>OX419205.1:2951666-5880833 GCA_948465475.1 Thalpophila matura | reverse complement strand
GTCAGTATTCGGCATATTGGGCAGGTTTACCGAACATTTGTATTCGGCTAATTCTTCGGCAAAAATACGCCGATCTAAAAAAACGATTCATTGATTCGGAACACGGCATCAATAATTCAATTCGAGGCAATCAATTGGTAGTATTGCTAACTCTATTATGGAAATAGCATGCATGAACTTTCATGATCAGAATTCGTAGCATGCACCGTTCTTATGTCGGCCATCTATCAGGCTAATGGGTGTAGGGATGTTATTTTGTGTGTGCTCATAAATTTGGAGTTCGGCTGATGCATTATTGCTGTTACTTTTTGTTACTCAGTTGAATATAATGCTGTAATGAAATATAATTTTGTATGAGATTGAAAAACAACTTGTTTGTGCACCGATTCTATCGATACTATATTTTAAGACATACCTATCATTATCATATTATCATTTTAAGGGCGCTCTCGGAATTTTGTCTCCTCTCTCGCTCGCACAGAACCATTTTTACGAATGTTGAACGAAAAGATGCATTTTTGAAAAATATAATCTCATCGCGAACTACAAAATGATATTAATTTTACAGGTAAATAATCAAAACACATTTCTACTGTGATATCTAATAAACAAACTTAAAAAACAATTAATATCTGTTTCTGAGGTTTGTTTAACTCGTGTGTTTTTAATAATTAAATTAGAGTTTTTAATATTATAATTAATATCATTTTGTAGTCGCTATGAGATTATATTTTTCAAAAATGCATCTTTTCATTTAACATTCTTAAAATATATGGTTCTGTGCGAGCGAGACAGGTGCCGAATGCGAGAGCCCTCTTAACACTGTATTCCCCTTGCTGTTACCAAAAAGCCTATAGAGAAACCGAAAAAGAAAACAATTCGGTTTTCGGCCAAATATGCAAATGAGGCCGAATTTTGATTTCGGTTTTGGCCAAAAAAAAATGTTATGTAGTGTAAGCTGTTAGGTACTTACTTGTAATAATATTTTCTTGCATTGCAATACAGATCTCGTTGCCAAGTCTTTAGAGCGTGTAGCTGAAATCGCAGTCAGGAGATTCATAGACCTACTTAAAATTTAGAGTCAGCCGAAAGTTTTATTGTAAAATAACTTTTAGTAGGTCGACAACTTAATATCGTAAACACATGACGTCAGATAACGTCTGTATTCTCCGAAAGGACAGACAGAGGTGTAGTACACCCACATTTTGATTAAGGGTGTGAGCCTATTTTGCCATCAACGTAAATCGCTTCATCTGGAATTCTGGACACGGCAAGCGTGAATGTGATTAAAATTTGTTTTTTTTTTTACTAAAAATGTTTTCTTTCTTTTCAGGTTATAACTCCGTAACAGATGGATGTCAGCAGTGTTGTAAGAATGGATAAGGACTTGTACATTTGTCACAATTACTCTTAATCAGGTACTTCTTTCTTATGGTGCTCCCGAACACTGCTGTTAGAAAATGTTTACAAACATTTTCTAACACTAATACATTTATTTATTTAAACTTTATGCAACACTAAAGGTACAAAGGCGGACTTAATGCCTTAGGCCCTTAGGCATTCTCTATCAGTCAACCAAGTCACTAAGACATTTACTAACAAATATTAGGAATTGTTACATTCAGTTAGGAATTGTTAGATGTTTTAGTGTACTAACACTTTTCTTTAGAAATGTTTACTTACATTAGGTACCTCACATGAAAACATTTCATAACATTGTGATCAAATATGAGAACCATTATATTTACCAGAAGAACATAAAAGAGAGATAGATATAGAGATAGAGATGCAACGAATATTCGGCCACTATTAAGTATTCGGCTATTATTTTTATAATTCGGTTTTCGGCCGGATGTAGAATGCTTAATAATGAAAATAAAAGTATTTATTTATTACGATAGTAGATATTACGTACGTTACTTAATTAATAATTATTTGAAATGGTTTACCTATCAGGGGCATTGATTAAGCTATCAAAATAATTAATGAATGATAGCCTAATACTTAATTTGGAGAATTTGGAGGTGCTTTAAAAGAGTTTGAACGGCGCACAAACAATATCGTTATTCCCTGTTTTTTTTTTGTTTTTCAAATTTTGGCATGTAACCGCATAAAAAGATTACAGACGCAATAACTAACATACTTCTATCTTTCTCTTCCACAGCGAGAAGGCGCGCTGAGCGAGCGAGATAGCGCGATGCATCCAACCAGTAGGTGACGCTGTCGTCTACACCCGCGGAACATGTCATGGGACTCAATAGAGTCGCGCGACTTCCTAGGGTAAGTTATTGCCATAATAAGTAAGAAGGGTACAATTACATCTTGAAACAAGACGACTTACGCCCTTTCTACATAAGACGGCAGTACATTTCGCCTTATTATGTCATAGATATAGTAGTAGTCTCTGAGTAAAATGACATACGGGCGGGCGGACAGACGGACAGGGCAAAATAATAAAGGTTCCAATTTTGCCATTTGGCTACGGAACCCTAAAAAAACAAAGACAAGAAGAGCAATAACTGTAAGGAAAATATGCGTCACATGCGCGCAAAACGCTCAGCATAATGCTGTCTGTGACTTATGAGAGGAACAGCCAGCGCTCAGCATAATGCTGTCTGTGAGTTATGGATGGAACGGCCATTGCTCAGCATAATGCTGTCTGTGACTTATGTGTGGAGCCAGCGCTGATCAGAGGTCTCTAAAACATTAATATTGCTCTATTACAGCGGGGTGCCGGCGCACCAGCTGTCGGCAACACGTCTGCTGAGTTCACCTGACCCATCCAGACACCACCTCGATGAGCCACAAGGTAAGCTCAATGTTATCTATAGTAATAAGAAGAGATAAGAAGAAGAGTTTTTTTTGTTTGAACGCGCTAATCTCTGGCAATACCAGCACCCGAATTGCGTAACTCAATTGCTATCACCATGGCATTGTTTTTGACATTCATTACGCCGTATGATTGTTATTCCGTGCTCCTTTAACTAGCTCAACGCCGCAATGGATGTTGTTGAACTGTCAAAATGAAAGCCATGGCGAAAGAAATTGAGTTACGCAATTAGGCTGCAGTACCAGGATTCCAAAAAATATTTTTGTATATGGTAGCCAGATTTATGAGGAATAGTATAGGCTATTTAACATTACGCCATGACACTTGGTGATAACCACCAAACCACCCCGGTGTTCCTCCAATTACCTTACGCCCGGGGCGCGGGAGTCGCTTGCGCATTCGTCCGCACCCCCGGCAGGTATTGGCCCGCCAAATGAAAGGCGGGCCCCGTCACCCTATGCGGCCGTCATGCACGGCCGCAATTCCTCTAGAGAGGCGCGCGCGGAACACGTCGCGCCACCGTCTCGGGCCTGTTTCCGTTCGGGCGACGGACGCCCCAAGTCCGCCGCCCGCAGGCCGCACCCTATGGTGGCCGGAGATCGTTGGCCGCCCTACGGCGCCCGGTGCGTCTGCTGCGGATGGGGAGAGAGGACACCGCCTCCCTCTCCCTTTCCGCCGCCTCCTTGGCGTCCATCACCTCCTCGCAGAAGGAGGCGACGGCGTTCCAAGCGCTCTCGCTGCCGACCATGGCCTCAACCACGGCCGGGAGCGAGAGGCCACCCGCAGCTCCGACCGCCGCGACGAGGTCACGGCGCTGCACTGCCCAAGCTGGGCACTCCTCCAGTGTGTGCTGCGCCGTGTCGTCGGGGCAGTCACCGCAATGGTGGCAACCGGGCGTCGGCTCCCGGCCTATACGGCACAGGTACTTTCCGAAGCACCCGTGTCCAGAAAGCACCTGTGTAAGCCGGAAGCTAAGGGCGCCATGCCGTCTCCCGATCCACTCCCTCATCACGGGCCTTACCGCCGCTATTGCGGCGTGCCCGAATAGGTTGACTACCTGAGCCCCGCGGTTTCACCCCGTTTCTCATCTCCTAAGGGTTGTAAATAGCCTATACTATTCCTCGTGAATTTGGCTATCATACAAAAAAATATTTTTTCGAATCCGATTGGTAGTTCCAGAGATTAGCGCGTTCAAACAAACAAACAAACTCTTCAGCTTGAGTATAGATTATGCTATGTTATGCTATTTCTTGCAGAGGTATACCCGTTCTCGGAGGAGTACCGCGGTGGGGGCGGGGGCTCGGGCCGCAACGGCACGCTGGTGTGGGGCGCGCGCTTCGGGCCGGCGCACCGCCCCCCCGCCGGCCTGCTCGACTGCTTCCGCGCCTGCCGCTCGCGCCTCGACCAGTACCTCGCCAGGAGGAAGGTGGGTCTACCTACTGTCCCTAGGGCTAGGATCAACATGTCACTCAAAACACATAAATAATTTCATCGAAATCTGTCCACCCGTTGAGGAGTTCAGTGACAAACACACATCGCACATCGGCAAGAAAGGTGTCACAACACATAATAATACGAAATTGAGTTATGTATGCCATCTGAAAGGCAATTACAAAATTGATCTGCTAAAAAAATTCATAATTATAGTGTGATTCCTCGCTGAGAGATGGCATTTAATACAGAATTTTTTTAAAGGAATTCTAGGATCTAAAAAAAAGAAAATCGTGATTTCCCAAAAACTACATTTATTGTGTTGTGACACCTTTCTTGCGGGATGTGCGACATACAGAATTTATGTATAAATAAATATATAAAAATGTTAAAGTGTGTATTAGGTATCTCTATACCAAGTACCTACTTACCATATCTAGAAAGAAAGAAGACAGAAAAATATATTTTTATTTATTTACGTACGAAAGATAAATTTAAACATAGGTTACATAACGAAGTAAAAAGATATGCGTCACGTCAGCGCAAAACATCGCTCAGCATGCACAGCATTATGCTGAGCGATAGCCGCTTTGCGCTGACGCACGACATGTACGATTACGATGCACAATGCACGGAGCAGCGCCACTCACAGCACTGATTTTCAGCGCGATCTTTAGCGAGTAAAGATTCTATTATATTCCTTTTTTTTTTATCCTAAAATATCTTACATTGTTTTCACAACAGAGCATAAATGTAAACAAATAAATTGTATAAGTATTTGAATTACTTTAAAAAGAGTAACCATGGAGTTTCTTATCCGTTCTTCTCCATAGGAATCTACGCTTTGGAAGGACAACTAGCTTCAACTAACGGACAAACTGACTGATAACTACTATATACTATTACTTGACAATTCAAAAATGCCTGTAAATGGTCTAATTGAAATAAATGTTTTGACTTTGACTTTGACTTTCCCTAGATCGAGCGCGGAGTCCGCCTGTACGGCCAGAATGAGCAGCGGCTAGCGGTCAAGGTGTGGCTGTCAGCGCTCCGCGGCGTGAGACATCGAAGCGACAAGTTCGCGCTGCTGGGACACCTGTACCAAGCGTACATGGACTTCGGAAAGTACAGGTAAGATATGACCTGACTTCACTACAAACCTTTATAGCAGCAGGAAAAAAGGAAGCTTTAAGGAGTGCTCAAAGTTTTTTGGTGGCGGAACCCTTTTAAAACACTGAATGTTTTACGGAACCTCAAAATAAACAGCCTTTTTTTTTTTTTTTTTTTTTGAGGATGGGAAATCATCAAATGACCCCTCCCGCTCTGGGCGGAGCGGAAGGGAGTGTCAGACTCTTACTGACTAAAACCCACCCATGTTCCTTCGTTAGCCCTTTTGTCCGGGTCAGCGGTATCCCTTCCGGACAATACCGCTTTCCCGGCAGGCTTGGGCCCTAGAGGGCCCCCTCTCCGATGCTGACATCTCTTTGAGGCGCGCGTGGAACACGTACGCGCCGTTCGGCACGGGCCTGGTCCTGATCGGACGGTGAGCTACCCATTACTCACCGCCCGCAGGCCCGCGCCTACGGTGGCCGGGAGTCGTCACGCGGCTCCCGACGCCCGGAGCGTCTACCGCGGCGGCTTGGACGGGAGAATCTCTCCCTCTCCCGTCCCGCCGCCTCCTTCACTAGCATGACTGCTTCGCAGAAGGAGGCGACTGCCTCCCACTCCCCCTCGCCCCGGACCATGGCTTGAACCAGGGCCGGGCGCGAGAGGTCGCCGCCGCTGCCGATCGCCTCTACGAGGACAAAAATAAACAGCCTGCAGCCTAATTGCGTAACTCAATTTCTTTCGCCATGGCTTTCATTTTGACAATTCAACAACATCCATTGCGGCGTTGAGCTAGTTAAAGGAGCACGGATTAACAATCATACGGCGTAATGAATGTCAAAAACAATGCCATGGTGATAGCAATTGAGTTACGCAATTGGGGTGCTGGTTTTATCTAATACAAAAATAGGAACTTTACATTATACTGTATTGACAGGTACATTCTTTAGTTTTATGGTTTTTGACCGTAGCGTTGTTATATCGACATATTTTGTAGATTTACTATGCTGCGTTCCGCCTCACAATCAGCTATTGTGTAGTTAAGTGGAGCACTCGCAGAGGGCTTGCGGAGCCCCAGGCCCCAGGGTATAGCTGTACACTTTGAGTATAGCTGCCTTATAAGATCTCATCGTTGTCTGTCTGTCAAGACTCTTTTCCACAGGAACGCTTGGAGGTATCACGTTGAAATGAATATCAAATACTTAGGTCTACGGATATATTCATCAGTAGATCGAAGAAAGTTAAATCATAACGAGAACAGGGTATTTTATATAGGGCACGCTTTGCCTTATTACTATGCAAACTCTTCTTGCGCGATGTAGGATTCATGACGTCAGATGTATTATAGTAGTGACATCTACAACTTCACTGCTGGCTGTCTAGGTAGGTAGTTGTCAATGTTACAAGTAGGTGTCGCTACACTTAGGTACTATAATTTATTTCCAATTCCCAGAGACGTAAAACAAATTATAAATTGTTTTTTTAATTTTTGACTACTGTTATACCCAGAAATATTGTCCACCCACTAAAAACACGTGTACTAATAACTCTATTGCCAAAAAGTTCTTGCAATCGTAACATCGTAAATTAAGCGACAGTGATTGGTGCACATGTGCCCACGCCCACAATTGGCGTACAAATCAAATGGCGAGTGCAATCTCTCATGCAAATATCACACATTTATGACTCTTACGGAGAAATCTATCACAACTCACTGGTTTTTTTAAAACGACAAGTCAAGTTAATACATGAGTGACACGGGTCTACTCTGTAAGTCCGTCAACGAAGATACGGGCCCGTCTTAAAGTACAATAGACATAAGATTCCGTCAAAACAAGTGTCAAATTCAATTTTTCGGACAGATAAAAACACATCGGGAGTAGGGACAGCTGTCAAATCATGCTATCATTCATTCTTAGTTCGGGCCCCGAACTAATCTTAAGTCCTTAGGTGATACGGAGTAAGAAACGCCCGTAAACAAGGTCGAAACTACGGATTTCGTGCTTGGAGAGTAGACCCCTTGGTAGTTTGTCAAGTACAACATATTCATTAGGTACCTACCTGTAGAAAAAGTCGTATGCATAGACTCTGGCACAAAGCATGGGTTCGTTCGTTTTACCCCCGTTTTCCTTTGCCCCCGTGTTGTTTGCACTCGATTCGAATTTTATCGTACCTACCCTACCTAAACAGAATCGGGTGCAAACAACACGGGAGCAAAAGAAACCGGGGGCAAAATGAACGAACCCAAAGCATTTACCCCCTTACTTACAAACGATGACTAAATTAAACAGCTCTCATGTCAATTGTCATCTCTATTTATTGTCATACCTACACAAGACAAGGATAGTGCAGGCGTCTAGTAAAGGTGTAATAATAGTGTTTCCTACCATAACTTCCGCACGCGACCACAAAATGTAATGCTACCAGTTAATTGTGATCCACTACAGCAGTAGTTTGGCAAGCTATCAAAATAAATGGCCCGATATTATGATGTCAGTTTTTATTTGGTTAAGTGCCAGAAAAGTTTAGTAACGCTGAAAGTTAGATTTGATCATTTTATTGGATGTAGCGGTGTCTGAATGAAAACACGACTATTTGTGCGTTGCTGCAACATAAGGGTGGATACAGACAGGCATGCGAGGCATGAGCCGCGCACAACTCGCAACGCACGGCTCGTTATACATTAGCACGTGCCTCACCACGAATATAAACGTCCACACATTGCGAAGCATGCGATGAGCGCCGTGTGCCAAGCATGCGAGCAGTGTTTGGATCCACCAATCTGCTGTCAATAGTGTCAATGCCTAGCATAAACAAACTCACTTCACCTAAGTTTTCACGGTGAGATTTTTACAGAATCGACCGGCAGATAGAATAGAGAATAGATTTGGGGAAAAAAGACACAAAAATAGCCGTTGTTTGTGTTTTTTCCCCCGTACAAATTTTTATTTGATAATTTTTCACAAGTTTTTAAAAAAACATGTTTTCTTTTCATAAAGGTTAAAACAATTCTGAATTCTTTTTTTTTTCAGTTTTTTTTAGAGCATATGTTGTCCTGAACTATCACGACATGGACGCGACACCAGTGGCGGTCCGAGACCCCGGGTCGTGGGGGTCATGCCCTCCCGTAAATCGTACAAAAATGTGCATAATATGTGGTATACCACGTCGGCATTAGTCGGTGTGACCCCAAAATCTTCGGCTGCGGTATGACCCCCCCCCCCCCCCCAAAATTGTCAGCTGCGACCGCGCCTGCGTCAGCCTCTTTAGCACTAGGATTCGAAGATAAATAAATTATTGTTTTTTTGCAGAGAATCCCTGGAGTTCGCCAACCGACAGCTAGGTATATCTGAAGAACTGGACTCCGCGCCGATGAGGGCTGAAGCGTATCTCAATCTGGCTAGAGCACACCAGACCTTGGGAGGACTTGACAGGTACCTAACCACTTAAACCACTACTTGATTTAAAAGGCAGGTTGTCATAAAGTGAAGGCATGTGAACACCTTCGCAAGAAGGTGGCTGTTACGGTGAGGTGTATATGATACCACGTGTAACCTGTAGTTGCGCTGGCGGGAAGTTGGTTGAATAGAACCACCAATTGCTCTTCTAGTCGTTCGGTTTTTTATTTGTTCCTTTTCTTTTACTTTAACTTTTGACAACTGACTGAACTTATGACGACTGACTTAAAATTACTTACAACATATCTGCCTTACTTAATTACTAATTATACGGTAGAACAAGTTGTGGTTAGTGCAAGTTGCCATTTTATTAAATCAACCAATCACAATGCAGCGATTGCGTAACTTGACCTTGAATGTCCTGGACAGGACCTGCTCCCGCTTCTAATCAAAATGATACCTTGCGCACTCGGACAGGTCAAAATTTGTTCGCTACTCGTTTGCACCTATTCTAGTCCTTACAAATTATTTTCTAATATTATTAACGTATTATACACAAGACAGATATACATAAAGAGATAAAATGAGAAAAACAAAAATTGAGATCTTAAAAAATAATGAATTTCGCGCGCAACGTTGACTGATCCATTTGCGTGTGCGTTGCGTTGCGTCATTTCACACTGCACTACTAACACTTCTCCGTTGGTTCGTCGACGCAAGGCGTACGACAACGCAACGGAGTAATGTAGTGTGACCAGCGACAGCGCAACGCACTAAAGGGTCCTCGCCCTTAGTGCGTTGCGCTGCGCTGCGTTGCGTCACGTCGCAATACACTCCTCCGTTGCGTTGTCGTATGCATTGCGTCGACGAACCAACGGAGTAGTGTAGTGTGAAAAATGACGCAACGCAGCGCAGCGCAACGCACCAATGGGGCCTCGCCCTTATTGTACGTATTCTTCCAGAGCCCTATCCTACGCTCGCCAAGCGCTCTACAACGACTGCGGCGGCGGCTCGACGGCCGGCTGCGTGCACCTCACTGTAGCGAACGTGAGCCTGGAGTTGGGCGCCTTCTCCAAGGCCATGGACGCCTTCCAGAAGGCGCTGGCCGTGGCACAGGGGCAGAATGACAACACTTTACTACTGCAGGTACGTAATACGGCCCCGTATTATGTTCAGAGGCCCTAGCCAAGTAGCTTTTCTGTTAGCGTTCACGCCAAAAGATAAGCACAAAATGTATGGCAATGACATTACATGCGGAAAAGTCACGTGACTCACAAATGTCATTTTCATACATTTTATCTGTAGCGTTTGGCGTTAACGCTAACAGAAAAGCAACTTGGCTAGGGCCTTTGGGCTGCCATTTTAGGTGATTTGTCATTCTGACAACGACACAACGACTAATGCCCGCGCGCGATCGTCACCGGGACGGCAGAAAGAGCGCGGGAGGTCTCAAATCTCATCTTGCATAGCGCGTACTAAGTATACAATCCTTTACCATTACGCAAAAAGTTCATAATCTTCTAAATTCATAATGGTTGGGTTCAACGGCCGGCTGCGTGCACCTCACTGTAGTGAACGTGAGCCTGGAGTTAGGCGCCTTCTCCAAGCCATGGACAGCGCAGCCGAATATTCGGCAACACTTAGTACTTTCCGCGGGAGTCAAGTCACAACTCGTCCGTCACTTACGAGTTTATTGTATCGCTAAAGTAGTACGGTATGGTATGGTACGTAGGCGCAGGTAGTTTTGTGTCATTTGTGATTAGGTCGCGGTCGTGTCACAGCACGCTTTATTTGTTGATTGTAATTTGTAATAATTTATGAGAAAAAACGCAATCGTCTGCTATCGACAAATGCTGAAAAAATTGTCTTCGTTCACCAAAACTTTCCACTGCTAGATTTTAAATAATAATTATGTTAATTTGTTGGATAAACAAACATTCTTTTCTTTTCTTTCTTTCTATTCGGTATTCGGCCGAATAGTTTGCAATATTCTGCCGAATACCGAATAGCGACAAAAAGAGGCCGAATAGCCGAATACCGAATAGTTTCCGAATATTCGTGGCATCTCTAGGTATTACCTTCTCCAAGGCCATGGACGCCTTCCAGAAGGCGCTGGCCGTGGCACAGGGGCAGAACGCCAACACGTTACTATTGCAGGTATAAGTCGCGGCGTGATTACAGATCGCGCATGTACATTTGTGGCCCAATAGCCAATTGACAATACGTAATAGAATAGTCCAATAGACGACGAGCATCGACTGACGAACCAATCGCGTGTAGCCGCGGCGCCCCCCGTCTTCTTCATTCCGCCTATGTAAGTAGAAGAAGTAACCGAACATCAGGTAATGTGCAGGTGACGTTTGTGAATTGTGATCTTATCTGGTGATGCTAGTTATACATAATAGAGCTCTGTATCAGGCGCGGTCGGATTTTGCCGAAGCTGAAGACTTTGGGGGGGGGGGGGGGGGGGTCATACCGATTAATGCCGATGTGCTATACCGTGAATTACCGTGTTTGGCGCATTTTTGTACGATTTTGGGGGGGGTCATGACCCCCCCCTGGGACCGCGCCTGCTCTGTATATGTTCAGCATCCTAAGGGTTAACCATTAAGGGTTCCGTTTTTCCTTTGAAGGTCCTCCTCCTTCAGTTGGTCGTGATGTTCCCGACCAAACTTTTTAACGATCTCCCTGCATTTGTGCCTTTTGAGGCACGGAATCCTAAAAATAGGTAACTACCTATATTTTTATCTCCCCAGGTGTACGTAGGCCTCTCAGAGCTCTGGCGTCGTTTACGCGACGCTGAGCGCGCAGTAGCCTGTGCGGCCCGCGCGTGTGACCTGGGCCGCGGGCCGCGCGCATTAGACCTCAACACGCGACACCATAGGATTGCGCTGCTGCAGATGGCGGCCGCGCTGAGAGCGAGAGGCGAGCTGGGAGATGCCCATGATTACTGTAATGTAAGTCTTACTGAGGAAATTAAATGAATATTCCGAAAAAAATACAAAAAACAAAAAAATACAAAAACAAAAAATACAAGAACTAAGAAATACAAAAAAAAAACTTTTTTAACAAAATATAACCGACTTCAAAAATCCACTACAAAGAAAATAATAATTTTGGTTTCGGAAGTCGGTGGCTTTGGTTTTTGTTTGCTTTTTTTTGCCACCGACTTCCGAAACCAAAATTATTATTTTCTTTGTAGTGGATTTTTGAAGTCGGTTATATTTTGTTAAAAAAGTTTTTTTTATTTTTCCCTTTTTAGTTCTTTATCCCGTGTTAGATTACTTTCACGAATTCGTTCAACAATCAACAGTAAATCTTCTACGGAGTGTGTACATTTATGCCTATAACTTTGTACATAGGAATGATTATATAATGTATTATATACTAAAACCTTCCTGAAAGTATGTAGATTACGTTAGTGAAAACCCCATCCAAATCGAATCAGTAGTTTTTGAGAAAATCGCGCACATACAAACATACATACATACATACATACTTACATACATACATACATACGGGACGAATACAGAACCTCCTTTTTTGAAGTCGGTTAAAAAAAATTACAAAAAACAAGAAAACGAGAGCTCGGAGAGGCCTACGTAGGCTTCCCAGAGCTCTGGCGTCATCTGAGGTGTCTGAGTCGACCTGAGCCGTGGGTCGCGCGCATTAGACCTCAACATGCGACACCATAGGATCGCGCTGCTGCAGATGGCGGCCGCGCTCAGCGCTAGAGGCGAACTGGGTGACGCCCATGATTACTGTTATGTAAGTCTTACTGAGGAAATTAAATGAATACACCGAAAATAGAATTAATTACCTAACAAACGTATATTGCCAAAAAGTAATACAACTTCAAGGTGGCGGAACAAAAAATAAACCGCCACGATCGGTGAATAGGTAGAGGAATCCGGCCCTGGAAAACCGTTTAACTCTGTTGTTTCAACTGTACCTATAACTTAGGAGAGTTGAGTAATATTCCTGTACCATAATTTGCAGGAAGCGTTACGTTTAGCAGCGGTGGCGGGTGACCAGGGATCCTACGCGCGCGCAGTGCGGATCGCAGGCGATGTGTACCGTAGAAAATGTGATATCGGGAAGGCGTTAAGGTATGTTTTGTCTTGGGCGTAATAAAGTCAGAATAGTGCTTCTCAAATATGGGACCTAAACCTATTTGCTACTATATAGTAGCAAATAGATAGGTAGGTAGGAAAGCTATATAGCTTTCGCCCGCGGCTTCACCCGCGTTTTTGGGGATAAAAGGTAGCCTATGTGTTATTCTGATGTTTAAATTATATTACTGTAAAGTTTCATCAAAATCTGTCCAGCCATTTCAGCGTGAAGAAGTAACAAACATACACACAAACTTTCGCATTTATGATATTAGTAGGATAGTAGGAAGTAGGAATAAACCAAAATCGTATTTTTTTTTTCATATTTCAGTGTCGGTCCCATAATAAAAGTTGGTCATAAAGGTTGGTTCATCAGTACTTTCACCTCCTAAAATATCCGCACTGGTTGTAATTTTACCCTGTATATTTATATCGAGTACGAAAAGATACTAACGCTGAGTTGCAGAAAAGGCCATTAAGTTTTAAAGGAGACTTTAACGAAGGATGAAGTACGAAGTACGATGAAGGACGAAGTATGGTCAATGCCTCCATTAAAATTAATTATCTTTCTGCAACTGACCGTGAGTGTTTATTATTTAAATACTAGTTACATGCGCTAACAACGACTTTAAATAGACATTGAGCAACTAAATTAAATAATTATTGTACTTTCCAAGATTTTTGTCAGATACAATACACATTGACATTATATGTCATTCTCACTCTTGGCGCCCAGTGTGGGACAAGTCCCACGTTGGGCGCCAAAATATTTTGAAGTCACCTGTGTTTCGGCCTGTTGCGTACTGTGTTTTAAAACAATTTAATATTATACCCCTTACTTATAAACGATGATTAGACGTTATCTAACTTATATAGCTCTGTCAATTGACCTCTCTATTCATTGACATAAATGACAAAGATACTGTATATTTAGTCAGTGGTTAGAAGTGACAAGTTTTTATAAGTAAGGGGTTTGTGTTTAAATTTTAATGAAAGGCTGATGTGAGTTCTATAGTCTGTTCGTGTTTTTAAAGTCATCATTTATGCATTTTCTACACATTTCTTTATACGGACTCCCGAATTAATCGGTTACCTCCTTTACTAAGGTTTTTGTATACATGAGGGGTAACTAAATAATGCATACATCTGCATTTACATACTTGTAGACTGACTGTAGACTGATTAGGGAAGAATTAAAATTATTTTAATTCGTTAGAGTCTCACGTATAGCTTTTTTTCAACAGACATTACGAGGTAGCAATGGGAGCCGGCCAGGCGTTAGGTGATCGCCTCGCCCAAATGGAGGCCATGGACGGAGCGGCGCGTTGCCTAGAAGCTCTCCGACTACAAGGCAGGATCTGCAACTGTAGGCCGCTGGAGTTCAACACACGGTTGCTTGAAGTCGCCACTTCTGTTGGGGCTAAGGTAAGGAAATATCGTAAGAGTGATAAGCGTCTTTTCAGGGACTGATAGAAGTTATATATATTTTGCGAGGTTAACCTGCTTAACCTAATGACCCCCACGACTCCCCCCCCCCCCCTAGGACCGCCACTGGAACCTATGATCTACTACTCATATGCTTATCACAATCTTTCCACACAGATGCTAGTTCGTCGCGTCCGGCTCCGCTTGGCTGAGATCTACACGGGCCTGGGCGACAACGAAGCAGCCGCGAGACAGAAGCGAGCGGCCGCCGCATGGGTAGCCCCCGCGTGTGCGCGCTGCCGGGAGCCCCTGGCGGACAGGCCTTCGCCCCTCGCCTCGCTACCCTGCGCACATATTGTGCATCATGCGTATGTATTACAGGCCGAGGGTTGCTAGATCTTAAAGGAGGAAATGTCCTCTTTTACTATGATTTGTCCTCCCGTTCTTCTTTACCTACTGTGACGAGGCCGCTGCGTGGGTAGCCCCGCGTGTGCGCGATGCCGGGAGCCCCTGGCGGACAGGCCTTCCCGCCTCGCCTTGCTGCCCTGCGCGCATATTGTGCATCATGCGTATGTATATGTCTATGTGGCCTATAATCCGAAGGTTGCTAGATGGTCCTGCGCGCATATCGTGTTCGTGCATCATACGTTGTATTACAGGCCGAGGGTTGCCAGCTGGTACCTTAAAAGAGGACATGTCCTCTTTTTTCTATGATTTATCCTCCTTTACCCAAACCTTTAGGAGGTTAGAAAAAGGAATTTTAAATATTTGCAACTTTCAGGGTAATATATACTTTCATTGTCGTATTTATTTGTTGAGTTAGTCTCACACCCGGTTTCCGAAAGGTTAATTAAGCCGCTGATCAGTTGATCTGGTATCAAATCTCTTGTCAGCAGTTGTGATTGGTTGACCAAAATAACATTGACCAATCAGATCCCCTGACAAGAGATTTGACAACTGATTAAATTGAATAGCCTTTCAGAGACTACAGTCAGTTGCAGAAAAGGCATTAAGTTTAAAGGAGACTTTATCCATGGAAATTGTATGGTTAAAGTCACCTTTAAAACTTTTCTGCAACCGACTTTAAGGGTCAATCAGTATTCTATTTAATTACTAGCTTCCGCCCGCGGCTTCGCCCGCGTTTTTGGGATAAAAAGTAGCCTGTGTGTGTGTGCTAGGTATTCTGATATACAAGGTGGCAGGTTAAACAGTGGAAATATTTTAAGGGGTCATTGTACTCATAATTATGAACAACTTTTACTATGGGACCAACGCTGAAATCGCCAAAAAAAATTCAGCTGTTCCATACATTTATGTTCACATAACTCAACAAAATGTATGGAACAGCTGATTTTTTTTTCGCGATTTCTAGGTTAGTCCCATAGTAAAAGTTGTTCATAATTATGAGTACAATGACCCCTTAAAATATTTCCACTGTTTAACCTGCCACCCTGTATAAGCTATATTACTGTAAAGTTTCATCAAAATCCGTTCAGTAGTTTTTGCGTGAAAGAGTAACAAACATCCATCCATCTATACATCATCACAAACTTTCACATTTATAATATTTAGGATTGGTATGCACCTGTACCTACCTACCTACCTATCATTTTAAAATTCGTATAAATCATTTCCCAGCTGCATGCCGGAGTCGTGGTCTCGTCGCTCGACGCGCAGTCAGAGCGGGGCGGAGTGTGCGGAGTGCGCGTCCCCCCGCGCGCCCCGCGCGCCGCCCCCCGCGCCGCCCGCGCCGCGCACCTTACCGACACAGGTAGTAGTGGTCTGTGGCACAGTTTACTAGTAGTAAGTAGAGCTCGACACAGGTAGTGGTACAGTGAAGTAGTAGTAAGTAGAGCTCGACACAGGTAGTGGTACAGTGAAGTAGTAGTAAGTAGAGCTCGACACAGGTAGTGGTACAGTGAAGTAGTAGTAAGTAGAGCTCGACACAGGTAGTGGTACAGTGAAGTAGTAGAAGCTAGAGCTTGATACAGGTAGTGGTACAGTGAAGTAGTAGGCGGTAGAGCTCGATACAGGTAGTGGTACAGTTAAGTAGTAGTAAATGGAGCTCGACATAGTCTACACAGGTAGTAGTAGTAGATAGAGCTCGATACAGGTATAGTAGTGGCACAATTAAGTAGTAGGAGGTAGAGCTCGATATAGGTAGAACGGTATAAATAGTAGTACCTAGATAGAGCTCGACACAGTAGTGGCAAAGTTTTGCAGTGTTATGTACAGCTCGACACTGATAGTAGTAGTACAGTTTAGCAGTATAAGTAGGGCTCGATATAGTTGACACAGGTAGTAGTAAGTAGTATAGTTTACTAATAGCAGGTAGAACGTAAAGTAGTAGGAGGTAGAGCTTGACACACGTACTACTAGTGGTACCTACAGTTTAGTAGTATGGACCATTTCAATAGAACTTGTAAACTATGTAAACAAACTTTCTATACAAATTCATCATATTTTGACAGTTGGCCATACTGACATTGTTTACAAAGTTAACAAATTCAATTGAAATTGACCCTAGTAAGTATAGAGCTCGACACAGGTAGTAGTGGTATGGTATGTAGTAGAAGGTAGAGCTCGACACACGTACTACTAGTGGTACCTACAGTTTAGTAGTACATAGTAACTATAGTAAGTATAGAGCTCGACACAGGTAGTAGTGGTACAGTTATGTAGTAGAAGGTAGAGCTCGATACAGGGGGTCTACTATCTAAGCACGAAATCCGTAGTTTCGACCTTAGTTACGGGCGTTTCTTACTCCGTATCACTTACGGACTTAAGATTAGTTCGGGGCCCGAACTAAGAATGAATGATAGCACGATTTGACAGTTGTCCCTACTCCCGATATGTTTTATCCGTCCGTTGAATTTGACACTTGTTTTGACGGAATCTTATGTCTATTGTACTTTCGGACGGGCCCGTATGACGGACTACAGAGTAGACCCCCAGGTAGTAGTGCTACAGTTAAGAAGTAGGAGGTAGAGCTAATAGTAGTACCTACAGTTTAATAACGATTTAATCCAAACCCTTATAAATATTAGTGTGATTCATAATTATATTGTATTTCAGGATTTCCCGTTCGGAACACCACCAACGCTACGAGAATCGGATCTAAACTCCATTATATCAGATCACAGCAGTCAACAGGCAACATCCAGCGTTTAATTATTTAAATATTTACCAAAATTAAAAAAATAATAATATTACAACTAGCCACACTGAAATCGGTTTTGGCGGGTACTTTTTTTATATCAGAGTAAAAGCAAATGCTAAGGAATGAAATGCCTATAATTTAAGCTTTGACTACGTTTTGTCAAACAAATTATATAATTTCAAGTATAATAATTATTATAGTAGTAGAGCTCATTGTTAATGCGCTCATTAGAGGTCTCAGGTAGTATCAGGTGGGCGCCTGCTTAAATGCCACAACATAATTAAGAATTAATGAAACGGTTTTCAACATGCGTGCCAAGTTGCACAGATAGGTTTGAAATGTTTCTGTGCAACTCGGCTTATAATACCAATCACTTGCACAAACTATACAATAACTTTGCACAAACACATTTACGACTCTAATAATGCGTTTCTAAATAAAAAAAATATTTGTAAAAAAAATATTAAGAAATCCTCGTTTTTAAAACGGACTAAAACGTATAAAATAATTTCTGATGAAATGAAATACGTAGGGCGCATCTTACTATATTATATATTGCATGCGCTCCACGTTTTTCATTTCATCAGAAATTATTTTATACTTTTTAGTCCGTTTTAAAAACGTGGTTTTTTAGATTTTTTTTTTTACTTTTTAGTCCGTATTATTGCATTGTCATCCGAATTACATAGGTATACCAAATTTCAGCTTAATTTGATGACAGGAAGTGCTTGAAAAATGAATTGCAAAATTTGTACCGAACAGACAGACAGACAGACACGAAAGCGACCTAATAAAAACGTAGTAATAAACGTATTTGTGTTTTGCAAATGTATTTTATGGGAGATAAGGTAGCCCGCGGATTCAAAATTTCTTACGTTTTCTGAAATTTGCAACGCTAGATATTTTTACGACTTAAAATACGACTATTTCATAAAAAATATGTCGATTTTCCTCAAATACAATTTCAAGAGCTAATAATGACTATTTTAATTATTATTATTTAGTAATCATACTATCATTATTGTCGGCTATTGAATTTTGATCAACATACAATGTACAACATAAAACAGCGCTGCAATTTGCAAATATCGTAATAAATTTTGAATTTCGCAAGTACCTTGACGGTGAAAAATTTTACCAATAATCTTCTCAAATTGCACATTTATTTTCGTAGTCAAGGCCTAAATTGTGGAGCACAGACATTTTCTAGAAAGTGTAACTATTCCTAACCGATTTCGAAAAAGGAAGAGTTTCTGTATATGACGCATTATAACACAATTTCACCAAAAATATTGTTCAAAAAATTAACGAAAATTTACTATTAATTATATTGAATTTAAATTCTATTAACATCACGCTCGCTATGCGAAGTGGTATAAGTAGGATATTGTCGTTTTTGGTGCAATAAAAAATATTGATGTCTAAAGATTATATTGTTAATATAAAATTTAATTTATATTGAAAAATGTGGTTTTAATATGTGGTTACGATACTGAAATCAGAAGTCTATGCAATACAGAAAGAAAAATTGAACCACATTAAAAAACCACGCGTGTTGTAAAAAATAATATTTTGAATGAAATTAAGAATGCAGTAAAAAAGGTAATACAAGGAACGATTAATGAACGAATGTCCATATCTTATTGTAATTCTATATAATTATAAATTGTAACGTTTGGAAGTCTGTACATTATTGATGCGCGCGCCGATGTGATGAGGGAGTTACCGAAAGACTTGACAAAAAAAGGCAATTTCACGTTAATTTATATTTTTGCAGAAGGCTTATAATAAATTTTTATTGGAAAAGATTGTATGAAGATGAAAAAAACTCTGCTCCGATTGAAATAACATTGGATATACAAACAAACCATATTTACAGTTTTTATTCGATTTTGACTTCTATTGCGTTGGTGATATGACACATGATAGCTGCCAGTAAACAGTTGGTATTGCAATTACATTTTTGCTTTTAATGCCATCCTTGTGCCTATGGAATAGAAGTCAAAATTGGTTTAACAAACTGTAAAAATAACTAATAATTATAATGTCTAATATTATTTCAAATTGAGTTATAATTGGTCTAGTGGTCGCAAGCGTAACTGCTGAGCGTAGGGTCGTGGGTTCGATCCCCGGGTTAGACAGTATTATTGGGTATTAATTCTCCGTAACAGCCCAAAGTCTGGGTTTGTGCCCAGTTACTGGCAATAGGCTCGCCCCCTATTCCATGGGACTTAATATTACTTACTGGCAAAATGTGAGTGTAACATACGTCTTTGCCTAACCCTTGTTATGTTTTATGTAACTCTGTTAGTTATGTGACATTGTCTCTATAAGAAATACGCTTAATTAGGTTTATTACTTACAAGGGAGCATAGCTAAACACAAAAAATTGGATGGACGAATCCGTGAGAAAAAACTAGTAAATATAATTGTGTATTTAGGATATTGAATCCTTTGAAAATACGCTTTATTAAAGATGGGAGAAGTTTGTTTTTTGTACGAATTATAACGATTTCACTGTCGGTCTGTATGTGGATATTATTTGCTGGATAATTAATACTGAAATTAATACTTTATTTTTATAGTAGCTTTGCATTTTGCAGTTTTTAAAACCAGGTCATAGAATGAACAGACATAAAAACAAAGTAACTATAGGGCAATTGAGTTAAGGTATTAGCTGTTTTCTACCGTACTTATACATAATAATTCTCGATAACTACCTCCCTTATCCTGAAGGTACGGGTGCCGGGAGTAAGAAGTACTTATACAACCAGCCACCAGGTTAATTCTGTTTTTTTTATTTTTGTCAAGAACTTTAATAGTCTTTATTAGTATGTACTATTTCTGACGTCAAAGTAAAACCTATTAAAACATAATATAATCACCTACTAAAATTGTGGCTTACCATTTTCAGGTAGGTATATTCAACCGCACGTCAGTGGTAATATAACCAGTATACGCTGGCCTCTTATTCTATTGAAACTCCTTACTTACTACCCAAGGCCAGCTCAAGGTGTTACCATTGATGTGCGGTCGGCTGTACAATTCACTAACTAAAGTTTGTACCTACATCGGGGCAAAAAGTGAAATTCGTGTTGTGATTAGTATACATTTGACCAGAAAGCAATAAAATGAAGGCCATGTCTCGCATAAAAAATATTTTTTTTCTTTTGCACGAATGTGATAAGTCAGAATTTTGGTCATAATTTTGCATTACTTATTTCTCCAGCAGATTTTTCTAACTGCACATGTCAACGTCAAAATATAAGCACGGTGATAGCAGCATTTTCAAGGGTTGGTTACAGTATCTTTTTAAATTTTCTTTGTGCTTTATTGCTCTAAATAGCAAACGGATTCCACAATATGAAGCACAAATAAATGACAGCTTCAAGAGCACAGAAAAATCGTCATAAAATCCACATCTAATAAAATGTATGTCTTTTGAGAGCTCAAAATTAATATTTTCTGGGATATGCCAAGTGACATACAGGCTGACATCAGTGTATTGTGATTATACTTTTTTAGATGGAATATATACGCTTGTATAGCAAGGATATACGTTGCTGTTTATATACTACGTTATAGTGTGTAGTTGTATATTTCTAACTCTTACGGAGATATATTTAATAACTTAACTATAAAAATAAATAAATGTCATAAATTGAATCCCGACGGTAATAATGAAGTACCGTACATAAAGATGGTTACGACAATGATTTGTGTTATACAGGGTGGCAGGTAACCTGCTTGTATAATTTTGCCAAAGAGTAACACTCACGTAAAACATTTCTATAATTATTTTTTAGAACCTATCCTTCAAATAGATGGCGCCACGCCCGTTTTTTAAGCCCATTAATAATTTTTAATTTCCCTTCACTATAAAACATTTTTTTTGTTTTATAAATTCCTATAATATTTTGGCGCGTAATCTTAAAAAGTTTTAACTAATGCGCCATCGGGGTTCAGATCCATAAGCATAAAAAATTAAATCTGCATTTAATAACTTAAAACTGGAATTTAACATATTCTAAATCCATTATTAACTGCCAAATTTCTAATCGTCAATTAAGCATAACACATTAAATATAAAGATCATAATAAACAGTATTATAGATGCACTGGTTTGTCGGGCACACGAAATGTAAGGGGAACAGTGAAAAAAGTAATGTTACCGAAAGAAAAACGGAACTGCGCACTTAGGCGTCGTCCTAATTGGCTGACGATCGTACGAGCTAACGATGCGATTTCGTCGCACGACGAGATTAAACACGCGCATTTCTTTAGAGTGTCCTAATTGAAGGTTGCAAATCATCGCGCGATCACAGGAAATGCAGGAACTCATTTTCATCGCACGACGGAATCGCATAGTACGATCGTACGATCGTTAGCCAATTAGGACGACGCCTTAGGCAAGATTCACAGATCGTACTTGGCTTTACTTGGCTAAGGCCTAAGTTCACCGACAAGATAACAGTCCGATAAATTGAAAACAGCCGTTTAACATGACATTTTTCTAAAGAAAAAGATGTGATAAACAGCCGTTTTCAATTTAACGGACTGTTATTTTGTCGGTGAACTTGCCCCTTAGTAAGCGGTTCATTCGAATGTGAACACTATAAACATTAAATTGAAGTTCACATCGCCTTGACGTGTCTTTCCAGTTTGAATTTCAGAGTTCACAATTCAACGGTCCATTTGCTATGACTGAAAATCTAAGGTCTTGTTTTCTTCTTATAAATTCCAAATAAAGCTGAATAAATTTAAAAATCCTTAATAACTTACTTTTTTCACAATTCCTCAGAAATTAAACACTGTTGAATAGATAAGCAAGCATATAGGAAAGTTTAAAATATATCCAATAATAGTCCAAAGTCTATCATCGTTACATAATATAAGATTTATATTATATCTAACTAATGTTGTGTTTCCGATATTTCCGATGTTGTTCGTAGAAGTATTAAAATAATGGGAAAGGCCGGAAATAACGTTGTATGACTTTGGAATAAGCGAAATATTCTGTAATAACTGAGTTTGCCGGTAAATTATGTTCTAATAAGCACTCGGCAGCCATGCACTTTATGCAATTTGTTATATCACTACTGCTCTAAAATTGGTGTAGAAAAACATCGACCGTGAGGAAAGCGGTATGTCCTAGATTCTAGGACATACCGCTTTGTCAATGAATTTTTCGTTCTAGGACCTAGGACGAAAAATTCATTGACATGACTTGCACTTGGCCCGCGTGGTGGATTACAGCCCACTCCCTCTCACAGAGAAGGATGGGTCCAGCCAGACCTTAAAGGCTGATAATTTTATGTGTATGTACAGTACCAGTACCTACAATTCAACATGCAGGTTTTGAATTTGATGCTGGCCGAACTATTGCTTAAAATTTTGTTTATTCCCGAATCTTGGATTGTCAAAGAAAGATAGTAGAAATAATTACGCTAATACTTCTACAAATTTTTGTAATTATAAAAACACAGAACTAAACCTCACTTCGTCCTAACAGCTGTATCTTATATTTTAGCTAGACAAACTGATTTAGACTAATATTTTAGTTAGGGCTCATAGAACAAGCATTAAGTTTGGATGATTATGATGGATGATATGATTAAGATGGGGTTCATTTGTTAGATAGACGATTAACTTAAATCACTGAAAAGGTTATTAAGAGTTCAAAAATGAGGTTGTATGTTCGGTAGAATAAAAAAAAAAAAAAAACTTACGGCATAACGGAAAACTTTGAAATGTCTCAAACAGATACATGCCTAATACCTAGTGATTAAAAATATATCGATAAAATCAATCAAATGTGTCCCATCATTTTACAAGCGCATTTAGATAGGTAGGAATTAAATAGTTAGGTCTTATTGAAGGCGTGTCTAAATAAGTCAGTCTAGCTAGATTTTTTGTAAATTTCGTAACAGACTTTATAGTAACAATACAATAGACTTATAATGACTGCTTATTAAAATCTATAGTACATATTTAATGATGAATTGTCCTTCAAAGCATTTATAAATATTATACCAGAATAGTTTCCAGTGGCGGTTCCAGGGGGGGGAGGCTTGAGGGCTGAAGCCTCCCCCTCATCTTAAGTGCTAATAGATTTCAGATTAGATTAGTGGTTTAGAGTTTTGATTTCAAACTCTTAACCCCCACTCGTCTAAAATCCCTCAGCCTCACCCTCCCCCAAGTAATATTTGGACCCACCACTGATAGTTTCAGTAGTCTTGGCGTAAGTGTACCTACCTAATACGCGTAAAATGCTTCTCGATTCCGTCAAATATTAATAAAAATGGCTGTTACGAAATTTATATAAAAAAAAGTTGAAAGTTGGTATTTTTAAAAAGTCTTTTTATACAATAATCAATACTCGACGTGGAAAGTGTTTATTTTTGTATATAAAAGGCACACAAACGTTGATGTACATTATTGTCATTCTTAAATCCAACTTTCAACAAAATCTTGGAAACACTTACTGAAATGTTTAGATTACTTAAAATATATTATTATAAATAATAAAAATATAAAATATAGTATTATTATATATCTTATCTTTATGACATGTACCTGCACATAATTTCCTGTGCAAAATGGCTCGTGTTACTTATTTTATCATCCGTTGACGAATTTATTAAGACATCTTCTTTGATTGCTATAACAAGAGCCATATTGCACAAGAATAAGAGTACCTACTACTTGTTAATACCTGCCTCTGAAAAACTATTTTACTTAAACTATTAAATTATATTTGTTAAACTTTTAAAATCAGACGACTTTTCGCAGAGATTGAAATATTTAATAATAAGGTCTCGAGGAAAAGTCGATGATTTTGTAAATCTTAATTATTTACATTTTGTTAGTGGAAAAATATACGATCTTAATAAACATAGAAATTTAATTAAAATTTAACACAAAAAACAGCGATGTATCACAATGATAAATATTGCAATATCAAAATTTTTCCATTTTGCACAGAATCCGATGTGCACAAATACCGTTTTGCACATGTATTATAGCCACAGTGCACAAGTGTTTAAGATACCATACTTTTCCACTACCAATATGTAATAAATAAAAATCTATCAAAGAAATATATTATTTCGTTGAAAAACTAAGTCTAAACTGTCTAATGTTCCAAGAACTTAAACTTTCACACTAAAACTAGCTAAACGTAGATAGATTGCACTCTATTTATTAGAATTTACAATTTTATTTATTTCATAAGTAGCAATAAGTATTTGTCTCGTGGAATATGTACCAAAAATTTATTTAAATGAATATCGCAATAATATTTGTACCTATTTGTTGTTTGTAATCTTTGTGCTTCTTTTAGAGAGGTCGTAAGTCGTTTTTTTTTTTTTTGGTCTAATACGTCAATAATACAAGACCGTTATATTATTGGCTTTAGCTTGAAGGAGCAATATTTTTATATCCTACCTAAATACCTATCTACCTACCTAAAACTTAGTCTCATCTAAGGTTACAGAACTGAAGCTACTTTGTATTTAGCTAATAACTCATCATCTGCCTAGCCTTTTCCCAAATTATATTGGGGTCGGCATCCAGTCTAACTAGTTTTGGCTGAATATCAATATTTTACGTGGAGCGACTGCCATCTGACCTCCACAACCCAATTACCTTAACTTAACCTCGCAGATCGATCGATCAGCGCGGCAGTCATTTAGCCACGAGCCCCTCTGCTTTTATATGATTTAGCTAATAACTAATGCTAGATAATTATAATTATGTAATAAAGGTAGGTACCTACTTCATTAAAACTTTCTCAAGAAATAACAACACTTAACTGATCTTTCCTTACCGGTGCCGCACAATGAAATATGGATAGGAAAAAAAATAAAGACTACGACCTTTTTATTACTTTGTCTGTTTTATGTACCTACGCAATATTGTTAAAATAAAACTGTGCCAAAACGTTCCCATTGTGATTCCAAATAATTATTGTTATACTTACTGTAAAATAAAATAAAAAATAAAAATGTAGTTGTGAAAATCGGCGTTGTGTTAATCAGTCATTTTTAGAATAAAGTTGAGAGAATAAATGATTGCTCGTTATATTTTAAAATTTTAATTGAAATATATTAATTTTAAAATTTACTGTTTTATTTTTTCCACCTCAATTATTTTAATTCCCGTAAAATCTGAAGAAACAACAAAAATATGAACATAATAACGACAACATTCGAAGGCCTTCAAAAACCGTTTCAAAGTAGCAAGGTAAGCAAGGAAATAAGAAGCAAACTGTACACCTACCTATTAATAGTAGGAAGAAACTTCAATCACAAACTTCAATCACAAGTCTGTGACTTGTGATTGAAGTTTCTTCCTGAGTTAAAATGAAAATATTCGTAAAGTCCGCCAAAACTCGCATTAAAGTTCAAATAACTCCCGCCACTTTTTATTGCCAGTTTCAGATGTTTCGTTCGGAAATTCATGCTGTCATTTCAGCTTTTCTATTTAAAAGATTTTCTATTTAACACACTAAATTCATCATTGAAGCATCTTTATTTCTACAAATGGAGTCGAGAATAATAATGTGCGACATGTAACATAATAAAATTAATTGACTGGTAATTTGTAACAGTACTTTTATCGTAAAGATTAGTTTTATAAAATAAATGACAACTAACAGCGGCTGTATGCAGATAAGTCTGTGCCCGTCCTTAAAACTACAAAAAGTTGTTTATAAAAAAAAAGTTGCATTTGTATTGATTTTCGCAGTTCCATCCCAGATTTTTCCCCGTGAAAATACAGCTGCAATTTTCGCCAAACATTTTTTTTTCTCGTATAGACACAAAGAGACCGTGTATTAGCTAAATTGAGGCAGTTTTAATGGACATTAGACCTACTTTTACACTGTGTAGCCACCCGTAACGATCTTTCTGAATATACTTTACATTCATCTAGTGTTTTTCTGAAAAATAAGGTGTTTTAGATAAAAATGAGTGCTATAGAGCAACAAAAGGTTCTGGTCAAGGAAGGTTTGTTTCAGTTTATCACCAAACATATCCCAAGTGCGGATTTAAATGTGATCGACGATATAGTTCTTACGTATGTGATTTCTATCCTGGAGGAGGCATCCCAGGACCCATGCTTCGATGTAGAAGGTAAGGAACTATTTAGATACTATAAAAACACCCTAATTATCCTTTAATGTACACAAACCAAATTTTTGACCTAAATAAAGCTTTAAAATGGTAGATTCTAAGTGCATACCCATATCATATTGTTCATTTTTCATTGTTTTTCGTCAGTCCCCTGTGTCTCGGTTCAAATTACATCGTCGCATAACAAAACACGCTCGCCTTGACAGATAAATTCCTAAATAAAACAAAAGAATCGCAGTATTACCTTTTTCTGTGATGTATTAGTGTGTATTTATTTTTATTAATTTATATTAATAATTAAACTACTTGGTTGTATACTTTCCAGTATATATTTAACCCATTCATTGCCACTTCAATTTTAAAAACATCACCTGGGTGCCACTTAATATTTTTAATGATTACAATAGAAAATACATAATTAAATGTGTTTTTTAATTTAAAAAAAACCCTAAATAAAAAAAACCCACCCAAAAATGGTAAACGCAACAAATGCGTTGGTGGCACTGGTAAAAGAATTTAAGTCGTAAGTGCCATTCTACACACCGTTTGCGTTGACGTTTGGATAGTATTATGTAACATGTTCTGGGAGACAGCTGCCGTGCGCTGATGACCGATATGTCAGTATACTTGCCGTTGTATTCTTGATTCATAATAATCTATATGTTTATTTATAATTTAGTATTAATATTTCCTACTACTCCTACTATTATAAATGCGAAACATTGTGTATGTGTTTGTTACCGTAAGAGTAATAAATTTAACCATATTAATGTATAATGAAAAAAATAAAACACGTGCATACATTTTGGTGTGATTTGTCGTCATGCATAAAACCATCCAAAAAAGATTTTTGCTGCTATGCCAATGAACGCACCCTATTCGTGCATCTGATTTTATTTTAAAAATACACGATGAACAGCGGAAAACAAATGATATAATTAAGAATGTTGCTTATCTTTATCTCCCAATTCACAAATACACAATAGACACTCAATAATACTTCAGTTATTCCAATAATTAAAATCGGCCTTCACAGCACCAACCGTTTTTTCCGTATCAAAACAAGAATGACAGCCCGAAGCAAAAACCAACAGCGTTTCCACATTTCAAAAATGTTTCTAGCCGTGAATGTTGCCAAATATTTAAATAAATTTCTATCATTTTTGTGTAATGCCAAAAAACGTCTTAGACTACACTCAACGCATATGGTACGTTGGTGGCATGACGTAGTAATCTCGATCAACGCAAATGGTACGTTGGTAGCAACGAATGGGTTAATGGAATTTTGTTACCTAGTTATAAACACAATTTATTGGTAAATAATATTATATTATCATTAAACTAGGACATGATATTAATATTGTAATACTTAGTTGGTGTAAAACGGTAATCACTATCTTATTTGATTTATAATAATATTTACAATGAATTATTGCTCTAAGATACAACACTGTTTTATAAATAAGAGCCTGATTAAACTTAAATGAGTAACAACAAAGAGAATGTATTCGGAGCAAAAAGTGTGAAATTTTAGTAATACGGTTACATTATGCAGTCCAGCTTGTACAAATCATAGGCATTGGCATTGTACTCCACTTTTTTTGCAGTATAAATCTCACTGAATGAGTACTAGGGGCATATGTTGTTTATAGAACCGTTCCCATGTCATACTTCAAAAAAACATACAATGCTAAATTAGCCTTACTCAGTAATATTTATACTGCAAAAATAGTACAGTATAATGCAACCTAGGACTACTCATGTCTAGTGTGTTTTTTACTTTATATTTGCTGCGGAGTTTGTTGCGCCGTTTCTTCTTCGCAGCACAATCACTAAGAAGCGTTGAAGGGGCTGAAGCAGGGTGAACCCACTTTGAATAAATGAATTTTGATTTTGATATATTTAAAACAATTTGATGTAGGTAAATACAGATTCTGCTGATGCATTCTACTTTAAAATACCAATGTGGCAGCTTGATCCCTAAAATATTATAATAGGTTTTATTTGATTCGAATTTTCCAGTAAGAAATTCACAGTTGTAATTTGGAGACTAAATTAACAATAGGTCAACTAGGCAGGGCTAGATTTAAAAGTATTGAGGCCCCAAATGTTTTTTAATTCGATAAAAAGATATTTTGGCTTTTTTAATACAAATAAAACAAGTAATGAAATGATAAAAATAATAGGTAGATACATTAAATACAAAAAAAAATTAAAACCAAACGTTTTTAAAAAAGTACATTGTGAATGTGAACTTTTTTCAAGTTGTGGAGGCCCAGGGCCCTGGCCTTGGGCCCCTGGGCCTAAAGCCGGCTCTGCTACTAGGGACTTAAAAAATAAATGGCCAAATGCAGGTGTACTTTGCACCTCTGCATACCCTTTTGGAGAGTCATCATCTGCCTAGGCTTTTCCCAAATTATATTGGGGTCGGCATCCAGTCTAACTAGTTTTGGCTGAATATCAATATTTTACGTGGAGCGACTGCCATCTGACCTCCACAACCCAATTTGGGTAATACCGGTATTTGAATGTTAGACCAGCTGTCAGACTTTAGGGCTTCTGACTACCCGTAACGATTGTCAAAGATATTCCTATGACAACCGGGACCGACTGCTTAACGTGCTCTCCGAGGCACGGAGGGGTCTCGATGTGTAAAGAACGGTCACCCATCCAAGGACTGACTGGGCAAGCGCAGCTTTACCTCGCAGATCGAGCTATTAGCGCGGCCGTCATTTAGCCATCACCTCACCCTTTTGGAGAGTCAAATAAATATAAAAAAAAATGACAATTATATCTGCTTAAGGGAGTGAATTGTTTAGTCAGGTGTTACGTCAGCCATGCCATTCGTAACAAAAATTATAATAAATTATGCAGTAGCTTTAGCTAATAGTTACAATGCCATGGACAGTGGACAGCACATTTTAAATGAACAAACATTACAACATGTACCCCCTCCCTTACTTATAAAGGCCGCTCTTACAGCCTGTCTGTTCAGCCTTCTGTAGCGACACGCCGCGTGGTATGAACGTTCGCAAACGGCAGTTCTCGCGGTGTGTCGATCAGGCGCGGTCGCAGCCGACGATTTTTGGGGGGGGGTCATACCGTAGCTGAAGACTTTAGGGGGGGGTTATACCGATTAATGCCGATGTGATATACCGTGAATAGGGCTGCCATCACCTAAATTGCCGACGCCGGACAAAATCATCAAAAACCCCGGACATTTTGGTGAAATTAAGTATTTTTCCCGGACGCCCCCGATAAATTGACTGACTTACGATTTTAATCAATCAGGATTCCCCTGACACAAAAAGGGTTTTACCCGGACACTTTTTGGAAACCCCTACCGGACGCTCCCCGGACGCCCTCTAAACTAGGACAAATCCGGGGAACCCCGGACGGATGGCAGCTCTAACCGTGAATTACCTTGTTTGGCGTATTTTTGTACGATTTTGGGGGGTCATGACCCCCATGACCCCCCCCCCCGGGACCGCGCCTGTGTTCAGCCTGGCTATTCTGTACCGACACGCTGCGTCATATCACAGCGAGAACTGCCAATTTGTTTGCGAACGTTCGAAGGAGAATCTCACCGTGACATTCTCTCTCGAACGTTCGCAAGAAATGGCAGTTCTCGCTGTGTCGATACAGAATAGATAGGCAGGGTTGTGCACGCGTGATTATGTCACCATTTATACTTTATAGTACAGCCAAAATCCCAGGCGATCCATTTCGCAGAATTTTTTCACTTCAAAGGGTTTCGTAACTCAATCTGCGTTAGCAACGTCTGTTTGTGCACTACACGTTTACAGCACGTTTTTTAACGGACCGTTTTTTTTTCATACATTTTAAAAAGTGGTGGGGATCGTTCTGCACGCCTATTGGCTAAAAATCCGTAGAAAACCGAATACGAATTGAAAACGTCTGTAGTGCACAAACAGCCTAATGGATAGCGGTTGACCTAGTTCTGTCTGGAACACAACAGTTACCCTTGAGACCTGGATTTGATTTTCAGGTCATCATATCGAGGTTACTGACTGTTCATTTGTTTCAATAGTCTGAAGTGTTTTTTACGAAGTTTGTCGTAGGATGCATCCGGAACGTAAAGGCGGGCTCACAAAGATGCGAAAAATATCGAAAATGTCATATTATGAATAAAATGTTTGGACTTCATTAAGTATTCGTAGTGCAGTGATAGCCTAGTGGATTAACCATGTGCCTCCCACGGCGAATGGTTCGAGTTCGATCCCGAGGCACGCACCGCTGACTTTCCGAAGTCATATGCGTATTAGAAATTAATTATCACTTGCTTTAACGGTGAAGGAAAACATCGTGAGGAAACCGGCATGTCCTAGAACCAAAAAATTCGAATACATGTGACGTCCACCAACCCTCACTGGGCCCGTGTGGTGGACTACGGCCCACTCCCTCTCACAGAGGAGGCCTGTGTCCCAGCAGTGGGAACATTATAGGCCGATTATGCTAAGTATTCGTCCCCTCCCGGCATCGAACTTACGGCCCTGAACTCAGAAGGGACATTCCGCTACCCATTGGGGTCGTCAAATTGAATAATTGTATGTTAGATGTCGCGACGCATCGATCGACATAAGTTCATAATTTTGAACCAAAACGGTAGTACCTAAACTGTAGTGCGACTGCGAAAATATGTTTAACGTGTAGTCGTGTAGTATATGTAAAGATCTCAGATCATAGAAACAACAAGATATGCCATCATAGCAAATTAGTACGGGAACAACTGTTGCCACTTTTAGAACATTTTTCGACACGATCACAAGTGCTCCTTGAATATACCTACCTAAAGATCTCACACATAAAAAACTCCGCACAAACTCAATCTAACATTGTTAATCGTCACTCAACACTAGCACTAAACTAACACTGTATTTATATCATCGATCGTGTTCGGTTCGTCGCCAGCGTGTAGATACGTTTTTATTACGACCAATGTGGTCAAACCAATAGTATAGTATCTATGGGTCAAACTAATACCTCAAGCTCAATAGCGCCTTGGCATATCTCCCTTGTTAGAAACAAGGGAGATATGCCAAGGCTATGGTAAGGTATGATCTGTGGTAAGGGTTGTTCCAGACATTGCGAGGCATGCGCCGCGCACGCCTCGCAACGCGCGGCTCGATATACATTAGCACATGCCTCACCACGAATATGAACGTCCACACATTGCGAAGCGTGCGATGAGCGCCGTGCGCCAAGCATGCGAGCAATGTTTGGATCCACCTTAATGCGCGGAACGTCCGATTCGCAGGTTGTCCTATTTATTATTAAATTGTTGGATTCGCAAAACATCCGATTCTCACAATGTACTAAGATTTAAAAAAGCACTTTTTTAGGGGCGAAAATGAGTTTTCAACTTTCAACCACCATTTAGAGAATTTCTTCCGGAAGATTTGTGTCATATGTTAATACTAGCTTCCGCCCTCGGCTTCGCCGGCGTTTTCCGGGATAATAGGTAGCCTATGTGTTATTCCAGACTTTAATCTATCTGTATGCCAAATTTTACCACATCCGTCCAGCCGTTTCAGCGTGAAGAAGTAACAAACACACACACACACACACACACAAACTTTCGCACAAATTTTCGCGTTTATAATAAGCCAAGTTCACCGACCGTCACCGGGGTGCAAGCCGGGGCCCGTGTCCCGGGCGGCAATTCAAGCTTGGTAGACGAATACTGAGTAGTGTATTCGTCTACCAAGCGTAGTGCCTAATCGCAAAGAGCAGCGCTAGACCGGTCGTTGTGGGGTTCTTTAGGGGAGGCCTATGTCCATCAGCATCGTTGTTAGTTGTTATGGCTAAAATGATGATGATAAAGGTAAAATAGGTAATAGGCAGTGATAGCCTAGTGGTCTAACCTTGCGCCTCCCACGGCGAATGGTTCGAGTCTCATTATATTATGTATTATCTATGGGTTCGAGTTCGATCCCGAGGCACGCACCGCTGACTTTTCGAAGTCATGTGCGTATTAGAAATTAATTATCACTTGCTTTAACGGTGAAGGAAAACATCGTGAGGAAACCGGCGTGTCCTAGAACCAAAAATTCGAAGACATCTGACGTCCACCAACCCGCACTGGGCCCGCGTCGTGGACTACGGCCCACTCCCTCTCACAGAGAGGAGGCCTGTGTCCCAGCAGTGGGAACATTATAGGTTGATATTATGCTTATGCTAAAGGTAAAAATATGGGGCGGGGCGGGGGAGGCATTTTTCAGTTTTTAGCCCGCTTCGAAATAATTCAAGATCCGGAGCTGACTAAATGTAGATATTCTATAAACCTTTGCCTATCCTTTCATGGAATCAAATTCGTTAATAATAAGTTCATAATGAGTGTATGTCCTTTTAAAAGCACCGAGACTGAAGTAGGAACTTATATTTAGATCGGAGGGCTACCCGCACTCATGACTGCGCACAGCAGCGCCCTGCGTCCTATATTATTAACGCCCTATCGACTTTGAATGGCAAATAAGGTTACAAAGGGTCATTCAATGTCGTTTATTATAAGAAATGCAGTGAAAAGTCTCCGGGAGTTGCTTACTTTTTAGGGTTCCGTAGTAAAAGTAGGAACCGAACGTGAACTTTTTTCTCTTTGGCAGACAGATTCTACTGTTCTTATTAAAACAAAAATCAAGTTGTGAAGGCTCCTTTCTTGTGGAGGCCCCTTTTTTGTGGAGGGGCCACTACCCCTGTTGCCCTGCCCTAAATGCGGCCCTGATGGCATCCTAGTAAAATATATCTTATCTACCTAACTAAATATATCTGTCTCTTTCTTTCTCTAGGATTCATAGAGATGATGTCGGCCTACGTGCCGCAGTTCGGGGGCATAGACGCGGGGCTGGTGTGCACGTGGGTGCTGGAGCTGGAAGCCGAGCTCAACCACCGCGATGATACCGACTCGCTGTCCAACCATGGTGAGTGACACAAAATATATCATCTTTCTTCTGTAGCAGTCTTCACTCCTCAGCATCGTGTGCGATAACTCAGCAAAATGTAGTCTCCTTTCGAGATTTTATACATACAGATAATTATCCTCCTGCCCTTGTCCCAATTTATTACGGCGCAGCATACTTGGTGTAAGTGACACCCTAACGAAAACTAAAACCATGGGTTCCCTACGTTATTCTGAACCCGTCAGCGTTAAAATTTTGCATCGGACTTTAAAAAATACGACTTTGGAGATTTTTTAACGAACTACAAAATCTCCAAACTAAGTGGTAATTTTTTTTAAAAGACCTTAACATTTATTTATCTCTTAGGGGTTTAGAAAAAGATAGATCAAATAAAAAAAAAAACCGGCCAAGTGCGAGTCGCACTCGCGCACCGAGGGTTCCGTTCACTTTATACGTCCAAAACTTATGAGTTGATAAGTTTTGGATGTATAAAGTGAAAAAAACCGGACCGCATAACAAAGTTTGTTTGTGAAGGAATTTTGATGTTTTTGAAAAAACTACTCGCTAGATCTCGTTCAAACCAATTTTCGGTGGAAGTTTACATGGTAATGTACATCATATATTTTTTTAGTTTTATCATTCTCTTATTTTAGAAGTTACAGGGGGGGGGGGGACGACACACATTTTATAACTTTGGAAGTGTCTCTCGCGCCAACTATTCAGTTTAGAAAAAAATTATATTAGAAACCTCAATATCATTTTTGAAGACCTATCGATAGATACCCCACACGGATGGGTTTGATGAAAAAAAATATTTCGAGTTTCAGTTCTAAGTATGGGGAACCCTAAAAAAATATTGTTTTTTTCTATTTTTGTGTGAAAATCTTAATGCGGTTCACAGAATACATCTCCTTACCAAGTTTCAACAGTATAGGTCTTATAGTTTCGGAAAAAATGGCTGTGACATACGGACGGACAGACAGACAGACAGACATGACGAATCTATAAGGGTTCCTAGTTTTATTTACTACGGAACCCTAAAAAGATACTCCAAACTCCGTACTCTTGGACGTTGACCCCGTGGTATTCTTGAACTTTTCAGTTACCTTTACTTGAAATAGGTTGAAATATCCGATATAATGATTATGATCTGCAACTCACTTATTCCTGATTCTCCTGGAATCCGGCTCGAAGGACCAAATTTTTGTTGATCAGGCAGGAAAATGAAAAATCTAGACTTTAGTGTAAAGACGTGTGTATCCGAGAGACTTCTAAGTTAACAAAAAAAAAAACTTTAAATTAACCCCATACCAATTGCCTGGCGTACCATTATGAAGACTTCCAGAGTTGGGTAGGCAGGTATAATCAGGTAAATGTAACTGTTCCAGATGATTCAGCGAGCAGCGATAGACTGAGCCTCACTCTTCAGAACCTGAGTGAGATGCTGCCTCCCATGACTAAGGCCAACCGGTAAGTCAATAATATCTTATCCTTGCTAGCAACGTATCAGATTTTTTTTCCCATTTGTCACCAGTAGGAACGGCGCAGTGGGAATAAGCGTGTACATATTAGAAACATGCAAAGTTCGAAAACATCAGAGTTCTATACAAAACGAGAAGACAAACAGAAAAATTACACACTAAGGCACGCCGACACCAGAGTAGCATACAGCATATGCTTTAGGCAGCAATTGCTGCGCCCATACATTACATAAGCACATAACTCACACCGCCGCCCTTCCCCACACTGACTCGCTTGCCTACTCGGTAGGTATAAACATGAACTCGGTGCGTACTCCCCATTCTCATACCGACCTCGCCGACGAGGTCCGTCGCAACGTCCCCATCATGACCCGAGTCCGCCGCCGAGTATGACTCAGACCCCAAACCGACCCTTGAGCGAGCCAGCCCGCGCTGAGCCTGTAGATTTAAATTCGTCCCAAAATAATGAACCGATCCAGCTAGTAGTCCCTCCCTCTAGTTGTCCTCCCCCCAGCGACGCCTTAAACCGAGGCCCGTACCCAGGCGCGTGCATTGCATATAGGCAAGTAGGCAGTGACTACCTCTTAAGGTTCAATAAAACCATTTTAACTATTACTACATCAATATACATCATTATTATATCAATAATTAGTCATGATTGATATATTTTATTTGTGTAGTAACAGTTAAAATAGTTTTATTGAATCTTATGAGGTAGACACTGCCTACTTGCCTACATGCAATGCACGCCACTGCCCGTACCCCAGTAGGGGGTGCCCTTAGCGTGTGGTCGCTTAGTTTGTAGTTTTATTTAGATTTAAGCCTGGCTGGAGGCATTTGTAAGTCCTCACCAGATGACCGGTTAAGCAGTGACGGCTGTTAGAAGACAACTACGAGAGGAACTTCAAAAAAAAAAAAATTACTCCCCATTCGGCACAGTCACGTTGCTCGCAGCATGCTACATTGCTACTCTTTCCGCGTTACAGAGTAGGTACGATCGTAGGTCATCATCTGCCTAGCCTTTTCCCAAATTATATTGGGGTCGGCATCCAGTCTAACTGACCAGGCTGAATATCAATATTTTACGTGGAGCGACTGCCATCTGACCTCCACAATTAATGGGTAATACCGGTATTCGAATGTTAGACCAGCTGTCAGACTTTTAGGGCTTCTCACTACCCGTAACGATTGTCAAAGATATTTCTATGACAACCGGGACCGACTGCTTAACGTGCTCTCCGAGGCACGGAGGGGTCTCGATGTGTAAAGAACGGTCACCCATCCAAGGACTGACCGCGGCAAGCGCAGCTTAACCTCGCAGATCGGTCGATCAGCGCGGCCGTCATTTAGCCACGAGCCCCTCGGGTACGATCGTAGGTGTTTACACGTAAAATAGTGCAAATAAACACCTCGTTCACCCAACTCTCTCGGCCGGTATTATGCTGTCTCGCCCATTTCCTCGGTACGTGTGATCAAGGCATTACCGTGGAACAGACCGTCCATTGCTATAACGATGTAATATCGCCACTGTTTAGGTCCCACTCCAACTCGGAGTCTTCGGAGAGCGTGGAGGGCAACCGCCGCCCACTGCTGGAGGAAGACGTGCACGCCGAGCAGTGCCAGGCACTCGCCGAGATGTTTCCCAACACCTGCGCTATGGAGGTAAGACATACTAAGGCACTAATTTTTATAGGTATATCCCGAAATGTTTTTCAAAAAAATACCATGTGTGTGAACTTTTTCTCACTGACAGACAGATTTTACTGTTGTTATCTAAAAAAAATCAAGTGACTCCTTTTTTATGGAGGCTCCGAGGCAACTGTCTCTGTTGCCCTGCCCAAATCCGGCTCTGCCTTAGATCATAGAAACAAGGGAGATGTGCCAAGGCGCTATTGAGCTTGACGCTTTAATGTGCCCACATTGAATTGATTGGCGTAGTACAAAAGTACACGCTGGCGACGAACCGAACACGATCGATGATATAAATAAAGTGTTTTAGTTTAGTGCTAGTGTTGAGTGACGATTAACAGTGTTAGATTGAGGGTGTGCGGAATTTTTAATGTGTGGGAGATCTTTATATTCACGAGGGGCGCTTGTAATTGTGTTGAAAAATTTACTAAAAGTGGCGACAGTTGTTCCCGTACTAATTTGCTATGATGGCATATCTCCTTGTTTTTATGATCTGAGGGCATCGCTGTAGCAGTCCACTATAGGAAATAGGCCAAAACTGCAAGCCATAAAATAGACTAGCTGTACCTAAGTTACTCCTTATAACATCAGCTATCTGCCAGTGAAAGTCCCGTCAAAATCGGTCCAGCCGCTTCAGAAATTAGCCAGTACAGATATATTTTTTAAATTAGTTTTTTGTTATAAGTTAAATTTAATCATCGTTTATAAGGAAGGCTGTTAATTAAAAGGGTAGTCTTATTTAGAACAGACTAGCTTCCGCCCGCGGCTTCGCCCGCGTTTTTGGGATAAAAAGTAGCCTATGGGTGTTTGTGCACTACAGACGTTTTCAATTCGTATTCAGTTTTAAACGGATTTTTAGCCAATAGGCCTGCAGAACGATCCCCACCACTTTTTAAAACGTATGAAAAAAGAAACGGTCCGTTAAAAAACGTGTTGTAAACGTGTAGTGCACAAACAGCCTAAGTGTTATACTCTGATATAAAAGCTATATTACTGTAAAGTTTCATCAAAATCCGTTCAGTAGTTTATGCGTGAAAGAGTAACAAACATTCATCCAAAATATTTCCACATAAATAAATAATTATTTTTTGGTTTTTCAGATCAAGCACTGCGTATCAATCGCTCACGGCGACGTAGAGCGCGCCGCCGCGACTCTGTTACACCGTCGCGAACAGGGACAATCGCTGTCAGCGGCCGCGCTACACACCGCCGCGCGCCAGCCGCTCTGTGACGACCACGAGCTCAAGAACAGGATCATTGCTCGGTGAGTAGGATCATTGCTCGGTGTTACACCGTCGCGAACAGGGACAATCGCTGTCAGCGGCCGCGCTACACACCGCCGCGCGCCAGCCGCTCTGTGACGACCACGAGCTCAAGAACAGGATCATTGCTCGGTGAGTAGGATCATTGCTCGGTGTTACACCGTCGCGAACAGGGACAATCGCTGTCAGCGGCCGCGCTACACACCGCCGCGCGCCAGCCGCTCTGTGACGACCACGAGCTCAAGAACAGGATCATTGCTCGGTGAGTAGGATCATTGCTCGGTGTTACACCGTCGCGAACAGGGACAATCGCTGTCAGCGGCCGCGCTACACACCGCCGCGCGCCAGCCGCTCTGTGACGACCACGAGCTCAAGAACAGGATCATTGCTCGGTGAGTAGGATCATTGCTCGGTGTTACACCGTCGCGAACAGGGACAATCGCTGTCAGCGGCCGCGCTACACACCGCCGCGCGCCAGCCGCTCTGTGACGACCACGAGCTCAAGAACAGGATCATTGCTCGGTGAGTAGGATCATTGCTCGGTGAGTAGGATCATTGCTCGGTGTTACACCGTCGCGAACAGGGACAATCGCTGTCAGCGGCCGCGCTACACACCGCCGCGCGCCAGCCGCTCTGTGACGACCACGAGCTCAAGAACAGGATCATTGCTCGGTGAGTAGGATCATTGCCCGGTGATTAGGTCGATTGCTCGGTGAGTAGGATCATTGCTCGGTGTTACACCGTCGCGAACAGGGACAATCGCTGTCAGCGGCCGCGCTACACACCGCCGCGCGCCAGCCGCTCTGTGACGACCACGAGCTCAAGAACAGGATCATTGCTCGGTGAGTAGGATCATTGCTCGGTGAGTAGGATCATTGCTCGGTGAGTAGGATCATTGCTCGGTGAGTAGGATCATTGCTCGGTGTTACACCGTCGCGAACAGGGACAATCGCTGTCAGCGGCCGCGCTACACACCGCCGCGCGCCAGCCGCTCTGTGACGACCACGAGCTCAAGAACAGGATCATTGCTCGGTGAGTAGGATCATTGCCCGGTGATTAGGTCGATTGCTCGGTGAGTAGGATCATTGCTCGGTGAGTAGGATCATTGCCCGGTGAGTAGGATCATTGCTCGGTGAGTAGGATCATTGCTCGGTGTTACACCGTCGCGAACAGGGACAATCGCTGTCAGCGGCCGCGCTACACACCGCCGCGCGCCAGCCGCTCTGTGACGACCACGAGCTCAAGAACAGGATCATTGCTCGGTGAGTAGGATCATTGCCCGGTGATTAGGTTCATTGCTCGGTGAGTAGGATCATTGCTCGGTGAGTAGGATCATTGCCCGGTGATTAGGTTCATTGCTCGGTGAGTAGGATCATTGCTCGGTGAGTAGGATCATTGCCCGGTGATTAGGTTCATTACTCGGTGAGTAGGATCATTACTCGGTGAGTAGGATCATTGCCCGGTGATTAGGTTCATTGCTCGGTGAGTAGGATCATTGCTCGGTGTTACACCGTCGCGAACAGGGACAATCGCTGTCAGCGGCCGCGCTACACACCGCCGCGCGCCAGCCGCTCTGTGACGACCACGAGCTCAAGAACAGGATCATTGCTCGGTGAGTAGGATCATTGCCCGGTGATTAGGTCGATTGCTCGGTGAGTAGGATCATTGCTCGGTGAGTAGGATCATTGCCCGGTGAGTAGGATCATTGCTCGGTGAGTAGGATCATTGCTCGGTGTTACACCGTCGCGAACAGGGACAATCGCTGTCAGCGGCCGCGCTACACACCGCCGCGCGCCAGCCGCTCTGTGACGACCACGAGCTCAAGAACAGGATCATTGCTCGGTGAGTAGGATCATTGCCCGGTGATTAGGTTCATTGCTCGGTGAGTAGGATCATTGCTCGGTGAGTAGGATCATTGCCCGGTGATTAGGTTCATTGCTCGGTGAGTAGGATCATTGCTCGGTGAGTAGGATCATTGCCCGGTGATTAGGTTCATTGCTCGGTGAGTAGGATCATTGCTCGGTGAGTAGGATCATTGCCCGGTGATTAGGTTCATTGCTCGGTGAGTAGGATCATTGCTCGGTGAGTAGGATCATTGCCCGGTGATTAGGTTCATTACTCGGTGAGTAGGATCATTACTCGGTGAGTAGGATCATTGCCCGGTGATTAGGTTCATTGCTCGGTGAGTAGGATCATTGCTCGGTGTTACACCGTCGCGAACAGGGACAATCGCTGTCAGCGGCCGCGCTACACACCGCCGCGCGCCAGCCGCTCTGTGACGACCACGAGCTCAAGAACAGGATCATTGCTCGGTGAGTAGGATCATTGCCCGGTGATTAGGTTCATTGCTCGGTGAGTAGGATCATTGCTCGGTGAGTAGGATCATTGCCCGGTGATTAGGTTCATTGCTCGGTGAGTAGGATCATTGCTCGGTGAGTAGGATCATTGCCCGGTGATTAGGTTCATTGCTCGGTGAGTAGGATCATTGCTCGGTGAGTAGGATCATTGCCCGGTGATTAGGTTCATTGCTCGGTGAGTAGGATTATTGCCCGGTAAGTAGGATCATTGCTCAGAGAGTAGGATCATTGCTCGGTGAATAGGATCATTGCCCGGTGAGTAGGATCATTGCCCGGTGAGTAGGATCATTGCTCAGAGAGTAGGATCATTGCTCGGTGAGTAGGATCATTGCCCGGTGAGTAGGATCATTGCTCAGAGTGTAGGATCATTGCTCGGTAGGGTCATTTGCTCGGTAGGATCATTGCTGAGTGTTACACCATCGCGAACAGACGCTGTCAGCGGCCGCGCTACACAACGCGTCAGCCGCTCTGTGACAACCACGAGCTCAAGAACAGGATCATTGCTCGGTGAGTAGGATCATTGCTCGGTGAGTAGGATCATTGCTCGGTGAATAGGATCATTGCTCGGTGAGTAGGATCATTGCCCGGTGATTAGGTTCATTGCTCGGTGAGTAGGATTATTGCCCGGTAAGTAGGATCATTGCTCAGAGAGTAGGATCATTGCTCGGTGAATAGGATCATTGCCCGGTGAGTAGGATCATTGCCCGGTGAGTAGGATCATTGCTCAGAGAGTAGGATCATTGCTCGGTGAGTAGGATCATTGCCCGGTGAGTAGGATCATTGCTCAGAGTGTAGGATCATTGCTCGGTAGGGTCATTTGCTCGGTAGGATCATTGCTGAGTGTTACACCATCGCGAACAGACGCTGTCAGCGGCCGCGCTACACAACGCGTCAGCCGCTCTGTGACAACCACGAGCTCAAGAACAGGATCATTGCTCGGTGAGTAGGATCATTGCTCGGTGAGTAGGATCATTGCTCGGTGAATAGGATCATTGCTCGGTGAGTAGGATCATTGCCCGGTGAGTAGGATCATTGCTCGGTGAGTGTTACACCGTCGCGAACAGGGACAGTCGCTGCGCAATCCAAATTCAATTCGCGGAAAACCAAACGATTTTCCTCAAATATCATTTCGAGGGCTATATTGATGATTTTAATAAAACAAAAGTCTAGTACATTATAAAATGTCTCCTTCCAGCTACTCGTACGTGGACAAGAACTCTGACCAGAAGGAGCACAAGCCGCTCGCTCCCAAGATCGAGCCCAAGAAGATGGTCCGCTACCGCGACAACAAGATCGTGTCGCTCAAGGGGGAGCGGTACACTGAGGTATGTGACGCGGGGGGGACGAGGGGTGCAATAAAAGAACAGTGGAGAAATTCATAACAGGCATCTTGGGGGAACGAGGGGTACAACAAAAGAAAAGTGGGGAAATTTTTGCCATTGGGGGGCGCCATGAGGGGTTCACGCCAAAAAAAGCGGGGTAATTTGTACCAGGTATCCTGGGGAGGTACGAAGGGTTATCCCAAAGAAAAGCGGGGTAATTTGTAACAGGAACCTTGGGGGTATGAGAGGTTCCCCCAAAGAAAAGCGGGGTAATTGGTACCAGGTTTCCTGGGGGGTACGAAATGTTCTCTCAAAGAAAGGCGGGGTAATTTGTAACAGGTATCTTGGGGGGGTATGACGGGTTCTTCCAACTTAAAGCGGGGTAATTTGTAACAGGTATCCTGGGGGAACGAGGCGTCCAACAAAAGTGGATAAATTTATAGCAGGCATCTTGGGGAGAATGTGGGGTCGAACAAAAGAAAAGTGGAGATATTCATAACAGGCATCTTGGAGGAACAAGGGGTCCGATAAAAGAAAAGTAGGAACATTTTTACCATTTAAGCGGGGTACGAGCAGTTCTCCCAAATAATGCGGGGCGGGGTAATTTGTATCTTGGGGGGTATGAGGGGATCTACCATAGAAAAACGGGATTGTACAGAGAGTGTAATAAGAAGACAATTCTTCAAAAAAAGTCTTATTTTAGCAGCGGCCGATAATACAAGAAAACATTGAATAAAAATATAATTTTGTAAATAATTAAGCTACCAGTATACTACTGATATATCTCCGATCAACGTTTCAGGTGCCCAAATCTGGAGCCGACGAGGAAAACTTGAAGAAACCCAAAAAACATCATTGCCCTTAACCATTAAGAGCACGTCAGTACAGTGGACAAGCGGATCCCGCGCCCCCCCCACTCTCGCTGTCCCCCCCTCCCCTTCCCCCTCGCGCACGCTCGTCTACCCCCATCCCTCGCGTAATTTTTCCGAAAAACCGCGTAATTTCCGCAATAAACGTAAACCCGACATGCGTATTCGTAATTTTAATCTCGACGGCACTTTTAAAGTGTTTTAATGTATTCGTCAGTAGTGATTTAATGTGTAAGGTAATATCATATTCGATTTGTAGTGTAATCGTACGTGTATCGCGTCAATGTGTCAAACGTTTAGGGAATCGCGTAAAAATTACTTGCGATAGCAATGCACGTGTAATTTTGACGTGTTGTTATTTGAATAGCGTAAAAATATACGCAACATGTGATTTTGAAGAACGCGCAATTCTGCCAAACATCTGTAATGAATTAAAAAGTCATTTAAAAACTACACGTGTACTATATTATAATGACATAATTATAAATTTAATCGATTGTGATTTTGACGTGAGCTCCGAAAGAGACACTTGCGTATTACTGCGTAATTTTGACGTTAGTCGCGTAAATTTTTGCGAGCGTGCGTATGTGTGTGTACGTAGTTCTAGATTAGGAATTCAAGTGCGTGATTCGTATAAACTTTGCTTTTACCCGCTTAACTCCAGTACTGATTTTATACAATTATTTAATTTTAATACGTCACAATTTAAACGCATAGACTGTAATTATTTTATTACTATTAATAATTTAATTTCGAATATATTTATTTTTAAATGTAGGCTTTTTAGGCAGCTGCACAGTATTAGTTGGTCTATGGCATCTATAGAGCTATGTCACTGTGTTCAAGGTAGAAAATATAAGGTTTGTGGGAAAAGGATGGATGCCATAGATGTGACTTTCGGAGCGCTAAAATGTAGCTCGGTCGCGAACTTTAACGTTCGCCACTTAAACGTCGCCCAGCGAAATTTTAGCGGCCCGGCCGGCCATTTTGGATTTCCAATAGTTTTAAGTAAAAAGATCTGTTTACCTGTGATTTCGTACGTTTATTTTATCATTAATAATGTGATTCCTAAGATAGGTTTAAAGTTTTTACATACATCTGTGATTGTGATGCCATTTAATTTAATGTTTTATTATCCTCTAAGCTGTTTTTATATTAGTTTAAGTTTCGACAATAGTTATGAGTCGCATTCGTTTCAAAATGAACGAATGTTTCTTTTGTGATGATATTTTTATTTAGTTTTACCGATAATATGGTAATGATTCATGCTGTATGTTTGTATTGTATGTGTACCCTCAAAAACCAATATTTAATGACTACAGTCAAATATAGGGATTCCGTAGTCGACCATTCGCGATTCACTATTGATGGGCGATAGTTATTACAAAAATTATTATTCTTGCCACGAATTGTGGTCATCAGACACAGTCAGCGATATAGTCTTGTCAGTTTGACTTCGTGTAAGACCAGCCGGGCTAGCATGCGCGCCGCGACAAAATTTTATCGACGCTTTTGTCGTGCATTTGTCTCGTATTCGCACGGGAAAGAGCAAGACAAAACAGTTGACAAAATTTTGTCGCGGCGCGCATTTTAGCCCGGCTGATCTACTATACAAATAAATAAAATACGTTACTGGACTATTATTAAAAAAGTACAAATAAATTATTTTATTCCAAAGAAGGAATAGGAATAACAAAATATAAAAAATAATTTATCACAAAATGGAAAACATAGACGCTTTTAAAGTTTTTGGAGGGAGTATCGCTCCGTTTTTGTCGCGCGAAGCGGACGTAGGTGGTGTTACGTCTCTTATCATGCGTGCCGTCCGTGTCTAGCAAATCATTTTAAAACGCTTATAACTTTGCCAATTTTGTAGATGTTTCATCGGTTTTTTTGGTGGTAATTATCTTTTTTCAAATAGTTTACAGATTCACAATAAAAAAAATTTATTCAACATCCCTTTATAAAATTGTAAACTAGCTGTGTCTGTACATTGAAGATATTCCAAAAAACAATCGGGATAAGGTACTGGGACGTAACTATACCCAAGTTTATTTTTTTTTGTCTGTTTGTGCGCGCATCACGCAAAAAGTACTGAACGGATTTGATGTGGTTTTCACAGTTCGATAGCTTGGGGTCCAACTTAAAATCTAAGCCACGTTTCATCTAATTCTGATGGGAGGAACCAGAGATACAGCTTGACCTCTTAGTAGTACTAGCCACTCTACACTGCGGAGGTCATTTAAACTGGTCGCTTCACTGTAGTCCACGCGGACGGAGTCGCGGGCAAAATCTAGTATAAAATACAGTTAAAACTGAATCATTATCATTTATCTGAAATTAATTTAATAAATTATTTAAATAGGTTTGAAATAGACTGATTTATTTACAATTATCTCATTGAATGAGATATTATTTTTATTTTATTATCTTCTTATACAGCTAGGCTGTGTATTGTCTCTATTTCTTGTTAACTTTTTTTTTTTTGCGAACCTTTTGTAGTATTATTTTAATATTTTCGTTATTATATAAAATGGAAGGAAAATCGTAAAATCTGGTTTAATAAATAAACTCAACAAAAAATATTTGTAAAAATCGAAGTACCTCAAAGTTTCGGAGACGATTAAGGTCGAAAATAATTTGAAAATAGCGAAAATATTAAACTAATCCTACAAGGACCAGCTTATTGATTTGGGCTTTTAATTAAATTAAATAATACAATTAGGATTATTAATAATACTATGAAATGACTGATGACATAATATTCTGAATGTTAACAGTCGCAAACCGCAAAATAGTGATTTTTTTTCGACTGTCAAATCTTTTTGTGATAACCTAATTCGATTCGGTTCGATTTCTGATGAAGAGTAACTTCTTACTTATTAAAAACTTGTTTTAACCACTGATTAAATAAACAATTAGGTACTCTTGTCATTTATAATGCCAATGAATAGAGATGGCAATTGACTTAAGAGCTATTTAAGTTAAACAACGTTTAATCATCTTTTTTTTTTTTTTTGTCATATACACTACGGCGTCAGGGGCGTTAGCCGCGGTTTTTTACGTTGTACAATGCTATCCAAATAAGAATAGGGATGAGTTTGCGCCATTGTGACGTCTTAGCTGATATTTATTTAGAAATTCTATTACAATAGATTTGGTAAAACTAAGACTAAGACTTTTACTATGGGACCAAACTTGAAATAGCGAAAAAAAATCAGCTGTTCCGTACATTTGTTGAGTTATGTGAACATAAATGTATGGAACAGCTGATTTTTTTTCACGATTTCGGGGCTATGATAAATGATAAATGATATTTATTTTGTAAATAGGTTAAAAATAACACTTTTACACGTCAAAACATTTTTTTAAGCTAGATGAGTTCGGTGTTTCCTATATGACTACCTTTGAGAAGAAACACCGAAACAAACTCAAAGGTTGATGTCTCTTTTAAAGTCCAGACAATTAAGATAAAATTGTGTAAGAACCATGCAGGTTAGTCTGAAATGGCCTTTAGTTATTCCCATAGTAAAAGTTGTTCATAATGATGAGTACAATGACCCCTTAAAATATTTCCACTGTCTAACCTGCCACCCTGTATAAAGCACATACAATAAAAGTGTGTATTTTTTCTTTAAAGTCATTTCAAAGTATTAATTAGTATGATTGTATTAAAAAAATGATATTTCGCCAAAATTTGGTGCTAAATCAAATTAAAAAATGAATTTGCCAAAATGCGATAGTTAACTTTAACTAAAAGTTTCGATTTAAATTGTTAGGAGATCTCTTTGTACCTATCTTATTTAAAGCTTTGCTTATATATTTTGACGATGTTAATTTTATTATAGGACGACTAAAAAAAAAACGGAAATTTATGCAATATAAAATAATTATCTAATAATTAGAAATAAAAAAATATAATCAAGATCTTAAAAACGAAATGACAATATAATTTATGTTTCGAAAATATATGACGAATAAAATTATTAATAACAAAAAAATTAATGTTATGCAATATTTTTAAAGTTGTCCTAAAATAAAATTGACTGACTATTGTTGAATCTCTCAAATAGATTGTTATCATTTTTACTTGACAGTATTATTTATTAAAAATGAATTATTTACATGAAATGGAATTCCTGAAAATTACAGCTTATTTTAATGTGGCGGAATATACCATTCATAGATTATATTCTCTGAATTCCGAAAAAAAAAACAACAAAAATAACATTTAAAAAATATTAAACAGACGATAAAAAAAAGAAATTATTCTAAATAGTGAATAAATATCTAATAAATGCATAAAATAATTTTATTATTCAAATGAAATCTATGAATGATATATGATATAATTATCTGCGAGACGCCGAATCACAATATTAACTTTGGTTTACTATCAAAATTGTGTATATTTGTCTTTGTCTATATTAAAAAGGTATCTTGCCATAAAAACTTAAGTCATACTATATTATATTTGCCATAGACTGTTACAGTTAGAAATTCCCGGTCACGCCTACCTCAGATCATAGAAACAAGGAGATGTGCCAAGGCGCTATCGAGCTTGATGCCTGATCTTGAGCAAATTGCTCATATTAAAAACGTACGCGCTGGCGACGAACCGAACACGATCGATGGTATAAATACAGTGTTTTAGTTTAGTGCTAGTGTTGAGTGACGATTAACAGTGTTAGATTAAGGGTGTGCGGAATGTTCAATGCGTGGGAGATCTTTTTATTCACAAGGAGCGCTTAATCATGCGCGTAATTGTGTCGAAAAATGTACTGAAAGCGGCATCAGTTGTTCCCGTACTAATTTGCTATGATGGCATATCTCCTTGTTTCTATGATCTGAGGGCGTTACCAATCGACCGAAGTCAAATAATTTAGGCCGATCACAGATTCACTCCAAACGGCTTTCATTCTAGATCGGTCCTTACGGGCTGAATTGCATGCACGGCGTGACGCCAAATGGCATGAGGCGGTGGACTACCACGGAAAATCCGTGGGTTGGCATTGCACCAAAATTTGGACTTAGATGTGACACCCACGATCAAATTTTGCGGTCATGATCATTCACTTTGATGTTATTGCTTTATTATGTAACAATTTGATCAGAGTGGTGGTCTAGTAGTAACGGCCCCTCAGTCAGGCGCGGTTCCAGGGGGGAGGGGGGGGCTCACGGGGGTCATGACCCCCCCAAAATCGTACAAAAATGCGTCAAACACGGTAATTCACGGTATAGCGCGTCGGCATTAATCGATATGACCCCCCCCAAAGTCTCTCACTGCGGTATGACCACCCCCAAAATCTCGGCTGCGACCGCGCCTGCCCTGTGGTAGGTCGTGTATTCGAATCCAGGCCGTACTTTATGCAATTTGTTACATTGCTCTAAAAACGAAAAAACCGAGGGGAAATAATGTCCTAGAAACAAAAATTCGAAGACATGTGACATCCACCAACCCGCACTGGGTCCGCGTGGTGGACTACGGCCCACTCCTCAGAGAGAGGCCTGTGTCCCAGCAGTGGGAACATTATAGGCTGATTATGTTTTGTAAATTAATTTAGGCAAAATATACAATTTTGACGGTAAACTTAGGATCAAAGATGGCGGCAATCACAGATGCAATAAAAACTCTAAATCTCTCACCGCATTTATTTTCTATGGCTTTTTTTTATTTTAATTATAAGTATTATTATGATTGTGTATAGGTTTTAATGAATTTTGTAGGCAGTGCCGGCTTTACTTAGAACCTCAGAGGCTCTTTGGAGAGCCCCAACTCGGGACAAAAAGATGTGAACACATCATGATAACATTTAATTGGTAAGTATACCAATACACTTTTAGAGTATCAATTTGAAGTTTTTCCCAATTCCGGGCACTATTAGATGTCTCCAAATTTCAGGAAAAATTAAACATCTCGCCAATCCGTGCAGTATTTAATATAATCTCCAATTTAGGGCACTATTAGACGTCTCCCCAATTCCGGGTACAATTTGACGTCTTCCCCTAATATCGGCCACTTGTTTTATTAGTTTCCCCTAAAGCCGGTACTGCTACATGCGATGATCGCGCTCTCGTTGTCATATCTAAGTCCAGTGTGAACAATTGTACTGAAATATATCGTTAATATCCCTAAATGTTTGTGTTTTATTATAATTGTCTATAATATTATCCTCTAGTTGACTACTATTAAAAAAGTACAAATAAATTATTTTATTCCAAAGAAGGAATAGGAATAACAAAAAGGTAAAAAAATAATAATATCACAAAATGGGAAACATAGACGCTTTTAAAGTTTTTGGAGGGAGTATCGCTCCGTCTTTGTCGCGCGAAGCGGACATAGGTGGTGTTACGTCACTTATCATGCATGCCGTCCGTGTCTAGTAAATCATTTTAAAACGCTTATAACTTTGCCAATTTTATAGATATTCATCGGTTCTTTTGGTGTTAATTATGTTTTTCAAATAGTTTACAGATTCACAATAAAAAAATATATTCAACATCCCTATTGGGTTCGTGGCTGAATAAGTGTTGTGGTAGTCGATCATTTCAGACTCCTCCGTTCGCCGCAGGGCGAGGATATCGGTATTTTGACGTCACTTAAAATAGCTCAGAGTCAAACAACAATGAATTTAGAATTGAGAATCTCAGAAATTAAGCATTGAAAATTACAGTTTACGCGGCTATCGAGTTCACCACTTTTTATTGTCCTAGGCATTACTCATAAACTTTTTTTTTTTTTTTTTTTTTTTTTTTTTTTTTTTTTTTTTTTTTTTTTTTTTTTTTTGGCAATTGAGCCGATGTCGACTATTCTGCCAGTGTCATGTTGAGTACTCATTAACTTAAAACTAAAAAAAAACATCGTTATGATGTCGACAGATTGACAGACACAACCAACATAACGTTGAGGGTAACTCACATAAGTGAAATTATGTTTGTTTATATAAATTCATGATACTTAAATAAAACGACTTGGTTTATACTTAACATTATTTATTATCATTATTATAATACATAGTTAATTGGCCTTATGGCCTTTTTAATTAAAGTAACAATAAATAATATTCGAAATGACACTTATCTACCACTTTCCAGTATGTACGACTTTACGTATATTATCGTTATTTCCCAATCGGTTTCGGACTCAACTGGAGCCATAAATCTTCTAATAGCTTTGCTACTGATGTAAAATAGCGTGACTAAAATCATACATACTAGTGAACAACTTAACATGATTTTTACCCGACTGCGAAATCCAAAAGGAGGGTAATGTTAAGTCTAAGATTATTTTATTTACTATTTCTTAGTGGAACGACACCTTATTCTTCATGTACAGGTCGATGTTAGCTGAAAAATAAAATACAAATGTGCTTTAATTATCTTCGTAACTCGATGTCAGGAAAAATCAGAAAACTATTTTACAAAAAATATCAGTTAACGTACCCGTTTAAACGTCATTATCATCCATTTACAATGTAGAAGGCCAATTCTCGTAATTAATTTAGCAATATGACTTACAGTTAACTAAACTGAGATTAGATTTTGTATTGACTAAAAATGGTATTCTGATTCTATGAATCTGAATATGTGATGGTATTCTGATTCTGCTATAGTTATGTGATTATGTCCTATATTTAAGCACGAAATTATTTTTGGTGTTTATGTGCCAGTTCAGAATGTTAGCAGAATGTCCGCTTTGGTTCTGATCAACTTTTGGTAAAGGACAATGCCGGGGGGCCGTACCAATTTGTGCCGCAGAGTGTCAACAAAATTTTGTTCATAAAATAAAATGACTCTTGTTTTTACTTATTCAGTTTTATTTAATTTGTAATGATAAAAGTCCCGGGTTTCTGACATAAACACTGACTCTAGACTTCAAATTAGTTACTTTCTCGAACTTAACCTCAAAATATGAAGTGGGTATATTACCAATAAATACAAATTAGCAATATAGAAAGAGCATTAAATTTTCCTACAAATACACTAGGTTTGGTTGTAACACAAAGACTTGAGTTTGGTACGGGGCGCCATACATTGGCTGGCATTGTCCTTTTTGATTTCATTGCGATACAAGTTCACGCTTGTCGTTGTTTGTTAGAAGAATACCATTTATAACATTTTATGACACAAACTACATCGGAACTATATTTTGAACATTTGAATTAAGAGAATTGCCCTTCACGACGAACGAAGAACGAACAACGAACGCCGTATGCGGGTGTGAGCATACAAAAATAAACCTTAAGGCGACGAACGTTTTCTTAATGTGACTGTACAAAAACATAAAGCACATCATACATGCAATAGCGAAGCTTTAATTCTATATTGATTACAGACATGCACACAAAAAAAAAACTGAAGAAAATATTCATAATAACGATTAACTACAAGCAAAACAGATAATGAAGCAAATAAGTTTCGAAAAATATAAAAAAGAACATGCAGAACAGATAAAATTACCGCAGTAGACTGATCAAAATGAATAACTACTGCGCAATTAAATAGAAAATTTAATTAAAATCGAAAGTAACCGCTTCTTTTAATCTAAATAATTACAATATTAATTATAAAAAAACATTCGAATGATATCAAAAATTTGTTGATTACCATTGATACAATAATATTGTTATAAAAAACGAATATTATACACAGATTTTGTATTTATGACCAAAAATATTATAAAAACTTTCAAATATAAAACCGAATCGCATGCAGATATTATACCTCAAGTTTTAGGAAAAACAATGTTTAAGAGGGCTCTCGCATTCGGCACCTCTCTCGCTCGCACAGAACCATATATTTTAAGAATGTTAAATGAAAAGATGCATTTAAGAAAAATGTAATCTGATAGCGAACTACAAAATGATATGAATTATTATATTTATAAACTCAAAGGACATTGGCAGTTTTGGGCTTGATATGGTACAGTAATAAAAGCTTAACCAAAAATAACAATATATTTTAATTGTTCTTTGCCTAATTTATCTTAGAGATTAAGAATTGAAATCAAAAATCGAAATAAATGAGAAATAAAATGATTATGCCGTTGACATTTTGAAAAAACAAATAAAACAAAAACGGGTGCATGCTAGCTGGCGCGTGCCTCCATAGAATATCATGTCGACAGCAACTAAAACCTTTGAATTAAGAACTCATTAGTCGCGCTGTACTTCATTGGATCATTCACACCATACTTAACCTCACTGTCACAAATACGATAATTTCTCTTTAATCCAATTACGTACAAAAACAAATAAAAAATAAATTTAAATACTCTTGAAATACTCGATCACACCAAACTAATTTCATATCTGTACCGACATACACAATCTGAAGCCCAGCGTTCTATGGGCGTCTGCCGTGTCCTTTAATGATTAAAAACACATGAGTTAAAAAAACCTCAAAACCGGATCATAATTGTTTTTTAAGTTTGTTTATTAGATATCACAGTAGAAATGTGTTTTAATTATTTACCTGTAACATTTACATTATTTTGTAGTTCACTATCAGATAACATTTTTCAAAAATGCATATTTTCATTCAATATTTTTTTAAATGGTTCTGTGCAAGCGAGAGGAGACAAAATTCCGAGAATTCCGAAATTCTGCTCTGAATACTAAAATTAAATGTTAATATAAAGCATGCAAGTTATCATACAAAGTATCATGCGATTTCTAGCAAAGTTTATCTACCCCTAGAGATAAACTTTGCTATAAATCGAAGGAGGCTTTGCATGAAATAAAATGCGATTATTATCGTATTGATAATTAGAATGATAATCGATTGACAACACCTCTTGGAGATGCCTATCTCCAGCAGTTGACGTTAGCCCGATATTAGGACAAGCGCCGTGTCTAAAGCCTGGTTTACTGTTAAAATAAATCTGAACCCACCCTGTATATTACATCTTAAAATAAATCTGAACCCACCCTGTATATTACATCTTAAAATAAATCTGAACCCACCCTGTATATTACATCTCATTAAAAAAATACAGGAAAACTAACTTTAAAATAATTAATTTTAGATCGATTACATTCTAAAATCATGTATTTTAAATTGATTTTAGTTAAACGAAAATAATTTTAAAAGCCCCTATATACATATTATTTTTGTTGCAATATAAACTGAACTTTGTACAAAGGTAATTAGGTTCATAATAGTGTGTACGCTAGTGCCGCTTTGAAGGATTTTCTTTTTTTAATTTTATTTTCTCTTCCCGTGCTTGAGCAGACCGGATACAACGTATTGATTCTAGTAAATTAAAAATTGACAGTTAATGGTACCGATTCTGTTGTTTACGAACTCAACTAATTCGTGTCGGCCGCTTTGGCAATTGTCTCTTTCTAATAACAAACATGAGAAAGGGATAGAAAATATTTAATCCTGTCAAATTAGTCCACTTGAATAGCTTTAATGTCAATTTAGTCGTAATCGCAAAATATCACGACTATTTTACCGTAAGTGACAAGGGCGTAGACTAATTTGACAGTTCTAAATATTTTCTGTCCTTTTTCAATTATATTTGTAAGAAAGAGATATAATGTGATTAAAATTAGTTTAGTGCGATGTTCAACAGAATCAGCAACATCGACATTACATAATGTAGGTACTTACAAAGTGATTTTTTTAAGTGCGCGCAAATGCCAAATTCGATGCTATAAGAAATAGCGAAAAACACTCAAAGGAGTCTCGGGGCCGATTTTGATGAAAACTAAAATAATATAGGTACCTAATACGAATTTTGAAGAAATAAATTTTCCTAACCAGGAATCGAACTTGTTGATTTGAAAAAAAAACATTGTATTATTGCACCATACGATAGTATCGCTAGTAAGAATCAAACTGATTCATATTTTCAAGTATTCATAGATTCTATACTAACATAATAAAGCTGAAGAGTTTTTTGTTAGATTGTTTATTTTACCCTCAGATCATAGAAACAAGGAGATATGCCATCATAGCAAATTAGTACGGAAACAACTGATGCCACTTTTAGTACATTTTTCGACACAATTACGCGCATAATTAAGCGCTCCTTGTGAATAAAAAGATCTCCCACGCATTAAATATTCCGCACACCCTCAATCTAACACTGTTAATCGTCACTCAATACTAACACTAAACTAAAACACTGTATTTATACCATCGATCGTGTTCGGTTCGTCGCCAGCGCGTACGTTTTTAATATGAGCAATTTGCTCAAGTTCAGGCATCAAGCTCGATAGCGCCTTGGCACATCTTCCTTGTTTCTATGATCTGAGGTTTTACCTAATAATGAAACCTGGGGCCTATTTGATGCAACTACTCTGCAAGTCTTCACTCCAATTTCCGAACTCTTCAACTGAATCATGTTTTATGTACACACATTTTGCAGACTGAAAAATGAAATTTGGAACTTTCGCTCCACACTCTGCAATATTTGAAAAGTGAAGTGTAGAGTGCAGAGTGAAGACTTGCAGAGTGGTTACATCAAATAGGCCCCAGCTTGGGTTTAAAAGTATTAAGTGGGTCACGAAGGGGCAGTGTGAAAATTATCGGGCCATGACAGAACAATGTTTGGGAAACACTGTTATCGGCTATTTAGCATCACGCTACGACCTTTAGGAGCCGAGCAACGGCGGGTGAAATCGCGGGGCACAACTAGTCTAATATCAAATATTTTTATACTTTCTCGAACGAACTAATTAACAAGGGATACTACACACTACTATCACTAAAATACTAATAATATTAAAATACAACTAAATAAAAATTACCAATTTATTATTAATAATAATTACTACAATAAATAATTGACTAAACATTATCTAAATTCATAATACTTTCGGATTGACCGATAAAAAAAAAAAATACTAATGATTTATACTTTGTGTAAATGTCACAGGAAAAGTTGCGAATTTTTTTTCGCTTTTAGATGGCGCTAGTGACTAGTGAGACTTTTTGGTATAATAATTATATTGTATACAGGGTGTTTGATTAAATACTGAACCAAAGAAATCACGAAAAAAAAAAATCTATTGCTCCATACATCTTGTTGAATGAATGGATATTTTTATATGTACAGGACAAATATTTTTTGGGATTCAAGGTCGAAAACGGATAAACGGAACACTTTTGGTAAGACTCGGTCTGTCAGTATGTCACGGCCGTCTTTCTCATTGACTATTTTATCTAAAGACTCACTAACGCCATTTATTTATTATAGAAATTGTGAAATAAATAAATAATACTAAATATTTTTTTTTGGTAAAAGATAATACTTTAAGAGCAGAGCATATTATTACGATTTATTCGTACTAGTTAGAATTTTTGACTATACCTACTTAAAAATTTCGAAATTTGTATAATTTAGATTAAAATTATTGCCATTGCTTCAGACTTATTCGCTAGTTTTAGAAAAAAAAAATAGAATTTTGAGCTTAAATGTTTCAAAGAGTTATTAGCAGCAATTAGTTAATTTAGAATGTATTTCGAATCTGGTCCCAAAAATATCCGCCACCCATAGCAGATAAGCGATATAACTATGGTGGTAGTACTTCCTCGAACTATGTACTTTACGATTTTAAAAGCGGTGCAACATTAAGGCCATGTTGTTTCATCTTACAGTTACGTATCTGTAACCGTCAAATATGGCGGCTTGTATGACAATTTTATACTGACTTAACGATTACGTACTGACTTACGGATACAGATGGTTTGAAGCAACCCGCCCTAAGTTAATTACTAAAGATATACCAATAAACCAATGAAAAGCGCCAATTTTTAAAAGCATAAGCAAAATTCCAGTTAGAAAAAAAAATGCCAATAAAAAAAATACGAATAGCCAATCTAAGTACATTCTAATGTCATAAATGCTGTAATTTTAGATGACTTATAAACGGTGTTTAACTTAAACCTTTTATTCATAAATCTATACTAATATTATAAAGCTGAAGAGTTTGTTTGAACGCACAAATCTTTGGAACTACCAGTCAGATTCGATATACAGGGTGGCAGGTTAAACAGTGGAAATATTTTAAGGGGTCACTGTACTCATCATTATGAACAACTTTTACTATTGGACCAACACTGAAATCGCGAAAAAAAAAACTGCTGTCCCATACATTTATGTTCACATAACTCAACAAAATGTATGGAACAGCTGATTTTTTTTTCGCGACTTCACTGTAGGTCCCATAGTAAAAGTTGTTCATAATGATCAGTTCAATGACCCCTTTAAATATTTCCACTGTCTAACCTGCCACCCTGTATAATAGCCAGATTCATGAGGAATAGTATAGGCTATTTAACATTACGCTACGACCCTTAGGAGCCGAGCAACTGCGGGGAACAGCTAATATTAACTTTAAAACTAACACACCTTCGACCAATTTCCGTTCGTAAAAACCGTTTATCATCATCCGCCTAGCCTTTTCCCAAACATGATTGGGGTCGCTTCCAGTCTAACTGGTTGCGGCAGAATATCAATCTATACTATTATAAAATTGTAAAAAAGCCGTGTCTGTACATTGAAGATATTCCAGAAAAAATCGTCGGGATAGGGGGTACTGGGACATAACTATACCCAAAAAGATTTTTTTTTGATTTTTTGTCTGTTTGTGCGCGCATCACGCGAAATGTACTGAACGGATTTTGATGTGGTTTTCACAGTTCGATAGCTTGGGGTGCAACTTAAAATTTAAGCCACGTTTCATCTAATTCTGATGGGAGGAACCGGAGATACAGCTTGACCTCTTGGTACTACTAGCCAGCCTACACTACGGAGGTCATTTAAACTGGTCATTCCACGCGGACGAAGTCGCGGGCAAAAGTCTATATTTTATAAAAACCCTTTTATAAGTCACTAAAAACAGCATAGACAAGATCACAACAGCAAAAACAAAAAAGTTTTACAAAAAAAAAGTCTGCTCTTTAAAAAATCAATGTTTCAGATTACCAATGATAGCTTGGATGACGTCAGACGAAGATGCGGTTCCTCCAAGGTCAGGGGTCATGATGCGATCTTCATTTATGGTTTTCTTGACTGCTGCCTTGATTAAGTCGGCGTGGAAGTGATGGCCGAGATGTTCTAGCATGTCTACGGAAGCGTTGATCATTGCTATGGGGTTCGCTATGTTTTTGCCGGCGATTGCAGTACCTGGAATTGAGAGAGATTTTTTTTGTAGGTTATATTAAAAAAAATACACAAAACTATCCATTAAAAAGTAAATAAGTTTTTATCTTTTTATATTGTTATAAAAAAAAATTAAGCTTTTATGTTTTTCAAAAAATCCCTGCTGTCAAATATAACCTGGACATCATCTAGGACCAGAGTACTTGAGGAGACAAATCAAACGACCAAACTTGATACGGTTGAGTCGTTTCGTTACAGAGTTCCTATGACCACCTTCCGGCTCCATCATTAGACCAGCTCAATGACATCATAATACTGCATTGTTATCCAATTTACATAATATGCACCCAGTGGATCTTTGATATCGATATTTTTGGGCATTGATATTAATCGTTTTTAGGGTTCCGTAGTAAAACTAGGAACCCTTATAATTTCGTCCTATCCGTCTGTCCATCTGTCCGTCTGTCACACCCTCGTCAAATCCACAGTTCATAACCAATTTGTATGAAACTTCGCAGGTAGATGTCTTCTATAAGCCGCCATAAAGGCCTGTAAAAAAATTATGAAAAATAAAATAAATAGGGGTGCGCCATGGATACCCCACATGATGGGGTGCGCCAAAATATTTATTTTTATCCCCCAGTTTCATGTATTCCCATACATGAAACTGGGGGATAAAAATAAATATTTTGGCGCACCCCATCATGTGGGGTATCGTTGGATAGGTCTTTGAAAATAACATAAAGATTTCTAAATAACTTTTTTGTTTAAGTGCATATTTAGTGAACTAGGAGCTCCCGAAGTCGGTAACAATGTGTCCCCCGCCCTGTAATTTTCCAACCGCTGTATCAAAAAATCTGAAAAAATTGAAGCTTGTGGCATCCAATAAATACTCTCGATTAAAATTGGTTTGAACAAGATTCGTTAATAACTTTTTGAAATATTCACTATTTTCAGTTTTGAGTTTTGACAACCGCAAAATTAACTTTGTATTTCATAATGATATGAAATTCAAACTTATATTTGCGGTCGGAAGACTGAAATACTTCTTGCTACGGAACCCTAGACTGTGCGTGGTCCGACACGCTCTTGCCCGGTTTTTTTTCGATAAACCGTTGCGTCCTACCGGTATTCCTAACCGGGCTTGAACACGGCGTAGTGGTCGCCGTAGTTCCTACCGGAGTGGAGCTCCGCGTCGACCAGTTTTATTTTTCTTTTGTTTTTTTTTCTTACACCACAGAACTGCTACTTACCGGTGTTCCTAGTGCCGGGCTCGAATACGACGTAGTGGTCGCCGTAGTTCCTGCCGGAGTGAAGGCCCGCGCCGCCACCGATCAGTTTTTTTTTTTTTTTTTTGTTTATTTTTTTCTTTTTGTTTTTTTTTGTTTTTTTTTTCTTACACCACAGAACTGCTACTTACTGGTGTTCCTGGTGCCGGGCTCGAACACGGCGTAGTGGTCGCCGTAGTTCCTGCCTCAGTGAAGCCCCGCGCCGACCGATTTTTTTTTCTTATTTTTTTTTACACCACAGAACCTTTGTTCCTAGTGCCGGGCTCGAACACGGCATAGCGGTCGCCGTAGTCGGAGTGGAGCCCTGCGCCGACCAGGATTTTTTTTTGTTATTTTTTTCTTACACCACAGAACTGCTACTTGCCTTTGTTCCTAGTGCCGGGCTCGAACACGGCATAGCGGTCGCCGTAGTCGGAGCGGAGCCCTGCGCCGACCAGGATTTTTTTTGTTTTCTTTTTGTTTATTTTTGTTTTCTTTTTTTTTATACACCACAGAACTGCTACTTACCGGTGTTCCTGGTGCCGGGCTCGAACACGGCGTAGTGGTCGCCGTAGTTCCTGCCTGAGTGGAGCCCCGCGCCGCCCAGGATGCCGCACACCACGTTCGACACGATGGACCCGTACAGGTTCGTCATCAGCATCACGTCGAACTGGTGGGGCCTGGCACATTCAATAATGTATTAGGCCTTAGTAGTTTTTAAGAGAAGTACACAGAGGGATATAGTACATAAGGGAGGACCTGGTGCTTCCCCAGTCGCACAGTGTTGCAAAAACCCTTGAGAGCGGACATTTTAAGTGAAGCTAAGCAAGGAATTTGTCATCATATTCTAAACTAAAGTAGAACTCCCGAGTGCTAATTATGTATGGTTCTCGGGCTAAGAAAAAAAATCCGAAAGTTTGTCAACTTTATCTAAAGTTGACAAACTTTCGGATTTTTTTTCTTCGGAGAATAGATTTAAGGAGTATGAACTTAATATGGAATATCTATTCCATAATAAGTTCATACTCCTTAAATCTATACTCCACAACTAAGATTGAAAGAGATCATAATATTATTATGGTATTTAGTGTGTGGTTATTTAAATAAGTGTTTTTTTTTTAAGACAAACGGCGTCGGCCTTCTTAAGGAGCCAAATAAACATTATGGGCCGTACCACAAAAAAGATAGACACGCGTTAAACGCGAATGCTACCAAATATAATACGCACTTGTTTTAGCACTAACCTGTCTAAAACAAGTATGGTATTATTTTTGGTAGCATTCGCGTTTAACGCGTGTCTATCTTTTTTGTGGTAAGGGTGTATTTCTTTCTTCTTTCTAGTGTCAACCAGTGGGAACATTATAATAATATAATGTTGAATATAGACCAAAAGAGGTTTCGAATTTTAACTGATTCAAGCATGGCAGTATCATGCTTGAATCAGTTAAAATTCGAAACCTCAGCTCAGTTAGTTAGAGCGATATTAGTCAGGTTAGAGCGATACTATGGTGAGGTAGAGGTCGCGGGTTCAAACCCCGCCTGTGTCAGTTGTTTCTGAAAATCTCCTATACAGCGTGTAATTAACAGGTTGGCAAAAACGAAAAGTATGAATTCAGACTGGTATTGTTAATATTTTGATAGTGAAATATTTTCCCGGAAATGATGTAGGTACTACGGAGGCCAGTAAACTTTTACAGCTAACAGCTGATTCCGCGCGGGTTGTATGAATTTTCTTTTACGATTACATTGCCGAATTTAAGTTTTTTGCTTTTTTTCACTAAAATTGTGTTTTAGGGCTGGATTTTGTTGTAACAAATGAATAGAACACAAATCTAGTTGAAAAACGGTCGGAAAATTCGACAATTTTCCTGAAGAAAATTCCAACGTTTTTCAGTCATAATCATGGTCATGAAGCTACAGTTTCAGTTTTTGCCAACCTGTCAATTACACGGTGTATATTTGATAACCACTTACTTAGAAACCAGCTGCATGCAACAGTTGTCAATGATCATGTCATTGTGTTCCAGTTCGGGGTACTCCTTGGCAATACGGCGTGAGGTCTCCAAGAAGAGGCCATCTGATAACTTCATGATGTTGGCTTTGTGGACTGTTGTCACCTAGGAGACAAGAGAGGACAGTTAGGTAAAAGGGCTCTTTCAATTTCGACGATTGGTGTCGGCAGCAGTCCGATACCAAACGTCTGTCAGTCTGACAGTCCGACACCGAACGGGGGCTTCATTCGCTCGCTTACATCGCTTATATCATCCCCTTCGCACTTAATCTATCCGTGTCGGGTGCCCCAAGTTCCCGAGCTCACTTTGCTCGCTCTTGTACCTTAATATTATTTTTATGCTAACCGATTTTCAGAGCCCGCCAATCCCTATTAGGCATTTTTTCATAGAATTTCTATTTATTAGGTGACAGATCTATCATATTGATGATAGAACGATTTTTTTGAGGACAGACCTTATATTCAGGCTATAGAAAAAAAATATCAAACTATAATTTAGGTAAGTAACATATTTAAATGAATTGATGATTCATACTTAGAGACCGTTTTGATTAATATGATGACTAATATATTTCTTAGGCATAGATATTATAATTACGGTATTGCAGATTGGTGACAAAATCTAAAATCTAAAAATTAATACAATATACAGGGTGGCAGGTTAAACAGTGAAAATATTTTAAGAGGTCATTGTACCTATCATTATGAACAACTTTTACAATGGGACCAACCCTGAAATCGCGAAAAAAAAATCAGCTGTTCCATACATTCATGTTCACAAAACTCAACAAAATGTATGGAACAGCTGTTTTTTTTTCGCGATTTCAGGGTTGGTCGCATAGCAAAAGTTGTTCATAATTATGAGTACAATGACCCTGTGGCAACGTCGTGAAGCATCCATCAGCTGTTTACCACGGCGCCCGCGCATGACTCGCCACCGCCACAGCCGGCAGCGGTGGGGCGGACGGCCGGCGCGCCGCCATCGTTCCGCGAGCGCTCGGTCACGAGCGCCAGTCGCCCACACACTCTGACGGCGAAGCCACGCGCAAATTTCTCGCGACAAAACGCTCCCGCTAATGCTCCCAATAATTACGTGTACATATTGTCAGTGTTTATTAACTTCTATCTATCTATTCTTGGACTTTCTACTTTCCATCTTCTTGTGTCTACTGTGCTTCTACTTGTGCTACCTAATTAAATACTTTTCTCGTAAACAAGGACTTTCTATACAACAAATCCGCAAGTCACTCCCGCTTCCTACAAGTGGTGACCCCGATAAAGGACTTCAAGAGTCGAATATTGCAGAATCATGGAGGCGGCTGCTGGAAATAAAGCTGCAGGAGGCGACTTGGGCGATATTTGGCGTGTTGGTGTACGAATACCGCCATTTTATCCGGACGATCCTGAGCTTTGGTTTGCACAGTTGGAAGCCCAATTTACGCTGTCGAACGTCACAAGCGACTCAACAAAATTTTATTATGCAGTTACTCAGCTCGAGCATACGTACGTTTCGCAAGTAAAAGACATTTTGTGCACACCGCCGGCAACCGGTAAATTTGAAAAATTGAAAAATGAATTAGTGAAGCGTTTGAGTGCGTCTAAGGAAAAGAAGCTGAAACAATTGTTCCTGCACGAGGACATAGGAGACCGTAAGCCTTCCCATTTTTTAAGACACCTTAGAAATCTTGCTGGCCCTACTGTTTCAGATGATGTGTTAACTACACTATGGACGGGTCGCTTGCCGCATAGCTTGCAAACAGTTATAGCCTCACAGCCTAAGCTTGCTTTAGATGACCTTGCGGAGCTAGCAGACCGGGTGCATGAGATAGCCCCGGCTACACCTCAACATCAAGTGGCTATGGCTAGCACCTCGGCACAAGTACCCACATCTTCGCGCGTAGATGAGCTCGGCCAGGAGATTTGTGCATTAACTAAGGAAGTTGCTAAGCTTACCTCTTATGTATACAGGCAGTCCCGTGCGCGTTCTCGATCCAGGTCCAGAGGTGCCCGCGACTGCAACCGCAGTCAGTCCCGTCAACCGCCTGCTGACCATCCACACTGCTGGTACCACTACAATTTTGGAGCAAGAGCCAGAAAATGCAGCGAGCCATGTAAGTTTAACGCGGGAAACGATACGGGCAGCCGGAAATAGCGGCAAACGACTGCCCAGTTCAAACAGGCCGCTTATTTGTTAGTGACCGGGCCACAAAGATGCAGTTCCTAGTGGATACCGGCTCGGACCTGTGCGTCTTCCCTCGGTCGGCAACTAGCGCGCCCTGCTGTAAGAGTAAATATAGCCTGTCAGCAGCCAATGGTACTATTATACATACATATGGACCAATATTGCTACGCTTGGACCTAGGCCTCAGGCGAGACTTCACCTGGAAATTTATTATAGCTGATGTATCCAAACCGATAATTGGTGTCGATTTTTTAAGCTATTACGATATTCTTGTGGATTGTAGAAACCAGCGCCTTGTGGACCAGAAGACATCACTCTCAATCACGGTGCCAAGGCAGAGCATTCCAGAAGACATCGCGTCCATCAAGACTGTTACTGGTGAGTCACAGTATTACGATATTTTACGTGAGTTCCCTGAGGTCACGCGTCCTACGGGAGTGGCGCGTACGATTAAGCACAATACGGTTCATTTCATAAACACCACGTCAGGCCCTCCCGTCGCGTGTAGACCTCGGCGTTTGGATCCAATAAGATTGAAGGCCGCTAAAAAGGAATTCGACGAAATGCTCGAAAATGGCACTGCTAGACGCTCAGAAAGCCCTTGGTCTTCGCCCTTACACATGGTCAAGAAGAAGGACGATGGATGGAGACCATGCGGAGACTATCGAGCACTCAATGCACGAACCATTCCAGATAGGTATCCAGTGCGGCATATACAGGACTTCTCGCACCAGTTATCCGGATGTACAGTCTTCTCTACGATAGATTTGGTAAAAGCGTATAACCAGATACCGCTCAACCCAGAAGATATCAAGAAGACTGCTATAACCACACCGTTTGGTTTATATGAATTTAATTTCATGACGTTTGGTCTACGTAATGCTGCCCAAACGTTTCAAAGATTTATCGACGAAGTATTGCATGGTTTGGAGGATTTTACGTATGGGTACTGCGACGATATTCTCATTTACTCAGTTTCAGAAGAGAGTCACAAGGACCACCTTCGGCAAGTTCTATCCCGTCTCAAACAATACGGCGTACTCATCAACACATCCAAATGTGTTCTGGGTAAGCCTGAGCTGAGTTTCCTGGGCTACAACGTCTCAGCAGCTGGTACTCGACCTTTGGAGACCAAGGTACAAGCCATCATTGACTATCCGGTACCAAAAACCGTAAAGGAGTTGAGAAGATTTCTAGGAATGCTAAACTTCTACCGTCGTTTTGTACCCGAAGCAGCTAAGCGTCAGACACCACTTAATGCACTTCTAGCAGGACCTAATTTAAAAGGTTCACACCCAGTACAGATTACGGAGGAGTTGCTACAGGCGTTTGAGGATTGCAAGAAGTCTCTATCAAATTCCACGTTATTGGCTCATCCTCATCCGGATGCAGAACTGAGCATTGCCACGGACGCTTCAGATGTGGCTATTGGCTCTGTATTGCAACAGAAGAAGAACAGCGACTGGGAACCGCTAGCATTTTTTTCAAAGAAATTGGCACCAGCACAGAAGAAGTATAGCCCATTTGATAGAGAACTGCTAGCTATGTACGAAGCAGTTAAGTATTTTCGACATATGGTTGAAGCCCGTGACTTTTGTATCATAACTGACCACAAACCTCTTACACATGCGTTTAGAACTGCTAAAGACAAGAGTTCACCTCGGCAATGCAGACATCTGGAATTTATTGCGCAGTTTACAACGGACATTAGATACATTCCTGGGAAGCAGAACGTTGTCGCTGACACCTTGTCCAGAATTGAAGAGGTCACACATGGTATCGATTACCAGGCACTTGCACGGTCTCAGGACGATGATCCAGAGCTGCAAGGTCTGTTGAAAAGTGGTTCTTCACTCAAGCTTCAAAAGGTTGGCATACCTGGAACAGCGATTGAAGTCTTCTGCGATATTTCAACACAACCACCTCGCCCGTACGTAACTCCAGAATTCCGACGACAAGTCTTTAGCTCGCTTCACAACCTGAGTCATCCAGGTAAAACTGCTACAGTGCGACTGGTCGCGCAGAGGTACGTGTGGCCAGGGATACGAAAAAACTGTAGAGAGTGGTCTCGCGAATGCCTCAAATGTCAAGGCAGTAAGATAACACGTCATACCTTTGCACCAATTTCCTCTTTCCCACCTCCTTCATCGAGGTTCACCCATATCCACCTCGATATCGTCGGACCTTTACCGATTTCTTGTGATTACAGGTACTGTCTCACGGCTATTGACCGATTCACCCGATGGCCTGAGGCATACCCCATAAAGGATATCACAGCAGAGACCTGCGCAGCTGCATTGGTGACCGGCTGGATAGCCCGGTTTGGCTGTCCTCTCAAAATAACAACCGACCGTGGACGGCAATTTGAGTCTCACCTCTTCCGAGCCATAACTTCTCTGGTTGGTGCTCAACACTTGCGCACGACCGCTTACCATCCTGCTGCAAATGGGATGGTCGAACGTCTTCACCGGCAGCTGAAAGGAGCCATCATGTGCCACGCTACATCACAATGGTCGGAGGTTCTTCCATTGGTACTTCTGGGCATACGAAGTGCATGGAAGGCAGACATCCAGGCGTCACCAGCGGAGTTAGTTTACGGGGAGACACTCCGTCTACCAGGTCAATTTCTCGCACCCACTGATGACCACAACACAGCGGACGTGACGGACTTGGCAACGCGTCTGCGACATCACATGGCCAACCTAACTCCAACACCTGCATCATGGCATCGTAAGGGTCCCTTTTATATACCTCGCCATCTCGACAGCTCGTCACATGTGTTCCTGCGGCAGGATTTCGTCCGAAGACCGCTGGAGCCGCCGTATGCTGGTCCATACAAGGTATTAGAACGCCATCCCAAACACTACCGGCTGGATGTGCGCGGAAAGGAAATGACAGTAAGTGTGGACCGACTAAAACCTGCTTTTATCGCTCGGGAAGAGATGGTTGCAAGCACACCAGTATCTGCTACTCCCTTGGCAGAAACAGCATCCAGGTCTACGGTTGACGCCGACAAGAGGACGAGAAGTGGACGACGTGTGCGCTTCCCTGATTATTACCGCCCGCAGTAGCGGTCTCAGCGGGGGAGTAGTGTGGCAACGTCGTGAAGCATCCATCAGCTGTTTACCACGGCGCCCGCGCATGACTCGCCACCGCCACAGCCGGCAGCGGTGGGGCGGACGGCCGGCGCGCCGCCATCGTTCCGCGAGCGCTCGGTCACGAGCGCCAGTCGCCCACACACTCTGACGGCGAAGCCACGCGCAAATTTCTCGCGACAAAACGCTCCCGCTAATGCTCCCAATAATTACGTGTACATATTGTCAGTGTTTATTAACTTCTATCTATCTATTCTTGGACTTTCTACTTTCCATCTTCTTGTGTCTACTGTGCTTCTACTTGTGCTACCTAATTAAATACTTTTCTCGTAAACAAGGACTTTCTATACAACAAATCCGCAAGTCACTCCCGCTTCCTACAACCCCTTAAAATATTTCCACTGTCTAACCTGCCACCCTGTATATTCGTAAAGTTTCATCAAAATCCGTTCAGTAGTTTTTGCGTGAAAAAGTAACATAATCCATCCAAACTTTCGCATTTATAATATTAGTATAGATTAAGTACGCACGGCTACAGATCAAGCTATACATTTCTAGTATAAGCTGATCTCGCATTGTATAGGATTTCCTTACAGTGAGAGGTCAGTGTAAACTGGGAATGTATAGCTTGATGTGTAGCTGTGTCATGGGGTCTCATCAGGAACAAAGGAACATTTGTTGAAATAACTCATAATAGATGGCGTTATATGTATCGATTTGTTATTGAAGTTTGCGTAAAATTGAGAACATGAAAAAATACATCATGAAAAATATTTGTTCAAATTTTTAAAAATCCTTTAAGCACGGAAAAATGTATAGCCCGAAGATAGCCCGCGCTTAATCGGTCACATTTCTTTGTATGAGATGAGGCATCTGTACGTATAGTATTATATTATCTGTGGCTGTGTGTACAATAGGATTAGTAGGATAGTATGATGGTGGATCATATTATAGGTAATGGGGGCTCATTGTATCAACGTGTCATACGACACAGTGGGTATACCTTCTTCCTGTTATTCTTCTTCGCGAACTCGAAGGCGAACCGGGCGACTCGCTCGGAGTTGCTCGCCGTGACCACCTTCATGGACTCGATGACGCCTCGCACTGACTCGTGTTCCAACATGGCGTACTCGCCCTCCGTGTTCTGTCTGTGCGAATTACGTTAAGAATAATTAGCCCTTTCCTAAAGACCGATTTACATCAGACAAGCGAATGCTCATTCAATCCCCACTCTATCATTTTTAGGGTTCCGTACCTCAAAAGGAAAAACGGAACCCTTATAGGATCACTTTGTTGTCCGCCGTCAGTCACCGGACCATAAGTGGAGCCATCTGCTCATAGATGGCGCCATTGGAAGTATGCAGTAGCGCCATCTATGATTATATTTCGGAACCCTTAGGGCGCGAGGCATACTCGCACTTGTCCGGTTTTTTTTAATGTAAACAGATGTAGAGAATTCTTTAGTTGTTCTATTGTGCAAGAATTTTATTCTAGTTCTTGGTTCTCATTTTTGCTCGTTGATATTTTGGTTTAAACGCTGAAAACGAGCTTTCGTTTACACTAAAAGATCCAGAAAGAATGCTCTTGTTCTACTCTAGCTCTTTGTTCATTTGGATTAAATTTACCTTTATATTATTAAATATTCAGGGCGGGTGCTTCAAACCATCTGTATCCGTAAGTCAGTACGTAATCGTTAAGTCAGTATGAAATTGTCGTACAAGCTGCCATATTTGACGGTTACAGATTCGTAACTGTAAGATGAAACAACATGGCCTTAGACATTCCAAAACAATCGACACCTTTAAGCCGTGTCTCCTGCGCCCTGTTTTCGTGTTCGACGAACATCGAACAGTGAACGAGAAAGGGGCGTGGTCTACGTGTTTTGACGAATAAAAACACTCAAAACACGTAGACCACGCCCCTTTATCGTTCACTGTTCGATGTTCGTCGAACACGAAAACAGGTCGCAAGAGACGCGGCTTTATAGTTTGCCACTTGAAGTTACTTACAGAATTTGATCCTTGGCGACACTATTGGCTGGTGTAAATATTATGAATAATAAATTAATAATACAGGGTGTGTTCTTTTTTCAAAATCAACAGGAAAAAAACCATAACTATCGAAACCATACTTGCGAAACCAAAATGATTTACTTTGTAGAGGCCTTTTGAAGTATTTTTGTTGTAAAAAAATTACTGACTTCATTTTAGCTATACTTATTTAAAATAAACAAAAGAAGGTAGTAAGTTATTAATAACATTTTAAAAAGTCAACATGCGCTATTCCTTGTGCCATTGCCACAGTTTCTTGTCGCAACTTGCACAACTGACATCTGCATCTGCATACATTTTTTGCGAATGTGGATGCGGAGGCGGTCAAAATCAATGCAGATATTCGATAGTCGCAATGTCCGAGGTTCACATTCATTCAATTTGCGATGTTCACGCATAGATAAATAGATAATTCCGAGCCCTGCTTACCTGATAATATGTATATCAATGTCCTTATGCCTAGTGGAGATTCCGGGGAAGGACTGGCAGTGCAGTACGTACGCGTACATGTCCAGCTCATTGCGGAGCGCTACGTTACGTGACGTCACGTACGCCGCTTCACTCTTTGTCTCGATGTTACCCTGGAACAGGAATTATGATTAAGGGCCTTTGCACACGGCGTATTTTTTATACGCCGACAACGCGCGTTTTTGATAAGCACATCCTCTGCGTGTATTAGCAGATTGTATGCGTTTGTATCGATACAAACGCAAGTGGAACGCGCTTCAAACAGCCGAGGCCGCGGAGAAAGGGGTACGGAGGAGGGGTGCGCACAAACCGGCAAAGCTTCACATAGCATACTCTAGTAGTAGTAGTAGTTAATTACAACTAGTTGTGAGCGACACGTGTTTTGCTAACGAAAAATGGAGCCATTCGATGTGGGTGTCTGCTTTCTGCGCGTTTGTATCGCTACAAACGCGACTACAAGCGCAAGCATCGTTTGCAAAGATCACAACGCGTTTGCTAGGTGTCCTAATTGCGATCAACGCGCGTCGTCAGCGCGTTAAAAATACGTGCCGTGTGCAAAGGCTCTAAGGGGGGACCGTCAAGATATCGCACGAAATTCAAAAAGGAAAATACGATTATTTTGTGAAAATATTATGATTTTCTCAAATATAGTTTTGAGGGCTATATTGATGACTAGCTGCTCCCCGCGGTTTCACCCCTGTTGCTCGGCTCCTAAGGGTCGCAGCGTGAAGTTAAATAGCCTATACTATTCCGCATGAGTCTGGCTATCATAATGCAATTTTTTTTTTTTTTAATCTGACTGGTAGTTCCAGAGATATACCTTCAGACAGACACCATTCCTCTTGATTGTGGTGATAGCGTAATGTACATCCTCATCGTTGTCAACATTGGGGTCAATGTCTACAACCTCAAAGTCTACCGGGGCTCCGATGTACCTGTAAATGTTATGGCAACATCATTACAGTGATATTTAAATGATAACACAGAAGTGTGTGAGACTATAGAAGCAAATGGGGTTGCAAATTTTAAAGGAGACATTAACCATACAAATTCTATCATTAAAGTCTCCTTTAAAACTTAACGACCTTTTCTGCAACTCAGTGTAATTGGTCTAAGGCCATTTTAATTATGGAAGGAAATTGATAACAATAGTTTAAAATGCAAAATGGCATGTAGGTATTTTGTTTCATATAATAATAGATAAATTGATTAGTGTAACTGTAATAGAATTTTTTGTCTCTGTTTATTTAAAAAAAGTATCTCAGTGAGGATAGGCTCCTAGTAAACATTGCAGGAATCTGCTTAATGCTGCAGCCCAGGACTTGTGGTGATGTTCAGAAAAAACCTTTCTGTCAGTGTCTAAATCATATAAATTATAAACATAGAAAGAAAGAACCAACACGAAAAGTAATGTATGTCCTCAGTAATGAGTAAGTAAACTAAAGAACGAAGAAGAAAGATGTTTTAAACAAAAAATGTTATTCCACATCCTTTTTACCCGACTGCAGCGAAGCGCAACAGGAGGGTAATGTATATTATAACAAAAGAATATAACATTTACATAATTGCTATTGCATTTGTACTTGTTAGTTTATCACATGATAAAACGAAATGTAGACTCAATAGTAGTCTCAGAATATTTATATCTCAACTCAAATTACATAGGCCCATATAATTTGATAGGCAAGGTTATATTTATTTATGGGATGTACTAACACGCAAGTGCATTGCGGAGCTTGTAGACAAACCTTATTGCGTATTATTTCAACATCACTATCAGCTGATTTCTTAGCACTTTTCATTGCCAAGTCCAAAAAGGTTCACACAAAAAGGTTATGACTTACTTGAAAATGTCCCTGACGTAGCCCATACACTCAGGACCGATTCCTCCACCAGGCAGCATGGTAACTGCATGACGACCACCATAATGCGCCTTCGGGACAAGGTGCTGCTTCCTTACAACTGGAGTCTTGTGCTGCACATCGAAATCTGATAAAGTAGCTGGCGCAGCCGCTGAGCTAAGGTTTACGACACCACGGAGTTCGGGCCGGACACTCAATTTACTTAATAATCTCACAGCCATCGCGAATTTTGCGCAAATATCTTGGCCCAACTATTAAATAATCACAGGAAGAGGAAAGCGGAAAATGGCAGATGGAAACAATTTTCCCCATCAGATGGTGCTGTTACGTCAAAGTTTTTGTATAGATGGCAGCATTGGGATAAGTTTGACAGCTGGATCAACGAGTTCTGTTTGTAAACATGAGAGAACTTAGGTGAATTTCTAAGGAAATACGGTTTATATATTAATGGGATTTAGGTGACATTGTAATTGCTAAGTAGTCTTTAAATTAAAAATAAATTAATCATTTTTAGTTGCTCCGTTTTGCTCAAATTAATTAACAAACAACGATGGCATAAATTTGTCTATGGCAACATTTTGTATTGAAGATTTTTTTTTCTGAGTGACGTGAGTGTTGCTTTTCCTTTCTCGGGGAGTTTGCAAGTACGAGCGGGTGGAGAACGGGCGTCCATTTTGCTTCGCCATATTGAATTTGGTCGGACATCTTTGGACGCCATGTTTAGTCGGACATATTTTATAAACATTTTCGCGTAAATTTCAAATATTTTTGAGCCTAAATATCGAACTTTTTTTCACTGAAAACTGTGGCACTAGTTGTGGTAAATATTACGTTGGAAAATTCCGTGCCAACGCATCTGTCCATATTTGTCTCCTGGGGGCCGTCGGTGCTTTTGTTACTGGATAAATACAGGTAAATTATTTCTATCGAAAACATAGTACTTTTTGACGTATCGTAACAAGTGTTTTCTATTTTCTATGAAATTACGCGTTTGGCCGATCAATTGAGGGTGACAGAATGAAGGTCATTTTATAGGGTATCGATGTGTGTAGCGTTTGGCGTGGTCATTTTATAATTATCTAAAAAATCGTCTGGGTCGCGGGCCCGGCCGGTCGAGTTGCGCCGCCAGTAGACTCACACCTGCCCCGAGAGATAGTTGTTTGACTCCAATGCACCATAATGCGGCACAATAAAAGTGGAAAAAAATGTTTTTCTCAGTGGGAGGCAGCGAATTCTCATTAAAACTTGTACCCGAACGGGTGACGTTCTTATTCACACTTTAAAATCACGACTGTTTACGTGTTTCAATACACAGTCTAAAAATAAATTAAGAAAAACAAATCAATTGTACTCTAAAAAAAGATAATGAAATTGTTTTATTTACATCATTATGTTTTTATCTATACCTATAGATTGTTGTGTTCTATTTGTCATCTTATCAATAAGCATAGGTATGTGTGTATTCTGCCTGATTAGATCCTTGTTTTTACAAAAAAAAAATTATAAATAGTGTTACGGAACTATGAAATCAAAACAGTTAAAGCTTAGACCATTCTCAAAGAGTTAACACGAACATAATAATAAGTTAGAGGTTAATTAAGGCACTGATAACTGTACAACCACAAAGCAAGTCTGTTCAATGACACTTAAAAAAAACTATTTTATTCCAATAGCTAGCTAGCTACATCAAACCTCCTTCAAAGATTCCTATGTAAAACACTGACAACTCTCTTTAGAAATCCCAAGGTGTGTCACCTATGTTTGTACCTATCTGATCAATATTTTTTTACAGAAGACTTCACACTGAGTATCATTGCAAACATGGACATGATCACACTTTCATGTGTCAATAGCTTAACTAATAAACTCTTTTTATATTTTTTAAAAATAGATAACAATAAATATGTTATATGTATAATATGCGAAAATGCAAAACAAAAATTGAACATTTTAAAACTCAACTGTGATTTTTTAATTTAGGTACTAGGTATATAAATCTTCAAATTCATTTCTTCGAGCCCTTCATTTTGAACTCCACATGACCATGTCATAAAATATTTTTTAATCTTCCCCTAAAATCCACTACCTCATAAATTGCCATTAAAACCCACCATGTTGGTTTTTTAAATCGTAATAACATCCAGTGTCACTTGCCTCTCTAAGACAAATCTAACGACATTGCATTTGTTTAATTCAGATAACTTGTTTAGCCTCTAGGAGGGAACATAAACACAGACCTTTTAGGTTCCGCCACAGTTGGGTAAGAAATTATTTGGTTGATTTTGGTGGCATATTTTTTTTGTTAATTAGAACATTTTAAAAGGAAATATTAAATCTAAGATTTAATTTAGAGAATATTGGTAGCAGAGGGTACAGATATTTCCTTTAAAATGTCTTAGTTAATTTAAAAAATGTGCCACCAAAATAAACCAAATAATGAGACTCCTGGGAATGACCAGTCTAATATTTTGTAACAATACCATAATTATTGTACTAAGAGGACAATGCACCAGTGGCAAAGGGTCAGTTTTTGTAAGAGGTAAGCCAGAGCTACAAATGCTTACTTGGTTACAAAAAGCTAATTAATAAAAGTAGGCAATACTGCCTGTGCTATTTTTCAAAGGGAAGCCAGTAGGAATCGTATTGTAGGGACCCTTCGCCACTGCAATGTACCTATACTATTGATACTTCTACTGAATTTGAAATAGTGACAAAATATGAAGCATTGTTGCCAGTTGTCTGTTATTCATATTCATATTCTTTATTGTACACACAAATATTAAATACAACTTTTATATGGAGATTTTATGTACAGAGGCGAGCTTAACTCAACATTGAGTTTTCTTACAGCAAACCTTAGAGTGATAGAGAGATTTGAGAGCATGAGAATAGAGATAAGTGCACAATAGGCTATAATATACTAATTATAAACATACATACTTATATAAACTAAACAAATATGTGCAAATTGCACCGTACATAAACATAATACATAAACATATATATCTATATAAAATCAAATAATACATACATTTATAGATCATGGTAATAGGAAATGTTCTTTAATTCTTCTCTTGAAAACATCTAAAGAGGGGCTATCACGTATGGAGTGTGGCAGTGAATTCCAAAGGCGAACTGCACGAATAGTGAAAGATCCATCGTAACGGGCAGAGGTATGACGAGGAGTCCGAAGGAGAAGAGATGAAGAGGAGCGACAGGGCTTTCCTCTAGGGATAAGAAACTCAAAGCGTTCCCGAAGATATATAGGAGAATGAGGATTATAAAGAACAGAAAAGAGAAAAGATAGAATGTGAGCATCACGACGCCGTTGTTCCACTGTTATTCCACTATTTTAGGATCATATTGTGTAGTGTATGTGAGATTGGAGAAAATATACCAGATATAGTCTTGGTTTTAGCTGGTTAAGCTGGCAACCCTGTTATGTAGACCAATCCAATAAAATGTGAGTTCTTGACGTTAGCAATTATTTTTGAAAAGGGTAGTTAGTATGATAATTATGGCAACTTATATTTTTCTGGATGGAAGTACCCCTTCTAGGTTCGGTGCCTACCAAGTTATCTCTTTAATTTTATTCATGTTGATTTTGAAGGCCTGCAAAGTTTTTGATTAGGTTGAAAGAAGAGGTTGTAATTTAAAAAAAAACGGAACTAAAAAATAAAGGCTCAAAACTGTAAAAAAATATCCTTTAATAATTGTCAACTACTATATTTTTACAGGTAAGTAATATCTGCGAAAATATGATACCTAGTTGTTAAAAAAAAGTTGGCAACCCTAATTACCCCACTCCCTCGCATAGAGATGTATCCGAGTCCCACAGCATACCTACACACAACATTACATAGAGGCTGGTTATGTATAATACTACATTTCTATGCTAAATATTAATTATTGCATTAATTAGAAAATTTACTTATTTGCCCTTGGAACAAAACTCATTTATTTTAATTAACCTACTTGAAAGATAAGGTGCTGATAGTCTGTTTTCTTTTATAACAAGTCTAATAATTGAAATATACAGTATTCCCAAATTAATAATGCGCATGCAGATCTTCGCTCATTGTCTCTGTAATTTATCTCTTTTAGCACAAAACACATGCTACTAAATTATGCATGAAGAAATATACATATCGTCTTCCGACGCTCGGGAATACGACTGTTGCCGAACAGTGACGAAGATTTCTATGCGCATTATCACTTTGGGAGACCTGCCGGCCTAGCATGACCACGATAGAAACGGGTTTTGTCTACATAGAAATAGACAAAGTGACAGATAAGTGACAGATTTCATTCATAAAACGTAGAAATGTTTCTACAATCTGTCACTTTGTCTATTTCTATGTAGACAAAACCCGTTTCTATCGTGGTCATGCTAGGCCGGCTGTACGTAGGTATCATCATGCCTGTGCGGACGAATGCGTGACTCACGCATCAGCACTCACGCAGCGTAAGTGACTCCCGTGCCCCCGGCGTAAGATAGTTGGAGGAACACCGAGGTGGTTTTAGTTAGTAAAAGTTTGACAGACCCCTCCGCCTTCCCCAGGCCGGGGGACATCCATGAGGATCGAGGATCGCACATCGAAAAAAAAAAAAAAGTATCATCACATTCATCATTCCTGTATTCCCCTAAAAGTTAGGCAGAAGCAGGGGGGTATCTACCGCCGTATCAGCTGTTGTACCCCCGTGGCTGACCGTGGTTCCGGGGCCCCAGTATCATCGTTAATCTCCAAAATCTCTTCATACGAATACCTTAACGAAATACACACAATGTTCATATTTGAATGAGGCCTTTGTACACTTTGCTAAGAGTCCTCATAATGTTCTTGACCAACTCTTCAGGGAAAAAGATTGGGGTGGGTAGAAGTCGCGCTAATTAATACCGATAGAGTCTGGCAAACGAAAGTTGAGCCTGAGATTTAATCGAACTTTTTACATGGCAACATTCTTTATAGGGTTATTTTACCAGATATAGTTTTGATACTTATACTTAATAAATATTTCAAATTGTCATATTTACCTTATTCGCGTAATTATGTAATAAAGGGTTTATTTAATATATAGAATCTTTATAACAAATTAATCTACGTAAAATTAAAACATAATTACGTACCTATTTTACTTACTTTCGATTTTTCAATCGTCAGTTAACTTTTTTCTGAGGAATAGATGTGGTTGTTTGGCATCTTTTGTGTAGAAAATATGTCAAACCAACCACCGCATTTATTTTTCAAACAATTAAAAAATCCGCCCATAACATATTATTTGTTGTCAAGTATCAAGACAATTTATTCCTACTGTTCTTAGTGATACCATATTGTTTTTTAATTTGCCGCGCATTTTCAGGATCAACTTTCGTTTGCCAGACTAGTTTTTTTTTCGTGGTTTCGATGACGAAATATCCCATTTTTAGCGCTTAGCGTCGCCGCACACGGGCCACACGCCACAGCCACTTGTGGCCCGTGTGCGGCGACGCTTACTCTCGCGGTCTATGACGCCATCGCGGGGGCGGAGGGAGGATCAAACATAATATTTTTGTGTTGCCATCAGATGGATCTTCGCAACGATATAACTATGCTTTTTGCGACTTTTAAACTTTAGGAGTATGAAGCTTTCAAAAGTAGGTACTTGTTTTCGTCACACAATTTTTCTGTGGTGCTTGCGGGGATGACGAGAAAGACGTTTATCGAATCATCGTTTATCAATCATCACGTCAAAATACAAAATAATAGTCGAGAGCTGAAGTGGCCAAAATTAATTAGTTTTCCTCTTAATTAAAATTTGTACAATAATAACTTTGTTACCTTCATGTATCCTGTATTAATTAATTATGTAAATGTTACATTTTTTTAATAACACTCACGGTCAGTTGCAGAAAGATAATTAAATTTTAAAGGAGGCATTAACCATACAATTTATGTCGTTAAAGTCTCCTTTAAAACTTAATGACCTTTTCTGCAACTCAGCATTAGGGCCGAGTTCACCGACAAGATAACATTCCGTCAAATTGAAAACGGCCGTTCAACAAGGCTTTTCTAAAGGCCTAAAGGGTGAACTTGGCCCTTAATAACACCACAGATAATATAATACTATACGTACAGATGCCTCATCTCATACAAAGAAATGTGACCGATTTAGCGCGGGCTATCTTCGGGCTTTTTCCGTGCTTAAAGCATTTTTAAAAATTTGAACAAATATTTTTCATAATGTATTTCTTCATGTTCTCAATTTTACACAAACTTCAATAACACATCGATACATATAGGTATAACGCCATCTATTATGAGTTATTTCAACAAATGTTACTTTGTTCTTGATGAGACCCCGTGATTAGGGAATGCAATCTCGTACGAGATTTCCGCCTAGCGAGATCTCGCGAGACTCAAAACCCAGTCTCGCGAGATCTCGTCGTTTACGAGATCTCGCGAGATTGGGTATTTTTTATTGAAAACGTATGCAAATGATATTCATTCCATTTACTGATTATCGACATGTAAGATGAAAATAGAAAATGCATGTAATCTGACATATTTATATCCGTTTTATTTCAAAATAAGACACTACCTCCCTTACTAATAGACGATGGTTAAATTAAACAGCTTTTAAGTCAATTGTCATCTCTATAATTAATTGAGAAAAATAGTTGTATAATAAATATTTAATCAGTGGTTAAAGTTAAGATTTTATTCTCTATTCAATGAGAAAAATAGTTGTATATTTAATCAGTGGTTAAAGTTAAGAGGCGTCTATTAGTAAAAATTAGTTAAATATTTTACCATGAGATTATAATTTTCTGTCTTATTACCTATTTATTTTATTTATTAAATGAAATTGAACTTCTCAAGTTTTCAAAAAAAAAAAATAAAGCATTTAAATGAAGTAATCAAAAGTAATAAGAATTGCTTTAGAAATCAAATAAATAGGTAGTAAGTTTAAAGTTAGTCAGATGAAACTTGTCATTCTGTGTTTTAAATGGGACTTAAAGTTATTTTTGAAATTACTTCTCAAAAACAGCACATAAGGGTTTCATCTGGTAGACGGTGACTCCTGACTTTGCAGGCCAAGTAGGAATTTTCGGCCCCAGGGTAGGTAACCCTGGGGCCGAAAATTCTCGTTCTGCCTCAACACTCGTAGGAATCACAGACGATAGGCAGTTACACACACGGATTATGTTACCCCGCTCAATCTCGCAATCTCGCGAGATCTCGTACGAAATTTGACGAGATACAATCTCGTAAAATATGGCCGGGATCTCGCGAGATCGGGATCTCGGCGAGACGAGATTGCATTCCCTACCCGTGATAACACTTAGGGCCGAGTTTATCAACAAGATAACAGTCCGTTATATTGAAAACGGCCGTTTAACATATCTTTTTTTCTATAGAAAAAGTCATCCTCAACGGTCGTTTATTAACATAGTTTTTTTTTTTTTTTCACATCATTGTATTCTTTATGTCTAGAGAAGAATTTCAGGCTATCAGACAAAAATTTATTCTTACATAGCATAAGCATAATCGGCCTATAATGTTCCCACTGCTGGGACACAGGCCTCCTCTGTGAGAGGGAGTGGGCCGTAGTGCACCACGCGGGCCCAGTGCGGTTTGGTGTAGGTACGTAGCATGTCTTCGTATTATTGGTTCTAGGACATGCCGGTTTCCTCAAGATGTTTTCCTTCACCGTTAAAGCAAGAGATAATTAATTAGAAATTAATTATCTCTTGCTCTCTATACGCACATGACTTCCAAAAGTCAGCGGTGCGTGCCTCGGGATCGAACTCGAACCATTCGCCGTGGGGCTCATTCCACTTTTCCCCGTTGGATGATGGGGATCAGTGAACTTTTTGTTCACTATTCATTCACTATGGGGATCATCCAACGGGGAAAAGTGGAATGAGCCCGCCGTGGGAGGCACATGGTTAAACCACTAGGCTATCACTGATACTAATAAAATTTATTCTTGTTTCATGCTTTTCAGTTCGATTTTTGTCGTAGGTTTGTAACTTTTATTGTTAATTCTTTTTTTTAATAAATATAAAATTTTGCTAATTTTGAACTTTTCTTTTCAAAGTTGGTTAAATGATATAATAATGATCAGTTAAAAGACTAATCAAGGTGATGATAGTCATACTTTGAAACTTAGAAAGTAAGACAACAATAATGACTTAACGGTATCTGTCATCAATTCGCCATAAATAGAAAATAATTTCTCTTTATTATACCAAATTGAGTTAATTATGTTTTTAATCAGAAAATGACCATACCAATAATAAAATCTCAGTAACTATACTCTTGAAATTAAGTTACACATCAAACAAACCTATTTACAGTTTATTCAAACGATTTTGAATTCTATTGCGATAATGATAGTGACAAATGACAGCTGCAGTAAACAGTTGGTATTAAAAATATGTTTTTGCTTTTAATGTTCTCCTTACTGCTTTTGATGCACTCCTTATGCCTAGAGAATAGCGGTCAAAATCGATTGAACGAACTGTATAAGGGGTTGTTATAAATGTCCAAAGTTATTTTGAAAATTCTAATAGAGGATAGTGTGGATCATCTATTTGTGAAATGCTATGACAATAGACTCGCACTCGCCCCCTAATGTATCGAACTTAACAGGGCTCTCGCATTCGGCACCTCTCTCGCTCGCACAGAACTATATATTTTAAGAATGTTAAATGAAAAATTGCATTTTTGAAAAATGTAATCGCATAGCGGACTACAAATTGATAATATTAATAATAATATTAGAAACTCAAATTTAATTATTAAAAACGCATAAGTCAAACAAACCTCAGAAACAGATCATAATTGTTTTTTAAGTTTGTTTATTAGATATCACAGTAGAAATGTGTTTTAATTATTTACCTTTAAAATATTATTTTGTAGTTCACTATGAGATTACTTTTTTCAAAAATGCATCTTTTCATTCAACATTCTTAAAAATGGTTCTGTGCGAGCGAGAGAGGAGACAAATTTCCGAGAGCGCCCTTAATACATATAAACCGACGAAATGTGTATATGTTGCACTAGCTGTTCCCCGCGGTTTCACCCCCGTTGCTCGGCTCCTAAGGGTCGTAGCGTGATGTTAAATAGCCTATACTATTCCTCATGAATGTGGCTGTCATATACATAGATAATTTTTCGAATCCGACTGGTAGTTCCAGAGATTAGCGCGTTCAAACAAACTCTTCGGCTTTATAATATAGATGAACTATACACCACTGATTGTATTTTTTTCTTTTTCTAAAATCGAACCTCCTTGTTACAGTTGACAGCTGCCAAGATGATGAACCAGGAGATTATGTGCGAGGTGGAGATAGGCACGCACGGCTCCATGGTGGAGATCGAAGGAGATGACCAGGTCGGGGTCAAGGTAAACTTTGTTGTGCCTGCGGATGTGTTGCGGTTTTGACAGCGACGTATCGGTGTCGGTGTTCCTCAGGGTAGTATCCTGGGTCCTACCTTATTCCTGCCGGCCTAGCATGACCACGATAGAAACGGGTTTCGTCTACAGAAGAATAGACAAAGTGACAGATTGTAGAAAGATTTCTACTGTTTTATGCATACAATGAAGAGAAGAAATGTCTCTATTCTTCAGTAGATAACATTCTGATAAATCTAGCACGAGTCGCCGCGTGCTCGGGCAGAAGAGATAACGATTTAATAGATACAACTTTGTCTATTCTTTGGTAGAATAGAGATAGAATTGGTCATGCTAAGCTTGCTGATTTATATTAACGACTTAATTGGTATTGAACAACACACGACTTAAAGCTCTAATTTAAATGACAAGATATTTGTCATATTGGAGCTTCTCCAAAATACTCGTTGAAGGTCAAACAGACTCTTGTCGCTTATCAAAATCGAACACATTTGCAGGCATCTTTTTTTTTTCAGGCATCTAAAGGAGGACTATGTTTTCAGTGCACTACGGGCTCATGTTATTTACATCCTCTGAAAAAGGCATTATTTTATGTGACACTAGCTGACCCGCCCCGGCTTCATACGGGTTTAGGTTAAATCCCTATGAATCAAGCCCCGCGATATTCGCTTCTATGAAGCAATCTCACGAATTATTAAATCACTCCCTCGCGCGTTGATAATATCATGTTATCTCTTAAATTTTACCTCTAAATTCTAAATAGCACACTGTAAACTGCAAAAATCATCTCCATTCAATAATTCTGACGCTCTGGAACTACTTGTTTTGATTAATATTTTATTGATAAATAACCCAGTTAAACATTACCTGTTTTTGTTATTTTTAGGGTTCCGTACCTCAAAAGGAAAAACGGAACCCTTATAGGATCACTTTGTTGTCCGCCGTCAGTCACCGGACCATGCCAAGCCTCCACTTATGGTCCGGTGACTTCCAATGGCGCCATCTATGATTATATTTCGGAACCCTTAGGGCGCGAGGCATACTCGCACTTGTCCGGTTTTTTTAAACATAAATGCAGTTTTTGTGGCATAAATATGTTAGATAAATGCTGCCACGGACTTTTGTGTAGAACTATTTAAAGCCCACATTTTTTTCATGTACATTGTTTGAAAAGTGAGTTTATGCATGTAACAGTAGTAACCACATTCGATCAGATTGTAAGGTTTTTCAACCTTCATTGTGAAAACCGCTAAACAGTGGAATGCACTGCCCGAGTGGGTGTTTCCCACCAGCTACAATCTGGGTATGTTCAAGTCGCGAGTGAATCAGTTTCTTCTAGGCAAGCGTGCTCCATCGTAGACCGCATTGTCGCTTAACATCAGGCGAGATGGCGGTCAAACGCAAGCCTATCCTTGAATTAAAGACAAAACCCAGAAAAAAGTTTTTTTTTCGCCCAATTGACAACTAGCCGACTACCAAGCTAAGTTTTCTGATATAGTATAATAATTTTCAGTATGAAGAGATAGAAGCTGGACAATACGAGGAGTACATAACAGATGATCAGTATGAAGAAGTCGAAGAACAAGTCATTGGCATGCAACATCTTGAAGAAGGTTAGTTATTATACAATCTACCATGGACGTAGCCAGGTACAGGCAGGGGGGGGGGGGTAGCTGCTCCCTAGCAACCGAAAAGTAAGGCTGTGTCCCCAATAGGCAAACTGAGCGGCCGACTGAGTAGCAAACTGTTAGCGCAAACTAGCAAACTGTGGACACTCCATTTCAATATGGAAGGGCGTACTAAATCGATACGCCGCAAATTCAGTCGGCCGCTAACAGTTTGCCTATTAGGGACACAGCCAGCCCCGGATCTAGGGGGGGGCTAGCCGGAGCCCATGCCCCAGGCGGCAAATTCAAGCTTGGTATATAGACGAATACACTGAATAGTCTACCAAGCGTAGTAATCGCAAAGAGCAGCGCTGGACCGGTCGTTGTGGCGATCTTTGGGGGAGGCCTATGTCCATCAGCATCAGTGGGATGTTATGGCTGATATGATGATGATACAGGTAAAAATATTGTCGGGCGGGGGCGGAATTTTTCAGTTTTTGCCCCGCCTCGAAATAATTGAAGATCCGGGGCAGCCTTTATAATTTTAGAAAGAAAAAAGTATTTTAAATCATTCATAAATTTATTACTTCGCGTCATGTTGAATATCGTTTAAACTACGAGCATTCTCCCTAAGGGGATCATCTCGTACACCTTTCCTCTATGTATGTTTTCCTTGCCTGCTCCCCTATTTTTTATGTATTAGTGTGTATTTTTTAATATAGACTATTTTTTTTATATCAGTTCCTGTAGGCAAGGTTGGAAAAAAAAGGTATATTTTTTTTATGAAACAAAACCCTCAAAATGTTTTACCTAAATAAGTGTTTTATAAAACACTTTTAAAATATTTTGAAGTGTTTTTTTTTTGCTTTTGAGTAATAATTTATCAATTTCAAATCGAACGGACTTACTTACTAGGAGATCCTGATAATTTTAGTATAATTTCATTTCTAGACTAATTAAAAGCTTGTCTGAAAAAACATTTACAAAAATCGATCAGAATTGTATGTTTTTCTGTAATCTATTCATTATAGATTCTGAACCCCTCACAGTTTTATATTCCGGTGTTCGTTCTTACTAGAATTACGGGAATACCCACAATAATTGTGGGGAATTACTTCCTTGCCCGCATTTCGCCGGGCGAACTATCGAGACAGTCGGTTAAATACCTAAATAAAATAAAATAAGTAAGTGCTGTCTTGTCTGATACAAAATTTTGATTGTTAATAAATTAATCAAAGACCAATGATTAAAATTGTTACCGTTTGAATTTTATTCAATAAATTAAGTAATAATTAATAAAAAAAAAGAAACGATTTAATCACGAGTCCAAATAAAGTTTCTTTAAATTTCCTAATTTAAATGACAAATACGACATAAGATCAAACTTTATAATTAATCTCGAGCAATTTTAAGTCTTAAATATTTATCATTTTTCTTTATTTCCAGTACATTCGCAAATAGAGTTTCTATATAATTCCTAATTCAAATGACAAATACGACACAGATCGAACTTTTTAATTAATCTCGAGCAATTTTAAGTCTTAAATATTTACCATTTTTCTTTATTTCCAGTACATTCGCAATTAAAAGTTGTTTTATTTCACTGTTTTAAAAACACTGTGGGCCTAGCACGAATAATTTTGACCGTAAGCTTAATTTGAAATGCTTCACAATATTTATATATTAAATACTTTATTTCCCTGTATTTATTCAAATGCGCAAATTGTATAAAATATTATCATAATTTATTTATTTATTGTATATGAGTCATTAGGTACAAAGGTACTGCTTATTTCTAAAGAAATTTCTGCCAGCAGACCTGCGACAGGATATTTGACAGGTATAAACGAAGACACAGTGTGTAAAATAATAAGATTATAATGAAAATAATGTTAAATAATGTTCTAGGACTTGTATTTTACATTCAAAATTCGCTTACGTTTACGATACCATGCGTCAAAATTATTCGTGCTAGGCCCACTGTTTTAAACACGTGTTTTAAAACAACTTATTTTAATCATGCCAACCCTGCCTATAGGTCAACCCGGCGGAGTCGCGGCCTCTTTGTCGGCTTTGCTGACAGACTATAAAATTTCAGTGGGCAGCGAGGAGGTGATCCTCCCGGGCATATCGGGAGAGGAAGTACTGAATGCGAGCCCTGACACACATTATGATCCCTTGTACCCTGTGCCGCCTTCGACGAGTAGCAGGTAAATTTTTGGTAGCATAAATGTGTCCTAATGAGATATGGCTCTATATCTTCACCATAGACATGTAGCGACACCTACTGGCTACATCAGTGATACCCAAAGTGGTCTATATCGACCCCTAGGGGTCGTCGACTGAATGAGGCTAAATGGGGCTCTGAGATAGTGATTGTACCTTCCTGGCATATCGGGAGAGGAAGTACTGAATGCGAGCCCTGACACACATTATGATCCCTTGTACCCTGTGCCGCCTTCGACGAGCAGCAGGTAAAGTTTTGGTAGCTTAAAGAGGCTGTTGGTTTAGTCATCTGCAACTTTTAAAGGGGTAATTCTACCCGTCATACTGAGCAACTTACCCTATGATACCCATATGCGTTTCGTAAAAAAAAACAAATGTTCGGCAAAATAATACAAAAGTAGCCAGAATGTATGGAAAGTTTTTAATTTTTTTCACGAATCACGGAGGAGAAATTAGTATAATAATATGCTAATTTCTCCTCCAACATATATTATGATCCTCCCTGGCATATCGGGAGAGGAAGTACTGAATACGAGCCCTGACACATATTATGATCCCTTGTACCCTGTGCCGCCGTCGACGAGCAGCAGGTAAAGTTTTGGTAGCTTAAATGTGTCCACCATAGACATGTAGCGATAACTACTGGCTACATCAGTGATACCCAAAGTGGTCTGTATCGACCCCTATATAGACCCCTGCAAGGGATCCACGTCAGCTAAAAAATGGGGGTCTAACATACTGGATCTCATATATGAAGGGCGTCACTTTAATTTTGGATTTTCTTGAATGGAATAATCCACATACACAGATAGTACACTTATTTACTTATAATTTAAACACAACTATCTGTATAAATTACCAGCCGGCCTAGCATGACCACGATAGAAACGGGTTTTGTCTACATAGAAATAGACAAAGTGACAGATTGTAGAAACATTTCTACCGTTTCATGGCAAGTGGTCTACGAGACCACGGGTTGGCTGGAATCATTAACACCGAGGATTTGTTTCAGAAGGGGTCGCGGCAGACCCCGCTCTAACGCCAATAACAGCGCCAGTAATATACAGCATTTGATGCCCATTGGTGAGTTCAGCATATACATTTTCGCATCTTTCTTTAGAATTGAATCCAAAATTCTTGTTTTTTGGTAAACGCCAAAAATACATGTTTATACGTCGTAGTCATTATTTTTTTCATTTTTAGCTAAGCCACTTCAATTCTAAACGTGCGATATTATATAACCGATTTAAAAAACAAAAGTTCTGTGTTCAAACCTACGAGTTTTTGAAAACTCAAAAATACGATTATTTCGTGAAAAAATTACAATTTATAATAATTTCGAGGGCTATATTGATGATCTTAATGATTTATTATTCAGTAACTACTATATTATCACTTATCACTAGCTGTTCTCCGCGACTTCGTCTGCGTAAAAATGGATGAAAAGTAGCTTTTAGTGTTTTTCCAGGTCCCAGGCTACCTCTTTGCCAAAGGACATTGGCAGTTTTGGGCTTGATATGGTACAGTAATAAAAGCTTAACCAAAAATAAAAATATATTTTAATTGTTCTTTGCCTAATTTATCTTAGAGATTAAGAATTGGAATCAAAAATCGAAATAAATAAGAAATAAAATGATTATGCCGTTGAAATTTTGAAAAAACCAATGAAACAAAAACGGGTGCATGCTTGCTGGCGCGTGCCTCCATAGAATATCATATCGACAGCAACTAAAACCTTTGAATTGAGAACTCATTAGTCGGGCTGTACTTCATTGAATCATTCACACCATACTTAACCTCACTGTCACAAATACGAAGGTTTCTCTTTAATCCAATTACGTACAAAAACAAATAAAAAATGAATTTAATTACTCTTAAATTCTCGATCACACCAAACTAATTTCATATCTGTACCGACATACACAATCTGAAGCCCAGCGTTCTATGAGCGTCTGCCGTGTCCTTTCATCCAAATCCGTCGAGCCGTTTTAGCGTGAAGAAGTAACAAACACAGACTTTCGCATTCATAATATTAGTGTGATAGTGTGATTATATTGTCGCGTATTGAATTTTGATCAACATACAACGTAAAACAGCGCTGCAATTTACAAAAAACCCAAGATATATTGAATTTCGCGCGCCACCTTGACGGATCCCCCTTAGGGCGGGTTGCTTCAAACCATCTGTATTCGTAAGTCAGTACGTAATCGTTAAGTCAGTATGAAATTGTCGTACAAGCCGCCATATTTGACGGTTACAGATACGTAACTGTAAGATGAAACAACATGGCCTTAATGTACATTTGTAATATTCCAGGAGAAGTCCCAGTAGGTCTGATGGACGGCGTGGCGGGCCGCGGTCCTGCTAGACGCTGGGAACAGAAGCAGGTTCAGATCAAGACCATGGAGGGGGAGTTCTCTGTCACCATGTGGGCTACCGGCGAAGATGACGGTGAGTGGACGTTGCATGTCCAGCGCTGGGCATAGGCTGCTCGGTGACGTATTTACCCTAGGGCCATAGGGACCATAGCCCTGCCGGCCTAGCATGACCACATATATATACACACATATACATACATACACATACACATATATACATAGAAATAGACAAAGTGACAGATTGTAGAAACATTTCTACCGTTTCATTCATAAAACGTAGAAATGTTTCTACAATCTGTCACTTTGTCTATTTCTATGTAGACAAAACCCGTTTCTATCGTGGTCATGCTGGGCCGGCTGGTTGGCAAACTGTCTCGCGCCGCCCCTTGCGCTCAGCTTTGTACAGAACCCTAAACTGTGCTTAGTCCGACACGCACTTAGCCGGGATTTTCATTAATTTATGGGGCAGCAAACCTTGTGGCGTATTTTAAAATTTGGCACCCTGGGTCTATACCCAGGGTGCCAAATTTTAAAATACGCCACTGGGCCTGCTCTCATATTGACGTCATTTTCAATTTTCGTTCGTGTTTTTTTTGAGCGCAAGCGCGACTGCTATGCGTAAGATACTGAATTCGACCACGGTCGGACAAAGTTTTATCGGGTTATTCGAACTAGTATAAAATACTGAATACCCTCCTTCAGTATGTCCCTCGCTTAACCTGTCACCTAGTATATTTGTTGTGCAAAAAGAATTATCTATAAATAGTATAAAACAAAGTTGCTTCTCGTGTCTGTTTGTCCGCTAGGTTCTAAACTACACAATGGATTTTAATGTGGTTTTCGGCACCATTTAGGGTATTTATTCTAGTAGGTTTATGTTGGGGGGGGCTCGTGGCTAAATGACAGCCGCGCTGATCGAGCGATCTGCGAGGTTAAGCTGCGCTTGCCGCGGTCAGCCCTTGGATGGGTGACCGTACTTTACACATCGAGACCCCTCCGTGCCTCGGAGAGCACGTTAAACAGTCGGTCCCGGTTGTCATAGGAATATCTTTGACAGTCGTTACGGGTAGTCAGGAGCCCAAAAGTCTGACAACTGGTCTAACATTCGAATACCGGTATTCCCCAGTAATTGGGTTGTGGAGGTCAGATGGCAGTCGCTCCATGTAAAATATTGATATTCAGCCGCAACCAGTTAGACTGGAAGCCGACCCCAATCATGTTTCTGAAAAGGCTAGGCGGATGATGATTCTAGAAGGTTTATGTGTATAATACGTTGATATTTAACGTTATTGTTTTGACATTTCGCCACATCAGTAGATTGCACTCGTGCCAAGCAGGGGCGGATCGCTAGTTATCTATATCAATATTATAAAGAGAGAGTACGAATTTTGTGAGTTTGTGAATAATGTGGAGGGCTCAGAACTACCGATCCGATTCTGAAAATTATTTTTACAAATAGAAAGCTACATTATCCCTGAGTGATATAGATGGCGCCACTAGAAGTATGTAATAGCGGAACCTTGCTCATAGATGGCGCTATTGCATATTAGGGCGTGAGACGCACTCGCACTTGTCGTGTTTTTTTACAGCATAATCAGGGAAGAAGTGCGCGCATTTCAGTGAAAAATATCCATACGGTTTCACAGTTTTTAGGGTTCCGTACCTCAAATGGAAAAACGGAACCCTTATAGGATCACTTTGTTGTCCGCCGTCAGTCACCGGACCATAAGTGGAGCCATCTGCTCATAGATGACACCACTAGAAGTATGCAGTAGCGCCATCTATGATCATATATCGGAACCGTTAGGGCGCGAGGCATACTCGCTCTTGTCCGGTTTTTTTTTTTATATCATCGCAAGCGTTACTGCTAAGCATGAGGTCCTGGTTCGATCCCCGGGTCAGGCAAAATGTTATTGGGTTCTTCTATTATGAGATCCTCAGTAGCAGTCTTAGAATTATTGAATAAACAAGACTTTTACCCGCGATTCCGTCCGCGTGGACTACAATGAACTGACCAGTTTAAATAACCTCCGTAGTGTAGGTTGGCTAGTACTACCAAGAGGTCAAGCTGTATCTCGGGTTTTTTTCAGCGGAATCAGATGAAACGTGGCGTGAAAACCAAATCAAAATCCGTTCAGTAGTTTTCGCGTGATGCGCGCACAAACAAACAGATAAACAGACAAAAATTCAAAAAAAAATTTTTTCGTGTATAGTTATTTTATATAGTTATATACAGGGTGGCAGATTAGACAGTGGAAATATTTAAAGGGGTCATTGTACTCACCATTATGAACAAGTTTTACTATGGGACCAACCCTGAAATCGCGAAAAAACATCAGCTGTTCCATACATTTAAGTTCACTTATCTCAACAAAATGTATGGAACAGCTGATTTTTTTTTCGCGATTTCAGGGTTGGCCCCACAGTAAGAGTTTTTTAAAATGATGAGTACAATGACCCCTTTAAATATTTCCACTGTCTAACCTGCCACCCTGTACAGTTATTATAGAAGATATTCCAGACAAAACAGTCGGGATAGGGACGTCCCTATCCCGACTGTTTTTTCTGGAATATCTTCAATGTACAGACACGGCTCTTTTACAATTTTATAATAGTTTATTTATTACTTACAGATGACGGTTCTAACCCCGAGCCGGATCCCGACTACACAGAGTACATGACCGGCAAGAAAAGTATTCTAGGAAGCGAGACTATGCCAGGTATGTTAACTATACTCAGAGGCACAATTAACCGGCCACCTATGTTTAGTGTCACCACGTTTGCTTTCGAAATCGTAAAAATGCTTCGGGAACACAAATCAGAAAAGCAGTGAGAGTAATAAGTGTTTAATTTATTGCTATAGTAGCTACTTATGGAGTAACATTCATCATGATATGCTTTATTTAACTTAAACAAACGTGGTGACACTAAACATAGGTGGCCGGTTAATTGTGCCTCTGAGTGTATTACTGCTGTTTTTATTTGTCTAGGATGTCCTAAGAAATAATATTAACGACGAGACGCGAAACTCGGTCTTTCTTTCCGACAGATTGTAGAAACATTTCTACCGTTTCATTCATAAAACGTAGAAATGTTTCTACAATCTGTCACTTTGTCTATTTCTATGTAGACAAAACCCGTTTCTATCGTGGTCATGCTAGGCCGGCTGCAAACTAAAGAAAAGTATAGATTTTTATTAAATTGCTTCATATTTTCAAGTGTTACCGTACCAAATCTGTTAGAAAAATAAAATAGTGTTTTGTTCATTTCCCAGAATTTGATACTTATTAGCGACACTATCGGATGGTATAATAAATAATACAGGGTGTGTTCTTTTCCAAAATCAACGGGTTCGATTCCTGGCTAGGAAAACAGATTTTCCAAAAATCTAATGATGCAGTTTTAGTATTTATCGAAATCGGCCCCGAGACTCCTTTGAGTGTTTTTCGCTATTTCTTATAGTTTCAGATTTGGCCATCCACGCCCACTTGAAGAATTCACCTGTATACTGCCTAATCCTTCGGGGAATACATAGCATAATCGGCCTATAATGTTCCCACTGCTGGGACACAGGCCTCCTCTGTGAGAGGGAGTGGGCCGTAGTCCACCACGCGGGCCCAGTGCGGGTTGGTGGACGTCACATGTCTTCGAATTTTTTGGTTCTAGGACATGTCGGTTTCCTCACGATGTTTTCCTTCACCGTTAAAGCAAGTGATAATTAATTTCTGATACGCACATCTGACTTCGAAAAGTCAGCGGTGCGTGCCTCGAAATCAAACTCGAATCATTCGCCGTGGGAGGCACATGGTTAAACCACTAGGCTATCACTGCTTACACTGCGGGGAATACATGCGTGATGTTATTTATTCAAGCGATATTATTTTATTTTCAGGTTTAGATTTATCAGACCCCAAGCAGCTAGCAGAGTTTGCGCGGCCCGGACACAAAATAAGACTAAAGAAACCCATGCCGGAGTCTTCAGATAGAACCATAGGTCAGAATACCTTTATTATCTATGAATAAACCGAATAATAATGAAATTAAATTACCGAGTAATTGTGAAAACCGCCAAACTGGAATGCGCTGCCCGAGTGGGTGTTCCCCGACAGTTACAATCTGGGTGTCTTCAAGTCGCGAGTGAATCGGTTTCTTCTAGGCAAGCGTGCTCCATCGTAGACCACATCATCGCTTAACATCAGGCGAGATGGAGATCAAACGCAAGACTATCAAATAAAAATAAAAAAACAAATTCGCTTTCCATGTTTGTCTGCTTGTCCCCTTAATTCTTCTGAAGTACACAAAATTGGTTCCTGTTATGTTTCCAGCGTGTCCACACAAAGGCTGCACTAAGATGTTCAGGGATAACTCGGCCATGAGGAAACATTTGCACACGCACGGGCCCAGGGTTCATGTCTGTGCTGAGTGCGGTGAGTATATACAGGGTGGCAGGTTAAACAGTGGAAATATTTTAAGGGGTCATTGTACTCATCATTATGAACAACTTTTACTATGGGACCAAACCTGAAATCGCGAAAAAAAAATCAGCTGTTCCATACATTTTGTTGAGTTATGTGAACAAAAATGTATGGAACAGCTGATTTTTTTTTTTCTTCTGATTATGTAATTTACAAGTGGACATGGACGGCCAAATCAAATGAGTCTTGGGGCTGATTTTGATAAAAACTAAAACTACATTATGATGTAGTTTAGTACAAAAAAATTGAAAAATATTTTTCCTAGCAAAATATGGCACCTTGAAAACCAGACTGATATCAAACGAAAAATGTGTTTATGGGAAAATTACGGTTAAAGTTTTCGTAACTTCATTTAGTGACGGTTTGATTTTCAAGGTGCGTGCGATATTGCGCGTATCATGTATTTTGGGTACCTATCTAAATATATTTTTTTAATCTTGATATTCCAGGCAAGGCATTCGTAGAAAGTTCAAAGTTAAAACGCCATCAACTAGTCCACACCGGAGAGAAACCGTTCCAATGTACCTTCGAGGGGTGTGGGAAGCGGTTCTCTCTAGACTTTAATTTAAGGTGAGTATCGTTTATTAACTGTATTTACATGTCACACACCTATATCGTTTATTCACTGTATTTACATATCGCACACCTATACAGGGTAAAATTAAAACCAGTGCGGATATTTTAGGAGGTGAAAGTACTCATGAATATGATCAACTTTTATTAAGGAACCGACACTGAAATATGAAAAAAAAAAATCTGTTGTTCCATACATTTTGATCGTGTTGTAGTGCATTTTTGTAGGGAACAGCTGATTATTTTTTTTTTATATTTCTGTGTCGGTCCCATAATAAAAGTTGATCATATTCATGAGTACTTTCACCTCCTAAAATATCCGCACTGGTTTTAATTTTACCCTGTATATGAAGAGAGGTAACGAAAAAAAAAATTGTCTTAATTTATTCTCTAGTACCTAGAGCTAGAGCTAATTCAAAAAAAAAAATTGTTGAATTCATCTATTTAGATCTGACAACTGACACGGTAATTTCAAAACAACTGACACGGTAATTTCAAAACAACTGACACGGTAATTTCAAAACAACTGACACGGTAATTCCAAAACGCTTTGGATACGCCTCTTGTCTTAGATTTTGGCGACTACTGCACATTATATTAAAACAAGTTTGTTAATATGTGCTTCGCGATGCTATTGAAATTAAAAAACATCCTAATTTAAATAGATAGATGGTTGGTTTGGAATCCTGTTCTTAAAATAATCAAGTCCCAAACTTCACACCGCACTGCAAAACATCAAGACATCGTGAGCGATTATTGTGTGCATCGAAACGCATATGAATCGAATAATATCGATTATAATTAAAAAATCTTTTGCGGGTAAATAATTTTTGTATCAATTTGCCGTCCGCGTCATGACGCCTACCAGCTCAGTCCTGCGACCATGAACGCTGCAAAGTGTTCCAAACGTCAGGAAAAATCAGTAATGTACGCGATTTAATCCGTTTAAATAAATAAAAATAAAATAAATAAAATTCATTTATTTCAGGTATGTACCCATATGACAGCAAAAAAAAAAAAACACTTATTATAATTATGGATGAATATTAAATATTATTAGTAGGTATTATTATTATTATTAAACAATTAAACAAACAAATATTTTTATAGTTCTTATCAAAAACGTTTAAATTTGTTTTTATTATAATACGCCTCTTTGATTTTTGATATTTGTATTTGATTAAGCATTGTGCACACTCCAGGACCCACGTGCGCATCCACACGGGCGACCGGCCGTACGTGTGTCCGTTCGACGGCTGCAACAAGAAGTTCGCGCAGAGCACCAACCTCAAGTCGCACATACTCACGCACGCTAAAGCCAAGTGAGTACCATAGAGTATACAGCGTTTCGCATAAGAATGTCAATATGTTACAGGTCTCCCAAAGTGATAATGCGCATAGAAATCTTCGTCACTGTTCGGCAACGGGCGTATTCCCCGAGCGTCGGAAGACGATAATTATGTATACCGGGTGGCAGGTTAGACAGTGGAAATATTTTAAGGGGTCATTGTACTCATCATTATGAACAACTTTTACTATGGGACCAACCATGAAATCGCTGAAAAAAAAATCTGCTGATCCATACATTTTGTTGAGTTGTGTGAACAAAAATGTATGGAACAGCTGATTTTTTTTTCGCGATTTCAGTGTTGGTCCCATAGTAAAAGTTGTTCATAATGATGAGTACAATGACCCCTTAAAATATTTCCACTGTCTAACCTGCCACCCTGTATAGAGTGGTTAAGTGCATTTTCTTCATGCATAATTTAGTAGAATTATGTGTTTTGTGCTAAAAGAGATAGACGGAAAGAGACAATTAGCGAGATCTGCATTATTAATTTGGGAATACTGTACAACGTTTTTAACGGTGTTGGAAGTTTTCTTTCAGCACCAATTCTCGTTCACCACTTTCTAGTGTCCCAGGCATACTTTAACACATAAATCTACAAAATACTTTAAATATTAGGACCTACAGGGTGTAAAAAGACACATCACCAAGCCGACACCTACGCATTCTATACGTGTAACTAAGTAACTTTGAGCAAAAATAATTGCTGGGAAACGACTTTTATTTTTAGGTATAAAAAACAGCTGATTTTTGTAATTACGCGCTAGCGACTGTGCCTATGGGTGTTTTGATTTACGGTACGGGGGAAGTGGAGTATAGGTCTGCTCCGGCCCCTGAACCCCGCCGCTGCCGCCCCAGAGCCGTTTTCGTGAAAAACTTAAAAAAAAAAATTGAAACTTTAACCTTCAATATCTCCATAACTAGTCGGTTCCCAGGTATGGTCCAGTACAAAAAAATCATCGTATTGATGGGTAGAATATGTGGTTTCAGTTTTCGTTAAGGGTCTTTTTACACCCGATATACATGAGTGGCAGACAGGGGAGCCAACGTAGCGTCGAAGGGAATTCTTACGTGAATATAGTTGCGGCCGCACTGCAGTGACTATTATTATTTTTTAAATATCCTGTCTAGCAGGGGTGGCCAACTTGATTCTACCTAAGACGTAAGTCTTAGGTAGAATCAAGTTGGCCACCCCTGACTGGCTATTTACTGACTAGACTGTGCGATCTATCAATTAGATAATTGACTCCATTCTACTTTATACCGAATTTACTAGATTACCCCTGCTGTATCGTATACATGCCACTGATGCCACCGTGGTATAATTTTTGAGTCATTGTAATCCAATAACACAGTTACAAAAACTTGTGAATACTTTGACAAAACATTTCTAATTAATTGTATTCAAAATTCTAATTTTCAGATCAAGAAATTCCCTATCGCGCAACGGCGGCAATTCCTACGAATCAGCCAGAACCACGCCACAGTACGTCCAGTTAGAAATGTCACCAGACGATTCTAACCCCCAACTAATCTTCTACACGCACGAGTGAAGCAAGAATTCTGAACAATGCAAGACTTGTGAAATGTGACGCAAGAATCGCGCAAATTAACCGAACACAGTGTAACAGTGCTAACATAAGTGATGATAGTTCGAATTATTATTCAATTATGCAAGACTTTTGAATAGTGGTGTTAGTGTGCAGACGCTAAGCTAAGTGCTGCAGTTTTAAGCAAGACTTATGAAAAAATGATGCAAGAATTTTGAAAAACGCGAGTTTGTGGAACAGATTTCTTAGTGATCAAGTTTAAGTATATGTTTTTTTCTATATTTTAACTATGCTTTGGAGTAGACCAAAGGAATTTTACGTTTAAAAAGTAATTTTAGTTTGGCAACACTGTCTTTAGTGTTACATACTAACTAAATTGTGGTATCGGCACCTTTTTTAAGTTTTTGCACTGTTTGCTACATTAAATTTAATAGTTAGACAATAAATTAATAGTCACAGTTTAGAATTCTTTAAATTGTAGATATTTATAATTTTTTTAAAGCTTAAAATCTCTATTTTCACCATAATATCTGAATATTATTTACAAAACATCTTTATTCACAAATGCACGAGCTGCCTCTTGTGACGGTAAACAATATCACCCTTACCACAAAAAAGATAAACACGTGTTGAACGCGAATGGTACCAAAAATAATACTCACTTGTTATAGACAAGTGACTGCTAAAACAAGTGCGTATTATTTTTGGTAGCATTCGTATTGAACACGTGTTTATCTTTTTTGTGGTACGGCCGTATGATTTTAATTGTGTTTCATTTTACTGCATTGAAGGGGGTAATAGTTTCAACTAAAGTTAAAGGCACCACAAATGCGATAACATCGCAAGCAACACACGTTGCACTATTGGACGATAAAAACGCAGCTGTGTTGACACCCTGTCAAACACTGGCGTTTTTATCGTCAGCATTATCGCAATAAGACATGCGATATTAGTGCCGATTCTGTAGTTTACGAACTAAACTAATTTATTCTCTTTCTAATAAAAGACATGAGATAGGGATAGAAGCTATTTAATCCTGTCAAATTAGTCCACTTGAATAGTTTTAATGTCAATTTAGTCGTAATCGCAAAAGGTCATGACTATTTTCCCGTAAATAACAAGGGCGTAGACTAATTTGACAGTTCTAAATATTTGCTGTCCTTTTTCAATGATATTTGTAAGACAGAGATATAGTGTGATTAAAATTAGTGTTAATGTTCGACAGAATCAGCACCATTATCGACCGATATCTTCGCAGCCTTATTCAATCAGTTCTGATTTTGGTCGCATAACGCCCGTAATTGTTTGATTCTAAGCTGTGACCTAATTACCTATAATACATTGAGAACAGTAATACATTATACATAAAATCTAAAAACATTTAATTTCTTCATTTATTTACTCTTACGGACTTCGCGTGAAAGAAATTGTCGTGAATAGATCCTGTTTTCAGAACAACCTCTTATTATCTAACAACTAACCCCCGTATTCAAAAACATTACAATGAAGTCTCGAACACAGTGTATAGAAAATTCATTAGAATCTAAACATTAGGGGCCGATGTAGCGACAGCGACATCTATCGGCAAACATCTAGTACTATCCTACATCGCGCAAGAAGAGTTTTCGCAGCGATCAGCATATACAGGAACCCGACATCAATTGTTGGGGGTAGTGGCCCGCCAGACAACCACCCGGTCCGGGCCTGCAGTCCCGACATAGATTGCAGTTGGAGATCCTCCCTTTTCAATGGAGGGACATTCCACCAGGCGCGGTCCCAGGGGGGGGTCATGACCCACCGCCCCTTCCCAAATCGTACAAAAATGCGCCAAACATGGTAATTCACGGTATAGCACGTCGGCATTAATCGGTATGACAAAAATCTTCGGTTGCGGTATGACACCCCACCCCCCCCCCCCAAAATCGTCGGCTACGACCGCGCCTGCATTCCACCTCGTTCCTCCATTCCTCAAAATTCCTTTTTCCAAACTAGATTGGGATTTCCCAATATTTAACGTGGAGCGACTGCCATCTGACGTCCACAACCCAATTATTGGGGAATACCGGTATTCGGTCTGACCAGTCGTCAGACTTTCGCACTTCTGACTGCATCGTAACAACTGTCACAGATATGGTTTGGGACTAGTTTATTATTCAGGTCTGGTTGTGTTAATTTGATCAAAGCTAATTTGAAATTTAACGGGCCTTCAAATTAATTAAGAATTTAACTTGCATTACTCAGGCATTTATTTAATTTTAGAGTACATAAAAATTACAAAAAACTAGGTGTAAGAGGTTGTTCGAAAACAGGATAGAAATTTGTAAATTTTGTACCATATAAATGCCAAAAAATAATATTGTAATATAATTTTTAATGTTAAGCGGAGGGGAATTCATATGATTATTACTAAAGTAGTCAATAATAACACACTTATACTTCCATAGCATTAAAACTTAGGTCTTATACAGTATGTGGCAATAAATATCTTCGAGCTTTACAAAGAGATAATCGGCTAGCTTCGGCTTTGTAGACCGTCACTCATACCTATGTGACGTTTTGTCGCTGACTTGTTAATTAGACACCGGACTGTTATTGCTTCGTGCGACATAGCGCGGAAAATTCCGAAAAAAAACAAAAAATCGTGTTTTTTTTCCGTTTCTTCGCATGTTACATAGAAAAACAGGACGAATCTTTCCCGAACTCCCCCCACCCCTCACCGCCACCCCCCTTCCCCGCCCCTCAGCCCACACCCGCACCCCTCTCACCCACCCTAAAATGTGGTAGAAAAAACATGGGAAAGAACCGCCGTTTCTTTCGTATTTTTCGATTTTTTTCCGTTTTTTTCGAAAAATACATGATACTGACGAATCTTCTTAAAACTTTCGAATAAAACATGAAAAAAAACAACATAGCATGCATAGCATAATCGGCCTATAATGTTCCCACTGCTGGGACACAGGCCTCCTCTGTGAGAGGGAGTGGGCCGTAGTCCACCACGCGGGCCCAGTGCGGGTTGGTGGACGTCACATGTCTTCGAATTTTTGGTTCTAGGACATGCCGGTTTCCTCACGATGTTTTCCTTCACCGTTAAAGCAAGTGATAATTAATTTCTAATACGCACATGACTTCGAAAAGTCAGCGGTGCGTGCCTCGGAATCGAACTCGAACCATTCGCCGTGGGAGGCACATGGTTAAACCACTAGGCTATCACTGCCGTCGAAAAAAAACAACGGAATTGGAAAAAGACGGGAATTTTCCCTGCTTTTTTTCAACGCTTGTGCGACAGAGATGACGTTCTATAAAGCCGAAGTTAGCCGATTATCTTTCTAAAGTTTGATGTGTTAGTATGCCCCGTATTGTACCCACTAGCTGTTTTTAATAAGCATTTGTTAAGGTGGATCCTTGGTACTATGACTGTATACAGGGTGGCAGGTTAGACAGTGGAAATATTTTAAGGGATCATTGTACTCATCATTATGAACAACTTTTACTATGGGACCAACCCTGAAATAGCGAAAAAAAAATCAGCTGTTCCATACATTTTGTTGAGTTATGTGAACATAAATGTATGGAACAGCAGATTTTTTTTTTCGCGATTTCAGGGTTGGTCTCATAGTAAAAGTTGTACATAATTATGAGTACGATGACCCCTTAAAATATTTCCACTGTCTAACCTGCCACCCTGTATAAAACTAGACTTGCCCGCGACTCCGTCCGCGTGGACTACGACATGACCAGTTTAAATGACCTCCGTAGTGTAAGGTGGCTAGTACTACCAAGATGTCAAGCTGTATCTCTGGTTCCTCCCATCAGAATTAGATGAAACGTGGCTTAGATTTTAAGTTGGACCCCAAGCCATTGAACTGTGAAAACCACATCAGAATCCGTTCAATACTTTTTGCGTGATGCGCGCACAAACAGACAAAAAATCTAAAAAATATATTTTTGGGTATGGTTATGACCCAGTATCCCGACTGTTTTTTTCTGGAATATCTTCAATGTACAGACACAGCTTTTTTACAATTTTATAATAGTATAGATAGATGCCACAGTGCGAAGGAACCATCTTAAGGGTCAGTACATACCCAGACGCGATGATGCACGAACTAAGATAGCAATACAATATAGAACTTGTTTCCTACACAATAAGGTACAAATTTTAAGATACTTGACACTTGAGAGAAAACGCGTCTAGGTGTGAACTGTACCCCTATCATGAGTTTTTTTGACGTGTAGTGTCGTTAACGTAAGCATATTTTGAATTTAAAATACAGCAGTCCTGGAACATTTTGATAAAATTTTATACAATTTGCACATTTAAAAAAATACAGAGAAATTAATTAAGTATTTAATTTATATAGATATTGTGTAACAAACGTGTATTTTCAATTCAAAATATGTTTACTACACGTCAAAAAAATTCATGATAGGGGTACTGATCCTAAGGTTTTCTATTTCTATGTATATTGTGTTCTTATAATAAGGTTTTTTCTTATTCTAATTCTTTGTTCTTTTTTAAAAATATATTATGAATTACTTATATTTGCGGTCGGTAAAACTCTGCTATTTAGTACATACTAAGGAATCCTTGGCTAGTATTTTTTTATTGCAATTTTTTAATGATGTATATATTGCATTTACCACAAATGGTAGTCATGTTTACATAATAATTTAGCAATCTACATAATCGCCTTAATAAAATCTTCGAACATATGAATTCCCCATAAAGTGTATGCACGCAAAAATATTATCAAAAACATAATACATTTTTAAATTAATCACACTTGTTTTTTAATAGTCACACGGCCATGTTGTTTCATCTTACAGTTACGTATCTGTAACCGTCAAATATGGCGGCTTGTACGACAATTTCATACTGACTTAACGATTACGTACTGACTTCGAATACAGATTACAGCCGGCCTAGCATGACCACGATAGAAACGGGTTTTGTCTACATAGAAATAGACAAAGTGACAGATTGTAGAAACATTTCTACGTTTTATGAATGAAATCTGTCACTTTGTCTATTTCTATGTAGACAAAACCCGTTTCTATCGTGGTCATGCTAGGCCGGCAGATGGTTTGAAGCAACCCACTCTTAACCATCTAAATCACAAGTGACAATAGGCGATATTATATGCGTTTTCTTGAACAGAAAACTTTCTGGCACTTTATCGGTAGACTATAGTAACAAAAACTGCCAACTGCATCAATATTTTTATAACCGAATCGTCGATTTTCCAAAAAAAAATCAGTTAAAAATGTTTTTGCGTCCATACAGTGTTTTTTTTTTCTTTTCTATAAGTTAGGGAATTATAAGTCGACGCTTCCTCTCACGGATTGTAGATATAAGCAGGTTTTTTTTATGTAAATAAATTGGTCTTGGATCTTGAAAGGGTCTGATATTTTAATAATTTAATTAATTGACATTGCGATAAAATATCACATTTTTATATTCCTCGAAAGGGTTTATCAGAATGTTGATGAAGCGATTTAAATTCGTTGAATTGTTTGTTACTCTTTCACGCAAAAACTACTGAACGGAACTGAACTTTTGATGAAACTTTACAGTAATATCAGAATAACACATGGGCTACATTTATCTCAAAAACGCGGGCGAAGCCGCGGGTGGAAGTTAGTTTTAAAATGAACCTATTTCACTTATACGTAAAAGCGATATTTCTGCGAACTTAGACGCTGCTTATATCTATTTTCTGTACCCGTCATTACTGTATACTTAAGTTTTTTTAAAAAACGACTGATGCGATTGTATATACTATTGTTTTCATGATTCTGTAAATGTATTGCTGTATTTGACTAAGAAGTGTGCTTTAAGAAATTATTATGTAGTCAAAATTTATTCTTGCAAAATTGTTTATATTGGAATCTTTTTGCAAGTAGCCGACATTAAGCCGTTTTGTGTGATATATCAATTTTGAAGTTGGTTGATAAATTCTAAGACACATTAAAATGCATAATTACCCTGTTTTAAAATGCTGGAGAAATTATGACGTTTAAATACAACAAGATGGTATTATAGAATCATTTAATTCTATGAAAAGCTTGTGAACTGTGAAAATAAATAATAAAATAAATTAATTCTCCAACTCGCCGACTTTAAAGTTGTATACTCATAGTGACGTCAAAATACAGCAATGCATTGAACGAGCGAGTTGTCCATCGACGAGACAAACGAATAAAATGTAAATATTTATATAAATAACGTGTTTTATTTACTTTTGCCTCCTCTAATCCATTTCGGACTCCACGGCTGGACATAGCCTGTATCTGCCCCTGAGCTTTTAGTGCTGATTCTGTTGAACATCGCACTAAACTAATTTTAATCACACTATATCTCTTTCTTACAAATATCATTGAAAAAGGACAGAAAATATTTAGAACTGTCAAATTAGTCTACGCCCTTGTCATTTACGGGAACATAGTCGTGACTGCGATTACTTTTACATTCAAATTATTCATGTGGACTAATCTGACAGGATTAAATATCTGCTATCCCTCTCTCATGTTTGTATTCGAAAGAGACTTATTGAGACTAAATTAGTTCGTAAACAACAGAATCGGCACCATTTTCAAGTTTTCATCACGTCTTGTCCTGCCTGCCCTTAGGCCTCTGCCTCGAATTTTGCGGGCAGCGGGGCGGCGGCGTCGGCGGCCCGGTTCTCTTAGTCCCGCGCCGCTGTTTACGAGGTCCGGTCTATTTGATTTTATGCATAAAATCCTGCCGCCGCCTCCGCCGCCCCGCTGCCCGCAATATTCGAGGCAGAGGCCTTACACCTGCATCCACGAGGAACTGCTAAACGCTGACCGACCAAATGTGAAAAAATTAACATCCTGTATTTTTATGATGCTGATTGAAATAGTTAATTATGAGCATTAATTCCTTGATTTTCATTTTTTCATGGTCGGTTCGATTCCCAGATGAAGCAAAGAACTTTTTTTAAATATTTGAATAAAGCAAAGCATTTATTTCAATTAGACCAATTACAGGACGTACTTATGAATTGTCAAATAGTCTGTCAGTTAGTCATAATGATGAAGCTAGATTTATTTATTCATGTGGCTAGATGCCCGTTCCAAAGCGTAGATTCCTATGGAGAAGAACGGGCAAGAAAGTCCACATTAAACAACTACATTATAGTATCCGGCAGGAAAGATGATCACAGATCGCGCATGTTTTTTGACTCAATATACAGTTGGAACCAATCGCATGCAGCCTCGGCGCTCCCCGTCTTCTTCGTTCCGCCAAAGAGACTGAAAAACCAGCTAATGCGCCGGTGACGTTTGTGATCATAACTGATGCCGCTAACTACCTATTTATGATTGTAATAAACTATAAACAAGAAAACTCCTCAACCAAATAATTATGTATGTTTAATTTTTGAATCTTCACGACAAAAACATTGAAACGTGAGAACGAAACGTAATTTCCGTAATTTCTATATTTTGACAGAAAAAAAGCGCGGGAAATTCGTATCGATTGGGCGCCTTTTTTAAAACAAATTTTCAAATAATTAGTTTATTCCTTCACAAGTTCATTTGCTTGCTTTTCTCATGATGGGGAAGAAAGGGCATCCAAAGAAAAGAAAAAAAGAAGATGTTTCGTCTTCTGCTCCACCATTGCTGTCCTCTGAAGACGACGGTGGAGCCTCAAGCTCTTCAGAGGAATCAGTACCAATTGAAAAGGATAAGTATCGGGAATTCAGGATTCCTGACTACATTAGGTCATACCCTGAAAGCGGAGGCAATTTTGAATATGTCGTATTTTTTGAAAGTATTGACTTAGTCCCGATCGGTGATAGAGACATGATGTCCCTTTCAACCAGCATAAAAAAATACAACAAGGGAGTAAAACAATTATTGCGCATGAATCGTTATAAAATTGGTGTTATTTTTGAACGTCCTGGTTTAGCCAATGCAGCGTTATTGAATCGTAAGTTTTTGGATAGTTATAAATTGAAAGCCAGTATTCCTGCAACTGCTACGGAAAATACAGGTGTTATTATGCATGTTCCAATTGACCTGAGCAACGAACACATTTATAATGCTATAACTAGCACAAAGAATATTATTTCTGTCAGAAGATTTATGCGTCGTACTATTTCAGAAGGAGGGGGGGTGTCTTTTCAGCCTACGAAGACGGTGTCCATCACATTCTCGTGTGCAACAATACCCGATAGTGTAGACCTGAACAGCTGGCGATTCGAAGTACGGCCGTACATTCCGCCGGTGAAACAATGCCTGAAGTGTCTAAGGTATGGTCATATAGCCAAATTCTGTAAGAACTCCCAAAGATGTTCCATATGTACAAAGGACCATAATTATAAAGAATGTCAAATACCATCAACTGAGGCTACATGTTGTCACTGTCAAGGTAATCATGTAGCTATTTCGGCACAGTGTCCAGTCAAACAGCAAAAAGTGGAAGAAAACAAACACAAAATTAATAAGAAATCTTATGCAGATTTATTCAATGAAAAGTCATTTCCATCCCTTTCAAAGTCCAGTCCTGCTAAACAATTACAATCACTAATTGAAACAGAACCAATTTTAAATATTTTAATACAGACAATAGTAACATTAATTTCTCAAAATAAAAATAATGAAAAGAGTATTTGTACTCAAAGCATAAAAGATGTTCTATTATCAAAAATCCAGAATAATATAAATAAACCTTAATTTTATGGATCAGCTGAATATTGTACAGTGGAATGCTCAGAGCATCAATAGTAATAAACTTGCTTTTTCGTATTTTTTACATGAGTATAACATACATGTAGCTTTATTGTGTGAGACTTGGCTCAAGCCTCACATGAGATTTAGTATTAAAGGTTATAATATAGTAAGATTAGACTCAGGTAATTCACACAATGGTGTAGCTATTTTAATACATAACAGTTTACAATTTAGTAAAATAGATACTTTATATGATGATTCCATACAAAATATAGCGATTCGTTTAAAATATGGCAATAAAAAAGAAATTTCATTAGTTAGTTTTTATAGTCCTGGAAATGCTTCATTTACTAAGTATAAGTTTGATAATTTAATTCGCAATATTCCTGGTCCTCTTTTGGTGGGTGGAGATTTCAATGCACATCATTCGGCTTGGGGATGTAACAGTGTGAACATCCGTGGCCGAGAGGTGCTTGAAATCATTAATGACTGTAATTTGGTTTTATTGAACGATGGAGAAATGACAACTGTAGGCTCTGATAGGTGGCAAAGAAATGCACTTGATTTAACTGTAGTATCAACTTCAATTTCATTATCTTGTAACTGGTCTGTTCATGATGATCCTTTAGGTAGTTACCATTTGCCTGTAATTACAAAGTTACTTATTAATGACAATTATAATAACCCACATGATATGGAAGCTTCAAATTTGCCAAAACATTTTAATTTTAACCTGGTTGATTGGGAAATATACAAGAAGACTGTTGATAGTTTGTTAATGAATTTTAAAATTAATAAAGATAACCCATTAAATTCATATAATGACATGATAAAGTTATTAAATTTAGCTGTTATTAAGTCATTACCATCAACTATAAGATCTGATTCTTCTTTTGATACAGCATCAGTAAATAATAATCGTAAAAAACGCATTCCATTACCATGGTGGAATTTAAATTGCACTAAAGCAGTAGAAGACTCTAGGAATGCCTATATAGTATTCAAGCACCATCTCACATTGGAAAAATATATTGAGTTTAAAAAATTACAAGCTCTTAAAAAATTAGTGTTAAAAAGAGAAAGATATTTAAGTTGGATTTCTCTGTGTGAGTCATTTAATAGAACTACTCCATTATCTAGGGTTTGGCAAATGTCAAAAAGATTTAATAAAACATTTTCACCTTCAAGTAATAATATTGCTCCTTGGGTATTTGATTTTCTTAAAAAATATACTCCAGATACAGTTGAGGGGCCATTTCAATCAATTCCTCATGAAGTAAAAGCTTCAGGACATTATGAATATCTAATTTATCCATTTTCTCTTCAGGAATTAAAATCTGCAATATCATCTAGACGAGATTCAGCTTTTGGCCTTGATGGAATACCTTACAAAATGTTGAAAAATGTATCAATTATGGCACTTTCTGACATATTAAGTGTTTTAAATTTACTCTGGCAGGAAATGGTTATCCCTAATGAATGGAAAACAGATTGTCTTATCCCAGTACTTAAACCTAACAAAGTAAGACACAAAGCAGAATCTTATAGGCCAGTAGCATTAACATCATGCATGGGAAAAACCTTTGAACAACTAATTAAACAAAGAGTAGAATTTTATATAGAAAGTAATAGTCTATTACCATCCAATCAATTTGGCTTTCGACGTGGGTTCTCTACTCGAGATAGCATTTCTCATTTGCAATTAGATATATACAATTCTATTAAAATGGACAATCATTTTGTAGGTGTCTTCTTTGATGTAGTGGGTGCATTCAACAACATTAATCTGCACATTTTGTGTGGTGAACTTCGTGCCCTTGGTATTCCTGAAAAAATTATAATATGGATCTTTAACTTTTTACATGGTAGAGAAGTATATGTCAAGGTGAATAAACGTTTAATAGGGCCACGTTTTTCATATAAAGGTGTATGTCAAGGTGGCATCCTCAGTCCATTGATTTATCTTCTTTATTTACATAGACTAAACATTGTACTTGGTCTTGAAGTGGCAAATTTGCAGTTTGCAGATGATTTGGTTATCTATGCTTCAGGTTCAGATATAAGTTCTGTTGAAAGTATTTTAAACACAGCTTTAACTCGGCTAAAGAACTATTTTCATTATCTTAACTTAGATATTAGTCCAGAAAAATCTAAAGTTATAGTGTTTGGAGAGTGTGAAACAGACCTACATATCTATTACAATAATAGTGTTCTTCCAATAGTGAATGAAGTGAAGTTTCTGGGTATCATTTTTACAAGCAACCTTTCATGGACTAAGTATGTCGATTATCTGTTAGGTAGAGCTAATAAAGCATTTAATTTTATAAAGTCACTGTCGATTGCAGCTGATCCAAAAATTTTGCTTATGTTATATAAATCTCTAGTCCGCAGTCATTTCGAATATGGATTTTTGTGCTTTGGGTCTGATCAGAGATTGGTTCACAAATTGGAGATTCTTCAAAACCACAATCTTAGATGTGTAACTGGTGCAATGAAGACAACTCCAATTAATTCACTTCAAATTGAGTGTAACACTCCTCCTATGAATATAAGATTTCAGTTTTTAAAGTCCAAATACATTCTCAAGCTTTTATCTTTCGAAAATCATCCTTTATTAAAGAAAATATTATTTTATTATAGAGTATACAATCCCTCTAATTTCGTAAATGTCCCTTATATATTTCATGACTTTTCTAATCTAATCAGTATTGATGATCAATATCAAATTGAGAAATGTAAAGGCAGATGGCCATGTTACTCCGGTAATTACATCAGCAAATTCTGGCCCATGAACATTTACATTAATCGCGATCTTCGGAGTAAAGAAGATGTCTATCAGTTAATTGCAGAGTTCCCTGGGTACAGGCATATATTTACTGATGGATCCAAAAACAATAGAAATGTTTCGTTAGCCATATATTTACCTCATCTTACTGTTGGACATGGAGTTCGGTTACCTGGAGCCATGTCTATATTTACAGCAGAAACTCTAGCCATTTTATCAGCTCTGCAGTACATACATGTAAAGAATCTTGGGCACACAACTTGGCTTATAGCGACCGACTGCATGAGTGTTCTCATGGCCTTACAAAACCCGAAACTGGACGCCAATACCGGAAATATTTTATATGAGATTCGGACTTTATACGCTGATCTTTGTTCTAGAGGATTTACAATAAGCTTAATATGGACACCCTCCCACATAGGAGTAGCAGGAAACGAAAACGCAGATTATCTTGCAAGAGTTATTGTTGACGTTGACATCCCAGAGACAAGAAATGTTGCCATACCAAGTTCGGACCTGCTTACTAAATTACGTGAACAAAACACCTGTAATTGGCATGAGAACTGGCAAGAAACACTAAGAACTAAAGGAAAATGGTATGCGAAAATAAATCAAATCACTGGTTCTGCGCCCTGGTTCACCAGATCTGTTCTTCCTAAGAGCAGAAAATTTTACACAACTTTAAACCGTCTTAGATTTGGACATGGAAGATTCAATGCACATTTAGCCAGAATGAAAATTATTACATCGCCTGTTTGTATAAATTGTAACTTAGGAATTGATCAGACCCTAGATCATATAATTTTTGAATGCCCTGCATATGATCTACAAAGAATTCCTCTATTTGATAAATTACTGGAAATATATAAAACGCCAGCAAGCATCCCGCGCGACACTCAAAGTTTGCTGGAAAATTACAGTACATACACAGCACTGTATACATTTATTGACAGCACTGGTTGGGCAATCTGACCGATCGGGGCGACATAATAATATTAGAAGGATATGACCCGGATATGACCTTACTTTACAACATGATTATGACGAATACACGGATATGACACCTTAATATTATGATTTTGACTAATGAATACTGAAGACGTGGCTCTGGCCTAAAATAAATAAACATAATCAAGATATAAACTACTAAGGACGAGGCTGTGGCCTTATTTACTTTTGGACAAGAAGTATGAAACTGAAGACGAGGCTTCGGCCTTACTTACCTTTGAACAAGAAGGATAAAACTGAAGACGAGGCTTTGGCCTTACTTTTAATCAAGAAGGACAATAATTACTGAAGACGAGGCGGTATGGTCCAAGACCTTAGCCTGCCCAAGAAGGGCGAAGAGAAAAAAAAAAAAAAAAAAAAACTATATTTTGACAGTTGACTGGTTGACACTGACAGTGACATTTTTTATCGACTCAGTTTATGTGACGTGTAAGCTGCATTCGTCGGCACCTTATAATTTCCTTTTGGGAAGTCCAAAAAAGCTCAAAATGAGCTTCAAACGCGACAAAAAAGAGGAGGAGGACAGCGGAGGCAACCCTTACCAGAACCTGGATAAAACAATTGTCCTGCAAGAAGCGAGATACTTCAACCAATCGCCCGTGAATCCGCGAAAATGTTCGCTTATTTTGACGAAAATTCTGTATTTACTGAACCAGGGGGAGAAATTTACTACTCAAGAAGCTACGGAGGCGTTCTTCGCTACTACAAAACTGTTTCAGTCCAAAGATGTGATGCTTCGGCGTATGGTATACCTCTGTATCAAGGAGTTGAGTACGTTGGCTCAAGATGTTATTATCGTCACATCTTCCTTGACCAAAGACATGACTGGGAAGGAGGATTTGTACCGGGCGGCTGCTATAAGAGCTCTATGCAGTATTACTGATAGTACTATGCTGCAAGCGATAGAGAGATACATGAAACAAGCGATAGTAGACAAGAATCCTGCTGTGAGTTCTGCCGCCTTGGTGTCAGCGTTGCATTTGTCTTCTACGGCCCCTGATTTGGTCCGGCGGTGGGCGAATGAGGCTCAGGTATACTACATATTATTTTAAGCCCTTATGTAGTATGTAAGTAGCATTGGCGTGCCTAGAGGGCAAGTCCGACGCATTTTTCTGGTTTTATAAGGTATTTATGTGAATTTTTCATGAATTTAGGTGAGTTAATGAAATTATTAAAGCAATACATACATTAAAAATCACTAACATTCAAGAAAAATGAATATAAATACTCTATTAATCGAAAAAAATGCATTGGGCTTGCCTCTAGGCACGCAACTGGTAAGTAGGTATAACTATTATGCAATGTGTAACAGAACCCTTAAGATGACTCACTAACCGAAATGTGTGGCCATATTTAAGGGAGTAGTTTGGCCTTTTATTTAAAACAATATTGAATAGATCAAATAAAAAAAGTCTGGCAAATATTTTTGACTCCATACATTGACCCGATCAATTGATTTGTATGGAGAGTTGAAAAAAATGTCCCCCATTTTATAGGGTTATTCCCGACGGACCACATGGTTGGTTTTTGAGACCTCTAAAAATATTAAAAAACAAGACAATATTGCAGTCGGGACCCACTCTTATAATAATATATGTATTTAATTTAACCCCGAAGGAGTAGGTTTTTTAATTTTTTTAGTGCTTTTTTATTGTTTTTAGAGGTCTCAAAAACCGACCACGTGGTCCGTTCGTAATAACCCGTTTTATAATGCTATAATCTCTCAGGACTGCTCATTGCGATAGCCCTTTAAAAACCTGTAAATATGTGCTTGCTGATATAATGATGTAATACTTGTGCCAGATTGCTTATCTGGCAATAACTAAAAAATAACAAATACAGTTAAAATCTGTTGAACGACATCAAAGGGACAGGGACTACTCATATTTGGTTGCAAAACTGATAATCATAACAAACCCTGCGTGTCTAGTGGTAACATATATGTCAATGTAACAACCGGTGATATTTTTGAGGTACAATCAGCCAGGACCTATGATTTTGGTTAATATAACCGGTATGTTGTTCTAAATGATGTTGTCGTAAACGGTTTTGATTGTATTATACAATGTGTAACAGAACCCATAAAACAAGTGACTAAAAAAATCTGTGGCTATATTTAAGGGGGTTGTTTGGCCTCTTATTCAATATTATTTTAGGTAATAGATCAAATAAAAAAAAAACAGCCTACAATTTTTAACATCATATGAATTGACCCGATCAACTGATGCGATTTGTATGAAGTCGAAAAAATTTACCCATTTTATAGTGCTATATTCTCTCAAGACTGCTTGTTGCGATAGTCCTTTAAAAACCTGTGAATATGTGCATGCTAACATAATTAGGGTCCATTTCAATTGAATTTATTAACTTTGTAAACAATGTTAGTATGGCCAACTGTCAAAATTTGATGAATTTGTATAGAAAGTTTGTTTACATAGTTTACAAGTTCTATTGAAATGGACCATATTTAATACTTGTGCCAAATTGCTTATCTGGCAAAAATGATTAAAAGCAACAAATAGGTTACATGTAGATTGTGAACAGCTGTTTAGTTTACATATACATACAAATATGTTTTCTCAATGTATTATACATAATAATAATTGTATTTATTGAGATAATTAATTCAATGTTGTTAAAAGTCACATGAAAAATATTTCAATAGAAATTTTTATCCAGTTGTGTTGGCAATAGTCTAATAATAAACAAACATATAAATAAGACCTCTTGTTAATCTAAAGTGGATAGTAAATGTTTTCAAGATAATACAATACAACATGATCTCATGTTTATAGCATAGCATAGCATAATCGGCCTATAATGTTCCCACTGCTGGGACACAGGCCTCCTCTGTGAGAGGGAGTGGGCCGTAGTCCACCATGCGGGCCCAGTGCGAGTTGGTGGACGTCACATGTCTTCGAATTTTTGGTTCTAGGCCATGCCGGTTTTCTCACGATGTTTTTCCTTCACCGTTAAAGCAAGTGATAATTAATTTCTAATACACACATGACTTCGAAAAGTCAGCGGTGCGTGCCTCGCCGAACCATTCGCCGTGGAAGGCACATGGTTAATCCACTAGGCTATCACTGATCTCATGTTTGATGATATCTAATGTAACATATTTTATCAATTAAATGTGTGATATCTGATGTTGATTTTGAATGATAAGTAAAAGGAGTGGTTAGTAGTTTTATTTTTACCCGACTGCGGCGAAGTCCAAAAGGGGGGTAACGTTTTATTCCATTTATTCATTTTATGACATTAGCATTTTCGAAAACTGGGTCGGGCACATACTTCGCTCACTGAATACAAAAGGGCCACAAATCAAAATAAATTATGGGTGTTTTTATTCTTTTTAACTTAAAAATTTTGACGATTTAGGCCTCATTTTTGTAATAAAATCATTTTCAGATTTTTTTGTCTTGTGGCACTTTTTTATTCAGTGAGCTACTTGTAGTACCTTCCAATTCCACAGAACAAGTTAATTCAGAGCAAGTTGTTGGTCCTATCAATTATTATTATTAAATTTATAATTTTCTCATTCCACAGGAGGCCATCAGCTCCGAAAACGCAATGGTGTCCTACCACGCTCTGGGTGTCGTCGCCGGCTCCAGAAAAAACGACAAACTATCCACCGTAAAACTGGTCTCGCGTCTGGCTAGGGCTCCACTAAAATCTCCTTACGCCATCTGTCTCCTCATCCGTTTAGCTGCCCAACTCGTAGAAGACGACGATTCTGAAGCATCACAACCCTACATAGAGTGCATTGAATGCTGCCTTCGTCACAAATCTGAAATGGTGATCTATGAGGCGGCTCACGCGATTGTGAACCTTAGGAAGACGGCTAGAGACTTGGCGCCGGCTGTATCGGTACTGCAACTATTCTGTGGGTCTTCGAAAGCATCTTTAAGGCTAGCAGGAGCAAGAACCCTTGCTAGATTGACAGTAAAACATCCAACTGCAGTCGCAGCGTGCGCGGTTGATTTAGAAAACTTGATATCTGATCCTAATCGCTCTGTCGCCACTTTGGCGGTGACTACGTTACTCGCGACCGGTGCCGAGAGCTCCGTTGATAGGCTGATGAAGCAAATATCTAGCTTCGTATCCGAGATATCCGATGAGTTTAAAATTGTCGTGGTTAGAGCTATAAGGAGGTTGTGCACGAAATTCCCAAGGAAACATCAGTCTTTAGCTGCCTTTTTGGCAGGCATGCTGCGTGATGAAGGTGGATTAGAGTATAAGGCAGCTATCGCGGATGCTATCATCGCTTTGGTAGAAGAAAATCCGGATGCAAAAGAGACAGGGCTGGCCCATCTCTGCGAATTCATCGAGGATTGTGAACACACGGCTTTGGCTGTCCGCATCCTACATTTGTTAGGACGCGAAGGCCCAAAATCGCGTCAACCATCACGGTACATCAGGTTTATTTATAACAGAGTTATTTTGGAGTCTGGGCCTGTTCGCGCGGCCGCTGTGTCCGCCGTAGCTCAATTTGGAGCTCAAAGACCAGAATTACTGCCAAACATCAGTGTTTTGCTCGCTCGCTGTCAATTAGACGAAGAAGATGAAGTTAGGGACAGGGCTATTTACTACAGCGCGATATTAGACACGGGAGACCAGCAATTAATCAATGATTACATAATAAATGTACCAAAACCGAACCCTGTGTTGCTCGAAAAGGCTTTACGCGATCATTTGGCGACAACGCCCGATGAACCATTCAATCTATTGACTGTCCCAGCCGAGGAAGAGCGTAAGGAAAGCAAAGAAGCTATAGTTGAAATTGAAGTCAGAAAACCAGTCCAGATGTCCATAGAAGAAATGTACGCTGAACAGTTAGCCAAAATTCCAGGCATTGAAAGACTGGGTCCGGTCTTCAAAACTAACCCGCCTATAGATTTGACTGAAGCCGAAACGGAATACAGAGTACGCCTCTTAAAACACGTTTATGCTCGACACGTTATTCTGCAATTCGAGTGCGTTAATACACTGAGCGATCAACTATTGGAACAAGTTCATGTTAGGTTAGAAGTTCCACCGGATTACGAAATAAAATCCATCATACCTTGCCAGAAATTGGCTTACGACAAACCGGGCAGCATTTTCCTGATAGTAGAGTATCCGTGCGCGTTTCTGGACAGCTTAGGCACATTCTCGCCTACCCTGGAGTTCGTAGTTCGCGACTGCGATCCTAACACGGGAATCCCGGATCCGGGCGAAGGATATGGCGACACATATCCTTTGGAAGACTTCGAAATGGGCTGTTCCGATCAGATTCGGGCTCGAGCTGGCTCGGATGATTGGGAGCAGACTTGGGAACGAGCGGCGAATGCTCCAGAAGCAAGCGACACATTTGTTCTCCCTCAAAATGATATGAATGAAGCTGCTAGGGCGGTTTGCGAACATCTTGGGTTACCTAAGGGTGCTATCGTAGGAGATGCAGTGAAAGAAATTAGGGGCGGTGGAATTTTCAGGGGCGGAGCGCCTGTGTTAGTTAGGGCTCGGCTAGCGGCCGCTGGTGGGGGGATCACCATGAAATTAGCAGCCCGATCGCCCAGGGAGGATGTTGCGCAACTATTAGTGGCTGCAGTTGGTTAAAAAGTAAAAAAAATCAATGATGTAGATTTAAAACAATGATTCCATGTCCGAATGTTTAATTAATTTATGTGTAGTGTTTAAAAGAGCGATCTTAATCCATAAAGGTCATAATTATGCAAGTAAGGAAAGACACTCTACTATTTAATTAATGAGTAGCATTTTCGAAAAAAAAAGGAGAATATTATTACTTTATGATGATCTAAAAGCCCACGACATTCAAATTTTATTACGATTTTTGCAATTTCCAGTATAGGGTAATCGGTTCTATGTTGATCAAAATGTCGCGATAGTAACGAATATTATTATGTATTCATTGAATAATAATCATTAAAATCAACAATACACAGGATCTAAGTTCTAATTATTGTTCTCAAGTATGAATCTTACAATAAATCATTCATCGTCATAAAAATTATACGATAATTATGACGATTGATATTATTTTGAATATTATTATTCAATATATTATCATCCTTAGAGTCACGAATCGTATTTTGTAGTTTGCAAAAAACTAAACAAAGTTTGAAATTACGGAGGTTACATCTACGCATCCCCCTTAATTTTAGAATAGAAAAAAAAAATGATTGATTGATAAAAGCCCAAAAAATACCTAGAATAGTTCATGAAAATATATTGTGGTGTTGATGAATCTAATCATGTTTCGCAATTCAGTTTTGTAGACAGCAATTTTTTATTGATCTAAAATCTTTAGAAAATGTCTTTTGTGTCAAATTCTTAATATATTCTATTAGATATTATTGCAAGAAACCTTTTTTTTATAACTTAATACTATTATTTTACTGTTAATTTCTATTCTGTATTAGAAATTAGAACTTATACGTCAAATTATATTTTCCAAAGTATAATTAATAAGTTCTGCCAATGAATAAATTTTTCTATATTGCCATTTATAAACTATTATAATCGCAACTATTCCTAATCAATGTGTAATCAACATACACACATAGTATTAAATATAAAATTATAGAAAAATGAGCATTTAGAGATGTTTCATAAATTAAGCATAATAAAAAAAGTGAGTATCGGAATAGCAAGTGATGGGTCGTGAGTTCGAATTCTGTCTATGGCAATATTAGGCTAGCGGCACATTATAAGAATTTTCTGATAAAAAAACTGAAGACCGCTGGAAGGCAATTACCTAGAATTGCTGTAGGTACGGAAAATTCCTTAAATCTAACGACTAAATTCTCTTTGTTGGTTATATATAAAATATTACTGTATGCTCATATCCATGCATTTAGCAACTAATTGTATTCCTAACTGATGTCTAATCTCAGATCATAGAAACAAGGGAGATGTGACAAGGCGCTATTGAGCTTGACGCTTTCATACGGTCACATTGACCGTATATAAAAAGTACACGCTAGCGACGAACCGAACACGATCGATGATATAAATACAGTGTTTTAGTTTAGTGCTAGTGTTGAGTGACGATTAACAGTGACGATTAACAGAGTAACAATGTGTGGGAGATCTTTATATTCACGAGGGGGGTTGTAATTGTGTTGAAAAATGTACTAAAAGTGGCGACAGTTGTTCCCGTACTAATTTGCTATGATGGCATATCTCTTTGTTTCTATGATCTGAGTGTCTAATATAACCTAAGTATTACTGTATTACAATAAAGTTCTAAGTATATACAATATTTTGCAGTTTTTTATTTAGTTTTGGTAACTTAACGATCTTTATAGTGGAAAACAAGAATTGGCAGATTATCTTGATAATAATTATCACTAGCGAGCCGCCCCGGCTTCGCACGGGTGCTGTAAACCTTCCTCTTGAATCACTCAAAAAAACCGCTTCAAAAGCCGTTACGTAGTTTTAAAGATACATAGGGACAGACAGCGAGAAGCGACTTTGTTTTATACTATGTAGTGATTAAGTATCAAAGAAAACTCTTGATAATTAGGAACCCTGATAATTAAAAACACGTTAAAATAATTATATATCTTTTTATTAAATCAACTGCTTAGAAGTTAGTTCAACAATAAACTAAACTTTTAAAAATTAACAATCAAAATCTCTTACATACAATATTTTGGATTTCCATTACATAGAAAATGGCGTATAGGCAGCATCCTTAACTATTACATGAAATACTGTAAAACAGTTTATCGAATAATTTTAGATTAATTTAAATGATAATTGTTAATAAGTTTTGTCGCTGACTGTACACATCAGTAAGGCCATGTTGTTTCAACTTAGTTACGTATCTGTAACCGTCATATATGGCGGCTTGTACGACAATTTCATACTGACTTAACGATTACGTACTGACTTACGAATACAGATGGTTTGAAGCAACCCGCCCTATAACTCTCTCAAAACAAATGTAAGAATGACCAGTGGGCCTAGCACTTTTTGACGTATGGTATCGTAAAAATGTAAGCAATATTTTGAATTGAAAATATACGATTGCTTCATGTAAATCAAACTAGCTGTTCCCTGCGGTTTCGCTCCCGTTGCTCGGCTCCTAAGGGTCGTAGCGTGATGTTAAATAGCCTATACTATTCCTCATGAATCTGGCTACCATACACAAAAATATTTTTTCAAATCCGACTGGTAGTTCCAGAGATTAGCGCGTTTAAACAAACAAACTCTTCAGCTTTAAAATATTAGTATAAATAGTTTATTTATTTATTCGTATTTTTTTAAATGTGATAATTGTATAAAAATTATCAAAATGTTCTAGGATTTATCAAAATATATTTTAGATTCAAAATTCGCTTACGTTTACGTTATCATTATGTCATAATTAATCGTTATAGGCCCAAAGATGTCAAGTTACTGCGAACAATATGGGTCCAAATATAGAGGCTTTTTGAACTTTTATTATGAGTAATGTTATTAAATACAGGGTGGCAGGTTGGACAGTGGAAATATTTAAAGGGGTCATTGTACTCATCATTATGAACAACTTTTACTATGGGACCAGCCCTGAAATTGCGAAAAAAAAATCAGCAGTTCCATACATTTTGTTGAGTTATGGGAACACAAATGTATGGAACAGCTGATTTTTTTTCCGCGATTTCAGGGTTGGTCCCATAGTAAAAGTTGTTCATAATGATGAGTACAATGACCCCTTTAAATATTTCCACTGTCTAACCTGCCAGTATATAGGACATTTCAAAAACACTGACACAGGCGGGGTTTGAACCTGCGACCTCTGCCGTACCGTGGCAAGCGCTCTAACCAACTGAGCTACCGTGTCTTCGCCTGAATCAGTTGAAATTTTATATCTCTTATAATACGCTTCTTCCGATTGTTGGTGGCATCTATCGGAGACTAATTATTATTAATTGCTAAAGTACATTTATAAATTGATTAACATTTAATAGGTCAAACAAAAAAAAAATCGGTTAAAAATTTTTTGACTCTTACAAATTAATCCGATCATGATGCCGAAAAAACAAATGTCTGCAATCACTTGCAGTTAGTTCTACGCAAGTATATAAATTCTTTCGATCCCACAGCATTAATTGAAAGTGTGTTCTTGCTCTTAGGAAATATTAATTCGTATAGGTACCGGCAGCAGTCATGATCACAAACGTCACCTGCGTATTAGCTGATTTTTCTGTCTCTTTGGCGGAATGAAGAAGACGGGGGGCGCCGAGGCTGCACGCGATTGGTTCGTCAGTCGACGCTCGTCGTCTATTGGACTATTCTCTATTACTTATTGGTGCCGATTCTGTTGTTTACGAACTAAACTAGTTTAGTCTTGATAAGTCTCTTTCTAATAAAAAACATGAGAGAGGGATGGTAGATATTTAATCCTGTCAAATTAGTCCACTTGAATAGTTTTAATGTCAATTTAGTCGAAATCGCAAAAGGTCATGACTATTCCCGTAAATGACAAGGGCGTAGACTAATTTGACAGTTCTAAATATGTTCTGTTCTTTTTCAATGATATTTGTAAGAAAGAGATATAGTGTGATTAAAATTAGTTTAGTGCGATGTTCAACAGAATCAGCACCATTATCAACTGTCTATTGGGCCGAAAATGTACATCTGCGATCTGTGATCATGATTCCTGCCGGTACCTATACCATTATGTTTAAAGGCACTTGATATCACATGGTAATGCATTTAGCATCATTTACAATAAAATAGCTACTATCTAATACTTTCCAAGCTTAAAATTATGAAATTCCCGTAATCACAGAGGTAGGAATGTTTATGTCTAGTTCTAGGTATAGTTATAAAGCTGCCAAGTCGGGACGGCGGCGTGGCGTTGACGGGACGTGGCTAGCGTTGAAAATTCCGGAAAAAAACATGCTTTTTCCACGAAAAAAACAAATCGTGGTTTTTTTCCGTTTTTTTCGAAAAAAAACCGAAAAATTCACAGGACGAATCTTTCCCGCCCCCCTCACCTCCACACCCCCCAGCCCCCGTTTTTTTTCCAATAAAACATGAAATATATTCTGGCGAATCTTCTTGAAACGTTCGAATAAAACATGGAAAAAAACAACGGAATTGGAAAAAAAATGTGAATTTTTCCTGCTTTTTTCAACGCTAGGCGTGGCTGCAGCGTAGTATATCATATTGCCGACGGAATGCGATCGATGATTTATACAGGATGGCAGGTTAGACAGTGGAAATATTTAAAGGGGTCATTGTACTCATCATTATGAACAACTTTTACTATGGGACCAACCCTGAAATCGCGAAAAAAATCCATACATTTATGGAACAGCTGATTTTTTTTTCGCGATTTCAGCGTTGGTCCCATAGTAAAAGTTGTTCATAATGATGAGTAAAATGACCCCTTTAAATATATCCACTGTCTAACCTGCCACTCTGTATAGTGTTTTAGTTTAGCGTGAGTGACGAATAACAGTGTTAGATTGAGGGTGTACGGCATTTTTAATATGTGGAAGATCTCTATATTTACAAAGAAGCGTTTGTAGTTGTGACGCACACTGCTTTAAAAGTGGCGACAGCGATTCCATCATAACATAATACGGTAGTGGCCTACTATTAAAAAAGTACAAATAAATTATTTTATTTCAAAGAAGGAATAGGCACAACAAAAAAGTAAAAGCAAAAATAATAATTTATCACAAAATGGAAAACAGACGCTTTTAAAGTTTTTGGAGGGAGTATCGCTCCGTCTTTGTCGCGCGAAGCGGACGTAGGTGGTGTTACGTCGCTAGTAGGTAGTGCCGTCCGTGTCTAGCAAATCATTTTAAACTTTGCCAATTTTGTAGATGTTTCATCGGTTTTTTTGGTGTTAATTGTCTTTTTTCAAATAGTTTACAGATTCACAATAAAAAAAAAAGTAGTTAACATCCTATTCGACGGTCCCTACGTACAATCCCCTAAGTGGTAGATACGTGATTTGCATGTTGTGTTTTCATGGCCTTCAGGCCACCCATAACTATCGTTTAGTAATAATAAAAATAAATCTAAGTTGGCAAATTAAACATGAAATTCACACACGATTTTTTTCTTGTAGAACATTATGTACGCGCGGTTGAATCTTTGAAGTACTCTTCTATAAAATTTGTCATTTGTAGTTAAGGGATTATACCTCAGATCGTAGAAACAAGGAGAGGTGCCAAGGCACTATCGAGCTTGACGCCTGATCTTGAGCAAATTGCTCATATTAAAAACGTACGCGCTGGCGACGAACCGAACACGATCGATGGTATAAATACAGTGTTTTAGTTTAGTGCTAGTGTTGAGTGACGATTAACAGTGTTAGATTGAGGGTGTGCGGAATGTTCAATGCGTGAGAGATCTTTTTATTCACAAGGAGCGCTTAATTATGCGCGTAATTGTGTCTAAAAATGTACTAAAAGTGGCATCAGTTGTTCCCGTACTAATTTGCTATGATGGCATATCTCCTTGTTTGGAGGATTATACCTAAGGACTGTATTATCTCCTTGTTCTTATGATTTGAGCTAAGGGTGTATATATATAGGGCATATTTAAGGTAACAAGTCCGCGTTAAACTAGAAACTTATACATAAACAGCTATAAGTATTCATTCATAAATATTAAAGTATTTGATACTGGAATTAATAGATTCTGCATTGGTTGATAGAGCGTCAAAATCACCTATAGTAGTTGAGACTATGATTTTCAAAGCATTTTCTAGTATCTGCGCTTGCTGCAGACTTTTCATCACGATTTGTCTGAAAATTAAGAAGAAAAATGATGTTATTAATTTTTCAAGAGGATGGCAAAATTCGAAAAAAATGCGAAAAATACAAAAAATCGATTTTGATGAAAACTAAAACGGTAAGATTCGATAAAAAAAATCCTAGCCAGCAATCGAACCCGTTGATTTTGAAAAAAAAAAAAGAATTATTGCGCCATCCGATTGTCGCTAATAAGGATCAAATTCTGGGATCATAAGGCAAAATGCAGGAAAGGACAATGCCGGGGGGCCGTACGCACGGCTACAGATCAAGCTATACATTTCCAGTATAAGCTGATCTCGCATTGTAAAGGATTGCCTTACAGTGAGAGGTCAGTGTAAACTGGGAATGTATAGCTTGATGTGTAGCCGTGTGTACCAATTTGTGCCGCGGAGTGTCACAAAGTCATAACCAAAGGGATTCGCTCACTTTGTTCGGAGCTCAGGCTAAAACGTGAACAAGTTGTTCAGTTAAAAGTGTTTTTACCAAAAAATACAATTAATTCTGAAAACAATATTTTTCGAACCCCCGTGGCAGGAAATTCTATGTAATAATTATCTAAATAATAAGTATTTAAAGCGTTTACATACCACAAAGTACCGCCATTTTTTGGGTTACAGAACGTGTTATTTATGATTCATAATCACTAATGAGGTTTTAGTCTATAGTAATTATAATTAAATAATCATTATGTTAGTGTACAAAAGTTTTTGTTGGTTTTGAATCCAATAAAATAAATAAGGGTGCATTATAAGGTCATATAATAACGTTTTTAAAAACAAAACAATTTTATTCATTGTTTTTATTATAATAACTAAAACCTCATTGTTGATTAAATACTCTTTGGTCATAAATGACACGGGTCTGTAACCAAACAATGGCGCGCTTTGTGGGATGTAAATGGCTTAAATACTTATATTAATACGCTTTTTTTACATAGAATTTCCTGCAACGAGGATTACATAAATATTGTTTTTAGAATTAATCATATTTTTAGGTAAACATACTTTTAACTAACAGCATGTACACGTTTTAGCCGAGAATGGACGATTCCCTTTAGTCGGTATACTAAACATTGCATGCAATAGACTTAAGGGGTAGCTTATTATTACCTATATCGCGTCATTCTCTTGTCTGTGGTCGCTTCGACGCCTGCTTTGAGTAACAATGTCTTTAATACTGTTTCTTCTGCCGATTCCCTTTTGATAATACTGCAATATAAATATAATTAGAGTTATTAAATATATAAGACATTCCCAAAAACTGACACAGGCAGGAATCGAACATGCGACCTCTGCCTAAACCGGGGCAACGCTCTTAACCACTGAGCTACAGTGTCGTGTCTGAATCAGTTGTAATTGGAAACCTCTCTTTACGCCTCTTAGGAGCGTTGGTGACATCCTCAGATCATAGAAACAAGGAGATATGCCATCATAGCAAATTAGTACGAGAACAACTGATGCCACTTTTAGTACATTTTTCGACACAATTACGCGCATAATTAAGCGCTCCTTGTGAATAAAAAGATCTCCCACGCATTAAACATTCCACACACCCTCAATCTAACACAGTTAATCGTCACTCAACACTAGCACTAAACTAAAACACTGTATTTATATCATCGATCGTGTGTGTACATTTTATATACGGTCAATGTGACCGTATCAAAGCGTTAATTTTAGTAGCGCCTTGGCACATCTCCCTTGTTTCTATGATCTGAGGTGACATCTATCGGAGACTAATTACAGACTCCAACTCAATGTTTCTACCTTTGCAGGTAGAAGGACATCAATATGATATCACCATCTATACATTATAAATGTATATTTTAACGAATTTTAAACATGTTAAAGCCATGTTATGCTTATATAATGTTATTAAATATATAAGACATTCCCAAAAATAACTGACACTGTAGCTCCGTGGTTAACCTCTCGCGCCCGGCCCTGGTTCAAGCCATGGTCCGGGGCGAGGGGGAGTGGGAGGCAGTCGCCTCCTTCTGCGAAGCAGTCATGCTAGTGAAGGAGGCGGCGGGACGGGAGAGGGAGAGATTCTCCCGTCCAAGCCGCCGCGGTAGACGCTCCGGGCGTCGGGAGCCGCGTGACGACTCCCGGCCACCGTAGGCGCGGGCCTGCGGGCGGTGAGTAATGGGTAGCTCACCGTCCGATCAGGACCAGGCCCGTGCCGAACGGCGCGTACGTGTTCCACGCGCGCCTCAAAGAGATGTCAGCATCGAAGAGGGGGCCCACTAGGGCCCAAGCCTGCCGGGAAAGCGGGATTGTCCGGAAGGGATACCGCTGACCCGGACAAAAGGGCTAACGAAGGAACATGGGTGGGTTTTAGTCAAGCTCAGTGGTTAAGAGCGTTGCCCCGGTTTAGGCAGACGTCGCAGGTTCCATTCCGGCCTGTGTCAGTTGTTTTTGGGAATGTTTTATATATTTAATAACATTATAATAAGCATAACATGGCTTTAACATGTTTAAAATTCTCAAAAATATACATCTATATTAATAAAATGCTTCTGACTGACTGATGGATTAACGTACAGCCTAAACCGCTGGTCGTAGAAACGTGAAATTTGGAGGACGTATTCCTTATATGATGTAGGCATCCGATAAGGAAGGATTTTTGAAAATTCCACCCACACGAGAGTAAAATCCAGCGCGAGCGAAGCCGCGGGCAAAAGCTAGTTTATAATATAATTAGAAATAAGGTGTGAAACAGTTTGACATTTTCAAATAATGTGTTTCTTATAATAACTTTTTTAATAATAAAAGTTGAAATTCTTAGTTCACATGTTGAATACACAATCTGACAGGGAAATAGAACCTCTCTTTTTTAAGTTGGTTAATTTAACTAACCTCCTCAGTCGCTCTATGATAGCGACCATATCCTCCAACGATTTGCTAGCTTGATTGTGAAGAATATTCTTCCTTATTTCACATAATTCCTTTTCACGAATTTCTTTAACAAATTTTGTACTGAAATATGAAAATGAATACATTTTTATTAATATTTCTTAACAAACATAAGAATGTAATCCATACTAATATGATAAAGCTGAAGAGTTTGTTTGTTTGTGCTAATCTCTGGAACTACGTCGGATTCGAAGTAATCTTTTTGTATACAGGATAAAATTAAAACCAGTGCGGATATTTTAGGAGGTGAAAGTACTCATGAATATGATCAACTTTTATTATGGGACCGACACTGAAATATGATAAAAAAAAAATCTGCTGTTCCATACATTTTGATCGTGTTGAAGTGCATTTTTGTAGGGAACAGCTGATTTTTTTTTTCATATTTCAGTGTCGGTCCCATAATAAAAGTTGATCATATTCATGAGTACTTTCACCTCCTAAAATATCCGCACTGGTTTTAATTTTACCCTGTATGATAGCCAGATCCATGAGGAATAGTATAGGCTATTTAACATCACGCTACGACCCTTAGAAGCCGAGCAACGGAGGTGAAACCGCGGCGAACAGCTAGTGTAATAGGGACGAGCCTATTGCTTATATCGGGCACTAGTCCAGTCCAGACTCAATGGCTGCTACTTAGAATTTCCTAATAAGAAAAACTAGATGACACTTTGCCCGCCTCGGGGATCAAAGCCAGGACACGCTAAGCAATCGCTTTGTTTGCAGTAACTTGACAACTGGAGGGATACCACGTTTTAACGAAAAAAAGGTAGTGATGTGAAAAAAATAAGGAACCAAATTGAACTGAATTATCCTCTCCGATGCCCCATGTTTAAAATTCACAAAAATATATAGATTTGTTAATATTTATTTAATTAAACTGTTTTTATTATTCGTTATTTTCGCAAATACCATATTTAGATTAATAGTGTTGTGACACTGAACGTGTCACAACACTATTAATGTAAATATGGTATCTTTATTTTGCTTGGAACTGTCAAGTCACTGCAAACAATTAAAAGTCCAAATACAGACGAAACACGCAGCAAAAAAGAAAAATTCGGACGAGTGCGAGTAGTCATCGTGCCCTGAGGGTTCCGTACAAACTTAATTATACAGGGTGGCAGGTTAGACAGTGGAAATATTTTAAGGGGTCATTGTACTCATCATTATGAACAACTTTTACTATGGGACCAACCCTGAAATAACAAAAAAAAATCAACATTTTGTTGAGTTATGTGAACATAAATGAACAGCTGATTTTTTTTTCACGATTTCAGGGTTGGTCCCATAGTAAAAGTTGTTCATAATGATGAGTACAATGACCCCTTAAAATATTTCCACTGTCTAACCTGCCACCCTGTATATGTAGATTATATTAAATAAAATAGGTGACTAGAAATATGAAATAGCACTATCTATGAGAAAAATGCCGCTATCACATACTTCTTCTAGTGGCGCCATCTATGAGCAGATGCCTCGGACTTGAAACGGACAGACGGACGATAACGTCGTCCTATAAGGGTTCCGTTTTTCCTTTTGAGGTACGGAACCTTAAAAATGTTTAAAAGTGCGAATGAAACTTACACAAATTGATATATAACCTTGAACGAAGAACTCAATTCGTTGAGAAATATCTTGACCACCGAATGAGCGTAGGTACTGTCGTTTTCAAAACCGGAATCATTCGTGCTATCATCTCGAATGATTTGAGCTGTTTTTTCGAAACCCGTATGAGATACGGAATTGTCGGTGTGAGTATCGAAATTGTCGGTGTGAGTTTCGGAATTATCGATGTGAGTATCGGAATTGACAATTACAGGATCGGTATTGTCGATACTGTTATAGGATATAATTTCAGTATAAGTCTCGCTTTCGTTACCGAAATTCATTTTTTCTGTATTCTTTTCGTTATTCGGATCAATCATATTGTTATTTATAGAAAATAAATTAGTTATTTCATTATTTTTCGAAATCTTATTTTCAAACGAAATTGTTTCCGAATCTTTTGTTGTTGTTTTATTAATGTTAAATGTGTAATTATTGTTTTTAGCGTAGTTAAGGGGAGATGATGCGTAAAAACCGTTGTCATTTCTCAGACTGACATCATCAGAAAAACCTTCTAATACACACATTGTAGTTAGACCATAATCATTATTATTTTCGAAAATATTATTTTTAGCACTTTCTTCGGAATGATTCCTTTTTTCAGAAATAATATCAAATTCTGGATTTTCAGCTACAGATGGTTCATAGATTTCTGAGTAGTCTAGTAGATCTAAATCTAGAGGCTCTCTGTTTTGTATTCTTTTCTCGTATTCGTCTATTAATTTGATGTTTCTTATCATTTTCGGTCCGTCAATTTTTGATTTCTCCATAAAAGTGTTCCCGTGATTCGGGAAGAATTCTTCAATGGCTTTTGATTCATTATTTGTATCTTGGTCTATATTTTTAATTGATTTCACCACATTTTGTACATCCCTTCCTTGGTCAGTCATCATTTCATTTGTATTGGCAACATTTTTGAAATTATTTTGATTATTATCGTTATCAAAAAGTCTTATCGATTTAGGTCCAGCAGTATTTGTATTAATTTCTTTATTATTTTGATAATTCAGTTGATCATTTTGAAGCAGTTTTATGATTTTAGGTCCATCTTTATTTTGATTGGCTGAATCTTCAACTGTATTTTTAGTAAATGACATAGTTTTGCTTCTGTCTAATTTTAGGAAATTTAGATCTTTGCCTATCGTTCTTACTACATTGATGTCGGAATGCTGAAATATAAGAAAACAAGAATGAGTATTCCCCGCAGCTGTGGTTGATCCAGAAATTATTGGGGACACCTAGGGTTGCCATCATCTAAATTGCTGACGCAGGACAAAAACTTTAAAAACCGGACATTTGACTGAAACTGAGTATATTCCCGGGAACCCTCGAAAAAAAAATCATCTATCAGGATTCCCCTGACACAAGGTGTTCGGGTTTCACCCGGACACTTTTTGAAACCCCTACCGGACGCTCCCCGGACGCCCTCTAAACTAGGACAAGTCCGGGGAACCCCGGACGGATGGCAGCCCTAGGGACACCAGATATCATTGCGGGGTAAGGGTTGGAAATCAAAACATTAACCCCTCCTTATAAACAATGATTAAATTAAATAGCTCTAAAGCCAATTGCTATCTTGCTAGCCATTGCCAGAAAATACAAGAATAGTTGTATATTTATTTATTTATTTAATACTTCAAGCACACGTTACATGTACAGAGGCGGACTTAATGCCTTAGGCATTTTCTACCACTCGACCTTTGGGTGATGCAGAGACAAACAGTGGTAGGTGCAATTCAGAAAATTGTGGAATAAGTGAACAAATTACACAAAGATATACATAAATAAATACTTAATATACTTACATAATAATACATATACCTATACAAACTAAATACACAAATATATAAGTTCACTAAAGTAGAAAATATAATGGGAAAATATTAACGGAAAATATTAAATTTAATCAGTGGTTAAATTAAGAAGCGTTTGTAAGTAAAGGAGGGGGATTGTGTAAGAATTTACGCGGGCTTAAGTTAGCTTATTAATAAATGTGATATAAACTGACTTACATTATGAATAGTATTATTATGATCGTTTAATTCTTCCTTGTATGAAGCCCACCCCATAAAATGCTTCTTCAAATAGTCTAATACGTATGACGGTTCTTTTATGACTGAAAATTAATTCAAAATTATTGTATACATACAGGGTAAAATTAAAACCAGTGCGGATATTTTAGGAGATGAAAGTACTCATGAATATGATCAACTTTTGTTACGGGAACGACACTGAAATATGAAAAAAAAAATCAGCTGTTCCATACATTTTGATCGTGTTGTAGTGCATTTTTGTATGGAACAGCTGATTTTTTTTTCATATTTCAGTGTCGGTCCCATAATAAAAGTTGATCATATTCATGAGTACTTTCACCTCCTAAAATATCCGCACTGGTTTTTATTTTACCCTGTATATGGCAGGGAAATGAGGATATCAGGGATTTCACGAAATCCCTAGGGATATCGCAAAATCACCGTAGATGTCGAATTTTCTTGTCTATTACGTTTCTTACTAAAAAATGTCGGAAATTCCGATGCATATTTACCTAAAATTGAGGTGTTTATGGAATGCAGTTTTGTAACGAAAAAATCCCGGGATTCCGGGATCGATCAAATTAGCGTTCTGATTATAGAATCGCATGTATTATGTACTTACGTTCAGGTGTTGGCTAATATGGAATGCATTTTATTATCGATCGTAAAAATCCCGGGATTCCGGAATCGACATATTTTATGTTTTTCAGACTATAGAATCGGATGTATATCTATCTACCTAATGTTTTAAAGTATTTAGTTACGGAACGGCGGAAGCTAGTAATAATCCTACTAATATTATAAACGTGAAAATTTGTGAGGATGTATGGATGTTTGTTACTCTTTCACGCAAAAACTACTGAACGGATTTTGATGAAACTTTACAGTAATATAGCTTATACATCAAAATAATACATAGGCTACTTTTTATCCTATATTTAACGCGGGCGAAGACGCGGGCGGAAGCTAGTAATAATAATAATATTTTAAAGAGGAAAGATTTCTTATTTGTTTGTACCGAATAGGCTCCGAAACTACTGCACTGATTCTAACCATTTTTACACCAATAGATAGCTACACTATCACTGAGTAACATAGGCTACTTTCTATCCCGAAAAAATATACCTATGCCTCAATAATATACCTCATTGCGAGGGTTATATAATATATAACCCTCGCAATGAGGGTTCCGTATCATTTTTGGACGTATAAAGTGAAAAAATCCGGACCGCATAACTAAGTTTGTTTGTGAAGGAATTTTGATGATTTTGAAAAAACTGTACTAGTTAGGAACATCGTTTTATTTTTGGTGCCATATTTGGGTCAATTCCTATCAACTCTAATTATTTTAGATTTTTCGCCCCGCAAACTTCGGAGATAAGGGGGGGGGAATGGTATTTTTTTGGAAATTTTTCATCATATGTCGAAAACTGTGAGACATAAAATAAAATATAAATATATTTTGAAATGTGTAGATCAAGCCCTTACATATGATATGTCACTTGACCTAGTAACCCCACTTTAAAATTTCGGACCCCCACTCCGGCCCCTTTTGCAATGAAAATAAAAATATTTTTGGACTTTTTTCATTTGCAATTTAATTGAACAAGCATTCTTTATAAATGTTCCAAATTTCAAGTCGATAGCATAAGTAGTTGCTGAAATAAGCAGGTGTGACAGACAGACAGACAGACAAAGTCGCACCATAAGGGTTCCTTTTTTACCATTTTGGTACGGAACCCTAAAAATGAACTCACAATTAGGTCGAATCTCTTCATCCTTCCCGTCTTCCGTCCTAGTGACTGAGGGGGTCTTCACCAACTCAGGATCTAGTTCTTTAGAGTTAGTTTCTATGTTGGTCAGTAAGCTGCTAAGACATGTTTCAGCTTCTTTCAACTCTTCGGATAAAGGTAGAATGTTCTAGAAAAAAAACGGATAAGTGTGAGTACGGCTCGTGCCCTAAGGGTTCCGAAATATGCAATAGCGCCATCTATACCGCTATTACATCGTAGTAGATATTATATCGATGATTGCAGTGATAGCCTAGTGGATTAACCATGTGCCTCCCACGGCGAATGGTTCGAGTTTGATCCCGAGGCACGCACCGCTGACTTTTCGAAGTCATGTGCGTATTGGAAATTAATTATCGCTTGCTTTAACGGTGAAGGAAAACATCGTGAGGAAACCGGCATGTCCTAGAACCAAAAATTCGAAGACATGTGACGTCCACCAACCCGCACTGGGCCCGCGTGGTGGACTACGGCCCACTCCCTCTCACAGAGGAGGCCTGTGTCCCAGCAGTGGGAACATTATAGGCCGATTATGCTATGCTATGCTTATGCTAGATATTATATCATATCTTGAGCATAGATGGCGCTACTGCATACTTCTAGTGGCGCCATCTATGAGCAGATGGCTCCACTTATGGTCCGGTGACAGACGGACAACAGAGTGATCCTAAAAGGGTTCCGTTTTTCCTTTTGAGGTACGGAACCCTAAAAAAGCGCACCAGTGCGAGTAGAATTTGCGCCCTGAGGGTTCCCGTACAAAGTTAATTTTGAATGAATATATAATAAAATATTCCACTAGAAATATGCATTAGCGCCATCTATGAGCAAGGTGCCGCTATTACATACTTCTTCTAGTGACGTCATCTAAATCAAATCAAATCAAACGTTTATTTGCTAGAAATACATTATTAATATTAAGGTAAGGTCTTATAGCCTAAATGTCACTGTATTCTGCCTGCAAGCAAGCGTGCAAATCTTTATGTTGACATTATTACTTTATTATTTTTGTTTGTTATATATGATTACATTATTATTATATATGATTACATTATTATTATTATATATATATATCTATATCTATCTATGAGCAAATGGCTCTGACTTGCCACGGACAGAAGGACGACGAAATGGTCCTATAAGGGTTCCGTTGTTCCTTTTAAGGTACGGAACCCTAAAAACAAACAATTTACCTCTAAGGCTTGAACTAGCTGCACGCCATATCCGAACATTTTCATGAAGTCCTCCGGTCTTATACACGTTTTTAATTTACCTGAAAAATTATACAGGGTGAATTTTTCGAGTTAGCGTGGATGGCCCAATCCGAAACTATAAGAAATAGTGGAAAATACACAAAGGAGTCTCGGGGCCGATTTTGATAAAAACTAAAACTGCATCATTAGATTTTCGAAAAATTAATTTCTCTAGCCAAGAATTAGAACCCGTTGGTTTTGAAAAAAGAACACACCCTATATTATTACACCATCCGATAGTGTCGCTAATAAGGATCAAATTACTTTAACTTACGACGAACTAAAGGAAAGTGTGTCGCTAATATGGATCAAATTCTGAGAAGTAATGACATACGACAAACTAAAGGAAAGTGTTGATTTCTTATTCTTACCTTTCATACAAATACATTTATCCAACAATTCTGATAATTTGTCGACGGTTTCTCTTATTTTTGTATGGCTGCCATACAACATTTTAATACAATTCAATGTGTCATGAAATGTTAATGGCGCTACAGTATCTTTCATACATACACTGCTTTTCTGAAAATAAAATATCAAGAAATTATATTTGAGGGAAATCGTCACGAAATTGTCACATTTCCTCAAATATAATTTAGAGAGTAATACTTATAATATTACTCTCTAATTATAATACATATAATCATGAATTAAATGAAATTAATATTTAGTGAATATATCGTCGGTCCCTATTAATAAAGTCGGATCTACATTTTACGCGATTTTGACTTTTTTACTTAGGCCATGTTGTTTCAACTTACAGTTACGTATCTGTAACCGTCAAATATGGCGGCTTGTACGACAATTTCATACTGACTTAACGATTACGTACTGACTTACGAATACAGATGGTTTGAAGCAACCCGCCCTTAATTGTGTTCAGTTTTGATGTGTCTATATGATTCACTGTTCTACTGAAAAATCATAAAATGTAGATCCGACTTTGTTAATAGGGACCGGCGATATTATCATTATTGTCGTGGATTGAATTTTGATCAACATACGCGCTGTATTTTGTAAAAAAAAACCAGGCAAGAGCGTGTCGGACCACGCTCAGTCTAGGGTTCCGTAGCAAGAAATATTTTAGTCTTCCGACCGCAAATATATGTTTGTATTTCATAACATTATTATGAAATACAAAGTTATTTTTGCGGTCGTCAAACTCAAAACTGAAAATAGTGAATATTTCAAAAAGTTATTGACGTATCTTGTTCAAACCAATTTTAATCGAGAGTATTTATTAGATGCTATAAGCTTTATTTTTTTCACATTTTTAGATAACGTGGTTCGAAAATTACAGAGGAGCGGACACATTGTTAACGACTTTCGGAGCTTGTAGTTCACTAAATATGCACTTAAATAAAAAAGTCATTTAGAAACCTTTATGTTATTTTCAAAGACCTATCCAACGATACTCCACACCAAGGGGTACGCGTAAATATTTTTTTTCATCCCTCAGTTTCATGTATGGGGGCCACCCCTAATTATTTTATTTTTTGTAATTTCACTACAGTTCTTTATGGCGGCACATACAAGACATCTACTTGCGGAGTTTCATACAAATAGGTTATGAACTGTAGATTTGACGAGGGTGTGACAGACGGACATGACGAAACTATAAGGGTTCCTAGTTTTACTACGGAACCCTAAAAACGTAAAAAAAATTAAATTCACGCGAATCCCCTTAATGTTATACAAAACAGTGTATTAACAAGTCTTACCTGTAACAGATTATTAAAAACATCTTCCATTATTTGAATATAAGAACAAATCCATTCGTCGATTCTTGTACTTATTTTTTCACTCATAGTCTTATTTTTAACACAAAACCTCTTTAGACTCTCGTCCATACAATCTATGTCTATGCCCGTTCGAATTTTGTCATTCGCACTCGAACTTTGGACGGGAGCGGACGTGTTTCGCGTTCTATTTTTGAATTGTAACGGTTGTGGTATTTTGAATACTCCTGTGCTGTCTTTGGTTTTTGTAGGCTGATTGTCATTTTCGATATTTGTAGAGGAGTCACAGTTTATGGTAGTGAACATTTTTTTTATTCGTGCTTGTGTAGGATTTAGTATACGGCTCTCTCTGCTTGCTCCAGTGGGTTCATGCCGTAATAATATACTCATACTTGATTTTTTGGTAGCAACTGGCATCCCAGAATTTTCCGAAGACGTTTTTGAATTTGGATTATGAAATTGAAACTGCTTAACATTCGAAATTGGAATAGAGCAAAATAGTTTTTTGGTATTTTGAAAATTCGTCTTCGATGATTCGTTTTGGAAAGGATGAATATCATTATTCGAATGTGGAACAGAATTTTCCAAAACCAGCGGTCCCCGTATTGTATTTGAAATTGTCTTACCAAAATTGTACGTACTGAAAACGGCGTTTAAATTTGGAATTCTTTTTTCTAAATTGACAAAGCCGTCTTTTGAATTTTGCGGTAGAAACGGATTTCTATTAACATTGTGAGGTTTCAAAACAGTTTTATCCTTCAAATTCAAATTTTGCACTTCTCTACTTATATCAGATGTTGTACTATCATCACTATCATAATATTTATTAGAACTATCATCATTCTTGAGACATTTAGGTTTAGTTAAATTAATCATTTTATCACAGTCTTCTAAACTACTATCAATATCTTTATCACTATTCAAAAACAGCTGTTTTTTAACCGTATTTAACGAACTCTTATTTAGATTACTAAAGAAACTTAAGTTAGATTTATTTTTGATAAACTGATTTTCTCTGTCAGTGTCTTCGTTTGGAATATTAATATTGACTTTTTTATGCTCTGACGTCATATCTGGTTTGATGTTGGCGCCATATTTGACTTCATTTAGTCTGAAGGAACGTATGTTTAACGATATCGCTTTGATTTGGAGATGTGGGTCGTTGGTTATTAGCACCTGAAAAAGAGATGGTATTACAATACATCGAACATTGAAAAAAAATACGGCTTTGGGGATTTCTTAAGAGGGCTCTCGCATTCGGCACCTCTCTCGCTCGCACAGAACCATATATTTTAAACGTAACATTAATTTTTAAAATACCGGTAAATAACGGTTACCGATATAAAAATTACCTTTCACGTGCCGTCGGCATAAGTCAAAGGTTCATAATACCGGTTTAACACACAACTCAGGTAACCGAAATTGTTCAATACCGGTACCGTAATTTATAGCGGTTTTCGGTCCCTGATTTTAACTATTACTACATAAATAAAATACATCAATCATGACTGATTATTGTTATATGATGATCTATTCATATTAAAATGGTTTTATTGAATCCTATGAGGTAGGCAAGGTCAATAAATCTTATTTTTACTTACCACGTAATAGTTTTTATTGATAGCTTTCATACAGCAGTTGAGAATACTTTCTGTGGTCACTATTATACTGTTTTCGTCATCCGGCGGAGGCTCGACTGTGGACAATTCAAAATTACATTGACGCTAGTTGTTGCGCGCGACTTCGTCTGCGTGAAAATAGATGTAGCTTATGTGCTTATCCTGGTCCCAGACTACCTCATTGGCCATTGCAAGGATTTTTTTTATAAAAAAATCTATTGCAAGGCATTTTTTATGAAAAAATCTATTGCAAGGCATATATTATTAAATAATCTATTGCAAGGCATATATTATTAAATAATCTATTGCAAGGCATATATTATTAAATAATCTATTGCAAGGCATTTTTTGTTTAAATAATCTGTTGCAAGGCATTTTTTGTTTAAATCATCTGTTGCAAGGCATTTTTTGTTTAAATCATCTGTTGCAAGGCATTTTTTATTTAAATAATCCGTTGCAAGGCATTTTTATGAAAAAATCGATTGCAAGGCATATATTATTAAATAATCTATTGCAAGGCATTTTTTGTTTAAATAATCTGTTGCAAGGCATTTTTTGTTTAAATAATCTATTGCAAGGCATTTTTTGTTTAAATAATCTATTGCAAGGCATTTTTTGTTTAAATAATCTATTGCAAGGCATTTTTTGTTTAAATAATCTATTGCAAGGCATTTTTTGTTTAAATAATCTGTTGCAAGGCATTTTTTGTTTAAATAATCTATTGCAAGGCATTTTTTGTTTAAATAATCTATTGCAAGGCATTTTTTGTTTAAATAATCTATTGCAAGGCATTTTTTGTTTAAATAATCTATTGCAAGGCATTTTTTGTTTAAATAATCTATTGCAAGGCATTTTTTGTTTAAATAATCTATTGCAAGGCATTTTTTGTTTAAATAATCTATTGCAAGGCATTTTTTGTTTAAATAATCTATTGCAAGGCATTTTTTATGAAAACATTATTGCAAGGCATTTTTTATGTTGCCACTTTGCCAGTAAAATGCTGCACTCACCTATATAATGTGGCGGTGGTGTTACCAGTTTCCGCGTGAGCTGCCTCGCGTTGATGACGCGTTTTTGACCGCGACAGTCGCCGATACACAGCCCTTCTATGTCAAGGCGAACTGCGTGAGGTATTACCAGCCTGCATTTTGAGTCTAGAACACAGTAAACAAAATTTTAGAAAAAAAATAAGAAAAAGAAATTTTATACTTTTTAGTCGGTTTTAAAAACGTTTTTTTTTTAAAGTCAAATTATATTTTTTTTTACTTTTTGTCTATTTTATTGTATTGTCATCCAAATTACATAGGCATACGAACCTTAGTCGGATGCCAGCAAGTCCTTGAAAAATGAATTGCAAAATTTGTACCGAACAGACAGACGGACAAGAAAGCGAGTTAATAAAAACATGGTAATAAAAAAAAACCCGACTACGTAATATTTTTAATTTTTTAATTCCCCGCGGTTTCACCCCCGTTGCTCGGCTCCTAAGGGTCGTAGCGTGATGTTAAATAGCCTATACGAATCTCTCGATCCTCACGAATCTGACTATCATATACAAAAATAATTTTTCGAATCCGACTGGTAGTTCCAGAGATTAGCGCGTATAAACAAACAAACTTTTCAGTTTTATTATATTAGTATAGATTAATTTTTCTAGTACTTACCAGATAGTACCAGATTGTCAATCAATTCATAATCCAACAATAATACATCAGTGTCAACCACAATATACCAAACATTATTTTTAATTGGTACACTAGCTTCCTTTAAATATGGTGTCAACTCTTTGACAGTATCTTGGTAAGTATTTTTTATACATATAGGTGTTATATCTTTCAGATGTAAAGTTGGAGTTTTTGGTTTGTCTATGGTTGTTTTAAGATGTGGTGTTAGAGGCTGAAAGAAATAAGTAATATTAATTATAAGAAACACAAATTGCTAAAAATCTAGTTGTACCGATTTGAAAACCAAAATACGTTTTTTTTTATCATTCTCCCTGAAAATTCATGTTGGACCTGGCAACACTAGGTATTATTACCCACAAGATGTAAGCCACTCACCAATGTGAGGACTCATAGCAAAGTGTACAAAAACACTCATTAAAATATGGACATTGTATGTATTATGTTAAGGTTCTTATTTGTATGAAGTGCTTGTTTATGTTCGCTTATCTTTATATGAATATGAACCTAATTTTTATTTATACATTACCGAGGACTGGATTTAAAGGTGTTGAGGCCCTGGGGTAACCAAAAATTAAAGGCCCCGAAAAATTTAGGAATAAGACGAAAAAAAATAATTTATCAGACAGAATAATTTCACAGTTTTTCCATAGAAGGTACCTATTTCAAGAAAAAAAAAAGTGCTAGTATGCCTCGCTCCCTAAGGGTTTCGACATATGATCATAGATGGCGCTACTGTATACTTCCAATGGCGCCATCTATGAGCAGATGTCTCCACTTTTGTTCCGGTGACTGACGGCGGACAACAAAGTGATTCTATAAGGGTATAAGGGTTCCGTTTTTCCTTTTGAGGTACGGAACCCTAAAAATACTCATAATGAGCAGAATGAAACATAGTTCATGTTTTGCATAATCTATTAATTTTCATAGGAATAAGCTTAGAAATTATTTTCAAAAATTGAGTTAAAATCTGAGTTATCCACTTACAATAAACTCCTCTTGCGTTGTCATATCACTCATGGCAGAGTCCTCATCAGGTTCACCATTCAGTTCAAATGTTACCTTCTTAGGAGTTACATGTTTTATTTCATTGGGCTTTGGTTTCTTTCCTGAAAAGATTTCAATTTAAAGAAAAAAAAAACTAATGAAAATCTTATTTTTTTATCTGTTTGCCTCAAAAAGATGATAATGCTTTTCGAGTGTATGTAATGTACCTATGCACGCGGATAAAGAGTAGGATTGAAAATGGCGTCGCCTGTATTCATCTCTCACTCACACCTCGGCAGGTGTGAGTAGGTATAGATAGCAAGTGTGCAAGTGAAAGTTGCATAAATATTATACAGCTTGTAGCGACATCTGCCGACAACAGCGAAGACTACCTACATAGCTAGACAGCTAACAGTGACAACATTGCAAATGTCACTACATGACGGCTAACGTCGAATTCCTACATCGCGCAAGCAAAGTTTTCACAGCAGCACAGCAGTTTGGGGAATGGAGGAACGAGGTGGAATGTCCCTCCATTGAAAAGTGAAGATCCTCCTACCAGACTGGGTGTTATTGTCTGGCCGGCCCCTGCCCCAACAAGCTGAGGAGTTTGTTTGAACCCTGGAACTACCAGTCGGATTCGAAAAAATCTTTAAATCTTTTTGTATATGATAGCCAGATTCATGAGGAATAGTATAGGCTATTTGACATCACGCTACGACCCTTAGGAGCCGAGCAACGGGGGTGAAACCGCAGGGAACAACTAGTACAACATACTTACTTTCGACTGCAGTATCAATTGTATCCACTGATTTCTTTCTCTTTGCCAGCAAGAGAAACCTCAAATCAGTACTATCTAGATCCCCAAAAACCTTGTCTTTCTCAACAATTTTAGGAACCACCATATTAGATTCTGTACTTTCAACTTTACTACTAAGACTTAAGGCTGGTTTTCCATTATTTTTTGTCACATCAGGAATTTTTTGATTAGGCAACATACTATTGAATTTCAAAACGGGTTCCTTGATCAATGGTTTTGATTTTGGAATGTTCTTTTGGGATTCTAATTTATTTTCAAATACCAAATTCCTCGGTGTTGATGTTTCGAATTTGGAAGGTTTATTCACAATTTTATTTCTCTTATCGAAACTTAAAAAAGGTTTTTCGTAATTTTGAAATCTTTTACATAGTGGAATATCACAAGTTTGTATAAAGAGTTCTCTTTCAAACTCTGATGTTTGAGTAATTTTGTCAGACATTGGCTTCTTGGTTTCTGGGCAAAACATAGGCATTGGCAATTGAACTGGTGTCCAAACTATATTTGGCATTATTTGATCAGTATTGGTGACATATTTGGGGAAGGCAGCTTGGCCAAACGTTGGCAATTGCTGGGTACATTGAATGTTTCTTATGAAATCAGGTTTTTTGGGGACCGTATTGTAGGAAGTAATAGATGTGTCGTCCGGCAGACTGGTAGGTTCAGGATAATCTTGGGATTTGTCAGCTATTTTGTGGATGCTGCTGTCTCTTCGGAGGCCTTTTTTCTGAAAAAAAAAATATAAATATGTTTAATATTCAATAAAGACCTAACTTACTATTTTGAAGAATTGCTTTGACATAACTTCGGTAAACTAAATACAGAGTTAATCACGCCGGAAGAAATTAAACACCGGCACCGGCCCACCCGTAAATGTAATCGATACCTACTTTAGAGTAAAGATAAACATTCCTTAGAAAAACTTTATAATATTGTCATTGATTTTGTACTTCGAAAAGTTTATGCCTTTTATTTAAAGTTGTTACGAACTTGGTTGGACAGCAAAACAGCGTAAATTGACATGAAATGCCTGCTTTCAAGTATCAATTTCAAAATCATGTAAAATAAGCAAGTTTAGTTTTGTCGAGACAAGGTTAACTTTTGTGAATTAAATGAATTGTGTGACATTCTACGTACATCAACATCGTTAATACTCCATGCGGTTTCTCCATTTAGCACATTGAAATAGTAAAACTTGCCCGGAAAGCTTTTAGAAGGACATAATATCCAACCGTTGGTGGATCCTATGTTTTTCTTACTTGCGTTCATTCTTAGCGCAATATAACTAATTTAAATAGAGTTATAGAAAGTAAACTTGGCATAACACGCATTTATATTGATTGGAAATGATTAGAAACATGTTATTATACAAATTAAAGTACAAAAAAGTTAAAGTAAGAAAATTTGCTTACACCCGCGAAATTTGTATTGTAACTTTCGGCGCAGGTGCGTTTCTTTCCCAGTGACAGTGACAGCACTGACACTGACAGCTAATGCACTAAGTGTTGCCAAAAAAATTATGAGTTTTCTATCACAGACAAAAAAAAATAGGGTGTCGGATTTGCACCTTGGAGTAATAATGTTTGCATTTATTAAGGCTTGCGTGCACTAGGCGACCCGAGCCGAGCCGAGTCGAATCCTTGGTCGAATCGCAATAGTGGACTACTATTAAAAAAGTACAAATAAATTATTTTATTCCAAAGAAGGAGTAGGAATAACAGAAAAGTAAAAAAAAAAAAAAAACTAAATGGAAAACATAGACGCTTTTCAAGTTTTTGAAGGGAGTATCGCTCCGTCTTTATCGCGCGAAGCGGACATGGATGGTGTTACGTCATTTATCATGCATGCCGTCCGTGTCTAGCAAATTATTTTAAAACGCTTATAACTTTGCCAATTTTGTAGATGTTTCATCGATTTTTTTGCTGTTAATTATCTTTTTTCAAATAGTTTACAGATTCACAATAAAAAAAATATATTCAACATCCCTATTCACCTCATAAACATTTTAATATGAAACTGCGTGCATTAGCGTCGGGCCGAGGTGCATCGAATCAAATCACTGAATCGCGCGCTTCGGTCGTGAAGTGAATTTATTCGCCAATGCGTTTCGGCTCGATTCGGCGCGTTTCAGTGCAGGTGGGTAAGTAAAAAGTTGTCAACTTCGGATAGGCACGTAGTTACGTCCTTTTACTATAATACAGAGCGTTTCACATAAGAATTCCTTTCGACGCTATGTTGGCTGTCCTGAATGTCATTAGGTTACAACGTTTCTAACGGTGTTGGAAGTTTTCTTTCAGTGCCAATTATCGTTCACCACTTTTTAGTGTTCTAGGCATTACTTTATTACATAAATCTACAAAAAACATTTAAAACAACATCTTTATAGGAGTGACAGACAGGGGTGCCAACATAGCGTCGAAGGGAATTCTTATGTGAAACGCTAGAATAAAACTCATTTATTTATTAAATGTTTTATTTAAAAATTACCTTAAAGCTACCAGTGAGCAAAATTGATGCAACTATTTTAAATTAGGAACAATCACAGCTACCAAACTACCCCCGAATGCATTTATTATTTTAACTTACACCTTTTTATCTATACCTACAATAAAAAAAAATAGAAAACATACATAACTTGAGCTAAGATTTAAATAAAAAATAATTAATGATATTTTATACATACGAAATTATATAAACCTAGAGAAATAAAATTAAAAAAAAACTTAAATAAAAAACTGCCAATTACAAACAGAAAAAAAATGTTTTTTATAACAATTAGATAAGCATTTTGGCGTATACTTTTTTGTACAATAAAAAAACTTTTTTCATTTAAATTAACACACTGAGGTAGTGAAGAAGAAAAATTAAACATTAGATATTAAAATTAGATCAATTTCTTTAAATTTCGCGTATACTTTGGCCATGTCATGAAAATTATGATATTCAGTCTTTATTTACATTGTTTACCTTTCCCCTATATAAAAAAAAAGATTTACAATCACATGTCTTGAGTCGAAATATTTTTAAGATCTTGAAAAAAAAATTGTGCCTCCAGTAGGATATTTTTGCAGGAGTTTTGACATCAAATGGCCATGTAGGTATCCACCTACAGCCAAAATGTATCTGGCATTGGCACAATGTTTTGAGACATAATGCATAAACTAACACACGATGTTTTTTTACACAGAACAGCTTTTATTACTGTTAAAATGAAAGTCAGACCTTAAATTCTCTATAAATAATCTAAAAATAACTATTATAATCTTTGCTGTAGCTTTGAATCTGCTTATTACCATTTACAGGCTATTGATGCAATGAAAATCACTTCATTTTGTCAGTAGATATAAATTAATGTAGAGTAGACGAACTAAACTGAATTTGAAACAGGTTAGTGCACTCAGTCAGATAAGTGCACAAACGCCCTAAACTCAGCAAAAAAATACCAGACAGATGAAAATAAATGCGATCTAAAAAAAATATCGACTCAAAGACATACAATCAATCGATTACAAAAAAAAAAATTAACTAGCCTTCAAAAAAGTCTCTTTTTCGAAGGCCAATATTTTATTTTTAGTTACATTTTTACTTTTAAATATTAATATAGATTTTAAACTATCATTTTCTAAATTGTTTCGGTATAAAAGCTTGGTTAGTAAGTAGACGCCGATGAGGATCATGCTCGTTGACATAATTATTGATAATGGCGGCAAAATTACTCTAGCGAAGTATATCGCCAACCTTATGTGTGACGGCAATCCTTCTTGGTGCTAAAACAAAAAAAAAGTAAATTAATTAAAGTTAATTTGTCATAAAGCAAGAATCACAGACCGTACTTTGACTTCACTTGGTTATGTAAGCGTTTTATTCGAATATGAACATTATTTTTATAAAAGTAAGGTTAATGTTATTAAATAATAACATCGTCTCGACCTCAGATCATAGAAACAAGGAGATATGCCATCATAGCAAATTAGTAGGGGAACAACTGTCGCCACTTTTAGTACATTTTTCAACACAATTACAAGCGCCCCTCGTGAATATAAAGATCTCCCACGAATTGAACATTCCACACACCCTTAATCTAACACTGTTAATCGTCACTCAACACTAGTACTAAACTAAAACACTGTATTTATATCATCGATCGTGTTCGGTTCGTCGCCAGCGTGTACATTTTTTATACGGTCAATGTGACCGTATCAAAGCGTCAATTTTAGTAGCGCCTTGGCACATCTCCCTTGTTTCTATGATCTGAGGTCCCGACATATCGCCCCTTATACAGCCTCAAGAATCGTCTTATCCATTAGTACAGCTACATAACAGCCTTTGGCTGTCATATAGCTTGTTTATGGATGTAATTTTCGCTAATGTGCTGCTTGGGTCGCTGTCTTATGTATATTTTGACGTTCAAAAAGTGCTAATTGACTTTAGCCCAGTTTGAATAAATGGCTTTTGAATTTGAATTTGAAAAAAAAAAAACACCTTTACATAAAGAGATTGTCAAAAATCGAATGACGCGAGCGGAAATTGATCCCGCGAGTTCTGACGTACCGTGGCTAGTGCTCTGGACCAACTGAGCTATCGCGTATGATATTTTTTGCCTGTATAGGTACTTAAGAGGGAACAGGGCGTGAGATTCTCCATACAAACGTATTCCCCTTTTTTCTTCCTGAATAATGGCTCTAGAGTATTTTTCATTGTTTCATAAAATCAAGATCTGCTGTATACATGTCCCTGTCATTTTATTTTTTTCAGCAACTAATTAGTAAAGAAAATAAGACCATCCAAAAATTACAAAAAATGACCTATTTTTACCGTCGTGATTAGAGGACTACCAGACAGTTTAGAAAAGTTTTTAACATAAAAGAAAATGATAGGAACCTAAGCATACTCTTTTTTTAAATAAATAAAAATAAAAAAATTGCATCAGCTCAGTTTTCGAGGAGAAAAAGGGGGAATACGAAACGTCAATCTCGTCAATTGTTTTGTGATATAATCGGTCTGAGCTGCAGCTGTCCCTATCACACACTACGAGGGTTGTTCGGGCGCAGCGCGACGGCAATAGTTTCTTCAAATACCTATTTTTCAAATTCCTCGCAGGCCCCGTTCCCTCTTGTTGACTGTACATACAATAATTCCCCTAGAATGCGAGTGTAACCGGGGCAATAGCTAATACTTACATATTCAGCCCAGAACAAAGGTATTATAGAATTGGACAGTCTGGTGAATTTTTCTTCAAAACCTGCCAGATCATAGATTCTTAGGTTACTCTGCATTCTGGCTACGGCTTCGAATGGAGTGCCGGTGTACTGGAAGAGAGAAAAACGATTTTATGAGTAAAAAGAAATGTCCAATCCTTCTGATGAACCGGATACCTTGCGTTGGCGGGTGGACTCGTTGTTGTTTAAAGAAAAGCAACTTCTTGATTATGATAGGTATGATATAATGTTCCAAAATTACAATAATAATATTAAAGAAAAAATGCACGAATGATACGCAATGGCGGCGTCGTCGAGAAAAAGTTTTTTTTTATTATTTTTATTCATGACCATAGATACAAGTTTTTCAGTCGAATACATAAATCTCGCTAGAGTATTATTGTTCTGTGACATAAATCGAAGTAAGGCAGTGTTGCCAGGTAGCGGGCGCCTTGTGCGCTCCGCGTTATTAAGAATGGTCACTTGGTCCGTGTTTATCGCCACTGGTCGCGCCGAAGGCATGTTGTGCCGTGCACACACATGCAGGCGTCAACACCTTCAGTTTGTTATTATTACCCGACTACGGCAAAGCCAAAATGAAGAGTTATGTTTTTGGAAACTAAGCTCGTTGTATAACCAGACTTCAATATTAACCATTCTCTATTACGTATTGTCAACTGTCTATTGTTTATTGGTCCGAAAATGTACATGCGCGATCTGTGCAGACTTTTCCACAGAACTAGAATTCCACAGAACTTTGAGAGGGGGGGGGGGGGGGCTCTAGCCTATTACCCCTCCCCCGTCCACAGAACTTTGAGAGGGGGGGCTCCAGCCCCTCCCCTGGGATCCACTATTGATTGTGCATGCAAATAAAGTATTGTAGACTCAAAGCCGACCCCAACCTAGTTGCAAAAAGGCTAGGCGGATAATGAGTGATGGAAAATACAAACTTACTGGTTCCAAAGCAACATAAGAGTTATGCTTGAGCTTGTCAGGCTTGAGGCCGGTCACAAAATGGTCCTTGGGAACACCACCCGTGTAGAAATGTGGGAAGGATATCGCCATCGGGAAGTCTGAAATGAGAAATTAGAAATCAAATAAGCTTCTTCTTACATCAAATAATATTTGTTAGTAAAATAATTTTGGTCAAGATGCACTTCTTCAATAGATCTTGCGTTTTTAGGGTTCCGTACCTCAAAAGGAAAAACGGAACCCATATGATCACTTTGTTGTCCGTCTGTTATGATTAGCGTTGAAAATTCCGAAAAAAACTAATCGTGGTTTATTTCAGTTTTTTTTCGGAAAAAATCCGAAAAATTCATAGGACGAATCTTTCCCGCCTCCCCTCACCTCCCCACCCCTCCCCCCACGGGCTAAAGCCAATTAGCACTTTTTGAACGTCAATAAATACATAAGACAGCCTCCAAAAACGCCCACCCTTCACCGCTTCCTAGGGCCGTACCACAAAAAGGATAAACACGCGTTCAACACGAATGCTACCAAAAATAATACGCACTTGTTTTAGCACTAACTTGACTAAAACAAGTGAGTATTATTTTTGGTAACATTCGCGTTCAACACGTGTTTATCTTTTTTGTGGTAAGGGTGCTAGTGTTTTAGCTGCGAAGAAGAAACGACGCAACAAATTCCACATCAATACGATTCTGTCTGTCAGTTACTTATTTCAAACATTATATTTTAAGAAAGGAAAGACGGATGGCCAACAACGTGATCCTATAAGGGTTCCGTTTTTCCTTTTAAAGTACGGAACCCTCAGGCGCGTGCATTGCATATAGGCAAGTAGGCAGTGACTACCTCTTAAGGTTCAATAAAACCATTTTAACTATTACTACATCATTATATATCAATAATTAGTCATGATTGATATATTTTATTTATGTAGTAACAGTTACAATAGTTTTATTGAATCATATGAGGTAGGCACTGCCTACTTGCCTATATGCACTGCACGCCACTGGGAACCCTAAAAAACATGTATTCTTTCTTACCAAAGTAGCACTTGGATGCATCGCTGAGGCCTTGTGGGAGACTCGGAACGGTGTCGTAACAGTCAGTTCCGTTCGTGACTCGGTCGAACACGCTCTCCGATAAGTTGTAACGGTATAGAGGGACGCCAGCTAGAGTCAGCTCGCCTGAAACAAAACATTTGATTAAACAGGTTAAACTTTTTAAGGATCTCAGATGAAAATAGCTTGGCTTATATACTTAAGATAATATTATCACACCCGATTTCCCGAAACAGGCACAAATCCAGACTCTGGACCTCAGATCACAAACCTCAGACCTCAGATCAGAAACAAGGAGATATGCCATCATAGCAAATTAGTACGGGAACATCTGTCGCCACTTTTAGTACATTTTTCAACACAATTACAAGCGCCCCTCGTGAATATAAAGATCTCCCACACATTAAAAATTCCGCACACCCTCAATCTAACACTGTTAATCGTCACTCAACACTAGCACTAAACTAAAACACTGTATTTATATCATCGATCGTGTTCGGTTCGTCGACAGCGTGTACTTTTGTACTACGCCCAATGTGGGCACATTAAAACGTCAAGCTCAATAGCCTAGCCTAGCCTTGGCACATCTCCCTTGTTTCTATGATCTGAGCTCTGGACTAATGTTGCCGCTCGATAGTCGACAATCAATAGCTGTCCGATAGCAAGAATATCGATTGTACTATCGATAGCTCGGATCGTGACAATACTATTGGTGGAGGCAATACTATCGATAGTATCGATTAGTATCAATAGGTAGGTACCTCAGATCATAGAAACAAGGAGATATGCCATCATAGCAAATTAGTACGGGAACAACTGATGCCGCTTTTAGTACATTTTTTGACACAATTACGCGCATAATTAAGCGCTCCTTGTGAATAAAAAGATCTCCCACGCATTAAACATTCCGCACACCCTCAATCTAACACTGTTAATCGTCACTCAACACTAGCACTAAACTAAAACACTGTATTTATACCATCGATCGTGTTCGGTTCGTCGCCAGCGCGTACGTTTTTAGTATGAGCAATTTGCTCAAGATCAGGCATCAAGCTCGATAGCGCCTTGGCACATCTCCTTGTTTCTATGATCTGAGGTAGGTACTATCGATGTTTTAGGACTATCGATTGTTTTTGACTATCGATAGTATCGATAGTCAAAAAGAATTCGCCGGTTTTAGAGTAAGTTAAACAAATTGCACAACGTAGGTACCTAAAGTGCTGCTTGCATTCGAACCTACCTGATCTTCGATTGTAACTCGGGACCATTACCATTGAGCCACCACTGTTCACCACTGCCAATTACTACTAGAAATAGCATCGAAATATTTCCTAATTCAATTGACATTTAGAAACAAGGCTCGGAACCGGTTTAAAAAATACCGGTTAATACCGGTTTATTTCGGATTTCCTCCGAACTTTTCTTAAGAACGTGAACGTTTCAAGAACTTTATTTTAACCTAAATTAACCGGTTTATTCGACGAACGGCTTGTCGGTAAACGCGTTACAACTTGTATAGAAGCCGCGCATAGCGGCGCGGTATGAACACGTGCGGCGTTTCTTTGTAGTGCGTCCGTATTAACCGGTTTTTATTGCTCTAAACCGTTTAATCCGAAAAAACCTTTATATAAATACTCTTCCAAATATCGGTTTAAAAAATCCGGTTTATGCGAACGAAACCAAATATAAAGGTTTTGCGTCAAGTATATAATAACGGTTTGAAAATTTAACCGGTATCCGAGCCTTGTTTAGAAAAATCGATCTTACTATCAAAATACAGCGGCATCAGCTTGCAAGCAGTCTTCCTCCAGTATTGAAGCACATCTTGCTTGGTCAGCCTTTGGGCGTACATCACACCTTCCGTAGACCCGGAGATACGGTCTGGACATACCTGGAAAACGTATAATAAAATCATATGAGTCACATCGCGAGTGAATCGGTTTCTTCTAGGCAAGCGTGCTCCATCGTAGACCGCGTCATCGCGCGACCACAGGCGAGATGACGGTCAAACGTAAGCCTATTACCAAATTTAAAAAATATACAGGGTGGCAGGTTAAACAGTGGAAATATTTTAAGGGGTCATTGTACTATTAATTATGAACAACTTTCACTATGGGACCAACTGTGAAATCGCGAAATAAAAATCAGCTGTTCCATACATTTTGTTGAGTTATGTGAACATACATGTATGGAACAGCTGATTTTTTTTCGCGATTTCAGGGTTGGTCCCATAGTAAAAGTTGTTCATAATGATGAGTACAATGACCCCTTAAAATATTTCCACTGTCTAACCTGCCACCCTGTATATATGAGGCGCATTCAAAGAGATTTGAAATTACAACTGAATCGAGCAGAACACGGTAGCTAAGTTGGTTAGAGCTACGCCACGGTGTGGCAGACGTTGCGGGACCAAATCTCACCCGTGTCAATTGTTTTTGAAATCTCTTAAATCTATACTAATACTAGCTGACCCGCCCGGGCTTCGCACGGGTAAAGTTTAGTACACCTACCCTACACCTACCCTACACCTACCCTACACCTACCCTACACCTACCCTACACCTACCCTACACCTACCCTACACCTACCCTACACCTACCCTACACCTACCCTACACCTACCCTACACCTACCCTACACCTACCCTACACCTACCCTACACCTACCCTACACCTACCCTACACCTACCCTACACCTACCCTACACCTACCCTACACCTACCCTACACCTACCCTACACCTACCCTACACCTACCCTACACCTATCCTACACCTACCCTACACCTACCCTACACCTACCCTACACCTACCCTACACCTACCCTACACCTACCCTACACCTACCCTACACCTACCCTACACCTACCCTACACCTACCCTACACCTACCCTACACCTACCCTACACCTACCCTAAAAGTATCCTATGTCCTTCTCCTGGCTCTAAACTACCTCCCTGCCAATTTTCAGCTAAATCGGTTCAGCCGTTCTTGAGTTATAAGTGAAGTAACTAACACGACTTTCTTTTATATATATAGATAATAATGCTGAAGAGTTTATTTGTTTGTTTGAACGCGCTAATCTCTGGGACTGGCCAGTTGGATTCTAAAAAATATTTTTGTGTATTATAGCTAGATTTGTGAGGAATAGTATAAGCTATTTAACATCACGCTACGACCCTTAGGAGCCGAGCAACGGGGGTGAATCCGCGGGGAATAGCTATGTTAAAGAGTTTGTTTGTTTCAACGCGCTCATCTCTGGAACTACCAGTTGGATTCGAAAAATTATTTTTGTATAATATAGCTAAATTCATGAGGAATAGTATAGGCTATTTAACATCACGCTACGACCCTTAGGAGCCGAGCAACGGGGGTGAAACCGCGGGAAATAACTATAATAAATAATAATCATTATACCTATTGTATTGTACTTACATCAGGATTAAATCCAGGTATCTGCGGCTCTCCCTTAAACCTGTCGATCTGGAAGAACTCCTTGTGGCCCCATTGGGGACCTATCTTCACCGTCATTTCGTCTGTGAAGTCCGAATAGATCTGGGGAAATAAGAACAAGACATTGTAGAGAGATAGTTTGAATAATTTTAACGTAAATGCCTTATTTGCAGTTATAGGACAGCGATGCCATATCACCATTTGTACTTCATCATCTGCCTAGCCTTTTCCCAAATTATATTGGGGTCGGCATCCAGTCTAAATAGTTTTGGCTGAATATCAATATTTTACGTGGAGCGACTGCCATCTGACCTCCACAACCCAATTAATGGGTAATACCGGTATTCGAATGTTAGACCAGCTGTCAGACTTTTAGGGCTTCTGACTACCCGTAACGATTGTCAAAGATATTCCTATGACAACCGGGACCGACTGCTTAACGTGCTCTCCGAGGCACGGAGGGGTCTCGATGTGTAAAGAACGGTCACCCATCCAAGGACTGACCGCGGCAAGCGCAGCTTAACCTCGCAGATCGATCGATCAGCGCGGCTGTCATTTAGCCACGAGCCCCTCCATTTGTACTTACATTTATATATTTTTGTGGATTTGAAACATGTCAAAGCCTACTGCAAAGAGTTGAAGCCTGATAGTTTCCGATAGATGTCGCCAAACGCTCATAAGAGGCGTTGCAAAGGGATCTCAAAGAGCGGGTCGCGGAAGCTCCGTTGGTTCAGAGCAATGCCACGGTAGAGATCGCGGGTTCTCGCTCACGACATTCGATTTTTGAGAAATCTCTTAGATATTAAATGAGAAGCATAAAATGGCTTTGACATGTTTAAAATCCACAAAAATACACATTTAGGTATAGTATAACATAATCCTTTTGTAACCCCAGATGGGTCCAAGCATTACTTACCCTAGCCAACATCCCAGCGTTATTAACAGGCACCAGCCCAGGCACCACATTCTTGGACATATCGAGCACAGGATCCGTGAAGTTCCACAGGTATTCGTAGAGAGTCCTCTTGACAAACGGCTGCGGATAGTACACGCTGATCAAAGACCTCAGGCCTAGTTTGACGAAGTAATTCGCGTTATGAAGGTAGGAGAATATGCCCTGGAAAAGAAAGTAGGTGTGTTGAAGTAGGAACTAAAATTACATCATGGAACTAGGTAGGTAGAGGTTTTTGGTAGCGGTTGGTTTGATAACCGCATTTGATGACAAGTGACGCTATAAATATACAGGGTGATTATTACAGGATAAAATTAAAACCAGTGCGGATATTTTAGGAGGTGAAAATACTCATGAATATGATCAACTTTTATTAGGGGACCGACACTGAAATATGAAAAATAAATCAGTTATTCCATATATTTTGATCGTTTGTAGTGCATTTTTGTAGGGAATAGCTGATATTTTTTTTTATATTTCAGTGTCGGTCCCATAATAAAAGTTGATCATATTAATGAGCACTTTTACCTCCTAAAATATTCGTAGTGGATTTAATTTTACCCTGTATAGGGTCCCTTCATACTCGAAATATTTTAGGAGGCACATCTATAGGTGGTAAAGATGCCATACAAACGAAAAAAAAAAATTGATCTGAGTATTTTCTTTAATACTAAAATTAATTAATGTATTTTGTATTCTAACGTAAGAATGTAATTTGTGGTGATGAAATAAATACATTATTATTATAATTTTTTTTTTGACATAAAAGTACTATTTACGCTAGTTTCTAATAATTATAGTAGGTAAGTTACGTAAAAATTTGCGTAATGGATGTAAAAATAATAAGGATCCAGATGTGTGTCAAATAATTTTAAATTCATTTATTTAAAAAAATATACAGCGTATCCCACGGCTATGCCACATGGAGGGTACAGCTTGCTTCAGCTGGGAATCGAACCGACCAAATGTGAAAAAAAGAACATCCTGTATTTTTATAATGCCAATCGAAAGGGTTTATTATAAGCATGAATTTCTTCTAAGTAACATGGTTATAATTAACCCTTTCAATCTGCATCATAAAAATACAGGATGTTAATTTTTTCATATTTGGTCGGTTCGATTCCCAGCTGAAGCAAGCAACATTTTTAAAATCTTTGAATGCAGTATTACCTTATTTTCAAAATAAAGTGAAGTTTTCATGAAGCAAAACTTCCTATCTCAAATATTGAAAGTACTTTCCCTCCATGTGGCATAGCCGTGGGACAACCTGTATAGGTACCTACTCAGATCAATATTTTTTTTCGTTTGTATGGCATCTTTACCACCTACAGATATGTGACTTAAAATATTTCGAGTATTAACGGTAAGACCTTACAATTATATTACCGTCGACAGTAGGTACGGTAGAGGACGCAGGTTCAAGTCCCGTCACTCCCGCCCATGCCAGTTGGTTTTAAATGTCTTAATTAACACAATAAAATTGCCTCTATACCTAATCTTTTATTTCAGGTAATACCCATACCTACCTAATTTTTTCGTTGTATGGTCGGTGAAATAAGTCGCTGCGTAGAACCATATTATACCACAGATTACCTAGTAGAATAGAACATAGGCTCAGATCATAGAAACAAGGGAAGTGTGCCAAGGCGCTATCGAGCTTGATGCCTGAGCAAATTGCTCATATTAAAAACGTACGCGCTGGCGACGAACCGAACACGATCGATGGTATAAATACAGTGTTTTAGTTTAGTGCTAGTGTTAAGTGACGATTAACAGTGTTAGATTGAGGGTGTGCGGAATGTTTAATGCGTGGGAGATCTTTTTATTCACAAGGAGCGCTTAATTATGCGCGTAATTGTGTCGAAAAATGTACTAAAAGTGGCATCAGTTGTTCCGGTACTAATTTGCTATGATGGCACATCTCTATTTGTTTCTATGATCTGAGAACATAGGTAATACAAGTTTTCAAACTATTGCATGTTCTTCAATAGTTTGCCACCAGCAAATATTGAGAAGTTTTCATTCATAAAACTTTTTCAAACTTTGATGTTTATCAAGACAAATATGTACAAGAACTTCAATAAACAATTAAAATGACAATTTTATTACACGGAAACGTAACCGCCATTTGTAATTTGAAAACAAAAGGATTAGAGACGCAGCCAATAAAACCTTTGTTTATAAATATACTTAAATCTAAGTATTATTATTTAAATCAATTTTAAAACCTTGACATTATTAGCATAGGTTAAGTAATGCTGTTTTATTGTTACTAAGATTTTGCAAATGCATTTGAAATGGTTATTTTATAGTGTTAATCGATTTCATCTGTATTTTTAGGGTTCCGTACCTCAAAAGGAAAAACGGAACCCTTATAGGATCACTTTGTTGTCCGCCGTCAGTCATCGGACCATAAGTGGAGCCATCTACTCATAGATGGCGCCATTGGAAGTATGCAGTAGCGCCATCTATGATCATATTTCGGAACCCTTAGGGCGCGAGGCATACTCGCACTTGTCCGGTTTTTTATTTAAAGGTACTTTTAAGATTAAACTACCTGTAACCCACAAAGAAAATAAATAACCAATAAGATTATAGCCACAAGCAAATAATACCTACTTATTTACTTAAAAATTAACATTTTCAAGTTAATACAATAAAAAAAACAAATTTAACATTTAAATAACTTTAAAAAACGTTAGAAAAGCTTTTATAAATACGCATTTATTTATTCAAAATATGTACTTAATGTGATACAAAGTGGTTTGTTTTTTATGTTATCTCAAAAATTGCTTCTAAATAATTAAATATACCTACCTATACCTATTTGGTAAGATAAAAAAATAAAAAACACAAACTAATGATTTTTTGTGGTTTTGCTGTATACTTTAGTCTAAAGTATTTTGATCCTTCCAAGAAACAAAATATCGATGAGAATCATTCATAAAAACCGGACAAGTGCGAGTATGCCTCGCGCCCTAAGGGTTCCGACATATGATCATAGATGGCGCTACTGCATACTTCCAACGGCGCCATCTATGAGCAGATGGCTCCACTTATGGTCCGGTGACTGACGGCGGACAACAAAGTGATCCTATAAGGGTTCCGTTTTTTCTTTTGTGGTACGGAACCCTAAAAATAAAGCACGAGAATTGACTGTTTACTTGCAGTCTATGCATTTTTTTAAAATCTGGGATTGCAGGTATATAAATAGGTAGGTATTGCTCCAAAAATTAGGGTAGGTCCCTCAAAATCGTTTTCCTGTAGCTACAACGGCTAAAGTGGCTGCCTTTATTGCCCCTGTATATTCCCAGATACAGTTAGCGACAAAAGTCGGCTAACATCTAGTTTTTTAAACCATACCTAATTTAATTATTAACCAGCAGTTGTGTAATAAAGCTAAACTAATTGAACTATGATTTATGAATCTATGCTTGAGGAATGTTGTAAAATTACACCTCGACTCAAAAGTACCTAAACTCCATTTACTATAGCATTAGAAAAATAACGGCGAAATAACGATAGTTATTGTATTATACATATTGTTGTAATGACTGCGTTTTTGTGTTTAAATTTATTTGCAAATAGTAGGTAAATAGATTATCTACTATATATCGTGAAATAACGATTCTTAATAGACGCCTACATCCAAATAACGAAACAGTTACCTATAACCGTTTTTTGTCTAATGTTATAATAAATGGAGTATACCTAATTGTAAATAGTGATCAAAGTTTGAGTTTGGTTCTGTAATACGGGCCTGAGTGCAATCGCACCACACGGAAATAAACTAATGTACGATAATTTCCGTTTTAACCTTAACAAAGTACGGTAATAAATGCCGAAATACTCATTAGATTACACATTACAGAAATTACCTTGTGTAACCATTCATTATGACTATCTACTTAGTGTCTATACTAAGTATATTGAAATTGTTTAAGGTTACTCAACAAATGAAAGGACTCTCGGAGCATATCAAAATACTCACTACGCTCAATCCTACTAATATTACCTATTTATAAACCTAAAAGTTTGTAAGGATGTAAAGATATGGATGTATGGATGTTTGGAACTCTTTCACGCAAAAACTACCGAACGGATTTTGATGAAACTTTACAGTAATATAGCTTAACATCAGAATAACATATAGGCTACTTTTTATCCCAAAAACGCGGGCGAAGCCGCGGGCAGAAGCTAGTATTAAATATTAAAAAGAGAGACTTTTTTTTTGTAATGAAAAAGCTCATAAACTACTGGACCGATTTTAAAAAATTCTTTCATCAATAGAAAGCTACATTATCAGTATCACTGAGTAACATAGGTTACTTTAAATACCGAAAAAATGCATAGGTAGGTACTTAGTTCCTGTGGGTCACATGGACGAAGTCACGGGCAAAGTGTTAGTATAACATAATAACCTTAGTTTTGTATTAACTGCCAAAAAAAATATTATATACAGACTATCTATTCTGTACCGATACGCCGCATGATATCACCGCGAGAACCTCAGATCATAGAAACAAGGGAGATGTGCCAAGGCGCTATCGAGCTTGATGCCTGATCTTGAGCAAATTGCTCATACTAAAAACGTACGCGCTGGCGACGAACCGAACACGATCGATGGAATAAATACAGTGTTTTAGTTTAGTGCTAGTGTTGAGTGACGATTAACAGTGTTAGATTGAGGGTGTGCGGAATGTTTAATGCGTGGGAGATATTTTTATTCACAAGGAGCGCTTAATTATGCGCGTAATTGTGTCGAAAAATGTACTAAAAGTGGCATCAGTTGTTCCCGTACTAATTTGCTATGATGGCATATCTCCTTGTTTCTATGATCTGAGGCGAGAACTGTCTTTTTTTTTGCGAAGTCCGAGGCTCTGGGCCCGTGCCCCACGTGCCCTATGGCACGGGGCCTCATCAGGAACAAAGGAACATTTGTTGAAATAACTCATAATAGATGGCGTTATATGTATCGATTTGTTATTGAAGTTTGTGTAAAATTGAGAACATGAAAAAGACGTCATGAAAAATATTTGTTCAAATTTTGAAAAATCCTTTAAGCACGGAAAAATGTATAGCCCGAAGATAGCCCGCGCTAAATCGGTCACATTTCTTTGTATGAGATGAGGCATCTGTACATATAGTATTATATTATCTGTGCCTATGGTAAAGACGGAACTGACCAGAGGCTCTTGACAAGTTGCTTTTCTGTTAGCGTTCACGCCAAACGATAAGCACAAAATGTATGGCAATGACATTACCTGCGGAAAAGTCACGTGACTCACAAATGTCATTTCCATACATTTTATCCGTAGCGTTTGACGCTAACGATAACCGAAATCAACTTGTCTAGAGCCTCAGTCCAGATATCATAATGTGTTGCATACGTAGGACTAGTTTGTCTCTACCTTTACTCACCAAGACTGCAACATTAGGCACAATGATGGTAGCGTTCAGGTCAATGGTGTTGAGTTCCGGTAGAAAGATGGGGAACCTCTTCGCTGTGTACGTCATTGTGCTATTCTCGTTGAAATACACGTTCGAATGCAGGAGTTTCTCACTGAAATAATAGAAAAGAATACGTTAGGTGCTGGCTGGTTTGATAAAAAAAATATTCACGATTACCGCCAAAAAATAAAAGACAAACGTCACCAACAGTCCTATTACGTAATTTATCACAATAGGGATGTTGAATATATATTTTTTATTGTGAATCTGTAAACTATTTGAAAATAGTAAATTAAAAATTAAAAAAACCCGACTGCCAAAAAACAACTAAAAAGTTCAAAACAAGAGCACATTTCAAGCAGTCTGATGCAGTTGGTGGCAATTATTTGTGTTAAATCTTAGATTTTATGCCACCAACTGCATCAGACTGCTTGAAATGTGCTCTTGTTTTGAACTTTTTAGTTGTTTTTTGGCAGTCGGGTTTTTTTAATTTTTAATTTACTATTTTTATTTTTCACTTTTTAGTTTTTAATGTATGTTTTCGTAATCTTCTTTTCGAGCCCTTCATTTTGATACCCCACATGATAGGTTTTGAATGATTGCTTTGTTAAACAACTTTAAATCGTAATATATCCTAAACTATTATTTAAAATGAAAAATGATAAAAGGAACCTAAAGATGATTTTAAAATACCTATTCAACGACACCCCACTTGACATAGTTCATCAACTTTTTTTTTTTTCATTTTGACAATATGGCGTCTGGTTGTCGCTGTGGTGAATTTTGATTACTGTTATGTCTTTAGTGACACTCGCAAGGTTAAGACGAATCGATTGACGTAAGAATTATCAAAATCGGCCAACGCATTTGGTCTCTAGAACGCCACATAGAAACAAACATACATACATACATACATACATACATAGACTGATAAACACATTACCCTCCGTGCGTCGCGCAGTCGGGTAAAAAGACAATTAACACCAAAAAAACCGATGAAACATCTACAAAATTGGCAAAGTTATAAGTGTTTTAAAATGATTTGCTAGACACGGACGGCATGCATGATAAGTGACGTAACACCACCTATGTCCGCTTCGCGCGACAAAGACGGAGCGATACTCCCTCTACTAAACTCTCCTCTCTCCTCCTCCCTCTCTAAACTTTAAAAGCGTCTATGTTTTCCATTTTGTGATTTTTTTTTTTTTTTTTACTTTTTTGTTATTCCTGTTCCTTCTTTGGAATAAAATAATTTATTTGTACTTTTTAATAGTAGTCCACTACCGTATTGCAATTGCTATCATTTCCATTCGTTATTTTAATTCGAGAGATGAATGATCATGAATGTGGAAGGCTATTATAAGATTATAGGAAGACCAAGAAAACTATGATCACAGATTTAAGTAAAAGATGATTTATTATGGCCAGAAAGGGTGTGATTGTTGAGATGACGGCTGATAGAGATAAATTGTTACTGACCACAAAATAAATTCGGATAAGCTCAGGAGATAATATAAGCCAAGGCTTCCGAACCAGTGGGGCGCGCCTCCCAAGGGCCCATAGAGAGATGGGATTATTAGATATTCCTAAGAAAAATATATTTGAAGTCAAACGGTATCTCTAACAATAAAGAAAAAATACTTAGATAATATGGCATGAGTAGGTAGTCTAGTCCGGGGAGGCTCAACGAAAAAAAGGGTGGGGGGGGATCCTTGATTTAAGCGAATCTAATAAAATATACCTACGTGAGTAGGTAGGTATCTTAATTAAGCGATTCTGCACGGAGCTCCACTTATGACTAAAAAAAGTAAAACATCATCTATATATTTTTTAGTAAGGAAATGTAGACTGCGTTAATATTAAGAAGAAACATTGGTATTCTCAATGTACTACTTCCTTGTTTTTTGTTTAGACTTTGAATGCATTACGAGTTTCGATAGATTGGGGCAATGGTTTACCGAGAGCTAAGATATTATATTTATAGTTCATGTCTTTGTGAGCTGGCTGGAATACCTTCAAAAGATTTCTACCTAAGTCACATTTTTAAACAAGCGCACTCGGCCCTGGCCGTTTAAACCAGGGACTGAATTACCTGAAAATTAAGGTACCTATATACCGTTAAATTCCCGTTAAATAAGGGCCTTACCGAAATATTTCGGTACCGGTTTTATTTTCTACTGAAATATTTTTCGGTACCGTTTTGTATACCGGTATATTAAGAGATAAGTAAAAGAGTAGGTACACTAACAAAATGTACAAAGTACACAACGAAATCGTATAAAGGTTGAATAACGGTATAGCCCAACCTTTATTTATAAGGGTATCGGTATAGCTCAACCGTTATTTTAAACCGGTATTTAAATGTAACCGCTTTCAGTTCCTGGATTTCTGTAGGTAGCGACTTCGGGATACTGGCGCCCAACGTGGGGCTAGGTTTAAGATCTTTTATTTTCATGAACATTAAGTAAATAATGTTGTATTATATTTCGAATGTCGACTATTATATCGCTTTCTATGGTTTACAAACTTAAAATCATTGAAGATTATGATGATTGTAGTTGCATCATTGACCTTAAGCATTACCATCCGTAATCCGTTACGTTGTTCGTCGTACTCGTAACAATCATGTTCTATGACGTCACATATGTTTTTTTTTTATTTGGTTCACCAAATTGGCTACGATCTTACAAAAGTTAGTTTAAAACCTATATTACTTATTGTAAAAATTCAAAAAGTGGCCGTTAGATTCTAAAGTTTAGAGGAAAGAGCCATATAGATTTGAGTAGCCCTGTCCTGACTGTGCACGCATGCGCCGAGTAGGTCAGGGGTATGAAAGTTCCGAACAAACGTATGAATCGTTTTTGGCAAGTGGCACTAGCGCCATCTAACGGCCCAGGGCATCCTATTTTTCCATCAACTTTAACACAAATGCCACTAGATGGCGGTAGAAAATTTAAAATGAAAATGATTAAGGTCACTCCACCCATTTCACTTACTACAAGAAGCGGCCGCTATGGAAACATATTTTTACCAATTCTCATAATTGCTAATTGGTTTCGTAGTGAATGAGGTGGACTGCCATGATAGGGGTATCGAGTTCGAATCCGGCCGTTGTTAAATTCTTTTTGCTGATTCCTGTTTTTATTTTGTTTGTTTATTTTTTTTGCTGCAGGATTTTTTGGGAACTAAAAGCGCTATCTGACGGTCCAGGGCCTCAACTAATAATAATATTTTTTAAACCTAGAGTTGCGTATCTATCTCGTAATATAGTGTATAGTCTATGGAGTAGGTATCGTAGTAGCTTAACCCTGACTTAAGGAGCTCAACGACCCGACGAACATTGCCATCAAAAAGGATATTTGGGTAGGTAGGTCCCATAAAGTACTCAAACTCAGACCGAAGTTATGTGGGCATAAACCACAATGATGTTTGACTGTTGGTGAACAATTCAATTCATTTATTTTGTGAACACAGGGTAAACTTACAATTTTTTTTACAAAAATTTTGATCCAAACAATGTCTCGCCAGAAGGCATACAAAATAACACGTAGGTAAGTACAATTATTTCAGTCAAACATCATTGTGATATAATGTTTGTTTGTCACGATTCTGTAGCTTCCTTTAGAAAAAAACTTAAAACAATGGTGCACTCTGCAATATGATTATTTTTGCTAAGTAGGTACCTAGTATATATTTTTTATTTGATAATGGGCTTGCGTTTGACTGTCTTCTCAGCGCTGATGCGGTCTACGATGGAGCACGCTTGCCTAGAAGAAACCGACTTACTCGGGACTTGAAGACACCTAGATTGTAACTATCGAGGAACACTTACTCCGGCAGCGCATTCCACTGTTTGGCAGTTTCTTCTATCTATTTCATAAGACCTAGCTGCTAGCTGGCGAAACGAGGCGTATTTAAATACTTCTGACAAATTCTTCAGAGGAAAAGACGTCATATATTTATATTTGAACAAGTAAAAACCCCAAACATTAATCTGTCGCCAGGAAATCCAGGAATCTTAATTATAGATTAATAGACCTTTAAAAAAATAAGTATCAAACCGCATGAAAACATTTATAAGTAAAAACCACAAGCATTAATCTTTCCCAAAAAAATCCAGGAATCTTAATCTAGATTGCTCTACCTAAAAAAAATAAGTATCAAACCGCACGAATCCCATTAGGTCTCAAGAACCTGCTTAACCGCAGATCTTCAACGGTATTCCCAAGACCTTGACCTTGATTAATCAAATTTGACCTTGCAATGTCAAATTTTGCAGACAGACACGAGGAAGACTTAAAGTTTAAATTGCGTATAACAACCCAAAATAGTGTGTAATTTTAGGATCGTTAAGTGCCGCAATGACACTGTGATGGATGGTAATTTCGGAGGATCCAAAAAATATTTTTAGGGGGGCTGAGGGCTTTTACACATATTATTTGGGGGGAGGGGTTTAAGAGTTAGAGAAATTAACAATTTCCACTTTTAGTTATATTGTTAATTTTTCTTTGCTTTTTTGTCTACTTATGTGTCTATTTCCATGCGGATAAACAAAATAAATAAACAAGAAAAATTCAAAACCCTAATCAAGGATGGGCGAGAAAAAAATAAAAGACACCAATGCTCTTAACATTTTGGTCATTGTCCTTTTAAAGGATTAAATTAGGCATGACTACAGCTACGATTGGTTCGTAACGGTCCCTTTTTAGACCCAAATATAATATAAGACCCTAACTTTACGACTATTTTAGTACAGACCAACCTAACCTTAAAAAAATGGTTAAGTATATTAAGATTGCAAGGTCACCGGTCACCGAGACTAAATGTCTGCGACAGTTAGCACATTTAGTGACTTAAGTGTGTCTAATTTAAATAAATAAACACTAAAATATTCGACCTAGAACATAAATCTTCGATATCTAGTACTATTATAAATCTGTTAAAAAGCCGTGTCTGTATGTACATTGAAGATAGATATTCCAGAATTCCCCGCGGTTTCACCTCCGTTCCTACTTCCGCGGCTCCTAAGGGCCATAGCGTTATGTTTAAATAGCCAATACTTAGTAGTCCTCATGAATCTGGCTATCATATTATATGTAAGAAGAATTTTCCGAATCCGACTGGCAGTTCCAGAGATTAGCGCATTCAAACAAACAAACTTTTCAGCTATATTTACCCGACTGCGCCAGAAGGAGGGTTATGTTTTTCGAGTGTATGTATGTAGGTATGTTCTTTCGCACGCTCTGTAGCCTAAACGGCTTGATGGATTTTTGCTTGAGAAGTGTCGTTAGATTCATCTTGATTGTGAGAGTGACACTGGGTATGTCAAAATTATAAAAAAATAAATGGCCGATTTTTGGCGCCATATTCAGTACGTTTTCAAAAATTTTTGTTTCTTCAAAACCTATCGAGTGGGGTACCAAAATGAAGGGCTCGAAAAGACGATTACCTACGTAAACATATATAAATACTATATGATTTACATTAACAACTAAAAATAAAAATAATTAATTTAAAATTTAAAATCCCGGCTGCTGAAAAATAATAAAAAACAAGACGACATTGCAGTCGGGACCCATAATAGGACTATTATCTGGAAAGAGCGGGTCCCGACTGCAAGGTCGTCTTGTTTTTTATTATTTTTCAAAAGATTATTTTTCAGAAGATATTATTTTTAAAAGCAGTCTGATTTTTTTTTACTTTTTGTAATTTATTAGTATAGATATAAATATACTTACAGATAGACAACAGGTCCAACCTCCTCCACATTGAGCTTATCGTCCAGCCCCTGCATGAATCTCTCGTGGTTCGTCACGTTGAACACGTAGACCCTTAGCTTGACCTCGTCGGGGGGATCTGACCACCAGTCGTACGGTGGCATACCTGGGAACAAAGAGAAATGTCATCAAGATTTTTTTTTTATTTGTAAATAGGCTTGCGTTTGACCGCCATCTCGCCTGATGTTGAGCGATGATGCGGTCTACGATGGAGCACGCTTGCCTAGAAGAAACCGATTCACTCGTGACTTGAAGACACCCAGATTGTAACTGTCGGGGAACACCCACTCGGGCAGCGCATTCCACTGTTTGGCGGTTTTCAGATTATAGACTGCATCGATTGCTGAGTTGGGTCCTGGACCTGGGTTCGATCCTCAGGTCGGGCTACGTGTTTTTGAGTTTTTTCGCAGTTGGATTTGTGCCTTGTTAATGGCAATAAGCTCACCCCTGTGCCTCTATACAGGGTGGTTTTTTGAGACGGGGCTGAAGTACACTAGCAGTTCCCCGCGGTTTCACCCCCGTTACTCGGCCTCCAAGTGTCATAGCGTGATGTTAAATAGCCTATACTATTCCTCATGAATCTGGCTATCACACACAAAAATAATTTTTCGAATCCGACTGGTAGTTCCAGAGATTAGTGCGTTCAAACAAACAAACAAACTCTTCAGCTAAATAATATTAGTATGGATTGGGCAAAATGTGAGTATAAGAAAGAAAGAAAGAAAGAAAAATCATTTATTTGTCACAGAGACATGCACTAAATTAAGGAAACAAATTAAAACAACAAGGTAGGTACATAGTTGTGTCTGCTGCGACAAAAGCTGACCACTCAGCATAATGCTGTGCTATGGCATAGACCACAACCCAGCGCTGATTTTCAGTGGTCACCTAAATGACGTGCGGATATTAAGCTAGCTAGCTAGAGTGTACAATGTACAATACCTACATCTCTGCTTAACCCTTCCAGCAATACAGCCGCGATGTAAGCAAAGGAAATATAATATTAACCAATGTTTTTAAATTGTTTGTTCACAAAGCTTCCTATGTATCAGTAAATATGTATAAGCTACCGTGTCATTATTTATTCTGTCTATATGCAGAATCAATTTGTTTGTTATATTACGTAAACAAGTGTGGTTTTATGTTTCATATTTATTAAAATAAATATTATTATTAACTAGTTTCCGCCCGCGGCTTCGCCCGCGTTTTTCGGGATAAAAGGTAGCCTATGTGTTATTTCAGACTATAATCTATCTGTGTGCAAAATTTCATTTAAATCCGTCCAGCCGTTTTAGCGTGAAGAAGTAACAAACATACACACACACACACACACGCACAAACTTTCGCATTTATAGTATTAGTGTCATATAAAGATTAAAGAAACAACGAAGTTGTGCCAAGGCGCTTTTGAGCTCATGACATTTGGACATGATTCATGTGATCATGTTGCTGACCGACCGAATGAGATCGATGACTTAAATATGTCGGTGGCCAATCGTATAATTTGGTCAGATTATGAAATTCCTAGGAATTTCATGAAATGCCGAGGAATTTCATAATGTGGCCATTAGGATCGGACCACGGCATTTTATACGTCTCCAGTCTCCACCCTTGCGTAAGAAATCTCAGGCACCCAAGCTCAGCCGACCAGCCTCAACCGCTCTGGGTCGCATGGGTGCCTACGCTTTGTTATAGCGGGCGGGGGCTGCTCTCCCTCCGCGCCTCCGGGTTTACAAAAACACTCTAGAGGTAGGGCAGATAAGACCACGTGGGGTCGAGGTTGGCCAATTAGGTTCTGTCACTATTGTCTAAACATAATAATGTGTGTTTGTATTCTGTAGAATGACAATTATGTGACATCAAACCATCGTACATAGTTGATGAACGATATGGCGGGTGTTAGCTGGCCAAATCGTGAAATGGTGGCGTTTCATGAAATGCTAAGGAATTTCATGGTCTGGTCAATTATACGATCGGACCACGACATAATTATTATACAGTGTTTTAGTTAAATGTGAGTGGCGAGTGACGAATAACAGTGTTAGATTGAGGGTGTACAACATTTTTAATGTGTGGGAGATCTCTATATTTACAAAGGAGCGTTTGTAGTTGTGACGCACATTGCATAGTGGTACTCGGTGTTGCAAATATTACCTAAGCAGTAACCGCTTACGATCAGGCAGGCTGTACGCCTTGCTACCATCATCGTATAAAAAATATCCATCCACAAAATGACCGCATCAAGCGCAGCTTAACCTGGCACATCAATCACAAGGCACGAGCCCCCTTAATTTAAACAGCATACCATAATCTTCTTCATCTTCCCATGTCATTATAAACTTTTTAACTCTGACCTCACTTGCGTTGGCAATGTGACCTAGACACACTGCCGGTGACCTTAAACTTGCAAGCGACATCTTAACGAAAGTATTTATGTATGGAACTTCCGTACTCAATGTCAATATTATTATTTATCATACCTACCTAAATGCGAAAGGTTGTGAGGATGGATGGATGTATGTATGTATGGATGTTTGTTACTCTTTCACGCAAAAACCACGGATTTTGATCAAACTTTACAGTAATATAGCTTATACTTACATCAGAATAACACAGGCTACTTTTTATCCCAAAAACGCGGGCGAAGCCGCGGGCGGAAGTTAATAAGTATATGATTTTTTTGGGTTTTTATTCAGATTGTGTTAAAGTAATGCCTAGGACATGGATACTAAAAAGTGGTGAAAACGAATTGGTGCTGAAAGAAAACTTCCAACACCGTTAAAAACGTTGTAAAATATTGTTATTCCGGGGAGCCAGTAGGACATAGGGTCAGGCAGAAGTGATAACGAGTTGGATAGAAAGAACTTTGTCTATTCTTTGGTAGAATAGAGGTAAAATTGGTCATGCTAAGCGTGTAGGACGTTTATCGCCGGTTCACAGCATACATCACACATTCAATGCAAAATAAATGAAACTTAAATCCGTTAAAATACGTCACATTTTTAAACGCGCTTTCTCGATCTTTTGGAGTCATGTCAAACACTTCATTTCCTCAAAAGCGGCGAGAAGTTCACTCTTCTATTGACATAATTATTATTTAAAAACTCATTTAATGCTCACCTGGTCGCATATTCAGTTTTTCCAGTAGCATAAAGTCTAGAGGGGTGAATATAAAGCTGCCAATAGACAGGAGTATCAGCAGAATACCCCACACGCATTGCACGACAGGACCTGGAACAAAACAATTATGTAGGTATATGTCGTCGGCCAATCGTAAAATTTGGCCAGATCATGAAATTAGGCATTTCATGAAACGCCGCCGTTTCATGATTTTCCCAATTAATTTATGATATGGCTAAAATTCGGACAGATCGATCAATAACTTACGTTTGTCGAGTTAGCTGCCAATCATGTAATGGCGGCATTTCATGAAATGCCGAGGAATTTCATGATTTGCCCAATACGATCGGACCACAGCGTTTCATGAAATCCCGAGGAATTTGATTATGTGGTCAATATGATCGGACCACGGCATTTTACGTCTCCGGCGCTGCGGGAAGTGCAGCCCCTCCGCCTTCACGTAACAAATCGCACTTTTTTGAACGTTCATGAAATCTTCGATAGGTAGTGTAAAAGCTGAAGAGTTTGTTTGTTTGAACGTGCTAATCTCTGGAACTACCAGTCGGATTTGAAACATTATTTTTGTATATGATAGCCAAATTCATGAGGAATAGTATAGGCTATTCAACATCACGCTACGACCCTTAGGGGCCGAGCAATGGGGGTGAAACCGCGGGGCACAACTAGTGTAAGATAAAGTTCAAGGAAACGATAGCAAATCCGTTTAAAATTCCAGCCATCGCGCTTGTATTGCGTAACGGGGGATAGCAAAAGTCCAAGTGATAGATGGATTGGCTTCACTCCATCTACCAATACGTGAATCCATCTAGCTCTTAGTAGATGTCATAGAGTACAGATCTTACAGTGGTTCAACGCTCATTTGTTTGACAGGACTTGGGAAAAAAATGGCCATTTTGGACAAGGAAAAAACGTAAATTCCTATAGAGATGACCAAAATATAGCATATTGATAATGCAGTAATTAATGGATAGCATCAGTTTATTTCTATCAGTAGGGAGTTGTGGCCTACATCGGCAATTTGTTTGGGAACATTATAAGCTGCACCCTAATTGCGTAACTCAATTGCTATTAACTTAACATGGTATGATGGTATTGGATTTTGACATCCATTAAGGCGTATGTTTCTAAATCCGTGTTCCGGTTACTAGCTCAACGTCGCAATGGATGTTGAACTGTCAAAATGAAAGCCATGGCGAAAGAAATTGGGTTACACAATTAGGCTGTTTAATTTTATGCTACGACATATTTAAATGACTGTGTGTCATGTCAATGTCAATGTCCCGGGCTGCATATATGGCAGTTGGGGATACCCCACCCCTTGCAGTTGCATGAATGACCTGCGTAAACCCTCGCGTTGAACAACTGTAAGTAAGGAGTATAATAACTAGACTATGGTAATTTATAGACTCAAATTCTTACACGTTTACGTAGGTACTTTATTTATTAAGAAATTCTTGAGAAGATTGCCTACTAACTTTTGCCGTAGAATCTTTTGTTTTTATTACAGAATGGGTCAGCTCTTGACCTCGATCTTGCCTGATGGAACGATGCCGATGGATGACCAGACCAGACCACCACTCTTGCTTGCTTGCTTGCTGACGGGTTTTATGTAAAGTAATAAGGAACACAGACGCTGGCAGTTCTACACTTTGGCTGTGGGCATAATAAATGTGGAGAAGAATCACTCGTATCCTAGGTAAACTTGAAGTACCTAAATAAAAAGTATCCTAGTATGTCTTTTTCCAAGGTTCAAGCTATCCACATAACAAATTTCATCAAAATCGGTTCAGCGATTAAACCGTAAAAACAAAACAGAGAGATAGTTACTTTCGCAATACATTTTTTTAAATTCCATTCCTAAAGGGGGGAAAAGGTGTAGTGAAATTTTTATGAAGAAAATAACGACATTATCTAGTAGACAAAAACGGTTTTCAAAAATTCGACGTGTAGGTAGTTTCGCTAAAATTAGAGTATAGATATATATACATATATCTATACTCTAATTTTAGCGAAACTACCTACACGTCGAATTTTTGAAAACCGTTTTTGTAGGTGTGATTAAGAAATAAACTTAATATAGATACTCATACGAGTATCTATATTAAGTTTATTTCTTAATCACACCTACGTAAACTTGTTTTTGCATAACATTATATTCAACAACCTTGCATAAGGTTGCATACAATCGTATAATGCAATTTAATGCAAGTTGCAAAATTAACCAAAGACTGTATGTAAAACAATCACTTCTACTTGGGGTTCCGTGTGAATGAAGCTAAATCCCTACTTACACATGGTTATTGGTAAAACACTAACAGCCTTGCAGGACTGTATATGTATTACTAACATCATAAACAACAACTATTGACTTACAAAACATAGGTAGGTATTGCATTTACCAAATTAGACATTCAAGTTTTGTAAAACTAATATCATAAACAACAACTTTTGTTTTATGACTTAAAACATAAGTAGGTATTGCATTTACCAAATTAGACTTTAAAGTTTTTGTTGTACTACCTACTTATCGGACACGTTTTAGATCTGTATCACTACATAGTATAAAACAAAGTCGCTTCCCGTTGTCTGTCCCTATCTCAGATCATAGAAACAAGGAGATGTGCCAAGGCGCTATCGAGCTTGATGTCTGATCTTGAGCAAATTGCTCATATTAAAAACGTACGCGCTGGCGACGAACCGAACACGATCGATGGTATAAATACAGTGTTTTAGTTTAGTGCTAGTGTTGAGTGACGATTAACAGTGTTAGATTGAGTAGAATGTTCAATGCGTGGGAGATCTTTTTATTCACAAGGAGCGCTTAATTATGCGCGTAATTGTGTCGAAAAATGTACGAAAAGTGGCATCAGTTGTTCCCGTACTAATTTGCTATGATGGCATATCTGCTTGTTTCTATGATCTGAGGTCCCTATGTATGCATATGCTATGCATAGATCTTTAAAATCCGTTGCATATATGCAACGGATTTTGTTGCGGTTTTTTTAATAGATAGAGTGATTCAAGACGAAGGTGCATCCGTGCGAAGCTGGGGCGGATGGCAAGTTTTGTAAAAAATAACTACGTAACGTCTCCCGTGTGCTGTTATTCATGATATTAATTTGAAGTAAGTACCTACCTACACTACGAGTTTCCACGCTTTCTACGCAAAAGCTACTTAGATTATATTTTTAATTTTGTATGAAAGTTAAATCTGATGAATTGTTAAAAGTCGTAAAACAAAAGTTGTTGTTTATGATGTAAGTAATATAATCCTGCGAGGTTGTTAGTGTTTTACTAATAACCCTGTATGCAAAATGCCTAACCTTGCGGGGAATTCAGGCATGATGTGATGTTTATGTATGCAGTGGCGGCCTTAGGGGGTGGCGAACGGGGTGACCGCCCGGGGCCTCGCGCCCTCGCGCATCAACCCATTACAAAAAGTTCTTGAGTTCTTTATACCGCGGTTCTAACCGCTCGCGGTGCGAAACGACTGAGGAGTCAATATAAAAAGTAATTTTATAAAAAAAAAATTAAAACTATATTTATTTGTTTATGACTTTGCATTTCTCGTCAATTATCAATCATCATCAAAAATACTTACTTTCAATTAAGATAAATTTCACAAAGAACAAGGGCCTCGCAAAGATCTGCCGCCCTGGGCCTCGCAATGGCAAAGGCCGCCACTGTAGGTATGTATGCTATAATTGACCCTGAATTTGCAAAATAATATGTATCCACAATTATTAAATTCGTGAAAACTTTAATTAATTTACGGAACCAATTTACGCTTCCTATTGTTCGGTTCCGGTTCGTGTTAGCTGTAATTTCGTGGAGGTTGGTTAAACAAATAAAAAAAACTGTTATTGCAATTATTAAATTATTGTCTATTACTTTTATTTTTAAATTATAACGGATATTTGTATAAGATTTTTTTTTACCGTAGTTAAAGATAATTTATTGTATAAATAATTATACTTATTTTTTACCGTAATAGTTTAAGTTAATTTATACCATAAATTATCCCGTGTCTATTTCCGATTACACAGTTGCGTGATTAGTATTTAAACTTTTAAACACGTAGGTATACAGGTTTTCAAAAATTAACTAAGTGCCCATAAGAATTTCTGAGGTTATGTCGGTATCAAAAAAGCAAAAAAAAAACAATTCTTTTGAGTTTTGTTTTTCTTTGGTGAAACGTGATGAGGAAATTTGAATCAGCAGTCTGTTAACGAATTTGATTTGCGTGGCACCGACCCATCCGATTATTTTTTAATATTTTTTTTGAGTTTATAGGTTATACTCCCTCTTACAGTGAGAAGGCCCACTGAGTCCCCAGACCCCAGCAGTGGGAACATTATGGCTGATTATGCTTAAACTAGGTATGTTTAAGATCAATCTGTTATTGTCCGTGACCTAATAAGCGTTAGTCGAAAAAAAATTGAAATACATTCTAATTAATTCTAGTTTCAAGGGAAATTGCTAATTCTGCTATCGTAATCTAACCGCAAAAATAAACGATAGAGGCAGGAGCTGACTGAGTAATGTACGGACGCCTACATTAATTGGCTACCCCCTCAGATCATAGAAACAAGGGAGATGTGCCAAGGCGCTATCGAGCTTGATGCCTGATCTTGAGCAAATTGCTCATAATAAAAACGTACGCGCTGGCGACGAACCGAACACGATCGATGGTATAAATACAGTGTTTTAGTTTAGTGCTAGTGTTGAGTGAAGATTAACAGTGTTAGGTTGAGGGTGTGCGGAATGTTTAATGCGTGGGAGATCTTTTTACCCGACTGCGAGACGCAAAGGAGGGTAATGTGTTTATCAGTCTATGTATGTATGTATGTATGTATGTATGTATGTATGTATGTTTGTTTCTATGTGGCGTTCTAGAGACCAAATGCGTAGGCCGATTTTGATAATTCTTACGTCAATCGATTCGTCTTAACCTTGCGAGTGTCACTAAAGACATAACAGTAATCAAAATTCACCACAGCGACAACCAGACGCCATATTGTCAAAATGAAAAAAAAAAAAGTTGATGAACTATGTCAAGTGGGGTATCGTTGAATAGGTATTTTAAAATCATCTTTAGGTTCCTTTTATCATTTTTCATTTTAAATAATAGTTTGGGATATATAACGATTTAAAGTTGTTTAACAAAGCAATCATTCTCGCTAATTCTTACTTATTGATTTAAGTTTTTATTTCAAGTATTAACGATATACAAACAAAAAAGAAGATTACGAAAACATACATTAAAATCTAAAAAGTGAAAAATAAAAAAATAGTAAATTAAAAATTAAAAAAACCCGACTGCCAAAAAACAACTAAAAAGTTCAAAACAAGAGCACTTTTCAAGCAGTCTGATGCAGTTGGTGGCATAAAATCTAAGATTTAACACAAATAATTGCCACCAACTGCATCAGACTGCTTGAAAAGTGCTCTTGTTTTGAACTTTTTAGTTGTTTTTTGGCAGTCGGGTTTTTTTAATTTATTATTCACAAGGAGCGCTTAATTACCTATGCGCGTAATTGTGTCGAAAAATGTACTAAAAGTGGCATCAGTTGTTCCTGTACTAATTTGCTATGATGGCATATCTCCTTGTTTCTATGATCTGAGGCTACCCCCTTTGCTAAAGTATTTGTATAACAAAATCCATGTTTAAATATTTTATAGGACTCTCGTATTTTGTCACCTCTCTCGCTCGCACGTTATCATATTTTTAAGAATGTTATATTATGAAAAGATCCATTTTTGAAAAATGTAATCACAAGGCAAACGACAAAATATTATCTACTAATAATTTAAAATCAAAAATTATTAAAAACACATGAGTTGAACTCATCTCAAGAGTTTATAATTTTACTTTACCTGTTAAATTAATATTTATTATTTTGTAAAAGTTTCGAATATCCAAAAAAATATATGAAAACAATAAATCCTACCTACGGCACGTGCGTAAAACTAAAAAAAATAGTAAATTAAAAATTAAAAAAACCCGACTGCCAAAAAACAACTAAAAAGTTCAAAACAAGAGCACTTTTCAAGCAGTCTGATGCAGGTGGCAATTATTTGTGTTAAATCTTAGATTTTATGCCACCAACTGCATCAGACTGCTTGAAAAGTGCTCTTGTTTTGAACTTTTTAGTTGTTTTTTGGCAGTCGGGTTTTTTACCCGACTGCGAGACGCAAAGGAGGGTAATGTGTTTATCAGTCTATGTATGTATGTATGTATGTATGTATGTATGTATGTATGTTTGTTTCTATGTGGCGTTCTAGAGACCAAATGCGTAGGCCGATTTTGATAATTCTTACGTCAATCGATTTGTCTTAACCTTGCGAGTGTCACTAAAGACATAACAGTAATCAAAATTCACCACAGCGACAACCAGACGCGATATTGTCAAAATGAAAAAAAAAAAGTTGATGAACTATGTCAAGTGGGGTGTCGTTGAATAGGTATTTTAAAATCATCTTTAGGTTCCTTTTATCATTTTTCATTTTAAATAATAGTTTAGGATATATAACGATTTAAAGTTGTTTAACAAAGCAATCATTCTCGCTAATTCTTACTTATTGATTTAAGTTTTTATTTCAAGTATTAACGATATACAAACAAAAAAGAAGATTACGAAAACATACATTAAAAACTAAAAAGTGAAAAATAAAAATAGTAAATTAAAAATTAAAAAAACCCGACTGCCAAAAAACAACTAAAAAGTTCAAAACAAGAGCACTTTTCAAGCAGTCTGATGCAGTTGGTGGCATAAAATCTAAGATTTAACACAAATAATTGCCACCAACTGCATCAGACTGCTTGAAAAGTGCTCTTGTTTTGAACTTTTTAGTTGTTTTTTGGCAGTCGGGTTTTTTAAATTTTTAATTTACTATTTTTTTTAATTTTTAATTTACTATTTTTATTTTTCACTTTTTAGTTTTTAATGTTATGTTTTTATGTTTTCGTAATCTTCTTTTCGAGCCCTTCATTTTGATACCCCACATGATAGGTTTTGAGGATAAGTAAGAATTAGCGAGAATGATTGCTTTGTTAAACAACTTTAAATCGTTATATATCCTAAACTATTATTTAAAATGAAAAATGATAAAAGGAACCTAAGATGATTTTAAAATACCTATTCAACGACACCCCACTTGACATAGTTCATCAACTTTTTTTTTTTTCATTTTGTCAATATGGCGTCTGTTTGTCGCTGTGGTGAATTTTGATTACTGTTATGTCTTTAGTGACACTCGCAAGGTTAAGACGAATCGATTGACGTAAGAATTATTAAAATCGGCCTACGCATTTGGTCTCTAGAACGCCACATAGAAACAAACATACATACATAGACTGATAAACACATTACCCTCCTTTGCGTCTCGCAGTCGGGTAAAAAATGCGCCATGAATTTATTCATCGCGCGTAGATTAGGATGATTTGAATTTCGATATTTTTTCATCGTTTTTTTTTAATTTCCGTTTTTAATGTTTTAATTTATAAAATATTTACTTCAAATTTATTTATCTATCTATATTTATTTATCTAGATACAATTTATTTATCTGGAGATCAATTTCATAATTATGTTTTTTTCTTTTTTTTTAAATTTTTCATGCTATAAAAAGTCACCCGGTATGTTGCCCAACTAAATCCAAAGAGAGCTAACAAAAAAATTTAAAGAATGTTGGTAGTTTTGGGCTTGATATGGTACAGTAATAAAAGCTTAACCAAAAATAAAAATATATTTTAATTGTTCTTTGCCTAATTTATCTTAGAGATTGAGAATTGGAATCAAAATTCGAAATAAATAAGAAATAAAATGATTATGCCGTTGACATTTTGAAAAAACCAATAAAACAAAAACGGGTGCATGCTGGCTGGCGCGTGCCTCCACAGAATATCATGTCGACAGCAACTAAAACCTTTGAATTGAGAACTCATTAGTCGGGCTGTACTTCATTGGATCATTCACACCATACTTAATTAACCTCACTGTAACAAATACGAAGATTTCTCTTGAACCCAATAATTACGTACAAAAACAAATAAAAAAATAATTTAAATACCGACATACACAATCTGAAGCCCAGCGTTCTATGGGCGTCTGCCGTGTCCTTTTTAACCGACTTCATTAACCGACTTCAAAAAAGGAGGTTCTCTATTCGTCCCGTATGTATGTACCTATGTATGTGCGTGATTTTATCAAAAACTACTGATTCGATTTGGATGGGGTTTTCATGTCGCTAGTTAATCATAATTTAAAACAGTTGTGTCATAGGCAATTCTATATGCATAATGATGTCTTGAATTACTGGTATGACCTCGGCCAGGCCCATTGATGAAGAGTGAATTATTAGTAATACTAGATGTAAACGCATCTTCTTATTTATGATATATTATTATGTGTTTAAATCTATTATGAAAGGCTCTAAAATGTTGCTGGGTTTTTACCCGACTGTCACAAAAGGAGAGTAATGTTTTTCGAGTGTATGCATGTATGTAAGTATGTCTATTTCTTTGGCACGCTCTATATCCTAAACGGCTTGATGGACGCACCCACGACACCCACGAATCACGATACAAGGAAAATTCTTAGTATGAAGCAAAATAATAAAAAAAAACAGTTTTTCTATTATATGTATGTACAATAATTGTACATGTAAATTCCTGTTGTGCGAGTCCAATAAATATTTTTTCTTTCTTTCTTTCATAAAAAAAAACAAATGCGAATGACCCACCACAACCAAAAAGCTACTTGAGTTCAAGGGTCAAGGTCATCCTATTGGGGTCATCCAATTCCAACAGCTGATCACAATCTCACCCGCCATTGTATGCTAATGCCACCCATCCAATTACAAGCCTAGGCGACAGTGGTTTTCCTTAATGGCTATCTAATCAATAAAGATTAATAGTATCCTGACCCCAATATCCTAATAAGTCATGTGTAAACGTCATTAGTATGACGTCATTGCACCTTAAGTGCAGTTGACGTCTATTGGCCAGGAGTTGCCAACTTCCCAGGTGGAGGCCAGCAGGCAACGGGTGCGGGGGCGCCCTTGCCTGTATTGCACAGGCCTCCACTAGTGCCGGACGGGGGTGGCCAGGTGTTCCCGGCCACTCCCATAGCCCCCCAGTCTGGGGGGCATGCGGGGCCCGCCATCACGGCGATGCGGGAACACCGCTGAGTTTTAGTGGGTATACTGTCGTTCGGACAGGAGTCCCACATACCCCGTCTCGTCCCCCACGAGCGGGGATGCGTAAGTAGCATTTCTCAAACAAAAAAAAAAAAAAGGGGTTGCCAACTTGATTCGACCCAAGATCGGTCTACTGACTAGACTCTGAGCGATGTACCTACCTACCAATAATAATTACATAATCACTGAACATGGGCACATTAGTACCTATCTACATAATTATAGGGAACTGATTTTTAGTACCTATACACTATTTGACCTAGTTATATTTGCCTAATTCTGAGGTACCTAGTCATCTTTATGCTACATGACATGTGATCTTAATTGCGTCGTGTTAGGGAATAAAACTGAATAAATAAATTTTATATTTAGCCTTAAAAAAATATCACCATTTAGGGTTCAGTGTAAAATGAAAATTACCCATAGTCATTCGCCCTTATTTTTTCTTCCACTAACCATACATGCCGTAGATACATATGGTTAGTGGAAGAAGCGAAGATAGCGAAAAGCCTGGGTCCGAATTAAAGCAGTCTGAATAATCGATCGATCTTAAATGTTTCTTGGTTTAATGGGATCTAATAATCCACTTTCAGTTTTAACCACTTGCATCCTAAATTGAACTAAGTATAATATTTTACAACCGAATGACCTCCATAACCCTAAGGTTAGATCAGTTAAAGATAGTGGCCAGATCTTATCATATCTAATTCATACATCCAAATAAAGTATAGAGCAGGGATCACCAATTAATTACAAGTGCGAGTAGGACTTGCCACGGACAGACGGACGACAAAGTGATCCTATAAGGGTTCCGTTTTTCCTCTTGAGGTACGGAACCCTACTCGAATATCTACTGAATATCCTCTTTCAGTATGTCCCTCGTTCAACCTAACACCCTGTATTTAGACCTACGGAACCCAACACATTAGACGCGATTCCATCTCTACCATCTTTTTTTAGTATGCAAAACATGAGGTAGGTAACTCTATGTATGTATTTGAAGTCCTAAGACATTCATTGTCAAACGAGTTCGTAACTAGGCTGAATGCGTACGATGCCTTTGTCAATGTTTGTTTAAAAATAGAACAAGTCATAGACCGCCCAAAATGGAATGAGGAAGTTTGGAGTTTATTTGTTTATGGTCATCTTATTTTAGTGTTTTGTTTGGTTTGACAGGCGTTTAGTATTTTATTATTATACTTACCTATAAGACTGCCTCGTTGGTCTAGTAGTCGTCAATGCGACTGCTGACCGCGGGGTCCTAGGTACGATCCCTTTTTTTTTTTTTTTTTTTGAGTATGGGAAATCATCAAATGACCCCTCCCGCTCTGGGCGGAGCGGAAGGGAGTGTCAGACTCTTACTGACTAAAACCCACCCATGTTCCTTCCTTAGCCCTTTTGTCCGGGTCAGCGGTATCCCTTCCGGACAATTCCGCTTTCCCGGCAGAGGTACGATCCCTGAGTCGGGCAAAGTGTACCTAGTGATCCAGGAAGGAGTGAGGGATGCTAGGGGGCTGATGCTGATTTTTCCATACAAAACGCTTTAACCACAAAAAACTAAACAATAAGTCAATAGAAATGTTATCTACTACATTTTACTACCTAGGGGACGTCCATTAATCACGTGATGTTTTTAAGCAACTTTTTGACCACCCCCCTCCCCCCTGGTGATACGTGGTGAGGTTTTTAACTAACCCCTCCCCCCCTACCCAAGATCACGTGTATTTTTTTGGTACAAATTATCTTAATTTTTTTCAGAATAAGTAGGTATTATCTTTAACAATAGCAAAATTAATTTTTCAGTTTTGAAATCACTTGTCTAACGAAAAAATAAATACACGTGATATCTCACTACACCCGCCCCCCCTTGAGATATTTAGTGATTTTTCCGAACCCCCCCCCTTTCGAGCATCACGTGATTAATGGACGGCCCCCTACCAGTCGCCGGTTTGCAGTCAATGTCTGTGCATCCAAAGCAATATAAAACTTAAGTCCGTTTACATACGTCTCATTTTTAAACGGCGACAAGGTCCGCCTTTACGTCTTCTATTATATTGTATTTAAATCTTCTATTCTATTTAGATTTCTGTAGCATTAACCAATCAAATGAAAGTTGAATTTTACGAATTTGAACCACAGGCGAGATAGAATATTACTAAAAAGACAATAGAGGTAATACGAGTACCTATATTCTAGTAAATTAATCATTCATTCATCTAATACTAATACTTAAAGAGGAATGATTTTTTTGTTTGTTTATTTGTACCAAATAGGCTCCGAAACTACTGGACCGATTTTAAAAAATATTTCACTAATAGAAAGCTACATTATCACTGAGTAACATAGGCTACTTTTTATCCCGAAAAAATGCACACCTGTGGGATACGTGGAAGAAGTCGCGGGCGAAGTGCTAGTTCAATATAAAACGCTCATAAGAGGCGTAAAACGAGGTTTCCAATTTCAACTGATTCAGGCATGACACTGTAGCTCAGTTGGTTAGAGCGGTGCCACGGTGAGGCAGAGGTCGCGGGTTCAAACACGGTCTGTGTCAGTTGTTTTTGAAAATCTCGTAGGTAAATACCTAGGAGATTTTCAATAACAGACAAAATATAATAATAGTTTCCGATAGATGTCGCCAAACGCTCATAAAAGGCGTTGCAAAGGGATCTCAAATTTCGAGTTGACCGAGCGGGTCGCGGTAGCTCAGTTGGCAGAGCATTGGCACGGTTCGCCAGATGTCGCGGGTTCAAATGCCGCTCGCGACATTCCATTTTTGAGAAATCTCTTATTTAATAACTTAGGACAAAATAATACTTACTGCAACAAATACCCTTTTTCTTATGACCTTCACATTTCGTATCTTCAATGCAGTTTTCAACACAATTATTGTCTGTGGTCTTGAACAAACTGTTCAGTGAATCTGTGGCGCTGTCTGGGGTCGAATCGCTGTCCTCAGACCTCAGAGACCCTGAGGACGATCCACTGTCCTCACGAAATATCTTTTCGGCAGACATCTTGGATCCTTTGGTTTCTGTAAAGAAGAAATTAAAATTTTAAAATTGGCCTATCAAAATGCAAAAATATTTTTTCGGATACGACTGGTAGTTCTAAAGATTAGCGCTTTCAAACAAACTCTTCAGCTTTATTATATTGGTATAGATCTCAGATCACAGAAAAAAGGAGATATGCCATCATAGCAAATTAGAACGGGAACCACTGTCGCCTCTATTAGAACAGTTTGTGACACAACAAGCGGTCCTTGTGAATAGGTATAAAGATCTCCCACACATTAAAAACTCCGCACACCCTCAATCTAACACTGTTATTCGTCACTCAGAAATAACACTAAACTAAAACACTGTATTTATATCATCGACCGCGTTCGATCCGTCGCCAGCGTGTATGTAGGTACTAAAGCGTCAAGCTCAAAGCGCAGGCCACACCGCCAGCTAGCGAGCGAGCTAGCGAGCCGGGCGAGGCATCGTTTCACCTCTCTTCATACTTCGGTTCACACCGCGAAATTATCGTCAGCGTGTGAAATGCCTCGCCCGCCTAGCCCGCCCGCCCGCAGACTGGCGGTGTGGCCTGCGCTCAATAGCGCCTTGGCACATCTCCCTTGTTTCTATGATCTGAGCCTCTGAGGTATTGATTAAAATAATTATGCATAGGATTAGACTATTAGACTAGGGCAACGGATGGAATGTTGTTCTCTGCTGTGGTTACTCGCGAAACCACTATTTATTTTGATAGTGTTCTATGAGCGGTGATCAATGACAGCTTATCAGGTAATATCTCATTTGTGTCATTATGTATTTTGTTAGAAAGAGACAAAGTGACATTAAATTCGTTTAGTTTGTAAACAAAAAAATAACCAATAAAGCTCAGTTCACACGAGACGCTGCTGATGTTTTTAACGGTATCCGGAAGTTTTCTTTCAGCACCAATTCTCATTCACCACTTTTTAATGTCCTAGGCATTACCTACTAAAACATAGAATGTGAAGACCTATATAGACAGAGTGACAGACAACGTTACGTCAAAGGTAATTCACTGTGAAACGCACTTTATTTCCCGCGTTTTCTTATGGTCAGTTCATACCTCAGATCATAGAAACAAGGAGATGTGCCAAGGCGCTATCGAGCTTGATGCCTGATCTTGAGCAAATTGCTCATATTAAAAACGTACGCGCTGGCGACGAACCGAACACGATCGATAATATAAATACAGTGTTTTAGTTCAGTGCTAGTGTTGAGTGACGATTAACAGTGTTAGATTGAGGGTGTGCGGAATGTTCAATGCGTGGGAGATCACTCTTTATTCACAAGGAGCGCTTAATTATGCGCGTAATTGTGTCGAAAAATATACTAAAAGTGGCATCAGTTGTTTCGGTACTAATTTGCTATGATGGCATATCTCCTTGTTTCTATGATCTTAGGTTCACACCGAGACACGACAAGACGCGACGTCACACGCAATTTTTAATAGTGATACACTTGTTTACTACACAAAAAGGTACAATCGCTGAAAAAAAATAGAAACACACTTGCCTGTCACCAGTGACGGTCCGAGGTGGGGTTCGTGGGGTCATGACCCCCCCAAAATCGTACAAAAACATGCGAAACACGGTAATTCACGGTATGGCACGTCGGCATTAATCGGTACGACCTCCCTCCAAGTTTTCGGCTGCGACCACGCCTGTCAGTCACGATAGAATATTGACAAGTCAACAGTTCTGGGATCCAAGTCTGCTATTGCAATTGTCATAATCGTGTCAGAATGGTCCCATAATGACATCGTTTTGACCAATGACCAAAGTGATAGTCTTACTCTAAGCCAATGACCGAAGGTTTTGACTTAGGTTTTGACAGTTATGGTGTCATTATTATATGACACCATTTTTACACAATTGCAATAGCAGAATTGGGGCCCAGTTCTGTTGGTGTTCAAAACTGGACTGCTATGAACCTTATTGATTTAACCTCTTTTTGCAGCCCCATAGCTTTCTTGGCTTGGTTCCAGAGCCCGCCCTGCTTGGAGGTATGGGTCATGCGCTAGTTATTATACTACAAACTGGCCCCCCTACTTATACAAATCTCTTAACTTAAATATACAACTATCCTTGTTATTTACATGACAATGAATAGAGATGACAATTGACTTAAGAGCTGAATAGGTACCAAAAATAATACACTCTTTAGCACTAACTTTCATTCTTGTTCAACAGATGTTTATCTTTTTTGTAGTAAGACGAAAGATGCTTGACAAACAATGTAGCAGTGGCGAAGGGTCCCTATAATACGATTCCTACCGGCTTCCCTTTGAAAAATAGCACTGGCAGTATTGCCTACTTTTATTAATTAGCTTTTCGTGGTCAGGTAAGCATTTGTAGCTCCGGCTTACCTCTTACAAAAACTGAACCTTCGCCACTGCAATGTAGGTAGGTATGTATGCTGTTTACTAGATTTTGTTGGCGCAAATATGTAAGCCTAAGGGCGCGTTCCCACTATGTCGTAACGACTAATTTATTTATCTTAATTGTGTCGTTCTAAATGTGAACACCTCCATTTAAACATATAAGCCACGACACTTAAAATTACACGATTATCTGTCGTCACGACACGGTGGGAACGCGCCCTAAAAGTCTGACTTATGTAATGAGCCTTAGTGTTTTTAGCGCTAAAGTGCTAAAAGCGAACGGAATTCTTTAGCAAGACCTCAGATCATAGAAACAAAGAGATATGCCATCACACCAAATTAGTACCGGAACAACTGATGCCACTTTTAGTACATTTTTCAACACAATTACGAGCATAATTAAGCGCTCCTTGTGAATAAAAAGATCTCCCACGAATTTAACATTCCGCACACCCTCAATCTAACACGGTTAATCGTCACTCAACACTAGCACTAAACAAAAACACTGTATTTATACCATCGATCGTGTTCGGTTCGTCGCCACTTCGCCAGCGCGTACGTTTTTATTACGAGCAATTTGCTCAAGTTCAAGCATCAAGCTCAATAGCGCCTTGGCACATCTCCCTTGTTTCTATGATCTGAGAGCAAGACTTTTTAGATTTTTTAGATAATTATTGCCGATATAACCGGATTACCTATCACACGATAGAATTAGTATTGTGCTAAATTATGACGATGTTATAAAAACTTTAAGGTGCCACTTCCGTGAGCATTCGCTCTATAGGTCATCCAGAATCTGATGTCAAATGTAGAGATTAAAATTTGTTGCTACCAGCAGTCAGCACTGGGGTGATTGGTCAAAAGAGTTTTAGCGGCAGTCAGTGATTGGTCAAAAGAGTTTTAGCTATAGAGCGTTCCACGGAAGAAGTCCCTTTAACGCTGTTGGCTGCCCCAGATCATAGAAACAAAGAGATATGCCATCATAGCAAATTAGTACGGGAACAACTGATGCCACTTTTAGTACATTTTTCGACACAATTACGCGCTCCTTGTGAATAAAAAGATCTCCCACGCATTAATATTCCGCACACCCTCAATCTAAGACTGCTAATCGTCACTCAACACTAGCACTAAACTAAAATACAGTATTTATACCATCGATCGTGTTCGGTTCGTTGCCAGCGCGTACGTTTTTAGTATGAGCAATTTGCTCAAATCAGGCATCAAGCTCGATAGCGCCTTGCCACATCTCCCTTGTTTCTATGATCTGAGTTGGCTGCCCTTTTATTTAGGTCTTAACGATTTTTTTTAGCTGTTCCCCGAGGTTCCACCCCCGTTGCTCGGCTCCTAAGGGTCGTAGCGTGACGTTAAATAGCCTATACTGTTCCTCATGAATCTGGCTATCATATAAGGTGCTATAAAAATATCTGCCACGGCTGCAATGGGAGACAGTATTGTGTTTATAGATTACAATAGTAAAGATAAATTATTGATTAATTGTCATATTTTTTTTCATACAAAAAAAAAGAACGTATAAATTTTAGTAGATTAGGTAGTAACAAACTAGTCAGCTGATATCAGTTTTCATTCACAGAACAGATGGAAAGAGATAGCAGTTGTTTTCATTGACGAAGCGACACATCGCGCGTAATTTGTGAACCACGTTATGCAGAGTTAGAGTCAATGTTAATTTAACTTCTTTATTTTCTCAAATTGAATTAACTGTTCCGGGGTACGAAAGTTCTTCACTATTGTAATCTATAAACACAATACTATCTCCCATTAAAGCCGTGGCAGATATTTTTATAGCACCTTATATACAAAGAAAAAGAAAAGATTTTTCGAATCCGACTGTTAGTTCCAGAGATTAGCGCGTTCAAACAAAAAAAACAAACTGTTCAGCTTTATTTTATTAGTATAAATACCACTAATTACCGCCGCAGTCCTTCAGAAATAAATAATATTTAAAGTACTAGGAAATCAGTTAGTTGAAGAGGTTTTTGGGCATCCATCTTTAGTTCCGTGTACATTAATTTGATAAATTTTATGATTAAAACGATTTGCGGTGTGCACTTTACAAAAAAATAATGACTGGACATAAGGAAATGCATTATGATATGTTATTAGTTATTAGCTTTTAACTACATTTTGAAGATGTATTTTGCCGTATTACGATGAACAGGGTATCCTAGGAAATCCTGTAGGTACCTACCAGGTGTCTGTGGTCAGGGGACGCTATCCCATCGATTGAATCCCCATACCTACCTAAGTTCTGCGATATTTTGTACTTTTCAAGATAACATATCTTGAAAAGTACAAAATATCGCAGATCATAGGGTTTCAATCGATGGGTAATTAGCGACCCCTGACTACCGACCTTCGTTGGTACAGGTTTTCTGGCACACCCTGTATTTTATACACTTCTTTTTTCGTTTGGTAGAAGAAACTCGCGCGGTGGTCCCATAGGTATAAATTGTATTAACTTTGGTTGAGTAGTTTTTTAACCAGCTTCAATAAACGGTATTTAAATTTGTTAAATTAATAAAACGAACGTTCAGAGGATTTTAAACAGACAGACTGTACAGGGTGGCAGGTTAAACAGTGGAAATATTTTAAGGGGTCATTGTACTCATCATTATGAACAACTTTTACTATGGGACCAACCTGAAATCGCGAAAAAAGAAATCAGCTGTTCCATACATTTATGTTCACATAACTCAACAAAATGTATGGAACAGCTGATTTTTTTTTCACGATTTCCGGGTTTGTCCCATAGTAAAAGTTGTTCATAATGATGAGCACAATGAGCCCTTAAAATATTTCCACTGTTTAACCTACCACCCTGTATAGTCAACCTTTATTATGATATAAACTAATAAAATTCACTTCGCCTAAAGGCCAAGGCCCGATCATATTTTTCTATAAAAAAAGGGTTTCAATTTATTGGACTTGATACTCGATACTCGCCGACAAGATAACAGCCCGATAAATTGAAAACGGTCGTTTAACATATGTTTTTCTATAAAAAAGTCATGTTAAACGACCGTTTTCAATTTATTGGACTGTTATCTTGTCGGTGAACTTGGCCCTAAATTGGCGATGTATTCATTCTTGTACCTATTCACACAGGGAAAAGTGGTAGTATGTAGGTTCGGTTAGCGGTAATTAATCTTTTTTTAAGATTTTTCTTAATTATATTTTCGATACACATGTTTTATCACAGTGTCTGAATATGCCCTTATTTTTTTTCAAGTAGGTACTTAATTAAAATAACCGGACAAGTGAGTATGCCGCGCGCCCTAAGGGTTCCGACATATGATCATAGATGGCGCTACTGCTACTTCGAATGGCGCCATCTATGAGCAGATGGCTCCACTTATGGTCCGGTGACGGACGGCGGACAACAAAGTGATCCTATAAGGGTTCCGTTTTTCCTTTTGAGGTAGGAACCCTAAAAAAGGCAGTCGTGATGATCATAAAAATTAATATTAAAAAGCTGGAGCCGCGAGGCAAGTCTAAAATAAATAATCCATTATATATCGATTTTGCAATACTCTATCGAAACTTTGAGTGGCCTTGTAACGGGTATGTGTGTAGCGAGTTACAGGAATGTAACAGAAGGTTTACTTATTAAGGGCAGGTTGCTTCAAACCATCTGTATCCGTAAGTCAGTACGTAATCGTTAAGTCAGTATGAAATTGTCGTACAAGCCGCCATATTTGACGGTTACAGATACAGATACGTAACTGTAAGTTGAAACATGGCCTTAATAAATTAAATAAAGGAAAAAGTATAAGGGCTCGTCCATTAATTACGTGAGGCATTTAGGGGGGAGGGGGTCGAGCCGAATCTCACCCTATCTCACGTGGGGCAAAATCTGCCCCCACCACTTCGTACATCAAAAAATCATTATTGGGTCTAACAATGATTTTTTGCTATACGAGGGGGTGGGGGCCCTTGCCCTCTATGCCTTTGAGAGCACGTTAAACAGTCGGTCCCGGTTATCATACAAATATCTATGACAGTCGTTACGGGTAGACAGAAGCAGGTACGCAAAGAATAAACTTTTTTGTGTACTTAGATGAAACCATTGCCCTAAACTAGAATTTATCCTGTATCGCGGGTGCGTTTACAAACACCCGAAACAAATATTTGTTCCGTACGGCAATCGAACCGGCGGCACTTCGCGTAGCAGCCGATCGCTCAACCACTACGACAACCGTGCCGACAAAACTTAAACTACTGTTTCTAACTTGTACTATCAAATGAACGTTATTGACCGCGCCGTTCACATCGGACCAAGTAAAAAAAAAAACAGCCAAGTGCGAGTCGTACTCGCGCACCGAGGGTTCCGTATCATTTTTGGACGTATAAAGTGAAAAAATCCGGACCGCATAACTAAGTTTGCTTGTGAAGGAATTTTGATAATTTTGAAAAAACTGTAGGTACTTAGCTATGAACATCGTTTTATTTTTGGTGCAATATTTGGCTCAATTCCTATCAGCTCTAATTATTTCAGATTTTTCGCTCCGTAAACTTCGGAGATAAGGGGGGGGGGGGGGGAATGGTATATTTTCAGTCATTTTTCATCATATGTTGAAAATTGAGAAATAAAATGAAAATATATTTTGAAATGTGCAGATTAAGCCCTTTCATATAATAATTATGTAACTTGACCTAGTAACCCCACTTTAAAATTTCGGACCCCCACTCCGGCCCTTTTTGCAATGAAACTAAAAACATTTTTTAATTTCAATCACTTGCAATAAAGTTAAGTAAGCATTCTTTATAATTGTTCCAAATTTGAAATCGATAGCCTTAGTAGTTACTGAAATAACCAGGTGTGACAGACAGACACACAGACGAAGTCGCACCATAAGGGTTCCTTTTTTACCATTTTGGTACGGAACCCTAAAAAACGGTAAGGATACCTACACATAACACATAATCGTTTATCAAATTATTTTATACGTTTACTGAAATGCATTCATTATTTTTCAAGTCATCATGACATCAGTAAATGATTTAATAAAAAGGCTAACCTTGACCTTAAAGTCCCCTTATTTGTGTCCTTGAGTAGACCCTCCTTTGATCAAGATTACCCTTCGCAAAACAAATACCCACGTCAACTTCCTCACTGACTTTTCAGTGATTATAATAACAATAATTATTAATATTTCTTTTATTTTAAAATTGAATCTTTGTCATTATTTTTTTTGTTAGTACCTACCCGATGTACAGAGGTCATAAAAGTTAAATGACCACAAATTAAGGTTTATTTAGACACATTCTCAAAAATAAAGGCATTTTTTGTCCCGCTTCTAAAAAATAGATGGGTAATTTTTTACCTACATTCGTTTTTAATTAATTACTTTACTTTAGTCGTTCTAAGTTTTTGCAGGTTATCAAAGTTAACGTAATTTATTATTTTTAACTGATTTTAAAAAAGGAGAAGTTTTTTAATTCGGTTGTACCTATGTAATTTTTTTTAGGTTTGTTACCTCAGAACTCCGACATTTATAAACGGATTTGGAAAATTATTTTTATTTTAAAGGATTTCTTCATTCATACTGGTCCCTTGGTCCCATAATTATAAATTTCATAAAAATCGCTTCAGCAGTTTCTAACTGGAATAACTGGAATAATGAAATACTTTTTTGTTATTACCTACACCGGAACATTTAGGGCGGCTAATGATGTAACGACCACATCAAAAATTATTATTATGTATTAAGTATGTAAGTATGTAGGTAAGCATGTAAGTAGGTACCTACTTAATTAAAAAATATTGATTGTTGATCCGAAAGATTTATTTGATTTGAAGTTCCTTTTTTACGAAAATAAAACAGGCTGAACGTCATTGTTCCTTTGTCGTCGTTCGTCATTCTGTAAAAAAGGGACAACATTTTGACAGCCTAAGTTTAATCTGTGTAATTTGTAATTTGATCGATGAATCTTTTTTAAATTAATTTTTAGGTTACACGTTGCTGCAAAAAATAAGCCATGGGTTATTTTATTATAATTACAATAATATCGTCATGGTTTTTTGATACTATGACGGTTGCAACACCGATCACATGCTTGCCGACCCTTTAAGGACCCGGTATACGCCAACGGCCTTGAGTGATTTGGGCGGTATAGCTTGAGTGTTCTGCGCTGAGCTCAAGCAACGCGACATACATCCACCGAGCAATACGACTCGCCTATCAAGGAGCGCGCTGTGCAGAATTAGACGTATTATTACTTTTTAGTATCTAAAACATAAAATAAAAAAAAAGTAACAGGTAATATTATAGGTAGTAACATAGTCTTTTCACACAAAACAAATCATGAAAATATCTTAAGCGGTTTGAAAGTAATTACGTTTTTATGTTTTGGGTAGACACGAATTCATGAAATTTATTTCATTAAGTATTAGATTACAACAATAGTTAAATATTCACAGGTACGATTGATGTATATATGTTCTAGTTTAACATAAAAAAATTGCACAACTAACCTGCATTATTTGACGGCGAAATAAGAGATTTAAAACTGGCCGTTACCATTTACCTTCGCCTTAAAATGAGGATTTACTGTGCCGACAGCTTAGGAGACAAGCAGGTCCTCCGCTGTCAGCACAGCGCATCCTCAGGAGCTCTGGCGACCTTACTCACCACAGGAACACAACACACCGAACAGTAGCGTTATTTGGCTGTGGTGTTCTGTAAGGAGGAGGTACTTGCCCAGTCAGGCTGATCTAGATTTGAGCGATATCCTGCTGTGCCCCTCCTCTCTTAAAATGGTCATCTCATCTCAAATTCTATGTGATGAACGTAATGCTATAACATTCGCAGACTCTTGAGCATAGATAACCCGCAAATGCAGCAGCCGGCCTAGCATGACCACGATAGAAACGGGTTTTGTCTACATAGAAATAGACAAAGTGACAGATAAGTGACAGATTTCATTCATAAAACGTAGAAATGTTTCTACAATCTGTCACTTTGTCTATTTCTATGTAGACAAAACCCGTTTCTATCGTGGTCATGCTAGGCCGGCAGGTACCTACTTACATACAAAATGGCGGTTTCAAGAAAAAAGCGTTTATCAGACAATTTGCACACAAATACTGCATATTTCCTTATTATTTGACTACAATTTGCACACAAATGCTGCATTTTTCCTTATTATTTGACTAAGTTCCAAAAAAATATTTCTAAGTAGGTACATAGGTACTTATAGATAAGTGTACGGGTTGATGTCATTTTCGTTAAAAACAGAAAATCATAAAAATGACGATTACTGCATTTTCAGTTATGATGGCAGTTAGCACATGCTGAATGGCACACCTAGGTAGGTATTATGTGCACGCCAGGGATCTCAGACCATAGAAACGAGGAGATATGCCATCATGGCAAATTAGTACCGGAACAACTGATGCCACTTTTAGTACATTTTTCGACACAATTACGCGCATAATTAAGCGCTCCTTGTGAATAAAAAGATCTCCCACGCATTGAACATTCCGCACACCCTCAATCTAACACTGTTAATCGTCACTCAACACTAGCACTAAACTATAACACTGTATATATACCATCGATCGTGTTCGGTTCGTCGCCAGCGCGTAAGTTTTTAATTTGAGCAATTTGCTCAAGATCAAGCATCAAGCTCAATAGCGCCTTGGCACATCTTCTTGTTTCTATGATCTGAGTCCTGAATTGTATCTACGCTAATTTTGTGCAGCTGTGAGACACAAAATAACTAACCTGTTATCGTGATTGCCAGTACCTACCTACACTTTTAAGACTGGAGTAGTATACCAAATACGGATGCAGTCCGTTCAGCGAGCAGGATTGATGTATGACACATATATACCTATAGGTGTCCTGCAGCTATGCCACACGGAGGAAAAGTACTTTAAATATTGTTGATAGCACGAAATAGATATACAGGGTGGCAGGTTAGACAGTGGACATATTTTAAGGGGTCATTGTACTCATAATTATGAACAACTTTTACTATGGGACCAACCCTGAAATCGCGAAAATAAAATCAGCCGTTCCATACATTTATGTTCACATAACTCAACAAAATGTATGGAACAGCTGATTTTTTTTTCGCGATTTACACACGGCATAGTACCTATTAGCACAGTCTAATACTGTGGTAGGTATTTGTCAACAATACGGCGACATGCGCAATTGCGCATACCCTGGATATCACAATGTCAGGCTATCAAACAGGAATATTTTCTTGTTTCATGCTTGTCAGTTCGATTTTTGTCGGAGTCGGGTTTTATTTTTTATTATTACCTACTTAGGTAACTTTATTTTTTGTCGACTGAAGAATAGAAACATTTCTTATCTTCATTTTTAACATCGCCATGCTTATATCGGTAGAAATCTTTCTACAATCTGTCATTTTGTCTATTCTTCTGTCGACAAAATCCGTTTCTATAGTGGTCATACTGGTCATGCTACGCGCCCTTACATTATTAGTGAAATAAAATTCTTAAGTAGGTATGTACCTAGGTACCTACTTTTGATAAATGAGTTAATGCTTATTTCCTGGTATTGCAGATGTGATCATAATTATGATAAAACATTAAGTTGCCATAAGACAGACCAAAAAAATAAAGTGGCAATGACGGACCCGGGGATTTTTTTAGCCTGGTAGGTAATTTCAAAATTGCTGAACTGAAAAATTTCCTACTAACTCATAACATAACAGAGTGATACAACAAGTTTTTTGTACTCGAATTAGGCAAAGGGTTAGGTTACGGCGCCATGATAAATGATAATATATAATTAAAATTTAATTTAAATCTGACATTTTAGAAACCGATGTCAATTTTTTTTTTATAATTACTTATGTAGGTACTTCATACTTGGCTGGCTAAAGTAAACATGTTTATTAATTTTTTTTTCAATTTTATTATTTTGATTATGGAAAATAAATAATCATTTTTGATGTACATACCTAAAGTACGCAATTATTGTTAATCAAAGGTTAAACAAGGGACATATTGGCGTACGACTATTCAGTATATTTTATTCCATACGGTACCTACCTGTTCGATTAACTACGGGACTAACCTTGAAATCATGAAAAAAAATCAACTGATTGAGGTCTAACATAGATCTGACTGATAGAGGCCGAAAAACGTCATCCTTAATTAATAATTCATATTCCAAATGTATGTCTGTTTATTTGTTACTTCTTGACGCATATAACTAACTGAACTCACATCAACGAAATTCCGCACAAAGCTCAATTGTGCTTAAGCTTTGTGACGACCTGCCGGCCTAGCATGACCACGATAGAAACGGGTTTTGTCTACATAGAAATAGACAAAGTGACAGATTGTAGAAACATTTCTACGTTTTATGAATGAAATCTGTCACTTTGTCTATTTATATGTAGACAAAACCCGTTTCTATCGTGGTCATGCTAGGCCGGCTGGAGATAATTAAACGATAGATACACTTTATGCCAAATAATGGTTTCCAGTAGGCGCGGCATGACTACGATAGAAACGGGTTTTGTCTACGGAAGAATAGACAAAAAGACTGATTGTAGAAAGATTTCTACCGTTTTATGCATACATAGAAAGAACTTTGTCTATTCTTTGGTAGAATAGAGATAGAATTGGTCATGCCGTGCGTGCTGGAAGATCTAAATAAATCGTGGGCGGAAGCTTGATATTATAAAATAGTGGATAATAATAGATAGACAGTGGCGTAGCTAGGTAACCAAAAGCCCTGGGGCAAAAAATAAACTAGGGCCCCAACTAAACTAAGTATTTAAAATCGTTTGTTCCGTATTCGTCATGTTCCGAATTTGTCGTAATCCAGATTCGTCGTACTCCAGATTCGTCGTAATACAGTCGACTCCATAATAAAATTACATTTATATTTATATTCCGAATGTGGGAGAAATTTTCACTAGTTCAATTTATAGTTTGTAAGTCAGAGTCCGAGGGGCCCCCTGAGCTTGGGAGCCCCGGGGCACTGCCCCGTCTAGCCCTCCGGTAGCTACGCCATACATTGTATGATAATTACTTTCATCTAATAAGACTAAGAGGTCAGTGATAGTAGATAACCCATAATTTTATGAGCTAGAGAGCGTTGAACTAACTTTGACGTTATCACTGCATGATGGTAGGTATAGATACCTACTGTATAATTTAAACGGGTGTTGAATAGGTAATTATTTTGGAATAAATAGTATTATGCTTATTAAAATAACCAAAAGGTAGTATTGAAGTAGGTAGTAAGTACCTAATACAGGGTAAAATTAAAACCAGTGCGGATATTTTAGGAGGTGAAAGTACTCATGAATATGATCAACTTTTACTATGGGACCGACACTGAAATATGAAAAAGAAAATCAGCTGTTCCATACATTTTGATCGTATTGTAGTACATTTTTGTAGGGAACAGCTGTTTTTTTTTTTTCATATTTCAGTGTCGGTCCCATAATAAAAGTTGATCATATTCATGAGTACTTTGACCTCCTAAAATATCCGCACTGGTTTTAATTTTACCCTGTATGTACTTACCTTTTTTACTACGTTTTTATTAATTCGCTTTCGTGTCTGTCTGTCTGTCTGTTCGGTACAAATTTTGCAATAAATTTTTCAAGCACTTCTTGTCATCGGATTAAGCTGATATTTGGTATGTATACCTATGTAATTTGGATGACAATGTAATAATACGGACTAAAAAGTAAAAAAATACTTACCTAATTGGATTTTTTTTTAAACTACGTTTTAAAAACGCACTACAAAGTATAAAATAATTTCTGATGAAATGAAAACGTGGAGCGCAGGCAATAAAATATAGTAAGATGCGCCCCACGTATTTTATTTCATCAGAAATTATTTTATACTTCTTAAGAGCGTTTCAAAAACAGTTTATAAATTATTATTTTTTTTTTTTTTTTTTTTATTGTTAGGTAAGTACTTATTTTATATACATTTTATACATATTTTTAAATAAGTACAAGTATAAGTAGTACATATACAAAAAATTAAAAATAGTACCCCACAGGCATCGGGAACAGGGTCCTTAAGCTACCGGCGAGCAGTTTTCTCACAATTTTGCAATGTTTCTTGGGTGAAATAATTACGTAATACTTGCCGAGACCCCACCTCTCCCATACGTGAAATTGGGTGCGATTGGGCTCGAACCCCTCCCCCCCCCTAAACGCCTCACGTAATTAATGGATGTCCCCATATCAATTAAAAAAATTACATAGATAGGTACCTAACACGTAGGCGGAAACATACATAGCTACTTAAATAAAATGCCATTGCATCAAGTGACATAATAATAACAAATTGTAGGCTGATTGCCTAAATTGGTTGGTTGCATATAAAATTTGGGCCAATTTCCTATTCGGGTCAAACTAATAAGTATCGGCGATCGATATGCAATCAACTTGGCACAATTTAAAATTAATAGATTCCCATGGTTGTTGCCTAATGAGTGTTGTGTGATTGCCAATGATACGCATATACAGGGTGGCCCGTGGCAGGTTAAACAGTAACAATATTTTAAGGGGTCATTGTACTCATAATTATGAACAACTTTTACTATGGGACCAACCCTGAAATCGCGAAAAAAAAATCAGCTGGTCCATACATTTATGTTCACATAACTCAACAAAATGTATGGAACAGCTGATTTTTTTTTCGCGATTTCAGGGTTGGTCCCATAGTAAAAGTGGTTCATAATTATGAGTACAATGACCCCTTAAAATATTGTCACTGTTTAACCTGCCACCCTGTAGGTATTTTTCACCGACAAATCTCTTCTTCACATCACTTTATGAAGTTTTAATTTTTTAAGACAAAAATTACCCCATGTTCTATTCCAAATACATACCTTTATGGCAACTTGTCATGAAAATCACCTAAAAAGTAGTAATAAAGCGTAAATCAGTCATTCCCAGTAGTCTCATTGTTAGGTTTATTTCGGTGGCACATTTTTATTTAGTTAACTGGGACATTTTAAAGGAAATACCTGTACCCTCTGCGACCAATAGGACTCTTTAAGTTAAATCTAGATTCGATATTTCCTGTTAAAATGCAGCCCTGGATCTAGGGGGGGGGGGGAGGCTAGCCGGGGCCCATACCCGGGCGGCAAATTCAAGCTTGGTAGACGAATACACTGAGTAGTGTATTCGTCTACCAAGCGTAGTAATCGCAAAGAACAGTGCTAGACCGGTCGTTGTGTTCTTTGGGGGAGGCCCATGTCCACCAGCATCAGTGGGCGTGTTATGGCTGAAATTATGCTGATGATAAGAAAAATACTGTCGGGCGGGGGCGGCATTTTTCAGTTTTTGCCCCGCCTCGAAATAATTCAAGATCCGGGGCTGTTAAAATGTCTTAATAAACAGAAAAAAACGCGCCACCGAAATCAACCAAATAATGGGACACTTGAGAATGACAAACACAATGTACTTAAATAAGGTGTTACTTTAATAATGGCAAATATTCTAGGATGATGAGGATTAAATCTAAGTAGGTACATATATACAGGGTAAAATTAAAACCAGTGCGGACATTTTAGGAGGTGAAAGTACTCATGAATATGATCAACTTTTATTATGGGACCGACACTGAAATATGAAAAAAAAATCTGCTGTTCCCTACAAAAATGCACTAGGTACAACACGATCAAAATGTATGGAACAGCTGATTTTTTTTTTCATATTTCAGTGTCAGTCCCATAATAAAAGTTGATCATATTCATGAGTATTTTTACCTCCTAAAATATCCGCACTGGTTTTAATTTTACCCTGTATAGGTTACAAAGATGCTTTTTAGCAAAAACTGATAAAAAAACGTGTCTAAATTATATTCATTTGTCCCTTCGCTAATTTGCGGTATTCAATCAAATTCAAAACTCTCTCAATTTGACGATTCGATTTTCAAAAGAACTGTCAAAATGATACGTTGTTATACCTAGGTACTTTTTTATTAGATATTATTTTTTTTAAATAATATTAAGTATGCTGAGATTATAAAGTGAAAAAAATATGTACTTACATCGTTTCCACGAAGCATCACTTTGATTGATTAGGACCTCAGATCATAGAAACAAGGAGACATGCCATCATAGCAAATTATTACCGGGACGACTGATGCCACTTTTAGTACATTTTTCGTCACAATTACGCACTTAATTAAGCGCTCCTTGTGAATAAAAAGATCTCCCACTCATTAAACATTCCGCACACCCTCAATCTAACACTGTTAATCGTCACTCAACACTAGCACTAAACTAAAACACTGTATTTATATCATCGATCGTATTCGGTTCGTCGCCAGCGTGTACATTTTATATACGGTCAATGTGACCGTATCAAAGCGTCAATTTTAGTAGCGCCTTGGCACATCTCCCTTGTTTCTATGATCTGAGATTAGGACCTTACCTAATTTATTTTGATTTGTTATTTAATTGCGACCCTTTCTTGATTACCTACTGAAGGTATTGTGTTGTATAAGTTTGTAATAGTTTCTTGCTCGTTCTATAGCTATCTACTCTATCTGTAGGTACCTTAAAGTGTGGAAATTGTTGATAAGACGCAGAGGCAGGAGCAAATATCAATTAATCGAATGGATTATTAGTTATTAGATCAATTATTTGCGGTTTGACTAGGATTGCAACAATCACGGCTCTGTCTCAATGTTAGAGCCAATTTATAACTAAAATGTGGTCGAGGAAACCCGGTTTCAGAGACAAAGTTGAACTGTCTCATGCCTGTAATTACACCGGCAACTGGACATGGACTGGTCATAATTATGACGACGTATTACGTCTAGGTCATTGTCAGAATCTTGGTAATGCGTCATAAGCAACGGCAACCTTAAACATGATACCTTTTACCCCAATTTTAAAAGTTAAGCATCTGTTACAGTTGTTTTTTAGGGTTGTCGGTACCAAAAATATATTTATTCATGTATTCATATTGCTAATTTTGTTGCACATCGCATTAATTTTATGGCTCCTACACACTATGCGACATGGCGGCAAACCCGCGCGGCCATGCCGATGCCGCCGGCATAGTGTATAGGAACCTTAAATCACACTATATTTTCTAACTTACAAGACTATAAAGTATTGAAAAAGGGCAGAAAATGTTAAGAACTATCTTAGTCTATCATTCTACTCTAAATTTTTTACTCATTTCTCCTTTTGCAGGTCTGCTGGCAGAAATTTATATTGTAATAAGCAGTAGGTACCTTTGTACTCAAATGCATAGCATAGCATAGCATAGCATATACGGCCTATAATGTTCCCACTGCTGGGACACCGGCCTCCTCTCTGTGAGAGGGAGTGGGCCGTAGTCCACCACGCGGGCCCAGCGCGGGTTGGTGGACGTCACATGTCTTCGAATTTTTTGGTTCTAGGACATGCCGGTTTCCTTACGATGTTTTCCTTCATCGTTAAAGCAAGTGATAATTAATTCATAAAACGCACATGACTTCGAAAAGTCAGCGGTGCGTGCCTCGGGATCGAACTCGGACCATTCGCCATGGGAGGCACATGGTTAAACCCTCAGATCATAGAAACAAGGAGATATGCCATCATAGCAAATTAGTACGGGAACAACTGATGCCACTTTTAGTACATTTTTCGACACAATTACGCGCATAATTAAGCGCTCCTTGTGAATAAAAAGATCTCCCACGCATTAAACATTCCGCACACCCTCAATCTAACACTGTTAATCGTCACTCAACACTAGCACTAAACTAAAACACTGTATTTATACCATCGATCGTGTTCGGTTCGTCGCTAGCGCGTACGTTTTTATTATGAGCAATTTGCTCAAGATCAGGCATCAAGCTCGATAGCGCCTTGGCACATCTCCCTTGTTTCTATGATCTGAGGTTAAACCACTAGGCTATCGCTGCTTCTGATTCTACTCAAATGATTTTTAATTTATCACTTTGCTAGCACTTTGTCCGCGTGACATACACGTAGCGCCATCTAGCGTTCTAAATCTGCTGCTCGAACAGCTGATATTTTTTTTCATATTTCAGTGTCGGTCCCATAATAAAATGTATCATATTCATGAGTACTTTCACCTCCTAAAATATCCGCACTGGTTTTAATTTTATCCTGTATAGTTAGGATATTATGCTGTTGGGTGTACTTAAAGTAATACATAATAAAATAATCATTTTAATAGTGCCAACCCTACTTTCAGTCGAAGCTGCGAAGGTGAAAACAGTATCTGGAGCGTTCATTTTAAAGTCCGGTTTGCTGAAGTTATTTCAATGGCAAATTATAAGTTCGCGATGAACCAGTGTTTTACTTTCATTCTTGTTATTATTGACTCAAACTTTGTTCACATTTTATCAGTGTTCCCCGACAGTTACAATCTAGGTGTCTGCAAGTCGCGAGTGAATCGGTTTCTTCTAGGCAAGCGTGCTCCATCGTAGACCGCGTTATCGCTTGACATCAGGCGAGATGGCGGTGAAACGCAAGCCTATTAATATCAAATAAAAAAAAAAAGGCATCATTCTATTTTTGAAAAATCTATTTTCCTAGCCAGGAAGTATCAACGGGTTTATAAACCCGTAGATTTTGAAAAAAAAAAATCATATAAAGGCAAACTATAGGAATGTGTTGATTTTTTAATAAACTGATTCATATTCGGGTTCGATTCCAGGCTAGCAAAATTAATTTTTCAGAAATCTAATTTCATTGAAATCGGCTTTGTACCTATACCAAATATTTATACGTAGGTAGGTATGTGGTACTAGTTGTGCCCCGCGGTTTCACCCCCGTTGCTCGGCTCCTAAGGGTCGTAGCGTGATGTTAAATAGCCTATACTATTCCTCATTAATCTGGCTGTCATATACAAGAAGATTGTTTTAAATCCGACTGGTAGTTTCAGAGATTACCGCGTTCAAACAAACAAACTCTTCAGCTTTATTACATTGATAGAGTTATCTTACAAGTTCACACAGTATCTATATTTCTTTACAATCTATTGCTTAGCCAGTGGTTCACCTCGGCAGACGAGTGGACTTACTGAACGGTTGCTACAACCAAACCTAGTGACCTCTTTGACTCCCAACCGGGGAAGGTCAAAATCTTCTTACATTATGTCATGTTTTGTGCATTTTGAGTTATAGATATCTATTATAGGTAGGTACCGTAAATCATGGATAAAGCCAGTCACAGACGTAGCTATAATATATATTAATATGAATCATAGCAAGGCATATTACGACATATTTTCTATATAAATTATCGAGTGACCACACACGCAGCTATATATTTCTATGACGTCACCAATACATTATACCGGTATATTAATATATATTATAGCTACGTTTGTGACGGGCTTAAATCGTAACGGGTAGGTAGCTCACCTGATTTCCAACAACTAATTTGAATTGTTAAAAAAACCGTTATGGTACTTATCCAAGATTTTTTTTAGTAACGATAATTAACAAAATGATAATTATCTTTTAATATAACTTATGTAAGCTATTCAGAAATGGTTAAGAAAAATCATACCTAAAAATTTAAACATTTGCAGTGACAGTATTAAAAAAACTGGATTCCGGTAGAGAAAATATTTGTCAATCAAAATAGAAAAATAAAAAGTTAAAATTGCTTCAAAAAGATTACAATAATGTTGTGTGACACACTTTTGGAAGTCGGTGCCAACTCAAATAAAATAAAAAAGCAAAGGCATCGACTTCTGAAACTGTTTCACTTATCTTTTTGAAGGCGGTTCTAACTTTTTTTAAGTTTTTTTTTTATAAATCTGAAATGTTAACTGTCTTCTGCTACTGACTATACCTACTGGCAGTTATTACAAAGCACTTGTTATATTATAAAATAATATTCAGTCTATTGTGACCAGATATTTTCCTTTAATCTTTCATTGTTATAACTCGGTCATTGTCATTTGTCATACAAGTTTTGCAAAATCTTATACTACTTTTATTAGATTGTTTAAAAAACCTGCCATTGTTACTAATCTTTTACTAGGACTTTTGTATTTTTCTATAACTAGCTGTTTCCCGCGGTTCCATGCACCCCCGTTGCTCGGCTCCTAAGGGTCATAGCATAATGTTAAACAGCCTATACTATTCCTCATGAATCTGATTATCATATACAAAAATATTTTACTACGTTTTTATTAACTCGTTTTCGTGTCTGTCTGTCTGTCTGTTCGGTACAAATTTTTCAATTCATTTTTCAAGCACCTGTCATCGGATTAAGCTGAAATTTGGTAGGTATACCTATGTAATTTGGATGACAATGCAATACTTATTACGGACTAAAAAGTAAAAAAATAATAATAATAAAAAACCTAAAAATGGCGCTGCTTTGTGGGATGTAAATGGCTTAAATACTTATTAATACGACTTTTTTACATAGAATTTCCTGCAACGAGGGTTACATAAAATATTGTTTTAAGAATTAATTATATTTTTAGATAAAAATACTTTTAACTAAACTGCTTGTCCACGTTTTAGCCGAGAATGGGTGATTCCCTTTTTCTAGGCATTAGGCATTCATTAAAGACACCATTTTTGCAATTCCGCATGGTTAGTTTCAAACGTAAAATACTACGCTATTATAATTGCGCATGCTCTGAAATTCTGAATGAGAGACACGGGCGACGCACGGGAAGAGTAGGCGCGTGCGCATACATTTTAGACAACTTTGTGATGCCATAAATCTCAATATTTTAGTACCTACTGAGTGATACTAAAACAAAAAACTTGAATTTTATTAATTTCATCAAATATATTAATTTAGATGTAAATCAAAACTCACCTTATATGTATTTCTTGATAGTTAATAGATATAATAGCTTTTTATTGAATTTAAAATGATTTAGAACGATAATTAATTAGCTTTGATGATAAATGGATTTTTGTAAACTTCAAAATATCCTTTTTTTGTTTATTTTTTTTTTGCAACGCTTGCAAAACTATGATTATCAGGGTCGCACGTTTATTTCATATGTATGAGGCAAGGTCGTTTGCTTGCTAAGATGTTTCTGACCAACGACCTACTAAATGTTGTTCATTTGATGCAATCATTTATGCAATTTATTTAAAACAAACAAAGTTGCCGGATGTTATCTTCTATTTTTTCTTTTTAAATTTTTTTATTAGATGAAAAAATACATATATATATTATGCAAACCAGCTGGGACAGGCTGGGACTGACTTCAATCTAGTTTTTTGTTTTTCTTAAAACAAATCCCTTATTCTTTTTATTTTTTCGCATCTAATTATCATTTATTTCACAGGTACTTTGTTAGTTTTTTTTTAATTTACATTAACACAACGGAAATAAGCGTGTTTTTTACTATAAAAACTAGAGCGACGTTTTTATCGTAAAAACTTTATTGTTAAAATTTTTTGATATCTTCTAATTAACATTTGTTTCACATACCAATTGTTTGTTTTATTTAATTCACACATTAACACAAAGTTAATAAGGATATTTTTAACGAAAAAAAAAAACAAGAGCGCGACGTTTCGTAAAAAAAACCCTTATTGTCTTTAATTTTGTGATATCTTCTAATTAGCAATTGTTTCTCAAAGGCACGTTTGTTTTTTTAATACACACATCTTTTGCAGATGTGGACGTGGACAAAGCAAATGGTGGTAGGTATGTAAGAATCGTAGCACGTGACTTTCTGTGACTTCTGCCAATTCCCGTGAGAAAAGCCTGTTTTATTTTTTTAAACAATAATTATATTTTTTTGTTATGGTTGCTTGGTTTATATATATAGGTAATAGAGGATCTTGAAAATTTACAGACATTAATTATAATTATTTATTACCTTAATGAGTGGTGGTTAAAGGAGATGCTCGCTGAAACTCAAATTTTCTTTCGTTTTTGCAAACAGCAACTCTGTTTTACGTCGTATGTTGATAAAAATACGATTCACGACGGTAAGGATATTTTCTGAATAATTATATTTAAAATCATACCTATCCATAGTCTATCAAAATCATAATGGTTTCAAGTATAAACATATTTCTGAAATATTCATAGCATAATCGGCCTATAATGTTCCCACTGCTGGGACACAGGCCTCCTCTGTGAGAGGGAGTGGGCCGTAGTCCACCACGCGGGCCCAGTGCGGGTTGGTGGACGTCACATGTCTTCGAATTTTTGGTTCTAGGACATGTCGGTTTCCTCACGATGTTTTCCTTCACCGTTAAAGCAAGTGATAATTAATTTCTAATACGCACATGACTTCGAAAAGTCAGCGGTGCGTGCCTCGGGATCGAACTCGAACCATTTGCCGTGGGAGGCACATGGTTAATCCACTAGGCTATCACTGCATATAAAGAAAGAAGAAATATTCATACTTGAGACCAATTTAGAACTTAGAAATTCGAATTTCGGGGGCACCTTAGAACATCTCTTATTATAAAATTACAATAAATTAAAAAATGACAAGTGAATATTTTGACTCAACACACAAATCAAGACACATATCACAACCCCACTAATAATATTATAAATGCGAAAGTTTGTGTGTTTGTTTGTTACTCTTTCACTCTGAAACGGCTGGACGAATTTGGATGAAATTTGAGAAAGAGGTAGCCTGGGACCTGGAGAAGTGAATAGGCCTTTTATCCATTTTTATGCAGATGAAGGCGCGGGCAACAGCCAGTTTCAAATATTTGTAAAAATATTGCATACTTCTAAACTAATACAGTTAATTACCTCTCATTTTATCCTTCACAACAAATGCATCAATTGAGTGCCTCTTTGTTGTCCTACAAGGTAATTCGAATGACCGACAATGAACTAGACAAACACTTGTGTTGATGATGTTGTGATAATCTTTATCACTGTCATCACTGTGTCAACTTGTAGATTAAAGTTATATAATTAGATTTATTGTTGGTAGTTCAATGCCTAAACTATTGAACGGTTTGACAGAACAACAATCGTGTGAATTAAATAAATAAGTAGGTAATTTAAAAAAACGTGCGAATTACTTAAATTTATTTATTCATGCCTTTTTAACATTTGTATATTAATTAATCCCTCGAAGTACTTTAAGAGATGTCCATTAGAATAAATTATTATAAAAGAAGAAAAACAACATTGAAAAAAGTAATTATTATGCGAATTTTATTATAATACGTATTTATGTAATGAATATTATGATTTTTCAAATTAGGTATTCGTAACAAATACCTATGTGGCTAGGTACTTAATGTAGGTACCTATATAGAAAACTTTCTTCTTTGTTAATGTGGCGAGTTAAACAAAATTATTAAAAGTAAAAAACCCGACTGCGTAACATTTCAATATTAACTAAACCCTTTGTCACTTTCACGATGAAGACGAATCTAGCGACTCCTCATATTATGTTAAAATCTATCAAGCCGTTTAGGCTACAGAGCGTGCCAAAGAAATAGACATACATACATACACTCGGAAAACATTACCTTCCTTCTGGGGCAGTCGGGTAAAAAACTAAAGAACTAATCAAGAGTAATTAGAAAGATTGATGTTTTGTAAAAGTAACATAGTTAAGCAACTTATGACGCCGACTGTACCGACATGACAGAAGAATATTAAATAATATTGTCATCGTTCTTATATTGTGTTAAAATTATGTAAAATGTAAAAAATATTAAATAAGTAATATTTAGTTATATACCCATTGAATAATAATTTTAAAATAACTATGCATTTTATTCCACTTATTTGTCTTATAAACTTCATGTGACTTTACCTTATTTTTTTTATTTAATAATTCGGGCTGCGGATTTGGGGAGTCTGTCTGTCGCCCGTATAGACACAGGCCCGAGACTGAAGAACTGTAGCCGTAGGGTGACGGCCGCAGAGGGTGACGGGGCTCACCTACCAACATCTGACGGGCTAATACCTGCCGGGGGTGTAGATGAATGCGCCAACGAATCCCGCTCCCTCGGTCAAAGATAACTGAAGGATCCACCCCGAGTTAGAGGGCATCCAAGAGGATTTTCCTTACGAAAAAGTCACTAACATTAACCTTGAGTGGTTGTACTTTATGGCAAGATTTTTCGTTGATTATAGCAACTACATGTGACAAAAAATATAGATAAATCTTTATGATATGAGTAATGATGTGGTTTGTTTCTTTTTTTCATAAATAACAAGAAAGACATAAATAAATCATAAAGTCACCCCTATTTTTACCAGTTGTAACCATATTTCTCCTTGAATTTACATCAAAGCAATTTGAAAATTTTCTTATTTTGGTGATGTGATACCTTTAATTTTATTTGTAATAAATTAATAAAGCGTCTAACTCGGAACAGCGCTCTATGATGGGCGAGTTCTATTACTCGGTGGACGTATGCCATAATATGACATACGTCCACCGAGCAAAAGAACTCGCTCAAGCAATATTATTGCGTGAGCTCAGATAAATGCTGAAACGCCGACCGGGACATTAGGAATAGAAAAAAAAATAATTGTGGAATCAGACTCTTTTACACCTAGATTAGGAACTTTTAAGTTTATTTTTTGGTAAACAGGTATTTATTAAAACTAAATAAAAATGCAAAAAATCATCTAATTTTCTCGGACTTAGTCTACATTCTCAGTACAACTTTACTTTGCTCATTCATATTTCACCCTTTTCGTTTTTTCGTCCGATTAACCGTTCCACATGAGCACTGTGGCCTGGGATTTCAAAGAGAGATTTGGCATATTTTGAGTTTGATTTGGTTTTCTTTCGTATTATGCAACTGTGCATGTCTAACTACCAAACCGGGACAATTGACTTACTGACCAGGACATCGGGACACAGCGGTTCAAACCGGGACATGTCCCGGTGTACCGGGACGTATGGCAGCCCTATGCTACGGTACAGTTCGGCTGCCGTATTATAACATCAATCTACAATAAACTAAAATAGTGTAATGCTAAATTAATTAAGTGTCAGGAACGCATTCTCTCAGCGGCCGGACTCTACACCACCCCAACCACTCAAAGGCCGTTGGCGTTTACCGAAGGCCAACTATACTGGCGCCCAACCTAGTTCCAAGTACACTAGCGCCCAACATAGGCACAATTATACTGGCGCCCAACGTGGGACCAAATATACTGGCGCCCAACGTGGGACCAAGCATATTGGCGCCCAAGCTGGGAATAAATATATTGGCGCCCAACTAGGGACCAGGAATGCTGGCGCCCAACTTGGGGCCAAGAATAATGGCGCCCAACATTACCAGTGTCCCGGAGTCACTCCCTCTTGTCCTCAACTAGCTCTAAGAGAGCCTCCGGGTACAGCTTGATAAGAAAACACCTTGCAGGGGAAAGTAGGTATATATTGTAATTATAATAATATAATTGATAGCTATTTCCACTTTTACACTGTTTTACAAGTATAAAGAATAATATTATGTAATCCAATTCTGATGATTTGATTATAAGCTAGATAATAATGATTGATTTATAGTATTTGTGAAATTCCTAAACAACGGTTCACGACCTGTAGCTTTGGATGACGGGAACATAATGCGCAAAACATTAGGTAAAATAAATGCATGAATCAGAGCAACGTTCTAAATTTAAATTGAATTTGGAAGCATGAAGTGGTCAGTACTTAATGAAAGATTGCCAGTACTAAGCAATAAAATGTAGGTACACACAAAGTACCATTTTATTCTTTTACTAATTCGGTATGTACCTAATACCTACACTGCATCTTCTTGACATTGTTTACTTAATTTGGGTATTAAGATTCAATCTTTAAAGTGACTTTGACGAAATGATAGGTACTTTATGAGTACGCAACAGGTAAATCCGTAAATGGCTAAAATTGCAGGTGGATCTGATAATATTTTCTCGTAACCGTCATTGTCAAGGTAATTTAAGACACTATTTTATTTATAAGGAATTAATCCTTAACGTTATAAAAACTTAAATAGCTCTTATGTTAATCACCATCTCTATTCATTGACACAAAAATGACAAGGATAGTACTTACCTAGTATTTTTAATCAGTGGTAAAAGTGACATTTTTTTTTTAATAAGACGCATTATGATTGAGTATCAAATGACATTGCTCATTCAAATTCAAAAGTACCTGCTGATTTTAAAATTAGGTGGTATTCAAATGTCAATACCTAAACTTGATATTTTAAAACATAATAACATTAAGACAGAATTAAAAGAATTTAATAATTTTAACTTGACATCTCCACGCGTTCCTAAGAAAAAGGGTCTTGACTGAGAGACTGACAGACGGATAGCGAATGAACCTATTAGGGCTCATTTTTATGTACCTACGTAACCCTAAAAAACACCTTTAGTTTACAAAAAAAAAAAACTTTTTAGAAATAAATTAATACCAGTCCTTTTTTAGTTTTATGAAATGTGTTTTATTTTAACGGTCATAATGTACAGGAAAAACAGGTGTGAGATTGTCTTTTTGGCATATCTGGCGTATTATTATCATTTCCTAACCATAAAAAGCGCAACGACCTTTTATAAAAATAAAATGAAGGGCTCGAGGCCACAATACCTACTACAGAAGGATGACACTGCAAATACAGTTAAACAAATAGCGACTCTTGTAACAACGCAATAAAGTCTAATTCAGCTTGAACACTGCTGCGTGCCTAAAATTATATTAACCTACTAGGTACCTAGTCCGTACCTAGGTCGAGACGTGTGCGTTGATTCGGTCTGAATCTATACCTAGGTACTAATATTATAAAGCTGAAGAGTTTGTTTGTTTGAACGCGCTAATCTCTGGAACTACCAATCAGATTCATAAAATTCTTTTTGTATATGATAGCCAGATTCATGAGGAATAGTATAGGCTTTTTAACATCACGTTACGACCCCTAGGAGCCGAGCAATGGGGTGACACCGCGGGGAACAGCTAGTCGGTGATAAAGGGTGTCGAAAGATTCGTCGAAACTACTAAAAGTGTGACATGAGTGCCTTATTATTTTCGATTTATTACATTTTTACCCGACTGCGGCGAACCCCAAAAGGAGGGTATAGTGTTTCACCTGTATGTTACTATGTATGTATGTATGTGGGTATGTATTTCCGTTTCTGTGTTCCCTCCTAGAGACTAAACGAGCGGTCGGATTTTAACATATGATAATCACTAGATTCGTATCAACGTCGCGAGTAACATAGGCTATATGGATTATGAAAAAAACCAACATGGCGGATTTTAATCGCCATTAAGTGAAGTCGTAAAAAATAAAAAAATCTGACATGGTCGTGTGGGGTATCAAAATGAAGGGCTCAAAAAGACGATTACGAAAAAATATATATCTTATACGTTAAAAAAGATTTATCTAAAAAAAATATTTACTTAAAAAAAACTGATTGATTTTTATTTTCTTGTTACTTCATCATGTCATATCAAAATGAAGAGCTTAAAGAGACGATTGCGAAATTATATAATATTATGTCATGGACATGAAAAACTAAAAAGGGAAAAATAAAAATAGACAATTAAAAAATTTATAAAAACCCGACCGGGGTTTGCCCTACGTCTTATCTTGTGTTATAGACCCCCCAAAAATAAAAGGAAAACAAGACATTGCAGTCGGGACCCAGTGTTTCCGGGTAATAGTCATATAATGGGTCCCGACTGCAATGTCTTGTTTTCCTTTTATTTTTGGGGGGTCTATAACACAAGATAAGACGTAGGGCAAACCCCGGTCGGGTTTTTATAAATTTTTTAATTGTCTATTTTTATTAACAAAATATTAATTAACAACATTTTTTTGTCGCTATGGAATTAAATACTTAATTGAAATGTAGAGAAGATCTACATTTTTGTATAAAAATAATTCAACTTACTGCGATTATCGTAAGCAGTCGGCAGTGCTAGTTTACGTAGGTATAAAAGTAGCTATAGGTAGGTACGTGAAAGTGTACAACCGTTGTATAAATGTTTAACATCTCATTTCCGATGGTTAACGTTTCGATGTTGACATTGAACTTCAGGTCATCTGTTCTGTAACTGGTATTTATGGATTTCTCAATTACCTACCTACTTTAGGGAGCACTGATGGCTCAATGGTAGGGTCAGTCATTCATATAATTGGTCGTATATTCAAGTTTCGAAGCAACTCTGATTCGGATTTGATTCGAAGTTATGACGAAGAATATACGACCAATTTTGAATGATAGTGAACTTGCTAAAGAATCCCTTTCCCTGACTGTACTTACAAGTAGTAAGTCGTGGGCTCGTAGTCGTAGACAATCTTTAAAAAGCTAAAATACAAATATTAATGTTTAAACAGGATTTTATTAGTATATTGCATTTGGGAGATGTTTTAAAAAAATATTAGTATACCTACTTTTTAAATTCTTTTATTTCTGGGCGCCATTTTTTATTATCACGTTACATTGTCAATTGAATTGACATTTACAAAAGTCTAGTTTTGTCCATGCTCGAATAAATAATCTCTCTAATGCATTTAGGTAAACCTACCTATCTAAGATTTCGCAAAGAACATCCCACGCAGGAAATGGCGTAAAACAATGTTATAGCATGAAAATCACATCATAATGACGTATCTTCTTTTAAAACGACTTTCCATTTTAAAACGAAGAAAAAAAAGATGAAATCGTAAAGTTTCACTGCATTGTAAACAAAAAAAATTATAAGGCGTATCCATTGATTGCTCATTGACCAAAATTAGTACCTAAAGTGGAACAACTTCGCTTTTTAAAACAAGTTTTGTACTTGAAAGTAAAAGAAACCTGTAATGCACTGAACACGAATTTTTTGGCGTATTATTCAGTATCACCCGATGGGCGTTTGTGCACTTATAATTTGTATTTTAAGGATCCGATATAATCCGATCCGGATAAAAGGTGTTATCGTTAAATAAATTAAAATAAATAAATACTTAATAACACTTAAAAGAATAATTAAAATAGGAAAAAATGTTTTAAAGAATTCGAAAGTAATAAAATACATTACGATCCCTTATCATACCTACTTACAAACGTGAAATTCCACTATAGGGACCTACTTACTAAAGAAAAAAATAAATTAAAATAGCATAAAACATGTTTTAAAGAATTTCAACTTAATCAAACACATTAGGATCCCTTATCTTAATTACTTAGGTGAAATTTCATTTCCATAAACCGACAGTTTTAAATCCGTATTAAATCGTGGTGATTAATTTAAATTCGAAGATACAAGAGCAGGTATTCATATTTCCATGAATATAAGGAATTTTCTGAACGTAATTTTCATAAAAAAGTAATATGAAAAAAAAAAATGTGTCCAACTTAAAACTTGTACAGTCAGCTACAAAAGTTAGTTAACATTGTTACTGTTAGGTACGTTTACATAACATATACAACAAAATTGTCACAAGGATAATCAATACACTGGTTTTCAGCATTTTATGTTATAATCAAGAGATTAGTTATTATAATTTTATGAGTATTTGTTCCGTTTTTAATATATTTTTAGTTTTAAATTAAAAAACTGAAGTGCTAACCGACTTTTGTTACTAACGCAGCCTGTGGGTAAAGATAGGCTTAAGATATATAATTATGTAGATAAAATAAACATATTAAACAAATATGATTATAAGATATTTAACGTACACTAATATAAGTCAATTTAGCTGACAGAAATTATCTATTTAGCCGCTAAACAAGAGATAATTATATAATTGTCTCGTTAACGCCTCACGCTTTTTCCTCAGGCGGGTAGGCAGAAACTACAGATCGCCTCGTGCCATGTTCCTTACAAAATACAGTTCGCACGATCTTAATTGGCTGGGCAGAAGTTAGTCATGCTAATTTAAATTGCGGATGTTCCCTTCATAGATAGAAAAAAAAAGTATATTTTTATAAAACACATGTAACTTAGTTACTTCACAAAAATATACTTATCAGTTATTTTTTAGGGTTCCATACCTCAAAAGGAAAAATGGAACCCTTTATACTTAAGATCACTTTGTCGTCCGTCTGTCTGTGGTAAGTCCAAGGCATCTGCTTATAGATGTCGCCACTAGAAGTATGCAATAGCGGCATCTTGCTCACAGATGGTGCTATTACATATTTCTAGTGGAATGTTTTAAGTATTTTATTATGGATGTACTATCGATATACATAATTAAGTTTATATGGAACCCTCAGCCCCCCAGGGCGCGAGTCCTACTCGCACTTGTCCGGTTTTTTTAGTAAAACACTGTTTTCTTAGCGACTGTACAGTCACGAGCAAAAATATGTATACAGTTAGCAAGATTGAATATCGATTTTTGTTGATTTGATGTGTTTGGAGACTATTTATGCACTCATAATTTAACAAATTTAATAAATATTTAAACGAAGATCGTTGTTGAATTTCACTAATTATACTACTAACATCTTTTTGCTCGTGACTGTACCTACATGTTTTGGTGAGTCAACTTCAGCCCAGTTAAGTTAGATACGTGCGAATTGTGCCAACTCCTTTTGCTTCGTCCAAGTTCACACATTTCGTCATACACACGCGCGCCGATCGAGAATTATTTTTAGAGATAGCTAATTGTAATTACTATTAAGTATCTTAAATAGTATCGTAGTGTCATATTTATTTACTAGATTTATGGTAGGTAGGTACAGCTACGTTTCAGAACGTGTAAGTTCCGGCAAACTTATTTGGTGGATTTTATTGCATAAACATTGTGAAATATTTTTTATTGATCTGGTTTTATAATGTCAAGATAGTTCCACTAAGCCTCGAATACGAGATCTGACAATAACTAATGTAACTAGACCTTTTTAAATTATTATGTACCTACTTTTTTTTGTATTTTTATTTAAATTTCTGATTAGACATGTCAGAAAAATGATGAAATCTAGTCTGAAATCGCCAATATGTCGCGGCCTCAGATCATAGAAACAAGGGAGATGTGCCAAGGCGCTATTGAGCTTGACGCTTTCATACGGTCACATTGACCGTATATAAAAAGTACACGCTGGCGACGAACCGAACACGATCGATGATATAAATACAGTGTTTTAGTTTAGTGCTAGTGTTGAGTGACGATTAACAGTGTTAGATTGAGGGTATGCGGAATTTTTTATGTGTGGGAGATCTTTATATTCACGAGGGGCGCTTGTAATTGTGTTAAAAAATGTAATAAAAGTGGCGACAGTTGTTCCTGTACTAATTTGCTATGATGGCATATCTCCTTGTTTCTATGATCTGAGGTCGCGGCATATAAGCAACTTTGGAGATCTTCAATCAATATTTATAAAATAAAACTTGATAAAATCAATGGCCTATGCTCAATAGTAAACTTTTTTATGTCGTAAAAATGCTATCAAATAAACGTTTTTCAGAATCAGAATCGATACAGAATCAAAGAAAAATATTGTCCGAATAATTTGTCCACGTGGAGCATGATCAAATTATTTGAGAATCCTAAATAAATAATAAAATAAATAACTGGCACTTCTTATTTCGTGGATCTTGATTATGTTAAAAGGATGTTTTTCCTGCATTTTATAGGTCAGTTTGTCAATATATCAGTAACAGGCTCTATAGGCGCCATGCTGTGACTTAAAACGACTGGCTTTCAGACGTGAGTTCGATGCCCGGAATAAAATATTTGTGTGACCTACAATCAATTGTTCCGGGTCCGAATATTTGTGGAATAAAAAGAAACCGGTAAACGTTATTTTTCTTAAAGTTGTGTCAGTTTAATCAACTTTTTCAAATAGCTGTTATTGCAGGCTATCTATCAGAACCCTAAATAGTTAGTAGATAGAATAATATACTTACCTAATTACCAAATCTTGTTTATTCATTTTATATTCATTACTTTATTTGTCATGTTTTTGAATTATCCATTCATAATATTAAAAAAAAACATAATAATTTAATTATAATCGTTTATTCATGTTAAAACACATATCATTTCAATTTTAATATTTATCTAAGTAGTATAAAAACACACAAAAATAAGCTTTATATTATTGTAAAAATTATGATTAAATCTTTATTCTCAATTAATAAGCAACGTCTTGTCTTAGGAAATAGTACAGCTATGTATTTTAAACAAAGTAATATAACAACGATGGTTTTAATAAATAAAATAAATCGATTAGGTACCTACATATTAATCACTTACTTTTGATGTTGACTATACATTGACTTAAGTATAATTTACTAATTTACGGTGCCAGTTCTATTTTCAATCTTACCCGTATTATCTCTAAAATAAGTTATATTAATAAATTGACATGCTAATAAACGATTTTATTTTTAAAAACACAAATTGGCATATTAATTGTTACGAAGTAAAATGTTACCTACTTAAATAATCTGATTGCATTCTTGATTATTTGTATGTAACAAAAAACATTTGAATATTTTAAATAAACTAGGTAATACAAGATGACTTTTTAATCATCATCCAATTATTTTCAAGGCATTAGGTTATAATCAGGCACTACATATTAAAAAAAAAAATAGGTAAAATTTTTATAAGTAAATATTTATACCGTTCGCGTTCCCCGAATTCTAAATCATCGCGCATGCACTGAATAAGGGGCAACCTCAGATCATAGAAACAAGGGAGAAGTGCCAAGGCGCTATCGAGCTTGATGCCTGATTTTGAGCAAATTGCTCATACTAAAAACGTACGCGCTGGCGACGAACCGAACACGATCGATGATATAAATACAGTGTTTTAGTTTAGTGCTAGTGTTGAGTGACGATTAACAGTGTTAGATTGAAGGTGTGCGGAATGTTCAATGCGTTCAGATCTTTTTATTCACAAGGAGCGCTTACTTAATTATGCGCGTAATTGTGTCGAAAAATGTACTAAAAGTGGCATCAGCTGTTCCCGTACTAATTTGCTATGATGGCATATCTCCTTGTTTCTATGATCTGAGGGGGCGATGCACAGGTGTAGCCGAAAGGGTGCGCGTACATTATAGACAATTAAGTGACGCCTTTTCTTATTATTTTGGTAGGTTAGGTAGGTACCTGAGTGATACTAAAACAAAAAACACGGGTTTTATTATTTTCACCAAAACCTGAATATTTAAAAGACGTTCGCAGTTTTGGGCTTGATCAGGTACAGTAATAAAAGCTTAACCAAAAATAAAAATATATTTTAATTGTTCCTTGCCTAATTTATCTTAGAGATTAATCTCTAAGATAAATTAGGCAAGGAACTACACAACAAGATTTTTGATTCCAATTCTTAAGAATTGGAATCAAAAATCTAAATAAATAAGAAATAAAATGATTATGCCGTTGACATTTTGAAAAAACCAATATGTAAAACAAAAACGGGTGCATGCGCCCTGGCGCGTGCCTCCATAGAATATCATGTCGACAGCAATTAAAACCTTTGAATTGAGAACTCATTAGTCGGGCTGTACTTCATTGGATCATTCACACCATAAGTATGGTGTGAATGATCCAATGAGGTTAAGTAACCTCACTGTCACAAATACGAAGATTTCTCTTTAACCCAATTACGTACAAAAACAAAAAATGAATTTAATTACTCTTAAAATACTCGATCACACCAAAATAATTTCGTATCTGTACAGACTTACACATTTTGAAGCCCAGCGTTCTATGGGCGTCTGCCAGTCTCCTTTGGATGGTGATTAAAAACTCACGTTGATATCCCAAAAATAATATGCAGATACAAAAAAATAACAGATACAAATAAAAATCTTTTTTACGACTGGTTTGACCACATCCTTATAAGTAAATATTTTATCGATACAGACCTTATTTATTATGTTTATATTATGTAGGAACGACTAATATTTTGAAATCAGTAAATATTTTCACACTTATTTGGCAGATCATTTCATACAAACTGTGTTCTATTTTTGGATTTATTTAGTAAATATAATTGGCAATCTTGAGACTGCGAAACTCTTCATTTTATATTTATTTTGTTAATCCTAATTTTTGATCCATGCAACGACAACTTTGTCAAATCGATAATTGTTACGATTGTTTATTTTGAGAATAAAACTTTATAATGCACCTAATTATTATTCAAGTGTCGCCATTAATCTTGTAATACCGTAAACTTACGAACTTAAGTAGAATTTTAATAATTATGTGAAAGCAGATAAATGTAGAGAAAAATATTTTTTTAAATCATCAAGGTAATGTTTTGAACTTCTTCCGTTATAAAAGGAAATGTTTTGATTTCAAATCTTGTTCTCGTTTTGATTTCAAAATGAAAACATGAGTTCATTTTGAAATTAAAACAAATGTGAAGTGATCTGAGAGCGTTTTTGTTATGATTTTATAAGATTAAAAATTGTAACTACCTAATGAAACAGTTGTTTTTCTTAGTTTTTGTTCATTTTAAGTTTTAGAGCCTTTCTTTTATTATAGAACAATGTGATTTTTTATGATAAATCGAAGATAAAAAATAATGAATATAACCGAATTTAGTTAAAAAAAACGCAAAATATTTTTCTCCTAGAAATAAGAAAAATATAATAAAGAGGGCCAATATAAAAACTAAAATAAAAACAAAAAAACTGACCTTAGAAAAAAAACTCCAAAAAACCACATACACTAAACAGTCATAACAAAAAAGTCCATGCACAAACTATAAAAAAAAAAATACAAAATAAAAATAACGAAGCACAAAAATAAGATATTGTATTTTCGAATTAAGTATTTAAAATTCGAATTCGCGCGCGCGCTCGGCCGGCTCGGCCGTGGTCTATTGCGAAATGCTGTGCGTTTAACCTTAGCTGAGCACCATTCATCTGTCATACGGCCTCTGCTTATACTTTAATCCACGAATCGCTACTTAGTATATTCTTCGGTTAAGGACGTGAATTTGAATGATGTCTAAGGGCTGAGAATTTATATATGTACTCGTATAGCGGGTTTATTTAATTGAGTACGGTCACAGATGAGATAAGTTGACGCTGCTCTACTGTGGATGTCATTTTAGATGTAATTGTTTTTTATTCGGGCTGTGAAAATATTTTAATACAAATTAAGTAAAATTTTTTGTACGCTGAATGTAATAAATTAAATTTTCTCTGTTATCTAGAATTATTATTGCATAATTATTGTTTTTTTACCTACGCCTTATTTGTGTAGTATTTTTTCCTTAGCATTTTGTTCTGTATGTTTTTTTTTACAAGTTATTAAATTTTTAATAAAAAAAATCCTTGCAATGCATTTTTTTTACGTGAGTACCTACTTATTTAAAAATAATGTTCTTCAGTCCATCCTTAACTGCTGATGCAGATGAATTGTCCTTTTATCTTGTCATGTATTTTACGTGTATTTATTAATTTAACGCTGTCTCGTCTCGCTTTGATCCCAAAATTAATGCCAAGGTTTATTATTACAAGGATATGACAGTAGAATGGCTATAATAATAACTATTAGGTGCGACGACCGATGTTTAAGGACACAATGTTTTACTTAATAATCACGTGAACGGATCTTGAGATAAAATCAGAAATTCACGCGATTGTCTCGTGAGGTTACGCTGAATAGGCACAAACGATGGAATTCTTCGTGCCATGAATGTTTTTTTTCGATATATCTTCTGTGATCTGTCCCGGATGCTTAGTAACTGTAAAAAAAGGAAAAAAATAAACATTTTAATTAATTACCCAATTAATGTACTTAACATTGAAAGCATTTTTATGTTCTTTTTTTTATAATTAGAATATTTTGAATAGATAATGAATAAAAAACAGGTTTTTTAACTAAGTATTGTAGAAATGTTATGTATTGATCATGGTAAATGGGTTAACTTTTTGCGATTTTGGAATTAATTATTAAAAGAACCAGTTAATTAAATATTTACATAGATAAAACAACATTTTGTATTTGTAACAAAAAAAATATAGGTAGGTAAGGTAAGCAAATTATCAGTGAGTTCAATATTTAATTTTATAAGTACATCAAAAATCAAGTTTCATCTCTGATGCTGACTGTACCTTAAAAAATGAGTCAAAATTTTTCGTCAATTTACTTATTTAAAATTATATATAAGTTATAAGTTTTACTAAACTTGGTATAATTTTAGGGGCGCTCTCGGAATTTTGTCTCCTCTCTCGCTTGCACAGAATCATTTTTAAGAATGATGAATGAAAAGATGCATTTTTAAAAATGTAATCTGATAGTGAACTACAAAATAATATTAGTTTTACAGGTAAATAATTAAAACACATTTCTACTGTTATATCTAATAAACAAACTTAAAAAACAATTATGATCTGTTTTTGAGGTTTGTTTAACTCATGTGTTTTTAATAATTAAAATTGAGTGTAAATTATTATAATTAATATAATTTTGTAGTTCGCTATCAGATTACATTTTTTAAAAATGCATCTTTTCATTTAATATTCTTAAAATATATGGTTCTGTGCGAGCGAGAGAGGTGCTGAATGCGAGAGCTCTCTTAATATTGATTTAAATATGTTTTATTACTAATTTAAATACTTTTATCACTGTTATAAAATCCACCATTAAAAGCGACTTATTTCTGTTAAATATTTTGACGACCGCCGGCTAATTTTCGTTTCACTAAGGTAGGTACCACAATAAATTGACAAGGAAAGCTTGTGTTACCACTACAAATAATTTCTCACCTGTAGATAATAATTAAAGAAGGGAGGAGTAAAATCTGCTTTCTCCAAATTATGAGAGATGAATATAATTAACCTTAACAAATTCAGTTCCTGACATTAAATTTAAATTTATAATAACTAGCGACCCGCCCCGGCTTCGCACGGGTAGCACCATGTGCCTACGGTAGGTACCTACGTGCAATCTAAGTTCACCGGCCTGCGAGACTCGAAGTTTTTCCGTCGTCGCTCGGCGTGATTGGAACCAACCCTGCAATCGCGAAAAAAAATCACCCGTTCCATAAGTTTGTGTTCATAAATCGACAAAATGTATGGAACTGTTGATTTATTTTTCGCGATTTCAGGGTTGGTCCCTCAAAAATTGCGCATAATGATGAGTATAATGGCCCGCTTTGACTCTTTGAGGAATGTCGCCTAATGGGAGACACGATGAATAATAATAAGGGTTTATCTATATCTATGTAAAACTCGATTTATTATAGTCGTGTAAAAAAACTTGCTGTTTTTGGGGAAGAAGGGGTAATGAGAGTCATCGGGCAATGGTGGCCACCTACAAATCTACAAAACTGTAGTGACAGCGACACCTGCCATGTAAAATATTGATATTCAGCCGCAACTACTTACTACTACTGGAAGCCGACCCCAATTTAGTTTGGGAAAAGGTTAGGCCACAGGTTCCCAATAAAGTATTATATAAGGGGGCCGTTGGATTTTTTCTTGTAAAGGGGGCTGGAGTCCATAAAAGGTTGGGAACCTATGGCCTAACCTTTTCCCAAACTAAATTGGGGTCGGCTTCCAGTGTAAGTAGTTGCGGCTTTCGGTTTCTTCTAGGCAAGCGTGCTCCATCGTAGACCGCATCATCACTTAACATCAGGCGAGATGGCTGTCAAACGCGAGCCTATTATTTAATAAAAAAAAATAAAAAAAGTCCACATGACAGCGCGGTACCGCGCGCAACTACTAACCGCGCGCGCAGTACAAGACCTTATCGCTTCATGTAAACGATAAGTTACACTAGTTTGATCTTGTACCGCGCGATTTCTCTTTAGCTAGGGGTTTCTCCGCGCGGTGTCGCGCGGTCATATAAACTTAGCCTAAAGCTTTCATTTGAGTTCTCGGTTATGTGACTCTTATTTCCTTCTTCTCCCCTAGGTACCTACTGACAATCTGATGTGGTTTTATTGCCTATGTAAGTAAAAGATTTTGATCTGTAAACGTGCTGTTTTTCTAAAGGTTATTTGGACACTTATTCAGAGCATCATTTCACGGGTCAAATAAAAAATTCGGACATTCGTACATAAATTGTATGGCTAATACGGCTATGGAGACTCGGAAAATTTTTAGCCGATTTATTTGGGAAAATCAAAACGAATTTGACAAAATAATAAAAAGTCAATGAATTTGAACCACATTTGTACGCCTCCTGGCATAACATAGCGTCCTATCTTTTAAACATAAGAACTGTATTCTTTCTTCTACCTATGTTAAACAAATAATAAATGATTTGATTTGATTTTGATTTGATTTAAAATAAAAACCAACCGAATGCAGAACCTCCCCCTTTTTGGAAGTCGGTTAAAAATACTATACCTAGTCAATACAATCACGCCATCGGCAAATTCAGAACATTATGTTTAAAGTGGAAATTACAGAAACCTAAAGGTTAACCGGAACCTAAGTGGACTAACCCATTGTTTTGGTTAACCCTTAAAATAAAATAATTAACCAATATATCTACGTTTTGGATTAACCCGTATGATAATGTTGAATAATCGGTGTTAATGGGATATACAGGGTAAAATTAAAAGCAGTGCGGATATTTTAGGAGGTGAAAGTACTCATGAATATGATCAACTTTTATTATGGGACCAACACTGAAATATGAAAAAAAAAATCAGCTGTTCCATACATTTTGATCATGTTGTAGTGCATTTTTGTAGGGAACAGCAGATTATTTTTTTCATATTTCAGTGTTGGTCCCATCGACAGACAGACGGACAGCAGAGCCTTAGTAATAGGGCCCCGTTTTACCCTTTGGGTACGGAACCCTAAAAAATACCTACTAAGTATAAACTAACGCTAGCAAAATCTTGCCATCATGCTAATATTTTAGCTTCGATAGGTGCGCAGTTAGAAAAATCGGGTTATATTTGATCAGCCGGCCTAGCATGACCACGATAGAAACGGATTTTGTCTACATAGAAATAGACAAAGTGACAGATTGTAGAAACATTTCTACGTTTTAAGAATGAAACGGTAGAAATGTTTCTACAATCTGTCACTTTGTCTATTTCTATGTAGACAAAACCCGTTTCTATCATGGTCATACTAGGCCGGCTGGTCCGGATACATAATTATTTTCTATCACTTTCTAAAAGGTTTATAATAAATGAACGAAAATTAACTTTAGATAAACTATGTAGAATAGGGTTTCATTAAACGGTATCTCCGGTTTTTATAAGCTTTGGGTATTCAACCGGAGATATTAATTCGAATTAATTCGCAATCATATAATTTTAAATGTCTCATTTCAAATACTTAGTAAAAATAATAAACACACATCATTCTCCTTATGGCTGCAGTAAAGTGCCTACCTAATTCAAGTTTTTCTTGAAATATTAACCGTGCTTGCTCCAAATGTGTTGATTAAAAAAATAAAAGTGAAAAGAAGAAAATAAAATTGAAAAAAAAAAATGGAGCATGCACGTAGGTATTAGGTACCTACTTCCGCACACGGTTTCCGAAAAATCATTTTTTTTAATAGGAGGAAGTAGACCTAGATCATATGACACTAGGTATTTAAATTCCAGACGGCCATGATCGATTTTGAAAACGGAAATTAAAAAAACCGGCCAAGTGCGAGTCGTACTCAAGCACCGAGGGTTCCGTATCAGTTTTGGACGTATAAAGTGAAAAAAAATCGGACCGCAAAACTAAGTTTGTTTGTGAAAGAATTTTGATGATTTTGAAAAAACTGTAATAGTTAGGAACATCGTTTTATTTTTGGTGCAATATTTGGGTCAATTCCTATCAACTCTAATTATTTCAGATTTTTCACTCCGCAAACATCGGAGATAAGGGGGGGGGAATGGTATTTTTTCAGAAATTTTTCATCATAATATGTCGAAAACTGTGAGACATAAAATTAAATGAAAATATATTTTGAAATGTGCAGATCAAGCCCTTTCATATGATATGTCACTTGAAATTTTGGACCCCCACTCCGGCCCCTTTTGCAATGAAAATAAAAATATTTTTTGAATTTTTTCATTTGCAATAAAGTTGGGCAAGCATTTTTTATAACTGTTTCAAATTTCAAGTCGATAGTTTTAGTAGTTGCTGAAATAAGCAGGTGTGACAGACAGACAGACAGACAGACGAAGTCGCACCATAAGGGTTCCTTTTTTACCATTTTGGTACGGAACCCTAAAAAGATGGTGAGGAAGGTGATCAATGGTATTATAAGGTCATAAATGAATCACCAATGTCGTGTCACTTTACTAACAATAGTATAAGTCATTATTGTAATTACTAACACACTGGATCTTAGTTATCTGTAATAAAAGAATTTTATTTATAACACATGGGTGTTCAAATACATATTATATCTATGTACTAGAAAAAAAAGCATTAACCCTCCTTCTGCGGCAATCGGATTAAAAATAACATTTTATTTATCTTATTAAAACTAGTTTTTAGACTAGGTATTATGATATTACTCAACACTTAGGTAATGTAATGCCACAACTTTGCATAATATTTTATTACATCAAACTAAATTAATAAAAACTTACTTAGTTATAATATATTCAAGGTTTTTCTAACGGGATTGTAGTGTATGTGGAGCAACAAACTTCGATAGAGGTAAACTTTATATATATATTATTATTTATTTTACTATTTTACTACTTGCATTAAAAGGGCACTGGCAGACGCCCATAGAACGCTGGGCTTCAGATTGTGTAGGTCGGTACAGATATGAAATTAGTTTGTTGTGATCGAGTATTTCAAGAGTATTTAAATTCATTTTTTATTTGTTTTTGTACCTACGTAATTGGGTTAAAGAGGAATCTTCGTATTTGTGACAGTGAGGTTAAGTATGGTGTGAATGATCCAATGAAGTACAGCCCGACTAATGAGCTCTCAATTCAAAGGTTTTAGTTGCTGTCGACATGATACTCTATGGAGGCACGCGCCAGGGCGCATGCACCCGTTTTTGTTTTATTGTTTTTTTTTTAAATGTCAACGCCATAGTCATTTTATTTCTTATTTATTTCGATTTTTTATTTCAATTCTCAATCTCTAAGATAAATTAGGCAAATAACAATTAAAATATGTTTTTATTTTTGGTTAAGCTTTTATTACTGTACCAGATCAAGCCCAAAACTGCCGAAGACGTCCTTTTGAATGCGATTTAGCCCGTCTTTGTTTTTCTCAGGAACTGTGCATTTTTTTGGAATAAAAAATAGCCTCTACCGCTCAGGGATACTGTAGCTTGCTATTAGTAAAAGAATTTTCAGAATCGGATCAGTAGTTTCGGAGATTACCCCCCACATATACACAAACTCACAAAACTCGCAATATTAGTATAGCTTAGAGCTGTGCCGTTGCGTTGCGATACCCGTTTTTTTTGTTTTTTTTACAGAAGCTTTCATTGGTGTCCCTACAAATGTGCAAAGTTTCAAGTCAATCGGATTAATGGTATAGGAATGCCTATGGGACAAACAAACAAGCTATTTTTTTACTTCATATAATTTGAGCCTTACCTATTTAACAACACCATGTAGGTGCGTAGAGATATCGTACGATGTGGGTTTCTATGTTACATAATATAGGTATAGATCTCAAGTTCAGTCTGACAGTTTGAGTACTTTATGCGACCTACCCAAATGTCCTTTCTGATAGTAATGTTCGCTGGGTCGTTGAGCTCCCTAAGTCAGGGTTGAGCTACCACGATACTCAGCACATGCGTGCACAGTCAGGATAGGTCCACTCAAATCTGTATGGCTCTTTCCTTTAAAGGCCATTCCAGACTAACCTGCATGGTCCTTGCATAGTTTCATTTTAATTTGTCTGGACTTTAAAAGAGACGGTCAGTCTCTTTTAAAGTCGTTTGAGTTTGTTTCGGAGTTTCTTCTCAAAGGTAGTCAGATAGGAAACACCGACCTCATCTAGCTTAAAAATCAAAACAATTTTTGACGTGTAAAAGTGTTACCTGTAACCTATTTACAGAATAAAATATCATTTCATCATCATCATATCATCATTTCATCATCATATCACCTGACGAATACTAGTAGGTCAAAGACCCATGGCCGGCGAAGATGGTTCAAGCGATGTCATTCTGTTTATTTATTAAAATTATTTTTAACAGAAATACAGAGGGGATCGTGGCTAAATAACAGCCGCGCTGATCGATCGATCTGCGAGGTTAAGCTGCACTTGCCGCGGTCAGTCCTTGAATGGGTGACCGTTCTTTACACATCGAGACCCCTCCGTGTCTCGGAGAGCACGTTAAGCAGTCGGTCCCGGTTGTCATAGGAATATCTTTGACAATCGTTACGGGTAGTCAGAAGCCCTAAAAGTCTGACAGCTGGTCTAACATTTGAATACCGGTATTACCCATTAATTGGGTTGTGGAGGTCAGATGGCAGTCGCTCCACGTAAAATATTGATATTCAGCCGAAACTAGTTAGACTGGAAGCCGATCGCAATATAATTTGGGAAAAGGCTAGGCAGATGATGATGATTTTAACAGAAATATAATTAACATCTTGTACCTACGGTGTCTTATTTAACTAGCGGTTCCCCGTGGTTTCACCCCCGTTGCTCGGCTCCTAAGGGTCATAGCATGATGCTAAATAGCCTATATTATTCCTCATGAATCTGGCTATCATACAGCATGTAACAAAAACCCTGTTGTACCCCAAAAGGGGTACTCATACTCATCATTATGAACAACTTTTACTATGAGACCAACCCTGAAATCGTGAAAAAAAATTAGCTGCTCCATATTTTTTTTTGAGTTAAGTGAACATATCTAAATGTACCTATATGGAACAGCTGATTTTTTTTCACGATTTCAGGGTTGGTCCCATAGTAAAAGTTGTTCATAATGATGAGTATAATGACCTCTCTTTGGGAACAACAGGGTTTTTGTTACATCTACTATATAAAAATAAGTCGGGTTTTCCTTCCTGACGCTATAACTCCAGAACGGACTAACCGATTTCCACGGTTTTGCATTCGTTGGAAAGGTCTCGGGCTTCGTGAGGTTTATAGCAAAGAAAATTCAGGAAAATTTCAACAGAAAAGCGGGAATATCTGGTGGCGAAACGGTGTTCGCCGGGTTTGCTAGTGCTGTATACGAGAAGAATTTTTCGAATCCGACTCGTAGTTTCGGAGTTTAGCGCGTTCAAACAAACAAAATCTTTATAATTTTGATAGTATAGAATGATGTGAGTTTACCTCATCGGAATTCTGTATGTACACACAATTGAAAAAAAAAATCTTTAGTCTTAATATTTGATTTTGACATTATAAAATCTTACATGTACACTGAGTTAGCACTTAGCAGGTATAATTGTCTTCAAGGATCTAGGCGTTCTACATCGCGACATTTAATCGTCTTACAGCCTAAAGGGGCCATTATAATCGTCATAGAAACAATTTCTGCTGTGGGACCAACCTTGAAATTGTGAAAAAAGGTCAGTGATGAAAATATTGGGAATATCTACTTATCTTTTTTTTACCTACGTCAGGGACCAATCTTGAAATTGTAAAAAAAAATATTTTCCCCACATTTTCTCGATTGACCTTGAATTTTTTTTTAATTTCAAGGTTGGTCCCATTACAAATATTGTTCATAATGATGAGTTTATTGACTTTTCGGCTGTAAGACGATTAAAATGTCACATCTAGAATTATAGAATCTTAATTTATCTTTCTTCTTACTAGTCCTACTAATATTATAAACATGAAAGTTTGTGAGGATGTATGCATGGATGGATGTTTGTTACCCTTTCACGCAAAAACTACTGAACGGATCTTGATGAAACTTTAAAGTTATATAACTTAACATCAGAATAACACATAGGCTACTTTTTATCCCAAAAACGCGGGCGAAGCCGCGGGCGGAAGCTAGTATTATAACAGTTCTGCCTCCCTCTTCGAGACATATTAGCGTGAGGTGTGCCCAGGTGGCTGACCGCTACATTATTACAGATTACTTAATTTTAGTTTAGCCTTGCACTAAGCCTGGCTAACTCTAAATAACTGCCATCAAGGACGCGTACTTTCTAAATCTAGGTAGAACGGATCTCACACATCTCAGTATCTATATATTATTATATAGTCTTACTTTTGTAAAAAAAAAATAGGAAATATCAATTTCTATTTTAACATTTTCAAAATTAATTAGAATAATTGATGTTTATGTTTGCATAAAACCATTATTCCTCGATTATGAATGGCACACAGGTTATTCATAATCATAGAGGAATAAAGCTTTTTAAAGTTTTAATTAATTTTCTAAATGTATAGAAATATGTTATTTTTAAAAAAAAATTAAATAGCATCTTTGTAACCTATAGATTGACCTTCTAAAATATTTGCTATTGGCAAAGTAAAAAGTTATATTTTCAGTAGTTTTAAGTGTAAACAATGAGCAGTGATGGATGGCCAGTGGTACGTACCAGCCGGCCTAGCATGACCACGATAGAAACGGGTTTTGTCTACATAGAAATAGACAAAGTGACAGATTGTAGAAACATTTCTACGTTTTATGAATGAAACGTAGAAATGTAGACAAAACCCGTTTCTATCGTGGTCATGCTAGGCCGGCAGGGGGTCTACTCTCTAAGCACGAAATCCGTAGTTTCGACCTTAGTTACCTACGGGCGTTTCTTACTCCGTATCACCTACGGACTTAAGATTAGTTCGGGGCCCGAACTAAGAATGAATGATAGCACGATTTGACAGTAATTGTCCCTACTCCCGATGTTTTTATCCGTCCGCAAAATTGAATTTGACACTTGTTTTGACGGAATCTTATGTCTATTGTACTTTCGGACGGGCTCGTATCTTCGTTGACGGACTTACAGAGTAGACCCCCAGCCCCGACTTACATGTGGTGGGTCGTGGATTCGAATCCCGGCAGGTGCACACTTTGTGCAATTTACAATTTATATACAGAAGCACGAAAAAGCGCCTTCGGTTCATGGTTGATATACCAAAAACCCGAACCCGAACGAAGCGCTTTGATTCCACTTTCATTGTGAAACAGTAGAATGCGCTGCCCGAGTGGGTGTTCCCCGACAGTTACAATCTGGGTGTCTTCAAGTCGCGAGTGAATCGGTTTCTTCTAGGCAAGCGTGCTCCATCGTAGACCGCATCATCGCTAACATCAGGCGAGAGGGCGGGCAAACACATTTTTAGGGTTCCGTACCAAAATGGTAAAAAAGGAACCCTTATGGTGCGACTTCGTCTGTCTGTCTATCTGTCTGTCACACCTGCTTATTTCAGCAACTACTAATAATGCTATCGACTTGATATTTGGAACAATTATAAAGAATGCTTGTCCAACTTTATTGCAAACGAAAAAATTAAAAAAATATTTTTATTTTCATTGCAAAAGGGGCCGGAGTGGGGGTCCAAAATTTCAGAGTGGGGTTACTGGGTCAAGTGACATATCATATGAAAGGACTTGATCTGCATATTTCAAAACATATTTTTATTTTATTTTATGTCTCACAGTTTTCGACATATGATGAAAAATGTCCAAAAAAATACCATTCTCCCCCCTTATCTCCGAAGTTTGCGGGGCGAAAAATCTGAAATAATTAGAGTTGATAGGAATTGACCCAAATATTGCACCAAAAATAAAACAATGTTCCTAACTAGTACAGTTTTTTTCAAAATCATCGAAATTCTTTCACAAACAAACGTAGTTTTGCGGTCCGGTTTTTGTCACTTTATACGTCCAAAACTGATACGGAACCCTCGGTGCGTGAGTACGACTCGCACTTGGCCGGTTTTTTATTTTATTTGATAGTAGGCACTATCAAATAATAAAAAAAAATTCATCACCAATTCACCACTGCTATAAGAACGATGAAAGCTGTTCTAAGTATATTTTGCAGAGCGATATATGGATATTTTTGTATGGAGCAGTTGACTTATTTTTCGGTATTTCAAGGTTGGTCCCATAGAAAATCGAACTACGTACACCTACTTAGTGTCGAATACTTACTCCTATACTCCTTCAATCCTCAGGGCTCCTAAGGGTCGTAGCGTGATGTTAAATACCCTATAACCATCCTTAAGAACTGGGCTATCAAATACAAAAACATTTATTCAAATCCGACTGGTAGTTTCAGAGATTAGCGCGTTCAAACAAACAAACAAACTCTTCAGCTATATTAAGAGTATATTAGTACTAGATGTCCCCGCAGTTTCACCCCCGTTGCTCGGCTCCTAAGGGTCCTAGCGTGATGTTAAATAGCCTATACTCTTCTTCCACCTGGCGTTAATCCGGGCTATTGCCAGGGTCCGCCTTCCGACTAAGCTTCCTCCACTTAGCCCGATCTTCAACATCCTTTTCAGTCAGGCCATTGGCTCTCATGTCGGACTTGACGACGTCCAGCCAGCGCTTGCGAGGGCGACCACGGGACCTAGCCTAGTCTAATTAAATAGCCTATACTATTTCTAATGAATCTGGCTATCATATACTTAGGTACAAAGAATTTTTCGAATCCGACTGGTAGTTCCAGAGATTAGCGCGTTAAAACAAACAAACTCTTCAGCTTTATTATATTATTAGTTACTAGCTTTTGCCCGCGACTTCGTCCGCGTTACCGTCATTTTTCGTAAAAAAGTAGCGTATGTCCTTCCTCACGGTTCAATGGTTTTGATGTAACAGACAGATTAACTCGTATTTTAGTAGGGAAATATAATATGTCAATCCACAATACTGTTGAAAAATATCGCAATAAGGAACCGCAGAATATGCCCGCGAGCGCGACTCCATCAGCGTGTAAGTAACGTAAGAGTAAACGAATACAATCAGAAAGCTCCGAACTGCTAAGCTATCGGGAGTTACATGTGTTATTGTGAGTCAACCATAAAAGATAGATATATGCTGTTGTGGGATATTTTTTAGATAATTTTATGTAGAACATTTCCGTCATACATGATTTCTATGTAGCTTTAACCATTAAGGCTGCACACGCGACGGAAGCTTAAAAAATGGAGTAACTTCTCCCGTTTTCCCAACATTTCCCTTCACTGCTCAGCTCCTATTGATTGTAGCGTGATGAAAAGTATACTATAACCTGCCCAGGAGTATGAAAAATAATTGTACCAAGTTTCGTTAAAATCCGTCGAGTAGTTTTTGTTTCTATAAGGAACATACAGACAGACAGACAGACAGACAGACAGACAAAAATTTTACTGATTGCATTTTTGGCATCAGTATCGATCACTAATCACAGTAATCACCCCCTGATAGTTATTTTGAAAATATTTTCATGTACAGAATTGACCTCTCTACAGATTTATTATAAGTATAGAATAACATGTCAATCATTAAAATGACATATCTACTGACTATCTAATGACGTATATAAATAATAAAACCATGATGACTGAAAATGTACAAAACACACAAGTTAAAAAAAAACTGTTGTAAAAATAAGTGCACAAACGCCCTTAACGGTACCGAAATCGTATAAAAGTTAAATTTTCGGTATAGCCTAACCTTTATTTATAAAGGTATTGGTATAGCTCAACCTTTATTTTAAACCGGTACCGATATATTTTTGAAGTACCTACCTTTAACCGTAACCGAAACCGCTTTCAGTACTGTTTGATCCACCCCCGCGATGACGTCATAGACCACGGGAGTAAGCGTCAATAATCAGATGTTTTAGTAGCCCTACTTCTGCCCACCCCAATTTTTTTAGCAGGTATGTTAGCAGCATGTATGAGACAGCACAGCTTAGGTCAATGACAGTTGCATGGTAACATACATTTTAGTTAAACCGGTTAGTTCAGCTTTGACCTGGGGCTGCACTTAAATGTTAGATAATAATCTACAGACACCCAGGTAATTTTATAAGTACTTACTTATAAAATACTATAGTTCGTAAAATATAGCTTGATCTCTGTGACAGATGTCAAATCCGTAAATTTTTAATGCTTTTTGACATTATTTGCTCGTATTTGGCATCTGGGGGTCTACTCTCTAAGGCCATGTTGTTTCAACTAACAGTTACGTATCTGTAACCGTCAAATATGGCGGCTTGTACGACAATTTCATACTGACTCAACGATTACGTACTGACTTACGAATACAGATGGTTTGAAGCAATCCGCCCTAAGCACGAAATCCGTAGTTTCGACCTTAGTTACGGGCGTTTCTTACTCCGGTCCTACGGTCTTAAGATTAGTTCGGGGCCCGAACTAAGAATGAATGATAGCACGATTGGACAGTTGTCCCTACTCCCGATGTGTTTTTATCCGTCCGAAAAATTGAATTTGACACTTGTTTTGACGGAATCTTATGTCTATTATACTTTCGGACGGGCCCGTATCTTCGTTGACGGACGACAGAGATCAAGCTATATTTTACGAACTGCTATAGTTCGTTCGTTGTCCGCGACTTCGTTCGCGTGACCCGTGCTTGGCGTAGCAGACTTTTGTCGACTGCAAAATAGAATAATTTTTTCTTCTCTTTTAGGGTTCCGAACCTCAAAAGGTACAACGGAACCCTTATAGGATCACTTTGTTGTCCGCCGTCAGTCACCGGACCATAAGTGGAGCCATCTGCTCATAGATGGCGCCATTGGAAGTATACAGTAGCGCCATCTATGATCATATTTCGGAACCCTTAGGGCGCGAGGCATACTCGCACTTGTCCGGTTTTTTTTTTAACTTCGCCGTGCTTAAGGGCGAGAACATAGGTAGGTACGTCCGGAATGCCCCTCCGGAATAAAGAATCTGAATGAGTGAGTTTACGTCAAAGTGAATGGAATCGTTCATAAATTTTACGATCCCAGCCGCAATCGTTTAATTTATGAACGATATCCTTTAATTTGACGTAAAGTACCTCATTTACTGTGAGTTGCAGAAAAGGTCATTAAGTTTTAAAGGAGAAATTGTATGGTAATGTCTCCGTTAAAATTTAATTATCTTTCTGCAACCGACCGTCGACGTCAGGGGGTCTACTCTCTAAGCACGAAATCCGTAGTTTCGACCTTCGTTACGGACGTTTCTTACTCCGTATCACCTACGGACTTAAGATTAGTTCGGGGCCCGAACTAAGAATGAATGATAGCACGATTTGACAGTTGTCCCTACACCCGATGTGTTTTTATCCGTCCGAAAAATTGAATTTGACACTTGTTTTGACGGAATCTTATGTCTATTGTACTTTCGGACGGGCCCGTATCTTCGTTGACGGACTTACAGAGTAGACCCCCAGTTTCTTAATTCCGGAGAGGCATTCCGGTTGCCTGTTCTCGCCCTAAATCAGTAAAAATCTTTCTACAATCTGTCATTCAATTTTATCTATTCTTTTTGTCGACAAACCCGTTTCTATTTCCCGTTTCTAAGGTGCTCATACTTTATTATGTATTTCCTTAATGTTATAGTAAATAAAGTGATTAGTAAATATTATCGTGTATAGGTAACGATTCTGATAATAAATAAGCTTTGAACTTGTTTACCATCGTATAAATGTATTGTTTATTCCCAATTTCCTAATTAGGTACACTCGACGCCATTTACGGTCGACCCCTTTTCACCCTTATGTTCTTAGTTATAAGGGCGAAAAGTGGTCGACCGTGAATGGCGTCGAGTGTACCTACTTATATTTTATTTTTCCCACATTAATTTAGTTTAACTAGGTACCTACTTACATTAAGTGTTATGGATATCACCCGGAAACAGTGGGCCCCGACTCCCGACTGCAATTTCATGTTATGTTTTTCTTTTGAGTGGTAGTTGTTTTCCACCAGATAAAACGTACAGAAACCTAAAAATGAAAAATTTGACTTGGTTTTTTGATTTGATTTGGTTTTTTTTTCGTGACAACTTTTACCAGCCATTGGTTTCAAAAATATATATTTGGTTACTAAGTATATTGTTTTGTTATACCTACATATTAGAATTCTAGCAACTAGAACAAGTTCGTAATTTTCGAAAGACAATAAAACGATTGTTTTGTCTTCCTTCACAATACTCATTAGAACGCAAATGGTAACGAAATTATTGTTTTAAAATATAATATACAATACAATAGAAATGATATTTCATTGTTCTATCGACCCTAATGATAACCAGGGTGACTGAGAGCGCCTAACATGCGCGCCGCGACAAAATTTTGTCGACGCTTTTATCGTGCATTTGTCTCATATTCGCACGAGTAAGAGCGAGGCAAAACAGTCAACAAAATTTTGTCGACGCTTTTATCGTGCATTTGTCTCATATTCGCACGAGTAAGAGCGAGACAAAACAGTCGACAAAATTTGTCGCGGCGCGCATGTTAGCCCTACAGAGCGCCTAACATGCGCGCCGCGACAAATGTTGTCGACGCTTTTATCGTGCATTTATCTCGTATTCGCACGAGTAAGAGCGAGACAAAACAGTCGACAAAATTTGTCGCGGCGCGCATGTTAGGCCTGCAGGACAGCAGTCCAAAGTGACAAGTTGATATAATAGAAAGTAATCTATGCTATCTATTCTATTTAATAAATATATTTTAATAGAGAGTGAGCGAATTTTGTGACTGTGTGCATTAATTTGTGTTGGGTAATCTCAGGAACTACTGAACCGATCCTGAAAATTCTTTCACTAATAGAAAGCTACATTATCCCGGAGTGTTATACGCTACCTACTTTTTATCCCCAAAAAATGCATGATTCCCGTGGGTCGCGCGAACGAAGTCGCGGGTAAAGTCAAGTAAAGTGCTAGTATTTTTTTTTTTTTATTTTAGTAATTATTTATTTTTTCACACTAGGATTTCTCCTGTGTCGTGGATGCGTTTACAAACACTTTCACATACACAAACAGCCAGACCAGTGTGCAGTGCGGTAATCGAACCCGCGACACGTCGCGCAGCAGCCAATCTCTCAGCCACTCCGACAACCGTGCGGTCATAAATTGATTATTTCGCGTCAAGTTGAATATCGTTTAAAACTACGAGCATTCTTCCAAAGGGGATCATCCTCATACACCTTTCCTCTGTGTATGTTTTCCTTGCTTACCTACCCGCAAACAAAATTCTGGCTACGCTCTTGCATACTACCTCTCTTTACTAGGCGTCTCTTACCCTTGGGAAAACCCAATTACCGGGAAAGCGGGATTGTCCGGAAGGGATACCGCTGACCCGGACAAAAGGGCTAAGGAAGGAACACGGGTGGGTTTTAGTCAGTAAGAGTCTGACACTCCCTTCCGCTCCGCCCAGAGCGGGAGGGGTCATTTGATGACTTCCCATCCTCAAAAAAAAAAAAAAAAGCTGTTCTCATGAAGAACTTTCCTTCCCAGTATTGAAAAATATTATGACTATACGAGTAATTAGTGCAGCGGCACGAAGTCAAACTCACGTGCCGATGTTAAAGGTCACGCTGCACATGATGGCACATTAATTTTTATCTCACTTGATTGTATAACATCGCGCTTGTATCCCCAGAAGGAGCTAGCAGAGATCTGTAGTCGGCAGTGGCGTATTTACCCTAGGGCCATGGGGGCCATGGCCCAGGGCGGCAGACTGTGAGGGGTGACATAATAGCCGCCTCTCGCGCCGCCCCTTGCGTTCAGCTTTGTATAGAACCTGCGTAGTCCGGCACGCTCTTAGCCGGTTTTTTCGTTAATTTATGAGGCGGCAGGCAAACCTTATAGGCCCAGGGCGAAAAATTTTAAAAAAGGCGCTGAGTCGGGGCCAGATTTAGGGCAGGGCAACAGGGCAACAGGGCCCCAATTCTGTTATTGCAATTGTGTAAGAATGGTGTTATAATGACACCATTACGGTCAAAACCTAAGCGCTCATTGGCTTAGAGTAAGACTATCTATTTCGTCATTGGTCAAAACGATGTCATTGAGAGACCATTCTAACACGATTATGACAATTGCATTAGCAGACTTGGGCCCCAGGGTCAGTGGCCCCGCGGCCTCCACAAAAAAGGAGTCTCCACATGAAATGAGTCTCCAACTTGATTTTTTATATAAATCAGTTAAATCTGTCTGTCAAAGAGAAAAAAGTTCACATTCACATGGTATATTTTTGAAAAACATTTCTAATTTTCATAGAAATATTCCCATGAAAATTTCAAAAAAACACTAGGTACCTAATTGTTTCATTCTACTCGTTAAAAGCATTTTTTTTATTGAAATAAATTGGTGCCTGGTCTACTATTAAAAAACCGGCCAAGTGCGAGTCGTACTCGCGCACCGAGGGTTCCGTATCATTTTTGGACGTATAATGTGAAAAAATCCGGACCGCATAACTATGTTTGTTTGTGAAGGAATTTTGATGATTTTGAAAAAACTGTACTAGTTAGGAACATCGTTTTATTTTTGGTGCCATATTTGGGTCAATTCCTATCAACTCTAATGTGCAGATCAAGCCCTTTCATATGATATGTCACTTGACCTAGTAACCCCACTTTAAAATTTCGGACCCCTACTCCGGCCCCTTTTACAATGAAAATAAAAATATTTTTGCACTTTTTTTATTTGCAATAAAGTTTACCAAGCATTCTTTATAACTGTTCCAAATTTCAAGTTGATAGCATAAGTAGTTGCTGAAATAAGCAGGTGTGACAGACAGACAGACAGACAGACAGATGAAGTCGCACCATAAGGGTTCCTTTTTTACCATTTTGGTACGGAACCCTAAAAACTGACATTTTTATTTCATCTGATTATTTTTTTTTCGTCTGATTCCTTAATTTCTCGGAGTCTTTAATTTTTGGTTGCCCCAGGGCACCGCATCTTTAAATCCGGCGTTGCGATATAGACTAAATAGATGATTGATTGAAACCAATATCCGTTGCGTGTCGTGCGTACGTTGCGGTTGCTGCGGGCCAGTCAACCCGCACCTACTACAGTATTCTGCTCAGCCTCCGATGGAAATCGAACGTGTTTCCATCAGTCTATATACTTACTAATCACAAAATAGATACAGAGGGCCAGCTCTATTCAACAAGTGAAAAGGGACGCACACAATAGACACAAGTTTTCGTACAGCGAGTGCACGCACACTCGCGACTGTCATTCGTTTGAGAGGGTAGTTCCCACCACTCATTAATACCCCGTCATTAACACTATTAATGACTGAGAATGTTTTGTCAACAACAACAACCGTTATATCTTTTGTTTCATTTGACTTTTCTTTACCCTTTACGTCTAAACTAGACGCGGAATTAGGGGTGCACGATTGGAAAAATAATGTGTCGTTCTTCAATACTGTTAACGAGTGGGACAAAACATTCTCAGTCGTTAATAGTGTTAACGACGGGGTATTAGCGGGAACGACCCGTTTGAGATCGTCGTGTACGTACGGCAATCTCGCGTCTAGCCAGCCTTCTGTATCTATTTATTTTGTGCTGTAGTAGATTCTCCTATCATCTATTGATCTGAATATGACGTAAATATGCAAGACGCTTTGTTTTAAACTAATTTAATATTCAAATTGCATTTTATGTTGATCTTCCTCGAGATTATTCATTGTGTGTGCCTAATACTAAAACTACGTAATGGTTGGAGTTCTATTTATTTGTAACAATAATGGACGCAATTAATGCGTAAAAAATAGGGTTGTTATTCAATGGGTACCCCACACTCTATTATATTTGGTGAGCTATCTAGAACTTTTTGCATGCACAAACAGACAAAAATCACAAAAAATAATTTTAGGCATGGTTACATCCCAGTACCCTATCCCGATTGTTGTTTTCTGCATAAGCATAAGCATAATCGGCCTATAATGTTCCCACTGCTGGGAAACTGGCCTGCTCTGTGAGAGGGAGTGGGCCGTAGTCCACCACGAGGGCCCAGTGTGGGTTGGTGGACGTCACATGTCTTCGAATTTTTGGTTCTAGGACATGCCGGTTTCTTCACGATATTTTCCTTCACCGTTAAAGCATTGATAGTAGTAGAAGTGATAATTAATTTCTAATACGCACATGCCTTCGAAAAGTCAGCGGTGCGTGCCTCGGGATCGAACTCGAACCATTCGCCGTGGGAGGCACATGGTTAATCCACTAGGCTATCATTGCTTCCCAACTGTTGTTTTCTGGAATATCTTCAATGTAAGACACTGCATTTTTACAGTTTACCTTTCAAAATTTACTTAACACTACATGAGGAATAAATGCCTATTGTGTAGCAAACTTACCTACTTATATTTCTAATTCAAAATATAATACATTTAAGATACCATATAGGTACGGTCCATACGTCAAAATTATTCGTGCTAGGCCCACTTGAATGTTCTCAAAATAAAGAACCATTTGCTGGTCTTTATTCATCTCACAATGATGTAGACATGCTGACTTTGTTTTTAACCAGTTTAATATTCTTATTGCATTTATTTAGATCTTCCTCGTTATAAATCACTGTGTGTTTCTAATACTAATTGTTAGGGGTTTTGTGCATTGTGTAAGATTCAGGGTTGGTGTTTGAATACATATTATGTCGCAACAGTGACATCTGCCGAAAACATCGAAGACTACCTACATAGCTAGACAGCTGACAGAGACAACTTGCCAAATGTCACAACATTACCTCTGACGTCAAAAATCCTACATCGCGCAAGCAGAGTATTCGCGATAAGCATACAATAAAAACAGAAACCCGACATCAATTGTGGGAGCAGTGGTCCGCCAGACAATACCGGTCTGGTAGGAGGATCCTCCCTGTTCAGTGGAGGGACATTCCACCTCGTTCCTCCATTCGTCAAACATACATTCTATACTGTACGCAGCATTCCATTACATTCCTTGAATCTCGACCACAGACGATAACTACCTACTAGTTAATTAAAAAATAAATTTACAACAAGCTGCTTCTGCAAATTACAAAAAAAAGTCTACAAACGTCACTAAACTGTCTGACGTGGAAATAAATCCAAGACCTTTCATTCTGCTGGCCAGTGTAGGTTTTCTATTCTTTCTATGAAAGTTTTAACCTTCTAGTTCAGTGGTTCCTAAGCTCTAAGCTTTTCAGAAGATAAATACATTAAGTCCAGTCGGGACCCACTGTTCCCGGGTAGGTAATAGTCATTTAATGGGTCCCGACTGCAATGTCTTGTTTTTTTAATGGTTTTAATAACACCAAATAAGACGTAAGGCAAACCGCGGTTGAGTTTTATTCAAATCTTGCTATTTTTAGGGTTCCGCACCTCAAAAGGAAAAACGGAACCCTTATAGGATCACTTTGTTGTCCGCCGTCAGTCACCGGACCATAAGTGGAGCCATGTGCTCAAAGATGACGCCACTAGAAGTATGCAGTAGCGCCATCTATGATCATTTAGCGGAACCCTTAGGGCGCGAGGCATACTCGCACTTGTCCGGTTTTTTTTTTAATGTTATCTAGGTTTAGTTTTTAAGGCCAGGATATCCGAAATCAACGTATTTTTGATTCAATGGTAAACAGTCAAATATTCTTTGTTTTGATCAGATAAAAATATATGTTGTAGTTTCATAAACATTCTTGATTATTCTATGGTTCAAAACACGATATGTATAACTTCACTCGATCTTAAAATATTACGAAAACAGGGATTTTTTTATCGTTTTTCAGGTCATACGTGAAGTATATCAAACTTATAGTCATCAAAATGATGTCAAAAAATAGTCAATAACGTTTAGAAGATTATTCTATGGTTACTTTTTCTCAAAACAGTTTTAATTTTTTTTAATACAATATTATTTAATAAAAGGGAGGAGCGCGAGCGCGCGGCTCGCTTTAGTAGCCCGCGAGGCCTCTCCGAGGTAGGACCTGTGTTCCTTTTGCTGGCTCGCTGCGTTCGAATAATAAATCGACCGAAATATCAGTTTATCGTTATTCCGTGATCGCAATAGTTTGAAAAATCTGTCTGTAAATAATATTGTAGTTTCTAGTACCTATTAATGAATAAATTGTAAATATTAGTTTAAGTAGTAAGTAAATAGTTAATATAGTGATCTAGTATTTACCTATTTAAGAATATAAAAATAAAATATGGGGAATAAAAACAGAAAAAAGAAAACAATCAAAATTTGAACTACGGAAGCTTAAAAAAAAACCAGCCAAGTGCGAGTCGTACTCGTGCACTAAGTTTGTTTGTAAAGGAATTTTGATGATATTGAAAAAACTGTACTAGTTAGGATATACAATAAAATTGGACAAGCATTCTTTATAATTGTTCCAAATTTGAAGTCGATAGCATTAGTAGTTTCTGAAATAACCAGCTGTGACAGACAGACGGACAGACAGACGAAGTCGCACCATAAGGGTTCCTTTTTTACCATTTTGGTACGGAACCCTAAAAACATAAGGTAAGTTTGATTACTAGTAGGTACCTAACCTATTTATAACTACCTACCTACCTTCAATCAACAATATAATAGGTATTATTGCTGATCCTAACTATCCTTGACACGACAGAGCAATATTGTAGTTGTATTTATATACCTACCTACCTACTTGCTTTCGTCACAGTACTAGCTAAGCCTATCTATAGCTGGGTACCAGTGGCGAAGGGTCAATTTTTGTAAGAGGTAAGCCGGAGCTAGAAATGCTTCTACCTGGCCACGAAAAGCTAATTATAAATATTTGACAATAGTCAATACTGCCTATGCTACTTTTCAAAGGAAAGTCGGTAGGAATCGTATTGTGGGGACCCTTCGCCACTGCTGGGTACTCACTTAGCAGTGTAGCATGTAATGTATCAGATACGGTATCAAGTGAGTACCTAGGCACGAGCCCGCTGCGAGCCGCACGCGCGTGGCCCGTCGAGTGGCGGTATCACTGCGAACCGGGACTTGAAAACGAAATGAATTTCGTTCCGTTACACTAAATGTTCCCTCATAACATTCCAAAGTTTGTAACGATTAGTATCGTTACAAACCGAAAAATAACAATAACGTTATAAAAAAATAACGTTATAAAATAACATTTTCGTGGCACAATATTATAAGTAATGTTATGCTTATATCCGCTATAATAACGTTATAGGTAAAACGTTACAGATTCACTTGTAACGTTATTCATAAGAAGTTTTCTTTCTCATTGACCACTACGGCGCCGCGGCCGTCGCACCCCGTAGGTATAAGTCACGTCGTATTCAAGAGAGAGTGCGTAGGGTAGGTGCGCCTGTTTGCCGACCACCGCCTATTTTCGACCATTTGACGGCACGTAACTACAGAACTCCGAAAAATTGCAAAACTAAGCCGATTCTTTTTTAAAACTGTGTTTCCGTAGAAACTTAAACCCGGCGTCATGGCGGTTGGGTCTGTGAGACCCGGCACATTTTATTTTGCTTGAATTTCGGTTACCTACTACCTTTCCGACGTTGCTGTTGTTCTCAGTAGCTGGAGGTATTGAGTTGTTCTAAGCGTCGCAGGCAACACATTGGTCGTGCGACAGCCGCACTGCGAGTAACACGTGCGCAAAGTTGAAAAAGGTCACTAAGACCTCACCCCCGCACTTAGTGTAACAATTTTGCGCCATTTTTCACATATGACTTTTACCATACTATGCTGACTGTATCAATGATAATGATGCGGAGTGTTTTGTTTTTTTTAGATATCCTAGTTTCCTATTAAAATGTGCTATTAAAAGATTAAGACTGATTGTTTATTACTATTATACGATATTTTTCTTTTATTTATTTACATGAATACCTAAAAAAATAAACCCGAACAAATTTGATCTTTTTAATTTATGAAGTACTAGATTATTTCATATTTAATAAGCGGTCTGATGACCCACCCCCTACGTCCATGTTACACTTTTTCACCCCCATGACGCCGGGTTAATATATTAGTAGTTTATACACAAGCACTCAAAGTAATTTGTACGCATCTTACATCGAAAGTAATTAAATCATTCTGTGGCTCCGAACGAACGCGAATAAACGGGTCGTTTTCTAATAAAAAATAGTGCGCGTCGTAACATTAATAGTTAATAATAACATTAATAAGTTTGTAATGTTTTCTAGCAGTTTTTAGTTTGTTTGTTGGTTAAACAACATTGTTTAACATGTATTGAATATGAAAAACGACATTGTTACTTCCAATTTTGATATTATAATCATAAAATAAAGCGGTCGAGAAACAGAACTACGGTTTTAAATTGTCTAGTTTTCGACCGGATGGTCGAAAATAGGCATAATATGGTCTACCTAGGCTGTTTAAGATTGGTAATAAAATAATGTATGGAAAATAATAAAATTAAATTCATGAGTTTGAATCTAATGCACGCAATAAACATTTTGAAGGCCAGTTTTCGTCCACATTATTAATATGATTTAATTAATTACAGGTGCCCAAAATATCACGATGTCGAGAATTGGACACGCACTAGAGATAAAGCCAATTTTCGACCGCAGTTTTTTCTTACAAAATTAATAATACTTAATGCTCAAATTAGACTTATTTATTGGTAAATAATAATACCTATCTACTTATGTGTTTATTTAACAGGAAGAAGGAGTTTAACAAGACTGGCAAGTGGCAAGTCCTGCAAAAAGTTCTTGAGAGGGCTCGATTTGACCACATTGGTCGAATAGGCAACAAACATGGTTCCGTACCTTGCGAGTAGTAAAGCGTGTTGGTCCCTAGCTAAATCAGTCGAATCGAACTTCTGCCACCCCTCACTACCTACTGAAACCTGCCGGCCTAGCATGACCACGATAGAAACGGGTTTTGTCTACATAGAAATAGACAAAGTGACAGATTGTAGAAACATTTCTACGTTTTATGAATGAAATCTGTCACTTTGTCTATTTCTATGTAGACAAAACCCGTTTCTATCGTGGTCATGCTAGGCCGGCTGATGGGACGCTGGCTCACACCGCTAAGGAGAAAGCAAACTTGTTTGCGGAGTCTTCACGTCTAGATGCTGGTAGTGCCATACCTCGAACTCCGCCTGGCAGCACGACATTTATGTCGGAAATTAGCATTCGCCAAATGGAGGCTGGCAAAACGCTTCGCAATCATAACGTGAACAAGGCCTGTGGCCCAAATGGTATCCCAGTCATAGTTCTAAGGACATATGCGCTTGAGTTGTCTCCTGTGCTGACACGCCTCTTTTGTGTCTCACATGAAACTGGTCAAGTGCAGAAATCATGGAAGCTTGCCAACGTGCAACCCGTGCCTAAAACAGGCAGCTGTGCCGACCCTGCTAACTACAGGCCCATCTCGGTCACGTCCATAGTCTGAAAGAGCATGGAACGTGTCTTCAACAGCAGGTTTCTGGCGAAACAAGAAACTAATGACCTTCTCAGTGACCTGTAATATGAATTCTGCAGAAACCAGTCTACTGGATACCTTCTAGCGTACGCCCGCCGTTCTTCTGGACATCTCAAAGGGTTTTGACGGGTTTGGCATGACGACCTTATACACAAGCTTTTGTCCACTGCTTTCATTGCGTGGATACTGGATACCTATCGGATTTCTTGAAGAATCGTTCGATTCGAGTAATCAGTGAGGACTGCTCGCCCGATCGAATGGCTATTAATGCCGTTGTCCCCCAGGGGTCAGTGCTCCCTGCGACGCTCTTCTTGCTGCATAGCAATGATCTACTAAAGCCTCAAAATATTAACATTGCAGTTTTCGATTAGGGCGATGCCGACGTGGTCAAGTTAAATGCAGCTAAGACTTAGGCCTATCTGTTCTCTGCCAAAAGGAGGCCATTCCAGCCCACTTCTACTTTTCGAGACGTATCATACCGATAGCTAACCATCTTGAGCTTCTGGGCCACCTGGACCTATATTGAGGCCAAGGCTCAATTGGCAGCTAAAAAGCTGGGTATCATCTCAATGGTGCGGCGGTACTTCACGTCTGGACAGTTGCTTTTATTGTACTAAGCACAAGTTCGTTTGTGCATGAAAAACTGCGCGTAACTATGGGATGGCTCAGCCAAGTACCAGCTTGAGGCGTTATTGAGAAAGGTGCCAAAAGCTCATCAACAACAAATTCCTTTTTCAGACTAACCTCCAAAGTCTTGAACATCGACGCAAAGTTTCTAGTCTATCGGTTTTTTTATCGCATACGTTTCAGAGAGTGTGCTTCGTATCTACATGATTTAATTCTTTCCTGCCCTTCTTTCTATCGGACGATCAGAAGCACAAAAATGCGACATAACTTCATGGTTGCCATATCAATAACCCGAACCAAGCGCTTTGATTCCACTTTCATTGTGAAAACCACCCAAACAGTGGAGTGCGCTGCCGAAGTGGGTGTTCCCCATTAGTTTTAATCTGGGTGTCGTCAAATAGCGAGTGAATCGATTTCTTCTAGGCAAGCGTGCTCCATCGTAGACCGCATCATCGCGAATTCTTAGGAAGTTTTATGTCATTTTAATTAAATTCGACGAATTATTAAATTCTAGCTGTGCCCTGCGGTTTCACCCCCGTTGCTTGTTTTCGAAGGATAGTTGGGTTTCTACCCATGAATTTGGCTACCATATACAAAAAGATCGAACTCGACTAGTAGTTCCAGAGATTAGCGAGTTCAAACGAACAAACTCTTCAGCTTTATTATATTAGTATAGATTTTGATACATGAATTTTTAGATGATTTTGTCATTTGAATTATAAAGAGAGGTTGATAATTTACTCGTTCAATTTTGTATGCTTACTTTTCTCCACTGAATGCTTTACTTTCAGTAATTTCAGTAAGTGGTGGAAAACTGGGTACTATGTGGTCAAAAACTGAATTTTCCTGTCGAAAACTGGGAGAAACGGCATTTTGAGACATTTAATTATTTTAAAAATAACCAGCATTCTAAATTAACTAAGACTTTAACTTAAATAAAAGAGTATATTAAGAATACATTACTTAATATTATTTTTTGTACTTGTTAGCAGAAATATTATTTTTTGAATTTTGATTTGACAACTCCACTAATTGGTCGAGAACAGGCACAATTACCCTATATTATTTGAAGAAAGTTTGCAGAGGTATTCCGGTTTCGCAGTCGCGTTGGTAGTAAAATAACATAGGTACTATTTTTCAATATGCAACTGACATGATGACTTGATCAATAATAATTCGTAGTAATATATAGGATAGTAGGTATTTAGGCACCTGAAGAGTTTTATTACAACCTGGAACTTCACACTTTGACGATTGTTTGTCATCGCTCAATGAAAAATCTCTGAATACAAAATATTTCTTCTTACGGCTCATGATTTAATAAACTCAAATTATACGATTGAAATCAGATGTAAATAAAAATAAACACGGCGAAATGCTAGGTTGCCGTTGTTGCCAATACTGCGTTCGGGGAATCGCCGCAGATCTCAAGGTCAAGGCTAGCTGGCAACGTTGCGTATCGAAATGAATGATATCGAAATGAATAAACGTTATTATATTATATCGTTATATTAATAACGTTATTATATCGTTATATTAATAATATCGTTATTAAATAGTTGTAGATTTCGTTCCGTTTGTAAGTATCGTTATATACAAATAATTAATTATGTTACGTTTCTGGTGGAACGGTACAAATTATCGTTACTGGAACGAATCGTAACGTTATTTTGAATAACGTTTCAAGTCCCTGCTGCGAACACAAAGGCGGCTCGCAGTGTGATCCGGCAGCTCGTAGCTAGATACGCGGTGGACCGTGGACGAGCCGTACCCACTTGCAGGTTGATACAGTATCTGATACGTTACATGCTACACTGCTAAGTGAGTACCCAGCTTATTATTATTAGGTATCTACAGATTTCAAGCAAAGTCCCCATAGTCCCCTTAGTCCTCATTGTCGCCATCGTCCCCATTGCCCCCATAGTCCCCATCGTCCCCGTAGTCCCCATAGTCCCCAAAGTCCCCTCAGTCCCCATAGTCCCCTTAGTCCCCACAGTTCCCTTAATCCCCATAGTCCCCTTGTCCCCATAGTCCCCATTGTCCTATAGTCCCCTTAGTCTCTATCGTCCCCATAGTCCCCTTAGTTCCAGTCCCCTTAGTCCCAGTCCCTTTAGTCCCAGTCCTCTTAGTCCCCTTAGCCCCCTTTCCCCCTTACAAAAACACTACAGTTCATTGGTTATTAGTCAGATTCAATAAGTGCGCCGCACTATTGAATTTGAAACATCTAAAGAGGATTAAAAACTCATTACTGCCCGCTAAAAGTTTCTTATAGAAAACACTACCTTTGGACGCACTTAAAGGCGAACCAAGTCGTCCTTTTCGAATAGATGGGATGAAAAATATTTGACAATAGTAGGCAATACTGCCCATGCTATTTTTTAAAGGGTAGCCGGTAGGAATCATATTGTAGGGACCCTTCGCCACTGTAAGATAGATATAGATAGTGTAATATCCACCATAGCCGCATAGCTAGCCATAATCCATAGACCATACTCATAAATAAAAGAAGAGAGATTCGTCGAAAATAATAAAAAAAACAATTATTATTAATAAAATAAATTGTGTAAGGTGCTTTATAAATGTATTTACAACGTTTTACATAAACCTAGCTACAAACGAAACCCCAATTTTTGAGGGCTTCGTTTCTTAACGAACGAAATTAATGTTAATATTTTGAGGCTGGTAGAATTTATACTGTGACGCAAAATTTTTGTTCAGCGGGGTCAGCGAGTTCATTTGAACTGCGATTCCGCGTAATTCGCCGCGCGGGGAGGAAGGGAGCGCTAAATGCCTATCGCACTCGGATATCGTGGCCTTAATTACTTATTGATTATAAAATTTTTAACTATTCCAGTCTTATCTCTCCCTCAGAAAAGCTGTTTTACCCCCGAGGAAGTACCCCCAGGTTAGGAACCCAAGTTCTAGGTGCTAGTCCGACGGCTTCTTGGTCTATTAATATGGCTAGTTTCAGATATAAATCTAGCTATGAATCAATCCTATACCTAAAATATAGACACAGTGCGTATAGTGCGCATCCTTCGTTTAGAATTAGACACGCGTAATGCACGCGCACCGAATTACAACATGCACTATAAATCAATTGGGCGGGTGACACTAAATTATAGAGTTAAACTTTAGTTTAACTGTTAAAGTTTTTTTGGGCTCAAGTTAATAAAATGTAGTTTTGTTTTTTTTTTTCAAAAAATAATTTATAAGAACAAGTATAAGCCCGCGAAAATATTTTCTTTCGATTTTTGCAAATTGCAGTCGTTTTACGTCATAAGTTGATCAAAATCCATAGTACGATTCTCGACTAATTTATTGAATAATAATATTCAAAATCATATCAATCGTTTATCATTATCTTAATTTAGAACTTGAGAGATGGATTGATGATTTTAATGATTATACATGTCGTTTATTATATTTTGACTAGCTGTTCCCCACGGTTTCACCCGCGTTGCTCGGCTCCTAAGGGTCGTAGCGTAATGTTAAATAGCCTATACTATTCCTCATAATCTGGCTATCATTTACAAAAAGATTTTTTCGAATCCGACTATTAGGTAGTTCCAGAGATTAGCCCGTTCAAGCAAACAAAGAAACTCTTCAGCTTTATAAAAATATTAGTATAGATTAACATACTTGAACCTGATCTGAATCTGATGCATCTTTTAAATGCAGTATGCAGGAATGATGCAAATAAATGCAGTTTTAAAACTTGAAAAACTCTAGATGGTTTTCTAAATGTCTAGACATCATTATCTTTCTATCTCAAACGGTTGGCACAGTTTTCATAGTGAATCCCGTAAAAAGACTCACTCTGTATTCAGGGATGTTACGAGTGTCATATTTTTCACATTCGCGAATGCGAATGTTCGGGATGCGAATGTGCGAATGCGAATGCGAATGTTGGGAACAACATTAAAAAAAAATTAAGTTGTTTTTTTTAAGTATTTTTTCTTTGTGAGAAAAAATACTTAAAAAAACAACTTTAATTTTTTTGCATTTTGCGTGGTCTTGATCGGTATCGATCGTAAAAAATCGCCATATTTCACTTTTCTTTCCCGGTGCCACGTGAAAAGCTGTCAAAATAGCTCAACATAATTCTAAACTCACAAACTACTTACCTACTTTTGTATTTACTTAAACTGACTGAAAACACTAACAAGGCAAACTAACTTGCTTAGTTAGTTTGGCTTGTTAGCAGCGAGAAAGAAACGCTTTCTATTGGTCGAATGACACGTGATGCCTGCCTGCGCCTTCTGCGCGTGCGAGGATCGACCCATTCGCATAAGCGAATGCAAATGCGAATATTCGTAACATCCCTACTCTGTATACCTAATAATATGAAGTTGCTCAACTGATGGAAAGATGAGTTTAAAAAAAAAATAAGTTTTTTTATGCGACCATGGTGGCACAGGCGTACGGCCCGCCTGATGGTAAGCGACTACCATAGTCTATTAAACGCTGGCAACACCGAGTATTCCAGGCGCGTTGCCGACCCTTTCAAATGAGGATTCATTGTGCCGACAGCTTACGGGATAAACAGATCCCCCAGAGTTTAATATGCGACTATGGTGGTAAGTAGGCGTATGATCCCCCTGATGGTAAGCAGTTACCATAGCCTATGATACCTACGCTTGCAACGCCGAGTAGGTATCACATGCGCGCTGACGAAGTGACGACCCTTTAAAATTAGGATCCGTTGTAGGTACCTTAAGGGATAAGCGGTTCTCCGCTGTCAACACAGCGCATCCTTACGGCTCAAATACACCAAATCCGTCATCGTACGAACTTTGCTCGTACGACGACGGCCGAACTCGGACGATTGAAAAATCATAGAGAGCGCGTACACCAACACGACCACCATCTGCCGACAAAATTGGACAAAATCGGTCGTGTTGGTGTACGCTCTCTTTACAAGTGTTTGATTCAATCGTCCGAGTTCGTCCGTCATCGTCCGAGTAAAGTTCGTACGATGACGGATTTGGTGTACTTATTTGAGCCGTTAGGAGCGCTAGATTCATGTCAGATTAGTCAACAAACACTACGAAGCGTTTAGTTCCGCTAAATCAATCTTCTAAGAAAAATGAAGGGTACTGTGTTTCTGGGCCAAGAGCGACCACAATAATGATTAGAAGCTATTAAAGTATTAACATGCGATCTTTAGATATTTTAATTAATTGTTCAATAACTCTATGCGAAAGTAAAAAAAATTAAATTAGTCATTATTTATGATGCATAAGTTGTCAGCCACTTTGGCGCAGGGACTAAGCGATTGGAGGAGACATTACACGTGTCACGATTTTGATCTTGCACGGAACAAATCTGTTGTCAAAAAATATACTGTTCCATACAAAAATATCCACATCATTTGACAATGAGAAATGATGTAGATATTCACAGTGGAGGTGATTTTTTTTCGTGTTTAGGGTGGGTCCCGTTATCCCGTAGTTATTCAAACTGTATCGAATACTGAATCTGTTTCTTCAGTGTGTCCCTCGTCGAACCTAAAAGTCTGAATACAATTCCTACCCTTCAAACCTGAACACAGTAATGCTACTTACGCTTATAGCAGCAGAAATAGGTAAAGTGGCACCTAGTAGGTACTTCCTCGGACAAGTTCTTTCACAAAGAGTAGGTACTCTACTAGTCTTGATACTTATGATTGCTTAACCAGTTTTTGTAAGACCGAGATCTATGTGTAATACAAGCACGTTAGATTAAATTACTTACGTTACATTCACTTCGTTCGTAGGTCAAACTAAATAAGTTAAAGTATCTTAATATTACCCTGTACTAAATTATTTTCAATGATTATGTGAGGTAATATTATGCTATCAATATATTATTTTCTGTTTCATAATGGAAATATTGCATAATTATCTCAGAGTTCACGGATTTTTTGATTTGATAAATCAGAACTATTAGGTTCAAGGCACACAGACGAAGAGTTGGAGTGACGCATATTTCTACTACGTACCTACCTACTATGAACTTTATCTCCATTATGCAGTAGCGCATTTAGGGGGGGGCTAGGAGGCTGGAGCCCCCCTCAAAATCTTAAGGCCCGGTAAATTTAAGATTAGATTAATGATAATTATCGGGGAACACCCACTCCGGCAGTGAATTCCATTGTTTAGCCGTTTTCATAATGAAAGTGGAATTAAAGCGCTTATAAAAAAATATTAAATTATTTGATATCCAACTCTTAGCGCCCCCAAATAATATCGGGTAGATACTCATAATATACCCACACAAATTAATTTCTAGATTTGCCATTGCCATTATGTAATATAACTACAAATTCGCAAATCCATGAGCTATGATCCTACTTACTCTACACTAATTCGTATAGGTATGCTATATAACATTTTACTTTTAGAGTAAAAGACACGACGTTTGGAGTCTGAGTTAGAGTCAGTAATATGCCTTGAGCCTTAGGAGTGCCTTTTTCGAGTCAAAATGCCCAGAAACTGATCAGAACAGCGTCGCTTTCTTTAGTTCGTATCAATTTTACAAAAGAACCGTTATTTCGCATGTGGTTACCAAGTCTTCGGTAGTATAGTGGTAAGTATCCCCGCCTGTCACGCGGGAGACCGGGGTTCGATTCCCCGCCGGAGAGATTCTTTTTGCAATTATAATTTTCAATTTCGGCTTTAGTTATTTTCCTGGTATTTATTTCACAACTAACAAACTACTATTTTCCTTTTACTATGATTTAGTGTATCACTAGACTTTTGCCCGCGACTCCGTCGGGACTCTAATAACGTGACCATTTTAAATGACCTCCTTAGTGTAGGGTACCTAGTACTACATAGAGGTCAAGCTGTATCTCTGGTTCATCCCACCAGAATTAGATGAAATATGGGTTAGATTTTAAGTTGGTCCCCAAGTTTCCAAACTGTGAAAACTACATCAAAATCCGTTATGTACCTACCTAATTTTTTCGTTATGCGCGCTCAAAGAAACAGACAAAAATTCCAATAAAAATATTTTCGGGCATACTTTACGTTGCAGTACCAGACAGTTTTTTTCTTCAATATCCTACAGATCTACAGTAGGTACAGACACGGCTTTTTTATAATTTTATAGTCTTTCGCATAACAATTAACAATATAGGTACAGGGTGGCAGGCTGTTCCATACATTTTGTTGATTTATGTGAACATAAATGTATAGAACAGCTGATTTTTTTTCGTGATTTCAGGGTTGGTCCTATAGTGAAAGTTGTTCATAATGATGAGTACAATGTCCCCTTGTAATATTTCCACTGTCTAACCTGCCACCCTGTATAGATAATTCGATAAAATTTTTAAACTACCGTTAAAAGTTCAGAACGGTGCCACCGACCTAACCTATGCAACGATTTAGAAGTTGAGTAGGCGCACGCGCTGAAGGCCGCGGCGTGCGTGACACGCGACTCGACGCGACCCGTTGACTAATTACACTTACCTGTATTTACTTATGATTATATCATAGCCGTCATAGCGTGACGAGGTAGGCAGGTGTGATTACTGTAGACGTACAATTCGTATGAAGGGCCCAGTAGGTATGTCAAGTTAACAAGCCCTTTTTAACATTTTGGTACGGAACCCTTAAGGCGACGGTAAATGGTAACGGCCGTAAATCTCAAGTTTTAAATCTCTTATTTTGCCGTCAAATAATGCAGGTTAGTTGTGCATTTTATGTTAAACTAGAACATATTTATATACATCAATCGTACCTGTGAATATTTAACTATTGTAGTAAAATACATAATGAAATAAATTTATGAATTACTGTCTACCTAAAACATAAAAACGTAATTACTTTCAAATCACTTAAGATATTTTCATTATTTGTTTTGTGTGAAAAGACTATGTTACTACCTATAATATTGCCTGTTACTTTTTTTTTATTTTATATTTTAGATAGTAAAAAGTAATAATAGGTACCTACGTCTAATTCGGCACAGCGCGCTCCTTGATAAGCGAGTCGTATACGTATTGCTCGGTGGACGTATGTCGCGTTGCTTGAGCTCAGCGCAGAACACTCAAGCTATACCACCCAAATCACTCAAGGCCGTTGGCAGTTATCAGCGCCTTAAATTGTGTCTATGCCAGTCTATGTAGGTACAGCCCTAGCCAAGTTGCTTTTCTGTTAGCGTTCACGCCAAACGATAAGCACAAAATGTATGGCAATGACATTACCTGCGGAAAAGTCACGTGACTCACAAATGTCATTTCCATACATTTTATCCGTAGCGTTTGACGCTAACGCTAACAGAAAAGTAACTTGTCTAGGGCCTCAGAACAGACAGGCAGACGGGCCGTAGATTCCTACGCCTTGTTTGCCACCATCGTAAATAAGAAAATCCAAGATCGCAATACCGATGCATACCATCAATTGATTTGCACAGCAGACTTGCAGTTACACAATCAGCTAGGCACGTAGACAAATGAAATAGAACTAAATCATTGTCAGGCGGTACTTCAGAACCTGGGCACGCTCCTATTTGCAGACGTGACGACGTATAGGCATTAATATCCTTCTAATTTTTCCTCTGCGTGTTCTCTAGTGATATAGTAGTTGCAGGGTGACAGCAATTTAAATTATGGCCTGCCGGGCAGTGGCGGTCCAAAATCGTGCAATAATGTGCGAAACACGGTAATTCACTGGTATAGCACGTCGGCATTAATCGGTATGACCCAGCCAGTCTTTGGTTGCGGTATGACCCCCCCCCCCCCAAAATCGTCAGCTGCGACCGCGCCTGCACATCACGTGATATCACCGCGAGTACTGCCAAGCTAGTGCTGCTGTCTCAGTGGCCCAGTGGGGGTGCGATTCCCGGCAGGCGCAACTTTCTAAGTAGGTACAACTTGTTTCATCACCAATTCACCATTGTTGCTCTAAAAATATCGTGAGGAAACGGGCATGTCCTAGAACCAAAAGATTTAAGTCATGTGATTATGTGACTTCCACCAACCCGCACTGAGCCCGCGTAGTGAACTACGGCCCATAGAAAGGAAGAAAGGAGGCCTTTGTCCAAGCAGTGGGAATGAGAGGCTGATTACATGCAGGACCTTGTAGCAGTGCGTAAAGTTGGGCTGTCGGTTAAACATCGGATTATATGCACTATCAAAAATTTCAAAATACGCATAGAAACACAAAAAATGGGCGGAATATGCACAATCAAAATGCTATCTATTTACGCTTATTTTCAAAATTTTTTGGCCATTTTTGTTCTTGCAAACGTATTTTGAAATTTTTGATAGTGCATATAATCCGATGTCTAGATTATTAACGACGATAATGTAAAAAAAACGTTTGTGTTTGGGGGACCCCTGTCAGAAACGAAATTCCAATAATGACTAATTCGTGTGAACGTATCTTTTATTAGGTAGGTACCCATTTTCCCCCAAAGACCCCCCAAACTCTTCAACTGCGATCGCGCCTGTCTACTGATGTGGCGACATGTGGACACATCGAGATTTCTGTGCTGTATCTAAAAGTTAAATATTAACATATTTTACACACAAACCTTCCGGAATAAATTCTCTAAATGGTGGTGAAAACCGCATCAAAATCCATTGTGTAGTTGAGAAGACCAAAGCGGACAAACAGAAGACACTAGATGTGACTTTGTTTTATACAGGGTGGCAGGTTAGACAGTGGAAATATTTAAAGGGGTCATTGTACTCATCATTATGAACAACTTTTACTATGGGACCAACCCTAGAATCGCGAAAAAAAAATCAGCTGTTCCATACATTTTGTTGAGTTATGTGAACATAAATGTATGGAACAGCTGCTTTTTTTTTCGCGAGAGCTGTTTTTAGGGTAAAAAAGGAACCCTTATGGTGCGACTTCGTCTGTCTGTCTGTCTGTCTGTCTGTCACACCTGCTTATTTCAGCAACTACTTATGCTATCGACTTGAAATTTAGAACAGTTATAAAGAATACTTGTTCAACTTTATTGCAAATGAAAAAAGTCTAAAAATATTTTTATTTTCATTGCAAAAGGGGCCGGAGTGGGGGTCCAAAATTTCAAAGTGGGGTTACTAGGTCAAATAACATATCATACGAAAGGGCTTGATCTGCACATTTCAAAATATATTTTTATTTTATTTTATGTCTCACAGTTTTCGACATATGATGAAAAATGTCCAAAAAAATACCATTCCCCCCCCCTTATCTCCGAAGTTTGCGGGGCGAAAAATCTGAAATAATTAGAGTTGGTAGGAATTGACCCAAATATGGCACCAAAAATAAAATGATGTTCCTAACTAGTACAGTTTTTTCAAAATCATCAAAATTCCTTCACAAACAAACTTAGTTATGCGGTCCGGATTTTTTCACTTTATACGTCCAAAAATGATACGGAACCCTCGGTGCGCGAGTACGACTCGCACTTGGCCGGTTTTTTTTTTCAGAGTTGTTCGGTATAGTAAAAGTTGTTCATAATGATGAGTACAATGACCCCTTTGAATCTTTTCACTGTCTAACCTGCCACTCAGTATAAACTACATATTGATAAAGATATTTATAAGTATCGTTCCGAAGAATCAATTTGTATGTATTACAAAGTATACTTTATCATTATTGTATTGTAAGTATTTATTTAAGTAACAATAGGTATGTGTTTACACTCCATTAATATAAAATAAATAAATAAAATTATAAGCACTTGGTAATCATTGTCACTTTATTTGTGGACTTAGGATTTGTTTGATGTTTTTACCGGTCTTTAAGTAAGCTTATTATATTGTGCATGACATCTTCAAGCTTGTATAAATTAAGTATCTACCTATAGGTACTTCCCCTTCCCTGTTTACTATGCAATGCAGGGTAGAAAAAAACTAAAAAAAAAGTATAAACCGCCTTCAAAAAGATCACACTGATCACAGTAATGTTGTGTGAAACCTCAGATCATAGAAACAAGGAGATATGCCATCATAGCAAATTAGTACGGGCACAACTGATGCCACTTTTAGTACATTTTTCGACACAATTACGCGCATAATTAAGCGCTCCTTGTGAATAAAAAGATCTCCCACACATTCAATATTCCGCACACCCTCAATCTAACACTGTTAATCGTCACTCAACACTAGCACTAAACATAGACTAATATGTATATAGGAAAACACTAAACTAAAACACTGTATATATATCATCGATCGTGTTCGGTTCGCGAGCAATTTGCTCAAGATCAGGCATCACGCTCGATAGCGCCTTGGCACACCTCCCTTGTTTCTATGATCTGAGGGTCGCACCGATCACAAAGCCGAACTTATAAACATCATACAAAAATACTTGCCTAATCTATGGGAATGTTTCCGAACCATTTGAAGCTAAGGTTATCTTGTGAGGAACGAGTAATCTATCCGTAAACACCGTTGTCTCATTTTTTGTGTGTGGAAAATCCTATTAGGCTTAAGTTCACCGACAAGATAACAGTCCGATAAATTGTAAACGGCCGTTTAACATGACTTTTTGTATAGAAAAAGATGTGACAAACAGCCGTTTTCAATTTAACGGACTGTTATCTTGTCGGTGAACTTGGCCCTTAGTTAACTAATTACGATGATAACCTAACCGGACTCCGAATAATTGCTGTCAAAAAGGTCTTTGATATGATTTTATGTTTAGATGTCTGCTGGTAAGCGGGTACCTAGCCTGAGAACCACTTGCAACATCGACAGCTTAGGGGACAAGCAGGTTCCCCGCTGTCAACACAGCGCATCCTCAGGAGCTTTAGCGACCATAATCACCACAGAAACCGGGAACGGAACACAACACTACCAAAGAGTAGCGTTATTGGGCTGTGGTATTCTGTAAGGTGGAGGTACTTTCCCGTCGGGCTGCTCCAAAATTGAGCGAGATATTATCCCGCTGTGCCATACCTCTCTTGAGACAAGTTCACCTATATGTTAACAGTCCGATAAATTGAAAACGGCCGTTTACATGATTTTGGCCTTTAGAAAATTAAGAACTGTTATCTTGTCGGTGAACTTGGACCATAATATGTACCTATAGCTTTATCGATTTACTGGTGCAGTAACTGATTAACGTGTTGGCTTCCGAGATGTGTAGCGTCGTAGCACGCTAGCACGTGTCGTACTCGTGGGTCCGATTCCCGCATCATGGAACATTTGTATGGCCCTAAAGTCGGTTGTTTAATTTTTTTTTTGTTATCATTATAAAATACTGTGCGGTGTATGACTGTTTGTGTACTACAGACGTTTTCAATTCGTGTTCGGTTTTTTACGGATTGTTAGCCAATAGGCCTGCAGAACGATCCCCACCACTTTTTAAAACGTATGGAAAAAAAAAACGGTCCGTGAAAAAACTTGCTGTAAACGTGTAGTGCACAAACAGCCTATCCAAACACAAAAAAATCGCAACTTCAAACAAACGTCAACGTCAAATGCTCAATCTGTCACTGTCAAATCCCAACCCATCCGGGAATGAAATCATTACACCGTAAAATGGTAATTATTCATTAAATTACACTAACTACAACATTAATAACATGTAAATATGGCAGACAAACTTAGACAGCTAGCGCAAAGGCTAAGAGACAAAGTGCAAAGACCCTATTTAGCAAATGGCCGTGAAAAAGTCGATCAAATTATCACCAAATATGTCCCCGCAACAAAAGTTAATGAAATAGCAGAAAGACTCAAGTACGAGACAGTTACGAAGCGGGTACGGGATATAGTATCCAGATATGAAAAATTCACGGGTGTGGAAGAGATTATGGCTCTGCAAAATACAGTCGTCGATGCACAGGTTAGTACCTACTTCTTTTTTTTTACAGTCTGGTGGAAGGTCATGGAATCAAGGATTATTATGCCTTTACTTTTTTTAGCTATGGATGGATAACGTCATGGTGTTCATACTTTGTTCCTATGAGCTTACATCATAGTTTAAAAGTTATAAATAGTCACAGTATATTTTTATGCAAATAATGCTTTATCATTGTAGATGAAAGACAGACGTTTTTATCAGATAAAATCTGTAGATTTTTATTTATCTTATTTGTTGAGATTTATTTAATAAAAATGTTCAAGTGCGTCCTTAAATTCTGACCACAATTTGTACTCCATCGGGTTCAAAGCCAATGTCAGTAATTTTAAAAATAAACTTATATAATTTTATCTGTTTGTGAATCTGATTTTGAAGTAGGTACCTAATTCTTTTCATTGTTGTTATTTTAGTCATTAAAAAACAGTCATAAGATTTGATAATGACTTGAATAGCCTCTAAAAAACTGTGTTCATCACTCAACCATAATTTATTTACCAATCAATTATTATTATCTGTTATACAAACAAGAGAGTCGAAGTACTATAAAATTTTACTTAAGTATAGAGGCACTTTTTACTTTTGTAGTCTGTCAATTGACCAACTACGAAATTATCTTGTGGGCACTATCTGGCAAGAAACTCTATGGTTACTTTTTGTAAGGGATAAGCAGAGATGTATTAGTATACTTACATTTCACCAGTTATAAGTCCTATGTAATTTAGGGAGTGGGCCTATTGCATTTAATTGAACAATAATCTAAACTTGGAGCTGCCACAATAAATTAATTTGGAAATTTTTACATTATTTTGTTCTAATAAAAAATATAATTTCTACCACTTTTAGGAAAGATTTATGGCAGCTCAAGATAGAAGACGGGAGCTTGGTCGACAGGTAACCGACATTGAGATGAGGCTCAAGGAACTACACGCTGAGATGCAGAACACGATGAAGGGAGATGACAAGTACTTACATCTATGTACTGATGAACACAAGGTATTATATTGAGTGATTTTCTGTAGATTATGGAGTTTATAGATTTTTTTATTACATATCAGATATGTAATTCAGCTAATTTCCCACAAAAAAAAAGAGCCCTTTCAAAAAAGCAATAATTCAGGTATTTTTGTGCAAAATTTGAATACTAGCCTTTTGGGCTATGAATGTTGCCACTATAAAAAAAATCCCATAATATGTGGGTAATTTGCTTTATTTACAAATTGCTCTTTCCTTTCTTATTTGTCGCTCGCTTTGCTTTTAAATAAACAAATTGTCATACACATTAGCGCGGGAGCGCGTTTTTAATGTATGCGATCACGCGTGTTTTTTATACATATCACCGAGCTACTTGCATACAACTCTAAAACCGGAGCTCCTCCTTCGTCGCGTGGCGCGGGACTGTGTATGACGCCCTGGTTATTTATTAGCAAAGCATTTTGTGGAAAACTTTTATAGTTGTAATATTCATAACGCAAAAGGCTATCCTTCTCAGCTCATAGTGCAAGAGCGTGCTCTCCGCGCCCTATTCGGTGATGCGGAGCGCGAGGAGCGGGAACTGTTTGCGACTATGTCCGCCGCTGTCAAACTCGGTCACGAACGAGAAAGAGCGCACGCTGAACGAAACAAGTATTGGTACATTGTCGCCTCTATATTTGGTAAGTATTTGGGCCAAATCGCGGAATGTTCCGAAAGTTATGTTCTGGTATGTTACTGATTTCGAGTGTGTTATTGTGTGTTACATGCTCTGTTGTGTTATAAGTACATGTACTTATAACACAGCAAAACATGTAACACCCAAATAAATTAATAATACACTTTGCCTCCTTACGTACAAACGCCTCTTAACCTTAACCACTGATTAAATATACAACTATCCTTGTCATTTGTATGACAATGAATAAAGATGACAATTGACATAAGAGCTGTTTAATTTAATCATCGTTTATAAGTAAGGGGGTTTATCTGCATACGTAATTATCGTCTACAGGCACAGTGCTCGGTATAGCCGGCTCATCAATCAATAATCATCTAAAGATGTCTGAGTTTCGTGAAATGATGGAACAGCAGATGGCTCGCAGTGCAAGCGTGCTGTATACCATCGCTGGTGGAGGCACAGCCAGCAGAGCGGAAATTACTGAGGCTATGAAGACTGAGTTTGCTTACCAGGTAATTTTATATCACTTGATATACATAGTGTGACATTTTGGGTAGTAGATGTTAGTTAGAATGTTCAGACAGAAGATAAAAGTTATGTCTAATTGTTTGCCGTCGAAGCCCTTATTAGAATTTGGAGCAAAATCTGGTGAAAAAAACTTTATTGGAATGGATGACTTTTTGAAAAGGTTAAAGGAACTTTTCCCATACATTTCGGGAAATGAGCCGATGAAAAAAATCCGAATGCTTTAAGAGTGAGCCCACTAAGTGCTTCCCTGGTACTAAATGTGTTAAAGAGTAGCCATTTATTACGTAAACCACTACTGCATTATATTTATTGTACTATTTTTATTATAATTTTTTATTACTCTTTACAGGACAATCTCGCAAACAGCTTAAAACTAATGCAGGAAAATATAAATTATCTAGTCGAAAAACAGGAATCGTTAATAGGTAATTATACTTATATGCGTACTTATTTGTTAAGCACAAGCAACCTAACCATTACCAGTGTAACTTTTTAAAATTTCTAATGTACTTTGTAAGTAAATCTTGTACATTACTAACGTGACTTTCTGAAACTAGAGTGCCTAGTGCGAGTTTTTCTAACATACTCGACGAATCGGCTCGCTCGAATGATTATTCCAATTACTTCGCGAGTTGTTTACTCGATTAACGCGATGGTTCGCAACTCGCACCAGCACTTATCTCGTAAATAAAAATATTCAAAATATAATTCAGATATGGTTCGTAGTCAAACGGAAAAAAGAATAGATCCTAGAATAGAATAGAACCTAGATCGGGGCCATATTTTAAACATTGTTATTTACGAGAATTGTCCTCTAACCTCTGCCAACATCTGTATCGTTAAATGCAATCTATTATCAAATAATTTCGTTATTTTCAGCACACATAGCGCGTCGCGAGAAAACTGTAGACAGTCAACTACGCGACCTAACCCGCGCTATAGTAAACGCATCTCAATCCAGCTTACAATCTGACGCGGCAATTACCAAAGCATTATCTGCAGTCCACCAAGACTTAGAAGACGTCGACCAAATTAAGGACAGTGAGAAACACAAGGTTCTATTAGAACCTAACCAAATTTTGACGGGAATAGGTGTCATAATGGCAATGGCGATTATTTTCGGCAATATTATTGGCAGGGTCAGTTGATTTTGTAGCACTTGTGTGTACCTACGAGGTTCCTGCGTTTTCTAATTAGGAATCATTGGTAAATTGTAGTTGTGATTGTGTGTTATTCTAGAATCCAGAATTCGGTAGACGTTTGACAGCTCATTTTGCACAAATGTTGCCACAATTCGACTAGTGCTGTTCGTATCGATATTATAAAAGGTTTATTGCTTTGGGTGCCTAAGATTCAGTAACTGCAGAAAGAATTTAAATGATAATGTACGTAAACATTTTGATAGTTTGTGTCAAATTGTCAAAATTGTATATCAAACAAAGCTTCGCCATTAGCGTTTATTTGTAAGTACTTAAGTTTAATAAATCAACGTTTGCCTATAAGCTATGTATTCATAAAAAATATTTATTCGCAAGGTATGGGAAATATATTAAATACAACAAATAAAGTCCCAAAAATCGACATTTACCCCATCACAATTAAAAATTTCCTATACCTGGCAACATTTTATCTGTCAAACTAGTCTACCGAATTTTGGCGTCTACTATAATTAGGGATTATTATGTATAGTGTCATTGAGGCTTCGTTTCTATTTGTTATTGTAATCCGTGACCACGATTTGACAGTCATTGCATTGGCCAGGTCCCGGTAACATCTCGATATAAACAGGAAATAGTTGATGCAACCAACGGAACATAACATCCTAAATTTCATCTAGGTTTTTCTATATTTTTTGATAAACACTATAGTTATCCAAGAAACGCCGCGTGCTTACCTTATACATTATACAAGTTATATACTTCATTCGTGACATAACTTAAACTGAGTAAAAATAAAATTTGACTGGACAAAGAATCTAGCAAAAAAAATTAAGTTAACGCAGTTTTTAGTAAAGTTTTATATCTTATTATTGTTAAAATTGATAGTATTCTGTGTAGAGTACGCTCACGCTGTTAATAAAATGACTTTAAATGGATATTATTCTAGTCAGACCGTTGGTTGCTTACAATTGTTTATAACAAATACACAATTCACTTTGTATACAGCGGTATAAGGAATATTTTTGATATAATATTTTTTAGGATACATCTTGGGATGAGTCATCTGTGGTGGTATGTAACTAAATATTAGCGCTGGCTGATTATTTTTGTCCATTTTAATACGTTAATATTTGACATAAATGCAGCACAGAAATCTTGATGTTTTTTCATCATTAGTAGATTGCACCCGTGCGAAGAGCGGGTTGCTAATGTTTACTGATACAACAATCTATATGTATACAGGGTTATTGATAAAACACTGACGATCTCTCAGGACTATAGTTGACTAACATCATAAACAACAACTTTTGTTCTATGACTTACTTATAATCATTTATCAGATTTAACTTTCAAACAAAATTTCAAATACCTATTAGGTACAGAATTTTGCGTAAAAAGCGCGGAAACTTGTAGTGTAGGTACTTACTTCGAATTATTATTATGGATGACAGCGCACGGGAGACGTTATGTAGTTATTTATTACAAAATACAGATCTAAAACGAGTCCGATAGGTAGTACAACAAAAACGAGAAAGTTTATTTTTTGGTATGTTTTGTAAAAAGTCATAGAAAACAAGTTGTTGTTTATGATCTTAGTAATACAGTCCTGCAAGGTTGTTAGTGTTTTATCAATAATAGGTAAATATCTCCACAGATATCGTTCCAATAATAAATGCAGGAACCTCAGAGTATTGTAATCGTCATAAGTTTAAACTTTTAGCGTCCGATGCAGAAATTTTATGAGAATAATGAATAAAAGTCGTCCAGAACAGCAAATTACTAATTTAAGAATCATTCGAATGTAATCTGTGGATTTAATTTTAGTGTCTCTTCTCCAAATAGTTAAATCTACACGATTCATATAAATGGCTCTATGTTAGCCTTGATAACAACCCAGGGGGGTGATTCTCGCGGGTTCGATATTGATATCGAATTCGATATATATTGCAACAACTGTCAAAATCCCTACGATTTTAACATTTGTTGCGATATATATCGAATTCGATATCAATATATCACCCGCGAGAATCACCCCCCAGTAGCCTCTCTTATACTAGGGCGACAGATCGACTTCACAGACCCAGTCGCACTTAAAGCGCCCCAAACAAACGCGCTTTTAAATTATTTGTGATGTTCTTTTTCGAGCGTAAAAGTGATCAAATAAATTAGTCATCTGTGGTAAAGTCTGGGGGCATCGCATTTAAAGGGGCCTCGCGAGGCCCTCTTAAGTGCGAGGCCGTGGGCGAGGGCCCATTTCGCCCACGCCTAACTACGCCATTGTCTACATTCACAAGTAAACGACTTTCATCACTAGCTTATACAGGATTGGGTGTCGTGATTGATATTGTTGGATCAATCACCACGGATCTTGGATACCTATTGAGAGGCACTGGTACTTTAAAATAGTTGGTACTTTTTACTATTGTACTTATGCATTTTCTGTAAGAATTTATACATTCGCTTGCTTTTCTGGATGGCTTAGGCCGATATTATATAACCATACCCCACAAAAACACGAAACTCATCTTGGTTTGAAGCTATTTGATTGGTTGAATCAAGTTTTAAGTCCAATTTTAAGCTTGAGTTACGTTATGTAATAGTAATACCATACTTAATTATATTCTATTGTACAACTATTATTAACTTTGGGTTATAATTACTTGCCATCTTGTCATCCTCTACTAAATTTTTTTAATTTTTGTACTATCTCAATCTTTTCGTATGCCAATAGTAATCGTTTTTATCAGTCGCGATCTCAAAAATTATGTTTTATTGGCTTATTTTAATATTCGATTTGCTTCTTTCGGTTTTAAGTGGTATTGAAACGTGAAATTGATATTGCTTGTTTGTTTACTCCGAGGAAATATTTATTTATGTGCTAATCCTTTTGCATCGTTATAAAAAATATACATTTTATTTAAGATAGCAATAATCAATATGTTGCCATATACAATATTGTATTTTCAAAGATTTTATATATGCAATGCAATACAATTAAAAACGTTCCTACTCCATTTTAAACTGACTACGAAGGTAAAGGAGTATAATAGCTCACGCCTCAATAATTAAGCGTTGTTTGAGATCGCTTATAAAATTTAAACCAGTTTAAGTTTTGAATAATCCATTTTTATAAGACTACACCGTCGTTTTGCAATGTTATAGACTAACTGAATATTCCAATATTTATGTACGTTTAATAAGACAGTGTTATCAAAATATAAGTAATGATTGTAAGGTTTGTTTTATTTATACCTTAGGTACGGGTTATCAAAAACCTTCTATTTATCACAAACAAGATATACGAAATTATTAAAAGAAACCACCCGACTGCGAAATGTTTAAGTGTCATATCCTATGTCACTCCCACAAAGACGAATCCAACTACACCTACATTAATAAAAAATATAGGTATTCGAAAAACATGCTACTTTTGGGGCAGTCGGGTAAATACATAAACGGCAATCCCACTTGACGTTATATTCTCGATTTGGTCATGAAATGTATTTGGTTTAAATTAAAGTCTGCAGAAAAAATAATTTTGATAATTCATCAATATATGTGTTTATAATTAAAGACAATTATTTCGATGTCATAAAACTCGGGAGAAAATTACTTTAGGGTGGTATTACTGATAAAATGTCCCATTATTCAAATAATCCAGTTTAGGCTGAATGTCATATATCGGACGCTGCCATTGCTTCGCGTTACGTCAAAAAAAAAAATAGCTGTTCTGAATTCAATCTGTCAGTGTCAAGTCGCAAATAGCGTTATTTTTACGTCGTTTTGCTAAAAATATTGATTTTCATTTTATACAAACGATTTTAAAGCGCAATTAATCGTAAAATCTAACGATCTCTCAAAATGCAAGAAGGTAATCAACAAAACCAGTTAAGCCCCCACATAATCTACTTGCGACCTTACGAGTTCCCTCCAAAATTGACACAAAACATTTTTTCAGATTTAGAAGTGACGGGAATCTCTCGAAGCGGCCGCGTAAGGAAGAAGAGTTCCAAATTGATGGACTTTGAGTCCCCAGATGATATTGAGACTAGGTTCCGTCGTCAGACTCCTGTAAAGACTTTTGTAGGGTTCCGGGCGGAAGAACCCCAGGACTTTCAGCCGCAGGAGAGCACCCCATCTCGACAGGTGGAGGAAGCTGGCACTGCTTCTGGCAGTGAATCAGATTATTATGATAATCCTGGAGAAAATGCTGATAGGTAAGATTTTCGATGTGTGAGAGAATAAACATGGGGAATCATATTGGTATGTGAAGATCTGGTTATAAAACTGTGTGTGTTAAAAAAGGTTCTATAAACAAGTAAAATTGTGACCGTCGATAGTTATAGTTCTTTCCCTCGAGAACAACACTTTTTTTTCTGCAAAAAGTACCCTGTCTTTTTCTGTACCCCTGACAAAGTATATGCAAAATTTTGTGATGATCGGTTTAGTGATTTAGAAGTGAAAACATTGTTACCTTTTCACTCCTAAACCATTGATAAACATACTTTTACTAGTTAAGATTTTTATTTTACAGAACTCTTTTTTTTACATTTCATATAATAATGTTGTACCACTCATATTCGAAGAATTCTTTTTGTATATGATAGCCAGATTCATGAGGAATACTATAGGCTGTTTAACATCACGCTACAACCCTTAGGAGCCGAGCAACGGGGGTGGAACCGCAGGGCAGAGCTAGTAAACTACTTAAACCTAACCACATTTTTAAATTTTATTCATCTAGAACAGTGGTTCCTAACCTTTTCAATCTTGCTACCCCTATGACCTATTATAGAAACTCATTTTACCCCTAATGTACCCCTCCCGCCTGCCTTTAAAATCTTTATTGATCACAATAAATTGCACAAAAAGTTCATGAATTAATGGATCAGTGTGAAAGTTGGTATTGTTTTGCATTCACATGTTTTTAATGTTAGGTTTAGTTTTTAATGATTATAAAATTATATTGCCAGTCTTGTAGCCGTACCTTCAGCTAGGACCAACTTGCTGGCCAAAACCCCTCTAACTCGAGCAATTCGCACCATCAATTAGATTCAGGTCGAAATTGATATCTTTACATGTCACTGGGGTGAATTCGCAAAAGTACTATTGTTCACATTGTGTTACACCTGTGTACCTATTTTGTGTTTTAATTGTAATTTTGTGTGTGCGACTTAGCTATTGCATTAGGTTAAGACCTGTCATAATAGCATAAGGCATTTAAATAAATAAATTATTACCACCGCAGAATAGCTGTTTTACCCCCAGGTTAGGAACCCAGGATCTAGGATCTTTTTCTTTCTCTTTCCTTTATTTGCAATCGGTCGCCAGGCCATAAGCGAATTTGTTGTGTGATTATGAGGCTTCTTTCTATAATCTAAATACTGTTTCTTCTAAGTGGTGAACCACAACATTGCAGCATGGAGTCGGACAGCTCAGCGTCAGACGAGGGCTCCACTCGGACCCCGGCCAACTCCCTGTACATGATGGAGAAGAGTAGCAAGAAGAAGCTTATTGTTAAAGACGGGAGAGTTGTTGGCAGGGCGAAGGCTCAGCGGAAGGATAAAGGTAAATTAGGAGTACATCATCCACCTTTTAACAATGATTAAATTAAACAGGGCCTCAAGTCTGTGAATGCAATTGTCATAATTGTGTCAGAATGGTCTCTCAATGACATTGTTTTGACTAATGACGAAAGAGATAGTCTTAGGGCGATTGTGCACTACTCCGTTTCCAGCATGTTTCTCACGGACCGTATTTTTTTAGGCAATAGGCATACTTTTGTGTTCCTGTGGTGAGTAAGGTCACCAGAGGTCAAGCTGTAGCTCAGGTTTATCCCACCAGAAGTAGATTAAATGTGGCTTAGATTTCAAGTTGGTCAAGCTACCAAACTGAAAACCATATCTAAATCCGTTCATTACCTTCTGCGTGATGCATGCTCAAACACAAAAAATCCGAAAAGTTATTTTTGCCAATGGTTACAAACTTACGTCTCAATACCGCATCAGTCAGCTTTTTCTGGAATAACTTCAACTAGCGACCTGCCCCGGCTTCGCACGGGTGCTATAAACCTTCCTCTTGAATCACTCTATCTATTAAAAAAAATCGCATCAAAATCTGTTGCGTAGTTTTAAAGATCTAAGCATAGAGACAGACAGACAGCGGGAAGCGACTTTGTTTTATACCTCAGATCATAGAAACAAGGAGATATGCCATCATAGCAAATTAGTACGGGAACAACTGATGCCACTTTTAGTACATTTTTCGACATAATTACGCGCATAATTAAGCGCTCCTTGTGAATAAAAAGATCTCCCACGCATTGAACATTCCGCACACCCTCAATCTAACACTGTTAATCGTCACTCAACACTAGCACTAAACTAAAACACTGTATTTATACCATCGATCGTGTTCGGTTCGTCGCCAGCGCGTACGTTTTTAATATGAGCAATTTGCTCAAGATCAGGCATCAAGCTCGATAGCGCCTTGGTACATCTCCTTGTTTCTATGATCTGAGTTTTATACTATAAAGTATGTGTAGATGTACAGACGTTTTTTAACAGTTTTATAATTATTGCAATATTCATTGTTTTTATGGCAGGAAAAACCCGCATCACGGCCTACATGATGTGGGCTAAGGAGGCGCGCAACGAACTCCTGCGCAAGCACCCCGACATGGACTTCTCAGCGATATCCAAACGGCTGGGGGAGATGTGGTCTAACGTGAGTACAAAATATCTATTTACTTCACCTCTTAGCTATGGGGGATAGTACACCCCCTTTGCATAGCATACAGACACAGGTCTCCTCTGTGAGAGGGAGTGGGCCGTAGTCCACCACGCGGGCCCAGTGCGTGTTGGTGGACGTCACATGTCTTCGAATATTTGGTTCTAGGATATGTCGGTTTCCTCACGATGTTTTCCTTCACCGTTAAAGCAAGTGATAATTAATTTCTAATACGCACATGACTTCGAAAAGTCAGCGGTGCGTGCCTCGGGATCGAACTCGAACCATTCGCCGTGGGAGACACATGGTTAAACCACTAGGCTATCACTGCTTTTTTGACACCCCCTTTGGCTAATGTGAAATTATTAAATTCACAATTTTTCAGTGTATTTAAATTGTATAATGATAACGATAGAAAAATAATCACGAGGCAATATAGTATGGTGTACCTAAATCAAAAGAAAAAATATCAAATCTGTACTGGTACTGGTCGGCGACCGCGATCGGCGATTGCCACGAGTTTTTGATTTATGGATAACGCTTTTTAGGGTTCCGTACCTCAAAAGGAAAAACGGAACCCTTATAGGATCACTTTGTTGTCCGCCGTCAGTCACCAGACCATAGCGTCGCCCTGCAGTGAAAACCTCGTAAAGCACAAATTCATTTTTCTTCTTATTTATTTGTTGCATACCTTAATGCTCATAAAAAACACATATATTAATAATTCATTAAATAATATTGAAATACTTATTAGAAAACAGAAGAACTTACACTTTTACACTTCATATATGTTTTTAACCGACTTAAAAAACGGAGGTTATTTTACCAGACGTTTACGTTTACGTTTATTGCCATCACGAGGTTTTCACTGCAGAGCGACGATAAGTGGAGCCATCTGCTCATAGATGGCGCCATTGGAAGTATGCAGTAGCGCCATCTATGATAATATGTCGGAACCCTTAGAGCTCGAGGCATACTCGCACTTGTCCGTTTTTTTCTTTATGTGACGATTTCTACCAGACAACTCGAACTGCAAGCCGCGGTGAGGAACTTCATTCCATTAAAATAAACTTTAAAAGAGTATCGAATGATCAGTGCGGCCGTTATGTAGTTACATATAGTGTTGAGCTCCCTCAGTCTGGGTTGAGCTACCACGATACCCGGCACATGCGTGCACAGTCGGGTCAGGTCCACTCAAATCTGTATGGCTCTTTCCTCTAAAGGCCATTTCAGACTAACCTGCATGGTTCTTACACAATTTATCTTAATAGTCGGGACTTTAAAAGAGACATCAACCTTTGAGTTTGTTTCGGTGTTTCTTCTCAAAGGTAGTCATATAGGAAACACTGAACTCATCTAGCTTAAAAAAATGTTTTGACGTGTAAAAGTGTTATTTTTAACCTATTTACAAAATAAATATCATTTATCATTTATCATTTGTTAACCATGATGTATTTTTGTTTACAGGTAAATTATAATGAGCGTTATCTATGGAAGCGCAAAGCTAAGCGCTTCGCAATGCAGAAAGAACAAAGTAACCAACCAACCAACAAGATCATCATATCTAATCCAAGTAAGTTGTATGTTATACAGTCCAGGGGCCGGGTCCAAAGAATCTATCAGGTCAGAGGTAAAACTCAGATCATAGCAAATTAGTACGGGAACAACTGTTGCCACTTTTAGAACATTTTTCGACACAATTACAAGCGCTCCTTGTGAATACAAAGATCTCCCACACATTAAAAATTCCGCACACCCTCAATCTAACACTGTTAATCGTCACTCAACACTAGCTCTAAATTAAAACACTGTATTTATATCATCGATCGTGTTCGGTTCGTCGCCAGCGTGTACGTTTTTATGACGATCAATGTGATCTAACTAAAACCAAGCTCAATAGCGCCTTGTCCCTTGTTTCTATGATCTGAGGGTAAAACCAACAATCTAGCCCTCAAAAAACGGATTACATAAGAACTGTAGCTTCTGAAAAATTGGTATTACTCAGGAAATCGGAAAATTAAAATCTTAAAGCTTCAAAATACTTTTTTAGAGTCTCAATACAACCATTTTTCACCGAAATACAGCCTGTCAAAAATCACCGAAAGATTTTGGAATTTTCTTTGCTCCATAAATTTTTTTGAGTAGTTTAGCCCAGCCAACATTTTTGTTCTTTGTTATCAAAACGAGATTTTTCGTGGACTTGCAACTTGTGAACCCCCTTTTTTTCACACCAACGTAGACCCCCGTCGAGTCGCCCGTGGACCCTTGGGGGTCTATTTGTACCACTTTGGGAATCACTGGTTTAAAGAATGATGTTGTCAGGTCGTCCGATGTCGTCTGCGGGCCCGGGGCGGCCGCCCCGAGCCCCCCCCAGGCCGCAGCCGGCGCCCGCCGCGCCCACGCAGGCGCTAGTGGTGAGTAAAATAATAATAAACTACCTTCCACCCGCGGCTTCGCCCGCGTTTTTGGGTTAAAAAGTAGCCTATGTGTTATTCTGATGTATAAGCTATACTACTGTAAAGTTGCTGGGCACAGGCCTTACTTACAGTCAGTTGCAGAAAAGGTCATTAAATTTTAAAGGAGTCTTTAACTTTAACATTTCTGTTAAGTTGTTCCAGAAAAGAAAGTTAGCTACCTCTTTAACTGGTTATTAATATTTAACTATTCAAACGTCAAAAAGTTACGTCAGACACAATTTAGGTTGCCCAAAACGTAGTTAAGGCCAAACAGAATTTAAATATAACTTAACGAATGTCAAAATTTAATAGGTCACGAAGCATCTATTAAACATACAGTTATCGTTGTTTTTGCAATAAATTGTGCTATTATTCTTATAATTATTATAAATGCGAAAGTTCGTGTGTTAGGTTTGTTACTTCTTCACGCTGAAACGGCTGAACGGACTTGGATGAAACTTTTTTATTTATATTTTATTTGAAAATAGGCTTGAGTTTGACGGCTATCTCGCCTGATGTTAAGCGATGATGCGGTCTATGATGGAGCACGCTTGCCTAGAAGAAACCGATTCACTCGCGACTTGAACACACCCAGATTGTAACTGTCGAGGAACACCCACTCGGGCATTCCACTGTTTGGCGGTTTTCACAATGAAAGAGGAGTCAAAGCGCCTAGATATATAAATATGCCAGAAAGGGGTGAATTAAGAACAGTAGCACAAGATTTTTATGAAATTGCTGGTTTTTTTTTCAAAATACGCCACTAATTAGAGGAGCGCCACTTTTAGATCTCGCACCACCTAAAAATTTTGATAGGACCGGCACTGTGGATGAGGTAGAATCTCCGAATGATATCGACTTGAAAGATGAGGAAGTTCTTCCACTTCTGCATGATGGATCACAACATGATTCTTTCGTAAGAACTGCAATTGTAAATGCTGTATTTTCTTAGTTGCTTCTAAGAAAATACTGCATTAACAATTGCAGTTAACTGCAATTTATCATTATTAATAATAAAATAAATAAAACAGCAGAATGTGTGAATTGACTTATTATTACTTATTAAATATTATATTTTAATAGGGTACATTCATGTGATTCAAATATACATCAAGTATTTTTATTTGTAATCTTTATTACTATAGAATTACTAACACCTATATATTAATTTTTCTAATTTAAAGCGTTATAATATTAAAATTCAATCAATATCAATCAAAACAATCCCAACAATCATTATCAATCAAAACGCAACGCTATTGGTTGTTTGGGCAAGGGTTCAGTCTGCTCCTTTATAATGCTCAAAATTTTGGCATCATCATTTGTTGTTTGTAGCTGGTAGGATCCTCCTCCTGTTTTATGGACTTGAATCTGAAATAATTATAGGCAACTAAATTGTACCACTTTAATCAAAACACTCACTTCTGTCCAGCCGGCCTAGCATGACCACGATAGAAACGGGTTTTTTCTACATAGAAATAGACAAAGTGACAGATTTTAGAAACATTTCTACCGTTTCATTCATAAAACGTAGAAATGTTTCTACAATCTGTCACTTTGTCTATTTCTATGAAGACAAAACCCGTTTCTATCGTGGTCATGCTAGGCCGGCTGGACAGAAGTGGCACTAGAAAAGAAAGCTTGCCCAAAGTCACACAGATGATAAAAAAAAATATCTTATACTTTTACATTATAGGTAGAGCTATTATTTTTATTTTATTCAGGAGATGTATCATTAGTGTTGTATTGTATACGTATACATATATAATAAAAGAGTTTGTGAAGGAATACAGGGTTAGACTAAAAGGGTTTGTGGGAGAAAACATCTGCTCTGGCAATCTATATTCAATACCAGTTGTTGTCTCTTGTTCACTCAATTATTTATTATAATTTATATGCATCTTGCAACGACCCCTAAGTCCAGTGTTGCACTGCAAAAGGGCGTCCTGGCGGCGTTACAATGAGCCTATGCTAGGCACATACCATCTCAGGCATCATACAAAGTAACAAGGTAGGTACGTGGAAAATACTCACTCGGACACAAGGTCAGCTAATAGCGCCTTTTCTTACGACGTGTAATTAGCACCACGTGCTCGTCGCTTTTTTTATTTGATTCCTCCATTATACGGAATTACACTTATTTAAAAAAAAATTCTTGTGATATTTTAATAAAATTAAAATGTCAGTTTGATTTGACAATTTTGTAGTGCTGCCAGGTCTATTTTTCAATTTACCCTAAGCTCCGTTAACTTTTACCCTAGATTTGCAATGACATTGGAAAAAATACACAAATATTAATGTTTTAAAATGAAATAAAGACATTTGCATTGCACGGTTTGATGCTCACCATTCGGCAAACGGCATGCTCATATTGTTACTCAAATAATAAAGAAATCTATCAGTTATTGTACCTACTCAGTCTTCTACCTCTTCAAAAACGGCTGAACCTATTCTTAAAGTCCGTGCCACCAATAAAGTCCTACGGACAAAAACTGGTAGGTACTAAGCTTGTAAGTTCCGCTTTTGCCTTTTGTTTGTTGGTTTTCAGCGATATCAGCGCCGTGATAGACTTCTGTGGTGGCGCGGACTCTAATGCGTTTTTATTTATTTTATAGCATGAAATTTTCTTACGTAGTGTTATGACAAAATACCTTAAACAATATAAAAAAATACCCTAAATAATTTCATGCCCTAAAAATTTCCCTACGAGTATTCACCTTAGGTATTTTTCCCTAAATCTAAGGAAAAATACCCTAAGGTGGCATCACTGCAGTTGACAGTTTGACGTTTGAGGTTTGACGATTTGTTTTTTTTTTAATTGCGTAGGTACGCGTTTAGTTCGCCTGCGTTTTGTCATAATAAATGTAAAAGCACAGAAAACAAAACGCAATCATTCATTCTTTGTTCATTCGATGTTTATTTTATGATGACAACATTTTTAATTTCAATTTTAGTTAACGAACCAATATTAAAAGCTAAAATGCTTTTCTGCAACCTCAATTAAAATAATCATATAATTAGCTCTAATAACGCTTTAAGCAAACGGGAGATAACTGAAAGCTTTCTGCAACCGAGCGTTAGCAAAATGTATGGAGCAGCTGGTTTTTATTCGCGATTTCAGGATTGGTCCCATAGTAAAAGTTGTTCACACTGATGAGTACAATGACCCCTCGTATTGCGACTGACTAAACTTACACCCCGTGTATCTATAACTTGAACTGTAAACGATGTTCCCCAGCCGGTGTCCAGTACATCGGTGGCCAGCGCCGGTATGTACCGCGTCACCGGCTGCGGGGCCGTGGAGGTGGCCGCGCACCTGAGACTGCTGGGGGAGAGCCTCGCCATCATCGGGGAGAGGCTGAAGGAGCACGAGGTATGTACACTATTCCAGCGCTGATTTGCCCTAAGGGGCAACTCGGGGCTTGTGCCCAGGGCCGCAAATTTTTAGGGGCGGCAAAATTCGGAGGGATTTTTTTTTTCCAAAAAGGCAATAATTTTTTTTTTTTACTACTAACAAGGTCCATTTTTTGAAAAAGAAAATATTATTAATGTACCTATATTTTAAAAGTCCAAACTTTATTCATTTTGTGCAAAATTTCGATATGAAGCGGCATACTACAAGTATTTCATAGAAATTACCATCGCACTGATCCCCTTGCTTATAAAAACATGTCACTTTTAACAATTAAATATACAACTGTCCTTGTCATTTCTATGATAATAAATAGAGATAGCAATTGACTCATGATGAGTATAATGACCCCTTTCGGGGAACAACAGGGTTGTTGTTACATGCCGTATACATTATCTACTATATAAAAATAAGTCGGGTTTTCCTTCCTGACGATATAAGTCCAGAACGGACGAACCGATTTCCACGGTTTTGCATTCGTTGGAAAGGTCTCGGGCTCCGTGAGGTTTATAGCAAAGAAAATTCAGGAAAATTTAAAGAGAAAAGCGGGAAAATCTTTTTTCACATACAGCGCCATCTCTGATATATAGCATGTACTACGGTGGCGAAACGGAGTTCGCCGGGTTTGCTAGTCTATATTAAAAATGAATTGCTGTTCGTTAGTCTCGCTAAAACTCGGGAACGGCTGGACCGATTGACTTGAAACTTTGTACAGTTGTTGTAGGGAAGCCAGGGAAGGTTTAAACGCCGAGCATTGCAACGCCGGGCACAACTAGTAAAGGAGTTGTTTCAGAAATGTATGGAGCCTGGAAGGGGTCTACGTACGCAATTAAGTATTATAGCTATACATGATAGTAACCGGTTCCTAATGCTTATTTTCTTTAATATTACTTCGTTGAATTGTAATTCATTATTTTCTTTGTCAAGGAGAGCAACACAACACAAATATGGTGGATCAACAATCGACAAATGAATTAAGTGAAACGTCATTTTGACAACTGTTGTTATGTCAATGTCAGTCAAAATGCCAACATTCAATCGCGTGCGCACGACTCAAACGTCACGTCATAAAACAAAATAGGGATACAATTGTACTCTTCTTCAAATGAATTTAATAATATTTTTATGTAAATCCCCTATTTTTTTCCTATTTTACTATGTGGCGTACGTATACCAGTTCCAGGATGAAACATCTCTTTTATATTTTTGTGAATTTGAAACATGTCGATGCATTAGTTTTGTTCCCACAGGGTCAGATCGCGGTGTCCGGCTCGGTGTCAGTCCTGCTGGACACGTTGCTCTGCTCGCTCGCTCCGCTCCTGAGCGTGTGTCGCGCGCTGCCGGCCATCGCGCCGCCGGGCCGCCTGCTGCAGGACACGCTGCACAACATCGCGTACATCATGCCCGGCTTGTAAGACAAGCCGAAGTACGATCGGCGACATTGATTGGTGAACACTGTTTTACATGAAAATTATTTGGTGCACAGTAAGTATCATGAGTTTTTTTGACGTATAGTTTTGTTAACGTAAGCATATTTTGAATTTAAAATACAGTCCTGGAACATTTTGATACAATTTTATACAATTTCATGGGGTCTCATCAGGAACAAAGGAACATTTGTTGAAATAACTCATAATAGATGGCGTTATAGGTATCGATTTGTTATTGAAGTTTGCGTAAAATTGAGAACATGAAAAAATACATCATGAAAAATATTTGTTCAAATTTTGAAAAATCCTTCAAGCACGGAAAAATGTATAGCCCGAAGATAGCCCGCGCTAAATCGGTCACATTTCTTTGTATGAGATGAGGCATCTGTACGTATAGTATTATATATTATTATCGGTGACAATTTGTACATTTTAAAAAATACAGTTAAATTAATTATTTAATTTATATAAATATTGTTAACAAACGTGTATTTTCAATTCAAAATATGCTTACGTTGATACTACACGTCAAAAAAACTCATGATCGGGGTACAGTTAGGCCATGTTGTTTCATCTTACAGTTACGTATCTGTAACCGTCAAATATGGCGGCTTGTACGACAATTTCATACTGACTTAACGATTACGTACTGACTTACGGATACAGATGGTTTGAAGCAACCCGCCCTTAGTCTTTTTAGTGTACCGGGCGAAATTGTGCAAAGTCTTTTTAGTGTACCGGGCGAAATTGTGCAACTGAATTTTATCCAGCAGCCTAATTGCGTAACTCAATTTCTTTCGCCATGGTTTTCATTTTGACAGTTCAACAACATCCATTGCGGCGTTGAGCTAGTTAAAGGAGCACGGATTAACAAACATACAGCGTAATGAATGTCAAAAACAATGCCATGGTGATAGCAATTGAATTACGCAATTTGGGTGCAGTTCCTCTGAACCGAGTGAGTTGAAATTTGGAACTCATGTGTCACTTCTATGACAATGCAATAATATGGTACCATGGAGGTGGTCTCATGATGGAACTTGGAGGTGGCTACAAGAACTCGTCAACTTCTTAACATAACTCCATCGTGTTTGGGCTCATTGGATTTGTCTTACCAAGTACTGCAGACCTATAATTATGATGTCCAGGGTCTCATGATGGAGTTGGGTAGTGGTCACAATATAAGCTTTTTTTGAAAAATGTTTGTCAACATAAAACTTACCTATACAGGGTGGCAGGTTAGACAGTGGAAATATTTTAAGGGGTCATTGCACTCATCATTATGAACAACTTTTACCATGGGACCAACCCTGAAATCGCGAAAAAAAAATCAGCTGTTCCATACATTTATGTTCACATAACTCAACAAAATGTATGGAACAGCTGATTTTTTTTTGCGATTTCAGGGTTGGTCCCATAGTAAAAGTTGTTCATAATGAAGAGTACAATGACCCCTTAAAATATTTCCACTGTTTAACCTGCCACCCTGTATATTTTTAAAACGGACCTCAAATAAAACTAACGACGTGGCGCACAGTTATGATTTAAAAAATGAAGTGTTTACCTAATTTGTCACCGACTGTACTTAGCGCTAGCGCCTTATATAGCATAGTATTATCAATGTTTTAATCCCCATAACATTTGGGTATCGCCACAGTCTAAATAATAACTCAATAGAAATGTCATCTACTACATTTTACTATCAGTCAGTTGCAGCAAACGTAGCTATCTATACTATTATAAAATTGTAAAAGAGCCGTGTCTGTACATTGAAGATATTCCAGAAAATTTACGGATTAATGTGTTACTAATTCCATTTAGTGAGTGATTGTCGGATAATTTTACCGAAATTGGGTTTGTTTACCTTCTTATTAAAATGGATTGACACAAACTTTACATCGAGAGCGCCCGTTTAAAAATGTGACGTATGTGAACGGAATTAAGTTTAATTTTGTATTGCATTGGATTCTTTGAGACTGCGAACCGGCGACACGCGATTGCGAATAAAATGTAGATGACATTTCTATTGACTTATTATTTAGAATTTTGTGCTTGCTACCCATTTAGGGTAAACGATAGCAAATATATTTAGATGTAAGACTCTATAAGACAGTACTGTGTGACACTATGTAGTATGAAATAAATATTTTAGGGAAACTAAGCGTGTTTCATTTTTCTTTTTTGCCTTTAATTCTGCAGTTAGTCTGAAGCTACATAAGACGATTTGCGAGCTTTTGGGAGAACGAAATACACATGCCTACATTACGCACATATTTCACAAAGACTGCACAATGTAGTTGCACGTAATTATATTTAGTAGTAGCACGGGGTCTCATCAGGAACAAAGTAACATTTGTTGAAATAACTCATCATATATGGCGTTATATGTATCGATTTGTTATTGAAGTTTGTGTAAAATTGAGAACATGAAAAAATACATAATGAAAAAAATTTGGTCAAATTTAGAAAAATGCTTTAAGCACGGAAAAATGTATAGCCCGAAGATAGCCCGCGCTAAATCGGTCACATTTTTTGTATGAGATGAGGCATCTGTACGTATAGTATTATATTATCTGTGGTAGTAGTATTAACCAAATAGAACTACATACTCAGAATTTTTGTCCGTCTAAAAGTTTGTCTCTAATAGGCTCCGAAACGGCTTCACTGAATTCAATTAAAATAGGGATTAAAACTGGATCGTGTAAGTACTCGTATGATCTATTTCGATATCTATAAAAATACTAATTGTCAGCTAGTTTTAAATAAAACATTGAAACTTTCATGTAGGTACTCATTTATTAAATTAGACACATTATTTACATAAAATAGATCTTATACTAACACCGACTATTTGAGAACAGTACAATGTGATGACAACCAGTACATAACTATACAAAGCATACATAGACGACAATATTATAGATAGACAAGTATACTCGGAAGTGAATGGAGTTAGGCGAATCCCACAACTTGCCGCGCTACGCTGCGGGGTGCGTGGCGACGGAACAAAAGCCCCGCGCGTGAATGCGTTTTCAGTGTGTTGCACTACGCGTGATTTCTATACAAATACAGGTACTTGCAAACAACGGAAGATCACGCACTCCCGCGCTACGCTGCGTGATGCGGTGCACCGTGCGAATCGCCTTGAAATCGAACGGATCGTTACGATGGTCGCCTCTTGTATGGGCATCTTTATAAAACTGGAATTTCCAGATATCCTCAAATCGATTATTGCAAATTATAATGATTATTTATTTTGCTATATCAAAAAAACATTTTTGAAAGTAACAACTTTCATTCTATTTCAATACACAATGAGTAGTAAATAAAAAAAAAACTAGCATAAGCATTATCAGCCTATAATGTTCCCACTGCTGGGACACAGGCTTCATCTCTGTGAGAGGGAGTGGGCCGTAATCCACCACGCGGGCCCAGTGCGGGTTGGTGGACGTCACATGTCTTCGAATTTTTGGTTCTAATATACAGGGTGGCAGGTTAGACAGTGGAAATATTTTAAGGGGTCATTGTACTCATCATTATGAACAACTTTTACTATGGGACCAGTCCTGAAATCGCGAAAAAAGCGTCCCATAGTAAAAGTTGTTCATAATGATGAGTACAATGACCCCTTAAAATATTTCCACTGTCTAACCTGCCACCCTGTATAATATCTCCGTTTTGTGCGACAAGGACAGAAAATGCTTACAAAAACATCGAACGCGTATAAGCTCCTCTATTTTTTATATTGTAGTGATCCAAAATGTGTCTTGGCTTGATAGGAGAGATCACTAATAGTTTGATTTTTAGCAATTTCTCTCAATTTTTCATATTAAATAATATTTAATTAGGCACTAATTATGAGCACAGATCGCCCATGTATATTTTTGGCCCAATAGACAGATGACAATACGTAATGGAGAATGGTCCAATAGACGACGAGCATCGACTGACGAACCAATCGCGTGCAGCCTCGGCGCCCCCCGTCTTCTTCATTCCGCCAAAGAAACCGAAAAATCAGCTAATGCGCAGGTGCCGTTTGTGATCATGACTGGTACCTATACTAATATATTTAAAGGACACGGCAGACGCCCATAGAACGCTGGGCTTCAGATTGTGTATGTCGGTACAGATATGAAATTAGTTTGGGTGTGATCGAGTATTTCAAGAGTATTTAAATTCATTTTTTATTTGTTTTTGTACCTAATTGGATTAAAGAGAAATTATCGTTTTTGTGACAGTGAGGTTAAGTATGGCGTGAATGATCCAATGAAGTACAGCGCGACTAATGAGTTCTCAATTCAAAGGTTTTAGTTGCTGTCGACATGATATTCTATGGAGGCACGCGCCAGCCAGCATGCACCCGTTTTTTTATTGGTTTTTTCAAAATGTCAACGGCATAATCATTTTATTTCTTATTTATTCCGATTTTTTATTTCAATTCTTAATCTCTAAGATAAATTAGGGAAAGAACAATTAAAATATATTGTTATTTTTGGTTAAGCTTTTATTACTGTACCATATCAAGCCCAAAACTGCCAATGTCCTTTTCAATAGCTGTCGAATAACCCTATTTAATTATACGTACTCATATTTGATTGACTTTTTAACCAACCACAAAATACAGGTTTTGTATTCAATGTATTTTTTTCCTTTACAAATAGGTTTGCCCACGCTTATAAAATAACATACACTTCTGCTGTCCCCGCTAGGGTATACAACCGTGATATTATTTTATCAAGGTCGATTTAAACCAAACGAACAAAGAGCTAGAGTAGAACAAGAGCATTCTTTCTCGATGTTTTAGTGTAAACGATTAGCATAAGCATAATCGGCCTATAATGTTCCCACTGCTGGGACACAGGCTTCTGTGAGAGGGAGTGGGCCGTAGTCCACCACGCGGGCCCAGTGCGAGTTGGTGGACGTCACATGTCTTCGAATTTTTGGTTCTAGGACATGCCGGTTTCCTCACGGTGTTTTCCTTCACCGTTAAAGCAAGTGATAATTAATTTCTAATACGCACATGACTTCGAAAAGTCAGCGGTGCGTGCCTCGGGATCGAACTCGAACCATTCGCCGTGGGAGGCACATGGTTAATCCACTAGGCTATCACTGCACTTAAACGATTAGCGTTTACACCAAAATATCAACGAGCAAAAATGAGAACCAAGAACTAGAATAAAATTCTTGCACAATAGAACAACGAAAGAATGCTCTACGTCTGTTTACACTAAAAGAATTTGATAGAGTGGGGATAGAATGAGCATTCGCTCGTCTGATGTAAATCGGCCTTTACAAATATGATTCTAGACGACCAATCGTAGACTGAAAAGAATCTTAGCAACATTGTAGACTCAACAAAAAACATTATTTTCATAGACCTGTAAAACCCGTTTATGCCCAAATTCTCGTACAATTTATTTCTAACTCGTGATCGTGAGGTCCCCGATTTGATTCCCAGAGCGCCTAACATGCGCGCCGCGATAAAATTTTGTCGACGCTTTTATCGTGCATTTGTCTCATATTCGCACGAGTAAGAGCGAGACAAAACAGTCGACAAAATTTGTCGCGGCGCGCATGTTAGCCCTGCAGGTCGATCAACGATTTTTCTGTCAGGGAACTCCCATAATTACAAGTGGTACAGAGTTATTTATTTGTACATCAGCATAATTATAATACGCGCAAAAGTTGACCGGATTGAAGTTCATGAAATGTGGCGTCGCCGTATCTCTTTCTGTGTATTTTGAATAGGGTTTCTGATTTCTCGACTATTTTTTTTTTCTCGGGAAGGCGATTGTGCACTACTCCGTTTCCAGCACGCTATTTCACGGACCGTTTTTTTACCCAATAGACATACGTTTTAAAAAGTGGCGGGGATCGTTCTGCAGGCCTATTGGCTAAAAAAAACGGTCCGTGAAAAAACGTGCTGGAAACGGAGTAGTGCACAATCGCCCGGAGTCGAGAATTTTCGACTAGAAATTGCCGGGAATTCTCGAATCGAGACATTACGAAAACTTAATAAAAAAAAACCAAAATTGTTAAATAAATGCAAAATCATATTACGTTTGTTAATAACATATATTATGTTAAAAAAATATGTAAGTTATGTATTTTTTTAATAACTAAACAATTATTATTTAGTCAAACAAGACAATAAATATTAACGGCCTTACCACAAAAAAGATAGACACACGTTAAACGCGAATGCTACCAAAAATAATACACACTTGTTTTAGACAAGTTAGTGCTAAAACAATTGCCTATTATTTTTGGTAGCATTCGTGTTGAACGTGTGTTGAACAGATGTTTATTTTTTGTGGTACGGCCGTAAATGTTTATTAATTAAAATGTTAATTACATACTTACATATTTTTTTACATAATTTTTTCTAGTCTCGAATAAGGCCAGATTTCCCGGATATTCTCGCTTCGAGAAATATCATCCAGAAACCCCAATTTTGAACCACATTTAAACATCTGTACATGCGCGAAATTCCGGTCAACTTAAACTACGCCTATTATAACTATCCATTAAGCAGTTATTACTTTCCTGAATTCAATCGTCCTAAATGAAAAAGTAACTGATTCAGGGCGGGTTGCTTCAAACCATCTGTATCCGTAAGTCAGTACGTAATCGTTAAGTCAGTATGAAATTGTCGTACAAGCCGCCATATTTGACGGTTACAGATACGTAACTGTAACATGAAACAACATGGCCTCAGTCACGTGTGGAAGCAACAGCAAGTCCGCTGACGAAAAAAATCAGTTAGAATCCTAATTAGGAAAGGATTTAGGACGACTTTCACGAAAGTGTAATAACTGCTTTAGAAAAATTTTCAACTACACACTTAAAAAAAATTACAACAACCGTCCCCTACAGTTGGGCGCTCCACAGAAACAGTATAGTACCTTCCCGGGAACCGAACCTACGTCATAGTTGTAGTTCCAGGTGAGTTCTGTGCCTGCTTTAATGTGTGATAGTGCGAAGAACGCCACCCAAGGGAACCGAGGGTCGTGCGTGTCTACAAACACGTTTTGGACAAAAACGTTTGGGGTGCAGGAATGCTGAAATAGAAAAATACAAATTAATCATTTATTTGGTTTAATAACTAGCTTCGCCCGCGTATTTCGGGATAAAAGGTTGCTTATGTGTGATTCGGATGTCATCTTGCCTGGGGGCTTACTCCCGAAAATGATACGATTTAGGTTTTGTTTCTGATACGATCTCGATATTGATTCGAACTCGATTCAGTTGCGTACTCTTGAACAAAACCGAATCGAAAACCAAGATCGACTTACGATCGTGTGTTATCAGCGTCGTTATTTGTTTCCAGTTGACTACGTCACGACCAAATGCTAACACTCTATGGTAACATTCTTTTTAATAATTAAATATAAATGAAATTTTACTGAATGCCGTGTGTTCACGCGTGAGTCACACGACCGTACGTAATGCGTTTGCGCGAAGTGAGAAATTAAGTGAGTTTACCGAATGCCGTGTGTCACGCGTGAGCCACACGTACGTAAAGCGCTTGGACGAAGTGACAAAGTGAGTTTGCTGAATGCCGTAACATCACGGTGAGATTCCCCCTCGAGCGTTCGCAAACAAATTGGAGTAGCGCGCGCGTTGCCATGACAACCGAAGTGAGTTGGCTGAATGCCGTGATATCACGGTGAGAATGTCACGGTGAGATTCCCCCTCGAGCGTTCGCAAACAAATTGGAGTAGCGCGCGCGTTGCCATGACAACCGAAGTGAGTTGGCTGAATGCCGTGATATCACGGTGAGAATGTCACGGTGAGATTCCCCCTCGAGCGTTCGCAAACAAATTGGAGTAGCGCGCGCGTTGCCATGACAACCGAAGTGAGTTGGCTGAATGCCGTGATATCACGGTGAGAATGTCACGGTGAGATTCCCCCTCGGGCGTTCGCAAACAAATTGGAGTAGCGCGCGCGTTGCCATGACAACCGAAGTGAGTTGGCTGAATGCCGTGATATCACGGTGAGAATGTCACTGTGAGATTCTCCCTCAAGCGTTCGCAAACAAAGTGGCGTTTGATTGTCATGGGAACACGCACGCTACTCCAATGCTAATCCAGACCCAGTTGTCAGACTTTTTGGGCTCCTGACTGCCCGTAACGACTGTCAAAGATATTCCTATGACAACCGGGACCGATGATTAACGTGCTCTCCGAGGCACGGAGGGGTCTCGATGTGTAGAGAACGGTCACCCATCCAAGGACTGACCGCGGCAAGCGCAGCTTAACCTCGCAGATCGATCGATCAGCGCGGCTGTCATTTAGCCACGAGCCCCTCTAGTTAGATACTTGTAACTAGTTAATACTTACGTTGAGATATCTGCCAATGTTGCCTTGAACCTTAGCGTCCATGATATAGCACGCCTCGTCCTTACCGAATAGCGTGCGAACAGATCTGCGGATAGATATTACAATTAAAATAAAAACTTTTTTATCAAAAAATTACTGACTTCAAAAAGCCACTACAAAGAAAATAATAATTTTGGTTTCGGAAGTCGGTGGCTTTGGTTTTTGTTTGCTTTTTTTGCCACCGACTTCCGAAACCAAAATTATTATTTTCTTCTTTTTCTGCTTTTTCAAGTCGGTTATTTTGTGTTAAAAAAGTTTTTATTTTTTTCCCTTTTTAGTTCTTTATCTCGCGTTAGATTACTTTGACGACTTCGTTCAACAGTAAATCTTCTACGTAGTGAGTACCGTTATGCATATAACTTTGTACATTGGAATGATTACCTAATGTATTATATACTAAAACCTTCCTCAAAGTATGTAGATTACGTTAGTGAAAACCCCATCCAAATCGAATCAGTAGTTTTTGAGAAAATCGCGCACATACAAACATACATACATACGGGACGAATACAGAACCTCCTTTTTTGAAGTCGGTTAATAAAACACCATCTCTAAGGGGAAGACCCAAAGTCCCAAACAAATCTCTTTTTAGAAAGCATTTTTTCTGAATGATGCATGATAGTGATCCCACACTGCTGTTAGAAAATGTTAACAAACATTTTACAATGTTAGTAAACATTTCTAAACAAAATTGTTAGTGCACTGAAAACATCTAATAATTCCTAACAGAATGTAACAATAGGGATGTTAACTACTTTTTTTTTATTGTGAATCTGTAAACTTTTTGAAAAAAGACAATTAACACCAAAAAAAACCGATGAAACATCTACAAAATTGGCAAAGTTATAAGCGTTTTAAAATGATTTGCTAGACACGGACGGCACTACCTACTAGTGACGTAGCACCACCTACGTCCGCTTCGCGCGACAAAGACGGAGCGATACTCCCTCTAAAAACTTTAAAAGCGTCTATGTTTTCCATTTTGTGATAAATTATTATTTTTGCTTTTACTTTTTTGTTGTGCCTATTCCTTCTTTGAAATAAAATAATTTACTTATTTGTACTTTTTTAATAATAGGCCACTACCGTATTCCTAACATTTGTTAGTAAATGTATTAGTGTTGGGTTATGTTTATAAACATTCTATAACAGCAGTGTGGGAGCACCATTAGAGTGAAAATTCTACAAAAACTATATTTTGTGTGTGTATTTAGCTGAAAGGCAACATACACTATTACACACATGATTTTTCCATACAAAACGTGTTAACCAATCAAATGAAAGTTGGATTTCGTTACTTTACAAATACAATTGGTTGAATTTTGACCACAGGCGATTTTAGTTTAACGTTTATACTTACTTGTATTTTGATATAAACTCGTTAGCTCCCATGCCGGCTTGCACCATGAATCTCGAAGGTTCTCTTACTGTCAAACAAAGAAATTTACATTCAAATATTATTATAAGACACCATTATACCTATTTCACAACACACATTTTCAGCAACGGAAAAATTATACATTTAACATTTCGTAATAAGACAGCAAATGGCCAATTTTCGTAATTAACACTATGACTGACAGTAGACCGAACTGAGATAAGATTTTGAATTGACTAATGATACCATGGTTATTGACTAATGATACCATGGTCATTGACTAATGATACCATAGTCATTGACTAATGATACCATAGGTGCAGTATAGAACGTTTCACATAAGAATTCCCTCCAACGCTATGTAGGGTCCAGGGTTGTTGCGAATATTCGTATCCGCATCCACAATTGCGGAGCTTCCGCATTGATTTGGACATCTGCATCAGCATCCGCAATAATCATTGCGGATGTTCATGCGAATGCAGATGTGGCACAAGTCGTGTCAAGAAAGAAATAAGCGGGGCCGGCGAATGGCGCGTGCCGTGCATGGCTCATTAACCAATAGGAGCGAAGTTATCACCAATAGCACGCAGGTTTTTATTGACGCCACCAGCCAGTGTTCCTAGCGAATAATTGTTCAGTAGCGCGGGTTTAATTTACGAACCTCTGCGTAACAGGCTTGACGCCGAAAAGGCGGCAAATATTACTTTTTATTAAATGTAATACTCCAATTTTTAACTTTCATTACTAAATATTTATTAAAAATTACTCTCTTATTATTTTATTTCTCCACAAATATAGTTTCTTAAAAAATATCTTGAGATCCGCATCCGCGGATGTGAGCCTTCAAATATCCGCCTCCGCATCCGCATACGCGGATGTGAAAAAATCAGGATCCGCAACATCCCTGGTATTCCCCTGAATGTCAATATGTTATAATTTTTTTAACTATGTTGGAAGTTTTCTTTCAGTACCAATTCTCGTTCACCACTTTTTAGTGTCTCAGGCATACTTTAACGCATAAACCTAGAAAAAAAACATAAACATTAAGAACTAAACAAGAGTACCTACCAGACACCCCGAGCTTAGGGCATGTACCCCTGGAGACGGTATAGCGGTGAATCACCGAATAACATTTTTACAACTTTTTGCGGGGGGCGAGGTGAACACGTATAGCACACTACGGAAAGACAATCACACACAGATATGGGCTTACAGATTGACCTCCTCGAAGAGGCACGCCGATATACCTAAAGTGTTGTTCCGATATACCTAAACTAGCTTCCGCCCGCAGCTTCGCCCGCGTTTTTGGGATAAAAAGTAGCCTATGCGTTATTCTGATGTATAAGCAATTTTACTGTAAAGTTTCATCAAAATCCGTTCAGTAGTTTTTGCGTGAAAGAGTAACAAACATCCATACATCCATCCATCTATCCATACATCCTCACAAACTTTCACGTTTATAATATTAGTAGGATACGTGTAGGTAAACTGCCTAAAATTTTATTTTTTTACCTAAAGTGCGGGGTGCACTAGGCATAGTAAAACTAGAACATCACAAACCTTCTTCGTCATCGCTGATTGTAATGCAATCCTCTTCGGCGTTCGGGTCTTTGTTATCTTTGCCATCTTTTTCTTTATCTTTGTCGACGGTCGCTGTGTTCCCTTTATCTTTTTTAGCTCTCTCGCGTTTACGAAGACGTTTGCTGTAAAAAATAATAAGATGTGTTAAACATAAAATTAAAAAAACTGGGAAAGTGCGAGTACGACTCGCGCCCTGAGGGTTTCGAAATATGCAATAGCGCCATCTATGCGGCTATTGTATCATAGTAGATATGTCATATCTTGATCATAGATGGCGCTGCTGCATACTTCTAGTGGCGCCATCTATGAGCAGATGGCTCCACCTATGGTCCGGTGACAGACGAACAACAAAGTGATCCTATAAGGGCTCCTTTTTCCTTTTGAGGTATGGAACCCTAAAAAAATGAACAATTTCAGCGTGTGCTTTCTTTAATTATGCCACGCCTTTGCCACTTCTATTGACATATTATTTAGATATCTGTAATGTATATTTGGGGAATCGAGACGAAGCTGAATGTCCTCCTACCAGATCGGGTGGTATTGTCTGGCGGGCCACTGCCCCGATAATTGATGTCGGGTTTCTTTATACAGGGTGTCCCGTAATTAAAGGATAAAACGTAACGGGTAGGTAGGTCACCTGATTTCCAACAAATAATTTGAAAATTTTGAAAAAAAATAGTTTTTATTTTTTTATTTTTAAATTAACGTTATTTAACAAAAATGATATCTTATAACATTAGTAAGCTATTCAGAAATGTTTAACAAAAATCATATGCCTAAAAAATTTAACATTTGCAGCGATAGCATCAAAATAACTTAATTCTTGTAGAGAAAATGAAAAAATTCGAAAACAAAAATATTGGTTACCGTAACAGTTTTTTTTAAACTCTTCTAGTTGTTGGAAATCAGGTAAGCTACCTACCCGTTACATTTTATCCATTAATTACGGGACACCCTATATGCTTATCGCTGCGAACACTGCTTGCGCGATGTAGGATTTCTGACGTCAGACGGTATGAAGTAACATCAGAAAAGTAGTCACTGTTAGCTGTCTAGCTATGTAGGTAGTCTTCGATGTTGCCGGCAGATGTTCGCTCTCGCTACAAATACTTACTTGAACTCCGTGACACCTAGGCCGATGTACCCGGGCCTGAAGTCATCGTCTTCCTTGTCGTTCTTGGAGGCCCTGTCCTCCTCCTCCGATGTAGAAGACTCATCCTCTTCAGTTTCATCGTCTTTTGCTTGTTCTTTCTGAAGGACAACATGTGTGTGAGATGGGTTCTTTTGAAACAGCCGACAGTACTTTTTAGGGCTATTAATTTGTTAAAAAGACTTTTAAAAGGGCAGAAATTGATATTCTGCCGTTTCCTATCTAACAACCCTTTACTTTAGTTTGCCATAATTGTCATTACTTACCAGAATTTGTTCCTTATTAACGACACTATCGGATAGTATAATAATACAGGATGTGTTCTTTTTTTCAAATATCTAATGATGCAGTTTTAGATTTTACCAAAATCGGCTCCGAGACTCCTTTGAGTGTTTTTCGCTAATTCTTACAGTTTCGGATTTGGCCATCCAAGCCCAGTTGAAGAATTCACCCTGTATAGTCCAATAGACGACGAGCATCGACTGGCGAACCAATCGCGTGCAGCCTCGGCGCATTTCGTCAAAGAGACCGAAAAATCAACTAATGCGCAGATGAAGTTTGTGCTCAAGACTCGTGCCGGCACGGTAGGTAGGTAGTAGGTGAGAATTATTTTTTGTTCCTCAGTATGTAGCACCACCTCAGATCAGAAACAAGGAAGATGTGCCAAGGCGCTATTGACCTTGACACTTAAGTCCATCACATTGACTATAATTAAAACGTACACGTTGGCGACGGACCGAACGCGGTCGATGATATAAATCAGTGTTTTAGTTTAGTGCTAGTGTTGAGTGACGAATAACAGTGTTAGATTGAGGGTGTGCAGAATTTTTAATGCGAGGGAGATTTTTTCACAAGGAGCGCTTGTAATTGTTTCGCAAACGGTTCTAATAGTGGTGACACAGGTTCCCGTACTAATTTGCTATGATCTCCTTTCTTCTATGATCTGAGTGATGAAAAAAATATTATTTCGGTATCTTACCTTGTCTAATTTCTTATCGGCGTCTGGAATGTCCTCTTCGTAGCCCTCTTTCATTTGTTCTACTACCTCTATATAGTCCAATTCTGCTAGATATTCGTCCCCTTCGTTCAAACCGTCCTGCAAACAATTTCAAAATAAACGAAATTATTAAAAAAATATATTAAAAAGCGCGAAAAACTTCCATACACTTTATCGAGTTATATGAACACAAATGTATGGAACATTTGATTAATTTTTTAACGATTTCAGGGTTGGTCCCATGGTAAAAGTTATTCATAATGATGAGTCCAATGACCCTTTTTCGGTTTTCTCATTAACTAAAAATAACGTTGTATAAACCAGCTTCATTCAGAGTTACAAGGAAATTCAAAGTTACATAATTTAACTGGCTGGGCCCCAAGTCTGCTATTGCAATAGGGATGTTGAATATATATTTTTTATTGTGAATCTGTAAACTATTTGAAAAAAGATAATTAACACCAAAAAAACCGATGAAACATCTACAAAATTGGCAAAGTTATAAGCGTTTTAAAATGATTTGCTAGACACGGACAGCATGCATGATAAGTGACGTAACACCACCTATGTCCGCTTCGCGCGACAAAGACGGAGCGATACTCCCTCCAAAAACTTAAAAAGCGTCTATGTTTTATATGCTGTGGACTAAATAATTTATTTGTACTTTATTAATAAAAAAGTACAAATAAATTATTTTATTCCAAAGAAGGAATAGGAATAAGAAATAAAAAGTAAAAAAATAAATAATAATTTATCACAAAATGGAAAACAGACGCTTTTAAAGTTTTTGGAGGGAGTATCGCTCCGTCTTTGTCGCGCAAAGCGGACGTAGGTGGTGTTACGTCACTTATCATGCATGCCGTCCGTGTCTAGCAAATCATTTTAAAACGCTTATAACTTTGCCAATTTTGTAGATGTTTCATCGGTTTTTTTTGGTGTTAATTATCTTTTTTCAAATAGTTTACAGATTCACAATAAAAAAAAATAGTGCGGTACCGTATTGCAATAGCATTCTTGGGGCCTTGTACTACAAATTATATCTTACCAGGTTAGCAGTGGCGTCTGTGAGTAGATTACCAGCGTACACGCACAGGAACGAACCTTTAGGCACATCGTTGAGTGCCCTGATACCCCAACCGCGGTTCAGAGTTTTGAAAACCTGAAATATAAGGACATACAAAATGCGTGGAACTTACGACATGGTACAGATAATATAATACTGGTTACAACCTCATCTCATACTAAGAAATGTGACCGACTCGGTATATAATTTTTTTCGAGCTTATAGGAGTTTTTAAAATGATATTTATTTTGTAAATAGGTTAAATTATAGAACACATATGTTTCGTGGTCTATTTTTTCATGTTCTGAATTTTCACAAACTTCAATAACAAATCGATACATATAAGGCCATCTATTGAGATTTAATTTAAATTTAAATACGTAATATCATAAAAAATGACCCAATCCAATTGTTTAAAAAGAAGCTAACAGCCCTATTACTGGAAAAGTGCTATTACTCTATTGCCGATTTTTTAAATGACCGTACACTATAGCTTTATTAATTGATGACATCGTTATTATTATTATTTTATTGTTCACTACAAATTCTATCACATTTTTATTTTACCTTGACATATTTTATACATCACTGACATTTTTATTTATTAATGACATGTCTTGTATTTAAAATTTTAAAAAATTATTGCTTTTCTCAATATTTGCATGCCTATAAATGGTAGATTGTACAAGGGTCAGAAACTTTGTAAACACCGCTATTATATGTACCTACTTTCTAAGCAAATAAATGATGATTTGATTTGATTTATTTGAAGTTATGTTCCTTTGTTCCTGAGGAGACCCCGTGGAAATGGTATATTATAGATTAAAAAAATCGCCAAAGTGCTAGTCCACCATCCATGGTTTCGCAGATTCCAAGTAGCAGACCTTTTACAAGGGGAAACTACACAATTAACCATTTTCAAAATGACGATACAAAATGACAGCTGTCGCGCATGAATTAGTTTTTCTGTGGCCAAATCGGTTAGGTGGCCATTGTACTTTGCCAGAGGGGTTCGCTCTCAGATCATAGAAACAAGGAGATATGCCATCATAGAAAATTAGTACGGGAACAACTGATGCCACTTTTAGTACATTTTTTGACACAATTACGCGCATAATTAAGCGCTCCTTGTGAATAAAAAGATTTCCCACGCATTGAACATTCCGCACACCCTCAATCTAACACTGTTAATCGTCACTCAACACTAGCACTAAACTAAAACACTGTATTTATACCATCGATCGTGTTCGGTTCGTCGCCAGCGCGTACGTTTTTATTATGAGCAATTTGCTTGTTCAGGCATCAAGCTCAATAGCGCCTTGGCACATCTCCTTGTTTCTATGATCTGAGGGTTCGCCCTACTTTGGCAGCATTGCAAAAATGTTTATTATAACTTACCTGTAACTTTAATTGAAGAGGATGCTGCGCCACGCGATTCAAGCATGTGTGCTTGCATTTACACCTGCGGACAAGGTACAACTTTTTTTAACCAATTCTAAAAATAAGCAGGTTCTCAATTCGACTGCTTTTTTGCTGGTTATGAACCAGTCTCGCGCGCAACAAAGCTCGCGCGGTAGTATTAATTTTGGATCAGTAGCATTGCGGAGTTATCCTTCTGCCGGCCTAGCATGACCACGATAGAAACGGGTTTTGTCTACATAGAAATAGACAAAGTGACAGATTGTAGAAACATTTTTACCGTTTCATTCATAAAACGGAGAAATGTTTCTACAATCTGTCACTTTGTCTATTTCTAGTGACAGATTGTAGAAACATTTCTACTGTTTCATTCATAAAACGTAGAAATGTTTCTACAATCTGTCACTTTGTCTATTTCTAGTGACAGATTGTAGAAACATTTCTACCGTTTCATTCATAAAACGTAGAAATGTTTCTACAATCTGTCACTTTGTCTATTTCTATGTAGACAAAACCCGTTTCTATTGTGGTCATGCTAGGCCGGCTGTAGCATTCTGTGCCTCTGCTTAACCCTTTGGGAAATACTGGGGCGAGGTTATGTTAATTTATACTAAATTATAAAGCTGAATAATTTGTTTGTTTGAACGCGCTAATCTCAGGAACTACCAGTCGGATTCGAAAAATGATTTTTGTATATGATAGCCAGATTCATGAGAAATAGTATAGGCTATTTAACATCACGCTACGACCCTTAGGAGCCGAGCAAGGGGGCTGAAACCGTGGGCACAGCTAGTATATAATAACGACTTACCTAGAATTACACTCGTATATGCCAGAAGGCAATGGTTCGGGCAACCGCTTGTACACGTAGCCCACGTTTGGACCATCCAGACCAATGGTGCGAGCGCCCTCTAGCGTCATCTTCCAGCAAGCGCATTTAGACTTATCCTGGGACAAACATACTTAATAAATCGCACATCGGCAAGAAAAGTGTCACAACACAATAAATGTAGTTTTTGGGAAATAACCATTTTTTTTTTTTAGATCCTAAAATTCCTTTAAATATATTCTGTATTAAATGCTCAAATTCTCAGCGAGGAATCGCACTGTAATTATGAAATTTTTTTAGCAGATCAAGTTTGTAATTGCCTTTCAGATGGCATACATACTCAATTTCATATTATTATGTGTTGTGACACCTTTCTTGCCGATGTGCGAAATGTATAATTTTGCGAATTTTAAACATGTCAAAGCCATATTATGCTTCTCTTATACTATTCAATATACAGGGTGGCAGATTAGACAGTGGAAATATTTAAAAGGGTCATTGTACTCATCATTATGAACAACTTTTGCTATGGGACCAACACTGAAAACGCGAAAAAAAATCACCTGTTCCATACATTTAAGTTCACACAACTCAACAAAATGTATGGAACAGCTGATTTTTTTTTCGCGATTTCATGGTTGGTCCCATAGTAAAAGATGGTCATAATGATGAGTACAATGACCCTTTTAAATATTTCCACTGTCTAACCTGCCACCCTAAATAAGAGATTTGTAAAAATCGAATATCGCGAGCGGGATGTGATCCTTTGCCGTACCGTGGCATTGCTCTGAACCAACTGAGCTATCGCGACTCGTTCAAATCATTCGAAATTTGAAAACCACTTTGTTTACGCCTCATGAGCGTTTGGCGACATCTATCGGCAACTACACAGACTTCCAACTCAATGCCTTTAACTTTGCAGTTATAGGACATCGATGCGATATCACCATCTATAATACATTATAAATATATATTTTTGCATGCAGTGATAGCCTAGTGGATTAACCATGTGCCTCCCACGGCGAATGGTTCGAGTTCGATCCCGAGGCACGCACCGCTGACTTTTCGAAGTCATGTGCGTATTAGAAATTAATTATCACTTGCTTTAACGGTGAAGGAAAACATCGTGAGGAAACCGGCATGTCCTAGAACCAAAAATTCGAAGACATGTGACGTCCACCAACCCGCACTGGGCCCGCGTGGTGGACTACGGCCCACTCCCTCTCACAGAGGAGGCCGGTGTCCCAGCAGTGGGAACATTATAGGCCGATTATGCTTATGCTATATATTTTTGCCAATTTGAAACATGTCTAAGCCATGTTATGCTTCTATTCAGTTTTTAAATATATAATTATATAAATGATTCTCATATGATTTTTGAGAATCACTTATACAGGGTAAAATTAAAACCAGTGCGGATATTTTAGGAGGTGAAAGTACTCATGAATATGACCAACTTTTATTATGGGACCGACACTGAAATATGAAAAAAAAAACAGCTGTTCCCTACAAAAATGCACTACAACACGATCAAAATGTATGGAACAGCTGTTTTTTTTTTCATATTTCAGTGTCGGTCCCATAATAAAAGTTGATCATATTCATGAGTACTTTCACCTCCTAAAATATCCGCACTGGTTTTAATTTTACCCTGTATATTTAATATCTGAATAGAAGCATAACATGGCTTTGACATGTTTCAAACTTTTCAGCTTTATCATATTAGTGTAGATAATTCCTCACCTGACAATCGTCAGTGCAATCACAGCCGCACAGGAACTCGGGCTCCAAGTTAAGCGGTACCCCGGCCGTGGGCGTGCGCTCAGTGTTGTAGGAACAGAATTCCGGCAGCGAGTCGTCGTAGTAGTTCACGCACGGAACTGGGACGTTCTCTTTGCCGTGCGAGAGATCCTGGGAAGGTCAGTCAAAACATTTATTTCAATTAGACCATTAGGCACTTTTGAATTGTCAAAAAATACTTAGTTGTCAGCAGGGACCGATTAATCGGGTTAAAAGGTTACCGGTTAAATCTCTAACCCATATTTTTGGTTAATCTTAATGCAGGGTAACCGGTTAACCCTTTAATACGGATACCGTTACCGGTTAATATTACTGATTAACCCGAATGAAATAGAACAAAAATGAAAAAAAAGGAACAAAAATTAACTCTATGCGTGAACCGGTTATTATTACGCTGATTAACCCAGAATACGGGTTAACCTTTATGCAAGGTTTTTCACCTAACCCAAAAAAAAATAACCCGGGTTAACCCCTATACGGGTGACCTTTTCGGTCCCTGGTTGTCAGTCAGTTTGTCCGTTAATTGAAGCTAGTTGTCCGTTCCAAAACGTAGATTCCTATGGAGAAGAACGGACAAGAAACTCCGTGGTTACTCTTTTTCAATAAATTCTATTACAATTTCTTTGATTACAGTGAGGAGAAGAAGGTATTAGTTCGTCCAGAGATCATGTGAATGCGATTTCGGCCATCATGGACTATGACAGCCCATCGTGTAAATGAATTATGGGCCTTCATGGATTGTTGTGTAAAGGTACCGGCAGGAATCAAATCACAAATCTGATTCCTGATAAAGTCAAATCTCACGATATCCCACCAAAGGTCCCCCTTTGGCCCACCAAGGGTCTATCTATGGACCCCCTCGAGCCAAATCTCACGATATCCCAATATCGTGAGATTTGGCTCGAGGGGGTCGAATTAATGCTCCCTTTCGGCGATCATAGACCTTTAAAGCCCATTGTGTAAATTAATTATGGACCATCGTGGATTATTGTGTAAAGATACTCTGGGCCATTGGGGATCATCATGTCATGTATTATACAGGGTAAAATTAAAACCAGTGCGGATATTTTAGGAGGTGAAAGTACTCATGAATATGATCAACTTTTATTATGGGCGCGACACTGAGATATGAAAAAATATATCAGCTGTTCTCTACAAAAATGCACTACAACACGATCAAAATGTATGGAACAGCTGATTTTTTTTTTCATATCTCAGTGTCGCGCCCATAATAAAAGTTGATCATATTCATGAGTACTTTCACCTCCTAAAATATCCGCACTGGTTTTAATTTTACCCTGTATAAGGTATCCTGGCAGAGTCGCCATATAAGGTTCGGCTCAGGAGAGAAATAGAAACGTCTATTAGCTGTAGATTATTGAATATAATGACCCCGAATAAAATGGTATACAAAGGTTTTATACACTCTTAAACTAGGAATACACGGCATCATCTTATAGCTATGTTCTTACATCATAACTATATGTGACGGAGTGTGTTGCACATACCTTCTTCCCGACGAGGCACTTGTTGAGTACGAACTCGGCGAGGCAGTGCGTGGCGTGGTGGAAGTCGAACAGGTCGACGGGCAGGTCGGAGTCCACCGCGCGCAGGTAGCGGTGCAGCTCGCGCATGCCGCGCACGCGCCGCCCGCACGGCGCGCGGTACATCACCTCCTTGTGGCCCTTGTACCGGACTATTTGTCTGACAACAACAGTCATCGAGCATTGTAAAGTAGGCAAAATAAAAAAATTCATGGTCCTTCGAGCCGGATCGTGTAGCTAAAATCTACAAACGCGTTTTTCTAAATAGGGGTGTGGCCTGTTTGGCCAAACAAAAACGCCTATCATGTTATCCTCAGATCATAGAAACAAGGTCACAAGGAGACAGTGGCGAACGGCTTCCCTTTGAAAAATAGCACAGGCAGTATTGCCTACTATTGTCAAATATTTATAAGTAGGTAGGTAATTAACTTTTCGCAGTCATTCATCCTTTTCACAGAACCGCAAACACTCTCGCAAAATATCCTGCCATCCATCCGCAAACAGATCACATTCAGGATTGGCGCACAGGAGGGCGTTGAGTGCGGAGAGGGTACGTGGTATTGGCGACCTGAGCGCGCTACGGTGCGACACGACGGCACTGCCAACAACAAATGCTGTATGTATGTATGTACCGCATGCCGTGCAGGCGCCGCCCGTACGGCGCGCGGGACATCACCTCCTTGTGACCCTTGTACCGGACTATTTGTCTGCGACAACAGTATCGTTTCAACCATCGAACATTGTAAGATAGACTCAAAAAACAAATATATGGTCCTTCGAGCCGGATCGTGTAGCTAAGATCTACAAACAACGCGTTTTTCGAACAAAATAGGGACGTGGCCGGTTTGGCCAAAAATGTGGTTTAATTTTTTTTTTTTTTTTCAAATAATTATTTGAAAAAATCCCATCAAAGTCTAGTAAGTCTAAGCAAAGTAGTAGCTATTACACACAAAAATACAAGGAACTAAATCACCCCTCCCCCCACTACTCAACCTACCTCTCCCACCCGCTGAGCAGCGGTTTGGCCAACGGGTTGTAAGTCCTCAACTCCTTTAGTGATAGCACGTCACTTCGCTTGCATTTCGGACTGCATTTGTGTGGGGTCATCTTATAAGGCCGCACTGCATTCTTAGGCGTGTAATACTGCCAAATTAAAATGTATGATTAATTGTTATCTATACTTACATTAAGATGCGGTTAACCGGGCTAGTATTTTATATACAGGGTGGCAGGTTAAACAGTGAAAATATTTTAAGGGCTCATTGTACTCATCATTATGAACAACTTTTACTATGGGACAAACCCGGAAATCGCGAAAAAAAAATCAGGTGTTCCATACATTTTGTTGAGTTATGTGAACATAAATGTATGGAACAGCTTATTTTTTATCGCGATTTCAGGGTTGGTCCCTTAGTAAAAGTTGTTCATAATGATGAGTACAATGACCTCTTAAAATATTATATATGTTTAACCTGCCACCCTGTATACAGGGTGGAATTTTGTAATGCCACCCTGAAGGGAAAGTACTCTTAATACTGTAGATTAAGTAAGTTCTCTTTCTATTCAAAAATAAAGGAATGTTTTCTTTGAGTAAAATTTTCTATCTACAGTATTAAGAGTACTTTTCCTTCAGGTGGCATTACAAAATTCCACCCTGTATATTATATTATAATTTCTTGCTGCAACTGTATAGTCGTGAGTTTGTATATCGTGAAACTCTGTAGAACAATTGCCGCAATCTTACAGTATAGCCCGGCGATATTGCAAGGACATTAAATGATGGTACATGTTCTACTGAGTTGCACGACAGAGATAGATCTGATCCTCAGATCATAGAAACAAGGAGATGTGCCAAGGCGCTATCGAACTTGATGCCTGATCTTGAGCAAATTGCTCATATTAAAAACGTACGCGCTGACGACGAACCGAACACGATCGATGGTATAAATACAGTGTTTTAGTTTAGTGCTAGTGTTGAGTGACGATTAACAGTGTTAGATTGGGGGTGTGCGGAATGTTCAATACGTGGAAGATCTTTTTATTCACAAGGAGCGCTTAATTATGCTCGTAATTGTGTCGAAAAATGTACTAAAAGTGGCATCAGTTGTTCCCGTACTAATGTGCTATGATGGCATATCTCCTTGTTTCTATGATCTGAGATCTGATCTCACGGCTATACAATTGCAGAAAGAAATTGTCAAAAAACTAGCCCGTTTAACCGCAACTTTATAAAGCTAAAGAGTTTGTGTGTTTGAACGCGTTAATCTCTGAAAATTCGGATTCAAAAAAATATTTTTGTATAAGGTGCTATAAAAATATCTGCCACGGCTGCAATGGGAGATAGTATTGTGTTTATAGATTACAATAGTAAAGATAAATTATTGATTAAATGTCTTTTTTTTTTTTCATACAAAAAAGTGAGTGTGTGAAAAAAGTTACGAACTAGTCAGCTGATATCAGTTTTCATTCACAGAACAGTTGGAAAGAGATAGCAGTTGTTTTCATTGACGAAGCGACACATCGCGCGTAATTTGTGAACCACGTTATGCAGAGTAGAGTCAATGTTAATTTAACTTCTTTATTTTCTCAAACTGAATGAACTGTTCCGGGGTACGAAAGTTCTTCACTATTGTAATCTATAAACACAATACTACCTCCCATTAAAGCCGTGGCAGATATTTTTATAGCACCTTATATAGGGTCCTACCCTTCATACTCGAAATATTTTAAGAGATACATCTATAGGTGGTAAAGATGCCATACAAACGAAAAAAAATGATCTGAGTATATATTTTTTAAATAAATTAATTTAAAATTATTTAACACACATTAAAAATACTGGTTCCTTATTATTTTCAACATCCATTAAGCTAGTTTTTACGTAACTTACTATTATTATTAGAAACTAGCGTAATGGACGTTGAAAATAGTATTTTTTGTGTCAAATAATTTTAAAATTAATAAAAAAAAAAAAATACCCGGATCATTTTTTTTCATTTGTATAGCATCTTTACCATCTATAGATGTGCCTCCTAAAATATTTCGAGTATGAAGGGTAGGACCTTATATATATCTGTTCCCCGCGCGTTCACCCCCGTTGCTCGGCTCCTAAGGGTCGTAGCGTGATGTTAAATAGCCTATAATATTTCTTATGAATCTGGCCATCATACACAGAAAGAATCGAATCCGACTGGTAGTTCCAGAGATTAGCGCGTTCATACAAACAAACTCTATAGCTTATAGATGTATCGAAAAGTTCCGATTGTTTTGGACTTACCACAACTCTGCTGGTGACAGCATCCACGTTGTTAGGCATCGAGGGCTGTGGAGGGGGGGGAAGTTGAGGAATTGACGTCGACTTCTTAGCCACGGAGCGTTGCCGACGGATTTCCTGGTAACAAAGTATTTTGTTAATTCTTTAAGTGACCACGCCACTCCATAAAATATTAATAAAGGTATTCGCCCGGCTTTGGCAACTCCATAGGCTAAATTTAATATTCAAAGGTCTTTGTGTATTTAGGCTATGGAGTTGCCAAAGCCGGGCGAATCCCTCTGCCAAAGTACACTGGCCATCTAACCGATTAAGGCCACGTTGTTTCAACTTACAGTTACGTATCTGTAACCGTCAAATTTGGCGGCTTGTACGACAATTTCATACTGACTTAACGATTACGTACTGACTTACGAATACAGATGGTTTGAAGCAACCCGCCCTTAGCCTTATAAAAACTAATTCATGCTGCGACAGCTGTCATTTTGTATTTTGTATTGTCATTTTGAAAATGTTTAATTGTGTAGTTTCCTCTTGTAAAAGGCGGTCTGCTACTTCAAATCCGCGAAACCATGGAATTTCCTATCACATGTAAGTATAAATTATGCACCATCATGGTTTTCTGTATGTATCTGTGTGATTGTCTTTCCGTAGTGTGCTATACGTGTTCACCTCGCCCCCGCAAAAAGTGGCAGAAAATGTTATTCGATGATTGGCCGCTTAGCATCTCCATAGGTATAACTAGCGGCGTCAGTTATGATCTCAAACGTCACCTGCGCATTAGTTAAGTTTTCGGTCTCTGGCGGAATGATGAAGACGGGGGGTGCCAAGGCTGCACGCGATTGGTTCGTCAGTCGATGCTCGTCGTCTGTTGCACTATTCTCTATTACGTACTGTCAACTGTCTATTGTCTATTGGGCCGAAAATGTACATGCGCGATCTGTGCTCATGAGCCGGTACCTATACTGTATTTGCTATTACGAGGGTAGTACACACCTCTGCAGCTTACCCCTTTGGGTAATATAAGCGTGATGTTATGTTCAAATGGTTCTTACATCGTTTTGTTGCTGTTGTTGGTCGGTTTGAGCTTCAGGCTGCTTGGTGGATTCCGGCTCATCCGACCGAGTGTACTCCACGTAAGGCATGTTGAACTGCGAACAATAATTGAAATTATTGAGAATATCTATCGATAAAAGAGTTGTAATACATTTATTTAAACATGGAGATTTATTATTGGCATAATGAAACCGTTGTAGCGACAGCGACATCTGCCGACAACATCGAAGACCACCTACATAGCTAGACAGCTAACAGTGAGAAGTTGTCAGATCTCACTAGGGTCCATTTCAATTGAATTTGTTAATTTTGTAAACAATGTTAGTATGGCCAACTGTCAAAATTTGATGAATTTGTATAGAAAGTTTGTTTACAAAGTTTACAAGTTCTATTGAAATGGACCATACATTACATCTGACATCATAAACAAATACAGAAACCAGGACATCAACTGTCGGGGCAGTGGCCCGCCAGACAATATCACCCGGTCTGGTAGGAGGATCCTCCCTTTTCAATGGAGGGACATTTCACCTCGTTCCTCCGTTCCCTAAACAATTATATGACGCCTATTTTGTCATCAAATGCTGTTTATGTTCCAAATAAAAAAAAATCATTTTACTTTATACCTCTTACTTATAATATAAATGCCTCTTAATTTAACCACTGATTAAATATACAACTATCCTTGTCATTTGTATGGCAATAAATAGAGATGACAATACGGTAGTGGCCTACTATTAAAAAAGTACAAATAAATTATTTTATTTCAAAGAAGGAATAGGCACAATAAAAAAATAAAAGCAAAAATAATAATTTATCACAAAATAGAAAACATAGACGCTTTTAAAGTTTTTGGAGGGATTATCGCTCCGTCTTTGTCGCGCGAAGCGGACGTAGGTGGTGTTACGTCACTAGTAGGTAGTGCCGTCCGTGTCTAGCAAATCATTTTAAAACGCTTATAACTTTGCCAATTTTGTAGATGTTTCATCGGTTTTTTTGGTGTTAATTGTCTTTTTTCAAATAGTTTACAGATTCACAATAAAAAAAAAGTAGTTACCATCCCTATTGACACACATAAGAGCTGTTTAATTTAATCATCGTTTATAAGTAAGGGTGCAAGTTTATAGACTTATTCCGTGTTTAATATACCTATGTAATGAATACATACCCTAGGCTGAGCCTTGCTTCTCGGCATAGGTCTCGGGCGGTGTCGCTCGGCAGCCCGTAGCTCGAGGTACAACGGAGCTAATCGGGTGGAACCGCGGTAGATCCACTCCCGTCGCCCGTCGCCCACGAACATCACTTGTGCGAGAGACGCGTCTACCTTGGTCACTCGAGATGACCACCATTTTCCTGTAATAATGGATAGGAGTGATAGCCTAGTGGTTTAACCATGTGCCTCCCACGGCGAATGGCTCGAGCTCGATCCCGAGGCACGCACCGCTGACTTTTCGAAGTCATGTGCGTATCAGAAATTAATTATCACTTGCTTTAACGGTGAAGGAAAATATTGTGAGGAAACCAGCATATCCTAGAACCAAAAAAATTTAAGACATGTGACGTCCACCAACCCGCACTGGGCCCGCGTGGCGGACTACGGCCCACTCCCTCTCACAGGGGAGGCCTGTGTCCCAGTAGTGGGAACATTATAGGCCAATTATGCTATGCTTATGCAAATGGATAGGTTTATTGGACGAAGAGTAGGGACATCTTGGACTTGGGCTTATCATAAACATTTTGAAGTACATAATCACAGAAATCTCAATAATAAGTCCAGAGGCCAGCGTTGCCAGATTTTTTCCCCGCAAATCGGGATTTTGCAAACTTTTCAGGAAAAAAAGTGGGATTCGAGTTTATGCCCGGGCATAAACCCATCTATATAGTTGGGTTTCTGCCCGGGCCAAAATCAGTTTTTGCCTGGGTAGAAAACCATCACTAATCTCATTCAATTAACATGATGTCAACTTGAACATCACGCCTGTACTCCCTAAAGGGTGTCAGGTGTATAGTACAGCCACAGATAATATAATACTATACGTACAGATGCCTCATCTCATACAAAGAAATGTGACCGATTTAGCGCGGGCTATCTTCGGGCTATACATTTTTCCGTGCTTAAAGGATTTTTCAAAATTTGAACAAATATTTCTCATGATGTATTTTTTCATGTTCTCAATTTTACACAAACTTCAATAACAAATCGATACATATAACGCCATCTATTATGAGTTATTTCAACAAATGTTCCTTTGTTCCTGATGAGACCCCGTGGTACACCCATATTTCGCCAGTTAAGTTTCAGTCCCGTGTAATAGAGGGCGAGCCTATTGCCATCAACTGGGCATAAAACAAGAACTCACCGTTCCACTCGGTCTTCAGATGCTGTCCTTCATGCAGCCTGACCATGGGTCTCTCAGGGTACGCCAGCAGGTACTCCCGGACGAACTCCCGGGAGAAGGGGTGCACTTCCTCCCAAACTAAGTGGGAGCTCTCGCAGACGAGCCGCGTGAACTGATGCTGAACGTACTGGGCGTAGCCGTCGTCGAAGAATACTAGGTACCTGGGAACCAGAGATATTTAGTTTGTAGCGACAGCGACAAAAACTTGTCAGATGTCACTACAATACGTCAGAAATCGTACATCGCGTAGCAGTGTTCGCAGCGATCAGCATATACAGGGTGGCAGGTTAGACAGTAGAAATATTTTAAGGGGTCATTGTACTCATCATTATGAACAACTTTTACTATGGGACCAACCCTGAAATTGCGAAAAAAAAATCTGATCCATAAATTTTGTTGAGTTATGTGAACATAAATGTATGGAACAGCTGATTATTTTTCGCGATTTCAGTGTTGGTCCCATAGTAAAAGTAGTTCATAATGATGGGTACAATGACCCCTTAAAATATTTCCACTGTCTAACCTGCCACCCTGTATACAGAAACCCGACATCAACTGTCGGGGCAGTGGCCCACCAGATAATACCAACCGATCTGGTAGGAGGATCCTCCCTATTCAATAGCATACCACCTCGTCTCTCCATTCCTCACTTACATAACTATTATTCCTCATTTACATCAATGTAATCCTACTAATATTATAAACGCGAAAATTTGTGAGGATGTATGTATGGATGTTTGTTACTCTTTCACGCAAAAACTACTGAACGGATTTTGATGAAACTTTACAGTAATATAGCTTATACATCAGAATAACACATAGGCTATTTTTTATCCCACAAACGCGGGCGAAGCCGCGGGCGGAAGCTAGTTTGATCATTAATTACGACACTTTAGGCTCAAATTTCATTTTTGTCTAAATGGTGATTACGCCCTTTGAGCCTAAAGGTATCGATATGTTCACGCCTTCATTTACAAGTTATATTGACCGCGCATTTTTGTTTTGTCGCTGTATTATGGATGTAAAAATAGATTTTTCATTTAGGGGCGACGCAGACGACATACTTTTTGTGCGATCGAGTCTGCCACGCTTTGCAGCGCTCGAACAATCTGTTCACTAAGGTTCGTAGATTGTTCGAGCGCTGCAAAGCGCTGCAGACTATATCGCACAAAAAGTCTGTCGTCCGCGTCGGCCCTTATGGTGTACCTTGAACACAAAAGTTTACGGAACACTGGTATAAGACATCCCCTTCTTCAATACGTTCCTCGTTTATTAATCTTACACCGTGTATAATAAGCGGGATTGTCCGAAAGGGATACCGCTGACCCGGAACATAAAGGGCAAAGGAAGGAACACGGGTGGGTTTTAGTCAGTAAGAGTCTGACACTCCCTTCCGCTCCACCCAGAGCGGGAGGGGTCATTTGATGATTTCCCATCCTCAAAAAAAAAAAAAAGCCGTGTATAATATAAAGGACGTTGGCAGTTTTGGGCTTGATATGGTACACTAATAAAAGCTTAACCAAAAATAAAAATATATTTTAATTGTTCTTTGCCTAATTTATCTTAGAGATTAAGAATTGGAATCAAAAATCAAAATAAATAAGAAATAAAATGATTATGCCGTTGACATTTTGAAAAAACCAATAAAACAAAAACGGGTGCATGCTGGCTGGCGCGTGCCTCCACAGAATATCATGTCGACAGCAACTAAAACCTTTGAATTGAGAACTCATTAGTCGGGCTGTACTTCATTGGATCATTCACACCATACTTAACCTCACTGTCACAAATACGAAGATTTCTCTTTAACCCAATTACGTACAAAAACAAATAAAAAATGAATTGAAATACTCTTGAAATACTCGATCACACCAAACTAATTTCATATTTGTACCGACATACACAATCTGAGGCCCAGCGTTCTATGGGCGTCTGCCGTGTCCTTTTACTATCTACTATTCATTTTACTATCTTCTATCTTACCTATAATTATTGACTGGATTGGGTATTTCAGCGACAACACCCGAGTAATAGGACTCGCGTTTGTTCGAGTCCTTGAATAGAGCTATGAGACGAGTACCTGTAAATAAAATAAATAAATTAAAAATATGTAAAAGTTTTTCTATAAAAAAAAATCTTTCGGAATTATATGCTTATTATATTTCACACACTCTTTTCGTCTCTCCATATATTTTTTTATTTATAGTTTTTGTTTATTTAATAATAGGCACTGATATTAAGCGATGATGCGGTCTACGACGGAGCACGCTTGCCTAGAACAGTGTTCCGCAAACTTTTTGTGTTCAAGGTACACCTAAGAAATCGGAAAATTTTGGAGGTACACCATAAATGAAAGAAAAAATATTTTTACTTAAATAATACAACACAACAATAAAGCGACGACACAAAAGGGCGCGGTGAAATTGACTTTTGATTGGTTGAAACTAGTTTTAAACAGTGATCGACACAGTTTGTTCTGTAATACGGGCCTAAGAGATAACACATGATTTTGCCGAGGCACACCAACTAATGACCACGGCACACCAGTGTGCCGCGGCACACTGGCCTAGAAGAGACCGATTCACTCGCGATGGCATCAGCTGTTCGGGCCAATTCGTATGGAGAGTCGAAAAATTTATGGCCTTTTTTTTATAGAAGTATGGGCCATTTCTTGGACACTTACCAATAGTCATTCTGACGTCAGCCGGTTCCGAATACGCTATACACCTCGCCGGCAATATTTTCCCATTGGTTTTCATTTTGTGGTCGAATTTCACACGACACAGCGAGAATGGGGAGCCCTGAAATTTAAAAAGAAGTTTTCACCCGTCGTGTATATTAAAAAAAAAATCGGATTATTTTCGTTTAGCGTTGCTTCTGACTTTTCTTCATATAGCTCGGCTCCTAAAGGTCATAGCGTGATGTTAAATAGCCTATACTATTCCATATGAATCAGGCTATCATATACAAAAAGAATTGTTCAAATCCGACTGGTAGTTCCAGAGATTAGCGCGTTCAAACAAACAAACTCTTCTTTATTAATTACTAGCTGTTCACCGCGGTTTCACCCCCGTTGCTCGGCTCTTAATGATCGTAGCGTGATGTTAAATAGCCTATACTATTCCTCATGAATCTGGCTATCATATACAAAATTAATTATTTATTATTATTATTATTAATTAATCAGAATTGTTCAAATCCGACTGGTATTTCTCGAGATTAGCACATTTAAACAAAAGAACAAACTCTTCAGCTTAGTATAAATAAGTGACTAACCGCTCCAGGATTCTTCGGCTGTATCTCCAGCACCTTGCCTTTAAGCCAGGGTCCGAAGGCATTCTTCATGGCGTAGACCGGCATGCTGACCCGCAGGGGGGGGCGGGATATCTCGCCGGGAGGGGGGAGGTCCGCCGGGGCAGCCTCCGCTGATAACTTGACCACTGATATGTCTTTCTGTGGAGTGGAGAAAATAATTTGCATAGTAATAGTGTTTTAGCGGCCCTGACTAACAAGTTGTAGGTCGTGAATTCGAACACAGGTAGGCGCACAATGCGCGGTGAATGGAGGACAAACCAACAAATACACTTTCGGATTTATAATATTAATTAGAAATAGGGAAGTTAGGTAAAGTGCAGTGATAGCCTAGTGGTTTGACCATGTGCCTCCAACGGCGAATGGTTCGAGTTCGATCCCGAGGCACGCACCGCTGACTTTTCGAAGTCATGTGCGTATTAGAAATTAATTATCACTTGCTTTAACGGTGAAGGAAAACACCGTGAGGAAACCGGCATGTCCTAGAACCAAAAATTCGAAGACATGTGACGTCCACCAACCCGCACTGGGCCCGCGTGGTGGACTACGGCCCACTCCCTCTCACAGAAGCCTGTGTCCCAGCAGTGGGAACATTAAAGGCCGATTATCAATTACTAGCACTTTACACATACATGTAGCGCCATCTAGCGTCCTAAAGAAATTGTCGCCATCGAAATTAGTCAAGAATTCTTTCCCTCGGGAACAGTACTTTTTTTCTGGATGAAAGGTATCCTATGTTATATATATTTTTGCGAATTTTAAACATGTTAAAGCCATGTTATGCTTATATAATGTTATTAAATATATAAGACATTTCCAAAAACAACTGACACAGGCAGGAATCGAACCTGCGACCTCTGCCTAAACCGGGGCAACGCTCTTAACCACTCACGTCATCATCTGCAACTTTCACATCTGGCAAGGGTATAGCTGCTTTGTTCTCCTGAAACAAAAACATACTATAAGTAGAAAAACGGGACAAGTGCGAGCACGACTCGCGCCCTAAGGATTCCGAAATATGCAATGATAAATGATGATAAATGATATTTATTTTTGTAAATAGGTTAAAAATAACACTTTTACACGTCAAAACATTTTTTTAAGCTAGATGAGTTCGGTGTTTCCTATATGACTACCTTTGAGAAGAAACACCGAAACAAACTCAAAGGTTGATGTCTCTTTTAAAGTCCAGACAATTAAGATAAATTGTGTAAGAACCATGCAGGTTAGTCTGAAATGGCCTTTAGAGGAAAGAGCCATACAGATTTGAGTGGACCTGACCTGACTGTGCACGCATGTGCCGGGTATCGTGGTAGCTCAACCCAGACTTAGGGAGCTCAACGACCCGACGAACATTACCATCAGAGAGGACATTTGGGTAGGCCCCCTAAAGTACTCAAACTGTCAGACTGAACTTGAGATCTATAACAGTAACATAATAACCCACATAGTACTCACATTTACAATAATTATAATCAATATATTCATCATTATTATCACATTCAATAGCGGCATCTATACTATTACATCATAGTAGATTATATCATATCTTGATCATAGATGGCGCTACAGCATACTTCCAGTGGCGTCCATCTATGAGCAGATGGCTCCACTTATGGTCCACTCCACTCCACTGATGGTATAAAAAGATTGTACCTTACCATCTTTTTATACCATGTTTTTATGCAAATAAATATATTCTTATTCTTATTCCGATGACAGACGGACAACAAAGTGACCCTATAAGGCTTCCGTTTTTCCTCTTGAGGTACGGAACCCTAATAAATGTAAATGTAACCCTAATAATTTTTGTGTTTTAGCTATGATTTATGAATGTATCTTACCTTAGATGAGTCGGCATCCAAAGGTGCGTACCCAAGCGGTATGGCGGGTCGTTTGGCCGGGGTTTCACTGCATGAAGACATACGACGCTTGGCTTGGCGAGACTGCAACATAATTATTAGTATGTGTAAATGTGTAAAAATTTGCCGCCCTGGGCACTAGCCCTGAGTGCCTCTAGTGTGAATCCAGCGCTGGCGGTAGTGCCAGCGCTGCATTCACGCTAGGGGCACTCGGGGCCCAGGGCGGCAAATTGTCAGGGGCGGCAAAATTTGATGGGGAGAAAAAAAACAATGCTTTTTTTTTAAAGAAAAGAACAATTAAAAAAATACTATTACATTTTTCTAAATATTGAAAACCTATCAAAACTTTATCCATTTTATGCAAAATTTTGATAATGGAGCGGCATTTTTTAGTGCCCAGGGGCGGCGTTAGGGTTAAATCCGGCACCGCGTTAGTTTAGTGCTGAGCATTGGGTCCTGGGTTTGATCCCCCGGTCGGGATGTGGGTGACTCACATAATATTCAGATTATTTACACGTAATAATAACACATTATTAACTAAACAATCAAAATTATATATTTACAATTTATTTATTTATCATACATCACTCACACATACAAACAATCACACTGTACATAATAAAAATATAATATAGTATTTACATAAATTATTCTAACACAAAGAAAGCAACGTTAAATTCATAACTTGCAAAACAAACAGTGCACTGGACACACGCACGCCTCGCAGTGAGCCGGTGACGTAGCTATTGCATTCCAATGCGCGCACGCAGCCGGCGCCCGCTAACGCGTGATCGCCGATCGGAGTGCATGCGCGCTCCGCGTGCATGTATCGTACGGTCGCTCGGTAGCTACTCTCGCCAGTCACAATTTGAGCTTGTCGACGCCTAACGTATATTCCATACTGCTATTTCGCTAGAACAATTCGCTTTGTTTACTTGTGTTGAGACTTTATATCGATAGCTATTATACTGTGCCGCTTGATAAACCTGTGTTCATCTCACAAACTCCATTTGCGCCTTCTATTATATTGGTTTTGTGTAGTGTGTAACGAACGATTATTATACCATACCAACGAAAGTTGTCGGACTATTATTTGTGCAACCCTACACCTCACAACAACCAAACTGGTGACCCCGGCTGAACAATACAAGGATTGTGTGAAGATGAGCAGCGACGACAGTGACACAGCAACATCACAGCGCAGCGTTGATACCCGCCGGCCAAGTAAGTGCGAGCGCGTTTCCACTGACCGCGAACATCCGTCATTGGAACTTTTTAGAGTTGGTGTACGTATACCACCATTTTGGCCTGAAAAACCACAAATATGGTTCTGCCAAATTGAAGGCCAATTCAAGCTGGCCAGAATAACGGATGACGACACCAAATTCCACTACGTCCTCGCGCACTTGGATCGACAGTATTCTGTAGAGGTAGAAGACGTTATCACTGCACCTCCGGCGTCCGGCAAATACGAGCAGCTTAAGAGTGAGCTCATCAAGCGTCTCTCTGTGTCCAAAGAGAAGAAGGCGAAGCAGCTCCTCCAGTCGGAAGAACTAGGTGACCGCAAACCTTCCCAGTTCTTGCGGCATCTGCAGCACCTAGCAGGACCTACGATACCGGAAGACTTCCTCCGCACAATTTGGACCAGTCGCTTGCCAGGTAACCTGCAGACGATCATCGCGTCTCAAATGAGCCTGTCCCTCACGGAACTTGCGGACCTCGCAGACAGAGTGCACGACATTGCACCTACTTCTCCTCAAGTCGCGTCAACATCCAGGTCGAGAGCAGACTCATCAGCAGACATGATGGGGCTCATTATGGAGCTGACTAGGAAGGTCGACGCCCTGACCACAGAAGTGCATGGTCGTTCCCGCTCTCGCAATAGGCAAGCCTCAAGCCATAGGAGTCGCACACCATCCAGAAGATCGCAGTCAAATCATAGGAAGTTCCCGAACTGCTGGTACCACTATAAATTTGGCAACCAGGCGAAGAACTGCATACGCCCGTGCGACTACAAGTCGGAAAACGCTCAGGGCAGTCGATAATGGCGACTGAAGATTGCCCTTCTACAACTGGTCGCCTGTTCGTGACGGATCGCAAGTCGAAAGTCCAATTTCTAGTGGACACTGGAAGCGATTTATGTGTCTTCCCTCGATTTGCGCTTCCAGGATACCACCGTGCGAAGACAGAGTATCAGCTGTGTGCAGCTAACGGCTCAACCATCGATACCTACGGTTACCTACAGGTTGTACTAAATCTAGGCTTACGTAGGGATTTTGCTTGGCGCTTTGTTGTGGCTGACGTCACCAAAGCTATAATTGGTGTAGATTTTCTCTCCTTTTACAACTTAATTGTTGACATACGCAATAAGCGCTTAATTGATGGTACTACCAATTTATCAGCTGTAGCTTCTGTAGCCTCTATAACTGACAGCTTAATATCCAGTGTAAAGGTTGTAACTGGCGATAGTGGCAACTGCAGATACCGTAACTTGCTTTCTCAGTTTCAGGAAATCACACGGCCTGCAGGTACACCATTTACACCAAAACACAACACCACACACCACATTCGCACCACATCAGGCCCCCCAGTATCGTGTTCCCCGCGAAGATTAGCTCCGGACAAGTTGAAAATTGCCAAGGCTGAATTCGAGGCAATGTTGGCGAACGGTACGGCTCGACCCTCAGAGAGCCCCTGGTCCTCGCCTCTCCACCTCGCCCCGAAGAAAGACAATGGTTGGCGTCCCTGCGGCGATTACCGTCTCCTCAACGCAAGGACAATCCCTGATAAGTATCCCATCAGGCACATCCATGACTTTGCCCACAGCTTATCTGGATGTAAGATCTTTTCCACCATAGACCTCGTTAAAGCTTACAACCAGATACCAGTTTTTGAGCAGGATATTCCGAAGACTGCAATCACTACACCCTTCGGACTCTTCGAGTTTCCGTTTATGACGTTTGGCCTGAGGAACGCCGGTCAAACTTTCCAAAGGTTTGTTGACGAGATGACGCGTGGTCTAGATTTTTGTTACCCGTATCTTGACGATTTTCTAGTGTTCTCAAAGAGTGAAGCTGAGCATGAGGAGCACCTTCGCCAACTCTTCACAAGGATGAAGGATTACGGCATGCTCATAAACACTGGGAAATGCGTCTTTGGTGCACTTGAGGTAACATTTCTGGGCTACCATATCTCTCAACACGGAACGAAACCTTTGGAAAGCAAGGTGGAGGCTATTAGGGAGTTTCCAGTACCAACTACAGCGAGGCAGCTGAGGAGATTCCTGGGCATGGTGAACTTCTATAGGAGATTCATTCCTCGTGCTGCCCAGATCCAGGCACCTCTGCATGCTCTGCTAACTGGTACTGTGAAAGCCTCACAGCCGGTCGACATAAGCGGAACCTCGCTGAAAGCCTTCGAAGAGTGTAAGGACAGCCTTTGTAATGCAGCTCTGTTGGCACACCCTGACTCTGAAGCAAAGTTGGGCCTAGTCACGGATGCGTCTGATTTTGCCATAGGTGGAGTTTTGCAGCAGCTTAAAGATGGTAGTTGGCAGCCCTTAGCCTTTTTCTCTCGCAAGCTGAGCCCATCGCAAAAGAAATACTCTCCTTATGATAGAGAGCTCCTTGCTATCTATGAGAGCATAAAGTATTTCCAGCATTGGCTGGCTGCTACCACCTTTACGATCTATACTGACCACAAGCCCTTATGTTACGCTTTCCATCAGCGGAAAAGTAACTGCTCGCCACGTCAGTATAGACATCTAGACTATATCTCGCAATTCTCGACTGATATTCAGCACATCGCCGGGAAAGACAATGTCGTAGCCGACACGCTTTCCCGGGTCGATGAATTGCAGAGTCCTGTAGATTTAGATGTGCTAGCCAAGGCACAAGACTCCGATCCTGAGCTTGCTAAATTTTTAGAAAAAGAATCTTCTTTGCGCCTAGAAAAGTTGAGTATACCTGGAAGTCGTAATCAATTGTACTGCGACGTCAGCACAACGACTCCCAGGCCCTTCATTCCCGAACCTCTGCGCAAACAGATTTTCGACACGTTGCACTCGTTGAGCCATCCCGGCGCTAACGCAAGTGCACAGCTTGTAGCACAACGCTACGTTTGGCCACAGGTGAGGAAAGACTGTCGCGAGTGGTCTAAGGCATGTTTGGCTTGCCAGCGCACAAAGGTGAATCGACACGTTTTCACCCCCTTGGGTACCCTCGATTCACCCACAGCGCGATTCAAATATGTCCACCTAGACCTTATCGGACCACTGCCTCCTTCCAACGAATATCGGTATTGTCTGACACTCATCGATCGCTTCACGCGATGGGTTGAAGTCGTCCCTATTACCGATATTACGGCGGAAACTGTGGCCAAAGCGTTTTTGTCGGGTTGGGTAGCTCGATTCGGTTGTCCTACCGATATTGTCACCGACCGCGGTAGACAATTCGAGTCTGCCCTATTCCAACACCTTTCTAAAACAATTGGTTTTAGACATCGCAAGACCACTGCTTACCATCCTCAGTGCAATGGCTTAATCGAGCGGTTTCACCGGCAGCTTAAAGCGGCTATTAAATGCCATGCTGACACTAGCTGGTCCGAATCTTTACCGTTTGTACTACTCGGCATAAGAAGTTCCTTTAAGGAAGACTTGCAGTCATCTTCTGCCGAGCTGGTATATGGCGAACCTTTGAGACTGCCGGGTGAATTCTTTGGCCATAAGGTTGACAAATGTACGACTGATATAACTGATTTCACAGCCCGTATCAGAACATTTGCCAACAATTTACAGCCAGTTCCAACATCGCATCATTCCAGGGATAAAATCTTTGTGCATAAAGATCTTTCTTCTTGTTCCCATGTCTTCCTTCGGGACGATGCGTTGAGAGGTGCACTTCAACCGGCATACACTGGTCCCTATGAGGTGATCGAAAGAGGTGCCAAAGTTTTTAAAATTCGTGTGAAGGGTAAAATCGTGACAGTATCTTTAGACCGTTTAAAACCAGCCTACATACTGTCCGGTACCAATGACACCCCTATGACACATGAGTCCATTTCGCCACCTTCCACTCCGGCAATAAAGACCACACGATCTGGTCGTAAAGTTCGATTCCCGGACTACTATCGCCCGTAGCACGGTCTCTGGAGGGGAGTGATGTGGGTGACTCACATAATATTCAGATTATTTACACGTAATAATAACACATTATTAACTAAACAATCAAAATTATATATTTACAATTTATTTATTTATCATACATCACTCACACATACAAACAATCACACTGTACATAATAAAAATATAATATAGTATTTACATAAATTATTCTAACACAAAGAAAGCAACGTTAAATTCATAACTTGCAAAACAAACAGTGCACTGGACACACGCACGCCTCGCAGTGAGCCGGTGACGTAGCTATTGCATTCCAATGCGCGCACGCAGCCGGCGCCCGCTAACGCGTGATCGCCGATCGGAGTGCATGCGCGCTCCGCGTGCATGTATCGTACGGTCGCTCGGTAGCTACTCTCGCCAGTCACAATTTGAGCTTGTCGACGCCTAACGTATATTCCATACTGCTATTTCGCTAGAACAATTCGCTTTGTTTACTTGTGTTGAGACTTTATATCGATAGCTATTATACTGTGCCGCTTGATAAACCTGTGTTCATCTCACAAACTCCATTTGCGCCTTCTATTATATTGGTTTTGTGTAGTGTGTAACGAACGATTATTATACCATACCAACGAAAGTTGTCGGACTATTATTTGTGCAACCCTACACCTCACAACAACCAAAGGGATTATACGAGAGTTAGAATTAGATGAGAGTAACCATGGAGTTTCTTGTCCGTTGCCGTACAAAGAATTATTTGCATGGTCTTAAAATAACAGAACAGGACCTACATGTTTTGCCATTTATGGCGTACAAAATAAAGTATTTCTGGTCGAATTCAACCATTTGAGTTTTAAAAACGAAATAATTCAAAACTTATTTAGTTTTAAAGACTTAGTTATTTAGAAAAAAATCTTTAAAAATCAATTCTGAATTAATACCTAAATACAGAGTTTTGAAGATTAAATTAGAAAAAAAACATAATTATAGAAGGCCACTTCATTAATTACGACCGTTCAAAAATTCCGATAAGTTGGTTATCAGCCGGCCTAGCATGACCACGATAGAAACGGGTTTTGTCGTTTTGTCTACATAGAAATAGACAAAGTGACAGATTGTAGAAACATTTCTACGTTTTATGAATGAAATCTGTCACTGTCTATTTCTATGTAGACAAAACCCGTTTCTATCGTGGTCATGCTAGGCCGGCAGGTGTTTTTTTAGATGTATTTTAAATAGAGTAGTAGATAGCGAGAATATGTACTTACTGGTACTTGCAAAGTGATACTTAGTTTTTAAACTTACGCGAATTTTACACATGTTTTCAATTATATCGGGATTTTTCGCGCACAAACATAATCAAAATATATTGACCGTTAATAAATTGACCGTGGTCACGAGAAGACTCGTCTTCTCGTGACCACGGTCAATGCAACTTGATCGAAACGTCGAGGTTAGTCAAAATGCTTACATTTTGATTATGTTTGTGCGCGAAAAGTCCCGATATAATTGAAAACAAGTGGTACTTACTTCGGCAGCCTCGACAGCAGTGGCAGCGGGAGGGTTACTGTCCGCTTCTAGTGCAATAAGCTGTAACAAAAGGGGTAATTATTATTAAAGAAGAAATTATTATTAAGACTAGCGACCCGCCCCGGCTTCGCACTTGCTATAAACCTTCCTCTTGAATAACTCTATCTATTAATAAAAACTGCATCAAAATCCGTTGCGTAGTTTTAAAGATCTAAGCATACATAGGGACGGATAAGGGTTCCGTTTTTCATTTTGAGGTACCTACGGACCCCTAAAAATAACGTTATTGATTCGCAAATCAATTTTCTTTGTAAGTCTTACTTTTCAAGTGATAGTTGACAGTTTGAGGTTATTGACGTTCCTATTCTTATCGCGATCGCATAGTACTGTGTTTATCTTTATAATATTAGTAGGAAGTAGTAAGCATAGATAACGTACCATAAACTCAAGCATGTCCCATACAACGAGTGCGGGCAGTTCTTGTCGCCGGCACTCGAACGTCGCGTACAGCTCACAGCGTAGTTTGTCGCCACTTGACACTCATTTATAATATTAGTATAGATAACGTACCTTAGTCTCAGGCGTGTCCCATACAACGAGTGCGGGCAGTTCTTGTCGCCGGCACTCGAACATCGCGTACAGCTCACAGCGTAGTTTGTCGCCACTTGACACTCATTTATAATATTAGTATAGATAACGTACCTTAGTCTCAGGCGTGTCCCATACAACGAGTGCGGGCAGTTCTTGTCGCCGGCACTCGAACGTCGCGTACAGCTCACAGCGTAGTTTGTCGCCACTTGACACTCATTTATAGTATTAGTATAGATAACGTACCTTAGACCCAGGCGTGTCCCATACAACGAGTGCGGGCAGTTCTTGTCGCCGGCACTCGAGCGTCGCGTACAGCTCACAGCGTAGTTTGTCGCCACTAGACACTCATTTATAATATTAGTATAGATAACGTACCTTACTCAGGCGTGTCCCATACGAGTGCGGGCAGTTCTTGTCGCCGGCACTCGAACGTCGCGTACAGCTCACAGCGTAGTTTGTCGCCACTTGACACTCATTTATAATATTAGTATAAATAACGTACCTTAGTCTCAGGCGTGTCCCATACAACGAGTGCAGGCAGTTCTTGTCGCCGGCACTCGAACGTCGCGTACAGCTCACAGCGTAGTTTGTCAGTCGCCACTTGACATTCGTTTAACATCGCGTCGATTTCTTTGCTGTCCCCTGTTAAAACAATACATCTATACATTATAAAAATGTAAAAAGCCGTGTCTATACATCTAAGATATTCCAAAAAAATAGTCAGGATAGGGTACTGGGACGTAACTATGCCCGAAAATATATATATTTTTAATTTTGTCTGTTTGTGCGCGCATCACGCGAAAAGTACTGAACGGATTTTGATGTGGTTTTCACAGTTCGATAGCTAGGGGTCCAACTTAAAATCTAAGCCACGTTTCATCTAATTTTGATGAGAGGAACCAGAGATACAGCTTGACCTCTTGGTACTACTAGCCAGCCTACACTACGGAGGTCATTTAAACTGGTCATTCCACGCGGACGAAGTCGCGGGCAAAAGTCTAGTAATATACTAAACTTTTGCCCGCGATTCCGTCCGCGTAGATCACAATAAAATGACCAATTTAAATGACCTCCGTTAGTAAAGGGTGGCTAGTACTATCAAGAGGTCAAGCTGTATCCCTGGTTTATCCCAACGAAATCAGATAAAACGTGGCTTAGATTTTAGGTTCGACCCCAAGCTATCGAACTGTGAAAACCACATCAAAATCCATTCAGTACTTTTTGCGTGATGCGCGCACAAACAGACAAACATACAAAAATTACAATAAAAACTTTTGGAATTATTTTGTACCAGCTTCCGCCCGCGGCTTCGCCCGCGTTTTCCGGGATAAAAGGTAGCCTATGTGTTATTCCAAACTATAATCTATCTGTGTGCCAAATTTCATCCAAATCCGTCCAGCCCTTTCAGCGTGAAGAAGTAACAAACATACACACACACACACACACGCACAAACTTTCGCATTTATAATATTAGTGGGATTAGTAGGATAAGAGGGCTCTCGCATTCGGCACCTCTCTCGCTCGCACAGAACCATATATTTTAAGAATGTTAAATGAAAAGATGCATTTAAGAAAAATTTAATCTGATAGCGAACTACAAAATGATATTAATTATAATATTATAAACTCAAATTTAATGATTAAAAACGCATGAGTTAAACAAACCTCAGAAACAGATCATAATTGTTTTTTTAAGTTTGTTTATTAGATATCACAGTAGAAATGTGTTTTGATTATTTAACTGTAAAATTAATATTATTTTGTAGTTCACTATCAGATTACATTTTTCAAAAATGCATCTTTTCATTAAACATTCTTAAAAATGGTTCTGTGCGAGCGAGAGAGGAGACAAAATTCCGAGAGCGCCCATAATAGGATATTAGTAGGATTGCATTGGATGGACATGTATGATGTAGGGTCCATTTCAATTGAATTTGTTAACTTTGTAAACAATGTTTGTATGGCCAACTGTCAAAATTTGATGCTTGTACACTGAATTCACAAGGATAACACTATGTAATAAGCTATAGAAAATAAGTTGTTATTTTTTTTTTAGATTTGCTTCACTATTGCATTGGGTTGTACCTGTAAAAATAGTTGTAAGTTATGATTAAATAAATAAATAAAAAAAAAAATTGTATAGAAAGTTTGTTTACATAGTTTACAAGTTCTATTGAAATGGACCATAGTAGATGACATTTATATTTGCTTATTGTTCAGATTTATGTGGTTGGCAGCCATTTTGAATACTTACGTTCAAGTTTTTCGATCTCATCGTCTAACATAATCTGTGTCTCTTTTAATCGTGTGTCCATATCATATTTCTTCCACGTATCGTTTAGAAACTTGGCTAGATTGTCTTCTACGAATCTGTGGACAAATTATTACATTATAATACAACGTTATTCTAAAGGGGCCTATAAAAGGGCTACAAAAATTGCATCTTGTTGGCAATTTTATTGACCAATATTGCTCAGTAAATTTGCAATACCGTTGCTGCAATTTCATTGTGCAATACATTGTCGAGTGTAGCCCAGCAAGATTCTGAAACTGGTTAGCTGAGGAAGAGCACAGACAATATACGGCGATATTGCAGTAAAGTCAAAGCGGGATAAATCATTTGCAATCTTGCTGACTAGACATAGAATTCTTGTGACTACTATGAAATATTTTGCCAATATCGCCGGTCTACACAAGATTGCAGCAATTATTGCACAGCGTTGAGCCATATAATCGGCAACTTGGCGACTATACAATTGCAGCAAGAAATTGCCAACAAACTAGCCCGTTTAGCCGCACCTTTAGTCAATGCGAAAGTTGAAAAGGGGTCATTGTACTCATTATTATGAACAACTTTTATTTTACTATGGGTCGAACCCTGAAATCGCGAAAAAAAAAATCAGCTGTTACATACATTTCTACAAAATGTATGGAACAGCTGCTTTTTTTTCGCGATTTCAGGGTTGGTCATATAGTAAAAGTTGTTCATAATGATGAGTACAATGACCCCTTTAAATATTTCCACTGTCTAACTTGCCACCCTGTATACTGACGCACATTGTAGTTATTACCAGAATTAAATAAAAGAACTCACTTCGCTCCTTTCTCTCCGATACTCTCCTTAGGCTCCTCAGGAGTCATGTCCTCGTCTTCAGACTCCGAGTCGGATATCTCCACCAGGTCCTGGGATAGTTTGCTCATCTCCAAGTCCAGCAGTGGTTTTAGGTCCTTGATGCCTTGGATTAGGTTCTGAGGGTGATACAAAAACTGGTTTTATAACCGACTTAAAAAAAAGGAGGAGACTGTTTTTTAGAGTTTGTACCCAAAGGGTAAAACGGGGCCCTATTACTGAGTCTCCGAACAGACAACTGGAATGCCTCTCCGGAATTAAGAAACTGAATGAGGTATTTTACGTCAAATTGAACGATATCGTTTATAAATTGAACGATTGCGGCTGGAATCGTTTAATTTATGAACGATTCCATTCACTTTGACGTAAAATCACTCATTCAGATCCTTAATTCCGGAGAGGCATTCCGGACGTATGTTTAGACCCTAAAGCCGCGTCTCCTGCGACCTGTTTTCGTGTTCGACGAACATCGAACAGTGAACCGTGAACGACAAAGGGGCGTGGTCTACGTGTTTTGAGTGTTTTTATTCGTCAAAACACGTAGACCACGCCCCTTTCTCGTTCACTGTTCACTGTTCGATGTTCGTCGAACACGAAAACAGGGCGCAGGAGACGCGCCTTAAGAATCCGCTGCCTGCCTTTTTGGAATATCTTCAATGTACAGACACGGCTTTTTTACAATTTTATAATAGTATAGATAACTCTTACCTTGGTCCTATTAGCGACCACATCGGCGCAGGGCTGGCACACCATAGAGCGCCTCTTCCTGCCCGCGTCGTAATACGCTACAACCGACGCGTCCGCCATCTTGTAAGGCACCTTGTTGTCGCTCGTGCAACTATAGTTGATACATTTGCTCGTTTCTCGAGCCTTCTCGAGCTCTAGAGCTGTCATTTTGTGGGGGGAGTCCGGTTTTTCTGGAAGAATTTTTATTATTATGGTCACGTGTAAAAATATATGTATAGGTACCGGCACTAAAGATGATCACGGATCGCGCATGTAGATTTTCGGCCCAATAGACAGTTGACAATACGTAATAGAGAATGGTCCAATTAGACGACGAGCATCGACTGACGAACCAATCGCGTGCAGCCTCGGCGCCCCCCGTCTTCTTCATTACGCCAAAGAGACCGAAAAACCAGCTAATGCGCTCGTGACGTTTGTGATCAAGACTGGTGCCGGCCGGGACTTAGGGGCCGTCCATTAATCACGTGATGCTCGAAACGGGGGGTTCGGAAAAAATCACGAAATATCACAAGGGGGGTGTAGTGAGATATCACGTGTATTTATTCTTTCGTAAGACGCGCGATTTCTAAACCGAAAAAAATCGTTGCTGTATTTAAAGATAATATTCTGAAAAAAGTTAAGATAATTTGTACCAAAAAAATACACGTGATCTTGGGTAGGGGGGAGGGGTTAGTTAAAAACCTCACCGTATCACCAGGGGGGAGGGGGGGGTCAAATGGTTGCAAAAAAAACATCATTAACATAACATTACACCTATTTACCCCGCATGGTTAAGCAGAGGCATTTAACTCACATTTCGCCACTTACAATAACCGGCAGTAAATATTACACATCGAGTTTGAGAAAGAGATAATCGGCTAGCTTCGGCTTTGTATAGCGTCGTATCCGTCACTCATACCTATGTGACGTTTTGTCGCCGACTTGTTTATTAAATACCGGACTGTTAGCGCTTCGTGCGACAGAGATGACGTTCTATAAAGCCTAAGCTAGCCGATTATCTTTCCTAAGCTCGATGTGTAATATTTACTGCCACGTATGGTGAGTTTTTTTTGTTAAAGTAATATTGTAATTAATTAGGAAAAACCTATTATAATTAACTGGGCACAAAATCTAGACTACTACTGAGAATTCGCACCGCCTTCGCCCCGACTTCGGCCCGCCTTCGCCTCGATAACGCGGCCTGAAACTCGTAATAATGAATTCCTACCTTTAGCCGCACCATCCTCGTCGTCAGAATCTAGACTGAATATTTCTTGACTCAGTTTAGGCTTAGACTGTGTTGTTGGCTGTTCATTTATCTGAAAATAAAATATGACACGATATTGCACGATATAATAATACTATGCTATGCATAAATATAAAGGGTGAATGTTTCAAGTGGGCGTGGATGGCCAAATCCGAAATTATAAGAAATTGCGAAAAACACTCAAAGGAGTCTCGGGGCCGATTGTTATAAAAACTAAAACTGCGTCATTAGATTTTTTTTTAAATAATTTTCCTTGCCCGGAATAGAACCCGTTGATTTTGAAAAAGAACACACCCTGTAATATTGTACCATCCGATAGTGTCGAATTTTTCAAGTGGGCTTTGGCCAAATCTGAAAGAACCATGGCCATTTTGGCCTCGGAAAAAACATTAATTCTTATAGAAATAATAATGTCACCAAAATGTCGTAGATTGTTAATATAATTAATGGATGGCATCAGTTTATTTTTAAAAGCCGGGAAATAATAGATAAACGACTTCAAAATTATAAGATATGCTTGAAACAAAACGCAGGATAAAATATTAATTTATTTATTTATGAACGCATTCATATTTATTTACGTCCATAAAGACGTCCAATTTTTTTCTAAAATCTAAATCGATTTTATTTCTGAATCTAAATTAAATCCCAGGCTGTATGCAACTGGATAAAATCATCATAATTATTTAACTTTAATAAAATGAAAAGCTATTATGGTTTATTTGTACCTACCTACTTAAATTAGACCTCAATGTGAAAAACCTCTCAATTCAAAATGCTACAGATTAATAAATATACCGCATAAACTTAAAAACCATTATACGTAATTTCTCGATTCTCCGTGCTTTAAAAAATATATTGAATGCCGAACGTAGTTATATATAAATAGGCAAATAAAATGACAAATGTTTTATCTTTATAACTTTTATAAGATTTTCCGAGTCCAAGCATGTTAGGAAAGTGGCCATTGTTCTTTGGCCATCCAAGCCCACTTGAAAAATTAATCCTGTCTAGTGTATAGTAATAAAACCTATACAATAGGCTTGTGCAAGATTCATATAACTCTTACCGTAGAGTTCCATATGTTTTGTTTAGTTTTGTGAACATAAATGTATGGAACAGCAGTATTTTTTTTTTTTTGCAGTATTCTTGTGCAAAATTCATATATTTCTTACCGTAGTTTCAGGTATAACTAGAGGTTCGGCGTTACTGGCTGTTTTTATTGACACTTCACTGGTATTCAGTCTGGCCTGCATAGAAACAAGATAAACAAAATTATTAAAAATCATAAAACCTTATTGCGTTATATTTAAATATCATACCCTATGTTTATATTTTTATTTATTTATTTTATTTATTTTATTCAATAGGAACAACAAACAGTTACAATATACAACTTAATAATGGAACAAATAACAAAACAACAAACAATATTGTAACCCACAACGCTGTTCACAAATTAGCTGTAGAATATAATTATATTGAAGTAATCACTAGGGTCATAAATACATACAACAATTTACTTAACTAACGCGTGTAACAAAATGAACTTAATTACTATGGTCTATATATTTAAAAGGAAATTTAGGGTTGTTCAACAAATTTAAGGTTGTTCAAGAAAGTTCTTTGAGGACAAGACTTTTGAACTCAGGGTGGACATGCAAATATAAATATATTCGTATGAGTTTTCTGTACACTGTGCGTTCGAGGCCTCATAGTAATGTTTGTGAATACGGGGGTTAGTCTTTTGATTGTAACCTCTCGCCCGCTCCCCCCAAAACATGTCTGATGAGCCTTCAGCCTCCCCCAAAACATATCTGATGAGCCTTCAGCCTCCCCCCGTAACATATCTGATGAGCCGTCAGCCCCCCCCCAAAACATATTTGATGATCCTTCAGCCCCCTTAACATATTTGACGATCCTTCGGTCCGCCCTAAATATATACAATGATCTTTCAGACCCCCCAAACGTATTGGATGACCCTTCACCTCCCCAAAAAACATATATGAGCCTTCACCCCTCCTTAAAACACTTCTGATGAGCCTTCAGCCCCCTCCCCCCCCCCAAATGATTGCTGGAACCGTCACTGGATGTTATACTATACTGGATGGTCTACGGGTCGTAACGAGGCTGAAGTTGAACTCTAGTACTGGAAATGATATGAACTGTCGATTGCATGAATGGAAACATGATGGCACGGGGATCGGGTTCTTAGTACATTGTGCCTTGTTGTTTTAATTTGTTTCCTTAATTAAGTGCATGTCTCTGTGACAAATAAATGATTTTTCTTTCTTTCTTTCTTATAGATATACTCACAGGTTTATGCGGCGGCGGCTTCGGCACCCCACTAATAACGACCTCCCCCTCTTTCGTGACAATCTCTGACGTACTTCCGCCGGAACACATGATCTCTATGCCCGTTGGTATGTTGACGTTGGTAACGTTTTCCGGGTCAGGAGTTGCTGGTTTCTCTATGGGTGTATCCGGTTCCGTTTCTTTTTGTATTTCTTGTATGTCTGTGGGTAGTTGTAAAAATTTCCATTATGAAATTAATCTACAGGGTAAAATTAAAACCAGTGCGGATATTTTAGGAGGTGAAGGTACTCATGGATATGATCAACTTTTATTATGGGACCGACACTGAAATATGAAAAAAAAAATCAGCTGTTCCCTACAAAATTACACTACAACACGATCAAAATTTATGGAACAGCTGTTTTCTTTTTTTTCATACTAATATTATAAAGCTGAAGAGTTTGTTTCTTTGAACACGCTAATCTCTGGAACTACCAGTCGGATTCGAAAAAATATTGCTGTGTATGATAGCCAGATTAATAAGGAATAGTATAGGCTATTTAACATCACGCTACGACCCTTAGGAGCCGAGCAACGGGGTATAGGGTGCTTACCATCTTCCGAAGAGCTGCTCTCTTCCAAATCCACATAATTGACGACTGAACTTGCTTCTTGTGCGGTGATCTCTAATTTCTTCATCTTGCTCGGTGATTGCTTACACGGGGATTGCGTTAATAGCTTGATTGACGATTGATTGCTTGACTTTGGCGATTTAGACGGTGATTGTTTGGGTTTGTCTTGTTGTTCTAAAATAGATGAAATATTCACTTAAAAAAACCGGACAAATGCGAGTCGGACTCACGCACGAAGGGTTCCGTACCATTATCTATAAAACATTAGACGATATTAATTAGAACCTTTATTAAGATCCAGAAAAAAACAGCAGAAAAATGACGTTTGTTGTATGGGAGCCCCCCTTAAATATTTATTTTATTCTTTTTAGTATTTGTCGTTATAGCGGCAACAGAAATACATCATCTGCGGAAATTTCAACTGTCTATCACGGCTTAAGAGATACAGCCTGGTGATAGACAGACAGACGGACAGCGGAGTCTTAGTAATAGGGTGCCGTTTTACCCTTTGGGTACGGAACCCTAAAAATAGCCGTTTTTTTAAACGACTTCAAAACCTTAGGTTTTGTATTCGATCCGTATGTATGTTTGTATGTGCGCGATTTTCTCAAAAACTACTTATCTGATTTGGTAAAATTCATGCCCTACCTTCAATCTCCTTGCTCTGTTCTGCCACAGACTGCTCAATGTTAGTTGGCTCAACCTCCACCTCGTTGTCGGACGTGTCTGACAGTTTGACAGTTTCAATGTCCATCTGCTCTGTGGTTTCTTGAGCATCCTGTGAATAGAGATAAACATTTATACAGGGGGTTTATAAATGTGCGTGGATGGCCAGATCGGAAACTAAAAGAAATAGCGAAATATGTATACTCAAAAGAGTCTCAGGTCCAATTTGGGAGGAGGGGGGGGGACGGTCTAAGAGGTAAAAATCAACACCAAATTACTAATCTATTCTTATTCAGCCCCCTCATTTGATGATTTTTTATATCATGAATACCTACTTTTTTTTTTTTTGAGGATGGGAAATCATCAAATGACCCCTCCCGCTCTGGGCGGAGCGGAAGGGAGTGTCAGACTCTTACTGACTAAAACCCACCCGTGTTCCTTCCTTTGCCCTTTATGTTCCGGGTCAGCGGTATCCCTTTCGGACAATCCCGCTTTCATGAATACCTACTTGAAAATATGAATCAGTTTATTTACAGTTTAGTGCACTATCGCCATCTCTGCCGCTATTACATCATAGTAGATATATCATAATTATCTTGATCATAGATGGCGCTACTGCATGCTTCTAGTGGCGCCATCTATGCCGCTATTATTTATTTATACAGGGTGGCAGTTTAGACAGTGGAAATATTTTAAGGGGTCATTGTACTCATCATTAAGAACAACTTTTACTATGGGACCGACCCTGAAATCGCGAAAAAAAAATCAGCTGTTCCATACATTTTAATTAGTTATGTGAACATAAATGTATGGAACAGCTGATTTTTTTTTCGCGATTTCCGGGTTGGTCCCATAGTAAAAGTTGTTCATAATGATGAGTACAATGACTTTTTTATTGTCGTATAATACATAATAACTCTTTTCGTATTTATTTATTATTCTCTAATATTTATTTATATTATTTACACGCTGCACCGATCGACGTCATTATGTCAACGCCGGCTGTCTCTGAAAACCAGCGCTGTGGCTCTGCTCCGTGCATGGGTCGCAGCATCATGCTGAGTGATGGCCGTTTTGCGCTGATGTGACGCATACTTTCCTAACAGTTCTTTCCTCATACCTTGTTTTTTATTTTTTTTATTTTTGTGTGTCATGTCGACGCAAATAAATGCATTTTCTTTCTTTTCTTCTTTCAATGACCCCTTAAAATATTTCCACTGTCTAACCTGCCACCCTGTATACACTTTATTGTAGGTACACCACAAATAACATTTACAGAATAAGGCCATGTTGTTTCAACTTACAGTTACGTATTTGTAACCGTCAAATATGGCGGCTTGTACGACAATTTCATACTGACTTAACGATTACGTATGACTTACGAATACAGATGGTTTGAAGCAACCCGCCCTAAGTTGTAACAGTTAAAATGTACAATGGGCGGTCTTATCGCACAAGGCGATCTCTTCCAGACAACCTTTGGATGGACTGAAAGATAGGAGAGAGATAGTGGGCAGTCTAGGTGTGCATACATAATATTACATCATAGATAGTAGATATATCATATCTTGATCATAGATGGCGCTATTGCATACTTCTAGTGGCGCTGTGACGCCATCTATGAGCAGATGGCTCGACTCATGGTCATGTGACAGACGGACAACAAAGTGATCCTATAAGGGTTCCGTTTTTCCTTTTGAGGTTGTTTTATGAACTAAATTTGGTTGTGACACTCCGCGGCACAAATTCGTACGGCCACCATGCATTGTTCTTTCTGACGCGAACCAAGTCGCAGGCAAACGTTAGGGTCTCCCCACACTTATCGACGCGGAACCGGCTTAATAAATATCAGCTAATAGGCCAACGGCTCGTTTCGCCGTCGGCCGGCGTCGTCGGAGCCGAGCCGATGCGAATGGTATTAGTAACACCCTTATTTCGTATACATAAAGGCTTTTTTGACCGGCGTTAGCCGATTCCGCGTCGATAAATGTGGGGAGACCCTAAGTCTCTACTAATATTATAAAGAGGAAAGATTTTTTTGTTTGTTTGTTTGTACCGAACAGGCTCTGAAACTACTGGACCGATTTAAAAAATTCTTTCACTAATAGAAAGCTACATTATCACTGAGTAACATAGGCTACTTTTTATCCCGAAAAAATGCACAGTTCCTGTGGGACACGCGGACGAAGTCGCGGGCGAAGTGCTAGTCTTTTCTACTATATAAAAATAAGTCGGGTTTTCCTTCCTGACGATATAAGTCCAGAACGGACGAACCGATTTCCACGGTTTTGCATTCGTTGGAAAGGTCTCGGGCTACGTGAGGTTTATAGCAAAGAAAATTCAGGAAAATTTAAAGAGAAAAGCGGGAAAATCTTTTTTCACATACAGCGCCATTTCTGATACATAGCATGTACTACGGTGGCGAAACGGAGCTCGCCGGGTTTGCTAGTAGTCTATAATAATAAGTACCTCAGCTTGTTTATTGGTGTCGCCATCGTTCAACAACGCATCTTCTGCTGACGTTGTCTCCTCATCACGTACTGTTTCCGCTTGTAACTCCACCTGCACAAAACAATGTTTGTTTTAATCTAGTTTTTTTCAACCTGTGGGGCGTGACCCCCGGGGGGTCGTAAAAACTTGTCCGGGGGGTCGCGGCCGCAAGCCAGGTAAAACTGAAAAGCATGGGTCTTCCACTAAAATAAAAATACTACAATTTCAGTGAGGTGACGATAGTATTAATTATTAGGGTCCCTTTTGGCGGTGATTATTCTCGCGGGAAAGGACCCCAATAATATTGGTGCTGATTCTGTTGAACATCGCTCTAAACTAATTTTAATCACTCTATATCTCTTTCTTACAAATATAATTGAAAAAGGACAGAAATTATTTAGAACTGTCAAATTAGTCTACACCCTTGTCATTTACGGGAAAATAGTCGTGACCTTTTGCGATTACGACTAAACTGACATTAAAACTATTCAAGTGGACTAATTTGACAGGATTAAATATCTGCTATCCCTCTCTCATGTTTTTTATTAGAAAGAGACATAATAAGACTAAATTAGTTTAGTTCGTAAACAACAGAATCCGCACCATTATCTAATTATCGTCTTTCAAATCAATGTCATTGTTTTATACAATTATTACCTACGGTCTTGAGGGGTCGCCAGATTTTTTTTATTTGCAAAGGGGTCGCGTATTCAAGAAGGTTGAAAAATACTGGTATAGGCTATTTCACATCACGCTACGACCCTTGGGAGCCGAGCAACGTGGGGACAAGCTAGTAATAATAATATGACAATAATTAATGGAGAACTCACTGTCCCAAACTCCTCAATATCCATTTTGTCCTCCTTATCTTGCGAAGTATTGCCAGCAGAACATATCCCGAATTCGAACTCATCTTCTTTGGGGTCTGGAGTCTCGATATCTTTCTCTTCTGGTTCCGTTACTGGCTCAATATCCTCTAGCACGGGAGGGTTGGAGTCTTCTGATTGCTCTGCAGAGATCTGGTTACTGCTCTCTGAAATTATAGTATACAGGGTGAGTTTTAAAACGGCCAGTATGACTACCACTGTTGCCAATTTTGCGATTTTTGCGCTAGACATTAATGACTTTTGCATACATTTCTAGCGCAAAAGTCGCAAAATGGTTGAGCATGGGGCTCAACCATCCAATCAATCAAAAATAGACCAACGAGGCACCTATCTATACTAACATAATAAAGCTGAAGAGTTTGTTTGAAGGCGCTAATCTATGGAACTACCAGTCAGATAAAAAAATCTTTTTGCATATGATAGCCAGATTCATGAGGAATAGTATAGGCTATTTAACATCACGCTACGACACTTAGGAGCCGAGCAGCGGGGGTGAAACCGCAGGGAACAGCTAGTTTAAAAATAAGACAAAATAATGTTAATAAATAAACAGAATAATAATACAGTGAACATACCATCCTGATCGAAATCATCGTCATCGTCACCGTCGTCATCATCGTCCGGCTCTTCATCATCCTCCATCATCCGTCCCGCAGACTCCGCCAACAGTCCGAGACTGTCTGATATCTCGGGCACTTCGTCTGACGTGTCCGGCGTCATTCTTGTGACTGATGTTGATGGCTGAGCATCCGGTTCTTGAATTTGGCTTGTTGTTGCTGAAAAGGTTAAAGTTTGCATAGAAAGTTATTAAGTATTAAGATATTTCAAAAACAACTGACACAGGCGGGTTTTGAACCCGCTACCTCTGCCGTACCGTGGCCTGCGCTCTTACCAACTGAGCTAGTGTGTCTGAATCAGTTGAAATTTGAAATCCCTTATTATATGCCCCTTTTCAGCGTTGGTGCCATCTATCAGAGACTAATTACAGACTCCAACTCAATCAGGCGCGTGCAGTGCCTATAGGCAAGTAGGCAGTGACTACCTCTTAAAGTTCAATAAAACCATTTTAACTATTACTACATCAATATACATAATTATATATCAATAATTAGTCATGATTGATATATTTTATTTATGTAGTAACAGTTAAAATAGTTTTATTGAATCTTATGAGGTAGGCACTGCCTACTTGCCTATATGCACTGCACGCCACTGAACTCAATGCTTCTAACTTTGCAGTTAGGACATTGTTAAACATTGCAAAGTAAAGTTAAAAACTTCGGTGTGCGCGAAGCAGATATAGTAGTTAAACAATCGCGACATGAATAATATCGCGGGTTCTAAGCCATAGAGGCATATCCGCAGTACCTTTACTTTACAGAAAATACAAAAACTAAATAACTTTGTTTGTATTTTACCAAATTTTCCCAAAAAAAGTTTCTCTTGCTAATACTGGAGTCAAATAGCATTACAAAAGAAAACAGACAGACAGACAGACGAAGTCGCACCATAAGGGTTCCTTTTTTACCATTTTGGTACGGAACCCTAAAAACACATTTTTGTTTATGCATGCACCCCTAGTTTAAAGCCCAGTGATTCACGGGACATTGAAAGGGTTAATTTAGTAATAATTTCGAAAACATAGCAAGAGCTATTCAGTATTAACTATGATTTACTACAGGACTAATTTAGAAATTACGAATTAAAAATCAATAAGTATGTTCCAAGGAATTAAATATATCACTCAACAAAATGTATGGAACAAGTTTAATAATTAAAAAAATAAAAATAATGGTCTTACCTCCAACAACTTCTGTAACTTTAGCCAGTTGTTCATCCGCAAACATTTTCTCTAAACTTTCTTCAATCATTTCTTGAACAGTAACTAGACATTTCTTATCTGTTGTAAGCACATCACTATCTTTTTGAACTTCATCAACTGTAGGTTCAGTAACTATAGTTTGTTCATTTACTGTATCTTCTACAGAGGCAATTTTATCGACTGTTTTATCATCTTTATCGTCGTATTTATCGAAATCATTTGTACTATCAATATCATCAGATTGATCTAGATTCATAGAAAAATCTGTATCATCCATGTCTATTAACTCTTGTGTGGGTATTTCTAGCATTACATCCGGTTTGTGTAAGCCATGATCAGTTTTTATGTGTACAAACGAATCTTCTAGATATAATGATGAATTTTTAGGTGGAATTTCATCAGTCTCATTGTTTTTATCTAAATTAGTATCCTGGTTTTCGTTTTTAGTGAATTTTTCAGGTTTTTCAGATTCTAATTTATTTTCTACTTTCGTTTCAAGTGTAGTATTTTCTGGGAGAGTTATTTCTGGTTTTTCAGTTTGCTCATTAGGTATATTAGAATCAGTCAGTGTGTCAATTTGTAATGGACTATGATTAAGCTCTTCTATTATACTACTATTGTCTATTAATTGATCTTCATTCTTGTTGTCTGTTATTGCTTGGTTAGTAATCGGTTCATTTAAATTTTCTTTTTCAGAAATAACTTGATTTATGTTTTTTTCTTTAATTTCAGTTTGATCATCAATGGGTTTATTTTTATTTGTTTCTGTTTCAGCTGGTTGATCAATTGGCTGATCTTCAAGTTTTGTTTGATCAATGGTATTATCATTTTTAATATTCTCTACTGTTTTAGCTGGATCTTCAATTGGTTTATCTGTAATTTTCTTAGTTATTTCGGATTGATCATCAACAGATAGACCACTTTCATTATTTTCTTTCGTATGTTCATCTATTATTTGCTCTGTATTTGTTTTTTCTATATTAAGTTGGTGGTCCATTGGGTCGTCTACAACTTTATTTTCGATTTCAGATTGAATATTCATTGGTTGATCTATATTCTTGACTTCTACTTTAGTCTTATCTTCAACAGATTGTTCAGCATTGTCTACATCCATAGGAGTACCGCTTTCAAGTTGAGGTTTATCATCTTTTAGTAATTCTCCTTCTTTATCCTCATCTACATCCATAGAAATATCTGTTTCAGGAATAACTACAGCTGTCTCAGTTTCTTCTAAAAGTTTATCTTCTAGAACATCATCATTCTCATCTGAATCTTTATTCTTTGATGCTTCTGTTTCGTCTATTCCAGAAATTTCAACATCAGGGTCAGTTTCTTCTAAAAGCTTATCTTCTAAAAGAACATCATCATTGTCATCTGAGTCTTTATTCTTTGAGACCCCTGTTTCTTCTATTCCAGAACTTTCAACATTAGGGTCAGTTTCTTCCAACATTATATCATCAGGGTCTGTGTTTAAGATGACATCCGTAAAAGATGCCATCTTAAATGTTGCTGTTTCAGTATTATTTTCAGATTCTGCCAAAAGCTTATCTTCTTCAATGATATCATCTAGATTTTCTTTTTCTGTAGAAACCTCCTTTTGAAGAATAAGTTCGGAAGATTCTAAATCTTTCAATGGTTCATCATTATTTTTATCATTACATTTCTCTACAAGAATTTCATTTTCTAGATCTAGATCTGAGGCTTCCTTACTTATTTCAGGTTCTTCTAACAGTTTATCTTCTGAAACATTGTCATCATCTTCATCCATGTTTGTCTCTGTAGGAGTCTCTATTTCTGGACAAATTATTACTCCTTCAGTGTTTATGTCAGGTTCTCCTAAAAGTTCATCTTCCGTGATATTTTTATCTTCACTCTTTTCTACAGAAACATCAAGTTTTGAAGATATTTCTGATTCTTTTGTTATTTCAGTTACTTTAGAAAGTAAGTCTTTGCTATTACTTTCAGTATTATCTATAGGAATGTCCAGCTTTGGACAAGCTACCGATTCATTTGTGGTTTCTATTTCTTTGGGATGTTTGACTTTATCAATAATATTACCTTCACTGTCATCTTTTAAAATGTCAGTATCAAGATTGATATTAGTACCTTCAAGGTTTCCATCAGAAGTTTCTTTACTCATGACATCTGAAGGTTCTTCTAAAAGCTGATCTTCTGAGAGAATATCATTTTTAGGATCAGAACTCCCATTATCACTTCCCACAACTTGATTGCTACTATCATCATCATCCCATCTTAGTTCCATATCATCATCTTCGACATCAACTGGATCTGCATCATCGGCTTTCTTAAGTTCAATTTCATCACATTTATCAAGGAAACTATCAAGACTTTCATCTTTCTCGGCAATAGCTTCAGTATTATAAGTCATTGTATCTTTTAATTCAATATTGACATCATCAACTATATCAGTTTCATCACTAGCCTTAGTTTTGGCTGCGTTATCACCACTACCTTTGCCTGAATTGGTGTTTAATTCTGGTAATTCAGACTGCTTTTTATCGGTTTTTATTAAATTTTCATTAGAATTATCTACCGTAGCATCTTCAGAGTCCTTGTTAGCATTAGTACCTTCTAGAGCAACTTTTAATGTTGGGTGCGGCGTATCTTCAGACATGACGCCAAAAGGCTCAGCATTTTTATTAGATTCTAAAGATAGTACATTACCTTTAGATATAATATCTGTGTTTTGGCTACCTCCCTCTCGCAGCGTATTGTCTTCTTCTCTATTTTTATCTTCTGTAGCACTCATTGTGAACAGAAAGAAATAAAAATATAGACAATAACAAGTTAATTTCAAGTTTACATACGGTTCATGTGTAACACTGTAAGTTTTTTGTTTGGTTTTACTTACAAGAAACTAAGAGCGTACCTACTTATTATTCAAACGTTGTGTTCTTTCAATTGTATTATGTTCGATATAATTATTGGTAAAATAACCGACAGCAACAATGCATCATTTTGCCATTTTTGTCGATTTGACAATTTTGACAGAAAGCAAGCATTTAAGTGACAGTTCAAATTAAGTGTTGCCAAAAATTAACACACCTCAAGAAGCATAGCTCTTAGCTTCATAGATCCATGTCTATGATCTTATAACATTTTTTTTTATAATCTGTGAGAATTCTCACAGATTATAAAAAAAAATGTTATAGATATAGAGATATATAGAGTTCCAAAAATAAATAGGTATTTGACTGATTTTGGGAAATGGTTTATATTAATCTTCATTATATTATAAGCACACTACATTGATATTTCAGGGAGATCTACTGTATTTATCAATAAAAATCAGTGATAAAGTATAAATTTCCAAAACCGCTCCAAAAACGCTGTTTCTGCGGAAGTGACGTAACACGCTAGTAAACGAGCTTTGTCAACAAGACAGACGGTGCAGCTGAAATTAATTTCATCAATAATTCATTTTTATTGGCTATAAAGCTATAATGGCGTATAAATGGTGTGTAGTTCCACAATGTACAAATACGTCTTTAAGCAGTCCTTCATGATTCATGACACAAAAGAATTTATAGGTAATGTTTCTGAGTTTTTATCAACATAACCTAAAATGAGATTTCACAAAACTTCTGAATGATTATACAAAAGATTTGTAAATAAATATGTAGTAGGTAGGTACTTACACTGCTGTTTTTACATTTTTAAGTTCCGCAGCATAATAATCAGCGTTATTCTTAAAGAAAAGTGCAACTATAAATGCGTCTATCTTAGGTAGGTTGTATCAGCTTGCACAAAATTTTACTCCATTTTGAGATTCGATATGAATATTTATGCCACTAGATAGAAGATTTCTATGAAAACAGCTTCAGAAATAGCTCTAAGATCAAATATAGCACCCAGAAAACATAAAACGCAAACTACAATCTGTCAAAGTTGTGCTTACTAGGGATGGCGATCTGAAATCGATTAATCGAAGAATCGATTTTTGGAGCAAATAAGATCGATTTTTTAAATCGATATGTAGTATTGAATCGATTCGGTGAATCGATTTTTCACCCTTGAAAATCGACGTTCGTTTTTTTTTTTTTAACCATATATCTATTTACAATTAATTGAATGTACTCGTATTATAAAAGCGCTGCCGGTTAAAGAATGAATTATTCAAAAACTCGCGAGATGGCTGTATGTTCAGATTCCTTCGCGTCTCTTGAATAAAAAAAGTTACGTTTGTAGTCTTTGACTTAGTCTTTGACTATTAACTTTGTAAACCATCATTCTCCATTTTCTTAACTTTGTAAAACTTCTAAATGTAGAAAATAAATGTCTTGTTTTATACTTGATCTGTTAGTTTGATATGGTAATAAAAATATTTCGTATTATCGAATTACCTGATTTTACTGATAAGAGATCGTTAAATTATAATATGTATCTTGTTTTTAATAAAATAGATTTATATTACATTATAAACGAAAATTTGAAAAAAAGATCGATTTTTCGGAAATCGATCTTATAGACCTCGATTTTTTTGTGAATCGATTCATTAGGTCACGATTCGAATCGATTTAAAAATCGATCTTTTTCGGAAAGAATCGCCATCCCTAGTGCTTACTCCAGTGTTGCCAAGCTAGATTTTCATTTTACCCCAATGCCTGATTAATTTTACTCTAAAATCATAACTATTTATACAAAAATACCTGGCTAAAGTTTTGGTTTTAGATATACAATAAAACAAGTTCTTTCTTAATCAATGGTCATGTTTCACAATAAAAATATGCTGAATTTGGTTGTTTAACTCAAATTAAATTCAAATACTTAGGTACCTACATGTATTGTTATCAAAAGGCCCAAACTTTAGTAATCATAACAACAATACGAAATCTAACCTTAAAATTTTGGAAGTTACTCCGCGACCGCCGCCGTGTCCTGAATTTTCAGCCGGCACCGGTTGCTAAATTGGCAGCCGGCGCTGACTTTGGAAAAAAGCGGGAAAGGGAGTTGGCAATTTGGCATAATTAAAAAAACATTTCATGTTTCATTTGAGTAACATACCTAATTAGGGTCCAAGAGCGAGCGAAGCGAGCTCGGGAACTTGGACACCCCGACACGGACAGGTTAGGTTCGAAGGGGTTGACGGGGGCTTCAGTGAGCGAGCGAACGAAGCCCCCGTCAACCCCTTCGTGTTAGGTTACTTTTAACCTTGCAGATAGAAATAGGAGCTCCGCGTATCGGGGCTCCGTCGACCACCTACATCCCCCTTGTAAGTCCAAAAATGTTGTATTTTGTTTTACATTGACACTAATTTAAAAGTCAATCTAAGGTATTTAATTCAACTTAAAACACGGTAACATTAATCTGCTGCTACAGTAGTTTGTAATTATTTTCGTCTGGTATCACTGCTACTCCAAGGCAAGGCTACTCCGGTTCCTAACGGCATTATTTTTGGGAGCCTAGTCGGCGCCGGCTGCGGAGGCGCTCCCTAAAATTTTACCCTCAAATTTACCCTAAAGAATTCTTTACCCTAAAAATAAGTTGGCAACACTGGCTTACTAGCGTGTGACATCACCAGAGTGCAACAGGCCGTTCTTGTCACAGCTACAATAACAAAAAATATTGCATTTTATTTTCGTGTAATTTGTAAAAAATATACATATTTTCGTTAAAAATCAAGTGAAATAAGTTTATTTACGCTATGAACTGATAGGATGACCACAATCTGTAGCATATCGATGGTCATACGTTGACAACTCGTAACCCACACTTTTTCGCAAAATGAGTTATGTACATCATTTTTTTTTAAATTTAGCGCCAAATCTTCCCATTGATAACTCGTAATGCACAAAACATGTCACTCGAACAATTTGTGCCACAGTTGACAACTCACAATTATCAGGTATCAACTTGAACTCACTATTGCGCGAGTTACGAGGTGTCAACGCAAATTCAGTTCGCAATAATTAACTGACAGAGTAAGATTAAAAATAGTTTTATATTGAATTACAACTTTAAATACATTTATTTATTTCCGAAAAGTGTCATTGAAGGTATATTGGTAAGTTTTTTTATTTTATTTTACGTAAAACGCTCAATAAAAGCTCACTATTGAAATTTTAAGCCAATCTATCATCCATACCTTAATGTAATACTAATTAATGAGAACTATTGAGTTATTCAATAATATTTTAGGTAATAATCGTAATAAAACCTATAGGTAGCTATTTGTGTTCATATAAACGCACTGATTTAACTAAGTAGGTATCTACATTCACTAATTGGTATAGGAATTGTTTTGATAGACGCTTATTTTTATTATGTACTTTGTCTATTATTCTTTAATAACTAAGATCCATGCGATGAAGTTTCAACATGGATCTTAAAGGCAGGCAAAAGCATAATTAGGTATGTACTTAAATACTTAGTTCTTTAAATTTTGTTTTAGTGTTATCATGGAGCAAAACAGTGAAGAGCTTTTTAATGAAGTTGTAACTGGCTTGAAGGAACAAAGACTAATAAAATTACTGTTAAGGTTTCTCGTAATAAGAGTAGTGAGTTTGTCTATGAAAGTCAAGAAATCAATCACAAGAATCATTTCAGCTTTGTTCGGTGCTAAGTACTTCTAGGGGAACATTTTCAAGTCGATCTGATGAATAATTTTCTGTCAAAAGTAACATTTCTCCGTTTCTATTTACTTCGTAAGTGTACAACTGTAACTCGGAAGAGCTCGGTGACTTTCGAAATGATTCTTGTGATTGATTTCTTGACTTTCATAGACAAACTCACTACTCTTATTACGAGAAACCTTAACAGTAATTTTATTAGTCTTTGTTCCTTCAAGCCAGTTACAACTTCATTAAAAAGCTCTTCACTGTTTTGCTCCATGATAACACTAAAACAAAATTTAAAGAACTAAGTATTTAAGTACATACCTAATTATGCTTTTGCCTGCCTTTAAGATCCATGTTGAAACTTCATCGCATGGATCTTAGTTATTAAAGAATAATAGACAAAGTACATAATAAAAATAAGCGTCTATCAAAACAATTCCTATACCAATTAGTGAATGTAGATACCTACTTAGTTAAATCAGTGCGTTTATATGAACACAAATAGCTACCTATAGGTTTTATTACGATTATTACCTAAAATATTATTGAATAACTCAATAGTTCTCATTAATTAGTATTACATTAAGGTATGGATGATAGATTGGCTTAAAATTTCAATAGTGAGCTTTTATTGAGCGTTTTACGTAAAATAAAATAAAAAAACTTACCAATATACCTTCAATGACACTTTTCGGAAATAAATAAACGTATTTAAAGTTTTAATTCAATATAAATTTATTTTTAAAATCATTTTATTTCTTATTTATTTCGATTTTTTATTCCAATTCTTAATCTCTAAGATAAATTAGGCAAAGAACAATTAAAATATATTTTTATTTTTGGTTAAGCTTTTATTACTGTGCAAGCCCAAAACTGCCGACGTCTTTTCAGCTTCACCCGATGCCAGCAAGTGCTTGAAAAATAAATTGTAAAAAAAAATTTGTACCAAACAGACAGACAGATAGACAGTTATTGACAATGTGGTAATGTGGAAATATAGTGTTTTTTTTTAAATTGACAACTCGTAACTAATGTTGACTGCTCGTAACACGTTAGTAGTGAGGTTTTTTTTAATGTTGTTTACTAGTAACTGTTTGTGTATTGATTATTTAATGAAAAACCAATGTGGCCATTTTATTGTTTTAAAGTATATCAATAAATAATTCAATTACCTACCAACTCCTTTTTTATTTTATTTTTTAACTTTGAAATTATACAGTTTTTTCCCTCTCCTGTAAAATTTGACACATTGCAGTTACATGTTGTCAACCTTTGACCATCGATATTTTCAATTTTGTCAAGAACCCTATTACGATAATGTACATTATTTAGCATTCTTTTCCGAAATGAAGAAAGATAAAAGATATTTTTTGCTCACTCTAATTCATAGAAGTCATCAATCAATCAACGAACGTCACGAACTACGGAACGCAAGCATAAATATTTTGTTTGCTTTGATTGACTGACTGCCGAGTGCCGATTTCGCTTGCAAATTCAGCGAAATTAGGTGGAATTTCTAATTAATTTAACGAATTCCGATTCATTTGTGGCACCACAATTTAATTTTAAACTAACATTTTCGATTTTATCGACGCTTCAGTGTTCCGCGTTTTATTTTCATGAATGCTAATGACCTACCTATATGCTTTTTGCGGTTTTCATCGTAAATATTGTTACGAAATAGCATTTGTTCCCCATTACGTTTTTTCTTCGTTTCGGTGCGTTTACTAGTACGTTGAGGTGCTAAAATAGACGAAAACAGTTTTCAAGATTTGAGGAGAAATTTTGTGGAGTAATCATGAATAACAGCTACTTCTCACCTCGTTTGATGGTTGGGGCTGCTATTGTGGGCATCGTTGGAGCCGCAGGAGTGTTTATTTACGAACAGATGTACGCTGAAAAGCGGAGAGCTATGTTGGGTTAGTAAAGCATTTTTTTCTCACCTCAAAGCAAAGACCTAAGAATATTTAGATCTTCTGTACCATCTGTAGGGATAATAATACAATATTTAATCCCTAATCTAAATAGTTAATACTGTTAGTATTTATCAAAAAATCTGTTGGAACTTTGCAATGTCAAACATAAAGGTTATGTTTTTATTGTTAACAAAAACATTATTTCTTATCGTTTTTTGAACTTATTCTGATAAAAGATAAGCGATAATGATGAGTGTGTATTACAAAATTTATCTTAAAAAAAATATCTTCTTGAGTAGGTATAACATGTGTTTGCCGTGCAGTATGGCAAATAGCTACCCATTATTTTAATCATTTGAGTGCCAGTCAGGTATAGTCGACAAATAAAAAACTTACCCACCACACCTTGTTGGCATCATCACTTAACATCAGGCGAAATGGCAGTCAAACGCGAGCCTTTTAATTTAATTTAAAAAAAAAAGAGCCAACCAAGTACCATCTGTTGGGATAATAATACAATATTTAATCCCTAACTAAATAGTTAATACTGTTAGTATTTATCAAAAAATCTGTTGGAACTTTGCAATGTCAAACATAAAGGTTATGTTTTTATTGTTAACAAAAACATTATTTCTTATCGTTTTTTGAACTTATTCTGATAAAAGATAAGCGATAATGATGAGTGTGTATTACAAAATTTATCTTAAAAAAAATATCTTCTTGAGTAGGTATAACATGTGTTTGCTGTGCGGTATGGCAAATAGATACCCATTATTTAATCATTTGAGTGCCAGTCAGGTATAGTCGACAAATAAAAAACTTACCCACCACACCTTGTTGGCATCATCACTTAACATCAGGCGAAATGGCGGTCAAACGCGAGCCTTATAATTTAATTAAAAAAAAAGAGCCAACCAAAATGCTTATTTTTTTGGACATGCCAATGCGTTTACGAGCTGTTATTCAAAAGGTATATAGGTCTTGTAAAGGGCAATTACGTATACCTTTAGAACTATTTAAGTTCAATAACATTTAATCTAATAATTACGATAAAACAACATGCATAAGCATAATCGGCCTATAATGTTCCCACTGCTGGGACACAGGCCTCCTCTCTGTGAGAGGGAGTGGGCCATAGTCCACCATGTGGGCCCAGTGCGGGTTGGTGGACGTCACATGTCTTCTTTTCGATTCTAGGACATGCCAGTTTCCTCACGATGTTTTCCTTCACCGTTAAAGCAAGTGATAATTAATTTCTAATAAAACAACATAATGTATTCTAATTGGGAACTAGATTAACGCAATATATGTATATTTGTGTTTGGAATTCGCCTGGAGGTGGGTCAATGATCCATTTGCACACAAAAATGCAAATCACATTGTTACACAAACTCGAAAATTGTGCACACAGTGATGTGAACAATTCTTATTTATTAATACCAGTAAAATAAAATCTGTAGTTTTCATTTTACTTAGTGGTAACTTGATCGTAAGTGGGTACCGCCGCCTTTGGACATCCGCCATACCAGAAGCATTACAGGTGCGTTATCCACCCTACAGACAAAGTTGAAATGTCTCATGTGCCTGTAATAGGGATGTTGAATATATTTTTTTTATTGTGAATCTGTAAACTATTTGAAAAAAATAATTAACACCAAAAAAACCGATGAAACATCTACAAAATTGGCAAAGTTATAAGCGTTTTAAAACGATTTGCTAGACACGGACGGCATGCATGATAAGTGACCTAACACCACTTATGTCCGCTTCGCGCGACAAAGACGGAGCGATACTCCTTCCAAAAACTTTAAAAGCGTCTATGTTTTCCATTTTGTGATAAAATTTTTTTTTTTTTTTTTACTTTTTTGTTATTCCTATTCCTTCTTTGGAATAAAATAATTTATTTGTACTTTTTTAATAGTAGTCCACTACCGTATTACACCGGCACACATATCCTTCAGACCGGAACCCAGTAATGCTGCTTAGCAGCAGAAATTGGTGTCGTGGTCGTTTCCCGGATGGCCTATTATACAGTGGGAGCTTGCTATCAGGGATGTTGCGGATCCCGGATGTTTGAAGGCTCACATTCGCGGATGCAGATGCGGATCTTAAGATATTTTATAAGAAACTATATTTGTGGAGAAATGTTTTATTTCTCCACAAATATAATTATTACAAATACAATTATAATTAAATTAATTAAAGTTAAAAATTGGAGCATTAGGTACTTATATTTATGAAATAAAAAGTAATATTGCCGACTTTTCGGCCTCAAGTCTGTTACGCAGAGGTTCGTAAATTAAACTCGCGCTACTGAACAATTGTTCGCTAGGAACTAGGAACACTGGCTGGTGGTGTCAATAAAAATCTACGTGCTATTGGTGATAACTTCGCTCCTATTGGTCAATGGACCCCGCCTATTTCTTTCTTGCCGCGAGCTGTGCTACATCTGCATCCGCATGAACATCCGCAATGATTAATGCGGATGCAAATGTCCAAATCGATGCGGAAGTTCCGCAATTACGGATGCGGATGCGAATATTCGCAACATCCCTTTGTTTCAGTAAGAGAAGTAGCAAGACTGGACAAGCAAGTTTCTTCAATGAGGACGGAGCTTGAATCTCTGAGAGAGCTGCAGAAAGAGACGTAAGTTAACAATAACTCAATTACAGTATCCAGTCAAAATCTGTTATAACGACATCGAAAGGACTACTCATATTTTTGTTTGTAAAAACCGATAGTCGTAACAACCGGCGATATTTTTGTGGTACAATCAGCCGGGACGTATGATTTTGTCGTCGTAAACGGTTTTAACTGTAGTAGGTACCGGCACGAGTCTTGAGCACAAACGTACCTGCGCATTAGTTGACTTTTCGGTCTCTTTGGCGGAATGAAGAAGGCGGGGGGCGAGGCTGCACGCGATTGGTTCGTCAGTCGAGGCTCGTCGTGTAATGTCGACTACTACGTTTTATTACCAGAAGCGTGTCGTAGTACCACATAGGTACGTTTTTAAACGCGCGCTCTCGATGTAGTGTCTCGATATGTGTTTTTCTTTTTTTTTTTGAGGATGGGAAATCATCAAATGACCCCTCCCGCTCTGGGCGGAGCGGAAGGGAGTATCAGACTCTTACTGACTAAAACCCACCCGTGTTCCTTCCTTAGCCCTTTATGTTCCGGGTCAGCGGTATCCCTTTCGGACAATCCCGCTTTCCCGGCAGGCTTGGGCCCTAGTGGGCCCCCTCTTTGATGCTGACATCTCTTTGAGGCGCGCGTGGAACACGTACGCGCCGTTCGGCACGGGCCTGGTCCTGATCGGACGGTGAGCTACCCATTACTCACCGCACGCAGGCCCACGCCTATGGTGGGGAGTCGTCACGCGGCCCCCGACGCCCGGAGCGTCTACCGCGGCGGCTTGGACGGGAGAATCTCTCCCTCTCCCGTCCCGCCGCCTCCTTCGCTAGCATGACTGCTTCGCAGGAGGCGACTGCCTCCCACTCCCCCTCGCCCCGGACCATGCCTTGAACCATATGTGTGCCTTACATAATTTGCTCGAAAGCGGCGACAAGGTCACGCGCCTTTGCGATTTCTATTGACTTCTTATCTAGGTTTCTGTGGATTTCACAGTTTGTAGCGACAGCGACATCTACCGGCAACATCGAACACTATCTACCTAGCTCGATAGCTAGCAGTGAAACAGGGGGTCTACTCTCTAAGCACGAAATCCGTAGTTTCGACCTTAGTTACGGGCGTTTCTTACTCCGTATCACCTACGGACTTAATATTAGTTCGGGGCCCGAACTAAAAACGAATGATAGCACGATTTGACAGTTGTCCCTACTCCCGATGTGTTTTTATCCGTCCGAAAAATTGAATTTGACACTTGTTTTGACGGAATCTTATGTCTATTGTACTTTCGGACGGGCCCGTATCTTCGTTGACGGACTTACAGAGTAGACCCCCAGTTGTGGATGTCACTACAATACATCTGACGTCATGAATCCTACATCGCGCAAGAATAGTTTTCAAAGCATATATGTATACAGAAACCCGACATCAACTGTCGGGGCAGCGGCCCGCCAGACAATACAACCCGGTCTGGTAGGATCATCCCTTTTTAATGGAGGGACATTCCACCACGTTTGTCCATTCTACAAAAAATCTTAATGATTTTTGTCCTATTTCAACAATATTTGTAAGAAAGAGATGAACTGTGATTAAAATTAGCATCATAATCCTATGACTGGCAGGAGCTTGCGTCGTTTAAAACAGAAGAAGGTACGTCGAGAGCGGCCTGTGAAAAAGGCTTCCGGCGGCGACACAGCTGAAGTCGCAGAACAAAGCTACGCTTCGGACTCCGAATATTTCACCGACTACCAGTCTGTGTTAGGTAAGCATAATAAGCCCCATTTTTTCTCTCTTCTTACCACGTTTTTAGGGTTCCGTAGTAAAACTAGGAACCCTTTTAGTTTCGTCATGTCCGTCTGTCTGTCTATCTGTCTGTCTGTCCGTCCGTCTGTCACACCCTCGCCAAATCTACAGTTCATAATCATTTTGTAATACCTTAACTTCGTAGGTCGATGTCTTCTTTGAGCCGCCATAAAGGCCTATAGTGAAATAAAAAACAAAAAATTAGCAGGGCTCTATACATGAAATTGAGGGATGAAAAAACATATTTTCGCGCACCCCTTCATGTGGGTATTGTTGGATAGGTCTTTAAAAATAACAAAGTTTTCTAAATGACTTTTTTATTTAAGTGTATATTAGGACCTCCGAAAGTCGTTAACAATGTCCCCCCCTGTAATTGTAATTTTCCAACCACGTTATCAAAAAATCTAAAAAAAATCACGTTTATGGCATCCAATAAATACTTTCGATTAAAATTATTGGTTTGAACAAGATAGAACAATACAACCGCCAAAATTACTTTTCACAATAATACATAAGTATTATTATTATGAATGACTAACTTATACATTTGACATTGAAATACTTCTTGCTACGGAACCCTAGACTGTGCGTGGTCCGACACGCACTTGTCCGGTTTTTTATTAACTCTCTTTTCTGTCTGTTCGGCACAATTTTTCATCTAAGTTTTTTTCTCTTGTGCAGGCACAGACGGCGAGTTGGACAGTGAAGAGTTTTACGATGTTCCCACTGATGAGGATGAGGACGATACCCTCAGGGAGTCTCTACGCAACGGACACGTGGCCGAGCTACATGACGAGGTATGACAACATAGACAACTATACTTCGACCCGTTTGCTTGCACACGCTAGTGATAGCCTAGTGGATTAACCATGTGCCTCCCACGGCGAATGGTTCGAGTTCGATCCCGAGGCACGCACCGCTGACTTTTCGAAGTCATGTGCGTATTAGAAATTAATTATCACTTGCTTTAACGGTGAAGGAAAACATCGTGAGGAAACCGGCATGTCCTAGAACCAAAAATTCGAAGACATGTGACGTCCACCAACCCGCACTGGGCCTGCGTGGTGGACTACGGCCCACTGCCTCTCACAGAGGAGGCCTGTGTCCCAGCAGTGGGAACATTATAGGCCGATTATGCTATGCTTATGCTTGCAGCACAGATTTAGAGTACACTAGATACCGCAAACCGTCCATCCCAGCGTGCCCGAAAAGTTTGTGCGATGCACCTACTTGCCGCGTTCCTACTTGAGTTTACTTTCAAACGCGCCGGTGGAACTTGACTAATTGTGTCGTTGAAGACATACAAAGGCCAAATTGTACCAATAGTAACTGTATAACCTCTTATAGGGTTGCCCAAGGCCTTTAAATAACTTGCGCGACAGCATAGCAGGTAGGAAAAAATTGCACGCTCGTCTTCATACTATTAAGGCCATGTTGTTTCAACTGACAGTTACGTATCTGTAACCGTCAAATATGGCGGCTTGTACGACAATTTCATACTGACTTAACGATTACGTACTGACTTACGAATACAGATGGTTTGAAGCAACCCGCCCTTAGTGAACATGCGGTATCTAGCATAATCTAAATGTTGTTTGCAGTAACTTGACAACTTTTTTTCATCTACCATCATAATATTTGTTTTCAGGAAGTATTAGAAAAGGATAAAGTGGAAACACCTGTAATTACGATCAAAAACGCAACATAGCTGTACAATTTGCGGGTAATATTACTTACTGTATTTTTCACGCTATTTCCTACTTAAAATTTATGCCTCTTAAAATAGTGATCCAGAAATTATTTGGGGGAGGAGACTGAGGCTTATCCAGTTATGACATATCATAACTGGATAAGCCTCAGTCTCCTCCCCCAAATAATTTTTGTAGTGGTCTTTTAGCCTTTCCAATAGTGGTTTAAGTAGTCTTTTAATTTCCACCTCTTACCTATGGGTAAGACTACTTAAACCACTATTGGAAAGGCTAAAAGAGGTAGAAACCAAAAAACTACCCAAACTACTAATCCAATCTGAAATCTGTCAGAACTTAAAATGGGGGCTCCTTACTCCTCCCCCCTTAATCCGCTACTGCCATTTGCATTCAGGGTCCTTCACCTTGAGGGCGAGAGCGACTAGCTCGATAAGACCGCGTGCCGTCACATTAGTCCACATAGACCGCTTGCGGTCGCACTGACCTCTTGGTAGTACTAGCCACCCTACACTACGGAGGTCATTTAAACTGGTCAGTTCATTGTAGTCCACGCGGACGGAGTCGCGGACAAAAGTCTAGTATAATATGTTATTATTTGGCAAGTAAAAATACATCGATTTATTACAGAGATATCTTGGATTGAAATTACTTGTTGACCCTATCCTATCACAAGGTTTTTTTTACAGCAAATTATTCCATTTTTCTGATAAAACTAATTAGTCGATTTTCTATTTTCAGTGAGCTATTCAACGCTAGTGATGGTTAGTATTAGTCGATTAGTTGGGAATGGGGTATAACCACCGTAGTAGTTTAAAGTTGAAGACTAAACGATTTATTTAGCGAACGAGTTACGGACATATAGTTAAACTTATATTTAGTGTTAGAGGTATTGTAAGCTGTTAATTAGATACTTTAAAAATCATCATCCTGGGCTCCAGAGACCAGAAAAAAATCTTAAAATCGTGTCTACTTGCTGAATTAAGCCCTTGATCCGACTGTCTAGCGAGAGCCTTCTCGGGTGTTGGTCGAGGCTCTTGGCCATTTGTCTATTGATTGTAGCATGTAGCGACAATCGGCACAATGACCGCTTAATAATGTCTAAGTTTTTCGCGATTACTACACATTATAATAAAACAAGTTTAAACGGATTAAATCGCGCATATTACAGATTTTTCCTTAGTATAGGAAAAATCTAGGAAAATTAGGCAAAATCTGTAAAAATCTGTAATATTCGCGATTTAATCCATTTAAACTTGTTTTGTTACAATGACCGCTGTTAAAAAAATACATAATTTAAATCGAATGTAAATGTTGCTCAGATTTATGACTTTTGTTCTCAACAACTGATCCATACAAAAAAAAAATACTGTTTATATTATTCAGATTGGATACAATTCATAAAGCAAATGTGCTTCTTCTATATTTAGCAGTTTCTATAGCAAATATACTCAACATAAGAAATTGAAATATCTCTAATTAACACTTACTGGTCTCACATAAAATTCCTAGTAACAACTATTCCATTAAAAAAATTGTAATCAATTGTAAAAAATAATTTATTATAATCAATTAATTGGTTAAACCTATTTAAATTCAATGTGACATTCAATTAATTACTATATGTTTTTTGTTATTCAATACTTATATTATTCACATTGCCCGGTCATTATAGATAATGCACAAAGTACATAAAACGGGTAATGTTAACAGTATGAGTTATAATAACTTATAATAATAATATTGTAAATTATAAGTTGTTTAGTTGACCAATGCATTGATTCTATGGTTTCTATGGTATCTATGGACAATTGATATGAAATTATATTTATTTTTACTTCGGTAATAGATCTTTAAAGATACTTTTACAAGTCAATGGTGCTAATTTCATTGTAAATCGCACTAAACTAATTTTAATCACACTTTATCTCTTTCTAGTAAATATCATTGAAAAACAATAGAACTGTCAAATTAGTCTACGCTCTTATCATTTACGGGAAAATAGGTGCTAAATATTGATCTCCAACAGCTAATTTGAAAGACAGGCATTATTAGTATTTAAACTGGTGTTTGAATATTCGGGCATAGTCGACTAAACGATTATAATTTGTACCAATAATAAAATCTAATCAATGCATGTTTAAATGACATGTATTCATAATAATTTAAATACATATATCACAAGGGACGCAAGGCGCTCTAAAAAATTATAGTAATAGATCGTATAACTTTAGAGGCACGATGCACGAGGGGTATTCCTATATCTTCTCTTACTCCACTTATAGTGCTGTCACTGTCTAACACAAAAGAGGCGTTCAAGTATTACGTAACGTAATTTTTGAAGATTTTTGACCCTCCCTCCCCCCATGTTACGCGCGTAATGTTTTTCAGTACCCCCCCGCCCCTTCCCTAAACGTTACGTGATACTCAAGTGTCCATTTTTCCTAAAAGTCACCTACAATACAGTCGTGGGATTCCCCGTAAAACATGAAGTTGCCAACTTGGGAGAACAAAAAAAAAAACTTTTTTAACAAAAAATAACCGACTTCAAAAAGCCACTACAAAGAAAATAATAATTTTGGTTTCGGAAGTCGGTGGCAAAAAAAGCAAACAAAAACCAAAGCCACCGACTTCCGAAACCAAAATTATTATTTTCTTTGTAGTGGCTTTTTGAAGTCGGTTATTTTTTGTTAAAAATGTTTTTATTTTTCCCTTTTTAGTTCTTTATCTCGCGTTAGATTACTTTGACGACTTCGTTCAACAGTAAATCTTCTACGTAGTGTGTTTTATGCATATAACTTTGTACATAGGAATGATTACCTAATGTATTATATACTAAAACCTTCCTCAAAGTATATAGATTACGTTAGTGAAAACCCCATCCAAATCGAATTAGTAGTTTTTGAGAAAATCGCGCACATACAAACATACATACATTAGGGTGGTCCTTATTTTTCGACTTTTGAATTATCATCGCGGCACTTTGTCATTCGATTATATACATCTAAATATGAAACTAAGTTTTTTCTTTTAATTTTTGGATACGATTTAGAGGTCGCTACCAGTTGTCAAAGTTTTACGAAACCCATACATGGCTGCTAAAATAAGAGTCTTACTAATTGTTCATTTATGTGTTTATGAAGTGTGGTGAGCGTAGTGTTGCAGTATTGGAAGATTATAATAAATTGATTACAACCAGATAAGCACAAAAGCAATATTTGCTTTTGTTAGCGAAAGAGTATAGGAAAATCTAACAAATGATTATTAGTTGGTAGCGACCCTTAAATGGTATTTAAAAATTAATAAAAAAATACTACAATAGTTTCTTGTGGTATATATTCAAATTATATGGTGCCTCGTGAAATTGAAGAAACTTTTTTTTTTCTTAGGAATAAGGACCACCCTAACATACATACATACATATGGGACGAATACAGAACCTCCTTTTTTGAAGTCGGTTAATAAAAATGACGTACAATACAATCGAGGATACATGAACCCCCCCTGATCCTGGAACGCATCGAACGTTTTACAAGACAAGAGTGTTTTGCGTCCCGTGAAATATGTCTACATAATAACTGTAGCTATATTTACTCCTAGTTTAGTCTTAAAAGCTTTATTGATGGAAATTCAAGCTTTATGTCTGTTTAGGATCTTTGGGCTCGTGACAGAAGGCACTTAAGCTTGATTCACACTATACTTACGTGTCGTGTCGTAATGCATCAGTAGGTAGAGTACCTACTCGGCAAGGTTGCCAGGCCCTGAAATACAAAAGTCGGACATTTTGCCCTAAAAGCCCTCCGTGCCTCCGGGTTTACAAAAACACTCTAGGGGTAGGACAGACAAGATCACGTGGAGACGGGGTTGACCAATTCGGTTCTGTCACAACTTATTCACTCTTTTCAACATTTACAGTGTCTCTGAGGTAAAACCTTATATTTACCGAGTGTATGGTGGTAAAACTTCAAAATGAACAATGATCACAGAACAGTTCGGAGTTTTACCAATAAGGGTTAATAAATCTTAGGTTTTACTGGTAAATCTGAAGATTTACCTAAGTTCGAGGCTTTTATAGTAACAGATACACTCCTTTTTTGCATTTCATGTAATAGCCAAGAGTTTGTTTTTTTTTAATATTGTGATCCTAAATGATTTAAAAAACCGACCTGTTACCCTACTGTTGTCGTTGACTGTACCTACACAGTGTCTTCTGTAGGGTGCAACTAAACTGTTATAGTATTTAGTGTAGTGACGGTGCTACGGCGAAAGTTACTCATACTTATTACAGTTTGATATAATAATGATCTATTTGACCAATTTTAAAAAGTTATTGTACGGCGGTGCTTCCGAAACAGCAATTTCTTAGTACAAAACGTGGTTTGAAAATACTAATTTTACAGTTAACCAAATGTAGGAAACACCTTTTGACAGCTGTCAGATTTATTAGAATTTCGTTTGTTTGAATATTTTTCAGATTATTCGTTTGTGCATGAATTAGAATTATCGCAACACTATGGTGAACGACCTAACGGATTTTTCATTGAATCAACGCCAATAAAAAAAAAAAACTAGTTTACTTTGATTGTTTTTTCCTTTGTTTGTGGGATTCGAATGCAAATTAGTGCTTTAGAATATTATACATGTAATGAAATACAAATATACAAATAACTTCATAATTCCTTGGCTTCTCGCAAAAAGTTGCTTAAAATCGTGTGAGTAGGTACGCTTGTACAAAGTTACTGCGGCATGACAAAATGTGAAACGTCAGGTATTTCTTAGATTTGGTTCACTGTAGTAGGTATTGAAAATTACAATTTGCACGCCACACATGTAGAATGGAAGACCATTGTTGTAGCATAATCAAAATAATAGAGAAACTGATTACTTAAATTACTGATTATTACCAAGACTATCGCAAATATTATATCAAACTGTAATAATAATATTCTCTTATTAATAAGGTTTTTTGGGGACAAGAATAAGCCATAGAGGCGAAAAGGATGTCATTGCATATTTTATAAATAATTCTAAAAATTTAAAGTTTAGAAGAAATAATTTAGTAGAAGTTTCTTAAATAAGAGAGATTTACAACAAAACAACTGACACAGGCGGGGTTTGAACCCGCAACCTCTGCCTCACCGTGGCATCGTTCTAACCAACTGAGCTACGGTGTCTCAGTTGAAATTTGAGATCTCTTTTTATGCCTCTTATGAGCGTTTGTTTATGAAAATATGAAATAAGCATAATATGGCTTTAACATGTTTAAAATTCGCAAAAATACACATTTATAATTTTCCAAACTTATTCAAGAAAACGTTATCCTTGTGAAGTAAACAGAAGAATTAGTATAATTATCAACAATTTAATCGCGCATAATGTAAAAAAAATGAATTGTAAATTATTTTTCCTTTTTTAACCAATGTTGTTAAAACATAGGTTCAGTGTGTGTTTTATTAATGTTTTTTTTATGTAAAGGATGGTATTTTGTGTGGGGGTTTTTTTTGTTATGTTCATAGGCACAAGTAGGATGAAGTCGCCAATTGATTTTTTTTTTATTAATTTTTGGCTATACTTAATAATGAATCTTGTTTAAAAACATAATAAGTATTTTTTAGTCTTTAAAATAAGTTTTAATTTATTTCGGAAACAAAAGGAGACTTCACCTAATGTACATATTAAAATGTATTATGTATTACAATGATTATGTAAAATGTTAATTATTACGCCTGTGTATAAATCAACGCATTTATCATAGTTGACATTAATTTACGTTATGTAAAAATTATTACATTCAATCCTGCGTAAGCTTTCTTCGAATTTTATTTGAAGGTAAATAAAAAAAAAAAACTTAAATTAATAAAGCGTTCTTTAACATGGAGCTCAATTAAAAAATAAAACTTAAATATTCTCTATTTCAAAACTCTTTAATTCTACACTTATTCGAATATTTAAACAATTTCTCTATATTATCCACATAACAATTTATTTAAATGCTCACTTTATTGCTCAAAACATTCGTACAAAATGACATTTAGTTTAATTAACAAAAATACAACTATTTTAATTTCTGCTCAGAATAATTTTGTAGATTATTCTATACTATATTTAACTGGCCTTATGACAAAACGTAAACAATGGACGAATAACCTACTGAATTCAAAATCACGCGTTGCACCTTCATTAGGGTTCCGTACCTCAAAAGGAAAAACGGAACCCCTATAGGATCACTTTGTTGTCCGTCTGTCATGATCAAGAGTGGAGCCATCTGCTCATAGATGGCGTCAGTAGAAGTATGTAATAGTGCCATCTATGATTAAGATATATCTACTATGATATAATAGCGACACAGATGGCGCTATTGCATATTTCCGACCCCTTAGGGCGCGAGTCGTACTGGCACTTGTCTGGTTTTTTTTTTGGCTTGGTTATAGTCACAGGAAGGTCATTATTATACTGATAAGTTAAGATGAACTACGAACATCATCAATTTACAGTGCAAGGTGTGATTTTGAAATCGGTCGGGTAACACCTTCTAATTTATGTTTTGTCTCAAGGGAAGCTGAGTATAGGTTAAGCTGAGTATAGGTTACAAAATCGCATTTCACATTTTATTTTTTTATTAACATTTATGCAGTTCTTCATTCCAATTATGTAATAAAATATTTAATTAAATAAAATTTCGTTGCTGTTATCAGTAAAATATAAAATTATTGTCATAAAACAAGCCGGTACAATCAACGGGCACATCAGCCATTTTAAAATTTATTATTGTTTTTATGAAATTGATCACGTCCGAAGCGATATCGGTAATATAATATAAATGTGCTTTACTACCTACTTAATTATATTATTATTCAATTTAACTGTAATCCTTCAATTATGTTCAATTATAATCGGCTGATATTAAATTAATTGAATAAAAAGTTATTTGTTTATTACAATGCAGTGCTCGAAGTTGTTAATAGTTATAGGCATTTTGGGATAACCGTCTGGTGTTTATTTTGTTATAAAAATAAAAATATTATTCAGATTTATGCATTTTATTTATTTTACAACTGACTTTTACAAACTCAGGGTGGCCTGTTATTCGCTGGAAACAACACTTAATTTTTGAATTAAGTATTCGATTCTACAGTGATATAAGAAAACAAAATCAGTCATCGACGCACGAGATGCGTCATCTGTAGGATGGATAAGTGACGCATTTGGTGGCTTTTGTAAAAAATATTTTTTGCGTAATTTTTATGAAAATTAGAATTCACTTATTTTGACCAATACGCTTAATTTTAATGCATAATTAGGGTAGAATAATAAAAAATACCAATTATTTTGTACATAGCATTTATTTAACTAAATAGGTACATCTTTATAGAGTGAATCTAGTCTTGTTTGAATAATCTTACAAATACTAATACTGAAAATACATCTCTTTACATAAGTATGTCGCATATTGAATGAATAATTTACATACAAAACCTTAAAGTAAAAATTTAATTAAATAAAGCTTTAGATACTCTATGAAAGTAGCAGCTATTCTGAGATAGATTATTCAATTTAATACAAGCTTTAACCTTGCAAATTCGCCTTATCGCCAGGTCGTAAAATTCGAATTTACAATAAGCGTAATCTAAGTTGACCAGACTGAAGTTCCTGCGAATGGTATCGCGTTTCATATGAATATGAACATTAACTTCATACAGATAAAGTTCATAATTCGCATGAAACGCTTACTTAGTAAAGTCTAAGGGTGAGATTCACAGACCGCACTTAAGACTTTAATTTGCTAAGCGTTTCATACGAATATTAACACTATTTATTTGTATAAAAATAAGGTTCGTATTGGCATAAGTGAATGTAAACAAACGCTTCATAATTCTTCTTCTTAATCTTATACGAATATGTTCATATTACCTACTAAATACAATTCGGTCTAAACATAATTATTCAAAACATCATTCCATTTCTGTCAAATTGTTTGTGGTGTAGAGCTAATTCTATTTAGTAAACAGTCGTGCAAAGTCCTTTATATTTCATGCCTCCATATTGTACAATTTTATTATTTTACATAATAACCATAATATACAGGGTGGTAGGTTAGACAGTGGAAATATTTTAAGAGGTCATTGTACTCATCATTATGAACAACTTTTACTATGGGACCAAACATGAAATCGCGAAAAAAAAATCAGCTTTTCCATACATTTATGTTCACATAATTCATCAAAATGGAACAGCTGATTTTTTTTTCGCGATTTCAGTGTTGGTCCCGTAGTAAAAGTTGTTCATAATGATGAGTACAATGACCCCTTAAAATATTTCCACTGTCTAACCTGCCACCCTGTATAGTTTCTTTGGGAAAGTTGTTTGTTATCATGAGTACAATCATTTGTTTAGGTATCGGTCACTCACACACACACCAGTCACCGTATATATGTAATACATATTTATAAATTCTTAAATACATCACGTACCTATATTACTCAGTATGCAACATACTTTAAAATCTCACTTTATAAGCTGTATAAATGTTCAGATCTACAAAATTAACTAACCTGCCATCCTGTATATGTATCATCCATACAGTCACAAATTCGTATTTTGATAAAAAAAACGCGTTTTTCATTTTTTCTCAAACTTTGTTTGATGTACAGTATGCATAGATTTTGGGTTTATTCATTTCTTTTTACACCCTTTATATTATTTATTAGGTACAAAGACATTGCTCGATTTTTCCTTACACTAATTCTTTCTTTCATTTTATTAAAACTACTTAGATTAAAGTTAAAATTTCAAAATACATTTAATATGATTAACAATTTAAACACGCAGTTGCATTAGAAACATTGCGTTGAGTGCAATTTTTTTGCAATGCGACTGTAGATTCTATTATCACGATTGGTGTTTTATTTCCAGAATTATTGTTTTTTTTTGTATCGTTATTGTAGTTATTAGGCTAAAGGGGAGGTTTATAGAATAATACTTTATTCAGACTTAACTAGCAAAGTCCCTAATTATAATGCAATCTTTGGGTCCCTCTAAGGGCCAAGTTCACCGACCCGTTATATTGAAAACGGCCGTTTAACATGACTTTTTCTATAGAAAAATATATTTTCTACAGAAAAAGATATGTTAAACGGCCGTTTTCAATTTATTGGACTGTTATCTTGTCGGTGAATTTGGCCCTTAGTGCGTGTTTAGCAAAGTCTAAGAAAAACTTGCTAAGCATGCACTGAGACGAACTCAAAGGTTGCATTATTAATACCTAATTTCTCATAATTAATTAGTTAAGTCTGAGTAAAGTCTTAAGTACGCTCTATAGCTGCGGCTAATCGGTTTTTGAAAGCCGATTCAATTTAATCTATAATTATCATGTCAAGTGATGTCATTGGTCGATGTAATCAACCAATCGCATCAGCTGAAATGATTTAACAGCAAATTAACTGATCAGCTTTACAAACACTGGATTTAAGAGTAAAAAAAATCTTAACGATTAAAATAAAATAGTTATCTATCTAATTTAGGCCCAGAAATGTGTAACACATCAAGATCATGACATCAAGATTTGTCAGAAAAATCTTAAAAATAGCTAGTTATAAATTAGAGCTGCGGAGTTTGTTGTTGCTGCGGAGTTTGTTGCGCCGTTTCTTCTTCGCAGCTAAAACACTAGGAAGCGGTGAAGGGTGGGCGTTTTTGGGGGCTGTCTAATGTATATTGACGTTCAAAAAGTGCTAATTGGCTTTAGCCCACTTTGAATAAATGACTATTGATTTTTTTTTTAGAGCTGGCTTACACGAGAGAATATTTTTTTAAATACTTATTTTATACCTAAATAAGCGTTATAAACTTGTGAATTTTTAAATATTACTGTAAAAATTAAAAATATAAGAAATAGTACCCCACCGGCATGGGGAACAGGGTCTAAGCTGAGGTCAGGGCTCTAGAGAGAGGAACCTCCTAACAATACGAGCCGTGTCTAAGAGTATTGCTTTCTGTATCAAGCCCTTGATCCAACTGCCTAACGAGAGCCCCCTAATTAGGCATTATTTATAATAAGATTAATTATGTACAGTCAGGGAAAGGGATCCTTTAGCAGGTCTGTACGCTATCATTCATATTTGGTCGTATATTCAAACTTCGAAGCAATCCGAATCCGAATTGCTTGAAAGTTTGAAAATACGACCAAATATGAATGGTACCTGCTAAAGGATACCTTTCCCTGACCGTACCTACCTATAGCTCTTTTTTTTGTTTTTCTTGTAGCGCTTACATATTGTATTACAATCGAAATATTATATTAATGGGCGTTCTTTCTTTATTTACGATGCCTAAGTTTTTTAAAGACTAATTTATATAAGCATATTTTTTTGAGGACTTCTTAAACAGTGTACTTTTTAAAAGATTCACATAGCACTTAAATATACCTACGAATAATTTATTTAAAATATGGTGTTTGTTTTATCATAAATCTAAATAGGTGGTAGTAACTTAGCTGATTTGAAGTCACACAATACACTTTTATTTTACATACATTTTGTCATTAAGGCAAATTAAACCTTATTAGCTAATTTTATTAATTCTGTTGGTATTTTTTTACTATGGCAGCACGATATTTTTTCTCTCATTTAAAACCCTTACTAAAATGATTTACTTAATCTATTTATTGCTAACAATATTTTCAAGAGGGTAACTAACGGGTCGTAATTAGGGTTCCGTACCAAAATTTTAAAAAGGAACCCTTATGGTGCGACTTCGTCTGTCTCTCTGTCACACCTGCTTATTTCAGCAACTACTAATGCTATCGACTTGAAATTTGGAACAGTTATAAAGAATGCTTGTCCAATTTTATTGCAAATGAAAAAATGAAAAAAATATTTTTATTTTCATTGCAAAAGGGGCCGGAGTGGGGGTCCAAAATTTCAAAGTGGGGTTACTGGGTCAAGTGACATATCATATGAAAGGGCTTGATCTGCACATTTCAAAATATTTTCATTTAATTTTGTCTCACAGTTTTCGACATAATTATGATGAAAAATGTCTGAAAAAATACCATCCTCCTTATCTCCGAAGTTTGCGGAGTGAAAAATCTGAAATAATTAGAGTTGATAGGAATTGACCCAAATATTGCACCAAAAATAAAACGATGTTCCTAACTAGTACAGTTTTTTTCAAAATCATCAAAATTCTTTCACAAACAAACTTAGTTTTGCGGTCCGGTTTTTTTTCACTTTATATGTCCAAAACTGATACGGAACCCTCGGTGCGCGAGTACGACTCGCACTTGGCCAGTTTTTTTATTTATAAGACAGACGCAATATTTTAACGCTGAGGGGTTCAGAATAAGGTACTGAACCCATGGTTTCAGTTTTCATTACGCAGAGTTACGCTGTCTCTTACACTCAGTATAATAGTATAAAATATCCCGAATTAGTACAATATGATATTTTGAATTAAATTTATTATATTATCCAAAAACACTTTATACTCATTGCAAGACACCTGCAACTAATTTTTAGGGTTCCGTACCTCAAAAGGAAAAACGGAACCCTTATACTTATAGGATCACTTTGTTGTCCGTCTGTCACCGAACCCTAAGTGGAGCCGTCTGCTCATAGATGGCGCCACTAGAAGTATGCAGTAGCGCCATCTATGATCAAGATATGATATATCTACTTTGAGGCATAGATGGCGCTATTGCATATTTCGGAACCGTTAGGGCGCGAGTCGTACTCGCACTTATCTGGTTATTTTTGAGCACTGAATTAGCTTTTTGTGCTATTATTTATCATATTACGATAACATTTTCATAACAATGGTTTTTATTTTTTCGTGTAATGTTACGATATCGCTCAAAACCATGTCGGAGCCAAAAGCCAGATAATACAGAGTGGCAGGTTAGACTGGAAATATTTAAAGGGGTCATTGTATTCATTATTATTAACAACTTTTACTATGGGACTAACCCTGAAATCGCGAAAAAAAAATCAGCTGTTCCATACATTTTGTTGAGTTATGTGAACATTAATGTAGGAGCAGCCGATTTTTTTTTCACGATTTCAGGGTTGGTCCCATAGTAAAAGTTGATCATAATGATGAGTACAATGACCCATTTAAATATTTCCACTGTCTAACCTGCCACCCTGTGTATCTAAGTATACACATTAGTTTAAAATATTTATAAAAATAAACCTTATGTACTAATATTTTTAAATAATATTATACAATACAATACATAGTTTATATATTTTAAATAGGCAAAGAGTACCTATCTAGGGGCATTACCGGCTAAAACAGTATTTCTAATCCCTTCGAGAAGCTTTAAATACAATAAAAATGGTACAGTCACGTGTAAAATTAAGTATACACTTAGCCAAATTAAAACATTTTCTCTAAAGTTTTAATTACAATTTTCAAATATTATACGAACCATAATAGTATATGTTCGCAGATACTATGCGCTTATTATATCGTACAATTTCAATCTATAGTTAAGTAGAAAAGGCGTTTTTGCTGAATGTATACAAATTTTTACACATGATTACACACACACATAAGCGATTCTATTAACTATTGCATTCGTTTGTAAAACTATGGCACTTACTATTTATGCAGCCAACAATTGGCTCCTTCACCTGACTCTTAAAAACGTTTACTAAAAACTAAATTAATTTGTACTAATAAGTTGAAATAGGCTATTTTTAAAACTAACTAAAATTAACGAAAACTATGTGTTATGTGTACATTCATAATTTTATTATTGATAATATTTTGTTTACGTATGTTATTTATTAAAAGTAGGTCCGTCTAGTTCTACGAAACTAAGTTGCACCAGTCAAATTACGATCTGGGATAATGCGAATCACACACCTTGCCGCGCTACGCTGCGGGGTGCGTGGCGACGGAACAAAAATCCCGCGCGTGAATGCGTTTTCAGTGTGTTGCGCCACGCGTGATTTCTATACAAATACAGGTACTTGCAAACAACGGAACATCACGCACCCCCGCGCTACGCGCAGTGATGCGGCGCAGTGTGCAAATCGCCTAAGAAAATGAACTTTACAGTCTCCGGGTTGCCCCTAAAGGCCAAATAAATTGAACAGAGTGTATCTACAGCTATTTAAATCGACGGTTATTAATTTAATATAAAAAGTTGTTGCTGCGCGTGCACAATTCCATTGGTTTCAATTTCAACTATCACTATATTTTTAAGCATATTATTTAGGGGCTATTTCACCAACCTATCAATAAGGTAATCCGTAACTAATCACCAGATAAGCTAAAGGTGACTTTTAGTAAATTAACTTTTACTTCAAAAATGTTGTCATTAACACTATTGTTAGGTGGTAAAATGCAATTTTTTGCTATTGAATAATAAAAGAGCCCCTTAGGGGCTAATTATCAACCTATCATTATCTGTTCATTAAGCTAATGTGATCACTAAACTATTCAATAGCAAAAAATTGCGTTTCACCACCTGTCAATAGTGTTAATGACAACATTATTGAAGTAAAAGTTAATTTACTAAAAGTCACCTTTAGCTTATCAGCTTATCTTTAGCTTATTGAACAGTACCCCTATCATGAGTTTTTTTGACGTATAGTTTCGTTAACGTAAGCATATTTTGAATTTAAAATACAGCAGTCCTGGAACATTTTAATAAAATTTTATACAATTTGCACTTTTTAAAAAATACAGAGACATTAATTAAGTATTTAATTTATATAAATATTGTGCAACAAACGTGTATTTTCAATTTAAAATATGCTTACGTTAACGATACTACACGTCAAAAAAACTCATGATACCTACTGATATTGATAGGTTGGTGAAATAGCCCCTTAATCTAGCTACATTTAACATCAAAACATTAGCTTTAAATCTACTTTTCGACAATCAGCGACCATTCATTTTTTATTATTATTTTAAACTATACTATCTACTATGCTAATATTATAAAGAGGTAAAGTTTGTATGTAGGGGGTAATCTCCGGAACTACTAATCCGATTCTGAAAATTCTTTCACTAATAGAAAGCTGCATTATCGCTGACTGCTATAGGCTACTTTTTATGCCGGAAAAATGCAGTGGGTAACGTGGACGAAGTCGCGGGTAAAGTGCTAGTTTAAAATAACATTAGACACTATAACAAACAATATTTACTGTTTGTTCAACCGATTTTGACATCTATTCCCTAGGCGTAAGGATGGCATTAAACGCAAAAACGTATTTGCAGTACCAATTGTTTCCTGCTGCTGTTATTTGTCATATCACCAATGTAATAGAAGTTAAAATCAGTTGAATCAAATGTAGGTAAATAGGATTTGTTTGTATGTCTTAATATTATTTCAATATAGCAACACCCACCATGGGCGTTAGTACGAGAACAACTGATGCCACTTTTAGTACATTTTTCGACACAATTACGCGCATAATTAAGCGCTCCTTGTGAATAAAAAGATTTCCCACGCATTGAACATTCCGCACACCCTCAATCTAACACTGTTAATCGTCACTCAACACTAGCACTAAACTAAAACACTGTATTTATACCATCGATCGTGCTCGGTTCGTCGCCAGCGCGTACGTTTTTAATATGAGCAATTTGCTCAAGATCAGGCATCAAGCTCGATAGCGCCTTGGCACATCTCCTTGTTTCTATGATCTGAGGCGTAGCCAGCCATGGGCTCAGGGTGGGGCAGGCAGCAGTCTAAAATAATAATGATGTAACTAGCAAACTATACCCGCGGTCTTACCCCGGTTATTTTTTTCATACAAAAAGGTTACACCCTATTATGTATCGTAGTTAGTACCTAGATAATTTATTTTATTAGGTTTGGTTAGGTAGGTACCTTACAGGAGTTACGGGTCAGGGCCAGGGCGGGGCAAGCGCCCCACCCTGTCCCACCGTGGCTACGCCCATGACACCCACATTAACATATTAACAAACATTTGTGATGAAAAAAGAACAATGGCCATTTTGGCCTATGAAAAAACATTAATTCTTGAGATAATAATGTTAGCAAAATGTAGTAGGTACATTGTTAATGTAATTAATGGATGGCATCAGTTTATTTTTAAAAGCCGGGAAATAATAGGTAAACGTCTTCAAAATTATACCATAATGCTTGAAACAAAACGCAGCATAAAATATTTATTTATTTATGAACGCATCCACATTTATTTACGTCCCTAGAGACGTCCATACATTTTTAAAATCTAAATTGATTTTATTTCTGAATCTTCATTAAATCCCAGGCAGTATTCAACTGGATAAAATCATGATAATTATTTAACCCAAGGTTTAATGTACCTGCCTACTTAAATAAGACCTCAATGTGAAAAACCTCTCAATTCAAAATGCTACAGATTAATAAACATACCGCATAAACTCAAAAAACATTAACGTAATTTCTCGATTCTCCGTGCTTTAAAAATATATATTGAATGCCGAACGTAGTTATACATAAATAGGCAAATAAAATGACAAATGTTTCATCGTTATAACTTTTATAAGATTTTCCGAGTCCAAGCATGTTAGGAAAGTGGCCATTGTTCTTTGCGTAAATAAAAAACTTTACATACTTAATTGCCTTATGCTGCATATCATAAACATCAAACAAGATTAAAGTTATGCAATAAATAGCATTGCACGGAATAGACGTATCTTGCACCGTTTCACAGTGAGACGCGTACGAAACGCGTACGATTGTATGGTTGCGCAAGCCGCTTATTTTTCCATACAAACGTAGAAAGTTAGCTACTTCATTTGATGTTACACGTCCAAAATTAAGCATGATATCGATTTGTCTCGTCATTATCTAGTATTATTATTAATCAGAACAGTAAAAAAAATATCGATTTGGAAATTACGAGCCTCGAAAAATCACGTTTTAACACAAATTTTGACGGAACTTTGAGCGTACATAAATAATTTAGAGTAAGAAAACTCCTTCTGAGTAACGCCAGTTTATTTATTTAAAAGTTCGAACAACTTTATTTTGCACAGATACATCAAGTAGTACTTTTGTGCAAACCCTTTTCCCAAAGGACTGTTAATTTTTTTGCGTTCATTTTACGTAAGAATATGGTTCATCTCCCTTTCTAACACGGCGGCGCTTGGTGAAATAGCAAGTGTTTTGGCGCCACCTCAGATCATAGAAACAAGGAGATATGCCATCATAGCAAATTAGTACGGGACCAGCTGATGCCACTTTTAGTACATTTTTCGACACAATTACGCGCATAATTAAGCGCTCCTTGTGAATAAAAAGATCTCCCACGCTTTAAACATTTCGCACACCCTCAATCTAACACTGTTAATCGTCACTCAAAACTAGCACTAAACTAAAACACTGTATTTATACCATCGATCGTGTTCGGTTCGTCGCCAGCGCGTACGTTTTTAGTATGGGCAATTTGCTCAAAATCAGGCATCAAGCTCGATAGCGCCTTGGCACATCTCCCTTGTTTCTATGATGCCCACCGGGCAGTTTGTCTGAGCGGCACGCGCACTCTTAAGAGCCGCGCCGACGGTCACCGCGGCTATGAAATCACTCTTAGAGTTACTTTTTAGGGTTCCGTACCTCAAAAGGAAAAACGGAACCATTATAGGATCACTTTGTTGTCCGTCTGTCACTGGACCATAAGTGGAGCCATCTGCTCATAGATGGCGCCACTAGATGTATGCCGTAGCGCCGTCTATGACCACGATATATCTACTACACTGGAAAAAATGATTTGTCGGATTTACCTTGGAAATTGGCAATGGTTGGCTGAATTACATGGAAACTACGATAAATATAACAAAACCTCGCTATTGAAGTTACAAGACTAAAGAGGTTGAAGTTGGTACCAGTTCTGATGTAAATCAACAAAGAGTATTGTACATTTTGCCAAACAAATCCATTGAATATAATAATAACGGTATAATGGTACAAAATATAGGTGTAATCTACCAAATAAATTTGGTACAACACCAACTTAGGGCGGGTTGTTTCAATCGGTTGGATAACGTAACATACGTACGTTAAATATTAACGTTAACGTGAGATGTTTAACGTTCGTTAAATACAAAGCGTTGTTTCATTGCATAAAACACCGATCGTCAAAGTTATTCGGGCTGCCAGTAGAAAGCAACACTTTTTTCCAATAAAAATGGTTGGGAGATTTTTTAATTATGGCAATACGTATTTGTAAACGTCAATTTTTATCTGTCAAGCTAGACGTTTTAACCGCAAATTTAAATTTATATGCTAAATTACCATAATTACGTACTGTTTATCTGTGTATTCCTATTCCTATTCGTAGATGTTATAGATAAAAATAATTGAACTTCATTGATCCGTGTTGTATTATAATAGAAGCCAGAAATGCATAACGTGATACTGTGTTTGCATATTAATCGACAATGGCTCAGTTGCAATAATCTAACTCAGCAGAAGCGAGAAGTTTTGGTAATTAAAAATTACTACTGCTGCAAAATGAATACTTTTACACCAAAGTAAATAGTATAGGCTTGATGCTATATATTTGTTAAAGTAACGATATTGCTCTGTTTCTCATTATTTTTGGACTTCATAGATATGTGGTATTTTTTTCTACAGAGAACGTACTGTAAAGGAGTTTTTTTTGGGCCCAGTGTAAATAGTACGGCGCACGGTCATAATTACATATAAAAACAGGGCAAGAGCGTGTCGAAACACGCACAGTCTAGGGTTCCGTAGGAAGAAGTATTTCAGTCTTCCAACTGCAAACATAAGTTTGTATTTCCTAATATTATAATGAAATACAAAGTTATTTTTGCGGTCAAAACTGAAAATAGTGAATATTTCAAAAAGTTATTAACGGATCTTGTTCAAACCAATTTAAATCGAGAGTGTTTATTAGATTCCATAAGCTTGAATTTTTTCAGATTTTTTGATAACGCGATTGGAAAATTACAGACACATTGTAAACGACTTTCGGAGCTTCTAGTTCACTTAATATGAACTTAAATAAAAAAGTAATTTAAAAAACTTTAAGTTATTTTTAAAGACCTATCCAACGATACCCCACACGTAGGGGTGCGCGCAAATATTTTTTTTCATCCCCCAGTTTCATGTATGGGGGTCACCCCTAATTATTTTATTCATCGTAATTTTACTACAGGCCTTTATGGCGGCTTACAGAAGACATCTAACTGCGAAGTTTCATACAGATTAGTTATGAACAGTAGATTTGACGAGGGTGTGACAGACGGACAGACGGACAGACAGACAGATGGACAGACGGGCAGACGGACGGGACGAAACTGTAAGGGTTCCTAGTTTTACTACGGAACCCTAAAAAACATTACGCGTAACGAAGCTACACGATATCTTGCAATAAATTCCTGTTCGTCCCATAGGTCTATGTTATTAACACGTGTTTTAAATACTTTTTCTTTCTTTCTACACTATTGTAACATGACCAGATGAACTATCGTTGAATAAAGAGACGAATACAAAAGAGAATCCTTGTTTATTACTGTTTGACGCAGCTGTTTTAAAATAAAATTACGTTAACCAGTGGGTGGAGCACTGGTTACGGTTATCGTTATTTTTTAACGTATGTTAAGGCCAACATTGTGTGAAACAACACTTTTTCTGGTTTGACGATAGTTAGCGTCATTTTTAACGTTTACGCGTGCGTTAAGTGGAGCTGAAACAACCCGCCCTTAATATGTTTGGTAAAATCAATCAAAATTTGTGATAGGACCGAAATCAACCGCAACTTTGGTAACATTTACGCAGAATCTGTCAAATCCAACCTAACATTTTTTTCAGTGTATGATGTAATAGCGGCATAGATGGCGCTATTGCATAGTTCGGACCCCTAAGGGCGCGAGTCATACTCGCACTTGTCCGGTTTTCAACACTAAGGCTATAGCTTATACTAATTATAACTGCGATGGAGGTAGCTTGTATAGATGCTCTTTTTCTGGGCTTTAGAATATGTCATATCCTTTCGTTCCTGTTAAAAAGAGTGCCAATTAGAACTAGCCGTGAGAAATATTCTGCTGTCTGTCTGTCTCGACGAGTGACAACTCGTCGATTTTTACAAAAATAGTGCTTTGTAGAATAATGGTGCTGATTCTGTTGCTTACGAACTAAACTAATTTAGTCTCATTACGTATATTTCTAATAAAAAAACATGAGAAAGTAATAGAAGATATTTATTCATGTCAAATTAGTCCACTTGAATAGTTTTGTTGTCAATTTAGTCGTCATCGCAAAAGGTTACGACTATTTTCCCGTAAATGACAAGGGCGTAAACTAATTTGACAGTTCTTAATACATATTTTCTATCCTTTTCAATGATATTTGTAAGGAAGAGATATAGTATGATTAAAATTAGTTTAGTAAGATTTACCACAGAATTAGCACCATTGTACACTTTTACTAATAAAATAAGCCATAGATTTTTGCTTCCAAGAAAAGCTGCACCTATTTCTTAAAAAAAATTGCTTTAAACTCTTCAAAGTCAACATTTTTATTTTATAGGTGTTTCTCAGGGTCTTATAGTTCCGGCATGAGTCGTGAGCACAGATCGCGCATGTACACTTTCGGCCCAATAGACAGTTGACAATACACAATAGAGAATAGTCCAATAGACGACGAGCATCGACTGACGAACCATCGCGTGCAGCCTCGGCACCCCCCGCCTTATTCATTCCACCAAAGAGACCGAAAAAATAACGAATCCGCAGGTGATTTTTGTGCTCAAGATTCATATACAAGTTGCACGGTTCCAAGTATCCTAATAAACTAATTTTTCAAAAAATCTTATATAATACTTACTAGTAAATAGGAATGCTATCCATATTTACTCTTCCACCTCTGGCTAGGTGTCCTGCGGGGGGCAATACAACGTCGCCTGCCGGTGTACGCCTACAAGAAAGAAAAAAATACTATAATACTATTATGATTATACATTTTTAATCAAAGAAATCAATAGAAATACCATCTACTACATTTTGTTCCAGTGCAGTGATAGCCTAGCGGTTTAACCATGTGCCTTTCACGGCGAATGGTTCGAGTTCGATCCCGAGGCACGCACCGCTGACTTTTCGAAGTCATGTGCGTATTAGAAATTAATTATCACTTGCTTTAACGGTGAAGGAAAACATCGTGAGGAAACCGGCATGTCCTAGAACCAAAAAATTCGAAGACATGTGACGTCCACCAACCCGCACTGAGCCCGCGTGGTGGACTACGGCCCACTCCCTCTCACTGAGGAGGCCTGTGTCCCAGCAGTGGGAACATTTATAGGCCGATTATGCTACTACATTTTGTTCCAAGACGCGTGTCAAAGCAACAAAGCATCCAATGCTCTCTAAAATACCTAAACTTAATTCCGTTCACATACGTCACATTTTTAAACGCGCGCTCTCGATGTAACGAAGTAATTAAACGAAGTAACATTGCAGAAAATTAACATTAAAAACTGGTTACTGTAACGTAGCCATACTACATATACCTAGCGTACATGGACCAGACCCAGGCTCCATACATTTCTGAAACATCTCCGTTCTGTGGATATATTATTATCCTGTGTATTTTTAACTCACCGGGGTAGCGGTGCGCGTCGCAGGGGTCGGGGTGGTCGGGGTCGGGGGGCGGCGCGCGGGTGAGTGCCTCATCACCTCCTGGCAGGCAGGTCTCCACCATCGCCTCCAGGCAGTTCACGAACAGTTCGCTGCTTTCCGCCGTGCATTGGTTCTATGGGGATGTCATTAGTGTTACAATGTTTTGTTAGAAAATTATGATGGGCATTACTTGGACATGCCTATGTGTGCTATGACGTAGCTTGTACTGTGCTACGACGTAGCTTGTACTGTGCTACGACGTAACTTGTACTGTACTACGACGTAACTTGTACTGTGCTTCGACGTAGATTGTACTGCGCTATGACGTACCTTGTACTGTGCTACGATGTAGCTTGCACTGTGCTACGACGTAGCTTGTACTGTGCTACGACGTAGCTTGTACTGTGCTACGACGTAGCTTGTACTGTGCTACGACGTAACTTGTACTGTGGTACGACGTAACTTGTACTGTGCTACGACGTAGCTTGTACTGTGCTACGACGTAACTTGTACTGTGCTTCGACGTAGATTGTACTGCGCTATGACGTAGCTTGTACTGTGCTACGATGTAGCTTGTACTGTGCTACGACGTAGCTTGTACGGTGCTACGACGTAGCTTGTACTGTGCTACGACCTAACTTACTGTGCTACGACGTAACTTACTGTGCTACGACGTAGCTTGTACTGTGCTACGACGTAACTTACTGTGCTACGACGTAACTTACTGTGCTACGACGTAACTTGTACTGTGCTTCGACGTAGATTGTACTGCGCTATGACGTAGCTTGTACTGTGCTACGATGTAGCTTGTACTGTGCTACGATGTAGCTTGTACTGTGCTACGACGTAGCTTGTACGGTGCTAGGACGTAGCTTGTACTGTGGTACGACGGCCACGTAGCCCGTATGGTGTTGTGATCGCAAGATCTCCACGCAATCAGAAGGTGTAGATAACAACATTCATTTTAATCTTTTTGACGCTTTAAAACGGTTGTTTAACCTATATTTATACTTTTTTTTTCTCTTTCTTTATTTAGGGACTTTTGTCCAAATTAGGATATGTTAGTCCCATCATGCCTTAACCTATGTAACAAAAATAAACTAACACAGAGAGTAGGTAATGTAGGTATATACAGGATGGTAGGTTAGACAGTGGAAATATTTTAAGGGGTCATTGTACTCATCATTATGAACAACTTTTACTTTGGGACCAATTATGAAATCGCGAAGAAAAAATCAGCTGTTCCATACATTTATGTTCACATAACTCAACAAAATGTATGAGACAGCAGATTTTTTTTCGTGATTTTAGGATTGGTCCCATAGTAAAAGTTGTTCATAATGATGAGTACAATGACCCCTTAAAATATTTCCACTGTTTAACCTGCCACCTTATATATAGTCGATACATAGCTAGGTCACACAGCATTTTAGTTTGTATGGATGTCGGTATAGCCAAAATAGTTTTGATTATACCGACATCTAAATAAAATACAAGCATACTTAGCATACACTACTAACCTTAGTGAATGGTCCAGCGAATCTCCACAGACCCCCGAAGCCGCAACTCTGCATATAATGCAACTGTTGTTGGCTAGCGTCCTCACTCGCTATCATGTTCTACAAAAAAAGAGTTCAAATTGACATAACATCCTCTATTCCCAAAAGTGGCGTGCCTAGGGATAAACATTAGGACTAGCCCGACAGTATTTTAGGCTTAAAAAGCCTTCCTTGAATTAAACACAAATAAAATGTGAGCGAGAGAGATAACAAGTACTCACACTACAGCTCTATCTCTCGGTGCAGCGCGCTTTTCTGAATGAGTGAATTGCTGGTCAACGTTCAACTTTATTGTCTTTTTACGCAAAACGATTTGCGCGTTCAAATTCAAATGTTTATTTAATAAAATCTTAGGCTTAAATGGAGTTCGTTGCTTTATAAGTATGTAGATGATGCTTTGTTTTTTTATTAGGACAAGCTGGGCTTTTGGGCTTGTATGAAGGTGCCGTCATCCTCACAAGTACTCACACTACCTACTTACTTTCTTTTTAGGGTTCCGTACCAAAATGGTAAAAAAGGAACCCTTATGGTGCGACTTCGTCTGTCTGTCTGTCTGTCACACCTGCTTATTTCAGCAACTACTAATGCTATCGACTTGAAATTTGGAACAGTTATAAAGAATGCTTGTCCAACTTTATTGCAAATGAAAAAAGTCAAAAAATATTTTTATTTTCATTGCAAAAGGGGCCGGAGTGGGGGTCCGAAATTTTAAAGTGGGGTTACTAGGTCAAGTGGCATATCATATGAAAGGGCTTGATCTGCACATTTCAAAATATATTTTTATTTTATTTTATGTCTCACAGTTTTCGACATAATATGATGAAAAATGACTGAAAAAATACCATTCCCCCCCATCTCCGAAGTTTGCGGAGCGAAAAATCTGAAATAATTAGAGTTGATAGGAATTGATCCAAATATTGCACAAAAAATAAAACGATGTTCCTAACTAGTACAGTTTTTTTCAAAATCGTCATAATTCCTTCCCAAACAAACTTAGTTATGCGGTCCGGTTTTTTTCACTTTATACGTCCAAAACTGATACGGAACCCTCGGTGCGCGAGTACGACTCGCACTTGGCCGGTTTTTTTAATAGTAGTTCACTACCTACTGTATTCCTCGGCCTAGTTGTATGTTGTGTACCTGTATGATGCTCTGCACCGCGCTCAGTATCAGCTGGTCGTGGCAGTGCATCAGCACGTGGTTGATCTTCATGTCCAGTAGACTGTGACTGTTCACAACAAGAGCATTGGTTCATATTTCAATATCGAATTGATTCTCGATTTACAATGCATCGAGTCGAGAATCGCAAAGTGAATAAGGCGTCATTTGTACCTACAATGGTACAGTCAGGGCCCCACATTGTCTGACCCCTCTTAGACTCTTACGGCCTTACCACAAAAAATATATGCAATGATATGTAAACAAGTGTGTATTATTTTTGGTAAAATAATACACACTTGTTTTAGACAAGTTAGTGTTAAGCCTATTATTTTTGGTAGCATTCGTGTTGAACGTGTGTTGAACAGATGTTTATTTTTTTGTGGTACGGCCGTTACTATTTCTAAGAGGGGTCATACAATGCGGGACACTGACTGTACTAGTAATTTTAATTTTTTGGTAGTAATAAACTTTGGATTTAATAATTCATCTTTACCTACATTCATCTTAACTTTGCGCGTTTTTGTGATCTTAAGTAAGAACTATCAAGACTTTCCCACCCCCCTAAGAAAAAATAAGACATGGTCGACCCCCCTCCCCCCTAAATCGTCTTACGTAATAAATGATGGTGCCTTACAACATATCTTAAGACAGTAGAATATTAATACGCGAATACTGAACAAAGAAGTTTGAGACGATATACTTACATGACTGGAAATACTTTCGGGAACACAACAGATCCCTCTGCCAAATACTGGTATAGAATTCTGATCTCGTCCTCATCTGAAACAATGACAGTTTTATTATACTAGCCGTTCATTTCGAGATGGCCTTCGTGCCTATGATGTCATTTTTAACCGACTTCCAAAAAGGAAGAGGTTCTATGTTCGGGTGTATTTCATAATATTTATTCTAAAGCGTGATAACGACCTATGAAGTGGTTTTTCTTCAGCCCACATTTCGCATGCTCTATCAAACACTGACCTAATTCAAAATTGCTAACTTTTTGCAATTGACGTTCAAAGTTTTTTGTTGTAGGCGCGCGCGGGACATAAAATATAGACTGATCTAATTTTTTACCTTATTTTGCAAAGAATAGGGTTGTTTTTTTTTTGACTAGGTTGTAGAGCATGCTCTTTTAGGTCGGTATTTCACTGTAACTCATTTTGGCCAAATTTTGAGTTCGGTCAGTGTTTTACTAAGCATACGATTTCTAAGTAGTCACGTTTGGCACTTTTTTGTGGGTAATAATAGAAGTTATCGTCATAAATATTAATTTATCATACGAATATGTTATGTTTAAAAGCATTTTTTTAATCTATATATTTGATTTGTTCCTCGTAATAGAGTTGATTCTTTAAATCTCACATATCATAATAAATAACTTACATTAATATTATGTTATTATGTTCGGGTGTATAGAGATTTTTTTGTATTTTTTTTCATAGATTTTTTAAACTTTGCTCAAATTATCTTGTCTTACCCGTAGTGTATTTGACGAGCGTGGCGAGCACGGTGAGCACGAGTGCTTGCGTGGTGAAGTCGGAGAGCACTGAGGGGTCGAGCAGACTGTTGCTCTCTGGGCTGCTCGTATCTTTGTCCGTTGACGCTTGCTGTGGAAGTAATAAGCACTTTACTGTCAAAGCAAAGGTTTTAGTAGTGTATTTTGTGTTATTTAGTTTCTTAAAAAAAATCATAAGTCATTACTATATATTAAATGCTGATATTGAATAAGTTATATTAGCTTTCCTATATCCTAAGATTAAGATAGAGTTCAATCTAAGATAACGAGAAAGTTTTATTATTTTTGAAAACGATAAAAAACGTGTGTACTGACATTTTTGTCAATTCTGGGAAACAAAAACCTAAATTGAATAAAATTCTTTTACTATATTAATAACATAATTTTTTAAGATATTTAAGTAAAGTACCGAAAACTAGGCCGATTTTCGTCACGGAAAAAATGTTGTCGTAAGGAAGTCTCTATTTCTCAAAGTTTAGGTGAATTTGCACCACCTATTCCGACCACTAGCAATGACATACGATAAACTAAAGGAAAGTATTGTATATCATACCTTTGTAGAAGTTTCAGGGTAATCGCTGTCTCCCGACTTCGTGGACGAGGGTCGCTCGGCGTCATCCATGCTGCCCGGTGAGCCGCGACCATCGTCATCAACCATCTAATACGAAAAATATTTTTCATTCCACCATCTCGGAAAGAGTACTTTTTTTTGCTCTTCGAGATCTGAGTGCTAAAGCCGTTTTCATCCGCTAAAGGTTAAAATAAATTCTCTTCGATATATCTGAGTGCAAAAGCCGTTTTTATTCTCTAGGGGATAAAGTAAATTGAATTTAGAACATCGTGTGCACTAAGTTTGTGAACCTCCATAGTGCCGAATTTATAATACAACCTTTTTTTCCTCGCTGAGGTGGGATGAAAAGTTACGTGTTGCATTCGAGTGCAAAGATTTTTCACCTCGTGCTCTTTTGATTCCCTCGCTAACGCTTAGGATTTTAATTTTTTTATAGAATCCATCGCTTGCTCGGTCATCAAAATTGAGCACGCGGTTAAAAAGCAACTTTGCACTCTTGTATAACAACTATTATTTTATTGTATACAGGGTGGCAGGGTCCTATATGGCGCAGGCTCGAGTCAGAATCTGTCAAAATCTGTCAAAATTAGGTATTGAAGCGCTACCCACACAGCGATCGACGACAACAGTGGTCTTGTGCGACGATCAATGTGGACATAATAAAATATTAAGTAGCGTAGTAGGTAGTTAGTATTATTTTGTTTTTTTTTTTCTTAATTGCATTTAAAGAAGGATTGGAGAGGGGGTGGTTCAATGCACAGAGTTTTTTTTATGTGTCCATCAATATTTATATTATAGCTATTGCGATTTTCAAAAACAAAGACGATGAGTGTTTGTCAATGTTTTTACCTGACTGCGCGACACAAAGGAGGGTATGTGTTTATCAGCCTATAAGTATATGTATGTATGTATGTTTGTTCCTTTGTGGCGCTCCGGCTCTAGAGACCAAACGCGTGGGCCGATTTTAATAATTATTCTTACGTCAATCGATTTGCCTTATTCTTGTAAGTGTCACAACTCACAATACATGACAGTAATCAAGATTCAATATATCTAGCGAAGTGACAACTAGGCGCCATATTAATTTTTCAAAAATAATGACCGGTCATAGTAATAAACTTATCAATTTGACCGACGCTCTTGGTCATTATTAATACTGATCGGTCCTTATTAATAGAGCCCGGCTAATCAGTGTCCGTAATATAAGCAAAACCACAAAAAAAATAACAAGACGACATTGCAGACAGTCGGAATCGGGATCAATTTTTTTCGGGAATTATGGGTTCTAGTTCTACTATGGGCGCGTATGGGCTCGCCAGAGTATTATTGTTCTGTGCGTATGGGTGCGTATGGTTCAGTCCTATTAGGGGTCCCGAGCAGGGTACGGAATCTCGGAATCTCGACATATCGGAATCTCGGATCGATTTTTTCGTTATTTCAATTCCGATATTGAGTAATCCAATATTGGAATAAGAAAAAAATAATTAAAACGTCGTGTCTTGCTCACTCGTGCACGCATTGTATTACAACAGAGATCATTTGCAACCAAATGACCTCTTATGACCCCATGCAAATATCAACTATTTTTATCGAGTAATTTGATATTTGATTTAAAACCGATTGAAGATAATTGTCATTTTATGATTGAATACTTTGTATTGAAGTGTTAGCAAGCAGATAATATACTTAAATACATTATTATTTTATCCATTTGAAAAGTTGTATAGCATCTTCAAAAACCGAGCAAGGGCGTGTCGGACAACGCACAGTCTAGGGTTCCGTAGCAAGAAGTATTTCAGTCTGCCGACCGATCCGGTCGAATTGGTGGGAATCCGGCCGGATGCGGCTGGATTGAAATTGGTGCCGGATTGCAATCCCTACGTATTACCTATATTATTATCACCAAATACCTATTCGCCTAAATAAAAGACACTCACTCACTTCACGTTATTTTTAAAGACCTATTCCTACACTTAGGAGTGCATGAAAAAAATTTTTCATCCCTCAGTTTCATGTATGTAGTGCCTCCCAACACCTCCATCCGAACACTGCACGAATACCGTAAAAGCGGGAAGGCCAAATTTTGCCATAATGTAGGTACGTAGGTACCTACAGGTAGGTACCTGTGGTGGCTACACTAGGTACCTACTCACCTTTTTCATTTTTTGGAATAATGCACGCATTTCCTGCTGGCGATATGGCCTTTATATTTTGGTTTGACAGCACTCATAATTACGAGTAAGTATATTTTTGTAAAAAAAAATCAAATGCTAAACTGTACATATTTAGTTTAGTTTTTACATAATCATTGTTAGTACCTACATTATTACAGAAATAGGTAGGTACTATTTTATTAGGTATCCACATAGGTACTTGTAAAAGATAACAAATAATTAGGTAGTAGGTATAGGTACTGGCATTAAAGATGATCACAGATCGCGCATGTACATTTTTGGCCCAATAGGCAATAGACAGTTGACAATACGTAATAGAAAATAGTCCAATAGACGACAAGCATCGACTGACGAACCAGTCACCCCCCATCTTCTTCATTCCGCCAAAGAGACCGAAAACTAATGCGCAGGTGACGTTTGTGATCATAACTGACGCCGCTAGTTATACCTATAGTTCGTAAAATAGCTTAATTCCTATGACAGATGTCAAATACGTGCATTTTTAAATCATTTTGTCATTATTTATTTATTCGTATTTGACATTTGTGTCACACACTCACACTCACAGGACTCAACATTTACATTTTACGAACTGTATGTACCTACTCAACACGCTTAAAATAAGTAGGTACCTATCACATAAACTAAATAATATTATGTATTACGTTGTAGCGTACATACATACATACACACATCATTCATACATAATTATTGAGATTATCAATTCTAGTAAAAGTTTTATGGTACCTATAGACCTCCTCCTAGACTCAAGCTTGACCGTTGCTAAGCAAATAACAAGGTGTAAAAACCTAATAATTTTTTTCCTAGAATTTGGAATGTCGACCTCTGTGCACGGGTGATGTGTAGATATTATACGCAACGCTTACCACGTGCTTATCACGTGACTTTCTTTCAAGCGACGTGGTCTCTCGTTGAGAGCCCGCAGGCGACTGAGCTGTAGATGTCTGCGAATTGCTGTTGTCAGAAAACGTGTGTCACCATAGTAATTTGTATGGGAAATTCGTGCGAAAAATTCAGAAAGTTTGTGAATTATTTACACAAAACAGAAGTATTGATATGGAAAAAAAAAACTATCAGCTACTACTCTGTTCTTTGTAGCTTATAATTAAGTTAATTTTATTAAGTGTTTGTTCTTATTTACGCTAAAGTTATGGTTGCACGGCATTGCTTTTTGCACGTTTTTAGTGATTTTCAATATTTTTTTTACATTAATCTACGAGATTTATTCTCAATACGATTTCATTAGCCACTAGTGAAACTCTTTAACTAGTCAGACTTTTTTTTTCGTGGCTACTTCTTTACGTTTTCTATATAAAGTTATGGTTCCCCCGTAAGACTTTTGCATGGTGCTGACCCTTAAACAGTGGAAATATTTTAAGGGGTCGTTGTACTCATCATTATGAACAACTTTTACTATGAGACCAACCCTGAAATCGCGCAAAAAAAATCAGCTGTTCCATACATTTACGTTCACATAACTCAACAAAATGTATGGAACAGCAGATTTTTTTTTCGCGATTTCAGGGGTGGTCCCATAGTAAAAGTTGTTCATAATGATGAGTACAATGAGCCCTTAAAATATTTCCACTGTTTAACCTGCCACCCTGTATAAGAGATTAGCTGTGTCCGCGGTTTCACTCCCGTTGCTCGGCTCCTAAGGGTCGTAGCGTGATGTTAAATAGCCTATACTATTCCTCATGGATCTGGGTATTATTTACAAAATCTTTTTGTATATGATAGCCAGATTTGTGAAGAAAAGTATAGGCTATTTAACATCACGCTACGACCCTTAGGAGCCGAGCAACGGGGGTGAAACCGCGGGGAACAGCTAGTATTTATTAACAATGTTATAGCAGTTAATTTTATGTCTGAAAATGAATACTTACATCGAACCCACTATCCGCATCACCCTGCTCCCTGGCAGATTCTCCTGTAGGTCCGTGCTGCATGCTATGAGCTCTGCCTTCACTGTCCTGTATGCGGCGTGAGGATATTAGTGTACGTACAAGTAGAAGTGGGACATACAGTGCGGGGCACGCCAGTGGCGGGCCTAGAGGCCAAACCCGACGCATTTGTCGCACTTTAGAGAGAATTTATGTTATTTTTCATGAATGTAAGTGCAGTCTGCACTTAAATTCATGAAAGATGAACATAAATACCCTATAAAACAAAAAAAAAAACATCTAGCTTGCCCTCTAGGCACGCCACTGGTCACGCTAGAGGTGTGGTCTCGAAAGTGACGACAAAACAGTGAAATTATAACACAAAAAAGTGGTTTTATAGTTTTGGAGAGCTGTGTATAATACATTTGGGTCAGTGGCCAATAAAGTAAATTAGTGGCATAGACATATTCCATGGAATGCTACATTGCGTACCCTGTCGTCAAAAGACTATAGTCTTGTCAGCGCTTTAGTCTTGTCAGCGCTAGAGTCTTGTCAGTGCTATAGTCTTATTAGCGCTATAGTCTTATTAGCGCTATGGTCTTATCAGCGCTAGAGTCTTGTCAGCGCTATAATCTTATCAGCGCTAGAGTCCTGTCAGTGCTATAGTATTATTAACGCTATAGTCTAGTCAGCGCTATAGTCTTCTCAGCGCTGTAGTCATATCAGCGCTATAGTCTTCTCAGCGCTGTAGTCTTATCAGCGCTATAGTCTTCTCAGCGCTGTAGTCTTATCAGCGCTATAGTCTTGTCAGCGCTATAGTCTTATCAGCGCTATAGTCTTATCAGCGCTAGAGTCTTGTCAGTGCTATAGTCTTATCAGCGCTATAGTCTTATCAGCGCTAGAGTCTTGTCAGTGCTATAGTCTTATCAGCGCTATAGTCTTATCAGCGCTAGAGTCTTGTCAGTGCTATAGTCTTATCAGCGCTATAGTCTTATCAGCGCTAGTCTTGTCAGTGCTATAGTCTTATCAGCGCTATAGTCTTGTCAGCATTATAGTCTTGCCAACGTTATAGTCTTTTTAGCACTAGAGTCTTGTCAGCGCTATAGTCTTGTCAGTTTGATTGTGTGTTAGACAATCACAGCGCTGTAAGTGAAAAAGAAGAGCTAGGTATGCCACCCCTCCTCGTACCTTAATAGAGGTGTGAAAGGATGGGGGGGACATAGATAAAAACGTTAAAACTTCGAGACCACACTACACGACATAAATTTTGGACGTGGGGTGACAGAGACATAATAAAAACGAACATCGGGGGAAGTTTCGGAAGCATCTATCATTTTAAAATCTAATTTTATAAATTTTCTCTTTATATATTTTGTAAACTAAAACTAGAAGCGCGTTGTGTGTCAGACTTGGTTGTCTTGTGGCGTTTGTGGCAATGTGTCCGGTTAGAACTCAAAATAGCCTATTACATATATCTAGGAGTATTATTTGCGATACTAAAGCCCGTGCTTCCGGGCCCAAACGAAGGTTAATCTCGTAACATTGTATTGATTTTTTCCACTTTCACGTTTTTTCCAGTTTATAAACTAAACTAATTTAGTTTCACTACATCTCTTTTTAACAAAAAAACGTGAGAAAATGATAGAATATAATATTTAGTCCTGTCAAATTAGTCAGTGAAATTAGTCGCCATCGCTATAGGTCGTGACTATTTTCCCATAAATTATAAGGCATAGCCTATTTGTCATCGTCAGTTATTAATATTTTGTCCTTTTTCAGTGACATTTGTAAGAAAGAGATAAGTGATGTTACCACACTTAACTCAGTCTTTGATTTACCAAATCTATTGTAATAGATTTTTTAATACAAAACAACTCAATTTTCATTACAAAACGTCACAATATGGCGCAAGGTCAGTCCTATTCTTATTTTGATCACATTGTACTGTATAATTTCAATAGTGAATTTATAATCCTTCGTTAGAGCTCGAAGCAACGAGGTGGATTTTTTTTTCTCATATAGGTACATATTTGTGCATGTGATTTGTGTTTTATATAATATTCATACTACAGTGATCATTATTGTGTAGCTATGATTGTTTTCTGTAATATCTAATAATTCACCTCATTTGTGCGTATTTTATACAGGGTGGCAGGTTAAACAGTGGAAATATTTTAAGGAGTCATTGTACTCATAATTATGAACAACTTTTGCTATGAGTGCAACCCGGAAATCGCAAAAAAAAAACAGCTGTTCCATACATTTATGTTCACTTAGCTCAACAAAATGTATGGAACAGCTGATTTTTTTTTTCGCGATTTCAGTGTTGGTCCTATAGTAAAAGTTGTTCATAACGATGAGTACAATGACCCCTTAAAATATTTCCACTGTTTAACCTGCCACCCTGTATAATACTCATACTACAGTGATCATTATCGTGTAGCTATGATTGTTTTCTGTAATATCTAATAATTCACCTCATTTGTGCGTATTTTATATATTTTGGGCACATTTGTGCGTATATTTGGATTTGTCAGTCATGTCAGTAGAATTGTATATTCGGATTTAATATAACTTATGTAGGTAGGTATATCGTTTTTATGTTATGAGTTAATTTGTATATCTATACTAATATTGCGAGAAGAATATCGTAATGTTGTTTTTTTAAACTTTCTGTATTTTTATGGTGGTATCAGGTACATACATTATTCTCTAGGTAGATAATTATAAAATAACTTCATAAGTGATAGGATAATGGACAATTTGAAAATATATTAATTCACTTCACAAAAAAAACTGTATTTAAATGTATTTCCGGGTGGCTCTGGTTGTATAACAGACATTATTACATTTTTATCTTTTCATATTCTTCTCATAATATCAATATAGTTATAAGACTATGCAGTTAAGTTTAATTGCCAATTTTAAGGGTAAACCATGCAGGTTTAATTTAAATTTTGAATAAACTTCAACATTACCAGGACACTGGATTCGCTAATGGACACTATAAATTTCAAAAGGGTCACATTTTAGGGTGAAGGGTAAAATTACGTTTTGCGATAAAGTAAATTATTACCAACAATTCAATTACCGTTTATAAAATTAAACGATAATTTATTTTTATCGTGACATTATGAAGGACGAAAGAGAATACTTTATCTAGAAATACATTTTCTGTACAATTAAACAAGAACACACCACGTAAAGCGATAAACCGCTGTCTTCGTGGAACTCAAACGATAAAACCTGATAATTAAATTATCGCAAAACGTTTTTAACGGGTTTTTATCACAAAATAACGGTAGGCAAACGACGTTACTCTTGCCGGCCCAATGGTATCTTTCGAGGTAGGCACAGAGAAAGATCTCTGCGTCTTAAAAAGCATTCTAGCTGATGTCTATGGAGATTAAGCAGTGCACAAGCATGTTGATACAGATAGACAGTTATTTACGCAAAAATAACCGTTACCGAAGTGGTGTCGTTATTTATTAAAATAACGATATTTTTAAAAGTTGTAACGATGAAGAAATAACATTGATATGCGTAAATAATTGTTAGAAAAGAGTGACGTTTTGCGTTATATTCGTTAGTTAATTTAAAAAATAGTATAGCGTATGGTAGTTGCAATTTTTAGAATAATAAGACCAAAGTTAAATAAACATGAGAAACATTTAAAGACGAATTTGATAATAAAATAATAACAGGTTTTCACGTTTTACCGGATGAAAAACATTATATAAAAAAACCCCATACGCCACAACCAAATAACCGTTATCAGAATAACCGTTACGCATATAACGCAAGACAGCGATGCGGGTTCGGGACATAATCAGTCATACAAACGATACAATGTAATCAAATCCAACAGGAGCGTGTAAAAGACAACAGTGACATGAGTACGTGGGCTAACTGGAAGATAAAGATATTAGTTGGTGGCGGATTGAAGCAGTTATAACAAGTCATAACAAATAACGGTTTTTTTTATTAAAAAAAGGGTGTGCTGTCACATCCTTGTCACGGTATTTTATTATTAAAAAAAACGTTTCAGTCAGGGTACCCGTTAGGTACGAAGCTCCAATAATATACATATTTTAAGCGGTAAAATTACGCATATTTTTCAATCCAGTGACGTGACGTCTCGCTTTGACGTCCCGAGGAGTACTGGTCGGAGACCGCGAGCATGATTGCCGTGAGTTCTTGATTTATAAAGGGGGTGTGACGCTTTTTATCATTACGTGACGATTTCTCCCATTCAACTTTTATCGTAAATCCCGTTAAGGAACTTCGTTCTAATAAGTATTTTAGGGGTGAGTAGGTACCTAATCGTTTTCTAAAGACAACTGGAACTAGATTTTTGTGAAGGATTTTTCCGCGCTGTGACCTTTTAGCATGCTTTATATTATTATGTTTTAAAGGTTCGATCCTTAAACCTTATATAAATCGAGTTCGAAAGGTTATAAGTATAAATCTAAAAGATTTTTTGTAACACAACAAAGTGCGTTGTCGCCTGAATAACTGTAGGTACCTATAATACCTATTATTAAATAAATTATGCAAAATAATATGTGTACGGCTCGCCGTCACACAGATAAGCCCTCAGAGGCTTTTGTGTACGGAAATACCCATGTAAATATAGTCTAAGTGTATTGGAAATAAAAAAATCGAAAAAAAATCCGTGCAGAATGTTTTGAATCTATGGGTCAAACTGTGCCTGGAGGAATTATTGACTGTGATAAGTCAAGTTGATTAATTTATGCATGATCCGAATCGTATTAAATACTAGACACAGGTGTGATAAGAATCATTGTTAATGATTTTTACACAATACAGTAAGTTAAATAAAATCGGCCAGCCGGCCTAGCATGACCACGATAGAAACGGGTTTTGTCTACATAGAAATAGACAAAGTGACAGATTGTAGAAACATTTCTACCGTTTCATTCATAAAACGGAGAAATGTTTCTACAATCTGTCACTGTCTATTTCTATGTAGACAAAACCCGTTTCTATCGTGGTCATGCTAGGCCGGCTGTAATAGTCTGACAACAAGGCAAATGATTCTTTTCGTAGAGGGAAAATGAGCATGTTTTTAAATTTTCAAAAATGCAATTTATTTTGCCTGTTGTTGTGTAAATAGTGCGTTACATTTTATTAATTTTGCGCCAATAATTGTTCCCGTCATATTTCAAATTATATTCATGTTGGTATTTTTTTAAAGCAATATTTAGGTAGGTATTTATTCTCGTCTTTCTTTTTATTTTATTATTTTTGTCACTGCAAATAAACGCATTTTATTTCTTTCTTTCTTCAGTATTTGTATATGAAGCTCTTCAACCCGCCATTAGAAAAAGAAGTAGAACAAAACATAAGTATAAATTGCTAATTATGTCACTAGCAGACACGATGACCGCGTGATTCGAGTAACGATTGAATTTGTGTTGTGGCTCTAGTACTAAATGGCCGATGTACAAGTATTACTTTTAACTAAGTTACATTTGGTAGGTAGATAAAATGAGGGGTAAACAAAGATTTAAATCGTAGATGTTCCCTCGCCGTATTTTACATCGCGCAAATATGTGTCCTTATTGAAACGTGTGAGCTCACAAATTAGACAGAGAACGATAGAGTGCAATATTCGGTATGAGTGAGCGAGACATTTTATATTTAGACTTTTTTTTTTTTTGTATTTTTCCTATTATATGTAATGTATAGTCATGTAAATTCCTGTTGTGCGAGTTCAATAAATATTTTTTCTGTCTTTGTTTCTTTCAGACAATACTATATTATTTTGATACTTCAGATGTCATTGAAATCGACATTGGAAACGTGACCGTATTTTGACACGCAACATAATTACGGATTGATTAATAATTATGAACGGACATTAAGTTAGGTACATATAAAGTTATTACAATGGCCATTCTATACTAGAGCGATTTGATGAAAATACTTGCAAAAAATGTCTTAAGATTTTAGCCCCATTCCAATAATGTTCTTACATTGTCTTAAAACAGAAAATATTCTGAAAATGGGTTCATGTATTATTGTCCAAAATATTTGTAGGTATATATTTGTGTATGCTTTTTTTGCATGGACTTAATAATTCTGAGTGCCTAGTGCGAGCTGCAAAAACATATTCGAAAGACTTCACCACCGCGATAATCGAGTAAACATCAAACGTATCGAGAATCCTACACAACCAATCACGTGCGTTAACGTTCTCACTTCAAGCGCGAGCCGATGTTTGATTGGTCGTTGACTATAACGTAAGGCAACGCTTACAAATTGTGTTTCACATTCATGTCACCAGATGGCGCTGTTCGATCCCATAGAAACAGTTAAGTTTCACACGATCGAATACGTTAGAAAAACTCCCATTAGGCACTCTGAACTTACTTCACATGTTAAACTGTATTCCTTAACACATCTTTAAAAGTTTTTCCACCATACACATGATAATCTCTTTCTGTCATGATATTTGAATGTCAATTTACACAAAAGCTCTTCATACTCTCAAATGAAACGCTACTAAGCCAATCGTCATCTGTTTGGGAAAGATTAGGGTCAACGCAGACGACAGACTTTTTGCGCGATCGAGTCTGCAGCGCTCGAACAATCTGTGCACTACTAACCGCCGGTTTCTGAAAAGGCGTGTCACATGCCAAACTGGCTAACATACTGTCACAATTAACAGTCAGTCAACAGTCTGTTACAATTATTGGGTTTCCGAAAAGCAATTTTTCTCCAAATCATCTGAGGCCCTAGACAAGTTGCTTTTCTGTTAGCGTTCACGCCAAACGATAAGCACAAAATGTATGGCAATGACATTACCTGCGGAAAAGTCACGTGACTCACAAATGTCATTTCCATACATTTTATCCGTAGCGTTTGACGCTAACGCTAACAGAAAAGTAACTTGTCTAGGGCCTCTGATTGACAAATATTACGATGATTTCTTTTTTCGTCTCGCCACCCCGACAAAATTCATTCATTCATTCAACTTAGAGGTCTTTCTTATTCTGTCTAGCGCATAGCGTTGTCTCTTTTGTCTGACAGAATACGTCAAACGTCAATTTTGTTTGAGCGCTGCAAAGCGCTGCAGACTCGATCGCACAAAAAGTCTGTCGACTGCGTTTTTGAACAAAATTAGAGCACTATTCCGCCATCACTTGTAAAAATGGCGTACAGTACCCGGCAATAAATACTGGATATAAGTGACCTCGTAATGAAAAGTGAAACCATGGGTACTTCTCGGAGTTAAAAGTTTCCGTCGGTAAAAATTAGGACTTTGTTTGGAGATTTTGCAATTCGTTAAAAAATCTCCATACAAACCCGTATTTTTTTTTAAATTTCACCTTCGCGTAGCGTAGTTCCAGCTTCAGGCCGTTTGGTCTGAACGTGAAACTACGCGGCCGTAGCACATTACTTGCTACTCCGTAGCACGACGCGTAGCGTTGCTACAAAAATTGCTACGCTTTGCTACGAAAATACCTAAACAATTTTTTTCTCAACACAACTTATTCAAGTGATTTTTCTTAAAATTGTGTATAAATCGAGGCATTATATAATTCCTTTTCTTGTATGAAATACTTTCCCAAACCAGATGTGTAAGTATAAAATTATAAATAAGTCCTGCTTCTGCCATTCCTTGTCTAAACACCGATAAACAATATTCTATTGAACTTATTGCACCACCATCACATTATTCACATTCCCTATTTATGAGTTACATAAGAGTGCACATTGCACATACACACCCTTAATTTTTCTAATGTTCTTTGAAAACATTGTACCAAAAAATCACCTCACTATTATTTTTATCAATATTATATAAATTATTGGGTAACTTACCATGTTTGGTTGACTTTGCCTAGCAAAAAATGTATTTAACTTTATATTATCTGTGTATAACCCGCGTCAATAAAGAAACGAATCCATAATGGCGGGACTAATCATTCGCTCTCACTCGCACGTTATTGCTGTCTTTACTCACACACGTCGGGTGTGAGTAAAACAGTAATAACGTGCAATGATCAGTGGCGCCATTTTAAATTCACTTCTTTATTGGCGCGGGTTATACCATACTTTATTTCAGAGTAGAATATACCACACTATTTCTTCCCAGCCTTACACTAGGGAACGGTTAAACATTGATGTATTATTTTGTCTATCTATTAAAAAAATAGTTTTAATAATATTTAGAATAATAATAATCATCCATGCGTCGAGCTAGCTATCGCGAATTTAATAACATGAACTTAACTCATTATAATAGTAGCAGTGGTGCAATAAATTCTTGTATGATAATATGGTAAGTATTTGTATGAGATTAATGTATGATATTACCTGATGCGGTATGGTGACGAGGTGGGGACTGTGTCCACCGCTGCTTGATTGTAAAGTTGGTGATTTACCTGTCAAATAATAATAATTTATTTTTATTTTTTTAAAAGTACAATGCACGACATAACAGGACCACCTATGGCGCTACACAGTAAAGTTGTTGCTGAACAGAAAAGTTAAGCTCTTTGCCTCTTTCCCTGTATTGTAAGAAAACGAAGGAATTACGAATACAGGGATTGTATATTTGAATTTGAACTAATATACAATATCTACAGGTTGAAATTCAAATCATTGTTATCATTTTAGGGAAAAAGTACTAAAGACGGCACTTGCTAATACAAAATAAACTTTACTCTAATAGTAATAGGGTATATTTTGTAATAGCTAATATTTGGTCACTGTACAATTTAATTACTAAATAACATTTTCTTACCACCGTGTGCAGAAGATATAGCTGCTTGGTCGAGTACGTCCCACGACTTCTGACGGCGACTATGACAAGAGCTGTGTGATGTCGACGGTTGAATCAGGATCGATGACTGGAAATTAAGGCGACGGTAAATGGTAACGGCCGTAAATCTCAAGTTTTAAATCTCTTATTTCGCCGTCAAATAATGCAGGTTAGTTGTGCAATTTTTTTATGTTAAACTAGAACATAATTATGTACATCAATCGTACCTGTGAATATTTAACTATTGTAGTAAAATACTTAATGCAATAAATTCATGAATTCCTGTCTACCCAAAACATAAAAACGTAATTACTTTCAAATCGCTTAAGATATTTTCATGATTTGGTTTGTGTGAAAAAACTATGTTACTACCTATAATATTGCCTGTTACTTTCTTTTATTTTATATTTTAGATACTAAAAAGTAATAATACGTCTAATACGGCACAGCGCGCTCCTTGATAGGCGAGTCGTATTACTCGGTGGACGTATGTCGCGTTGCTTGAGCTCAGCGCAGAACACTCAAGCTATACCTACCACCCAAATCACTCAAGGCCGTTGGCAGTTATCAGCGCCTTAACATGCTTTGAGTATAGGGATATTATATTAGTACGTCTATCTCGGCACATATACTTTCGACTTATTGTTTGCAGTAACATGGCAGTTCAAAGCAAAATAATCTGTACTAATATGATAATCTATGCCTCTATGGAACTACCAGTCGGATTTAAAAAAATCTTTTTGTATAAATGATAAACGGTACCCCTATCATGAGTTTTTTTGACGTGTAGTATCGTTAACGTAAGCATATTTTGAATTGAAAATACACGTTTGTTACACAATATTTATATTAATTAAATAATTAATTAATTTCTCTGTATTTTTTAAAATGTGCAAATTGTATAAAATTTTATCAAAATGTTCCAGAACTGCTGTATTTTAAATTCAAAATATGCTTACGTTAACGAAACTAAACGTCAAAAAAACTCATGATAGGGGTACAGATGCATGAGGAATAGTATAGGCCATTTAAGATCACGCTATGATCCTTAGGAGCCGAGCATGCGCGAGTGCAGCGAGTGAACCCATGGGTCACAATTAGTCTAGTACAGGGGTCGGCAGGTATTTTTAGTGGAGTCCGGATACTGTTGAAAAACTCCTAATGCTAGACTCTACTACTGTTTTTTGTCGGTTTTATTCATTTGAGTAGGTATGCTACTGGCGTAATACAGCCATAGCGCTTAACTCAGTAGGCTCCTGCGGTAGTGGAGCGGTGCGGGAGGGTGGTTTCGTTATGTCAAAAGGACGAGAGACTTCAGTCGGGCGTCAGAATCGCTGTCGTCAACCAATAACACGCGTTGACAGCGCTCACGTGTATAGCGGGACAGTTCTGTTACGTCACATGTCACCCGCCCCGCACCGCTCCACTACCGCAGGAACCTACTCAGATAAGCGCTATGCCTGTAGTTATATGAAAATATTATTTAAATTGAATAAGCAGGCTTAAGGAATATTTTGGCGGTCCAAGATTCGACCTTCCACGGTCCGGACCGGACCGCGGTCCGCCTGTTGCCGACCGCTGGTCTAGTATATGAAAGTATAACTAACCTGATGATGCTCAGCTGTGGGGCAGTAGTGGTCACAGTTGTCGGGCAACCATTTAGGCAGGGAATGCTTCACGTGGCAGCGCGAACGCACTTCCTCGCTGACGCACACTAGCGCTAAGAAATGAATAGGGATATGAGTTTATTTTATTTTTACTTATGAGGTACAGTATTCCCAAATTAATAATGCGCATGCAGATCTTCGCTAATTGTCTCTTTCTGTCTATTTATCAGCATAAAATACATAATTCTACTAAATTATGCATGAAGAAAATTCACTTAACCACTCTATATACATATCGTCTTCGACGCTCGGGGAATACGACCGTTGTCGAACAGTGACGAAGATTTCTATGCGATTTCTATCACTTTGGGAGACCTGTATACGGTCTCATCGCCGTTACGCTGTAACCTACTTTGTCCCGGAGTGCCTCCCTCCTTCTCTGTCCTCTCAGGCTTCGGCTAGCTATCGTAGGGAGGCACTCCGGGACATTGGCGAAATCAGGACAAGCTTATATGGGAGTAGAGGTTAAAGCTTGTTTGGTTTTATTAAAAGCATTATCAGCCTCAGGGGTCCATTTAAAAGCCGGGGCCCTTTTTACTTAGGCCCGCTATGCGCGTCTGAATTAGTAACGTAATATAATAGCAATACTAACGATTTAAAATAATATAGTGAACACCTGAGAGAAAGGATCGCCTATTTACTTTTACAGTGACTTTTTCTTAAATAAACTAAACTGAGTGAAACGTGTCTCGAACTAACAAACCTTCACCTTTCCAATAGGTACACTTAACTATCCAGCTCGAAGTACCATAAACTTAGGGGAACTTTATGGTCCCTCGAGCCGGATAGTTAAGTTAATATGGTAGATAAACACCAGTGAGGTAGGCTACAGTGTCGGGCGTGACGTGGAACTTGTCGCGGTGCGCATGCGTGACGGCCGCGAACGACAGCAACTTGATGAGTACCCGGCGGCCTTCCCGTAAGTTTATGGTCCTTCGAGCCGGATAGTTAATACGGTAGATACTCACCAGTGAGGTAGGCCACAGTGTCGGGCGTGACGTGGAACTTATCGCGGTGCGCATGCGTGGCGGCGGCCAGCGACAGCAGCTTGATGAGCACGCGACATGTGCGCGACACTGTCGCCGCCGCCGGGTGCCGGTAGCCCTTTACTAAGTGACCCACCAGAGCAAAGTGGAAGTTTGAGCGGAAGCTGTGGGAGAGGGAGGGACGGAAATATTAAGCTTTCTTGTCGGCGCATCACATTATAGATCTAGGGGAGGGCAAGCTGGCGGTAAATTCAAGCTTGGTAGACGAATACACTGAGTAGTGTATTCGTCTACAAAGCGTAGCGTAGTAATTGCAAAGAGCAGCGCTAGACCAGTAATTGTGACGTTCTTTGGTCAGGCTTATACAGGGTAAAATTAAAACCAGTGCGGATATTTTAGGAGGTGAAAGTACTCATGAATATGATCAACTTTTATTATGGGACCGACACTGAAATATGAAAAAAAAATCAGCTGTTCCATACATTTTGATCGCGTTGCGGTGCATTTTTGTAGGGAACAGCTGATATTTTTTTTCATATTTCAGTGTCGGTCCCATTATAAAAGTTGATCATATTCATGAGTACTTTCACCTCCTAAAATATCCGCACTGGTTTTAATTTTACCCTGTATGTCCATCAGTATTATGGCTGAAATAATGATGATGATTAAAGTAACAATATTGTCGGGCGGGGTCGGCATATTTCGGTTTTTTATTTATTTTGGTCTGTGCGCGCAGCAGTGATAGCCTAGTGGTTTAACCATGTGCCTCCCACGGCGAATGGTTCGAGTTCGATCCCGAGGCACGCACCGCTGACTTTTCGAAGTCATGTGCGTATTAGAAATTAATTATCACTTGCTTTAATGGTGAAGGAAAACATCGTGAGGAAACCGGCATGTCCTAGAACCAAAAATTCGAAGACATGTGACGTCCACCAACCCGCAGTGGGCCCGCGTGGTGGACTACGGCCCACTCCCTCTCACAGAGGAGGCCTGTGTCCCAGCAGTGGGAACATTATAGGCCGATTATGCTATATGCTATGGTTATGCTGTGCGCGCATCACGCAAAAAGTACAGAACGGATTTTGATGTGATTTTCACAGTTAGGTAGCTTGGAGTCCAACTTAAAATCTGAGCCACATTTCATCTAATTCCGGTGGGATGAACCAGATTTACATCTTGACCTCTTCGTAGTACGACAACCTACACTAAGGAGGTCATTTAAAATGGTCAAATTATTGTAGTCTATGCGGACTGAAAAGTTGTGTTACTTTACTTCTACTTTGAGATAAACAAAAAAAACTTAAGATAAACAAAAAAAAAAAAATCAAAACAAAATTCGAAATAAATATATTTCGAATTTTGTTTTGATTTTTTTTTTTTTGTTTATCTTAAGTTTGTATGAAATTTGATTCTTGTTATTCATTTGTTGAACTTCGTGTGGACGTAACATTTATGTTAATTTAATTGCCAGAGGCCAGCTGAAAATCAGTGCTGTGTAGCAAAGCGAATACTGAGCTGGTCTCCTTTGTTACATATGTGTGATAAATTATTATGATGTAGGTATGTCTATGTAACTTGTGTGTGTAACAAAAATAAATGATTTAAAATTCTAGTTAGTGACATACCTCAAGCCCACAGCGTGGTCCATCTGCTTGAAATGCCACTCCAACGGCTCCCGAGTCTCCATCATGACTAGTTCCAAAGTCTGTAAGAAAGTATTCAAGTTAATTTCGATGTCAGATGTCAGATTGAATAAGAATGATTATTTAATCCTTGGTCATAGAAACGAGGAGATAAATTAGTAGACCACTGTCGCCATAGTATAGAAAAAGTTGGTTTTGGGGGTCCAACCCCCCCCCCCGAATTATTATGCATTTTCTTCTTATAAATTACCTAATAAACGAGAAACGTTAATTTTCACATGAATATAAATGTAATTTCATGTATATTTTCCTCTGAGGTTCAAACCCATGGCCAAGGGGTCTCATCAGGAACAAAGGTACATTTGTTCAAATAACTCTTAATAGATGGCGTTATTTATTTATTTATTTATTTATTTAGCTTTATTTATCCCTTACAAAATTGAATTCTATAACTTTACAAAATTGAGCAGCTAGTATCTAATAATTTGTTTGTTAGTAGTGTTAGTTTATCTTAGTACCTAAGTATTTTAGTATTATGTTAGTTGTAAGGGCCGCCTTTTGCGGTGAAAGCCTCCTCCAAATTTCTCCAAACAGTTCTATCTCTCGCCAGTCTATGCCATAGTGTCCCAGCTACTTCGACGATGTCATCACTCCATCTCTTTACAGGTCTACCTCGTCTCCTTTTCTTATATAGTGGGTACCAGTTCGTCACTATTTGTGACCACCTACTGTCTGTTTCTCTCTGTATATGGCCAGCCCATTTCCATTTTAGTGTCAGGATTTGCTTGACAACATCTCTTGCCTTTGTTTTTTTCCTGATCAGTGCATTTTGGACTCGATCTTGAAGTCTTATATTCATATAGCTTCTTTCTATCCCCCTTTGGCATGTTCTTAATTTGCTTAGATTTGTTTTTTGAGTGGCCACGTTTGACAAGCATATGTTAAGCAAGGGGTCAGACATATGTTCATCGCCTTTGTCTTAAGGTTTGTTGGTAGAGGTCCTTTAAATATTTCCTTCATAGACCAGTATTTGTTCCACGTACTTTTTATTCTTCGGTCTATTTCTCTTTCTGTACATGATTTGAAAGCTATGAGATGCCCGAGATAGATATATTCTTCGACGTAGTCTATGGGTACTGCCTGTATCGATATAGGTTCCTTGTCTCTATTCGTCATAAACTTCGTTTTGTCTCTGTTTATTTGCAGACCGACCGTTTCGCTATGATAGTTAAGCGCTTCTAGCATGTTTTCCAGTTGTTTTGGGTTTTCGGAGAGTAGGACGATATCGTCTGCAAATCGGAGGTGTGAAATAGACAACACCAAACAGATTATGACGCAACTACTAAATACTTCAGGAACTATAGTCACACACAGACGAGACTTAATTATGATAGCAACAAAGTTCTACAAGGATCTCTACACAAATACAAACAAGACAGAAGATATTTGTACGAGCATAACAAATAATAATGACCCGGTCCCACCATTCATAGAGAGCGAAATAATATTATCAATAAAAAAATTAAAAACCGGAAAGAGTCCAGGACCGGACGGTGTGACAAATGAGATGATCATAGCTGGAACAGAACAAATTGTAAAACCATTAACCAAGCTCTTTAATTTAATTCTCTACAAAAAGGAACTACCAATATCTTGGACCTGCTCAGAAATAGCACTACTCTACAAAAAAGGAGACCCAAAATTAATAACAAATTATAGACCCATCAGCCTGATATCCTGCCTATACAAAGTATTTGCATCCACTCTATTAGGACGCATAACAAAAACAATCGATGAAAACCAACCAATCGAACAGGCAGGCTTTATGAAAAGGTACTCCACAATAGACCACATACACACACTTAAACTCATTATAGAAAAATATACAGAGCATGACTTACCTCTATATATAGCCTTTATAGACTATATGAAAGCCTTCGATTCCATAACACACCGCTCTATCTGGCACGCATTAGTCGAGCAAGGAATCGAACGCGACTATGTTGAACTGATCAAAACCATCTATGCCAAAAGTATGACAAGAGTACGTCTGGAGACAAAAGGACCGACTTTTCAAGTAGAACGAGGGGTAAAACAGGGAGATCCACTTTCACCTAAATTATTCATCGCCGTTTTAGAATCTGTCTTCAGAAACCTGGATTGGAAAGATATGGGCATAAATATCAATGGTGTGTACCTTTCACACCTCCGATTTGCAGATGGCGTTATATGATTTGTTATTGAAGTTTGTGTAAAAATCAGAACATGAAAAACATACGCTCAAATTAAAAAAAAAAAGTATAGCCCGAAGATAGCCCGCGTTATGGTGGTCACGTTTCTTTGTATGAGATGAGGCATCTGTACGCGTAGTATTACATTATCCGTGCTCATGGCCTTTCGAGTTGAGTTGGGTCCATTGCCACTTGCCATCACTGTGTATTGACAGACTATTTACCTTATGTTGGAACTGTCCCTGTGACTCCAAGGTGTGCAGGTTTTGCTCCATGAAGGCCAGCCCGGCCGCGTATAACGTCGGCTCGTCCAATTGTAACACGGACAACGCTACCCAGAATAGTGCCTTGTGGATTGGTGAGGCCTAAAATATTACAATAGGGATGTTAACTACTTTTTTTTTATTGTGAATCTGTAAACTATTTGAAAAAAGACAATTAACACCAAAAAAACTGATGAAACATCTACAAAACTGGCAAAGTTATAAGCGTTTTAAAATGATATGCTAGACACGGACGGCACTACCTACTAGTGACGTAACACCACCTACGTCCGCTTCGCGCGACAAAGACAGAGCGATACTCCCTCCAAAAACTTTAAAAGCGTCTATGTTTTCCATTTTGTGATAAATTATTATTTTAGCTTTTACTTTTTTGTTGTGCCTATTCCTTCTTTGAAATAAAATAATTTATTTGTACTTTTTTAATAGTAGGACACTACCGTATTGATGGTTTAATATTACTCATTTATAAAGTGAAATAAATCTTTATGTTATTGCTATCGTTATATTTAAATACTAGCTGTTCCCCGCGGTTTCACCCCCGTTGCTCGGCTCCTAAGGATCATAGCGTGATATTAAATAGCCTATACTATTCCTCATGGTCAAGCTGCGCTTGCCGCGGTCAGTCCTTGGATGGGTGACCGTTCTTTACACATCGAGACCCCTCCGTGCCTCGGAGAGCATGTTAAGCAGTCGGTCCCGGTTGTCATAGGAATATCTTTGACAATCGTTACGGGTAGTCAGAAGCCCTAAAGTCTGACAGCTGGTCTAACATTCGAATACCGGTATTACCCATCAATTGGGTTGTGGAGGTCAGATGGCAGTCGCTCCTCGTAAAATATTGATATTCAGCCGCAACTAGTTAAAGCCGACCCCAAATTTAATTTGGGAAAAGGCTAGGCAGATGATGACTATTCCTCATGAATCTGACTATCGTTACAAAAATATTTTTTCGTATCCGACTGGTGGTTCCGAAGATTAGCGCATTCAAACAAAGAAACTCTTCAGCTTCATTATATTACTATGAATTAATCAAAATGTACAAGAGTGTAACTGGCGAAATGTCGGTGTTCTAATACACATCTGCCTAATCCTTTTAGGAATACAAGCGTGATGTTTGATGTAGAATAGTATTACCTAATTTTAAAGAAGGAAATGAAAGATTTATGTAAATCTCAATCTACTATATAAAAATAAGTCGGGTTTTCCTTCCTGACGATATAAGTCCAGAACGGACGAACCGATTTTCACGGTTTTGCATTCGTTGGAAAGGTCTCGGGCTCCGTGAGGTTTATAGCAAAGAAAATTCAGGACAATTTAAAGAGAAAAGCGGGAAAATCTTTTTTCACATACAGCGCCATGTCTGATACATAGCATGTACTACGGTGGCGAAACGGAGTTCGCCGGGTTTGCTAGTAACATTAATGAAAAAAATTGAGTTACACGCTTAGTAAAATTTTGGTGGGGGTATTCTTCGTCCTAGTCACGCTAAACGGAAATTTTACTGGGAGGTGTGGAGTTCCTATAACGTTTATGCATTGTGACGTCAGCAATCCATTCGTTGACCTCATCCGGGTTTTATTACTGTTGCTCATCATTTCGCGAATTGATTCCGACCCCAAACTAGTTGGTAAATGGTAGGTGACTACCGTAGCTTCGATTAAATTGTTTGAGTTTGGCGATAAAAGAATTACATCTCCGCCCCTGAAGTTTAAAAAAAAAACTATATTTAATCTCTACACATACCGGGTAAAGCAGAGGTTGTAGTCTCGTTAGTGCCATGATGAGCGCTTCTAGTAACGCTAAGTCATTGAATGATTCCAATGCTTTGACTAATATCCTTAGCAGCTGCTTCATATCGTCGTCCGTTACGTTTTTACCTAGAAATAATGTAGATAATTAATAATATTATTATACAGGGTATAAGTTTAGTCAGTCGAGATTCGACAAGGGGTCATTGTACTCATCATCACGAACAAGTTTTACTATGGGACCAACCCTGAAATCGCGAAAGAAAAATGACTTTTGACTTGACTTTTGAAGAGCGGATTTTTTTCGCGATTTCAGGGTTGGTCCCATAGTGAAAGTTGTTCATAATGATGAGTAAAATAACCTATTGCGAGTGACCAACCTGACACCCTGTATAAACATTAGACAAAAATGAAATCAAATTATTTATTCTGTAATTTAGAAGTTTTTTAAATCAATTACACGTCAGGTATTTTACAAGCTCGCTGTTTTTTATGTTTAACCTAGCAGACTGTATAAATAAATATGTAGACTAATTTTGAAGAGTTAATTGAAGTAAAATTAAAACAAACTTACTTATACATCCGAATACAATCAAGGCTCGTGGCTGCAGCGCAGGGTTGAAGCAGAACGCGAAGCTTTTAGCTAAAGATGTCCTGAAAACAAATACGCATAATAGTAACAAAAAAAAAACCGGACATGTGCGAATACTACTCGCGCCCTGAAGGTTCCGAAATATGCAATTCATAGTAGATAGTACATATATTGTTAGCAGAATCCTCTCCACCACTACTACCAAAGCTGACGTCATCTACGCAGAGGACATAAAAGCCGTTGCTGCGAGTGCGCCGCCCTCTTTTGACCGGCGCGCGTTCTACCGACAGCATCTCTTGCTTACCATGTTTACGTGTCATACTTATTTTTGTTGATTTTTGTAATTACTTGATAATTATTATTAAGTTCGTGTAATATTGTCTCTTTTTTATTTCAAATTTAGTTAGATTCCCAATAATATCTTGATCATAGATGGCGCTATTATTGCATACTTCTAGTGGCGCCATTAATGAGCAGATGTCTCCACTCATAGTCATGACAGACGAACAACAAAGTGATCCTATAATGCTTCCGTTTTTTCTTTTGAGGTACGGAACCCTAAAAAACAGTGATTTTTGTGGGCACAGCGACGATGTGGTACATTACCAAGTCTAAAGCTAGTCACAATCGGATATGTCTCGGTGATCTCGAGCGACTGCAGCGTGGCTCTACCTACTCCGATCACTGGTTAGTATTGTAACCGGTACATACCAAGTCTGAAGCCAGTCGCAGTCGGGTATGTCTCTCATGCAGGCATCCATGATCTCGAGCAGCGCGTCGGTGATGATCTCGAGCGACTGCAGCGTGGCTCTACCTACTCCGATCACTGGTTAGTATTGTAACCGGTACATACCAAGTCTGAAGCCAGTCGCAGTCGGGTATGTCTCTCATGCAGGCCTCCATGATCTCGAGCAGCGCGTCGGTGATGATCTCGAGCGACTGCAGCGTGGCTCTACCTACTCCGATCACTGGTTAGTATTGTAACCGGTACATACCAAGTCTGAAGCCAGTCGCAGTCGGGTATGTCTCTCATGCAGGCCTCCATGATCTCGAGCAGCGCGTCGGTGATGATCTCGAGCGACTGCAGCGTGGCTCTACCTACTCCGATCACTGGTTAGTATTGTAACCGGTACATACCAAGTCTGGAGCCAGTCGCAGTCGGGTATGTCTCTCATGCAGGCCTCCATGATCTCGAGCAGCGCGTCGGTGATGATCTCGAGCGACTGCAGCGGTAACCGCTCGCGGTCCGTGTGCGTCGTGCCTGCGCACGCGCCGGTCGTCGCCGCGTCCGTGCATGTTGTGTATGAGTGTTCCGAGTACCTGGGAATCAGTGTCAGAAATATTTTTTTCGGGAATACTGAGGGCAGTGGCGGTCCGAGGGGGGGTCGTGGGGGTAATGACCTCTCCAAAATCGTACAAAATATGCAAAATACGGTAATTCACGGTATAGAACGTCGGCATTAATAGGTATGACCAATTGACCACCCCAAAGTTTGAAAAACCGTCGACCTGGGTAGTGCCGACCCCGTTGACCAAAATTTAGCATTTTAATCTCGTTTAATATTATGGCAGAAACATGATTAGTAGTTAGTTAGCACTACCGGGGTCGATGAAACAATTTTTCCCAACTGTCTCATTTACGGGACCAGACGACCGAGGTGGATGGAAGTTATCTTTGCACAAATGTTTGGCGCCAACTTTGTGACCAGCAATGGACTCACCAATCATTAGTATGTCGGTTATAAGGGCTCCTGAACGCAGTGACGGCGGCGGACTTGACCTTCGATATGCCGAACATCTGGTAGAACTTGGGCAGCGCAAATTCGTCCAGAGACAGCCTTAGAACGCGTTGAGTGTCCTCTGCAAAATACAAGTCAACTAAGGCACCCCTTTTTAGATAAGAAAGAATCATCGAAATCTTTACTCGTGGTAAATAAATATCGCTGACCATACAAACAGAAAAAAAAAAGATTGCAACGAATTCGTCGGTCTTTTTTAGGGTTCCGTACCTCAAAAGGAAAAACGGAACCCTTATAGGATCACTTTGTTGTGCGTCTGTCACCGGACCATAAGTGGAGCCATCTGCTCATAGATGGTGATGACTCCACTTATGGTCCGGTGACAGACGGACAACAAAGTGATCCTATAAGGATTCCGTTTTTCCTTTTGAGGTACAGAACCCTAAAAAATGCTTGCCAACTTACCAGAGAAACTGGGCGTGGTACAGGTGCACAGTGAGTGTATGATGTTGATGACCAGCCCATGGGTGGCCGCCCTCATGGACACCGTGCCCGAGCACACGAGGAACGTCACCGTATGGAACAGGTACGGAAGGTGGCGGGCCACGTCCAGGCAGTTGTTGAACGATAACATCAACTGGAATTGTAATTATATCAGCGGCAAGCTATGATGGTGTTTTTGACGTTTAAGTCCGCTTTCGTAAAAATTGACAACTACTTTTGAAAGAACAATTGCTGTAATTTATAGTTTATAATAGTGATACGTCATTATAGACATTCAATAAATTACAGCAATTGCGGGCGAAGACGCGGGCAGAATCTAGTATCGACATAAATTAGGTATAAGTATCGGCGTGGATCTTGATCACAGATCGCGCATTTACATTTTTGGCCCAATAGACAATAGACAGTTGACAATACGTAATAGAAAATAGTCCAATAGACGACGAGCATCGACTGACGAACCAATCGCGTGCAGCCTCGGCGCCCCCCGTCTTCTTCATTCCGCCAAAGAGACCGAAAAACCAGCGCAGGTGACGTTTGTGATCATATTTCACGCCGCTACCTAGTTACAGTATTCCCAAATTAATAATGTGCATGCAGATCTTCGCTAATTGTCGTATTCCCGCAAACACCGAATCATTGAATCGTAAGAGCCCTAAATTATGCATGAAGAAAATGCACTTAACCACTCTATATACTTTTTTTTCTATATACTTTATTGTTTCCGGGAATACGACAATTTGCGAAGATCTGCATGCGCATTATTAATTTGGGAATACTGTATACCTATTTTAAAATAAGACTTGAAATTATATTGGTTTAAAATGTCAGTTAATTACAAGTTAAACTTAGTTTAAACTTAGGTTATACTTACCAAATATCTAGCCAGTATAGCTATGTCATCCCACATCATGTGCTGTTCCAACATGGCGGTTGGAGAGTGACAGGTTTTGTCCACCACCTGCAATATTAAACGAGATTAGCTGGATTGTACAGTCACGAAAAAGGATCCTTTAGCAGGTACACTATCATTATTAAGTTGTCGTCTCAGATCATAGAAACAAGGAGATTGGCTCATAGCAAATTAGTACGGGAACAACTGTTGCCACAATTAGTACATTTTTGACACAATTTCAAGTGCTTCTTTCAATAAAAAGATCTCCCACACATTAAAAATTTCGCACACCCTCACCCTCAATCCAACACTGTTAATCGTCACTAGCACTAAACTAAAACACTGTATTTATATCATCGATCGTGTTCGGTTCGTCGCCAGTATGTACGTTTTTATTACAACCAATGTGGTCAAACTAAAACCTCAAGCTCAATAGCGCCTTGGCATATCTCCCATGTTTCTATGATCTGAGGTTGTCGTATATTCCTATCCTTACAAATTTTTACTATTTTATAGAGTTTTAGATATTCCTGGGTGCGAACCTCGGGACCAGCAGTGTCATTGGATTTTACCATTAGGAAAATCGCAGTAGCAGCGGTTAATGGCAATAGACTTGCCTACATGGGACTGGCAAAATGTGGGTGTACCTCAGATCATAGAAACAAGGAGATATATGTTATCATAGCAAATTAGTACGGGAACCGCTGTCGCCACTTTTAAAGCAGTGTGCGTCACAACTACAAACGCTTTGTAAATTTAGATATCTCCCACATATTAAAAATGCCGCACACCCTCAATCTAACACTATTATTTGTCACTCATACTAAATTAAAACACTGTATGTAAATCATTCTTCAGCCCGGCGGCATCATGATCACATTGAGCATAGCACATCTCCCTTGTTTCTATAATCTGAGGGGTGTCCACTACTAATTATCACTTACGCCTCCCCCACATTGGGCGAGCGCGTCCCTCCGGCGAGTGAATGACGCGAACGTTCACGCACGCGGCGCTCGCGTCGTTCACACGCTGGAGGAACGCGCACGCCTAATGTGGGGGAGGCGTTAGGGGAAAACAGTTGTAATGTTTTTAATGTATATCATGCTCACCTTCATTCTTAGCGCAAACGAACAAGAAAGCCTTAAATCAAAACTACAGTAAAGCTCATTATAAGATCTAAAAACACACAAGGAATTTGGAATTTTGGATAATTTACGGCCAATTGTGTTTCTATGTCAAACTTAAATTAAAAGCAAATCAAATATTATGGCTAAGAAAAAATAAATAAAAGAAAACACCGGTAGTCTTGACATTGTGTTACGCAATTTAGAGTTCAGTACCCCGATCATGAGTTTTTTTGACGTATAGTTTCGTTAACGTAAGCATATTTTGAATTTAAAATACAGCAGTCCTGGAACATTTTGATAAAATTTTATACAATTTGCACATTTTAAAAAATACAGAGAAATTAATTAAGTATTTAATTTATATAAATATTGTGTAACAAACGTGTATTTTCAATTCAAAATATGCTTACGTTAACGATACTACACGTCAAAAAAACTCATGATCGGCTTTCTGAAGCCCTATTCTCGTAAATAAAAAAAATAATAATTCCGATTTAGTTTCGATGTAGTCTTAATGTCATATTATGTCACAAATGGTATTCTATTATCCGATTGACGTTGTCATTTAGTAAATGAGAACACCAATTTTATTGTGACTTATATGGCATTGAGATTATATCGGAATTCGTTCCGATACTTTGAACATTTTCATTTACGAGAACTGGGCTTCTGATTAAGAAGTCTGCTGTCGATAATCACGTCAGCTGTTGCAATTGGTTGACCAAAATAACAACCAACAATCTGTGGCGGATCCAAAAATTATTTGGGGGGAGTGTTCATTCGGTTAATTAACTTTGGGAGGGGGGCTAAGACTTGAATATCAAAACACTAAAGCACTAATCTAATCTGGAATCTGTTAAAAAATAATATTTGGGGAGAGGGGGGTTTCCAGCCATGAGGGGCGCTGCGCAGATAATTGTCAATTTTTCCGCGACGGTAGAACATATCGACGCCGGTCCCTACTCCCTAGGTATAATCCCCTAACTACAAATGACAAAATAATGTTACAGGAGAGCGCTTTAAAGTTTCAATCGCGCGTACATAATGTTCTACAAGAATTTCGTGTGTGGATTTAATGTTCAATTTGCCAACAGACTTATTTTTATTAAACTAAACGATAGTTATGGGTGGACTGAGGGCCACGATAACAAATCATGTAAATCACTTATCTACCACTTAGGGGATTGTACGTAGGGACCGTCAGTATGTTAATCTATGCAATAACGCTCACAAAGGACAAATATCGTCTGCGCGGCGCCTAACCTATAGATCTGCTACTGCTATCAATCATATAACTTTGAGTGATTTCTTTATTGAACTACAAGTTAAAAACTCATTTGTTTTATTACAGTCCACTTTTATATATTTAGAGAATTACCCTAACTATACTTTATAATGATGATGAATAACTGTATTGTTATTATAATCATTTTCGTTCAAAGCTTAAGACAGTCTGTGAAGGTGTTTTCGACATGACTCTAATGTCGCCGACCCATCCTGCTATTGGTCTTCCTTATTTATAAAATGCCAAGCGATTAATCTGATGAGTTCTCAAAAACTCGCAAATTAAATTTTATACCTGGGTCATTCTTAGGTGTCCCAATCTTTGGTTGATTTCGGTGGCACAGTTTTTTTGATTAACTAAGACATTTTAAATGAAATATCTGTACCCTCTTCTACCAATATTCTCTTAATTAAATCTACATTTGATATTTCCTGTTAAAATGTCCAAATTAAACAAAAAAAATGTGCTACCAAAATCGACTAAGTAGTGAGGCTTCTGAGATTGTACCTACACAGGCCATGTTTCAAATAATAATCTTAGGATTTTCTACATAAATAAAACTCTTCAAAACCCTGTGCCCAAAAAGCAACGTGCGGCAAAAACAAAAGAAAATGCACCACAGCTCACGTGACGTTTTGCTAAAAAATAATAAAAATTCAAAGTAAAAAAAAACTAAAAATAAGGTAATAAACTCACAGTGGCCGGGGTGACAGGACCCAGGATATTATTGGGCAGTTTGGATAGGGCCTGTGGGACACAGAAACACATGTACTATGTACACATATTTACATTGACATACACAAACACTTATGCTAGACACGTTTTTAAAGTATTTGAAGCGCCTCGTCTATGTTTCGTAGTTTTCTCGAAAATCTCTCGACTTTACTACAACGCAAGGATTCCCCATCTTTTTTGCTTGAGTCTCCCCAAATTATAAAATCTACAGGGTGGCAGGTTAGACAGTGGAAATTTTTAAAGGGGTCATTATACTCATCTTTATAAACAACTTTTACTACGGGACCAACCGTGAAGTCGCGAAAAAAAAACAGCTGTTCCATACATTTTGTTGAGTTATGTGAAAATAAATGTATGGAACAGCTGATTTTTTTTAGTAAAAGTAAGTACAATGACCCCTTTAAATATTTCCACTGTCGAACCTGTCACCCTGTATATTCATGCCCCACTTGTATTTATTTTATTCACTGTTATAATTTAAAAATAATAGTGGTTTTTAAAAATAAATACATTATTTTTTTTAAAAACCTCGTTTTGATTTTTGTGATAGACGAGGCGCTTTATGGTCATCATTCATTATAAAGTCACCGCTCCAGCACGGCAAATAACTTGTCATTTAAATTAGGGCTTTGAGTCGACGTGTGTTGTACAATACATTTTATAATGGCAAGAGCCGTTGGCTAATCTGTCTTGATATTATAAAATGTATTCTACAACACACGACTTAAAGCTCTAATTTAAATGACAAGTTATTTGCTGTGCTGGAGCGATGCGGTTATAATGATTGATGAGCTTTAGAGTAACATTTCTACTATAGTTTACACAGACAAACATATAGACGGGTCACAGAAAGTCCGCAAGGTATCCTTAATTAAAACCGAGTCTTTGAAAATCGATTTTTTATCGATACTGGTGCTGATTTTGTTGTTTACAAACTAAACAATTTAGTCTCTATGTCTCTTTCTAAGAGTCACGAGAAAATGATAAAAGATATTTAGTCTTGTCAAATTAGTCCACTTTCTTAATTTCAACGTGAATTTAGTCGCCATCGCCACGGGGTCTCATCAGGAACAAAGGAACATTTGTTCAAATAACTCTTAATAGATGGCGTTATACGTATCGATTTGTTATTGAAGTTTGTGTAAAATGTAGGAGATGAATAAATAGACAAATATAAATATTAGTTCAAATTTAAAAAAAATCATTTGGTTACGAAAAAATGTTTAGCTCGATAGCCCGCGTTACGGCGGCGAACACGTTTTTTTGTATGAGATGAGGCATCTGTACGCTTAGTATTGTATTATCTGTGCCATCGCAATAGACCACGACGAATTGCCTGTAAATGGTAACGACATAGATTAATTAGACAGTTCTTAATATTTTCTATCCTTTTTCAATGATATTTGTAAGAAAGAGATAAATTGTGATTACAATTAGTTTAGAGGGGTTATTCCCAACCTCAGATCATAGAAACAAGGAGATATGCCATGCAAATTAGTACGGGAACAACTGATGCCACTTTTAGTACATTTTTCGACACAATTACGCGCATAATTAAGCGCTCTTTGTGAATAAAAAGATCTCCCACGCATTGAACATTCCGCACACCCTCAATCTAACACTGTTAATCGTCACTCAAAACTAAAACACTGTATTTATACCATCGATCGTGTTCGGTTCGTCGCCAGCGCGTACGTTTTTAATATGAGCAATTTGCTCAAGATCAGCATCAAGCTCGATAGCGCCTTGGCACATCTTCTTGTTTCTATGATCTGAGTTCCCAACAGACCACGTGGTCGGTTTTTAAGACCTCTTAAAATGATAAAAAACACAAAAAAGAAATAAAAACCCACTCGTTCAGGGTAAAATTAAATATATTATTATAAGACTGCAATATCGTCGTGTTTTTAATTATTTTTATAGGTCTCAAAAACTGACCACGTTGTCCGTTGGGAATAACCCGTTTAGAGTGATACACAACTACAGAATTAGCATTATTGCGTATTATTGATTGTAGACCTAGACACCATGCGAACTTTGCCCGTTACACAACATAGAATCCAAGACCAACAGTTGAAACTTTTTAAATGATGATGACACTTATTTTTGTGACAACAAGAGACATTGACAATGTTTTTGACAAGTCCATGCATGAATGAGAAACAATCTAACATAGATTTTGAATATTTTATGTCGTAAAAGATTGTACCAATTTGAATATTTCGGGGATTGTAATAACGTAAAATTAATGTAAGGGGGATGAAATTCTTCGTATTTTTGCAAATTCCAAAAAACATAAGACAATTTCAATTTTGCGAACTAGGTACCTCATCGCGTCCCCCTTCATAAGAAATATACCAATTTCTTCAACAAATTTATGTTCAAAATAAAAATAAACATAACATGCTAACAAATTAAATATCGTCATGTTTGCCTAAAACGTAAAAGATCTAATAATTATCTTTTTCATTTTACCGACACCAGTTTTGGGTTGCCACATAATAATTCTAAAAATGTATTAAAATTTCGATGTAAAATTAAAAAGATATTACATCTTTTTCATTTTAGGCAAACATAGGACACGAGGCAAAGTTTGGGCAGTTGACGGTATTCAAATATTTGTTCCCAAATTCCTAATACTCTTAAAAAAATTATAACAAAAGAAAAACATCCCTAAATAAGTCAGCTTTAATTCGTACCCTCCCATCTTATTCCAAGCCTTAGCAGTAACAACTTACCCTGCACATCCTGCCGATAACTTTCTTGGAGACCAGTTGCACGTTAGCAGAAGCCAGAGCCACTGCCGTATCTGCCATTATCTCTATCATGGGTGATCCGAGACCTAAAAGAAAAAAAAAAAATTTAATTGACATATAAACAGGGTGGCAGGTTAGACAGTGGAAATATTTAAAGGGGTCATTGTACTTATCATTATGAACAACTTTTACTATGGGACCAACCCTGAAATCGCCAAAAAAAAAATCATCGCGCACATCGGCAAGAAAGGTGTCACAACACAATAAATGTAGTTTTTGGGAAATCACGATTTTCTTTTTTTAGATCCTGGAAAACCTTTTAAAAAATTTCTGTATTAAATGCCATCTCTCAGCAAGGAATCGCACTATAATTATGATTTTTTTTAAAATGAAAATGAAAATGAAAATATTTATTCCACATAAAATAGAGTTAATATGGTGTTGAGTGGTTTACAATAGTTCTTCTATTTTGCCACGAAGTGACATGTGAAAATTCAAAAATATATCAATTAATGTCAACTACGAAATTACAGTAAGATAATACAAATAATGTCAGAATAACTCATTTACTGTATAATATGCTTTGTCTAGTAGCCAGTTTTTAAGGCTTTTCTTAAACTGCACTAGTGGAAGTTCCTTTATTGGTTCTGGTATTTTGTTAAATATCTGAACACACATGGCATAACAATTCTTTTGATACAGTGTAGTCCTTGGTTTTGACTCTAGTACTAGTCTATTACGATTTCTTGTATTTCGAGGAAATTTATCTTTAGCCTTGATAAATAAGCTTGGATGTATTCTGACAAATGTTCCTATTTCATAAATGTACATACTCGCCAACGTTAATATTTGCAATTGTTTAAAATAAGGCTTACAGGATTGATCTGGAGGAATACCGACTATAGCTCTGATACAACGCTTTTGAGACAAGAAAACTCTGTTCACTTCTGTAGAATTCCCCCACAGTATCAGGCCATATCTCAACACAGAACTCACATAACCATGGTAAGCCAACAGAGTTTAGCAGATCAAGTTTGTAATTGCCTTTCAGATGGCATACATAACTCAATTTCGTAATATTATGTGTTGTGACACCTTTCTTGCCGATGTGCTCTGTTCTATACATTTTGTTGAGTTATGCGAACATAAATGTCACCAAGTGGTCAAGCTGTATCTCTGGTTCATCCCACGGGAATTAAATGAAACGTGGCTTAGATTTTAAGTTGGACCCCACGCTATCGAACGGTGAAAACCACATCAAAATCCGTTCAGTACTTTTTGCGTGATGCGCGCATAAACAGACAAAATTTAAAAAAAAATCTTTTTGGGTATGGTTACGTCCCAGTACCCTATCCCGACTGTTTTTTCTGGAATATCTTCAATGTACAGACACGGCATTTTTACAATATTATGATAGTATAGATAGATAATAATTGTTATCCTTACCAGAATTAACACTCCTCTGTATAAAGCTATCCAGCACCATGTCTATCAGTTCTGGCACATGTCCTATGGAGCCCCATATCTTGGCCTGCACTGAGGGGTACATCTCCGTCTCCTCAATTGTCAGGGTGATCAGTTTCTCCAGGATTTGGGCCACTTGCTTCTGACGACGGGATTCTTCTGAGGGCTTGCAGAATCTTTGGAGGAAAGTTTTTATTTGTATACAGGTATATATGAGTTTTTACCCGACTGCGCGACGCAAAGGACGGTAATACACACATAAAACAAATCATAAACTCTAATGCAGAACAGAACGACTCACAGTCGGGGCCCCTTGGGAAGATTTGATTGGTAAAATTTAAATGGGCCCCGACTGTGAGTCGTTCTGTTCTGCATTAGAATTTATGATTTGTTTTATGTGTGAATCAATTATAAAACTATTTCAATTGTGTAGTTATTTAGTATTACTTAACAGAATTCTAAACGACTGGGCGTGTTTCTTTCTTTTTAGTTTTTATTTAAGTTAATTCTTTTACGTATTTTTTCAAATTAGTTTTTACGCAGTCGGGTGTTTTGTTTTTCTTTAAATTATTTTTAATTGTTTTTTTGTAGCAGTTATAAATGCCGTTAAAAATGTGAAAATTAGCGGTTTGGAATCCATTTTTTTTAACATCTGGGTATTGGGCCCACAGAGAAATCCACCTGAGTCCCAGTGGAAACAAGTCTGAACTTGTTTCCACTGGGACTCAGGTGTATTTCTCTGTGGGCCCAATATATGTTGGGACTTGTTTTATACTCGTTTGTCATAATCAGTTATGTATAAAATTTCTGGAGACAAGTTATAATAAGAAGTGTACACACTTACCTAACTAGGTTGGCTAACCATGGAGTCATGTATTCAAGACATAAATGCTTCAGCTCAATAGTTGATCCACGAAAACCCTAGAAACATTAGAATATTAAAAAAACCGGACAAGTGTGAGTCGGACTCGCGCACGAAGGGTTAAGATCGAGAAAAAAACGGTAAAAAAAACAAGTTTATTGTATGGTAGCTCCCCCCTTAAATATTTATTTTATTCTGTTTTTAGTATTTTTTGTTATAGCGGCAACATTATCTGTGAAAACTTCCACTGTCTAGCTATCACGGTTCATGAGACACAGCCTGGTGACAGACAGACGGACATCGGAGTTTTAGTAATAGAGTTCCATTTTTACCCTTTCGGTACGGATCCCTAAAAACATGTAATTATTTTATGAATTAAATTTCGTTGTGACACTCTGCGGCACCAATTGGTACGGTAACCTGGCATTGTCCTTTCAAATCTTTTAGTCCACCGATTTATATAAATACATAGGTGTATATAAGATTGAAACGTGGATTATATTACCTGTATACACTCTTCTAGGAACTCTAAAGTTAGGTGCGGCTCGTTGTGGGCAAGCTTCTCGCTGACCGACTTAATGAATATCGTGTTGTTGGACGGAATGCATAGGCCTGGCAACGGAAAACATAACTATGTATCATCATGAATTGAGTCACAATAAGTTTTATGTTGAAAAACATTTCTCAAAACAAGCTATATAATGACCACTTCCCGGCTCCATCATGACACCCTGGACATTATCTATGTCTAAAGTACTTGTCAAGACAAATCCAACGAGCCCAAACACGATGGAGTTATGTTAGGAAGTTGAGGAGTTCCTTTAGCCACCTCCCGGCTCCATCATGAGACCACCTCCATGGTACCATATTATTGCATTGTCATCGAAGTGACTTGTATTGCAAAGGACGTCGGCAGTTTTAGGTTTGATATGGTACAGTAATAAAAGCTTAACCAAAAATAAAAATATATTTTAATTGTTCTTTGCCTAATTTATCTTAGAGATTAAGAATTGGAATCAAAAATCGAAATAAATAAGAAATAAAATGATTATGCCATTGACATTTTGAAAAAACCACTAAAACAAAAACGGGTTCATGCTGGCTGGCGCGTGCCTCCACAGAATATCATGTCGACAGCAACTAAAACCTTTGAATTGAGAACTCATTAGTCGCGCTGTACTTCATTGGATCATTCACACCATACTTAACCTCACTGTCACAAATAAGATAATTTCTCTTTAATCCAATTACGTACAAAAACAAATAAAAAATGAATATAAATACTCTTGAAATACTCGATCACACCAAACTAATTTCATATCTGTACCGACATACACAATCTGAAGCCCAGCGTTCTATGGGCGTCTGCCGTGTCCTTTCAACTCAGTCGGTTCAGAGGAACTGGTCTAAAATTCAGTTGCAAAAAGAGATGTTTCATCCTGGAACTGGTATACGTACGCCACATAGAAAAATAGGAAAAAAATAGGGGATTTGCATAAAAATATTATTAAATTCATTTGAAGAAGAGTACAATTTATTGTAAGAGAATTATTTGAGATGAAGTTTTTCACTATGATATCCCTATTTTTAGGACGGCCGTGACAGTTGAGTTTGACAGTTTTGTTTTATGACGTGACGTTTGAGTCGTTGTGCGCACGCGTGGTGGATTGAATGTTGCCATTTTGACTGACATTGACATAACAACAGTTGTCAAAATGACGAATTTGTCGATTGTTGATCCACCATATTTGTGTTGTGTTGCTCTCCTTGACAAACAAAAAAAGAAAATAAGCATTAGGAACCGGTCATATATAGCTATAATACTTAATTGCGTACGTAGACCCCTCCCAGGCTCCATACATTTCTGAAACAACTCCTTTCGCCCGGTACACACACGGCAAGTTAAATAAAAGCTTGTAAAAAATCATCGACATTTGCTGTTGACTCAAAGTCAAAACATTTATTTCAATTAGACCATTTACAGGCACTTTTGAATAGTCAAGCAATAGTTGTCAGTCAGTTTGTCCGTTAGTTGAAGCTAGATGTCCGTTCCAAAACGTAGATTCCTATGGAGAAGAACGGACAAGAAACTCCATGGTTACTCTTTTTCAACTAATTCAACTATACAATTTCTTTGTTTACATTTATGCCCTAATATGTGAGAACAATGTGAGATATTTTAAAAATCCCTTAGGATAAAAAATAAAATCAAAGGTAGGTACTAAAATAAAATAAAAATCATTTAAACCTGTAAAATGTCAAAATATTGCTTGAGCAGTCAAGAGATGACCAGTACCGACTGACAGCGCCCGTTCACGGACATGACTATACTATCAGACAATAAAAATCGTCAAGTGATTTGGATACCTAATTGCTTACCTGAAGTCTCCAGCAGCTGCCCCTCGATCTTCAAATGGAAGGTGGCAGTGAGTGCACACAGCTGGTTGTACGCGGCTGTTCTTAAGTTGGGGTCACATGACCCCAAGTTGAGCAGCGCCATGTTGAGTAACGTCCCCGGTACGTCTTTCGGACGTATCTTTTGATGGACTGTCACTGAATCCTGAAAGAAAATTTTGATTGTTTTATTTGGTAAAAACTCAGCTTCATTTTATTTTTTTACTGCTTTTTTGCCCGAAAAAATGCTTCATGCGAGGCATACTCGCACTTGGCCGGTTTTTACCCATGTTAATAGCTAACATGGGTAAAAACCGGCCAAGTGCGAGTATGCCTCGCGCGCTAAGGGTTCCGAAACATGATCATAGATGGCGCTACTGCATACTTCCAATGGCGCCATCTATGAGCAGATGGCTCCACTTATGGTCCGGTGACTGACGGCGGACAACAAAGTGATCCTATAAGGGTTCCATTTTTCCTTTTGAGGTACGGAACCCTAAAAATGAATAGAAAGTACCAAAGATAAATGCAAAAATGTGACAGCCTATGTATAAAATTACCTGCTAAATGAGTTGAACGGAACTTATAGAGATAAAAATCTAAAAATCATGTCTGTTATATGGGAGCCTCCTTAAATATTTATTGTATTCTGTTTTTTAGTATTTGTTGCTATAGCGGCAACAGAAATACTACATCATCTGTGAAAATTTCAACTGTCTAACTATCACGGTTCATGAGATACAGCCTGGTGACAGACGGACGGACAGCGATCTTAGTAAGAGGGTCCCGTTTTACCCTTTGGGTACGGAACCCTAAAAAGAAAATGGGGAATAACTTTTACTCAATCGAGTTTTTATTTTATCTTGCGTAGGTACTTACTGGTTGACTGAGCTCCCATCTGTTTCTGATGTGTATGATTGACTGCACTATGTTGTCACAGTCGTTGTGAATGAAGCTCAGAGGAGTCGACTCGTTGATGATAGATAGAGAGAACTGGTTGTCGTCGACGAGGCACACCTGTGGACAATAAATACTGATCAAACTATTACATAAAAAGGTACGCCATTAATACTTATATGGAAGTTTCGGTCTCTATTTCGGCCGTAAGTTTCGGTTTACGGCCGAAACCGATTTTGAAACTTCCATATAAGGCCATATTATCACCTTAAATGGAAGTTTCGGTTTCGGTTTCGGTCGGACTCTATTTTTCACCAATTTAAGAAAGAATGAGGTTCTCAATTCGACTGTACTTCCCGTTCATTTCGAGATGGCCGTCGTGCCTATGACGTGATTTTGTAAGGGTCGACAAATAAATTATAGTTTTTTACTATGATTTTTTTGAATTTTAAGATGTTGGCAATTTCCTTGATGGACTCAAAACATAGAGCTACATGGTCACTCACCTCATCAATTTCTGAGGCATAATATACATCATTTAGAAGAACAGGCAGACCAAGTACTTTGGTCTTCTCCACTGAAGTTATTTGAAGAGCTGTTGGTCCAACCTAGAACAAGAAGTAAATACCTACATAATATATTGTAGATAAAATAATTAGGTATAGGTAGCGGCGTGAAAGATGATCACAAACGTCACCTGCGCATTAGCTGGTTTTTCTGTCTCTTTCCTGTCTTTTGGACTATTCTCTATTACGTATTGTCAACTGTCTATTGTCTATTGGGCCAAAAAGGTACAGTCACGAGCATAAATATATTACCATGGACAGTTCTTCAACACCATCTTATTTCATGATTCATTCATTAATTTTATAATTAATGAATGAATCAGTTCGGTTATAATACCTGATTTAATGATTCATTCAGTATTTTAGGATATTTTAGGAGGTGAAAGTACTCATGAATATGATCAACTTTTATTATGCGACCGACACTGAAATATGAAAAAAAAATCAGCTGTTCCCTACAAAAATGCACTACAACACGATCAAAATGTATGGAACAACTGATTGTTTTTTTCATATTTCAGTGTCGGTCCCATAATAAAAGTTGATCATATTCATGAGTACTTTCACCTCCTAAAATATCCGCACTGGTTTTAATTTTACCCTGTATTTATGCTCGTGACTGTACATGCGCGATCTGTGATCAAGATCCCTGCCGATACTTATACCTACTCAATAATGATTCCAGGATTTCTTGTTTGTTTAAGGCTTCATGAGGCTAAAATTCCGGCTTTAACCGCGAAAATTAAGAAACGAATCTAAAATGGCGGCACTGATCATTCCCTCTCACTCGCACGTTATTGCTGTCTTTATTTATACACGTCGAGTATGAGTAAAGATAGCAATAACGTGCGAGTGAGAGTGCCGTCATTTTAGATTCACATCTTTATTGGCGCGGGTTATACACGCAGCGACTTGCTTGCGCAAACGAGATAGGGCGTTTGTGCGAAAATAAAAACGGTTTTTTTTTCATACATTTTAAAAAGTGGTGGGGATCGTTTTGCAAGCCTATTGGCTAAAAATCCGTTTAAAACCGAATTCGAATTGAAAACGTCTGTAGTGCACAAACGCCCGTAGGTAAATAAAAAATCGAACAAGTGCGAGTACTACTCGCACCCTAAGCGTTCCGAAGTATGCAATAGCGCCATCTATGCCGCTATTACATTATAGTAGATACATCATATTTGGATCATAGATGGCGCTACTGCATACTTATTTATAAGCAGATGGCCCCACTCATGGTCATGGCAGACAGACAACAAAGTGATCCTATAAGGGTTCCGTTTTTGCCTCTGAGATACGGAACACTAAAAAAAATAGATTACTGTGTGTGTGTGTGATATTCTCACCTTAATAGCGACTTTGGTATCCTTATGCGACAATTTGAGCGCATTGTTAAACACTTTGAGGTCCTCCTCTAACGCTAGAGTCGCGCCCGGCAGCTTCTGTTGTTCCACTTCTACGTACTCGCTGAGCCGGCTGTGGTTGTCTATGAAAATTAACTTGCGGTTACCCTGTAAGGAATATCATTGAATTAGGCTGTGTCCCCAATAGTCAAACTGTACCCCTATCATGAGTTTTTTTGAAGTATAGTTTCGTTAACGTAAGCATATTTTGAATTTAAAATACAGCAGTTCTGGAACATTTTGATAATATTTTATACAATTTGCACATTTTAAAAAATACAGAGAAATTATTTAAGTATTTAATTTAAATATTAGGTCTTTACCTATGAAATTGCCGTTCTGCAGTACTGGCCATTTCAAATCAAAATAATTTTTGTTTGGCTAAGAATTCCAATTTCAAATTAATTTTATTTTAAAAACATGGTTTTTTTTTTCCAAAAGTAGTCATTTGTTTATTGATTAGTGTTACATTTTCATCGCATTTCAATCTTTTTCGTCATCATGGATACGTTAAAAATTCGAGTAATTATGGAATACGAGTACCGTCGTGGCAGCAACGCGCACAAGCGGCACGCAACATCAATGACGTTTACGGAGCTAACACTACAAACCAACGCACCACCTGTTATTGGTTTGCTCGCTTCCGTTCTGGAAATTTCGACCTGAAAAATGAACCTCGCGGTCGTCCGAAGACTTTGGTTGACAATGACGAATTAAAGGTGATTGTGGAAGCTGATGATACACAATCTACGGCTGAATTAGCAGCAGCATTCGACGTTAGCGTCAAAACAATATTGGTCCATTTGCGTCAAATTGGCAAGGTAAAAAAGCTTGACAAATGGGTGCCCCACGAACTCAATGATCGCCAGCGCGAAGTACGCGTCGAGACGTGCCTTGCACTGCTCAACAGACACACAAATGAAGGAATTTTGAACCACATTGTTACCTGCGAAGAGAAATGGATTCTGTTTGATAACCGCAAGCGCTCAGCAAGTTGGTTGGATCCTGCTTCAGCACCTAAACAATGCCCTAAACGAAAACTTACCCCTAGAAAAGTGATGGTCACTGTTTGGTGGTCTAGCGCCGGTGTGATTCATCACAGCTTCTTACCAAACGGGGTGAGCATTACTGCAGATGTGTACTGTGAAGAACTGAACACAATGATGAAGAAGCTGGCACATCTCCAACCAGCATTGGTCAATCGCTCGTCTCCACTGCTCCTGCACGACAACGCGCGACCTGATACTGCACAGCAGACGGTCTCCAAGTTGCAAGAACTGGGGTTGGAAGCTCTCCGTCAGGGCGTACAAAGCCGATACGCCGCAAACTCAGTCGGCCGCTAACAGTTTGCCTATTGGGGACACAGCCTTAGGGCGGGTTGCTTCAAACCATCTGTATCCGTAAGTCAGTACGTAATCGTTAAGTCAGTATGAAATTGTCGTACAAGCCGCCATATTTGACGGTTACAGATACGTAACTGTAAGATGAAACAACATGGCCTTAGTAGAGACCGTTCCACGTAAGAATTCCCCTAGAAGTTATGTTGGCTGCCCTGAATCACAATATATTACAACGTTTTTAACGGTGTTGGTAGTTTTCTTTCAGCACCAATTCACTTTCTTTCTTCTTCTTTTTTTTAACGTCCTAAATATTATAATAAAACATAAATCTACAAAAAACACAAAACGATATGACCTAAATAGGAATGACAAGCCAACTTCTAGGAGAATTCTTACGTGGAACGGTCTCTAGGTATCATCAGCGGCAAGTTACGATGGCCGATTTGAAGTTTGTCCGCTCATAAAGTTTCGCAAAAATTGACAACTACTTTTGAAAGAACAATTGCTGTACTTTATTGTCAATAGTGACGCGTTACTATAAACTGTAAAGTAAAGCAGTTGTTTAATGGGGGGATATTTCCCCCTTAGGAACGATAAATTTACTGTAGATCATTGGCTTGGCTATTATTACTGCTATTTGACTACTTTTTAGCCAGACAGAATTGTAGTTTTTCGAAGCAATTTTTTCTTTGTAACATTCTAAGTTACAATATCATTTTTTAAGCAATATGTTATTTGACTACACTTACCCTAATATGTCTTCCATGTTTTACCAAAAAGCTTTAAAAAAAAATTTACCCTAACACGCCTTCTGTATGTTACCCAAGAGCAATTATAATTACCCTTACTTACCCTAAGTGAAATATCAACTGTGCTTGTAAAAGGCATCTATGGACTGCAATATAACTTACCCTAAGCGGCGCCAGTATAGCTTCATGGAACTTGGTGTACTCTCGCACCCAGCTATTACAGTTGTATATGTAGCACGCATGGATGTTAATATACGCCACCTCCGGCAGAACTGTGAACCATTTCTGGAGGAAATCCGTTCTGAAATTACGGAGATGTTAATATGTGTCGGTGAAAGCGAATAAGCGACATAACTCATTAACGGTGATAAGTGTAGTTAAAGGTTACGCAAAATTCGACTCTAATCTCCTTATTACAAGACATGGTTTACGATAGTCATGGTTTACGGTTATTGTTTATGATACAGATGACACCCGGTTTCGAAGCGAAAAGCTAAAATATGAGTCATGTCACTTTTCTTCCAAATAGCAATCGGCTAAATACAACAACAAAAAAGAGCATTTAGCAACTTACACCTGAGTTCTGAAAGGTTCATCTTAACATGTCGGTATAACAACTGAAGCAGCCATTATTATATTGATAAGTTATGGTGAACCACGAGCATCAACAATATACAGTGCATGGCGTGATTTTTAATTCTATGGCGTTAAGACATCCACGGCCGTACCACAAAAAAATAAACATCTGTTCAACACACGTTCAACACGAATGCTACCAAAAATAATAGGCAATTGTTTTAGCACTAACTTGTCTAAAACAAGTGTGTATTATTTTTAGTAGCATTCGCGTTTAACATGTCTATCTTTTTTGTGGTAAGGCCGCCATTGTTTATGTGTTGTCTCAAAGCCAATTGAGTATAGTATAGCTGTTAATAATAAGGTGTTATCAGTGCTTAAGGGTCCCCAAAACGATCATCTTCGATTGTCAATGTTTACGTATTAGCTACACGGATTACACCTAAACATTGATCAATCGCAATTCATAGTTTCCAGGACCCTTTGTAAGTATAATGAGTAAGGGTGATTTATAGTCGTGCTTACGCGCGCTTGTACCTATTCATAGTGAGACGCGTACGAGCCGCGTACGTTTGTATGGCTTATGAGCCGCGCTGGCCGCCAGCGCTGACGGTCAGGGCAACTATGAAATCACCCTCAGATCATAGAAAGAAGGAGATATGCCATCACAGCAAATTAGTACGGGACCAACTGATGCCACTTTTAGTACATTTTTCGACACAATTACGCGCATAATTAAGCGCTCCTTGTGAATAAAAAGATCTCCCACGCATTGAACATTCCGCACACCCTCAATCTAACACTGTTAATCGTCACTCAACACTAGCACTGAACTAAAACACTGTATTTATACCATTGATCGTGTTCGGTTCGTCGCTAGCGCGTACGTTTTTAATATGAGCAATTTGCTCAAGATCAGGCATCAAGCTCGATAGCGCCTTGGCACATCTCCTTGTTTCTATGATCTGAGAAATCACCCTTAAGCAACATGTCCAATAAGGACCTACAAGATCATAATACCCCAGCCAAACTCGATGTAGAATCATTATTCGTCTTTCAATTAGGTTCCGTCTTCCAGTCTCACTTGATGCGGCTGAATATCAGCAGAAGGTAAATTCTTGTAATTAATTTGATAACATGACTGAACTGAGATTAGATTTTTAACTGACTAAAAATGGTATTCTGCGTTCCTGACAGCACTGGTATAACACTGGATTGGTAGTTTGTCTTGGCGTAAGATTAAAAAGTAGATTGCCTGTTATCTCAGACCCACGTTTCGCCGACTATAGTACTATGCGAACAAAATAATAATAGGACTGACCTTGCGCCATATTGTGACGTTTTGTATTAAAACATCTATTACAATAGATTTGGTAAATCAAAGACTCAAGTGAAAAAAAAAACGTTATCGATTCGCAAATTAATTTTCTTTCTAAGACTTACTTTTCAAGTGATGGTTGACAGTTCGTGGTCATTGACGTTTCTGTTCTTATCGCGATCGCATAGTAGGTCTTTTTAAATAGAGAGAAGACTTTCTTTAAATAGTTTTTGGCTGGAGTATCAGAAATCATGCGTGTTCCACAAGCATCCTACCTCATCGCTCGTTTACATTAGTCGATATTGAACGACTCTGTAAAACCATGCATCTATTGAGCTAATAGGGACATTCATTTAAAGTTTTTTTATTGAATTACTTAAGAGGGACATATTATTTTTTAACAGTAAAAATGTCTTAGGTTTTCGCGATTCCTACACATTATAACGGATTAAATCCCGTGTATTATTGATTTTTCCTGACGTTTCGAACACTTTGCAGCGTTCGTGGTCGCAGGACGTCAGGAAAAATCAATAATATACGCGATTTAATCCGTTTAAACGAGTTTTATTACAATATTTTTAACCGGTTTCTGAAAGCCTATAAGGAGGTAGCCTGCGAAATTCATTTGATTTGTAAATTGCAGATACATTTTACGTTGTATGTTGATCAAAATTCAATACGCGACATTATTGATAGTATAGTTACTAAATAATAATCATCAAAATCATCATAGGTATACACAGGGTGGCAGGTTAAACAGTGGAAATATTTAAAAGGGTCATTGTACTCATCATTATGAACAACTTTTACTATGAGAAACACCTGAAACCGCGAAAAAAAAAATCAGCTGTTCCATACATTTATGTTCACTTAACCCAACAAAATGTATGGAACAGCAGATTTTTTTTTTCGCGATTTCAGGGTTGGTCCCATAGTAAAAGTTGTTCATAATGATGAGTACAATGACCTCTTAAAATATTTCCACTGTCTAACCTGCCACCCTGTATAGCTCTAGAAATTATTATTGGGGAAAATTTACATAATATGTTTCCACAAAACGTCGTATTTTTTATAGATTTTTAGAACTTTTGAGAGAAGTATAAAAACCGAATGGGCAGCATATCTATTCTGTACCGACACGCCGCGCGCCACTGGCAATTTGTTTGCGAACGTTCAAGGGAGAATGCCACGGTGAGATTCTCCCTCGAACGTTCGCAAACAAATTGGCAGTTCTGGCGGTGATACCGCGCGGCGTGTCGGTAGAGAACAGACAGGCAGTCCGTCTGTTCGTCATAATATACCTATTTTTAATAAAATTACAAGAATACGTTTTCAAAATATAGCAAAGACTATAGGAGAGAAAGACAGGCGCTAATAGGGGTAGGAACTACAGAAGTCGTTGTGAAATAACAAATTACTCTATATTACTAATAGTTCACTAAAATATTCATATGGTTCTCTTAAAATACTTGCTCAGATTAGATGTTGTTCAAAAAAGTACCTACGTATCAGTGGCGACGGGTCCCTACAATACGATTCCTACTGGCTTCCCTTTGAAAAATAGCAGAGGCAGTATTGCTTACTTTCAGGGACCGATTAATCGGTTTAAGGTTACCGGTTAAATCTCTAACCCATATTTTTGGTTAATCTTAATGCAGGGTTAACCCTTTAATACGGATACCGTTACCGGTTAATATTGCTGATTAACCCGAATGAAATAGAACAAAAATGAAAAAAAGGAACAAAAATGAACTCTATGCGTGAACCGGTTATTATTAGGCTGATTAACCCAGAATACGGGTTAACCTTAATGCAAGGTTTTTCACCTAACCCAAAAAAAATACCCGGGTTAACCCCTATACGGGTGACCTTTTCGGTCCCTGCTTACTTTTATTAATTAGCTTTTCGTGGCTAGGTAAGTATTTGTAGCTCCGGCTTACCTCTTACAAAAACTGACCCTTCGCCACTGCTACGTATAAGTAATTATTGTGTGAATGAAAATGAAAATAAATCTATACTAATATTATAAAGCTGAAGTTGTTTTTTCTTTTATTTGTTTGAACGGGCAAAGAACCATGGCCATTTTGGCCTCGGAAAAAACATTAATTCTTATAGAAATAATAATGTCACCAAAATGTCGTAGATTGTTAATGTAATTAATGGATGGCATCAGTTTATTTTTAAAAGCTGGGAAATAATAGATAAACGACTTCAAAATTATAAGATAATATGCTTGAAACAAAACGCAGGATAAAATATTTATTTATTTATTTATGAACGCATCCATATTTATTTACGTCCTTAAAGACGTCCAAACTTCTTCTAAAATCTAAATCGATTTTATTTCTGAATCTAAATTAAATCCCAGGCTGTATGCAACTGGATAATATGATAATATTATTTAACTTTAATAAAATGAAAAGCTATTAAGGTTTATTTGTACCTACCTACTTAAATTAGACCTCAATGTGAAAAACCACTCAATTCAAAATGCTACGGATTAATAAATATACCTACCGCATAAACTCAAAAACATTATACGTAATTTCTCGATTGTCCGTGCTTTAAAAAATATATTGAATGCCGAACGTAGTTCTATATAAATAGGCAAATAAAATGACAAATGTTTCATCGTTATAACTTTTATAAGATTTTCCGAGTCCAAGCATGTTAGGAAAGTGGCCATTGTTCTTTCTGGAACTACCAGTCGGGTTCAAACATTTTTTTTTTGTATATGATAGTCAGATTCATGAGGAAATAACATCACGCCACGGAGCCGAGCAACGGGGGTGAAACATTCAAGGTAGTCTCGGTAGTGTGTGTAATGTTTTCTTTATTAATCTATTTCTAGAGCCCGTCACAAACGTAGCTATAATATCTATACTTATAATAAGAATGTAAATTCCACGTGTCTGTACATTGCATATATTTGCATGAAAATAATATGGAGGACTAAGAATAAGTAATAAAGTAAATTTCTATCATTTTTAGAATTAATGTCTGTCTGTTTGTCTGTCGGTTTGTCTGTGTGTTTGAACACGCATCAAATCAATACAACTGAATTGATTATAAGGAAGTAGAAAGAAAGGTATAGGCAGTATCTTGAGGTAACATTTAGTCTTTATTTCATTAAAATCGGTCCATTCTATCAAAAGTTATTACAAAAAATCTATCAGTCAGGAGTAAGTTTGCTAACATGTATTATGCCGGGTCCACATAATGTATTTGTTCAATCCAATCACCGTATCTGTATCACCGACGCGTTTCATGCGAGTGGTGATACGTAATCATTGCAGTTAATTGGTAATAGGTAAGTGATATGTTAATTGCGTGGTGGTGATTGGTGATAGATGATATCAGATATGTGTCGTAACGATTGGTGAAACATTAGGGGTAAGATTGGTACTGATCGATTCTGTGTGCTGCATGGTGTTTGGTGTGGTGTGGTGGCATAATATTATTATTGTTTTTCGATTTTTATGCAGATGATGAAGTAGCATACCTACATATCATTGTTCTTTAATGAAATAACGACCCCATGTTATTTTCCGACTTCCACGCGGACGGAGTCGCGGGCACAGCTAGTATATTAATATATCGGTATAATGTATTGGTGACGTCATAGAAATATACAGGGTAAAATTAAAACCAGTGCGGATATTTTAGGAGGTGAAAGTACTCATGAATATGATCAACTTTTATTATGGGACCGACACTGAATTATGAAGAAAAAATCAGCTGTTCCATACATTTTGATCGTGTTGTAGTGCATTTTTGTAGCGAACAGCAGATTTTATTTTTTTCATATTTCAGTGTCGGTCCCATAATAAAAGTTGATCATATTCATGAGTACTTCCACCTCCTGAAATATCCGCACTGGTTTTAATTTTACCCTGTATAACTGCGTGTGTGGTCACTCGAAATTTTATATAGAAAATATGTCGTAATATCTATAACAAGAACACGAAAAATCCTATTCGTCTTAATATTCTTTCTGAACAACATCCAAAAAGAGCTTACATTTCAAGAGTCCCAAATTCCAATCTAGACAAAAACCCGACTAATGTAAACTCGCCTATCCTACAAAGTATGATCATCACCTGAACCTGTTGTCAGAGTTGGTGTGCGTGAAGTCCACGATCAGCTCGAACGGCTGCTGGCAGAACGGCTTCAGCGTCAGGATCACGTGGTAGATCAGCAGGTCCGCGTTCACCTCGCCTATTCTGTAGGGGGAGGGGAAATTGAACTACTGAGCGAGGGGTTTCAGGTTCGACCCCCGGGCCAGAAAAAATCTCAGCAGCTCGGAATCTGGATTTGGGCAACATGCGACTCCAAGGGCGTTGCCAGGTACAAGCAGAAACCATCAGGTGCAGGAGGACCCCTAGCAAAGATTGACTAAGTGTAAACTACGAGCATCCTCCCTTAGGGGCGACGCAGACGACAGACTCGATCGCACAAAGTCTGTCGTCTGCGTCGCTCCTTATGGGGATCATCTCGTACTCCTTTCCTCCACAGAAATACCTTTCCCCTATGTATACAGTATTAAGCAGTATATTATTTTTGTTTGCCTGCCTCCCCCCCCCCTCCCCCCCCGAACAAAATTCTGGCTACGCCCTTGTGGGACTTAAAATATAAGTAGTAAATTGTAGGCATACTAATACACCTCTGCCTTTCTTTTCGGGAATACAAGCGTATTATAATTATTAAATTTATTGAAAAAGCAATCAAATAAAAAATACTGTCCGACTGAAACACGATTTTTAGTCGAAACCGAAACCGAATATTCGGCTCCTCTTCTAGTTTCGGCCGAAACCATAACCAACTTTGTGAAATTTTCACTATACCTTAAAATCTAGTGTTTTTCCTAGCTTGGTAACAGATTATTCAAATAGATTGAATAAAAGACAACATAAAAAATACCTTTAGTTTTGGAATGCAATGTAGGTATACAATTATTAAGAAAGAAACCCATAAAACTACAACTTATATCAACTAAATTAAGTTTCAGTTTCAGTTTCTTCGAGCCGAAGTTTCGATCACTATTTGGCCGTAACCGAAACTGGCCGAAACCGAAACTTCGGTCGGTCTCAAAAATGTACTCACTTATATCTCCTTGAAATGAAATAAAACACAGGATTGCCCAGTTTACTGGTGCCCGCCTGGTAGAATATGTTCAGGCTCTTGATGCTCTTGAATTCCTCCTTCTTATGCATGTTGTGCTTCACTATGAACTCCTCGAAGTTGGTGGAGGAGATGTCTATGGACGACCAGCGCGCGTATGACGAGAAGAGGAGACTTGACGTGCTGGAAGACAGACTGGGTGGCAGTCATTTTGTTATATGAGATGGAGAATAGAAGCCCGATTCTTGTAAATAATGTTCAAAATATAATTCCGATTTGGTTCCTATACAAGGTGGCAGGTTAAACAGTCGAAATATTTTAAGGGGTCATTGTACTCATCATTATGAACAACTTTTACTATGGGACCAACGCTGAAAACGCCAAAAAAAATTCAGCTGTTCCATACATTTATGTTCACATAACTCAACAAAATGTATGGAACAGCTGTTTTTTTTTTCGCGATATCTGGGTTAGTCCCATAGTAAAAGTTGTTCATAATTATGAGTACAATGACCCCTTAAAATATTTCTACTGTTTAACCTGCCACCCTGTATAATCTCAATGCCTTAAATGTCACAAATGGTGTTCTCATAAAGGTACTAAATGACAACGCCAAACAGTGGAATGCGCTGCCCGAGTGGGTGTTCCCCGACAGTTACAATCTGGGTGTCTTCAAGTCGACAGTGAATCGGTTTCTTCTAGGCAAGCGTGCTCCATCGTAGATCGCATCATCGCTTAACATTAGGTCAGATGGCGGTCAAACGCAAGCCTATTATCAAATAAAATAATAATAAAAAAAAACGTCAAACGGATAAGAGACTACCATTTGTGACATTGAGACGAACCAAAACGGAACTGTATTTTGAACATTTTTATTTACGAGAATTGGGCTTTAGACATGACTCGCGAGCTCGCGATGCTTTGCTAAGGCGGGTCTCATGACGTGTTCATTGAACATCGAACATGTTTAATGAACAAAAAGGGGCGTGGCCTACGCGTTTTGTTTAGCAAAATCACTCGACCACGTGACGGAAAACATGTTCGATGTTCAATTGAACACGAAAACACGCCGCAGGAGACCCGGCTTTAGAGTCTGAAAGTCGGGTGAAGCTTAATCTACTATATAAAAATAAGTCGGGTTTTCCTTCCTGACGATATAAGTCCAGAACGGACGAACCGATTTCCACGGTTTTGCATTCGTTGGAAAGGTCTCGGGCTCCGTGAGGTTTATAGCAAAGAAAATACAGGAAAATTTTAAGAGAAAAGCGGGAAAATCTTTTTTCACATACAGCGCCATCTCTGATACATAGCATGTACTACGGTGGCAAAACGGAGTTCGCCGGGTTTGCTAGTTAGATATAGATAGATGTTTTACGAACGTTTTATAACGGGTGTCTTAGTAAGAGTGCACTTTTTCATTTTAAAATAAAAACAAGTATTTTATGACAGAGTTGTGATATTTTATTGTATTGTAAAGAAGACATGTCCCGATTAAGTATGGAATAAAATATCCGGCAAATGACCCCCACGGCTACGATGACAGGCCATTATGCTTTTCATGAAATTTTCCATGACTTTTGCAGAGATGTGGCTGTATCTCACCGATGACGCGTTGGATTTCCGATTTGAGCTCAGGAATTGTTTCGGGTTTATTCGCATAAACCCGAGATTTCACAAAACCCCAAAGAAAAAAATCGCACGGCGTTAAATCGCACGATCTTGGTGGCCAGTTGACATCAGAATTTCGTGAGATAATGTGTTGCGAGCGGTTACAGCGTAACTTTCCCCATTTATGTAATGAGTTTTCACAATTATAACGCGTTGTTCTTTCGAAAAGCGCTCCATTTTTAATAATCGGAATAAACAGAGGTGACAGCTGTCAAATTTCAGAGTTGCCACTTGCAGGAAAATAAAAAACTTTTTTAACAAAAAATAACCGACTTCAAAAATCCACTACAAAGAAAATAATAATTTTGGTTTCGGAAGTCGGTGGCTTTGGTTTTTGTTTGCTTTTTTTTGCCACCGACTTCCGAAACCAAAATTATTATTTTCTTTGTAGTGGATTTTTGAAGTCGGTTATTTTTTGTTAAAAAAGTTTTTTATTTTTCCCTTTTTAGTTCTTTATCCCGTGTTAGATTACTTTCACGAATTCGTTCAACAGTAAATCTTCTACGGAGTGTGTACATTTATGCCTATAACTTTGTACATAGGAATGATTACATAATGTATTATATACTAAAACCTTCCTGAAAGTATGTAGATTACGTTAGTGAAAACCCCATCCAAATCGAATCAGTAGTTTTTGAGAAAATCGCGCACATACAAACATACATACATACATACTTACATACATACATACATACGGGACGAATACAGAACCTCCTTTTTTGAAGTCGGTTAAAAAAAAATCCAATTTTAAAAAGTGCACTGTTACTGAGACACCCTTTTTTCACTGCGTTAGGATAAATACCGCCGGATACCGAATGCAGAATATTATTTTTTCTAGATTTCTTGTATCGTCAGATATAAAACTTACGATTCAATCGGCTTATGTTCTGGGGGTCCTAAGTAAGCGAGCAGTGTTGCCATCTGAAACAAAAAACCGTATGGTTTAACGGTTTACACAGGCCTCCTGTCAGTTGTAGGGTAATATTTAAAGTTTTATGCAGACGCCTTAATTGGTTACCCTTTGCTAAGGTGTTTGTATGCGTTGGGGGTACTCAAAGGCAAAGTCAAAGTCAAAGTCAAAGCATTTATTTCAATTAGACCAATTACAGGTACTTTTGAATTGTCAAGGAGTCTGTCAGTTAGTCATAATGATGAAGCTAGATGCCCGTTCCAAAGCGTAGATTCCTATGGAGAAGAACGGGCAAGAAACTCCATGGTTACTCTTTTAAATCAAATGATTACAATATCATGGTTACATTGCTTTTGTCGGAAATAACACAAATATGAGAGAACAATGTAAAAGTCTAGAATAATAGTAAACACAACTCCAAATATTAGCCATAGCAGTTCAGAGATGACCAGTCCCAACAGACGGCACCCGTTCACGAACATGACGCATGAATCAGCGCCATTTAGCTCAACCATTTTAAAGGGAACCGAATGACCCAACGCATGCGCCACCATCAGCAAGACATTTTAGTGAGCATGACATACTCTCAACCACCAGGCGACATTCAATTAAAATCTTAACTAGTTAATGGCTACACTGACGGCAGATGCCGTCAATTTACATTTGAGACATTTACACAGATGTGTAAATGTCTCAAAAATAGTTAAACAAATTGATGAGCTCAAAGACAATGTTCAAAAATGTTTAGAAGTTCCCGTGATCAAACGCAAACTGTAGTTCAGAATTAGCTGGTCTAGTCCGCAATGTAGTGCTACGCCGTAGTTAACACTGGCTACGCCGTAGCACAGAGCTAGCTACGCTTGTAGCAACGTACACGCTACGCTACACAGCGCGAAATACTCCGTTTCCTCATCGGGCCGCGTTTTGAAGGTGTGTGCGGTGTGGACCCACACCCAGCTATTGAAACAGCAAGTTTCCGTGGTACAGAATCAGCTAGTCCGTAATCTAGTGCTACGCCATAGCACAGAACAAGCTACGCCGTAGTAACGCTACGCTTCAAATCGCGAAATACACCGTATCCTCGCCTATTATTGAATCTTACCTTATCAAAAGGCCTTCTCCCAACAGCCTTATGGTCCCTGCTGCAGGGTAGGTAATCTCCGATCCTCTCCTAATGGTTCCACAGCAGTCTGTGCAGCGCCACCACATTGGCGTCGCTGATGAAGGACAGGTTTTGCGAGGTCTGGTCTATTGACTCGCAGTCGACGCTATTTACTACGCCGCAGCACAGAAGAAGTGACGCCGTAGGACAGAACTAGCGACGCCGTAGCACAGAACTAGCGAGACGCCGTAGCACAGAACTAGCTACGCCGTAGCACAGAACTAGCGACGCCGTAGCACAGAACTAGCGAGACGCCGTAGCACAGAACTAGCTACGCCGTAGCACAGAACTAGCGACGCCGTAGCACAGAACTAGCGAGACGCCGTAGCACAGAACTAGCGAGACGCCGTAGCACAGGAGAAGTGACGCCGTAGGACAGAACTAGCGACGCCGTAGCACAGAACTAGCGAGACGCCGTCGCACAGAACTAGCGACGCCGTAGCACAGAACTAGCGACGCCGTAGCACAGAACTAGCGACGCCGTAGCACAGAACTAGCGACGCCGTAGCACAGAACTAGCGACGCCGTAGCACAGAACTAGCGACGCCGTAGCACAGAACCAGCTACGCCGTAGCACAGAACTAGCTATGCCGCGCGTAGGACAGAACTAGCTATGCCATAGCACAGAACTAGCTACGCCGTAGCACAGGACTAGCTACGCCGTAGCACAGGACTAGCTACGCCGTAGCACAGGACTAGCTACGCCGTAGCACAGGACTAGCTACGCCGTAGCACAGGACTAGCTACGCCGTATCCTCACCTCGTATCGAAACTTACCTTATCAAAAGGCCTCCTGCCGACCGCCTTATGGTCTCTGCTGCAGGACAGGTAGTCTCCGATCCTCTCCTGGTGGTTCCACAGCAGTCTGTGCAGCGCCACCACGTTGGCGTCGCTGATGAAAGATAGGTTGTGCGATGTCTGGTCTATTGACTCGCAATCAGACGCTATTTGGATGAAGAACCTGAACAAAAAGGAAAAATAATTTTATTGTTCTTCGAATAATTACTTATTTTTAGGGTTCCGTACCAAAATGGTAAAAAAGGAACCCTTATGGTGCGACTTCATCTGTCTGTCTGTATGTCACGGCTACTTATTTCAGCAACTACTAATGCTATCGACTTGAAATTTGGAGCAGTTATAAAAAAAAAGTTAACAAATGTTTTTATTTTCATTCATACAAGTATACTAATACCTTACAGGGGCTGTCTCAATTTTTGTAATGAACAACAATGTATTTGATACAATAAAAACATTTTTTTTTTTTTTTTTTTTTTTCATTGCAAATGGCGGCGAAGTGGAAGTAAAAAATCATAAGTCCTAAGTATTTCACTCACTTGCGTCCAGCTTCAAAGTGCGCCCTCAGGAAGTGGTTGAAGGGCAGCATATGCTGTTCTTTAGAGAACTCCACGTGGTTGGCGATGTTTTGAAGGATTTTGGACATCAGCATCAGGCCTCGCTTCACGTGGGATGGCACGGGGCGGTTCACTATGCCCATCTCTTGGGGGGATACTGGGGGAGATAAAAATATGTTACATGGGTTACCTGCACAGAGTATAGTGATACGGGTATCTTTTTAAGAGAAGATGGCATGGTAGTGTAGAGGTTTTAATGTGAAGTCTTAGGGCGGGTTGCTTCAAACCATCTGTATTCGAAAGTCAGTACGTAATCGTTAAGTCAGTATGAAATTGTCATACAAGCCGCCATATTTGACGGTTACAGATACGTAACTGTAAGATGAAACAACATGGCCTTAGTAGGCTGGTTAATTTTATCGTCTATGAGACAAGCAATGACTTAATAATTATGAATTAAAGTACCCGTCACGAGAAGCTATAAATTATGTAAACAAACATCTTTTACTAAGTAAACATTTTATACTGCGAGATAATAATAAATTGAACATATTCAATCGACATGAAATATAGACGTGTTATATGAAAGTAACAACCTATTTAATTTAGTCGGATCATATTTTAACGACGCAAAGCGCTATCGTTTGTGTTTCTTGGTACCGGAACGCGTCCGTCGCAGGGATTGTAAACTATCGGGACGCCATTTTGAAATAAACGCGTCATTCGAGTTTCGAATGCGTACGAGTTTGTTTCATTGCTTTGCATATATCGCGGATCTGGTTGTTATTGTTAATTTTGTTATTGTTTCGTTATCACTTTTTTATTGTTGTTACTTTAATTGTTGCGTTAATTTTATTTGTTATTACGTATAATGGAGCCAGTAGCCAGTACATCTAAGGAAATAAATTCGCCACGAAAAAAACGTCAAAAGGTGCGTAATACAATTTATCTAAAATATATAATAAGTAAAAAGAAAGAGTTGTTTGTTCAAACGCGCTAATCTTTGGAAACTTAAGGTTAATATTAGAAGTAGGTTTTAAATTAAACAAATTCATTTTTTTTGTTGGTCCAAATGTTGTGAACTCCTGAACACTTGTTTACAAAATTTATAGCTTCTCATGACGGTTACTTTAGATAGAATAGGTTGTGACATAGAAAAAACAGTAGAGGCTTGACATCGGCCGTGATCGAAACTCGTCGTGCTTTTCTACTTTGTCTGTAATTTATTTCTAAATACACGAATATCAAGCTCAGACGCGAGTTTCCGTTCCCCTTACCTCTAGCTTCTACAGTAGCGACTTCCTAAACTGGTTTTACACATAGGTAGCATTAATGTGATCTTTTTAAAGGAGGTTTTTACTTTATTTAGAAGAGTTTTTTTTCACCATAGGCGTGCATTTTTTTGGTTTTAATAGGTATTTATGTTCATTTTTGATGAATTTAACGGTCGGTTGCAGAAAGATTTAAATTTTAATGGAGGCATTACCCATACAATTTCTATCGTTAAAGTCTCCTTTAAAACTTAATGACCTTTTCTGCAACTCAGCGTAAGTGAGTTAATGTCGTTATTAAAGCAAAACATACATTAAAAATCACTTACATCAATGAAAAAGCCTGAGCTTTTAAAAGTCTGGAGCCTGAGCTTTCTCAGGCTCCAGACTATCTCTGTACCGAATTTCATTTGAATCGGTTCAGTAGTTTAGGCGTGATTGCGTAACACACAGACAGACAGACAGAGTTACTTTCACATTTATAATCCTTTAGTAAGGATTTTTGTTCATTTTTCATTGATGTAAGTGATTTTTAATGTATGTTTAGGCTACTTTTTAATGCGAAAAAAGGGCTGTAAAGGGTTGAAATAGGGCATGAAAGTTTGTATGGAAATTACGTAATTTTTAAAGCTAGAAGCTTGAAACTTATTTTTGAGATTTGGGTAGGGTAGTAGGGTAGGTGTAGGGTAGGTGTAGGGTAGAAGTAGGGTAGGTGTAGGGTAGGCGTAGGTAAGGCGTAGGGTAGGCGTAGGGTAGGTGTAGGATAGGTGAAGGGTATGTGTAGGGTAGGTGTACTAAACTTTACGCGTGCGAAGCCCGGGCGGGTCAGCTAGTACTCTATAAAACGAAAAAAATGCGTCGGGCTTGCCCTCTAGGCACGCCACTATTTTTAGCTAATACTCCATTTCTAGCAAAGGAAATAATTTTTATAAACATACCTATAGCTGGGTTGATGAATCTCAGGAATAGAACAGTGCCGACAGCGCCAACGCTTGTCTGCGGGAATTGCGCGAACCTCTTGCTAAGTACCTGCATACATAGATTATTTTGAACCGACGTCAAAAAAGGAGGTGGTGTTCATTTCGACTGTATTTTTAGGGTTCCGTACCTCAAAAGGAAAAACGGAACCCTTATAAGATCACTTTGATGTCCGTCTGTTGTGTTAAGCGCCATCTATGAGAATAATGCTTGCTACTGCTGGTTAATGCTGTTCAACTATATTCTCATAGATGGCGCTATTGTGCCATCATGTTTTTATATGTCTGAGGAAGGTACGGAAGCCTCAGTGCGCGAGTCCGACTCGCACTTGGCCAGTTTTTTTTGTGTGTATGTTACACGATTTTAATGATTCGATTATGAACCAATTTTAATGATTCTTATTTTACTTTTACATTTGTTAGAGGAAATTCGCGCGGTGGTACCATATTTTGATTAACTTTGGCGAATAGATTTTTAACCAGCTTCCATAAAAGGTATTTCATTAACTTCACCAATGTTGACGATGTATTTAGTCAAACAGCAAAAATACATTTTTTTATATTTAAACATACTATTAAAACGCTTCAAACTCCGGGCTAGGGTTCCGGTCCCGGGTCTCCGTTCCCGGGGTATGACAAAATCCCTATTCCCGGGAATTCCCGAGAATAATAAAATTTTATTCCCGGGGTCGCAGGAACATAAATTCCCCGCACTGCACTTTGCCGACCCGGGAGTTGAACCCACACCACCCAACTCACCTGATATAAACAATGGCACATGCTTCGCAGTTGTGGCGGGAACTTTTCAGCTGAGCCCACGATCCTATCGAACACTTCTTTGGTCAAGTCTATGAGGTTAGACCTGTTCATTTCTATGTCTTGGTTTGGATCCAGCCTGAACCAAACAAAAAAAACAATTAACAAAAAATATTTGAAAAAATTGTCTTTATACAAACATTATGTATAATAATACATATACTATTATAACCCTTGACCGCACGGTTGTCGCAGTGGCTGAGAGATTGGCTGCTGCGAGACGTGTCGCGGGTTCGATTCCCGCATTGCACACAGGTCTGGCTGTTTGTGTATGTGAAATTTGTGATTGTAAGCGCACCCACGACACAGGAGAAATACTAGTGTGGGGCAATGTTTAAAAAAAATAATAAAAAAAATATACCTAATGTTCATATTCGTATGAGTTTTCTGTATACTGTGCATAGTAATGTTTGTGAATACGGGGGTAAACCACAAATTTGGTTTGAAATCAGTCAGAACCTAAGATTCAGCCCCTCTGAATACGCTACTGCTCGAACCTCAATCTTATTCAAGAGTTGTATTAAACTTCAGAAATATCTAGTCAAGATCTTCCTGTTGATGAAGAGCATCTACCATCTAAAGTCTAAAGGCTTGATCCACTTCGAAACTTATATTCCCTCGATTCTAAACCTTATCCAAGAGTGTTGAATAGAACTCCAGAAAAATCTGAAGGTCTTCTAATTGGTGAAGAGCATCTAACATCTAAAGGTATCTGGCAACATCCACTTCGAAAGCTATCTTCCCTCGACCTTATCCAAGAGTGTTGAGTTACAACTCCAGAAAAATCTGAAATCCAAGATCTTCTTATTGATGAAGAGCATCTAACATCTAAGGTTACCTGGCAGGGTCCACTTCGAAGCTAATATCCCCTCGTTCATCGGCCTGGTCGAGGAGTGCGGTGATGAGAGGCTCTAGCAGGTTCTGGAGGTATGCATAGCCGTAGATCTTGAAGCAGAATGCCATAATCTTGCTGCCCAGGGAGTTGCCGCGGAACAGGGTTTGCATGCAGTCTGACACCTGGGGATGATGAATGATGTACTGGATATTTACAATATATTGTTAAGATTTTAGTATTATGCATAAATATTTAGAGTTTCAAAAAGGATGGATTCTAAAGTTCAACTATTTTCAATTTCAATAAAATTACATGACATAAAATAAAATAGCTTTTCAGGAACTGGAGTATAATAATTAATAACATTTAAACTTCCAACCAAAATCAGGTCAAAAATTACACCAAATTAAGTACATCAAAAAGGTTTCAGAACGACGATAAGTATTAATAAATAATACTAAAAAAAATGTTAAAACTGCCTTCCAAAGATCACAATAATTTTGGTTTAATTTGGCATCGACTTCTGAGACTGTTTTCACATGGTTTTCACTCAACATTATTGTGATTTTTTTTAAGTCGGTTTTTACGTTTTTAGGGTTCCGTACCAAAATGGTAAAAAAGGAACCCTTATGGTGCGACTTCGTCTGTCTGTCTGTCTGTCTGTCACACCTGCTTATTTCAGCAACTACTTATGCTATCGACTTGAAATTTGGAATAGTTATAAAGAATGCTTGTTCAACTTTATTGCAAATGAAAAAAGTCCAAAAATATTTTAATTTTCATTGCAAAAGGGGCCGGAGTGGGGGTCCAAAATTTTAAAGTGGGGTTACTAGGTCAAGTGACATATCATATGAAAAGGCTTGATTTGCACATTTCAAAATATATTTTTATTTTATTTTATGTCTCACAGTTTTCGACATATGATGAAAAATGTCCAAAAAAATACCATTCCCCCCCCCTTATCTCCGAAGTTTGCGGAGCGAAAAATCTGAAATAATTAGAGTTGATAGGAATTGACCCAAATATGGCACCAAAAATAAAACGATGTTCCTAACTAGTACAGTTTTTTCAAAATCATCAAAAATCCTTCACAAACAAACTTAGTTATGCGGTCCGGATTTTTTCACTTTATACGTCCAAAAATGATACGGAACCCTCGGTGCGCGAGTACGACTCGCACTTGGCCGGTTTTTTTTTGTTTTGGTTTGATTTGGCATCGACTTCTGAGACTGTTTTCACATGGTTTTCACTCAACATTACTGTGATTTTTTTGAAGTCGGTTTTTACTTTTTTTTTAATTTTTAAACATTTCTATTTTCGATCGCGAAACAAAGATACAACAACAAAATAATACACACGAATTGTACACTTACTTATTTTTGAAGTCGGTTAATAAGATCGTAAAATCATTTGAAACTACATTAAAAACTCATCCATCTGTGTTAAAATTTAAGGTTGCAAATTGCATACTTAAAAACATCCACTCACCTCAACCTCCCTATAGAATATGTTCCACAGCAGCGGCGCTAGCAGATGCTTGGCGTCGAACAGCGTGACGAACACGCGAGCCAACTCGTCCATCTGAGATGTGCTCACCACGTTAGCTAAAGCCATTGCTATGGGGAGCTCGCCCTGTGGACAATGACAAGTCTCACACGTATATACTGCACTTGAAATTGAAATAACAGTAGACATACAAACCCTATTTGCAGTTTATTCAACCGAATTTTACAAGCTTTTATTTAACTTGCCGTGTGTGTACCGGGCGAAATCTTGCAACTGAATTTTAGACCAGCAGCCTAATTGCTTAACTCAATTTCTTTCGCCATGGCTTTCATTTGACAGTTCAACAAAATCCATTGCGGCGTTGAGCTAGTTAAAGGAGCACGGATTAACAATCATACGGCGTAATCTCTGATCATAGAAACAAGGAGATGTGCCAAGGCGCTATCGAACTTGATGCCTGATCTTAAGCAAATTGCTCATATTAAAAACGTACGCGTTGGCGACGAACCGAACACGATCGATGGTATAAATACAGTGTTTTAGTTTAGTGCTAGTGTTGAGTGACGATTAACAGTGTTAGATTGAGGGTGTGCGGAATGTTCAATGCGTGGGAGATCTTTTTATTCACAAGGAGCGCTTAATTATGCGCGTAATTGCGTCGAAAAATGTACTAAAAGTGGCATCAGTTGTTCCCGTACTAATTTGCTATGATGGCATATCTCCTTGTTTCTATGATCTAAGGACGTAATGAATGTCAAAAATAATGCCATGGTGATAGCAAGTGAGTTAGGTACGCAATTCGGGTGCAGTTCCTTTTAACCGATTGAGCTGACATTTAAAACGCATACGTCACTCAGGTGAGAATGCAATAATATGGTACCATGGAGGTGGTCTCATGATGGAGCCGGGAGGTGGCTATAGGAACTCCCTAACTTCTTACCATAACTCCGTCATGTTTGTCTTGAAAAGTACTATAGACCTATACCTCAGATCATAGAAACAAGGAGATATGCCATTCATAGCAAATTAGAACGGGAACAACTGATGCCACTTTTAGTACATTTTTCGACACAATTTCGCGCATAATTAAGCGCTCCTATTGAATAAAAAGATCTCCCACGCATTAAACATTCCGCACACCCTCAATCTAACACTGTTAATCGTCACTCAACACTAACACTAAACTAAAACACTGTATTTATACCATCGATCGTGTTCGGTTCGTCGCCAGCGCGTACGTTTATAATATGAGCAATTTGCTCAAGATCAGGCATCAAGCTCGATAGCGCCATGGCACATCTCCCTTGTTTCTATGATCTGAGACCTATGCGATGTCCATGGTCTCATGATGGAGTTTGGAAGAGATCATTATAAAAGCCTGTTCACATAAAACTTTTTACTTCTATTGCTTTGGCGACATGACAAATGACGGCTACATTAAACAGTTGGTATTGCAAATATGTTTTTGCTTTTACTATCATCCTTATGTATGAGGAATAGCAGTCAAAATCGGCAAAACAAACTGTAAAAGGGTTTGTTATAATGTCTAATGTTAGTTATTTCAAATGAAGTTTAGATATTTAACACTAACAACCTCTTAGGACTATATTGCTAGCATCATAAACAACCATTTTTGTTTTATGACTTTTTATAGTTTAGTTATAATAGTGCCTAGAGAGTAGGGCCTGCCACTAACCGGGCACAAATCCAGTCTCCGGGCCGCTACCGAGAATTTCCTAACGGAAAACCCCACACACTCTGCCTGGCCCGGGGATCGAGCCAAGGACCCCAAGCTCAGAAGTCGCGCTTGCGACCACTACGAAGCAGTAACGCGGGTTAGTAAACTTAAGCCTACGACGGACTTTTTTACGCGCGTTAAAAAACAGTAGTTTTGGAGGTAATTGACATAAAACGACGCCGCGCGTGCTATTTTGTTGAATAGGTATAAAAGCGAAAGGGCAGAAAACGTCATCGCTTAAAATTTCTCTCAGTTCACTCGTACGGTAAGCCGCATTAAGGAGCTCCGTACCAAAAGTCGTAGGCGCTTGTCAAGGCGCGTGACACCCGCGATTCAACGCCTAGCGCCAAGCGTTGAAAATCCAATAGTACGCGATTTAGAACTCGGCGTAAAAAAAAGCGTTGTCGTGCGAACAGGGCCCCAATTCTGCTATTGCAATGTAAGAATGGTGTCATAATGACACCATAACGGTCAAAATGTAAGCGGTCATTGGCTTAGAGTAAGGGCGGGTTGCTTCAAACCATCTGTATCCGTAAGTCAGTACGTAATCGTTAAAAGTCAGTATGAAATTGTCGTACAAGCCGCCATATTTGACGGTTACAGATACGTAACTGTAAGATGAAACAACATGGCCTAAGACTATCTCTTTCGTCATTGGTCAAAACGATGTCATTGAGAGACCATTCTGAGACGATTATGACAATTGCATTAGCAGACTTGGGCCCAGATGTATCGTTTCCCATTTGTTTCATACGGGAGCTTTTCTTAACGCGCGTAAAACTATGGCTAACTGTTATTTGAAGAACCCGTCTACCACAGAAACCGGCAAACATCTTGAAAAATACCTTAAACAAGGTGTAATTTTAGTCAGTCGAAATACGAACAGGGGTCATTGTAATCATCATTATAAACAACTTTTACTGTGGGAGCAACCCTGAAAACGCGAAACAAAATCAGCTGCTAACATTTTGTTATGTGAACACAAATGTATGGAACTGCATTTTTTTACAGGATATATATATAATCAAGGAAATTGTAATTTTGTTGGTAAAAGAGTAACCATGGAGTTTCTTGTCCGTTCTTCTCCATAGGAATCTACGTTTTGGAACGGGCAACTAGCTGCAACTAACAGACAAACTGACTGACAACTATTGCTTGAGAATTCAAAAGTGCCTGTAAATGGTCTAATTGAAATGTTTTGACTTTGACTTTGTGCAAACTTTCCCACTACCGCTTTTTAGGGTTCCGCACCTCAAAAGGAAAAACGGAACCCTTATAGGATCACTCTGTTGTCCGTCTGTCACCGGACCATAAGTGGAGCCATCTGCTCATAGATGGCGCCACTAGAAGTATGCAGTAGCGCCATCTATGATCAAGATATGATACTTATATCCACTATGATGTAATAGCGACATAGATGGCGCTATTGCATATTTCGGAACCTTCAGGGCGCGAGTCGTACTCGCACTTCTCCGGTTTTTTCAAGATATTTGCCGGTTCCTGTACCAGGCTACAATACGCAGCAGTAATATTTACACATCGAATTTGATACACATAATCGGCTAGCTCCGGCTTTGTAGATCGTCATATCCGTCACTAATAAACTCATAACTATGCGACGTTTTGTCGCCGACTTGTTTATTAGACACCGGACTGTTAGTACTTCGTGCGACAGAGATGACGCTCTATCAAGTCGAAGCTAGCCGATTATCTTTCTAAAGCTCAATGTGTAATATTCTACTGTAACGAAAACTAAAACCATAGCTTCAGTACCTTGGCGTTACAATAAATATTGCGTCGTACTTTGAACTGCAGAATATCAAAACAAAGTCGTATTTTTAGGATTCTGTACCTCAAAAGGAAATACGGAACCCTTATAGGATCACTTTGTCGTCCGTCTGTCCGTGGTAGGAAGAAGTATGTAATAGCGGCATCTTGCTCATAGATGGCACTATTGCGTTGTATCATTTAACTACAATTCTAAATACATAATCAAGTTTATGCGGAACCTTCAGAGCCTATTCGCACTTGTTCGTTTTTTTTAAAAGTACAGCGCAAAATGTTAACGCTAAGGGGTTCAGAATAAGGTATTGAACCCATGGTTTTAGTTTTCATTATGCTGTCACTTACATCCCGTATACTGTAATATGCGATCGCGATAAGTATAGGAACGTCAATGACCTCAAACTGTCAACTATCACTTGAAAAGTAAGTCTTACAAAGAAAATTAATTTGCGAATCAATAACTTTATTTTTTTTTTCACTTTATTTAACCGAGTCTTTGATTTACCAAATCTATTTTAACAGATTTTTAAAACAAAACAGCTCAATTTTCAATACAAAACGTCACAATACGGCGCAAAGTCAGTCCTATTCTTATTTTGATCGCATATCGCATAGTGCACATTGTAAATTCCTTACCTTGTCAGATATCATGGTGACCAGCTGCACGAGTTGTTCGAATCTGTCGGCGAGGACTGTCTCCGCCAGGGTGTCGAACTCCGTGCCCTGTTGGAGTATCTTTGTGAGGACTTCCATGAAGGCTGCCCGGGTTTGTAAGTCGCGGTGGTAGCCTAGGTCTGTGAGGGAAAGGGTTAGGTTATAATAGGTGTTAAAGTATGAAGTTACTTTAGTTATTAAATATATAAGTGATTCTCAAAAATCATATGACCCGAGCGGGATTTGAACCCGCGACCTCTGCCGAACCGCGGCTAGTGCTCTGAACCAACTGAGCTACCGGGTCTCGCCCGACTCATCTGAAATTTGAGACCCCTTTGTAATACGCTTCTTAGGAGCGTTTGGCGACATCTATCGGAAAACTTATGCAGTCTTTCCAACTCAATACCATGTTATGCTTCTATTAAGTTATTAAATATATAAGTGATTCTCAAAAATCATGATGAAGTTGCTGTTGAAGAATGCAAGTATGAAGTTCACGTAGTGGCCTATACGTTAAAACGGCAACTTCATACTTTAACACCTAATACAGGTACCGGCACCAATCATGAGCACAATCTTCATCTGCGGCACAGTCTCTTTGGCGGAATGAAGAAGACGGGGGGCGCCGAGTCTGCACGCGATTGGTTCGTCAGTCGATGCTCGTCGTCTATTGGACTTATATTTTCTATTACGTATTGTCAACTGTTTATTGGGCTGAAAATGTACATGCGCGATCTGTGTTCATAACTGATGCCGGTAGGCGGTACCTATACCTAGTTGTTGGATTTCACGAGCGCGCGTTATAGTCAAAGCATGCTTCATTGTCGATCAGCATTTTGTGATTGCTTCGATGCTGCATTGCGTTTTGGTAACTTTCTGCGTTCGCTGTATCGAAATGCGGACTATACAATCGCTACATCGAGCTTCTAAAGTTGGTAAAGGTTAGTTTCTTATTTGGCCATACACGCACACGTGAAAAATTCACCCTGTAGAGGACGAATAGGATATACAGGGTGTAAGTTTAGTCAGTCGCAATACGAAAAGGGGTCATTGTACTCATCATTATGAACAACTTTTACTATGGGACCAACCCCAAAAACTAGAAAAAAAAATGTCAGATGTTCCATACATTTATGTTCACATAACTCAACAAAATGTATGGAACAGCTGATTTTTTCGCGATTTCAGGGTTGGTCTCATAGTAAAAGTTGCCCATAATTATGAGTACAACCCCTTTACATATTTCCACTGTCTAACCTGCTACCCTGTGTACAAGGGTAAAATCCAACATACCAATGCTATGCATGAGTCCTGAGTCAATGTTGGCGCTGAGCAGGTTAGACATGGCCTGTATGGTGGCGTTGCGGAGCGTCTCCAGCCGCCCCGGACCCTCGGCCATCTCCACCTCGTTGCAGTCGTTCAGCAGGTTCATGAAGAGGGTGAAATACCTGTTACGAAGTTCAAGAAGGTAAGAACAGGCATGTTGCACTCTGCACTGTAAGTAGAGATCGGATATTCGGATTCATATTTACCTAAAGCTATTTTTTGGATAGTAAATTGTGGAAGCGGCTTCTTAAAATATAAATACAAAATATCAAAACGCAACGCTATTGGTTGATTCGTTTCAACCAATCATAGACATTTAGAGACATTGAATGAATGAAAACTGAAATTTATGAACGTATGATGTATATACTGATTAAGAATAGAATTGACTGATTTGTCTATGATTTATAGACTTACAAGTCTACGATTCTTAATTCCAGGCATTCCGGGTGTATGCGGCCGGCCTTATTACTTGTTGCTGTGGACACTGACGTCACTGAGGCGACGCGCCACAATGGCCGCGTTTAAACCACCAGAAACTGACTGCAGTTTTCAATTATTTTATTGCTTATTATCAATATTTACTAAGTGAAAGTGTTACATTTTTTTTTTTCGGTAATACACCAACCCTAGATCATAGAAACAAGGGAGATGTGCCAAGGCGCTATCGAGCTTGATGCCTGATCTTGAGCAAATTGCTCATAATAAAAAACTACGCGTTAGCGACGAACTGAACACGATCGATGGTATAAATACAGTGTTTAAGTTTAGTGCAGTGTTGAGTGACGATTAACAGTGTTAGATTGAGGGTGTGCGGAATGTTCAATGCGTGGGAGATCTTTTTATTCACAAGGAGCGCTTAATTATGCGCGTAATTGTGTCGAAAAATGTACTAAAAGTGGCATCAGTTTTCCCGTACTAATTTGCTATGATGGAAAACTCCTTGTTTCTATGATCTGAGACACCAACCAAGACAATCGAATAGAAATATTTTAAAAAATGCACGTATATACCCTATTCAGTGGGTTGACCCCGCGCTGAGCTGTCCATTGTCCAACTGACTAACGAGGCAATTTGCTAGATATAATATGTCACTTACTTGAGAAATAGCTGACTCTTAGCCTCCATTAGATCTCCTCTGTCCGACTCCTCGGGTTGGAGAGGTAGACCCTTCAGCAACGACGCTACTGCTTCCATGCACGCTTGGTCCAGCTCCCGGCAGCAGACCAAATATCTAAGGATACAAAATGACACTCAGTAGAACCTTAAATATTTAACTTAAGGTAGATCCGTCAATGTTGCGCGCGAAATTCAAAATATCTTGATTTTGATGATTATTATTTAGTAACTCATCATCCGCCTAGCCTTTTCCCAAACTAGATTGGGGTCGGCTTCCAGTCTAACTGGTTGCGGCTGAATATCAGTATTTTACGTGGAGCGACTGTCATCTGACCTCCACAACCCAATTATTGGGTAATACCGGTATTCGAATGTTAGACCGGTTGTCAGACTTTCGGGCTCCTGACTACCCGTAACGATTGTCAAAGACATTCTTTTGACAACCGGGACCGACTGCTTAACGTGCTCTCCGAAGCACGGAGGGGTCTCGATGTGTAAAGAACGGTCACCCATCCAAGGACTGACCGCGGCAAGCGCAGCTTAACCTCGCAGATCGATCGATCAGCGCGGCTGTCATTTAGCCACGAGCCCCTCAGGGGCCCATTATTATTTAGTAACTAAATTAACATTATTGTCGCGAATCGAATTTGAACATACAACGTAAAACAGCGTTGCAATTTGCAAAATCTCAAGATATTTTGAATTTCGCGCGCTACCTTGACGGATCCTCCTTAAAAGTATTAAATAAGTTTTATGTTACGAAATCAATTTTATTGAAAAAATGTATCTACATAGATATTATAGTATCTACATAGATACTATAATATGCCAGCTATATTAGAACCCAATGGCTTGGCACGTGACGATGGCAAGAGACCAGATGGAATGTCGTTGATGCCAAGGAAGTTGGGAAGGTCTTTGGTGTGGGACGCAACCTGTGTCGACACCCTTGCTCCATCTCATCTTCCTAGCACGGCGGGCTGTGCCGGAGCGGCCGCTGCAGCTGCGGAAAACCTCAAACGGCGCAAATACAATAATCTTGTCGGTAATTATATTTTTGAGCCGTTTGGGGTTGAAACACTGGGGCCATGGGGCCGAGTGCTCGGCTTCTTTTCCGTGATATCTCCAAAAGGCTAGTCGACTCTTCACGTGACCAGAGGGCTGGCCTGTTTTTCGGTCAAAGAATCAGCATTGCCATTCAACGTGGCAATGCGGCCAGCCTTCTGGGCACTTTACCCGTTGACAGCGATGCGGACGAATATTTTGATGCTTAAATTTTAATATTATTTATATTTTCTTTTAGCTTATAAATAGTGTATGTATTATATAAGATAATAATAGTTTTATGTTGAAAAACCTTTTTTCAAAACAATCTTTTATAATTACCACTTTCTAGCTCCATCATGACACCCTGGACATCACCTAGGTCTACAGTAATTGTCAAGACAAATCCAACGAGCCCAAACACGATGGAGTTATACAGGGTGGCAGGTTAAACAGCGGAAATATTTTAAGGGGTCATTGTACTCATCATTATGAACAACTTTTACTATGGGACCAACCCTGAAATCGTGAAAAAAAAATCAGCTGTTCCATACATTTATGTTCACATAACAAAATGTATGGAACAGCTGATTTTTTTTTGCCTGCCACCCTGTATAAGGAAGTTGAGGAGTTCCCATGGCCACCTCCCGGCGTCATCATGAGACTACCTTCATGGTACCATATTATTGCATTATCACCGAGGTTACATGTGTTTCATTCAGCTCAATCGGTTGGCGGGAACTGGCCTAAGATTCCGTTACAAGATTTTGCCCCCCTCTAACAGGGTAAGTTAGAAAAGCTTGTAATAAAAGGGTGATGGTCAGACCTGGTGATGTCTGGTGCCCAATACCCTATCAGTTCTTGTTGTGGAACTACGCAAAGAGATTTCAAATTTCGAGTGAACCGAGCGGGTCGCGGTAGCTCAGTTGGCTCAAAGCAATGCCACGGCAGAGGTCGCGGGTTCAAATCCCGCTCGCGACATTCGATTGTTGAAAAATCTCACTTTTTTTTTCGTCTGATTCCTAAATTTTTTGAGGTTTCTAATTTTTGGTCCAGCCCTGCCCCTGGGGTATTTAGTATGGTATTCAATAAGGGTGATGGTCAGACCTGGTGATAGAGGAAGCATCAGCTCTCAATGGTGGTGCTATCTGGTGGCTGGTGCCCAGCACCCAGTCGGTTACGTACTCCACCATCTTGTTGCGGAACTTCATTTCCTGTTACAAAAAAAAATAAATTTAGCTGTATTTCATAGAACGGTCTGCTAACAGTAAAAAAAAACAGGTTTAAAAAAAACCGACTTCCAAAAACTACACTAAAAACTATGAAATAAATATGTTAAACTTCCATAAATAAAAATCTAAATGTATATCGAAGTCGGCGGGGCCTCTTCTTCAGGTTCTTACCTCTCAGCCTTTGAACAGGAAGAACGTGCGCAGTGTGTGCAGCGAACGTGCAGCTTGCTTTGCGCCTCGACAAATTAAAATTTCCTTTCATTCCTATATTTATGCTTAGGCCCCGCCGACTTCAATATACATTTAGATTTTTATTTATGGAAGTTTAACATATTTATTTCATAGTTTTTAGTGTAGTTTTTGGAAGTCGGTTTTTTTTAAACCTGTTTTTATTTTTATCTTTTTAGTGTAGTGTAACCATTTTTGTTGTTGTTAATTTATTACAATAAAGTACCATAAAATCATGGACAGAGCGACTTTGATCATTTATGTACTTTTACCGAGATCGATTACTTCCACGAATTTAAATAGGTACTTATATTCATAGATGTTGGTGGATGAGAGCATTTCAGTAAACAAAAACCGGGCAAGAGCGTGTCGGACCACGCACAGTGTAGGGTTCCGTAGCAAGAAGTATTTCAGTGTTCCGACCGCAAATACAAGTTTGTATTTCATAATATTATTATGAAATATTATTATTTTTACGGTTGTCAAACTCAAATATTTCAAAAATTTATTGACGTATCTTGTTCAAACTAATTTCAATCGAAAGTATTTATTAAGTGCTATAAGCTAATTTTTTTCAGATTTTTCGATAGCGCGGTTGGAAAATTACAGGGGGGGGGACACATTGTTAACGACTTTGGGAGCTCCTAGTTCACTCAATATGCACTTAAATATAAAAGGTATTTAGAAACCTTCATGTTATTTTCAAAGACCTATCCAACGATACCCCACATGGTGGGGTGCGCGAAAATATTTTTTTTCATCCCTCAGTTTCATGTATGGAAGCCCCCCCTAATAATTTTATTTTTCGTAATTTCACTATAGGCCTTAATGGCGGCTTATAAAAGACATCTACCTACGAAGTTTGATACAAATTGGTTATGAACTGTAGATTTGACGAGGGTGTGACAGACGGACAGACGGACAGACAGACGGACATGACGAATCTATAAGGGTTCCTAGTTTTACTACGGAACCCTAAAAACAGTGTTTTTTCAGTTTGTAATAGCGATAGGCTCGCTCCCTAGCCTTCTATCAAATGCGACTTAAGCATGAAAAAATTGTGTGTACTATACACCTCTGTCTAACCTTGCGGGAAATATCGGCGTGATGTTATGTATGCATAATATTGAGATCGATTGCGTTCAGGAATTCATGTACCTACACAATATCACTTTTTCATCATCGTCATGATGTCATCGAGATACACCAAAAATACCGTTTATTACACCTGGTTAAAAATCTACTCAACCAAAGTTAATAAAATTTATATGGGACCACCGCGCGAGGTTTATCTACCATATGAAAAAAGAATCACGTAAATCGGCTCAGAAATCACGGAGTAATCGGTGTACATACATTAAAAAAAAAAAAAAAAAAACAACCGAATGCAGAACCTCCTCCTTTTTGGAAGTCGGTTAATAAAGCCGGACAAGTGCGAGTATGCCTCGCGCCCTAAGGGTTGCGATGATCATAGATGGCGCTACTCCATACTTCTAGTGGTGTCATCTATGAGCAGATGGCTCCACTTATGGTCCGGTGACTGACGGCGGACAACAAGTGATCCTATAAGGGTTCCGTTTTTCCTTTTGAGGTACGGAACCCTAAAAATGTATGAGTGACGTGTAAAAGTGTTATTTTTAACGTATTTACAAAATATATATCATTTATCATTTATAGAGCGTCATCTCCGTCGCACGAAACAGTCCGGTATCTAATGAACAAGTCAGCGACAAAACGTCATATAGGCATGAGTGACGGATACGACCTACAAAAAACTTGTTTAACAAAAAATAACCGACTTCAAAAAGTCACTACAAAGAAAATAATAATTTTGGTTTCGGAAGTCGGCGGCTTTGGTTTTTGTTTGCTTTTTTTGCCACCGACTTCCGAAACCAAAATTATTATTTTCTTTGTAGTGGCTTTTTGAAGTCGGTTATTTTTTGTTAAAAAAGTTTTAATTTTTCCCTTTTTAGTTCTTTATCTCGCGTTAGATTACTTTGACGACTTCGTTCAACAGTAAATCTTCTACGGAGTGTGTACATTTATGCATATAACTATGTACATAGGAATGATTACTTAATGTATTATATACTAAAACCTTCCTCAAAGTATGTAGATTACGTTAGTGAAAACCCCATCCAAATCTAATCAGTAGTTTTTGAGAAAATCGCGCACATACAAACATACATACGGGACGAATACAGAACCTCCTTTTTTGAAGTCGGTTAAAAACCGAAGTTAGCCGATATCAGGGGGAGTCAAGTCTCCATGTAGCCAATGCCAACGTCGGGCAAAACAAACGAGACAGAGACGACGATATACGCTAGACAGAGAAATCTCTATCTGTCTTTTCTTCGACCAGTGTCAGACATTCCTACCATATTAGTAGATTTTTGATGTTGCCTTTGATCTGAAGTAGAATGAATGAATGATCTTAAGTAAGAATGGTGATTATTTATTATGATTTCTATGAAATCTTTATTTATTTTATGGATCAAATTCATGTGCTATGCGTCTGTGAATAAAGTAAATTTTTTTTTAGAAGTATTTATTAATTTTACTCTGGCAACAAACCCTGATAATGACAAATGGCATGTCATCAGTGTTGCCAACTTAGGGTTTTTACCCCAGATTTATAGTAAAAATGATGTCAGAGGGTAATTTTTAGGGTTAATAATTGTTTAGGATAATCTTGAGGGTAATTTTTTTGTTACAAAAACAACAACGAACAATCAAATCGATTCACTCTTTCTTGTTAAAATGGCGTTTAAACAAATTTAGCATATTTTTATTGTGAAATATAACTACTGATTATGAAAGAACTTGTTTTATTAATTATCTAAAACTAAAACTTTAGCTTTAGGGGATTTTTATATAAATAGTTATGATTTTAGGGTAAAATTAATCAGGCCAAGCTAGATTTTCATTTTACCCCAATGGTAAAATAAAATCTATCTTGGCAACACTGCATGTCATGTCAAAATCCAATATGGTGGTTCAAAGGATCTTAAAGCACTTTATTAATTCTTGTTCTCGATTTTACGCTTAGAACTTGGGTTTTATTTGAAATACCTTTCCTTAATTAGGTATGTATCGTGTAAACAAAGCGAAATTCTGTTTGAATTTCGCTTTGTTTTCATGATACGTCGAATAAATAAATTATTATCGTAATACCTACCTACCTATATGTATAACGTCAGTTGTAGTTCCATGGATCAAATACTGAAGCGCTAGTGTGGCAATATGTTGGCATTATTTTTCTATGAAGTTTACATTCTTCCCGTTAGGGTATTTATGTTCTGTGGCCGATATCATCTATTTTTTAAACTCAATGTACTGCTGCATATTATAACTGTTGAGTGTCCACCAAACAACATTAAACATGCAATGTATCAAGACTTGTCGTAGGAGACAAAACTCACAACTTGTTTTGTAGGTCTTTCCGTTCGCATTGTAGAAAACTACGTAAATTATTCATCAATAAGTTACACTTCAACAAGTTCTGTGACAATGCAAACACGGTTCGATACATTAACAAAAAACAGTTTTCAACATGTTTTTGTTAATTTTTCGCCAGTGGAAACCCACAGTAATACAGTTCAAAATTAATAAAATCGAACCTGTCTGAAGGCAAGGTCATCTCTCCTCCTCATCATAGCTTCCACCACTTGACAGAGCTTCGTTTTGATGTGCACGGATAGCACTGTCATGTCCAGATGTCTTACATATCTGTAACAAAAAAAGCTTTTATGTTCGCTAGAATAATCGACAAAATGTACGAATCTTTGACTCTATTCGTTGTTCAGTTCAACAAAGGAGATGGCTAAAAATCCATACACTGAAAACCCAGAATCGACAGCAATCAAATGTTTACCAACGGGTTAGGTTTAATAGACATTTGATGGTACCAAAGTGCAAACCTCGAAATCCGTGGGGTATGTTTTCTTTTGAAATAATTATACTTATACATAATGACATTCAATGTGACATTACTATTTTAATTATAATTGTAAATGTGAGTACTATGTGGGTTATTATGTTACAGTCCCAGATCTGAAGTTCAGTCTGACAGTTTGAGTACTTTATGGGGCCTACCCAAATGTCCTTTTCTGATGGTAATGTTCGTCGAGTCGTTGAGCTCCCTAAGTCTGGGTTGAGCTACTACGATACTCGGCACATGCGTGCACAATAAGGACAGGTCCACTCAAATCTGTATGGCTCTTTCCTCTAAAGGCCATTCCAGACTAACCTGCATGGTTCTTACATAGTTTATTTTTTTATTGTCTGGACTTTAAAAGAGACCTTGACCTTTGAGTTTGTTTCGGTGTTTCTTCTCAAAGGTAGTCAGATAGGAAACACCGACCTCATCTAGTTTTAAAAGAAAAACTCATTTGACTTGTAAAAGTGTTATTAGTAACCTATTTGCAGAATAAATTATTTCAATTTCAATTTCAATTTCAATTTCAATATGGTAGTTACAACTTGACCTCTTGGTAGTTCTAGCCACCCTACACTACGAAGGTCATTTAAACTGGTCTATTTATTGTAGTCCACGCGGATGGAGTCGCGGGCAAAAGTTTAGTCTGTATTTAAGCTTATAATATGTTGTCAAGAGACCATACTGACACAATTATGAAACAATTGCTCTCACATTTAATATATCATAGTATTATTAGTAAGGATTTGTAGACAAAAAACAAAGTCAATCCCACAGTTGTTCGAATATGAAAAAAAAAAAATGTACAAAATAAGCCTACTCAGACCGCACATAAGAAGATTGTGTCGACTCTGGGTATTTTTTTGCCATCACCTTTAAAAAAACTGTCGAGGTGCGTGTCGGATCACGCACACTGTAGGGTTCTCAGATCATAGAAAAAAGTATAATTGATTTTTCAAAAATCTAATGATGCAGTTTTAGTTTTTATCAAAATCGATCCCGACACTCCTTTGAGCGTTTTTCGCTATTTCTTATAGTTTCGGATTTGGCCATCCAACCCGACTTGAAAAATTCACTCTGTATATTGCCCGAATCAGAAAAAAAACGACGCAACTGCCTGTATTTTGAATATTTTTGTTAGATACGTCTTTTTAACTATAGGGGGCAGCATTGCAGCATTAAAATGCAGTGATAGCCTAGTGGATTAACCATGTGCCTTCCACGGCGAATGATTCGAGTTCGATCCCGAGGCACGCACCGCTGACTTTTCGAAGTCATGTGCGTATTAGAAATTAATTATCACTTGCTTTAACGGTGAAGGAAAAACATCATGAGGAAACCGGCATGTCCTAGAACCAAAAATTCGAAGACGTGACGTCCACCAACCCGCACTGGGCCCGCGTGGTGGACTACGGCCCACTCCCTCTCACAGAGAGGAGGCCTGTGTCCCAGCAGTGGGAACATTATAGGCCGGTTATGGGCAGCATTGTTTGGAATGGACTTACCTGACTATAGACAACATCAAGGTTTCAATAGAGGTAGTGCTCAGGTGTTCATTGGGTTGCCCACTCTTCTTGATGTCCAGTATGCTCTTCATTATGAAGATGGTGTGCTCCACGAATTGTGTGTTAATGTCTGTTAGCATTACCTGTGAACAATATTATAATTATTTTGTCAGTTCAGGCAGGCAAGACGCACTCCGCAAAAGTGCGGAAGTGCTAAATTACCTTCTAAGAGGAAAGAAGGTATAGGTACCGGCATTAAAGATGATCACAGATCGCGCATGTACATTTTCGACCCAATAGACAATAGACAGTTGACAATACGTAATAGAGAATGGTCCAATAGACGACGAGCATCGACTGACGAACCAATCGCGTGCAGCCTCGGCGCCCGCCGTCTTCTTTATTCCGCCAAAGAGACCGAAAAACTAGCTAATGCGCAGGTGACGTTTGTGATCATAACTGATGCCGCTAGTTATACTAACTTACCTGTTGTTGTTGATCAAAGAACTTGTCGATGATGGCTTTGATGGCTGATCGAACAGTATGGGGTACAGGGCGGGCGACATCTCGTGACCCACTAGCTCTTTGACGTGAGTTTGTATTTGTTGACCGAAGCGTAACTAGCTTCCGCCCGCGGCTTTGCCCGCGTTTTCCGGGATAAAGTGGTCTATGTGCTAGTCCAGACTATAATCTATCTCTGTGCCAAATTTCATCCAGATCCGTTCAGCCGTTCTGGCGTGATTGAGTAACAAACATCCATCCGTCCAAACTTTGCATTTATAATATATAGTAGGATAGTAGGATATAGTAGGATAGTAGGAAGTAAGATATAGTAAGATAGTAGGAAGTAGGATAGTAGGAAGTAAGATATAGTAGGATAGTAGGAAGTAAGATATAGTAGGATAGTAGGAAGTAGGATATAGTAGGATAGTAGGATTATTTTTACTTTTTAGTCCGTTTTAAAAACTTTTTTTTTTATTCATTCAAATAAATGTTTAAACTCAAAAACCAACCTGTTGTTGTTGATCAAAGAACTTGTCGATGATGGCTTTGATCTGATCGAACAGTATGGGGTATAGAGCTGGTGACATCTCGTGGCCCACTAGCTCTTTGACGTGGGTTTGTATCTGTTGGCCGAAACGTTCGTTGCTGCAGAGAAGCAGGCGCAGAAGCTGGCCTATAAATCTGGAAAAAATATATTTTTAGTGTACTTTTGATTTTACAGTTAAAACCGTTTACGACGACATCATTTAGAACAACATACCGGTTATATTAACCAATATCATAGGTCCCGGCCTTTGAATATTTAAGACTGGAGACGTCATCGCGGTGAATCACCGAATAACATTTTCTACCCACTTTTTGCGGGAGACGAGGTAAACACGTATAGCACACTACGGGAATTTGACAATCACAAAATGACAACTGTCGCCCATGACATAATTATTATACGTATATAAGTACGAGATCTCACCGTAAGATCACTAAATACTCGATGAACGTAATGGTCTTGCGGCCGGATCTTAGGCTATTGATCTATAATGACAATTTAAACATGGCCAAATCGTAAAAATGGCTGGGCAGAGGGGTACGGCCGACTATGCCGAGTCCATATATGAATGGTCTAAGGTCCCGGCTGATTGCACCTCACAAAAATATCGCCGGTTGTTACGTCTATCGGTTTTTAAGACCAAATATGAGTAGTCCAGTCGATGTCGTTTTAACAGATTTTGACTGATTCCATTAACAAGTTTATCGTCAAAACACATCCATTTTATGTAACTTTTTTTAACCGACTTCAAAAAAGGAGGTTCTGAAGAGGAGAAAATAATAATTTTGGTTTCGGAAGTCGGTGGCAAAAAAAAGCAAACAAAAACCAAAGCCACCGACTTCCGAAAACAAAATTATTATTTTCTTTGTAGTGGATTTTTGAAGTCGGTTATTTTTTGTTAAAAAAGTATTTTTTAAACCTAAAAAAAAATGTTTTTTTTTTTTCATTTATTATCTTTCGGTCTCTAGCTATCAAATGAGACCACTTTTGTGTTTGTAAGATGTCTACACGGGTAGATATTGTTAAATTAACACAGTCCGTGCTTCGGTAAATTCGGTAAACTTACTGTGTCACAGGACAATACTGCACTTCTTGAGAGCTGTTCGCCAATACGTTGTATTTTCTGGAGTCTGTTAAAAAATAAGAAAACATAAAATAGATACCTACGTCAGTTCCGTTTGGGAGATAACACTTTTAAAAAACCGGCCAAGTGCGAGTAGTACTCGCGCACCGAGGGTTCCGTATCGGTTTTGGACGTATAAAGTGAAAAAAACCGGACCGCATAACTAAGTTTGTTTGTGAAGGAATTTTGATGATTTTGAAAAAACTGCACTAGTTAGGAACATCGTATTATTTTTGGTGCAATATTTGGGTCAATTCCTATCATCTCTAATTATTTCAGATTTTTCGCTCCGCAAACTTCAGAGATAAGGGGGGGGAATGGTATTTTTTCAGACATTTTTCATCATATGTCGAAAACTGTGAGACATAAAATAAAATGAAAATATATTTTGAAATGTGCAGATCAAGCCCTTTCATAATTATGATATGTCACTTGACCTAGTAACCCCACTTTAAAATGTCGGACCCCCACTCGGCCGGAGTGGGGGTCCGACATTTTAAAGTGGGGTTACTAGGTCAAGTGAGACATAAAATAAAATAAAAACATATTTTGAAATGTGCAGATCAAGTCCTTTCATATGATATGTCACTTGACCCAGTAACCCCACTTTAGAATTTCGGACCCCCACTCCGGCCCCTTTTGCAATCAAAATAAAAATATTTTTTTACTTTTTTCATTTGCAATAAAGTTGGGTAAGCATTTTTTATAATTGTTCCAAATTTCAAGTCGATAGCATTAGTAGTTGCTGAAATAAGCAGGTGTGACAGACAGACAGACAGACAGACAGACGAAGTCGCACCATAAGGGTTCCTTTTTTACCATTTTGGTACGGAACCCTAAAAAGAAAGTATATTTAAAATCAACCCTTTCCTTTATAGTCATTACTTCCCAGAAATTGATCCTTATTAGCGACACTACGTGGTTTTTTTTTTCTAAAATCAACGGGTTCGATACCCGGGTATATATACCGTTTCAGTTTTCATCAAAATCGGCCCCGAGACTTCTTAGAGTATTTTCCACTAATTCTTCCTTTTTGATTTGGCCATCCACACACAGAAAATCCCCCAGTATATTATTTCGCACTAGCTTCCGCCCGCGGCTTCGCCCGCGTTTTTGGGATAAAAAGTAGCCTATGTGTTATTCTGATGTCTAAGCTATATTACTGTAAAGTTTCATCAAAATCCGTTCAGTAGTTTTTGCGTGAAAGAGTAACAAACATCCATACATCCATCCATACATCTATCCATCTATCCATACATCTTTACATCCTCACAAACTTTCACGTTTACAATATTAGTAGGATAGGATAGGATAGCTGTCACAATAGCACGTACCATGTCCATGAAGATAAGACCAAGTAGTAGACGGTCTTCTCTGAAGACACACTCCACCGAGCGCGCATAGAAACGATGTTATGTTCGCCCACTCTTGTATCTGCATCTGAGGATGTTTAAAATTTTATTTACTCAGGATCCTTACAAGGCAGCAATGATAGCCTAGTGGATTAACCATGTGCCTCCCACGGCGAATGGTTCGAGTTCGATCCCGAGGAACGCACCGCTGACTTTTCGAAGTCATGTGCGTATTAGAAATTAATTATCACTTGCTTTAACGGTGAAGGAAAACATCGTGAGGAAACCGGCATGTCCTAGAACCAAAAATTCGAAGACATGCGACGTCCACCAACCCGCACTGGGCCCGCGTGGTGGACTACGGCCCACTCCCTCTCACAGATGAGGCCTGTGTCCCAGCAGTGGGAACATTATAGGCCGATTATGATGAGCAAGATCCTTACTGTCAAATGTTATTATCATTAAGGGCTAAGTTCACCAACAAGATAACAGACTTTTTGTATAGAAAAAGATGTGTTAAACGGGCATTTTCAACTTAACGGACTGTTATCTTGTCTGTGAACTTGGCCCTAAGTAGGTGTGCCAGAGAGGGGGAGTTATACTTGTATAACTCCCCCTCTAAAGCGATGGCAGTATTCAACTTGTGTATTTGTCTTGACAAATACACAAGTTGCATACAATACTGCCATCGCTTTTTCATAACGAAACAATGCTGGTTTTAACACTTTATAGTACGGTGCCTGATATTGATGGCGGTAAGTTTGGAAAATAAATACCTACCTAAAAAGTGTGTGGTCGGGGGACCCCCACCAGCCGGCCTAGCATGACCACGATAGAAACGGGTTTTGTCTACATAGAAATAGACAAAGTGACAGATTGTAGAAACATTTCTACGTTTTATGAATGAAATCTGTCACTTTGTCTATTTCTATGTAGACAAAATCCGTTTCTATCGTGGTCATGCTAGGCCGGCAGGAACAAAGTTCCTTACACAGTTACGCCTCGTATATAATAGAAAGACTTAAAAAGAGACACAGAGAGAGAGGAAATCGCATAGAGGGCATAACGCTTTTTCCTTACGTGACGATTTCTATACTTGTCAGCACGAGTCTTGAGCACAAACGTCACCTGCGCATTGTTGATTTTTCGGTCTCTGGCGGAATGAAGAAGGCTCGGGCGCCGAGGCTACACGCGATTGGTTCTCTAGTCGATGCTCGTCGTCTATAGTCTATTGGACTATTCCCTATTGTGTACTGTCAACTGTCTATTGTCTATTGGGCCGAAAATGTACATGCACGATCTGTGCTCACGACTCATGCCGGTAACTATACTAGTCAACTCCACCGCAAGCTGCGTTAAGGAACTTCGTTCCAATAAATAAATTAATATTTTGTAGGTTTTGAGTGCACCAAATTAAAAGACATTTAAATAATAAATAAAATATACCTCAAAGTCGTGTTCACTGCTAGTGTGGTGTGACACCCTGCGTTTGGCCACGGCTCGATGGAGAGCCTCCATTTGACACTCGTCCATTTTGTCACCTTGACCTTTAGGGTATTTCTGGAGAAGCTTGCAGAGGGAGTCCCTGGTTTTAGAAAATATTCATATTGTCAATAAATACATAAGAGATTTTGAAATAAAACTGACGCGGGCGGGATTTGAACCCGCGGCCTCTGCCGCACCGTGGCGTCGCTCTAACCACTGAGCTACCGTGTCCCGCCAACATCAGTCGAAATTTTAAATCTCTTTGAATACGCCTAAGTGTGTAAGTAGTGTGTTTGTGCGTGTTTCATTTGTCGTGCAGCGACTCATATAAACATTATGTCGGTGGCCGCACTGCAGCAACGACAAGCGACATTTATTAGATCACGAAATTGCCGTCGCGTCGCTGTCGTTTTACCAGTGCGGCCGCGGCCTAAGTATTGTTCAACTCACCAACATCGGAACGTCTCCTCCCAAACGGGCTGAACTCCATTTACGCAATGCTCGATCTTCCTGAGGAGTGCCATTATCCGCTTCTGAAGGGCCGCGGAACCTGTAATAATATTATAATAGTTCATTTAACCGCTTCAATTTTTTAGGTTTAAGAACTTTATTTCTCAAGAATTACAGAAATTCACTTACTGAGAAAACTATTTACAAACTAAAAATTAAGGTTAACTACGAGCGTACAAAAAGTAAATAAAGTTAACAAGACATTGTTATTTGAAACCTAAGTGGGTAAACTTAAAAATATCAGCGACAGAGTGTCGAATTCAATTGACAACGCGAATATACCACATCTACAGGGTAGCAGGTTTGACAGTGGAAATATTTTAAGGGGTCATTGTATTCATCATGATGGACAACTTTTACTATGGGACCAACCCTGAAATATCGAAAAAAAATCTGCTGTTCCATACATTTTGTTGAGTTAAGTGAACATAAATGTATGGAACAGCTGATTTTTTTTTCGAAAATTCAAGGTTGGGCCCATAGTAAAAGTTGTTCATAATGATGAGTACAATGACCCCTTTGAATATTTCCACTGTCCAACTTGCCACCCTGTATATTTATGTATTTAATTATATAATTATGTTCTTTTAAATTATTAACTTTCTTTTCTTTTATATTATTCTTTTAAATATTTATTCAAAAGCTGCAAAAGAAATGGTAAAAAGCTTCAAAACGAGGGAAAAATCTAAACGCGCGATCTGTGATCATGATTCCTTTGATTTATATCGTTTTGTAAGAATTATACTTACTGTGAATATTTTTGTAATAACACCCCCTTCCCATGTCCTGACTGGCTGCTTGCAAATTTAAACGGGAAAAGTTGAAATACTATTACGTATACAGGGATATTGGTAAAACCCTTGCAGGACCGAATTACTAAAAACTTTTAACATCATAACTTTGTTCTAGGTTTTTTACAAAACGTAATACATTTAAGAAAAATAGACTTTCAAGTCTTTGTTGTACCTACTACCTATCGGACACGTTTTAGATCTTTATTTTTTTTTTGTAGTAAATAAATAAGTAAAGTCTCCCGTGCGCTGTAACTCATAATAATAATTCGAAGTAATTACCTACACTACGAGTTTCCGCGCTTTCTACGCAAAAGCCAGATAATATTTTAAATTTTGTATGAAAGTTAAATCTGATGAATTATTAAACTCATAGAATAAAAGTTGTTGTTTGTGATGTTGGTAATAGTCCTGAGAGGTTGTTAGTGTTTTTCCAATAACCCTGTATACTATCTAGCAGTATATTATTATATTTGTTGTATTTAAAACAAGGTCTTAAAATCGTGAAACTCCACGACAGTTTAATTTGATACGCAGACGATTTCTACACCAATCTATCTTATTACAAACACCTATTAACACTTACCAGTAGTCAACACAGTGGAGGTATGCGCGATCTCCTGGAACACGGCGTAGTTGGGCAGTAGGCACTGCGTGGTGATCTCGTCTGATCCGCATCGGATATCCGCCTCCTGGCAGAGCAGGGCGAAGCACGACATCGCTACTAGGACCACGTCCGTGTCTATGGACCAGAGGCACATGAAGAATACCACCTGTGGAGAGAAATGGTATTAAGTATAAAAAAACCAGATAAGTGCGAGTCATACTCGCGCATCGAGAGTTTCGTACCATCCTCGGGGTAAGTTTGTTGGTGTTCAAATTGTTTGCTTTTCAAACTTCGGGGACAAGGGGGAGTTGTATTTTTTTAAAAATTTTTCGTCATTATATCGAAAACTGTAGGGCATAAAAGAAATCGAAAATTTATTTTGAAATATGCAGATGATTGCCCTTTTATATGCCACTTGACTTAGTAACACCACTTCAAAATTTCGAACCCTTATTTCGGCGCCATTTGCGATAAAAATATTTTTTTTAAACAAACTTCTTTCAGACTTTTTTCTTTTAAACTCCTGCGACGAAACGAAACGCCAGGAAAAATCACGCGATTTAATCCGTTTATTAAACTTGTTTTATCATAAAGTTGCTAAAAAAAATAACCGACTTCGAAAATCCACTACAAAGCAAATAATAATTTTGGTTTCGGAAGTCGCCACCGACTTCCGAAACCAAAATTATTATTTGCTTTGTAGTGGATTTTTGAAGTCGGTTATTTTTTGTTAAAAAAGTTTTTTATTTTTCCCTTTTTAGTTCTTCATCCCGTGTTAGATTACTTTCACGAATTCGTTCAACAGTAAATCTTCTACGGAGTATGTACATTTATGCCTATAACTTTGTACATAGGAATGATTACATAATGTATTATATACTTTCTGAATATACCTTCCTGAAAGTATGTAGATTACGTTAATGAAAACCCCATCCAAATCGAATCAGTAGTTTTTGAGAAAATCGCGCACATACAAACAAACATACATACATACATACATACATACTTACATACATACATACGAGACGAATACAGAACCTCCTTTTTTGAAGTCGGTTAAAAATTGATGAAAATCTAAATGTTGGTGTCACTTACTTCCAATTTAATATGCGCCTGTTTACATATAGGTATCTGTGACCCTACATTGGCATACTCCTTGTGTTTGGCTAGGAACTCGTTGCGACAGGTCAGGATATCGCGCAGCCATCGCAACACCTCGCGGTAGTTGCAGATCTGACGCTGGATCAGTTTCTGACTTATGTTGTAGAGGACTTGGGAGCTGTCGAAAAAATATGTCATGAATAAAGCAGCTCCGGATCTAGGGCTCGAGATCATAGAATCAAGGGAGATGTGCCAAGGCGCTATTGAGCTTGATACTTTAGTTTGATCACATTGATTGTGATACAAAAGTACACGCTGGCGACGAACCGAACACGATCGATGATATAAATACAGTGTTTTAGTTTAGTGCTAGTGTTGAGTGACGATTAACAGTGTTAGATTGAGGGTGTGCGGAATTTTTAATGTGTGGGAGAACTTTTTATTCACGAGGAGCGCTTGTAATTATGTCGAAAAATGTACTAAAAGTGGGAACAGTTGTTCCCGTACAATATGCTATGATGGCATATCTCCTTGTTTCTATGATCTGAGGGCGGGAGGCAAACCGAGGTATGCCTCGGAAGACAATTTCAGGGAGAGCCAAATTCATATGAATAAGAAAAATCCTAAGTTGATTTTTGAACGCGTGAAGGGCTCATTGTAATGATCATTATGAACAACTTTTACTATGGGACAAACCCAGAAATCTCGAAAAAAAATCAGCTGTTTCATACATTTTGTCGATTTATGTCAACACAAAAATGCGGCAAATGTTTATCAAATGCGGCAAATGCCTGTCAAATGCGACAAATGCCTGTCAAATGCGGCAAATGGCTGTCAAATGCGGAATATGCCTGCCAAATGCGGCAACTGTCTGTCAAATGCGACAAATGGCTGTCAAATGCGGCAAATACCTGTCAAATGCGGCGAATGCCTATCAAATACCCGTCATATAGTACCCCTACACTCACCTGATATCCCAGAAGGTGTTGAGCAGCGCCTCGGGGTTCCACATGTGCACCCTGTCAGGCCTGTGCAGGGCGGGTAAGGCGTCCATGGCCGCTTGAGATATCTCGACCATGCCGGTCTGATAGACTAGTGACTACCTAAGCCCTAAAATGCGGCAAATGCCTGTCAAATGCGGCAAATACATATCAAATGCGGCAAATACCTGTCAAATGCAGCAAATGCCTGTCAAATGCGGTAAATGCCTGTCAAATGCGGCAAATGTCTGTCAAATGCGGTAAATACCTGTACTAAAGTAACCTTTACCTGATATCCCAGAAGGTGTTGAGCGGCGCCTCGGGGTTCCACATGTGCACCCTGTCAGGCCTGTGCAGGGCGAGTAGGGCGTCCATGGCCGCATGAGATATCTCGCCCATGCCGGTCGGATAGACTAGTGACTACCTAAGCCCTAAAATGCCTGTCAAATGCGGCAAATGCCTGTCAAATGCGGCAAATGCCTGTCAAATGCGAAAAATACCTGTCAAATGCGGCAAATGCGGCAAATGCCTGTCACATGCGGCAAATGCCTGTCAAATGCGGCAAATGCCTGTCACATGCGGCAAATGCCTGTCAAATGCGGAAAATGCCTGTCAAATGCGGTAAATACCTGTCCTAAAGTAACCTTTACCTGATATCCCAGAAGGTGTTGAGCGGCGCCTCGGGGTTCCACATGTGCACCCTGTCAGGCCTGTGCAGGGCGAGTAGGGCGTCCATGGCCGCTTGAGATATCTCGCCCATGCCGGTCTGATGAACCAGTGATACTAAGCCGTTCATCAGTTCTGTGGTGGAAGACTGGATCTCTATGCTGGAGCGGCCTGGGTTCTGTTGGGGAGAAAATTAAGATGTACTATGCGATAAAAATGAGAATAGGACTGATCTTGCGTATTGTGACGTTTTGTATTGAAATTTGAGCTGTTTTGTATTAAAAATCTATTACAATGTATTTGGTAAATCAAAAACTCAGTTAAATATGTATAGTGAAAAAATTAACGTTACTGATTTGGTAATAAATTTTCTTAAGACTTACTTTTCAAGTGACAGTTGACAGTTCGAGGTCATTGAGGTTCCTATTCTTATCGCGATCGCATAGTAAGCTGATTTTTTAACTAGGAGATCTTTATATTCACAAGGAGGGCTTGTAATTGTTCTAAAAGTGGCGACAGTGGTTTCCGTACTAATTTGTTATGATGGCATAATCTCCTTGTTTCTATGATCTGAGGTTGTAATACTGCTGGGTACCGTAATACAGGGTGGCAGGTTAGACAGTGGAAATATTTTAAGGGGTCATTGTACTCATCACTATGAACAACTTTTACTATAGGGCCAACCCTGAAAACGCGAAAAAAAATCAGCTGTTCCATACATTTTGTTAAATTATGTGAGCATAAATGTATGGAACAGCTGATTTTTTTTTCGCGATTTCAGGGTTGGACCATAGTAAAAGTTGTTCATAATGATAAGTACAATGACCGCTTAAAATATTTCCACTGTCTAACCTGCCACCCTGTATAAATAATTCTACTTACACTCAACATAAGCATCGGGTCAGCGTGTATCAGCTTCACCATACAAAGCAGCAGGTTCCTGTACGCTGGCATCTCTTCACTCTTGTTGAACTTTGATTGAACTTCTTTGGACTTGAGCGAGAGGGAGATCATCCGGAGTGGAGTGTGGACTACGTAGCCCTGGAGAGAGAAAGATTATTAGGTATCTACAACTTTCAGCTACAAAAACAAAATAACAGCACTGAAAATTGTATTAAGAGTAAGCATGCCACTCCGACACTCGGCGGTGGGCGTCGTCAAAACACTTGCTATTTCACCAAGCGCCGCCGGGTTAGAAAGAGAGATGAACAATCATCATCATTTGCCTAGCCTTTTCCCAAATTATATTGGGGTCGGCTTCCAGTCTAACTAGTTTCGGCTGAATATCAATATTTTACGTGGAGCGACTGCCATCTGACCTCCACAACCCAATTAATGGGTAATACCGGTATTCGAATGTTAGACCAGCTGTCAGACTTTTTTAGGGCTTCTGACTATCCGTAACGATTGTCAAAGACATTCCTATGACAACCGGGACCGACTGCTTAACGTGCTCTCCGAGGCACGGAGGGGTCTCGATGTGTAAAGAACGGTCACCCATCCAAGGACTGACCGCGGCAAGCGCAGCTTAACCTCGCAGATCGATCGATCAGCGCGGCTGTCATTTAGCCACGAGCCCCTCTCCCCTCAAGGAGATGAACAATATTCTTACGTAAAATGAACGCAAAAATTTTTAACAGTCCTTTGGGAAAAGGGTTTGTACAAAAATACTACTTGATTATGTATGCAAAATAAAGTTATTCGAACTTTTAAATAAATAAACTAGGGTTATTGAGAAGTTTCGTTGGAGTTTTCACACTCCACATGTTATTTATTCACGCCCAAAGTTCCGTAAAAAACTGTGTTAAAACGTGATCTTTCGAGGCTCTGGCTATCATATACAAAAAGATTTTTTTCGAATCCGACTGGTAGTTCCAGAGATTAGCGCATTCAAACAAACTTTTGAATTTTATTATATTAGTAGAGATGACAAATAGGTACAAACCTGCGTGGCCTTATTCGACGTGTCCGTGAACATAGCCCTGAGCTCCGCTGCCCTAGGGTACAGCAGTTCAATTTGCGGCCACCACGGCAGTCGAGGCTGCTTTATTATCCTGCAATAAAGAGTATTTGGGGAATGTTGGGACGAGGTGGAATGTCCCTCCATTGAAAAGGGAGGATCCTCCTACCAGACCGGGTGGTATTGTGCCACTGCCACGGTAGTATTGATGTCAAGTTTCTGTATAATTATGCTAATCGCTGTGAACATTGCTTGCACAATGTAGGATTTCTAACGTCAGACGTAATGTATTGACATCTGACAAGTTGTCACTGTTAGCTGTATAGCTATGTAGATAGTCTTCGAATCTTCGATGTTGTCGGCAGATGTCGCTGTCGCTACAAGTACAGCGATGATGCGGTCTACGATGGAGCACGCTTGCCTAGAAGAAACCGATTCACTCGATCAAGCAAATCCGAAGTCATTTACCTGAGCAACGAATTAACGATGACGTAATGGTATGATAATGTGCGTGTTCAGATTGAGGCACACTTTGAGCGCGTCGTTGTTGTGCGGCATGATCCTGAACAGGGACACGAAGCAGTCCGTCATCAGGTCCAGTTCTGAGTACCCGGAGATTAGGTCGGCGACAAGTTTTCGCGAAAATCTAAATTTGCCCAATCTTTTTACCGTGTCGACTCAGGACCTTGATTTTTATACACCTAATAGGGCCTATAGACCTCAATATCTTGTATAAATTTCAACTTGCTAGGTCCACCCGTTGCTGAGAAAATCGCTGGTGACACACGGACAACAAAGTGATCCTATAAGGATTCCTTTTTTTTTTTACCTTTTGAGGTACGGAAAGTTATTTACCTGAGCAACGAATTGACGATGACATAATGGTACGATATGTGCGTGTTCAGATTGAGGCACACTTTGAGCGCGTCGTTGTTGTGCGGCATGATCCTGAACAGCGACACGAAGCAGTCCGTCATCAGGTCCAGTTCCGAGTAGCCGGAGATCAGGTTGCCCCGGATGTAGGACTTCGAGGGGTTGAAGAGGAGGGACTGGAACAAAAGCCTTTTTATTAGGAACTAGTTGATCCCGATTTCGAGAGACTTGTACATACAGCAATATATCCAACAATACACAATATTATTCTTACCCAACAACATGGATTTGTCCAAAAAAGATCTACTGTTACAAACTTACTAGCTTTTACAGATTACTTGTTTAATAATATGGATCAGCAGGTACAAGTGGATGCTGTGTACACAGACTTTCGGAAAGCTTTTGATAAGGTAGATCATGAGCTGCTCCTCCAAAAACTGGCGTATAATGGCATTCGTGGGGATTTACTACGTTGGTTTGCATCATATGTATCAAACAGGTCACAAAGAGTTGTGATTAAAGGCTATCGATCTAATTCCGTAGGCGTCACTTCTGGTGTGCCTCAGGGCTCTATTTTAGGCCCTCTTCTTTTTATTATTTTTATTAATGATGTCGGACGATGTTTTGCACATTCTAAATTCTTACTTTATGCAGATGATCTTAAAATTTACAGAACAATTCGTACCCATACTGATTCAGTATTACTTCAAGAGGATCTGCATAGATTTACTAATTACTGTGTAGAGAACAAAATTCAATTAAGTACATCGAAGTGTGTATCTATTACATTTACAAAAAATAAAAACATAATTAGGCATACCTATGCATTAGATAACGCTGCATTGAATAATGTCACGTCAGTGAAGGATCTTGGAATACTATTGGATAGTAAACTTCACCTTGACCAGCATATTCAAAAGATTCTTAGCAACGCTTACCGTATGTATGGCTTTGTTATGAGAGCCACCACCGACTTTAGGCGCATCGATACCTATATTCATTTATATAAGTCACTTATTAGGTCACAACTCGAATACGCTGTATTAATTTGGAACCCCCTTTATAAGAAGTACATAGACAGCTTAGAAAATGTACAGCGTAGATTCCTCAAAGCCCTGAAGTATCGCTGCCGCCACGATTACATTCCCTCTAGTTCACGTCACAAGAATATTGAGCTACCAAGCTTAGAGACTAGACGCCTTTTTCTAGAAACTATGTTTCTCTATGACTTATGTAATAGCAGGTATGACTGCATAGATCTTACCAATAAGCTAAGCTACGTTGTTCCGAGGACTGTCATTGGACGAGGGGTGCGCGCACGTCCGCTTTTCGCAGTTTCCTCCTGCCGCACTAACGCTGGAGTCCGCGCACCTCTTCGTCGTATAGCCAAAAATTTTAATATTGTTTTTGCAGATTTGGATCTCTTTGCACTATCTGCTAATAGGTTTCGAAGATCCTTGATCCAAGTCATTAATGACTCAAAGTTGTAAAGCATGAATTGTATGAATATGTATTACCGTTATTATTTTCACCTAAGATATATTTTTTTTCTTTTTTCCTTGGTTTTTACCGTTTAAGTGTTCACTCGTGTGCAAATAGTTCCTTAATAACGCTAATTTTATTTAAGATGTGGATAACGTTGTGAGCTACACATATGTAATATTTTTTTTTTAACATAACTTGTATTTTAAGAAACGTGTGTAACTGTTTGTTTTCCCAAATGAAATAAATAAATAAATAAAAAAATCCCCGCTGTTTCGCTCCCGTTGCTCGGCTCCTAAGGGTCGTAGCGTGATGTCAAATAGCCTATACTATTCCTCATGAATCTGGCTATCATGGCTGGCGATTTCGACTGGTAGTTCCCGAGATTTTATTTATTTATTATTTTAATTACTTTCCACACTTACAGTAATATACCAACACGTGCAGAAAGTCAACAACAATAATATACCGTACCTCGGATAATATTAATTAACAATACTCTTAATTTAGCGCTTAAGGTTAGCGCATTCAAACAAATTCTTCAACTATATTAGTGTAGATCAAAAATACTGCCGCATCATCAGGCCTGTATTTCGTGAAGGATTAGGCAGAAGTGCATAATACACATTTCGACAGTTGTGTTTAAGTGCCATTTAGAATTTTTTTATTTTTTTTACCTCACACTAGGATGACTTTCCTGTTTCGTGGTTGCCTTTACAAACACAGTTAAACAAAAAAAAAAATTTTGCTCCGTGCGGGAATAGAACCCGCAACGCGTCGCGCAGCAGCCAATTGCTCAACCACTGCGACAATGCCGTAATAGAATGCTATACATACAATATTATTGGCTCGCAACGACTGCTTGTAGGCCATAGAAATATTGGTTTCGTGCGAGAATCGAACCCGCAACTGCATTAAATTTTGATTTAGGGTTCTAAAAATATAATGCCGAAAGTTATGCTTGTTTATGCTGACCAAGGGTAAATAGTAAAACAAACTGTTTTTTTTCGGGATAAAAACTAACTAGCCTATGTTACTCAGGGATAATGTAGCTTTCTATTTGTGAAAGATTTTCTAGAATCGGATCAGGGCCCCAATTCTGCTATTGCAATTGTGTTAGAATAGTGTCGTAATGACACCATAACGGTCAAAACCTAAGCGGTCATTGGCTTAGAGTAAGACTGTCTCTTTCGTCATTGGTCAAAACAATGTCATTACGAGACCATTCTGACACGATTGTGACAATTGCAATAGCAGACTTGGGGCCCAGGAGCTCCAGAGATTACCCTCCACATTTATATTATACACAAACACAAAATTTGCACTTTAGTTTATCGTTGATATAGTCTACATAGATAGTATAAATTGGTATCTTATGAAAGTACAAGTTGCACTGAGTAACTATGGCTCACCTTAAGATCATTTATGACAGACTTGACAAGAATAAAGGTGACGTACCCCGAATCAACTATGTTGAGGTAAATTTCCCAACTGTCCCGTTAACGGGGCGGGACGACCGGGGTGGATGGAAATGGAATATACCCGGTCGGGTGTCGGGTGGCTCTAATGACCTTAAACCTCACCTTAAAATCATGAAAATAAAGAATGAAGAATAAAGGTGACGTTCCCTGAAAGTGGGAAAACCTCGCCTTAAACGACGGAGTCGGCATTACCAGGATCTATGAAACAATTTTTCCCAACTGTCCCGTTAACGGGGCGGTACTACCGGGGTGGATGGGATATACCCGGTCGGGTGTGTAATGAGCTATGATGACCTTAAACCTCACCTTAAGATCGTTGATGACAGACTTGACAAGTATAAAGGTGACGTTCCCCGAGTCAGCTATGTTGAGGTAGGTGGACGCCTTGCATAATTTGACGCACGTCACCACTGCCGCCTCCGTCATCTGCTTCGAGTTGTTCTGAGGACCTGGTTACGAAGAAAGAGTATGTTTTTAGGGTTCCGTACATTAAAACGGAACCCTTATAGGATGACTTTGTTGTCCGTCTGTCATGACCATGAGTGGAGAAATTTGCTCATAGATGGCGCCACTGAAGTATGCAGTAACGCCATCTATGATCAAGGTATGATGTATCTACTATGGTGTAATAGCGGCATAGATGGCGTTATTGCATATTTCGGAAACCTCAGGGCGAAAGCCGTACTCGCACTTGTCCGGTTTTTTTAAAAGAACTTCTAGTCTAATGCCCGCGACTTTGTCCACGTGGAAGTCGGAAAACAACACAATGTCGTTATTTTCTTCCTACAAAGGACGTTGGTAGTTTTGGGCTTGATATGGTACAGTAATAAAAACTTAACCAAAAATAAACATATATTTTAATTGTTCTTTGCCTAATTTATTAAAACAAAAACGGGTGCATGCTGGCTGGCGCGTGCCTCCACAGAATATCATGTCGACAGCAACTAAAACCTTTGAATTGAGAACTCATTAGTCGGGCTGTACTTCATTAGATCATTCACACCATACTTAACCTCACTGTCACAAATACGAAGATTTCTCTTTAACCCAATTACGTACAAAAACAAATAAAAACTGAATTTAAATACTCTTGAAATACTTGATCACACCAAACTAATTTCATATTTGTACCGACATACACAATCTGAAGCCCAGCGTTCTATGGGCGTCTGCCGTGTCCTTTTACCACCCCTTTTCATCCCTTTAGGGATGTTCCCCAAGGGCTTAAATAACTTGTGTCATTGCAAGAACCGCTATAAATGAATCACCAGTGCTCTCTAACATAACCTAACTGTTCAGTTTTTAGATAAACTAACTGAATACTCACTAAGTCCCCGTTTGACGGAGTCAATGAAATGTTTCTTTTTTGTATGTCGCGGACTGCACGGCGCACCGCTGTCTGCATTCACAATTTCTTCTAGAACTTTCTGTTAATAAAAGTAAGAATTTGTGAAGTTAATAGGACATAAAGGTTAAGCAAGAATGGGATGGTTTAAGAACTTTTATACATGCAAAATTGAACCTTATCGCAATAACTACAGGGTTTTAATGAGATAAATTAATATTAAGAGATGTAGGGTAATAAAATTAAGATTTTTTCAAGTTAATAAGACATATGAAAGGTCCAGCAAGAATGGGATAGTTAAAGCAATTTCATAAGTGCAAAATTGAACCTTATCCAGGGTTATGACAAATTAAACCTTATTTCAATACAAACAGGGCTTCAGCGAGAAAATAAAATAGGTATTCTAATGATACGTGCAAAATTGAACCATATTACAATACTTACAGGGTTTAAAACTAGCAGCATGATCTGTAGCGGCCACATAGCCACTCTCGACTTCTTATTGTCTGAGAAACTGTCTTGTAATATATCAAATAAGGTGTCACAACACTTGCTCAATTCATCGTTAGGCCGACATTGTACTTCTGCGAATTCCTGAGAAATAATAATTATTTTAGGGCAGGATTATTTTTCTTAGATAATAGGTAGTTGACTACTATTTATTTATTTATTTAAAACATGGAAGACTTACAGCTACAAAAAAAACTGAGTTAACAACCGCATAACAACACAAAGCCAATGACAAGTCTTCGCGTATAGATATTGACTTGAGTTTGGAATGTGAGCAAACAAGTACCTACACACTGCTAAGATTAGAAATTTGCTACTTATACTAGGTATCTATATTATACATTATACAGGGTTTGCAACAACAGGAATTAAAGAAAAAGAACTACATTATACTTAGTCTGCTTTAAAAAAATTAAGGCTTAAGCACCTTCTAGCTGAGGTAACACTAATAGTAAACGGATCCAGATCATGCTGCTTACATATTTTATTAAAATTTCTACTCGCACGCACAATATAACTATTCTGCCTATAATTTGAAGATGAATGTGGTATATGAATGGGTAGATTAAATCGAAATGACTTACTAGGCACATTAAAATTAATTTTCGTCAACAACTCAGGGCTGTCAATATCATTATTTGAAATGTACAAATAAATAACTTCATATTAAAAAACAAATAGGAACTAAATATAATATTTTTATTACAAAATGGAAAAGATACACGCTTTTAAAGTTTTTGGAGGGGGTATTCTCCGTCTTTATCGCGCAAAACGGACATTTTATGCGGAATATTTGTAGTACACAAATACCTGGGGGTATGTATCCATCCAATTCCATATAGCTTTTTCTAATGACGAAACTAAAACTATGTGCGCAGACTTTCTTAATAACTTAAACTTTTGTATTGATTCTGAAACAAAAATCATAATATTGCATACAAATCAAATATCAAAATATTTGCTACTAGCTGTCCCCGCGGTTTCACCCCCGTTGCTCGGCTCCTAAAGGTCGTAGCGTGATGTTAAATAGCCTATACTATTCCTCATGAATCTGGCTATCATATGCAAAAAGATTTTTTCGATTCCGACTGGTAGTTCCAGAGATTATCACGTTCAAAAAAACTCTTCAGCTTTATAATATTAGTATACAGGTTGTCCCAAGGCTATGCCACATGGAGGGAAAGTACTTTAAATATTGTAGATAGGAAGTTTTGCTTCATGGAGACTTCACTTTATTTTTAAAATTAAGTAATACTGCATTCAAAGATTTTTTTAAAGTTGCTTGCTTCATCTGGGATTCGAACCGACCAAATGTGAAAAAATGAACATCCTGTATTTTATGATGCCGATTGAAAAGGTTAATTATAAGCAGTAATTCAGATGAAGCAAGCAACTTTTTAAAAATCTTTGAATGCAGTATTACTTAATTTCAAAAATAAAGTGAAGTTTTTATGAAGCAAAACTTCCTATCTCAAATATTTCAAGTACTTTCCCTTCATGTGGCATAGCCGTGGGACACCCTGTAGATAGAAGTATTACCTGTTAGCAGCCGTATAAGCCTCAATATATCGACGTTGATGTGTTGTATTAACTCTATGTCTGTATAATCGGGGTTTTCTTCTGAGCTAGATGATAATTCCTGGAATAATTTTAAATGTTAGTATCTTAAATCATCTTCAGCTAAAAATAATCCTAGCACCTTTTATGTATGTTTTATGCTGTAAGTAAAAGGATTTATAACACGTACGCGGTATTTAACAAGGTTAGATACGCGGTATGGGACTATCAACTACGATAAAGTCTTGTCAGTTTGGCTCAGTGTTTGACAGTGAAAAACTGTTGTCACTAAACACTACAATACGCGGTATTTAACAATGTTAGGTACGCGGTATGGGACTATCAACGACGATGCAGTCTTGTCAATTTGATTCAGTGTTAGACAAAGAAAAACTGTTGTTACAAAATCACTACGATTAGCGGTATCTATACTAGTTACACGGTATGGGACTTACAACGGCGACATAGGCTTGTCAGTTTGACTCAGTGTTAGACAGTGAAAAACTGTTGTTACAAAATCGCTACGATACGCGGTATTTAACAATGTTAGTTACGCGGTATGGGATGTATTTGGTGAACATACCTGTAACCTCGCACTGATCCTGTTGAACACCGCATTGAAGAAGTTTAGACTGAGCGCGAATAGCACCTTACTGGCTAACTGTCGCAGTAAAGTATTGTTCACTGTACTCTCATTGCGCATGTCCGTGTAATAGTAGATGGAGACTGTGGAATGCGAAAGGGAATTAATAGAAATTAAAGTTCATCAATCGAAAATGTAATAAATTGAATAAGAAATCGGAAAAAATCGCGAGAAACGTTTTGAGACCAAAGAAACGATGGATGGACGTGGCGGCTGATAGTAGTAGTGCCAAATTATCTATAATTTTAGTATTGATAGTTTTCAAAAGGCTGCACTAGCGATAGGCATAACAATAATGTCGATACGATATTATTGGCAGAGTGCAATACTTTCGATAGTATTGCTTATAAATTATAAACTATCGATATATGTATCTATGGTATCGATGGTTTCGAGTCGAGAGTTCATAAATTATAAACTACCGATACTATCGAAACATCGATAAGTAGTTTATAATTTTTGAGCAGCAATAGGTACCTACTATCTATAGTAGATATAGTATAACATTTAAGCTGTTGATATAATTAATAAAAAAAAAAAAAAAGAGGAAAAAAAAAATTATAGATATCAATATTATCGATAAAAAGTTGATGTATCGATATCAATACTATCGATAAAAAACTACATTGTTGCTACCGATTAACAACACTAGGTGTTAAAAACCAAACCATGTTTATATCACAAAAAGTACTGCCCTAAAGATCAAGTTCACCGACAAGATAACAGTCCGTTATATTGAAAACGGCAGTTTAACATGACTTTTTTATAGAAAAATATATGTTAAACGGTTTTTTTCAATTCATCTGACTGTTATCTTGCCGGTGAACTTAGTGGGTTAAATCCTCAGTAGTGATCATTGGTACTCACCAATAAACTGGCAGACTTCCCTCAGCAGAATCTTCACGTTCATAGCCTCGTCGTATTTAGCCGTGTCCTTGGGCTGAGAGCTGAGACATATTTCCAACGTATCGAGGACTATCACCAGGCTATCGTGGTAGCCTTTCTCCAGTTCTGTTTGTGGACGGTTCGCGCCTATTGATATTGTGGGCTGGTACTGCGAAAAGCAATAGAGGATTGGAATTTCATTGTATGAGAAGTTGAAGTTTTCTCTTTTACACAAAACTACGATGCGCATCGCAAGTTCCTGCGAATCGATTCGCATCGCGCATTCTTGCAATGTTACGTTCAATAGCAGCAGTGTAACTCTTTTTACTATCCAAGTCACAGGTCAGTACCTAGTAAAAAAATACATTCAGTGCGGTGACGATCGTCGAAGGAATGCTCACCCGAACCGTGGAAGGGAGACCCCTTGCCACACGAAATCACATCGCAGCAATTCGCGTCGCAGTTTTCTGCGTTGCGAACTCGCAGTTTTGTTTACAAGCCCCTAGTATTTGAAAAGACTTTCCTCATGTTCCAAAAAATGTAGGATTTATACAGGGTAAAATTAAAACCAGTGCGGATATTTTAGGAGGTGAAAGTACTTATGAATATGATCAACTTTTAGTATGACCGACACTGAAATATGAAAAAAAATATCAGCTGTTCCCAAAAAAAATGCACTACAACACGATCAAAATGTATGGAACAGCTGTTTTTTTCATATTTCAGTGTCGGTCCCACAATAAAAGTTGATCATATTCATGAGTACTTTCACCTCCTAAAATATCCGCACTGGTTTTAATTTTACCCTGTATAAGTTAGCTGTTTATGACTTCCTTTGAAATATTGATACCTATTTTTTCATTAAATTCTACATTGGGCAGTAATTATTAGGCTACTGATGAAAACTCAAATTAATATGCTTTTATTTACATTCCATGTAGGTACTTAATGTTTTTTTTTTCAAATTGTCACTGAATTTTCATTTGAATGATTAAATTATTTACAGCTTAGACTCGACGTCAATTCTGTAATTACAACTAGGGATATTACGGAGCTTCGACTTCGATAAGTCGGAACTTCCGATTGAAATTAGGTAGGTACCTACACTCCGGTAATATAATTCGGCTTAAATCGTAGGTTATATTATTACTCCGACTCCGATTCCACTTCCGACTCCAACAACCCTTTAAAAACTCCGACTCCGACTTCGGATCCGATAAAACCACCTCCGTAACATCCTTGATTACATCAACATAATACCAAAAACACACGTACCAGTTCATTAACTCTTTGCAGTATCTTGGTGAGGCCGGCAATCACTAGTGAGAAGCGGTGTCTGCTGATCTGAACGAGGCACGCTTTGCACTGTTCCTCGTTGATGCGAGAGTGCAAGTTCTGAGCACCTGTCTTGTATGGTAGCTAGGGATAGAATATTTCAAATTACTTTTGTTTAGTATTAATTTTCTTCTTTTTGTTTTTTTTTTTCTGCAACTTTATTAGCCGGTTAGCCGGAAGGGGGAGTCGAAAAATCGCCAAAATTGCCTCAAGTAATTAATGGATGCCCCCTAACCCAACAGAAGCATTATTTTTTTAATTGTATAAATTATTTTTCAATTAAATCAGCCTATCTAAGTCAACTATTAGATATAATCTTGCCCCAGTAGCCCCAGTCCAGGTGGACAGGGGGCTATGAAGATCTCCACAAATCTCAAGTTCTGATGGATTTCAGATAAGGATTTAGTGTTGTGATTTCCACCCCTTTCAGGGAGCCAAGTAATCTCTGGACAAGTCCTCAACCTCCCCCACCCCCCAAAATAATCTCTATCTGCCACTGTCCTGCCCTACCTGTTATATCCACACATAGATCTAAACAGAGCTAATAAAATTTTACTTTTTTTGATTTTGCTCTATATCTCTAGTAGGTACCTAGATCTATTAAAGAGAACAAGATCTTTTAGAGAGAATTTTTAGTTAGCTCTCTTTATAGATCTATAAATGTTCATATTCATAATATATCACAATCCTACAATTGAAGAGCATATTTGAAGATTAGTGATATTAGAGCATATTTGAAGATTAGTGATATATCAAAAATAAAGCGTAGGTATGTTCATACTGATCTAGAGAGAATAGAATAATATGATTAGAATGTGTAATGCTTATGTTAATTGCTATAAATTGATCTCAAAGAATGTGTAATGTTTATGTTAATTGCTTATATTGAAATAAAACTTTTTTCATTTTTCAATTACCTACATTTTGAAATATTTCTTCAGAATTAATATTTTCCAAGCTATCAATTAGGGCCCCAGAGAGAGGAAACTCATAACAATACTTAATTATTAATATGTATCCCTAAATCTCATAAATAAAAAAAAATACAGACCCCGCCTATCCAACAAATTTTAAATAAAAGTTTTGTAATTATAGATAAATAATTAAGCTTGGGCTGTAACTGTAACTAATAATGGATAGTTAATTACTAAATAATTTCATTTGATTTTATTTTTTCGGCGTATGTACCGGTTTCGTAATGCCGGGTCGATCAATATCTCAATATTAATTTCATTTAAAAATAGATACGCGAATAGAGTGCTAATAATTATGCCTAAAAATTAAAAACCGTAACAAAAATCGTTTTTAGTAGTTCTTACCATGATAAAATTAGTTAATGCCGAAGAAAAAAATTAATTTTGTTTCATCCCCGAAAAACTCCTAATATGGGTGGGTCTTATAAATTAAATTATTTATGTAATGTAAGCCTTACCTGCTCCTCGAAGCGAGCAATTAACGAATTAGCCCATTCTCCAGGTTTCTGTGTCCCCATTTTGTATATAAATATGATTAGTTTGTGTAAATAAATTAAAAACAACAATTTATTTTTTGCACTACCATTACAGTGCTTCGTTTTATAAAAACTACTAGAATGATACAAGCGTACTTTGCCTAAATACTACCAAACATTCAGAATTGATAATTTTGACAAAGTTTATCGTACTTACAAAAGCCTCTAAGTAATGGTACATTAAATCAGATATGATGTGGAATAAACCGGCACTTGAAATCAGTACCATTTTTCTTTAGATACGATGTTTATATTTTCCATGAAAACCAAAATACTTTATAATTCTACCAAAATGTTTAATTTTTATAATAGGAACACTAATATTTGTCAAACTAAAATCGATATTCTTTGGCATGCGTTCCGTTCATTTCTACGCTGTAATTTATCGATTTTTAAAATATAAAAATCTTTGTATAGCTGCCTCATAGGTACGGCGATATGCGCGACTGTATGCGCGATTTCTAGCCACGGGCCACGGCAAGCACTAATGATTTTTCCGCTTTGTTCGCGGAAAACATAGACTATTCTATAGACCCTAATATCATACTAGGGTTGTTATATGATAGGGACACGCCCACCAATCCCAGGGTGGATCCAGCCTCAAAAGTCTCATCCTGAATTCCTGACTCAAAAGTCAGGAGGAGGTCACTAAGGATATTTTACAACAATTTTTTTTTTAAGAATAGAAATTAGTTAAATACCAACAGCACATTTATTAATGTGCTGTAATACATTACACAAATGTTGTACAAAAATCAACTGAGGTGAGCGGAATTTGAACCTGCGATCTCTGCCAAACAGTGGCAAGTTCTCTGCCAACTGAGCTACCGCGTCTCTCTCGCTTTAGTGGGCAGAGCACTGGCTACGGTTCCTACGATTTGGCAGAGGTCGCGGGAGCAAATCCCGCTCGCGTCAGTTGATTTTTGAGGTCTCATATATTTAATATCATAAGAGATTTACTATATCGACGCTTGAAAGGCAATCCTTACTAACCGACACAAATTCGTAAAATGAGTTAAATATAATCATTCGAACCGCCAGATTTTTCTGCGTCGTTTGGTCTAGGTCTCATAGCTCTACGACGAGCTTTATTGTCGCTTAGATACTGCGTAATTTCGGTCAAATCTACATTTTGTGCTTACTAAACGACCAAAAAAAAGTGATTTTTAGAATATCCAGCAGTTACGACATTCTAACAATTAGGAATATGAACTTAGTCAGTTTTTCATGTATTGACTTTTTCATATATTTGTAATTACGTATTTTTACTTGGAATGAAATTATCCTTTAAAATCACTTAGTAGATTTTACCTACACAAAGCAATTGTAATTTATGTGGTTATGTATTTTAACTTGTTTTTATATTTTGTGACAGTGTCATTTGTATAAGTTAACCTGAAATAAAGTGGAAGAATATTAGAGCTTACATATTTTTACTTGTAAAATATCTTTGCCCGCGACTCCGTCCGCGTGGACTACAATGAACTGACCAGTTTAAATGACCTCCTTAGTGTAGGTTGGCTAGTACTACCAAGAGGTCAAGCTGTATCTCTGGTTTTTTTCAGCGGAATCAGATGAAACGTGACTTAGATTTTAAATTGGACCCTAAGCTATCGAACTGTGAAAATCACATCAAAATCCGTTCAGTACTTTTTGCATGATGCGCGCACAAACAGACAAAAATTCTAAAAAAAATCTTTTTGGGTATGGTTACGTCCCAGTAGGTACCCTATCCCGACTGTTTTTTCTGGAATATCTTCAATGTACAGACACGGCATTTTTACAATTCTATAATACTTAGTACCTAAAGATATATTTTTTATCCTTAGATATTGAAATTGATCTCTGACTGAATGTTATGTCATATTAAGTTTCTTTATTAATTTTGTATGGTTTGCACTACGTAGCGTATTTTCTTTAATTTTCATTAAAGAAAATATAATAATCTATTTCATTTATTGTCATGCATTTGTTAATAATTTACCTAAGTATACAGTTCTTAGTTAAATGTCGGTTACGAAGGGAGGTTTGGGGTAATTTTAATAACTAAGATACAATTTCCACAGTCACAAAAATCATTAAATGATGCTTAGGTAAATTTACTTGATGTATTTTAAACTATCAGAACTTTTTAGATCAATGTTCCTATTTCAAAATTCTAAACTAAATAAGTTTACCTATTTTTACATGTTACTGCACACACTGCAGTGACGATTTAGATAATTTTACCTGTTTATCAAATCAGGTAAATTTTATCTAACCGACACAAACTGGGGTGTCTTATTTCGACAATTTGGATAGCTGTAAAAAAATGATTTCTACGAGTGTTAACATAATTTTAATCGAACAATTAGGTGATTTTTTATGATTTTTTTTTTAAATATTTGAACTTTAAATCATTCTCCTGTAAAATTTACTCAATGTCGCTTAATAAGGGTTGCCTTTCAAGCGTCGATATTGTTTCCATTATCGCTGTGCACGTTTATAAAATTAGGCTGCTATATGATAAATCCTTAATAAGAAGCTTAAAATTATACTAAGCTTCTTGATCCTTTTAAAAGTTTTATTAAAATATACTTTATAAACTTTGCAACACTGAGTTGCTCTGTCAGAACTCAGACTGTCAATTTCGTATTGACATTGACAGATGCGAATTTGACAATCATCTTTTTCTCTCAGGTTTCCTGTGTCAAATAAAGTTATCCTCGCTCAATTATATTGTTGAATACAACCAGGAAAGTAAAATATAATTAGATTATTTATAACCAGCGGTTAGCTGCGAGCCTGTAATACAAAATGATGGTGAGTTTTTCCGCAAAAACAATATTATTAAAGCGTAAATCGAATGTTTTTCCTACTTTGCCGGGGGGCGTCTCCGTCATTAAGAATCTTCTATTATTTGTTAATTTTGCCGGTTATCTAGGGATTATGACGCATTTTCATATAGATAAAGAGTGTACGGTGCATTTCTTTGTAAGAATTCTTTATTTTCGCTTTGTTTAACGATAATTAGCATAATGACGTGGATCTATACATTTTGTTTTTTTTTTCGCTTGATAGCACAGACGACCTTGTTTGTATTGATGTTTTTTATTAGTGCGATAATTACATCTTTCTCGTTGGTTAGTTTTCATTAATGTGTGAAGGATGCTTAATTTTCTATGTTTTGTGATGGTATACCTTTAAGTATAATTCTTATTAGACATTTTAAATTAAACTTTTTGTTATGCACTGCTGAGCATAGGCCATTTTTAGTAGTTCACTGTTCCTCAGCCTTCTATATCCAGCATATTCCAGCTACCTAAGTCAAATCAAGGCTATTCTGGGTACTATAGAGATTTTTTTTCCAGGACTGCGTTGAAGATACCAACCATGATCCCCTGTCAGCGCCGGCAGCACAAACTCCTGGCTCCATAGACCCTAAGCTAGAGAAGAAGAAGCCAAATGAGAATGTCTGTCTAGCTGATAACAGTTTGCTGGTAAGTGTTTGGAGAATGGAGAGATGAAGTGGAATGTCCCTCCATGAAAAGGAAGAATCCTCCTACCAGACCGGGTGTTATTGTCTGGCAGGCTACTGCCCCCACAGTTGATGTCGGGTTTCTGTATATGCTTATCGCTGCGAACGCTGCTTGAGCGATGTAAGATTTTGATGTCAGACATAATGTAGTGACATCTGACAAGTTGTCACTTTTAGCTGTCTAGCTATGTAGGTAGTCTATGATGTTGTCAGTAGATGTTGCTATCACTACAAGTGAAATAAAATGATAATGGAATGATTTTTATTTCTGTAGGTAGATCTTTAATTCATGATGTTAAATAGCATATACTATTCCTCATGAATCTGGCTATCATAGACAAAAGATTTTTCGAATCCGATGGGTGGGTAATTCCAGAGATTTGTGTGTTTAAACAAACAAACTATCAACAAGAAACTCGAACTATAATAGCATAGATAAGATTAATATAGAGAAGTACGGTACCTAATTTAGATACCGAAATTACAGTGAGAATTATCTTATCAATTAAATAAAATAGAAATCATGTAAAATAGGCATATGTATTATAAATTGATAAAAAAATATCTGTTTGGTCAGTTACTCGGCTTACAAAACAGATACTTTTCAATTTCAATAGTTTCTGGCATAAGTTGCCTACAATTTTAATCATTATCTCGAACAATGTCAAGCAATGACACGGTTGATAATGGTTTTCCTTTCTTAAAAGTTATTTACTCGTGACTTGAAGAATCCTGGAATGAACCTATTGTGAAACAGCTATACTTAATATTAATATAATATTATATAGCTGAAGAGTCAGTTTGTTTGAATGCGCTTATCTCTGGAACTGCCAGTTGGATTTGAAGAATTATTTTTGTATAATGGTAGCCAGATTTATGAGGAAAAGTATAGGCTATTTAACATCACTCTACGACCCTTAGGAGCCGAGCGACGGGGGTGAAACCGCGGGGAGCAGCTATGATTAATAAAAACAATGTATTGTTTTCCTACAGGTCGACATATCAGATGCTCTAAGTGAAAAAGAAAAAGTAAAGTTTACGGTTCACACTAAAACTACACTGCCAGAGTTCCAAAAGTCTGAGTTCATAGTTGTGCGGCAACATGAGGAGTTTGTGTGGCTGCACGACAGATATGAAGAGAATGAGGAGTACGCTGGGTATATTGTGAGTATTATTATAATCATCAACTATTATTAGCCTGTAAAAATGCTACATGGCAGTCAGCAGATAGAAAAGAGTACCTATAATATTATATATATTTTTAAATTCATACTTGAGCTTTGCAAGCAACTTTTGAAAAAACGATTTTTCTACCTAGTAATACCTAAATTAATATTTTAAAATATGCTTCTAAATTAAAATTACTTATTATTAAATTCTTATTTCAATTATTTCAAAATTCTTTCACAATACATACATAATCTATTATAAATTATTGATTTTTTTAATTCAAACTCTGTTAACTTGTTTATTATCAGGATTATTAATTAATGAATTGCCTTTCTTATTCAGGGTTCAACCCACCCCCAAACTACCTTAAGTCTTTACTCTTCATTATTTTTACTTTACCACCAGATACCACCAGCACCTCCCAGGCCTGACTTCGATGCCTCACGTGAGAAGTTACAGCGTCTCGGTGAGGGTGAAGGAGCTCTCACTAGAGAAGAATTCCTCAAGATGAAGGAGGAACTTGAGGAGTGAGTATTATTTTATACACTAGTCAAAGTCAAAGTCAAAACATTTATTTCAATTAGACCATTTACAGGCACTTTTGAATAGTCAAGCAATAGTTGTCAGTCAGTTTGTCCGTTAGTTGAAGCTAGTTGTCCGTTCCAAAACGTAGATACCTATGGAGAAGAACGGACAAGAAACTCCATGGTTACTCTTTTTCAACTAATTCAAATATACAATTTCTTTGTTTACATTTATGCCCTAATATGTGAGAACAATGTGAGATATTTTAAAAATCCCTTAGGCTAAAAAATAAAATCAAAGGTAGGTACTAAAATAAAATAAAAATCATTTAAACCTGTAAAATGTAAAACTAGATCAGGGGTCGGCAAGTATTTTTAGTGGGGTCCGGATAATGTTGAAAAATTTTATCTGATGTGTGGATGTTTGTTAATCTTTCACACAAAAACTACTGAACGGATTTTGATGAAACTTTACAGTAATATAGCTTATACATCAGAATAACACATAGGCTACTTTTTATCCCGGAAAACGTGGGCGGAAGTTAGTAATAAAAGTGTGTAACTGGTGTTACATGTTATATGGAATGACCCTCTTACAACTTTACCTCTTTATAATATTAGTATAGATGTAAGTAAGTAGTAGGATTAAAAAATAGTTAAGGTGGATCCGTCAAGGTTGCGCGCAAAATTCAAAATATCTTGGGTTTTATGCAAATTGCAGCTCTGTTTTACGTTGTATGTTGATACGAATTCGATTCGCGACAATAATGATAATAAAGTTATTAAATATTAACCATCAAAATCATCAATATAGTCGAAATTATATTTGAGGAAAATCGAAATATTTTCCCGAAATAATCGTATTTTCCTCAAATATAATTTCGAGGCCTATATTGATGATATTAATTATTATAATTTAGTAACTATAAACAAGGAGATGTGCCAAGGCGCTATCGCGCTTGATGCCTGATCTTGAGCAAATTGCTCATATTATAAACGTACGCACTGGCGACGAACCGAACACGATCAATGGTATAAATACAGTGTTTTAGTTTATTGCTAGTGTTGAGTGACGATTAACAGTGTTAGATTGAGGGTGCGGAATGTTCAATGCGTGGGAGATCTTTTTATTCACAAGGAGCGCTTAATTATGCGCGTATTTGTTCGAAAAATGTACTAAAAGTGGCATCAGTTGTTCCCGTACTAATTTGCTATGATGGCATATCTCCTTGTTTCTATGATCTGAGGATCCACCTTAAATCAATATTCTGTTTTTCCTACAGTGAATACCTAGCCACATTCAAGAAGACCGTAGCTATGCACGAAGTCTTCCTACAGCGGCTGGCAGCTCACCCGGTGTTCCGCAACGACTCGCACCTGCGCGTGTTCCTGGAGTACGAGCAGGATCTATGTGCCAAACCTAGAGGCAGGATGGACCTCATCGGTGGACTGGTGAGTGAGAGGAAACTGTTTTTAGGGTTCCGTACCTTAAATGGAAAAACCCTTATAGGATCACTTTGTTGTCCGTCCGTCACCGGACCATAGCATAAGCATAGCATAATCGGCCTATAATGTTCCCACTGCTGGGACACATGCCTCCTCTGTGAGAGGGAGTGGGCCGTAGTCCACCACGCGGGCCCAGTGCGGGTTGCTGGACGTCACATGTTTTCGAATTCTCGGTTCTAGGACATGCCGGTTTGCTCACGATGTTTCCCTTCACCGTTAAAGCAAGTGATAATTAATTTCTAATACGCACATGATTTCGAAAAGTCAGCGGTGCGTGCCTCGGGATCGAACTCGAACCATTTGCCGTGGGAGGCACATGGAACCACACCAGGCTGTCACCGGACCATAAGTGGAGCCATCTGCTCATAGATACAGCCACTAGAAGTATGCTGTAACGCCATCTATGATCAAGATATATCTGCTACGATGTAATAGTGGCATAGATGGCGCTATTGCATATTTCGGAAACCTCACGGCGCGAGTCGTACTCGCACTTATCCGGGTTTTCATGAATTTAAGTGATTTTTAATGTACACTCGACGCCATTTACGGTCGACCACTTTTCACCCTTATGTTCTTAGTAATAAGGGCGAAAAGTGGTCGACCGTAAATGGCGTCGAGTGTACATATTGCTATAATAACGACATTGCCACCGGATTGACCCATTTGCTATGAACATAGATATTGGTAAGACTTGGAAGTCACAGGTTATCTTTACAGATGCGATCAATGACGACAACAACAGACGAGATCTACTTGGGTGCAACGGTGCGGGATGTGAACGATTTCTTCGAGCAGGAGACCACCTTCCTACAGGAATACTACTCACACCTCAAGGAGGCGGTCGCCAAGGTCGACAGGATGACCACCAAGCATAAAGGTAGGGGTTACCTACCTACTCATTTAAGAAAGCCGAAGAGTTTTTTTTTGTTTGTTTAAAAGCGCTAATCTCTGGAACTACCAGTCGGATTAAAAAAAAAATTGCCAGATTCAGTGGTTCCCAAAGTTGACTGGGCTGCGACCCACCTAACAAAACATGCCGAATTCGGGACTCACGTCTTGGCCGTAGAGGAGGCATAAAATATTGGTAACGCTTAGATTCCCTTGTAGCGAGTCGCGGAACTACTTAATGGTCACAAATAGTTCGGCTCCCGATTGGTCGGAATATCGTCTTATGATTCAGGACCCACTCAATATTTGCTCGCGACCCAAGGAGATATGCCATTATAGCAAATTATTACGGGAACAACTGTCGCCACTTTTAGAACATTTTTCGCCACAATTACAAGCACTCCTTGTGAATAAAAAGATCTCCCACACATTAAAAATTCCGCACACCCTCAGTCTAACACTGTTATTCGTCACTCAACACTAGCACTAAACTAAAACAGTGTATTTATATCTCATCGATCGTGTTCGGTTTGGCGCTGTACTTTTTATGTACGGTTAATGTGACCATATCAAAACCTCAAGCCCAATAGCGCCTTGGCACATCTCCCTTGTTTCTATGATCTGGGGTCCTTTGTAAAAATCAACATACACAACTGTAGCATCCGCACCACGCCGAAATACCGTGATGGCTTTCTGCTACACACGGAAGACCTGGATGAAAGGTCTGACGAGTTACGCGATAAAATAAGATGTTCACTTTGATCTAGGCAGCCAACAGTAAAGATATGTGCAAAGTACGTACCTCAGACTGCAAACTGACACTCGTTGAACTTCCACCTTTCGAATGTCCATGAGCTGACGATGGGGCCAGGGTTCACAATTATTGATGAGATGAGATAATGATCACACGCGGAGTCGGTTAGAATTTTGAACCGCCTTTTTTGCTGGTCGCGAAGTTGCGCGTGTGTTCCGGTCGGTGTCCGTTACGAACTGACCTTTGCTCTGAGCTTTGACGTATGCGTACAATGCATGACAAGCAAAAAGTTGGCGTCTCGTTACTGCTGGTAAAGCCCAAAGACAAAATGTGAACATCGTATGGGTTTTGAAAAGAATTTTGATGGGAACGAAACAACAACATTATTATTGTTACTATCAGATGTAGCAGACGCGCACATCAGACTGTCTTCCTGCATCACGCAGCTGGCGACGCGGGAACAGCCGCCCACCGAGAGATTCCTCACCAGGGCTGCTGAAACCTTCGACAAGTGCAGGGTAAGCATTTAAGGGCGCTCTCGGAATTTTGTCTCCTCTTGCTCGCACAGAACCAGTTTTAAGAATGTTAATAATGTCTTAGGTTTTCGCGATCACTACACATTATAATAAAACAAGTTTAAACGGTTTAAATCGCATATATTACAGATTTTTCCTGACGTTTCGAACACTTTTCAGTCGTCCTGCGACCACGAACGCTGCAAAGTGTTCGAAACGTCAGGAAAAATCTGTAAAATCTGTAATATACGCGATTTAATCCGTTTAAACTTGTTTTATTATAATTTAAGAAAGTTGAATGAAAAGATGCATTTTTAGGGTTCCGTACCAAAATGGTAAAAAAGGAACCCTTATGGTGCGACTTCGTCTGTCTGTCTGTCACACCTGGTTATTTCAGCAACTACTAATGCTATCGACTTGAAATTTGGAACAGTTATAAAGAATGCTTGCTTAACTTGCGAAAAATCTGAAATAATTAGAGCTGATAGGAATTGACCCAAATATGGCACCAAAAATACAACGATGTTCCTAACTAGTACAGTTTTTTCAAAATCATCAAAATTCCTTCACAAACAAACTTAAATATGCGGTCCGGATTTTTTCACTTTATACGTCCAAAAATGATAAGGAACCCTCGGTGCGCGAGTACGACTCGCACTTGGCCGGTTTTTTTTTGCTTAGGGTGCACCGTTTTCGAGATATTTAAATTTCAATTTTTTACCACTAGTTAGGGTTCCGTACCAAAATGGTAAAAAAGGAACCCTTATGGTGCGACTTCGTCTGTCTGTCTGTCACACCTGCTTATTTCAGCAACTACTTATGCTATCGACTTGAAATTTGGAACAGTTATAAAGAATGCTTGTTCAACTTTATTGCAAATGAAAAAAGTCTTAAAATATTTTTATTTTCATTGCAAAAGGGGCCGGAGTGGGGGTCCGAAATTTTAAAGTGGGGTTACTGGGTCAAGTGACATATCATATGAAAGGGCTTGATCTGCACATTTCAAAATATATTTTCATTTTATTCTATGTCTCACAGTTTTCGACATATGATGAAAAATGTCCAAAAAAATACCATTCCCCCCCCTTATCTCCGAAGTTTGCGGGGCGAAAAATCTGAAATAATTAGAGTTGATAGGAATTGACCCAAATATGGCACCAAAAATAAAACGATGTTCCTAACTAGTAAAGTTTTTTCAAAATCATCAAAATTCCTTCACAAACAAACTTAGTTATGCGGTCCGGATTTTTTCACTTTATACGTCCAAAAATGATACGGAACCCTCGGTGCGCGAGTACGACTCGCACTTGGCCGGTTTTTTTTTTATGTTCCGTGTTATATTAACACAGTATTTGTTCACAGAAAATCGAGGGTCGCATGGCATCAGACCAGGATCTCAAGCTGGCTGACACTCTTCGCTACTACATGAGGGATGCGCACGCGGCTAAAGCAGTTCTCGTTCGAAGACTCAGGTAAGGCAATATGATGGGTTATGCCCAGCAGTGGGATCTCAGATCATAGCAACAAGGAGATATGCCATCATAGCAAATTAGTACGGGAACAACTGTCGCCACTTGTAGAACATTTGTCGACACAATTACAAGCGCTCCTTGTGAATATAAAGATCTCCCACACATTAAAAATTCCGCACACCCTCAATCTAACACTGTTAATCGTCACTCAACACTAGCTCTAAATTAAAACACTATTTATATCATCGATCGTGTTCGTTTCGTCGCCAGCGTGTACGTTTTTATTACGACCAATGTGGTCAAACTAAAGCGTCAAGCTCAATAGCGCCTTGGCACATCTCCCTTGTTTCTATGACCCCAGAGTGGGATGGTGTGGGCGTAGCGGATAGAAACTGATGTGGCAACATGTCAAAACATCGATATTTCCATGCTATATCTAAGTTAAATACGTGTTATAATGTGTTATACACATAAACCTTCAGGAATAAATTCTTTAAATGGTGGCTAAAACCGCATTAAAACTTATTGTGTAGTTTAGAAGACCTAAGAGTACAAACAGACACGATAAGCGACGTTTTATACTACTTATTGATATCTTTCTCTTTTGCTGCAGATGCCTAGCTGCTTACGAGGCCGCTAACCGAAATCTCGAGAAAGCCAGAGCCAAAAACAAGGATGTACATGCGGTCAGTAAACATTATGTTAGTTTGAACCTTAATACGTTAAGATTAAGGTTAAATATCCCAAATAACAGGCGCGTACACACGAGGGGACTTGACTCACCACTAAAGCACTTAATTTTGACCAATTTAAAAATTTTGATATCGTCATAATGACATAAATTTTGAAATCACACAAAAATAGCAAGTATAGATTTTGACGTATGGTACGAAATACGTTTGCTACACAATATTTATATCGTCGATAGTAGAGATATAATTATTACAATATCGTCGATGGAACCGATTAAATATAAAAATGTCATATCACAAAAAAAATTGAAAAATGTCATTTTTCCATTTAATCGATGAATGTCAAGGCATTTGTTAGGAGAATCGTTGTGATTAAAAAGCCACTGACTTACTTGTCGTGATTGTGTGATTACTGTTATTCACATTTGATATTTAAGTGTTTGTGGGTACATGTTGAGCCAACTAATTGTATATACAGGATGGCAGGTTAGACAGTGGAAATATTTCAAGGGGTCATTGTACTCATCATTATGAACAACTTTTACTATGGGGCCAACGTTGGAATCGCGAAAAATAATCAGCTGTTCCATACATTTTGTTGAGTTATCTGAACATAAATGTATGGAACAGCTGATTTTTTTTTCGCGATTTCAGGGTCTGGCCCCATAGTAAAAGTTGTTCATAATGATGAGTATAATGACCCCTTAAAATATTTCCACTGTCTAACCTGCTACCCTGTATACAGGGTAAAATTAAAACCAGTGCGGATATTTTTGGAGGTGAAAGTACTCATGAATATGATCAACTTTTATTATGGGACCGACACTGAAATATAAAAAAAAAATATCAGCTGTTCCCTACAAAAATGCACCGCAACACGATCAAAATGTATTTTTTTCATATTTCAGTGTCGGTCCCATAATAAAAGTTGATCATATTCATGAGTACTTTCACCTCCTAAAATATCCGCACTGGTTTTAATTTTACCCTGTAGAATGTAACAAAAACCCTGTTCGATCCCAAAGGGGGCCATTATGCTCATCATTAAATTTTTACTATGGGACCAACCCAAAAATGGCGAAAAAATTATTGCTGTTATATTTGTGAATACCTACATTTGTGTTCACATAAATAGATATTATGATTCTTCAGAATGAAACACGCATGCGTAAAGCGCAAACCCAGATGCTAATACGTATGGGTTCAAAACCGTGTATAAAAGGGAATGACTTACCGAATATACTCGTAATAAAGAAAGGATTCTTATTTAGTTTGTTGGCCAACGTTGGCCCAACGTGTACCCAGGCTCACAAATGTTTGACATGTAATCTTTCTGTGCAATACGCAGCCATTGGACGTCCAGGAGGTAAACACGCTTGTTATGTGTAGAACTGTCGTTTTTGTGTAGTTTGTACAGATGGCTGCATTAATTTGCTACCCCCCTTCGTTTAAATATTTGTATGCGTGGGGGTACCGTTAATAAAGGCGTCGGTACTTGTAATGTGTGACTTGGCGATCACACCGCACCGCATCACGCAGCGTAGCGCGGGAGTGCGTGATCTTCCGTTGTTTGCAAGTACCTGTATTTGTATAGAAATCACGCATGGTGCAACACACTGAAAACGCATTCACGCGCGGGGCTTTTGTTCCGTCGCCACGCACCCCGCAGCGTAGCGCGGCAAGTTGTGTGATTCGCCTTAAATAAATGTTTAGTAATGTTAGATGTAGTTTTGTCCATTAGATATTTTGTAAACGCTTTTTAAGTACTATTTATCTTTGTTTTATATTTGTATTTTTATTTATTTTCATGACAAAGGAGCGATAGAAAAAAATTAAATCGACTTCAAAAAGAAATTCACTCAAAATTATAAAATAATATTTTTATATAGGTACTTATGCACGAAATGAACGAACAAAACGAAATCAAAAGTCAGTACCTAGGTAGGTAGGTACACTACGAAACAAATTAGGGGCCTACAATTTTTTTTGAGGTCGGTGCCATCAAAGCCATCGAATATAAAACTTTACCAAAATAAAAACGATAATTTTGTACAATATCTGATACAAAACGGAGATAAAAGGCATTTTTCTTAAACAACCTATTTTTTATGTTTAACGGGATACGTTGCAATGCTCGGCGTTTAAACCTTCCCTGGATCGTACTAGGACGTGTTATTGACATCATTATTCCGCTGTGAGAGACAGAGAGGAATGGAAGTATAATAGCGCTATCCCTAGGGGGGCAGGCCCTAGACAAGTTGCTTTTCTGTTAGCGTTTACGCCGCTACGGACAAAATGTATGGAATTGACATTTGTGAGTCACGTGACTTTTCCGCGGGTAATGTCATTGCCATACATTTTGCGCTTATCGTTTGGCGTGAACGCTAACAGAAAAGCAACTTGTCTACGGCCTCTGACCAGCCGCATTGGATGTTTCACATAAAAAAATTATACTCTTTTAAGAGAGAGCATTGTTCAATATTATTATCTGTGTTTTTGTAGTAAATGTGCCAGTATGTAGTTGCTACTGCATTTTTAATGCCTTTTTTAAGAGTTTCTTATTGATTGTCCTCCAAAGAATAGTGTAATTATCTGTAATCTATTTTACCACGTTTTTATTGAATTGCTTTCTTGTCTGGTTGTTTCTTTATCTGTTCGTTACTTTTCAATAGATTTTAAACTAAGTTCCCGATGAGCTTAAAACTTTAAACATAGGTAGGTATATCATTTTATGGATACCTCTGCCTAACCCTTTGGGATATAGAAGCGTGATGTTATGTTTCGCAAAGTACCTGTATGGGCACGGTTAATGCTTCATGTTCTTATGGCAGGCGGAACAGGCGCAAGCGGAAGCATGCGCGAAATTCGAGCAGTTATCTGCGCGCGCGCGGGAAGAACTCATCGACTTCCGCACAAGAAGAGTGGCGGCTTTTAAGAAAAGGTAACTAATTACAGTATTAATGCCATCACTCATTATCAGTGATCGGAATAGGTAGTGCTAATTCACCTAAACTACAAGAAACTAGAGACGAAAACTGGAGACTACCTTACAACAACATTTTTTCCGGGACGAAACTTGTCCTGGGTTGAGATATTTATTACATAATACAATAGAAATGTGTTTTAATTATTTACCTGTTAGGTAAATTAATATCATTTTGTAGTTCGCTATCAGATTACATTTTTCAAAAATGCATCTTTTCATTTAACATTCTTAAAATATATGGTTCTGTGCGAGCGAGAGAGGTGCCGAATGCGAGAGCGCTCTTAAGACATATTTAAAAAAGTGTCAACTAGCCTATTAGAGCGGTTCGTGGCTAAATAACAGCCACGCTGATAGATCGATAGTATATAGGGTCCGTCTCTTCATACTCGAAATATTTTAAGAGGCACATCTATAGGTGGTAAAGATGCCATACAAACGAAAAAAAAAATGATCTGAGTATATATTTTATTTAAATAAATTAATTTACAATTATTTGAAACACATAAAAAATATTATTTTCAACATCCATTACGCCAGTTTTTATGTATCTTACTATCAATCTTAGAAACAAGCGTAATGGATGTCGAAAATAGTATTTTTATGTGTCAAATAATTTATTTAAAATAATTTTATTTATTTATTTATTAAAAAAAATATATACCTACTCAGATAATTTTTTTTTGTCGTTTGTATGGCATCTTTACCACCTACAGATGAACCTCTTAAAATATTTCGAGTATGAAGGGTATGACCGTATATAAACATAAACACTTATTGTCAACTTTTTCTTCCAGTTTATTGGACTTAGCGGAGCTAGAGATAAAACACGCGCGCTCTCAACAGGAACTGTTCAGGAAATCGCTGCAAGTGCTCAAGGAATGCCAATAATTACACTATGTATGTTATATTATACATTAATACACTGAATATTCCACGAGATGTATGAACTGAAGGGTTGGAGCGACTGTTGTAGGGTGTTGGCGGATATTCGGAAAAGTTATCGATGTAAATCAATGGTGTAGAATTGATTTACCGATGATTTGTGACCAATCGACGACCACATCGATCTACAGTCGATCTATGTAATTTATCTCCAGTATTCGCCATTCTGTCGTCGACAAATGATACTTCTTGTATTTCGTGAGCGAGTGTCAATCATTGAAATTTGAACCTTATGTTAATGTATATAAAAGTCACGTGACTTTGCCCTTTTAAATACACCGTATTTCTATTGAAATAAAGTTCATTTTGTATTAGCGAAATAATGCGAATATTTGATCAAATACGCCAAGTAAAGTGCCGTGTTAAAAGTATGTATGGCATATCCGACATTTCCGTTCAGCATCCTACAATGTCAGTTCAATCCTACAATAATATTTTTTTATTTTTGTTTATAATTATTATTATTCGTGTGTAAGAATTATGTTGTAAATGTTCTAGAACGATGAATGGAGACTTCAACAGTCATATTTTGTTAGTACGCACGGCTACTATCCAGCTACGCATTCCCAGTATAACCTGGTCTCGCATTTACATAATGCGAGACCGGGTTATGCTGGAAATGTACTACAAAGCTGAAGCAACCGATTATCTCTTTCTAAAGCTCGTTGTGTAATATATGAACAACTTTTATTATGGGACCAACCCTGAAATCGCGAAAAAAAAATCTGCTGTTCCATACATTTATGTTCACATAACTCAACAAAATGTATGGAACAGCAGATTTTTTTTTTGCGATTTCAGGATTGGTCCCATAGTAAAAGTTGTTCATAATAATGAGTAAAATGACCCCTTAGAATATTTCCACTGTCTAACCTACCACCCTGTATACTACCGACGAATGGCAAGATAATTAAAAATGTCAACAAGAATGTTAGTAATGTGAATACATTAATGCTAGGTTTTTTCGAAGACGTATGTATGTGTATCTACCCACATTTCGCCAGTTTTACTGTAAGTTTCCTCTAATCGGAGGTGAGCCTATTGCTATGGGCACAAATCCAGACTTAGGGCAGCTACTGAGAATTTTAAAAAAAACCTAATAACACTGCCCGACTCAAGGATCGAACCCAGGATCCCACGCTCAGATATCGCTAGCGACCATTAGACCGAGGCAGTTTTTTTTTAATATAAAATAGTCTGTCTATACTCCATTTGAAATTTACAGTTTGTCCAAGCGATTTTAACTTCTATTCCCGAGGCATAAAGATGGCATTAAAAGCAAAAATGTATTTGCAATACCAACTGTTTACTGCAGCTGTCATTTGTCATATTATTATCACTAACGCAATAAAAGTCAAAATCGGTTGAATAAACTGCAAATAGAGTGTTTGTGTGTCTCATGTAATTTCAAATTAAGTTTAGGTAAATCAAACTACAGGCTTAGTTGGTATAATTGTCTCAGTAAATAGCATTTTATTGTTATGTATGCATTTTAGTTAGACTAATTTAATATAATCAGTTATTATAGTAAACAAGAAGCAATATATCTCATGCAATTTACTTAAGAGATCTTTGTAAGGGTGCCTACACACCTATGCATTCGCATTTATTCTCGAAATACGCGACTATCGCGCATAAAATAGTGAAAATTAAATGGTTTGGTATGTCCAAAATATGTCTATGTATTATTTTTTTACCTAAAGGAAAACCAACAGCTATACATAAAGGGAATATAAATTGAATAGGTTACATTAAGCCAATTACAGGTTTTCACGGTTAGATGTAGATTAATGTTATAGAGATCTTATGGATCACTAGCAAGCATAAATATAACAAATAGTATCGCCAAAAATAACAAAATACACTAAGTGCTATTAAAAAAGTCAAGGTTTAGCCGGCTGTTATGCTTTGGATTTTGGCTTTATGGATAACATGAATAAAATTATAAAAAGTCAGTAGTAAAAACGGTATGTCAAAACTCGCTTGTTCATAGATGTGTGCGCACCTTTACACATAGACAATTTCCGGGTATTTTAGTCGATTTATTACACTAGCAACACATGATCGTTAAGCAATACACAACACTAATCTTAGATTAGTAAATTCGAATTAAAACTCTTTATTTTTAACGTACGGTGCGAATATATATACACTAGCCTGCAAAAATAAGTATCACACTCAGTACGAAGTAATAGTAGAAAGTGTAGCTCTTATTTTTGCAGGCCAGTATATTTTATCATTCTGTTTAGGACTTAAGGTGAATGTTTTTTTCTATTAAACGTGAAATGTGGACCAAATTCTTTTTGTTACTTTTTAATGCATATACAGTCTTATTTGTTTTTTTGTATATTATATGAGTATTATAACCCCAAAGTCTGCTCCTAACAAAAAATAAATTAATCTTCAAAAAAACATGACTTGAATGTTTAAGTAAAAATATAAATTATCACAAAATGGTACTGATTGTGTTTGCCAATATTCTTTTTTTATAATTAAATGTAAATCATTCTATTCGGTGTTAAGTTTAACTAAATCACTTGTTTTGGCTATGCAACTAAATATTTAGAGCGATTTTATATGCAAGATAAGATTATGCAAGGCGAGGTTATGCAAGAATATCTATTATAACATTTTGGAATACAGTCATATTCCTTTTTGTGAGCACTTGTATTGTGCGTCTGTGAAGACTTATAAGCGGCACTTACTGTACGGTACTTGAAGCTAAAACATTTTGAACCTTATTTTTCGCCTAGTTCTTGTTGAAGTATTATGCCACCTAGTCCCACTTTCTAGCATATTCATCCCTTTTTCTAGCATTCTTGCCCGACTTACTGGCATTTTGGTCCCACTTTCTGGCATTTTGGTCCCACTTTCTGGCGATTGTCCCGATTTCCGTTTTTCTTATCTTGCATTATAAATGGTCGCTTTAACCAAAGTCTTTCGTACGAGGTGTATGTATCGTGTAAGAGAAACGTGTTATTTTTAAATGTTTATATTTTAAGAAAATATATGATTATCCATATTTATTCTGTGTTTCATTTATCTTTCTTGTTACTGGAGTTTAATAAAGTATTCTCGAAAAACATAGAAAGGCAATGTACGAGGGTAGATCAATAAGTTCTTGGAATGAAGGGGTTAGAGAGGGGAGGGGATATTTTTTTTTATATGTCACTACTTAGTGACTCATACAACTCTAAATACTAAGTTTTAGCCCGATCGGTTCATTAACCCAATTAACCTTTGAGATATTGCTGGGATAAACAAGTAAATCGGGAAGAGAACACTGACTATGGAGAAAATTGAGTTTCGTGCCGTCGTGATCAAGTTCTTTGCTAAGCAAGGAAAATCTTCAGATTATTATTGAAGAGATGTCATCTGTTTGCGGGGACTCTTGTCCTGAAAAATCAATGATTTACAAGTAGCACAGTCGTTAAGCAAGGCAGAGACTCGATTGAAGACGACCAGCCCGCACTTTTATTTACCATTTTGTTTTTTGGGATACAGAGGGGATTTTGTTGATCGATTATAAAGATAAAGGTGTCAATATCATGGGGAAATACTACGCCACATTACTAAAAAAATAAAAAACTCAAATAAAACAGAACGGGAAAGTGGTCTCGAAGTGTGCTCTTTCTGCACGACAACGCACCCGTTCAAGACTCATGTTGCGATGGCTGCCTTACAGAAGTGCGGCTTCGAAACTTTGAACCCCCCTCGCTATAGTCCAGATTCGGCCCCTTAAGATTATTATTGGCTCCCAAACATGAAAAAAGAGCTTCTTGGAGTGAAATTTACCGATGACGAAGAAGTGAAGTCGACTATTTCTGCCTATTTTGAGGGCATTCATAAATAATTTTATTTCGAAGGCATAAACAAATTATTTGAAATATCTAAGTAGTGTATTAGAGTTAATGGAAAATATATTGAAAAGGAAAAATCATTTCATGTTTAATTTCACCCCTTCCTTGTCATTCCAAGAACTTTTTGATCTCCCTCCCCTCGTAGGTATGTGTTGACTACAATCATAGAGTACCTATAGTAATAGATTGACTACAATCTGATGGCAAAAGTAGAGATTAAAATTTGTTGTTACCAGCACTGGGGTGAATGGATGGAAGAGTTTTAGCTTGCACTTTTTGAATTGTTCGAAAAGAAAACAAAGGATTTAAAAATACTTTTTTATTAGGTACGACTGCAATTATCACCTATCTTAATAAGTGATGTAGGCAGGTTAGCTACCCACACTATAGACCCCCATTACTTATGATGACCCATACAAATCCCATTCGTAGTTCATATAGGCCTCAATTTGCACCACGATACGATTCTGCACCTTTAAAATTTAACATCCTACGCATAAATCTCTATAGCATAGTCCAGTCTGTAGCTCCGTTGACTCTTCAGCCTCAGCTCCACGTAGTTGAAGCCGATACCACCAGAAGTAATGTTGACCGAAGCCTCGCTGTTCTGAAAGTCGTAACAGCTGATCGCCTGAAAATTGAAACAAATTGTCTTTATATGCATAGAGGCGTAACTAGCGGAGGATCAAGAAAATATTTGGGGATTATTCAGACATTATTTTGGGGTGGGTGGGGAAGGTTGGATTCCTAAATATTAGGGTTTCGTACAGTTTCATCCGTAGAAATTTGCAACAGCGCCATCTATGAGCAAGACGCTATCACATGCTTTTTCTAGTGGCGTCATTTACGAGCAGATGCCTCGGACTTGCTACGGACAGACGGACGACAAAGTGATCCTAAGTATAAGGGTTTCGTTTTTCCTTTTGTGGTACCTACGGAAATCTAAAAAACCGGACTAGTGCGAGTATGCCTCGCGCCCTAAGGTTTCCGAAATATGATCATAGATGGCGCTACTGCATACTTCCAATGGCGCCATCTATGAGCAGATGGCTCCACTTATGGTCTGGTGACTGACAGCGGACAACAAAGTGATCCTATAAGGGTTCCGTTTTTCCTTCTGAGGTACGGAACCCTAAAAACAAGATTACCTTTATTGGCGACGTTCCATTATACGTGTAAGTCTTTATCCGTTTCTTCAGAGGTATCGCTTCATATTTCAACTTATCACGGTATACTATCCTAGTGTTCTTGGTTTGCTCGCCGAAGAAATAAGTAGAACTTAACACACAACTTAATGTCAATATAAAAACACTCAGAATTAAAATTAACTTCATTTTAACACTTCTTCTAAACACTGAACTTAGGCACTATGATGTTGTTGTCTTTGTTTGTGATGACGAAAAACTGAAACAAAAAGTTTTTGTTTAAAAAAAGGCAACGTCTAATAATTTTGTCTTGCATTTAAAAATCGAGTTAAAATCCGATTTTTCTAACCGTCCATCTCAGTGTTAGAGTCAATTAGCACAATGGCAGCATTTTTGTATTACAGATTACAGTATTTTTAACCGACTTCAAAAAAAAGGAGGAGGTTCTTAATTCGTCCGAATCATTTATTTAAAATAAAATATTTTAAAGGTTACACACACGACTCATTCCATAATTACGCACAATTAAGATGTATTAATGTATTTTTCTTGTTAAAAGTTATGTAGGTACCATTATCATTAAATGTTTCTTCTTTATGAATAAACAACACCGATAAAGATGGGTAATTATTACCTACTGTAATTATATAGGCGCGGTGACATTCCGAGCGGAAAGAGTTATGTAAGTATTTCGAAGTCGGATCTACATTTTTGGCGATTTTGACTTTTTACATAATTGTCTCAGATCATAGAAACGAGGAGATATGCCATCATAGCGAATTGGTACCGGAACAACTGATGCCACTTTTAGTACATTTTTCGACACAATTACGCGCATAATTAAGCGCTCCTTGTGAATAAAAAGATCTCCCACGTATTGAACATTCCGCACACCCTCAATCTAACACTGTTAATCGTCACTCAACACTAGCACTAAACTAAAACACTGTATTTATACCATCGATCGTGTTCGGTTCGTCGCCAGCGCGTAAGTTTTTAATTTGAGCAATTTGCTCAAGATCAGGCATCAAGCTCAATAGCGCCTTGGCACATCTCCTTGTTTCTATGATCTGAGATAATTGTGTTCAGTGTTGATGTATCTTTAAGATACACTGTTCTACAGAAAAATCATGAAAATGTAGATCCTACTTTGTTAACAGGGACCGTCGACTTATTTATGACAGGTAAGTTTTGAGCCTAATGGTCTAAGGAGGTAGGGCACAGTGGTCTATCTCATTCAAATCTGGAGCAGCCCGACTGGGGAAGTACCTCCACCTTACAGAATACCACAGCCAAATAACGCTACTCTTCGGTAGTGTTGTGTTCCTGTGGTGAGTAAGGTCGCCAGAGCCGAGGATGCCCTGTGTTGACAGCGGGGGACCTGCTTGTCTAAGCTGTTGTTGGCATAGCGAATCAGAGATAAAGAGTGATTAAAGAGTCGGCAACGTGCATGTGACACCCGGTGTTGCAAACGTCTACGATAACCGATTAGGTACCATCAGCCGCTCTATTCTGTACCGACACGCGCGTGATATCACTGAGGGGTATAGTTTCAAAACCCCCTAAATCATCCTGAAGAAATTTTTCACAAGAAGGTTATTTGTAAAATGTTGTGGTAAATATTTGATATTTGAGGGGACTAATTTCAAAGCCCCCTAAAATGACTTCGGACACATATATTTTTACATATTTTTGCACCAACATAAAGTTTTAAATTTTACTTTCAATATGACTACGATAACTTTCATAACCCACTTAAATACACAGTAAAAGTAATGTTAGTTGCAAATTCCGCTAAAATGCAAAGAAATATTTTAGATTTTCCACGTTTTTTTTATTGCTATGACATGACAAACAAATAAATATCAAATATTTGCTATTTGCATTAAGTTTACCACAACATTTTACAAATAACCTTCTTGTGAAAAATTTCTTCAGGATGATTTAGGGGGTTTTGAAACTATACCCCTCAATTATTTGTTTGTCATGTCATAGCAATAAAAAAAAAAACGTGGAAAATCTAAAATATTTCTTTGCATTTTAGCGGAATTTGCAACTAACACTACTTTTAAAACTGATTTTACTGTGTATTTAAGTGGGTTATGAAAGTTATCGTATAGTCATATTGAAAGTAAAATTTAAAACTTTATGTTGGTGCAAAAATATGTAAATGTGTCCGAAGTCATTTTAGGTGGTTTTGTAATTAGTCCCCTCAATTGCCAATTTGTTTGCGAACGTTCGAGGGAGAATGTAATGGTGAGATTCTCCCTCGGAACGTTCGAAAACAAATTGGCAATTCTCGCGGTGATATCACACGCGTGTCGGTACAGAGGCCCTAGACAAGTTGCTTTTCTGTTAGCGTTCACGGCAAACGCTACGGACAAAATATATGGAATTGACATTTGTGAGTCACGTGATTTTTCCGCAGGTAATGTCATTGCCATACATTTTGGACGTAGCGTTTGGCGTGAACGCTAACAGAAAAGCAACTTGTCTAGGGCCTCAGAATATACAGGCGGGCCGTACGCTTGTTTGTCACCATCGTGGTAATAAAAATCAAGTTACTAACCGATGTCCTTCAATGCCAAGTACCGTACCTATTTATTTTTTGAAAATATTTTTTATTATGAAACGTTAACTGAATATGGATCTAGAATTCTAGATTGTTCGACGTCTATTTACAGTTATTGAGCCTAGCTTTAACCTTGACCTACTTCTTCTAACATATAGTTAAGTACTAAATCAATTGCCTACATAATGTAGGTACAGTCAGGGAAATGGATCCTTTAGCAGGTACGTCGAAATGGTCCTTTAGCGTACCTGCTAAAGGATCCCTTTCCCTGACCGTACCTACCTACTAGGTATATACAGGGTGGAATTTTGTAATGCCACCTGAAGGGAAAGTACTCTTAATACTGTAGATAGACAATTTTACTCAAAGAAAACATTCCTTTATTTTTAAATAAAAAGAAATCGGCATCATAAAAATACAGAATGTTCATTTTTAGGGTTCCGTACCAAAATGGTAAAAAAGGAACCCTTATGGTGCGACTTCGTCTGTCTGTCTGTCTGTCTGTCTGTCTGTCACACCTGATTATTTCAGCAACTACTTATGCTATCGACTTGAAATTTGGAACAGTTATAAAGAATGCTTGTTCAACTTTATTGCAAATGAAAAAAGTCCAAAAATATTTTTATTTTCATTGCAAAAGGGGCCGGAGTGGGGGTCCAAAATTTTAAAGTGGGGTTACTAGGTCAAGTGACATATCATATGAAAGGGCTTGATTTGCACATTTCAAAATGTATTTTTATTTTATTTTATGTGTCACAGTTTTCGACATATGATGAAAAATGTCCAAAAAAATACCATTCCCCCCCTTATCTCCGAAGTTTGCTGGGCGAAAAATCTGAAATAATTAGAGTTGATAGGAATTGACCCAAATATGGCACCAAAAATAAAACGATGTTCCTAACTAGTACAGTTTTTTCAAAATCATCAAAATTCCTTCACAAACAAAATTAGTTATGCGGTCCGGATTTTTTCACTTTATACGTCCAAAAATGATACGGAACCCTCGGTGCGCGAGTACGACTCGCACTTGGCCGGTTTTTTCACATTTGGTCGGTTCGATTCCCAGGTGAAACAAGCAACTTTTTAAAAATCTTTGAATGCAGTATTACTTAATTTTGAACTTTTAAACTTCTGTAAGTACCTATATAAATCTAGAAACATATAAAACAATTCACTTTACCTGGATTCAAACGCAATTCAATATTCCCTTATACTTATACCTATATATACAGGGTGGCAGGTTAGACAGTGGAAATATTTTAAGGGGTCATTGTACTCATAATTATGAACAACTTTTACTATGGGACCAATCCTGAAATCGCGAAAAAAAAATCAGCTATTACATACATTTCTGTTCACATTCGTCAACAAAATGTATGGAACAGCTGATTTTTTTTTTCGCGATTTCAGGGTTGGTCCCATATTAAAAGTTGTTCATAATGATGAGTAAAATGACCCCCTAAAATATTTCCACTGTCTAACCTGCCACCCTGTATAATCCATGCCAATAAGTTAACCCTCCGGGTCGCCGACCTCGAACCAGTGGAGTTCGAAGGTCAGTGTACTATGCAGTGCTCTGATATACGCTTATTTAAAACAAATAACGGCGAAATAAGGATAGTGTTGAAATTACTGCATTTTTGTGTTTTTACATGGAAATGGTAAATAGATTACGTAATACGTAGCTTTATTTGTCGTGAAATAACGAAGCTTGACGCTAATATACAGGGTGGCAGGTAAGACAGTGGAAATATTTTAAGGGGTCAATGTACTCATCGTTTTGAACAACTTTTACTATGGGGCCAACCCCGAAATCGTGAAAAAAAAATCAGCTGTTCCATATTATACCTACATTTATATTCACATAACTCGAGAAAATGTATGGAACAGCAGATTTTTTTATGCGATATCAGGGTTGGCCCCATAGTAAAAGTTGTTCATAATGATGAGTACAATGACCCCTTAAAATATTTCCACTGTCTAACCTGCCACCCTGTATAAAAAACATAACTCTTCCTTGGCAGTCGCGTGTAACGAAACTGGTATAGGCTCAGATCATAGAAACAAGGAGATGTGCCAAGGCGCCGCTTGATGCCTGATCTTGAGCAAATTGCTCATATTAAAAACGTACGCGCTGGCGACGAACCGAACACGATCGATGGTATAAACACAGTGTTTTAAGTTAGTGCTAGTATTGAGTGACGATTAACAGTGTTAGATTGAGGATGTGCGGAATGTTCAATGCGTGGGAGATCTTTTTATTCAAAAGGAGCGCTTAATTATGCGCGTAATTATGTCGAAAAATGTACTAAAAGTGGCATCAGTTGTTCCCGTACTAATTTGCTATGATGGCATATCTCCTTGTTTCTATGATCTGAGGGTATAGGTAACCATTTTTGTCTAGTCTAAGCTGAAGAGTTTGTTTGAACGCGTAAATCTCTGGAACTACCGGTCAGATTCGAAAAAATATTTTTGTATATGATAGCCAGATTCATGAGGAATAGATTACCCTACGCTACGACTCTTAGAAGCCGAGCAACGGAGCTAAAACCGGGAACAGTTAGTGCTAAAATAAATTGAGTCTAGACAGCGCGGAAATGCAACAGCTGACACAACATAACATACATACATAATCGGCCTATAATGTTCCCACTGCTGGGACACAGGCCTCCTCTGTGAGAGGGAGTGGGCCGTAGTCCACCACGCGGGCCCAGTGCGGGTTGGTGGACATCACATGACTTCGAATTTTTTGGTTCTAGGACATGTCGGTTTCCTCACGATGTTTTCCTTCACCGTTAAAGCAAGTGATAATTAATTTCTAATACGCACATGACTTCGAAAAGTCAGCGGTGCGTGCCTCGGGATTGAACTCGAACCATTCGCCATGGGAGGCACATGGTTAAACCACTAGGCTATCGCTGCTTTTTTACAGCTGACACAAACCAAGTTTATTTCCATTCTAGAATGTTATCAATAAAAATAAATTTCTAGTAAGTACCTAAGAAATATAAACGATACTTAATTACCAAAATTCTGCTGCAATACAGCGTTCAAAATCGTTGAGAAGTTGTCATTATAACACTGAACAAAAATCAGAAAAAAAAACACTAAATTGTAAGATTTGAACAACTGTTTTGTATTTTGAAGTTACGGAGTGAATAATCCTGGTGTGCCGACCGGTAGGCGCGTTATGAAGAAGATTGTATGATAGTCGTAGAGATACTGTCCACGCGACGCGAGTCTCGAAAAATGTATGAAATTAAAATCGACAGAGCATATGTAGATTTTTTATGTAGTACCGAAGTCCTTTAATAACGATATCAACTCACATGAATTTATTTATTTATTTATTTAAAAATCCTTACAACTATCTTTACAGGTATTTAACCTAATGCGATAGTGTAGCTATCACCTAACTTAATTTTAGTACTTACATATTATGTTATTTTAAGACCTTAAATATAGAATAAACTTATTATCTAAACACATTCGTAATAAAATTATACTAGCATTCTTATTTACAATAAATCCTAAGTAGGTACATAGGTAGATATATCAATAATATTTAATTTATACATAACTGACTACATTTAATAGAACCTTTGCGAATTCACTAAAATTGCACGAAAAAATATCAATTCTCTCATGAACTTTGTGCAATGAGAAATACCCTCTAAAGTATAGGCTGTGGGTTCGAATCCAAGCAGGCACGCACTTTGTGCAATTTCAAAGTCAAAGTCAAAGTCAAAAACATTTATTTCAATTAGACCATTTACAGGCACTTTTGAAATGTCAAACAATATTACAATAGTTGTCAGTCGGTTTGTCCGTTAGTTGAAGCTAGTTGTCCGTTCCAAAACGTAGATTCCTATGGAGAAGAACGGACAAGAAACTCCATGGTTACTCTTTTTCAATAAATTCTGTTACAATTTCTTTGATTACAGTGATGCCCTAATATGTGAGAACTATGTTTAGTAAGGTACAAAATAATAATAATATCAACTAGACATGTGATTTATTTCACCACCACTGCTTTGAAAACTGAAGGAAAACATCGTGAGGAAACCGGCATTTCGAAGACATGTGACGTCCACCAACCCCCACTGGACCCGCGTCGTGCACTTCCTGTCACAGAGAGGATGCCTGTCCTAGTATAGTAGTGGGAACATTATAGGCTGAATATGCTATACCTACCTAGTATGTAAAATTTTGAGGGACAAGCAATGATATGCTTTTCTTATTCCTCTTACAGCGCTGTCACTGTCTAACACGAGTGCACTATGGAAGAGCGACAGTACTGTGAATATCGACGATCGTGTATCGCGTCCTGTGGTTCGTTTGTCTAAAATGCTAGTATTTGAATCGATACTAACGACGGATGGTAATGGTATGCACGTGTCAGATATACATGTGTTTATGTACCTACCTACTTATAAAATATTCAATAATACCTTATAAATCGTAACTAGATACTTTATTTATTTATCTACTTACTAGAGAAGCAATATTGGCCAAAGTCGAGGATTTGCTGGTTAGGTACTATCGATTGTCATCTAAGACACTATTTTTTATTTACCCTAGACCCGAAAAGGAACAACTTTTACTATGGGACCAACCCTGCAATCAAGAAAAAAAAACTGTTCCATACATTTGTGTTCACAATTTACCGACAAGATGTATGGAACAGCAGATTTTTTTTTCCTTCAAAAACTTATTTAAATCACTTACCAATTTCAACATAAATATTTCCTAACACCGAGATTCACGCTTTGTGCATATTAGATTAGCCGATAAACGCAATATCGACACTCGGAAAATATTGAACAAAATTATTTTAGAACTATTTTTTTATTGTCAAAATTATTATACCAGAAAACTGAACTCAACCAAAAGCTGGGCGAACAATGATTGCAGTGGTCGTTTTGTCGGCAAAGATACAGAGCATAAGCGATTTCGTCACCAAACGCGTCAGGGGCAGTAATTTGAAGATATATGACCAACTTGTGTTCCATATCGCAATTGCAATGACCTACTTCCTGTTGACTGCTGCTTGAGCTGAGGATATGACGTTCTGATTCATTCAAAGATCCCTGTAAGTACTTCATTTTGGTAACAGGAATGTTGTATTCGGAGAACAGATCATTTAATGACCTTGAGTCATGCTTAATGGTAGGCAAGTTACATCAGAATCTGTATGTCTAAACTTCTTGGAATCACATGAGTAGGACTGGTATCTGGTAGGTAGGTACTAGCTGTTCACCGCGGTTTCATCCCCGTTGCTCAGCTCCTAAGGGTCGTAGCGTGATGTTAAATAGCCTATACTATTCCTCATGAATCCGGCTATCATATACAAAAATGATTTTTCGAATCCGACTGGTAGTTCCAAAGATTAGCGCGATCAGACAAACAAACTCTTCAACTTTATTAAATGTAAAATCGATTAAAAATTTAAGTAGGTAAGACTATACGGTTGCGTAAATGCGTCAAATTTTAAGCACTTATCAACTCATTTTAACGTGGTTGAGGCTCGTTCAAAAATTCCACCACGCAATTTGTGGCAACGGTTTCAGGAGAGGCGATCTAATGTGATTACCTAATTTGTTGTAATGGAGATCATATCATTGTCCTCTCAAGGCCAATGCGTTGAAGCAATGCGTGTGTAAATTATTATACAGGATGTTGAAATTCTACCCGTCGTCATCTACCTATGTACAGAGGGCAAGCCCGATTTTTTTTGGTATTAGAAGGATTATATTAATTTTTTTATGAATTTATGTGAGTTAATGTCATTATTAAAGCAATACGTACATTAAAAATCACATACATTCATGAAAAGCCGGACAAGTACCTACGACTCGTGCCGGAAATCACCAAACTTTCACCATTCTCAAGTTCTAAAACGGGATTTCCTCCTTGATATCTCCGATTCTAATTGAGGCACGTGGTTCATTTTAGTATAAGAACACTCACTGGAACGAGCTCTTTCATTTGAGCTTATGCCCGCTTAAATTGGTTGAGTTCGAGGGAAGCTAGGTGTGTACAACCAACTTGACTTTCAATATGCATTTCAAATGTATTAAAATAATTACTTATCTTAAGAGAGCGTTATTTTTTAATTATAGGTAGGTAAATATCTCTCTCATAAATATTATTTATAAACACAATGCTGCGGAGCATGGGTCTCTCGTAAATTAATTCTCTCCGCTCGCGGTGGGACCTCGCTTACTGGAAAAACCGAAAGTCATATCGAATCATTCGCCATGATGTCATTCGGATGATAGATCACTGAACTTTGCATTATTATGATAATAATTCTGGAATTCTAGAAAATTCTGTATCATCACGCCTTGTATCTATATTAGGACTTGTGTAGGAGTCTAACAAAGAAGAGAGTGGGTGAGTGAGTGAGTGAGTCTTTTTGAGTCTTTTTTGCGCATACATGTCATTGTAGATATTAATTATGATCATTCTGTCTATTTTGTCCCGACACCCGGCGTGATATCACCGCGAGAATTGCCAATTTGTTCGCGGACGTTCGAGGGAGAATGTCACGGTGAGATTTTCCCTCGAAAGTAAAAAAGATGCGGCGGGGTGCGAGTCCTACTCGACTTGTCCGGTTTTCTTTATTTATTTAACACTAGCACTTCGCCCGCGACTTCGTCCGCGTGTCCCACAGGAACTGTGCATTTTTTCGGGATAAAAAGTAGCCATGTTACTCAGTGATAATGTAGCTTTCTATTAGTGAAAGAATTTTTAAAATCGGTCCAGTAGTTTCGGAGCCTATTCGGTATAAACAAACAAACAAAATAAACTTTCCTTTTTATAATATTAGTACCTAAACAAAAAAAAATCATTAGGAACAGTATTTTTTTCTATTGAACAAATGAACGCGACCATTACGACTACTGTATAAAAAGTACATACATGGACGCGTTGCCATGGTTACGGATTCCACAACAAATTGTTATCTTCAAAACAAACGAACGATTAGGCTAATATAGTTTTTAATAACGTAGAAAAAGAATATCTTATTATTAGTGAATGAAATAAATTTTAAAGTACTTAATTATAAGTGAATATTTTTTAAGAAAAAATTAAACATAAGGTTCGTAAGTTGTAATTTATGTGTGACCTAATTAATTATTTATTAAGTGTGTGTTCCGAGGAAAAACGTTTTAGCTTTTGCCCTTGAGCCTAATAAATATTAGGTAAAGGAATTTATAGGTAATTTGTGTAGCTACCTTTGATATAAAGCAGGTTCATGATTTAAAAAATATAAAAAAGGAAAATAATAATTTAAATTTTATCGGTTACTTTTTCTATTTTTACTTAAGGTACGTTCAGTGAATGTCTAATAATTTACCAAGTTGTACCAAAAAACTGTTTTTCCCCTTACCCTTATCTTTTATACACGCGTATTTCTCAATACACGTTTATAAAATTAAATGATCTACTTAATTATGTATCGATTATTTAAATAAATTAAAATACTAACGGCATGTCCACTCTTGAGCAAAAATATTGATTAGTTTAATGAGTAGTAATAATTTATTGTAATTATAGGAGTACCTATGGTACCTATGGTTTTTCCAGTAGGAAAAACCCAAAGAAATATACTTTAGAACGTCAATATTGTACAAAGGACCAATGAATTTTTCATATAGTAATTAGCAATATGAGTTCTTGCGTAAATGTAGAATGTTTTTTACGAAAAAAAAAAAACATTAATGTCTAAAACTACGTTTAGGCTGTGTGAATAATATTAATGTCGCCAAATCCCCCATAATAACACATTAAACTAGCATCTAAATTATTGTTCGTTGGGTTGTCATCTAATGCTTAATGTCTAGTAAATTAACGCGTTGGCGATATCTGCTTAGTGAGATTTTTAATGCGTTATTATGCGCGCTAGGACGCAGGCGGAAAAGGAGGTTTAGAGACAATATTACAGTAAAATAATAGATAACATAATAAAGTTAACTACTAAAATCATTCTTCGCTATGTTTCAGATTTAATTTACAAAAAGAAAATAACTACAAAAGGGCCAGATAACTACGTAATTAGAATAAAATGTATTAAAATCTTCAACAAGAGTTAATAAATCAATAATGCAACGGTTGTCAGGAGCGTGTCTCCTAGTTTGTACGCTGATGACGTCACAGGTCTACGCAAAATGGGTAGAAGGCAGGATCGATAGTAAAGACGTAAGTTTTAACTTTGTAAGTATGAAGATACGAATATTTTCAGAGCAAAGGTAATCTGTGGGTAATACCATGGAACATTTTATAGTTCCGTGAGTAATACCTACATTTGAAAAAAACCGGCCAAGTGCGAGTCGTACTCGCGCACCGAGGGTTCCGTATCAGTTTTGGACGTATAAAGTGAAAAAAACCGGACCGAAAAACTAAGTTTGTTTGTGAAAGAATTTTGATGATTTTGAAAAAGCTGTACTAGTTAGGAACATCGTTTTATTTTTGGTGCCATATTTGGGTCAATTCCTATCAACACTAATTATTTCAGATTTTTCACTCCGCAAACTTCGGAGATAAGGGGGGGAATGGTATTTTTTCAGACATTTTTCATCATATGTCGAAAACTGTGAGACATAAAATTAAATAAAAATATATTTTGAAATGTGCAGATCAAGCCCTTTCATATGATATTTCACTTGATCTAGCAACCCCACTTTGAAATTTTGGACCCCCACTCCGGCCCCTTTTGCAATGAAAATAAAAATATTTTTTTAATTTTTTCATTTGCAATAAAGTTGGACAAGCATTTTTTATAACTGTTCTAAATTTCAAGTCGATAGCATTAGTAGTTGCTGAAATAAGCAGGTGTGACAGACAGACAGACAGACAGTGGCGTGCCTACAGGGCAAGCCCGAGGGTATTTCGCGTAATTTTTCATGATTGTAAGTGTTTTTTATTCTACTCACTTACATTAATGAAAAATTTAGAGATATACCCTCGGGCTTGCCCTGTAGGCACGCCACTGCAGACAGACAGACAGACGAAGTCGCACCATAAGGGTTCCTTTTTTACCATTTTGGTACGGAGCCCTAAAAAAGAAACAGGAAAATATTAAAAACAATTGAATACCTACTGTAGAATCTCCATAATTTGTTTTTCTATTGCTGCTGCGTCTACAATACATTATTTTGTAACACCCAGAGCAGGGGTTTCTGACAAAAAAACCAGCCAAGTGTGTGTCGGACTATGCATGCACACTGTAGGTTTCCGTAACAAGGTGTATTTCAATTACATAATATTAGGTAGGTACTAGCGACCCGCCCGGGCTTCGCACGGGTAGCACCTTAGATCATAGAAACAAGGGAGATGTGCCAAGGCGCTATCGAGCTTGATGCCTGATCTTGAGCAAATTGCTCATAATAAAAACGTACGCGCTGGCGACGAACCGAACACGATCGATGGTATAAATACAGTGTTTTAATTTAGTGCTAGTGTTGAGTGACGATTGAGGGTGTGCGGAATGTTTAATGCGTGAGAGATCTTTTTATTCACAAGGAGCGCTTAATTATGCGCGTAATTGTGTCGAAAAATGTACTAAAAGTGGCATCAGTTCTTCCCGTACTAATTTGCTATGATGGCATATCTCCTTGTTTCTATGATCTGAGGGTAGCACTAAGTATCTTCAGTACGTGCAATCTAAGTTGACCGGCCTGCCATCACGGGCCTCTCTCAGAATGAGAGGGGATAGGCCATAGTCCACCACACTGGCTAAGTGCGGGTTGGCAGACTTCACACACCTTCAAGAACTTTTATCGAGAACTCTCAGGCTGCAGGTTTCCTCACGATGTTTTCCTTCACGATTAAAGCTAGTGATAATTAATTTATAATACGCACATGACTTCGAATCGATCGAACTCGAACCTCTCGTCGTGAGAGGCGCATGGTTAAGTGTACCCACTTGGCTGTTACTGCAATTAAAATAAAACTTATTATCTACAGAACTGGGCATTCCTCGCTCGCTTCTGCTTCCTGTCTTTGGAGGGACAGTTTGAGTACCTCATAGAGTATGACAAAGAGATGGGTATACCTAATCTGTTGTTGTACTACGACGATGATAGCCAGTGGCCCTCCGTCTATCATAGCAGTAAGGTAAGATAATTATAATACCCGGCACGAAACTTGAGCTCTGACCCTGAATTACTTTAAGCGATTTTGGACCTTACTTCTGAGACAATACGACGCGCACACACACTCTCATTACTCCGCCGAGATCTCAAGTTAAATGTCAGCAACTTTATCAGCGGCGAAGGCTCCATACATCTCGATTCCTACCGGCTTGCCATTGAATAATGGCACAGTCAGTAGTGTTTACTATCGCTAAAGAATATAAAAGTAAATCAAAATAATGAAACGGTTATACTACAAGACTTTGAAGCCAGGAAGCCAGTTATAGCTATATACTGGTCTGCATGCGTCACGCTTGTCAAAGATACGCTAATCTCTGAAACTACCAGTCGGATTCGAACAATTCTTTTTATATATAATAGCCAGATTAATAAGGAATAGTTTAGGCTTTTTTACATCACGCAACGACCCTTAGGAGTCGAGCAACGGGAGTGAATCCGTGGGGAACAGCTAGTTAATAAATATTATAAAGCTGAAGAGTTTGTGTGTATGCTTGAAGGCGCTAATCTCTTGAACTAACAGTCAGATTCGAACAATTCTTTTTGTATATGGTAGCCAGATTAATAAGGAATAGTATAGGCTATTTAACATCACGCTACGATCCTTAGGAGCTGAGCAAAGGGAGAAACCGTGGGGAACAGCAAGTATTCCATAAACTTCTGATTTTTAAACACAGATTTATTTGCAGACATGTAAGGAGCGTGAAGAAGTATTAAACAGAGGTGGTCAGAACCAGATAATCAGGTTATCACACTGGTATCCTGACACAGAGTTCTCTGGCTGCATCATTACCAAGCATGATAAGGAACTACCGGCTGTGAAGAGGTAAAGGCCGTTACACATTACGCCGCCGCCGCCGCGCCGCCGTATTTTCATACATTTTCATACGCGCGGAACCGTGGCTCACCGCTGCCGCCGCGGCGCCTGTATACAAAATGCAAGGATGACTACAACGACGGCGATGCAGCGGCGGTGGCGCCGCTGCCACTTTTTATTTCTATCTGTTGAAAAAAAAACTGGAGAAGAAGATTTTAATATGGGTCCATCTCCCACTTGTCCCATCTTGCCCATGACCTCTTCTCATACGGAGAAGTAACCATCATGGCGCTTGTTATGGTTTTAATTTTACTGTTTGTTCCAGTTTTCAATAGGTATAAGCATAAGCTTAGAAATTACGGGTGTAGGTATCCCACTATTTCCATGGAAATACAAAATAGAAAAAGTGGGACCAGCGTTTTTTACAAATCATTATTATATACCCATTGTTTCTATTGCGACAAAAAAAAACGCAGTTAAGTTTACCACTTTTAATGAATAGATTAAAATTAAAACACGACTTTTCGGTATTAAAAAAAAGCTATTTGCTGTCGCAGCCGACAGCAATAGAAATAGTGGGACAATCAGTCTGAATCAAGCCCAGTATTTCTATCAATAGAAATACCTAATAGAAATAGTGGGATACACCCGAAATCTATACTAATATTATAAAGAGGAAATATTTTTTTGTTTGTTTGTACCGAATAGGCTCCGAAACTACTGGACCGATTTTAAAAATTCTTTCACTAATAGAAAACTACATTATCACTGAGTAACATAGGCTACTTTTTATCCCGAAAAAATGCACAGTTCCTGTGGGACACGCGGACGAAGTCGCGGGCGAAGTGCTACTTACCTATATTTATGAAATACAAAAAGTCACAGTTAACTTTTTAAGTTTCTAACAATTTCAGCTTAAAAAAAAATTCGAAAAAAAAAACGACATTTCTTGTGCTGCCTAGTATTATTTTATTTTATGGCCTCAAATAGCCCATAAACTACTTAGTGTTGCTCTAAATACCAAAACTAATGACTACGACTAGGTAGGTACTTTGGCTAACAAATATTGCTGTTAAACTCGCTAAATCATTTCTCTCTGTTATAACAATGCAATTCTACTTGTAGACGGCCTACGAACGAATGAGTTAACTGCACAGCTATGTGGGTCATTGTTGTATTCATAGTCGTGGGATGACAGTAACCTTAGTTCTAAATGAACTAATAAAATCGGATCTTAACTAAAGACCGGTGCTATAGGCCGACCGTTTAACTCGCGTATCGCCTGCGGTGGTAGAAGGGAGCGAGGGGAGATGTTAGCGGATGGGTGAAAGGGGTGCGCGGAGCAGAGAGCTTATTGACTCCGTGTGTAGCGTTACCCGCCCCCGCTCCCTTCTTACCGCAGGTGATACGCGAGTTAAACGGTCGGCCTATAAGTACTACGTGTGAAGGGACGCCCGGACGCATCGGTAATTCGATTGTGGAGGTCAGATGGCAGTATCTTTAGGGTTCCAGGGTTGAGCTATTACGATACTCGCCACATGCGTGCACAGTCAGGACAGGTTCACTCAAATCTGTGTGGTTCTTTCCTCTAAAGGCCATGCCAGACTAACCTGCATGGTTCTTACATAGTTTAATTTTTATTGTCTGGACCTCAGATCATAGAAACAAGGAGATGTGCCAAGGCGCTATCGAGCTTGATGCCTGATCTAGAGCAAATTGCTCATATTAAAAACGTACGCGCTGGCGACGAACCCAACACGATCGATGGTATAAATACAGTGTTTTAGTTTAGTGCTAGTGTTGAGTGACGATTAACAGTGTTAGATTGAGGGTGTGCGGAATGTTCCATGCGTGGGAGATCTTTTTTTATTCACAAGGAGCGCTTAATTATGCGCGTAATTGTGTCGAAAAATGTACTAAAAGTGGCATCAGTTGTTCCCGTACTAATTTGCTATGATATCTCCTTGTTTCTATGATCTGAGGTCTGGACTTTAAAAGAGACCTTAACCTTTGAGTTTGTTTCGGTGTTTCGACCTCATCTAGTTTTAAAAAATACCTATTGACATGTAAAAGTGTTACCTACTTGTAACCCACTTACAGAAATAAATATTTCATTTCATTCATTTCCGTACCAATATGGTAAAAAAACCGGCCAAGTGCGAGGCGTACTCGCGCACCGAGGGTTCCGAATCATTTTTGGACGATTTGTTTGTGAAGGAATTTTGATGATTTTGAAAAAACTGTACTAGTTAGGAACATCGTTTTATTTTTGGTGCCATATTTGGGTCAATTCCTATAAACTCTAATTATTTCAGATTTTTCGCCCCGCAAACTTCGGAGATAAGGGGGGGGGGAATGGTAATTTTTCGAACATTTTTCATCGTATGTCGAAAACTATGAGACATAAAATAAAATAAAAATATATTTTGAAATGTGCAGATCAAGCCGTTTCATATGATATGTCATTTGACCTAGTAACCCCACTTTAAAATTACTGACCCCCACTCCGGCCCCTTTTGCAATGAAAATAAAAATATTTTTGGACTTTTTTCATTTGCAATAAAGTTGAACAAGCATTCTTTATAACTGTTCCAAATTTCAAGTCGATAGCATAAGTAGTTGCTGAAATAAGCAGGTGTGACAGACAGACAGACAGACAGACGAAGTCGCACCATAAGGGTTCCTCTTTTACCATTTTGGTACGGAACCCTAAAAAGGAACCCTTATGGTGCGACTTCGTCTGTCTGTCTGTCTGTCACAGCTGGTTATTTCAGGAACTCCTTATGCTATCATGTCTGTGTTGCTCTATGTTCTCTTCCTTTTCAGTACACCAACCCCAAAACCCACGGATCCACCGAAAAAACCGAAGAACACCACCAAAATTCAACCACCAGAGCCTTCGTACTGTTACAAGGACACGTCCTTGAGACTTTTTAAAAAAAACACTTTTTGACTAAAAATAATATAATTGAATTAGGTCCACAAATACACAGATTTAGCGGAAATTAGGAAATAGAATAATAACTTGAAACAGAGGAACTTGGAAAAACCGGCAGATATAGTAATGTGTCGCGGGCACGGAGGTTCACGAGCGACTACCCGAGCGCCGGGTGGTAACTTAAAATTGCTGATCAAGCAATTATCAAAAATGCTTACTTAATATGAAATTTGGAGGTGTTAGGAGATTTCCTAACATTAGGAATCTGTAACAGCCCCCCGGATAAGAGTAAACTATACCTATGAGGTGTAGTTTACGGGAGCCAGTAAGTCTTATCAGCAAGTTCAAGCTAACCGACGCGAAGGGCAGGAGGTGATATGATATTAGGTAACTCAATTGATTCGGGGTCACGGTTATCAATATCGGTACTATTTATTTTAGGCCGAAATATTTTCCTATATATGCCAGCTTTATACAATCGGTAAATAACATAACACATAATAGTAAATACAGCGAAAATAATTAAAGTACTGTAATACGTCTGATATAGAACAATATGAGGTTTTTCGATTATCTTATCTAAATCTTTTAACATTTCTGGGTTCTCATAAGCTATTACATCCAAATCTACATTTTTAAGATTAACTACAGGTAAGCTAGATACAACATTATTAAATGCTAAGGTATTACAACAAGAATCATTTATGATGTTAAAATTAGAGATGACAGTTTTTAATTGAATTTGGTAATTATCGTGGGATATTAGGCGGGTATTTTTACAATAGGCAATACATCCAGCAGGCAAGTACAATATTCCATTTCCACTTAATTCTATTTCATTAGATCGGGAGTTATTACATTCTATATTTATCTTAGTTTTCTCTGACATCACATAGAGCCATTTACTATTACGTAGTTGTTGCCAAATACTAATGTGACCGTGAATAAATTTGGTATCGCACATCGAGGGAATCGAGGTAAGTACTTTACTAATTATTTCAGTTTCACAGGAGGGCATTGCTGACGAAGAATATGTTATCGGAGTCGCACAGAGGTAATGATTATTATTTATTAATTTGCATGAGCCTAATGTATTTAATTTGCAGTATATTAATCTATCTCTGCTAATGCCAATGTATTTCGAGGTTGGGATGATGGTTGAGTAAGATATCGGATTACTGGTATCGTGTGGAACAGGGCAAGGTAAGTTGTGATATAGATCTAAGTATAAAGGGTTTACAAGCGGAATCTTAACTACAAAAACTATCTTATCTTTATTGAAATAATTAGATATTTCCGATATATTTAAAATTATATGTATGTTGTCTAAACTTAGAAGAACTGGTAATTGCACAGAATTAGGTAGGAATCTGTGGTTATTCACTAATTCTGTGTAAAGTTCTATCGGCGTTAGGATAGTAGGATACAAGACATTAGATTTGCTAAAAGCAATGGAATTAATTATATCTTCAACTTTAAAAGATAAGGCTAGAAGACTATTTTCTATCATAGACGTTAATTCTAACATACGGGACCTTAAGGTTAATTCTTTTGAAACATAAGTAAGATTTAAAATATCTTCGGATAATGCATTGATTGCATTCTTTAAATGCATTTCATTTATCTTTATATTGTGGAGAGTTTTATTGAAAGATTTAAGCGTAGAGGTAGTAACTAATATATTTTCTTTAATAAAGAGGGCTAATTTCTTTTGATCCAATTCTACTTCATTAATAGCATTATCATATCGGATGGCATCATCTTCATCCATAGTACCGAATAGTTTCTTAGACAAAGTACCGACAAACCCTAACAGGGCAGACCTTTTAGATTGATGTGATGTAAGGTGGAAAATAGCCTCGTTATCATGGGTAATATCATTATATCGAGTAAATAGAGGTTGAAAGATATTATCGCATTCTAAATAATCGAATACTTTGCTGTTCTGACACGTTATTATAGAATTGTTGAGGACACGTTGAAGGTTATGAATATGGGGTTTAATATAAGATACGTCATAAGGAATAACTATACTAAGATAACTATCAACTAGACTTAATGATCCTAGGGGATCGAAGTACATGCCAGGACTACTTGTCAAAGGTTCGACGAACTTCTGACCCAGCACGAGGTTACTGTAATAAAATAGTAGTGGCGTTACTTATATCTATGAATTAAGGAACTAAGCTAATCGTAAGAGTTAAAGATAATAACTAATAACTATGTTTCTGACCTTGAAGCTAGTTTAACTTCGTCATAGTGATGCGTCACGTGACGCCTGTTAATCAGCAACGTCAGTGTATTCATGCCATTGATTTTCACGACTTTGTAGGGCCCTTTCCAAATAGACGATAGGGCTTTGCGAAGGCGGACATGATTTTTCAGGTACACGTAATCTCCAACTTTGTATTGAACACGACGCGTGTGAGTGTCGTAGTATTGTTTAGACCTTTCTTTGGACGCTTGAATATTTTCAATAGCTTTATCTCGTGAAAGCTTCAGGCGATGATGTAGAGACTTAAGGTATTCGGGGTATGTAAGGTCTGGCTGTAGTTCATAGACAGAGTCAGGAATGAAAGATTTGTGACCGAAAAGAAGTTCGTAGGGCGTAAAGTTAGTAGTAGAGTGCACGGAGCTGTTATAGGCTAGCATAGCGGTGTAAACATATTTATGCCAGTCGGAATGATTATCGTTTACGTATGACTTAAGATATTCTTTAAGAGTGGAGTGGCTACGTTCAAGAGCACCTTGAGTTTGGGGATGGTATGGAGATGACCAAAGTTGTTTTATTTTAAGAAAATCGCAGGTTCTTTTGAACAATTCTGCGGTAAAATTTGTGCCTTGATCAGTAAGAATAGTTTTGGGAATGCCAAAAATGGAAATGAAATGAACGAGACATTCACATGTCTCTTCTGCAGTTGCATTGGAAACAGGGTAGGCAAGAGAAAATTTGGTAAGGTCATCTTGTAATGTTACTATGAATTTAAGTTTTGTTAAACCTGCTTCTGGAAGAGGGCCTACGAGATCTAGGCTCAAACGTTCAAATGGTTTGGTAGATGTAGTTGTGATTTGCATCGGAGATTTGTTAATTTTCCTCAAGGCTTTATTGCTTTGACACTGAGAGCAGTTCTTTACATATGTTTCGATATCAGACCTCATATGTTTCCAAAAATATCTTTCTTTTATTCGGTTAAACATGCGTGTTGACCCTAAGTGTCCAGCAATAGGGATATCGTGATTTTCGCGAAGTATTTTAGGAATTTCTGAGGGCACAGGGAATATGATAGAATTGTGATAAATATGAATAGGAAGTTGCGAGTTATTAAAAATATAGCAAAACATATTGTATATTTTAATCCATATATGTTTATCGAATGGATTACTAAAATCAGTGATAGCTAAACTAGTATTTGGATCGCTAGAGTGCGGCATTACTTCGGACTTAAGATTTAAAAGACTTTTAAAGATATCTTCATAAGAACAAGTATGGAAATGGTAAACTTTGGTAAATAGGAAATAGATTTTCTTTCCTTTATGATCAAATGAAATGGTAGAATACAGTGTTCTTTCTTTTGCGAGGAGTTCTTTGGACTCTTCGAACTCGTTTAGGAGTTCCTCTACATGTGGATTGGAATCATCAAGATCTATTGAAGTAGGTATTACGATATGTTTACAGTCACTTTTAGTTATACTTTCATTATGTTCTAAGATAACGGCATTGCTATTGAATTCTTTGCCAGACATTATTTTTAGGAATTTACTGTAGCTATTATTAGAAGTAGAAGGATTAAGATCAGGGTCTGACCCCGATGAAGAAGGGTTATAAACCTCAGGTGGTATATCGTCGTTATCTAGAAGGTCCACAGAAGGTATGTCATTGCTAGATGGTAGGCAGATGTCGAGGTCTTCAAGAGTTAAAGGACTAAATGGTGATGCTGGATTGTCATTATTTCCATTTGAAGTAGAAGGAACAGGATCAGGACTGGGCTGTTGGACTGGATTGACAGGGAACCGGGATAAAGCATCAGCGTTGCAATTTATTTTTCCTTTTTTGTGCTCGATTTGGTAATCAAATTCTTCTAATTTTAACCGCCATCTAACTAAACGCGAGCCAGGGTCCTTACAATTGAACAACCACTTTAAAGGTCTGTGATCAGTTATAATTTTGAAACAGTGACCATAAAGATAAGGTCTAAATACTTTAGTCCCAAATACTATTGCAAGACATTCTTTTTCTGTAGTCGAATAGTTAGATTCGGCTTTATTAAGTGTCCTGGACGCGTAGGATATTGGGTGATCTTTACCTATCTCTCCTTGAGAAAGAATAGCGGATATAGCGTAGTTAGATGCGTCACAGGTTAAGACAAAAGGTTTGGAGAAGTCTGGGTATATTAGAACAGGTGCTGTAATGAGTTTGTTTTTTAAATCTTCGAATGCGAGTTGTTGTTCGTTGGACCATATAAAAGGAGTGTCTTTCTTTAACAATGTTGTAAGTGGCTTAGCTATCTTAGAGAATTCAGGGATGAAGCGCCTGTAATAAGAAACAAGACCTAGGAAGGATTTCGTATCCTTGGGGCTCTTAGGCACCGGAAATTGGGAGACCGCTTTGACCTTTTCAGGGTTAGGCTTAACACCTTTCTCGCTAATAATATGTCCAAGATAGCCCACCTCTTTTCTGAGAAATTCGCATTTGTCGGGTTGAAGTTTGAGAGTATGTTTACGAAGTCTTTCGAAGATTTTGGTAAGATTTTCGATATGAGAATGGAGATCGTGGGAGTAGATAACGATATCATCTAGGTACACATAACAGTGTAAACCTTGAAGGCCGGCGAGGGCAGTGTTCATTAGGCGTTGGAATGTGGCTGGGGCATTTTTAAGCCCAAAAGGCATTCTCTTGAATTCGAAATGTCCTTGGGGGACAGTAAAACCGGTTTTAGGAATGTCTGACGGTGAAATAGCAATTTGATGGAAACCTGAACAAAGGTCGAGAGTAGAGAAGTATTTACTCTTACCCAATTGGTCTAGGATCTCATTTATTTGAGGAATGGGGTAACTTTCTCCAATAGTGATATCATTCAATTTCCTGTAGTCTATGACTACACGCCACTTCTTTTGACCGGAAGAGTCTATCTTTTTAGGGACGACCCAAATGGGCGAAGACCAGGGAGAGAGAGAAGGTTGAATAATATCTTGGTCTAGCATTTTCTCGATTTGAGAAGCTACCTCCTTTTTGTGTATTTCGGGAAATCGATAAGATTTAGTATTAATTGGTTCGGATGGAAGAGTCTTTATTTCATGTTGCAAGAGATCGGTGGTTGTCAGTTTGTCATTTGGTAATTGAAATATGTCGGAGAATTTGGAACAGAGGTCATGAAGGTTTGATTTTTCTTCATTATTAAGGTGATCTACCCTTAGCATTTTCAGGACTTCATTTCTACGATCTGAAGCAGTTTGTTTATTGCAGTTGTTATAAGGAAGAAGTTGAGAAGCATGGATATCGAAAGGTTCAATTTTTAATTTAATATTAGAATTAATCGTGATAGGTTTTTCAGAAGTGTTAATTACGGATATGTTGACTCTATTATTGTCCTTCACATTAACGATACAGTTTGCCACTAAGAGAGATTCTGAAATATGTTGATCTATAATAAGGCCCACTTTATATTCTGGGTTAGAAACTGTACATTCTATAATAGTTTCAGAACGTGGAAGGATTTGGTAAACAGGTTCGTTGTATTTTAGTTTAAGAATAATGTGACGAATTCGTAAAGTGTCTGAATTGTAATTGATAACTCCATCTAAATCATTTAAAAGATCGTTTCCTATTATACCGTCATATTGTAAGTAGATATCGTCGACTACGTGAAAATTATATGAGACGTCAGATTCTGGGTTATTGGTATTAGATAGTATTTTTAGGCTAAAACAGCCCAAAGTAGTAGTCATATTATTGCCGGTATTAATACCTTTTAATTGAAAAGTCTGGTTTTGTAAAACGGGTTTGTACTTTAATGCTTCTTTCTTTATTAAGCTTACGCAGGAACCAGTGTCTACCAGGAAGGACAGAGGGTGATCGTTTACGGGAGTTTTGAGAATAACGTGAGGTAAGTATCTATGAGTGGAGTTAGGAGTAATTTCATAGATTTCTTTGTTTCCAGATGCAGTGATTTTGGAAGGCACAGCGGCTTTGGAGTTAGTATGTGAAGATCTAGCAGGGATAGAAGATACGGAGGATGCAGCGGATGTAGCAGATACAGCGGATACGGCGGGCACTGCGGATACAGTGGAAACAGCGGATACGACGGGCACTGTGGATACATTGGATACAGTGGATACAGCGGATACAGTGGATACAGCGGATACAGCGGGCACTGCGGATACAGTGGATACAGCGGATACAGCGGGCACTGCGGATACAGTGGAAACAGCGGATACAGCGGATACAGCGGGCACTGCGGATACAGTGGAAACAGCGGATACAGCGGGTACTGCGGATACAGTGGAAACAGCGGATACAGCGGGCACTGCGGATACAGTGGAAACAGCGGATACAGCGGATACAGCGGATACAGTGGAAACAGCGGATTTTAGACTGGTGTCGTGAATATTGAACTTTACTGAGCGTAGATTTGTGGGTCTCACGTGACACCGCCGTGAGCCCCTTACTCGTTTAAACATTCTTGGTTTACGTCACCATTTTCAGGGACATAAGGCTCATTATCGATTAAATGAACGCGGTTTTGATTTTGGTTAGGGTAACGGAATGAGCCTGGAGCAGTGTTTTGAAGCGCCGAATTTTGTTGAGCTCTCACACGATTATTGTACTCTCGCTTTCTGCACTCTTCTATCACGTGTCCTACGTTCTTACAGTATCTACAAACTTTAACCGACTGACCTTGATTTTCGACGCTATTAATATTTGCAGGTTTGAAATAGAAAGAATCAGAGTTTCGAGGCTGACGCTGTGGTTGATTGGAGTTTGCGTTAGGTGCATTTCTTTTGTACATTAGTTTTTGGATTTTTTCCTCTGATAAGGCGAATCCTATTGCTTCGTTAAGAGTTTTAGGAGACTTACAGCGAACTATGTTTGATATGCGCGGAGTTAACCCTATCAGAAAGTGGTGAAGGGCCAGGTCTTCCATAGCTGCGGTACGACCTGGGGCTTCCTTGGCTTTGGTTAAGACTATTTCAGTGAGTAAATGTGAGAGTATTGTCTCGATTTTGAATCCAAATTGACTCACGGTCTCGTTGGGTGCTTGCTTACTCTCCTGTAGTTCTGCTAATAAATGAGAGTAATGTTTGGATTCACAAAATTGCGTTTTAAGGAACTCCCTTAACTGATTCCAGTTGGTAAAGGCTCTAATTGAGCAGGCTGTCTCTGCCTTACCCTTGAGCTGGCTTAATATGTATTTAAATAAAATAGTCTGTTGCTCAGGAGCTGCAAGCTCATAAGCATTGGTACAATTGGTTATGAATGAATTAATTGTTTGTCTGTCGCCATCATATGGCTTGATAAATTTGAACAAAGTGTTTAATTCTACGGAAATATCTTTATCTGATTTAATAGACATTATGGATTACAATAGAAACTAGATCTGAAATAGGAACAAAGAAAATATTACAATTAAATTAATATGATATAGTAGAGTTCGTCCCTGCACGATTTGAGTCTGGAGAATATAAATGTTTACACTGGAGACACGGCGTTAGCGACAGATAAGCTCGCTTCTTGGGAGCGTTATCTTTTATGAAGAATTGTTTGTGAGCACTGAGTTGTTTAGTACTCGTGGGAATAGAACTTTATATTTGAACTTGTACTTTAGCACAACACTAATTTAGCACTTTTAACCACAAATATCACTTACTGGATCGAGATGAGGAGGAGTGCAAGTGAAATCACTTGGACCATAGCGTCACCGGTGATTTTCCGCGTTTATAGCGGTGATGCGGCGGGTAAATTCCAGGAAAACTTTCACTTTCACTTTTCACTGAGCTTTTCGCGGAGGCGATTCCCGAATTTTGGAAATCCCTTGTGCTGCCACCAATGTTACAAGGACACGTCCTTGAGACTTTTTAAAAAAAACACTTTTTGACTAAAAATAATATAATTGAATTAGGTCCACAAATACACAGATTTAGCGGAAATTAGGAAATAGAATAATAACTTGAAACAGAGGAACTTGGAAAAACCGGCAGATATAGTAATGTGTCGCGGGCACGGAGGTTCACGAGCGACTACCCGAGCGCCGGGTGGTAACTTAAAATTGCTGATCAAGCAATTATCAAAAATGCTTACTTAATATGAAATTTGGAGGTGTTAGGAGATTTCCTAACATTAGGAATCTGTAACAGTACTATGACCAGTTCCTAAAAACCACGACTCGTAACCCCAGACCCACATTAACAGATACCAATACTAATACCACTTGGTTTGAGCTTTTGCCGACCGAAGACTTGAATTTTACCACCATGGTGCCTGAGGATGAATTGTGGGAGAGTATTGGTCCGGGGAATGGCAGCCATTTTGGAAATTTGAACGATGAGGTTGAAATTCTGTTTGATAATAGGAATAGGAGTGGGGTGAGTAAGATCCGTATATTTAATTATTTTTTCTGTGTGGACACGTCGTGTGATCTAAAAAAAAATGACAAGTGCGAGTGTCTGACAGAACAGCTCTGTCTGACAGAACAGCTCTGTCTGGCAGAACAGCTCTGTCTGACAGAACAGCTCTGTCTGGCAGAACAGCTCTGTCTGGCAGAACAGCTCTGTCTGGCAGAACAGCTCTGTCTGGCAGAATAGCTCTGTCTGGCAGAACAGCTCTGTCTGGCAGAACAGCTCTGTCTGACAGAACAGCTCTGTCTTGCAGAACAACTCTGTCTGGCAGACCAGCTCTGTCTCAGATCTCTGTAGGTAGTAATAATATTTGTTCCGTACGCGAATTGAACCAACAACACGTAGCGTATCAATTTACGTTATTCCATTTTTCTAGCACAGAATAAAACGCTCCGTCGAACTGTACGAGCGTTTCCGCCGCCGGCGTTTAAACGCCGAGGCTCGCAGCCCTGCCAGGCAGAGCGAGCAGGAGCGACTGCTGGTCTCCTGTCACAACTCCAGGAGATTCAGGTCCGCGAGGGAGCGCTGGTGGTTCATCGCTATTAGCAACTGTGAGAGCAAAAAGGTTAGTTACAGCCAGGGACCGAAAAGGTCACGCGTATAGGGATTTTCAACTTGTTATTTTTTGGATTAGGTGAAAAACCTTGCGTAACGGTTAACCTGTATTATGGGTTAATCAGCCTAATAATTTCACTCATAGTTGTTCACACATTTTTGTTCCTTTTTGTTCGTTTTTGTTCCATTTCATTCGGGTTAATCAGCAATATTTTAACCGGTTAACCGGTTTCCCTGCGTTACCAATCATATATGGGTTAGAGAGTTAACCGGTAACCATTTAACCAGATTAATCGGTCCCTGGTTAAGGCGATGGGCAAAATGTGTCACTGAACTGAAAAGAGAGAAACGTATCTTTTTGATCATAGATAAATACGTATCGTACTCATTTGTCTCAGTAGTTCATCTAGTTCAGTAGTTCAGACTGGAGTCTGTATAGTCTCCGTAGATGTCACCAACGCTCATAAGAGGCGAATTCAAAGAGATTTTAAATTTCAACTGAAGCAGGCGGGACGGGGTAGCTCAGTGTTTAAGAGCAGTGCCACGATTCGGCAAAGATCGCGGGTTCAAATTCAGTCCGCTGCGTCAGTTGGTTTTTTTTTATGTGGTAATAGGCTTGCGTTTGACCGCCATCTTGCCTGATGTTAAGTGATGATGCGGTCTACGATGGAGCACGCTTGCCTAGAACAAATCGATTCACTCGCGACTTGAAGACACCCAGTCTGTAACTGTCGGGGAACACCCACTCGGGCAACGCATTCCACTGTTTGTACCTCTTTTATGTTTTACTTATTAAATATAATAATGTCTTAGGTTTTCGCGATTATTACACATTATAATAAAACAAGTTTAAACGGATTAATCGCGTATATTACAGAGTTTTCCTGACGTTTCGAACACTTTGCAGCGTTCGTGGTCGCAGGACGACTGAGGTGGTAGGCGTCATGACAGCTAATTTATAGAAAAATTATTCTCGATCTACCCGCACAATCGATTCAATCGATATTATTCGAATCGTACTCGTTTCGATGCACACAATAATCGCTCACGGTGTCTCGATGTTTTGTAGTCCGGTGTGAAGTTTGGGACTTGATTATTTTAAGAACTGGATTCCAAACAGGTGGTAATTGCCAACCATCCTCTCTATTGAAATTAGGATGTTTTTTAATTTCAATAGCCTCGCGAAGCATTCTAGGTACATATCGGTTCTCCTTTGCGAGGATTTGAGGTTGATCAAAACGTAGGAAATGGTTGGGTTTGCCTAGGGCATGCTCACACACTGCAGACTTTGTAGAGCGCACGTTTTTGACGTCAGCTATGTGTTCTTTAACTCTAGTGGCTATACTGCGCTTTGTTTGCCCTATGTATGATAACCCACAATCACAGTCAATCTTGTAGACCCCTGCATCTTGTAAAGGAATATGACACTTCACAGGTCTAAGAAATTGGCTAATCTTTCTATGTGGCTTGAAGTAGGTTTTTATAGAAGCACGCTTCAAGATATGACTAATTTTGTCAGTGACCCCTCTTATAAAGGGTAGAACAGCAGGTCGACGATCAACTGAGATGGGCTTCGGGCGGCTTTTGCGACGGGGATGTGGAGCACGTAAATTGTTCTGTTTCAGAACTTGCTTCACATGATGAAGTTCCCCTGCCAGATGGTTGGCGTCGCAGATGCCATGTGCTCTCTGTAACAAAGATTTAGCCACAGTAGCTAACTGACTAGGATGGTGGTGAGGAAAACTCTGTAATATACGCGATTAATCCGTTTAAACTTGTCTTATTAAATATGTTTATATTTCCAGGGTTTAGACGTTAAATACAGGTTTCTGATGACAAATGGACCCGATGGTGACTTCTGGCGTGAACACTTCTCCGCGGACGAATTTTGTGAGTATATTAATAATAGCACAAGGACGGTTTAAATGTACTGCACCCCTAGGCAAGCACCTCGTCGGCGGCCCTTTGACTGCCAGTAATTACTAGGATAAAGAGCGGATAGATCGGTTATTGGAACGTCCATAAGACACTTCAGACAATCGATAACCGATTATGAATAAAACAGAGTGTTTTTTAAACACACAAGTTCTACAAAAGGGCCTCAATAGAATTTGCCACGGGCCCCGCGTTTGTTTAATCCGGCACTGCCAAATATGTCCTTTCCTTTTAAATTAAATTCTTTATATGCCACAGATGTCCTGCCAGTGCTCCTAGCCTACACCTTCGCCTACGTCATCGTAATGATAGCAGTAGTGATGTGCAGCGTCGAGCTGAAGTCTCGACACCTGCTCCACTCGACATACAAGCTGTTCTTGATGTCGATAGTGTCACAACACTCGGGGGTGATGTTGCAGAGTTTGGCGTATATTCGATATGCTGCTAACGGATTTGAGAGTGATAATGCTAGGATTGTTGGTGAGTTTATTTCGCGGTATAAATACCAGATAACCGTATTTTCATTTTTACAAGAGAAACTAAAAACTGTGAAAATATCACCTCTTCAAACTTTAAAGCCATAAATAGTAATATATTTTTGGTTAAAAAGGCATCTAAATATGGCAATTACGACGTTTCGGTATATCATGCAGGACCACTTTCCGAACAGTTTTGTGACAAAATAAGAGTTTAATTTTTTTGGTAGAATATGCTCATCTGGTTCCGTGATTTATCTTAATGTTATTAATAAACATATAAGACATTTCAAAAACAACCGAAACAGGCGGGGTTTGAACCCGCGATGTCACCAACTAGTTTCCGATGATATAATTAGTCTCCGATAGATGTCACCAACGCTCAGAAGAGGCTATTATAAGGGATTTTGAATTTCAACTGATTCAGGCGAAGACACAGTAGCTCAGTTGGTTAGAGCGCTGGCCACGGTACGGCAGAGATCGCGGGTTGAAACCCCGCATGTGTCAGTTGTTTTTGAAATGTCTTATATGTTTAATAACATTATCTCTATTCACTTTCTTCCAGGCCAATTCTTCTGCGGCCTCTCAGAGATGACGTTCCTGTTACTCCTAGTGTTAATGGCAAAGGGGTACACCATCACCCGTGGGAGGCTCAAAGTGGGCTTTACGGTTAAATTGACGGTCTTCATGTGCTGCTACGCAGTCACTTATATCGTGCTGTTCGTTTATCAGGCGAAGGTAAGGAGATACCTATTTTGTAAACGTGGACAATGCTGTTGTTGAATCGATTTTTCAACAAAATGTTAGAAATACGCAGAATCGCGATGTTAAGATTTTCTGCCCAAACGTTGTTCCTACCTATAGCTATATGTTGAATCGCGATGTTGGGAATTTCCGCCAACACGTTGTACATATACTTCAGCTGAATCGCGATGTTAAGATTTTCCGCAAAATACATGACCTTGTACAAACGTCGTAATTAAATTGCCTTCATCAAAGTAAACAAGTGAAATAGCAGTGATAGCCTAGTGGTTTAACCATGTGCCTTCCACGGCGAATGGTTCGAGTCCAATCCCGAGGCACGCACCGCTGACTTTTCGAAGTCATGTGCGTATTAGAGATTAATTATCACTTGCTTTAACGGTGAAGGAAAACATCGTGAGGAAACCGGCATGTCCTAGAACCAAAAATTCGAAGACATGTGACGTCCACCAACCCGCACTGGGCCCGCGTGGTGGACTACGGCCCACTCCCTCTCACAGAGAGGAGGCCTGTGTCCCAGCAGTGGGAACATTATAGGCCGATTATGCTTATGCTATGCTTATGCTAAAGTAAACAATGGTTTCATGATGCCATTAAAATAATGTGCTTCCAGGCGTTCGACCCAGGCGAGGTGCTGTACTTGTATGAAAGTCCGGCCGGCTACGGCCTCATAGTGCTGAGGATCTTGGCGTGGTGTATGTTCGCGTACTCCACTTTTTTCACCGTCAGGAAGTATCCGGAAAAGGTATTAAGATAATGTTATCTATACCTACTAATATTATAATAAAGCTAAAGAACTTATTTGTTTGTTTGAACGCGCTAATCTCTGGAATTGGGATATTAAAAAATCTTTTTTTATATGATAGCCAGATTCTTGAGGAATAGTACCTACCTATAGGCTATTTGACATCACGCTATGACCCTTAGGAACCGAGCAAAGAGGGTGAAACCGTGGGGAACAGCTAGTTAAACATACAGGGTGGCAGGTTAGACAATGGAAATATTTTAAGGGGTCATTGTAGTCATCATTATGAAAAACTTTTACCATAAATAGTAATATAATAATATAATATATTATAGTAATATTATAATATAATAATAATAAAATAATAAATGGTAATAGTAAAAATATTAGTAAAGATGACATCACAGATAGTGTCACAGAAATATTAAAGTTAAATTGTAATAAAATAATATTGTGTGCATTCCCATATTTTGAACAATTGTCACATAGGCAAAACAATTACATAAACATGCTTAATAACCATATACATTTCTTAGTAAGTCACTATAGTGACAGACTGACATATTTTGACACCAACAGTTTTGTTGATAAATTGAAGTCGACTAGGGATACTGTGTATCTGCCCATTAGTTTTAGACGCCAAATAGTAAGGCTATTAGCTTATAATATAAACTCAGACATAAGTAGTATGTCGAAGTCATGTCATAGCAACATAGTAGTTAGTAATAATACTAATATTCAAATTAATTGTAGCGCAGCTATTAATAATTATACACTTTGTACGAAGGAGGATCCATGTATAGAACTATCAACTTCAAAGACCACCATCAGTGACTTTCAACTGAATGTAGGGTCCACAAGTAGTGGGAACTCACTGACTTGTGATGGCATTAGGGTCTCGGGATTCACTCCTGATAATAATTTAAACTAGTCAGTAAGACAATGGATGGTACCTGTAACAATAAAGTTAAATTCACCAAAACTAAGGTACCTTCTTGCACACAACGACCTCATTGTCATAAAGGGGCTAAGCAGAACTCTCTGAAATTATTACATCAAAATATTCAGGGTCTCTCTTCAAAATTATTAGAAGTTGAGATGTTTTTAGAAAAAACGATGTTTGATATTATTTGTATAACAGAACATTGGTTGAAAGATTACCAAATGCTAATTAATTATGAGAATTATAGTGTGGGCAGTTGTTTTAATCGGATATCTATGCTACATGGAGGTTCATTAATCTTAATTAAAAATTGTATTAAATCTAAGCCACGTAAAGACATAAGTGGACTATCAGTAGAACGTAGCATTGAACTGTCATGTGTTGAGCTAGATAAGCATGTTATAGTGTGCGTATACAGACCCCCAAATTATCAAAACTTTGCTATATTTGAGTCCATAATGGAAGATGTTTTGTCAAAACTTTCTACAAGTAATAAAGCAATAATTGTCTGTGGGGATTTTAACATAAACATATTAGAAAATACATCTTATAGTAACAGACTGTTAAGCCTTTTAAATTCATATAGCTTGAGTAATGTGTTTTTCGAACCCACTCGAGTAACTTCGACTTCTGCGACTTGTATAGATAATGTTTTCTGTAGCTGTGATTATTTAGATAAGGCCATTGTTAATTATCTGCCTTCCGATCATAGTGGTCAATCCGTTACTTTTAGGTCCAACACACCTATACAAAAAATACAGATAAAATTCAGACACATATCAACCGGCGCTTTAAAAAGATTTGATGATACTTTAATAAATAAGTTACAGTATGTTCAGGGTCATAATATGGACAGTATAAATAAATTATATGATGATTTCTTCTCAGTAGTACACACCGAATTTATAAACAATTTTCAAGTAAAGAAGAAAAATATTTACCCTAAATTCATATTTAGCGACTGGGCAACTATAGGCATTAGGAAAAGTAGAGAAAGACTGTTCGAGCTGTATGGTCTTAAACCATATAATAATACGGACGTTTTTAAACAGTATGTTGCCACTTATTCTAAAACTTTCAAAAAAGTGTGTAAAATTGCTAAAGCCCTATATATCAGCAACAAAATAAAATCAGCTGATAATAAAATAAAGACCACCTGGAAAATAATTAATAATGAAACAAACAGGAATAAGAAATCAAATCAAGATTATACACTGGAGACACCACGAGGTCCCATAAGCTCAAACATGGAAGTGGCTCAGGAATTTGTAAATTTCTTTACCAATATACCGTTGAAAACTACGGAATCTTTAAAGTCCTCGCCTGCACTTTCTATTACTTTGCTTAGAGAAAACGTCTCCAGCTGTCCTGTAGAATTTAAGTTTAAACATATAGACCCTATGTCCGTGATTAAAGCTTTTAAGGATATTAAAATTAAACTAACCGAAGATCTATGGGGCATGTCAATTAAAGTTTGTCAATCTATTATTGTGACCGTAGCGCCCTACTTGGCCCTAATATTTAATTCGTGTGTGGATCAAGGAATTTTTCCGGATCTAATGAAATACAGTAAAGTCATACCGCTCTTCAAATCCGGGGATAGTAAGGACACCAATAATTATAGACCTGTATCTGTGCTGCCAGCTTTCAGCAAGGTGTTTGAAAAAATTATGCTTAATCAAATGCTACATCATTTTAATTCTAACAACATCTTACATGATCAACAGTATGGTTTCACCAAAGGACGTTGTACTACTGACGCCGGTGTTACTTTATTGAAGCATATTTTTAATGCGTGGGAGGAAGGGCAAGATGCCATCGGAATCTTTTGCGACCTCTCGAAGGCATTTGATTGCGTAAATCATGAAACACTGTTGTTGAAGCTCGAGTTTTACGGGCTTCATAAATTAGCACTCAGTTTGGTAGATTCTTACTTAAGTGATAGACAACAGTATGTTCAAATAAACGGTGTAAGTTCATTGGGTCAAAAAGTGAAAATGGGGGTACCACAAGGATCAATATTGGGTCCGTTCCTATTTCTAGTATATATTAATGATTTACCACATTTACTGCAAAATCAGCCAAAGATGGTGTTATTTGCTGATGACACATCATTGATTTTTAAAGTAGATAGACGTGTTCAAAACCTTGACGACGTAAATAATGCTATTCTTCAGGTACATGATTGGTTTACTGCAAATAATTTAGTGCTCAATGGGAAAAAAACTAAATGTATAAGGTTCGCCTTACCGAATGTAAAAAGCAGTGAATGTGACGTCGTACTAAATAAGGAAAAACTTGAGTTTATTAATGAGACAGTGTTTCTAGGGATCACGCTTGACTCGAAACTTCAATGGGGTCCTCACATAACTTCCCTTGCAGGACGGCTTAGTTCAGCCGCATACGCAGTAAGGAAAGTTCGGCAACTAACAGACGTCGATACCGCTAGACTGGTCTACTTTAGTTACTTTCACAGCATCATGTCTTACGGTATTTTACTGTGGGGACGAGCTGCAGACATTGAATCTATTTTTATTCTGCAAAAGAGAGCTATAAGAGCCATTTATAAGCTCCGCAGTCGCGAATCTCTTAGAGAACTGTTCAAAGAAATAAACATCATGACGGTGCCTTGCCAATACATTTACGAAAACATAATGTATGTTAGGAAAAATCTACATCTATTTAGTAAAAGATGTGAAAGACACCATTATAATACTCGAGATGGGAACAAACTAGTTCAAGCACGCTACAGATTATCGAAAGTACATACATCTTTTATGGGGTACTGTATAAAATTTTATAATAAACTACCTCCCAACGTTCTCCAATTAAATGAGAATATATTCAAAGATTGTATAAAACGCACACTTTGTAGGCAAGCATATTATAAACTAGAAGATTATATTGCTGATAAAGATGCTTGGCTTAATGCTGGTCCTGCTCCACAACCACTTAGACTCATATAATCGGAGTTAATAACTGCTCTTGAAGTTCCCCTTTATGACTTTGTAAATTTTATTATTCTTCTGACATTTATAGGTAATCAGTCCAGAGATTGTCATGAATTAATTGTTCGTTTCTAAGTAAGCTGGTTTCTCTTGTATAGTTATAAATAACATTATTTTTGTATATTTAAGTAAATTTCTTTGAGATTTGTGAATGTGAGTACCATGTAGATATTTACAATGTTTTAAGCTGATTGTAGTATGACAGTTGAGAGCATGTCATGCTCGCTTTAATGTACCGCTGATGGTGGCGTGTGTATTGGATCGTTCGATTCCCTCCAAAATGGTTGAGTTAAACGGTGCTGATGCACGCGTCATGTCCGTGAACGGGCGCTGTCAGTCGATACTGGTCATCTCTTGACTGCTCAAGCAACATTTTGACATTTTACAGGTTTAAATGATTTTTATTTTATTTTAGTACCTACCTTTGATTTTATTTTTTATCCTAAGGGATTTTTAAAATATCTCACATTGCTCTCACATATTAGGGCATAAATGTAAACAAAGAAATTGTATAGTTGAATTAGTTGAAAAAGAGTAACCATGGAGTTTCTTGTCCGTTCTTCTCCATAGGAATCTACGTTTTGGAACGGACAACTAGCTTCAACTAACGGACAAACTGACTGACAACTATTGCTTGACTATTCAAAAGTGCCTGTAAATGGTCTAATTGAAATAAATGTTTTGACTTTGACTTTGACATGGGACCAACCCTGAAATCGCGAAAAAAAAAATCTGCTGTTATACATTTTGTGAACATAAATGTGAATTTATGTGAACATAAATGTATGGAACAGCTGATTTTTTTTTCGCGATTTCAGAGTTGGTCCCATAGTAAAAGTTGTTCATAATAGTGAGTACAATGACCCCTTAAAATATTTCCACTGTCTAACCTGCCACCCTGTATAGGAGATTTTAAAAACAACGCGGGCGTGTCTTGAACCCACGAACTCCAACGCACCGTATCACTCTTATCAACTGAGCTACCGTGTCTTACTCGCGTCAGTCGAAATTTGGAATTTCTTTTCGAATTCGCCTCCTATGAGCGTTAGTGACATCTATCGGAGACTATGACTAATACAGACTCCAACTCAATGCCTATAACTTTGCAATTAGAAGAAGGACATCGATACGATAACACCATCTAATAAAAATGCTGTCCCATACATTCGTGTTCACTTAAATCGACAAAATGTATGATTTTTTTTCCCGATTTCAGGCTTGGTCCTATAGTAAAAGTTGTTCATCGTGACGAGTACAATGCCCCTTTTAGGCTTTTGCATTTAAACAAAAAATAATGGTGTAAACAAAAAATATTGTTTGTTTTCAGAATATGTTCTATTGTCCTTTCTTCATCTGCGGCACGCTCTGGTTCTACGCTGGACCGCTGTTTATATTGACTGCTAATACTTATATTGGTAAGAACATATTTCATGGTAGGTAACCATGTTGGCCAAGGGTGGATCTATGGGGGTCATGGGTGTCATGACTCCCCCTTGGGCTGGGCCTAGGTCGACCATTCTGCCGTGTCAGGCCTATCAGCGTTTAAAGTTTTTAAAATCATAGTTACAAGAGTTTTGGATAGGCCAAAGTTAGATGAAAAATTGTTTTTGTAGTTGATACACGACCCTAATAAAATACGATTTGCATCTGTTACGCGTACTCTCAAGTTAAGAGACATATGCGTGTCTGTTAACTTTCTGTTAAAAACGAGTAATTTTATGATCTTTTGTTGTAACACTCCGCGGCACAAATTGGTACGGACCCCGGTATTGTCCATTATGTTCTGTCTCTTTCTCATGTTTTTCGTTAGTATTGAGATTCATTGAGACTAACTTAGTTTAGTTTGTAAATATGTAACAGAAAATTAGTTGACATAGGTACTGACTCCAATCTTAACGGGTAGACCTTTATGATTGGAGTCAGTAACTATGTCGACTAATTGTATATTTTGAAATTAAAAAAACTGTTTATTTCCAGATAAATGGGTGCGAGAGAGTGTAGTAACTGCAGTACTGCTCTTCATAACATTTAGTGGACACATCATGTTTCTAGTAAGTAAGATACTACATTAGAGATAAGACTTTGGAAAATTACTTGTTAAAAACTGGACAAGTGCGAGTACGACTCACGTCCTATCGGTTTCGAAATATGCAATAGCGCCATCTATGCCGCTATTACATTATAGTAGATTTATCATATCTTGATCATAGGTGGCGTTACTGCATACCTCTAGTGGCGCTATCTATAAGCAGATGGCTCCCCTCATGGTCATGACAGACGGACAACAAAGTGATCCTATAAGGATTCCATTTTTAGGGTTCCGTACCAAAATGGTAAAAAAGGAACCCTTATGGTGCGACTTCGTCTGTCTGTCTGTCTGTCACACCTGCTTATTTCAGCAACTACTTATGCTATCGACTTGAAATTTGGAACAGTTATAAAGAATGCTTGTTCAACTTTATTGCAAATGAAAAAGTCCAAAAATATTTTTATTTTTATTGCAAAAGGGGCCGGAGTGGGGGTCCAAAATTTTAAAGTGGGGTTACTAGGTCAAGTGACATATCATATGAAAGGGCTTGATCTGCACATTTCAAAATATATTTTTATTTTATTTTATGTTTTACAGTTTTCGACATATGATGAAAAATGACCAAAAAAATACCATTACCCCTTATCTCCGAAGTTTGCGGGGCGAAAAATGTGAAATAATTAGAGTTGATAGGAATTGACCCAAATATGGCACCAAAAATAAAACGATGTTCCTAACTAGTACAGTTTTTTCAAAATCATCAAAATTCCTTCACAAACAAACTTAGTTATGCGGTCCAGATTTGTTCACTGTATACGTCCAAATATGATACGGAACCCTCGGTGCGCGAGTACAACTCGCACTTGGCCGATTTTTCCTTTTAAGGTACGGAACCCTAAAAATGAAAAGCTTTCGAATTTTACATGTTCCTCTTACTTTATCTACAGTTAACTATTGACCGACTTCAAAGAGACTGTATTTTGTTTAACTTCTAGTTTGCAAATTTATATGAAAACTTATGAACATTGTTTTTACAGCTGCTCACATTACCAGTATTCGCAAACAAGAATTTTCCATACCACGTAAGGACTACTCAAATAGGCGTCATGGAGGTAAAACATTATTTTGTTACATTGCAAGTACTTAATATGTCATAATTATTGTCTCAAGCAGTGCAGTGATAGCCTAGTGGTTTAACCATGTGCCTCCCATGGCGATGAATGGTTTGAGTTCGATCCCGAGGCATACACGGCATACACCGCTAACTTTTCGAAGTCATGTGCGTATTAGAAATTAATTCTTGCTATAACAGTGAAGGAAAACATCGTGAGGAAACCTGCATGCCTTAGAGTTCTCCATAAAGTTTTTGAAGGTGTGTATCTAAAGTCTGCTAACCCGCACTTGGCTAGCATGGTGGACTATGGCCTACCCCCTCTCATTCTGAGAGGAGGCCCGTGCCCAGCAGTGGGACAGTTTATAAACAGGGGTGCTATTTTATTATTGTTACCTCTAAGTTAGCCAGCCGGTATCTGGCTGGATAATAGAATCTCTTTCTGTAAACTCATGGACATTATGTAACCATGTAGATTAAATGGTTTCTGTTTGTTTTCAGGTGACCGGCCACTCGGCTCTCGACGGCTTCGGCCCTAATGCTTATCATCCAACTAACGCGCCACCACAGACCGTCATAATACCACTTACTAGGTAAAGTACATTTTTTGTTTTTGTCTATATATTGAGATTGGTGTAGTGGCTGAGAGTGAGAGAACAGTTGTTGCGCTGAGTGTCGCGGGTTCGGTGCGCTCAGGGTACTTAAAAATTGTTATAATATTAGTGTGACAGATAAGTAGTTGTCTGCTTAAGTGTCGTTTCCCAGAGGACGCATTTTAGGAAAAAAAATTGTTCATGTTATTAAACATTGACGGCCGTACCACAAAAAAATAAACATCTGTTCAACACACGTTCAACACGAATGCTACCAAAAATAATAGGCAATTGTTTTAGCACTAACTTGTCTAAAACAAGTGTGTATTATTTTTGGTAGCATTCGCGTTTAACGTGTGTCTATCTTTTTTGTGGTAAGGCCGTAACATTTCAAAAACAACTGACACAGGCGGGGTTTGAACCCGCAACCTCTGCCGTACTGTGGCAAGCACTCTACCCAACTGAGCTACTGTGTCTTCAATCAGTTAACATTATTTGAAATCTCTTACAATGTCTCGCTACTGGGCGTTGGTTAATGGTTTGTTAAAAATGGTTCACTATTCCGTTTTCTAAATCTCAAATTGATTTCCTTCCTATTATTTGCAGGCGCACAGAAGAACTAATAGGCAACATGTACAACCAATATATGGCTACCGCCCCTCCCCTCTCTTTAGAAGACCAGATACCAAAACTGAGGAACATACCCAAAAGAATAGACTCCATATCTCCGAAACATCACCTGATATCTCAGGATAGCACAGACACTAACTCTTCAGGCGACATAAGACCTGTAATACCTAAAGATGACATACCCAAAGAGATTTTCACCGTTGAAAGTCAAATTTCGAAAATGGAACCTGCAGTGTTGCCAATTCAGTGTAAAACAGTGCTGCCAGAGAGGAATTTGGTGGATAATTTAGAGGAGGTTAATAGGGGTGATTTGCCTAATGTTATGAGGTCCCGAAGGAATATTTTGGAGCCTATTAAGCGAGAAGAGAATGTTCCCTCTTGGTCTCTAGCGAAAGGACCTTGTATTGTTGGAATGCAGAGGAAAGCCAGTGTTGATGAAAGTATGTCACTGCTTAATTTACTGCAATAATACTTTAATTTAAACCACGTCCGATTATTTTGTCCGTTTTTTTGTAAACTCAGTCGTTACAGTCGCTGATATCTGGGTAGTGTGTTTTTTTTTTTTTTATGGTACACAGTAGAACACTTTCTAAGTTTCTAGTCACAATCTGACTGCATCCTTTAGAATTCTAAGATATATATCTAAAGAACACGCGATGGACGACGAAACGACACACCCTGAAGCTATTGACGTGTGATTCTCAGCAAGCAAACATTGTATCATGTTTTAATTTGTTTTTTATTCCAGATCCCACAGAGATCAACGGCCTCATAGTCAACGGGAAGAAAGTCCCTCCAGTCAGAAATGGTCTCCAATCCAGTTCTGGAGAAATATCTACGATCATGGAAGGTCGTGTGCAGAGTTATCCCAACGCCGTCAGTAAGGCTACTATTGACCTGTTCAGTGTTGGCAGTAATAAGGGCTGATTTAGAAATATAAGAACACTCATTTTGTATTGAAGTAAAATAATTTATAGAGCAGGGGTAATGGCACCCAAATAGGACTAACAAAATTATAGCAAGGCGAGCGTCAAACCGAAAACAGGGCCTATTATCTTTTATAAAAATACTCAGTTCGTAAATTAAATAATCAAAGAGAACAGTCAAAATGGCGCCCAAATGGGACACAAGATGGTGTCCATAGTCCATAGGTGTCCCATTAGGGCGCCATTTCCACTTTTCTCGAAACGCGCATCATACTGATAGGTCTATTGATCAGCTTTTAACAAACAAATAAAAAACAGAATGACAATAAAATAAACTTTCACGTACTCATCAAATAAGTTCTAAAAAGTTTTTGACAAATATTCATGATTACTAGGTATGTAGAATGCAGAGTTATCCGAACGTAGTCAGAGCCGTGACAGATCGGTTCAGTCAAAATAGTCTTAGTCCCATTTGGGTGCCACTAGAAGACTTAATGGCGCCCAAGTGGGACTAAAATTTTTTCAAAAATTTTTCATAATTTCAAAATTATCCTATAAAACATACGGTTGTTGACTGAGCAATTATGATCTCATTATTTTTATTTAATTATAATATTAATAATTATTAGAAAGACGTTGTTGCAATAAGAAATGTTGTATTTGTTTGTGTATTCGGTAGTCACGCAGTTTTACATGAGAAAATTTTGTGAGTAATTTACTGACTTTTTCAAGTAAAAGATTGTGCCCTTCTATAAAAGTCCGTTTCAGCGATGAAAGTATTTTAGTAAAAATGTGTAGGCAGCCGCTAACATCTAGTCATAGACTAAGCAATATCAAAATCCTACTAATATTATAAATGCGAAAGTTTGTGCGTGGGTGCGTGTGTATGTGTGTGTTTGTGTGTATGTTTGTTACTTCTTCACGCTGAAACGGCTGGACTTGGATTTGGATGAAATTTGGCACACAGATAGATTATAGTCTGGATTATCACATAGGCTACCTTTGATCCCGCAAACGCGGGCGAAGCCGCGGGCGGAAGCTAGTTTTAAGTAATTTTGTAAATACCACTTAGCCGTAAATTAATACTCTGAACTGGTATTTAATTAGATTTTAAATAACTTTTGAGTGTGCGTGATGTTTTCTAGTCGTAGATTTAAAATATAAATTGAGTAAAATACTGGTTGTTTCATTTAACGTTACACTCACATTCACAATCAATAAACAAAAGTGACTTTCACGTTGGTCTAGTGATCGCAAGCGCGATTGTTGAATGCGGGTTTTTGGGTTCAATCTGGAGTCAAGCAACGTGTGAAGTAAAGTTTTTCCAGTTCCAAATATATCGATCGAATACCGAAAATATTGAAAATTGGGAAATATTTAATACTTAGATACCTATTTTACAAAAAAAAATCGAATAGGTACCGAAAATTTCCAAAATTAGCAAATTTTCCGTAGGCGACTGATATTTTTATATTATTTGTATCGATTTGATTCTGGTATTTAGCAAAAATCTCACCGCCCATTATATGGAGCTTATAATAAATTACTATACACCTCTAGCTACCCTTTGAGGGATACAGTCGTGATATCATCCCTACTAAAATTATAAATGTGAAAATGTGTTTGTTGATTTATCCTTTTTTCACGTAGCATCAGAGCAACGAATCGCCTTGATTATTTGCATAAAGATAATTTATGGGCTGGAGAGTGACATTATACGTTATTTTTCATCCCGGTAGTACGTTCCCGTGGGATAATTTCCACGCGGGCGAAGCCGCAGACAAAAACTAGTACAACTAGGGAACTTAAATATCACCAACATGAAGTAAAACTTCATTAAATAATTGAGCTTACGTGTTTCGTCTCAACTGAACGTTCCCAATAAAATATATTGATATCTCTGTCTAAAAATCAATAATTGGGCGGCACACAATAGGGGTGGTGGAGTCTAAATTGTGAGAACCAATGAGAACATGTGAAACAAGGGCGGACCAATACCAAAATTTAAAGCTTTAATATAACATTGAATAAAAACTCTACACAAAAATCAAAAATATCAAACAAAACATTATTCTTTAATCTTTCCAAAAAAATAAACATATTTGGATAAGATAAAGCCAGCTTCACGTAAAAGAATTACAAAGTTCAAAATCCTGCATCGCACAAGCAAAGTTTTCAGGACAGTTTTCAACTGAAACCATTTTCATGTTCTACTGTCGGGGGGTCCGTGGCTACTTCGGGAACCGGTCTGGCTAGGAGCCGGCCTAAATCCTAGCCATCTGCTGAAAGCGATCCAGCATTAAGCAATCATATGGTTTAATTACAATGTTAAAATAATGTCAAGCCAAGGAATAATGAGAGACCTCGGTCTCATACCCACGATTGTAGCCCATTTGACCTCCTTTTGTTATTTTAGTATAAATAAACATGAAAACAAAGTAAAGATTAAAAAAAAAACAGTTTCAAGATTATTTCAATAATTTTAGTCGTAAGGACAACCCGTTGACAAAGTTATTAATTTGTAGAGCAACATCAATGCTACTACAGTACGTGGCAGTAAATAATGCACATCGAGCTTCAGAAAGAGATATTTGCTAGCTTCGACTTTATAGAGCGTCATCTCTGTCGCACGAAGCACTAACAGTCTGGTATCTAATAAACAAGTCGGCGACAAAACGTCACATAGGTATATGAGTGACGGATACGACGCTCTACAAAGCCGAAGCTAGCCGATTATCTCTTTCTCAAACTCGATGAGCAATATTTATTGCCGGGTACTGCCGGCCTAGCATGACCACGATAGAAACGGGTTTTGTCTACAGAAGAATAGACAAAGTGACAGATGGTAGAAAGATTTCTACCGTTTTACGCATACAATGAAGAGAAGAAATGTCTCTATTCTCCAGTAATTGCGTAACTCATTGCTATCACCATGGCATTGATTTTGACGTTCATTACGCTGTATGTTTCATAGTCCGTGCTCCCGTAACTAACTCAACGCCGCAAAGAATGTTGTTGAAATGTCAAAATGAATGCCATGGTGATAGAAATTGAGTTACGCAATTAGGCTGCCGGTCGCCGCGTGCTCAAACAGAAGAGATACCTATAACGATTTGGATAGAAATAATTTTGTCTATTCTTTGGTAGAATAGAGAAAGAATTGGTCATGCTAAGCAGGCTGTACATTGTAATGGGTGCATCCACACCGCAGTTACTTTTTGTTGAACAACGTTGCCAAGGTTTTTGATAAAAAATAAAAAAAACCGGGCATTGCAACAGATTGCAAGACATGCGCGGCACACGGGCACAGTGATTTAAAAAAAACTGAAAAGTTAATTGTCGCTGAGGTAGCGTGAGTTCACGTGAAGTGACACTGTTCCCGCGACTCCGTCTGCGTGGAAATCGGAAACAACAAATAATGTCGTTATTCTTTCAAACTTTACCACACCTCCATAACATTGAAACTTCAAAAATCTTTCATGAATAATACACCTCTAGGGTAGTTAGGTCTGCACTCTGTTTTATAGGTAGGCATTTGTTTGTGAACGTTCGAGGGAGAATATCACCGTGACATTCTCCCTTGAACGTTCGCAAACTCGATATCACGCGGCGTGTCGGTACAGAAGACAGGTAGAGCTGAATAGCGCAAGCGACCGGCAGGAGATGCGAGGGGCACGAAAATCTGCGCTTTACATTTTCTTATTGATACTTTTGATGTGAACTACAGTTGAAGTCAAAAGATGGCCGTTAACAAAATGCGTGGTTATTGGTGCTGATTCTGTTGAACATCGCACTTAACTAATTTTAATCACACTATATCTGTTTCTTACAAATATCATTGAAAAAGGACAGAAAATATTTAGAACTGTCAAATTAATCTACACCCTTGTCATTTACGGGAAAATAGTCATAACCTTTTGCGATTACGGCTAAATTGACATTAAAACTATTCAAGTTGACTAATTTGACAGGATTAAATATCTGCTATCCCTCTCTCATGGTTTTAATTTAAAAGAGACATAATAAGACTAAAATAGTTTAGTTCGTAAACAACAGAATCCGCACCATTGTCTTTTATACTATGTGAATACGTGCTTTGGCGTAGTTGAAACGCTGCGATTTGGCGTGTTTTGGGAATCGAAATATTAAAACATCCCCTGTTGGTTCCTAGAAATTATGGCAACACTAGGTACTGTACCTATAAAAGACAAATGCATACCTAACATAGGTCAAACCGAACCAGCTAGTATAGTCCCTCCCTCTAGTTGCCCTCCCCCCAGCGACGCCGTAAGCCGACGCCCGTGCCCCAGTAGGGGGTGCACTTAGCGTGTGGTCGCTTAGTTTGTAGTTTTTTTTAGTTTTAAGCCTGGCTGGAGGCATTTGTAAGTCCTCACCAGATGAGCGGTTAAGCAGTGACGGCTGTTAGAAGCCAACTGCGAGAGGCCACTAAAAAAAAAAAAAACCTGGGAACGGCCTTTGTCCAGCAATGGACGTCTTTCGGCTGAAATTATGATGGATGATGTTAATGATGATAGGGGTATAACCCGCACCAATAAAGAAGCGAATCTAAAATGGCGACTGGTATTTGTAATAACAGATTGGACAGCAAGCAGAACAGAGTTGCCAGATAGGTGAAATTTTTCACATATACTTTTGCTGTTTGAAAATAAATAGTAAAAGCCGACTAAGTGCTAATCGAACTCCCGAACTGTGGGTTCCGTACTTTCCTAGAACGTATAAATAATAACGCCTAATTCTAAGTGCAAATGTACCTAATTAAAATTGATTATAGTATTGAATAGCGGTTGAAATCCTTTGCGTGAGTCCGTATTTGTACCTATTTATCATTATTCCACTGTATTACAATTTATCATTATTATTTTTTTGCGTGCTGTACCGACGTGTAGTAAAGACAGGAATAGCGTGCAGTGAGAGGGAATTACTAGTGCCGCCATTTATAATTAGTTTCTTTATTGGCGCGGGTTATAGTAATAAAAGGCATTTTAATGTAAAAAAAAGTAATTTATTTAGTACATTATTCCGTACCAGGCGTGAATAGGTTGATATGTCGACTTACATATATATTTTTTTAATGCATATGTACCCTATAATAAGAGAGTTAATAAAAAAATTACATGTTTGCTATGTGCGGTAAAACAAGATCTATCGACTTAGTCTTATTCACCCTATGAAAGAAGCAATTCTAATGCATAATATGCATTTAAAAAAAAAATATGTAAGTCGACTTATCAACCTATTCACGCCTGGTACGGATATAGTATAGTTTTGGTCTCTCTACACATTTAAGCTCTTTACGCCTGGTCTTACGAGGTAGGCAGAATTGTGACTTAAAGTCGAACAAAAATACAATACAAATACGAGTCATTTTAAAAGACACATTGAATTTACATAAATGATATTCAAGAAGTCTCTTAGCATCGTATTTTTTTTTATGTAACATTATTATAATAGAAGGGCAATGTCCAGGAGCATTGGGGGGTGATTCTCGCTGGTTCGATATTGATATCGAATATATCAAAGTTGTTGCAATATATATCGAAGGCGATGTCAATATCGAACCCGCGAGAATCACCCCCCTTAGTGCCTTTTATTTTTTTCGCGGCCATTCTTGAAACCATGGCGTATATACAGGGTGAATTTTTCAAGTCGGGTTGGATGGCCAAATCCGGAAATAGCGAAAACGCTCAAAGGAGTCTCGGGGACGATTTTGAAAAAAAACTAAAACTGCATCATTAGATTTATGAAAAATCAATTTTCCTAGCCAGGAATAGAACCCGTTGATTAAAAAAAAACATCCTGTATGCTTTTACTATGGGACAAACCCTGAAATCGCGAAAAAGAAAACAGCTGTTCCATACATTTATGATCACATAACTCAACAAAATGTATGGAACAGCTGATTTTATTTCGCGAATTCAGGGTTGGTCCTATAGTAAAAGTTGTTCATAATGATGAGTATAATGACCCCTTTAAATATTTCCACTGTCTAACCTGCCACCCTGTATACTGTTACGAATTCTGCCTACCTCTTAAAACTAAATATCAAGATACATTATAAAAAATCTACCATCATTATACCACAGTCTAATCTCCATACAGTAAGTCAACGCAAGCATTCGAAATCCCGAGCTGTCATACTGTAACTCGGGATGTTTTATTTTGACTTTATTTTATCAGCTAATTGAAGTCTTATAATATTGCAATGACTATGTATGGTATAAGTACAGAATTAAGAAGTGTGAAAAAAATCCCGCCTGTGTCGGTTGTTTTGAAAATCGGAAATCGGCCATCGGAAATTACCGTAAACAAACGACATAAGAACTGCATAGAAATACTAGAAATCGATGTTAAATCGCTAACAATTTTTTTTTACCGCTACTATCGATAGCTCGAAAATCGATACTACCGTTCTGAAAAACTATAAAATCGATAGTATCGATACTAGCAACTACCGATAGAACCATACTAGCAATTATCGATAATAGATTGGACAGTTGCTTTAGCAAAACTATCGATAGTCCAAAACAATCGACAGCATCGAAACTAATGTAGGTGTATCGATAGTAAGGCCGATTTAAACTATCGATAGTTTGGCAACACTACCATTTAGTATCAGTGAGTGACTACAATTATGAACATTGATGAGTGTGGAGTGTCGAACGCGTCTCATTTCATTTTCAGTTCAGCTCAGTTCATTAAATACGGTGTGCAAAGGGAGTGTTACGCAATGACAGTACACGGAAGTAAATATTACACATGGAGCATTATTAAGGTCATGTTAAACGGGCTAGTTTTACGACAATTTCTTGCTGCAATTGTATAGCTGTGAGTGGAGATCTATATTGTGCAACTCAGTAAAATAATTCCCGCAATTTAGCTGCCTACTGCAAGGTGCTGTTGAACGGGCTAGTTTTTTGACAATTTCTTGCTGCAATTATATAGCCACCAAGTTGCCGATTATATTGCTCAACACAGCGCAACAAGTGCTGCAATCTTGTAACTAGCGTGGCGATATTGCTAAGATATTTCATAGTAGTCGCAAGTATTCAATGTCTAGCCGGCTAGATTGCATCGTCTTTGTTCTTCCTCAGCAAACCAGCACCCTAATTGCGTAACTCAACTGCTATCACCATGGCATTGATTTTGACGTTTATTACGCTGTATGTTTCATAATCCGTGCTCCCGTAACTAGATCAACGCCGCAATGAATGTTGTTGAACTGTCAAAATGAAGGCCATGGTGATAGAAATTGAGTTACGCAATTAGGCTACAGCACTTAGGCCGAGATAAATAGTCGTTGCTAAGCATTAGTCAAAAGTATTACTTCGGGAAGTACTACTTTGACTTAGCTTAGCAAAGTATCCGATATGACATAAATAGACGTTACTATGGCCATACCTTTGCTTAGCACGAGCTAAGTCATAGTTCAAGCGAAAGTACTACTTTTCTTTAATGCTTCAGAAGCGTTCATAGTATACTTGATAATGTTAATTTTATAAACAACTGAATTTGCTATATTTCCTTAATGAATTTTATTTTAAATTAATCCAAATTGAACAATTAATAAAATTTATAATAATAATTACACATAAACAGCTGAAAAATATTTTAATCCAGAATTAAAATAAGTATAAATTTGAACGCATCAAAATGACGCTGTCTACGCTTACGCTTTGCTGAAATTACTGACAGATACTGACAAACGTATCTGTATCTGTCTTTAAATTCTTGGTCGGAATAAAAGTGGAATGGATTAATTTTATTTCTTAAGTAACATTTGGGCAATCTTGGAATATTGGGCATCTGGTCGACATCTTCTGATACTAAATTATCGACCTCCTCAAAAAAAATTGTAATCTCATCTAATCCGTCCATATTTATACTCTTTGATATTATGTTTTATTGTATTTTTGTAATACGACGCCTGAGAGGATAAGCAAAGAACCTCAAAACAAATGTCAAATCCATACTTAGAACGTGCTAAGTCTTCAAAAATCTATACTATGCCTAAGCAAAGCATTGGCTTAGTGTTAGGTTGGCTTTCATCGAAAGTAAATGCTAAAGTACTGTCTATTTATTCGAATTAGATGCTTAGAACGTGGCTTAGCACTTACTTTGGCTAAGCCTTTGATTAGTAACGACTATTTATCTCGGCCTTAGGGTAAACAATGCCGTGGTGATCCATGGCATTATTTTTGACATTCATTACGCCGTATGATTGTTAACCGTGCTCCCGTAACTAGCTCAATGCCGCAATGGATGTTGTTGAACTGTCAAAAAGAAAGCCATGGTGAAAGAAATTGAGTTACGCGATTAGGCTGCAGTTGCAGAATCTTGCTGGACTACATTCGGCAATGTATTGCACATTGAAATTGCAGCAAGGGTATACAGGGTGGCAGGTTAGACAGTGGAAATATTTTAAGGGGTCATTGTACCCATCATTATGAACAACTTTTACTATGGGACCAACCCAGAAATCACGAAAAAAAAATCAGCTGTTCCATACATTTATGTTCACAAAACTCAACAAAATGTATGGAACAGCTGATTTTTTTTTCGCGATTTCAGAGTTGGTCCCATAGTTAAAATTTTTCATAATGATGAGTACAATGACCCCTTAAAATATTTCCACTGATTAACCTGCCACCCTGTATATAGCAAATATACTAAGCTATATTGGTCAATAAAATTGCCAAAAACAGCAATTTACGTAGCCCGTTTACAGGCCCCTTTAAACTCGATGTGTATTAACTACCGGTTATTGTAACTTGCTGGTCTCAAATACTATGGTAAGAGCATATGAATTCATAAGTTACAAAATATTCGCGTTCAATTAAATCTATTCCCATTTCTTGAACTCAACGCCATCTGGTGGTTTCATTTCGACTTTATCTTGTGCTACTTGGTTCCAGTTTGTGCTCAGGACTGTACCTCCAGATTCCACCTGTAATTAAAAGATAATATTACCTATAAAGTTGAAGAGTTTGTTTGAACGCGCTAATCTCTGGAACTACCAGTCGGATTTGAAAAAATATTGTTGTATATGATAGCCAGATTCGTGAGGAATATTATAGGCTATTTAACATCACGCTACGACTCTAAGGAGCCGAGCAATGGGGGTGAAACGGACACAGCTAGTCTCTTACATACTCAGAGGCACAATTAACCGGCCACCTATGTTTAGTGTCACCACGTTTGCTTTCGAAATCGTAAAAATGCTTCGGGAACACAAATCAGAAAAGCAGTGAGAGTAATAAGTGTTTAATTTATTGCTATAGTAGCTACTTATGAAGTAACATTCATCATGATATGCTTTATTTAACTTAAACAAATGTGGTGACACTAAACATAGGTGGCCGGTTAATTGTGCCTCTGAGTATATATTTTGTAACTAGACATTTGCCTGCGACTTCCATTCGCGTGGACATAAATTGACCATTTTAAATGACCTCCCTAGTGTAGGGTGGCTAAGTACTACGAAGAGGTCAAGCTGTATCTCTGGTTCCTCCCATCGGAATTAGATGAAATATGGGTTAGATTTTAAGTTGGACCCAAGCTAGCAAACTGTGAAAACAATATCAAAATCCGTTCAGTACTGTTTGCGTGATGCGCGCACAAACAGACAAAATTAAAAAAAAAAATCTTTTTGGGTATGGTTACGTCCCCGTACCATATCCCGACTGTTTTTTCTGGAATATCTTCAATGTACAGACACGGCTTTTTTACAATTTTATAATAGTATTTTTTTTTATTTATTAAATAATAGGCTTGCGTTTGACCGCCATCTCGCCTGATGGAAGATAGTATAGATGAATACTTACAAAACTTTTGTTCATAGCTCGCCGGACCTCGTCGGATCCTTCTCCGTATATTTTCTGGAAGAGAGCATTCAAAGCGGCGTCGCCTTCCGGTTTCTCTTCTTCTTCCTGTAAGGACAGCAACAAATAACTATACAATGAGAGAATAGGAACGTCAATGACCTCGAACTGTCAACTATCACTTGGAATGTAAGGCTTACAAAGGGTGAATTTTTTCAAGTGTGCGATGGCCAAATCCGAAACTTTAAGTAGCGGAAAATACTCGGAGTCTCAGGGCCGATTTTAATGAGAAATAAAACAGCATGATTATAATTTTGAAAAATCAATTCTCCTAGCTACGAAAACTCGAAAATATGAGTTGGTTTATTGAAAATCAACACTTTTCTTTAGTTTGCCGTATGCCATTATTTCCCAGAATTTGATCCTTAATTAGCAACACTATCGGATGGTGCAATAATAGTGTTTTTTTTCCAAAATCAACAGGTTCCATTCCTGCAGGGCTAACATGCGCGCCGCGACAAATTTTGTCGACTGTTTTGTCTCGCTCTTACTCGTGCGAAAACGAGACAAATGCACGATAAAAGCGTCGACAAAATTTTGTCGCGGCGCGCATGTTAGGCGCTCTGGTAAGGAAAATTTAATTAAAAAAAATCTGTTGATACCCTTTTAGTTTTCATCAATATCGGCCCTGAGAATAAACGTCTCTTTCTTTCTTTCCCCTCCTTTTGGGGTAATCGGCTAAAAAGTAATACTTACCATTTTCTTCATTTCCTTTTCAATTTTATCCCAGTCTTTTTTGAACAGTTTCGGTGGCTGCTGTGGCCCGGACGCGTCTATTACGGCTGTAGAACAAAAAGTTTTATTTTTATACAATCAAACTCTTCAGCTTTCTAATATTAGTATAGATGCGAAAGTGTGTGTGTGTTTTTAATCCTTAACACGGAAACAGCTGGACGGATTTGGAGGAAAGGACGTCGGCAGTTTTAGGCTTGATATGGTACAGTAATAAAAGCTTAACCAAAAATAAAAATATATTTTAATTGTTCTTTGCCTAATTTATCTTAGAGATTAAGAATTGGAATCAAAAATCGAAATAAATAAGAAATAAAATGATTATGCCATTGACATTTTGAAAAAACCACTAAAACAAAAACGGGTGCATGCTGGCTGGCGCGTGCCTCCACAGAATATCATGGTGACAGCAACTAAAACCTTTGAATTGAGAACTCATTAGTCGGGCTGTACTTCACTGGATCATTCACGCCATACTTAACCTCACTGTCAGAAATAAGAATATTTCTCTTTAACCCAATTACGTACAAAAACAAATAAAAAATGAATTTAAATACTCTTGAAATACTCGATCACACCAAACTAATTTCATATCTGTACCGACTTACACAATCTGAGGCCCAGCGTTTTATGGGCGTCTGCCAGTGCCCTTTGACAAAGAGTTATACGTACCGGCCGCGGCAGAAAACATTATCACAGCTGGCGCATGTACCTTTTTGGCCCTATAAACAATAGACAGTTGACACTACGTAATAGAGAATAGTCCTGTAGACGACGAGCATCGACTGACGAACCAATCGCGTGCAGCCTCGGCGCTCCCCGTCTTCATCATTCCGCCAAAGAGACCGAAAAACCAGCTAATGCGGAGGTGACGTTTGTGCTCATGACTGATGCCGCTAGATAATTAGCGGTATGAAAAGTAGCTAGTTTTCATCCATTTTCACGCAGACAAGTTCCAGGCACGAGCTAGTATGATCTGTATGATAATAATTAGAACTGACCTTGAGGTATAGCTTTAATATTATCTTCTTTTCTATCACCGTCCAACTGCGTCCATCTCAACCCCTCCTTCTTCCGTAGCTTAACCTCTATTTTGGATGGGGTGACGACATGGGTACACATGCTTGGTACTATTTCATGGGCTAGGTCTAATTCTAGACTGTATTCTGAGTCCGATTCAGGTATAGCACTCGATAAGGATAGCTGAAATAATAATACATGTTTTGTTAGAGAATACCCTCTTACTTATGAAAACTGGTAATTTTTAACCACTGATTAAATATACCATTCTTGTAATTTTTAAGTCAATGAATAGAGATGGCAATTAAGACCTATTTTAGTAACATATTTGAAATCTGATTGATATTTCCAGAGATTCGCATGTTCATTTGGGGGCATCCATTAATTACATAAGGCGTTTAGGTGGGGGAGGGGGTCGAGCTAATAAGTACTCACCCAATCTCACGTGGGGGGAGGGGGTATCTCGGCAAATATCACGTATTTGTTTTTCGCAAGAAACTCAAATTGCAAGAAAGGACGTCGGCAGTTTTGGGCTTGATATGGTACAGTAATAAAAGCTTTACCAAAAATAAAAATATATTTTAATTGTTCTTTGCCTAATTTATCATAGAGATTAAGAATTGTAATCAAAAATCGAAATAAATAAAATGATTATGCCGTTGACATTTTGAAAAAACCAATAAAACAAAAACGGGTGCACGCTGGCTGGCGCGTGCCTCCACAGAATATCATATCGACAGCAACTAAAACCTTTGAATTGAGAACTCATTAGTCGGGCTGTACTTCATTGGATCATTCACACCATACTTAACCTCACTGTCATAAATACGAAGATTTCTTTTTAATCCAATTACGTACAAAAACAAATAAAAAATGAATTTAAATACTCTTGAAATACTCGATCACACCAAACTAATTTCATATCTGTACCGACATACACAATCTGAAGCCCAGCGTTCTATGGGCGTCCGCCGTGTCCTTTAGGTTTAAATAAGTAAACCATGTTTCTCCACTAAAATATGGAAAAATCCTACACAATTATATTTTCTCACTGTGATTCTACTATATTCTGTCTTAAATAAAAACAATGCAAATTATGCTTTTTTAAATAAATCCAATGCATTCAAGCACAGATTAACGTATTTACACTAAAAATACGCAGTTTGTAAAATCTCACGTGAGATTATGCGGATGCGGTGATGGGTCGATCCAAATCTCATGATATCTCACCAAGGGGGAAGAGGGGGTCGAAATATCGCCAAAATCGCCTCACGTAATTAATCGACGCCCCCTTTAATTAAGTAAACAAACTCTTCAGCTTTATTATATGTATTATTATAGATTAGGAACATAGAAAAATGGCTATAAAATATTAAATACTTACGCTTCTTTCTCCATAGTTAACTTTAACTTTATCTTTTGGTGCGTTCTTGACGAGTATTGTGATCACAACCTGGGCCTCTGTTTGATACCAATCATGTTTTATTTTATGTTTATTCGGCTGAGAACAAAGAAAACATAATTTAGAATGGGGCCTTTTTACAGGACTGCGGCAGAGACCAAAAGGAGTGGTGTTTTTTTTTTCATAGATATTAGTTTTTTAAAGGTGGTGGATAGCAGGATCTTTTAAGGATTTATTTATTTAAGTGCAAAATGCAGACATTTTAGGACAGGTGAGCCTATGTGTTCCGGATGGGTACGTGTGGCGACGACGGAGGCCAAGACTGCTGGTCGAGCCGCGCGGCCGGACCAATCTTTTAAATGAGGCGCCACTGACGCGTGCACTCCGCACGCTCAACCTCATAGCTAGTGAGACGGACATATTCTGTCGTTCTCTGAGTGAATTCACAAAGAAGGCATTGTTTGTAATAAGTTACAAAATTTAGTTTGAACATTATTATACGGTATTTGCCTCATTTTGGGAAATGGTTTATATTAATCTTCATTATATTATAAGCACACTACATTGATATTTCAGGGAGATCTACTGTATTTATCAATAAAAATCAGTGATAAAGTATAAATTTCCAAAACCGCTCCAAAAACGCTGTTTCTGACGGAAGTGACGTAACACGCTAGTAATAGTAAACGAGCTTTGTCTAGGGATGCAGGAAGTGCCAAAAAGTATCGATATATATCGTATCGATATTTAAAAAAAATATCAATATCGGTTTCGATATATCGAAAAAAAAATATCAAGTATCGAAAACGTATCAAAAACGATATATTTTCAGTAGCAAGACCATAGTCACCATTGATTAAAATGTCACAGTTTTTAGATTTAAGTGATAAAGTAATGTCAGGGACACTAATGCGCCTGCCACACACTCGACGAATGGCATGGGAAGTAGCGAGGAAAGGAGGCAGAGACATAGTGTGGCAACATTACTCATCATGCCACACGTCATGCTCCTCGTCCTCTCTCTCTCTCTCTCGTCTCGTCCGGCAGAGAGGGCAACATCGCGGCAAAGCACGGCAGCGCGAGGAGCATAGCGATGAGCAGCGCAAGGAGCATAGTCTGGCAGGCGCATAAAAGTTTAGAATGAAAATAGGTGCTGAAAGAACACTGTCTTCTAACATCGTTAAAAATTCAGATCATAGAAACAAGGAGATATGGCATCATAGCAAATTAGTACGGGAACAACTGTCGCCACTTTTAGTACATTTTTCAACACAATTACAAGCGCTACTTGTTAATAAAAAGATCTCCCACACATTAAAAATTCCGCACACCCTCAATCTAACACTGTTAATCGTCACTCAACACTAGCACTAAAGACTAAACTAAAACACTGTATTTATATCATCGATCGTGTTCGGTTCGTCGCCAGCGTGTAATTTTGTACTACGCTTAAAATGACCAAACTTAAGTAAGTACCTACCTATCAAACTCAATAGCGCCTTGGCACATCTCCCTTGTTTCTATGTTGTTTCTATGATCTACGGTTAGAAACGTTGCAACTTAATGAAATTCAGCGCCGAAAGGAATACTTAGTGAAACGCACACTACCTACATACTTTTATGAATAGTAATAATACTGACAGATTTATTGAAATAAACTTGTAAAAGCAAACACAATAGAATTTCGTAAAGTACTAATATTTTTTGAAAATTTCACCGATATATCGATATATCGATATTTTTTTTTCCAAAAACCGAAACCGATATTGATATTTTTTTTTATCGATACGATATATATCGATACATTTTGGCACTTCTTGCATCCCTAGCTTATGCTTACTCCAGTGTTGCCAAGCTAGATTTTCATTTTACCCCAATACCTGATTAATTTTACTCTAAAATCATAACTATTTATACAAAAATACCTGGCTAAAGTTTTGGTTTTAGATATACAATAAATATAATAATATCTAATATATATATCTAATAATATATATATCTAATAAATATAATAATATATAATAAATATAATAATATCTTTCTTAATCAATGGTCATGTTTCACAATAAAAATATGCTGAATTTGTTTAACTCAAATTCAATTCAAATACTTAGGTACCTACATGTATTGCTTACCAAAAAGCCCATAAACTTTAGTAATCATAACAAGAATACGAAATCTAACCTTAAAATTTTGGAAGTGACTCCGCGACCGCCGCCGTGTCCTGAATTTTCAGCCGGCACCGGTTGCTAAATTGGCAGCGGGCGCTAACTTTGGAAAAAAAAGCGGGAAAAGGAGTTGGCAATTTGGCATAATTAAAGAAACATTTCATGTTTCATTTGAGTAACATACCTAATTAGGGTCCAAGAGCGAGCGAAGCGAGCTCGGGAACTTGGACACCCCGACACGGACAGGTTAGGTTCGAAGGGGTTAACGGGGGCTTCAGTGAGCGAGCGAACGAATCCCCCGTCAACCCATTCGTGTTAGGTTACTTTTAGCCTTGCAGATAGAAATAGGCGCTCCGCGTACCGGGGCTCCATCGACCACCTCCCTCCCCCTTGTAAGTCCAAAAAAGTTGTATTTTGTTTTACATTGACACTAATTTAAAAGTCAATCTAAGGTATTTAATTCAACTTAAAACACGGCAACATTAATCTGCTGCTACGGTAGTTTGCAATTATTTTCGTCTGGTATCACTGCTACTCCAAGGCTACTCCGGTTCCTAACGGCATTATTTTTGGGAGCCTAGTCGGCGCCGGCTGCGGAGGCGCTCCCTAAAATTTTACCCTCAAATTTACCCTGAAGAATTCTTTACCCTAAAAATAAGTTGGCAACACTGGCTTACTAGCGTGTGACGTCACCAGAGTGCAACAGGCCGTTCTTGTCACAGCTACAAAAACAAAAAATATTTCATTTTATTTTCGTGTAATTTGTAAAAAATATACATATTTTTGTTGAAAATCAAGTGAAATAAGTTTATTTACGCTATGAACTGATAGGATGACCACAATCTGTAGCATATTTTCAATGTTGGCAAGAACCCTATTGCCGCCATTCATAAGTCGTTTTTTTATTGGCGCAGTTATACTATTAGAATTGATTTAACTTGAGAAAACTTTCATTATAAAAGTTATGAAATGTGAACTATCACTGTTTTGTTCAAAAACTAAAAGAAATGACATGTTCCAAATTCCCAAAAAATATACATTTAGAAATAAGTGAATTCCTATTATTCCTATTGTTATTTCATCATGTCTTATTTTGTTGGTATATTGCCATTTTCTTGTCCGTAATGAAACTACAGGACAAAGCTATTTGATGCTTGTTTGTTATTCATTATTCATGATCATGTAAAACAAACAGTACCTACCTGTACAGTAACCTAACTGGATTTTGGACAAAATACAAAGAACTAGCTTCCGCCCGCGGCTTCGCCTGCGTTTTTGGGATAAAAAGTAGCCTATGTGTTATTCTGATGTATAAGCTATATTACTGTAAAGTTTTATCAAAATCCGTTCAGTAGTTTTTGCATGAAAGAGTAACAAACATCCATGCATTCATCCATCTATCCATACATCCTCACAAACTTTCACGTTTATAATATTAGTAGGATGGTAGTCTAACCAGACTGAAGTCAAAATCACATGATACACTATGATTTTTGTTGATGTTTTACTTCATCTTAATTTGTCTTGTCAGTATACCTACTAACAAGTAGGTACAGTAAGATACTAAAACAATATATCCATTGAACTAGCCCAGTGTACTTATAAGGTAAATGCTAGACACGCTACTGACTGCATGTTGTAGTATTTTTAGGGTTCCGTACCTCAAAAGGAAAAACGGAACCCTTATAGGATCACTTTGTTGTCCGCCGTCAGTCACCGGACCATAAGTCGAGCCATCTGCTCATAGATGACACCACTAGAAGTATGCAGTAGCGCCATCTATGATCATATTTCGGAACCCTTAGGGCGCGAGGCATACTCGCACTTGTCTGGTTTTGTTTTCCTTTAGATATCCAAAGTTTTTTTACAATCTACAAAATGTTCATTGATTTTACTTGGTTTATATGACCATAATTTTGATTCATTTGCTTGTGTACACACTGTGATGATCCAATGTGTTCATCCAAATATGGATTGCTAAGTTCCAACGGAGAATCATCTGTAACTATTATATTGGACCAAAAACTTATGTTCACTTTGTACAGCCCAATTTATACTATTATTAGGGAATTAGCTTGCTTTACACAACTTATACGTAAGGGAAATTATTATTTTTGTCCAGATTTATATGTGTACATTTTAGCGAACACTTACAGATAAAACTTTTCCATGGTTACACATTACGAATGGATTTTTTGTACTGCTTTATTATAAAGCATTATAAATAGGTATTAAGGCTATGGAATCTTTCAGTTTCAGTTGAGTAGGTTTTGGTTTCAGCCCAATGCCAGCCAGTTATTTTTAAATGCATGATGCCTTGATGCAATCTTATTTTACAAATTGGTTCTTTCCAAATGCGAACTATGGTAACAAATATACTTGAATGCGTTAGGAATATGGAAACAAGTCTTTATCAAGCTACACAAAAGCTAGAAAAAGATAAAAGGTAATAAAATAACATTTTTTTAAGAGAAAGTGTCTCTGATTACAAAGTGAAATTAAATGAAAGTAATAGACAAAATCATACCTCGATAGTCGTATTATCTTTAGTTTCAGTCATATTTTTTCCCCGATTCCCGGAAAAAGCAAATTCTTCACAAGTCTTGAAAAATATTTATTTTTACACCGACACAAATCAGCAGATTTTTCTAGACTAATGGTGCGTTCCAAAGTGCGTCCATTAATAACTTTAAAGTATTGCTGCCTGAATGCATGAAATAAATTAAACAGAATAAATATTTATTACATGTTTTTTATGTAACATGTAGCAATAATTAATGCACGTATTGAGTATTATATGTTAAAATGTTCAAGGCAATACAAAACTGCGCTAAAAATCAACACTAGCATTTATCACAGATTAATATAAACCTATATAGCATTTATTTTGAATGAATGAGGTTTTTGAACGACTTTTAGGTGGCGATTCATTACACCGATTACACGCACTTAAACTAGGTTTATATTAATCTGTGACTTAAACATACACGGTCCTATGTAGAGGTCGTTATTTATTTATGTAGAGTGTCTATGTTATAAAAGATAGAAAAGTGCTAAAATCACAGGTCTAAGGTCTGTTGGCTAGAATATTAAAACAGCAATTTTAAAATATTTTGATTACAAATCGCAGCTAAATAACTATAAATGAAACGCTGCGAGTGCGAAACAGGATTGGTGTCGTCGTCAAGTGTCTGTCATTGTCTTTCATCTTCATCTCATGACTCATTGTCAAAAAACAAAATTGTCAAAATATTGATAAATTTGATTTGATTCGATTTCGATTGAAAGTGGGTGTTTAGGAGTCATGTTTAATTAATTCAAATCAAAGAGTGTTTTATTAAACTGTTAGTCGTTAACAACTCTTTCGAAACCTTTAATTTAAGTCGTATGATGCTGGTAAGCAGTCGTTGAACATTTTTCTGTAAGCTTTGTTAAGAGGTTAAGTATGTATGTATACAATTAAATACATAACAATATTCTGTGACTTGTGTTATCAAAGAGATAGTAGACTTTAGAAGGTCATGTATCTAACGAAAATGTAAAAATGTATTTAATAAAAACAAATCATAAAATTGAAATGAGACCTAATAGCATAATCGGCCTATAATGTTTCCACTGCTGGGACACAGGCCTCTGTCTGTGAGAGGGACGTAATAATTAGGTCTTATTGATGTACAAAGGTCATGCTGTGATCAGCCTCATGAGCATACAAATGTCATAAAAAATATGTTTAAAATGTCATTCAAAGAGTAAAATAATATATTCATCAGTCATTTATTAAAATTAAAATTATAATCATATATGTATTCAATCGGACATTAACCCGGCAAGCATATAATATTATCTCTCTGTAAAAATATGTAAACAAAGTAAAGTTGTTCATTTTTATAGAGATTTTGTTTTGATGTGGTTTATTCAATCATAGAATTTCTTATATTTATAAATAAATCATAGATTTTATGTGTAAGATACTTATCTTACACATAAAATCTTTCTCAATTCTATTTCAAGACGGCTACCTAGCTATGCTGCTAGCGCTATCAACTGCCAGCCGGCTAGTGAGTCATTTAAGCAATAGCCAAATAGCTGAATAGCTGGCTAGCTACCTGGCTATTTCACCACAAGTAGCCGGCTAGCTAAGCTATTGGAATTTCGGCTAGTTACCCATCTCTAATTCAGCTAGTTATTAAAATAGCTACCCATCTCTAAGATAAGATAAGATGATTTTTTGTAGGTGTAGGTATACATTTGTCTCATTATTAAATTGTGTGAATCCAGAGCACCTATTTAAAAAATAATATAAATATAGGTACTTAAAATACAAATTAGTAATTATATAATATTTGGACACTATACACCCATAGAACTCTATAACAACATGAAGAATAAAATCCTTGTTTTAGAGTAAACTTCACCATTTTAATTCTATATGTTTTTGCACTTTCAGAATTGGCACATTAAGCTACTAAGAACAGTCACACGTTTAGATTTAATCAGAAAATCCAGTAACCGCAGTATGGACAGTATCAGAAAGATAGCTGTATGTCAGATGACATCTGTTGCGGACAAGGCAGCAAATATGGAAATTGTTAGTAATTTAATCAGCAAAGCTGCTAAAGACGATGTTCAGGTATGTTGATGATATAATATTTTGAATTTGTCAGTTTAGACCAGGCATGGCCATGGTGGCGGTCCGAGCGGGGGTTGTAGGGGTCCTAACCCCTCCTTAAAATTGTACAAAAATGGCGAAAAACACCGTAATTCACGGTATAGCATGTTGGCACTATTTGTTATGACCCCCTGAAATCTTTGGCTGCAACCCCTAAAGTCTACTTTGTTTTAATAAAAATCAGCTGTAGTCTTTTTGTTCTTACAAATATTTGTTGCCTGTTTTGTTCTAACAAATATCATAGCCTGTTTTGTTCTTATAAATATCAGCAGGCAAGTTTATTCTATTAAATATCAGTATGCTGATTTGTTCTGTGACAAATATCAATTGACTGATATGTTCTCTTCTCAGATGCTATTCTTCCCTGAAGCATGCGACTATCTGTGTGATAATAAAAAAGATACAATAAATTTTGCGGAGCCAATAATTGGGGGTGCCATAGTTGGTAGCTACAGAGAGCTGGCGGCCAAGCATAATGTATGGCTGTCTATGGGCGGAGTTCATGAAAAGGTTTGTATCTTGCACTATGTGATTCATGCTAGGAGCAATGGATGCATCTCTCTGAATCATGGAGAACAAAAATTTTATAAATATACTAGCTCTTCCCCACGGTTTCATCCCCGTCGCTCGGCTCCTAAGAGTCGTAGCGTGATGTTAAATAGCCTATACTATTCCTCATGAATCTGGCTATAATATGCAAAAAAAAAAATTTCGAATCCCTCTGGTAGTTTCAGAGATTAGCGCGTTCAAACAAACAAACTCTTCAGCTTTATAATATTCGTATAGTTTTTTGTAGATAGGTTGTCATACAAAAATTGCCGCCTCCCCTAACGAAATCCGGTACCATTCCCCCTCACCCCCCCCTAAACGAAATCACGTATTCACGCCGGATTCATGCGTATTTCGTGCAGAAAGTTTTGTATGGATCAGTCGTATTTTTTTTTTGCAATTTCTGTAATAAATGTAATGAGTATCAAATCTATGCATATAAAACAGTACTATGACTGACAGACAGACAATGCTTAGCCTAAATCGGCGGACCTAGATATTTGTTAGAATCTCTTATGTATTTAAAGATAGTGTTATTATCTCAATGTGATTGTATGCATATGCATTAAAACTGATAAGCGTTCCTGCACACGATGCCGCCGCCGCGCTGCCGCCGCGACGCCGCCGCGCCGCCGCCGCGCCGCCGCCGCGCCGCCGCCGCGCATTTACACTGTAGATACGAGTCGCGCGAAGCCCGCCACCGCGCCGACGCCGCGCGCGTTCCCTTTATTTGATTCATTCCATTACCACAGAACGTGCACGTTTGTACGCGGCCGGTAATAGAATTAATCAAACAGAGGGAATGCGCGCGGCGGTGCGGTGGCGGGCTTCGCGCGACTCGTATAGCTACAGTGTAACTGCGCGGCGGCGGCGCGGCGGCAGCATCGTGTGCAGGAACGCTTATCAGTTTTAGTGCATATGCATACAATCACATTGAGATAATAACACTATCTTTAAATACATAAGAGAAGTGTGCAGGAACGCTAAGTCTGCGGGTACGAAACTTGCGACGGCCGGAGCGACGGCGGGGCGGCGCGACGGCGATTTAATCAAATGTATTAAAACATTAAGCGCTGTGTACGAAACGGGCGACGGCGGAGCGGCGCGATCGAGCGATGCACGGGCGGCGGCAGAGCGGTGGCGGCGCGGAGCGACGAGAACAAACTAGTTTGGTTTCGCCGCTCGCGCGGGTACATAGTGTTGCATTTTTAATACAATAATAATATATAAAATAATGGAAATTGACAATGAAGAGTTAATATCTTTTATTTTATCAAAACCGGCTATATGGGACTCGTAATAAAGTGTAGAAAATTCTCCCAAACTGCGTCGTCGTTGATTTATTGGATGAACACCATCTCTAGGTAATAAAAATTCTCTCATTAGGAGACTGGGCTCCAATAGTTCTCTTCGACGTAAATTCATGTTTATCACAACACTACGTGAGCGCGAATGCGTGGAAATTTGTTTCGTACACACGCAAGACACCGCTATCTCATCGCCCCGCGCCGCACCGCCCCGCCCCGCCGTCGCTCCGGCCGTCGCAAGTTTCGTACCCGCAGACTAAGAGTTGATTTATTAATAACATGTTGCTAAACGAACTTCATTTACTTTAGGCATAATATACATTGAAGGTCTGTTCGCTCAATTAGCGTCGGTACACCCAAACGATACGCAGGAATTTGATGAAATAAAAAGACCGGACAAGTGCGAGTACGACTCGCTCCCTAAGGATTCCGAAATATGTAATAGCGCCATCTATGCCGCTATTACATCATAGTAGATATACCATATCTTGATCATAGATGGCGCTATTGCATACTTCTAGTGGCGCTATCTATGAGCAGATGGCTCCACTCATGCCGGCCTAGCATGACCACGATAGAAACGGGTTTTGTCTACATAGAAATAGACAAAGTGACAGATTGTAGAAACATTTCTACGTTTTATGAATGAAATCTGTCACTTTGTCTATTTCTATGTAGACAAAACCCGTTTCTATCGTGGTCATGCTAGGCCGGATGGTCATGACAGACGGACAACAAAGTGATCCTTTATGGGTTCTGTTTGTCTTTTTGAGGTACGGAACCCTAAAAACAGCTGTTCTTTATTTCTAGGACGAAGAATACCCATCAAAAGTTTGCAACACACACATAATCATAGACAACAAAGGCAACATAGTGCAGGCTTACCGGAAGTTGCATCTGTTTGACGTAGAAATACCGGAGCGCAACGTCCGGTTGAAGGAGAGTGACTTTTGTGTCCCGGGCAACCATATTGTGGCGCCAGTTGACACTCCTATAGGAAAAGTGGGTAAGTTTTTGTGACAAAATCTCAAATGGATTTTTTTTTAAGTTTTATTTGTAGCCGTTTTAACGTTTCATGTTATTATTTAAATATGTAATGATGCTCAAAAGAGGCCTATTATAAGGGGTTCCAAATTGTAACAGATTCAGGCGAAGACACAGTAGCTCAGTTGGTGAGAGTGCTAGCCACGGTACGGCAGAGGTCGCGGGTTCAATCCCCGTCTGTGTCAGTTGTTTTTGGAATATCATATTCAATAACATTAAGATAAGCATAACATGGCTTTAACATGTTTAAAATTCGCAAAATTATACATTTTTTTCTCAATATATTTCAAAGATCAAAATACATTTCTTACAACTTGTAACAGTTCAATCATACCAAATTACAATTTGTCACTTAAAAATACAAAATGCTGCAAAAAAAAATTACAACAGCTTATAGCTTCAAACAAATTATGAATTAATTAAGGTTGCATATCTATTCAAACTAAAAATTAAGATGCACCAGCCTCGGAGACAATTGCAGACACCTATTTATTATAGCTCGATTGAAACTGGTAGCAAAATAATTTTAATATGTTTATGTCATTGTAATAATCAATGCCTTAGAAAAATATCATGTCCCACGAACAAACAAGAAAATTAAACTTAGGATATTTTTGTTTTAAAAGAAATTTCTTTCGAAGGTCTTGCAATTTGCTACGACATGCGATTCCCAGAGCTGAGTACTTCGCTCAGCATAATGAAGGCAGAGGTTTTGACCTACCCTTCAGCATTCACGCAGCACACCGGCGCTGCGCATTGGCATGTTATACTTAGGTAATTGGATTCTTTATTCTTTAATTCTTTATTCTTTAATGTACACATATAATGATTATACACAGTTTTGTAATGACATGGTATGTACAAAGGCGAGCTTAACTCAAAATTGAGTTTTCTACCAGCAAAATAATGGATTAAATAATTTATACTATTTTAATTTTATGATGACTGATTTCACACCTTCAAAAACAACCTTAATATTTTGGAGCTATAGGTAATTCGCTAATATAGCCATTCGCTAATATAGCAAGTCTTCGAAAAATATTTGTTGTATAGCATAATCGGCCTATAATGTTCCCACTACTGGGACACAGGCCTCCTCTCTGTGAGAGGGAGTGGGCCGTAGTCCACCACGCGGGCCCAGTCCGGGTTGGTGGACGTCACATGTCTTCGAATTTTTTGGTTCTAGGACATGCCGGTTTCCTCACGATGTTTTCCTTCACCGTTAAAGCAAGTGATAATTAATTTATAATACGTATATTTTTTATTAACCGACTTCAAAAAAGGAGGTTCTGTATTCGTCCCGTATGTATGTATGTATGTATGTATGTATGTATGTATGTATGTATGTATGTATGTATGTATGTGCGCGATTTTCTCAAAAACTACTGATTCGATTTGGATGGGGTTTTCACTAACGTAATCTACATACTTTGAGGAAGGTTTTAGTATATAATACATTAGGTAATCATTCCTATGTACAAAGTTATATGCATAAATGTACTTACTACGTAGAAGATTTACTGTTGAACGAAGTCGTCAAAGTAATCTAACGCGAGATAAAGAACTAAAAAGGGAAAAATAAAAACTTTTTTAACAAAAAATAACCGACTTCAAAAAGCCACTACAAAGAAAATAATAATTTTGGTTTCGGAAGTCGGTGGCAAAAAAAGCAAACAAAAACCAAAGCCACCGACTTCCGAAACCAAAATTATTATTTTCTTTGTAGTGGCTTTTTGAAGTCGGTTATTTTTTGTTAAAAAAGTTTTTTTGTATAATGGTAGCCAAATTCATGAGGAATAGTATATTTCTTTTAAAATAAATGGTCTGTGAAACCACAGGGCACAGTTAATCGCTAATACAGCATAACAAAAACCGGCCAAGTGCGAGTCGAACTCGCGCACCGAGGGTTCCGCATCAGTTTTGGATGTATACAGTGTAAAAACCGGACCGCATAACTAAGTTTGTTTGTGAAGGAATTTTGATGATTTAACTGTACTAGTTAGCAACATCGTTTTATTTTTGGTGCAATATTTGAGTCAATTGCTATCAACTCTAATTATTTCAGATTTTTCACTCCACAAACTTCGGAGATAAGGGCCCTGGTATTTTTTCTGTAATTTTACATCATAATTATGTCGAAAACTGTGAGACATAAAATAAAATGAAAATATATTTTGAAATGTGCAGATCAAGCCCTTTCATATGATATGTCACTTGACCTAGTAACCCCGCATTAAAATTTCGGACCTCCACTCCGGCCCATTTTGCAATGAAAGTAAAAATATTTTTTGACTTTTTTCATTTGCAATAAAGTTGAGCGAGCATTTTTTATAACTGTTCTACAAGTCGATAGCTTTAGTAGTTGCTGAAATAAGCAGCTGTGACAGACAGACAGACAGACAGACAGACGAAGTCGCACCATAAGGGTTCCTTTTTTACCATTTTGGTACGGAACCCTAAAAAACATGTTCAATCCCAAAAGGGGTCATTATACTCATCATTATGAACAACTTTTAACTGTTTTCGCGATTTCAGGGTTGGTCCCATAGTAAAAGTTGTTCATGATGATGAGCATAGTGACCCCTTTTGAGATCAAAAAGGGTTTTTGTTACATGCTGTATAGCCAATCGCTAATATAGCCAATCGCACACTGCGCCAACCGTGCTGAGCGATTGGTGCGGGTTCGATTCCCGCGCGTAGCAAATATTTGTTTCCGATCTGGGTGTTGTGTATTTTCGATTTGTGTTTGCAAACACCCCCACGATACAGGAACCTTCTTTTTAGGGTTCCGAACCTCAAAAGAAAAAACGGAACTCTTATAGGATCACTATGTTGTCCGCCGTCAGTCACCGGACTATAAGTGGAGCCATCTGCTCATAGATGGCGCCATTGGAAGTATGCAGTAGCGCCATCTATGATCATATTTCGGAACCGTTAGGGCGCGAGGCATACTCGCGCTTGTCCGGTTTTTTTTTTAAAGTTGAAACTATTTTTTCTCTAGAGCCAGAGCGATAGAAAACCAGTGCTATGTCATCGCGGCTGCTCAAGCGGGCTCCCACAACGCTAAGCGGAAGTCCTACGGGCATGCCGTCTGCATAGACCCGTGGGGCGAAGTCCTAGTTGACTGCGAGGACGTCTCCCCCTGTTATAAAGTGGCGGAGATCAGTCAGGATAAGCTAAAAGATGTGAGGAGGAATATGCCTGTATTTCAGCATCGGAGGTAAGAATTTAGGGAACGCCTCCGCAGCCGGCGGCGGCTCCCAAAAATAACGCCGTTGGGAACCGGTGTAGCCTTGGAGTAGCAGTGATACCAGACGAAAATAATTGCAAACTACCGTAGCAGCAGATTAATGTTGCCGTGTTTTAAGTTGAATTATCTACTTACCTTAGATTGATTTTTAAATTACAGTGTCAATGTAAAACAAAATACAACTTTTTTGGACTTACAAGGGGGAGGGAGGTGGTCGACGTAGCCCCGCTACGCGGGGCTCCTATTTCTGTCTGCAAGGTTACAAGTAACCTAACACGAAGGGGTTGACGGGGGCTTCGTTCGCTCGCTTTGCTCGCTGACTGAAGCCCCCGTCAACCCCTTCGAACCTAACCTGTCCGTGTCGGGGTGTCCAAGTTCCCGAGCTCGCTTCGCTCGCTCTTGGACCCTAGTTAGGTATGTTACTCAAATTAAACATGAAATGTTTTTTTAATTATGCCAAATTGCCAACCCCATTTCCCGCTTTTTTTCTAAAGTCAGCGCCGGCTGCCAATTTAGTAACGGCCGCCGGCTGCAAATTCAGGTCACGGCGGCGGTCGCGGAGTCACATCCAAGAATTTATAGTTTTATTTTGTTGAATTTTTAATTTAGTTAGCCGACCCGCCCCGAATTCGTTCGGGCTATGAAAATGTCAATCATACGAATATTATAAATGTGAAAGTTTGTGAGGATGTATGTATGGATGTTTGTTACTCTTTCACGCTAAAACTACTGAACGGATTTTGATGTAACTTTACAGTAGTTAATATAGCTTATACATCAGAATAACAAATAGGCTACTTTTTATCCCAAAAACGCGGGCGAAACCGCGGGCGGTTAGTAATAATATAATTATAAAAAAAAAATAACCCGCGGTTTGTTTGTCTGGTGTCAATAAAACTACTAAATGCATTGTAATTGGGATTTGATTGTTACCCGGAAACTGAGAACCGACTGCAATGTCTTGTTTTTGAGATATTCGATTTTGAGTTAACGAACCGCAAAAATAACTTTGTATTTCATAGAAATATTATGAAATACAAAGTTATTTTTGCGGTCCATCAGGCGGGCCGTATGCTTGTTTACACTACCACAGTCGCTTAAAAAAATACTTTTTTTTTTTTTCAGACGAAACGTATACTCCTTATACTGTCTAAGTCTTCGCAAGGAGCTTCTGCCCTGCCATAGAGAGCCGTCCGACCTCCCCCCAGATACCTCGTCCGAATGTCCGGACACGAGAGTCAATCCGGACGAACCGTGCTACGATTTCGGACACGTGAAAGTACCTGAAACTTGCGTGTTTTTCAAGTCGAAGTTGACTTATGCTTTTGTCAATTTAAGGTAAGCTATGTAATATTGTGCAGATAAATAATTGGATTGAAAATGGCGTCGCCTCTATTTACCTGTAGTGACACCTACTGGTAACATTGAGAACTATCTAGCTAGACAGTCAGCAGTGAAGCAGTTTATTGATAGACTAGACTTTTGCCCGCGACTCCGTCCGCGTGGACTACAATCAAAATCACCAGTTTAAATGATCTCCGTAGTGTAGCGTGGCTAATACTACCAAGAGGTCAAGCTGTATCTATGGTTTATCCCATCGGAATTCGATGAAACGTGGCTTAGATTTTAAGTTGGACCCCAAGCTATTGAACTGTGAAAACCACATCAAAATCCGTTCAGTACTTTTTGCGTGATGCGCGCACAAACAGACAAACAGATAAACAGACAATTTGGGTATGGTTACGTCCCAATACCCTATCCCAATCGTTTTTTCTGGAATATCTTCAATGTACAGACACGGCTTTTTTACAATTTTGCAATAGTATAGATGTTACTACTTCAAATCTGACGTCACGTAAATCCCATTTTTAGGGTTCCGTATCTCAAAAGGAAAAACGGAACCCTTATACGATCACTTTGTTGTCCGTCTGTCATGACCATGAGTGGAGCCATCTGCTCATAGATGGCGCCACTAGAAGTATGCAATAGCGCCATCTATGATCAAGATATGGTATATCTACTATGATGTAATAGCCGCATAGCTGGCGCTATTGCATATTTCGCAACCCTCAGGGCGCGAGTCGTACTCGCACTTGTCCCGTGTACAATAAAACGATGCAGATAAACTTGAAATTAATTTATTTTGTGAGACACTCAAAAATTATGACTTGCCGTAAATGCAATCGGAAGAAGAACGAATACAAATGTTGCTACCTCAGATCATAGAAGAGGAGATATGCCATCATAGCAAATTAGGTAGTACGGGAACAACTGATGCCACTTTTAGTACATTTTACGACACAATTACGCGCATAATTAAGCGCTCCTTGTGAATAAAAAGATCTCCCACGCATTGAACATTCCGCACACCCTCAATCTAACACTGTTAATGGTCACTCAACACTAGCACTGAACTAAAACACTGTATTTATACCATCGATCGTGTTCGGTTCGTCGCCAGCGCGTACGTTTATAATATGAGCAATTTGCTCAAGATCAGGCATCAAGCTCGATAGCGCCTTGGCACATCTCCTTGTTTCTATGATCTGAGGTTGCTACACTTATAAAATAGCACAGTGTTGTCAGTTCATTCACAATTAATTTTAGTATGGTAATTTTCATGTTGAATTAATTAAACATCCGGTTTTTTTTTACAGATGTGTGCTACCCGGACACGTGTTGGTAGCTCCTATCCGGATGGCTGAGAGGAACCGGGATATGACAGAGAACGAGGCACAGGATTTCTACAAGACCATACGAATTGTTCAGAGGGTTAGTTGGTTTTTCTCGTGTCGGCACGAGTCATCATATCAGCCGAATGTCCACTACTGGATACTGATTTAAAACAATAATAAGTTTTATGTTGAAAAAAATGTTCATAACAAGCTTTTATAATGACAACTTCTGAGCTCCATCATGGACATCATATACAGGGTGGCAGGTTAAACAGTGGAAATATTTTAAGGAGTCATTGTACTCATCATTATGAACAACTTTTACTATGGGACCAACCCTTAAATCGCGAATAAAAAAACAGCTGTTCCATACATTTTGTTGAGTTATGTGAACATAATTGTATGGAACAGCTGATTTTTTTTGCGATTTTAGGTTTGGTCCCATAGTAAAAGTTGTTCATAATGATGAGTACAATGACCCCTTAAAATATTTCCACTGTCTAACCTGCCACCCTGTACATAGATCTACAGTATTTGTCAAGATGAAGACAAATCCAACGTTCCCAAACACGACGGATTAAGAAGTATTCCTATAGCCACCTCCTGGCTCCATCATGAGACCACTTCCATGGTACCATATTATTGCTTGTCATCGAAGTGACATATGCGTTCCTTTCCGCTCAATCGGTTGTGGGGAACTGGTCTAAAATTCAGTTGCAAGATTTGGCCCCCACTAACAGGACAAGTAAAATAAAAGCTTTTAAAAATTATCTGTCAATGTCATAAACATAACCTCTTTTTTAGGGTTCCGTACCTCAAAAGGAAAAACGGAACCCTTATAGGATCACTTTGTTGTCCGCCGTCAGTCACCGGAACATAAGTGGAGCCATCTGTTCATAGATGACACCACTAGAAGTATGCAGTAGCGCCATCTATGATGATATATCGGAACCCTTAGGGCGCGAGGCATACTCGCACTTGTCTGGTTTTTTTTCATTTCATTATTGTAAATCAGAACAACTACCAAGTCCCGAGTTGAAGTACTGCAGCTCGGGACACTCTTTGCTGTTTGACTTATGTAATTGTGTTATATTACAGTTGATGGAAAAAGTACACAACGCGGATTCGTGTACAGTGACCATACAGGACGGAAGGGATGCCGGACAAACTGTTAAGGTAATTATTTACTAGAGATCGGATGTTCGGATGCATATTTAAGTGAATTTTTCGCTACGAAAGTATGGAGGAGTTTCCACATACTAGGAATGTCTACTATATCGTGGGTGTGACTGTTCTACGTGGGAACCGAACCCATATGTAGGGTTTCAGAAGGGGAGACGCATCTTCCGACTTATTATTGTATTGTATGAGCAACTACATTTTTACGTGTTTACATCAAAATCCGTTCAGTACTTTTTGCGTGATGCGCGCACAAACAGACAGACAAAAATTAAAAAAAAAATCTTTTTGGGTATGGCAACGTCCCAGCACCCTATCCCAATTGTTTTTTCTGGAATATTTTTAATGTACAGACACGGCTTTTTAATAATTTTATAATATTAATACCTAATATAAATATTATTATTTCAGCATCTCCATTGCCATATAATGCCGCGAAAAAGAGGCGACTTCATTGACAATGACCTCATATACTTGGAACTAGCCAAACATGACCAGTAAGTGCAGTAAATATTACACATCGAGCTTTAGAAAGAGATAGCTAGCTCCGGCTTCGTAGAGCATCGTCTCTGTCACTCATACCTATGTGACGTTTTGTCCAGGAGCGTAGCTACCGTCCAGTGGCGAAGGGTCAGTTTTTGTAAGAGGTAAGCCGGTGCTACAAATGCTTACCTGGCCATGAAAAACTAATTAATAGAAGTAGGCAATACTGCCTGTGCTATTTTTCAAAGGGAAGCCAGTAGGAATCGTATTGTAGGGACCCTTCGCCACTGCTACCGTTATATCCGCCGTATCAATGACTAGCTGTTCCCCGCGGTTTCACCCCCGTTGCTCGGCTCCTAAGGGTCGTAGCGTGATGTTAAATAGCCTATACTATTCCTCATGAATCTGGCTATCATATACAAACATAATTTTTCTAATCCGACTGGTAGTTCCAGAGATTAGCGCGTTCAAACAAACAAGCAAATAAACAGACAAACAAGCAGACAAATAGACGGACAAATGGACAAACAGCCAAACTGACAAACAAACACAAACTGTCAAACAAATTGACAAAAACAATACCTCTAAAAAAAAAATAATGTCTCTAAATTTGTTATATAAAATGAAACCTTATCTTCAAAATTTTTAGGTTCAAAAGCGGTCACCCATCCAAACCACCGAGAACGAGGGAAGAAATGATTTCAGAAGCGACGTTCTTAAGATTAGAGCTACAAAATATGTTATCGGAAGACGCGGGTAGTTGATAAATTTGTTAAAGTACTTTAGCAATGTAAGGGGCTATTTCACCAACCTATCAATAAAGGAATCTGTCAATTAAGTTTACATTTTTGACAGATTTTGTATAGAAAATCTGTCAAAAATCTTATCTTTAGCTTATTGAACAGATATTGATAGGTTGGTGAAAATGCTCCTTAATATAAGATTTAATTTAAAAGTTAGCGTTCAAAGACATTGTTAAAATCGCAAAAATAAGCATTGTAGGAAAAACTTAAAAAATAACTGTTTATTGTTCATCATCATTAGAAATGGGCCGGATATGGGTTTTACCGTATACGAATATTCGGCCAAATGTTCGGTGAAATATGAATATTCGTCCGATATTTCGGTGAAATGTTTAACGAACCGAATATTCGGCCGAATACAAATTTTCGGTTAAACTTCTGAATAAGCCGAATACCGATTATAAAGTGAATATTCGGCCCATCTCTATTATCATATCATCCAGGGCCCCAATTCTGCTATTTGAATAGTGTACGAATGGTGTCATAATGACACCATTACTATCAAAACCTAAGCGGTCATTGGCTTAGAGCAAGACTAACTCTTTCGTCATTGGTCAAAACGATGCCATTGAGACACTATTCTGACACGATTATAACAATTGCATTAGCAGACTTGGGGCCCAGATATGTTGCATAATACGTGATATCAATAAATAATCGAATGGATATTGTAAATAATAATTATGTATAGACGTCGCTATTTTATTGTCTTTATCAGCGAGTGTATGATAGTAAAAATGGCAAGATGTGTTTGTTAAATAAATATTACAAAAAACTATACTTTGTTGTAATTTGCGATATAATCCGTTATGTTATTCGAGGGACATATTGAAGGAGGATTCAGTTAATTTTGAAATCACAAAAAAACCGGCTGTTTCATACATTTTGTCTAGTAATATGGATATTTTTGTATAGAACAGTTAACTTTTTTCGTAATTTCAAGATTTTCCCGTACAAATTGTATGGTAACGTCAACAAGTACCTAGCAGTGTATTTCTCTTATGGCTCAGCCACGAAATTGACGCTCCAAGCGAATTCGCCTTGCGCTGCAACCGTCAGCGTCGAGCGTCAAAAACAAATGTATGTCTAATGTTCTACAAGGCCACGAAGTAGACGCTGCAAGCGTCAGCGAATTTCCCTACATTTGTTTTTGACGCTTGCAGCACAAGGCGAATTCGCTTGGAGCGTCGTTTTCGTGACCCTCTGGTTAGCGCTCCTGTAAACGATGCCGCCTCCGCGCCGCCACCGCGCCGCCTCCGCGCCGCCTCCGCGCCGCCACCGTGCCGCCACCGCGCTGCAGCCACCCGGCTGCTGCAAAATTATTGGTGGTTGTTATTGTTACATTGATGCTATGACTTTAATGTTCTAGAACAGTGGCCGTCTAACTGCGGCCCGCGGGCCGCATGCGGCCCGTGGATGATATTATTTGTGCGACCCGTGACATAGCAAAGAATTTTAGTAGACAAAGACAAAATCAAAACTGATTTTGCACTCATGTGCAAAATCAGTTTTGATTTTGTCTTTTAGTTAATAGTTAGAGAATTGAGTTGGCAAATACCTAAATGACTTTACAGGATTTTATTGCCATGCAAAATCTGTGGGGTAATCGCGTTTTGTCAACTCATAAAAAATATGTCAATTTATTGGTGAAGTCAACTTTTCAATCCACGAATGTAAGGCCCGCGGTGATACTTCACAGTGTCCTATGTGGCCCTTGAGTAGAAAAGTGTGACGACCACTGTTCTAGAATCTAGAGCAGCAATGTAACACTAACTACCAACTACTAAATTATTGGTACGAATTTTACGTGTTACCTACTCACTTTAATTTAGGGACAGCATAAATTTTAGGGAACGCCTCCGCAGCCGGCGGCGGCTCCCAAAAATAACGCCGTTGGGAACCGGTGTAGCCTTGGATTAGCAGTGATCAGACGAAAATAATTGCAAACTACCGTAGCAGCAGATTAATGTTGCCGTGTTTTAAGTTGAATTATCTACCTTAGATTGATTTTTAAATAACAGTGTCAATGTAAAACAAAATACAACTTTTTTGGACTTACGAGGGGGAGGGAGGTGGTCGACGTAGCCCCGCTACGCGGGGTCCTATTTCTGTCTGCAAGGTTACAAGTAACCTAACACGAAGGGGTTGACGGGGGCTTCGTTCACTCGCTTTGCTCGCTCACTGAAGCCCCCGTCAACCCCTTCGAACCTAACCTGTCCGTGTCGGGGTGTCCAAGTTCCCGAGCTCGCTCTTCGACCCTAGTTAGGTATGTTACTCAAATGAAACATGAAATGTTTTTTTAATTATGCCAAATTGCCAACCCTTATTTCCCACTTTTTTTCAAAATTCAGCGCCGGCTGCCAATTTGGCAACCGCCACCGGCTGCAAATTCAGGTCACGGCGGCGGTCGCGGAGTCACTTCCTAAATTTTAAGTAGTCCCTAAGTTAAAGTCAGTAGGTAACCCGTAAAATTCTTAGCAGTTATTACTTATCTTTCGATACAAGCACTTTGGGTGCTTATTAAGAGTAGGTATGGGTTGAAATTTCGACACATCGACTCGAGTTTGAAGAGTCGTGTTACAGCTGCCTAGCCGCTATCCGATTACTGAGGACCCTTCAACTAGTGATGTGACGGTGATGGTTATCCGAAATATCCGAAAAATTTACGTTTGAAGTTATGTAGGTATATTCTTCTTTTTTTAATTACATTCTAGGTACATTCAGGTACATTGAGATAAGTACATTGCTTTCAAACTTAGTGCATGGTTATTTGTAACATTACCTACACACCACCCTGATATATGATACACACAAACTTTTGGAATTGCATGAAGATGCTTTAATGTAGGTACTTTTTCTTTACACAAGACGTGGATGACACTTGAATTTATCTACACAATTAAAAACGATACTTATAAGGGGACGTCCATCAATCACGTGATGTTTTTTAGCAACTTTTTGACCCCGCCTCCCCCCTGGTGATAAGTGGTGAGGTTTTAAACTAACCCCTCCCCCCTACCCAAGATCACGTGTATTTTTTTGGTACAAATAATGTTAATTTTTTTCAGAATATTATCTTTAAATACAGCATTTTTTTTTTCAGTTTAGAAATCGCGTGTTCAACGAAAAAAATAATACACGTGATATCTCACTACACCCCCCCCCCCTTGTGAAATTTCGTGATTTTTTCCGAACCCCCTCCCCCCTTTCGAGCTTCACGTGATTAATGGACGGCCCCTAAGGCAAAGTGATTACGAAAATATTTGTCTACAACGGCACCTTATTATGAAATCCTTAGTCGAAACTAAACAATTACGGGTTGATATTATGTTTGATTGATGATACTTGTGTGGATAAAACAGGTAGGTACCCATACATACATACACTTAAGTTTGATGTACTTTCGTCACGCAACCCACGTGTATCATTAGACACATTTGTCAATACCGCTAAAGTATTCTGGACACTATTAGAGATTATTTGAAGGTAGTTATTACCTACATAACTACTAGGTACCTACTTTGGAAATTACCCCGAAAATGTTACATGTGTTTTGTCGTTAACTAAATTAGGCGTCGTACACATGGCCGCGGTTTTCAGACTTGTCCTATCCGAGTGGTACAACTAAAGATACACTCCCGCGGGGCGCGCAGAGAGCGCGCTCTTCCGCGTTCGCGGACGGGGAAACGGGAAAATACGCGCGATTGCTGCCACGTGCGATACTCCGTGTCCCGTGGCCGTCGCGTGGCGCGGGGCAGTGTGTATGACGCCTTAGATGCTTACTATTTTCTATATGTTTACTATTTTATAATATGACAACAAGAGGGGCTTACCATGAATGTTTTGACGTTAAGTATCTACGTATCGTATCTACCTATTAGTTAAAAGTTAGTTATCTTATAGTCAACCTCAATATAGTAGAAACTAACAGCTACATTAGAATAATTTGATAAAAAAAAAAACGATTTTTGCACACCTCTTATCTCTTTTTTCGGATAAATCTACACGTAAAATGTTACACAACACTGACGACACCCCATCACTACGGAGCCGGATAGTTGAAAGTAGTTGAATAGTTCCGAGCACGGGCTCCGCTTTGTGACTTCGGAAACAGGGCCTGAAATATTTATACCCTTTGAATAGGTACCTAACGAGAGACTATAGGACATTGGTTTTCAAACAACTGGATCGATTTTCACGTTAACTACGTTGATGGGACTTTTTGGTGATGCGATTAAAGTTGTGGCTCGAGTGATGTACCACCCATAGGGTGATTTTTTAAGAAACTATAAGAATAACGAATACCATTCAAAAAAGTATTTGGGCTGATTTTGATAAAAACTAATACTGCATCATTAGATTTTTGAAATTTTTTTTTTCTAACCAGGAATCGAACCGTTGATTTTGAAAAAAAAACAGACTTAGGCTGTGTCCCCAATAGGCAAACTGTGAGCGGCCGACTGAGACTGCGCTAACAGTTTGCAGTAGGCAAACTGTTAGCGCAAACTAGCAAACTGTGGACACTCCATTTCAAATAAGTATACAGGGTAAAATTAAAACCAGTGCGGATATTTTAGGAGGTGAAAGTACTCATGAATATGATCAACTTTTATTATGGGACCGACACTGAAATATGAAAAAAAAATCAGCTGTTCCCTACAAAAATGCACGACAACACGATCAAAATGTATGGAACAGCTGATATTTTTTTTCATATTTCAGTGTCGGTCCCATAATAAAAGTTGATCATATTCATGAGTACTTTCACCTCCTAAAATATCCGCACTGGTTTTAATTTTACCCTGTATATGGAAGGGCGTACTAAACCGATACGCCGCAAACTCAGTCGGCCGCTAACAGTTTGCCTATTGGGGACACAGCCTCCGATAGTGTTGCTAATAAGGATTATAAAGCTGAAGAGTTTGTTTGTTTGACCGCGTTAATCTCTGGAACTACCAGGCGGATTCGAAAAAATCTATATAGGTATGATAGCCAGATTCATGAGGAATAGTATAGGCTATTTAACATCACGCTACGACCCTTAGGAGCCGAGCAACGGGGGTGGAACCGCGGGGAACAGCTAGCGTTGAATAAACGTCAAAACTACGTGTAACCCTTAGCTAACCAAAGTCAATCGATACTGTAGTTTGTTAGTGAATTATTTATAACTAATGAAGCTATTATGTTAGGGCGAGTTTATGTTAACTTGATTCAGAGTAGAACCTTGAGTTACAGGTCGTGGGTTCAAATCCCGGCAGGCACACTTTGTTTCGTTGCGTTTCATCACCACTGCTCTAAAACTGTGAAGTAAAACATCGTAAGGAAACTGGCATGTCCTAGAACCAAAAATTCGAAGACACGTGACGTCCACCAACCCGCACTGGGCCCGCGTGGTGGACTACGGCCCACTGCCTCTCACAGAGGAGGCCTGTGTCCCAACAGTTATGTGTGTACTAGCAGGGAATATTATACATACAAGGAGTAATTTGAACAACTTTTACTATGGGACCAACCTGGTAATCGCGAAAAAAAAATCTGCTGTTCCATACATTTTGTCGAATTTATGTATGGAACGGCTGATTTTATTTTCGCGATTTCAGGTTTGGTCCCATAGTACTAAAAGTTGTTCATGATGATGAGTACAATGACCCCTTTTCGTGTTTCCACTGTCTAACCTGCCACCCTGTATATATGTTTGATTATGCTATATATAGGTAGGTCACCAAACTTTCTTGGCCCGCCCTGAAGTTAGCCGTTTGAATGCGCAATGGATCGTTTGGGGTATAAATTGTTTATTACTCAGCCAAGCCGCTAACTTCAGAGTGGGCGAGAAAAGTTTGTTGATTCTGTATGCTATGCTGCAGGTAAAGTCTAACCGTCGTACTCCTACGACGACGTTTAAAAATATAAATCATAAACATATATCTAAGTATGTATGTACGAGTATGTATAGTTCGGCCGCTCAGAGAATGCGTTCCTGCCGGCCTAGCATGACCACGATAGAAACGGGTTTTGTCTACATAGAAATAGACTAAGTGACAGATTGTAGAAACATTTCTACCGTTTCATTCATAAAACGTAGAAATGTTTCTACAATCTGTCACTTTGTCAAAACATTGTAGAAACATTTCTACGTTTTATGAATGAAACGGTAGAAATGTTTCTACAATCTGTCACTTTGTCTATTTCTATGCAGACAAAACCCGTTTCTATCGTGGTCATGCTAGGCCGGCTGACAGTTCGTAAGCGTGAAAACGCACAGGCAGGTGGCTCGCTTAGCGCCTAGAGCCTAGCTAGTCACTAGCGGCTAGCTTAGTAAAACAAACGTTGTAGAATGTTCGCGACCGGCCGCACTGCGCGCTTGGCGCCTAGCTAGTCGCTCGCTTAGCGCGCAGAGGCTCTAGACAAGTTGCTTTTCTGTTAGCGTTCACGCCAAACGATAAGCACAAAATGTATGGCAATGACATTACCTGCGGAAAAGTCACGTGACTCACAAATGTCATTTCCATACATTTTATCCGTAGCGTTTGACGCTAACGCTAACAGAAAAGCAACTTGTCTAGAGCCTCAGTGCGGTAAAGCTAAACGTATGGGCGATGACAGGCGACGATGAGATTTTGAAGTGGAAAATATTTTACGATGAAGAATATTCTCATCGTTTATATGCACTATTGGTAATAATTTAACTAAAATTCTCATTATAACATCAATCTACAATAAACTAAAATTGCTTAGTGCTAAATTAATGAAGTGTCAGGAACGCATTCTCTCAGTGCCCCGACTGTAGGTATAAGTACCGGCAGGGATCTTGATCACAGAACGCGCATGCACATTTTTGGCCCAATAGACAGTAGACAGTTGACAATACGACGAGCATCGACTGACGAACCAATCGCGTACAGCCTCAGCGCCCCTCGTCTTCTTCATTCCGCTAAAGAGACTGAAAAACAACTAATGCGCAGGTGACGTATGTGCTCATAACTGCTGCCGCTAGTTATACATGTTAAAAAAAACCGGACAAGTGCGAGTATGCCTCGCGCCCTAAGGGTTCCGAAATATGATCATAGATGGCGCTACTGCATACTTCCAATGGCGCCATCTATGAGCAGATGGCTTCACTTATGGTCCGGTGACTGACGGCGGACAACAAAGTGATCCTATAAGGGTTCCGTTTTTCCTTTTGAGGTACGGAACCCTAAAAATTGAAACGTTTCCAATCTATCATATTATTATTGACTGGCATCGTTACACTATGGTATCACATTAAATTCTTGTTAATTAAAATTAATGTACACTTTAGGGTTCCGTAGCAAGGAGTAGGTACGGTATTTCAGTTTCCGAATTCAAACTTCGTTTACATTATGTGTAAAATCCAAACTTCATCGGGCGACCCTTTAATTTCTAAGGATGTTCTAATATTGTTTTAGAGTATTATTCCTACATTATACCCTTGATACTCGAACCCTGTACCGTAGTAAGACCTTCGAGGGATGATTAATCAATTGCGTCCAATCAAATGAACATGGTATACTCCATTTTGAGCTTGTATCAAATTTTCCTAAAGTTTACATGTAAACTTAAGGAAATATTTATGTATTAGTTAGAATGGATCTCAGATTATAGAATCAAGGGAGATGTGCAAGGCGTAGGTATATAAAAGAAAGAGGGGACATAACACGTTTTCCTTACGTGACAATATCTACCAATCAACTCCAACCACAACCCGCGATAAGGGACTTTTTTCCAAAAAATGGTACAGTGTGTGTGTAGTTTAAAAAAAACAGTATCAGAGAAGATAATTATTATACCTAAATAAGTAGGTATAAAAACTCCAGGGTCCGTTCGTTATGCCCCCAGTTTCCATTGCCCCCGTGTTGTTTGCCCCCGATTCGAATTTTGATATCAATATTTTTTGTCGGTTTTGAGTTCACTAGCGCTAAGTGCTGTTGTCAACAAAACCGTTGTCTGTTTATCAAACAACGGTTAACAAATGAGTCCACCAAAGTTTTATCAAGCGGCAACGCTAGAACTATGTATGTTATAGTTTCCGAATCGATTAAGTAAACGTGGGTGGAACAGTTTTAACTTGTAATTAAAAGTAAATAACGTTACGCGTTAGCACTCGGAACTATCTCGGTGTACGCGAACTGGCAAGTTCTAAATGGGAACAAATTCATCATCGTCTAACTTTTTCTTAACATTGAACGTCCGGTCTAACTTACACGAGGTTATCGCAACGATGTTTGATACTTACGGTCGGATGCAGATAGTTAAATTTTAAAGGAGGCATTAACCATACAATTTCTACCGTTAAAGTCTCCTTTAAAACTTATGACCTTTTCTGTAACTCAGCGTTAGTTTGATATTAACATCGAACGACGGATAGTACAGCAACCTGGCAACAAATATTACACATCGAGTTTTATGGTGCGGTTAAACGGGCTAGTTTTTTGACAATTTCTTTATACAGGGTTATTTGTAAAACACCAGAAACCTCTTAAGAGGTCATTGTACTCATCATTATGAACAACTTTTACTATGGGACAAAACCTGAAATCGCGAAAAAAAATCAGCTGTTCCCTACATTTTGACGAGTTATACGAACATAAATGTAGGGAACAGCTGATATTTTTTTCGCGATTACAGTACGACCGGTGACCGGTAAGCACCGTTCGGTGTTTTACAAATAACCCTGTATAATCATATAACACGTCCGCGGCGTGTTCGCTGCGTGCTCGCTGCAAACTCATAGCGAACCAGCTGCGCTCTCGCCTCGCTTCGAAAGGTCCTTACCATCAGGTGGACCGTACGCCTGTGTGCCACGCCACCGTGGTATAAAAAAATCATGGGACTTAAATCGGCGGTCCTTAGGTATAATTCTACTACAAATTACAAAGGACGTCGGCAGTTTTAGGCTTGATATGGTACAGTAATAAAAGCTTAACCAAAAATAAAAATATATTTTAATTGTTCTTTGCCTAATTTATCTTAGAGATTAAGAATTGGAATCAAAAATCGAAATAAATAAGAAATAAAATGATTATGCCATTGACATTTTGAAAAAACCACTAAAACAAAAACGGGTGCATGCTGGCTGGCGCGTGCTTCCACAGAATATCATGGTGACAGCAACTAAAACCTTTGAATTGAGAACTCATTAGTCGGGCTGTACTGCATTGGATCATTCACACCATACTTAACCTCACTGTCAGAAATAAGAATATTTCTCTTTAACCCAATTACGTACAAAAACAAATAAAAAATATATTTAAATACTCTTGAAATACTCGATCACACCAAACTAATTTCATATCTGTACCGACTTACACAATCTGAGGCCCAGCGTTCTATGGGCGTCTGCCAGTGCCCTTTACAAGAGAGCACTTCAAAGTTTCAACCGCACGAACATATTGTTCTACAAGAAAAAGTTCGTGTGTGGATTTCATGTTCAATTTGCCAACTTAGACTTATTTTTATTAAACTAAACTTTTGTTATGGGTGGCCTGAAGGCCACGAAAACAAAACATGCAAATCACGTATCTACCACTTAGGGGATTGTACGTAGGGACCGCGAAATATAACCAGCAAAATGTGGGTGTACCATACACCTGTGCTTAACCCTTCCATACATAAATATGATGTTAAAATAACATTTCTGATATGATTTCCTAAACTAATATTTTAGGAAATCTTACATTAGGCAAAAAGCGATATGTGTGGGTTAAAGTTTCTGAACTAAACCAATGAGGAAAGTTTTGATTAAAATTTAAGTGGGTGGTGTTTTTAATACGCTATTATGTTAGGGTGCTATAAATTGTTTGCAGACTATGGTCTGAGCAACGTTTGTTGTAGAAAAAGAGTGATTTAAATGTCATTGTGTAGGTATATGTCGCAGGTTTTTAATAAAATTAGGTTTTTGATGAAAAACCTAGGTTTTTGATGAAAAACCGGAAGATGACACATTTTAAACTCAATTTCATCATAAACATGATCGAGCGCTTGAATTTGTCCCTTAAGGCAGTCTCCGATTGGGGCGATGCCAATCTGGTCAAATTCAATACAGCTAAGACCCAGGCGTGTCAGTTCTCTGCCAAAAGGACGCCATTCCAGCTGGCTCCTATTTTTCGAAATGTATCTATACCGATAACTGATCGCCTTGAGCTCTTGGTTGTAACTCGGACGTCAACCCTCAACTTTGGCTCCTATATTGAGTCCAAAGCTCAATTGGCTGCCATAAAGCTTGGTATACTCTCGAAGGTGCGGCGGTACTTCACGTCGGAACAGTTGCTTCAATTGTACCAAGCACAGGTTCCCTCCTGCATGGAGTACTGCTCGCACCTTTGGGATGGCTCAGCCAAGTACCAGCTTGAGGCGTTAGAGTTCATTGAGAAGCGTGCCAAGAAGCTTATCAACAACGACTCCCTTGTTCAGACCAAGCTCCAAAGTCTTGAGCATCGGCGCAAGGTACTTAGCTATTATTTAGCACTTTTTTGCTAACGCTACTTCGCGCAAGAACTGTCATTTTCTACTTTGACAAGGTTCCAACCCATTCTGATAGCGCGTGGATTATACTTTCGCAATTATTAGGAAGTTAGGACTAGTTAGGATATTCGTTTTGCAAGCTGATTTTACTTTTTTAAAGTTTATTTCCTTTGCATAAACAAAGTTTTATACATATAAAATTTCAACGTTGTTCTGAAAATTACACAAAAACTGCACTCGGGTACCGTACCTATACTAACAATATAGGTATATCATTATAATTAAACAGTGGCGTAGCGATAGGTTTTCGCCGCCCGGGGCCAACTGGAAATTCGAAGCTCCCTCCCCCCTATTAACTTTGGAAAAATTGAAACGCCATACTGTAATAATTCCTCCCAGTTACTTTTTTATCGACTACCGGAAAATACAAGAATTATTGTGTTACTAATTGCCAGGGCCGCCGTAAGCGGGTGTGGAAGGCGTGCAGCGCACGCGGGCAGCACGTCCAAGGGGGCGGCAAATCGAACTATCGATTACATGATATTCAATCACTGATAAATGTAGAGGTTTTAATGTGAAGTCTTAGTAGGCTGGTTAACTTTGTCGTCTATGAGACAAGCGATGACTTAAGAGTTTTAAATTAAATAGAATAGGTTGTGACATAGAAAAAACAGGATAGGCTTGATATCGGCCGTGATCTAAACTAGCCGCGCTTTTCTACTTTGTCTGTAATTTCTTCCTAAATATCATGTACCTAATCGATATCAAGCTCAGACGCGAGTTTCCGTTCCCCTTACCTCTAGCTTCTAAGTACATAAAATACCCACAACGAACACCAAGGCGCCAACTCTACGGGCGAGTTTGTCGCGACGATTTCGCCCGCTCATCATTGAGTAAACAGGTAAACTTCACGATACAATGATAATTCAGCGAGCGACCATCGCAACTCGCCGCGCAACCGCGACGTTTCGTCGCGGCTTGCTTGTATTGGAAGACCTTAGTTTGGTGTTCGTTGAGCGCATCGCGTAGATCAACGGACGCGCACCGCGTAGGTACGCCGCGTTACTTGGCGATATCGCTCCAAGTCGCGGCGAGTCATCGACGTTTTGCTCAGCTATAATGTCGCTGTGTGGAGAGAGTTGGCGCCCAAACTAAGCTCTTCCAATAGAGTTGCGAGACGCGACGAGACGTCGCCGTTGCTCGGCGAGTCGCGACGATATACGCTGGCGAAATTATCGTTGTATCGTGGAGACATTCGACGATAGGTGCGTAATCGTCGTGATAAACTCGCCCGTGGAGATGGCGCCTCAGCGTAGGTAGTCGGCTAACAGGAGCGGCATAATCGGTGTTTCACACGGGCGTTCAAACTACTTCAAACAGCTAGCAGCGGGCCTGCTAATTGTTTCTTTGTAACCAAGCGTTTGTTCCGCGTTCGGGAAAACTCGGTGCCGCCGCCTGCGCTTGCCGGCCGAGCACCGCCGCAGTTGTCGCTAGCGCTTCGGCAGCACTCGACTTCATCTCACCTCCTTCCTCTCTTTCAGACCCTTGCGGTTTCGCTTGGCACGTAACGTTGCGCGCGCAATTTGGGTTATTTTTTTTTATTTCCAATTGAAAAAATCGTGGCACTTGCTGCCGCCCCTTTTCGTATGCCGCCCGGGGCCATGCCCCCCCCAGCCCCCCCACGCTACGCCACTGATTAAACAGCATTTCTGTGAAATTAACTCTGCAAAGCTTCTTGGCAGCAGAAATGGTTCTTCCTTTCCCAAACAAACTGTTACTTGGCGCTGTCTGTATTAATTCCGTACCAGGCGTGAATAGGTTGATATGTCGACTTACATATATATTTTTTTAATGCATTATTCACCCTATGAAAGAAGCAATTCTAATGCATAATATGCATTTAAAAAAAAAATATGTAAGTCGACTTATCAACCTATTCACGCCTGGTACGGAATTATTTCCTAGAAATAGCTTTATGGTACGTAGGATAATTAATTAGTTTCATTTCTTAGAAATATCTTCGTTCAGAAAATAAAAGATCAGCATAATAATATGTATGCTTAGATTTTAGTTAAATAAGGGTTACCGAAATATTTCAGTACCATTTTGTATAGGTACCGGTATAATACCGGTATATAAAGAGATAGTAAAAGAGTATACTAACAAAATACACAAGTTCGAAAAAAAAAACGTTCGAAGAATAAGTGCACAAACGCCCTTAACGGTACCGAAATGGTATAAAGGTCAAATAACGGTATAACCAGGTATCGGTATAGCTTAAACTTTATGTTAAACTCGTACCGATTTAATTTTGAGGTACCTTAACCATTAACCGTAACCGCTTTCAATCCCTGTATGAAATATACGCCCCATGTTTAACTATTCATTCCCACTCTGTTTTCCCTAGTCCTAACATAGATGTAAGTCGTATACACTCAGCTAATCCGTCTAAAAGCCTCCACAACCAGTTAAGTTCAAAGAGCGCGTTACTGACACCTCACTAGGTCCATTCGCAGTTACTCCGTTAACTATTATTTACTCCTGAGCTGACTTCGACGCTATCAAGATAATTATTTCTGCATACATAGGTACCTAGATATATTCACGTTTTTTTACGGGATGGGCAAAAACTATAGAACACCACATAGCATAGCATAAGCATAGCATAATCGGCCTATAATGTTCCCACTGCTGGGACACAGGCCTCCTCTGTGAGAGGGAGTGGGCCGTAGTCCACCACGCGGGCCTAGTGCGGGTTGGTGGACGTCACATGTCTTCGCATTTTTGGTTCTAGGACATGCCGGTTTCCTCACGATATTTTTCCTTCACCGTTAAAGCACGTGATAATTAATTTCTAATACGCACATGACTTCGAAAAGTCAGCGGTGCGTGCCTCGGGATCGAACTCGAACCATTCGCCGTGGAAGGCACATGGTTTATCCACTAGCTGCCACGGAGTGGGTAATCCCCGAGAGTTGTAATCTGCCTGTCTATCTCTGAGTATCTCACCGTGATATGTATCTCCCTCGAAAGTTCGTAAACAAATTGGCAAGTCTCGCGGTGATGCCACGAATAGACGGGCTGGGTTTCTTCAAGTTACGACTAGTACGGCTCAGAGATCACCATTTCGCACTTTGTTGAGGGTATTTTTACATCAGCCTACCCTACATTTTTAGTTTTTTTTTTGGTTTGTAGGTATTTTCACGTCATCTGATCGCTGTGACTGACCCAACCTTACGAGTGAATCGGTGTCTTCTAAACAAGCGTGCTTCATCGTAGACCGCATCATCGCTTAACATCAGGCGAGATGGCGGTCAAACGCAAGCCTATTAACAAATAAAAAATAAAACCAACAAGGCAGTCTACTTCATGATTTACTACAGATAAGTACTGTACCAAATGACCGAAGATGGCGTAACTACTTTGTGAGCACCGCCCACTGCATTCGTGTAAGTGTAAAGTAACCATCAGACTACTAATTTATTAATCGGTTCAAAGTGCGGGTAAGACAAAATTGTTTAGAAGTCATAGCGAGTAATAGCGATAGGTACTACCCGCGACTTCGAAGCAAGTTTAAAATGTGAAGGGGGAAAAAGTTTAACAAAAGGGTTTTTGTTACATGCTTGATGCTATATAGAGATGCCTATATAGCATCAAGCATGTAACAAAAACCCTGTTCGATCCCAAAGAGGACCATTATACTCATCATTATGAACAATATTTTGTATGACACAATCCCGAAATCGAACACAAATGTATGGAACAGCAAATTTTTTTTCGCGATTTCGGCGTTGGTGCCATAGTAAAAGTTGTTCATAATGATGAGTACTACACAATGACACGTTTTCGTATTTCGACTGACTAAAATTACACCTTGATGCCTGATGCCTATAATGTTCCAAATTAGTACATACAACTGCTGGGACAGGCCTCCTCTCTGTGAGAGGGAGTGGGCCGTAGTCCACCTCGCGGGCCCAGTATTTGTTGGTAGACTTGCTGATGGTGGCGCATGCGTTGGGTCATTCGGTTCCCTTTAAAATAGTTGAGCTAAATGGCGCTGATTCATGCGTCATGTTCGTGAACGGGCGCCGTCTGTTGGGACTGGTCATCTCTGAACTGCTATGGCCAATATCTGGAGTTGTGTTTACTATTATTCTAGACTTTTACATTGTTCTCTCATATTTGTGTTATTTCCGACAAAAGCAATGTAACCATGATATTGTAATCATTTGATTTAAAAGAGTAACCATGGAGTTTCTTGCCCGTTCTTCTCCATAGGAATCTACGCTTTGGAACGGGCATCTAGCTTCATCATTATGACTAACTGACAGACTCCTTGACAATTCAAAAGTACCTGTAATTGGTCTAATTGAAATAAATGCTTTGACTTTGACTTTGACTTTGAGACGTCAATGTCTTCGATGAAGATTTCTTGGTTCTAGGACATGCCGGTTTCCTCACGAACATTGGCTTAGGCTGTGCCTTGTTAAGGTACGAGTTCGTACCCAACGACAGATAGCAGCAGCAGGCGACGTGTCGCCGCGACACTACTGGTTTCTATTTCTATGCAAGCGACGCGTCGGTAGCTACAGAAGGTATTTCAAAGAAATACATAGAAACCAGTAGTGTCACGGCGACACGTCGCCTGCTGGTGCTGTTTGAGTCGGCTACGAACTCGTACCTTTAGACTTAAAACTGATTTCTATCATATAATATCATTTATTTATTCATTTATTTAATTAATTAAAACGGTATTATAAACCAATTACAATAATTAACCTACCTACTTATTTTACAGGGACATAAAAATAAATTAACCATACATACTTTAAAAGTAAAAAAAAATACAAGACTAAATATCAAATACGCAATCACACATCATCATGAATCATGAATGATGGATCTTCATTTTGGGAGTGACATCTCAAACGTTCAAATTCATCAACCCGTTATAAGGCTACAAAGCGAGACAAATAGAATAGACATAATACATACACTCGAAAAATATTATCCTTTTATGAGAGTTGGATAAAAAGAAAATATAAAATACTAGCAAACCCGGCGAACTCCGTTTCACCACCGTAGTACATGCTATGTATCAGAGATGGCGCTGTATGTGAAAAAAGATTTTCCCGCTTTTCTCTTTAAATTTTCCTGAATTTTCCTTGCTATAAACCTCACGGAGCCCGAGACCTTTCCAACGAATGCAAAACCGTGGAAATCGGTTCGTCCGTTCTGGACTTATATCGTCAGGAAGGAAAACCCGACTTATTTTTATATTGAGATTACTGATGTCACGGGGTCTCATCAGAACAAAGTAACATTTGTGGAAATAACTCATAATAGATGGCGTTATATGTATCGATTTGTTATAGAAGTTTGTGTAAAATTGAGAACATGAAAAAATACATCATGAAAAATATTTGTGAAAATTTTGAAAAATGCTTTAAGCACGGAAAAATGTATAGCCCGAAGATAGCCCGCGCTAAATCGGTCACATTTCTTTGTATGAGATGAGGCATCTGTACGTATAGTATTATATTATCTGTGCTGATGTGCACAGCAAGTAAATAAACATTATTTTCATTTCTCATACTCGGAAAGTAGTGTTTGTTTGATCAGAGCAGCGGGTCGAAAACGATGCTTCCCTCCCTTGGGCGGGAAAGACTCATAGTAATTGCTTCCCTCCCTAGTGCGGGAAAGAATTTTAAAAATAGAACTAAAATTGGTTATTTATTCGGCTATAATTTTTTTTACATAATTAAGAAAAATATCGATTAAAAAAAAAAAATCTGCAGTCTTGTGAATGTATACGGCCAATGTGAATTAAAAAAAATACCTATTAAAGTGGGATGGCCCGCGGCGGTGACGCGGGCGGTGTGTTCCATATTTGAAATTTAAATTAAAAAAGACTATTTATGTATAATTTGGCGGGATACTAACTCTGTACCGAAATTATTTGATTAAAAATGAGTTCAAGCGATTCTGAAATGTCGACCCCCAATTCCGTTAAAGAAAACTACTATTTTTTACTTTCCTTATATTTGAAATGAAAAGTAGAGTGTTTAACACGGGTGAAAGTCATCAATTCCCACTCGGACTATAGCCGCCCTCGCTTCGCTCGTGCGTCTAAATATCTCGTATGGGAATTGATTTCTTTCCACCCTTGTATAACAATCTACTATTCTTGGCATGAATGGTAGTAGGCAAACAATTACAAAAGAAAAATTATACTAGTGCCAAAACGTGTCATTAGCAAAGCTTATGATGGTTTTATTTTAACTTGCATGCATGAATAGGTATAAGTTTTTTCCTGCAACTTCGCTTGCAAATGCAATACCGATTGCCCGTATGACCTTCATAAGCCCTTTAACATTCGTGTTGGTTCGATTACAGATGAAAGCGACTTCTCAAAAATGTTTGAATGCAGTTTTACTTACTTTTAAAAACTAATAATAATAAAAAAATATCAGGCCTGTTTATAAACTGTCCCACTGCTGGGCACGGGCCTCCTCTCAGAATGAGAGGGGATAGGTCATAGTTCACCACGCTGGCCAAGTGGGGGTCGGCAGACTTCGCACACCTTCAAGAACTTTATGGAGAACTCTCAGGCATGCAGGTTTCTCAAGATGTTTTCCTTCACCGTTAAAGCAAGTGATAATTAATTTCTAATACGCACATGACCTCGAAAAGTCAGCAGTCAGCTCGGGATTAAACTCGAACCTTCGCAGTGGGAGGCACATGGTTATAAATACCATTAACTAGGCTATCACTGCACTCTAGTTTTAAATAAAAATTAGTAAATAAAAATAAATACTTGACTGCGGTTTGCACTGCGTCTTGATTGGTGTTAATAAAACCACAAAAAAAACATACAGGTTAAAACATTACCCTCCTTTTGTGCTTCGTTGCAGTCAGGTAAAAATAGAGAACTATTTCCTATGAGTAAACTTGCTAACTTTAATATGAAGGGTTTTTTCCCTCGAGGGCGCATTCAATCATTCCACCCTGTGTTTACTTTTTCAAAGCTTACATCAAAACCTATTTTCCTCCATATCATTCGGGACAATTTTCCTCTTATATCGTAATTATAGAACATTAAAATTCCTAAAAACCTTTTTTCCATGGATTTCCTTTGTTTAAAACATAATATCCTTTTACATAATGTTCAGTTAGCCGTCACTCGTCGCAGCGCGCGGACGTATAACTCGTGTCGATTCCAGCGGGATTTTCGAAAAGTTTTCAGTGTTTAGTGAAGTGTAAAAGTGTGTGTTGTGTTTACTGTGTGTCAGTGTGATTTTTTGAGTGTTTTTCGTGATTGAGAATGGATGGTTTTTGATTTTTTGCTGCCGGAAAAAGGTGAGGGTAGATTTTTTCTTAATATTTCGTAGAACGTTTGCGTAGTTCGTAATGCATTCCAGTTTATTGTTATTGCGGTTTCGAAGAATGATTTGACTGTTTTGGTTCGTACGATTGCAGTTATCGTATAAATTTTTTTTACCTGTATTTTTTCAGCGGTTTTCGTTTAAATTTACCTATATTTAGGAAATAATTATACCGGTTTTCGCAAAATGAAAATATATTACACGATAAATTGCTTTCTGGGAATTAAGATATTAATATTGAAATAAAATTGTATATAGGTGTGTGTATTTTTACAGGCTTTTAACTTCTTATGTAAGTTAAATAGCTAGACAATTTTTTTTTTTTTAAGTTTTCCTCTTTACTTATTCAAATTACGGTGATGATTACATATAAGCTTACTAAGGGCCGAGTTCACCGACAAGATAACAGTCCGATAAATTAGAAACGGACGTTTAACATATCTTTTTCCATAGAAAAAGTTACGTTAAACGGCTGTTTTCAATATAACGGACTGTTATCTTGTCAGTGAACTTGGTCCTAAGTTATTTATACATTATGTAACAATTTTATTTTTCTTCAACACTTAAGTTTTAATTTTTTGACAAAGAAAATGTATGATGTAATATTTTCTATATTTTCATATCTTTGTCAAAAAATAAACAATTTCTATGAGCTTAAACTTCATAAGTGCGTTACATAACATTGTTTATCACTTGTGTACTCATTGATGACGTAACGCATACCTGTTGTCGTGATCCCTGTACACAATGGCTGATATTGGGCCAGGCTTATTAGTCATTGTTTGACGACTTTTTAAAGCTAGTGTTTATGGTAATGAAACGACACATACAAGCAGTTTTTTTAGTGAGCTGAAGTGACATTTCTTCTAAATGTTATAGTGTGGCGAACAAACACTTATTTCAAATACCGGTATCTATACAAATATAATAAAACTGAAGAGTTTGTTTGTTTGTTCGCTAATCTCTGGAACTACTGGTTGGATTCGAAAAATCTTTTTGTATATGATGTTAGATTCATAAGGAATACTTAGTATATAATATTTATATTTTCATTTTATTTTATGTCTCATAGTTTTCGACATATGATGAAAAATGTCCAAAAAAATTCCATTCCCCCCCCCTTATCTCCGAAGTTTGCGGGGCGAAAAATCTGAAATAATTAGAGTTGATAGAAATTGACCCAAATATGGCACCAAAAATAAAACAATGTTCCTAACTAGTACAGTTTTGTCAAAATCATCAAAATTCCTTCACAAACAAACTTAGTTATGCGGTCCGGATTTGTTCACTGTATACGTCCAAATATGATACGGAACCCTCGGTGCGCGAGTACGACTCGCACTTGGCCGGGTTTTTTTTTTAATCTTCTCAAGTAATATAAAATTTTCTTTTCCCCAACGATTTTCCCTGGGCCATTCCTAAGGAATTAGAAATTAAATACATATTTGATAAAGTCAACATTTTTCTATTGAGGAAAGAGATTTTTTTCCCCGATATTAAGTTACCGTTCACATTTTTTAAGGTTCCGTACCTAAAAGAAAAAAACGGAACCCTTAAAGGTTCGTTTTTTCTGTCCGTCTGTCAAGATCCTTTTTCTCAGGAACGGGTTGTGGTATCAAGTATATAGAGAAGAAATTAATTGTAATACTAAGGCCACGGCCACACTGGAACGGTGACAGCGACGCGACGGTCATTTCGTGAAAACAAACTCATATAAACATAATGTCGCTGGCCACACTGCAGAAACAACTTTCCTTAACTATTCCTTAACTATTCGTTAACTATTCCTTAACTATTCCTTAACTATTCCCTTGAAGGTGTAAAAATATCAAGCTTCTAAGTCAACGTAATCAAAAGAAACGAACATTTATGTCAGATATTTTGACACTGGCAAACTCTTTCATCAAAACCTACATACAAACCCTTTGACCTTAATCATGAAAGGACAATGCCGGGGGGCCGTACCAATTTGTGCCGCGCAGTGGCCCAACCAAATTTAGTTCATAAAATTACTCGTTTTTTTACACATATCAGTTATTTCATTATTAATGATAAAGAATCCCGGGTTTCTGACATAAACACTAACTATAGACTTCGAATTATGTAGTAATTTTCTCGAACTAAACCTTAAAATATGATGTAGGTAAATTATAAATGAATACAAATTGCGGGCATACAAACAAAATACGTGGGGCGCATCTTACTATTGCATCTATTGCATGCGCTCCACGTTTTTCATTTCATCAGAAATTATTTTATACTTTTTAGTCCGTTTTAAAAACGTGGTTTAAAAAAAAAACTTTTTTTTACAATTATTATTTTGTTTTCTTTTTAGTCCGTATTATTGCATTGTCATCCAAATTACATAGGTATACCAAATATCAGCTTAATCCGATGACAGGAAGTGCTTGAAAAATGAATTGCAAAATTTGTACCGAACAGACAGACACGAAAGCGAGTTTAAAAACGTAGTAACGTATTAAAAAACTAGTTAGCAATAAGAATAGCAAGACCTTGCTGCCAAAGGACAATGCCAGCCCATGTGAGTGACGAGTGAAGAATATTAGATGTGTGGATGTGCGGCATTTTTAATTTGTCTATAATTACAAAGGAGCGTTTGTAGTAGTGACGCACACTGCTTTAAAAGTGGCGACAGCAGTTCCCTTACTAATCTGCTATAATGCCATATCTCCTTGTTACTGTGATCTGTGAGGGTTCTGCCCTGTTTTCGTTGGTAATATTTTTGGATGGAAAGTGTAAAAATATTGAAGTTAAATTATGCAAAATAGACACTTAGTATGCGGGGTGCACTACCACGGTTTTGGGTCACACAAACAACAGACTTTGGACGTGCGAGGGTACATGTTTCTGAAAAATATATATGAGTACCTACATTACAAAACACCACTTTTGGATTCCCCATAGGGCTAGAAAAAGGTTTATATAGTTGTATATTTTTGCGAATTTGAAATATATCAAAGCCATATGTTATGCTTATCTTGTGTTATTAAATACTAGCTTCTGCCCGCGGCTTCGCCCGCGTTTTTGGGATAATAAGTAGCCTATGTGTTATTCTGATGTATCAGCTATATTACTGTAAAGTTTCATCAAAATCCGTTCCGTAGTTTTTGCGTGAAAGAGTAACAAACATCCATACATCCATCCTCACAAACTTTCACATTTATAATATTAGTATGATACTAGCTGTTCCCTGCGGTTTCACCCCCGTTGCTCGGCTCCTAAGGGTCGTAGCGTGATGTTAAATAGCCTATACTATTTCTCATGAATCTGGCTATCATTATATTGTTCTTTAATGAAATAACGACCTCATGTTATTTTCCGACTTCCACGCGGACGGAGTCGTGGGCACAGCTAGTTTGTAATAAAAAAGAGTCCTGGGGGTTTCTGACATAAACACTATAGACTTCGAAATAGTTATTTTCTCGAACTTAACCTCAAAACATTAAGTAGGTAAATTACTAATAAATACAAATTGCGGAACTCCATCCAAAAAACCGGCCAAGTGCGAGTCGTACTCGCGCACCGAGGGTTCCGTATCAGTTTTGGACGTATAAAGTGAAAAAAAACGGACCGCAAAACTAAGTTTGTTTGTGAAAGAATTTTGATGATTTTGAAAAAACTGTACTATAGTTAGGAACATCGTTTTATTTTTGGTGCAATATTTGGGTCAATTTCTATCAACTCTAATTATTTCAGATTTTTCACTCCGCAAACTTCGGTGATAAGGGGGGGGAATGGTATTTTTTCAGTCATTTTTCATCATATGTCGAAAACTGTGAGACATAAAATTAAATGAAAATATATTTTGAAATGTGCAGATTAAGCCCTTTCATATGATATGTCACTTGACCCAGTAACCCCACTTTGAAATTTTGGACTACCACTAGGCCCCTTTTGGAATGAAAATAAAAATATTTTTTTAAATTTTTCATTTTTATTAAAGTTGGACAAGCATTTTTATAAGTGTTCCAAATTTCAAGTCGATAGCATTAGTAGTTGCTGAAATAAGCAGGTGTGCAAACAGACAGACAGACGAAGTCGCACCATAAGGGTTCCTTTTTTACCATTTTGGTACGGAACCCTAAAAATGGTTAGCAATACAGAAAGAGAATTTAATTCTCCTCCAAATATACTAGGGTTGGTTGCGTAACAAAGACTTTTGAGTTTGGTACGGGGCGCCATAGTACAAGTACTAAGTAGGGTTTTTTTAAATTCCATCCCTAAAGGGGGGAAAAGGGGTAAAAGGGGTAAAAGGGGTAAAAGGGGTAAAAAGGTGTCGTAAAATTTGTATGAAGAAAATTTGTATGGTAAAACTTGTATGAAGAAAAAAATTGCATGAAGAAATATTGTGCTGTTTTCAGACTTTCATGCGAACAAAGTCCCGGGACACAGCTAGTTAATCCATAAAGCAGCAAACATTACAAGCCATATTTCTTTTTATGAAAATGTACAAATAAAAAATAAATACATTCTGTGGACAATAAAAGGCCTACGCGGCTACGACGTAGCTGACACGCTACGCTTGCTACTCTGTCGTAGCAGATAATATATTTCTCTTCCGCTACGCCCTCAGATCATAGAAACAAGGAGATGTGCCAAGGCGCTATCGAACTTGATGCCTGATCTTGAGCAAATTGCTCATATTAAAAACGTACGCGTTGGCGACGAACAGAACACGATCGATGGTATAAATACAGTGTATTAGTTTAGTGCTAGTGTTGAGTGACGATTAACAGTGTTAGATTGAGGGTGTGTGGAATGTTCAATGCGTGGGAGATCTTTTTATTCACAAGGAGCGCTAAATTATGCGCGTAATTGTGTCGGAAAATGTACTAAAAGTGGCATCAGTTGTTCCGGTACTAATTTGCTATGATGGCATAACTCCTTGTTTCTATGATCTGAGGCTACACCGCACCTGACAATTTACGTGGAATGACTTGCAAGAAAATGTGTAAAATCGATTACAATGTAATTTAGTTCATGTACACCGTTTGTTAATACGGTTTTAACCAACTGACTAAGAAAGAGGGTAATGTTTTAGTGTGTTTTAACTTATTTGTGAGCAGCATTGTTGTTCCAATTTGTGTCAATGTGTCGGTGTAATTAAAGGCACATGTGATATTTCAACTTTGTCTCTAGGGCGGTGAACGCAACTACAATGCATCTGGTATTACAGATGGCCAGGCGGTGGTGACCACCTACCATCAGTTGGATCACCACAATTTTGCTATATAGTTTGATAAAAATAATTAGATAAAAAGATAGAGAAATCTCGTTAAACAGAAAGAGAATGAAAAAAAGACATTTATTTGGACATAGCACAAAAAAGACAGAATTAGGTACTTACAGCAAAACAGATCAAATTTCAAATTCAAATTCAAATTCAAAATATCACAAAACAATACAAAAAAAAACCGGCCAAGTGCGAGTCGTACTCGCGCATCGAGGGTTCCGTATCATTTTTGGACGTATAAAGTGAAAAAATCCGGACCGCATAACTAAGTTTGTTAGTGAAGGAATTTTGATGATTTTGAAAAAAACTGTACTAGTTAGGAACATCGTTTTATTTTTGGTGCCATATTTGGGTCAATTCCTATCAACTCTAATTATTTCAGATTTTTCGCCCCGCAAACTTCGAAGATAAGGGGGACATAAAATAAAATAAAAATATATTTTGAAATGTGCAGATTAAGCCCTTTCATATGATATGTCACTTGACCTAGTAACCCCAATTTAAAATTTCGGACCCCCACTCCGGCCCCTTCTGCAATGAAAATAAAAATATTTTTAAACTTTTTTCATTTGCAATAAAATTGAACAAGCATTCTTTATAACTGTTCCAAATTTCAAGTCGATAGCATAAGTAGTTGCTGAAATAAGCAGGTGTGACAGACAGACAGACAGACAGACAGACGAAGTCGCACCATAAGGGTTCCTTTTTTACCTTTTTGGTACGGAACCCTAAAAAGAACGAACAAGTTCATTACGGTTACATGTAAAACTTTTCCTGGAAGAAATAAAAATACGTTTAAAATTGCACCAAATGTTTATTTTGTTCTTACATCCTACATTAAACTACATAGATTAATCCAGCATCTGAAACATCGATCTTTCGTGCAGGTGTGCAGAATTTAAAACAACGTTAAGCTGTACCGTGCCAGGCCATTTTTACGTGCACTGTTTAAATCAGTAGCTCTCTGGATTAGCTGATAAGGCAAGCTGGGTACCGATCATGAGTTTTTTTGACGTGTAGTATCGTTAACGTAAGCATATTTTGAATTGAAAATACACGTTTGTTACACAATATTTATATAAATTAAATACATAATTAATTTCTCTGTATTTTTTAAAATGTGCAAATTGTATAAAATTTCATCAAAATGTTCCAGAACAGCTGTATTTTAAATTCAAAAATTGCTTACGTTAACGAAACTACACGTCAAAAAAACTCATGATACGGGTACTGGCATGTACAGAATACGTAGGGGATACAGAATACTAGTGATGTGCCGCGGATATCCGCGGATACGGATCCGGATAGGGATAATTGGCGTCAGGATACGAGGATACGGATACGGATATTAACTTTCTCAATCGGTATCGGTGCGCGTGGCCTTGAAACGATAGTTGATGCCACTTGACGCTTTGCGTAACAGAACATGTTTCGACTTGCGTTGCCTGGGGCTTTCTTTTGATTTGTTTATAGTTTAGTATGACACTAGGCAGCACAAATAAGGTTTGTGTTGATTGTACCGTTTAAAAAATGTTTGCAAAGAAGTTTAGTAGTGCAATTTGAAATTATTTCGGGTAGTTAAATATCCGTCAAAAATATAACGTATACGGAGTTTTTAATTCCCGCGGATATTCGCGGATACGGATATGGATACGGATATCCGGAACATCACTACAGAATACGTACATTGAAATAAAATGGCAAGAGTTCAGAGTGCCAATTTTTGAAATAAAAATTCTGTTTGATATTTATTTTTATAAAATGCTGTAGGTACATAAATTGGAGCCGTATAGTGATTCAGCTCGTTAGTTCGCGAGCCCATGGTAATATTACGTCACACTTTACTGAACACTCGCAAAATAAATAGTGGATTCGCAAGTTCTGTTCTGTGTCTGTCTGTATTTCAAGACCCTTTTTCTCAGGAAAGCACTGCCGGGGTGGGTGTCACCCGATAGTTACAATCTGGATGTCTTGAAATCGCGAGTGAATCGGTTTCTTCTAGGCAAGCGTGCTCTATCGTAGACTGCATTATCGTTTAAAATCAGGCGAGATGGCGGTCAGTAAAACACACGGACAAAAAATAAAATACCTCAGTAAGTTCATATCATCATAAGTCATAACCTCAGATCATAGAAACAAGGAGATGTGCCAAGGCGCTATCGAGCTTGATGCCTGATCTTGAGCAAATTGCTCATATTAAAAACGTACGCGCTGGCGACGAACCAAACACGATCGATGGTATAAATACAGTGTTTTAGTTTAGTGCTAGTGTTGAGTGACGATTAAAAGTGTTAGATTGAGGGTGTGCGGAATGTTCAATGCGTGGGAGATCTTTTTATTCACAAGGAGCGCTTAATTATGCGCGTAATTGTGTCGAAAAATGTACTAAAAGCGGCATCAGTTGTTCCCGTACTAATTTGCTATGATGGCATATCTCCTTGTTTCTATGATCTGAGGTCATAACCGTGGACCACCTGTCGACAACGAGTGGACACCGAGCACGAGGTGGTGCTGGTTGGGTGCCAGGCAGCGTTGCCAGTTTTTTTTTGGGGCACTGCGGGATTTTGAAACTTTTTGCAATTTTTTTCAAATCAGCAGTTAGTCAAAGAACTCTGCACATGATGAGTGCTGCATCTGCATCTGAATGAGTAATTCTGCTTTAATTTTCACGGAGCATTTATTTCCGGCATCCGACTACTTAAAATTCACTTGAAAAAAAACGCGTTCAGGAAAGCAGTTTGAAGTTTTTAAACTTTCGCGAATTGTACACATGTTTTCAATTATATCGGGACTTTTCGCGCACAAACATAATCAAAATATAAGCATTTTGACTAACCAGTCAAAATGCTTATAAGTCAGTCTTCTCGTGACCACGGTCAATGCAACTTGATCGAAACGTCGAGGTTAGTCAAAATGCTTATATTTTGATTATGTTTGTGCGCGAAAAGTCCCGATATAATTGAAAACAAGCAGTTTGACGGTGGGGGCCCCACCGTCGAGTAATCCTTGAAAAGCGGGACTGACCCTGTCCCGCGCGGGACATTCAATTTTGGGCTAAAAAATCGGGAGGTCCCGCCTAAATCGGGACGTCTGGCAACGCTGGTGCCGGGTGACTCTAATGAGCTATGACCTTTAAGCGGACAAACAGACACGAAAAGCAACTTTGTTTAGTACTATTTATAGATGTTAAAACTAAGCTCTATTCGCAAACAAATTGAATTTACATATTACACAGGTGTCACTACGCGCTTTGAGACAATTTTCGGCAAATTCGAGAATGTTACACGCGGGGTTGAGACGTGATGAGAATGTTTATCATAATCACGTGGTGATAGCATGTATTAAGGTAGGTATATAGGCTAGCGCGTGTAACTATAGTTTAGTAGGTACTATGTGTTGGTAAGTGCTCAGTTTCATTCTACTTCCTACTAATATTATAAACGTGAAAGTTTGTGAGGATGTATAGATGAATGTATGGATGTTTGTTACTCTTTCACGCAAAAACTACTGAACGGATTTTGATGAAACTTTACAGTAATATAGCTTATACATCAGAATAACACATAGGTAGGCTACTTTTTATCCCAAAAATGCGGGCGAAGCCGCGGGCAGAAGCTAGTAATTATATAATTTTAAGTTGCTAGTCTATCGGTTTTTTATCGGATACATTTTGGAGAATGTGCTACAGATCTGCATTATATAATTACCTCCTGCCCTTTCTTCTATCGGACAGCCAGAAGCACGAAAAAGCGCCATCGGGTCATGGTTGATATACCAAAAACCCGAACGAAGCGATTTGGTTCCACTTTTGTTGTGAAAACTGCCAAACAGTGGAATGCGCTGCCCGAGTGGGTGTTCCCCGACAGTTACAATCTGGGTGTCTTCAAGCCACGAGTGAATCGGTTTCTTCTAGGCAAGCGTGCTCCATCGTAGACCGCATCGCTTAACATCAGGCGAGATGGCGGTCTCAAACAGTCACCCCCGAATCAGTTCCATGATACCAAAACTAGTTTACATAATTCCAATAACATCGGTTCTCTATATCCACTAAAGTCTAGGTCTAATAGATCTAAGAGTAGTACGTGATCTGACAATCTGTCACGTTCGATGAGGATCTTCAATAGATGGTCCAAGTCAATGACCTTAGTGTTGAGGTCAGAGATAGGTCAGAGGTGGTTACGTGGTGAAGGGAAAAGAAACAAGTTTTTTATCTACAGCATGTAAGTAAAACCCTGTTGGATCTCAAAGGGCCCCCATTATGCTCATCTATTTATTTATTTATTTTATTTATTTATTTATTTATGTACACACAAACACTTATAAATTTAAAAATGTAGACAGATAGTTGAGCACAAAGGTACAGCTTATTTCATATGAAATTTCTTCCAGCAGACCTGCGACAGGAGATTTGGATGAGAAACGTAGACACAGTGTGTAAATAGAATAAAATAAACTAAAATGCAACTACAATAACTACTTAAGTATATTAAACTATATATATATATACATACATAATACATATACCTATATACATACATACCTACATACACTTCATACGTATATATAAATCAATATTATAAATGTATAGATAATCACAGTTAAGAGGAGAGGTAATGTTCTTTGACGCGTTTTTTAAATAAAGATATAGTTCTAGAGTCTCGTATGTCAGGCGGAAGTAAGTTCCATAATCGTACTGCATGGACAGAAAAGGAATAAGAATAGAAATCAGTTTTATGAGAAGGAAATTTAAGAAGAGTTTTAAGATGAGATCTGCATGGAGTATTGGAAGGACGAGAATAAGCAAAACGGTCACGCAGGTAGTCAGGATAGGTAGGGTTATGAAGGATATTGAAAAGGAGACATAATATCCGAGTGTTCCTGCGAAGCCGAATTGGAAGCCACTTAAGCTCTTTGCGCAAGTGAGAAACGTGGTCGTACTTTCTCAGACCATAAACAAAACGAATGCCTAAGTTTTGTAGACGCTCAAGCTTATTTAGAAGCTCCTCCGTGGCATCCAAATAGCATGCATCAGCGTAATCAATAATCGGCTGAATGAGAGATTGAGCAAGAGAGATTTTAGTTTTAAAGGGCAAGAAACTCTGAAGGCATTTTAGCGTATGAAAAGAAAAGTGCACTTTTCTACTAACCTCGTTCACTTGGGCACGCCACGAAAGATTACCATCAATTAATATACCCAGATCCTTAGCCGTGTCGGTATAGGCGATGGATGAGCCGTTTAGTGTTAGAGGCATCAGACATGAAAGGTCAAGAGCATTACGAACATATCTGCTACCTATGATCATGGCTTGTGACTTGGTCGGGTTTATCTGCAGGCCATAAGACCTTGCCCACTTACTGATGTTGTCCAAGTCACAATTCATGGCACTAATAGCAGAGTCCGCATCAGCCAGGGAGAAATGTCGATAAAGCTGCAAATCGTCTGCATAAAGATGGAAATTAGAAGAAATTACTTTAGTAACAGTGTTAATGAAGATAGAGAAAAGAAGAGGAGAGAGAACGCCACCCTGAGGCACACCAGCAGTGAGATCACACCAATCAGAATAGGTTTCTTCAAGGCGGACACACTGAGAGCGACCCCGAAGATAAGAATCAAACCAGGCTACACAAGAGGGAGAGAAATTGATAGATTGGAGGATCCCTAGTAGGATATCAAAATCCACTGAGTTAAAAGCACAACTAAAGTCAAGCAGTACTAACACAGTTAGGGACCTATTCTCCATAGCCCAGCGTATGTCATCAGTCACCTTTAACAATGCAGTCACAGTACTGTGACCAGCACGAAAGCCAGACTGGAAGGGGCAAATTAGACTGTTGGATGATAAAAACCTGGAAATTTGACCATGAACAATGTGTTCGAGGACTTTGGAAAGAAATGGTAGGATGGAAATGGGTCTGTAGTGGGATAAAGAAGATGGATTACTTATTTTTGGAAGAGGAATAATGTGCGCCTGTTTCCAGGCTAAGGGGAAAGTACCAGAGAATAAAGAATAATTCACAATATGAGTAAGAATGGGAAGAAGTAGTGGAAGGATAGGGATTATCATTCTCGAACACAAATTGTCATGGCCAGCAGCTGATGAAGAAATAGAAAGAATAGATTTTTTGACATCATCTTCAGAGACAGGATTCAAATTAAAAAGAGGGCAATTCGGTAACGGTAAGTTAGAGAGCTCAGTCAAAGTGGAAGTTTTAACGCTAGGGTCAAGAGAGACAGGTGGAAGAGAGAAATGCCTGTTGAGAGCGCACAGGTCAACATCTTTACAGGCACTAGTTGGGGATTTGCCGATACCGACTGACTTTAGGAATTTCCAGACATCGGAGGAGTTACGATTGACGATAGAATCATGGAAATAGCGTCTCTTGGCATCTTGACACAGACAATTGCAGCGATTACGCACAGCTTTGTAACTAGCGAGGTTATGATCAGAAGGTCTACGCCTGTATCTACTCTTTGCCTTATCCTTCTGAGCTATTAAATTCAAAATGTCTGAAGACATCCACGGTGCAGGATTGTGTTTAATTTTAATGCGTCTACGCGGAGCATGCTGATCATATAAACCTAAAAGTTTACTATTAAAATAGTTCACCTTTTCATCGATACTGGCGCTCTCGATGACCTGAGTCCAATCGGTATTGCCAGTATCACGCTTCAACGCCTCCAGGTCCATGCCCTTATAACTACGAAGAAAGCAAAAGTGAGGTTTGCGTTTAGGAGGACGGATACGATAAGAAAGATAGATGAGATCGTGATATGAAAAAGTAGCAGTGAGTTGTCCAAACTCAGCAACATTGTGAGGTGAAGAAACGATTATAAGATCAAGTAAAGAAGGCGTGCAGTTTGGAGAATTATGGGTTGCAGAAAGAGGTAGGATTTGAAGATTAAGAGAAGACAAGAGAGAAACGAGTTTAAGCGAGCGAGAATCGTTTTTGATTAAGCAGGTATTAAAATCACCCATTAAAATTACATGCTCGTACATAGGGCAAAGATTATTAAGTGTGCATTCTAAGGAGTCAAAATAGTTAATGTGAAGTTTGGGGGAGTAAAACACTGCAAGTAAAACTTTCGAATGGTTCAAAGTGATTTCTAGAAATAAAAATTCAGCCGATTCTGAATACTGAGAAGGAGATGTACTGATAATTTTGAATGGTATGTCAGCGCGTAGATAAATGGCAACACCACCACCACCCTTGCCAGTCCTGTCATTTCTGATCAGAACGAAGCCAGGAAGTGCATAGTGAGTAGAAAGGAGAGAAGGTTTAAGAAAGGTCTCAGATATCAGTAGCGCGTCAAGGTGAACACTGCTAAATGATGCTAAAAGATCCGTGTAGTGACCAGGAACACTCTGGGCATTTATGTGGGCAATATGCAGATTATTGGGGTAGTTAGAAAAAAGTGTGGTGATATTATCATGCAAAGTGTGAAGCGGAGTGGAGTCACTGTCCGCACTAGCAAAACTACTTGTCGACGAAGAACAAGAGAAAAAACTGTCATTTAAATCAGCTGGATCATCCATAAATATGTAAATATATATATATATATATATATTAAAATAAAATAAATACAATATAATAAATAAAATATTATGTACTTATCTAATAGTTGTACGGTTGTATGCTATTAAAATACAACCACCCCTTCTCACTGGTGTATTGGAAGAAATTTAACAATATCCTAAATACATATTAAATTGAATTTATCTTAAAAACGATCCAATTTATCAAACAATATTAACTTATACATAACACATTTAAATTATTTTAAGATTTACATACATAGTGCATAGTGATAAAAAATGTTCCGTTATGCACGAAAACAAGCATAGGTCTTGAAACGGAACGCAACTGCCAAATCAAACGTCAAAACAAAATGACACAGACATCATTATGACAGTTCAGAGTTCAGTGTCAACAAAGAATTGAGGTTATTAAGTAATATATGTACCGACATTAAAAGAAAAAAAATATTAGTGTTAAATATAAAATATGTCAGTCAGGCAGAAAATAATAGAAAAAACATGTACCGACACAGTATTAAATAAAAGCGATCGCACAACCCGGCCAATTTTAGAAGAACTGGGAAAATTATCGCTTCGGAAATCACAACAACTTTCGTCCGCGCGCTTTCCTTTGGGCTTTCTTAGCTGTTTCTTCAGTCGTACGCGCACCCGAAGGAGAAGTCTGTTCTTCAGACTGAAGAGTGTCGCCAGAATCGGAAGAAATCGTAGGGAAACGCGAAACCAGTGCTTGAAGCTCAGCCGGAGTTTCAATTATGTGCCGTTTATTATCATGCGTGATGACCACTATCTTGCCTTCCACCGACCAACAGTTCTTCATTCCGAAATGCTTGCGTGCTGTAGTGAATGTTTGGTGTCTTACATGGGTCAGGAATTCGGAGATGGTGATGCCTGTACCCTTAAGCGCCTTTTTGTTATCCCAGATCAAGAGTCTGTGCTCCATGGTGTACAGTCTAACCAGGATAGGCCGAGACTTTCGCTGCGAGGAACCCAGTCTGTGGCAAACATGGATATTGTCTTTATTGACCTCAGACAAGTTCATTTGGTCAGTTAATATTTTATGAACCACATCTTGCAGCTTTTCGTTAGGGTGTTCAGCTACCCCATGGAACAAAAGGACCTTTCTACGCATAAGTGTCTCGTGTCTGTCAAACCCGAGTGAGAGCAACTCTAACTGTGCCTTGAACTTGGACAGAGTTTGCCAAACAAATGCCCTGAATTCGTTGAACTCACGTGACAATGTTGTGATGTCCAGTGCCGGTGCAGTTCCCGAGGAAGCTATTTCAAGCTTATTCTCATACTCGGTCATCCTGGAGTTGAACAGCTGTTCAAGGTCTTCCAAGCTGGCAGTAAGTTTGGCGTCCATTATGTAGAATAGATGAGAAAGTGAATAATTTGAAGATAAAGTAAAAAAGAGACTTGAAAGTAATAGATAGTGAGTGAAGGGTGGTTTAAAACAGATTAATGTAATTTATTGCATTGAAATTCAATTAAAATTAAATAAAAATAAATTAAAACTTGGAGTTATCAAAATGTGTATGTTTAAGCTGTGTCTACCCACACAGGAAAAAAAGCTCATCATTATGAAGAAAAAAAAAACTATGGAACCAACCCTAAAATAGCGTAAATATTCCATACATTTGTGTTTACATAAATCGATAAAATGTATGGAACAGCAGATTTTTTTTTGTTTTTTCGGGGTGTGTCATACAAAATAATTATTGTTCATAATAAATTATGACTATCATGGCCCCCTTTGGGATCGAACAGGGTTTTTTTACTTGCTGTATACCTACTGTAAGCTGAAGAGTTTGTTTGTTTGTTTGAACGCGCTAATCTCTGAAATTTCATAAATAGTTTTTCGAATCCCACTGGTAGAGTCGGATTTGAAAAAATCTTTTTGCATATGGTAGCCAAATTTATTTGGAATAGTATAGGCTAGTAAACATCACGCTACGACTCTTAGGAACTGGGCAACGGGGGTCATGTATCGCTATTTGCTACTGATTCTTCAAAAAATCGGCTTGGGCGACTTCCCTAAACGAAGACGTATCACTATTAAAACATGTACTCGTGTCACTTATTTCTGTAAAGCGAATAAATTGAAGTGCCAAGCACGAATACCCGACGTGACTTGAAAACGTACCAGAGTTGAGGCGAGCCGAACGTATTGGTAGCTCATATCATAGAAACAAGGAGATATGCCATCATTGAAAATTAGTACGGGAACAATGTACTTTTAGTAAATTTTTCGACACAATTACAAGCGCTCCTTGTGAATAAAAAGATCTCCCACACATTAAAAATTCCGCACACCCTCAATCTAACACTGTTAATCGTCACTCAACACTAGCACTAAACTGAAACACTGTATTTATATCATCGATCGTGTTCGGTTCGTCGCCAGTGTGTATGTTTTTTTTACGAGCAATGTGGTCCAACTGAAGCGTCAAGCTCAATAGCGTCTGGCACAAGTCCCTTGTTTCTATGATCTGAGGTAGGTAGACTTTCAAATTGGTTTTTCAGTTGATTTGGATACAAAATTGGTCAAAGGCTTTGCTCAATTCTACTTTACAGGAGATCTGAAATATTTTATGTTAAGATACATATAAACTTGTTCTTTTTTAACCGATTGCAAAAATTGAGGAAGTTTTCAATTCAACTGTAGGTATAAAATAATTATATCAGTCCTGTTTATAAACTGTCCCACTGCTGGTGCATCCTCTTAAAATGAGAATGTCCGTTTCAACCGCGCGGCCACCTCATAGTATTTGATGAAACTTTGCCAGGAATTAGTGTTAATTTGTTACTTTACACACTTCTTTTCGTGAATTTGTTACAAAAAAAACTAAGACGCTATGACAAAAAATAGTTGGCCGCTAGAACCGCCACTTGCCGTAATCATCGCCCGTGATTACACAGAAACTATATAATGCAGATAGACGAATGATGGATCAAAAGAAAGGCCATAATTTGTTCAATTTGTTACAAAAATAAAAAACGTCAAAACGTAAATAAACAAAAAGTTATGCAATATTTAGTTTTCAGGTTATGAGTAGGTAGTTATGTCACCATAAATATCAAATTAATAGAGGCTAATGTGTATGGACAATTAGTTACTAATTTGTTACAGCAAATAAACAGAAAAAATATATTAGAAAGTAGGTTCAATAATTTGTTAGAGTCGATTTTAGTTGGCCGCTCGGACGGCAATATGCCTAAAATACAATGGCGTTTATCTCGTTATTAAAAGTAGGTTTAAGCTTAGTTAAAGTACTAAGCGACGGGTAACGTAACCTAGTTTGGATAAATACGGCGAATATAACTGCAGCATTCATATTTTAAAAGATATTTACAAAAAACAGTAGTATGAAACCTTAAGAGAGTAGGGTGACCATGATCACATTAGTACAAAGGCATGTTTTTAATGTTGTACTCTGTTTGAACGAATATGCGGTACGTTTTGCGGCCATATTGATGTCTATTGTTCTTAATTCTTTGAAGTATTTACTGATAAGATTTTCGTTTCATTGACTTTCCGCAGGTGTTTTATGATGGGAACGATTCCAGAAAAAGGATCTCTTTTGTTCCCAAACTATTGTTAAAAATATTTGTCGCACGGGGTTTAAAAAGCCATAATTTTTTGTTGTGAATATTGTCATTACTGTGCTGAATTTTGAAGTGTGTGCTCGTACGTATTTAATTCCCGTGATTTTCATACTACTAAGTTACTGAGACAATTAAAACTAAATTCAGAAGTGTCTAAAACTGCTTAGCTATGAGTTGTGCCCACTTATATATTGGATTTGTTAATGTAGAACTCACCACCAAAAAGTGTATTGCAGACTCAGAGGGATCGAAATCGACTGCGGTAAGTTTAATTTTTACAATTTTATGATGAGATCACGAAGAAGTCTTAAAAATATTCTTAGCTTAATAACTTACATTAATTTACCTGTATAATATAATTGTGGTAACCACACTCCTTTCGTTATTTAAAAAGTAATATTCGGCGCCAATTTCAAATCGGATAATATAGAACAGGATAAATCACGGCTTTTAAGTATTCTTTTTTTTAAACCAATGGCAGAGCTCTATTTAAAGGGCTCTTAAGTTCTGTCCAATCGCAAGCCTGCTTTTATATATGCGTTTCCCGCCAATTGTCTAGGTATAGTAAAAGAGTGACAATTCAGCCCACCCACGTTTCGTGTTTTCAAACAGTGAAATACGTTACAATACGTAAAATTTAAATTAACAAACTTATTAACTGCTATAGTGATTCCCTAGGGAAGAATTAACTGATAATTCACTTAACTGTGAACATTCTGTGTGAAAGTGCATCAACGTGCATCTTGAATCTTGAGACCTAGATCCAGGCAACCCCTAGTGACGAGCGTAATATCCAATGTAAGGATTTCTGTCTTAGGGACAGATTCTTAAGCGCTATAACTGGTCTCTACAATCCGGTGGCTGCTCCCAAATGAAAAAAATCTCCTTTTAAAAATTTTATTAATGTATTGTCGCTGTTAAATGACTATGGGGAATAAAAAAAAATGATATCGTTAATATTTACAAACATCAAAGAAATCTTTTTAAAATAACTCGCTGCATCAGTAACGTCGACTTTTCTTAATTATAGAAAGTTCTTGCCCTTAGTATGTACTTACATAGCAGTAATTGGTAGTACCTATGTATATTTTGTGTGTGATGCAGTCAACGGATGTTTGACCTTTGTATTCATATTATCAATTGTTTTATTGCAGCAAAAATGGGTAAAGCTGGACGAAAACCTATTGTTGAGAAATCAAAACAGAGAGAAGTTTTTATGAAATATGCCGACAAACTACTGGATGTTAAATTGAGAGACCCTATATTTGATACAATTGCAAGTGATTTGGATAATCTTATGACACCGGCAGCCCTTTACATGTCACTGAAAAGGAATTTCAGGGAGTTTCTAAACACTGAATGTAAGCAGCAAACTGTATGTCTGTCCTCGTCATCTTTATCATCATCCTCAAGCAATAGCCCGAGAACCTCATCCAAAATATCACATTCTCATGTCGAGTCCAACCAGCATCATAGTGAAAACGACACAAAGAACTTCAAGTTTGAATTAGATATCTATGACTGGAAAAAACTGCAACCATTAAATGTCTTGTATAAAAGAAATGACTTGAGAACATGTACTCCATTTAAAAAATATAAAATACTGCCTAAGTACAAATGGTGGATATTTTAAGAGAAAAGATTTGGCTTATTTCTAGATTACCATGCACATGGAATTTCAAAAGTTACAAAGTGGAGTCTGAGCATCATATTTTAGTAAAAGGTCAATGCAGTCAATGTAGCGCTTTTACAAAAATAGCGTGTCAAAAAATAACAGATAATATTATTGAAGGACAATGCCAAATCACAGTCGGAGAAAAAAATAAAAAACATGATCCGAGAAAAAAATATAGAATGAATGCATTGGTCAGACGAAAATTAGCTAAAAAGCTCAAACACGATTCAGCTTCTTTGGTTCATAAACAACTGGCAGCAAAAATGTCTAAACAAGGAATTACAGATACAGCACCAGTAATCCCAACACTCAATGCATTGCGAAAAATTAAGTACGAAGAACGAAAAAGAATGTGGTTACACAATAACGTTATTCTGAGCATTCTTACGATGGCTGTGACCAAACCAATTTTTTTACGTGATATACACTTTTTTCCTCGAATTCACATTTATTACTGGACTGATGAACAACAACAATACTGCCGTGAATATCAATCTTGTTTTCAAAGATTAACTATCACATTGGATGCTACAGGTTCAATCTTTCAACCTCTTAAATTACCAAATGGTTATGAATTGAGTAAGAGACTTTTCTTATACGTAATAATATTAATAAATCAATTCGATGTGTGTGTACCTTTATGTCAGATGATAACCGATTCACATGACACTGCGTCTGTTTCTGCATGGTTATTACAGTGGTTGAAAAATGTTCGTTGTCATCCTGACGAAGTTATAACAGACGATTCTTCTGCGTTAGTAGCAGCAAATGTTAGAACATTCAGTGATTTTACATGTGTGAAAGACTATTTACTTCGTTGTTTTAGTATTTTGAATGGAAATAAAGAAGAACTACCAAAAACATTTATTAGATTAGATACCAGTCATTTTATAAAGACTCTGTATAATTTGAATTGCTTCGAAAATGTTGACACAAAAATTAAAATGTATTATATTCATTGTATCCGCTACATTAAAGAATGTCAAGACTTTGCACTTGTAAAGGAAATCATTACAAAAATGATAAAACTTTGCCTACATCAAAATGATTTTGAAAACGATGATTCAGGTTTGAAGGAGAGCAAGCAAAACCTTGACAATTTGTTAAACAGTCATAAGTATGCTGATTTTAAAAATGTGGATCAAAATGAAGAATTTGAATATGATCAAATTGTCATTGATGATGCCGGCGTTCGAGACATTGTCGCATGGTTCGATCTGTTGGTAGATAATGAAAAAAAAGTAACCCTGCAAATTCCTATGTTGGTAAAAGTAGTTCATATTATTTACCACTTTTCATCCCTACTTTAAAAAGATTATTTATAAAACTTCCTTTGTGGAGCAACGTAATGTGCTCTTATTTCAAATCGGAAACCTTAAACGCATCGTCTTCATGTGTAGAAAGCTATTTTCGCACTTTAAAACAGTTAGTTTTTAAAACAGAAATAGCGAGACAACGAATTGACGAATATTTGCAGCATCATTACGATTATATCAAAGGAGAATTGCATTTAGCATTAAATCAATTAAAAAACTTAGGTTCCACTACTTTACTAAAATCTAAATCACGCCGAACTAGGCGTGCCATGACTAAAAATATTTATAAAAAAGAAAAGGTAAATCCTAAAAAACAAATCCAACAAAAACAAAAAGAATTATATTTTTCCAGTGATTCTATATTTAGTGATAGACCATCCTATTTGGAGAACTGGCGAGGAGAATCGAATACACATAATCGCCTGAAAAAAGATGATGAAATAGTAATTATAAGAAACGGGAATTTAGCTTTGAAGGAAAGCTCGGGTTATTTCAATACATGTGCCTTCGATTCGGCATTTTATTTAATAGGTCAAGCCTGTATTAGAAGTTCTGCTTTCAAAAGCTTTTTGAGTGAATTAAAAGGAGATTGTGTTATTAATTACATTTTTATGCTTTTGAACGGAGCACATGATATAGAGCAAATTTACAATTGTAGATCAGAAATAACAAAAACTTTTTTCCAAAATAAAGACTGCAGTTGCAATGTGGCTTACATATTTGAAAAAATATTTATAAAATATTTTACAAGTGCTCAATACTTGAAAACCTGTACAAATTGTAATTACATACAATTGAAAAGAGACCACGTATTTATTTTAATTAACCTTGATATTTTAAAGTTATTTGGAATATCAAGTTTAGAAGAAGCAATTTGTTTCGATGAAAAAATTAACACAATGTGTCAGAAATGTGACACACAGTTGAAAGGAGAACTTAAGTTAGGCGAGATCATAACATTTGATTTAAACGGAGCTGCAGACTCAGTCTTACTCACTGAGCTGCCGATTACTATTAACATTAAGGATAATTACTATTTCTTAGTTGGTACTATAGAATTTATACCAGGCACAAAAATAGGCCACTATAAATGTCATTTTTTAAATAACAATACATATTTTTGTTACGACGACAATTCTTTTAAAATCGACATAAGTACCTCTAAGAAAATTTGTCTACATTCTGTGTCATATATTCGAGTCAGTTAATTTATAAATATTATGTTAGTTTATAAAGTTTTTATATTTATCTTGTTGACTTTAATTACTTGATTGTTTTGCCTTTGTGTTGATTTTGAATAAAGAAATTTTAATCGATAACTGACTTTTACTTTTATGAAGTATGCTACAGGATGCCTTAACTTAAAATGTATTTATATAAGCACTCGCCCTAAAAAAATAAGATATAAATATCGAACATTACAACAGTCACTATTCAGTCTCACTTCATTGTGAAAATGCATGGTCACCCTACTCTCTTAAGGTTTCATACTACTGTTTTTTGTAAATATCTTTTAAAATATGAATGCTGCAGTTATATTCGCCGTATTTATCCAAACTAGGTTACGTTACCCGTCGCTTAGTACTTTAACTAAGCTTAAACCTACTTTTAATAACGAGATAAACGCCATTGTATTTTAGGCATATTGCCGTCCGAGCGGCCAACTAAAATCGACTCTAACAAATTATTGAACCTACTTTCTAATATATTTTTTCTGTTTATTCGCTGTAACAAATTAGTAACTAATTGTCCATACACATTAGCCTCTATTAATTTGATATTTATGGTGACATAACTACCTACTCATAACCTGAAAACTAAATATTGCATAACTTTTTGTTTATTTACGTTTTGACGTTTTTTATTTTTGTAACAAATTGAACAAATTATGGCCTTTCTTTTGATCCATCATTCGTCTATCTGCATTATATAGTTTCTGTGTAATCACGGGCGATGATTACGGCAAGTGGCGGTTCTAGCGGCCAACTATTTTTTGTCATAGCGTCTTAGTTTTTTTTGTAACAAATTCACGAAAAGAAGTGTGTAAAGTAACAAATTAACACTAATTCCTGGCAAAGTTTCATCAAATACTATGAGGTGGCCGCGCGGTTGAAACGGACATAAATGAGAGGGGGTAGGCCATAGTCCACCACGCTGGCCAAATGTAGGTTGGCAGATTTCACACACCTTCAAGAACTTTATGGAGAACTCTCAGACATGCAGGTTTCCTCACGATGTTTCCTTCACCGTTAAAGCAAGTGATAATTCATTTCTAATACGCACATGACTTCGAAAAGTCAGTAGGTATTTATTCTTTTTATTTATATGACACAATATTACCGTCATTTTCTAAAAAAAAAATCGGAGCATTTGCTGTTTTTAAGGTTCCGTAGTTAGTGACAAAAACGGGACCTCCTTTTCTTAATTTTCAACTAAGGGGAGGAAAATTGTGAAAAAAAAACTGCCAGCCCCGCGGGATCATTTCTTTATTTTGTACGTGTGTTTTCTTTACAAATTTAAGTACTTGCATACTGCAGATTTCGGTCTGCCAGAGAAGACTTACCGATTTAATGAGCTAAGTTTAAATTCGTATGACGTCGGTATGTTCCATCATATATTGTCAGCACCTAATTCTGAAGCCGCCGTTAGTATGTATAACTTTACCAAATTACGTTTTATAAGGTACGATGGGACTGGCATGTAGGTATATTTGTATAAAAGTCTCTAACTTAAATATGGAAAAAATAGTACTTGCATACAACCCTAGGAGCGCCCCGTCGCGTCGTGGGGCAGTGTGTACGACGTCTAATAGACTTTTCAATTCATAAAATATAAATACTGCGTCTCAAAACGTAGCTTTAATGAAGCTGTCAAGAAAAGGATCGTAAACGCTACGAAAATGTTATAACATAAAAGAAAACTCATTTAAAGAAAATTGCTTCGATTTTTTTTTTGTTTTCAAGATTTTGATAATTGATTAGGAAATTCTCAGTAACAGCCCGGAGTCTCTATTTGTGCATAGCTAAAGGCAATGGACGTGCAGAGCAATAGATGGACCAAAAAGATGACTTCTTGGACAGGTCCGGTTGGCAAACGCAAACGAGGACGACCACACACTCGCTGCTAGGACGAGATCGTGCGCATAGCTGGATCACGCTGGATGGACGTAGCGAAAGACAGAGAAAGATGGCAATCTCTGGACGAGGCCTTCACCTCAGGGGTTCTCATATAAAAACATTTTTTTTTTATATTAAGCAATAGCTAATTCTCATTGTATTAAGAGAAATATAAGGCTTTTTTATTTTATTTTTATTTATACAGCAATGTTTACTGACAAGAGTGTAGACGGATTTCATTCCATCATACGAAAGCGTTGTGCCTCTTTGCTGAAGCGCTTGCGGGCCGGCTCGAATAGCATCCTGAGCGTGTTGGAAGGACGCTGGGACTCGCCAATCTGGCGGCACTGGATGCGACTACACACTACGGGTGGTCGTGTCCTGGGCCTCATATATTAGACTTGCGATCCTGTGCGATCAAACAGTATGTTCAACCGCAATGTATTACTAACACTAGTTTGTAAGGTATTTTTTGTATTACTAACCATCTATGGACTATGTCTGAAATAAATTTTATTTATTTATTTATTATTATTTATTTATTTATTATTTATAAAGGCAATGGACGAGTCCATTGCGAACGTTCGAGGGAGAATCTCACCGTGACATTCTCTCTCAAACGCTCGCAAACAAATTGGGAGTTCTCGCTGTGGTATCACGTGGCGTGTCCGTACAGAATAGACAACATAAGCATAAGCATAATCGGCCTATAATGTTCCCACTGCTGGGACACAGGCCTCCTCTCTGTGAGAGGGAGTGGGCCGTAGTCCACCACGCGGGCCCAATGCGGGTTGGTGGACGTCACATGTCTTCGAGTTTTTGGTTCTAGGACATGCCGGTTTCCTCACGATGTTTTCCTTCACCGTTAGAGCAAGTCATAATTAATTTCTAATACGCATATGACTTTGAAACGCATATGTTTTTTGAGAAAAATACAAGCAATTCTTTCAAATAAAGTTAATTTAGTTTTACAGTGGATCCCGTCGCATATTGGTCTGCAGGGAAACGAGGAGGCAGATAGATTGGCTAAGATAGCAGTAACGTCAGGTATAGAGGTTTATATCTTACCAGTTTATACAGAAATATTATCAAAATTCAAAAGCTATTGTTATGACGAGTGGAAAGAATATTTCAGTGAAACATCAAAAGTTAAGGGGATATGGTACAAAACGATCCAAAGTGAGCCTCCTCGAGCCCCATGGTTTAGTAGTTTTAAAGTTGGTCGGAATACTTTGGTAACTTCTTTCAGAATTCGTTCCGGACACATGCCACTAAGAGTCTTTGCATTTCTGATGAAAAAGGTGGATTCTCCAAACTGCTTAGTTTGTGATAATAAAGTAGAAGATATTTATCATCTTTTGGTGGAGTGTGTCAGGAATGAGTCTGAAAGAGGTATGTTAATTAGTAAATTAAATATAAATATGTTAGATTTAGGTATATTCAACATAATTTTAGCCAAACCAATGTCGCCCGAGGCTGCATTGGTTTATTCACTAGTTTCTTTGTAATTTTCTTTAAGTCATTTTCTATATATTGATGTAAATAGATCAGGTTACGATGGAACTGGCGTAACATTTGTTAAAAGTTCCTTAAACAAATAAAGAAAAAAAAAAAAAAAAGACTGAAACGTCAGGTGCGTGCCTCGGGATCGAACTCGAACCATTCGCCATGGGAGGCACATGGTTAAACCACTAAGCTATCACTGCTTATTAGTATAGACAGGCTGGGCTTGAATAAGTTCTTAGCCACAAAATCTTTGAGCCACACAAAATAACGTCAAGAATACAGCATCAATATCCTGCAGACGTCTACATTAAGGATAGGCGCTGGGATGCCATGAGAGCGCAATAAAAGACGCTAGCTACTTCAAATGTTTGCGTTGGGATATCGCGGGCGTGTGTTACACCGAAGTGTAATATAGATTGTATATTTTTATTAATTTTAAGATGTTACTGCGCTTGACCGTTCTGCACACATTGAGACCACTACGTGCCTCAAAGAGCACGTTAAACAGTCCGTCCTAGTTGTCATAGGAATATCTTTGGCAGTCCTTACGGGTAGTCAAGAACCCGACACTGGTCTAAGATGCGAATACCGGTATTACTCTACCGGTATTGCCGAACTAGTTATACTGGAAGCCGACCCCAATCTAGTTTGAGAAAAGGCTATGCGGATGATTTTTAATAATTTTAATAATGTTAAGCTTATAACCTGGCTGATGGTAATAGGCTTGCTCCCATGGTACATAGTACTTATACATAACCGAAATGTGGGTGTACATGATAATTAACTTAAATGACTTTTGACGTTACGTTTGGTTCGGCGGACTTCCAATAAAATTTCGACACCCAAAACATGTCATTTTGAAATCTTCGTGCTACATAGGGGACGTCCATTAATCACGTGATGTTTTTTTAGTAACTTTTTGACCCCCCCTCCCCACTGGTGGTACGTGGTGAGGTTTTAAACTAAACCGTCCCCCTCTACCCAAGATCACGTATATGTTTTTGGAACAAATTATCTTAATTTTTTTCAGAATATCTATTATCTTTAAATACAGCAAAAAACTATTTTTCGCGCTTTCAACGAAAAATAAATACACGTGATATCTCACTACACCCCCCCCCTCCCCCCTTGTGATATTTCGTGATTTTTTCCGAACCCCCTCCCCACCCTTTCGAGCCTCACGTGATTAATGGACGGCCCCATATATGTATAGTTACTATTAGCGTAAGTATATAAAAGAAATAGTCTTACTATTGCAAAGATCCATTCGGTGACTGCACAAAAACGTGTGCTTGACCCATTTTTAATTAGGTACACTCGATGCCATTTACGGTCGACCACTTTTCGCCCTTATTACTGAGAACATAAGGGTGAAAAGTGGTCGACCGTAAATGGCGTCGAGTGTACCTGTTAGTTGTGACGTCAGAGCTTGCGAAAGTGTTTCCAAAAAATAATTTGTGTTGCACGGTTGTCGTTTAGTAAAACGTGCTACCGTCGAAACTTTTCGTTGGTTTTAAGCGAAATAAACCGTATTTTAAAGACTAAAATGCTAGCGGTATTACGTTCTAAAATAAAATCATTGAATTCACGAAAAAACTAGTGGTAGTAACCAGCCTTTTATTCAATTTCTCTACATTAATCTCTAAAAAAAACTAATTACAAACTGCAGTATTTTTGCACAAAAGATCACCACTTCCAGTATAAGCTCACCTGAACAAAACGTGTAGGAAAACGTTCAGGATTTTCTAAACTGGGTTAAGTTTTCAACTTAATCCTTGCCCTAACTAACTTGACCGGCTCACTTAATCCTTTTACGAAGTTTCTCTTGAAAATGTAAACATACACTATGTCGTATTTCTTTTATCTACTTTAACTTCGTTTTTTCCCCGCTTGACGTTTTTATACAGTTAAGTATCTTCAAAAAAGTTTCTGTTCATTGTGGGTAATCTCTTCCAGCCGGCTTAGTATGACCAATTCTATCTTATTCTACCAAAGATTAGATGAAGTTCTTTCTATCCAACTCGTTACATGTTCTGCCCGAGAACGCGACCTGTGCTTGGCTTATCAGAACTATGTCTATTGAAGAATAGAAACATTTCTTCTCTTCATTGTATGCATACAGCGGTAGAAATCTTTCTACAATCTGTCACTGTCTATTCTTCTGTAGACAAAACCCGTTTCTATCGTGATCATGCTAGGCCATGTTTAGTTACCAAGATTGGGTCGTGTAAGCGTACTTTGTGTTAATTTAGACGTTCTGTAAAACCAACTTATGTCGGTGACCGACTTCGGTTGCGAAGTTTAATCGTCAAACGAATGAGGCGGTTACCACCTTCGTCGGGCAAACGAAGTCGACCTGGCGACTCAGGGCCATAATATCTCATTAGAATGCCATTGCAGCGACGCCCACAGCACCGCCAGTAAAAACACGTCAAATTGTATGCTGGGCTAGCGGCGACGCCAAACTGGCATCCACGCCAAGCCGTTGCCAAGTGAGGCTAGGTACATTGTAATATTTGCTGCTGGCGTTGCTGACATGGTATCCTAATGAGATATATGGCCTTTAGTGTAAGAGAGCCATAGTGTATTTAACTTTCGCCAACCCGCAATAGGTCCTTGTGGTGAATTACGGCCCATTCCTTCTCAAAAAGAAGAGATCTGAATCCGTCCGGAGATATGAATCTGTTTTTAGGTAGAGCGGAATTTAGATAGAAGCAATCGCGCGATTTCGACACAGCGGTCGAAAGCAGAAAATCGCGGAAACCGCAATCAGCAGACTTGCTTCGACCCTTGTTTCTCTTCACTTCGGTGTGATAGACGGACATCCTATTATTATTCCGACGGCCACCAAACTACCAGTTGTAGGCAAAATTTGTCTGCGGAGTAAACAAAAACAAGTTTAATGTCATTACGACAACGTCTACTGGGCTTGCGGAATAACTTTTGACTGGATGGGAGCAAGTTTTGTGAGAGGAAATCATACATTTTCATACATACATTTATAGAGTTTAATGCTAAAATCCAGTGTCGGTGTTACCCGGCCTTTTAAAAGATAAGGTTGCCAGCATGAAATATGCCACGCTGAAAAGGTCGTAAAAGGTTATGAAAAAAAAGACAGTGACTCTAATCCTGTTGTTTACCGACTACTTCTCTTTGTCATGTAATAAAACAACAACACTCATAATAATCACTCGTGTGTAGTACACTCACATTTCTTACAGATGTTATAAAGTTCATGTTTCGAAGAAACCGATTCACTCGCGACTTGAAGACCCCAGATTGTAACTATCGGGGAACGCACTTTAGCAGCGCATTCCACTGTTTGGCGGTTCTCACCATTGTGAGAACCGCCAAACAGTGGAATGCGCTGCCATTTACGCTTATTGCCATGAACTGGGCACTATAGACCCCGAGTTGCACACACTTCTAAAAATTTCGCATTTAGGAATTGCTCGGCATCGCCTAGTCGTATAAAAAAAAAAAATTTTGAATGACATATCTAGACAGCGTTTCACGTAAGAAATTCCTTCGACGTTATGTTGGCTGCCCTGAATGTCACTCTTGTTAACGTCTTAACGTTTTATATTTTTTGTAGAGTCCATTTCACGAAAGAAGTCCCGCAGACGCAGCTGTATTCGCGCGACATAATGTAGTATAATGTAGTTCCACAATTGTCCGCGGGACTTCTTTCCTGAAATGGACTTTAGGTTCCTAGGACACTATAAAGTGGTGAACGAGAATTGGTACTGAAAGAAACCTTCCAACACCGTTAAAACGTTGTAACATTTGAAATTCAGGGAATGTGAAACGCTCTTTACCGAAAAATGATGAAACACGCTTCTTTCAAACCGCTTCTAATGAACTATTTGACATAATAACTACCTACTTAACGACATAACTATTTACCTACAATATACTCTTTTTATTAGTATCAGCTTACCAGCCTTTATTTTCCACAAGGTATTATACAGGGTGGCAGGTTAAACAGTGGCAATATTTTAAGGGGTCATTGTACTCATCATTATGAATAACTTTTACTATGGGACCAACCCTGAAATCGCGAAAAAAAAATCAGCTGTTCCATACATTTTGTTGAGTTTTGTGAACATAAATGTATGGAACAGTTGACTTTTTTTTCGCGATTTCAGGTTTGGTCCCATAGTAAAAGTTGTTCATAATGGTGAGTACAATGACCCGTTAAAATATTTCCACTGTCTAACCTGCCACCCTGTATAGTATCTAAGTGGCAGTAGAATCACTGACTCCCAAGTCACAGGTGTTCCCAGTTTGGGAGTCAGGGTTTCAACTTTTGTACGCCTTAATAATTATTGTGAACTTTAGCTAGATATTAAGCATATTGTAAGGATTTGTATCAATAAAGTATTATTTATTTATTTATAATAACCTAATATTGTTTACGCGATATAAATCAAGATTGATGTGAAGCAATCTCTTTGGTTATACAGCTGGGTTCTTGGTTGTTCATAAAGCTTTTACATCAACTATCTGTATACCGTGGCTTTGATTGAATTAAGAGTATTTTTTTCATAACCAAAACATGAAAAAGAATTCGTTTTCATCCTAGAGACAAAGTTGAAATGTCACATGTGCCTGTAATTACACCGGTAGGTACCTGTGTTTCAATTTGAAGGGTATAGGTGTACCCTCAGATCATAGAAACAAGGGAGATGTGCCAAGGCGCTATTGAGCTTGATGCTTTGATTTGCCCACATTGGGCGTAGTACAAAAGTACACGCTGGCGACGAACCGAACACGATCGATGATATAAATACAGTGTTTTAGTTTAGTGCTAGTGTTGAGTGACGATTAACAGTGTTAGATTGAGGGTGTGCGGAATTTTTAATGTGTGGGAGATCTTTTTATTCACAAGGAGCGCTTGTAATCGTGTCGATAAATGTACTAAAATGGCGACAGTTGTTCCCGTACTACTTTGCTATGATGGCATAACTCCTTGTTTCTATGATCTGAGGTTTTCATCCTAGAGACAAAGTGGAAATGTCACATGTGCCTGTAATTACACCGGTAGGTACCTGTGTTTCAATTTGAAGGGTATATAATATAGGTGTACCCTTCAAACTGAAAGTACTGAAGTACAGTAATGCTGCTTAGCGGCAGAAATAGGTATGGTGATAGTAGTTTCCCGGACGTTCTGTCACAAAGATCTTTACTACTAATGGTACGCATGCCATACGTTTGCCATCCCTATCGTAGGCACCCTATTATAAGTAATCGTTCAAGGAAATTGCCACGACTCTCTCGTTCCGAAGATAATCGTCTTCGCCTATCATACAGGGTGTTTGGTAGAAAAACCGACAAATTAGTTTGAGGGATTGCGGAGGTGATTGGCTAGTTATCCCCCCCTAGTTACGCCATATCCCAAAATTACGGAAAAGTTTTTTTTTTAATTACCTTTAAGTCGTCATAACTTTTTTGTTTGTGGTTGTAATAGCACGAAATTTTGCATTCCGCAATGAATTTTTGCTCGAAATAAATCATTATTTGACACTTGGTTTAAAAAAAAATACATAAGCGCTTCAAGAGTAAATAAAGTAAATATAAATGCAATTAAAAAAAAAAAAAAAATCTAGCTTTCTATAGATAGATTCAATAAACTCCCGGATTCCTCAAAAAATTATGTCGGTCCTTCTACCAAACACCCTGTATATTAGTTAAATGGCCGACCATTCCAGTCTAATAAATTGTCGGCTGATAAATTTTATCTCTTGTTTTCTATAAAAAAAAAGTATATGGGTTTAGTTTTACTGCGGAACCGTAAAAACGGACGATTTGACAACTGTACTTACAATGAAACTTAGGAAATAGAAAACCTACAAACTTCAAAAGTCCAAGAAACATTCTTTATAGACAGGATTAAGGCATCTGCATAGAAGGGATCATATAAAAATCCACCCATGTGGGGATGAAATTGAAAGTTTGTGTAAAAATATAATAATAATATTATGTTTTTGAAGTTAGAGACATTTGACTTGAAATCGCGAAAAAAAATCAGCTGTTCCCAATGATATGTAAACCATAGATACGCTACCCGCGATCTAAAATGGCGACAAAAAGTAAGGTAATTGCGCACCATTTATTTAGTCTTGCACCAACCAGTTTCTTGGCTGAACGTCAGTTCTTGCAACATTTTGCGAAAAAAAAAACCTACTAAACAAGAGGTAGGTATGTTAAGTAAGGCATTCGTTTTCTTTCCCTTTTTTTGCACATATGCTATTTAAAGTATGTATTTGCGCCATTTTTTTAGTACAGTAATGTTGGTGTATGACGTGTCTATACAGGGTGTAAGGAGAACGCTTCCGAAGCCAGAACGTAGATTATGACACGCTAGCCACAAAGCGCGCGCGGAGCTGGGGTCGTCGGCCGCGCGGCTGTCGGCGAGCGCGTGTACTTTGAACTCGAGGTTATGCGCGAGCGTCAGCTGATATTATTTACGAGTACATGGCGTGTTAATGTTGCAAAGAAAAAAAATGTATTTAATCGCAATTATTGGTTTTAGTTACCTGTTCTCACAGCATAGTGTACGAAAAATGTAAAAAAAAATTGGTAAAATTGTAATTTTTTTTCCCCGTTTTTTTGGTGGTATCGTATCGAGAATCACTAGCTCTATCACCTGTCTTCGTTTTCGGAAGCGTTTGCCTTACACCCTGTATATAATACGTCATTGGCTGTTCCATATATTTAGGTACGTTCACACACACATCTATGATTTTTCGCTATTTCAGGGTTGGTCCCACAGTAAAAGTTGTTCATAATGATAAGTTTATTGACCCCTTTTGGGTTCGAACAGGGTTTTGTTACATGCAGTAATATTGAGATCATTTTACTAGTTGACCCGGACAGAGTCGCAAGCAAAAGTATGTTGGCTAATACATGAACGAATCAACGCTATTTTCAGCAGCGAACCACATAATATTATGAAGTTATAATTAGCCAGAAAGTTATATGGAAGCCCAAGAGTTTGCTTTACAAAGAACATGACTTGAACTTCCTTGAAGTTTTAGTAAGTACTTATACTGCGGTATCCTTTGAAAACTATTGTACAGTCAACATCAAAAGTAACTGATGATTGTTTTCAGTTTCCAAACTGTTTTATCAATAAAAATTGCAAATATTTTTATTTTGTACCTACATCTCTCTCATCTCAGGGTATAAACATAATCTATACTAATATTAAAAAGCTGAAGCCGAAAAATTATTTTTGTATATGATAGCCAAATTCATGAAGAATAGTATAGGCTATTCAACATCACGCTACGACCCTTAGGAGCCGAGAAACGAGGCAAAACTGCGGGAAACAGCTAGTAGACTTAAAGACAATTATTTTCTCAAAAGATTTACAAAATCACTTACAAAGAAAATACAATATTTATAACATAAAACCTACTGAAGCAGTGGGCGGCAACTACTATGATAAATCAGGTTACATTTAGTTAAACTGGTTGACATTTGCACAGAGGTCATAAGAGGTCATTTGGTTGCATATGATCTCTCCTACATGCATTTAAGTCTTTGAACGCTGTATCGGCCACTGGTGACCGACAAACAATAAATTTTCTATTGTGTCTGGAGGCGTAGCGTTTAACCTTTTGAGCGCCATGGTCACATATACGTGACAAACGAAAACTGTCCCTGTAGGGCTAACATGCGCGCCGCGATAAATTTTGTCGACTGTCTTGTCTCGCTCTTACTCGTGCGATTATGAGACAAATGCACGATAAAAGCGTCGACAAAATTTTGTCGCGGCGCGCATGTTAGGCGCTCTGGACGCCAACGACACAAATACGTGACAGAAAAAGCGGGAAATTTATAGCTTGACGTACAGAGCACGGCGATGCGTTTATGCCGTAGCGTTCAAAAGGTTAAAGTGTTAAAGGATTACGGTCATATTACCAGTAACCCCGTATAGTAACTCTGTTAACTTTTGCCGCTGACCGTACCTGTTACTTATCACTAAACTTAGTTAATCCTAAAATTAGTCAAGTAATTCTCGCTTTTCCCTCATATTATCTGTTGGGACAAATCTGAGGGATCTTTGAGAAACTTGCACGTAGTTACTTGACCATTATTATGGGCAGTACCTTAAGGGATCGGGTAACTTAGGGAAGTTTTGTTATGGCGATGCTACTATGGGTACTATCTCAGATCATAGAAACAAGGAGATAATATGCCATCATAGCAAATTAGTACGGGAACAACTGTTCCCAATTTTTCGACACAATTGTACAAGCGCTCCTTGTGAATAAAAAGATCTCCCACACATTAAAAATTCCGCACACCTATCAATTTCAATCAATTCAATCTAACACTGTTAATCGTCACTCAACACTAGCACTAAACTAAAACACTGTATTTATATCATCGATCGTGCTCGGTTCGGCGCCAGCGTATACTTTTGTATCACGCTCAATATGACCAAACTAAAGTATCAAGCTCAATAGCGCCCTAATGGCACATCTCTCTTGTTTCTATGATCTGAGGGTACTACCTATATAGTTTTATGGCGTGCTGAGCCCCAATTTTGCTATTGTAATTGTGTAAGAATGGTGTCATAGTGACACCATAACTGTCAAAACCTAAGCGGTCATTGGCTTAGAGTAAAGCTGTCTTCAGACTACGCTATACTATATTGTATAGCATATGCTATATAGTATAGAGCGCCATACAAAGTCATACTATATAGTATATCACAGTGTGAACGTGTCCATAACAATGTATGGTGCGCGATATGGTCGTGCTATGAGCTATACCTATGCTATAATGCTGTATAGTATAGCGTAGTCTGAAATGAGCTAAGACTATCTCTTTCGTCATTAGTCAAAACGGTGTCATTGAGAGACCATTCTGACACGATTGTGAGAATTGCATTAGCAGAATTCTGCTATTGTAATTGTGGATAATGGTGTCATAACGGTCAAAACCTAAGCGGTCATTGGCTTAGAGTAAGACTGTCTCTTTCGTCATTGGTCAAAACGATGTCATTGAGAGACGATTCTGACACGATTGTGACAATTGCATTAGCAGACTTGGGGCGCTGCACATTTGATTCGGCAGTATTTGTTGAATAACAGCTGAGTTTGTTTTAGTGTTTCTTCTCAAAGGTAGTCATAGGAAACACCGACCTCGTCTATAAATAATAATAATATCAGCCCTGTATAGAAACTGTCCCACTGCTGGGCACGGGCCTCCTCTCAGAATGAGAGGGGATAGGCCATAGTCCACCACGCTGGCCATGTGCGGGTTGGCAGACTTCACACACCTTCAATAACTTTATGGAGAACTGGAGAGAATGCAGGTTTCCTCACGATGTTTTCCTTCACCGTTAAAGCAAGTGATAATTAATTTCTAATACGCACATGACTTCGAAAAGTCAGCGGTGCGTGCCTCGGGATCGAACTCGAACCATTCGCCGTGGGAGGCACATGGTTAAACCACTAGGCTATCACTAACTCTATCACTAACGACCTCGTCTAGCTTAAAAAAATGTTTTGACGTGTAAAAGTGTTATTTTTAACCTATTTACAAAATAAATATCATTTATCATTAATAAAGCCGACCCGAACATATTGTAATTAGTTCATTTCTTATGATTGTCAATTTGTTCTCATATAGCGATCTTTTTCTCCTAAATATCTTGGCAACGTGACAATTTAGGACATATTTGGAGATTTTTTGGTTGTTTTAGTTTCCTATAGGTACCTCCATACAAATTTCATCTGCGCCGCACTTAAAAATACAACAACATTGCGATGGGTGGCTAGACCACTAAGGTTCTATTCCCCTAAATTAAAAACTTATTTTAGTTATTAAATATGATGAGATTTTCAAAAACAACTGACATAGGCGGGGCGAACCTACGACCTCACCGTGGCATCGCTCTAACCAACTGAGTTACAGTGTCATGCCTGTATCTGTTGAAATTGGAAACCACTTTTTATGCCTCTTAAGAGCTTCGGTGACATCTACCGGAGATTACAGACTCTAACACAATGCCTCTAACTTTGCAGCTAGAAGGACATCGATACGATGTCACCATCACAATGTATATTTTTGCGAATTTTGAAAATGTTAAAGCCATGTTATGCTTATTTAAAGTCAAAGTCAAAGTCAAAAACATTTATTTCAATTAGACCATTTACAGGCACTTTTGAAATGTCAAACAATATTACAATAGTTGTCAGTCGGTTTGTCCGTTAGTTGAAGCTAGTTGTCCGTTCCAAAACGTAGATTCCTATGGAGAAGAACGGACAAGAAACTCCATGGTTACTCTTTTTCAATAAATTCTGTTACAATTTCTTTGATTACAGTCATGATGCCCTAATATGTGAGAACTATGTTTAGTAAGATACAAAATAATAATAATATCAACTAGACAAGTGAAAAAACATTGTTTAGGCAGTCAAGAGATGACCAGCACCAACTGACAGCGCCCGTTCACGGACATGACGTGCGCATCAGCACCGTTCAACTCAACCATTTTGGAGGGAATCGAACGATCCAATACACACGCCACCGTCAGCGGTACCTTTAAGCGAGCATGACATGCTCTCAACTGCCATACTATAGATAAGCTTAAAACTTAAATAGCTAGGTACTTAGGTTTAATGTTATTATTCTAATTATTGCAATAATTGCATTACTTAGGTACATTATTTCTAATAAGGAAAAAAGCCTTAAAAATCAGATACAAAAAAACCTGCCTCACCAAACAAAAACCCGTTATCTGATAAGAACTTTCATAAAAGCGTGTTGCACTTACTTAATGAACATTATCTCGACGTATCTTATCTACAATAGCATGGCGGGTGTATTTTAGAAGCCTTACTGAACCGAAAGGTCGATTATTTGCACAAAACTGCATGTTGCTTTTGCCCTTAGTTCGTGTGGTTAGTGTAACTGTTTTCCTCAAATCATAGAAACAAGGGAGATTGTCAAGGCGCTATTGAGCTTGACGCTTTAGTTTGGTCACATTGACCATAATTAAAACACGCTGGCGACCGCTGGGGACCGATTGCGATCGATGATATAAAATAATATAAATACAGTGTTTTAGTTTAGTGCTAGTGACGAATGATGAATAACAGTGTTAGATTGAGAATGTGAGATGTGTGGGAGAACTTTATATTATACTAGATTTTGCCCGCGACTCTGTCCGCGTGGACTACAGTGAGGTGACCAGTTTAAATGACCTCCGCAGTGTAGAGTGGCTAGTACTACCAAGAGGTCAAGCTGTATCTCTGGTTCCTCCCATCAGAATTAGATGAAACGTAGCTTAGATTTTAAGTTGGACCCCAAGCTATCGAACTGTGAAAACCACATTAAAATCCGTTCAGTACTTTTTGCGTGATGCGCGCACAAACAAACAAACAGACAAAAAATCTAAAAAAATCTTTTTGGGTATAGTTACGTCCCAGTACCTACCCTATCCCGACTATTTTTTCTGGAATATCTTTAATGTACAGACGCAGCTTGTTTACAATTTTATAATATAATAGATTCACTTGTAATAATGTCGCAAACTGTTCCAAAGTGGCGACAGTGGTTCCCGTACTAATTTGCTATGAGCCCATATCTCCTTTTTTCTATGATCTGAGGTGTTTTCATCTTTTAATTCTATAATCTATCATTCTTTCGTGCGTCGTGCAACGTGATTATGCTGCCATTTTTAACCGACTTCCAAAAAGGAGGAGGTTCTGCATTCGGTTGGTTTTTTTTTTTTTTTAGATTCTTTATTGGCTCGGGTTATAGTTGATATGACTATTACATACTTTTATAACTCAATCTTTCATAAGTAGCACGAAACTTTCAAAAGGGGAACTATATTTTCTGTCATCTAAGTTTAGATTGAGTCACCAATCTGCGATACCCTAATTAATATATCTATTCCCAAGAAATATATTAGTCATCATTTTAATCAAAACGGTCTCTAACTAAGAATCATCAAATTTATGTTAATTTGTAACTTAGTTCTGTGCTCAAAAAATTCGTTCTATCATCAAAATGATAGATCTGTCACCTAATAAATAGATGTATCACCTAATAAATAGATCAGTTCCATAATATTATGAAAAAATGCCTAATAGAGATTGGATTGGATTCAGAAAATCGGGTAGCATAAAAATAACATTAGGATCCAAGAGCGAGTGAAGCGAGCTCGGGAACTTGGGAACCCCGACACGGACAGGTTAAGTTCAAAGAGGTTGACGGGGGCTTCAGTGAGCGAGCAAAGCGAGCGAACGAAGCCCTCGTCAACCTCTTTGACCCCTCGTCAACCCCTTCGTGTTAGGTTACTTTTAACCTTGAAGACAGAAATAGGAGCGCCGCGCGGGGCTCCGTCGACCACCTTCCTTCTTTATTGCTGTAGATTTAAATTTCAGGTGAAATATTCGATAATTTATAATAATATTATTTTCTAGTGATAATAAATGAATTTTTAGGTAAACATTTTTGTATTGTTTGGTAATTCAATTTTAGTGACTTTTTTATTATTTTGATACCCAATACAATTATTAGATGATTGATATTATTTCCCAGTAATTCTTAATTAATATTAAGGTAAGCGTTTTGATATTATTTGGTGATTCAATTTAGGTGACAGATCTATTATTCTAGGAACAAACATGATTTATTAGATCACTGAAAATGCATTTATTAGGTAATTGATTAAATCATACCCTTTCAAAAGTACATGTTTTTTTTTGAACGACCGTCAAACCATACGTAAAACGTTCACCAAATTCACGTCAAAATCCTTTGTCGCATTGCATGCCAGTACGAGTTAGTCCACTGTGTGAATTTTGTTCCGAAAGGTCACCCACTCTTGTCAATTTGCTAGATAATTGAATTCTGACATGATAGTCTGCTAATCGATGTAGTAATTAGTGTCAAAGCACTTTGAGTCTAGGTTTGGCAAATTATGGAACGAAGGATCGATAAAAGTACTTTGTTACATCAACCTGGATTTTGGACTGAATATACAGGTTGTCCCACGGCTATGCCACATGGAGGGAAAGTAGTTTAAATATAAAGTTTTTTTAATTTAAGTATAATAATAATAAAAGTTTAAATAATAAAGTTAAGGTTCCTTTAAACAAAACATCCTATCTCAAGATAGGATGTTTTGTTTAAAGGAACCTTAACTTTATTTTTAAAATTAAGTAAAACTGCATTCAAAGAGTTTTAAAAAGTTGCTTGCTTCATCTCGGAATCGAACCAACCAAATATAAAAAAACCCGCCAAGTGCGAGTCGGACTCGCGCACCGAGGGTTCCGCATCATATTTGGACGTATAAAGTGAAAAAATCCAGACCGCATAACTAAGTTTGTTTGTGAAGGAATTTTGATGATTTTGAAAAAACTGTACTAGTTAGGAACATCGTTTTATTTTTGGTGCCATATTTGGGTCAATTCCTATCAACCCTAATTATTTCAGATTTTTCGCCCTGCAAACTTCGGAGATAAGGGGGGAGGAATGGTATTTTTTTGGACATTTTTCATCATAAGTCGAAAACTGTGAGATATAAAATAAAATGAAAATATATTTTGAAATGTGCAGATCAAGCCCTTTGATATGCCCTTTGATATATGTCACTTGACCTAGTAACCCCAATTTAAAATTTTGGACCCTCACTCCGGCCCCTTTTGCAATGAAAATAAAAATATTTTTGGATTTTTTTCATTTGCAATAAAGTTGAATAAGCATTCTTTATAACTGTTCCAAATTTCAAGTCGATAGCATAAGTAGTTGCTGAAATAAGCAGGTGTGACAGACAGACAGACAGACAGACAGACAGACAGACGAAGTCGCACCATAAGGGTTCCTTTTTACCATTTTGGTACGGAACCCTAAAAATGAACATCCTGTATTTTTATGATGCCCATAGAAAGGGTTAATTATAAGCATTAATTCTTTCTAAGAAACATAGTATCTTAAAGAAGTAGGTACTTCTAGTGGCGCCATCTATGAGCAGATGGCTCCACTTATGGTCCGGTGAAAGACGGACAACGAAGTGATTCTATAAGGGTTCCGTTTTTCCTTTTGAGGCACGGAACCCTAAAACGGTACCTCACAGAGTTATAAATAACTTTATCAACACTGTAACAATTTGTTCAAGAAAGTTTCTCTTTTCTAGAAACATGATATTAAACTCAGATCATAGAAACAAGAAGATATGCCATCATAGCAAATTAGTACGGGAACAACTGTTGACACTTTTAGAATATTTTTCGACACAATTACAAGCGCTCCTTGTGAATATAAAGATCTCCCACACATTAAAAATTCCGCACAACCTCAATCTAACACTGTTAATCGCAGGGACCGATTAATCAGGTTAAAAGGTTACCGGTTAAATCTCTAACCCATATTTTTGGTTAATCTTAATGCAGGGTAACCGGTTAACCCTTTAATACGGATACCGTTACCGGTTAATATTGCTGATTAACCCGAATGAAATAGAACAAAAATGAAAAAAAAAGGGACAAAAATGAACTCTATGCGTTAACCGGTTATTATTAGGCTGATTAACCCAGAATACGGATTAACCTTTATGCAAGGTTTTTCACCTAACCCAAAATAAATAACCTGGGTTAACCCCTATACGGGTGACCTTTTCGGTCCCTGGTTAATCGTCACTTAACACTAGCACTAAACTAAAACACTGTATTTATATCATCGATCGTGTTCGGTTCGTCGCCAGCGTGTACGTTTTTATTACGACCGTAATTAAACTAAATTCTAAAGCTCAATAGCGCCTTGGCACATCTCCCTTGTTTCTATGATCTGAGTATTAAACAAATCTTTATTGTTTCACCACGACTGCTAAGATTGTTAGAATGCTTGCCAAGTTACCAAGTACTTTAAATACTTAGTGGGTACTAAGACGGAGTGTGGATAGTGAAACTTAGGCAGGGCGAAGAACAAAGGGAAAAACCGGTCAAGTGCGAGTCAGGGGTCGTAGAAAGATTTATAGATAAAGGTCACAGAGGTGTTTGTTTCCTAAAAAGACGAACAAAATGGTGAGAAAAATGAACTTAAATAGTCAAAAATATGAACGACAATAGTCAGAAAAATGAACGATAATTAGGCGAAGATAATAAGTTCCATGGTGAAGAGCAGGCAATTCCATGGGTCCTTATTAGTGATTGCCAGGATCTGAAGATATTTGAACACAAATATTTGTGAAAATTAAAACTGTGACACGTAAACTCTGCAGCCTATCTATTCTGTATCGACGACGACATGCCACGTGATTTCACGGTGAGAACTGCAAATTTGTTTGCGAATGAGGGACGAGAATGTCCTTTAAACGTTCACAAACAAAACGTGTCGGCGTGTCGCGTACCGGCTCAAATACACCAAATCCGTCATCGTACGAACTTTGCTCGTACGATGACGGACGAACTCGGACGATTGAATCAAACACTTGTAAATCATAGAGAGCACGTACACCAACACGTCCGCCATCGGCCGACAAAATTGGACAAAATCGATCGTGTTGGTGAAGGCGCTCTCTACAATTTACAAGTGTTTGATTCAATCGTCCGAGTTCGTCCGTCATCGTACGAACTTTGCTCGTACGATGACGGATTTGGTGTATTTGAGCCGTACCAGAATAGACAGACAGAAGTAAATTGGTCAGAAGTTGACAATCGGTCCAAGCATCATTCTATCATAATGTCAATACATTGGCAAGAATTTCTCCCAGGATGGATTATACATTTCATCTTATTACTTTATTCCATTACTAAATTTTTTCAAAAAAAAAAACAATGCGATCAACGAACTCCACCAAATGTTACCAACTTAAAAACAAGTTGCCCCAAAAACTTTTTAACTGGCAACCCCAAGACGATCAAAGTTTGCGGCCCACAATTTTCGTCAGTGGCAACTTCGCACATTGCCTATCTCCTCTCAACGGTCGTTACGATAAGTTATAAAGTTCAAGCTTTGAATTGTTCGTATTTTAATCAAAGGCGCTTATTTTTGAACCTAAGTGTACTTGCTGTGATTTGACATCCAGCATGGATTTGTAGCGTTGAGTGAATGGAGTAAAGTTGATGACAAAAAATTTACCTATTCTATAGGCTAAGTTCATGCTTTTGGTATGGGTATTGCTTGAAAGTAAGCCATTGTTTGTTTTTAAATGTTCTCCAACACAAAAATAGGTAGGGCACACCCTCAGATCATTTCTCCCTCATACATTTATGTTCACATAACTCAACAAAATGTATGGAACAGCTGATTTTTTTTTCGCGATTTCTTGGTTAGTCCCAATAGTAAAAGTTGTTCATAATTATGAGTACAATGACCCCTTAAAATATTTCCACTGTTTAACCTGCCACCCTGTAGAATAGGCAGGCCATACGCCTGTTTGCCACGTAGTGTGAGGTCCTTGCTCGATTTAAATAAGGTCTCAGGTGCAACTCGGAGTTTGGATTTTTAGGGTTCCATACCCAAAGAGTACAACGGGACCCTATTACTAAGACTCCGCTATCCGTCCGTCTCTCTGTCCGTCTGTCACCAGGCTGTATCTTATGAACCGTGATAGTTAGACAGTTGAAATTTTCACAGATGATGTATTTTTGTTGCCGCTATAACAACAAATACTAAAAAACAAAATAAATATTTAAGGGGGCTCCGATACAACAAATGTGTTTTTTTTGCCGTTTTTATAGATGTACGAAACACTTCGTGCGCGAGTCCGACTCGCACTTGGCCGGTTTTTTTGGTAATGGTAATATGCCAAAAATATAAGTGTATGCTCAGCCTAAAAATATGTATACACTCAACAAAATTTGAACGCGAATATCTGATAGAGTATCCCAGAAATATGATACAATTCATTCACAATTTAAGTACTACCTACGTGTTTGAAGGAAACTGATATTGAGTTTCAGTAAGTGTGTACATTTTTTAGATGCTGACTACTACTTAATTTATAATATCTTTGACGTAGAACGCATCATCGCTTAACATTTGGCGAGACGGCGATCAAACACAAGCCTATTATTAAAAAAGCTACACATGTGCCTACAGGCTGATGTTATAGGAACGGTTAGGACAAGGGTTTACTTAACAAAACAAAACTACCCTCATTTAATATTAGTTCTCAACATTTCCGGTAACCCTACAAGGGTAGCGAAGAATGTCTGTCGTTACGTGTAACATACTGATTTCAGCCCCATCTGGGTTGAAGGAAACCGACCCCAACGTAACTTAGAAAAAGTAAAGGGTTAACTTTATGGGGGTTTAAAAAATACAATGGTAAGGGTGAATTTTTGGAGGATGTTTAGTGAATTCTGCTGTCACCGATTCGTTAAAAAGTTTTAAACTTTCGCACGAAATATATAAAGCTGGGTGGCTCAGGTAAATTACGTGATATCAGTTATTAAACGCTTTTTATAAAATACTTCAAACAAGTTATTTTTAAAATTTCAAAAATACGAAGATTTCTCTTTAATCCAATTACGTACAAATACAAATAAAAAATGAATTTAATAACTCTTGAAATTCTCGATCACACCAAACTAATTTCATATCTGTACCGACATACACAATCTGAAGCCCAGCGTTCTATGAGCGTCTGCCGTGTCCTTTTAGATTATTTCAAGGTTTACTGTTCACTTATTATATTTCTCGTCGGAAGCTTATAATATGGAGAAGAAGAGTAATTATCCTGTAAGCTAGCTCTCCGTTTCTCAGAAATATTCACTTGGTAAAAACTAAATGGCTAATAATTGAATTTCATTTGAATTCCTAAGACTTGAGGCAAAAATATTTTCTGTAAGTATTATACAAAATGCTAATTAAGTTATTAACATTAAATGATACCACGTATAGGTACTGGTCTAAAATTCAGTTGCAAGATTTGGCCTCATACACACACGGCAAGTTAAATATAAGCTTGTAAAAAAATTGTGGCGTTTTGACTGATTACAAAAATGTACTCAAATTAGTTTTTAATTACAATAAATTACCATCCGTCGTTTTTCGCTATAATTTTCCATTAATTAATAAATTACAGGGTGAATATTTCAACGTAGCTATAATTAAATCACCTTCAGCATTCTTTGCGAGTTGAATAAATCACAAAGACGTATGCTGATTAAAAACTGTTTGGAATACTAAACTAGGTGAGGCACGCAGTTTCACTTGTATTTATGGGATATAGTGAATCTAGTTCCCTGAAAAATCATAACATAACTTCACACCTATATTCTCTACAGGCTTTTTAGGGTTCCGTACCAAAATGGTAAAAAAGGAACCCTTATGGTGCGACTTCGTCTGTCTGTCTGTCTGTCACACCTGCTTATTTCTGCAAGTACTAATGCTATCGACTTGAAATTTGGAACAGTTCAGAACATATCATATGAAAGGGTTTTTGCACATTTGAAAATATATTTTTATTTTATTTTATGTCTCACAGTTTTCGACATATGATGAAAAATGTCTGAAAAAATACCATTTCCCCCCCCTTATCTCCGAAGTTTACGAAGCCAAAAATCTGAAATAATAAGAGTATTAGATTAGATAGGAATTAACCCAAATATTGTACCAAAAATAAAACGATGTTCCTAACTGGTACAGTTTTTTCAAAATCATCAAAACTCCTTCACAAACAAACTTAGTTATGCGGTCCGGTTTTTTTCACTTTACACGTCCAAAAATGATACAGAACCCTCGGTGCGCGAGTACGACTCGCACTTGGCCAGTTTTTTTTATTTTTGGTAATAGGTTTGCATATGGCAGCCATCTCGCCTGATGTTAATCGATGATGCGGTCTACGATGGAGCACGCTTGCCTAGAAGAAACCGATTCACTCGTGACTTGAAGACACCCAGATTGTAACTGTCGGGGAACACCCACTCGGGCAGCGCATTCCACTGTTTGGCAGTTTTCACAATGAAAGTGGAATCAAAGGGCTGCGTTCGGGTTTTTGGAATATCAACCATGAACCGATGGTGCTTTTTCGTGCTTCTGGCTGTCCGATAGAAGAAAGGGCAGGAGGGAATTAGATCATGCAGATCTGAAGCACAATCTCCAAGCTCTCCATATCACACCTACATTTCGTCATGTTTAAGTCGCATGTACTAGTACTATGTATAATCTACTAGCTGCAACCCGGGACTTCAATCCGGTTGCTCGACTCCAAAGGGTTGTAGCAGTTTCATCCCCGTTGCTCAGCTCCTAAGGGTCGTAGCGTCATCTTAAATAACCTATGCTATTTCTTATGTATCTGGCTATCACATACAAAAAAAAAAATCGAATCCGACCGGTAGTTCCAGAGATTAGCGCGTTTAAACAAACTCTTTAGCTTCATAGTATTAGTATAGATTTCTATGGGATAGGGTGTGAGCCTATTGCCATTAACCGGACACAAATCCAGACAATAGTTGTCAGTCAGTTTGTCCGTTAGTTGAAGCTAGTTGCCCATTCCAAAACGTAGATTCCTATAGAAAATACAAGAAACTCCATGGTAGTACTCTTTTTCAATAAATTCAACTACAATTTCGTTGATTACAGTGATGCCATAATTATTGGCGTGCCTACAGGGCAAGCCCGAGGGTATTTCGCGTAATTTTTCATGATTGTAAGTGTTTTTTATTGTACGCTACTCACATTCATGAAAACTTTAGAGATATACCCTCGGGCTTGCCCTGTAGGCATGCCACTGGCCATAATATGTGAGAAAATTGTAAGGTACGGTATTTTAAAAACTCTAGGATGATAAAAACGTCACTCAGAAACCTTCACTCAAAGACCTAAAGGGGAGCGCAACATTACATTATTCGAGTTCGACCTCCGATTTTTTTTGTAGTTTTGACGAGGGTGTGACAGAAAGACAGACGGACATGACGAAACTATAATTCTTAGTTTTTAAGGCACGTGAATAAGTAATTTGTAACTTGTCAATCTGTCAAGATTCGCCCGAATTGGCTCTACAGCCTCGAGAACTGCCAATTTCTTTGCGAACGTTTGAGTGAGAATCTCACCGTGACATTTTCTTTCAAATATTCGCAAGCAAATTGGCAGTTCTCGCGGTGTGTCGGTACAAAATCCACAGAATCCAAGTTTGGTCATTAGTGCGCAACTTTAGGGTTTCGTCAATAATAGTGCTGAAGCCTTTTTATTTATTCATACGTATGAATAAATGAAAAGGACGTCAGCACTATTTCTTAGTCTTTGGAAATAGATTTGGGATTTCTAGACACGTTAAGTTCAACTTGAATATATTATACCTTTCGGTCGAGACCTCAGATCATAGAAACAAGGAGATATGCCATCATAGCAAATTAGTACCGGAACAACTGATGCCACTTTTAGTACATTTTTCGACACAATTACGTGCATAATTAAGCGCTCCTTGTGAATAAAAAGATCTCCCACGCATTGAACATTCCGCACACCCTCAATCTAACACTGTTAATCGTCACTCAACACTAGCACTAAACTAAAACACTGTATTTATACCATCGATCGTGTTCGGTTCGTCGCCAGTGCGTACGTTTTTAATATGAGCAATTTGCTCAAGATCAGGCATCAAGCTCGATAGCGCCTTGGCACATCTCCTTGTTTCTATGATCTGAGGTCGAGACCCTGTGTGGGGAAACTGAATAAAAAATTAGACACGTTTCGGATTGCGATACGGACTAAGAAGTTTTTTTATTAGGGTTCTTAGGACTTCTTTTAGTTACGTCATGTATGTACCATATTTGTATATTATTAAATTGAATGTAAGCTATTAGGCGATTCGCACACTGCACCGCATCACGCAGCGTAGCGCGGGAGTGCGTGATCTTACGTTGTTTGTGAGTACCTGTATTTGTATAGAAATCACGCATGGTACAACACACTGAAAACGCATTCACGCGCGCGGCTTTTGTTTCGCCGCCACGCACCCCGCAGCGTAGCGCGGGGCGGTGTGTGATTCGCCTAAAACTTAATGTAACCATGCAATTATGCACAGCAAAAAGTGGCATGTGGTAATAAATTCACGCTATTGCTGTTATTGCATGTGTTTAACGCTGAGTTGCAGAAAAGGTCATTAAGTTTTAAAGGAGACTTCAACGATAGAAATTGTATGGTTAATGCTTCCTTTAAAATTTAATTATCTTTCTGCAACTGACTGTAAGGGCGGGTTGCTTCAAACCATCTGTATTCGTAAGTCAGTACGTAATCATTAAGTCAGTATGAAATTGTCGTACAAGCCGCCATATTTGACGGTTACAGATACGTAACTGTAAGTTGAAACAACATGGCCTTAGTCACTTAAATTAAAAAAGTTAAAACCTCCTTGAATAAAAAAAAATCTCAATAGTTTTTTTTTTTATTTCTATAACCCATTTCATGGCCATAAAAGATCACAGAACAACATTTCTTCAAAGGTAAACTTAGACACGGATAGATAGCCATTCAGACGGCTATCTAAGGGTTAATGTAGTGGAACGTTCCGAACGAACGATCAAAAGTAACATTGATATATATACTCACTTTAAAAATACTCGGGAAGATTTATCATTCCTGAGAAAATGTCAGAACCATCTGTTATACCTATGGTCATGATTGATGTGGATGTTTGGCGAATCACACACCGCCCCGCGCTGCGGGGTGCGCGGCGACGGAACAAAAGCCCCGCGCGTGAATACGTTTTCAGTGTGTTGCACTACGCGTGATTTCTATACAAATACCTACAGGTACTTGCAAACAACCGAAGATCACGCACTCCCGCGCTACGCTGCGTGATGCGGTGCAGTGTGCGAATCGCCTTTGTGTTAGTATATTGGAAAACGAATAGTTATTAAAAATAATGGTACTTTTTAACCCCCGACTTTGAAAAACGAAGTGTTATAAGTTTGACGCTTATGTCTGTTTGTGGCGTCGTAGCTTCTAAAAGGATGAACCGATTGCAATGCGGTTTTCTTTAATTGAAAGCCACTTTAATTGTTATGGTTTAAATCTATATTTGATGAAAATCTGTTTAGCTGTTTAAAAGTTATGGCGCTCTTCTCCTAATTAATGCGATAATTTTATGAAAATAATATTATACTCGTATATTTATTATACCTTAAGATTTATATTTACAATAATTTTAGCAGTATTAAAATTAAAAAAAAACTACAGCTACAGTAAAACTCAAATAAAAAAAAAACCCGCTGACACATAAAACTAACTCTTAAAAAGTAAAAAAGAACAGTTTCAAATGATTATTGTCCATTAATATTTTAGCACTTAATAATTTGAACTATTTATTTTGTTACAAGTCACATAAACATTCCAACATTATAACAATTTATTACACAATATGTGTAACAAAGGAGACGCTCAGTATTTCCTGTGCTAATGCACAGCACTGATTTTCAGCTGGCGTCTTGATTTTCAGCTGTCAACAATCAAAAGGACATTGGCAGTTTTGGGCTTGATATGGTACAGTAATAAAAGCTTAACCAAAAATAACAATATATTCTAATTGTTCTTTGCTTAATTTATCTTAGAGATTAAGAATTGAAATTAAAAATCGAAATAAATAAGAAATAAAATTATTATACCGTTGACATTTTGAAAAAACCAATAAAACAAAAACGGGTGCATGCTGGCTGGCGCGTGCCTCCACAGAATATCATGTCGACAGTAACTAAAACCTTTGAATTGAGAACTCATTAGTCGCGCTGTACTTCATTGGATCATTCACACCATACTTAACCTCACTGTCACAAAAACGATAATTTATCTTTAATCCAATTACGTACAAAAACAAATAAAAAATGAATTTAAATACTCTTGAAATATTCGATCACACCAAACTAATTTCATATCTGTACACAATCTGAAGCCCAGCGTTCTATGGGCGTCTGCCGTGTCCTGTATCATCACTTATCTTTTAGCAATCAACATTTATCGTTTCGAGGACCCTTTAGACTTCCATTGTTTACATTTTGTCTCAATGGCAGTTGAATATAGTATAGTCCAAATTATAATTAATACAGACATTTTACTTATCTAATCTATCTGTTTTGTAATCTGTGGGCTTTTGTTCTATCTCTGACGTCATCAGGTAGGCTTTTCTCACTGAACAAATGTACAATATCTAATGCTAATGTCGAATTAGGTTTTTACAAAGCTTGTAAAAAATGTTAAAGCAAAGTAGGAACGAAGGAAGTGAGGAGAAAAGATGGAAGGAAGGATAAAAGAAAGGAATAAAGATAGGAGGAAGGTAGGAGGGAGATATGGAAGGAAGAGGGGAGGGAGGAAGGAAGGAAAGACGGAAAGAAGGAAGGGCTTGTGTAGATCTAGGTTCCGGCAGGCGAAAAGTCAAGCCTATGATTGTGATAAATACGTAGGTATCAGTGGCGAATGGTGAGGGGAAGCTGGTACAATAAAATAGTAACAAAATTATAAATAATCCGTTTTACTTAAACATACACATTCGTCTATTCAAAATATGTAAATACAATGAATAAACAATAGGTAAAACATAACTACAATGGAATTATAATATTTATTGTACCGGCTTCCCCTCACCCTTCGCCACTGGTAGGTATATAAATTCTTCATCTCACTCCACTTTCATAGTAATGAAAACAAAAGAGATGCACAGTTGCACACATCACAATTATGTTTTAAAGGACGTCGGCAGTGTTGGGCTTGATCTGGTACAGTGATAAAAGCTTAACCAAAAATAAAAATATATTTTAATTGTTCTTTGCCTAATTTATCTTAGAGATTAAGAATTGAAATAAAAAATCGAAATAAATAAGAAATAAAATGATTATGGCGTTGACATTTTGAAAAAAACAATAAAACAAAAACGGGTGCACGCGCCCTGGCGCGTGCCTCCATAGAGTTATCATGTCGACAGCAACTAAAACCTTTGAATTGAGAACTCATTAGTCGGGCTGTACTTCATTGGATCATTCACACCATACTTAACCTCATTGTCACAAATACGAAGATTTCTCTTTAACCCAATTACGTACAAAAACAAATAAAAAATGAATTTAAGTACTCTTGAAATACTCGATCACACCAAACTAATTTCGTATTTGTACCGACTTACACAATCTGAAGCCCAGCGTTCTATGGGCGTCTGCCGTGTCCTTTTTTAACAAACATGTAAAGGGTTGACAGCTGTTTCATGTTTATTTTGTTGACTAAAACATCAACTTTACTTAGGACATGTCCATCCAGATTTTAGATATTCCTTTGTGCTGCGTACTCTTTGTTTAGGGTCAAAGGTAGGAGCTAAAATAGAAAGACAATAGAGAGAGTACGGGCTTTATCTGTCATGTAGGTTTATCTGTGGTCGTGTTTGTGTTGTCCTCAGATCACAGAAACAAGGAGATATGCCATCATAGCAAATTAGTACGGGCACAACTGATGCCACTTTTAGTACATTTTACGACACAATTACGCGCATAATTAAGCGCTCCTTGTGAATAAAAAGATCTCCCGCGAATTGAACATTCCGCACACCCTCAATCTAACACTGTTAATCGTCACTCAACACTAGCACTAAACTAAAACACTGTATTTATACTATCGATCGTGTTCGGTTCGTCGCCAGCGCGTACGTTTATAATATGAGCAATTTGCTCAAGATCAGGCATCAAGCTCGATAGCGCCTTGGCACATCTCCTTGTTTCTATGATCTGAGGTGTTGTCATAAAGGTCAAAGAGTTAAATACTAGTTGCTCTAGGAAAAGCAAAATGGCCGATGGCCGATACAGTGCGATGTTGCTTTGTTTGATTTGATATTTTTTCCGTACCTCAAAATGAAAAATGGAACCCTTATAGCAGGGCTTCTTAACCTGGGGTCCATAGCCAACCTGCTTAATATCGTATATTATGATAATAATTACAGTTCTACCTAATAAAAAAAGGTTTTTGAATTCCTTTGTTTTCTTTCCGAACAATTTATTAATGGTTGGTGGGATTTTTGAAATTTAGAAAGTGGTCCATAACTACAATTAGGTTAAGAAACCCTGCCTTATAGGATCACTTTGTTGTCCGTCTGTTCGTATGTTAAGACCTCAGATCATAGAAACAAGGAGATATGCCATCATAGCAAATTAGTACCGGAACAACTGATGCCACATTTAGTACATTTTACGACACAATTACGCGCATAATTAAGCGCTCCTTATGAATAAAAAAATCTGCCACGCATTAAACATTCCGCACACCCTCAATCTAACACACTATTCGTCACTGAACATTAGCACTAAACTAAAACACTGTATTTATACCATCGATCGTGTTCGGTTCGTCGCCAGCGCGTACGTTTTTAATAAGAGCAATTTGCTCAAGATCAGGCATCAAGCTCGATAGCGCCTTGGCACACCTCCCTTGTTTCTATGATCTGAGGTTAAGACCCTTAACGGGTGGAGGCATCTGCTCATAGATGGCCACCATTGTCGTATAGAAACCATAAATAAGACAATGATCGTACTTTCTTTTTGAATAACCCTTTGCTACCCCAAAGGCGTGTTATCGTAGCTTCAACTAAAGGTCATAGACAAGCGGAGTTTACATGTTATGACTTTATGACACATAGATCGATAGTGATGTGAAAATATTTGTAATTTTTTTAAGTGGTGATTTTTTTTACCCGTCTGCTACGATGTTTTCTATGTTATGCCAAGGTGCTACTGAGCTCGATGCTTTGACAATATGATCAATGTTTATCATATTGCCAATGGACAGTACGCGATCGATGATTTACAGGTTTTAGATTGGTGTGCGTGACGAATACCGTATTAGATTGATATAGAGTGTGCGGCATTTTGCATGTGTGGGAGATTTCTATACAGGGTGGCAGGTTAGACAGTGGAAATATTTTAAGGTGTCATTGTACTCATCATCATGAACAACTTTTACTATGGGACCAAACCTGAAAACGCGAAAAAAAATCAGCTGTTCCATACATTTATGTTCACAAAACTCAACAAAATGTATGGTATGTATTAAAATATTTCCACTGTGTAACCTGCCACCCTGTATTTACAAATAAGTGTTTGTAGTTGCAATGCACACTGTTTTAGAAGTAGCGACAGCGGTTCCAGGTACTAATTTGCTGTGATAACACATTTTTTTCTTAGGTAATTACTCAAGCTTTTCAAGTCAACTAATTTTTACTCCATCACTAGTTGAACCAAAAATTAGCGCCTCTAGGGACACATTTGCTTCTAACCTTGGAGTTTATCAAAGCAATGTTGCAGCATATTAATTTTAATACAAGGTCATGTCACCCTGTATGGTGTCGCATATATATTTAATACAAGGTCACGTCATGTTTGTTAAAAAATATGGAGTAGGTATGTAATTTTTTTTTTGACGTAAGTACAGTCAGTGTCCCACATTGTGTGACCCCTCTCAGAATCTTACTATTTCTAAGAGGGGTCAGAAAATGTGGGGCACTGACTGTACTAACACGAGTAATTTATATGCCTTACTTGTTTTTTAGGAGAATATTTATGATGGAAATTATATGGCTGCTTTCATTGTGTTTTTTGAGATTGAGTCTCGGAAAATGAATGAATGTACGGAACAAATATTAATAGACACTACACGAGTAACGATACAATGCTAGCCACACTTAGCTCAAATTTAGACTTGCACAAACAACCTCCCCACACAAGTTATGATTATGAGGGAAGCATTTGTACTTAAGTATTTTGGCTTGTACAAGACCATTTTGTCAGGCCTGCACGCTTAGCATGAGCACTATAGAAACAAATGGTTTTGTTGACGGAAGAATAGAAAAAATGTCAGATTATAGAAAGATTTCTACCTAAATCGGTAGAAATCTTTCAACAATCTGTCTTTTTTTTTTCGTTTGTATAGCCTATCTACCACCTACTACATAATGATGTACATCTTAAAATATTTCGAGTGTAAAGGGTAGGACTTCAGATCATAGATACAAGGAGATATGCCATCATAGCAAATTAGTACGGGAACAACTGTTCCCACTTTTAGTCCATTTTTCGACACAATTACAAGCGCTCCTTGTGATTAAAAAGATCTCCCACACATTAAAAATTCCGCACACCCTCAATCTAACACTGTTAATCGTCACTCAACACTAGCACTAAACTTAAACACTGTATTTATATCATCGATCGTGTTCGGTTCGTCGCCAGCGTGTACTTTTGTACTGCGCTAAAAATGACCAAACTAAAGTATCAAGCTCAATAGCGCCTTGGCACATCTTCCTTGTTTCTATGATCTGAGGGTAGACCCTATACAGGGTGGCAGGTTAAGGCAAAAAAGAAATCAGCTGTCCCATACATTTATGTTCATAAAACTTAACAAAATGTATGGAACATCTGATTATTTTTCGCGTTTTCGGGGTTGGTCCCATAGTAAAAGTTGTTCATAATGATGAGTACAATGACCCCTTAAAATATTTTCACTGTCTAACCTGCCACCCTGTATAAATAGGTAAAGGTAAACAATAAACTTAGTTCTTCTAAACTACACAATATATTTTAATGCAGTTTTCACCATCACCTAGTCTTCGAGAATTTATTTGGAAGGTTTACCTATTATGTGTTTAATACGTAAATATTTTAAAACTTAGATACAGCACACAAATCTCGATGTTTTGACATATCGCCACATCAGTACCCCGATCATGAGTTTTTTTGACGTGTAGTATCGCTAACGTAAGCATATTTTGAATTGAAAATACACGTTTGTTACACAATATTTGTATAAATTAAATACTTAATTAATTACTCTGTATTTTTTAAAATGTGCAACTTGTATAAAATTTTATCAAAATGTTCCAGGACTGCTGTATTTTAAATTCAAAATATGCTTACGTTAACGAAACTATACGTCAAAAAACTCATGATAGGGGTACAGTAGATTGCACCCGTAAACGTAGGGAAGGATCTCTAGTTACATTACATAAAAGACAGTTTTCAATTCTTCCTGCTAAAGAGCTGAAGCAAACACAATCATGTACCTACCTAAGTATGAGAATCTAGAAAATTCTTTGAGTACCACGAAGTTCTATAAGAATTCCGCTCTCAATAGTTTTCGAGTAATACGTAGTAGGGTGGCCAATTTCTTGTTCAAATATAGGATATTTTTGGGTAATTATTTTTTTGTTGTTTTTTTTTATGAATGTAGATGTGTGCTAGATCAACGAAGCTGTCGCTAAGCGTAGGGTCCTGGGTTCGATCATAGGGCCAGGCAAAGTAGTTATTGAGTTTTCCTTTGGCAATTAGTAACGGCCCAAAGTCTAGATTTGTGCCCGGCAATAGACTCGCCCTCTATAAGGATCTTAAAACTAAAAGGTGGGTGTACTAATACATCGCTGCCTAACCCGTTGGAAAATACAGGCGTGATTAGGGAAAATACAGGTGTTATGATTTATTTAGTAAACATTAATATCAAATTGATTTGTCAATTAGATATTATGATGTTTACTAAATAATAATAAAAACACTATACTCTCCTTTTGGACTTCACCGCAGTCGGGTAAAAAAAGAATAATGAGAAAAAAAAAAATATAAAAAAATATGTTTTTTTTATTACTATTTTTACATTTACTTTCATCCTGTATATTTATTTGTTTGTGAAGAAAAACGTTATTCCCATAATATAAATAAAACCGGTCTTTTGTTAGTGCTCACTTTCCAAATGAGAAGGTCTGAAGATTGCTTAGGCATTTCTTTTTGTTCTCATTTATTCATCTTGTAAGTGCGGGGCCCAAGTTTCTCTAGCAAATAATTCATGATTGGCATTGCCTCGTAAATTTTATAGTGATGTCTGGCCATCTGTGTCCCACCCGCTATAAATATTGAAAATTTGTTTTTTATCTTGCTGCGAAAATACTGAAAAAATTGTTTGGTAAGCAAAATTGTTAGAGGAAAGGACACGTCAGACGCCCATAGAACGCTGGGTTTCAGATTGTGTATGTCGGTACAGATATGAAATTAGTTTGGTATGATCGAGTATTTCAAGAGTATTTAAATTCATTTTTTATTTGTTTTTGTACGTAATTGGATTAAAGAGAAATTATCGTATTTGTGACAGTGAGGTTAAGTATGGTGTGAATGATCCAATGAAGTACAGCGCGACTAATGAGTTCTCAATTCAAAGGTTTTAGTTGCTGTCGACATTATATTCTGCGGAGGCACGCGCCAGCCAGCATGCACCCGTTTTTGTTTTATTGATTTTTTCAAAATGTCAACGGCATAATCATTTTATTTCTTATTTATTTCGATTTTTGATTTCAATTCTTAATCTCTAAGATAAAGTAAGGAACAATTAAAATATATTGTTATTTTTGGTTAAGCTTTTATTACTGTACCATATCAAGCCCAAAACTGCCAATGTCCTTTATGCAGGCGTCGTCAGTTGTTTTTTAAAACGTATGTTTTTTTTTCCGGTCACGGTATTTAAGTATATAGGTCTTTTTTTATTTTTCAGTAGTAATATAAAAAAAATACTTTGATTTTGCAAAAAATCAAGAGTTAGTTTCTTATACTGAATAATAGAAGTGAATAATAATCCATTTTTTTTTTAAATGAATATTCAATAATTTTATTTACCTATCACTTTGATGTTTGTTTTAATTTATTTCGATCGTATAATTTAAGAATTAATATTCTAATTTAAATAAGTATAGTTTTTTTTATTCGTTTGAGTTCAGGTTCAAACAAAATTAAATAAATATTGTAACTCAAATAAAAAAGAAAGAAATCTTTATTTTATATAAAATATAATTCTTGAAAGCCACCTAAATAAATTCAAATAACATAGGTACCTCGTTATCGTTGTGATAAATTAATTTCATAGATAACAGTTTCTATAAATAAAATATCAGATTGAAACCTGATATTTTTATTTTAACATAAAATCAATTTAGTAGGCATTTTAAGTTAAAAGAAAAAAAACATTTTCTCTTTGTGCTCCGTATTTCAGGAGCTAATAATGGTTGGACAGATTTATCAGGCCCTGTCGTTTAATAAAATTTACAATTTTATAATTTCAAAGAAAACCCTCTTCATTGAGCTTCCGTTTGCTGTACAAATGAAATCGCTTTAAAATTAATGAAATATTTTAATAAAAAAAATGTGTTTAGTTTTTTTTTCTTTGTATTGAAGTGATTTTTACAATGTTCTAGAGAGTTAGTTAATTTATAAAAATAATATTAATCGGCCTTTCAACCTATTACGTAACTATAGGGTGAATAATGTTTAGTACCCCAGAAATCAGCACATATGGTCACATTACAAACACCGGTCATCCCCTTTCGACCTAAATTCTGCGCCGCTGTCGGATCTATAATACGGCAAATATGTTACAATAGAATATGACGATCTTATACTGGGTTACTGGTGAAATTGATATTTTTGTACAGAATAGTTGATTTTTTACCCGAAAATAATGTCATCCAAGTAAACGATATTACAGGTCTCCCAAAGTGATAATGCGCATAGAAATCTTCGTCACTGTTCGACAACGGTCGTATTCCCCGAGCGTCGAAGACGATATGTATATAGAGTGGTTATGTGAATTTTCTTCATGCATAATTTAGTAGAATTATGTATTTTGTGCTGATAGATAGATAGAAAGAGACAATTAGCGAAGATCTGCATGCGCATTATTAATTTGGGAATACTGTACGATATTTTTCACAGCAAAAAGTGGTATGTGGTTTCGATTAGTGGTAATGTATTCACGCTATTGCTGTAATCGGGTGTGTTTAAGTCACCCAAAATTGAAAACTACAAAAAGTAAAAAAAAAAGAAGACTGCCTTCAAAACGAAAAAAATAATGTTGAAAGTCGGTGCCAAATCAAACATAAGCTAAAATCAAAGGCATCGACTTCCAAAACTGTTTGGACACGACATTGCATAATATGCATGCATAATCGGCCTATAATGTTACCACTGCTGGGACAGAGGCCTCCTCTCTTATGAGAGGGAGTGGGCCGTAGTCCACCACGCGGGCCCAGTGCGGGTTGGTGGACGTCACATATCTTCGAATTTTTGGTTCTAGGACATGCCGGTTTCCTTACGATGTTTTCCTTCACCGTTAAGCAAGTGATAATTAATTTCTAATACGCACATGACTTCGAAAAGTCAGCGGTGCGTGCCTCGGGATCGAACTCGAACCATTCGCCGTGGGAGGCACATGGTTAAACCACCAAGCTATCAGTGCTACGACACGACATTATTTTGATCTGTTTTTGATGGAACTACAGTTGATAAAGAATTTAAATACAATAACGCTTGGTTTATTATTGCAGTCGACTAATAATAAAAAGTTTCATTTTAATTTTAAGTTTCATCTAGTAAGTTGACACCTAAATGCTTTTTACTGCGTAATTCGATAAGGAGCATGTACTTAAACTTAATAAGTTTACTGAAAATTTAATTTTGCTCATAAAGTTTCGTAACTAAAATTAAACTTGGCTTGAACTAATTTAATTTCATTTTAAGCTTCAAACGTCAGTTTAATAAAATTATAACTTAACTTTAAAGTCTGTAGACAGATAAATAGGTTGCTTTTAATTGATTGAATATACTATTTTATTACTATAACTAGCTTTTGCCCGCGGCTTCGCTCGCGTTAAAGACACGTAGCGCCATCTAGCGTCCTAGAGCAATTGTGACCGCTGAAAGTTATTGTTCTCTCCCTCGGAAATAGTGCTTTTTTTGGATGAAAGGTTATGGTATGTCCCTATGTCCTTTTCTGTACCCCTGACAACGTATATGCAAAATTTCATGTTGATCGGTTTAGTAGTTTCGGCGTGAAAATGTAACAAACAATACTTTCGCATGATTATAATATTATAGTTAGGAAGTTAGGATTAGGATTATAGCTATATAAAGGCACAGCAAAACCTCTTTTTAAAGGGTCGATAACGCGTATGTGATACTTGGTGTTGCAAGCGTTTCATAATTGTCGTCTAAAAAATTAAAAGTCCGTTAAATTCATGCGTTCTATTGTTTAATCGATTCCTGGAGTTTCTTTTTTAAATTTGGGAGCCTTCTATAATTTGGTGACAGATTCTGAGAGAATTCCGGAAGAGTTGGCAACCCTATTTATGTACAACAGTATGGCTCTAAACATTTATTTCGTAGTTTTAATGGCCAGTATGCCAGTTTTCAAAAAACCTACCCGCTAAGATTCATACAAATTGGTTGAAAACTGTAAATTTTACGAAGGTGTGACAGACGGACAAACAGAGATGTCAAAACTACCTGATAAAAGTTTCTACTTTGACTGCGGAACTCTAACCATTAATCGCCAGTATAAGTCATTAGGAATCGGTAATTAGTCGTAATTAAAGACCCCCAGGGGAAAGATAGGGGTGAAAAAACGTCTTTTTTTCTGTAGATTGGTGGCCCAAATTGCGAACAACACTGCTTTGCCGGTAAATCCATGACTAAGCACAAAAATCGGGACAAGTGCGTCTAGGGCCTGCGCCCTGAGGGTTCCGTACAAACTTAATTATGTATGTTGTAAAATCGCGTACTGAGGAATTTATAACGCTAGGTCAGCACCCCGAAGCGGCGAACTCTAGTACTAATTGGTCAAGCAGCTTGTCAAACATACTGTAGATTTATCGATAGCAAGACAATGGTTCAACTATGTTCTTAAAGATGGCGTTGTTACTATAAAAATATGTGACATAAAGCCGTATCTTTTTATTACGATGACTTCAGATCACAAAAACAAGGGAGATGTGCCAAGGCGCTATTGAGCTTGATCCTGTAGTTTGATCACGTTGATCGTGATGAAAAAAGTACACGCTGGCGACGAACCAAACACGATCGATGATATAAATACAGTGTTTTAGTTTAGTGCTAGTGTTGAGTGACGATTAACAGTGTTAGATTGAAGGTGTGTGGAATTTTTAATGTGTGGGAGATCGTTTAATCACAAGGAGTGCTTGTAATTGTGTCGAAAAATGTACTAAAAGTGGCAACAGTTGTTCCCGTACTAATTTGCTATAATTGGCATATTTCCTCGTTTCTATGATCTGAGGCGTTGATATAAAAGCGTGATTTTTTACATCTCCAAGGAATCGTAGACCTCAGTATTTGATGTTAATTTCAATTTGATACTTCTACGCGTTCCGTTTTTCGTTTTGAGGCACGGAACCCTAAAAATGACAAAAGAAAATAAAATTCCCGCAATTCACCTTTTTACATACAAAGTGTGTTTTTTCTCAACCCCTCTGATTATAAGGAAGGGTTTCAGCAAACAATAGACTTAAAAGGGGAGAATATTACAAATGATCCGTCTTTTTTACCGACTTCAAAAAGAAGGAGGTTTTTAATTCGAATGTATTTTTTTTACTTGTTACGCGATAACTTCGTCGGTTATGAATCGATTTGAATTATTATTGTTTCTTTTTATTTGTTAGAAAATGTGCTAGTCTTTGATACAATCGCATTTGGCCGCAGAGTTGTCGCAGTGGCTGAGAGATTGGCTGCTGCGCGACGTGTCGCGGGTTCAATTCCCGCATTGCACACTGGTGTGGCTGTTTGTGTATGTGAAATTTGTGCTTGTAAACGCACCCACGACACAGGAGAAATCTTAGTATGGGGCAACGTTTAAAAAAAAAGAAAAAACCTTCCATCATTTCATTCATAAATTTTTAGGGTTATCATCTGTAAAACAACCTTTGATTTATAAAGTAAAAACGCCTAATTTTCACGAAAAAAATATCGTAAGGTTTGAAAAATTGTATTAAGAAATAAAATAAATTGCTGAATGTATATGTGATTATAATAAATCAAAAATATCAATTTTCACACGAAAGGAAAGACATCTGCAAACTACTGATATTTTTCTCATAACGCTATTTTATACTACCCCATTGTGCCTGCCTATTTTTAAATTAAAAAGTCTGTATTTAATTTAAAAATAGGCTTGCGTTTTACCGCCATCTCGCCTGCTGTAAAGCGATGATGCGGTCTACGATGGAGCACGCCTGCCTAGAAGAAACCGATTCACTCGTGACTTGAAGATACCCAGATTGTAACTATCCGAGAACACCCACTCCGGCAGCAAAGGACACGGCGGACGCCCATAGAACGCTGGGCTTCAGATTGTGTATGTCGGTACAGATATGAAATTAGTTTGGTGTGATTGAGTATTTCAAGAGTATTTAAATTCATTTTTTATTTGTTTTTGTACGTAATTGGATTAAAGAGAAATCTTCGTATTTGTGACAGTGAGGTTAAGTATGGTGTGAATGATCCAATGAAGTACAGCCCGACTAATGAGTTCTCAATTCAAAGGTTTTAGTTGCTGTCGACATGATATTCTATGGAGGCACGCGCCAGCCAGCATGCACCCGTTTTTGTTTTATTGGTTTTTTCAAAATGTCAACGGCATAATCTATTTCTTATTTATTTCGATTTTTAATTCCAATTCTTAATCTCTAAGAAATGAAAAATGAAAATGAAAATATTTATTCCACATAAAATAGAGTTAATATGGTGTTGAGTGGTTTACAATAGTCTGTTCTTCTATTTTGCCACGAAGTGACATGTGAAAATTCAAAAATATATCAATTAATGTCAACTACGAAATTACAGTAAGATAATACAAATAATGTCAGAATAACTCATTTACTGTATAATATGCTTTGTCTAGTAGCCAGTTTTTAAGGCTTTTCTTAAACTGCACTAGTGGAAGTTCCTTTATTGGTTCTGGTATTTTGTTAAATATCTGAACACACATGGCATAACAATTCTTTTGATACAGTGTAGTCCTTGGTTTTGACTCTAGTACTAGTCTATTACGATTTCTTGTATTTCGAGGAAATTTATCTTTAGCCTTGATAAATAAGCTTGGATGTATTCTGACAAATGTTCCTATTTCATAAATGTACATACTCGCCAACGTTAATATTCGCAATTGTTTAAAATAAGGCTTACAGGATTGCTCTGGAGGAATACCGACTATAGCTCTGATACAACGCTTTTGAGACAAGAAAACTCTGTTCACTTCTGTAGAATTCCCCCACAGTATCAGGCCATATCTCAACACAGAACTCACATAACCATGGTAAGCCAACAGAGTCGTTCCCAGAGAGGAAGTTTTTCGTAATCTATTCTAAGATCTAAGATAAATTAGGCAAGGAACAATTAAAATATATTTTTATTTTTGGTTATGCTTTTATTACTGTACCATATCAAGCCCGAAACTACCAACGTCCTTTCACTGTTCGGCGGTTTTCACAATGAAAGTGGAATCAAAGCGCTTCGAACGAGCGCTGCGACTTAGAGGAATGCCGGCCGGACGCCTGACCAAGACCTAAAATGCCTGGAAAATCAGGCAAATGTCTGATATATGATGCCCCTACACATTCTCGAGATTGTTACCACATCCGTGTGACCTATTTTCATCACACATCCCTGTCCACTAGCAATTTGCCAGAAGCTAACGGTCACTTAACACGCAATGTTTAGGAAACGAAATAATAATTTACTGTTGTATTCTTCCAAATAGCTTTGTAAAGAATGTTGATAGAGTGTTTATAACTGAATAACTATGTATGTAAATGATTGCCGCGATGGTCTAGTAGTCGCAAGCGCGATTCCTGGGTTCGATTCTTGAATCCGACAATGTTATGAAGAAAATGAGATATTTTTATATTATTTTAGATATTATAACTATTATTATCTTATATAATACATAATACTATTTATAAGCTAGAAGAAAGTATAAATAAAATTAAAATTTAAGCATCAAAATATTCGTCCGCATCGCTGTCAACGGGTAAAGTGCCCAGAAGGCTGGCTGCATTGCCACGTTGAATGACAATGCTGATTCTTTGACCGAAAAACAGGCCAGCCCTCTGGTCACGTGAAGAGTCGACTAGCCTTTTGGAGATATCACGGAAAATTGATGCTTAAATTTTAATTTTATTTATATATTTTTTTAGTGTATGTATTATATAAGATAACAATGTTATTGGATTTTTCCGTTAGGAAATTCTTGGTAGCAGCCCGAGATTTATGCCCAGCAAAAGGTTCGCCCCCTATTATAACGGTGGGCCTAAAGATGTTGCACTTTTGAAACATGAATATAAATAACAACAAATGATATTATGTTTTGTTGGTAATTAATTTATTCAACGTAACAAACATTTAATGATTTTATTTTTAAATACTGTTTTTTTTGTAATTAAGTAAGGTTTGACAGAAATATAGTATTTTTACCTACTGTACGAGTATAATATCTTCAATAGAACGCATAGTACCTACACCGAGCCAAAATATAGTACAACACTATATTATTAAAGTACGGTTGGCAACTCTAGTGTACCAACACCTCTGCCCTCCCCTTAGGGAATTACCTACAGGCGTGATGTTATGTTTGTGAACTATTTCACGGTATTTTTTGGGTTATTAAAAAAAAAGAAATGTAGCGTTGATTGGTTTACGCTGCTAATTAATTTTAATGTTATTAATATGTACAGGAAAGGATTTATTATGACTTGACATGCGAGACTCTCGTTACCATTAAGCAGAATAGTTATTTTTTTTCATCAAAGTTGTAATTAGTTTTGTTATTTGCTGCCAAAATATTAAATGGTGAAAATTTTGTACATTTTTCGAAGCACTCGACTTACTCACAATTAGGGGTCCGTACTAAAACAACACAAAGGAGTCGATAGCCAAATTAAAATTTCTATGGTGACTGAAAACTCGAGCCCGAGTCTTGACCAGTTTATTTTATCATTATTTTGGTATCTTTTTTAAGAAATTCGTCTTTTTTTCAATCAAAATTTGAAATTCAAATAAAAAAGTCGTACAAAGTGCCGGAGTCCTAACTTTGACGTTGACGATATGGTAAACATTTTTTTTCCTTATGATTTCTTGGAAAAGACTCGGTAAAGTCCATTATTATTTATTATCTACTATTTGTGCCCGTGATTCCACACCCGTGAAAGTCGAAAAATGACACAACGTCATCGTTTTCTTCATAAAAACTTGATCTCCCTTTTTCACCACATTCGGGATGGAATTAAAAAAAAATCCTTGGCTTCACCAGCGTTTTTGGGATAAAAAGTACCTAGCCTATGTATTATTCTGATGTCTATATTACTGTGAAGTTTTATCGAAATCCATTCAGTAGTTTTTGCGTGAAAGAGTAATAAACATCCATACATCTTCACAAACTTTGTGTTTTATCTATATACTTTTTGCAACTATACATAATAAATGTAGGTACTACAAATACTTGTCAGTGAAACAAAAAAATAGTTAAATAAGTTACAACTTTCTCGAAAAAACAGTAAGGCCATGTTGTTTCATCTTACAGTTACGTATCTCTAACCGTCAAATATGGCGGCTTGTACGACAATTTCATACTGACTTAACGATTACATACTGACTTACGGATACAGATGGTTTGAAGCAACCCGCCCTAAGTATAGGTCTAACCTCAGATCATAGAAACAAGGGAGATGTGCCAAGGCGCTATTGAGCTTGATGCTTTAATTTGCCTACATTGGGCGTAGTACAAAAGTACACGCTGGCGAAGAACCGAACACGATCGATGATTATAAATAAAGTGTTTTAGTTTAGTGCTAGTGTTGAGTGACGATTAAAAGTGTTAGATTGAGGGTGTGCGGAATTTTTAATGTGTGGGAGATCTTTATATTCACGAGGGGCGCTTGTAATTGTGTTGAAAAATGTAGATACTAAAAGTGGCGACAGTTGTTCCCGTACTAATTTGCTATGATGGCATATCTCCTTGTTTCTATGATCTGGGGTCTAACCAAGATATCGAAATTAAAATTTCATGACTCGTAACCTATAAGACAGGACAGATGCAATTAACTTACGAAATGGTTATTGGGCTATTTTGTCCTAAGAGCCCGTCGCAATCTTGACCTTTATTCGTGACGACGATTTGTTGCTTTATGGCTTATTTACACCATGGCGACAGATATACTCCCCCTGCCTATCAAGGTGAAGGTCGTTACCTAAACATTTAGTTACACGACTAACACTCCGGCCTCTTTTGCAATGAAAATAAAAATATATTTTTAATTTTTTCAATGCAATAAAGTTGGACAAGCATTCTTTATAACTGTTCTAAATTTCAAGTCGATAGCATTAGTAGTTGCTGAAATAAGCAGGTGTGACAGACAGACAGACAGACAGACGAAGTCGCACTATAAGGGTTCCTTTTTTACCATTTTGGTACGGAACCCTAAAAACGGGCTAAGTGCGAGTCGTACTCGCGCACCGAGGGTTCCGTATCATTTTTGGACGTATAAAGTGAAAAAAACTGGACCGCATAACTAAGTTTGTTTGTGAAGGAATTTGATGATTTTGAAAAAAACGGAACCCTAATAAGAGTAGTAAATTAAAAATTTAAAAAACCCGACTGCCAAAAAACAACTAAAAAGTTCAAAACAAGTGAACTTTTCAAGCAGTCTGATGCAGTTGGTGGCAATTATTTGTGTTAAATCTTAGATTTTATGCCACCAACTGCATCAGACTGCTTGAAAAGTGCACTTGTTTTGAACTTTTTAGTTGTTTTTTGGCAGTCGGGTTATTTAAATTTTTAATTTACTACTTTTATTTTTCACTTTTTAGTTTTTAGGGTTCCGTATCAAAATGGTAAAAAACTATTATTTAAAATGAAAAATGATAAAAGGAACCTAAAGATGATTTTAAAATACCTATTCAACGACACCCCACTTGACAGAGTTCATCAACTTTTTTTTTTCATTTTGACAATATGGCGTCTGGTTGTCGCTGTGGTGAGTTTTGATTACTGTTATGTCTTTAGTGACACTCGCAAGGTTAAGACGAATCGATTGACGTAGGAATTATCAAAATCGGCCTACGCATTTGGTCTCTAGAACGCCACATAGAAACAAAGAGAGCTTTTTTCGAAAAACTCCTTCTAGAGCTCTTGAAGAGCTCGTTCGAGCTCCTTCTGACGTGTCTGACGTCAGTCGCCTAGTCTTCGCCAGTAGGTAAAATACAATTAAAACTCCACTCATGTTTATTCAGATAAGAAAGTCGGAATTGGTATGTAATTTCTTTAGCCTACAATTATAGGGAATTAAGAAAATTGCTTTTAGTAATGTACTAGTAATTGCTGTGGAAATTGTATTAGTATTGGGCTATTAGCCGTAGTAAAAACTGTCTTTAGGGTTCCGTACCTCAAAAGGAGAAGAGGAATCCTTATAGGATCACTTTGTTATCCGTCTGTCTGTATGTCAAGAGCCTTTTTCTTGGGGACGCGAGCAGGGCCCCAAGTCTGCTAATGCAATTGTAATAATCGTGTCAAAATGGTCTCTCAATTACATCGTTTTGACCAATGACGAAAGAGATAGTCTTAATCTAAGCCAATGACCGCTTAGGTTTGACCATTATGGTGTCATTATGACGCCATCCTTACACAATTGCAATAGCAGAATTGGGGCCCTGGTATCAAGTTGAAATTAATAATACATACTTAAGTCTACGGTCCCTTGGTGCCGTAAAAAAATTAAGCTTCTAAGGCCATGTTGTTTCATCTTACAGTTACGTATCTGTAACCGTCAAATATGGCGGCTTGTATGTCAATTTCATACTGACTTAACGATTACGTACTGACTTACGGATACAGGTGGTCTGAAGCAACCCGCCCTAAGTTAACGTAATAATAAAATACGGTTCTATCAGACGTATACGCCTGTTTGCCATCGTAATAAAGAAAAGAGAAACAAGTTCTATGTTGAAAAATATTTTTCAATTGCTTCTATAATGACCGCGTCCCAACTCCATCATGAGGCCCTGGACATTATCTAGAACCAGAGTACTCGTGAAGACAAATCAAACAAGCCCAAACTCAATGGGGTTGCATCGTTTCGTTACAGAGTTCCTATGGCCACCTTCCGGCTCCATCATCAGACTAGCTCTTTGACATCATTATATTGCATTGTCATGTAATTTACATATGCATATAAAATTTCAGGTCAATCGGACACCGGGAAGTGGATCAAATTTAACTTGTAAGATTTGATTACCCACAGACAACGCGACAGGTGAAACTGAATAAAAGCTTGTAAAATATAACATACAGGTTGTCCCAAGGCTAGGCCACATGGAGGGAAAGTAGGTACTTTAAATAGTGTAGATCATAGACAGCTTTGCTTCATGGAGACTTCACTTTATTTTTTAAATTAAGCAATTTATACTGCATTAAAAAGTGGCTTGCTTCATCTGGGAATCGAACCGACCAAATTTGAAAAAAAAAAAAACCTTTTCAATCGGCATCATAAAAATACAGGATTTTTATGATGCCGATTGAAAAGGTTTATATACCTAAGCATTAATTTCTTCAAAGTATAGTATCATGAATCAAAATAACATGGTGAAATTTTACATTTAAGTTTAGGAAAAGAATAATTATGATAAATTTTCGTGTCGATTTTCATAGAGAGCTTTTATTATTTACTAATAAGTACTTTTTTACACTGTTTTCCTTATGCGTGCATGATAAATGCAATAAAATACAATTTCGGATTATGTTTTGGCAACCTAGTGAATGTCCGTGTGTCACCGATTGTCATCGATTTAAAACGATCGTCTGTGATTTCCCATATCCGGTCAAGAGCCAAGCGATCCCAAATGATAAATGATAAATGACAAATGACAAATGATAAATGATAAATGATAAATGATAAATGATAAATGATAAATGATAAATGATAAATGATAAATGATAAATGATAAATGATAAATGATAAATGATAAATGATAAATGATAAATGATAAATGATAAATGATAAATGATAAATGATAAATGATAAATGATAAATGATAAATGATAAATGATAAATGATAAATGATAAATGATAAATGATAAATGATAAATGATAAATGATATTTATTTTGTAAATAGGTTAAAAATAACACTTTTACACGTCAAAACATTTTTTTAAGCTAGATGAGTTCGGTGTTTCTTATATGATTACGTTTGAGAAGAAACACCGAAACAAACTCAAAGGTTGATGTCTCTTTTAAAGTCCAGACAATTACGATAAATTGTGTAAGAACCATGCAGGTTAGTCTGAAATGGCCTTTAGAGGAAAGAGCCATACAGATTTGCTGCTCGGCACTTGTGTGTCGGAAAAGGGATCCAGCAGAATACCAGCATCAGGTACCCTGCCTGGCTTATGCTGAGCTGGATACCCATTCGGAGCAACCGTGAGACACGCCTTCGATGACATAAAGCGTTCCACGATTACGTGTACTACCCTCTACAGACTTTTTTTTATTATTATTTTTTATCTTGTTTATAGATTAGGTATCTTTTTTTCATAATATTTAATTTAAGTAATAATGTACTTAGAGGCTAGCTTTAATTTTTGTGTAATGGTAATACGGGAGATTATTGTTCCTTTTCTGTACGTGTTTCAAAATGCTCAGAATAAACATTTTTTCTTTCTTTCTTTCTTTCTTTCTATTTGAGTGGACCTGACCTGACTGTGCATGCATGTGGCGGGTATCGTGGTAGCTCAACCCAGACTTAGGGAGCTCAACGACCCGACGAACATTACCAACAGAAATAAAGTCGGTATCGTCCTGAAAACGTAAATATTTGTGGCTGAAAGTCATGAAACCTTTTCATGGAGTGAACGTCGATAGAATGGAAGTTGACCAACTGTTATTGGTTTGTTTGTTACGCAAGTTTCTTTATGATTGTGTTTTTTTGGGTTCCGTCGATTGTAAAATAAGGTTTTGTCGTTTCTTTATTCGGTTTTAAAAAAGGAAGAGGTAGGTAATCTATTCGTTGTTTTAAGGGTTCCGTACATTAAAAGGAAAAAAACTTATAAGATCACTTCGTTGCTCGTCTCTGTCTGTCAAGACTTCTCAGGAACGCGTAGAGGTATCAAGTTGAAATAAATATCAAATAGGTACGTAAGTGTATAGTCCCTTAGAGCTGTGACAAAATCAAGCTCCTAAAATATTCTAAATCAACGCAATTAAAAGATACCGCCATTTATGCCACATATTTTGACAATCGCAAATAAATAACCTATAAGGGCAATAAGGGTACTTCGTTTTGATCTAGAATCACAAAATTGGCAAAAGCAAGGACTTGCAGCACAAGTAAAGAAAAAAAATCTCGTATCGTTACTTTGTAATTAGGGTTCCGTACCAAAATGGTAGAAAAGGAACCCTTATGGTGCGACTTCGTCTGTCTGTCTGTCTGTCTGTCTGTCACATCTGCTTATTTCAGCAACTACTTATGCTATCGACTTGAAATTTGGAACAATTATAAAGAATGCTTGTTTAACTTTATTGCAAATGAAAAAAGTCCAAAACTATTTTTATTTTCATTGCAAAAGGGGCCGGAGTTGGGGTCCGAAATTTCAAAGTGGGGTTACTAGGTCAAGTGACATATCATATGAAAGGGCTTGATCTGCAAATTTCAAAATATATTTTTATTTTTTTTTATGTCTCACAGTTTTTGACATTATGATGAAAAATTTCCAAAAAAAGACCATTCCCCCCCCCTTATCTCCGAAGTTTGCGGGGCGAAAAATCTGAAATAATTAGAGTTGATAGGAATTGACCCAAATATGGCACCAAAAATAAAACGATGTTCCTAACTAGTATAGTTTTTTTAAAATATCAAAATTCCTTCACAAACGAACTTAGTTATGCGGTCCGGATTTTTTCACTCTATACGTCCAGAACTGATACGGAACCCTCGGTGCGCGAGTACGACTCGCACTTGGCCGGTTTTTTTTTTGTTATTACTTACAAACTTATTTATTACTAGCACTTCGCCCGCGACTTCGTCCGCGTGTCCCACAGGAACTGTGCATTTTTTCGGGATAAAAGGTAGCCTATGTTACTCAGTGATAATGTAGCTTTCTATTAGTGAAAGAATTTTTTAAATCAGTCCATTAGTTTCGGAGCCTGTTCGGTACAAACAAACAAAAAAATCGTTCCTCTTTATAATATTAGTATAGATGTATGGAACCCTCAGGGTGCAAGTACTACTCGCATTTATCCGGTTTTAAAAAAGAAGTATCCTTTCAAAATGTTCCCATTAAAATTTTATCAGAATCTTTGAAGATATTTTATACGGAACTCTTTATTGATGAACAGCATATCCATTGTGTTAGATTTATTGCGGATTTTTGATGTGTGGGAGATCTCTATACCTATCTACGAGGAAGCGTTTGTAGTTGTGACTTGTGACAAACTACTTGAGAAGTGGCGACAGCGGTTTCCGTACTAATTTGATAATTATCTCATTGTTTCTATGGTATGCATAGCATATTTGGCCTATAATGTTTCCACTACTGGGACACAGACCTCCTCTGTGAGAGGGAGTGCAGGTAGTCCACCACGCGGGCTCAGTGCGGGTTGGTGGACGTCACATGTTTTCGATTTTTTGGTTCTACGACATGCCGATTTTCTCACGATGTTTTCCTTCACCGTTAAAGCAAGTGATAATTAATATCTAATACGCACATGACTCTGAAAAGTCAGCGGTGCGTGCCTCGGGATCGAACTCGAACCATTCGCCGTAGGAGGCACATGGTTAAACCACTAGGCTGTCACTGCTATGGTATGAACTTCTCTTTAAAATGCCTAATACCTACTCGCTACTACTCGCTCCGTTACAGTGAAAACGCAAACTTGCAATGTCAGTGCCAATATTTCCAATAACAGTAATTTGCGTTAGCCGGTTAGCCTCATTTCTAGTAAGTTCTAATCTAATCTTCACGCTGATATCATTGTTGAACTCAAAACAATGACATTTGATAGCGCATAGCTTATAACTGGTAATTTTGTTGTTTAAAACTTGATTTCTGACTAAAAAGAGTTTAAGGCCCGTATTACAGAACGATACTCGAGCGCCGATCTCTGCTTGAGCGTAAATTTCAACCAATCAAATATCTTTAAATCTATGCTCAAGCAGAGATCTGTGCTCGAGCATCGTTCTGTAATACGAGCGTCTTGTCCTTTGACAATAATATCAAATAGACATGACCAAAAGACCAAAAAACCTTGACTATAAGACCTAAAAAAATTGACCATAAGAACTAAAGAGACTTGACGAAACGATGAAAAAGGATTATATCTGAAAGACCAAAGACCAAAAAAGACTAATATTTGAGTATCGAAAAGGCTTGACCAAAAGACCAAAAAGACTTGAACAAAAACGACTATAGTGCCAAAATATTACTGATGGACCAAAATTACTTTTACTTTTAACTTAATTTGCAATCCATTTTTTGACATAGGCATACTTGCTTTAATAAAAGTTATGATAATCCACAATCAATCGATTTACATTGTTCTCGTCCGGTTATTTTTACACTAACTTAACTATTGACCTCGACCCGCGACCTTCAGGTTCGGTCAGATTTCCACAAATATTCCAGTTATAGTTATCTCTATCGGTTAAAATAGGCCACACAAAGTATCTATCAAGCAAGATGCATAGATTATAATCATAAACTAGAGAGTTTTTATTATTACCACGTTCTTATTAACTCGCTTTTATTCGGTACAAATTTTGCAATTCATTTTTCAAGCACTTCCTGGCATCTGTTTCCGTGCTAATTTGTTATGATAACATAATTATCTCCATGTTACTATGATCTGTGGCCTAAAACATACTCTTAAATGGTGAAATATGGGTGTACCACCACTGCCTAACCCTTTTCAAAAACAAGCATGATGATATCTTAATATCTATATTAATATTATAAATTATAATAAAACAAGTTTAAACGGATTAAATCGCGTATATTACAGATTTTTTACAGAGTTTTCCTGACGTTTCGAACACTTTGCAGCGTTCGTGGTCGCGGGGCGACCTGCGACCACGCTGTACAATATGCTAGAAAAATTGCAATACCTACCAAATTACCCATTACTTCAACAATATACAGGATGGCTGGTTAAACAATGGAAATATTTTAAGGGGTCATTGTACTCATCATTATGAACAACTTTTACTATGGGACTGTAGAGGTTTTAATGTAAAGTCTTAGTAGGCTGGTTAACTTTATCGTCTATGAGACAAGCGATGACTTAATAATTTTAAATTAAATAGAATAGGTTGTCATATAGAAAAACAGTAGAGACTTGACATCGGCCGTGATCTAAACTAGTCGCCCTTTTTTACTTTGTCTGTAATTTATTCCTAAATATACGAATATCAAGCTCAGACGCGAGTTTCCGTTCCCCTTACCTCTAGCTTCTACAGGACCAACCCTGAAATCGCAAAAAAATAATCTGCTGTTCCATACATTTTGTTGAAATAAGTGAACATAAATATATGGAACAGCTGATTTTTTTTTCGCGATTTCAGGGTTGGTCCCATAGTAAAAGTTGTTCATAATGATGACCCCTTAAAATATTTCTACTGTCTAACCAGCCACCCTGTAGAGGGTGTGCCATTACATCGCGATCTATTTCCTTCCTACATTGCAACAAAAACTAACAAACTGCAAAACTCGGTCACACCATGAAAACATAAGCCAGATGGTGGTAAAACACCATAGTATTAGGTTTTCGTTCAAGGCTCCCCTGACCTCTATGCCCTAATTTGTCATCCATGGTGATAGCGACCGGGTCATTGTAGAGGTAAGTGCAGAAGGGTAACTTAACTGTTATTACTTACTAGGTAACCCCCCCAGGCTTCGCACGGGTAAAGTTTAGTACTTTGATCAAATATTGGATTTCGTGGGTTTTATTTTTTTCGCGCGAAACACTAATTCGTTTTCTAAAATAAAAATAACCAAAGTTACCTACTCCGTATAACATTAGCTATCTGTCGAAATTGGTCTAGCCGTTTCGGAGATTAGCGGAATAAACAGACAAAAATAAAAAAATGATTCTTTTGTTTTAAGTACCGTATACATATCACACTAATATTACAAATACGTCAGTTTGTGCGTGTGTGTGTGTGTGTGTGTATGTTTGTTACTTCTTCACGCTGAAACGGCTGGACGGATTTGGATGAAATTTATCAAAGAGGTAGTCTGGGACCTGGAATAACACATAGGCTACTTTTTATCCCGGAAAACGTGAGCGAAGCCGCGGGCGCTAGCTAGTACTTTCATAATTATGAATTTAATGAAATACTATTATTTTGACATGACAAAAAGTTTGTTACCTTTTCACGCCTAAACCGATCATTATGAAATTTTGGATATACATTGTTAAGGGTACAGAAAAGGACATGCCTTTCATCCAGAAAAAAGTACTATTCCCGAAGGAAAAACCAATAACTTTCGACGGTCACAATTGCTTTAGGACGATAGATGGCGCTATGTTTATGTCACGTGGTATTAAATAAAAGGGAGCGCCTCCGCAGCCGGCGGCGGCTCCCAAAAATATCTCCGTTGGAAACCGGTGTAGCCTTGGAGTAGCAGTGATACCAGACGAAAATAATTGCAAACTACCGTAGCAGCAGATTAATGTTGCCATGTTTTAAGTTGAATTATCTACCTTAGACTGGCTTTTAAATTACAGTGTCAATGTAAAACAAAATACAACTTTTTTGGACTTACAAGGGGGAGGGAGGTGGTCGACGGAGCCCCGCTACGCGGGGCTCCTATTTCTGTCTGCAAGGTTAAAAGTAACCTAACACGAAGGGGTTGACGGGGGCTTCGTTCGCTGGCTTTGCTAGCTCACTGAAGCCCCCGTCAACCCCTTCGAACCTAAATTGTCCGTGTCGGGGTGTCCAAGTTCCCGAGCTCGCTTTGCTCGCTCTTGGACCCTAGTTAGGTATGTTACTCAAATTAAACATGAAATGTTTTTTCAATTATGCCAAATTGCCAACCCCATTTCCCGCTTTTTCCAATGTCAGCGCCGGCTGCCAATTTAGCAACCGGCGGCGGCTGCAAATTCAGGTCACGGCGGCGGTCGCGGAGTCACTTCCTAAATAAAATGTTGTTTGTAGTGAATCTTCTGTGTCTAGCTATAGTGGGCGAACTACCTTATTGTCATGTGCTATATCCGCGCCGATCGATAGACCTAATGGAATTGCTCACAACATAGTAAAGTAATTGTTTCGGCGATCCATTAACACTGCTTAGCTTATTACAATGTAAATTCAAATGTATTTTTTTAATTTTTTTTTTATGTTGGTTAAGGTTTGCAACTAATTATTCCACTTCGATAGTTAGACCGGTCTGTCTATTCTGTACCAACATGCCGTGATATCACCGCGCGAACTGCCAATTTGTTTGCGAACGTTCGAGGGAGAATCTCACCGTGATATTCTCCCTCAAAATATAACAAGTAAAGGTACGATTCGACACCGGCGACATTTTGATCCTTATAAGATATAGGATCGATTGGCATAAAAAAAATGTAAATTGCCCAAAATTATTCTTGCAGACTGTAATTAAAAAAAAAATTGTAAATGCTTAACAAAGTTTAGTGTCTCTGGTATCCTAAATTCAAAAGTCATTTATCCAAAGTGGGCTAAAGCCAATTAGCACTTTTTGAAAGCCCCTAAAAACGGCCGCCCTTCATATTCGTATGGAATCCTAAAAAAGTACGATGTACAATAAAAACAAATAAAATCAGCATTTTTGTACCGTTACATTCTTTAAACAATCCGACTACATAATCCGACATTCGCATAAAATACAAAATGGCGTTATTGTATGTATACAAGGTGCTTCAAATACGGACATTGGCAGTTTTGGGCTTGCTCTGGTACAGTAATAAAAGCTTAACCAAAAATTTAAAAACTATTTTCATTGTTCTTTGCCTAATTCATCTTAGACTAAGAATTGGAATCAAAAATCGAAATAAATAAAAAATAAAATGATTATGCCATTGACATTTTGAAAAAACCAATAAAACAAAAACAAACAACATTGGCGCCTAAATCCAGCAGCGGAAGGCGCAAGCGCTCTAGCGCGCGCTTCCACAGAATATCATGGCGACAGCAACTAAAACCATTGAATTGAGAACTCATTAGTCGGGCTGTACTTCATTGGATCATTCACACCATACTTAACCTCACTATCATAAATACGAAGATTTCTCTTTAACCCAATTACGTACAAAAACAAAAAAAAAATATTAAAATACTCTTGAATTACTCGATCACACCAAACTAATTTCATATCTGTACCGACATACACAATCTGAAGCCCAGCGTCCTATCATATTATTATGGGCGTCTGCCAGTCTCCTTTGAGCAATTTCTTTAAACTACGTCATTTAGCACTTTTGATAGTAATTGACCATGACTGATGAATGCACGGGATTTTTTAAATTAAATGCATATTATAAATTATTTTATTTCTTTTGTGAAGTGTTAAGACTTGTACAATTTTATTAATTTGTCTTGCGATAAGGTCCAGTTAAATAATATCATACAATAATCTAATAAACTTTAAATAACAAACAAAGAAAAATACTAATTTATTATGACTAGTTACCTATTTATATTAAAAACGTTGTGGGAAATCTCATTTTAACCAAACAAATAGATAAAAAAATTAAAAAATAATTCAATTGAATAAATCAATGGAACCGTAGCTTGACTTGTTACTTGTTGAATTTAAAATCACATGCAGGATATTTTTATCTGTAGCAAAAAAACAACGTTTAAAAAATAAACCAATTCGGAAACACCTGTACGCAGTGGTACCAACACCGGAAGTCGGGCGTATCAATTATTCATCATTTCCGTTTGGGCGTGCATGCTACGAATTAGATCTGCTGAAGCCGAGAACATAATGTTTACTAAATATTATTTATTATGCGCGAATGACTAAAAGACTTATGCCCGGATTTAAGATTTAGGTAATGTTTCAGTTTTTTGGAATAAAAGGATTATTTTTTGTTGTAGCATTATTTATTATACACCACGTTTGTATACAGGGTGTAAAAAGACACATCACCAAGCCGAGACCTACGCATTCTGTACGTGTAACCACGGGGTCTCATCAGGAACAAAGGAACATTTGTTGAAATAACTTATAATAGACGGCGTTATATGTATCGATTTGTTATTGAAGTTTGTGTAAAATTGAGAACATGAAAAAATACATAATGAAAAATATTTGTTAAAATTTTGAAAAATCCTTTAAGCACGGAAAAATGTATAGCCCGAAGATAGCCCGCGCTAAATCGGTCACATTTGTTTGTATGAGATGAGGCATCTGTACGTATAGTATTATATTATCTGTGGTGTAACTAAGTAACATTATGCAAAAATAATCGCTGGGAAACGACTTTTATTTTTAGGTTAAAAAATAGCTGTTTTTTTGTAATTACACGATAGCGACTGTGCCTTTGGATGTGTTGATTTGTACGGGACGGGGGAAGTGGAGTATAGGTCTGCCCCGGCCCCTGAACCCCGCCGCGGCCGCCCCAATGCCGTTTTCGTGAAAAACTTAAAAAAAATATTGAAACTTTAACCTTCAATATCTCCATAACCAGTCGGTTCCCAGGTATGGTCCAGTACAAAAAAATCATCGTATTGATGGGTAGAATATGCGGTTTCAGTTTTCGTTAAGGGTCTTTTTACACCCGATATAGTACATTATTTTTGTAGAAGTTTAGCAAAAAAGCTGGTGGCTTATCTGATTAAAAATGAGTGAGTGATTGGATAGAGATCTTTTACATATCTACCAAAACCGACCATCAAAGAAAATACATGTAATAAATTGAAAAAGTTAAAAAACCCGACCGCCGTTTTCACTGCTTCATCTAAAACCAATAAAAAGACAAAAACCGGACAAGTGCAAGTAGGACTCGCACCTTGAAGGTTCCGTACAAACTCAATTATATGTGTACTTATGTATTAGCGCCATCTATGAGCAAGATGCCGCTATTACATAATTCTTCTAGTGGCAGCATCTATGAGCTGATGCCTCCACCCGTTAAGGGTCTTGCCTCGGATAAGCGGACAAAAAAGTGATTCTATAAGGTTATTCTTTTTAACCGACTTCCAAAAAGGAGGAGGTTCTGCATTCGGTTGTTTTTTTTTTTTTTTTTTTTTTTTTTATGTATGTTTAAGTTACGGAACCCTAAAAAAACAAGATATTGCAGTCGGGACTATAACTGTAATGTATATGTTATCTTGAATAAATATGAGTAAATAAGTAGCTACCTACGTAGGTGGGATAATCTGCCGTCACGAGCGATCATAAGATAGAAGATATAGGGAGGCTTACGATGTCGTTAGAAGCTGTGAGATTTTCGGCTTTGAAAATTATAATCTCTGGAAGAATAACAACACGTAGTTAGCAACGTGCTTCTTGGTTAAATCCTCAGATCGTAGAAACATTATCGGATACATTTCGGAGAGTGTGCTACAGATCTGCATGATCTAATTCCCTCCTGCCCTTTTTTCTATCGGACAGCCAGAAGCACGAAAAAGCGCCATCGGTTCATGGTTGATGTACCAAAAACCCGAACGAAGCGCTTTGATTCCACTTTCATTGTGAAAACCGCAAAACAATGGAATTCGCTGCCCGAGTGGGTGTTCCCCGACAGTTACAATCTGGGTATCTTCAAGTCGAGAGTGAATCGGTTTCTTCTAGGCAAGCGTGCTCCATCGTAGACCGCATCATCACTTAACAACAGGCGAGATGGCGGTCAAACGCGAGCCTATAATTTAATAAAAAAAAAAAAAAAAAAAAAAAAAACAATAGTTAAGTTTATCGTAGTAAATTAGTATAGGACCGCTGTCATTTTAAAGCAGTGTGCGTCACAATCACAAACGCTCCTTTGTAAATATAGAGATCTCCCGCTTATTTAAAACGCCGCACACCCTTAATCTAACACTGTTAATCGTCACTCAACACTAGCACTAAACTAAAACACTGTATTTATATCATCGATCGTGTTCGGTTCGTCGCCAGCGTGTACTTTTGTACTACGCGCAATGTGGGCAAATTAAAGCATCAAGCTCAATAGAGCCTTGGCACATCTCCCTTCTTTCTATGATCTGGGGTATCTAATGCGACATTAGGAGTGCTAGCTGCCTTATTGCCTTCACACTATACGAAATTAGCACATTAGCTCACTTAGCGCTCCGCTAATTGGATAATGTACTGTGGGAGGGCGTGTTACTCACTTGAGGGGCTCGTGGCTAAATGACAGCCGCGCTGATCGATCGATCTGCGAGGTTAAGCTGCGCTTGCCGCGGTCAGTCCTTGGATGGGTGACCGTTCTTTACACATCGAGACCCCTCCGTGCCTCGGAGAGCACGTTAAGCAGTCGGTCCTGGTTGTCATAAGAATGTCTTTGACAATCGTTACGGGTAGTCAGGAGCCCGAAAGTCTGACAACCGGTCTAACATTCGAATACCGGTATTACCCACTAATTGGGTTGTGGAGGTCAGATGGCAGTCGCTCCACGTAAAATACTGATATTCAGCCGTAACCAGTTAGACTGGAAGCCGACCCCAATCTAGTTTGGGAAAAGGCTAGGCGGATGACTATACAAAATTAGCACATTAGCTCACTTAGCGCTCCGCTAATTGGATAATGTACTGTGGGAGGGTGTTAGGTACTCACACCTACTCGTTTCTTCGTTCTCACAATTAATGTGAAATCAAAGCGCTTCGGGTTGCGTCATGCGTTAGGTATAGGTTTTCGCAACTATGAAATGATGCCGCTTTTTCGTGCTTCTGGCTGTCTGAAAAAAGATTACGACGAATTGGGAACCACCTCCTTTTTTGAAGTCGGTTAAAAAAGGGGCAAGAGGGAATCGGATCATGCAGACTGAAAGAAGGGATTCTTTCAGTCTGCATGATCCGATTCCCTATTGTTTTTCTTCAAAGATTATTTATTATTGATAATTTAATTATATAGAATTGGTCGGTACCTGAGACCTTGTAATTCTTTATTAAAACAATGATTTTATACTCATAACTTTTATTAATATTAAGCTTGTTATCACACAGCATGTAAATACATATCGGACTACATCGGAGAAGGAACCAGACAGAGTAATAGAAGGATGTTACTATAGATAATACTTTTACAATGATACCTATTTCAATCGTTTGGTTGATATTCTCAACATCTTAACATTTTTTTCCTTGAAACAAAAGAAAATCCAAGTAGACTCTGTGCGGTTAAACGGGCTAGTGTTTTGACTAGTGTTGCCCAAATGCAAGACCGAGACGAGTCTAACCCCGTCTTTGGTCTCGGTTCTGCGTCAATACCCATAGTCGTGGTCTTAGTTTTAATATTGTACATTCATTCGTGGTCTTGGTCTTAGTCTTGCTGTAATTAGGTGGTCTTGATCTTGTGAAAATGATTGTTGCAAGACCGATTTTGGGCAACACTAGTTTTGATAATTTCTTGCTGCATTTGTATAGCCGTGAGTTGAGACCTATATCGTGCAACTCAGTAGAACGATTGCCGCAAATCTTGCAGTATTGCCCGGCGATATTGCAATGAAATTAAATGATGGTACATAACAATAACTGCTGTACGATATTGATCTCAACTCACGGCTATACAATTGCAGCAAGAAATTGTCAAAAAACTAGCCCGTTTAACAGCACCTTTAGGAAATAAAAGAATTTCTAAGCATTATGATTACCATATTTCAAGGTTTTACTAGAATAAAAGCGACGGAAAGTTTCTAGCCAGAAATTATTTAAATCCTAAAGCCTGCAATACATGTTGGCCGAGCGTTGTCGAGTGAAGGCCAATACCAACATGTAGACGGTATATTTGCCTTGTCTTGCTATCGCTCGGTGTCACTTGCCTAGTTGGTTGAGTATAGACAAGCGCCAACGTGTATAGACCTCATTTGACGTAGCTTGCCACAACTTGCAGTCGCTCGCGATCACTTGCCTCACTTCGGAGCGGTGTCGGTTTTTCTGCACAAATCAAAGGCGCTCGCGCGCACTCGGACAATAGTGTTCACATGTTTGTCCGCGCGCTATTTAATTATGCGGTTGACGTCAAACTTGCCGAACGTCTAGACAGAAGCGCTTGCATTGTGTCAATTTGTCTAGGCTCACGTTGGTATAAGCTCGGCCAACATGTATTGCAGGCTTTAGATTTACTTAGTTTATCCGTTAAAACATTCTGTTGTGGTTTATACATAGACGTATTAAGACACGAGACGCGACTCCCTCGAAAAAAAATGAAATTCTGATATTCGATCTTAATCATCTAGCTCAGTATTTTTCAACCTTCTTGAATACGCGACCCCTTTGCAAGTAAAAAATTCTGGCGACCTTTTAAGATTGTAATAAAACAATGTCAGTGATTTGAAAGACATAATATAGACCGTTCCACGTAAGAATACCCCTAGAAGTTATGTTGGCTGCCCTGAATCTCAATTTATTACAACGTTTTTAACGGTGTTGGAAGTTTTCTTTCAGCACCAACTCACTTTCATCACTTTTTAACGTCCTAAATATTATTATAAAACATAAATCTACAAAAAACACAAAACGACATGACCTAAATAGGAATGACAAGCAGGGCAGCCAACATAACTTCTAGGGGAATTCTTACGTGGAACGGTCTCTAATTATTGTTTTTCTTTCTTTTGAAACTATACCTACTGATCGAGAAATCAAGTGCTCGTGTGTGGTAGACTAGACTATCTCTTGTCTACTATCTTTTGACCACTCTTGGGAAGAGGTGTAGAAGTAAGAACGGCTATGTTACGCATCCCGTGGGTAATTTATCCGTGAGTTTATTATTTGTAGCGGTAGGAATTAGGTAGGGATTTATCTAGGAATTAAAGACTTAGACGAAAGTTTTGTTAATTGGTTTTATGTAGTCATAACATCACGCCTGTTTTACCGGAGTGGGTAGGCAGATGTGTAGCATAAGCATAGCATAATCGGCCTATAATGTTCCCACTGCTGGGACACAGGCCTCCTCTCTGTGAGAGGGAGTGGGCGGTAGTCCACCACGCGGGCCCAGTGCGGGTTGGTGGACGTCACATGTCTTCGAATTTTTGGTTCTAGGACATGCCGGTTTCCTCACGATGTTTTCCTTCACCGTTAAAGCAAGTGATAATTAATTTCTAATACGCACATGACTTCGAAAAGTCAGCGGTGCGTGCCTCGGGATCGAACTCGAACCATTCGCCGTGGGAGGCACATGGTTAGACCACTAGGCTATCACTGCTGCACACAGGCAGATGTGTACAATACACCAATATTTTTCCGATGATGTTTAATTAAAGCATTTGTTGGGCACAAATTGAGGTTGCTAACTTGTTACTAAGAAATTCCTAATGGATAAACTCGATAATAATTTTTATTGCTATTAAAGGTGTTCCCCGCGGTTTCACCCCGTTGCTCGGCTCCCAAAAGTCATAGCGTGATGTTAAATAGCCTATGCTATTCTTCATGAATCTGGCTATTATATCGCGGTATAAGAACCAGATGAACGTATCTACAAAAAAATCAAAAAACGTTATTTTTCATAAAACGGTTCACAATATAGTCCTTTATGAATTGCCAAAACGACGTAACGGTAAAGTCAATATTTATCAAATTCCAAAAAAACGAAATAGCTTAAGAATCATTTTCAATGGAACCAGAAAAACGTATTATGAATACCGTTTAAATAGTTCTAATTATCTTCCTACCTCTTTAGCGCTAAAGGAACGTATTTCTAAAAACAATATTTTTATTCTTAGAATATAGTTTGTTTGGCAATATTTATAGTAGTATTTCATTATAGTTTATTTGGTAAATAAATATTATTGATTTATTACCTATTTTATTACTCATTTTATCACTACATAGACATAAACTTAACTTCACAAATGACGTATTTAAGTTTGATAACAACATAAGTTTGAAAATAATTAAGGGCCACACTAACGTATATGTCAACCGAATTTTAAAAATATATATATTGCGTCTATGTAAGCATATACAAATAAATAATTTCAAATTTTTTCAAAGCTCTAAGAGTATGGCAATACATAGAAAAAAAATTTCTTTTCCATACTATAGTATTTTATCTGTATTAAAAAGCTGCTAAAGTTTAAAGAGCCGAATTTTCACGGTATTTTTGCTTTCCTGTAAAATTGAGAAAATGTAGATACGTTTATCTGACTCTTACGCCGCGATATACAAAAATATTTTTTCGAATCCGACTGGTAGTTCCAGAGATTGGCGCGTTCAAATACCTAAACAAACAAACAAACTTTTCAGCTTTATAATTTATTAGTATTTAAAGTTTACAGTTCACATGACCTAAGCACGTCTATTCTAGGAGACACTTAGAAATAGAGGCAGCTTATGTAAAAGTAATAGGTATATCATTAAAGTCTTATAACACATACATAAAAGATATATGTATTAAAACTTTTAGGTACCGTATCTTTTATATCGGAACAAATGTAAAATAATAAGTATAGGTACAAGCTACTCGGTTTGAACTTTTTCCCAATTTTCTTGAGGCGTATTACATAATAAGGAACGTATGTTTTTTTTACAAAAAAAGAATATCTTCAGGCAGAAAGCTTCGTTAAAAATGATTATGCAAAAATACCAGCTGTTTCTGCGATATTGTGTGCGTATTTGTTCCTAAATTCAATTAGTGTTGCCCAAATGCAAGACCGAGACGAGTCTAACCCCGTCTTTGGTCTCGGTTCTGCGTCAATACCCATAGTCGTGGTCTTAGTTTTAGTATTGTACATTCATTCTTGGTCTTGGTCTTAGTCTTGCTGTAATTAGATGGTCTTGATCTTGCGAAAATGATTGTTGCAAGACCGATTTTGGGCAACACAAAATTCAATCTATGCTAATATTATAAGGCTGAAGAATTTGTTTGTTTGAACGCGCTAATCTCTGGAACTACCAGTCGGATTCGAAAAATATTTTTTGTATAAGATAGCCAGATTCATGAGAAATAGTATAGGCTATTTAACTTCACGCTCCAACCCTTAGGAGCCGAGCGACGGGGGTGAAACCCCGGGGAACAGTTATTTTATTAAAAAGCTAAAGAGTTTGTTTGTTTGAACGCGCCAATCTCTGGAACTATCAGTCAGGTTCGAACACTCATTATTAGGGTTCCGTACCAAAATGGTAAAAAAGGAATCCTTATGGTGCGACTTCGTCTGTCTGTCTGTCTGTCTGTCTGTCTGTCACACCTGCTTATTTCAGTAACTACTTATGCTATCGACTTGAAATTTAGAACAGTTATAAAGAATGCTTATTCAATTTTATTGCAAATGAAAAAAATCCAAAAATATTTTTATTTTCATTGCAAAAGGGGCCGGAGTGGGGTTCCAAAATTTTAAATTGGGGTTACTAGGTCAAGTGACATATCATATGAAAGGGCTTGATCTGCACATTTCAAAATATATTTTTATTTTATTTTATGTCTCACAGTTTTCGACATATGATGAAAAATGTCCAAAAAAATACCATTCCCCCTTATCTCCGAAGTTTGCAGGGCGAAAAATCTGAAATAATTAGAGTTGATAGGAATTGACCCAAATATGGCACCAAAAATAAAACAATGTTCCTAACTAGTACCTACAGTTTTTTCAAAATCATCAAAATTCCTTCACAAACAAACTTAGTTATGTAGTAGTAGTCCAAATATGATACGGAACCCTCGGTGCGCGAGTACGACTCGCACTTGGCCGGTTTTTGTATATGATAGCCAGATTCATGAGGAATAGTATAAGTTAACATCACGCTACGACCCTTAGGAGCCGAGCGACGAGGGTGATAGCGGGGAACAGCTCTATGACTAGCGAGGACACGTCCCTATTCTGTGATTTCAATTGGTTAGCTATTCCGAGATACAGCCCTGTGACAGACGTACGAACAGACTGAATAGGTTTAGTAAGAAGGTCCCGTTTTGGTATCCTTTGGATACGGAACTTTAAAAACCAACCGAATCTTTTAATGTCAATAAGGTTGAAAATAGCTTGAACCTCTCGTAAGATACGAGTGAAACCGTGGACAACTGCTAGTTAAGTCTTAAAGCTATAAATAGAAGCCTTAAATTCAAACCGCAATAGAATTTGGATGTAACACATTAACAGCCTCTGCGAATCTTACATTACGATTCTAAACTTTATTTCTTCACAAATAAAGTTCAATTTTATTTGACCATCAACAAAACCCAATTTCAGAGATGGGTTTCATTTTACGAGTATTATCAGTAGGTTTAAGAGATAACGAATAAACAAAACTTGGTTTTAATAGCTAGAGATAGCCTGGAATGAAAAACCTTATCTACATATTTCTATACAAATATTTTATAATAAAGCTGAAAAGTTTGTTTGAACGCGCTAATCTCTGAAACTACCAGTCGGATTTGAAAAAATCTTTTTGTAGATAATAGCCAGATTCATGAGAAATGGTATAGGCTATTTAACATCACGCTATGACCCTTAGGAGCCGAGCAACGGGGGTGAAACCGCGAGCCACATCCGTACATTGAAGATGTTTTGTTTTGTGTGTTTTTTGTTTGTTTATTTGTGCGGATTTTGATGTGGTTTCCACAGTTTGGTAGCTTGGGGTCCAACTTAAAATCTAAGCCACATTTCATCTAATTCAGGTGGGATGAACCAGAGATACAGCTTGACCTCTTCGTAGTACTAGCCACCCTACACCGAGGAGGTCAATAAGTGATGGTCAATTTGCTAGTCATTAATAAATCTCTTAGGGCTCATTCACACGTACCACACCATATAGCAGCGACCAATAAAAATACCAAATTAAAATGCTCACGTAGTTATTAAGTTTAGTTAAGGTCAATCAATAGATTAAACACAAAGTATTTCAATCTAGAAGTTCTATCTCAAGGACAGTCTTCAAATATTGCTCCAAGTACACTCGATAGTGCATCTGATTTGTACTATTTGTAGTACACTCTCGAGTCGGTGCGAAGTGATGTTTACTTAATCTAACAAGTCTTCTATTGCTTACACTTCGATCTAAGAACTTTGTTTGCTTGTCAGCCAGCCAGTTTTGTTTATAACACAAATCTCCCATACTAAAATTAGGCTACAGGCTGTCCCACGGCTATGCCACATGGTGGGAAAGTACTTTAAATATTTGAGATAGGAAGTTTTGCTTCACGGAGACTTCACTTTATTTTTAAAATTAAGTAATACTGCATTCAAAGATATTTAAAAAGTCGCTTGCTTCATCTGGGAATCGAACGAACCAAATGTGAAAAAAAGGACGCCTGGTATTTTTATGATGCCGATCGAAAGGATTCTTTCTAAGTAACATGGTATCCTAAATTAGCTAGCTAGTCTCCTATTACATGGCACTTATATTCAAATTCAAATTCAAAAATGATTTATTCAAAGGGCTAACGAATTAGCACTTTTTGAACGTCAATGTACATAAGACAGCCCCCAAAAACGCCCGCCCTTCACCGCTTCCTAGTGTTGTAGCTGCGAAGAAGAAACGGCGCAACAAACTCCGCAGCAACACAATTCTGTCTATAATTGGCAAAATGTGGGTGTACCATACATCTGTGCCCACTTTTTCGAGAATTGAGGCATGATGATATCTGACACGTATTATTAATAACTCAACCTATTTCTCTTTGCCTAACAAATATTAATAGAAATCCCTATTTTCTTATTACTGCCACACTAATAAGTGGCCGTCGGTGAATAAAATGAATAAGAATGGAGAGGAATTATTGAGATGGAATGTGGACATACTTGCGATACGCCACGCCACAAGGATTGCGTTTTACAAAAAAAAATAGTCCAGAGTTCTAGTAATAGAGTAAATAAATTACTGGCTAAATGAAACTACCACGTAGCCAAATGTTTTAGGATTCCGTACCTCAAAAGGAAAAACGGAACCCTTATAGGATCACTTTGTTGTCCGCCGTCAGTCACCGGACCATAAGTGGAGCCATCTGCTCATAGATGGCGTCATTGGAAGTATGCAGTAGCGCCATCTATGATAATATGTCGGAACCCTTAGGGCGCGAGGCATACTCGCACTTGTCCGGTTTTTTTATTTATTCATATTTCAATATAAAAATATTATATGATTAGATGTTTCACATCTGCCCGACGTACCATGACGCCTCACATTTTTATTATTATAACAATTTACAGTAAATTCTACATCACATATACATTACTTATGTAAACTATATGTACTGAAGGTCACCCGTCTACATTTCTATTCATGTTACGAATTCATACATTTGGAGGTCGAATTAGTTCATACGATATTATCTATTCATAACACACTCGCCCTTAGTGCTAAGTAACATATTCAGGTTTTACGTAATCTATTATGTTCTTTGTCTGGTCTATTTTGTACCCATGTTACATAATGTAACACACATTCCCCGAAGGGATCGGCAGAAGTGAATACGAGGTAAAAACAGTAATTTACTTAAAGCGAGGCGCTTCAGTGAAAGTGAGTTTTATTTATTTTCAACAAAATGTTTCACTCATAATTATTATGTTGAAATATTTCTTAGATAAAATTTCACAAATAATTTTGTTTCTATTTCTTTACAATAAAATTATTTTTGTTTTGACAAAATATTCCATCTTTTATTCACGTTAAAAAAAATACAATCTCGAAGGAATATTTTGACAGAATATCCAAAGAAAAGGGTAATATTAGGGTGGGTCACTTATCTATGGAGAAAAAAAAAAGTTCAGTTTTTATATGGGCACAGCGACGAAACGGTGCTAAATTATTAAAAATCTCCGATTGTGTATTCAACAAAAAGGAGAAGGAGAACTGGTCCTTCTCCTTTTTGTTGAATACACACACAATCGGAGGTTTTCTTTGGTTACAGATTTTAACAATGGTGGCTCAGTTATATTTTCTTGCCAATTCAAAAGGTCATTGTAGGTATGTTGATCCGTTAAAGTTTAGGCTGCGTTTTCACCAGAGATGTGCGAGGATGTGTCGCAAGGGATGTGTTTGTTAAGAACCACTAATCGAAGCGCTTCATTTACTAAGGCTAGATAAATGAAGCAATTCTATTGGTTCTTAACATACACATCCCTCGCTACGCATCCTCGCACATCTCTGGTGGAAACGCAGACTTATCTTTGGTAACTAAAACAGACGCAATATTTTTGGTGTTTCTGATCTAGCTTTCAAAATTCAATGTGCAGCTAATTCACGAACGTGCGGCTGGGGATCTGTCAACATTGCAAGTAATAAGTTTTCCAGGTGTGCGAGATAGCTATTTCTTTAAATTACTGGGTCAATAAGGGCTATTACAGTTGTTGGTAAACATCTGGTTGGCTCTGTTTTCGTTTCCCTCTCAAATTTTAACTTGTATCGGGTCCACTTATAAAACTTCATCACATCTTCGTAAATTGCCAATATGTTGTCTTTTAAATCTCATAAATCACCAAATAAGGAACATTTACAACAATTACGAGTACGTTCTATTTTTCTGATGACGTAAAACAAATAACTGCACTTTAATACACATCGCACGACACTGATTGTTTTATTAATCAATGGCGCGTCACTTGTCTCAACTTCCTCCGCATCCCACCCCTCTCTAATTTGTCCTTGTACACAACCAAACAATTTCATATTTTATCATTACTAAAAACTATTATGCATGAAATCGGATATCAATAACTCGAGAAAAGTATTATTAAAGGGACGTTAAAATTCTACTTTTTTAAAATATTTCTATGTCAATCCGGAGGCATTAAAACTTAAAATAACTTAAAAAAATTAACATTTAAATCAACGACACCATTTGGCACCTTTTCAATGCTAAGCATTTTTGAAAAACGAGAAAAAAAAATTGACCCACCCTAATATACAGGGTAAAATTAAAACCAGTGCGGATATTTTAGGAGGTGAAAGTACTCATGAATATGATCAACTTTTATTATGGGACCGACACTGAAATATGAAAAAATAAATCAGCTGTTCCCTACAAAATTGCACTACAACACGATCAAAATGTATGGAACAGCTGATTTTTTTTTTCATATTTCAGTGTCGGTCCCATAATAAAAGTTGATCATATTCATGAGTACTTTCACCTCCTAAAATATCCGCACTGGTTTTAATTTTACCCTGTATATGGTACAATAGTGAAGAGTGAAGGGAAACCAATAAAATAAAACAGTAACATTTTTAACGTAATATTTTGATAGAGTGACAGTATAGGCTGAAATAATTATATTATTTTATAATTTCATACATTTCACTTCGTAATCTTTATGTCAGTTGTGACATACGCATAACGTATACTAAGTATATTATTATCTCCAGTCACCACTTGATTAACAGTCCGGTCGAACCTAATTTAAATCGCAAATTGGTAAAGTTTTTGCTGAACAACTTTTGTGAATGATAATTTTAACTGAATGACCTTAGATTTATTCCATAAATCAACATCATCATCTTATGTCACACACACACACAGTTTTTTAAGCTACAGGGTGTGTTCGAAAACCGGTTACAATTAAAACTTTTTGAGTTCCATTATACAGGGTATACTAGTGACGAGTACTGAAAACCCTCCGGCAAAACGTTCCTCATATAACATACACCTTGTACCCAGTGTATGTAATATCAATTTATGCGTATGTATAATCACAACACATGAACTCTCTTGTTCCTTTTATTAATAATTATTTCTATAATTCATAACAATTGCTTGCTTCGTGCAAAACTCAGATCATAGAAACAAGGAGATATGCCATCATAGCAAATTAGTACGGGAACAACTGATGCCCCTTATAATAAATTTTTCGACCAATTACAAGCGCTCCTTGTGAATAAAAGGACCACACATCAAAAATTCTGCACACCCTCAATCTCACACTGTTAATCGTCACTCAACACTAGCACTAAACTAAAACACTGTATTTATATCATCGATCGTGTTCGGTTCGTCGCCAGCGTGTACGTTTTTATTACGACCAATGTGGTCAAACTAAAGCATCAAGCTCAATAGCGCCTTGGCACATCTCCCTTGTATCTATGATCTGAGGTGCAAAAAGAACGGTTGTTATAATAAATTCGCCATTTTTATAGAAGTTTGAGGAGAATCGGGGTCGAGACTTTAAGAGGAAAGTTTTAGGATTCATTCTTTGTGGCTATGAAATATATTTTCCTTCCATTTTGGGAGGAAATTGTATTTTTTTATTTCTGTAAGTTAAAAATAGAGCTTTATTTTAGCTTGGAGGATTAAACATTATAACATTACGCCTATTTCTTTAGAAGGGTAGACAGAGTTGCAATAATACACTCACATTTTTACCTTTAGGTTTTTTATGTTTTTGGGGTTTAAATAACTCTTCGGTAGTGTTGTGTTCCTGTGGTGAGTAAGGTCGCCAGAGCTCCTGAGGATGCGCTGTGCTGACAGCGGGGGACCTGATTGTCCCCTAAGCTGTCGGCTCATTTTTTTTTTTTTTTTGACGGCTTCTCGCAGTTGGCCTCTAACAGCCGTCACTGCTTAACGCGGAGTTCTGGTGAGGACTTACAAATGCCTCCAGCCAGGCTTAAAACTAAGGTAAACTACAAACTAAGCGACTACACGCTAAGGGCACCCCCTACTGGGGTACGGACCTCGGCTTAGGGTGTCGCTGGGGGGAGGACAACTAGAGGGAGGGGCTACAAGCTGGAACGGATTAATATGATTTAGGGACATATTTAAATCTACAGGCTCAGCGCGGGCTGGCTCGAGCAAGGGTCGGTTAGGGGACTGAGTCATACTCGGCGGCGGACTCGGGTCATGATGGGTAAGCTGTCAGCTCAGCGAATCCTCATTTTAAATGATCAGCAACGCGCATGTGATACTCGGTGTTGCGCATGCGCATGTCATAGACTACGGTACCGCTTACCATTAGGCGGGCCGTACGATTATACTATGCACTATTGCCGTATAAAAAAAAACTTTTTTAACAAAAAATAACCGACTTCAAAAATCCACTACAAAGAAAATAATAATTTTGGTTTCGGAAGTCGGTGGCTTTGGTTTTTGTTTGCTTTTTTTTTGCCACCGACTTCCGAAACCAAAATTATTATTTTCTTTGTAGTGGATTTTTGAAGTCGGTTATTTTTTGTTAAAAAATTTTTTTTTGGCCCTTTTTAGTTCTTTATCCCGTGTTAGATTACTTTCACGAATTCGTTCAACAGTAAATCTTCTACGGAATGTGTACATTTATGCATATAACTTTGTACATAGGAATGATTACATAATGTATTATATACTAAAACCTTTCTGAAAGTATGTAGTTAATGAAAACCCCATCCAAATCGAATCAGTAGTTTTTGAGAAAATCGCGCACATACAAACATACATACATACATACTTGCATACATACATACGGGACGAATACAGAACCTCCTTTTTTGAAGTCGGTTAAAAAATAAACAAATTCACTTTACAAACAATCACTCAGAAACTCATCGAAAATACCTAAGTGTTTTCAAAAATTCAGAAACAAAATGGAACAGAGAAACAAAATTAAAGTTTAAATGGCGCCCCTTTCCGTTGATTGGATTCCAATTAAAAACTAATTGCAAAGTGTCAAGCGTGAGCTGTGGCAGCTACTAGGACATCTCTGGATGAGACGGACGAGATGGAACAAGTTTGGCTTGTCGGGAACTTGTTCAGTTCTGGTACGGTTCCAGTTGTAGCGATTTAATACTTACAATAATTATACAGGGTTTTTGGAAAAAACATTAACACCCTATCAGGACTATAATTACTAACAACAACTTTTGTTCTATGACTTTTAATAAGCCATCAGATTTTACTTTCACACAAAATGAAAAAAAAATGTTGAAGACGCAATATGGCGCCAAAAATCGGCCATCTTTAATTTTTATAAATTTGATATACCCAGTGTCACTCTCACAATCAAGACGAATCTAACGACACCTCTCAAGCTAAAATCCATCAAACCGTTTAGGCTACAGAGCGTGCCAAAGAAATATACATACATACATACATAAATACATACACACACTCGAAAAACATAACCCTCCTTCTGGCGCAGTCGGGTAAAAATAAGCTTTTGCGTAGAAAGCGCGGAAACTCGTAGTGTAGGTACTTCCAATTATTATTATAAATAGGTAACAGCGCACGGGCGACTTTACGTAGTTATTTTGATTACTGTTATGTCTTTAGTGACACTGGCAAGGTTAAGACGAATCGATTGACGTAAGAATTATCAAAATCGGCCTACGCATTTGGTCTTTAGAACGCCACATAGAAACTGATATATACATACTTTTTACTCATAACGTTTAAATGTTTGGAACACATTGTCACTTAAATTCTGTCATTGTAAATAAATAATTCGTACAAATGTATGTCGTATAATTATGTACACAAAAGAAACAAACATACATACATACATACATAGACTGATAAACCCTCCTTTGCGTCGCGCAGTCGGGTAAAAAGAAACTACTTGGGCTATTGTGATGGGATGATAATGGACTAAGTTATGAGAACTATGGGAACCTATGGAGCCTGCCGGAACAATGCATATTGACACGTTTATTAATAATAATTTTTCTTAAGTATTTCTTATGAGTTAATTCTTTGTGGCTTCTCTCTTTCAGTGCCACCCGACCCACAAAGCACTGTCTACCCTCTTTGAGTTTAGGCTTCTAGGCATAAACAATAGGTACGTACAAAACAAATCTAAACTAGGGCTCGATTATGTAATTCCAAATTCAATGTTTATCTACAGTCTAGATGGCTTATTTATGTGAAAACCTAGATTAGAACGCTAAATTTACGACTATTAGTTTCTGGGCACACAAGAGGGCTTCGTGGCTAAATGACAGCCTCGCTGATCGATCGATCTGTGAGTTAAGCTGCGCTTGCTGCGGTCAATCCTTGGATAGGTGACCGTGACCATTCTATACACATCGAGACCGCTCCGTGCCTCGGAGAGCACGTTAAGCAGTCGGTCTCGGTTGTCATAGGAAATGTAAGAATATATGGGAGAAATAGTATTAGCTATTTAACATTACGCTATGACCCTTAGGAGCCGAGCAACGGGTGTGAAATTGCGGGGCATAGCTAGTACCTAATACCACATTTCCCTTGCGGCGTATTTCTAACAGGCACTTTGCACTATAATATCTGTGTTACGTAAGGCCTTAATACAGCGAACCCAAGGCGTGAACTCTGATTGGCCTAAATAGAATTTGCAAGTACGCCGCCCGGCATCACCGATACGCTTGTGCTTAATAATTCAATTACGCCCGCATGCAGAGACGTCAATTAAGTTTAATGATGCATGAAGTTATGTGGTCAATATCTTTGCAGTTTATGGGGGCATTGTTAGATATACTCAAATACGGAAAGGGCACTGGCAGACGCCCATAGAACGCTGGGCCTCAGATTGTGTATGTCGGTACAGATATGAAATTAGTTTGGTGTGATCGAGTATTTCAAGAGTATTTAAATTCATTTTTTATTTGTTTTTGTACGTAATTGGATTAAAGAGAAATATTCTTATTTCTGACAGTGAGGTTAAGTATGGTGTGAATGATCCAGTGAAGTACAGCCCGACTAATGAGTTCTCAATTTAAAGGTTTTAGTTGCTGTCACCATGATATTCTGTGGAAGCACGCGCCAGCCAGCATGCACCCGTTTTTGTTTTAGTGGTTTTTTCAAAATATCAATGGCATAATCATTTTATTTCTTATTTATTTCGATTTTTGATTCCAATTCTTAATCTCTAAGATAAATTAGGCAAAGAACAATTAAAATATATTTTTATTTTTGGTTAAGCTTTTATTACTGTACCATATCAAGCCTAAAACTGCCGACGTCCTTTTAAAAGTAGGTATTACAAAAGTGGGATATAATATCATATATCCTAATATATCCCATTTTTGTAATACTTTTATGTGGGGATATATTAGGAAACTATGAATGTAAAAACTAGTACGTTAAAAAAAAAAACAAAACTCGACAGCACTACATCTTGTTTGATGTTAATAAAACTTATATAAATTAAACTAACGTAACTATTTATATAAATTAAATACTTAATTAAATTCTCTGTATTTTTTAAAATGTGCAAATTGTATAAAATTATATCAAAATGTTTTAGGACTTTTTTAGATTCAAAATATGTTTACATTAACGATACTCTACGTCATAAAAGACTCGTGATCGGGCCTCAGTTTTTAAATCCAGCGTGTATTCGATTTTTTGTGGTTTGTGCTACAGTTTTGTCGCACTAACGTTAATCGCACTTCCGTAATGCGGAGTATGAAAATGCGAGTTACCGAGGCGGTTACCACTACGCTAACACTGCTCCTAAACTCCTAATTAACAATATTAATTAATAAAGTATACAGTAAGGCGATTCGCACACTGCCCCGCATCACGCAGCGTAGCGCGGGGGTGCGTGATGTTCCGTTGTTTGCAAGTACCTGTATTTGTATAGGAATCACGCATGGTGCAACACACTGAAAACGCATTCACGCGCGGGATTTTTGTTCCGTCGCCACGCACCCCGCAGCGTAGCGCGGGGTGGTGTGTGATTCGCCTAAGTACCTAAGTACACAGTAAGTACCATTGGCACACATGACCCTTAAGTAAGTTTATGTTACAAGAAACGGTTCATGATTAAAAAAGTTTTGGTTGCGGGAGTAAAAAAAATTTTATTAGTGTTGTTGTTAATCTCGTTTTGTTTTGCAAAACTACGTAGAAAAAAAACCCGGATAAGTGCGAGTACGACTCGCGCTGAGGGTTGCGAAATATGCAATAGCGCCATCTATGAGCAAGATGCCGCTATTACTTGCTTCTAGTGGCGCCATCTATAAGCAGATGCCTCCACCCGCTTTTTTTTTTTTTTTTGAAGATGGGAAATCATCAAATGACCCCTCCCGCCCTGGGCGGAGCGGTAGGGAGTGTCAGACTCTTACTGACTAAAACCCACCCGTGTTCCTTCCTTAGCCCTTTTGTCCGGGTCAGCGGTATCCCTTTCGGACAATCCCGCTTTCCCGGCAGGCTTGGGCCCTAGTGGGCCCCCTCTTTGATGCTGACATCTCTTTGAGGCGCGCGTGGAACACGTATGCGCCGTTCGGCACGGGCCTGGTCCTGATCGGACGGTGAGCTACCCATTACTCATCGCCCGCAGGCCCGCGCCTACGGTGGCCGGGAGTCGTCACGCGGCTCCCTACGCCCGGAGCGTCTACCGCGGCGTGCCTCCACCCGTTGAGGGTCTCTGGACAGACGTACAACAAAGTGATTTTTTAAGGGTTTAATTTATCCTTTTAAGGTACGGAACCCTAAAAACAATACCTATTTTTTTAAGGTTCCGTACCAAAATGGTAAAAAAGGAACCCTTATGGTGCGGCTTCATCTATCTGTCTATCTGTCTGTCACAGCTGCTTATTTTTTAAATTTTGCGTAGGTACCTATGGATTTAAATCTATGAATTATAAAACTGTAAAAAGCCGTGTCTGTACAGTGTACATAAATTGAAGATATTCCAGAAAAAACAGTCGGAATAGGGTATTCGAACAAAACCATACCTAATATTTTTTTTCTGTTAGCTGTTTCAAACAGACACTAAACATTGGAAATTACAACCGTCGAATTTTGTAAGTTTTAGCTTGGGGTCCAACTTAAAATCTTTGCCACATTTCATCTCATTCCGGTAGAATAAACCAGAGATACAGCTTGACCTCTTCGTAGTACTAACCACCCTACACTAAGGAGGTCATTTAAAATGGTCACTAATTATCATCCAGGCGGACGGAGTCGCGGGCATAAGTCTAGTATGATATTATATTACCTCACATACGTGTGACGTCATTTCCGTTGAAAACTATTCGGTCTGAAATTATGAATATTTCATGAAATCTTGAGCGCCGAATAGCGAGTCGGGAACATGTTACAATTTACATAATTCTGATGGGAACGATTTGGTTATATTTTATATTACCTGCCCTGTTTTGGGGTAAGCACAGGTGTAAGCTTTGAGTGTCAGATTTTGATAGTGTGCTGTAGATTTATGGGTATACTAGCTTTCGCTCGCGGCTTCGCCCACGTTTTTCAGGATAAAAAGTAGCCCAAGTGCTATTCCAGATTATAGTCTATCTCTGTGCTAAATTTCATCCAGATCCGTTCAGCCGTTCTGGCGTGATTGAGTAACAAATAAACATCCATCCATACATCCAAACTTTCGCATTTATAATATTAGTATAGTTTAGGTATGTCGAATGAAAGTCTATATACAGGGTGGCAGGTTAGACAGTGGAAATATTTAAAGGGGTCATTGTACTCATCATTATGAACAACTTTTACTATGGGACCAACCCTGAAATCGCGAAAAAAAATTTTGCTGTTCTATACATTTATGTTCGCATAACTCAACAAAATGTATGGAACAGCTGGTTTTTTTTTCGCGATTTCAGTGTTGGCCGCATAGTAAAAGTTGTTCATAATGATGAGTACAATGACCCCTTAAAATATTTCCACTATCTAACCTGCCACCCTGTATACTTAGGCCGCGGCCGCACTGGTACGGCGACAGCGACGCGACGGCGATTTCGTGAAAACAAAGTCACAATAACCATATGTCGGTGGCCGCACTGCAGAAACGACAAGCGAATTTTTTTGTTCACGAAATTGCCGTCGCGTCCTTGCGCCCGAGCAGCCTTTTAACCTCTAGACCATCATGCATGACATACAGTATTAATTAAACGAGGTTTACTTCCCAGAGGAAATCGCTCATAAATAGCGCATCTTTCTCTCACGGGACGTCGCCTATTTTCTTGAAATAAGTTGAGAAGATTAACTTAAAATTGAAATGGCCATCGAGGCTGAAAATAGATTTATATTGTTTTTTAGCCGACTTCAAAAAAGAGATCATTCCGCCAATTATGAATCGATTTTGACGATTCTTCTCGAAGTTTAATCTCATGTCTTCGATTGTTTTTTAAACATGAAACAATAGGAAACAATAGAAGACGGGAGATTAAACTATCCTCCGTGTTTTAAACTACGACTAACTTGTTTTAAAACCGTGTTTTTCTTACGGCCAGTAATGTTATAACCTCAACACTTATATAATCATAGATATAACACATTTTGTTCAGGCTTTAACTTTATTTTTAGGGTTCCGTAGTAAAACTAGGAACCCTTATAGTTTCGTCATGTCCGTCTGTCACACCCTCGTCAAATCTACAGTTCAAAACCAATTTATATGAAACTTCGTAAATAGATGTCTTTTATAAGCCGCCATAAAGGCCTGTAGTAAAATTATGAAAAATAAAATAATTAGGGGGCCCCCTATACATGAAACTGAAGGATGAAAAAAAATATTTTCCTGCTCCCCGACATGTGGGGTATCGTTGGATAGGTCTTTAAAAAGGTTTCTAAATAACTTTTTTATATAAGTGCATATTGAGTGAACTAGGACCTCCGAAAGTCGTTAACAATGTGTCCCCCCCTGTAATTTTCGAACCGCCCTATCGAAATATCTGGAAAAAATCAAGCTTATGGCATCTAATAAATACTCTCGATTAAAATTGGTTTGAACAAAATACGTCAATAACTTTTTGAAATATTCACTTTTTTCAGTGTTGAGTTCGACAACCGCAAAAACAGCTTATATTTGCGGTCGGTAGACTGAAATGCTTCTTGCTACGGAACCCTAGACTGAGCGTGGTCTGACACGCTCTTGCCCGGTTTTTTCTTTTTATGATACTCAAGTAAAAAGATGAGCTTTACTCAAAGTACACAACTTTTACGATACAGAAATCCCTCAGGATATAACACTAATAACATTTTATGTTTTTTTGTTTCAGGTACTTACAAAAACAGGAAGATGCTCGTGAACCATAAAAATACATAAGTACCTCTTATTACAATGTACTTAGACAAAGGTTGCCTTAAATTTATAGACATAGGACATGGAACGTAAAACGGTCATTTTGGCCTCTGTCTTATTTATTTTTAGGCCGGGGTCGCACTGGTATAGCGACAGCGACGCGACGGCGATTTTTCACTTGTCGTTTCTCTAGTGCGGCCAGCGACAAATTGTTCATTATGAGTATGTTTTTACGAAATCACCATCGCGTCGTTGTCATCGTACCAGTGCGGCCCCGGCCTAACTGTACATATTTATTTATTTACTTTAATTAAATCGGTATTCAGGGGGGCTCATGGCTAAATGACAGCCGCGCTGATCGATCGATCTGCGAGGTTAAGCTGCGCTTGCCGCGGTCAGTCCTTGGATGGGTGACCGTTCTTTACACATCGAGACCCCTCCGTGCCTCGGAGAGCACGTTAAGCAGTCGGTTCCGGTTGTCATAGGAATATCTTTGACAATCGTTACGGGTAGTCAGAAGCCCTAAAAGTCTGCAAACATTCGAATACCGATATTACCCATTAATTGGGTTGTGGAGGTCAGATGGCAGTCGCTCCACGTAAAATATTGATATTCAGCCGAAACTAGTTAGACTGGAAGCCGACCCCTAATATAATTTGGGAAAAGGCTAGGCAGATGATGATGATGAATTAAATCGGTATTCACCAATTACAATAATTAATTGATGGTGACAGACGTACGTAGCCCGCCTAATGGTAAGCAGTTACCGTAAACGCTTGCAACACCTATATGATCACAAGCGCGTTGCCGACCCTTTAAAATGAGGGCTCGCTGTGCCGACAGCTTAGGGGACAAGCAGGTCCCCCGCTGTCAACACAGCGCATCCTCAGGAGCTCTGGCGACCTTACTCACCACAGGAACACAACACTACCGAAGAGTAGCATTATTTGGCTGTGATATTCTGTAGTGGAGGTACTTCCTTAAAAATATCTTGCAGTTCGCTACATCTCCTAAAACACGTCACGAACAGGGATCTGTTTGAACCCGAAAGTAACTATAGCGACAGTGACATCTACCGGCAACATCAAGTACGGTAGTACTTGGCAGTGGCAGCTAGCTGTCTAGCTGGATAGGTATATCCAGCTAGACAGCTAGCTGCCACTACAATACATCTGACGTCATGAATCCTACATCGCGCAAGAAGAGTTTTTAGAGCGATATGAATATATTATCAGAAACCCGACATCAACTGTCGGGGCAGAAGCCCGCCAGACAATACCATCCAGTTTTATAGGAAAATCCTCCCTTTCCAGTGGAGGGATATTCCACCTCGTTCCTCCATTCTTCAAATAACCTTTATTGTTCGTCTAGATTCCTGTTATTATATCCAGGCTATTATTTTAGGATCGAAACAATTTGTCTTGATGATTGTGATCTCAAATGCATGTGTTCAATTACTGTAGAGTCAACAATATAAATGGACTCCGTGTTTGGATAACATAACTGGTTATGTTCGTAATGGCGGGTAGTTTGATATGTTTCAGTTTGTTTTGAGAGTAGCTTTCCCCGCGATTTCACCCCTGTTGCTCGGCTCCTAAGGCTTGTAGCGTGATGTCAAATGGCCTAAATTATTCCTTATAAATCTGGCTATCATATACAAAAATATTTTTTCGAATCCGAGGGGTAATTCCAGAGATTAGCCCTTCAATTAACCAAACAAACTCCAAGCTCTTCAATATAAAGCTGAAAAGTTTGTTTGTTTAATTGAAGGGCTAATCTCTGGAATTACCCCTCGGATTCGAAAAAATATTTTTTTATATGATAGCCAGATTAATGAGAAATAGTATAGGCTATTTAACATCACGCTACAACTCTTATGAGCCGAGTAACAGGGGCGAAACCGCGGGGGACAGCTGGTATTTCTATAATCTGAGGAAAGGTGTCTTCTCTCCTGAAGAAGCTACAAGTTTATCGACATGACTTCTTGGAGAGGCCAATTCAGTGGGTTTACGCCGCGTCAGAAGAGATAGATAGAAAGAACGAGAGAACGAAACTACCTTGTAGTTTAATTTATTTTAGGCACGCAGCGCTGTGCGAGCTGAATTATATTTTATTGCGTTGTTGCAAGACTTGTTATTGGAACGGAGTTCCTTTACGCACGTTACGTACGAGTGAACTGGGAGAAATTTTAAGCGATGACGGCGATGACGTTTTCTGCCATTTCGCTTTTATACCTACCTATTCAACAAATTACCATGCGCGGCTTCGGTCTATATCGATTACCTCAAAAACTACTGAACGGATTTTCATACGGTTTTCACCAATGGAAGGACACATTTTCGAGGAAGGTTTTTGTATATAATTTATAAATATGTTATACATATTAGCCGAGCTGTCACGGTTTTCATTAAGGAAGTCGGAAAAAAGGGCTATTTGCGCGTGCACTGCCCAAGTTGTTTGATATATGTGAAAACAATGTATTACAGAAACGTTGGCCTTAAATAGGTCTATAAAAAACATCCGGTTACTATATATCTAACTTTTTTATTTAATCCACAAAATCTGTTTTTATGTTTTAAAAATAACAATAAAATTAGGCAATGTTTAACTGGATACATTTATCAATAAAATATTAATCCTTATCCAAATAAGTAGTTTCATCGTCACAAGTATTTAATGGAGATGATTTTTGGGGTTTAAAGTATTATATACAGACAAATAGTTTCACAAATAGTTACGATGTAATCAACGCGCGACGGAGTAATTTAATAATTTTGTGGCACGCTTCATACCTGAGCAAATTTTGCGTGACTCGATTCTTTAGGATAAACCTTTGGTTAGCTAGTTAGATAAAATTCTCGGAAATTTTTGGAACTTCGTTCCTGACGGGGGTCCCCTGACCCCACACGTTTTTTTTTATTTAACTGCCATTGAGTATCATCCTTCTGTAGTATTTTGTGCTTGTGCCTCAAAAATTAGCCGATTTGAATTTCATACATTTTGTGAGGACACAGGATAAAATGATTATTAAATGTAAAATCCTTGTAAATTAAACCCGTGCACATATTTATATAACTGTGCTCACCGTGATGTTCATGTAGCGTGATTAATTCAACTCTGAGCATAAATATGGTGGTACTGATGAGCACAGAAGTGCTTTTTCGTGTTTAGATTACTTTTAATGTTTTGTTTTAAATGTTTTGCGGCGAATATTTTTATTTTTAAATGTAGGAGTCAGTTCTTCTGTTTTTTTTTTTAAATTAAATAATAGGCTCGCGTTTGACCGCCATCTCGCCTGATGTTAAGTGATGATGCGGTCTACGATGGAACACGCTTGCCTAGAAGAAACCGATTCACTCTCGACTTGAAGATACCCAGATTGTAACTGTCGGGGAACACCCACTCCGGCAGCGAATTCCATTGTTTTGCGGTTTTCACAATGAAAGTGGAATCAAAGCGCTTCGTTCGGGTTTTTGGTACATCATACATCTGTTAATTTTGATAGATGATTTATTGAATCAATTTTCATTAATTTGAGTTTGTTTAATTTTCGTGGGAAATAATTAAATAAATAACAACAGACAGATTTTTTTTTCCCTTTTCCTATTTGTTTTCTACCCGTGAATTACTTTCTTTTAATATGACCCTAATTATTGTGTTTGACCTGATTTTTTTGACCTTGAAAAACCTCATTTAGGCTCATAGCAAAATAACAGCGAGGTAGGGCAACGCGGAAAATTATACCACAGCCAAATAAGGCTATTCTTCGATTGTGTTGTTTTTGTGGTGAGTAAGGTCGCCAGAGCTCCTGAGGATGCGCTGTGTTGACAGCGGGGGACCGGCTTGTCCCCTAAGCTGTCGGCACAGCGTATCCTCGTTTTAAAGGTCAGGATTAGAATACTCGGTATTACGAACGTCTCAGGGGCTACGATAACTGCTCACCATCAAGTGGACCGTACGCCTGTTTGCCTAAAAGATAATAAAAACCTGTTTTAATTAAAATAAACAAAACTACCTACCATGTGCTCTAAAGTCAGAAATTCTACAACATTTTGAAATCCCAAATTATTTCTCCATTTGATTCTACGAGAAGCCATTATCTAAATCCTTCCCTAGAGGGTCTGGCAACACTGTTTAGTTCAGAGTGCGAGCGTCGGCAGTTTGCATACATAATTAATATCGGGTAGTGATAATAAACACTTCAAAAGTGTTGTTAGGGAGGCTGAGAATTAAGTAGAGATTGGTAATTGATTAAAACAGGTTTTTTTACGTTTTTTGTTACTTTGTGTTGTACTTTTTTTTGTTTATGGACTGAGAGAAAATACCTAAGAGGTTGCAGCTTGATATTTTTTTGTGCATAATGAATAAATAAAAAGGAAGACAGGCGTCTTCATTTTTATTTGTGACTTCTAGGTGAACTATACAGATATTGATAGATTAACCCCTTATTTGTAACTTGTAAATTATTTTCTTTCCCTTTTATTTTTTCATTTAATAGGTTGCGTTGAATTGCGTTTAACTGCCATCTCGCCTGATGTTAGGTGATAATGCAGTATATGATGGAGCACGCTTGTCTAGAAGAAACCGATTCATTCGTGACTTGAAGACACCCAGATTGTAACTATCAGGGAACACCCACTCCAGCAGCGCATTCCACTGTTTGGTGCTCACAATAAAAGTGGAATCAAAGCTCTTCGTTCGGGTTAAACACCTTCATATACCCCTTTGTCAATTGAATGATAATGAAGGTCTTATAAATAAAAAACAATTGCGGTAAAAGTAAGGATAGCATAATTTTTTTAACACATTTTTAATTGGTTTTGCGGTCACTGCGCCACATCTGAAAACTGAAAATGAAAATCGCTTAATTCAGGTATAGAAATTAAAAATGCGTCTAGGTATCTCTATAACAGGGGGCGCTTTTAGTACCAAAAAAATATTTAATTTAAATAGGTTAATAATAATACGTAAATCGTTAATTTGAATAATAAAATTAGTTGCGAATCCTACCCGCGATATATTTTTTTAAATGTTTGGCTTGCGTTTGCATTAATCATTGTACATTTATTAACAGTCTAGTCTATACCTTATTACGTATATAATATTATAAATGCGAGAGTTTGGATGGATGGATGGCTGGATGGATGTTTGTTACTCAATCAGGCTAGAACAGCTGAACGAATCTGGATGAACTTTCGCACAGAGATAGATTATAGTCTAGAATAGCACATAGGCTATTTTTTATCCCGAAAAACGCGGACGAAGCCTCGGGCAGGAGCTAGTTATTAAATATTCCTTACAGTCGCTCAACGGGAGAGTTTTCGCAAGTCAATCCAATCGCCATACACGCAGTCATTCCAATTTTCTTTCCCTTTTGATATGTTAATTTTGACATTTGGGCATGTTAATGTTCATTTTGACAAATGTGTAGGCAATGAAGCGCTGTAAGGTATTTTTTTTTTTTAATTTATTTAAATCACAAAGTTACAGATTTGTACACTTATTTAACATCTGCCAAACTGCATAGCAATTTGTCGGCAGTAGGTTCTCGTGGATTTAAGGTTAAAGGTAATAAGGTTAAATCTAATAATTAAGGCAATAAGATTAAATCTAAGTTATTTTAAAAACTAAGGCTATGGGTCTGTGGGTCTCTGTCTTAATATAATGATTAATTATATTACTTAGGATAACACTGTTGTACACGACATTACTCTTAGCTGCTTACGTAGGCCGCACGTGCGGAGTAGGTACTGACAAATTCTATAAACATAACTGCGTAATATTATTATACCTACAATGTATTTACCTCAGATCATAGAAACAAGGAGATATGCCATCATAGCAAATTAGTACGGGAACAACTGATGCCACTTTTAGTACATTTTTCGACACAATTACGCGCATAATTAAGCGCTCTTTGTGAATAAAAAGATCTCCCATGCGTTAAACATTCCGCACACCCTTAATCTAACACTGTTAATCGTCACTCAACACTAGCACTAAACTAAAACACTGTATTTATACCATCGATCGTGTTCGGTTCGTCGCCAGCGCGTACGTTTTTAATATGAGCAATTTGCTCAAGATCAGGCATCAAACTCGATAGCGCCTTGGCACATCTCCTTGTTTCTATGATCTGAGGTATTTACCTATACCTATTTATTACATTGTTCTCTGTAGGTCTTGAGACTAGTATTACATAGGTATTGTGAGCTAAAAACTATTGCTTATTTGAATAAATATTATTCAAATAAGCAATAGTTTTTAGCTCTGAATTTAATTAACCCCCTTTCTTATTTAATAAACGATGATTAAATTAAACAGCTCGTCAATTGTCATCTCTATTCATTGTCATAGAAATGACAAGGATAGTAGTATATTTAATCAGTGGTTAAAGTTAAGAGGCGTTTATAATTAAGGGTGTAATTATCAAGAAATCACGAGGCCTTGAACGCATAGTGTACCTACAGAAAACTCATACTAATTATGAACATTATAATTATGTATAAAAATAGGGTTCATAGCAATTTATATAAACAACCCTTTGATACGAATATGAACCTTAAAGAAATACATACAATGTTTATATTTGAATGAGCTTTAGTACACTTTGCAATGAGTCCTCATCACAGATTAAGAGTAAACTAGATATGGCAAACCGTCCGTCCCAGCGTGCCTGAAAAGTTTGTGCCATGCACCTACTTGCCGCGTCCCTACTTGAGTTTACTTTCAAACGCGCCGGTGAAACTCGACAAATAGTGTCGTTGAAGACATACAAATACCAAATTGTACCAATAATAGGTATAAACTCTTTTAGCGTTGCCCAAGGCCTTTGAAAGGCTTGTGCGACAGCATAGGTAGGAAAAACTTTTTTAACAAAAAATAACCGACTTCAAAAATCCACTACAAAGAAAATAATAATTTTGGTTTCGGAAGTCGGTGGCTTTGGTTTTTGTTTGCTTTTTTTGCCACCGACTTCCGAAACCAAAATTATTGTTTTCTTTGTAGTGGATTTTTGAAGTCGGTTATTTTTTGTTAAAAAAGTTTTTTATTTTTCCCTTTTTAGTTCTTTATCCCGTGTTAGATTACTTTCACGAATTCGTTCAACAGTAAATCTTCTACGTAGTGAGTACATTTATGCATATAACTTTTTACATAGGAATGATTACCTAATGTATTATATACTAAAACCTTCCTGAAAGTATGTAGATTACGTTAGTGAAAACCCCATCCAAATCGAATCAGTAGTTTTTGAGAAAATCGCGCACATACAAACATACATACATACATACGGGACGAATACAGAACCTCCTTTTTTGAAGTCGGTTAAAAAATGGCACGCTCTTTTTCATACTATTTAGTGAACATGCGGTATCTAGCCTAATCTAAGTCGGTGGTCCTCATAGTATTGTTCGTGAATACGGGGGTGTGTATGCATGCGGGACACGGTAGCTCAGTGGTTAGAGCGATGCCACGGTTCGGCAGAGGTCGCGGGCTCAATCCCGCCCGTGTCAGTTTGTTTTTGAAATCTCATATAATTTAATTACTGAGTAGGTACTGGCAATCTTTAATTTTAATGTTTTTTCAAGCTTTGATTTATTAACAAAATGAAGCCCATGTAAGTACAGTCAGTGATAATATTTTGATGACCCCACGTGAGAGCCACGTGGGGTTATCAAAATTTTACCACACAAAAGGGCATTGGTGGGAGGTACATTTTATGTAACCCCATAAACCTTTTACATGTTTCCATATTAAGATTTTATTTCTTATTTTTACAAGCATGGGAAATTTGAGATTGAATCTGATAAGAAATCTTACTGCAAGTAGTTTCAGTGGGCCAAAATTGTAAGAAACAAATAAAATGTGTCGAAAACTGTTCTGTTGTGTTCATACAAGGTGACTTTTTAATCACCATCCAAATATTTTCTAGGCGTTAGGATTAATCAAAGACACCATTACTGCAAAAAATAGGAGGTGAAATTTTCCTAGAAAAATATTTTTCCTGAAATTTCCCGATTTCTGCATAGTTACTAAGTCATACGTAAAATACTGCGCTAATTACGCATGCACTGAATGAAAAAAAAAACCGGCCAAGTGCGAGTCGTACTCGCGCACCGAGGGTTCCGTATCAGTTTTGGACGTATAAAGTGAAAAAAACCGGACCGCAGAACTAAGTTTGTGAAAGAATTTTGATGATTTTGAAAAAACTGTACTAGTTAGGAACATCGTTTTATTTTTAGTGCCATATTTGGGTCAATTTCTATCAACTCTAATTATTTCAGATTTTTCACTCCGCAAACTTCGGAGATAAGGAATGGAAAGGGAATGGTATTTTTTCAGACATTTTTCATCATATGTCGAAAATTGTGACACATAAAATTACATAAAAATATATTTTTAAATGTGCAGATCAAGCCCTTTCATGTGATATGTCACTTGACCTAGTAACCCCACTTTGAAATTTTGGTCCGGCCCCTTTTGCAATGAAAATAAAAATATTTTTTTAAGTTTTTCATTTGGAATAAAGTTGGACAAGCATTATTTATAACTGTTCCAAATTTCAAGTCGATGACATTAGTAGTTGCTGAAATAAGCAATTGTGACAGACAGACAGACAGACAGACAGACAGACGAAGTCGCACCATAAGGGTTCCTTTTTTACCATTTTGGTACGGAACCCTAAAAAGGCGGGTGTAACGGAAAGAGTTAGTGCGTGTACTTTTTAGACAACTTTGTGAAGCCATATCTCAATATTTTAGTACTGAGCGATAAAAAAAAAAAAAAAACACGTATTTTATTATTTCAATTAAAGATCTTAATAATAGGTAACCTATGTAAACCTATGAAATTGCCGTTTTGTATGAAAAAATTTAAACTATTTTTTTTATGTATTTTTTATTTGTATTAATCGAAGTAATCACCCATGCAATCAATGCATCTTTGCCAATGCAGTGGCAGTTTATTGATGCCCTTCTTAAGGAAATCAGCTAGACGGGAGGCAACAAAAGCTTCAAAGGCATTTTGTACTGCCTCTCGGGTATTGAATTTTTTTCCCGCCAAGAAGTTATCCAAATTCTGGAAAAAGTAGTAGTCTGTAGGCGCAAGGTCTGGTGAGTAGGGCGGATGACGGAGAGCTTCCAACCCCAGTTCTTGCAACTTGGAGACCGTCTGCTGTGCAGTATCAGGTCGCGCGTTGTCGTGCAGGAGCAGTGGAGACGAGCGATTGACCAATGCTGGTTGGAGATGTGCCAGCTTCTTCATCATTGTGTTCAGTTCTTCACAGTACACATCTTCAGTAATGCTCACCCCGTTTGGTAAGAAGCTGTGATGAATCACACCGGCGCTAGACCACCAAACAGTGACCATCACTTTTCTAGGGGTAAGTTTTCGTTTAGGGCATTGTTTAGGTGCTGAAGCAGGATCCAACCAACTTGCTGAGCGCTTGCGGTTATCAAACAGAATCCATTTCTCTTCGCAGGTAACAATGTGGTTCAAAATTCCTTCATTTGTGTGTCTGTTGAGCAGTGCAAGGCACGTTTCGACGCGTACTTCGCGCTGGCGATCATTGAGTTCGTGGGGCACCCATTTGTCAAGCTTTTTTACCTTGCCAATTTGACGCAAATGGACCAATATTGTTTTGACGCTAACGTCGAAAGCTGCTGCTAATTCAGCCGTAGATTGTGTATCATCAGCTTCCACAATCACCTTTAATTCGTCATTGTCAACCAAAGTCTTCGGACGACCGCGAGGTTCATTTTTCAGGTCGAAATTTCCAGAACGGAAGCGAGCAAACCAATAACAGGTGGTGCGTTGGTTTGTAGTGTTAGCTCCGTAAACGTCGTTGATGTTGCGTGCCGCTTGTGCGCGTTGCTGCCACGACGGTACTCGTATTCCATAATTACTCGAATTTTTAACGTATCCATGATGACGAAAAAGATTGAAATGCGATGAAAATGTAACACTAATCAATAAACAAATGACTACTTTTGGAAAAAAAAACAATGTTTTTAAAATAAAATTAATTTGAAATTAGAATTCTTAGCCAAACAAAAATTATTTTGATTTGAAATGGCCAGTACTGCAGAACGGCAATTTCATAGGTAAAGACCTAATATTTATATTTGGATGGTGATTACAAAATTCACGTTGCTTAATTTATTTATTTTTCCATCGTCTCACTTAGTTTAAAGATTGGGGAATTTCAGGCATACCTTTATCGTCTCAGTTTAAAGGAATTTCAGGTATACCTGTGACGGTTGGATAATTCACGTTTATGTTCATGTTCACGTTCATATTCATGTTCATTATAATTTATTTATATTGTCAATCATCTTAGTTTATAGATTGGGGAATTTCAGGCATACCTAGGTATTGTGACGGTTGGATAATTTTAATCAGATTACATTAGATTACGCTCGAAATTATTTGATTAAATACTAAGCTTTTGCCTAAGTTGGTATGGGTATGTAATAGGTTTTGTTAATGGAATAATAAATTAGTTTCAAATAATTCAATAGAATTAGATCAAAAGCGGCGATAGCCGGTTTAGGCCCGGATTGACAAGCGAAAAGATTCTGAGTGCGTATTTTATGTTCATAAGCTGTAACATTAAAAATTTCTTAACACATCAAAATTATATAATTATTTTGAACAATATTATCTACCTACTATTAAAAGGTTCGAACAAATTCTAAACGAATTATCGCTCGTAACATTTTCGTCTACCACTATCACTGTATATCGGCGTCAACTGTACCAGGCACGAATTTGTATAGATAATACTACATAGTTTGGTCTGCGGTTTTGTTTGTATTGATATTGGTATTTCTGTATCGATAAATGCTTGTGTGCTCGCAACTCCGTCCGCGTGGAAGTCGGGTTCGATTCCCGGCAACGAAAAGTATTAAAAAAAAATCTAATGATGCAGTTTTAGTTCTTATCAAAACGGTTCCGAGACTCTTTTATGTATTTTTCGATATTTCTTATTGTTTCGGATTTGGTCATCTACGCCCAATTGAAAAAATCACTCTTTATACAGGGTTATTGGTAAAATACTAACAACCTTGAAGGACTGTATTACTGACATCATAAACAACAACTTTAAATTTTGTTCTGTGACTTTTTACAAAACTTAATACATTTGCCAAAAATTGACTTTCAAGTTTTTGTTGTACTACCTATCGGACACGTTTTAGATCTGTATTTTGTAGGAAATAACTACGTAACATCTCCCGTGCGCTCTCATTCATAATAATAAATCGAAGTAAGTACCTAAACTACGAGTTTCCGCGCTTTCTACACAAAAGCTATATAATATTTTTAATTTTGTATGAAAGTGAATTCTGATGAATTATTAAAAGTCACAGAACAAAAGCTGTTGTTTATCATGTAAGTATTAATATAATCTTGAGAGGTTGTTAGTGTTTTTCCAATAACCCTGTATGACCCTAAGCGTGAAAACGCACATGTAGGTGGCTTGCTTAGCGCTTAGAGCCTAGCTAGTCACCTAGCGACTAGCTTTGTAAAACGAACGTTTTAGAACGTTATCGCGACCGGCCGCACTGCGCGCTTGGCGCCTAGTTGGTCGCTCCGCAGCGCGCAGTGTAGCCGGTTGCGAACATTCTAAAACGTTTCTGAGCTATTCGCTAGGTGACTATCTAGGCTCTAGGCGCTAAGCAAGCAACCTATGTCTGTGCGTTCGTACCCTTACAATTTTACTGTCATGCACGTATGTATAACTCAGACACGCGACTCCACCTATATTTAAATTGATGACTATCCCTAAACGCAGAGGATTGATTTATTATGACTATGTTTATGATTCTGAATCAAGGTTTATTGGAAACAGCAGTTTATGAGCATTTGAGTAGCATACAATTTTAATTTTATTTGCTTTATACGTAATTATTGTGTTCTTCGAAGGGGTAGGTAGAGATTTAAGTGCATTATACTAATATCAGGTGCGTGCATTGCATATAGGCAAGTAGGCAGTGACTACCTCTTAAGGTTCAATAAAACCATTTTAACTATTACTACATCAATATACATCATTATATATCAATAATTAGTCATGATTGATATATTTTATTTATGTAGTAACAGTTAAAATAGTTTTATTGAATCATATGAGGTAGGCACTGCCTACTTGCCTATATGCACTGCACGCCACTGACTAATATGCAGTATGCGGTTCAGTGCATTATTATTATAAATTATGCGGCTGGCAAGCTAGTTATATCGGACACGATTTCAATGTATTGAGGACGTAATGTCGTATATTTTAAGATTTTGGGCTCTTTCAATTTAGACGATTGGTGTCAGACTGCTGCAGTGCTGTAGTCGTGGGGCAGCAGTGTCGGTGTCGCACTGCGCACCGCTGATTGTTTTTTATATCATTAGAAAGCCGTCCGGTTGTCGTGCGGCAGCCGTGCGGGCACACGATAACCGGACGGCTCTCTTGACGTGTCAAATGTATGGAAAAAACAATCGGCAGTGCGCAGTGCGAAACCCGCACTGCTGCCCCACGACTACCGCACTAACAGTAGTCTGTCACCAACGGCCGTACCACAAAAAAATAAACATCTGTTCAACACACGTTCAACACGAATGCTACCAAAAATAATAGGCAATTGTTTTAGCACTAACTTGTCTAAAACAAGTGTGTATTATTTTTGGTAGCATTCGCGTTTAACGTGTGTCTATCTTTTGTGTGGTAAGGCCGTAATTGTCTAAATTGAAAGAGCCCTTTTATGATAAATGATATTTTGAGTATTATTTTATTTTAAGGTTTAATTTCCCTATAACGTAACAGATTCATAAAACTGTTAAACCTATTACTTTGCAGGCAAAGGCACTCACTACTCTTCCAAAGATTTTTAAGTCTTCAGAGTGTCATTAAAAAATCTGGGGCCTATTTGATGTAACCACTCTGCAAGTCTTCACTCTGCACTCTACTCTTCACTTTTCAAATATTGCAGAGTGTGGAGCGAAAGTGTTCCAAATTTCAATTTTCAGTCTGCAAAATGTGTGTACATAAAACATGATTCAGTTGAAGAGTTCGGAAATTGGGGTGAAGACTTGCAGAGTTGTTACATCAAATAGGCCCCTGGCTTGCCTTCGTTCCATATCATAATACCTTTAGTGGATTGAAAAGATTATGACTGGATTAGGGGAAATGTTATTTATTATTAGAACATAAATTTTCATTACCATTTTATTCAAAACAGCCTAGACTTACAAACACGGGACGCGAATCATGGACGTTTTTGCCTTTACCTCTCTTGCTAGTAGCTGTCGTCAGAAGACACAGTCTGCGATAAATAGTATTGTCAGTCTGCGATAAATAGTATTGTGACAGCGCTTGTGAAATGAGAGGAGAGATTTTGTAAGAGAGGTAAGGCACCTACCATCTACTATTTTATCTGCACCTACCATTTTATCTCTACATCGCCCAAAGTTGACTAGTAGAGAATGCCTATGGCATTAAATCCGTCGATGTACATTTGTTGCATAAGCATAATCGGCCTATAATGTTCCCACTGCTGGGACACAGTCCTTCTCTGTGAGAGGGAGTGGGCCGTAGTCCACCACGCGGGCCCAGTGCGGGTTGGTGGACGTCACGTGTCTTCGAATTTTTGGTTCTAGGACAAGCCGGTTTCCTCACGATGTTTTCCTTCACCGTTAAAGCAGGTGATAATTAATTTCCAATACGCACATGACTTCGAAAAGTCAGCGGTGCGTGCCTCGGGATCGAACTCGAACCCTTCGCCGTGGGAGGCCCATGGTTAAACCACTAGGCTATCACTGCACTTTTTGCATGAAGCTTAAACAAATAAATAAGGCACAGCGGGATATTTCGCTCGAGTATCATATATTATATGATAGTATCATATATCAGCGGGATATTTCTTTCGAGTAACATGACCGGAGAAGTACTTCCATCTTACAGAATACCACAGCCAAATGATGTTACTCTTCGATAGAGTTGTAATCCTGTGGTGAATAAGGTTACAGAATTTTTGAAGTTGCGCTGTTTTGACAGCAGGGATCTTACTTGTCTCTTAAGCTGTTGGCACAGTGAATCCTCATTTCAAAGTTAATTTTCATACCACCTGATTCATACCACTGTTTACCACCATCATAGTATAAAAAATAACGACATAGGTAGGTAGGTATCAGTAGCGAAGGGTCAATTTTTATAAGAGGTAAGCCAGAGCTACAAATGCTTATCTGGCTACGAAAAACTATAGGCCGACCGTTTAACTGAGTCCTCGCCTGCGCGGTACAGGGGCGCGGGGGTATGACGACCAAGGGGACTGAGACAGGTGCGGGCGGTGGGGGCGCTTAGTAAGATACATACGAGATGAAATGCGCCCACCGCCCGCACCTGTCTCAGTCCCCTTGGTCGTCATACCCCCGCGCCCCTGTACCGCGCAGGCGAGGTCTCAGTTAGACGGTCGGCCTATAATTACCTACTTATAAATATTTGAGAATAGTAGGCAATACTGCCTGTGCTATTTTTCAAAGAGAAGCCGGTAGGAATCGTATTGTAGGGACCCTTCGCCACTGGTAGGTCTTCACATCTTCCTTCGTGTTTTAAAAGCTAGTCAATCTTAATTTCATGCAATATTTTTGAGCGTTTCGCGTCCTGTGTGTGATAATGTTCATAAAAACGGCCGTGCCCCTAACTGAATCTGACCTTACCTTTGAAAATTAATGAAATTAGATTACTTTAATAATTAGAACAAGTCTAATTAAAGGCCAAAGCAGACTAGCGACTTTTAGCATTAACGATCGACAACTTTGTGATTGTTTCAATGCTGCATTGAGTTTTCGCGACTTTTTGCATTGAAAATGAAAAAAGTTTTATTTCAATATAAGCAATTAACATAAACATTACAAATTGTTAGAGATCAATGTATAGCAATTAACATAAGCATTACACATTCTAAGAGATCAGTATGAACTAATACTACGCGAATTCACTGTGGTCCCCACACTAGGCATGCCTGTATCGTGGGGTCCCTAGTATCACTAGTGTTACAATCAAAGTTTAGATTCGCCTCCAGCACTACACAGGGTAAAAATCAAACACTTTAACAAAGTAGTAATACTTAGAATAGGTACTTAATGAAAGTTATCCTAGTATTATAAAATATATGTATGCATGGAAATGTTTACTATAGTATCACTGGTGTTACAATCAAAGTTTAGATACGCCTCCAGCACTGCACATGGTAATAATTAAACAATTTAACAAAGTAATAATAACTTACAACACTTAGGGGCATTTCCACCAATCCACCAATATCCGCTCAACAAGCCAAAGATAAGATCCCCGATAGACCCTCCATACAAAATCCGCCAAAAATCCAAACCCAATTGACAGACATCCCCACCGATAGGCCGGTGAAATTTTTATTCGATTCCTGTATCGAAATCGGGCGTTTTAGCGACCATATCGTTCGAGCGCGGCATCAAGCTTCTGAAAAGCGACAAAATCGCCGATCGCTGATTAAAGTAGTTAGTCTGCTTGGGCCCTAATGTCAGCATAAAAATATGTAGAATAGAAAAAAGATATTTAATATTGATTCAAATTAATACTATATATTTGAAATGTACATTTTTGTGAATTTGAAACATCTCAAAGCCATATATGTATGTTTCTCTTGTGTTATTTAATATAGGTACATAAAAGAGATTTCAAAAATTAACTGACGCGGGTGGGGTTCTAACTTTACGCGTGGACCTTTGCCATACCGTTTTGGGTTCAAATTCCGTATCAGTTAGCATAAGCATAAGCATAATCGGCCTATAATGTTCCCACTGCTGGGACACAGGCCTCCTCTGTGAGAGGGAGTGGGCTGTCCACCACGCGGGCCCAGTGCGGGTTGGTGGATGTCACATGTCTTCGAATTTTTGGTTCTAGGACATGCCGGTTTCCTCACGATGTTTTCCTTCACCGTTATAAAGTTCACTGTATAATACTAAATCACTGTATAATAGTTCTTATATAATTATAATATAATAGGTAAAATGTGGATGTGCTACTTCTTCTAGGAATGTGGGCGTCATATTAAATATTAATAAAGTAGGCTAGACGGCTAACTAAAAGCCTACTTATCCGTACATACACAAAACAAATAGATACAGCAGAACTTCGGTCAATTTCGTCAAGTACTTCGGCCAAGAACTTCGCAAGTAGTACAATCCCCGGCACGTAACTTGGCAAGGTTTTGGCATAGTGGGGGTAAGTTCGCGCATCGTGGCCCATACCCTGCGCCCCATTTGACCACCAAAAAGACCTACAAAACGACTTCTGCGCATCTAACGACTTTTGCCAAGTCAAGTGCCGGGGACTGTAAAGGGTGCTGCGAATCACACACCGCCCCGCGCTACGCTGCGGGGTGCGTGGCGACGGAGCCACGCGTGCGGGTGCGGGAGTGCAGATCTGCATCATCATGCAGATTTCTCCGCACAAACGCGCGGAGGTGCAGTGGCCTAGAGGCAAAAACGATACGCCACCTACTAGTGTTGTCTTAGTAACTTTTTTGTCATTTTTGAAAAGCAGTTTATTAGTATCTAATTTATTACAATAGATGGCAATGATTGTCTTGTTCTTCATACTAGCAGTTTAAAATAAAACAAACTTCCTAGCCTACATATTTGCATATAGTTGCATATGTAGGTAGTATTCGATGTTGACGGCAGATGTCGCTGGTGCTACATCTGTCAACAAAAAAATACGCACGATACTGCAGATTTCAGTGTGCCATACCTTGCGTCTTGCCCCGCACCCACGCGCGGGGTGCGTGATTCTCCGCATGTAGGCGCGTGATCTGCAACCCCGCGCGTGAATGCGTTTTCAGTGTGTTGTACTATGCGTGATTTCTATACAAACGTAGGTAGGTACTTGCAAACAACGTAAGATCACCCACTCCGACACCCCGCTGCGTGATGCGGTGCAGTGTGCGAATCAACATGTGCGTGCATTTTCACTCGTTGAATAGAGGCCGCCTTCTGTATCTATTTGCTTTGTGGTGCATAAGAGACTTCTTAAAATATTCATGTAATTTTTCCGAGGTTCTCAAAGAAGCCTTTCACGGGTCGCTCCTAATATTCTTTAGAAATTTTATTCACTAAAGGAATTTTAAATGATAAATTGATAATATTTTTATGTATACAATGTTGTATAAATATGACGTAATCTATTGAAATTAGATAGTAGGTATACAGAATAGGTATTTTTGTTATTATGTTGCCCAATTCTTTGGGCCAGACAAAGGCTTATTATAGCTGATGTAAAAAAAACGTAAAATGCAGGATGATTTTTTTTGTGAGTGACGGAACTCTCAGAGGCATTATACCTACCTACTATTGTTTAATTTTTGTAAACGTATCTACAAAGGATCTTATTATCGGTTTTACGAAAATGTCAGGCCGTATACTAAGGCCGCGGCCGCATCGGTACGGTGACAGCGACGCGACGGCGATTTCGTGAACAAATAAATGTCACTTGTCGTTTCTGCAGTGCGGCCACCGACATATGTTTATATGAGTTTATTTTCACCGCCGTCGCCGTCGCGTCGCTGTCGCCGTACCAGTGCGGCCGGGGCCTAAGAGCATAATTATAATCTATAGAGTTGCTAAACGGCGAATCACCGAATAACATTTTCTGCCACTTTTTGGGGGGCGAGGTGGACACGTATAGCACACTACGGAAACTTGACAATCACAGACAGATACATGCTTGTAAATTGTATTAAATAAAACTATGTTGATGCTTAATTGATAGGAAATTCTATGATTTTGCCAAGAGAAAACTAAGCTTGTTAATCAGTAATTTGGCAAGACTATGTTTTGGAGTTTAAACGTCACATTAAAAAAGATCTTCAGCACAAAACAATTACTTACCCTTACATAAGGCTATAATTTGAACTAACAATGTATTTGTCGAACATTATTCAGGGGCTTACGTTTTACCCATTAATTTCATCCCTACTAATTCACCGTTACGTTAAATTCATCCCCCTGTTCCTACTAATTCAACCCCAGGTTGAAAAGGTGTTGATTATTCCGTGTGTAGTGAAAGAAAATTTTATCTAATAATAAAGCTGAAGAGTTTGTTTGTTTGAATACGCTAATTTCTGGAACTACCAGTCGTATTCGAAAAAAACTTTTTGTAATATGATAGCCAGATTCATGAGGAATAGTATAGGCGATTTAACATCACGCTACTACCCTTAGGAGTCGAGCAACGGGGGTGAAACCGCGAGGCACAACTAGTTTTATTATTTTTTAAACGTATTGTTCTGTACGTATAAAACAATACCGTGACTGACTGACTGACAACGCACAATCTAAACCAGTGGACCTAGAGCACTAAAATTGAGCCGCTATTATTTAGCCATGAGCTCCTATTATTTAGCTACGAGCCCTGTACACAGCTGTGGCAGTGGACTGTGGGTAATGTTGCTAGGTTGCTGGTAGGGCAGGAGGGCTTCAGTATTTGGTGAAGTAAAACTCTGGAGTTACAGACACGTCCATTTATTGCACCGTTCGTGGTTGGAAAAGAGCGAAATACAGTGCTGTTTCCACAGATAATAGAAACGTCAAATTTACATTGAAAATGTTGATGTTGGTGTTGCCAACATGCCCCTATTATTTAACCATCAGCCCCTATTATTTAGCCATCAGCCCCTATTATTTAGCCATCAGCCCCTATTATTTAGCCATCAGCCCCTAATATTTAGCCATCAGCCCCTAATATTTAGCCATCGGCCCCTATTATTTAGCCATCAGCCCCTATTATTTAGTCATCAGCCCCTATTATTCAGCCATCAGCCCCTATTATTTAGCCATCAGCCCCTATTATTTAGCCATCAGCCCCTATTATTTAGCCATCAGCCCCTAATATTTAGCTACGTGGTCGTGCACTTATTATTTATCCACAAATCTCTATTATTCAGCCACAAGTCCTATTATTTAACCACAAGCTCCTATTATTTAGCAACAAGCATTTTTTATATATCCACGAGCTCGTATAATTTAGCTTCGAGCTCCATTATTAAGCCACGAACCCCTATTATTTAGCCACGAGCCCCTATTATTTAGTTACAAAACCTATTATTTAGCCTCGAACCCCTATTATTTAGCCCCGGATGCCTATTATTTAGCCACGAGCTTCCTAAGACGACTATAAGACAGAAACATTAATCAAATTTAGCCTTATATAAAATTTATTTTCATAAACAATTTCTGCAGTGCAATATCACCGTATTTGTAGATAGGAAAAATCTACAAAGCATTGCAGTATTTGTTCAGAACAAGGTTCAGTGTGATCTGTGTTTGCTTTGATACGCCACACGGAATCCTATTGTTGAAGTATAAAAAGACAAAAAATATTCAAGGCTTTGATGTGCTATTTGTCGTTTGATGCTAAGGAATTTAATTTCAATAGTGCAGAAAATAAATACCGTACCTACTCATTTCTTTTCTTTAAAGCAAGCGCTTTGCAATACAATGTTGCACATATTATTATAAGTACACATCTATAATATTATAAAAATTTTAAAAAGCTGTTTCTGTACATTGAAGATATTACAAAAAAAAACAGTTGGGATAGAGTGCTGGGATGTAACCCTGCCCAATTTTTTTTTTTTTAATTTTTGTCTGTTTGTGCGCGCATTACGCGAAAACTACGGAACAGATTTTGATGTTATTTTTACAGTTTAGAAGCTTGGGGTCCAACTTAAAATTTTAGCTACATTTTATCTTATTCCGGTGGGATGAACCAGAGATACAGCTTAAACTTTGCATAGTACTAACCGCCCTACACTACGGAGGTCATTTAAATTGGTCATATGTTTTGTAGTCCACGCGGAAGAAAGTCTAGTACTACATACTTATTTTTGATGTAAAATATCTATTGGCGCGCCTTGGGGGTAAGGCCGATTCTTACGCCGTGACGGCAAACGGCATGATGCTCTCTTATGCCGTCATGCCCCCTCTCCACCCCCGCTCTCTACTCCCTTGTTAAGTGGCGCATATACTATACAGCATGTAACAAAACCCCTGTTCGATCCCAAAAGGGGTCATTATACTCATAATTATGAACAACTTTTACTATGGGACCAATCCTGATATCGCGAAAAAAAAAATCAGATGCTCCATACATTTTGTTGAGATAAGTGAACACAAAATGTATGGAATAGCTGATTTTTAAAAAAAAGTTGAATTTCCAAAAAATTAACTCCTACGTAAAAATAACATAATTTAAATTTTTAATTAAGTTTTAGGTACTTGTTATAATCTATGCTTGAATTAAAATGTATGTAACTATTATTTTAACAGTCAGTTACTGCCGTACTACTTGTGATGCAGATTCATGCATAGTTAATTCAGTTGCATTTTAAGATGAAGATTTTAACGAAATCATAATATTTTAAATTGCAAAGCTCGTATAATTATGTTAGAGCACAGATAAATAATACTATACGTACAGATGCCTCATCTCATACAAAGAAATGTGACCGATTTAGCGCAGGCTATCTTCGGGCTATACATTTTTCCGTGCTTAAAGGATTTTTCAAAATTTGAACAAATATTTTTCATAATGTATTTTTTCATGTTCTCAATTTTACACAAACTTCAATAACAAATCGATACATATAACGCCGTCTATTATGAGTTATTTCAACAAATGTTCCTTTGTTCCTGATGAGACCCCTTGGTTAGAGTAAAAGAAAAAGTATACACCGAGTTAGATGCGACATAATTACTATAATTACGTCTTTTACGAGTTTTACCGACTTTAAAAAAGGAAGTTCTGTATTTGACATGTATGTTTGTATGACCGTAATTTTCTCAAAAACTACTGATCCGATTTAGATGAGTTTTTTTTACCACTGGATAGTATTTTTCGAAGAATATTTGTGTATAAATAATACGTCGTATGGGTTGTACAGGGTGCCAGGTTAGACAGTGGAAATATTTTAACGGGTCACTGTACTCATCATTATCAACAACTTTTACTATGGGACCAACCCTAAAATCGCGAAAAAAAAATCTGCTATAACTCAATAAAATGTATGGAACAGCTGATTTTTTTTCGCGATTTCTGGGTTGGTCCCATAGTAAAAGTTGTTCGTAATGAGTGAGTACAATGACCCCTTTAAATATTTCCACTGTCTAACCTGCCACCCTGTATATTAGCTGTTTTCTCATCGTTCAAAGTCACATAAGCAAAGCTGCGGTAGGTCGGGTAATGTCTTATATGTTTTTACTATCATCTTTATACCTAGGTTAAAATGGGCCTGTCATCTTACTAAAACTTTTACAAATGACTACAGTGTATTTTTAAATTATATAGAAACGAATCATCATCATCAGCCTATTACAGTTCACTACTGGACATAATAGTATTTTTTATTCGATTTTAAAATAAAAGTTAGCTCAGAAAGAAAGAAATAAAATCAATTTATTGCGCACTGTGTGTGTTCACAGTTTATTTAATCGGCGAAGACCGACCGTTGTTATTGATTTAGGATCCCCCAGAGGACACGTGTAGGGTATCAAAATTGAATCTATAAAATAAACGTCAAACAAAGCAAAATAAATATTAAATCCATACAAATTGCTACGCCGTAGAACTTGCTACGCACTACGTCGCTACGCTGCTACGCCGCTACGAATTTCGTAGCGTTTCTAACATGATTAGAAATGCTCCAGTTAGGGCGATTATACATTACGCCGCCGCTGCGTCGCCGCCGTTGAAGTCATCCTTGCATTTTGTATACGTGCTTGGCCACGTGAGTCATGGTTCCGCGCGTATGAAAATGTATGAAAATACGGCGGCGCCGCTGCCGCTGTGGCGTAATGTGGAACGGCCCTTAGGGTCTGAATTAACTTCAACCCTTGTTCCCAAGGGTTCTGGCGCAGAATCCTTAATTCCCTTAGCCTTTGTAAGAGCTAATTTGACAATTAATATGGATTGTTCTTTACTTAGATACAAAATTGTTGGTAACTTGAGCTCAAGTTGAACTCAATTTGTACTTAGTTGAATTAATAATTTAGTTAGTTCTGTGGTAAATGTTAAAATTAGATTTTTGGTCCAAATTTTGTTTAGCTTTAGTTTTACCCAACTGCGGTGGAGCCCTAAGGAGGGTAATGTTTAAGTTGGTATGATGTATGTATGTGTATGTATTCAATTCAGGCGAGATGGCGGCCAGACACAATAGCCTATTATTATAATAAAAAAATAATACATTTTTATGATACACTGTTTTCACTTACCTATATCAAACGACTTGGGAAGTGCACGCACAAATAGCCCTATTTGCCGACTTTCTTGATAGAAACCGTGACAGCTCGGCTAATATATATAACTTTATAAATTATATACAAAAACCTTCCTCAGAAATGTGTCCTTCCTTTGGTGAAAATCGTATGAAAATCCGTTCAATAGTTTTTGAGGTAATCGGTATAGACCGACGCCGCGCGTGCTATTTTGTTGAATAGGTATAAAAGCGAAATGGCAGAAAACGTCATAGCTTAAAATTTCCTCAGTTCACTCGTACGGTAAGCCGCATTAAGGAACTTCGTTCCAATAAAAAAGTCGCGCTATCCACCACTATAGTCGAGGTAGTCCGCATGATGTAATCAAACATTATATTAATTAAATGAGAACAAATATTCGATATTGTTTGATACCAAAACAATTTAATTAAATATTGTGGTTATTGTAGTTTTATTATTACGACATCATTTGCACAGTGGGTGGGCACATTAGTCATAGTTTGTCATGTCTATTTGATGGGTTGAATAAAATAGTAATAATTTATTTAATTGGAGCGAATCAGAATTTATTAAAACAAAAAATAACCGACTTCAAAAAGCCAATACAAAGAAAATAACAATTTTGGTTTCGGAAGTCGGTGGCTTTGGTTTTTGTTTGCTTTTTTTGCCACGTCATGTCGCATGACATAATCCAAATCGAATCAGTAGTTTTTGAGAAAATCGCGCACATACAAACATACACACATACATACATACATACATACATACGGGACGAATACAGAACCTCCTTTTTTGAAGTCGGTTAAAAATATGAGCAATATTAATTTAGTTTCTTTCTCATATACGTGTAACTAGCGGCACCAGTCTTGATCACAAACGTCACCTGCGCATTAGCTGATTTTTCAGTCTCTTTAGCGGAATGAAGAAGACGGGGGGCGCCGAGGCTGCACGCGATTGGTTCGTCAGTCGATGCTCGTCGTCTAATTGGACCATTCTCTATTACGTATTGTCAACTGTCTATTGCCTATTGGGCCGAAAACGTACATGCGCAATCTGTGCTCATAATTCACGTCGCGACCTATACCTACCTAATCATTTATTTTATAGTTATAGGTACTAATATTGCGCAGAAATACATAAAATTATAATCACTCATGAAAATTACTTACATAAACATTACACAAAAAAATATTTACTTGGTAAAAATAACATTTCACAAAACAAAAAAGAAAATTAAATTGTAACGCCGAATCCATAGCGTCAGATATCATCTCGGCAAAATATTTGTTTAACACATAATCTCCCATTTCGATGTCGGGTCACAGGACCTAACCAAACAAGGGCAGATAATTTTGTGAAAAATAAATACCTATACAGGGTGGCAGGTTAGACAGTGGAAATATTTTAAGGGGTCATTGTACTCATCATTATGAACAACTTTTACTATGGGACCAACCCTGAAATCGCGAAAAAAAAATCAGCTGTTCCATACATTTATGTTCACATAACTCAACAAAATGTATGGAACAGCTGATTTTATTTTCGCGATTTCAGGGCTGGTCCCATAGTAAAAGTTGTTCATAATGATGAGTACAATGACCCCTTAAAATATTTCCACTGTCTAACCTGCCACCCTGTATAATGCTTTGGCCTAAACTAACAAAGGTAGGACAAATTGGAGCAGCTGTTTAATCTTATCGTACACCTTTTTTATCTTAGAGAGTAAGTAAATTAAAATAGTCTACTTTGAAGATTATATCATTTTTACCCGACTGCCAAGGACGGGTTATGTTTTTCGCACGTATCTTGTTTGTAAACCTTATAACCTCATCCTACTAATATAATATAATAATATTATAAATGCGAAAGTTTGTGCGTGTGTGTGTGTGTTTGTGTGTGTGTATGTTTGTTACTTCTTCACGCTGAAACGGCTGGACGGATTTGGATGAAATTTGGCAAAAAGGTAGCCTGGGACCTGGAAAAACACATAGGCTTTTCATCCATTTTCCGCAGACGAAGTTGCGGGCAGCAGCTAGTATCTTATAAAGGCTGGATGGATTTCGACAGTTAGGTATGGTATCGTTATAATCGTCTTAAAAACCTAAGTGTTTGTAAGATAGGTATTTGAAAAAAAAACAAAATGTCCAATTTTTGGCGCCATATTATGTCTAAAAATTTTTTTTTTTCTTAATTTCATCACTGCATTATGAATGAAACATCAGATACTCAAACAAATATCTAGGTCCACCGACTTAAGCAGTCCGTCATGGTATTGTTTTATAGGTTTAGATAAGTTTGACCTCATTTGACCCCACAAAATAAACAAATAGGTACTTCATTTAGGCGCGGTTTTCGAACAAAAAATATTAAAATAAAATGTTGTACAATAGAAATTAAACCAGCTATGTGGGTGACCCACATTCTGCTGATATACAAACACGATGAACACAAAGCGTGAACATACCTTTGTTCATTTAATTGTTTTCTGGAGACCCCCTTTTAACTCCAAGATTGAGTCAAAAGGTTCTTGGCACTCTTTAAGGACCAAACAGACTAGAGCCGCGTTTTGGCGACTTTCTGCTTTCAATTCATCATCCGCCTAGCTTTTTGTTTGTGTTACGTCACTGCATAATAGTACGGTCCGTGTCTAGCAAATCATTTTAAAACGCTTATAACTTTGCCAATTTTGTAGATGTTTCATCGGTTTTTTTATGTTAATTATCTTTTTTCAAATAGTTTTCAGATTCACAATAAAAAAAAAATTGTCCGGTACCGTATTGTCAAAAAACTAGCCTGTTTAACCGCACCTTTACAATAGCGGTCGATTCTTTCAACGCGGATAGGTGTCCGAGGCTTTAAAAAAAATCGTTTCGTTCGGCTCGTTTAGCGCGAACAAAATTAAATGTGCATCCATCTTAAGCCTCGATTTCCTGGAACTCCTATATACTAGCTTTTGTGAACAACTTTACAATTGACCCCTATTTCTGGCGTTGAATTTCACAAACGCTTTCACTACGTCTGCCGCAATAGGAGTCGGCACGAAACGTTCCTTTGTTCAGTTTAATGGTAACAACATGAAGTTTGTATCTTTGAGGTTAATGTTTTGACGTGTAAAAGTATTATTTTTAACCTATTTACAAAATAAATATCATTTATCATTTATCATTATCATAAAGTTAATAATATACCGGTAAGAATGAAAATAATTAATGTATTTTGCTTCGTCAGTTATTCTATAGCATAAGCATAATCATAATCGGCCTATAATGTTCCCACTGCTGGGACACAAAAAAAAATCAGCTGTTCCATACTCAACCAACCAACCCATATGTTCACATAACTCAACAAAATGTATGGAACAGCTGATTTTTTTTTACGATTTCAGGGTTGGTTCCATAGTAAAAGTTGTTCATAATGAAGAATGCAATGAGCCCTTTAAATATTTCCACTGTCTAACCTGCCACCCTGTATTTATTTATTTCTTTCTCTAATGAATTTATAAATAAAGGAATAATAACGATTTCTTCATTCGCGTCATAATTAACTCTCTTAACATGTTGATCCTGTCTTAATTAAATAACATAAATTTATAATTTACTCGGAGGAAAGACAATAGGAGATAATCCAAGGTATAAAGATGAAGCGATGTTGGAAGCTGATTGCAATTATAAACTCATAATTATTATAAATATCTGTGTGCTTGTTCGTTTGTTTGTTACGTTTTCACGGCTTAACCGCTGAACAGATTTTGGTGTTTATTATATTTTTTTTAGGTTGGGTATACGTCATCTCTCGAACACGTCATGGCTGTCATACTCTCACGACAAACGTCAAACATTTTTAAATTTTTATTTTGTGCAATATTTTTTTTTACACCTCTCACTCAATTTAACTGTTATTCGTCACTCGTTACTCATACTAAACTAAAACACTGATATAAATCATCGATCGCGTTCGGCCCGTCGGTAACATGATCACATTGATCTTGTCAAAGCGTTAAGCTCACTAGCGCCTTGGCACATGTCCTTTGTTTCTATAATTTGAATATACCCTTTGAAAAACTTATTCCGAAAACATTTTAAACTTATTAAACTATTTCTATTTCTATTTCTATTAAACTTATTAACTTATTAAACATTTTAAACTTAAACTTATTCCGAAAACATTTTTAGCGTCACAAATAATAAACTAAATCCAAGACTAACAATAAACCACGTTTAGTATTAAGACTAACTTTTGACGAATATTCTACAAATTGTAATCCAATACTCTTGAACTTTAGTGTTAACCGATTAAAACATTACCCTGGAGTGTTGCCAGCGGAAAATATTATCGCACTTTATTTAATAACAAGAGGCTGTGCGATTCATCTCGGCATTAATTTCGAAAGCCTTTGGAGGCTTTCACGTAATTGCTCTTTAATATTTCGCATTTATTACTCTATAGGTATTGGCGAAAGAACACTGGCAGACGCCCATAGAACGCTGGGCTTCAGATTGTGTATGTCGGTACAGATATGAAATTAGTTTGGTGTGATCGAGTATTTCAAAAGTATTTAAATTCATTTTTTATTTGTTTTTGTACGTAATTGGGTTAAAGAGAAATCTTCGTATTTCTGACAGTAAGGTTAAGTATGGTGTGAATGATCCAGTGAAGTACAGCCCGACTAATAAGTTCTCAATTCATTGGTTTTAGTTGCTGTCGACATGATAGTCTGTGGAGGCACGCGCCAGCTAGCATGCACCCGTTTTTGTTTTGTTGGTTTTTTCAAAATGTCAACGGCATAATCATTTTATTTCTTATTTATTTCGATTTTTGAGTCCAATTCTTAATCTCTAAGATAAATTAGGCAAAGAACAATTAAAATATATTTTTATTTTTGGTTAAGCTTTTATTACTGTACCATATCAAGCCCAAAACTGCCGACGTCCTTTCTGATCATAATTATAAACAAGAAATGTATTTTAATCATATTGGGACTTTTCGCGTACAAACATAATCAAAATATCAGTAGGTATTTTGACTAACCATCGGTTTACAGTGAATAATGTAGTACGAATATTATGAATAATTAAACAGGTGTTAACTTTGGTGAATACAGCCTTATATTACACATAGGTACATTCAAGTATTCTTTTTAAACCACGTGACCTAATTAAGAAATTATATGAATTCGTAAACACTCCACCACATTAACAATTCCCTCGACCAAAGAGGTTATTTAGTTCAACAAGATTAAACTCTACTTCTCTTTGACCGAATTATAATTCCATAATCCCTTACATCACGCCTTTATGTCACGAAAGGATAGAGGTGTGAATTAAATAGTACCTACACCTATCTCTCGTATATTTCAGAATTTTATTTTTTCAGATGGTTTTATAGGCCATAATTTGGAGTCCTATAATACAAGGTGATTATCGTTTTGACCAAATCGTATCGACGATCCATCTTATCGTTCGATCAAATCGTTTACGATACGACACGTCAAAATTATTCATACTAAGCCCACAAGGCAGCTTCATCTAGTAAAATATGGTTGACAATTAAAAAATCGTTTCCTAAACAAATAATTCCATTCTATCTCCGAGACTACAGCCTCTTTGACATTCAAGCAATTGCCTGGCTCTCAAGTAATTGTCTTCCTTTGTCTAACTAGTGTAGACGATTTTTATTAAGTACAGCTTTCCTCTGTTAGATTAGGCGTATTGTTTAACGGGTATTGTTTTTGCCGTTTAATTAAACAGGAGTTATTTGATGTTAGGCTTGAAGGAGTTTATTGTAAGATAAAACGTGCTATCACGTTTGTATTTCACCCAGGGTTAAGCGGAGGAAAAAGCCATTTTTGTACTTAAAAAAAAACGTTTATTTCATAAAAATCTATTCTACAATTATTAAAGTTTTGTATTCAAAACTAGAACCTATAAATCATGTCGAATGAATATTCATACAGAATAATTTTGCTCTCCACAATATCTAAAATACAAAAGTTAAATTGATGAAATACCTGTCATGATCTACAAATATTACTGTCTAGACAGTAAAATAAAGAGTCCATCGCAGCAAAAAGGGAACAAAATAAAAATGAATTAACTTTCATGCACACACGTCAGTCACGCCACCGTCACGCCACCGTCACGTCACCGTCACGTCACCGTCACGTCACCGTCACGTCGCCATCACGTGACCGTCACGTCACCGTCACGTGACCGTCACGTCACCGTCACGTCACCGTCGCGTCACCGTCACGTCACCGTCACGTCACCGTCAGTCACAGCAACGTCTTAGTTACAATGCCACGTTTCACCGATCTTATTCCATTATTGTTGTATTTTTAGCATGTGTCTTGTACCGTCGAGTCACTGTGTTTATTACTACGATCAGGAATGTTTATACCTCCCTTTAAGATTCTTGATTACGATGATGGTAAAAAGGCGTACGGCCCACCTGGGCCCCAAGTCTGCTAATGAAATTGTCATAATCGTGTCAGAATGGTCTCTAATGACATCGTTTTGACCAATGACGAAAGAGATAGTCTTACGGTAAGCCAATGACCGCTTAGGTTTTGACCGTAATGGTTTCATTATCATTCTTACACAATTGAAATAGCAGAATTAGGGCCCTGATGCTAAGCGTTTACCATAGCCTGAAACGCTTGCAACACCGAGTACCACATGCGCGCTGCCGACCCTTTAAATTAAGTATTCGCTGTCCCGACAGCACATAAGACAAGCCGGTCCCCGCTGACAACACAGCGCATCCTCAGGAACACAACACTACCGAATAGTAGCGTTATTTGGCTGTGGCAATCTGTAAAATGAAGGACTTGGTCAGTCGCTCTACTGCTACTAAGAGTCTACTGTGCTAGATAAAGGCCTCTCCAATTGCAAGCCACTAAGCTCGACCCTGTCACTCTTATGCATCCATTATTCATTCACTGGTCTCAAATAAATTGCCTAAATTCCAGCTTTGACAATCTGGTGACGTATATAATAGGGCCTTTTAAAAGGCATAACCCTCAATTTGGCCTGCCCCTATTTGGGTAATAATATTACATTAGGGTAATATTACGTCCCTTTTACGGGGTGTCCGTTCTTTTGTGAGAAAAATATGATGCAGACGCTGTTGACTTTCAATTATACCGTTTGTAGATTTACTAAGTGCTGGAGTTGCAAGAATTGTGGGAATACAGCTTTAGGGTTCATGCACACACAGACACGTCACCACCATGTTACCATCAAGTCACCCATCAGTACTGTCATACACCATCGTAGTATAAAAAAAACAGTGACTCGACAGCGCCAACATTGCGCACCCTTAGTGATATAATGGCACAACTCAAAATTTTGTGTTTTTGAGTTTTTGTGCTAGATGGGCTCAACAATCGATATTAAGCCCATTTAGCACAACTCAAAAACACAAAATTTAGAGTTGTGCCCTTATATTACTAAGGGTGCGTTGCTAAACCTCGTTCACTCGATCGACTACAGAAACAATTTACTTTGAAACATTAATCTTCAAACCGTCGCCTAGCCGTTAATATTTCACAAGATGGCGGCAACACGTGACTCATAAGATATTCCTTTTTATATGCCTTTGTTGTTTCTGTAACCTCTACATAAAGAGGGTAGGTTAATGTTTTTGTGAATATTATGTGGGGTATTATTTAATTAGTGGGTAACTCAGGGATTTTACTGGATGAAGCTGCCTTGTGGGCTTAGTATGAATCATTTTGACGTATGTCGTAAGCGATTTTACTACGTTTTTATTAACTCGCTTTCGTGTCTGTCTGTCTGTCTGTTCAGTACAAATTTTGCAATTCATTTTTCAAGCACTTCCTGTCATCGGATTAAGCTGAAATTTGGTATACCTATGTAATTTGGATGACAATGCAATACTATGGACTCAAAAGTAAAAAAAAACATCAATATATATATTTTTTAACAATTATTATTTTTATCAAAAATACAAGTCTTAAAACATTTTGATAAAATTTTATACAATTTGCGCATTTTAATAAATACAGAGTTATAAATAAAGTGGTATTTAATTTGTATAAATTAATAAGGTAGCAAAGATATATTTTCAATTCAAAATATGCTTACGTTTATGATACGCAACGTCAAAATTGTTCGGCCTAGGCCCTCTGGTTCTGTGGTCGCAAGCGTAATTGCAGAGTCGATCCTGGGTGCAGTTCCCGGGTCTGCCACAGTAGTTGCAAGCGTGATTTCTAAGCGTGGAGTCCTTGGTTTGATTCCTAGGTCGGGTATTTTTTCCAAAAGAAAAATCGTATAGTTCTCGAGTCTGGAACGTGCCCTGTTGATGAGAATTGGCTGGTCCCCTATTTCGTGAGACTTATATATAATGTATAATTGGAGAAAGTACGTTGGCAGTTTTAGGCTTGATCTCGTACAGTAATAAAAGCTTAACCAAAAATAAAAATATATTTTAATTGTTCTTTGCCAATTTATCTTAGGCTAGAAACTGCGTTTAGCGGGCGCGGGCGCGGTCCTATACAAAAGCGCTCCGTCGCGACGACCGGAGCGGGCGTCCGTCGCGGGGCCCGCCAGCGGTGCACGCACGTCGCACGGGACATGGGCTTGTTCCAGGATATATGTGGTGGACTAGCGACAATGCTTAAATAAAATAATTCGGTCTCCGCGACTGGTACCAGCGATGCGGACCGTCGCGATCACACGGAGCCAATCCGCGTATCCACGCGCGTAGACACGCGACGGGTGCCCGTCGCGGACGCCCGCTTAACGCAGTTTCAAGCCTTAGAGATTAAGAATTGGAATCAAAAATCGAAATAAAATGATGATGCCGTTGACATTTAAAAAAAACCAATAAAACAAAAACGGGCGCATGCTGGCGGGCGCGTGCCTCCACAGAATATCATGTCGACAGCAACTAAAATCTTTGAATTGAGAACTCATTAGTTGGGCTGTACTTCATTGGATCATTCACACCATACTTAGGGCGGGTTGCTTCAAACCTGTATTCGTAAGTCAGTACGTAATCGTTAGGTCAGTATGAAATTGTCATACAAGCCGCCTTATTTGACGGTTACAGATACATAACTGTAAGATGAAACAACATGGCCTTAATGTCACTGTCACAAATACGAGGATTTCAGAGAACCCACAGATTTCAGAAGATTTCAGAGAACACAAATACGAAGATTTCAGAGAAACGTACAAAAAGAGAAAAAAATGTATTTAAATACTCTTGAAATACTCGATCACACCAAACTAATTTCATATCTGTACCGACTTACACAATCTGAAGCCCAGCGTTCTATGGGCGTCTGCCAGTGTCCTTTATGTGTACCATACACCTGTGCCAAACCCACCGGGTAATACAAGCGTGATGTTATATTATAATGGTATGTAAATGGAAATACTTTTATACCGACCTCTTACTGGATTTGATTATTTTTTTTCCCTTAGTCCTTTGCCCAGGCGATTGTCGCAACGATCCGTCGTACGATTTTAACATCGAACGTCGGATTGTATATTTATGGTGATATCGTATCCAATCACAAAGATAGCAGCTACACTGATAGATCGTTTGATTACATCGCGTCCGCCATACATGAACGATTTGATCGAACGATAAGATGGATCGTCGATACGATTTAGTCAAAACGATAATCACATTGTATTATTGGACTCTAAATTATGGCCTATAAACCATCTGAACAAATAAAATTCTGAAATATTCGAGAGATAGGTGTAGTTCCTATTTAATATACACCTCTATCCTTTCGTGGCATAAAGGCGTGATGTAAGGGATTATGGAATTATAATTCGGTCAAAGAGAAGTAGAGTTTAATCTTGTTGAACTAAATAACCTCTTTGGTCGAGGGAATTATTAATGTATACAGGGTGTTTACGAATTCATGTAACTTCTTAATCAGGTCAGGTTTAAAAAGAATACTCGCATGTACATATGTGTAATATTAAGGCTGTATTCACCAAAGTTAACCCCTGTTTAATTATTCATGATATTCATACTAAATTATTCACTGTAAACCGATGGTGCTATTAAGTATGTAAATTGCCGGTACAGTCAGACTCAGTTTTAACTGAGAATTTTCAAAATTAAGAATTCGATTTTATGACACAAGAGAGAGTACCTCAGTGGTAGCGGCTCTAACTTACAACTGGTCGTGGGTTTGACCACAAGCCGGCGCATATTTCGTGCAATTTTTTTCTTCACTGCTCTAAAAATGTGAAGAAAAACATCGAGAGGAAACCGGCATGTCGTAGAACCAAAAATTCGAAGATGTGACATCCATTAAACCAGCATTGGGTCCACTCCCGCTTCTGACAGAGAGGAGTCCCAGCAGTTGTATAGGCTGATTTTATATATTTTATAAGCTTCAACATAAAAATATTCACGGTCGAACAATTCCATTTCCATCGCCAAACAGTAGAATGCGCTGCTTATGTGGATGTTCCCCGATAGTTGCAATCTGGGTGTCTTTAAATCGTGAGTGAATCCATTTCTTCTAGGCAAGCGTGCTCCATCGTTAGTAGACCGCATCATCGCTTAAAATCAGGCGAGATGGCGGTCAAACGCAAGCCTATTATTAAATAAAAAAAAAATACTGAACACCATGTATTAAAATTACATCAATTATTTCTTTATAAGTATTATATGCACGCCAGTAGCAAGCATATTTGACCTTTTTGAAAGACGATGCTAATAATTATAGAAATAAAAGAAAATTGTTCAATTTTTAAAATTCAATTCTTTCTTGAAGCCAGTTCATTTATCTTTAAGGCCCCGGTATACGCCAACGGCCTTGAGTGATTTGGGCGGTATAGCTTGAGTGTTCTGCGCTGAGCTCAAGCAACGCGACATACATCCACCGAGCAATACGACTCGCCTATCAAGGAGCGCGCTGTGCAGAATTAGACGTATTATTACTTTTTAGTATCTAAAACATAAAATAAAAAAAAAGTAACAGGTATTATTATAGGTAGTAACATAGTCTTTTCACACAAAACAAATCATGTAAATATCTTAAGCGGTTTGAAAGTAATTACGTTTTTATGTTTTGGGTAGACACGAATTCATGAATTTATTTCATTAAGTATTTTACAACAATAGTTAAATATTCACAGGTACGATTGATGTATATATGTTCTAGTTTAACATAAAAAAATTGCACAACTAACCTGCATTATTTGACGGCGAAATAAGAGATTTAAAACTGGCCGTTACCATTTACCTTCGCCTTAAACTTTTTAAAAGAAACAATAGAGTGCACTTATCGGTTTTTTCTTTTTCATTTCTTTATTGAACTGTTTTAACGAGACATTGACATGCAATAAAAAATCGAGTTACTTTTAGGGTTCTTTACAATAAAAAGATTAATCGAACCCTTTATAATATACAATCGGCGAACCCCAGAAATCAGCTAAGCTATCCTAGATGACTGGCTAATCTTTTACCACGATATTAACTAAAAGGGTTAAGAGTAAGACAGATTACCATAACACCGAAAAGCAGATGCGAGAATTTCAATTTGGAAGAACAATGCCTTACTCGTTTTTAGGGTTTCGTAGTAAAACTAGGAACCCTTATAGTTTCGTCCCGTCCGTCTGTCCGTCTGTCTGTCCGTCTATCACACCCTCGTCAAATCTACAGTTCATAACCAATCTGTATGAAACTTCGTAGTAAGATGTCTTCTGTGAACCGCCATAAAGGCTTGTAGTGAAATTACGAAAAATAAAATAATTAGGCGTGACCCCCATACATGAAACTGAGGGATGAAAAAAAATATTTGCGTCCACCTCTTCGTGTAGGGTATCGTTGGATAGGTCTTTGAAAATAACTTAGTTTTCTAAATGACTTTTTTATTTAAGTCCATATTAAGTGAACTAGAAGCTCCGAAAGTCGTTAACAATGTGTCCCCCCTCCCCGTGATTATCCAACCGCATAATCAAAAAATCTGAAAAAAATCAAGCTTATGGCATCCAATGAATACTCTCGATTAAAATTGGTTTGAACAAGATACGTCAATAACTTTTTGAAATATTCACTATTTTCGGTTTTGAGTTTGACAACCGCAAAAATAAGTTTGTATCTTATAATAATATTATGAAATACAAACTTATATTTGGGGTTTAAAGACTGAAATACTTCTTTCTACGGAACCCTAGACTGAGCGTGGTCCGGACACGCTCTTGCCCTATTTTTTATACTTAATCAATTTTATTTTAATGTTAGAGAGTCCCGGGTTTCCGACATAAACACTAACTATAGACTTCAAATTGATTATTTTCTCGAACTTAACCTCAAATTTGAAATTCGGAATTCCATATAAATATCGTTAGCAATACAGAAAGAACATTGAATTATCCTCCAAATTGGTCGTGACACAAAGACTTATGAGTTTGGTACGGGGCTCCCTACATGGACCTTGTCCTTTAATTTTAATATTATTTTACTCTTTGATAATTTGTATCCAAAACATACCCTCTGTGCCTGGCCCGCTCATAATGGGTGCATCCAGTGATGGTTTGGGGCACTGACTGTGTCCTGCCATCATCCAATAAGAGCTGTGAGCCCACTTGACCCGCGACGTTTGTGTTTGTGTTTGATCAAACCTGCAATAAAAATCGCCAACATTAATTAATTATTACGTGTAAATGAGAAATGACTGTACCCCACCTATTATGATCAATGTTTACTTGTTCGTACTCGCCATAGGGTCAGGATCAGGCTTCTTTGGGTCACAGTTTCACAACGTACAAAAAAAAAACATGTACATTTTAATACCGAATCGCCATGTTCAACGGTGTGCCGCGCACTGAACAAGACAAATCAGATTAGGTTACGTCCGTCTTGCTGGGAACAGGTTTTAACACTTTTATCTGTAGCTATATAGACTTATATTTAATTTATTTTTTGTAAACTCCTGTTCTAACAGTGTGACAACGTAATACGGTAGGCATTCATATTTATATTTGTTTTATTGTTGCGAAATGGGTATGTTTTATTTTCTTTAATGCTAATTTACTTATTTTATTTTGCGCTCTGTATTTCTATGCTATTAACACTCACCTTGTATTAAAATAAACACATGCACTTATACAATATATATATATTAATTAACAGCAATATCTATTTATTATAGTTTATATCTATCTATTAGGTACTATGTTCGAACTGGTTTACATCCGATACGTCCAACTCACAACTAGGTCCAGTTGAAAACCAGCGCCAGGCACTAGTGGTCTGGCATTTATGCTGAACTGGACCTATTTGGCAAAGCCGCTAGGCACACAGCAGCTACTTTAATTTTAAGACCTTGTATTTTATTTTTTATTAATTTTATGTCTGTGTGTCTATCTGTTGTGCCAAATAAATGTTTTTTCTTTCTTTCTTTCTTTAAACCAAAACGGTAAAGATTATATTATTATTGACTACCTATATATTTTTGTAAATAAAAAAAAAAACAAGTGACAAGTAACAAGAACGGGATCTCGTGCTTGCGACCATTGCCTTATATAACCCGCGCCAATGAAGAAGCGAATCTAAAATGGCGGCACAATTCATTCCCTCTCACTCGCACGTTATTGCTGTCTTTACTCACACACAGCAGTCACATCAGAGAATGATTAATGCCGCCATTTGAGATGTAACTTACGTTGACGACTTTACGTAAGAGATTTCTATCGAAACCCGTGTTGTTTGTTTTTGCTCACTGAACCCTGATGATTTTTTATTGTACATTTTTAATACTCAAGCATGTAGTAAATTCGTCTCATTTTTTGCCTGTCTGCCAGCTGGAGGTCGTCAGACTACGATCAATTGTTTGGCTATTAAGGGCTAAGTTCACCGACAAATTAACAGTCAGTTAAACGGCTGTTTTCAAATTATCGGACTGTTAACTATTGTCGGTGAACTTGGCTCTAAGTTTGGTTGCGTGTCACAAATGAGGGTAGTTTGGGATATTAATTTGGTGTCGCCTTTGTTTAGAACTCGGTTCGAGGAATGTATTTAACTTAAAGTATATGTTTTATTCATTTATCAAATACAGTATCATGTCATTTTTTTACCTTAGGGGGTAGTTTGACACGCAATGTGCATAATATAGTTTGTGCTTCTTCACACGCGTGCTTTATTTCAAATATGAGTGCCAGTGGCGCATAATTATATTTGTTATGTGATAGGACTATAAATAATACCTACGAAATTGGCATTTTCAGTGACTTTTCAAGTTATTATAAATATCTATATACATAACTTATTTTCTAATAGGTATATAGTTGACTCATCACGTGACCAGAAGGCTGGCCTGTTTCTCGGTCAAAGAATCAGCATTGCCATTCAACGTGGCAATGCAGCCAGCCTTCTGGGCATGTTACCCGTTGACAGCGATGCGAACGAATATTTTGATGCCTAATTATGTTTTTATTTTTATTATTTATTCTTATATTTTCTTTTAGATAAAATATTGATATTCAGCCGAAACTAGTTAGACTGGAAGCCGACCCCAATATAATTCGGGAAAAGGCTAGGCAGATGATGATGATATTTTCTTTTAGCTTGTAAATACTTAGTGTGTGTAAATTGGCATTTTGATAATTATTTATTACGATGTAAATCTTTAAAAAAAAGTATATTTTTTGTCCTATTTATCTTCTAAATAAACAAGAGCCAAAAAGTCTTGTATTTAATCATTATTTTTACAAACCTATCCACACTCTCTAACATTAATCTCTTAAAAAACAAACAGAGTTGCTCTACTAAACGACATGAAGCAGACTTGTTTCATACTAATTACATGTTTTTGCTCCAAGTTATACAAAATAAAAGTGTGGCGCCCAACTGGGACTAACAGTCATACGGAATTAAAAATGGCACCCAACATGGGACTCGAAATTGTTCTCATTACGGAAAATATTTTATGATTATTTCGCAGATATTTTCTCACTCTTATCCCAACTAAAATGTCAAGTGTTGTTTTGAATAAGGAGGGCGTAACCATTGGATCAGCTACCTAAACTTTCGTGTCTCGCGGGCAATGTAAAAGTTGCAAAGAGAATACATTAAAAAGGTTGGCAACAACATCGTTTAATCCATTATCAAGCACAGTTTATGTACCTACTTGTGGCAATATTCTTACCATTTTATATGGCAACCGTTTTTAGTAAAAAAAATCCTCGTCGGTAATATATTTTTTATTCCTATAATTCTATCAGATAAAAGATTATCTGTTAATTTATTAAATCAATCATCTCTTCACATCATTGGTAATAAGATTTGCGTCTTTTCGTAGAAATAATCGAATCAATTATCGGGTCCCACGTTGGGCGCCAGTAAGGTTTATTGACAGTTTTAGATGTTACTATGACAACGATGATCGGAATTATTATTTAGGTATTTTATTAACAGTTATTTTAGTTTTAGTATTGGTAAAACTCTTTGTAGAGTATGGGGGATCATTAACACCATTCACCATACCTATTTTTTGCGTGCGGCATTGCTGTGTTGGTTTGTAGGGTATGGATGCCAGAGTAGTTATAAGCACATGAGACATTTCAACTTTATTTAGATGGACAATGTACCTACAATGCCTCTAGTATTACAGATCTCCATAGAAGGCGGTGACCACATAACTGTCCAACACCTGTCGATTCCGGTTATTCCCAACGGACTACATGGTCGGTTTGTGAGACCTCTAAAATTATAAAAAATAAGACGATATTGCAGTCTGGACCCACTCTTATAATAATATATTTAATTTTACCCTGAACGAGTGGGTTCTTTTTTTTTTTTTAGAGGTCTCAAAAACCGACCACGTGGTCCGTTGGGAATAACCCATCTATTCTGTACCCACATACCGCGTGATATCACCGCGGGAACTGCCAATTTGTTTGCGAACGTTCGAGGGAGAATCTCACCAGACAGGTTGGTGGTAAGTGAGCTGCCTGCTTGTTTGTCACTCAAATACATAAAAAAATATACAGAAACGTAAATAAAAATACGGTCAAGTGTTTCATCAAAGATCTTTTTAAAAAACAGAAAAAATAAACACTTAGGCGATTCGCACACTGCCCCGCATCACGCAGCGTAACGCGGGGGTGCGTGATGTTCCGTTGTTTGCAAGTACCTGTATTTGTATAGAAATCACGCATGGTGCAACACACTGAAAACGAATTCACGCGCGGGATTTTTGTTCCGTCGCCACGCACCCCGCAGCATAGCGCGGGGTGGTGTGTAATTCGCCTTATGTGACCTTGTATCCTTCAACCATTGTTTGTTGTACGCCATCCAACGTTATTTTGGGAGACGTGAATATTTTTTGCCGTTAACATTTCAGGAACGGTAAAGAACCCTTTTTTTCAAACCCTGATCGGCTCAAAAAAACGAAGTACCCACATTTTTCCTATATTAAGAATTCATGGGTTTACGTTTTCATCCCAAATCGTATTACATTTTATAATATTGGATATGACACGCTTGGTACTACGTAATGAGATGGCAATTCCTGTGAAAAATTATCCTGTAAAGTGCTCTTCACGATTATTCTAAGAAAAGATAGATAGATACGTAAACCTCATGACCTAATCTCATAAAAAAAAAAAAATATAAGATTCTGAAATGGCAGTGCATACTTCTCACTTTTCAAATGAATTACGAGTTGTGTAAAATCCTGCAGTGCCATTCTGTAACCATCTCACCGTGAAAACTTAGGTGAAGTGAGCGTGGAGTGAGCTGTCAATAGTGTCAATTCCTAGCAAAAACAAACTCACTTCACCTAAGTTTTCACGGTGAGATTTTTACAGAATCGACCGGCTGTTTGCGAACATTCGAGTGTGAATGCACTGATAGCCTAGTGGATTAACCATGTGCCTCCCACGGCGAATGGTTCGAGTTCGATCCCGAGGCACGCACCGCTGACTTTTCGAAGTCATGTGCGTATTAGAAATTAATTATCACTTGCTTTAACAGTGAAGGAAAACATCGTGAGGAAACCGGCATGTCCTAGAATCAAAAATTCGAAGACATGTGACGTCCACCAACCCGCACTGAACCCGCGTGGTGGACTACGGCCCACTCCCTCTCACAGAGAGGAGGCCTGTGTCCCAGCAGTGGGAACATTATAGGCCGATTATGCTATGCTATGGTATGAGTGAGAATATCACGGTGAGATTCTCCCTCGAACGTTCGTAAACAAATTGGCACTTCTCGTGGTGACATCACGTGGCGTGTCGGTACAGTAGACAGCCAATATGTGATTCTGCCATCAACACGGGAAAAATGTATGTATTTGTAAGGCTACATTCCAAAATCAATTTCACTGATAAAAGATCTAGGAAATCGAGTTTGTGACGCAAAGTCGTTTTCGCACTAGCAATGGCTACCAAGCTATATAATTTGCAATATTCTTCCTTAAGGCCCCGGTATACGCCAACGGCCTTGAGTGATTTGGGCGGTATAGCTTGAGTGTTCTGCGCTGAGCTCAAGCAACGCGACATACATCCACCGAGCAATACGACTCGCCTATCAAGGAGCGCGCTGTGCAGAATTAGACGTATTATTACTTTTTAGTATCTAAAATATAAAATAAAAAAAAAGTAACAGGCAATATTATAGGTAGTAACATAGTCTTTTCACACAAAACAAATCATGAAAATATCTTAAGCGATTTGAAAGTAATTACGTTTTTATGTTTTGGGTAGACACGAATTCATGAATTTATTTCATTAAGTATTTTACTACAATAGTTAAATATTCACAGGTACGATTGATGTATATATGTTCTAGTTTAACATAAAAAAATTGCACAACTAACCTGCATTATTTGACGGCGAAATAAGAGATTTAAAACTGGCCGTTACCATTTACCTTCGCCTTAATGAAGGAATATACATTTGGGACTTGCCAAGTAATATTCAAATTTTTTTCTTTAACCCTCTGCGGTCAAGCAGGTAGCTTGGCCAGGGCCGGATTTAGGATAGGACAACAGGGGCAGTGGCCCCAGGGCAAGAAAGGAGCCTCCACAACTTGTTTTTTTTTAAAACAAGAACAGTAAAATCTCTCTGTCAAAGACAAAAAAGTTCACATTCACATGATACGTACTTATTTGTAAAACATTTCTAAGCATGTTCCTATGAAAATGAAGTATTTGTTTCATTCTGCTCGTTAAGAGAATTTTTTTTTAAATAAAATTAGTACCTATTGTTGAAAAACTGTGCAATTTTTATTTCTTCTGATCAATTTTTTTTTATTGATTCCTAAATTTTTCGCGGTCTCTAATTTTTGGTTGCCCCTTTAAATCCGGCTCTGAGCTTGGCCTCGTCGCGTTAAAATTTTATACAGGGTAGATTTGACCCAAAACTTTTGTGTGTTCCTTCAGAATTTTTGTAAAACACGAGCTTTACCGAGGGTCCTCGTAAAAAGTTTTTTCAGTTATGTTGTAAACTTCGTAATATTGTGTATTATTTTTCCCTGTGGAGTGTGTGGAATTCTAAATAATTACAATGCATATTATTTTCTTTGCGATGCTAAAGTCTGAATATATTATCCTATGCTTTGCGGGTCTTAGGAGGCGAATAAGATGTTTATTTATTTAAAATTTGTAAAACCATTTTTAACCAACTTTTAAGTACCTACTCAGAAATTAGGTTATTTGGCTATTTCCTTGTTATGAATACGGAGTATCGTTGTTATTATTAAAACTTTACATCAGATCATTATAAAATGGAAAAATTCTACAATATCGTTGTGTAAAATTAGAATAAAGGACGCCAAAACCTTACCGCATGATACACAAGTAGTCTGCTCAGTAACTTTTGATAACTTTTTGAAGAAAACACGTTTTTTACTTGATTGCTATACCTACAATCTACATACAGTTTCAACCGACTTCAGAAAGAGAAGTTATCACTTTGCTTTCAAATAACCGAACAGTCTGGACAAAAAAACGTGTGCAGTCGGGGGACCCACATCAGGGGGTCTACTCTGTAAGTCCGTCAACGAAGATACGGGCCCGTCCGAAAATACAATAGACATAAGATTCCGTCAAAACAAGTGTCAAATTCAATTTTTCGGACGGATATAAACACATCGGGAGTAGGAACAACTGTCAAATCGTGCTATCATTCATTCTTAGTTCGGGCCCCGAACTAATCTTAAGTCCGTAAGTGATACGGAGTAAGAAACGCCCGTAACTAAGGTCGAAACTACGGATTTCGTGCTTAGAGAGTAGACCCCCAGGAACGAAGTTCCTTACGCTTCGTATATAATAGAAAGATACAGAGGGGAATAACACTTTTTCGTTACGTGACGTTTTCTACCACTCAAATATTACTGCAACTCGCGTTATCTTCGTTTCAAAAAGTGTCTAGAATTCTTTACGATTATGCTAAGCTCGTATCGCGTCGGCTTTTGTCGGAAAATGCAGTGTAAAACCGACAAACGCTTTAGTAACAGCTGTTTAAAGCTTTAAGCAGTAGTTCCACCTTAGATCATAGAAACAAGGGAGATGTGCCGAGGCGCTATTGAGCTTGGTTTTAGTTTGACCACGTTGTTCGTGATAAAAACGTACACGCTGGCGACGAACTGAACATGATCGATGATATAAATACAGTATTTTAGTTTAGTGCTAGTGTTGAGTGACGATTAACAGTGTTAGATTGAGGGTGTGTGGTATTTGATCTTTTTATTCATAAGGAGCGCCTGTAATTGTGTCGAAAAATGTTCTAAAAGTGGCAACAGTAGTTCCCGTACATGGCAAATCTCCTTGATTCTATGATCTGAGAGTTTCACCTAAAAAAGTAGACTTTGCATATCATGAACAAGTTGGCATCACGTTCAAACTCGAGGGATATGAATGTTTAAAACAGACACGTAGTTACGATGTGACATGTGTCTTGTTTGTGGACATGACTTTTGGCCGTCTATTGGGTATTTGAAAAGAGTGGAGTAGGGTTTCATTTTAAAAAACCGGCCAAGTGCGAGTCGTACTCGCGCACCGAGGGTTCCGTATCAGTTTCGGACGTATAAAGTGAAAAAATTCGGACCGCATAACTAAATTTGTTTGTGAAGGAATTTTAATGATTTTGAAAAAACTGTACTTAGGAACATCGTTTTATTTTTGGTGCCATATTTGGGTCAATTCCTATCAACTTTAATTATTTCAGATTTTTCGCCCCGCAAACTTCGGAGATAAAGGGGGGGGGGGGGGAATGGTATTTTTTCGGACAGTTTTATGTCAAAAACTGTGAGACATAAAATAAAATGAAAATATAATTTGAAATGTGCAGATCAAGCCCTTTCATATGATATGTCACTTGACCTAGTATCCCCACTTTAAAATATATTTATGGACTTTTTTCATTTGCAATAAAGTTGAACAAGCATTCTTTACAACTAGCTTCAACTAACGGACAAACCGACTGACAACTATTGTAATATTGTTTGACATTTCAAAAGTGCCTGTAAATGGTCTAATTGAAATAAATGTTTTTGACTTTGACTTTTGACTTTGACTTTATAACTGTTCCAAATTTCAAGTCGATAGCATTAGTAGTTGCTGAAATAAACAGGTGTGACAGACAGACAGACAGACAGACAGACAGACAGACGAAGTCGCACCATAAGGGTTCCTTTTTTACCATTTTGGTACGGAACCCTAAAAATGAACGTCGAAATTCAAGTTGCGAGTAAATCGATTTCTTTTAGGTAAGCGTTCTCCATCGTAGACCGCATCATCGCTTAATATCAGGCGAGATGGCAGTCAAATGCAAACTTGTTATTAAAAACAAAAATACTACTTTTTCTAACAATTTTCCAAGGGGTTGGTTACCAACATTTTGAATATGATCCAGCTTAGATAGCTGGATCATATTCAAATACTACTAACTGTTCCCCGCGGTTTCACCCCTGTTACTCGGCTCCTAAGGGTCGTAGCGTGATGTTAAATATCCTATACTATTGTCTATCTATCATATACAAAAATATTTTTTCGAATCCGACTGGTTGTTTCAGAGATTAGCGTGTTCAAACAAACAAACAAACTCTTTAGCTTTATAGTAGGTATTAGTATAGATAATATCTATGACATTTATGTCAATACTATGCTAACAGGATGTCAATCACTCAGTATTGTCAGGAATTCCTGAGCAGAGAATGCGGATATTTGCGGTCAGTTAACCACAGAGTAACAACCTCACGCAGTGGCTCGACACATTCTATGTTGATTGACTGGACATTAATGCATATTCATACCTGAGAGAATTTAATTGTCTCCCACTTAGGTAATAATTACTGTTCGCCAAGTGGTCGAAATTCGACCGTAATCTTTTGTTTATAATGGTCATACTAAAAAGAGGTTAATAATAATCGTCTTTAATGTTTATAGTCTTATTGAATACTTAGTCTTATTATATCCCATAATAAAAATAAGTCGGGTTTTCCTTCCTGACGATATAAGTCCAGAACGGACGAACCGATTTCCACGGTTTTGCATTCGTTGGAAAGGTCTCGGGCTCCGTGAGGTTTATAGCAAAGAAAATTCAGGAAAATTTCAACAGAAAAGCGGGAAAACAACAAAAAAAAAACGAAGCCATTTGGTGGCGAAACGGAGTTCGCCGGGTTTGCTAGTACCCCATAAAACATAGCTTGATGTCTGCGACAGATGTCAAATACGTACAAATAATGTCAAAATGCATTAAAAATGTACTGATTTGACATCTGTCACAGAGATCAAGCTATATTTTATGGGATATAGTCTTATTGACATAGGATAAACAAATTATAACAATGACATTAGGTATGTTTGACAACATAATGTCATTGTGTGTGTCAAACGCATGGTAGTGTGACATCAGAGCGGGAGGTCCACCTTGCTGGATTGTAAAATAATACGCATAATTTAATTTTACCGTGTAAAAATATGTGCATTAATGGAACTTCGTTCCTGACGGGATCCGCCGACAGCACACTTTTTTTTCCAATAATGAGCTACAATTTAAACACTGGTGCAAGTAAACTGTATAAGTTAGACTATGGCTTAACCCTGTATCATTACTCGCACCTGCCACTAGTACACTACTAAAAGGACCAACTTCATTAGCATCGATATACGTAAGAACTATCCGGCTCGAAGGACCAACCTCATTTACATCAGTATACGTAAGAACTATCTCAAAGCTCAAAGGACCAAAAAACTCCAGGGTCCGAAGCCCAAAGTTTCTACACGGTTGACTCGTATCAAGGACGATTAAATCCATTTGCTTTTGGATGGTAGTTTTAGTTTTTCCATTTATTTTCCTATAAGAAATTGTTAAATGGTGTAATAGCGTCGTTACTCAATTTTATTGCTGCGGATTTCTGCTAGTGGGTTTTTTTGATGTCCTAATATTATAGAGCGGCGACAAGTCAAAACATCGAGATTTTGTGCTGTATCTAAGTATTAATGTGTTAAACACATAAACCTTCCGGAATAAATCATTTAAATGGTGGTGAAAACCGCATTAAAATCCATTGTGTAGTTTACGAGTACATATATTATATCTATTGTATTAGGTCACAGGTAGACACACAGACAGACAGACAGACATAGGCGTCAAACATAAAACTTCCTTGTTTTTTAAAGTTGGCAGTTTGGCAAAAAACACACGACACGTGATTTCAAATTTGATATTAACTAAAAACACATAGCACATGGTCTATGTATCGTTACGTGTCAAATGCATCAAAGGTGTCTCACCAGTCACTAACTAGTACCATATAAACACCACTACGTAGTTGTAATTTAGTTCCTACTACTGTGCGAACGCAGCCGTGCACAGGTGAATGGTCAACACTGTCAATGACTGCATTGCGTCACCATTGCCGAAATATCTCGAATTGGTAACAGCTGTAGACTCACGGGGATATTACACTATCACATAAACATCAAGGATCATAGATCAATGAGTTCTAGATTTATATGTCACTGTAAGGACTCATTCACACGATGACGATTCGTTTTTTGACGAATTGTCTTCTTTCACAATTCGTTATTTTTTTTGACGTCGGCAATGCTTTTTAGATGCCAGTGCTCATACGCTTCACGAATCATGCAAAATGACGGACGGTGGACACGTCTTAAATCATTCGTAGAAAAATGAGTAAAGACATGTTTCACGCATGTATTTCTCGCGTTAGAAAGCGGTACCCAATCTCTTAAAGATATTTTCGGCGATCCCGACTGAGTAATGGAGGATGTGTGACTTATATTGGTGGAGACCTCAGATCATAGAAACAAGGAGATGTGCCAAGGCGCTATCGAGCTTGATGCCTGATCTGAGCAAATTGCTCATAATAAAAACGTACGCGCTGGCGACGAACCGAACACGATCGATGGTATAAATACAGTGTTTTAGTTTAGTGCTAGTGTTGAGTGACGATTGTTGAGTGACGATCAACAGTGTTAGATTGAGGGTGTGTGGAGTGTTTAATGCGTGGGAGATCTCTTTATTCACCAGGAGCGCTTAATTATGGGCGTAATAGTGTCGAAAAATGTACTAAAAGTGGCATCAGTTGTTCCGGTACTAATTTGCTATGATGGCATATTATCTCCTTGTTTCTATGATCTGAGGTGGAGACCCTCCATCATTTATCAATGTCAGAATCGCACTCACATTAGACAGTGAAAGACAACTCATGTGTACAGTCAGCGACAAAGAACAATGGTCAAATTTGTATAGACGCTGTACTTGACTTTTATTTTCCACGACCAGAAACAAAATATAGTGATATTTAATTGTAGTCATGTAGTAAACACCATCCCGTTTGAAATTAATATCTAAATAGCCAAGATCTTTAAATATCGTAAAAAATACTTTTGAGGTTATATTTGAGGAAATTTAATTTCGAGGGCTATATTGATGATTTTGATGATAATTATTTAGTAACTATATTATCATTATTGTCGCAAATCGAATTTGGATCAACATACAACGTAAAACAGCGCTGCAATTTGCAAAAAACCTAGCATAAGCATAATCGGCCCCCACTGCTGAGACACAGGCCTCCTCGCTGTGAGAGGGAGTGGGCCGTAGTCCACCACGCGGGCCCAGTGCGGGTTGGTGGACGTCACATGTCTTCGAATTTTTGGTTCTAGGATATACCGGTTTCCTCACGATTTTTTCCTTCACCGTTAAAGCAAGTGATAATTAATTTCTAATACGCACATGACTTCGAAAAGTCAGCGGTGCGTGCCTCGGGATCGAACTCGAACCATTCGCCGTGGGAGGCACATGGTTAATCCACTAGGCTATCACTGCACTAAACTGCAAAAAACCTAAAGTACTATTTTGAATTTCGCGCGCAACCTTGACGGATCCACCTTAACAACAATAACAACTCTGTCGAATGATCGTAATGTCAATCGAAGATGCATGGCACCTCAGATCATAGAAACAAGGAGATGTGCCAAGGCGCTATCGAGCTTGAAGCCTGATCTTGAGCAAAATGTTCATATTAAAAACGTACGCGCTGGCGATGATCCGAACACGATCGATGGTATAAATACAGTGTTTTAGTTTAGTGCTAGTGTTGAGTGACGATTAACAGTGTTAGATTGAGGGTGTGCGGAATGTTCAATGCGTGGGAGATCTTTTTATTCACAAGGAGCGCTTAATTATGCGCGTAATTGTGTCGAAAAATGTACTAAAAGTGGCATCAGTTGTTCCCGTACTAATTTGCTATGATGGCATATCTCCTTGTTTCTATGATCTGAGCATGGCACACAAGGCGTTTCGTTATACGCAATTAAAGAAAACGCTGATCTACATAATTATTTTTTATGTCAAGAATCAAATACTATACGGTATTGGTTGATTTGATATGTACATATTGAATTGAAATACCGTTTATAAAAAATTAGAAAAACGAGAATAATTATAATCTTTGAGCACGGAGTCATAACATAAATGAAATGAAACGTCAATTGGTGCGTTCTGAAATACATATCTCAATAATTGCATATAAAATAACACAAACCGAAAAAAATGAATAACTTTTTTTTCTGGCTTCCTAGAGAGATATTCTTATTTAATTAGATACTATAAAAATTAACGAATTTTTCCATGTATATGACTTAACGGGTCGCCGTCTGGTACGACTTGCCCATCGTTCTTTATTTGCGAGTGTCAAAATATTATTAGGGTTCCGTACCAAAATGGTAAAAAAGGAACCCTTATGGTGCGACTTCGTCTGTCTGTCTGTCTGTCTGTCTGTCTGTCTGTCTTTCTGTCTGTCTGCCTGTCACACCTGTTTATTTCAGGAACTACTAATGCTATCGACTTGAAATTTGGAACAGTTGTAAAAAATGCATGTCCAACTATATTGCAAATGAAAAAAGTTAAAAAATATTTTTATTCTCATTGCAAAAGGGGCCGGAGTGGGGGTCCCAAATTTCAAAGTAGGGTTACTAGGTCAAGTGACATATCATATGAAAGGGCTTGATCTGCACATTTCAAAATATATTTTCATTTTATTTTATGTCTCACAGTTTTCGACATATGATGAAAAATGACTGAAAAAATACTATTCCCCCCCCTTATCTCCGAAGTTTGCAGAGCGAAAAATCTGAAATAATTAGGGTTGATGGGAATTGACCCAAATATGGCATCAAAAATAAAACGATGTTCCTAACTAGTACAGTTTTTTCAAAATTATCAAAATTCCTTCACAAACAAACTTGTTATGCGGTCCGGTTTTTTTCCCTTTATACGTCCAAAAATGATACGGAACCCTCGGTGCGCGAGTACGACTCGCACTTGGCTGGTTTTTTTTTCATTGTGTTGACTGAGAAGTTTGATTTTTTACAGCTCAAGGGATCGTAGATTTCAATATTTAGTGTTAATTTTAATTTGATACTAGATAGTTAGTTATACCACCTGTTTTCCGCACTTAGCCTCTTGATTGGGCCATTGTGCGTGATACTAGATACTAGATAATGTATTTTTAATTTGATAAATTGGGTGTTACCAGGACAGACAACGAAGTAATCCTTTAAAGGTTCGTTGTTACCTTTTGAGGTACAGAACCCTAAAAAGTATGCTACTTCCACTATTTGACAACAAAAACCACAGTAAATCAGGACTTAACCCTTTATACCCTATTCTGTGTGAACCCCGACATGTCATTTAGGGTTATTTTTATAGATACTCATAAAAACTTACGCGTTTTGCTATTATGTAATCTGTTCAGACGTTTTATAAGCCATAACTGGGAATATAATATGCTTTTAAGAACTGAGGTCTTAAAAGTATTGTATAAAATTCTGTAAGGGTCTATGTTTAGGTGTTTATTTATGTAAATAGGTTAAATCCATCAGGCAGCGTATAGGTTTTGGTCCTGTGGGTCCTTATTTCGTAGTAAAGTACTTACGAGTGTTTTTACATGTTTTCAGGGTGTGGAGTTTGTAACAAAATACTTATTTTTATACGTTTTTAGGGCGTGGGGCAGTTCTGTGGATCATTTTCATATTGGTCCCCGACTGCGATGACAATTTATACACATAAAAACACTAACACAATTTGTTTTTCATCTATACTAATATTAAAGCTGAAGAGTTTGTTTGTTTGAACGCGCTAATCTCTGGAACTATCAGTCGGATTCGAAAAAATATTTTTGTGCATGATAGCCACAGTAATGAGGAATAGTATAGGCTATTTAACATCACGCTACGACCTTTAGGAGCCGAGCAACGGAGGTGAAACCGCGGGGAACAGCTAGTTTTTAGACATGACAGGCGTGTTTTTTTTGTTTATTTATTGAAACAGTCACAATAACTATTTAATTTTTGTTACAGGTACGTTCCAGTTCTTTGAAAACTGATTGGAAAGATTAAGGGCTAGTTCAGACATGGCGGAATCCGTGCGGATGCAAATCGCGCGGTTCTAAACGCAAGTATTCAGACAGGCGCGGATGTAAATGCGGAGTGCCGTAATCCGCATAAAGTGACAGTCATTCCAGTCCAATCATGGAAGTTGAAGAAGCAATATGTGTGTACGTCAAGTAAATAGACCCGAGCGGCAACCGCGCGAATTCATTTTCTGGCGGTTGAGTGGCGGTAGCCACGCGGATTGACAATCCGCGCGCGGTCTAACCGCGCGATTTGCATCCGCACGGATTCCGCCATGTCTGAACCAGCTCTAAAGGTTCAGATCGGAAGGTAAACAGGTGAATAGTGCTTTCGACCGGCGGAAGGTGGAAAGAATTACATTTGGTATGGTTTAAGGTAAAGTGGTATCCAAAGTCGAAGTTTCGACCGCTCAAAAGTCTATTTTATGACTCTAAAAACTACGAACCTAACTTTTTTCTTATTGGTAATGTTTAAGCATATTAGTTAGTATGTTAGCATCACGATTAACTAAACTTGACTCGATAGAAAAAAATAATCAAGAAGTTTGCTCAAAATCTCCATTTTTTTCTAAAGTTCTACTAAGTTTTTTTTTAATTATGTATAAAAAATAAGGCTATTAAATCTAAAAAAAATTATAGCGATATGACCGTTATCATAGCTTTTTGACGTTGTAAAGAGAGTTAGGCCTCCCCCACATTGGGCGTGCGCGATCCTCCGGCGTGTGAATGACGCGAACGTTCACGCACGGCGGCGCGCGGCGTTCGCGTCGTTCTCACGCAGGTAAGAGAGCCAATATTTCAGCTTCTTTTGTGAAACGCATTCTACTTATTTCTAAATAATTAACTCTCAATTGTTACTAGAAACTCCATTGAAAGTTAAAAGCAACCTGAACTACGTAGGTACTATTAACGTTAAAACTAGTAATTGTTGTCCTTTCAAGAAAATTACCTTTAAACGGTCCCTTTAATCTATTGAGAAGTATTGATTTATCTAAAAGTCTTGTATATACTATAATGTATAAATGTCCAAACGAAAACCAACTTTATTTGTAGAAGGTTAAAGTTGAAATTCAAGTGTTGTTGTTTTCAGTTCTTTCTAAATTGCACCCTAGTTTCACAGGTCAAACAGTACAAGTTAGGAGGTATTTTCTAAGTCTGTTACGTAAGATCGAATGGATACATTTTATAGGAAAAGGTAGTTTTTTTCTTTTTTATTGCAAGCAAAAGGAGGGTAGTTGAGTTTTTGTGTGGCAATTCTCTTAAAGCAGGGTTCATCTTAAAGCAGGGTTAACCTGGGGTCCATCCCTAAGAGACCCTTATGATGAGGGCTGGGGGTATAAGTTGGTTTTAAGTTGGATCCTAAGCTAACAAACTGTGAAAACAACATCAAAATCTGTTCAATACTATTTGCGTAATACACGCAGAAACAGAAAAATATTAAAAAAAAAACATTTTTTTGCCCATGGTTACGTCTTAGTGCCAGTTCCTACTATTTTTTCTGGAATATAATATATTGAATGTAGAGACACGTTTTTTTTATAATTAGGGTTCCGTACCAAAGTGGTAAAAAAGGAACCCTTATGGTGCGACTTCGTCTGTCTGTCTGTAACAGCTGCTTATTTCAGCAACTACTAATGCTATCGACTTGAAATTTGGAACAGTTATAAAGAATGCTTGTTTAACTTTATTGCAAATGAAAAAAGTCAACAATTATTTTCATTTTCATTGCAAAAGGGGCCGGAGTGGGAGTCCGAAATTTTAAAGTAGGGTTACTAGGTCAAATGATATATCATATAAAAGGACTTGATCTGCACATTTCAAAATATATTTTCATTTTATTTTATGTTTCACAGTTTTCGACACATGATGAAAAATGTCTAAAAAAATACCATTTCCCCCCCCTTATCTGGAAAGTTCGTGGAGCAAAAAATCTGAAATAATTAGAGTTAATAGCAATTAATCAGAATATTGCACCAAAAATAAAATTATGTTCCTAACTAGTACAGTTTTTTCAAAATCATTAAAATTCCTTCACAAACAAACTTAGTTTTGCGGTCCGGTTTTTTCCACTTAATTCGTCCAAAAATGATATGGAACCCTCGGTGCGCGAGTATGACTCGTACTTGGCCGGTTTTTTTTATAATGGTATACCTAGATAACAATTATGTAAGATAAATAAATTATTTCAATCTACCGTTCTACCGTATTATAATAAATTAGGCTATAATGTTCCCACTGCTGGGATTCAGGCTTTCTCTCTGTGAGGAGTGGGTCATAATCCACTGCGTGGACCCAGTATAGGTTAATTTTCTGAACAATACAGAACTTAATTTCCCCAGTTAGTATTAAAGTACATAAAAATATATAAAACAGTGTATTCCCAAGAGAAATTATACCTGTGGGCGATTAGCTAACTGTCGTGAACAAACTTTCAGTTAAACATCTTGCTTACACTATGTCAATGACCTTTTCTTTCTGTTTGACGGTTTACCCTCGGGACACGGTTAACAATGTCAGCCGGTAAATTACTACAGGACTTATAATAAGTTAAACAATGTATGTGGACTTTTTCCTGACATTCAGGTGTGTAATGTGTGTATTTATATCGATGATCTATCCACCGAACAGGGGGGTGATTCTCGCGGGTTCGATATTGATATCGCCTTCGATATAATTATATTGCAACAAATGTCAAAATGGTAGGGATTTTGACAGTTGTTGCAATATATATCGAATGCGATATCAATATCGAACCCGCGAGAATCACCCCCCAGAATTAATACCAGTACCCCGATCATGAGATTTTTTGACGTGTAGTTCGTTATTGATCGTTAACGTAAGCATATTTTGAATTGAAAATACACGTTTGTTACACAATATTTATATAAATTAAATACTTAATTAATTTCTCTGTATTTTTTAAAATGTGCAAAATGTATAAAATTTTATCAAAATGTTCCAGGACTGCTGTATTTTAAATTCAAAATATGCTTACGTAAACGATACTACACGTCAAAAAAACTCATGATCGGGGTACAGGACTTATAATAAGTTAAACAATGTGGACTTTTTCCTGACATTTGGGTGTATAATGTGTGTATTTATATCGATGATCTATCCACCGAACAGAATTTATACCAGAAAAGTCACAGCGTCGCCATTGGTTGGCGATAACGAGCTAACTAAGCAAGCGTTTGCATGGCGGCAAAATGATCTCGAAATGCAGTCATCTGTCATGCTCTCATTTGCATACAAATGTGCAACAGAGAGAACGCTATATTAATTCTATTCTGTGGATAGTCTATAGATCCGGATCGAGCTTATTTTATAATCAACTATTTTAATTTGAGGCAAATCAAGGCAAAGGAGAGAGTTGGTTGTAGCGGTACCTACTTGGGCCTATTTTGGCACTGAAAATCATTGCTGTGTAATGGTTAACGTCCCAACCAGCATTATGCTAAGTGCTAATCCCATTACCACATATACGGCGTGCAATTATTGCCAAAATGATTTTTTTTATGAATTTTAAGTAATAGGTAGATGTTTTCCCATGTATTTTTTATTCTTTGTCACGGTACTGTTTTATATGTAGGTATACTAGCTTTCGCCCGGGGCTTCACCCTCATTTTTGGGATAAAAGCTAGTCTATGTGTTATTTTGATGTATAAGCTATATTACTGTAAAGTTTCCTCAAAATCCGTTCAGTAGTTTTTGCGTGAAAGACTAACAAACATCCATACATACATGCTCACAAACTTTCGCGTTTATAATTATTAGTAGGATGTAGAAGAAGATAGATAATTAGGGGTTCGTTGTGTAATACATAATCAGACGTCTCTTGTGTCAGCACAAGCCTAGTCCAAATTGGTGTGCTAACAAGATTATATCTAGTGAACAACATTGTAGCGGAGTTTACTGCCTAGGTTACGTCGGACGTATGTAAGCACCGTCACTCGTGGTAGCCCTCTGAACCCTATTTAGCATAAACTCCTTGAAACACTGTGTGACTTCAACTGTCATGCCAAAATTAAGCACAGTGGAATATCTCGCTTAAATATGGAGCAACGCGAATGGGGAAGTACCTACTTATCTTACAGAATAACACAGCCAAATAGCGCTGCTCTTCGGTAGTGTTGTGTTCCTATGGTGAGTAAGGTCGCCAGAGCTCCTGAAGATGCGCTGTGTTGACAGCGGGGGACCTGCCCCCCTAAACTGTCGGCACAACAAATCCATATTTTGAAGGTTCGCTAACGCGCATGTGATACTCGGTATTAGTGTTGCCCAAATGCAAGACCGAGACGAGTCCAACCCCGTTTTTGGTCTCGGTTCTGCGTCAATACCCATAGTCGTGGTCTTAGTTTTAGTATTGTACATTCATTCTTGGTCTTGGTCTTAGTCTTGCTGTAATTAGGTGGTCTTGATCTTGCAAAAATGATTGTTGCAAGACCGATTTTGGGCAACACTACTCGGTATCGCAAGCGTTTCATAAGCTATGGTGGTTGTTTAACATCAAGCGCGCCGTACGCATGTTTGCCACCATCGTTATATAAAAAAACCGGACAAATGCGAATAGAACTCGCGCCCTGAGGGTTTCGTTAAAACTTAATTATGTATGTAGACATGTTATAATAAAAAAAAAACTCTAGCAATATTCAGTAGCGCTATCTATGAAGAAGATCTATTACATATGTACATCTTCTAGTGGCGCCATCTATGAGCAGATGCGACGGATAGACGGACGACAGTGACCCTATAAGGATTTCGTCTTTCCTTTTGAGGTACGGAACCCTAAAATTTCCATAATAACCTTCACACCAACCAAAATTATGACCCCTATCGTCCCCAACAGACGCGTTACATTCACCTAATCCAATTAACCAATGAACACAAGTATGAAATTAAATTGGTCCCAATAGTTTGACTAGCTAAGATATTCAAATTAGACCCAGTTTGGATCAACCCACATGTCTGGGGACAGGCATCTACAAGGTCGATGTAATAATAATTGTTGGATAGTAATTTTTTATAGCTAGACTAGACTTTATTTTCACGGATAATTAGACAAGAATTTTAGCAACTTGGTATTTCGTTTTGGCCCAGTGACTAATAAAAAGGAAGTGACTCCGCGACCGCCGCCGTGACCTGAATTTGCAGCCGCCGCCGGTTGCTAAGTTGACAGCCGGCGCTGACATTGGAAAAAAATCGGGAAATGGGGTTGGCAATTTGGCATAATTAAAAAAACATTTCATGTTTTATTTGAGTAACATACCTAACTAGGGTCCAAGAGCGAGCGAAGCGAGCTCGGGAACTTGGACACCCCGACACGGACAATTTAGGTTCGAAGGGGTTGGCGGGGGCTTCAGTGAGCGAGCAAAGCGAGCGAACGAAGCCCCCGTCAACCCCTTCGTGTTAGGTTACTTTTAACCTTGCAGACAGAAATAGGAGCCCCGCGTAGCGGGGCTACGTCGACCACCTCCCTCCCCCTTGTAAGTCCAAAAAAGTTTTATTTTGTTTTACATTGACACTGTAATTTAAAAGTCAGTCTAAGGTAGATAATTCAACTTACAAACTAATAAATAAACTAATTCAACTAAAAACACGGCAACATTAATCTGCTGCTACGGTAATTTGCAATTATTTTCGTCTGGTATCACTGCTACTCCAAGGCTACACCGGTTTCCAACGGCGTTATTTTTGGGAGCCGCCGCCGGCTGCGGAGGCGCTCCCTAATAAAAAACAGTACCGTGAAAAAATATTTATTGAAATTGCAGGATTTTTTTAAATACCATGCCTAAACGGGTCAACTGTTGTTTTCCGACTTTTATGCTGACAAAGTCGCGGATACGGCTAGTTTCTTTAATAAAAGTCGCCCACTCTAGAAACTTCTCCTGTTTCGTAGATGCATACACAAACTCTCAGACCTGAATCAAATATTGGCAAAATTCTTCATTTAAGTAAAAAAAGTCGGCAGGGATTGGATGCGGGAGGCGGAAATCCGGGTATTGTGGTGCAATTCGGGAGAAGCCTATGTCCAGCAGTTAGGCTGAGTTAATTGAATTGAAGTTAAAAACAAGAGTTAATCCTCTTACAAGGGCTAAGTGGATGGGTTCTACCCTCAGATCATAGAAACAAGGAGATATGCCATCATAGCAAATTAGTACGGGAACAACTGATGCCACTTTTAGTACATTTTTCGACACAATTACGCGCATAATTAAGCGCTCCTTGTGAATAAAGAGATCTCCCACGCGTTAAAGATTCTGCACACCCTCAATCAAACACTGTTAATCGTCATTCAACACTAGCACTAAACTAAAACACTGTATTTATACCATCGATCGTGTTCGGTTAGTCGCCAGCGCGTACGTTTTTATTATGAGCAATTTGCTCAAGATCAGGCATCAAGCTCGATAGCGCCTTGGCACATCTCCCTTGTTTCTATGATCTGAGGTCCTACCTCCTACGGTCTGCATGGCGAAAAGTATTCAAACGCTAATTCATGTGCCAAAATGTTATCAATGTCCTCTTTTATGTGTTATATTTATCAGTATCTTTTTTTTATTGTTTTTAAAACAGGAATTTAATTACGAAACTAGTGTCGTGAAACTAACTCAATAACTAGTCCTGGTGACCTTTCAATCTATAAAGTTACGAACTAAATAAATTGTTATACAATTTTTATTTAGTTTTAGTCCTTCACTAAAATCATTATTACGGGTCGGGTGGATCATGTTTCAAGCTATTATTGCTATACTATAGGTAGGTTTACGACACTAGTTTCGTTATATAATTCCCGTTTATTTCCAGCGTTTTGTAAGTCACTTTTCAGTTTTTGCTAAAACTAGTAGAGAATTTAATTTCAAATGTATTCTTAGTAAGTTTACTGTGCTCTGCGAGTTTCTGAACTAATTGATGTCTAATTAGCAATTAGAAAGAGTACTGACATTACAGCGCAATTAGAGGAAGTAACGTAATACTTGCTGTAGTTTGTTACTTAATACTCTTTCTCCGTTTTCACTTAATTTTTGCGAAATGATGAAAGAATTTCCAAGTCGGAATCGCTATTATAAAATGTATTTTTTGTTGCCACTAAAAACTGAAAATAAAATATTTTTTTCAATTACTTTCATTGAATCTACCCTTTTTGTTAGATGTTTTATAGAATTACTTACAATAGAAATAAGCACCTATATTATTTGAAAAGGGGCATTCAATAACGTAACAAAGAGTTTTCTGAAAAGAAAATGTTTCAATATTTAAATAAAAAAGTCTTCATGTGCTTAAGTTTATTCATTCTAGCAAAATATTTTACATCTTTTCCATATTTCTACATAAAAAGACATTATATTTATTTTAAGCAGCAACCAAACTTATAAATTGTATCGTGAGGTACTGGAATCGATTCTTAGTTGATATTTGTAACTAAAACATAAACTTAACTAAAGTAACCAACACTGATTTATTCTAATAAGGTAAAGCAATCTTTCGAAATACTACCCTAACCAGAATTTCCTAAGAGTGGCATCACTTTGACCAATTTAATAGTTATTGGCGCCCAAACTGGGACAACTACAAGATAGTCGAGATAATTATTGTGTCTCTGCTCTGCACTTAAGTAAATGGCGTACATGTCTGAATCTACGCTCTTAGTCTCTCCGGGAATACAGAAACAATAAAATAGAACAAGATTTTGTCATTCTAGAAAATTTTCTTCTAAAATCGCTTTTTTTAGCCTGAATATGACAGCTTAGAAAAATACAGCTATTCAGACAAACATAGCGTACCAGATGAAAAAATAACTATCTACAAACTACAATATTATTTTCTTACAATCTATTAATAGTTATTGGCGCCCCAGCAGGGACCGTTAGTCCCTCGTTGGGTGGCAATTCAAGTATTTCTTAGAGATCTAATAGGTTTTTTATTGAAATTATTTCTTACGTAACGCCCGTAATAGGCTATTTCTTGGCTCTATTATACAAACATTTACAACATTTTATGTCTTGCTGATGGTGGCGCATGCGTTGGGTCATTGGGTTCCCTTTAAAATGGTTGAGCTAAATGGCGCTGATTCATGCGTCATGTTCGTGAACGGGCGCCGTCTGTTGAGACTGGTCATCTCTGAACTGCTATGGCTAATATTTGGAGTTGTGTTTACTATTATTCTAGACTTTTACATTGTTCTCTCATATTTGTGTTATTTCCGACAAAAGCAATGTAACCATGATATTATTGTAATCATTTGATTTAAAAGAGTAACCATGGAGTTTCTTGCCCGTTCTTCTCCATAGGAATCTACGCTTTGGAACGGGCATCTAGCTTCATCATTATGACTAACTGACAGACTCCTTGACAATTTATTCAAAAGTACCTGTAATTGGTCTAATTGAAATAAATGCTTTGACTTTGACCTGACTTTGACAAAATGTCGCTTCTGTATATCTGTATAACAATACCCCAGATATTATGAAACAATAAACTCATGATTTTACGGTAGTACTTAATAAAAATCAGAATGATGTTTTCTATAAAATTTGCTTTGAGGTAAGAAGCAACATTTCTTTATTACTTAATCTAATTTAATTTAAAATAACCTTGTAGAAAGTAATTATATTTGACCGATTTGCTATAGCAAATTACCTATCCTTGTTATTTCTAACTCATTTATATTTTATACGACTCGTTTATCGTTTCTCACTTTAGAGTCAGAAGTAATACTTAACGTTCTATAAATTAAATTTAAAGTGTTCCAATATAAGGAGAATAAATTAACAATATGACAAATGACTTTTATATTAAAGTTATAACTTGTATTATCAAGAGGTCGACAACTTTGGTCCCGCGGTGGGCGCCAATAACGATTACTAAGTAATTGTTCTGAAAGTTCTAGAACACTTTCTTTTATTGTGTTCAGGTATTTAATCGCTCTTGAAGGCTATCGGTTTATTCATTTATCTAATGCAGTGTTCCGTAAACTTTTTAGGCCTTACCACAAAAAAGATAAACATCTGTTAAACACGAATGCTACCAAAAATAATACACACTTGTTTTAGACAAGTTAGTGCTAAAACAAGTGCCTATTATTTTTGGTAGCATTTGTGTTGAACGTGTGTTGAACAGACGTTTATTTTTTTGTGGTACGGCCGTTTATGTTCAAGGTACATTTAGAATATCGTAAAATTTTCGAGGTACACCTTAAATGAAAAATCAATTTTTATTAACCAACTTCAAAAAAGGAGGTTCTGTATTCGTCCCGTATGTATGTATGTATGTATGTATGTATGTAAGTATGTAAGTATGTATGTATGTATGTTTGTATGTGCGCGATTTTCTCAAAAACTACTGACTCGATTTGGATGGGGTTTTCACTATCGTAATCTACATACTTTCAGGAAGGTTTTAGTATATAATACATTATGTAATCATTCCTATGTACAAAGTTATAGGCATAAATGTACACACTCCGTAGTAGATTTACTGTTGAACGAATTCGTGAAAGTAATCTAACACGGGATAAAGACCTAAAAAGGGAAAAATAAAAAACTTTTTTAACAAAAAATAACCGACTTCAAAAATCCACTACAAAGAAAATAATAATTTTGGTTTCGGAAGTCGGTGGCAAAAAAAGCAAACAAAAACCAAAGCCACCGACTTCCGAAACCAAAATTATTATTTTCTTTGTAGTGGATTTTTGAAGTCGGTTATTTTTTGTTAAAAAAGTTTTTACATCCATAATAGACAACATAAAAATAAGCGACAAAACAAAAACGCGCGGTGAATTTAACTTTAAGAGATAACCTTATTTTTCCGAGGCACACCAACTAATGACCACGGTACACCAGTGTAACGGAATACACTTTGCGGAACACTGATCTAATGCTTAGCTATTGGAACGATAAATTGTGTCTGATATTAATAGGCTTATGAGAGTTTTTAGGGTTCCGTACCAAAATGGTAAAAAAGGAACCCTTATGGTGCGACTTCGTCTGTCTTTCTGTCTGTCTGTCTGTCTGTCTGTTTGTCTGTCTGTCTGTCTGTCTGTCTGTCACACCTGCTTATTTCAGCAATTACTTATGATATCGACTTGAAATTTGGAACAGTTATAAAGAATGCTTATTCAACTTAATTGCAAATGAATTTATTGCAAAAATATTTTTATTTTCATTGCAAAAGGGGCCGGAGTGGGGGTCCGAAATTTCAAAGTGGGGTTACTAGATCAAGTGACATATCATATGAAAGGGCTTGATTTGCACATTTCAAAATATATTTTTATTTTATTTTATCTCTCACAGTTTTCGATATATGATGAAAAATGACCAAAAAAATACCATTCCCCCCCCTTATCTCCGAAGTTTGCGGGGCGAAAAATCTGAAATAATTAGGGTTGATAGGAATTGACCCAAATATGGCACCAAAAATAAAACGATGTTCCCAACTAGTACAGTTTTTTTCAAAATCATCAAAATTCCTTCACAAACAAACTTAGTTATGCGGTCCGGTTTTTTTCAATTTATACGTCCAAAACTGATACGGAACCCTCGGTGCGCGAGTACGACTCGCACTTGGCCGGTTTTTTTTTATAAATGATAACGCAATAACTATTCAAGTTGATGACCTGGAATGGTCAGTGGAGAATGGATGGTTTCACAATTTCATATTATCTGTATTTTATGAAAAAGGAATAAAATAATCTTTTGAAATATGAATGGATAGAGAATCTAAAATAATTGTAACCATTCAGTAGGAAGGTTTTCGGCAGTTAGTACAAAAAGAATGCGTGATTTGGAATCCTAGATTTTGTGGCAGAATTTGGGAAACCTAAAGATAGATCTGCCAGTAGCTGGCAATAGGCTAAGTTAATGTTATATTTTTGTGTGTTATATTTTCTGCGAGTTGATGTAGTTAGGAGCTCACGTCTAAAACAAAATTAAACTCAATTTAACTTTTATTTTAATTATGTTATCGTCAAAATTGAAAGACCTTGTACGGTTGGCGACTAAAACACTGATAATTTCAGAATTTTAATAATTCAATATCGCAAAATCCAATTATTGATTTATATAAATAAATTACATACTACTAGTTATGAAAGTATTGCCTGCTCTTCAATTATTTGTTATAAATAAGTGTTAAATTGGCAAGTTTTCATTGATAAAACTTTTTCAAACTTTGGACTGATGTATAGCGACTTATGTTGCTGGCTGTACTCTTAGTTCTTGTTTAAGTTTGAGCCTTTTTCAATAGAATAAAGGTAGAGCAAATCTTGTGGGTCTTCCAAAGATACAGCGCTTTTTGGCTCATTAAATTTTGAAACGTGTCTTGTGACTAGAAGAAAGTTTTTTTGATCTATGCATGTAGCTTATTCCCAAAGACCGAGTTTTGAAGTTACAGTTGATTTTATATGGAACTGTAATGTAAAATATTTTATATATTTTGATATATTTCTGCTTCCTCCAGCTACCGGGTGGTCACTGACCTCTCAACGTGCCAAGCCGGTGCCGTCTAATGGAAAAAAGACCAATATCTACGCTTAATGCTACAATCCATCTGTCTCATTCCTTATCTTGCTATTTAGGTTCAAATCAAGCCAGTCTTCCACTACGTAGTGTGCAGTGTACAGTCCTAGACATATTGACCATTATTCTGGCTGACCCAACAAATCAATTAGCCAGTTAATTGGTCGCATGCTCCCAAAAGGAATATCAAATAAATTGCTTTTGGCGACTTTTTCGTAGTCATGTTGTATTTGGGGGAATGCGAATTGGGAGTGGAATAAATTACTACTGCTAAATGGAATTTGGTTGACAGTCTTTTTTAATTAGGCACATTTTGCTGCCGTAATTCGACACAATTATTTTAAGGGTGTTATTGTAAGTAATAAAAAAGTAAAGGCTCATTTACATGGAGAGAGTTTCTCGCACGTTTTGTGGCGAGAATATGCATGCGATTATGGTAGGCGACAATTTTAGGCAATTCTCGCCCTCGTGTGTTTACATTTAAAGCGAAAAACAAAAACTCGCCTACGATTATGTCATGCGATACTCGTCGGGTAATAATCGACATGCGTGATTGTTTACATGACGAGCCATGCTGCAAGGCGATATATGCTTACGATTTCTCGATTCGTCTAAACATGATCTTGTATGACATTTCTTCAAGTTCATACGAGTATCGCACTAATCGGTTTGAATCGTTTTGAAGGCGAGACTCGCCATTTGAGTTGTTTATCAAAATGTTGTTTACATGGAGACTTCCAATAATCAAAGGCGAGGCGATATTCGCCCTTCCAGATGCGGATATCGTACTTTAAATTTACATGAGGAAAGATTTTTATATTTTTACGATAATCGCATCTTCGAGACGAGAAACTCTCTCCGTGTACATGAGCCTTAAGAGCTGAATAGAAAGAGAGAAAATTTTTTTTTGGTAGCAGTTGAATTTGGTAGATATATTTGCGTACCAATAACAAAATTTATGTTCAGATCAAATACATTATTATTATTCGTTTACATAAATATTTGTACCGTTCATCACCATGCTGAGACAGGAGTCTTTCATTGGCCTCGAACAAAGAGGTTTTACTTTTTTTTTCTATTTTTTTATACCTATAGGCACTGTTTGTCAATTTTCTTGTGCGAGTCTCAATAAATACTTTTTCTTTCTTTCAATATCGAAAATAGGCACAACATAAGTTCTCAATAATATTTACCAACGAAGCCAAACTAAATACAATGGTGAATTTTTATGTTATCTTTTTGTGTGGAAACAAATGAAGGCTAAAGATAAAACATAACCTTTGGTATATTCACAATGTCATGGCTTTATCGAATGATATCATACCGAAAGGACGTCGGCAGTTTTGGGCTTGATATGGTACAGTAATAAAAGCTTAACCAAAAATAAAAATATAATTTAATTTTATTGTTCTTTGCATTTATCTTAGAGATTAAGAATTGAAATAAAAAATGGAAATAAATAAGAAATAAAAAGATCATGGCGTTGACATTTTGAAAAAAACAATAAAACAATAACGGGTGCATGCTGGCTGGCGCGTGCCCCCACAGAATAATCATCAGCAACTACAACAGCAACTAAAACCTTTGAATTGAGAACTCATTAGTCGGGCTGTACTTCACTGGATCATTCACACCATACTTAACCTCACTGTCAGAAATACGAAGATATCTCTTTAACCCAATTACGTACAAAAACAAATAAAAAACGAATTTAAATACTCTTGAAATACTCGATCACACCAAACTAATTTCATATCTGTACCGACTTACACAATCTGAAGCCCAGCGTTCTATGGGCAAACTGCCAGTGCCCTTTGCACGCCATAATTACCTACTTACAAAAAAAACATAACACCATGCATTCATACCTGTACTTATTCCCTGAATCTATATATTATTATAAAACTGTAAAAAATCCGTGTCTGTACATTGAAGATATTCCAGAAAAAACAGTCGGGATAGGGAGTACCCTATCCCGACTGTTTTTTCTGGAATATCTTCAATGTACAGACACGGATTTTTTCAAACTGTGAAAACATCCAGTAGGATGTTTTCACAGTTTGATAGCTTTAGGATCCAACTTAAAATCTAAGTCACATTTTACCTGATTCCGGTAGGATGAAACAGAGACAAAGCTTTAGGTCATTTAAAATGGTATTTTTATTGTAGTCCACACTTTACGGGGTTGCGAGCAAAAGCTTGTTCTATGTCATCATCATCTGCCTAGCCTTTTCCCAAATTATATTGGGGTCGGCATCCAGTCTAACTAGTTTTGGCTGAATATCAATATTTTACGTGGAGCGACTGCCATCTGACCTCCACAACCCAATTAATGGGTAATACCGGTATTCGAATGTTAGACTAGCTGTCAGACTTTTAGGGCTTCTGACTACCCGTAACGATTGTCAAAGATATTCCTATGACAACCGGGACCGACTGCTTAACGTGCTCTCCGAAGCACGGAGTGGTCTCGATGTGTGAAGAACGGTCACCCATCCAAGGACTGAACGCGGCAGGCGCAGCTTAACCTCGCAGATCGATCGATCAGCGCGGCCGTCATTTAGCCACGAGCCCCCCCAAAAGCTTGTTCTATGTATTATATAGATATACATAATAATATATATATCTAACAAAACCACAGACAATCATAAAAGAAAAACATACCTATCTGAATTACGGGAACGACTGTCTGGAATAACAATCAAGAAATCTTTATCATGAACAAAATCAGTGTCTACATGAATAGCTACGCTTTGATATTACGCTTCGAGACATAACATTCATAGCGTAGACGCACACACATATACAGGGTGGCAGGTTAGACAGTGGAAACATTTTAAGGGGTCATTGTACTCATCATTATGAACAACTTTTACTATATAAAAAATCAGGTGTTCCATACATTTTGTTGAGTTATGTGAACATAAATGTATGAAACAGCTGATTTTTTTTTCTTGATTTCAGGGTTGGTTCCATAGTTTAAGTTGTTTATAATGATGAGTTTAATGACTCCTTAAAATATTTCCACTGTTTAACCCGCAACCCTGTATAAGGGTAGGGTATCCTAAGTCTATGGATTGCTGGACTATTGTTAGCCCCACACATGTCAATTAACATTAATATAACATCAATTTACTTGAATGCTTGTACATTGTACATGCGAATGTCACGTCATATCAAGTCAAATCCTCATGTGTATTGAGGGCTGTCAATAATGAGAATTTGTGGTAAATTTATTATTTTTTTCACGTACCTAGTAATGTTTGGCATTAACATCGTAGCTCCTGTTAGTGATAAATACATGAAATAGCGGAGTTAATGTTATAAAATATATAAGAGATTCCAAAAACATCGGACACAGGCAAGATGATTTTGGAATCTCTTATATATTTAATAACATTAAATAAGCATAACATGGCTTTAACATGTTTAAAATTCGCAAAAAATATACATTTATAGCGGAGTTATTTTGCTAATTACCAATTAATACTATGAAAAAAAAAAAACAACCGAATGCAGAACCTTCTCCTTTTTGGAAGTCGGTTAAAAAGAGTCCTGACTCGCTCACTGACTGACTCATCAGCATAGGTAATACTTGAAGCTAGAAAGCTAACATGTTGCACAGAGGTTTCTTTATGATGTAGGCAAGGTATAAGGCCGGATATTTCGAAAGGACGTTGGTAGTTTTGGGCTTGATATGGTACAGTAATAAAAGCTTAACCAAAAATAAACATATATTTTAATTGTTCTTTGCCTAATTTATCTTAGAGATTAAGAATTGGAATCAAAAATCGAAATAAATAAGAAATAAAATGATTATGCCGTTGACATTTTGAAAAAACCAATAAAACAAAAACGGGTGCATGCTGGCTGGCGCGTGCCTCCACAGAATATCATGTTGACAGCAACTAAAACCTTTGAATTGAAAACTCATTAGTCGGGCTGTACTTCATTAGATCATTCACACCATACTTAACCTCACTGTCACAAATACGAAGATTTCTCTTTAACCCAATTACGTACAAAAACAAATAAAAACTGAATTTAAATACTCTTGAAATACTCGATCACATCAAACTAATTTCATATTTGTACCGACATACATAATCTGAAGCCCAGCGTTCTATGGGCGTCTGCCGTGTCCTTTCCATGGGATAAGTACGTATCAGTTGTTTTTAAATCTCATTATAATTTAATAACAATAAGATAGCATAACGTGGCTTTGACATGTTTCGAATTCACAAAAATATACATTTATAATTAAGGCCGTGGGGTCCGAGTGCTCATCTCATATTTAAATAGATCGCAAAACGATTAGTTGACACTTCCCGTGACCAAAGGGCTGGCTATTAAGGCGCTGATAACTGCCAACGGCCTTGAGTGATTTGGGTGGTATAGCTTGAGTATTCTGCGTTGAGCTCAAGCAACGCGACATACGCCCACCGAGCAATACGACTCGCCTGTCAAGGAGCGCGCTGTGCCGAATTAGACGTATACTTTTTAGTACCTAAAATATAAAATAAAATAAAGTAACAGGCAATATTATAGGTAGTAACATAGTCTTTTCACACAAAACAAATCATGAAAATATCTTAAGCGATTCGAAAGTAATTACGTTTTTATGTTTTGGGTAGACAGTAATTCATGAATTTATTTCATTAAGTATTTTACTGCAATAGTTTTACTACAGTAATTCACAGGTACGATTGATGTATATATGTTCTAGTTTAACATTAAAAAATTGCACAACTAACCTGCATTATTTGACGACGAAATAAGAGATTTAAAACTTGAGATTTACGGCCGTTACCATTTACCGTCGCCTTAAGCATTGCCATTCAACATGGCAATGCCGCCAGTCTTTTGGGCACGCTACCAGTTGACGGCGATGCGGAAGAATTTTTTGATGCTCGTCAGTGTAGATGTATTTATAATTATTATAAGATTTTTTATTTTTTTTGTAAATAGATCTGTATAAATATTAAGTAAATATTAATAACTCGAATAAATGTTAATTGGATCCCTTTATAATTTAAATAAAATTTATGAAATAGTTACACTTGCAGAAACCGGTTATTAATAAATTGCGTAAAACAGTTTATTTTAATCAGTTACATTAATTTAATTAAGAAAAAGGGTCCGTATGAAACCAGTGGTCCATGGAAATTAAACTAATGAGGGTTTTACTTACTGGATATTTTATAATATGCTCCCTTTTGGGAATAAGTAAGATTAACGCCATTATTTAATAATTTCGGATGAAAAAAGGGCAAAACGGTCTGGTTATGAGTTAATAAGATTTTTTCTCAGTCAGTAAATTGGTTGTATTTCACTTTAAGTCTGGGCCATTTTTTACATCGTTCCTTGAAGGCCAAGGTTGCTATTTGCAATAAATAGGATTGCAACTAAGTAAATAATGGACAACTAATTAAGTGCCTAACATAGTAATAATTATGTATAGGTAAGATAGGTTTTTCTGGAATTTCTACGTGGGTTCATAATGCTAATCCTTTGCTTATACAGGGTGGCAGGTTAGACAGTGGATATATTTTAAGGGGTCATTGTACTCATCATTATAAACAACTTTTACTAAAGGACCAACCCTGAAATCGCGAAAAAAAAAATCAGCTGTTCCATACATTTATGTTCACATGACTCAACAAAATGTATGGAACAGCTGATTTTTTATTCGCGATTTCAGGGTTGGTCCCATAGTAAAAGTTGTTCATAATGATGAGTACAATGACCCCTTAAAATATTTCCACTGTCTAACCTGCCACTCTGTATAATAGAGAGCATTTAGGCTGCAAAAAATTGTGCCAACCATCCGCTTTGCGATGTTCTTGAATAAAAGATGAACTCACATGTATTTCAACCTCAAGCCGCATGAAAATAATTGTTATTAAAAGGTCAAGGTCTTTTTTAGAGTCCCGTCATAATAAAAATAGTAGAAATTATAATGCCAAACATTTAATTCATTGCAGACTTACATTGAGTAGGGTATCGTCTAAAATGACCTAAGTATACCAGATCATTAATTTTAATCTAAAGTGTAGCAGTTGACATCCCTAAGAGGTCGGTCCCTATTATAGTGACAAGAACAATGCGTGACCACTATTATTATTATAATATTAATAATGGCGTGTCACAAACAATAGTTATAATTATACATCGCGTGGAGAGCTTGTACTTTGTGAATGAAATTAATGTGAATTAACCTTTGAGTATTTAGCCTATCTAGTTGCCAAAGTCGGGCGAACCCTCAGATCATAGAAACAAGGGAGACGTGCCAAGGCGCTATCGATCTTGATGCCTGAACTTGAGCAAATTGCTCATACTAAAAACGTACATGCTGGCCACGAACCGAACACGATCGATGGTATAAATACAGTGTTTTAGATTAGTGCTAGTGGTGAGTGACGATTAACAGTGTTGGATTGAGGGTGTGCGGAATGTTTAATGCGTGGGAGATCTTTTTATTCACAAGGAGCGCTTAATTATGCGCGTAACTGTGTCGAAAAATGTACTAAAAGTGGCATCAGTTGTTCCCGTACTAATTTGGTATGATGGCATATCTCCTTGTTTCTATGATCTGAGGGCGAAACCCTCTGCCAAAGTTCACTGGCCATCTAACCGATTTGGCCTTATAAAAACTAATTTATGCGAGATAGCTGTCATTTTGTATTTTGTAAATGATTAATTGCGTAGTTTCCTCTGGTAAAAGGCGGTTTGACACTTCAAATCTGCGAAACCATGGAATTTCCTATCACATATAAGTATAAATTATGCACCAACAAGGTTTTATTTAAGTACAATCTGTAAGCATACGCATGTAGAGACTAGAGACCGTTTCACGCAAGAAGTCCTTTCCACGTTATGTTGGCTGCCCTGAATGTCACTCTTGTTTAGGTCTTAACGTTTTATGTTTTTTGTAGATTTATGTCTTAAAGTAAGGTCTAGGACACTCTCAGATCATAGAAACAAGGAGATATGCCATCATAGCAAATTAGTACCGGAACAACTGATGCCACTTTTAGTACATTTTTCGACACAATTACGCGCATAATTAAGCGCTCCTTGTGAATAAAAAGATTTCCCACGCATTAAACATTCCGCAAACCCTCAATCTAACACTGTTAATCGTCACTCAACACTAGCACTAAACTAAAACACTGTATTTATACCATCGATCGTGTTCGGTTCGTCGCCAGCGCGTACGTTTTTAGTATGAGCAATTTGCTCAAGATCAGGCATCAAGCTCGATAGCGCCTTGGCACATCTCCCTTGTTTCTATGATCTGAGAGGACACTATAAAGTGGTGAACGAGAATTGGTACTTTAAGAAAACTTCCAACATCGTTAAAACCGTTGTAATATATTGAAATTCAGGGCAGCCAACATAGCGTCGAAGGGACTTTTCACATTTTATCTAAGCCAAAGCATGTGCTAAGTAACGTTCACTAATCTCGGCTTAAGAGTTCTCCTACGTGCATCGCAGAATCAACAAACAATTCACTGTAAATTATAATCTAGGAGCTCCACTCTAATTTCGCATGTTTACGCCGAAATGTGCATACCGTATTATCGCGAAATTCTCATCTGGAAATTTTAGCAGTGTAAAAACCTCAGATCATAGAAACAAGGGAGATGTGCCAAAGCGCTATCGAGCTTGATGCCTGTTTTGAGCAAATTGCTCGTACTAAAAACGTACGCGCTGGCGACGAACCGAACACGATCGATGGTATAAATACAGTGTTTTAGATTAGTGCTAGTGTTGAGTGACGATGAACAGTGTTAGATTGAGGGTGTGCGGAATGTTTATTGCGTGGGAGATCTTTTTATTCACAAGGAGCGCTTAATTATGCGCGTAATTGTGTCGAAAAATGTACTAAAAGTGGCATCAGTTGTTCCGGTACTAATTTGCTATGATGGCATATCTCCTTGTTTCTATGATGTGAGGTAAAAACAGTGAAATTTAACCTAGCCAAACAACTGTTCACATTCATTTACGCACGAGGATTCCTCATAAACAGCTGAGAAGCTCTAAAGAGAATGAATTTAATTTTGTACGTAGGTAGGTACTTTGCAATTAAATTTTTGACGTGACATGGAATTGTGATGGTCTCAAAATGAGTTGAGGAATTTTCATAACTTATGCAAACCAGGAGCGCGCATCATATGTGACTTTTAATGACAATAATATAAGATTTAATTTACAATGATTGGTATGCACTAGTGTTGCCCAAATGCAAGACCGAGACGAGTCTAACTCCGTCTTTGGTGTCGGTATTGCATCAGTACCCATAGCCGTTGTCTTAGTTTTAGTCTGTTTTTACTGTTCTGTGGTTTTAGTATTGGACATTCAGTCATGGTCTTGGTCTTGGTCTTAGTATTGCTGTAATTAGGTGGTCTTGCGAAAATGATTGATGCAAGACCGATTTTGGGCAACACTAGTACGCACTCGTGAAATGCAACTAAAACCGGCCAAGTGTGGTTAACCGCAACCGCACTAAAGGTTATTTTCCAGTTGAATGAGGACCCCTTGGATTAATGAGTATAAGCTGGCTTCTTATACTATTGAAACTCCTTACTACACAAGGTCAGCTCAAAGTCAAATTATTACAACTGACGAGTGGTCGGCTGTATCACATATTATCTCAAATAACTGGCAGTTTTCAAAATGCTAATATCTATATACCAGGAATCCCCGACCCAAAAGGTTAACAAGGTTGTAACTTATATACTAGATTACGTAGGCGATACAATAATATGACATATTCTTTATGGAGGCACTCTCCATGTGATCTTCCGTTGTTTCTCGTGGGTGTTGCGACAGATGCTTAAAGGTCATGACATTATAGAGTCCCCAGACTTAGGCTCGTATTACAGAACGATGCTCGAGCACACAATCAAGAGCAGTGATAGCCTAGTGGTTTAACCATGTGCCTCCCACAGCGAATGGTTCGAGTTCGATTCCGAGGCACGCACCGCTGACTTTTCGAAGTCATGTGCGTATTAGAAATTAATTGTCACTTGCTTTAACGGTGAAGGAAAACATCGTGAGGAAACCGGCATGTCCTAGAACCAAAAATTCGAAGACATGTAACGTCCACCAACCCGCACTGGGCCCGCGTGGTGGACTACGGCCCACTCCTTCTCACAGAGAGGAGGCCTGTGTCCCAGCAGTGGGAACATTATAGGCCGATTATGCTTATGCTATGCTATGCTCGAGCACAGATCTCTGCTTGAGCATAGATTTAAAGACATTTGATTGGTTGAAATCAAGCAGAGATCGGTGCTCGAGTATCGTTCTGTAATACGGGCCTTAGAATATGATACATAACTCAGAACATAGAAGAAAAGAGATATGCCATCATAGCAAATTAATACGTGAACCACTGTTGCCACTTTTAGAACAGATTGTGACACAATTTCAAGCGCTCCTTGTGAATGTAAAGATCTCCCACACATTAAAAATTCCGCACACCCTGAATCTAACACTGTTATTCGTCACTCAACACTAACACTAAACTAAAACATTGTCGGCCTTACCACAAAAAAGATAGACACACGTTAAACGCGAATGCTACCAAAAATAATACACATTTGTTTTAGACAAGTTAGTGCTAAAACAATTGCCTATTATTTTTGGTAGCATTCTTGTTGAACATGTGTTGAACAGATGTTTATTTTTTTGTGGTACGGCCGTGTATTTATATTATCATCGATCGCGTTCGGTCCGTCGCCAGCGTGTACGTTTTAATTACGACCAATGTGGTCAAACTAAATCAAGCGTCAAGCTCAATAGCGCCTTGGCACAGCTCCCTTGTTTCTACGAGTATCATCTGAGGTTATCTAGTATTAGAATAGGAAATAAAAAACGGGGAATTTTCGTTGATTTTGGAGACGAAAGGAGGTAAAGATCATCACTCATTGTCACCTTACCAGTCCAGCATAGCAAATTCCCTTTCATTGGAATTAGGGCTTTAAGGCGTGTGTTATACAATACATTTTAAAATATCGAGATAGATAGATTAAGCCAACGGCTGGCAGCAAGCGCGCTTGCCGTAGTTTCAACGGTAGCATGTTTTAAACTGAGCGAGACACCATATTTTAGGACACATTTTTGGGAGCTATGACGTCACAAGATGTAATTAAAAATGGGTCAAGCACAAGTTTTTTTTTAATCGCAGAGTGAATCTTTACAACGATATGACTGTTACTTTTGTCTTTTATCCTAACTTTTATTCTAACTAATCACATCACACTAATCACACTAATATTATAAAGGCGAAAGTTTTTGTGTGTGTGTGTATGTTTGTTACTTCTTCACGCTGAAACGGCTGGACGGATTTGGATGATAGATAGATTATAGTCTGGAATAACACATAGGCTACTTTTTATTTCGAAAAACGCGGGCGAAGCCGCGGGCGGAAGCTAGTATTACTTAAAATTGCGAAAGTAAGTTTGTTTGTTACCTTTTCACGCTTAAAACACTGAACAGATCATCATGAAATTTTGCATAATACGTTGTCAGAAGTACTAAAACGGACACAGGGTACCTTTCATACAGAAAAAAGTACTGTTCTCGGGGGAAAGAACAATATCTTAATGCAATTGTAACTCTCGAAGTCACAATAATAATTGCTTTAAGACGCTAGATGGCGCTACGTGTACATACAGGGTAAAATTAAAACCAGTACGGATATTTTAGGAGGTGAAAGTACTTATGAATATGATCAACATTTATTATGAGACCGACACTGAAATATGAAAAAAAAAACAGCTGTTCCCTACAAAAATGCACTACAACACGATCAAATTGTATGGAACAGCAGATTTTTTTTTTCCGTGCTTAAAGGATTTTTCAAAATTTTAACAAATATTTTACATGATGTATTTTTTCATGTTCTCAATTTTCCACAAACTTCAATAACAAATCGATACATATAACGCCATCTATTATGAGTTATTCCAACAAATGTTCCTTTGTTCCTGATGAGACCCCGTGATTTCAACGAAGGAATAGGCACAACAAAAAAGTAAAAGCAAAAATAATAATTTATCACAAAATGGAAAACATAGACGCTTTTAATGTTTTTGGAGGGAGTATCGCTCCGTCTTTGTCGCGCGAAGCGGACGTAGGTGGTGTTACGTCACTAGTAGGTAGTGCCGTCCGTGTCTAGCAAATCATTTTAAAACGCTTATAACTTTGCCAATTTTGTAGAAATTTCATCGGTTTTTTTGGTGTTAATTGTCTTTTTTCAAATAGTTTACAGATTCACAATAAAAAATAAGTAGTTAACATATTCCTATTAGCATGCCACACTGCAAGGCAGTGAAAATATCTAGCAATTTACATGTTAATTTTCTTTTAACCTTTTTATGAAAAATGCAATGGACGTCGTTCTTAGCACGTTCCATTGTTTTCTTGTCGCATTTTACGTACTGTTGTTGCATTTTAGCGCGCGTCAATTATTGTAATTTCAACTTTATTTCAATTTGCATAAAAGTCACATGACGCGCGCTCGTAATTTTCAACAGTTAAAACATGTTTATTTGAGCTGCAGTTTTCATGAAATATTTTAATTTGTGAATTGTGAAAGATGCAACCTTGTTTGAAAGTAGCGCCGGTGACCAAAAAGTTGTGTGAATATCGTTTATCCTGCCTGTCACGGTGAGATTCTCCCTCGAACGTTCGCCAACAAATTGGCAGTTCCCGCGGTGATATCACGCGGCGTGTCGGTACAAAATAGACAAACAGGAGCCTAAGGGTCAATTTATACTAGCGCAGAGTCGAAGCGCATCGAAGCGTCAAATTCTTTATAACTAAAGCGAAGCCGCACGAATGCGCGCGTATTCGCCAGAATTCGCCAGAATACGCGCGCACTCTTTTACGTGTAGTCCATCGTGATCAACACATTCAACACCCACGCAGGCCAATTTCCGACTGATGACGCGTAGGTTCGCTAGTGGGCGCACGGATACGCCAGAATGCGCGCGCACCAATCAGCGTTGGTCACGCGCAGACGCGCGAAGTCCGAAGAATGCGCGCGTCTTTTTAAAATCTCAGAAGTAATGTGAGCGTTACGCTGTGGGGTTAAGGTTGAATTTGTTATGTTCAGTTTTGGATAGACGCTTCGATGCGCTTCGACTCTGCGCTAGTATAAATTGACCCTAACTCATTGGTCGCACGACCACTAGTTCAATGAGGCAGTAATAGTGCAGGTAGGTAACTACCTACTATCCGTGCGGTTAAAGAATGAGATTCAAAATTGCGTCGACCGGCGTCGTTTCTATTCACCTCTCGCTCGCACTCCCGGCGGGTGTGAGTATAGACAGAAACAGTGTGCAAACGAAAGTTGAATAGAGGCAACCCCATTTACAATCTCACTAGCTTCCGCCCGTGGCTTCGCCCGCGTGGACTACAATGAAATGACCAGTTTAAATGACCTCCGTAGTGTAGGGCGGCTAGTACTATCAAGAGGTCAAGCTATATCTCTGGTTTATCCCACCGGAATCAGATGAAACGTGCTTAGATTTTAAGTTGAATCCCAAGCTTTACGCTCCAAGCACTTTTTGCGTGATGTGCGCACAAACAGACAATCAGATAAACAAACAAACGACAAAAAATAATAAAAAAAATGTTTGTGTAGGTATGGTTACGTCCCAGTATCCTATCCCGATTATTGTACAATGTACAGACACGGCTTTTTTACAATTTTAGAATAGTAGGTATAGATAGATTTTATCTGCGCGGATTGTACGTATCTCTTAGATAGTTTCCATTCGATTTAAAGAAAATAAGTTGAAATAAAAGCTATTATACCGGCTCATTGCGCGCGTGGCACAGTTTCACTTAGAAATACGTCTCGACTTGGTACCAACCTCAGATCATAGAAACAAAGGAGATGTGCCAAGGCGCTATTGAGCTTGATGCTTTAATTTGCCCACATTGGGCGTAGTACAAAAGTACACGCTGGGGACGAACCGAACACGATCGATGATATAAATACAGTGTTTTAGTTTAGTGCTAGTGTTGAATGACGATTAACAGTGTTAGATTGAGGGTGTGCGGAATTTTTATTGTGTGGGAGATCTTTATATTCACGAGGGGCGCTTGTAATTGTGTTGAAAAATGTACTAAAAAGTAGCGACAGTTGTTCCCGTACTAATTTGCTATGTAGGCATATCTCCTTGTTTCTATGATCTGAGGTACCAACTAATAACATTTATGTCCTTTTTTTCTCCCTAACTCGGTCTAGCAGAAAATCTCGTACATTTCCCGAAGAGGTAATGGATAGAATTTAATATTGTATGTAGGTCATTAGGTAGGAAATTGTTCAAAGCTTACTTATGGATGTTATGATCATAAATTCATGAATTTGACGTAGGTAGGTAGGGAATTCTATGTGATATTCTATGTTGGCTCCCTTGAATGTCACATGTAACAATTTAAAAACTTCTTTCACTAGTAGAAAGTTATATTATCACTGAGTAACTTAATCTACTTTTTATTCCGAAAAAATGCACAGTTGGGTCACGCTGACGCGTTGAAAAGTGTTTGGGGAATGGGGGAACGAGGTGGAATGCCCCTCCATTGAAAAGGGAGGATCCTCCTACCAGGGCCTCAAGTCTGCTAATGCAATGGTTATAATCGTTAGTCTTGCTCTAAGCCAATGACCGCTTAGGTTTTGATAGTAATGGTATCATTATGACACCATTCGTACACTATTCAAATAGCAGAATTGGGGCCCAGACCGGGTGTTATGGTCTGGCGGGCCACTGCACTTTTTGTATAGAAAAATATACAATAAACAGCCGTTTTCAATTTAACAGACCGTTATCTTGTCGGTGAACTTGGCCCTTAGTGTTTTACCAATAATCCTATATACCTGTTTACCACCATCGTCTGTACGACGATAACAAATCAGCGTCAAATATACGATTGGCAAATATCAAAATTAGATACCAGAACAAATCGAATGTTTATCTATTATCCACTGACCCAGGTAAGTAATAGGTATTGAAATATGACACCACCGACATTATTTCAGGATTTGAACACGTCATAAAAAATGATAAGGGCACAGACCGAGTGGTGTTTGGTGCAAGTCATAAGCGAATAAAATATTATTATTTATTACCGCTGCGCTTGTGTGAGAAGGTTTTAAGACCATTACTCATAATAACCGCACAGCTCCAGTACAGCTAATAAATTGTCATTTAAAATAGGGCTTTAAGTCGTATGTTGTACAATACATTTTATAATGGCAAGCGCACTTACCGCGAGCTATTGCCGAGCCGCAGGTGAGCCGTTGGCTAATGTTTCTTGATAAGTTGATATTATAAAATAAATTGTACAACACAAGACTTAAAACCCTAATTTAAATGACAAGTTGTGCCTCAAATTAATGCCCTGTCATTACAACAAGTACACCATTACTCCCTATTGGTTTTGAATAATAGATATGAAAAACGTTAATTTATTTTACCTGGTGACCTTGACTTTATCCTCTCCGTTAGTTGAGCCCAAAAAGTCGGTAAAAAAACTCAATGCATCCAGGCCGACCCGATTGTCGGTGCAAAATGAAACCTTCGGAAATGACGCATACTAATCACCGACAGTTTGCCGCATGCACTTGCTAGGGAACAAAAGTGACGGACGTGACGTGGACGTTGAGTGGGTCACAAAATCAATAATAAAATGGCAAAATATTCGGTCCGATTGTGGGACCTACGAAAAGTAACGTGGGTAAGCCTTAAAAGATCAAGCCTTAGGCCTTTCTCTATTTTTGACCTTTCTTAAATCCCAATACAATATGCAAATAACCTGACATTACAATAGTATGCAAATAACACACAAAAACGAACGATCCCCGCTGTTTTCTTATCACTTAAGCCTACAATACGGGATATTACCTCCGCAGGAATACCGATAGCCTATCGGAAAACCTTTTTTTTGTACGATAAAATAGTTCAGTTAAAATTTATTGCACATCTAGTGGTATAAAGTGGTTTAATGTTGTCTGATGATTAAGCCAATAGGATTCACCACCGAAATACGATACAAAAAACCTTTTTTCGATAGGATTAAAGGGAAGTTATTGTAATCTCTTTGTGATGAAAGGATTGACCTTGTAGATGGAATAATTGGTTATTGATCGGATATATTGACCTTTGGCTTTCATAGTCAACTTTGTGACTGGAGAAATTGGTGACCGTTAATAGGTAATCATTTTTGGAACTAAGTTCTTTAACGTGGTTTGCGGAAAGAGTTGATTGGTAGGAATCGTTACAAAATGTAAGACACTTGCGGTTTCCGACCAGTACCCGTTGAGATGTCAGAGCTGGTGACGTCGTCGCCGTATTGGAAAATAATACGCGTAACTTTACCGTATAAAAATGTGTTCCGAATAAAAGAAACGTTCATACGAATATGTACATTAATGGAATTTCGTTCCTGACGGGGGTTCCCCGACCGCACACGTTTTTTTTTAAATTCTTTATTTAAGTATGTTTTGTTTTATGAATGTATGTATGTATGTATCCATTTGCCCGCGGTTTTGCTTGCGTGGAGGTCACGAAATAAGTGCACTAAGTCGATGAAAGCGCATCAGAGCAACCTCAGTGTGCAATAAAATGCAGGCACTTACCCTAATGTGCGGAGGCGCTGTCTCCGAGTGCATTAAGATGTCACATTTTATATAGTGATGTTTTTGGGGCTTATTGGGTGATTCACACGAAATGAACTCGTAGCATCAAGTATTTTTAACACCGAATGAGTTTATCAAGGTGGACAGACGACACAGTAAAGATTGATTGACGACACAGTAAAGGAACAACGAAGTGATCGTACCTATAGAAGGTACGATCACTTCATTGTCCGTCTGTTGATCTGCTTGTCTGTATTTTTGTTAAAACCCTTTTTCTCAGAAACGCGTAGAAGTATCAAGTTGAAATTAATGTTAAATATTTAATTTTACGGTGCCTTGAAGCTGTAAAAAAATTAAGATTATATGTCAACGCAATAAAACAATACGGCCATTTATGCCGCATATTTTGACACTTGAAAACCGAAAATCTTTTATTTGTTACCCAAAAAAAAATTTTTTTCTATTACAAACTTACATTTTGTACGGAACCCTCAAGGCGCGTGTCTCACTCGCACTTGTCCGGATTTTTGGAGTCACTTCAGCTTTTAAATTACATTGCTAATTCATTTCGTCTGAAGAAGTCTTCTTTTAACAAGCATTTAACTTTAGACAGTTAATTAACAGTCTCATTATAAGATGCTTAAAACTTTTCCCATAACAAAGGAAATAAGTGGTCTGTAATGTATGAAAGACCTTTACAATTGACATGGAAATTGAGACTTTATTTCGTTGTGTTAAAGTTGAAAGTCGATTGGCTGTTCTGTATTTTGTTTTGTATTTTTCGAAGAATATAATTTGCAGTAGGTTATTTTGTGAAAGTACTTCCTAAGTAGGCCTGTACCTATTATTAAGGTAATCCTAATGAGACGAGTGAAATAAGATTAAAAAAACCACTCCAGGTTTTACCCGACTACGGCGCAGCAAAAGGGAGGGCTATGATTTTGACCGGTATGTATGTATTTGTTAAAATTATCTATACTAATGCAAAAAGAAAGAAAAAAGAGGTAAAGTTTGTAAGTTTGTATGTATGTAGGATTGTAGGAGGTAGGGTTAGTAGATAATTAAGCCATAGATTGCAGGTTTTTTGACAATGGCAGTGTAATAGTTGCGAAAATAAAATATTTTTGATAAAAGTAGATAGAAACTTACGATGGCCTTATATTAACAAAATAATAAGATAACCTTTATTTAGTACGAAACCCTAATTATGTGAGCCTGACTCGCTCTGAACCTGTTTTTTAGGGTTCCGTACCTCAAAAGTAAAAACGGAACCCTTATAGGATCACTTTGTTGTCCGCCGTCAGTCACCGGACCATAAGTAGAGCCATCTGTTCATAGATGGCGCCATTGGAAGTATGCAGTAGCGCCATCTATGATCATATGTCGGAACCCTTAGGGCGCGAGGCATACTCGCACTTGTCCGGTTTTTTAAATTATTTTTTTAAATCAATAATGTGGTAAAAACGTGCTAAAAACGTGGTGAAAACGTGGTAATAATTATTATTAACGATTAGATTGACGCTTCGCTTCAACTTTTCGGTGGGGATCCACCCTACGCTTAAAGGTACTCTCAGTCTAAAAGCACTTTCGGTCTAATTCAATTGAACTCTACTGCCTGGAGTCTGCCAGATGTATAGTCTAATAGATTGTATTTTCTCTATGATACTGCTTTAAAATTTATCGCAAGTGTGTACCTACCTTAGGTTAAATTCACATTTTCAATTTGAAAGTTGCTATGGCGTTTGGAGTAAGTTTTTGCTTTTCTTCAGTACCTAGTACAAACATTTTCTGTATAAAATGATAATTTATTAGGGTTCCGTACCAAAATGGTAAAAAAGGAACCCTTATGGTGCGACTTCGTCTGTCTGTCTGTCTGTCGCACCTGCTTATTTCAGCAACTACTAATGCTATCGACTTGAAATTTGGAACTGTTATAAAGAATGCTTGTCCAACTATATTACAAATGAAAAAAATAAAAAAATATTTTTATTTTTATTGCAAAAGGGGCCGGAGTGGGGGTCCAAAATTTCAAAGTGGGGTTACCGGGTCAAATGACATATCATATGAAAGGACTCGATCTGCAAATTTCAAAATATATTTTTATTTAATTTTATGTCTCACAGTTTTCGACATATGATGAAAAATGTCTGAAAAAATACCATTCCCCCCCTTATCTCCGAAGTTTGCGGAGTGAAAAATCTGAAATAATTAGAGTTGATAGGAATTGACCCAAATATTGCACTAAAAATAAAACGATGTTTCTAACTAGTACAGTTTTTTCAAAATCATCAAAATTCTTTCACAAACAAACTTAGTTTTGCGGTCCGGTTTTTTTCACTTCATACCTCCAAAACTGATACGGAACCCTCGGTGCGCGAGTACGACTCGCACTTGGCCGGTTTTTTATACTAATCATACTTATTTATCTGTAATTCGCTCGTGTAAAATTAAATTGCACGATTTGGCCCCCCACCAACAGGACAAGTAAAATAAAAGCTTGCAATAATAAACATATTTGATTTTCTTTAGGATATATGCTGGTTAGGTAGTGTGTTGAAAACATAAAATACACAAGCTATAATACATAAGCGAATAAAGAAAGAAAACATAATTGGTATACAGGGTAAAATTAAAATCTGTGCGGATATTGTAGGAGGTGAAAGTACTCATGAATATGATCAACTTTTATTATGGGACCGACACTGAAATATGAAAAAAAAAGCTGTTCCCTACAAAAATGCACTACAACACGATCAAAATGTATGGAATACTTAGCTGATTTTTTTTTTCATATTTCAGTGTTGGTCCCATAATAAAAGATGATCATATTCATGAGTAATTTCACCTCCTAAAATATCCGCACTGGTTTTAATTTTACCCTGTATAAGCAAAAACATGCCGTTGGTTTATTATAAAGATTGTCAGATAAACATAAATTAACGGGTTATTATAAAGATTGTCAGATAAACATAAATTAACGGGTTATTATAAAGATTGTCAGATAAACATAAATTAACGGGTTATTATAAAGATTGTCAGATAAACATAAATTAACGGGTTATTATAAAGATTGTCAGATAAACATAAATTAACGGGTTATTATAATGATTGTCAGATAAACATAAATTAACGGGTTATTCCCAACGGACCACGTGGTCGGTCTTTGAGAGGTCTAAACATTTTTTTAATAAAAAAAAAAACTCTCGTTCGGGGTAAAATTAAATATATTATTATTAGAGTGGGTCCCGACGGCAATATCCTCTTGTTTTTTATTATTTTTAGAGGTCTCAAAAACCGACCACGTGGTCCGTTGGGAATAACCCAAATTAACGTGTTACTTACGGTCGGATGCAGAAAGATAATACAATTTTAATGGAGACTTTAACCATACATTTCTATCGTTAAAGTCTCCTTTATGACCTTTTCTGCAACTCAGTCTTAAGCTGTCTTCAGACTACGCTATACTATACATGTTGACATTTTCATCGCTTTCATCCGGCGATGTAGCCACTATGAACTATCATTATGAACAACTTTTACTATGGGACCAACACGAAAATCGCGAAAAAAAAATCAGCTGTTCCATACATTTATGTTCACATAGAATTTTTAAAATTTGAAGACTATTTAAATGATAAAAATGCTTGGCAAAATGCTGGTCCTGCTCCACAACCACTAAGCTCATAAATTATGGACTGATAGATATTTATTATAGCTTTGTTAATCATAATCATAATGATGAGTATAGTGGCTACATCGCCGGATGAAAGCGATGAAAATGTTACGGTGTATACCTAGTATAGCGTATGTTATATAGTATAGCGCACCATACAAAGCCATACTATATAGTATAGCACAGTGTGAACGTGTCCATAACAATGTATGGTGCTCGATATTGTCGTTCTATGAGCTATATGCTATATAGTATAGCGTAGTCTGAAATGAGCTTTAGACTGTTAGATTTCTCATAAAGTTAAAATTTTCGCCGCAATCACAAATTTTAATCAATTTTACTCTGTTTTTGAACATGTTTTGACAGTTTTTCATTCACTCTATTATAACATGTTAGCTTTTACGGGCGGAAATTGTGTGAATCGATAAAATTAGGTCTTGAGCCTCTTATCACATCATTCCTCAACCAATAATTATACCGCAAAAACTTCACAAAGATAAATAATACAAGAAAAACATCACTTACCTTACAAAGACAAAAGTTGAGGAAAAACAAAGCAATTTTACATGACTGACGAAAAGAAAATACGAAGCTTACCAGTAAAATATCGAGCGTTGGTACAAGGCAAGGGCAGGCATTCAAATAAATTAGACTTGTTTGTCAACTGAAGGTGACCTGAATAGTTTTGTACGAAGATCTTGAATGTTGTAAAGTTTTAAGGCTCTCTTTCGGAACGCGTAGGACCGAATTGTCGGCAATTTCGGGTCAGCTTGTCTATTCTGTCACCGAGTTTGTTTGCGAACGTTTGAGGGAGATTGTCACGGTGAGAGTCTCCCTCGAACGTTTGCAAACAAATTGGCAGTTCTCGCGGTATATAACGCGGCGTGTCGAAACAGAATAGACCCGTCGAGACGTCAGAGCGGGAGCTTGCGTCGCCGGATTGGAAAACAAACGTAAAATCGTGTAAAAATGGGTACCTAATAAAAAACTTTTTTAACAAAAAATAATCGACTTCAAAAATCCACTACAAAGAAAATAATAATTTTGGTTTCGGAAGTCGGTGGCTTTGGTTTTTGTTTGCTTTTTTTTGCCACCGACTTCCGAAACCAAAATTATTATTTTCTTTGTAGTGGATTTTTGAAGTCGGTTATTTTTTGTTAAAAAAGTTTTTTATTTTTCCCTTTTTAGTTCTTTATCCCGTGTTAGATTACTTTCACGAATTGGTTCAACAGTAAATCTACGGAGTGCGTACATTTATGCATATAACTTTGTACATAGGAATGATTACATAATGTATTATATACTAAAACCTTTCTGAAAGTATGTAGATTACGTTAGTGAAAACCACATCCAAATTGAATTTGTAGTTTTTGAGAAAATCGCTCACATACAAACATACATACCTACATACATACGTACATACATACATACATACATACTTACATACATACATACATACGGGACGAATACAGAACCTCCTTTTTTGAAGTCGGTTAATAAAAGAAATGTTCATACGATTCATATTTTGTTCTTAACGTTTTTTTCTTTACAATAATATGACTAAAAAGGTTTTACACCTACGCACAAATCAGTTTAAGATATAAATCTTGACTAATTACACCTGCTTCAGAAAGCGCTTGTGTGATAATCCTTTACCTAGATATCTTGGCTTAGCGCCAAGTATGGAAGGCATTTGTCACTTCAGGTAATGGTTGGTGAGACAAGACAATATACTTGGTGGGTAGTAAAACAAGGGATTTATTGATGAAGAGCACTCAGTATTCGAATCTCGTTTGATTTAATTCCGCTAAAAAGAATTCAGCTATTCCTCACATTTTGTCGAATGATAAAATACTAGCACTTTGCCCGTACAAGTAGCGCCATCTAGCGTCCTAAAGCAATTGTGACCGTTGAAAGTTATTGTTCTTTCCTTCAGAAACAGTTTTTTTTTTTCGGGATGAAATTGTTTCCATGTCCTTTTCTGTACCCCTGACAACGTATATATATGCAAAATTTCATGACGATCGATTCAGTAGTTTAAGCGTGAAAAGGTAACAAACAAACTTACTTTTGAATTATAATATCGGTTAGGATTATCCGATAATTTCAGATAGGTAGTTCCGGTTACCGGTTGTCACTGTCCAACCCGGGGATCAAACTCAGGACCTCACGCAACCACTGGACCAACGAGTTAATCAGACACCTGAAAAAAAAAACACCTAACCGTCATTAAAAAGTAATTCTATCGTTCTTTCAGTCTACGTTACATAATTTCAAATAGAGCAAAGTTCTCAAGATTGCGACAGTCTGAATTGAGACAGTGTGTTAAATCCTTTATTATCTTGGCTTAGTGCCAGCTAGCGTTAGATAGACGGTTATAGTCACTTGAGGTACGTAATATTCTCCAGACAGACGTAGGTACACTTACGCAGAAAGTGTATTAATTTCAACGAGTTTCTGTCTTAGTGAATAGTTACAAGCAATGTGCTAATGAATTGTATCTCTCTTAAACCTTTCTATTGTTAAAGTAAGTTAAATCTATATAACATCAGGCGAGATGGCGGTCAAACGCAAGCCTATTACCAAATAATAAAAAAATAATAAATTAAAGTGACTGTTGTGTGTACTGTAAAATGTCAAAATAACAGCTTATTACTGAATGCCCATGAAATTATATACGGTACTGATAACAAAAAAACAATTAAGTTATTAAATATTTAAGAGATTTCAACAATCAACTGACGCGAGCGGCATTTGAACCCGCGACCGCTGTCGAACCGTGGCGCTGTTCTGCCAACTGAAATGTATGGAACAGCTGATTTTTTTTTCATATTTCAGTGTCGGTCCCATAATAAAAGTTGATCATATTCATGAGTACTTTCACCTCCTAAAATATCCGCACTGGGTTTAATTTTACCCCGTATACAGGGTGTAAAAAGACACATCACCAAGCCGACACCTACGCATTCTGTACGTGTAACTAAGTAACATTGAGCAAAAAAAATTGCTGGGAAACGACTTTTATTTTTGGGTATTGAAAACAGCTGTTTTTTGTAATTACGCGCTACCGACTGTGCCTATGGGTGTGATGATTTGTACGGGATGGGGGAGGTGGTGTATAGGCGTACCCCGGGTCCCGAACCCCGCTGCGGTGCCACCCGGTGCCGCTTTCGTGAAAAACGAAGAAAAACATTGAAACTTTAACCTTCAATATCTCCATAACCAGTCGGTTCCCAGGTATGGTCCTGTATAAGAAAATTATCGTACTGATGGGTTTAATATGTGGTTTTAGTTTTCGTTAAGGGTCTTTTTACACCCGATATATATGCAAGTACAAAAGTAAGCTATAATTTAACCCTCTATTTAATAACATAAACGTGAAGCTTAGAACAATGATAAATTAATATTAAAATCTTACAAACCAAAAATAATGAATCCGAAAAATAGTTTAATTTTGAGTTTGGTCTCGTTACACTATAATTTGATAATATGCGTAGGTTTGGTCTAAAATACACTTTGAAAATCTCTGAGGAATATTTTTAATGGTATTACGAGTTAAACTTTTAATTGACTATAAATTAGTAATGAGCGGAGGAGTATTCTAAAATCCTATGTAAATACAGATTATTATCGTTCTGATTTTCTAGATTCTACAATAAAATCAAATATAGGTACAGCAGTTAATTTAAATTATTTCAAAGTTTCATAAGATTAAGTATGAATTCAAGCAGCAACTAATAAATTTAACTGTTTCTTATCTCATGATCTTTTGCATCTACAAAGTTGGTACTCTAAACAGAATTATCAAAGGTTGTTGACATCTTTATTGCTGTTTTCCAGAACTTTCGCCAAAACAAAATGTTACTACTTCAATTATTTATGATGTAGGTGAACAACATTTAAGAAATGGTAGTTCTAGTGGTTTTAAAATGTAGTATTTATAAACCACTTATATGATGGACGCACAAAACCATGGAGATTGGCAATAAAAACCTAAGGGTTCCGAAAAATAAATAAATTCTCCCGTCCAAGCCGCCGCGGTAGACGCTCCGGGCGTCGGAAGCCGCGTGACGACTCCCGGCCACCGTAGGCGCGGGCCTGCGGGCTGTGAGTAATGGGTAGCTCACCGTCCGATCAGGACCAGGCCCGTGCCGAACGGCGCGTACGTGTTCCACGCGCGCCTCAAAGAGATGTCAGCATCAGAGAGGGGGCCCATTAGGGCCCAAGCCTGCCGGGAAAGCGGGATTGTCCGGAAGGGATACCGCTGACCCGGACAAAAGGGCTAAAGAAGGAACATGGGTGGGTTTTAGTCAGTAAGAGTCTGACACTCCCTTCCGCTCCGCCCAGAGCGGGAGGGGTCATTTGATGATTTCCCATCCTCAAAAAAAAAAAAAAAAAGGGTTCCGAAAAATGCAATAGCGCAATCTATGACGCTATTACACAATAGTAGATATATCATATATTATCTTGATCATAGATAGCGCTACAGCATACTTCTAGTGGCGCCATCTATGAGCAGATGGCTCCACTTATGGTCCGGTGACAGACGGACAGTAAAGTGATCGGCATAGATGGCGCTATTCCATATTTCGGAACGCGAGTCGTACTCGCACTTGTCCGGTTCTTTTTGTGGAATCTGATGTTATTGTATATTTTTATTAACCGACTTCAAAAAAGGAGGTTCTGTATTCGTCCCGTATATATGTATGTATGTATGTAAGTATGTATGTAAGTATGTATGTAAGTATGTATGTATGTATGTATGTTTGTATGTGCGCGATTTTCTCAAAAACTACTGATTCAATTTGGATGGGGTTTTCACTAACGTAATCTACATACTTTCAGAAAGGTTTTAGTATATAATACATTATATAATCATTCCTATGTACAAAGTTATAGGCATAAATGTACACACTCCGTAGAAGATTTACTGTTGAATGAATTCGTGAAAGTAATCTAACACGGGATAAAGAACTAAAAACGGAAAAATAAAAAACTTTTTTAACAAAAAATAACCGACTTTAAAAATCCACTACAAAGAAAATAATAATTTTGGTTTCGGAAGTCGGTGGCAAAAAAAAGCAAACAAAAACCAAAGCCACCGACTTCCGAAACCAAAATTATTATTTTCTTTGTAGTGGACTTTTGAAGTCGGTTATTTTTTGTTAAAAAGTTTTTTATCTCTTACAACCCTCTGTGAATAACCTTGCAATCCTTTACAAAATAAATTACAACGGGTATAAAAGCAAATGACTTGTAAAAGTAAGCATTCTCATTAACTTAATAGCCCATTACAATACAATATGTAAATTAAGTTTTCATGGTGGAAATTAATGGCTGCCATAATTGTTGTAGGGGTGTCTCTTTCGCGAATTATTATTCGGCCCGCGTTTTTTGGGCTAAAAGGTAGCCTATGTGTTATTCCATACTATAATCTATCTGTGTGCCAAATTTCATCCAAATCCGTACAGCCGTTTCGGCGTGAAGAAGTAACAAACATACACACACACACACACACACACAAACTTTCGCATTTATAATAGTAGGATTTAGTAACGGCCGCTTTTGATGTTTGTATTGGATCACTGGTCTTCCAATAGATTAGCATAAGCATAATCAGCCTATAATGTTCCCACTACTGGGACACAGGCCTCCTCTGTGAGAGGGAGTGGGCCGTAGTCCACCACGCGGGCCCAGTGCGGGTTGGTGGACGTCACATGTTTTTCGATATTTTGGTTCTAGGATATGCCGGTTTCCTCACGATGTTTTCCTTCACCGTTAAAGCAAGTGATAATTAATTTCTAATACGCACATGACTCCGAAAAGTGAGCGGTGCGTGCCTCGGGATCGAACTCGGACCATTTGCCGTGAGATTAGCTGCTTTTTATTTTTGTGATCAGTTAAAGTAGGTGTAATATTTATTTCATAATTATTATATTCGCAAATGCAGTGTGCCTCATTAATCTAGCAGTCGTTAGGGTGATTTTAAAATCGTGGCTGCGGTTAACTTTTCAAGAATAAGTGATTTATTACTCGACTGCCTCAAAAGTAGGATAATGTTTTTTGAGAAAATTCAAAGCCTCATTCAAATGAACCTATTCTACCATCAATGGCGCAAAAACGACAAATGTTACCAAATGGTTTTATCAAGCAAGTTTGCTGTATAAGATGATTTTTTGAACAGGAAATCTATGATATCTATGCAAACCGTTAGATAAGAAAATTGGGCGTTATCGCTGGGCCGTAACCACTAGGCTATTATCACTGAGTCGTTGTCACTAGTCAGATACCATTGGGTCTCATTACCACTAGGCCGTTACCACTAGTCCGTTACCATTGGGTCATTACTACTGGGCCGTTACCACCGGGCCGCTTCCACTGAGCCGTTCCCTATATTCAGTTACCATTGGGTCATTACCACTTGGCTGTTACCACTGGGTCGTTACCATTGGGTTAATACCACGAGACTGTTATCACTAGGCCGCTACCACTGGGCTATTACCACTGAGCCGTTAACGCAGTCGTTAACACTGAGCTGTTACCACTATATTCAGTTACCATTGGGTTATTACCACTTGGCTGTTACCACTGGATCGTTATCACTGCGTCGTTACCATTGGGTCAATATTACGGTGCTGTTACCACTGGGCCGCTACCACTGAGCTGTTATCACTGGGCCATTACCCCTAGGCTATTATCACTGAGTCTTGTCACTAGTCAGGTCCCATTGGGTCTCATTAGCACTGGGCCGTTACCACTAGTCCGTTACCATTGGGTCATTACCACTGGGTCGTTGCCACTAGGGCGCTACCACTGAGCTGGTACCACAAGTCCGTTACCATTGGGTCATTACCACTGGGCCGTTATTACTGGACTGTTACCACTTGTCGGTTACCATTGAGCCGTTACCACTAGTCCGTTTCCATTGGTCGTTACCACTACGCCGTCATCACTGGGCCACAACTACCGCCATAATGTTGAAGCATGTCGATACCTTTGGGTTCAAAGGGCGTAAAGACCATATTGGCATAAATGAAATTTGGACCTAATGGTATCGATTATATGGCTCAAATCTCATTTTGGTCAAAATGGTCTTTACGGCCTTTGAACCCAAAGGTGTCGATGTACTCAAAGGGTAATTAATCGAGTCACGGCCAACGAGTTAAACATTAATGACCATATCAAGATAATGGTTCCGTTCGTAAACATTTTAATGCGATAATTAAAGACATTGTCAACGCTCTTTCATCATTAACCTAATGGTAATTTATTGCGGAGTGAATGGGAAATTTCGGAATGGGTGTAATGGGAATTTTCCAATTAATGGGTGTCGGAAAATTGATTTTTTTTGCATCGTTAACTATTCACAAATCTGAATTTCCTGTATTAAGCATAGACATATCAACCACGGGATGAGTGAAGCTCCAAAAATGTATGAAACTAACTGTACCCGCGACTCCGTCTGCGTGGTAGTCGAAAAAAGACACAATGTCGTTATTTTCTTCATACAAACTTTAACACCTTTTTATCATTTTAGGGATGATTTTTTTTAAAATCCCTTCTTAGTACTCCTCTAAGGTGCTCAGGGAATATACTTATCCTTCAAATTTCAAATCTCTAGGTCCACCAGTTTAGGCTGCGCGTTGACTGTCAGTCAACCACGGTACAGTTTTATAGGTATAGAATATTGATATCGACTACTTATTCTACATATAGCACTCTCACTGTCTAACACTGAGTCAAACTGTCGTCTGATCACACTTGGTGGCAGTGTCTTCATATGTAAATCAAAACTTACCGTATTGCACGGGTACTGTATACGGTCTTTCTCGACAAAATAACGGTGGATCAGTTAAAAGTGTACCATGTAAATAACCTTGTAATTTTTCAAAGAAAAACAACGGATCTGCCGTTGTTTTTCTTTGAAAAATTACAATGTAAGGGCCAATTTCACCGACAAGATAACACTCCGTTAAATTGAAAACAGCCGTTTAACATATATTTTTCTATACAAAAAGTCATGTTAACGGCCGTTTTCAATTTATTGGACTGTTATCTTGTCGGTGAACTTAGATCTAAGACAAGATTACGGTGCATATACGGTAATTACCGTGTTTAAGGAGACACTGGTTCGTAGTAAGAGGGTAAAGGTGAGAACGCATCCAGTGGTTAATATGCTCACTTTTTGCGCCAATCTTCTATATACATACTTATAATAAATCTGTAAAGAGGTCAATTCTGTACATGAAATATATTTTCAAAATAATTATCAGGGGGTGATTAGTGATCGATACTGATGCCAAAAATGCAATCAGTACAATTTTTGTCTGTCTGTCTGTCTGTATGTTCCTTATAGAAACAAAAACTACTTGACGTATTTTAACGAAACTTGGTACAATTATTCTTCATATTCTTGGGCAGGTTATAGTATACTAGACTTTTCATCACGCTACAATCAATAGGAGCAGAGCAGTGAAGGGAAATGTTGGGAAAACGGGAGAAGTTACTCCATTTTTTAAGCTTCCGTCGTGTGTTCAGCCTTAATGGTTAAAGCTATACATAGAAATCATGTATGACGGAAATGTTGTACATAAAATTATCTAATTAATAATAATATTATGCGGTTCCTTATTACGATATTTTTCAACAATATTGTGGATTGACATATTATATTTCCCTACTAAAATACGAAAGTTAATCTGTCTGTTACATCAAAACCATTGAACCGTGAGGAAGGATATACGCTACTATTTTACGAAAAACGACGGAAATGCGGACGAAGTCGCGGGCAAAAGCTAGTCAGAAATATTTTTCAAAGCGTTAATGGATTGTAGCGCGCAAATTATACCTCCTACTAAATGATTTCTAATGGTTCTATCGATTAAGTTGTGGTAAATTGGCGTCGCTTAGCACTAGTTAAGTACTAATCATGTTGCGGGCATTCTTAGGAATTATGAACATGGTAGTTAAGGCGACGGTAAATGGTAACGGCCGTAAATCTCAAGTTTTAAATCTCTTATTTCGCCGTCAAATACTGCAGGTTAGTTGTCCAATTTTATTATGTTAAACTAGAACATAATTATGTACATCAATCGTACCTGTGAATATGTAACTATTGTAGTAAAATACTTAATGAAATAAATTCATGAATTACTGTCTACCCAAAACATAAAAACGTAATTACTTTCAAATCGTTAAAGATATTTTCATGATTTGTTTTGTGTTAAAAGACTATGTTACTACCTATAATATTGCCTGTTACTTTTCTTTTATTTTATATTTTAGAAACTAAAAAGTAATAATACGTCTAATTCTGCACAGCGCGCTCCTTGATAGGCGAGTCGTATTGCTCGGTGGACGTATGTCGCGTTGCTTGAGCTCAGCACAGAACACTCAAGCTATACCACCCAAATCACTCAAGGCCGTTGGCAGTTATCAGCGCCGAGTGAACAAAGTAATTTCTTTGGGTTGGAATACTAGTTAAGTACCTACTAACCGTGTTGAGGGCATTCTTAGGAATTACTGACATAGTAGCTACTCCGGGAGAACAAATAATAATTTCTTTGGGATACTTACTAAGATAATATTTATGCTTGTTTGATGTTAATACGCTGATTTGGAAAAATATTGCGCAAAAAAACATAGTATTTAGCTATAAGTACCTACCTATCTTAATCATCAATTTATTTAAAAAACAGGTTAAAAAAAAAACTTCACAACAAAAAAAAACAAAAAGCTATCTATACTTATAATAAGAATGTAAATTCCACGTGTCTGTACATTGCATATATCTGCATAAAAATAATATGGGGGACTAAGAATAAGTAATAAAGTAAATTTCTATCATTTTTAGAATTAATGTCTGTCTGTTTGTCTGTCGGTTTGTCTGTCTGTTTGTCTGTGTGTTTGAACACGCATCAAATCAATACTACTGAATTGATTTTGAGGAGTTAGCAAGAAATTTATAGGCAATATCTTGAGGTAACATTTAGCCTTTATTTCATTAAAATCGGTCCACTCTATCAAAAGTTATTACAAAAAATCTAACAGTCACACAAGTAAGTTTGCTCACATGTATTAAGCCGGTTCTGCATATGTAGGTATTTGTTCAATCCAATCACCGTATCCGTATCGCCGACGCGTATCATGCGAGTAGTGATACGTAATCATGATACTGATACGATACGCGATACGGCCCGTTCCATCTCGAGTTGGTTTTTGTCCGATTAAAGTCCGTTCGGGCAAAATAATACATATGTGGACACGGCATTACGTGGTCAGTGGCGCCACGAGTATTTCAAACTTTCAAATCAAGAAATGGTGACAACTGAAACGTCATTGGACAACTGTTAAAATAAATTAATGTGGTCTTTTTACTAATAAATAATGAAATGTTAGATATGTAATATTTTTTTACTTTAAATCAATGACGTATTATATAAAATATATTATTGTTTATTTATCATTGCTATAAATCATAAAACACAATCATTTTGCAAATGACGTAAGTCCAAATTGTTATTGTTGTTGCTTAGCAACAGAGACCAATCATAATATATAATCTATGCGTTGTTGTAAAAATAGATAGAACTTGTTGATGTAAAATAAATGTAACCTCCTTGATTTCAAATCAAGAAAAGTCCTTAGAGCATATAGCCCTGGAAACGTATAGCGGTGAATCACCGAATAACATTTTCTACCACTTCTTGCGGGGGGCGAGGTGAACACGTATAGCACTCAACGAAAATTCGACAAGCACACACAGATACAGGCTTACAGATTGTACTTAAATAAAACCATGTAGGTGCATAATTTATACTTACCATGTGATAGGAAATTCCATGATTTCACAATGTGAAGCAGCAGACCGCCTTTTACAAGAGGAAACTAGACAATTAACCATTTTAAAAATACAAAATGTCAGCTGTCGAGCATGTCTTAGTTTTCATATGGCCAAATCACCTCGCGCCCGCAAAAGTGGTAGAAAAATAAAATAAGTCCTCTTGAGATACAGATAGTTACTTGATGAGTAGATAGATACTCGACCTCCCAATTGAACGCAATCCTGTAGAAAGCAGGGGTCTAGATTAATTTAATGTCTCAAAATGATATTGTTTTCCGAATTTAGATAATTATAGTTGATTACTAATTGATAGATAGTTGGTAACGGGTATCTGGTGGTACACCTACCACCAGATACCCGTTACCAACGCAACACCTTGCGTGGTGATGATTGGTGATAGATGATATCAGATATATCTATCTGCCGGCCTAGCATGACCACGATAGAAACGGGTTTTGTCTACATAGAAATAGACAAAGTGACAGATTTCATTCATAAAACGTAGAAATGTTTCTACAATCTGTCACTTTGTCTATTTCTATGTAGACAAAACCCGTTTCTATCGTGGTCATGCTAGGCCGGCTGATATCATCTACACACTATCGTGTGTCGTGAAAAATTAAGGGTAATATTGGTACTGATACTATTGATTGATACCTACTGTGTGGTGGTTCGCATATTTTTTTTTTGTTTATCGAATGAAATAACGACCTAATATTATTTTCCGACTTCCACGCGGACGGAGTCGCGGGCACAGCTAGTTATAAAATAAGATTAAACTTCTTTAAGTAAAGAAGCGAATCTATGGCGGCACTAATCATTCCCTCTCACTCGCAAGTTATTGCTGTCTTTACTCACACGTGGGGTGTGAGTGATTGGCGCGGGTCATAAATAAAAATCCGCATGTATTTTGAAATCGGCGGGGCCGATAGGAAGGACATACGGTCTACGCAGTACCAACCGCACACGATTGCGCCACACGAATAAAATTAAGATTTCATTTAATTCCTTGTTATTCTGTAATTCTGTTTATTTGTATACTAGGCTCCGCTGACTTCAATATACATATAGATATTATTTATGTACATAAGTTCCTTCAAATAGCGTCGTAATGGCCGTTTCTGTGTACCTCAGATCACAGAAACAAGGAGATGTGCCAAGGCGCTATTGAGCTTGATGCCTGATCTTGAGCAAATTGCTCATATTAAAAACGTACGCGCTGGCGACGAACCGAACACGATCGATGGTATAAATACAGTGTTTCAGTTTAGTGCTAGTGTTGAGTGACGATTAACAGTGTTAGATTGAAGGTGTGCGGAATGTTCAATGCGTGGGAGATCTTTTTATTCACAAGGAGCGCTTAATTATGCGCGTAATTGTGTCGAAAAATGTACTAAAAGTGGCATCAGTTGTTCCGGTACTAATTTGCTATGATGGCATATCTCCTTGTTTCTATGATCTGAGCTGTGTACCTGTTATAAACCGTATTACAGGTCAACCAATGAATTTTGGCCGCTCTGAAGTTAGCTGATTGGCTGCGCAATCTACAATTTATATCACTACATAGTATAAAACAAAGTCGCTTCCCGCTGTCTGTCCCTATGTATGCTCAGAACTTTAAAACAATGCAACAGATTTTGATGCGGTTTTTTTTAATAGATAGAATGATTCAAAAGGAAGTTTTATAACACGTGCAAAGACGAGGCGATTCGCTAGTCTTGAATAATCTATTGCGCATTAAAATTGCTAACTTCGGAGCTTTCAAGAAACTTTGGTTGACCTGTAAAACTTTGGTATACGGAACATATTCAGAAGAGCCTGGTATTCAAAGTCAAAGTCAAAGCATTTATTTCAATTAGACCAATTACAGGTACTTTTGAATTGTCAAGGAGTCTGTCAGTTAGTCATAATGATGAAGCTAGATGCCCGTTCCAAAGCGTAGATTCCTATGGGGAAGAACGGGCAAGAAACTCCATGGTTACTCTTTTAAATCAAATGATTACAATATCATGGTTACATTGCTTTTGTCGGAAATAACACAAATATGAGAGAACAATGTAAAAGTCTAGAATAATAGTAAACAAAACTCCAAATATTGGCCATAGCAGTTCAGAGATGACCAGTCCCAACAGACGGCGCCCGTTCACGAACATGACGGCCTACTTATATTTTATGTAGGTCTGTATTTTCTCATTACAAAACTTGTACACCAATCGATAAAATTGAGGTCGATCATGACCGTTAACATTCTCTAATATGCAAACGTGTATTGGAAACCGTTTTACATGTTTATTTATAGAAACATTCATGAGCAAAGGTATTAAGTTGAACAGTTACATATTTAAATTGTGTGTATTACGCAAATATACCTTGAAATAGCATAGCCTATTTAATGTATTTGTCGCAGGGATATGATGAAAACAGGGAATTGATCAAATCTCTAAGCGATTTGATAGGGAATTGATCAAATCTCTAAGCGATTTGATCAAAAACCTAACCTAACCTCCGTGATTTGATCAAATCGCTTAGAGATTTGATCAATTCCCTGTTTTCATCATATCCCTGCGACATATTCACTATTGGGACTTAGGCCTCCATGCGGCCTACCCTAGTGTAGTTCCAGAAAAGACCACTTTCCTCACAGTGTTTTCTTTCACCGTTGCAGAATAGTGGCGACAAAAAAAAATACAAATCATGAAACAAAAGATCGCCCATTCTATACATTTTGTAAAGTGATAAGGACATTTTGTATAGAACAGATGATTTTTTTTTGTGATTTCATGTTGATTCCATAGTAGTATCTCACTAAATACCCTCCTTTATTATCCCTCGTTTAACCTGTCAAATATGGCATCCCAAATGACAACTTACATACTTTTTTTTTTTTTTTTTTTGAGGATGGGAAATCATCAAATGACCCCTCCCGCTCTGGGCGGAGCGGAAGGGAGTGTCAGACCTGACTAAAACCCACCCGTGTTCCTTTCTTAGCCCTTTTGTCCGGGTCAGCGGTATCCCTTCCGGACAATCCCGCTTTCCCGGCAGGCTTGGGCCCTAATGGGCCCCCTCTCTGATGCCAACAACTTACATACTGACATAACGATTATGTAGGTACTGACATATGAATACACTAGGTTTAAAACCACCGTAATGCTTGATAAATTATTCAAAAAGCCAATTAATTTCGTTCGTGCACTCGATAGGGAGTGTTGTGACCACAGTGATATAAGTGTGCGGTTCGAACGGCAGGTCACTTGTGAAAGGTTGCTTTAGGTTAGCCAGTGAAGCCTAGCTGTCTATATTGCCTAGAATATATTAAAGGACACGGCGGACGCCCATAGAACGCTGGGATTCAGATTGTGTATGTCGTTACAGATATGAAATTTGTTTGGTGTGATCGAGTATTTCAAGAGTACCTATTTAAATTCATTTTTTATTTATTTTTGTACGTAATTGGATTAAAGAGAAATCTTCGTATTTGTGACAGTGAGGTTAAGTATGGTGTGAATGATCCAATGAAATATGAAATAAATGATATAATGAGTTCTCAATTCAAAGGTTTTATTTTGTTGCTGTCGACATGATACTCTGTGGAGGTCTAATGAAGTATGGCCCGACTAATGAGTTCTCAATTTAAAGGTTTTAGTTGCTGTCACCATGATATTCTGTGGAGGCACGCGCCAGCCAGCATGCGCCCGTTTTTGTTTTTTGGTTTTTTCAAAATGTCAACTGTATAATCATTTTATTTCTTATTTATTTCGATTTTTGATTCCAATTCTTAATCTCTAAGATAAATTAGGCAAAGAACAATTAAAATATATTTTTATTTTTGGTTAAGCTTTTATTACTGTACCATATCAAGCCCAAAACTGCCTATGTCTTTTACCCTATATTGTAGCACAACGTACAAGTGCGGTTAAAAGCGCTAGTCTTTGACAATTTCTTGCTGCAATTGTATAGCCGTGAGTTGAGATCTATGTCGTGCAACCTAGTAGAGCATGTACCATCATTTAATTTCATTGCAATATCGCCGGGCTATGCTGCATTGCGGCAATTGTTCTACTGAGTTCCCTGTTAGGATCCCTAAGGTGCGGTTAAACACCGCACCTTAGGGATCCTAACAGGGATGTTATTAAGTTCCGTAATCAGAACTATCGGATATCCGAAATATATCTATCCAAAACCGTAACCGAATCTGATATAAAAATTTCGAATAATTTCGGATAGTTTCGAATAATTTCAGTTGCGAGCGCGATTGCTAACCATCGATTGCTGAATCGATCCCAGTGTCGGGCAATAATCTATACTAATATTATAAAACTGAAGAGTCGTTTTGTGACGGAGTCATCCTTCATTCATCATTTAGTGCTGGCAATCTTCCATTGCTGGCCACTTCATCCATTCCATTCTTCCAAAATCGGTTTAAATTTTAACTTCAAATTTCAAAATTAGAACATCTCATATTTTTATGCATTTATTTCATTGTTTCGTCACTCTTGGTCTGGTCTCCGAAGACATCGGTCGTGGACCGTTGAACCGCTGTTCTGTTATACACGGTGAAATGTAAGTGGTTGTTCTCCGGCAGCAGAACGATTTGCCATCAGTAGTACTATCGAAACATAGAGTTCATTTTAAAAAATAATATGTTTTTTTTTTTTCAAATAATCAAAACAAATATTCATAGACTCGAAAGCGTGAAAAACAATAGTAACTCACTAGATCTAACGTAGGTATCATTATCTAGTCAAAGAGCACGCCGTCGCTCACGCGGTGCCGACAAAGATCACCAAAGACGATGCCGACTCACAAATGTGCAGAGCAAAATAAGCTCTCGCGCATGGTGATACGGCATAAACTAGCCTGATCGCCTGTAGCGAGTGCCTACCGATGAACCCCCCCCCCTGCCCCGCACTCCTTTAGCGAGTCGTATAATTAAAACAAAAGACGCGCGCACTCAGCGGCCAGCGGGTCAGTTGCGCCGCGAAGTTGATGCCGCGAACATCACGCGATGTCGTAGGTACCTACGCGTAGTGAAGTGAGATAACATTGAAATAATGGATCGTCATTACAGTTTCTCCAATTTTGAGTAACTCGCTATGGTGCAACTACGCTAGGGTGAATTATGACTCAACAACACTTGGAGTCGCTCAATCTTCGCGGTGTTCTGAAGCCCCAAGTCCCGCAGGCCCGGACGATCGTAGCGGCGACACAGTGCTACTCGATCATGGGGAGTTACAGTGTATGTACCAGAGGTCGATCAGCCGTTCATTTGCGCGAGTTCGGCGAGGAAATCCACAAGTAGGTAGGTACTTCAAACGGGATCCTCGTCGAATTACCTACCTATGTGTATGGCTGTGATGGCTGGGTTTGACGTAAGTCAATACTACGTTTGGAAAGTGCTCAACAATGAAATACTGCTTAAGTACCTATCACTTTCGTAAAGTTAATCAAATAAAACGTGCTCGATTGTGTTATTGTGTATCTCCGTTACCGGGCCTAAGCGTAAGTACCTACTTGTACCTTTGTATTAAATACCGAACATTTAAAAGTAGGTAAGTAATTAAAATCATTGTAAATAAGTTTATTCCATTTTTTTGAATACCATAAATACTTTAATAGGTATCTAATTCAGAAAATATCGTTTTCTAAGATAGGTGCCTACCTACCTATTAATCTTGCTTTTTTAGTTTCGTGTTCACGTGTTCAATAATTTGTCTATCAATAACTCGGGAATAGTTATCAGCTGATTGATAAACACGGAGGGCAATGACCGCGCGGGCGCGCCCCGCTCGGCCGCGGCCGCTCGCGTCGTCGCCGCGCTTGCGTAGCTATCGTTACCTACTATTGGTTTGAGATTTTGTTTTTCACATCATTCTCATCACACCATTCTGCCATTTTTTGATTCTTATTTTTTTTTGATATATCAATCAAATGTACTGCCAAGACAAAATCATTTCGCTACGGTAAAACAACCGCTAAAATTTCGCCGTGTATTTTGTTACCTACAAATGAAATGTGTGCAAAGTCATAAGTAAAACGTCTTTTGTAACAGTTTTTATATACCTAACAGTTGTAAATTGCCCGTGGACCACCTAGGTAGACGAAGGTGGTCTATGGGCAAGAAAAATTGCCCGTGGATCATCGAAACAGGTGGTCCACGGGCAATACCCGGCAAAAACTACGTCTCGAACGCGCTAATCTCTGGAACTACCAGTCAGATTCAAAAAAATGTTTTTGTGTATTAAGATAGCCAGATTCATGGAAAATAGTTTAGGCTAATTTAATATCACGCTACGATCCTTAGGAGCCGAGCAACGGGGGTGAAACCGCGGGGAACTGCATGCTAGTATACAATAAGTCAGTTTTGAGAAATCAACTTTCAAGTTCAGATATTAAAGCTCGTTTTTAACCGACTTCTTGACAATAGGTTTAGATTGGATCTTTTTTGCATAACTAGGTCCAATTTTTTATTGGGTTTTTTCTGAGTATTTTTTTTGTAGCAGCCCAGTGGCTGGGTTTTGCCCATATAGGCTTGCCTCCTGTTTTATAGGACATAAACATAACTGGAAAAATGTGGATGTCTGCCCAACCCTTCGGGGAATAAAGGCGTGATGGTATGTTAGGACCAAGTGGACATTGTTCCACATAAAAGGTTGTATGTCTAAATAAAACGAAAACATCTCATGTCCCTGTTAACATTACGATTTTATCATATAAATTGGTTTCGAATCCAGGACACTCCAGCTTTTGACGTTTTGTGTTCTTCTTTTGTTTTTTTTTATTTACGAATATGTATTTGAATTAAGAATATGTTGAATTATGTATTTCTACAGGATCATTGGAAATGCGACCTTTTTTTTACAGACTTCAAAAAGTATGAGGTATACAATAATTAGATTGTAATTTTTTCGTATCCTGCTACGCAATATCTTCGCAGAAAATGTTTTTTTTTTGTTAAACTGTATTTAGTTCACTTTGCCTATGTTAACGATTAATATCTAATTAAATAAAACCATTCCAAAAATGCCTAAAACTTTGGAAATAAAGCATCAAAAATATAATATTATTATAATGTAAAAATTTCATCTACGGTGATTGCTTAAAACAATTTTTAACCGACTTCCAAAAAGGAGGAGGTTCTGCATTCGGTTGGTTTTTTTTTTTTTTTTTTTTCATGTATGTACACCGATTACTCCGTGGTTTATGAGCCGATTTACGTGATTCTTTTTTCATATGGTAGAAGAAGCTCGCGAGGTGGTCCCATATAAATTTTATTAACTTTGGTTGAGTAGATTTTTAACGAGGTGTAATAAACGGTATTTTTGGTTTATCTCGATGACATCATGACGATGATGAAAAAGTGATATTGTGTAGGTACATGAATTCCTGAACGCAATCGATCTCGATATTATGCATACATAACATCACGCCGATATTTCCCGCAAGGTTAGACAGAGGTGTATAGTACACACAATTTTTTTATGCTTAAGTCGCATTTGATAGAAGGCTAGGGAGCGAGCCTATTGCTATTACTACTATCTACAGTTCATAACCAATTTATATGAAACTTCGTAGGTAGATGTCTTTTACAAGCCGCCATTAAGGCCTATAGTGAAATTAAGAAAAATAAAATTATTAGGGGGGCTCCCATACATGAAACTGAGGGATGAAAAATAATATTTTCGCGCATCCCACCATGTGGGATATCGTTGGATAGGTCTTTGAAAATAACATGAAGGTTTCTAAATACCTTTTTTATTTAAGTGCATATTGAGTGAACTAGGAGCTCCCAAAGTCGTTAACAATGTGTGTCCCCCCCTGTAATTTTCCAACCGCGCTATCAAAAAATCTGGAAAAAATCAAGCTTATAGCATTTAATAAATACTTTCGATTGAAATTGGTTTGAACAAGATACGTCACAAAATTTTTGAAATATTCACTATTTTCCATTTTGAGTTTGACAACCGTAAAAATAATAATATTTCATAATAATATTATGAAATACAAACTTGTATTTGCGGTCGGAACACTCAAAATACTTCTTGCTATGGAATCCTACACTGCGTGGTCCGACACGCTCTTGCCCGGTTTTTGTTTACTGAAATGCTCTCATCCACCAACATCTATAAATATAAGTACATACCTATTTAAATTCGTGGAAGTAATCGATCTCGGTAAAAGTACATAAATGATCAAAGTCGCTCTGTCCATGATTTAATGGTACTTTATTGTAATAAATTAAAAACAACAAAAATGGTTACACTACACTAAAAAGATAAAAATAAAAACAGGTTTAAAAAAAACCGACTTCCAAAAACTACACTAAAAACTATGAAATAAAAATGTTAAACTTCCATAAATAAAAATCTAAATGTATATTGAAGTCGGCGGGGCCTAGCATAAATATAAGCAACATTATAGATTAAGGAGGAATGAAAGAAAATTTTAATTTGTCGAGGTGCAAAGCAAGCTGCATGTTCGCTGCACACACTGCGCACGTTCTTCCTGTTCAAAGGCTGAGAGGTAGAAACCTGAAGAAGAGGCCCCGCCGACTTCAATATACATTTAGATTTTTATTTATGGAAGTTTAACATTTTTATTTCATAGTTTTTAGTGTAGTTTTTGGAAGTCGGTTTTTTTTAAACCTGTTTTTAATTTACATAAAAAAACTTTAATGTACTGGCGTACAAATGACTATGAAAAATCTTCGTATCCTGTAAAAGTCAGTAAAACTATTTATAAAGGAACTATTGATTTCAGTCCCTGCTAATAGTCTGTCATACAGGGCTGTGTTAGCATTTACCGAAGCGCTAAATTACACCGCTAATGCTTGGACAAACATATTTTATGTACAGGGTGTAACGAACTCGTAGAGTTTAAAATAATAGCTATAAATCTTGAATTTTGAACTCGAATGGTAATAAGTAGAGGTCATCGCTCACCTTTGTATGTTATATGCATGTGAGTTGAGCTGTTTATGATTAGCATAAGCATAGCATAGCATAATCGGCCTTTAGTGTTCCCACTGCTGGGACACAGGCCTCCTCTGTGAGAGGGAGTGGGCCGTAGTCCACCACGCGGGCCCAGTGCGGGTTGGTGGACGTCACATGTCTTCGATTTTTTGGTTCTAGGACATGCCGGTTTCCTCACGATGTTTTCCTTCACCGTTAAAGCAAGTGATAATTCATTTCTAATACGCACATGACTTCGAAAAGTCAGCGGTGCATGCCTCGGGATCGAACTCGAACCATTCGCCGTGGGAGGCACATGGTTAAACCACTAGGCTATTACTGCTCTAGAGCAGTGATAGCCTGTTTATGATTATAAACACGAAATTAATTTGTAAATTTAATTATGAAAATATGGTAAAGGTTGAGTCAACCAACTTGTGCAAGGTTGTCAAATTAATATATACCTACCAACATGATTAATTTGGGTCTGGCTCTCAAAGTGTAGGTATTGATAAACCTCAATATTATACTTGGTTTGACAGCTATCATGGGATTATAAGTTTGAAATAGATTTTTTTTAATAATTATTCGAATTACGGTCAGTTGCGGTTACGGTCAGAAAGATAAATTAAATTTTAATGGAGGCATTAACCATACAATTTCTATCGTTAAAGTCTCCTTGAAAACTTAATGACCTTTTCTGTAACTCAGCGTTAGTTTTAAGAACGAAATTAAAACTTATTTCTTACTATACGAGTATATAAGACTTACTTGGATGCTATGATATGCTTTAATATCGATTTTTAGGGTTCCGTAGCAAAATGGTAAAAAAGGAACCCTTATGGTGCGACTTCGTCTGTCTGTCTGTCTGTCACACCTGGTTATTTCAGTAACTACTAATGCTATCGACTTGAAATTTGGAACAATTATAAAGAGTGCTTACCCCGCTTTATTGCAAGTGATTAAAGTTAAAAAATGTTTTTAGTTTCATTGCAAAAGGGGCCGGAGTGGGGGTCCAAAATTTCAAAGTGGGGTTACTGGGTCAAATGACATATCATATGAAAGGGCTTGATCTGCACATTTCAAAATATATTTTTATTTAATTTTATGTCTTACAGTTTTCAACATATGATGAAAAATGTCTGAAAAAATACCATTCCCCCCCCCCCTTATCTCCGAAGTTTGCGGGGCGAAAAAACTGAAATAATTAGAGTTGATAGGAATTGACCCAAATATGGCACCAAAAATAAAACGATGTTCCTAACTAGTACAGTTTTTTCAAAATCATCAAAATTCCTTCACAAACAAATTTAGTTATGCGGTCCGGATTTTTTCACTTTATACCTCCAAAACTGATCCGGAACCCTCGGTGCGCGAGTACGACTCGCACTTGGCCGGTTTTTTAATCTACCTATTATAAGATTCGTTATACTTGTGGGGGTAAAAGAACGAGCGGTGACGTCTTCCAATGAAAGAGGGAATAGGGAGGAAAAGAGGGAAGAATCTTCCAGCCAGATGAGTAATAATTTCTGAAGGGCCTCTGCCCAGCGGCTTATGTCCGGCATTATGATACTACTTTCTCGCCAAATATTTCTTGCGCGATTTAGGATTCTTTGAGGTCAGATAGTATAGTGATGACATCTACAATTTGCTTGTCTGCTGTCTGTAGGTAGGTAGTTCTCCATATCTCTTGTAGGTGTCGTTACTTATTAAACGTTGAAATACGCTGCCGGAGTGGGTGTTCCCCAATGGTTACAATTTGGGTGTCTTCAAGTCGCAAGTGAATCGGATTCTTGACAAGCGTGCTCCGCATCATCGCTTAGTATCACGCAAGATGGACGACAAACGCAAATAATCATGAATTAAAAAAAACTTCAACGTCAAAATTAACGTCAACTTTGACTTTAATTACAGATATTATATGACTTGTTTGAATATTTATATGACTTGTTTGAACTTATTTAAACTTGTTCAAACGCAAGTACCACCCTGTATAATCCATTTTACTGGAAATCTGATAGCATTTGTTTACTTTCAACCCGTTATGAACTGGCGTACATTGATTATGTAGTACGAGTGTTTGTATTTCCATGGTTTTATTGGTCGTAGCTGGTCGGACTCGTAGTTTATGGGAACTATAATAATATGGAATATTGTGTACTGTTTAAGTTTTACCTCTAGGTACATAGATATGTTTGGTTATAATGCTTGATTAATAAAAACTTTTTTAACAAAAAATAACCGACTTCAAAAAGCCACTACAAAGAAAATAATAATTTTGGTTTCGGAAGTCGGTGGCTTTGGTTTTTGTTTGCTTTTTTTGCCACCGACTTCCGAAACCAAAATTATTATTTTCTTTGTAGTGGCTTTTTGAAGTCGGTTATGTTTTGTTAAAAAAGTTTTTATTTTTCCCTTTTTAGTTCTTTATCTCGCGTTAGATTACTTTGACGACTTCGTTCAACAGTAAATCTTCAACGTAGTGTGTACATTTATGCATATAACTTTGTACATAGGAATGATTACCTAATGTATTATATACGTAAACCTTCCTCAAAGTATGTAGATTACTTTAGTGAAAACCCCATCCAAATCTAATCAGTAGTTTTTGAGAAAATCGCGCACATACAAACATACATACATACATACGGGACGAATACAGAACCTCCTTTTTTTGAAGTCGGTTAATTAAAAACAAGCGTTCGGTTTAAATATATGTATTTTTTTTTAAAATTAGACTATCTTTTGACATAGGTGGATATGACACTGACAAAGATATAGAATCAAATAAAACGTATCATACAGAGAGAGAACATAAGAAGTCTCTTCGATGTAATGTTGGCTGCACTGAATGTCATGAAATTAAAAACATTTTTAAGGCGAATCACACACCTTGCGGCGCTACGCTGCGAGGTGCGTGGCGACGGAACAAAAGCCCCGCGCGTGAATGCGTTTTCAGTGTGTTGCACTACGCGTGATTTCTATACAAATACAGGTACTTGCAAACAGCGTAAGATCACGCACTCCCGCGCTACGCTGCGTGATGCGGTGCGGTGTGCGAATCGCCTAATGGTGTTGAAAATTTTTTCAATACCAAATCTCGTTCAGCACTTTTTTAGTGTCCTAGGCATTACTTTAAAACATAAATCTACAAAAAAGATAAAAGTTAAGACCTAAATAAAAGTGACATTCAGGGCAGCCAACATAGCGTCGAAGAGACTTCAACGCTCTCTAACTTATGAGAAACTAGCAAACCCGGCGAACTCCGTTTCGCTACCAGATGGCTTCTTTTTTTTTGTTGTTTTCCCGCTTTTCTGTTGAAATTTTCCTCAATTTTCTTTGCTATAAACCTCACGGAGCCCGAGACCTTTCCAACGAATGCAAAACCGTGGAAATCGGTTCGTCCGTTCTGGAGTTATATCGTCAGCCGGCCTAGCATGACCACGATAGAAACGGGTTTTGTCTACATAGAAATAGACAAAGTGACAGATTGTAGAAACATTTCGACCGTTTCATTCATAAAACGTAGAAATGTTTCTACAATCTGTCACTTTGTCTATTTCTATGTAGACAAAACCCGTTTCTATCGTGGTCATGCTAGGCCGGCAGGAAGGAAAAACCGACTTATTTTTATATAGTAGAGATATAACATGGCTTTGACATATTTTAAGTTCACAAAAAATATACAACTATGTATGTTAAGTAAGAAACGTCTTAAAAAGAAATAAAAGAAAAAGACATTACAGAAGTATAATTATATTATGTTTAGTGCGTCATTTCCTTATAATAATCCAATCTATGAGGTAATAACGTTTATTATGTCCCTAATAGGAAACATGATATTGACATGAAAAAAAAAAGACAAAGGTAAGGCCACACCTGTTTGGGTTCGGACGGGAAAGCGTTGATGGCGAAATTATGGTATTTTAAAAATTATATTTAAAGTGAGCGATGATTGTCCAACTCAAGACTCGAACGTTATGTATGACTAGTTTCAATCAATAAATATAAAATAATTCTTAAGTGAAGTGCATACGACCTTAAGAGTCATGCAAGTACCTATCTATGACAGTTAATACACTTGCGAAAATAAACTCTTTTTAACCGACTTCAAAAGAGGAGGTTCTGTATTCGTCCCGTATGTATGTATGTTTGTATGTATGTATGTATGTATGTATGTATGTATGTATGTATGTATGTTGGTTGTATGGGGTTTTCACTGACGTAATCTACATACTTTGAGGAAGGTTTTAGTATATAATACATTAGGTAATCATTCCTATGTACAAAGTTATATGCATAAATGTACACACTACGTAGAAGATTTACTGTTGAACGAAGTCGTCAAAATAATCTAACGCGAGATAAAGAACTAAAAAGGGAAAAATAAAAAACTTTTTTAACAAAAAATAACCGACTTCAAAAAGCCACTACAAAGAAAATAATAATTTAAAGTCGGTTATTTTTTGTTAAAAAAGTTTTTTATATTCTATCATGCTTAATATGTTTATGTAATAGCAGATATTAGAGTGAATCAGTGTAAAAATGCAGCAGTGATAGCCTAGCGGTTTAACCATGTACTGCCCACGGCGAATGGTTCGAGTTCGTTACCGAGGCACGCACCGCTGACTTTTCGAAGTCATGTGCGTATTAGAAATTAATTATCACTTGCTTTAACGGTGAAGGAAAACATCGTGAGGAAACCGGCATGTCCTAGAACCAAAAATTCGAAGACATGTGACGTCCACCAACCCGCACTGGGCCCGCGTGGTGGACTACGGCCCACTCCCTCTCACAGAGGAGGCCTGTGTCCCAGCAATGGGAACCTTATATGCCGATTATGCTATGCTAAGTGTAAAAAAACCAATAATAATCGCCAACAAAACGGAAAAATAATAAAAACGCTCGGCTATCGTTTCGATTTTATTCTGACAGCAATAGTGTGGCTTCAACTTTACCACTGACCTGTTTTCTTTAGCTGGCATATTGTTTTACGAACTTGATACGTTAATTTATTTTCCGGTGTTTTATTTTTGTAACTTGAATATTCTGTATCGTTAGTAATTTACTTTCAAAACTGCGCGCAGGATAAGATTATGGTTCTGAAACTCTTGTGACTTTCTGAAAGTTTAGTCTGTTGAGAATTAGTACGTTTTAATAATGTAGCGAAAGTGACATCTATCGGCAACATCAAGTACTATCTACCTAGCTAGACAGCTAGCAATGAAACAGGTGTGGATGTCACTACAATACATCTTTATGAGTCCTACATCGCGCAAGAAGAGTTTTCACAGCATTCACAACCCTGTAGATATAGCCTCCAGCTCAATGCCTACTACAACGTTGTAGTTACGATTCCCAATAGTATCAGCTACTTTTAGAATCTCTCTATATAACAACACTAGCACTTCGCCCGCGACTTCGTCCGCGTGTCCCACAGGAACTAATTTTTTCGGGATAAAAAGTAGCCTATGTTACTCAGTGATAACTGATAATGTAGCTTTCTATTAGTGAAAGAATTTTTAAAATCGGTCCTAGTAGTTTCGGAGCCTATTCGGTACAAACAAACAAAAAAATCTTTCCTCTTTATAATATTAGTATAGATAAATTCATTGTTCGATTTATAATAATTAATGACTACTGATAAAAAAACAAAAATAAGTTTTAAACAACAAATTCAAAATGAAATCCGCCATTTTTTCCTCAAATCCCTTGGAAAATCTTTTCCATTTGATCACACCGACTTCAATTAAGATTATCTGTGGTTATAATCTTCTCAAATTGCCCCAAATAACGAACTAAGGTCCGACATTGACAAAAGCCTTGAGAATAATTACAAACTCAATTATGAAGTTTTCTTTCTAATTGACAACTGAAAATATGATTGAGGTTGGTGGTGTAGTGTTCCTTTATGTAAAATATACCGGTAACGGTAATTATCCTGTTATAAATTATATCGGCTCGCTTGCTATGCACCACGTCTTTTATCTTCAAACTTCAAACTCTTCAAACTCTTCAAACTTCAGAGCGGCCAAAATTCATTGGTTGACCAGTACCCCTATCATGAGTTTTTTGACGTATAGTTTCGTTAACGTAAGCATATTTTGAATTTAAAATACAGCAGTCCTGGAACATTTTGATAAAATATTATACAATTTGCACATTTTAAAAAATACAGAGAAATTCATTAAGTATTTAATTTATATAAATATTGTGTAACAAACGTGTATTTTCAATTCAAATATGCTTACGTTAACGATGTAACACGTCAAAAAAACTCATGATCCGACAGTTCACAGTCCGACCACCTCGTCTTGCGCTTCCCGCGTAATGCATAGCCGAGACGACAGAATGACAGATGTCATCAATGACATCAATATACTACAGATGGTATGGATAGTAAGTGGCGCGGGCCAGGGGATAGACGTGTCTTGTACCGTTTCATAGTGAGACGAGTGCGAAACGCGTATGATTGTGTGGGTAACGAGCCGCGCTGGCCGCCCGCTCTGAAGGTCAGCGCGACTATGAAATCACCCCTTACACGGGTTTTAGAGTAACGCTGACCATCGGCGCTGACAGATCAATATGTATGTATTACTATGAACCGTTTCTGAGTTACGCTGACCAATCGGCGCTGATGAGCGTCAGCGCTGAGCTGTGCGCGGCCGTACCCGGCGCCGACGCCCCTCTACAGCCAGTGAGCGTTTTAATCTCGCACTGATAGGTCGGCGCTGACTAGCTACGCGCCGACGGTCAGCGTGACTCTAAAACCCGCCTAGCATGCGCATTGCCGACCCTTTTTAACCGACTTCAAAAAAGGAGGTTCTGTATTCGTCCCGTATGTATGTATGTATTTATGTATGTATGTATGTATGTATGTATGTATGTAAGTATATATGTATGTTTGTATGTGCGCGATTTTCTCAAAAACGACTGATTCGACTTGGATGGGGTTTTCACTAACGTAATTTACATACTTTCAGGAAGGTTTTAGTAAAGTTAGTCAAAGTTATATGCATAAATGTACACACTCCGTAGAAGATTTACTGTTGAACGAATTCGTGAAAGTAATCTAACACGGGATAAAGAACTAAAAAGGGAAAAATAAAAAACTTTTTTAACAAAAAATAACCGACTTCAAAAATCCACTACAAAGAAAATAATAATATTGGTTTCGGAAGTCGGTGGCTTTGGTTTTTGTTTGCTTTTTTTTGCCACCGACTTCCGAAACCAATATTATTATTTTCTTTGTAGTGGATTTTTGAAGTCGGTTATTTTTTGTTAAAAAAGTTTTTGAGGATTCACTGTGCTGATGGCTTAGGAGACAAGCAAGTCCCCCGTTGTCAATATAGCGCATCCTTAGGAGCTCTGGCGACCTTACTCACCACAGGAACACAACACTACCGAAGAGTAGCGTCATTTGGCTGTGGTGTTCTGTAGGGTGGAGGTACAGACTTTCGGGCTTCTGATTACCCATAATGACGTCTTATACGAGTATATTCGTTTGACATCCGCCACCGACTATTAACATGCACATATTCTCATATCAAATTGACCAACCACGAGATAGCATTAACACACCCTTCTAGTACCATAGCAGTAAGTAGGACATCAGTAATACTACGAGTATAGTCCCGGCCTTATTTGCTATTACTTTAACACCATGTCTGTTCTATTCCTAATAAACTAAACTCAAAGTTAGTGTTATGGCATGAAAGCGTGTTAGCCAGGCTCTATATTGTTAGCTTTACGTGACCTGAGCCCAGGTTAGAACAGCGAGCAAGGAAGTTTCATGGATGTGGTTATGTTTTCTTTTCAAGGAAATATTGAGGGTGTTTGAACCGAGTTTTCTTTGATTGAATTAAAATGTTTTAGCACTTTAAAAACCCTTTTCTGCAATTTATCAAAATAATGGAATTGTAAGATATAAAACGTTACAGTATTTGCAAACACATCCATATCTATTAATTAGGTACTTAAGGTTTTTGTAATACCAAGGTTATTGTTCAAACTTTAGGAGGAAATCGCATTTGAATTTTTTTAAGTAGGTACAGCCCTATGATAATAGAAACAAGGGAGATGTGCCAAAGCGCTATTGAGCTTGATGCTTTAATTTGCCCACATTGAACGTAGTACAAAAGTACACGCTGGCGACGAACCGAACACGATCGATGATATAAATACAGTGTTTTAGGTTAGTGCTAGTGTTGAGTGACGATTAACAGTGTTAGATTGAGGGTGTGCGGAATTATTAATGTGTGGGAGATCTTAATCAATATTCACGAGGGGCGCTTGTAATTGTGTTGAAAAATGTACTAAAAGTGGCGACAGTTGTTCCCGTACTAATTTGCTATGATGGCATATCTCCTTGTTTATATGGATGGATCTATATATCTAAGGTACATCCTATCTATTCTGTGTCAAGTTACCGACACGCCACGTGATGTCTCCGCGAGGATTGCCTATTTGTTTGCGAACGTTCGAGGGAGAATCTCACCGTGACATTCTCCCTAAAACGTTCGCAAACAAATTGACACTTCTCGCGGTGATATCACGCGGCATGTTGCAGAATATAAAGGCAGAACTGCCTTTCTATTCTGTACCGACACGCCGCTTTTTTCTTTACAAACAAATAAATTTTGTTTGGAAGAAAAAAAGGCATTACAATGCATTAGCACCGCAATGGCACAGTTAGTAATAAATTAAATTGCTTTTAGCAACTACCTCAACACTTCAAAGTAGCAATTTGTTAGGGTAAAACCCTCAGATCATATAAACAAGGGAGATGTGCCAAGGCGCTATCGAGCTTGATGCCTGATTTAGAGCAATTTGCTCATATTAAAAACGTACGCGCTGGCGACGAACCGAACACGATCGATGGTATAAATACAGTGTTTTAGTTTAGTGCTAGTATTGAGTGACGATTAACAGTGTTAGATTGAGGGTGTGCGGAATGTTTATTGCGTGGGAAAGATCTCCCACGCAATAAACATTCCGCACACCCTCACAAGGAGCGCTTAATTATGCGCGTAATTGTGTCGAAAAATGTACTAAAAGTGGCATCAGTTGTTCCGGTACTAATTTGCTATGATGGCATATCTCCTTGTTTCTATGATCTGAGGTAAAACCACATTTGTCAGTGTCGATTCGCATTTAGCTGGGCGCATAGATATTTTGTCTATGGCTGGGCGGTAATTGGTCACACTTATACGCATTGTGAGGCTGATAATGCTGCTGACAAATGTAGTTCCACCCTTGGGACTGTAGGGTTGCCATATTTGCTGGCTTAGACTCTGGGACAAAAAACAAAATCAATGAAATTTAACTCTTGACCTACTTCTACCGCGGCGCGTGAAATTTAAACTGTTTGTGAGCTGCATGTCCAACTTTAGAACAGATTTTAAAAAATCCGGGACATTTTTGGAAATTCCGGGACCTGGGACATACACTCGCCTTCGCATTTCGCAACCCGACTTGAAAGGCCGAGGTTACATAAAAAATAGTATATTATGCAATTAGTGAATAAAGGACGGATTTAAAGCGAGGGCCATAGATGAATCACGAGCTAGTGAAGGATTCTAACGATTGAATCACGAGCGTAGCGAGTGATTCAAGTGTTAGAATCCTGAGCGACGCGAGCGATTCATGGCCCTCGATATAAATCCGTTTTATTCAAGAGTTGCATACTATACTTTATACCATGACTACGAGAAAAAGAAAGATTTAAGTGAAAATATACATATAATGAAGAAAAAGTAAAGTTAAATTTGCTTTGATGTAAACCAGCCGTGATTTTTTGGGTAGCAAGCTTTCCACCTTTCCACTATATCGGCCGCCCTCTCTTTCACAAACTCATGTGTTAACACATCTTCATCACTAGAATGCATTTTTAATCGATTAGAACAACACTAAACAAACACAAAATTAAAGATTAAAGTTACACTAAACTTTGTGTTCGTACAACTTACAGTATTCAAAATAGCGCCAATTTACTAAGGACAGCAAAGAACACAAAACAGTTTTTATTCTAATGCTAAACTCCTTGTCGAAAATGTCGACCAATCAAATTGAATTTAGAACACATCAATATAGGTCGAATACACAGATTACACTTACACTAGATACGGCAAGCCACGACCAAGCGTGCCCTGCATGTTCGACTGTTCGTACTAAAAAAAATCTGTTAGCTCAGTGACGCTTAGTGATTGAAACAATTCTGTTTACTCTGAGCACATCACTAAATGGCTGAGGTGAAGTTATCGTAGGTATAAAAAAGATGACACGTTCGGTTTTCATACAATCTAATAACGTGCCGCATCTAGCATAGGTTCTTTAAATCTGTGGTCGAATACATTGGTGTGTTCCATTTTCAAACATCAAAACAGTGAGTAAAAGTGCTTTTTATTCACTGTTTTCAGTGAATAAAATAAGCTTTTTAATGGGGGAATGGTATAAATATACTTATTTTTCTCGTGCCGATTGTACAGCTCATATTGTTGAATATTAAATAAATTTTATGATGAAAAAAAACTTTTATAATGACCACTTCCCAACTTCATCTGTAGTACTTGTCAAGACAAATTCGACGAGCCCTATTGTTAAGAAGATGTATATGTTATGAAGTTCCTAAAGCCACTTCCCAGGTGCATCATGAGACCACCTTCATAGTACCCATATTATTGCAATGTCATCGAAGTGACGTAGGTATGCGTTCCAAAGAACATTGGCAGTTTTGGGCTTGATATGGTACAGTAATAAAAGCTTAACCAAAAATAACAATACATTTTAAATGTTCTTTGCCTAATTTATCTTAGAGATCTCAAAAATAAATAAGAAATAAAATGATTATGCCGTTGACATTTTGAAAAAACCAATGAAACAAAAACGGGTGCATGCTGGCTGGCGCGTGCCTCCACAGAATATCATGTCGACAGCAACTAAAACGTTTGAATTGAGAACTCATTAGTCGCGCTGTACTTCATTGGATCATTCACACCATACTTAACCTGACTGTCACAAATACGATAATTTTTCTTTAATCCGTACGTACAAAAACAAATAAAAAATGAATTTAAATACTCTTGAAATACTCGATCACACCAAACTAATTTCATATCTGTACGGACATACACAATCTGAAGCCCAGCGTTCTATGGGCGTCTGCCGTGTCCTTTTAGCTCAATCAGTTGAGAGGAACGGGTCTAAAATTCAGTTGCAAGATTTCGCCCGATACACACACGGCAAGTTAAATAAAAGCTTGTACCACCTCCATATTTCCGAACTTTCCTAAACCGTTGTTACCTCATGCACATCGACAAGTCACGTTTTCGAGCATAGACACTAATAATGCAGGAAGTCACGTTACAACAGGAAATAATTCCCTTGTCTTTGGCACAAGGCTTTCAAAATGATTGGCCGAATTTCCAGATGGATATTTCCACCTCCATGATGATATTTGTTAAGAGAATCTTGGATGCCGTCTCATGGTGTACAGATTTTAAAGGGATTAGCAGAAATTAGATACATCTGTGGTCCAAGATCCATAGAGGATCTTGTAAAAGGAGCTTGTAAACGGTCTATAAAAAATGCGCAAGATGCAATTTTTTGGCAGCAAGATGCTGAGAACTATAGATGGGCTATATTAACGGCGATACTCTTGCTGCAATATTTAGCTATGCAAGATATTGTAGAGTGCCTAGACAATTGTGTGCCTAGCGCGAACGCCCGAAAACCGGTAAGTGCCCGGATTATCCGTCGCTATTTAAAATACCCGGCCGGTTATGGCAGCCGATGGCACGAGGCACAAGTGCGCTTTTTTTATTGGCAGCCGGCGGAAAAAGGCACGCAATTGGCTAACCTACATAGATTTAAAAAATCATCGGAATCGGTCCAGTAGCTTTTGAAAAAATCGTGGACATAGAGACATACATACAAACGGGTTGAATACAGAATCTCCTTTTTTGAAGTTGGTTATAAATTTCATTAGCCCTAAGGTGCAAGATTCTAATTATAATTCAGCAATGCAGTTAATGTAGTAACCACCATCTTAATCCACTATCGGTTACCAGGTTTGCATAATCGTTAGCGGTTGGTATCAATGGAGTTCAATTTAATTGGGTTACGAGTGATCTTGGTATCCTATCCTTTTTCCAGTTATTTTTAATTTATGGTTGAATTCACCTGCAGTTTAAGAGACCAGTTAACCAAAACATACATCAAAATAATATGTATACGCAAAAGTTTCAGATAAATTAGACTGAAATAGTTTTAAATAGAGAATTACTTACAAGTGAGTTTTTTTAAGATAATAATTATTTCTGTGCCAGTTGCATTGAACACAAAATAGAGATTAAATTGACCTATATCTTTTTTTCAGGTAATTAATTGCCCTGGATTTTCTAAACCTAGTCTATCAGTATTGGTAAGTGGTGTTGCTTCATAATTAGCTTCATTTCTTTCATCATCAAGTCCATCATTTCTAGACTAAAAATATAAAAACTGGTGCGAGCTGCTTTTTAATTTTTCTTTACAAACATTGCGTTTTAAATAAGTCTCACGATATAGATCTCAACTCACGGCTAAACAATTGCAGCAAGAAATTGTCAAAAAACTAGCCCGTTTAACCGCACCTTTATATAATTTGGTATGTGTATTTCGAGTATAGTTAAGTTATAAATAAAAGTAATTTTTAAAGACACGATTGGCTGTTGCGCAACATTTCTTAGTAAAAAAATTTAATTCAAATTCAGAACAAAAAAAACGTAAAAATAAATCAATTTACAATAGGTAGTTGCCAGTTGCTTTCTTTAAAACAATAAAATCCCCAAGTCATTGGATACAGTACATGCAAGATACATAATTCAGATAAACCTGACGTTTGCACTAGATCTAGGACACGCCAATACAATATAAAATTTATTCATCCAGCTGACGTCGGAATATACATTCAATAGTCAGACTTTGTATCAGTTTCAAATGTATCTGTACAGCAAAAATCAAGTGCATTTTATTAAGGATACCCCTATATAATTTTTATTTATCTTATATGTTTGAACCTTGTCTAGGTTCAAACACTGTGAAAAAATTAATTGAGAAACCTTTGTTAATTTCAAAGACCTGTCCAACGATATACGATGTTCCCACATGAAGGGGTGCGCGAAAATATTTTTTTCCATCATTTCATATAGGGTCCTTCCCTAATTATTTTATTTTTCATAATTTCGCTACAGACCTTAATGGCGACCTTATAGAAGACATCTACCTGCGAAGTTTCATACAAATTGGTTATGGAATTGTAAATTTTACGAGGGTGTGACACACGGACAGATAGACAGACAGACAGACGTCGGACATGACGAAACTAAAAGGGTTCCTAGTTTTACAACGGAACCCTAAAAACTTGTATTAATTTATTTCAAATGTGACAAAGGATTCCTTTTAAAATATTTCATATTGCAGACCACATAACTTTGGTCGCCTTATTTATACATATGTCGAAGAGCGCAATTTACAAAATCATCGGTCATATTAAAATGGACGCAGTAAAGAGGCGATGACAATGTATTTCGAATGTATTTCAGTTTTATTTTCGGTTGTGGCATTTATGAAAATCTCTGAACTGTCATTTTAATTGGGTGTGCGATCGGGCAATTTATTTTTTGTTTGTTATTTTAATTGGGGTCAAATGGCAGTCGCTTTATGTGAAGTAAAATAGCTGCATTTGCATTGCATGGAAAGCCGAATCCAACGAAAGCGGCTTTTTATAATATGTGATTGAGTAACAATCATATTGTATAGTGCTAAAAATTGGGTTTTCCCAAGTATGGTATACCTATACGACTTTTAAAGATTTTGAACTGAAGATCACGTCTAAACGAGTAGTGTTATGATTTGAAAAAAATATATGCTAAACTAGAGCATTTTCTTAATATTTGATAAGAGTATATTTTAGATTACGTTTATCTATGTACAGTAATTAATAGGTAAATTTAGGTCTAACGCGTTCAAAAAAGTGAAGATCGCGCGTAAACTATTGAGCGTATTTTTACGAAACCTTCGTCATTTTAAAGATAATTTAACTAAGTTTTAGTTAGAATGTTTCTTTTTTAAATAAAATATTCGTTACTAAAAGTAATAATACGTCTAATTCGGCACAGCGCGCTCCTTGATAGGCGAGTCGTATTGCTCGGTGGACGTATGTCGCGTTGCGTGAGCTCAGCGCAGAACACTCAAGTTATACCGCCCAAATCACTCAAGGCTGCTGGCACTTAGTAGCGCTTTAATAGTCTGTAGAAGTAAAACAAAAAACTTAAAAGAAATGAGGAAGTTTCAGTCCCATTTAGCAAATGAAACCTTAGCAATTTTGGGCTGAACAAAGCGAAGATGAGAATGTATGAAAAAATAATGCCTGACTTTTAGTTCTGAAAACTTCGCTATAATGCCTAGGGACCTTGAACCAATTGGTCTGTTCCAAGCAAGAGTGATCAACATACTTAAACAGTTGTCTCTGTAGCGCTGAGTTGCAGAAAAGGCCATTAAGTTTTAAAGGAGACTTTAACTATGGTTAATGCCTCCATTAAAATTTAATTATTATTATTTATTTATTTATTATAAAGTTACATATTAAGGTTTATAAAATAATATAATGTCCAACAAAACTATATAATTATATAGTTTGTCTGTTGGATCGCAATAATAATATCGCAGTTTAAATATAGACGTCGACGTTTAAATTATCTTTCTGCAACTGACCGTTAATTCTTACAATCAGTACATCACACTAATATTATAAATGCGAAAGTTTGTGTGTGTGGGTGTGTGTGTATGCTTGTTACTTCTTCACGCTGAAACGGCTGGACGGATTTGGATGAAATTTGGCACACAGATAGATTATAGTCCGGAATAACACATAGGCTACCTTTTATCCTGGAAAACGTGGGCGAAGCCGCGGGCGGAAGCTAGTCCTAACTAATATGCGAAAGTAAGTTTGTTTGTTACCTTTTCACGCCTAAACCACTGAACGGATCATTATGAAATTATATATACGTTTTCAGGGGTACAAATGGTACCTTTCATCTAGAAAAAGAGTACTGTTCTCGACGAAAAGAACAATAACTTTCGATGGTCACAATTACTTTGGGACGCTAGATGGCGCTACGTGTATATCACGTGGACGAAGTCGCGAGCAAAGAGCTACTTAAATATAAAATTTAATAAATAAATCCATATACGATAGGGTGTTTGTTGATTTGTCCGTCTTTCACGCAGCAACGGAGCAACAGATCGCCATGATTTTTTGCTTAGAGATAGTTTATCGGCCGGAAATTGACTTATGCTAGTTTTTATCTCAATAATACGTTCCCGTGAGATGATTTTCGACCTCCACGCAGGTGAACCCGCGGACATAAGCTAGTAATTAAGATGTACGAAGGATTCTTCATCTCTTTTTCGCGTAAAATCAAAATACTGATCGATGTTACAGAGTCAATAGTTCGTGACCAGAATTTGTATTAGGGGATGAAGTGGGATTGTATCAAGCAGATAAATTGCAGAAGGCAAAGTCCTTTTGTATCACGTTTTTATTAACTCGTTTTCTTCTCTGTCTGTCTGTCTGTTCGGTACAAATTTTGTAATTCATTTGCTGGCATCGGACTTATCTGTTGGTATAGGTGATTGAAATTTGGATGACAATGCTGACAATGCTGCAGACTAAAAAGTAAAAAATAATAATTGGATAAAATAAACGTGGTCTAAACTATAAATTCAATCTTTTTAGTTTTTTTTTATAATCGATAGGGTCGCGTTTGACCACTATCTCACCTGATGGCACGCGATAATGGTACACACTTGCCTAGAAGTAACTTACTCACTCTAGACTTGAAGACTCCTAGATTATAGCTATTTGAAAACACACATTCCGCTAGGGAGTTTCACTCCTTTGCTGTACGCCAAATGTACCGAGATTCTGGAAGATAAGAAAAAATAATCCAGACTGGGACTATTTGTCTCCATCATAGCATCATTTTTAATCTAGCTATAATCTATTGAGTCAGGCTCCAGTGTAATCGAACGACTTTTCCTGGCTTTTCTATAATGACAGCGATAATTAACTCATTTTGACAACTGGGACCGACAATTTCACTGACTATTTAAGGCACGAAGGGGTTTTATAAATGTGCAATGGTCACCTATCCACGGAGTGATCGTGGCAAGCGCAGCTTCACCTGACAGATTCATCATCATCTGCCTAGCCTTTTCCCAAATTATATTGGGGTCGGCATCCAGTCTAACTAGTTTTGGCTGAATATCAATATTTTACGTGGAGCGACTGCCATCTGACCTCCACAACCCAATTAATGGGTAATACCAGCATTCGAATGTTAGACCAGCTGTCAGACTTTAGGGCTTCTGACTACCCGTAACGATTGTCAAAGATATTCCTATGACAACCGGGACCGACTGTTTAACCGAGGCACGGAGGGGTCTCGATGTATAAAGAACGGTCACCCATCCAAGGACTGACCGCGGCAAGCGCAGCTTAACCTCGCAGATCGATCGATCAGCGCGGCCGTCATTTAGCCACGAGCCCCTCCTTCACCTGACAGATTAGAGCCTAGCCATAGCAAGCTATTTAGAACTATTAATCTTCACCTGACAGATTAATAGTTCTAAATAGCTTGCTATGGCTAGGCTTGTGACTATCTTTGTGTAGTCCTGAGATTAACTTTGGAGTACAATAGAAAATTCAGTTGTTAACTGCTATGTTTTCCCTAAGAGACTAATATGAATTTATTTTTTTCAATTATGATTTTTTGTAGCCGTTTTAACCACGTCTAACATGCGCGCCGCGACAAATTTTGTCGATTGTTTTGTCTCGCTCTTACTCGTGCGAATGCGAGACAAATGCACGATAAAAGCGTCGACAAAATTTTGTCGCGGCGCGCATGTTAGGCGCTCTGGATAAGGTACGTTTAACTTATGTGACAGATTTTTATTTTCATACAAATTCTGTTTGTACCATTTCTTATTTTATCTTGTGGGCATTGTTTATCTGGAGTCGGTGTGGTGCTTAACTTTCTTTTCGTATCTTTATCATGGTTGATCTTAAGCAATAAGAATTAGGTGGCTTACTTAGCAAGTTGATTGAGTTAGCGTAAGATAAAGAATAAGTACACTGCCGAAGAAAGTAATCTTCCTTTCTAGTGGCGTGGTGTCGGCAGAATTACAAGTGGCACTTAGCGGGAGAAGTTGTTATTAGTTAGTGTGTGATTTTAAGTGCTTTTGGTGTAAGTATATACTTTTTTCTTTGTTTTTATACCAAAACGTTAGAAAACTTTTTGGTTTGATTTTTTTTTGTGTACCTAAGTAACAAAAAAAAAACGGTAATTTGTAGGTCGGGTTCCCGCAGTCAGGGATTCGTACCAGAATTTGATGTAGGTAGGTATATAAAAAAATATGACAGCCGAGTGCTAGATGATTATTCTTTTAATGGTTCCATTTTCCTTTTATGGATCAAAACCATGGAAGGCAATTAAAACAAATAGAAAGTAATGTTCTGTTTAGCATAATTTCGGAAGTTGATGCAAAAAAAGAAAATACAACTGAACAATTTTCAGTTTCTACAGTTTTCTTTTTAATTTACTTTTTACTCACTACATTACCTACAATTTCCTCTATCAATAAGACCCTAACTTTACACTGCGACCACACCCTACCATTAGGGTCTCACAATAAGACTTCTTCTGCCCAAAAGGGTCCCGTATCATTGTGTCGAATGATTGATTATCACCCCATTGTAGTGATAGTCTCCAGACCTTCAAACGGATGGAGAGGATTTACTAGATGATAAATGAGTGGCCAATTTTGGGGATTCAGTTTTGAGGATGTGGATAAAATTGGCATGTTTTACAAGAAAAAAATCTTCAATATGGAAAGATATTATTCCGAATTAATTTCGTTGTCCGAAAAAAAAGGGTAATAATATCATTGGAAATGATTTTAGAAACAGGTTTACTATGGGTATCTATAACTTGATAAATCACGACTGTTATAATAGAATAGGATATAGAATAGAATAGAGAATATAGGATAGAATAGAGACTGTTATGTAATAGGTGTAGAGAGGTAAGGCCCAGCAGGATATCTCGTTCCAATCTGGATCAGCCCAAGTGGGGAACTACCTCCACCTTACAGTGGATATACAGGGTGGCAGGTTAGACAGTGGAAATATTTTAAGGGGTCATTGTACTCATCATTATGAACAACTTTTACTATGGGACCAACCCTGAAATCGCGAAAAAAAAATCAGCTGTTCCATACATTTATGTTCACATAACTCAACAAAATGTATGGAACAGCTGATTTTTTTTCGCGATTTCAGGGTTGGTCCCATAGTAAAAGTTGTTCATAATGATGAGTTTTTTAATAATGATAGTTCATAGTGATAATTCATAACCTAAGCCAAAGCACGTGTTAAGTAACGTTAAATTAATCTCGGCCTAGGTATGGATCTATGATCTGAAATAAAGAATGATTATTTAGTAGTATTATAATTAATGAGTACAATGACCCCTTAAAATATTTCCACTGTCTAACCTGCCACCCTGTATGGATATACAACAGCCAAATAACGTTACTCTTCGGTAGTGTTAAATTCAGATGGTAAGGTCGCCAAAGCTCCTGAGGATGGGCTGTTGACAGCGGGGAACCTGCTTGTCCCCTAAGCCTTTTGCACAGCGAATCTTCATTTTAGAGGGTCGGCAACATGTATATTATATGATACTAGGTTGCAGGGATGTTGCGGATCCAGATTTTTTCACATCCGCGGATGCGGAGGCGAATGTTTGAAGGCTCACATCCGTGGATGCGGATCTTAAGATATTTTATATGAAACTATATTTGTGGAGAAATAAAATAATAACATAGTAATTATTAATAAATATTTTGTAATTAAAGTAAAAAATGAGAGCATTATATTTAATAAGAAATAATATTGCCGGCTTTTCGGCGTTAAGCCTGTTACGCAGAGGTTCGTAAATTAAACCCGCGCTACTGAACTATTGTTCGCTAGGCACGCTGGCTGGTGGTGTCAATAAAAATCTGCGTGCTATTGGTGATAACTTCGCTCTTAGTGGTTTCTTGCCCGTTTTTCTCCATAGGTATCTATATATCTATGGAGAAAAACGGCCAAGAAACTCCATAGTTACTCTTTTAAAGCAAGTCATTACAATATCATGGTTACATTGTTTTTATGTCAAAAATGATTTAAATATGTGAGAACAATGTAAAAAAAGTATGTAGGTACCTACAACTCGAAATATTTATGACGGCAGTTCAGAGATGGCCGGTCCCAACTGACGGCGCCTGCTCACGATTGGCTCATTTACTGTCATATATTTTCTTGTAAGCGTAAAAAGCACAGTTCATCTGTTCCATTTTAACTAAGACTTTACGAAACTACGTTTATTGGGCAGTTACCATTCAATTTAAACACTATAAAAAGTTTTATTCTTCAACAAAAACAAGACAGCATTAAGCGACATTCTTATTCAAGACACAATGCTTTAAGAACGCGTAATGACAAGAAAGCAATAACGATACAACTAATCGCCCATCTGAACACGGCTTAATATTCAAATCAGACTCTCACTTTGTAATACGATTTGGCTTATGTTGTCACTTTATTGAAGTAACTTTGTTTTTACCCGACTGCGAGACGCAAAGGAGGGTAATGTGTTTATCAGTCTATGTATGTATGTATGTATGTATGTATGTATGTATGTATGTTTGTTTCTATGTGGCGTTCTAGAGACCAAATGCGTAAGCCGATTTTGATAATTCTTACGTCAATCGATTCGTCTTAACCTTGCGAGTGTCACTAAAGACATAACAGTAATCAAAATTCACCACAGCGACAACCAGACGCCATATTGTCAAAATGAAAAAAAAAAAGTTGATGAACTATGTCAAGTGGGGTGTCGTTGAATAGGTATTTTAAAATCATCTTTAGGTTCCTTTTATCATTTTTCATTTTAAATAATAGTTTAGGATATATAACGATTTAAAGTTGTTTAACAAAGCAATCATTCTCGCTAATTCTTACTTATTGATTTAAGTTTTTATTTCAAGTATTAACGATATACAAACAAAAAAGAAGATTACGAAAACATACATTAAAAACTAAAAAGTGAAAAATAAAAATAGTAAATTAAAAATTAAAAAAACCCGACTGCCAAAAAACAACTAAAAAGTTCAAAACAAGTGCAGTCTGATGCAGTTGGTGGCACAAAATCTAAGATTTAACACAAATAATTGCCACCAACTGCATCAGACTGCTTGAAAAGTGCTCTTTTTTTGAACTTTTTAGTTGTTTTTTGGCAGTCGGGTTTTTTTAATTTTTAATTTACTATTTTTTGTCTAAATATTCAGATTTCTTCGTTTAGATTTAAAGTATACCGACTGTTACACAGTTCCTTTAATCAAGCACTATATAAGGTCTAACTTTATTATTGGCAAATATTTTAGGAGGTCAATCTATCTATAGGATACAAAAAATGCCAAAAAAATTAAAAATAACAACTTTTTTTATACATTTTCAAAATTAATTAAAATAATTTATGTTTATGTTTGCATAATACCTTTATTCTTTTATGATTACGAAAGACTTGTTTACATGACCTTAGTTAGTGCCACATATAATCAAAGAGGAATAAAGGTTTTAAGCAAACACGCATCAGCCAATTGCTCAGCCACTGAACCGTGCCGTCAAAATAGACAGCTTTAAGACACGCATCCATAATTTACAAACGTAAAAGTTCACAGTACATTCTACATAACCAAGTGGTGTGTTATAACTAGACTCACTTGGGAGACATTCAAAGTTTTCCCCCAAACATTTACACAACGACGTACTGCTAAAGGGGTAAATAGTCCCCCAAATGGCACCAGTGAGCGTCTCTTTAATCTGAATTCGGCACAAGGTCTTAAGAATTGTGCCAGTATAATGTAAATATTTTAATGGAACTTTAACTTTTGTGGGCGCCACGGTACGTACCCATCATGCCACGGTCAACAACGCCAAAAGCCGACTAAAATGTACACAGTTTTAGGACGATGGTAGCAAGGAGGCGTACGGCCTTATGGTAAGCGGTTACCGTATAAAATGAAGCGCTTGCCACCTAGCAGGGATGTTGCGAATATTCGCATCCGCATTCGCAATTGCGCAGCTTCCGCATTGATTTGGACATCTGCATCCACATCCGCATCCGCAATAATCATTGCGGATGTTCATGCAGATGCGGATGTAGCACAAGTAAATCTATAAATAAAGCCTATATTCCGCAATGAAGCCAAGGCAGATAAGGTGACACCGATGCCTTTTTATTAACCGACTTCATTAACCGACTTCAAAAAAGGAGGTTCTGTATTCGTCCCGTATGTATGTATGTAAGTATGTATGTATGTATGTATGTTTGTATGTGCGCGATTTTCTCAAAAACTACTGATTCGATTTGGATTGGGTTTTCACTAACGTAATCTACATACTTTCAGGAAGGTTTTAGTATTAAATACATTATGTTATCATTCCTATGTACAAAGTTATATGCATAAATGTACACACTCCGTAGAAGATTTACTGTTGAACGAATTCGTGAAAGTAATCTAACACGGGATAAAGAACTAAAAAGGGAAAAATAAAAAAACTTATACATATATTATTATACAAAGAAAATAATAATTTTGATTTCGGAAGTCGGTGGCAAAAAAAAGCAAACAAAAACCAAAGCCACCGACTTCCGAAACCAAAATTATTATTTTCTTTGTAGTGGATTTTTGAAGTCGGTTATTTTTAAAAAAAAAAGTTTTTTTCAGGTTCATGTCACAAAGGTATTAAACGCCACTTTTAAAGTCAGCTTTATATCACACGCAACAACAAACTTGGTAATCGCGTGTTCTCCATTGTTACGTCACATTAAGTTAAGTACGTCGCTAATGTTTTAAGTTCTGTGACGTCATCAGACATAAGGATGGGAAAAGCTTTAGGATCAGCCTATAATGTTCTTATTACTAGGACTTACGGCTCATACACACGGGTTCCGTCATTGACGATTCGTCAAAAACATGATACATTATGACGGATGGACGTTCACAATATTGCATACGGAATCGCGTTTTATCACGATTCGGCAAAATATCCGAATTGATATTCACATTTGTTTCGGGATTCAGAGTTTAGTCTTGGATGAACTACCGAACACGATTGGTCACAAAAAAATAACGATACGTGTTTTATAACAAACGTGATTTTTAAAAAACTATACGTGGTCTGAGAGGTGTCCGTCATTTTTCACGATTCGTGATGCGTGTGAACACGGGCATTCAAAAACATTGCCGCCGTAAAAAAAAAAAGGAATCGTGAAAAAAGACGATTCGTCAAAAAAACGTATCGTCGTCGTGTGAATGACCTTTAGGCCTCTTACCTGTGAGAGGGAATGACCCCAATGCGAATAGCCAAATGACAGTTTGAAAAACCGATTTCAAAAAGTGTAAAACACAACTTGTTTTTCACTTTTCAGCTCACATTTAGACATGGCGGTCGTGGTTTTTTTTTAATACTTGTTTTTGTTTTTTTATTTATTTTCTATTTTGAGTAAAACATGCGATTGCAGCAATAGCCTGAATTTATTACCACTAACCGAACCGATACCTTTTTGCTGTGAAATTACATCGTCACATAGGGAAGTAAATGCCGTTTAAATGTATATTTTTTGTGAGTTTGAAACATGTCAAAGCCATGTTATGCTTCTATTAATATTCTTCTATTAATATTATGTTTCAAATTCACAAAAAATATACATTTATAATGTATAGATGGTGATATCGCATCGATGTCCGATAGCTGCAAAGTAATTGGCATTGAGTTGGAAATACTGCATAAGTTTTCCGATAGATGTCGCCAAACGCTCCTGAGAAGCGTATTACAAAGGGGTCTCAAATTTCAGATGAGTCGGGCGAGACCCGGTAGCTCAGTTGGTTCAGAGCACTAGCCACGGTACGGCAGAGGTCGCGGGCTCAAATCCCGCTCGGGTCATATGATTTTTGAGAATCACTTATATATTTAAATGCCGTTTAATGAAGCTGGTTAAAAAACTACTCAACCAAAGTTACTAAAATTTATACGGGATCACCGAAGCGTTTTTTACAAAATAAAAAGCAATATTAAAATCGGTTCACAATCAGCGATAATATCGCGTAATTAACATTTAAAAAAATACAGTCAAATTGACAAACTCCTCCTTTTTGAAGTCCGAAGAATCGCGGTTCAGTAGGCAATTCCTGAACAAGCTACTTACAGGATGTGCGTTTATTATATTATTACTTAATTATTACATACTGTAAACACCACGTAAATAAGCGTGATGTTTTGATAAGATAATAATATTACAGGAACACCAACAAACTTCAAATCAGAGTTTCAACCTTCTGTATATTAACATGACATTTGCATATCAAAGGGAGAGGGCCTTGTTAATTAATGATGAACAGGCGGGTCTACACAAACCAAGCAGCCTTATGAGCTCAGATCATAGAAAAAAAAAACCGGCCAAGTGCGAGTCGTACTCGCGCACCAAGGGTTCCATATCATTTTTGGACGTATAAAGTGAAAAAAACCGGACCGCATAACTAAGTTTGTTTGTGAAGGAATTATGATGATTTTGAAAAAACTGTACTAGTTAGGAACATCGTTTTATTTTTGTTGCAAGACTTGGATCAATTCCTATCAGCTCTAATTATTTCAGATTTTTCGCTCCGCAAACTTCAGAGATAAGGGGGGGGAATGGTATTTTTTCAGACATTTATCATCATATGTCGAAAACTGTGAGACATAAAATAAAATGAAAATATATTTTGAAATGTGCAGATCAAGCCTTTTCATATGATATGCCACTTGACCTAGTAACCCCACTTTAAAATTTCGGACCCCCACTCCGGCCCCTTTTGCAATGAAAATAAAAATATTTTTGGACTTTTTTTATTTTCAATAAAGTTGGACAAGCATTCTTTATAACTGTTCCAAATTTCAAGTCGATAGCATTTAGTAGTTGCTGAAATAAGCAAGTGTGACAGACAGACGAAGTCGCACCATAAGGGTTCCTTTTTTACCATTTTGGTACGGAACCCTAAAAATATAGTTAAAAACTAAAACTCGACTATGACAAAAATCGAACTGAAAAGCAGGAAACAAGAAAACGTTTCTGTCTGATAGCCTGGAATTCATAAATCATCATAAATAAATAAACTTTTATTTACGCAAACACCTAACAGTTAAAATCTAACGCAAACAAAATGGCTAAAAGCTTGCTAATCAACTAAATAGCATTGCAGAATAAGTACAGAAGGTTAACTTTAAATATTAGATGAATAAAAAAAAATGAAAAATATTTTATTGAAATAAAAAAAGAAATGGGGTCAAGGGATCCCTGATAGCCACGATGTTTCTTAGGTTTACAACGATAGATGAAGAAAAAACCGGAAAAGTAAGAGTAGAACTCGCGAGCTGAGTGTCCCGTACAAACTTAATTATAATGTAGATTATAGGCCGACCATTTAACTCGCGTATCGCCTGCGGTAAGAAGGGAGCGGGGGCGGGTAACGCTACACACGGAGTCAATATGCTCTCTGCTCCGCGCACCCCTTTCACCCGCTAACATCTCCCCTCGCTCCCTTCTACCCCCGCAGGCGATACGCGAGTTAAACGGTCGGCCTATAGATATGTTGTAAAATCGCGTACAAACGAATTTATAACCTTAGGTCAGCGCCTTGACTAAGTTTTTTGGTAAATAAATAATTTAATTATACTACCTTTGGCCGCAGGTACTTGGCTGAGTAAAAAGTAATCTTATTTTTTTCAAATGGACCTTCTGTCTTTACTTACTCCGTGTCAGTAACTTCATTTGCCACCATTTTGACGTTCGGGAGAGCTAATCGAATTCCATGTTTGGTTTTTATCTCGCCGTCGAGTGGGGTGATCTCTGATGGGGGTTATGTGAATGTGTGTATGTGCGTAAGTTGTTGTATGTCAATGCAATTATCGGGTTTAGGGAAGAAACTTTTTGAGGTGGAGGAACAAAGCGTAATATTCCTTAGATTAATTGGAAGGATCTTCTATATTGTTGATGTTATCTGGCGGGCCACTGCCCTATTAGCTATGCCAATTTTTCGATAAATGTTGCTTATGCGATTTAGGAATTTGTGACGTCCAATGTATTTGTGATGCCATCTATAACTGTTTAACTACTATTTCACTTTGTAGTTCATCCTGTAGCTTGTAGATGTTGCTATATACTGTCGCTAGTAGTGCGCCCCAGTTACAAATATATCTTTGCGTTTCAGGGTAGCGTTGCTTGCTGAGGACATTTGACAGTCAAATTCAGTACCTACCTACATTTCAAATTATTAACACTATTTTGCTGCCTGCACATTCGGATAACGGCAAACGAAGCGTAGGACGCTCTCAGGCTAGGTGGAGCGATGATCTTCGCAGGGTGGCTGGTGGCAGCTGGATGAGAGTAGCCGAGGATCGAGTTAAATGGCGTGCAATTGGAGAGGCCTATGTCCAGCAGTGAAGTGCTATAGGCTGATGATGATGATGATGACATTCGGATAGTAATAATGACGAGTATTAAATATTCACGACGAAAAGAATCAGATATTTTCTACATTTTATCGAGTGACCTTGAGTTTCTTTTTAAAAAACGGCTGAATTTTCAGCTCCCAGCTCCCTGTTCCTAATTTTAAAGCTACATAGAGAGTCTTTAGAAAGCTTTTATTGTCGAAAACCACTTTAAAAAGCCAAACTTCTTCCAACTTAAGGCGCTGATAACTGCCAACGGCCTTGAGTGATTTGGGTGGTATAGCTTGAGTGTTCTGCGCTGAGCTCAAGCAACGCGACATACGTCCACCGAGCAATACGACTCGCCTATCAAGGAGCGCGCTGTGCCGAATTAGACGTATTATTACTTTTTAGTATCTAAAATATAAAAAAAAAAGTAACAAGCAATATTGTAGGTAGTAACATAGTCTTTTCACACAAAACAAATCATGAAAATATCTTAAGCGATTTGAAAGTAATTACGTTTTTATGTTTTGGGTAGACAGTAATTCATGAATTTATTTCATTGAGTATTTTACTACAATAGTTAAATATTCACAGGTATGATTGATGTATATAATTATGTTCTAGTTTAACATAAAAAAATTGCACAACTAACCTGCATTATTTGACGGCGAAATAAGAGATTTAAAACTTGAGATTTACGGCCGTTACCATTTACCGTCGCCTTATGAATTAAACTTAAAACAGCATTAAGAACTATTACACATTTAACACCCTAAAAGCTTTCTCTTAAACGACTATGATTTACACCCGTAGGCTCCTGACCTATCACATGACGTCATTGATCAGTGTCCATAGTTTTAGACGAGGGTCGACAGTACCTAAGGGATTAATACCCTGTAACGGACATGGGTTGGGGTTAAAAATAAAATCGACCTCAAAACGTCACTTTTAATTTTTGTTAAGCGGAAAAGAATTGAATTATAATTGCGAAAGAATGGCTAATTTGGTAATGGTAAAAAGGGTATTAAGTCTTTCTGTATTTGTTTTGCACTTTAGAATGAATTCAAGGTGTTTGAGCAAAACAAAAAGTTTGCTCGTGCATGCTACGCGTAATCGTAGCAATGCTTGCTACGGCGTAGCACACATTGCTGCAACGCAAGCTACGGCGCAGCGTAGCACGCGTTGCTACAATTGCGAGGTCTACGCGCCTTCTCGTCGATTGCAGATGCTGCAATGTAGTTCTCTTTCTGTGTTAATTTAATTTAGATCTATTTTTGTTTTCTTGTCTAAATTGGCTAGCTTTTACTCTGGTCAAAGAATAAGCATTGTCAATAAAATAATTGCAGTGATAAAAATAAAAAATGATTGCAGTGATAGCCATGTTATAGTGATAGTGGATTAACCATGTGCCTCCCACGGCGAATGGTTCGAGTTCGATCCCGAGGCACACACCGCTGACTTTTCGAAGTCATGTGCGTATTAGAAATTAATTATCACTTGCTTTAACGGTGAAGGAAAACATCGTGAGGAAACCGGCATGTCCTAGAACCAAAAATTCGAAGACATGTGACGTCCACCAACCCGCACTGGGCCCGCGTGGTGGACTATGGCCCACTCCCTCTCACACAGGAGGCCTGTGTCCCAGCAGTGGGAACATTATAGGCCGATTATGCTATGCTATGCTTTGCAATAAAATAATGCTTTCCATGCTGCCATCCTTTGGGCACGCTACCAGTCGGCAGCGATGAATATTTCAATGTACTTCTTTAGTTTGTAGTTTTATTTTAGAATATGTTATTATTTTTTACCCGAGTGCCTCAGAGAGAGGGTAATGTTTTTTCAAGTGTATGTATGTCTATTTCTTTGGCATGCTCTGTAGCTTAAACGGCTTGATCGATTTAAATATTTTTTTTTAAACGTTGCCCCACACGTTGATTTCTCCTGTGTCGAGGGTGCGTTTACAAACACAAGTTTCACATACACAAACAGCCAGACCAGGAATGCGGGAATCGAACTTGCGAGACGTCGCGCAGCAGCCAATCTCTCAGCCACTGCGACAACCGTGCGGTCTTTATTGTGAGAGTGACAAAAGGTATAATCTCAGATCATAGAAACAAGGAGATGTGCCAAGGCGCTATCGAGCTTGATGCCTGATCTTGAGCAAATTGCTCATATTAAAAACGTACGCGCTGGCGACGAACCGTACACGATCGATGGTATAAATACAGTGTTTTAGTTTAGTGCTAGTGTGGAGTGACGATTAACAGTGTTAGATTGAGGGTGTGCGGAATGTTCAATGCGTGGGAGATCTTTTTATTCACAAGGAGCGCTTATTAATGCGCGTAATTGTGTCGAAAATGTACTAAAAGTGGCAACAGTTGTTCCCGTACTAATTTGCTATGATCTGAGGGTATAATAATATTAAAATATTACGCAGTAGGTTTTTCCCCTAAGAAGTTTAAATCTGATCATCAGTCATCCAAATGTCATTCCATATTTAAATAATACTTAAAGGACACTGCAGTTACCTTTCTTTCCGCTCATAAATATCAAAAGGCTTTCCAATAGCGCGTTTAACGCAATTTATGGAAATGATAGCGAGTTCGTTTTCAGTGCGATCCAACCGCAGATGAAAGAAAATGTAGATGTGGCAACATAGAAAAGCATACTGAGAGACTAGTTAAACGAGGCGCATTGAAGTAGATTCAGTATTCAATACTAGTTCAATTAACTAAGAGGCCAACCTTGAAATCAAGAAAAAAATAAACTATTCCATACAAAAATATTAACATTGCGCAAGCGTCGCCACATTGGCCGGTCCTGTGCTTCTTGCATCTAGTGGATTCCAACGACCTTCGTCAGGCTATCGGTCCACCTAGGTCTGCCCACGCTGCGGCTTCTGGGACCCAAGTCTGCTAATACAATTGTCGTAATGGTGTCAGAATGGTATCTCAATGACATCGTTTTGACCAATGACGAAACAGAGAATCTTACTCTAAGCCAATGAGCGCTTAGGTTTTGACCGTTATGGTGTCATTATGACACCATTCGTACACTATTGCAATAGCAGAATTGGGGCCCTGGTAGGCTGTCGTTATTCCAGAACCTTTTAACTTCATCAGCCATCTGTTTGCGAGCAAAGTACCCCACCCACTGCCACTTAAGATTTTTATCATTTTTGATTGCATCACGCAGGGAAATTCCGAAGAATAGCCCTCTACATTGCGCTTTGAGTGACCTTGAAACTTTTAATCAGGTCCATTTCCCTAGCTGCTATAGTTGTTGCAATACGGTACCGGAATATATTTTATTGTGAATCTGTAAACTATTTGAAAAAAGATAATTAACACCAAAAAAACCGATGAAACATCTACAAAATTGGCAAAGTTATAAGCGTTTTAAAATGATTTGCTAGACACGGACGGCAAGCATGATAAGTGACGTAACACCACCTATGTCCGCTTCGTGCGACAAACACGGAGCGATACTCCCTCCAAAAACTTTAAAAGCGTCTATGTTTTCCATTTTGTGATATTTTTTTTTTCTTTTTTGTTATTCCTATTCCTTCTTTGGAATATAATAATTTATTTGTACTTTTTAATAATAGTCCACTGCCTTATTCACGAGTGCGCATCAATCATCATTGTTATTAAGTTAAATAGGTAAGAGATTGAAAATAAACTGACACAGGCGGAACTTAAGTCCGCGACCAATAATTGTAATTTAAGCCTTATTTCAATGTTATTATAAGTCACAGGACATATACTCGTGATTAGCAACAGCTTTAAGCTAGATGAATACACCATGCTAAATCAACTATCTAAATCTCATTAATAAAGTCAACACTCAACCCCCAGTTCATCCCCTTTCTTTCTTTGATCTCAGAACTCAACCCACTCGTTACGACTATGCTATCATTGAACACAGGCTCACCCCCACATGCAATGTCAGGTCGAATGATAATGGAGAGGTTTTTACCATAACTACTACGTGTGGGCTTTAATAGGTGTAATTTTTAACGATTATCATTGGAAATATCACCACGCCTGTATTCTGTGAGGGGTTAAGCAGAGGTGTGTCACTCACATTTAACAGTTATGTTTAAGTCGACCCAAAGTGTAATAGAGAGCGAGCCTATGGGCATTATCTGGGCACAAATCCAGACTCCATGCTGCTACTGAGAATATTTTCACATCAATAACACTTTGCCGATCCGGAGATAGAACCCAGGACCCCATACCGAGCAGTAGCGCTTGAAATCACTGTGCCATGGCTATCTTTTTTCCAGAAGGCTAATTCTCACAATTAATTTAGCACTGTGACTGACAGTTGGCTGAACTGAGATTAGATTTTGAGTTAACTAAAAATGGTATTCTACTAATCAGTCTTGTTGTATTTAAGCTATAAATGCGAAAGTTTGTGAGGATGGATGTTTGTTACTCTTTCACGCAAAAATTACTGAACGGATTTTAATATAACTTTACAGTATAGCTTATACGAGTACATCAGAATAACACAGAAGCTACTTTTTATCCCAAAAACGCGGACGAAGCCACGTGTCGAAGCTAGTATAATTATATTTTTGTTATTTGTGTATCAGTTCAGCACGAATTTGGGGGTGGAGAGGTGGCGGTGGATTTCTACTCCCCTTCCGAAATGTTTAATGTTTGAGAAAAAGCATTTGAATTTTTAACCAACCTGACCTCATAATTGTGACATTATTCGGTGTAAGTATTTACTATATTGCACCAAAAAGTTTTTGGCAACTCAACCCCAACTTTGGGGTTGAGTTTCCAAAAACTTTTTCGATCAGATGTTAATTACGTATAGTGTGAAGGCAGTTAAGCTAACGCCCCTGTTACCAAGCACTAATGGACTAATTGGATAGTTTAAGGTAATCGAATTGTCGGTATGTACCTTGAAACTTATCTTTTATCTTCTTTTTTTGTCTACAATGTGTTCAAAAGTAAGCGACAGACCTCAAACTTTTGCTATAAAACTAACCCTGAAATCGCGATAAAAATAAATCAGCTGTTCCATACATTTTGTCGATTTATGTGAACACGAATGAATGTTAAGCCTGCAATACATGTTGGCCGAGCGTTGTCGAGTGAAGGCCAATATCAACATGTAGATGGCATATTTGCCTTGTCTTGCTATCGCTCGGTGTCACTTGCCTAGTTGGTTGAGTAAAGACAAGCGCCAACGTGTGTAGACCTCATTTGACGTAGCTTGCCACAACTTGAAGTCGCGCGCGACCACTTGCCTCACTTCGGAGCGGTGTCGGTTTTTCTGCATAAATCAAAGGCGCTCGCGCACGCTCGGCCCACAGTGTTCACATGTTTGTCCGCGCGCTATTATGCGCTTGACGTCAAACTTGCCGAACGTCTAGACAGTAGCGCTTGCCTTGTGTCAATTTGTCTAGGCTCGCGTTGGTATAAGCTTGGCCAACATGTATTGCAGGCTTTACAGCTGACTTATTTCACCCCCTCTGAAGTATGTCGCTTATTTTGTTACACGTTGTTTAAGTGTTCCTCTATACCAGTATCAGGATTTACTGATAAACAACGCATAGCCTGAACTGGTGGACCTAGAAATTTGGGAGTATATATTACTTAATTACCTCTAAGGTAATTAAGTAATATTTACTCCCAAAATTCTGTCACTAAGAAGAGATTTTATGTAATTTCATCCCTTAAGGGGTGAAATCGGTGGTTTCATTTAGTGACCGAATTTTGGGAGTAAATATTAATTAATTACCTTAGAGGTAATTAAGTAATATTTACTCCCAAAATTCGGTCACTAAGAAGAGATTTTATGTAATTTCATCCCTTCAGGGGTGAAATCGGTGGTAAATGACATTTATGTTGTTTTTAGACTTTCAAGCGAACGGAATCGCGGGCACAGCTAGCATATAATATTTAAAAACGTGTATTTTATAATATCCTCTATTACAACGTACAATGGGTTGAAGTTTGTATAGAATAATCAAACAGTAGCCAATAAAAATCAACTATATATGCTACCATGTTTGCGCCCAATCACGATGTACTTCATAAACAACTGCTTTCACGCTCCAAATAAACCAGCCCTTATTTTTTTATTCCCGTCAATTCGTCATGGTATGCTATCAAATCAATATCGGAACGGATTTTTTTACGGTTTTTTATTACGTATGTGACGGTTTTTAGGGTTCCGTACCCAAAGAGTAAAACGGGACCCTGTTACTAAGACTCCGCTATCCGTCGGTCTGTCACCAGGCTGTATCTCATGAACCGTGATAGCGAGACAGTTAAAATTTTCACAGATGATGTATTTTTGTTGCCGCTATAACAACAAATACTAAAAACAGAATGAAATAAATATTTATGGGGCTCCCATACAACAAACGTGATTTTTTTGCTGTTTGTTTCTCGATCTTAATAAAGATTAATTAATATAGTGTCTAATGTTGTTATGGATAATGGTACCCTTCGTGCGCGAGTCCGACTCGCACTTGGCCCGTTTTTTATTACGTACCTATATGACGGTTATTTTACGTTGTTATTAAAAACGGATGGCGTACCAGCTTTGACAACTAGCGCCATTTGGCGGTTTGGGGAACTAATATTTGCTTGAACTGATTGAAATGTGCACGGATTTATTTATTGGTTTTGTTTATTATTATTTTGGCTTTGCACTGGTGGATTGCTCTTTGACGGCTTTTTTGCGATTCATGTGTTATTTTTTGTTGAAACTTACTGGAAACGTCAGCCAGCAGCTATTGCTAACTTATTTACGGATTGCGATGGGCTGATATAAATAAATATTGATTCTTGTCTGAATTACAATCAGTGCCATTCAACGTGGTAATTGTTTATGAAGTTTAATACACACATTAACTTAAGGCATAGCTGATCCGCCTACATTTGTTAGCCAAATTCAAACAGCATTTTGATTGTGTCAACTTTTTCCATTCCTAATGAGTTATGAAAATCGCTGAAACTTCTGTAAAGTTTCTCGGTAACGAAATTTCTGTAACTTGAATATTTAAATCACTTTTATACTTAAGTTTGTTTCAGAAGCACGCTGGTGTTGACATTTCTTAGCTGACTTAAATAACGTAAATGCTCCTATTACCGCCAGTTTTAGCTGTCTTAGGATTCACTTTAAAAAAATAGATATAAGCTGTTTTGTTAAGAAAGATAATTTATAATTAATCTCAACGAAGTATTCTTTGCAATTCAGTACTTAAATTCAATATTCAATAATACAATAGTTACTAAATAATTATTTAATCCAAAAGAGTAGTTGATTCTATTACCGACCCATAGAATGCGGCAAGATTCTATTACCGATTTTTCTACTTCTTTTACCGACCGCTACGAAGTTGTCACTTCTTCTATACTATTAAATGAAATAAAAAATCGTTTTTAAGATATTTATTATATAATAACAATAGTTATGAGATCAACATTATTACAATATGAACATAATTATTTATGGCCCATTTACGACATTCCGTCCCGCCATTTTTATTTGATTTGAAAACATATGAAATAAAGCCAATGCCTGCCAAGCCATGAATGAAACTGGATAGCAAATATTATTTTACATTAATAATATGTCCTGTCACAAAATCTCTCAAAACGTAACGTATGCAAGAAATAAGCCAATTTGTTCAAAAATATACATTTTGTTTTTGTGTACTTGTAATATACCAAAAATATCGTCACAGCTGTGAGTCGGTAATAGAATCAAGTATGAAAGTTACAATATTCTATTAGCGACCAATTAAATTAATAATAAATAGATAAAATATCCGCTTTATGGAATACTTTTAAATTCGATCTCATTACTATATTATTTATTTTATTGTCAGTTAATTTTAATTCAGATAATTAAGGTTATTTACAGCATAATATCAGTATAATAATAGAGATATTGTCTAACGTTGAATCGAGTTTTACATGAAAACTTTAAGAAATAACTTTGTCGTTAATAGATCTAACAAAGTAAAATAATTTTTAGTATTGAACAAGAAAAAAATAAAATCAAATGAGGTAGTTTATAATACATATTATTTTAAAATACTAAATGTTCTCAAAATTTAACAACGCCATGGGTCGTTATTAGAATCAAGTTTTGAAATTTGGAATCTATTACCGCCTTAAATTAAAACATGATTTTATAATACAAAAACCAATTAAAAGTATTATATTAAGAGTTAGTTTAGAAAACTAATATATACGTTACAGTTGTGATGTGATAGCAAGAAGACAAATCCGTTTTTAGTGTGTCATTTTCTTTAAGTAATATTTAGATGTACTTACGTGGCTGGAGACGCGACACTATGAAACGTGCGTCCGCTTCGGGCGCGTCCCACTCACCGTCAAATTATTTCTTTCACTGGCTATTTAAACACATAAACTTTACTCTTTTTGTTGTCCAACAAAAATACGTAACTAATTTTTAAGGTATGACTTTTCTGGAACCCTGTATTATGTCTAATATGAGTGATTTAAAAATTAGATCGTTAATAGAGTTCACATTTTAGGGGGTCGTTAATAGGAGCTTTTACGTTAGGTACACCATTTTGATATAACATTAGAAATTTTAACAAACCCTAATTTTGCTATATCAGGGTTGTGTCATACAAAATATTGTTCATAATGATGAGTATAATGGCCCCCTATCGGATCGAATAGGGTTTTTGTTACATGCTGTAAAAGTAGGTCTTTATAGGTACTCTGAGAAGAAATGTCGAAACAAAGTCAGGAGTCGTGAAGGAGTTTCTTACGTACTACCGAGTAATAAATTAAAACAGTCATAGTAAAACAGTGCAAAGTTGTAGCACTCTAGCTGTTTGTGTTATTGTTATAGTTCTTATACACTGGGTATTTGTAGCAGTTAAATTATTACTGCAATGGAAAATTGAAGCGTTCAGTGGCAGTCCGAGGGGGGTCATAGGTGTCATGAAAAATCGTACAAAAATGTGCGAAACACGGTAATTCGCGGTATAGCACGTCGGCATTAATCGGTATGACCCCCCCAAAGTCTTCAACTGCGGTATGAGCCCCCCCAAAGTCGTGGGCTACGACCGCGCCTCAGGGCGTTACCTATGGAGCACACGGTGGGGGCCTGCTCTGCATGCGCGGAGCACCGCCGTGTCCTCGTAGAGGCGATCGGCAGCGGCGGCGACCTCTCGCGCCCGGCCCTGGTTCAAGCCATGTTCCGGGGCGAGGGGGAGTGGGAGGCAGTCGCCTCCTTCTGCGAAGCAGTCATGCTAGCAAAGGAGGGGGCGGGACGGGAGAGGGAGAGAGTCTCCCGTCCAAGCCGCCGCGGTAGACGCTCCGGGCGTCGGGAGTCGCGTGACGACTTCCACGCGCGCCTCAAAGAGATGTCAGCATTGAAGAGGGGGCCCACTAGGGCCCAAGCCTGCCGGGAAAGCGGGATTGTCCGAAAGGGGTACCGCTGACCCGGAACATAAAGGGCCAAGGAAGGAACACGAGTGGGTTTTAGTCAGTAAGAGTCTAACACTCCCTTCCGCTCCACCCAGAGCGGGAGGGGTCATTTGATGATTTCCCATCCTCAATAAAAAAAAAAGTACGTTACCTATTATTTTAGGAATAAATTCCAATAATTTATTTTAAAAGATAGAGCAGTAGTTGCCCAGTCTTACAAGTAATAGAAGCACACTTTGTGCAATTTGGTTCATCACCACTTCTCTAAAAATTGTGCAGGAAAACATACTACGTATGGCCTCGAAACGGAACCTTTAGTGCGTAAGTCGTACTCGCACTTGACCAGTTTTTTGACATTTTACACGTTTACACAAGATTTTTCTTCATTACTAAATCAAACAATTTTCTACATGGTGTTCACAATTTCAATACCAGGCATGCTATTGTACGTCACAAAATTAAACCATCCCCTATATTGAAGTCGACAATGGGACATGCCTCAAAGTTCGACTTTGTAAGGAAAGCCGTCCTATTTTCGGTTCCGTATAATTTATTCTGATTAAGTTCGTTAGACATGTTTACGGTATATTGAGGCGAAATGTTTGACATTTTTGGATGCCTTTCATTGTAAGTACATGATTCTTGTTTTTATACGACAATGAGCAGTGATAGCGTAGTGGTTTAACCATGTGCCTCCCACGGCGAATGGTTCGAATTCGAACCCGAGGCACGCTGACTTTTCCAAGTTATGTGCGTATTAGAAATTAATTATCACTTGATCTAACGGCGAAGAAAAACATCGTGAGGAAACCTACATGCCTGAGAGTTCTCTAAAAAGTTTTTGAAGGTGTGTAAAGTCTGCCAAGTGCAGTATGCGGTCAGCGTGGTGGACTATGGTCTATCCTCTCTTATTTTAAGAGAAGATCCGTGCCCAGCAGTGGGACAGCTTATAAACAGGGCTGATATTATTTGTTATTATTACCTATATTAAATATTATAAACAAGCGTACGGCCCACGTAATGGTAAGTGGTTATCGCAGCCTAAGAAACACTTACGCAACATCGTATCACAGTCGCGTTGCCGACCCTTAAAAATGAGGATTTGCTATGCAGCCTAAGGGACAAGCACCGTCAGCCTAGACCTAGAAGACAAGCAGAGCCCCAAGTCTGCTAATGCAATTGTTATAATCGTGTCAGAATAGTGTCTCAATGGCATCGTTTTGACCAATGACGAAAGAGTTAGTCTTACTCTAAGCCAATGACCGCTTAGGTTTTGATAGTAATGGTGTCATTATGACTCCATTGTTACACTATTCAAATAGCAGAATTGGGACTCAGGTCCCCCGCTGTCAACACAGCACATCCTCAATAGTTCGTGCGACCACCACTCACTCACCACAAATACAGCACTACCGAAGAAAAGCGTTATTTGGCTGTGGTATTCTATAAGGTGGAGGTACTTCCCCAGTTGGGCTGCTCCAGATTTGAACGAGATATCCCGCTGTGCCCTACCCCTGTTTGAATTTTTTTTTGTAGATGTAAAATGGGTTGATAAAGATCCTAAGGAGGTTTCCTAGAATAAATCTCATAAGCTGTCGGCATAGCGAATCCTTGTTTTAAAGGGTCGGTTACGCTCATGTAGTACTGATGTGTGTGGTGGATCGTGAAGAAGAACCCTATTTGCGTCTCAGTCACATACCCCTTCTGCGATAAGTCCAATACCTATATTCCCGGAAGGCTATAATGTAAAATGTATATTGCCTTTACAAGGAAACTTGCGTCTTTGCTGGTTCAATAATGTTAATAAGGTATCGAAGTTTGTTAACCGATACGAGCAACTTTGTATAGTTTGAAAGCCTGTGTGATTATGTAATGCCTTTAAAAGTAGTTTAGGATAGATAGATATATGCGTGGGAATTTTAATAAAAATTTTGGAATTTCAGGCCAATAGCCTGGAATGGTTGGGGCGGTGTAGCTTGAGTATTCTGTGCTAAGGCCGTGGTCTCCTATAAATAAACGCCATCGCGCCGGTCGCTTATAGCGTCACGTCGTATGCTGCGTCACGTCGTATGCTGCGTCACGTCGTATGCTGCGTCACGTCGTATGCTGCGTCACTAATTATGCTCTACTAGCATTTTTCCCGCGACTTCGTCCGCGTGGCCCGCAGGAATTGTAACTTTTTTCGGGATAAAAAGTAGCCTCAGTGATAATGTAGCGAAACCGATTTTAACCATTTTTTCACCAATAGAAAGCTATTGGTGAAAAAATGGTTAAAATCAGTCCAGTAGTTTCGGAGCCTATTCGGTACAAACAAAACAATCTTTCCTTTTTACCCGACTTCGCCAGAAGAAGGGTTATGTTTTTATAATATTATTATTAGTATAGATAGAAACTTCAGCGTAGAAAGAGCCCAAATAGTACATTTCTTTATAAGCATTAAGGTCATCACTCATTATAACAGACCGCCCCGGTACAGCACATAACTTGTCATTTAAATTAGGACTTTAAGTCGTGTGTTCTTTAATACATTTTATAATATCAAGGTAACTAAGCTTGCGGCTTGCCAACGGCTCACCATCGCTTCGCGGTAAGCTCGCTTCATGGCATTACAATATGTATTGTGCAACACACGACTTAAAGCCCTAATTTAAATGACAAGTCGCTTGCCGTACTGGAGCAGTGCCGTTGTAATGAGTGGTGACTATTATACAGGGTGGCGATTAGGTTATCACATTAAATGAAACCATGTATCCTAAATGGCGTTCTTTGTACATACACAATAAAAAAAATTGCCGGTTGCCGCTTTTACAGGTCAGTAAATGTACCAACTTGTATTAACAGTTGTACTATTTATTGGTACATTTACTGACCTGTAAAAGCGGCAACCGGCAATTTTTTTTATTGTGTATGTACAAAGAACGCCATTTAGGACATGGTTTCATTTAATGTGATAACCTAATCGCCACCCTGTATAGTGACGTTGTACACTGAAAAAAAAACTTGATAACATTGATCAAAAAAATGGTTGCCGCTATCAAGGAACTTGTTTGTTCACGAGCACATAAAGTAATAATATGATTAGAGCAATAAAGTTATGTTGATTAAGCAACAAGCAAGTTCTCTTGATAACATCGTGAAAGTTCTCGTGATAAAATCAATCAAGTTCTCTTGATAACATCGTGAAAGTTCTCGTGATAAAATCAATCAAGTTCTCTTGATAACATCGTGAAAGTTCTGTTGATAAAATCAATCAAGTTCTCTTGATAAAATCGTGAAAGTTCTCTTGATAAAATCAATCAAGTTCTCTTGATAAAATCGTGAAAGTTCTCTTGATAAAACCAATCAAGATATCTTGTTTAAAGCTATACGGGGTGGAAGGGACATCGACGCGAAAACGTTTACCACGTATTCAGAACATCATTCTGAATCATCATTCCCTACATAGATTTTTTTTATAGGTTATTAAAAAATAACCGATAAAAAAATTTCTATGTGGCCCTAGCTCAGAATGATGTAGGTACATAATACGTGATAACCGTTTTCGCGTCGATGTCCCTTCCACCCCGTATAGTACTTTTATTGAGACTATCAGGAAAGATATTTACTCCTAAATCGTGCACTTATTTATTGTTTATAGGTTCAAAAGTTACTGTAGGTACTGTAGGTTATGGAAGTTCTGAAAAAATTATAATGACAAAAGTGATTATAAAAGTATTTATTTATTTGTGTATTTATGTATTTGTATCAACAGTTTTCCCTAGACTAATTAATACAATAGCAGTCTTATTAACCTTGAATAGCAATCAACATCCTTATAGGAACAGGAATAGGAACTTAAATTGAACAGTAGTATTATATTGGGTGTCCCACGGCCATGACACAAGCAGGAAAAGTGCTTACTTTTATATTGAAGATAGGAATTTTTTGTGAAAGACTTAATTTTGCCCACCCACTAAACTCTGTAAAAATAACACTGAATTTGTATGGCACCAATCGACAGGGCGCTCATCCACCAAAAATCTTTGAAAGCAGTTTTTTTTTTTTAATTTAATTACAATGAAGACTTCTTTCAGCAAAATTTCCTACATTCAATATTTAAAGTACTATTTCTCCCTCCATGTGGCATAGCCGTGGGACACTCTGTATAATCTTTGTGTTTATAGATCAACATCTTTAAGATAATAAATTGAACAGTAGTCATAAAATTACAACATTTTTGTTTAGAGATCAACATTTTTCCTTATACTAATTATACAATAACAGTATTATTATCCTTGAGTAGAAATCAACATCCTTATGCTAATAGGAACCTAAATTGAACAGTAGTAAGTATTATATTGGGTGTTCCACGGTCATGACACACGCAGGAAAAGTACCTACTTTTATATTGAAGATAGGACATTTTGGTGAAAGAAGACTTCATTTTGTCCATAAACTCTCTCTAGTACCTACTTGTATGGCACCAATCGACAGGGCCCTCAACCCACCCAAAAATATTTGAAAGCAGTTTTTTTTAAATTACAATGAAGATTTCTTTCAGCAAAATTTCCTACTTTCAATATTTAAAGTAGTTTTCCTCTATGTGGCATAGCCGTATCACACCCTGCATTATCTTTGTGTTTATAGATCAACATTTTTATGCTACTAATATATTGAACAGTACTTAGTCTTATAATAATCTTGTAATATGTATTAATTACATAAATTACAATCTGTTAATAGTGATTCGACAGATGTTGAGCCTTTATCATAGGGACTGGATAGTTTATACAAGCTTTTTTGTATAAAGTACCATGGGCCGTAACATGAAGGTGAGTATTCCAGATTTAACAACCAAGTGAGTTTGAAACATGCATCTACAGACGCCAAGATGTTGGGGCAGTTATAAAAAGTATTGGGGTTTACCACAACAAAATAGGACTTGACGCTTGATAAATTAGGACCAACAATGATAATATATGGTTGTGGGGTAAAGCCTTTTTCAATAAATTTTTGGTGCCTTTTGGCAATTACTAATTCCAAGTAACTATCGTCTTGCACATTTGTAACAAAAGCTTCGCGACTTTCGGCTTTTGAAGGTTTCCATTTTTTATCATTTACTACCTTCTTCTTTTTGGCTGGAGGAGAGGTTTTGCGTTTGGAGCTCGAAGAGGTAGCAACAACCGGTAAAGTAATGATGCTTGGATTAATCAACTCTGGCAAACTCAATATCGCCGCGAGGTTACTTTTCTCTTCGCTCGAATCTGAAATATGAATTTTGCTTAATCAAAACTGGCTGTAAATATTTGACTAGTTGTTTGGCCGTAATCTTAGATAGGTACCAGACAGATAGACAAACAGACACTATTGATAGTATTAATTCTACTTCCTTTCCCGCACCGAGGCGACAAAAACTAACACTTACCATCTGTCAAATGGATTACGTCATTGCTATAAACGTCTTTAGGTTTTCTGCGTTTCAAAAGTTCTATTAAAGTTTTCTTCACTGACGGGAAATTCAAATACAAGTTGTTTTTTTCTTTAGGGTAACAAGCGTTGAAGTCTTCTTCAAGCTAAAACAAAAGGTTAAATATTAGAAGTTGCGCACAGAACAGTTGATTCCTAGGTACATTCCTACCAGCACACCCACAAATCAGTTTATCTAAACCATACTAATTGTATACATGAGAAGTCTTTGTCTTGTTTGTTTTCACAAATAAATTGCTGAATCAAGCGAATTAATTCTACATTAAGTATCTTAAGTACTAGATACCTACCAATGAACAACCATCGGGTTTTTGTAAGGCAGGAAAATCTTTGAAATATTGTTCGACTGAATAGTCATCAGACTCTCTTAATGCTTTAAGACGTTTTTGTAAAGTTCCTTTCCATTTTGCTAGAACTAATGTCCAAGGATCTGAGCTGCTCTTGAGCCACTCTATATCGTCATCTTCGTTGCTGGAATTTGCAGTATTCACTAATAGTGGTAGTGGTTGTGGTGATATTCTGACAGCTTCATCAGTAGTTTGTAGTTTCTTCGGTTTAATGTCTAGTACACCCTGTTTTTGATATTTCCTTCTCAAGTTTAGTAATTGACTGATCAATTTGCCTCTGGCTTGGTATGTCACACCTTGCGCAGTAACGCATGGTGGAATATAGTACGTCGTAATCCTCTCATTTGGAAAAATATCCTTTATTTGTTTACTCCACTTGTGATATATTTCTTTAGTGATATTAGAATTTTTGTGTTCTTTTAATATTTGTTTGCAAATAGTGGCAGCTAGGAGATTTCTGGAATGTTCATTATCTAACGATGTCCCAACAAACTTTACGAGACCAGATGTCTCAAAATCTTCTTTAAGTAATTGCAGTAAAGTCTGTAAAAAAAAACAAAACAGAACCATTCATTAATTACAATAATTATACAGTATATAGGCGACTAAACTCTGCACAGAATAACAAAGAAAAAGTGCGAGTTGGACTTGCACACTGAGGGTTCCGTACAAAAAAACCCACATGTGGTTTCTATGTAACACTAGGTATGCCCCGCGACCTTTATCCGCGATTATTATGAAAATTTTACTTCCCTTTGTATTGGATTTTGTTAACAATTTTGAGGGTTTTATTTTTTGCACAGAATGCTAATCCTATTTGTCAAAATAAAACTAGCTTAAGTTACTCCTTATAAAATCAGCTATCTGCCAGTAAAAGTCAGACAGTCAGAGAGACATAAATAAAAAATAAAAAACATTTTAATATATATTTAAGTACCGCATATACTTTCATCTGCATTCAGTAAAAACCTATTATTTTGAAATTACAAACAGACACTTCATTTTTTTATAGATCAAGGAAGCCATGTGCCATGTTCACTCAACTGAACAATTTTTTTTCTTTATCTTATTTCTTTATTTTAATTAGTAATTGATGTTATAGCAGCCATAGACACAATCTGTGAAAATTTCAAGTGTCTACCTATATGATTCAAAAGATACAGCCCTATGACAGCCAAAGACAGCGGAGCCTTAGCAATACCCAAAAGGTGGGTACAGAACACCAAAAACTAAAAAAAAAACTTTAAGTCTATGTACTATATGCTTACGTTATTTTCAGTGACATAGAAACAATGTGTAGTTGAAGTGTTGTGTTGTTGTGTGGTGGAAGTTGTGTCAAGGCTGGGCTCTTGTTTCTAATTGCTCTGCCACTGACACATTACTTGTTTCTATTTTTTCTTCAGCATTAAGATCTTGAACTACAATGTCCTGAAACAGATTAAAGATTAAATATAAGTAACTAACACCAAAATTGTAACTAACTTTTATTGCATGCAAGGATTGGCCAGGATCTTCCCTACAGAAGAATGCCAAAGTTGCAGTGAACCTTAGCATCTAATAAAATGTAAAAAACGAACCATCAAAATTTGTATAACCTACATTGATTAATTATTTTGAATTTTGGATTTAGTAATAAAATTAAATTGTTCAATTTTAGTCAGTAACCCGTCCTATGCCAGTGGCAGTGGTTAGTTAGGAAACAATAGAAAATCTAGTCTGGTCCAGATGTGTGCACTACCAAACGAGAGGTTAATCCAAAAACTAAATGCCTATCATATGTAGATACGGTAGACAACTACGTTGATGTACTTCATGCATAGTACTTCATATTCAATTTCAACTTGTTCAAGACACCTCACTAAGATGACATAATTTGTAAACACTAGCCTGAAATACCTAGTTAGAATTTTTTATGTTAGTTAAATACCTAGGTAGTACTTTATTAAATACATTTTTCTATAGATTTAATAAACTGCACTACATACTACGCTGATATACTTATTTCCTTAAGAAACGGTGCCTAGTTAACTTGACCCAGTTGTACCTACCTATCTACCTGATTCCTGTAAGTAACTACCCAGATACTTACACTTAAAGATATATTATCAATACTGCTCAAGTCTCCTGGAAGACATAGAATACTCGTATTGTATATAGAGGCTTTGAAATCCGAATTCCACATTTTCCAGCTCCGTAGAAATAGGGATCTAGGCCCTACTAGAGGAATCAGCTCTTTGATATCATCATGGGTAAGTGCAGAAAGCGCCTGCATATTAATTTCATTTTCTGCAAAATAATTGTTGATGAATATTTGATGTGAAACAAACTTAATATTATTATCTTTGCCAAAAAGGCTAAGTAGGTACTTACTGATAAAAGTGGTACGTAGTTCGGGCAGCCCCCATGCCTGGAGAAGGTCGCACACTTCTTCCATCACGAACAGGTGTATAACCATTATAGGGCACTTCACTTCACAGTAGGTTCACTGAGTTCCAGGTTAGGTGGAACTTGGCGTAAGGGAGTAGAGGTAAGTTACGCGCAGCAATGTCAAAACTCATAGCTCACAGCACAGTTCACTCAGTCCCAGGTTAGATTCACTAAGTTACAGCCGTTATAGGTTAGGTGGAACTTGGCGCCGGGGAATAAGTTAAACGCAGCACGGTCACACACAGTCGAGTTCCAGGTTAGGTTCGACTTGGCGCGAACTTGGGAAGTCACCCGGAGCGGCCGAAGCACGGACGAATTAAATTAAATTTTAAGTTATTGCGCGGTTACAAACAATAAAACAGATTTTGTTTGTTTTATTGGATGTAACCGCGCAATAACTTAAAATTAAATTAAATTAATTTACTCCGCACCAAAAGCGTGCCTTTCTGGACTCCCAAACGAACGAAATGAACGAGTCTCGACTTGGTTTGAACAATCATACAAGAGTACAATTCGTATTTAAAAAGTGTCATTAATAAATTAAATAAAAAGTTGCTTGTTTTATATATTTTGGGTTTTAGTATTAAATATTCTGTGGTTATACAAACAATAATTTCCTCATTATAAAAACAATAAATAAATTATTATAGAACCTAACATGCAACTTGATTGAATCTGTGATGTGCCATGTTTAAAATATCGAGAAGAGTTGATCATTTTAACTTTATTGCAAGAATAATTAATGAATAATCTCTTTTAATAAGTTTTTGATTGCTTCATTCATTTTTTTTCCTATCAAGCAAAATGTCAAGCTTGATTGGCTCGATTTTTTTCAGTGTACCTAAGCGGCCGATGGCGATGAGAGACCATTTTTTTTTTGTTCTCGGGGTGGAAATCCTCATGGATGTCAGACTCTTACTGACTAAAACCACCCCGGTGTTCCTTCAACTACCTTACGCCGGGGGCACGGGAGTCACTCACGCATTCGTCCGCACCCCCGGCAGGTATTGGCCCGCCAGAAAAAAGGCGGGCCCCGTCACCCTATGCGGCCGTCATGTACGGCCGCAATTCCACTTGAGAGGCGCGCGCGGAACACGTCGCGCCACCGTCTCGGGCCTGTTTCCGTTCGGGCGACGGACGCCCCAAGTCCGCCGCCCGCAGGCCGCACCCTATGGTGGCCGGAGATCGTTGGCCGCCCTACGGCGCCCGGTGCGTCTGCTGCGGATGGGGAGAGAGGACACCGCCTCCCTCTCCCTTTCCGCCGCTTCCTTGGCGTCCATCACCTCCTCGCAGAAGGAGGCGACGGCGTTCCAAGCGCTCTCGCTGCCGACCATGGCCTCAACCACGGCCGGGAGCGAGAGGCCACCCGCAGCACCGATCGCCGCGACGAGGTATGGCGATGGGAGACCATGGCCTATGTTCTCGCAACGCAACATATGTCCACCCAGCAATACGACTCGTCCATTGGATTATTTCATACACGACAAATGTCTTAACTAGTTACCTGTTTGATGACATCTAAAACCAATGGTATAGTATTGTTCAATGCACGGGGCGCTTGGATGTATCTAAAATGATCGGTCACCCATCCATAGACAGGTGTTGCCACAGTCAAAGACTTTGGGAGAGGTCATACCCTGTTTCGCTCATTTTTGTAAGTTTTTAGAGGTAGTCATTACCCCTAACTGCCCCCCCCTCGGACCGCCACTGTCCTTAGACAGATTCCGATTAACACAGTTTAACCTTAGATCGATCAATAAATCCGACCTTGCGTCCCTCAGAACTGCGAGATGATAAATTATGTAAATTGGTTCACATTGGCCGTCCATTGTGTAAACGCAGTAGAAGCAATTGAAAAGATTGGGTGTTAAATATGCAAATATAACAAAAAGGAAAGGTAGGAAATTCATTAGGGCGTTTTGTGAACGCGGAGGGTCGTTGTGAAGGAAATATTCTGTTTTTACCTTAATTCTTTGGCGAAGTTTGGTACAAGTGATAAGCGAAGACCAATCATTAATTTAAGGATAATATATCCTATTCCTACTAATATTATATTATAAATGCGAAAATTTGTGAGGATGGACGTATATGTATTGAAATTTGTTATTCTTTCACGCAAAAAATATTGAACGGATTTTGATGAAACTTTACAGTAATATAGCATACTAGCTTCCACCCGCATTTTTGGGATAAAAAAAGCCTATGTGTTATTCTGATGTATAAGCTAAAGTACTGTAAAGTTTCATCAAAATTCGTTCAGTAATTTTTGGGTGAAAGAGTAAGAAACATCCATACATACATCCATATTTCCATCCTCACAAACTATCTCATTTACAATATTAAGTAGGAATTGGTAGGATATATCAGAATATTACATAGGCTACTTTTTATTCGAAAAACGCGGGCAAAGCCGCGGGCGGAAGTAATAAATAAAATTTTGGGTGGATTCAGTTGCCCTAGTACCTATACAAAATAATATTATCGTGAGAATAATTGTACTACTAATTACTGTAGATTTAGTTCACTAATTTCATCTGTTGAGTTTATTATGATTATGAATTTACCAACTTTGTGCAAGGAATAGATAGCTGGCTATCCGAGAGTAATAGAGTCAAAAAGATTGATAGAACTTGTCCTACAGACAACAATCAATCCCTGCGATGACGTCATAGACCGCGGGAGTAAGCGCTAAAAATGAGAGGTTTAGTCATCAAATTCACGAAAAAAAATTAGTGGTATTAGTTATTACTTTGACCCACCACATTTTTTTTTTAATTTTAAAATCCTCTTTCTCCTATCACTTACACCACACACTCAATTCAGACTCGCCCTCATAAGATCCACAAATTGCCACATCAATCTCCTTCATTGTCTTATTGTAAGCGTGTTAACAGTTACTTCTTTTTTATTCCTTTTGATTTGGCGATTGCTTCTGTCAGCTTTAATTTGTTAAGGTTTAATGCTAACATAGGTGAAATATGATTGAGTTGGAGTTTGTAAGAAAACGGGTTTTTACAAGCTTTTATTTAACTTTGTGTGTATGAGGCGAAATCTTGCAACTTTTTAGACCATTCAAATTTTCACTTCGATGACAATGCAATAATATAGTACCATGGAGGTGGTCTCATGATGGAGCCGGGAGGTGGCTATATATAACTTCTCAACTTCTTAACATAACTTCGTCGTGATTGGGCTCGTTGGATTTGTCTTGCCAAGGGCTATAGACCTAGATGATGTCCATTGTCTCATGATGGAGCTGGGAAGTGGTCATTTTAGAAACTTGTTTTGAAAAATGTTTTTCAACTTAAAACTTGTCGGTACATCATCCGTAAACGTTGTCGCTTTTTTGTTCAAGTGCCTTTATCTAAAATTTCTTTAGCTAAGATTTAAACAAAGGGAAATGATAAGATGGATACACAATGAACAAACTGACAAAATAATTCTAGTACCTACGTATTTCCTCCCTTTTAGTTTGCTTGAAATTCAAATATTTGTTCTGTTTTGTTACTCTCAAGGGTTTTGGGGAACGTTTCAGTTTGAGGTGATAAAATGTGGAATTGGGGTACTAGGGAACCATGATATTGTAATGGTTTGCTCTGGTGAGACATATTTTCTAAATATATTGAAAGTTTTGAAAAAAAAATTGTTACTTATGCCTTAAAAGTCTTACGATACCGATTTTTATAACGTCTCACTGTAATTAAAGGCATATGAGATAATTTATTAATTCTAAGTTAATGGGAAGTAGGTAGGTCCCTATAAAGGACACGGCGGACGCCCATAGAACGCTGGGCTTCAGATTGTGTATGTCGATACCGATATGAAATTAGTTTGGTGTGATCGAGTATTTCAAGAGTATTTAAATTCATTTTTTATTTGTTTTTGTACGTAATTGGATTAAAGAGAAATCTTCGTATTTGTGACAGTGAGGTTAAGTATGGTGTGAATGATCCAATGAAGTACAGCCCGACTAATGAGTTCTCAATTCAAAGGTTTTAGTTGCTGTCGACATGATATTCTATGGAGGCACGCGCCAGCCAGCATGCACCCGTTTTTGTTTTATTGGTTTTTTCAAAATGTCAACGGCATAATTATTTTATTTCTTATTTATTTCGATTTTTGATTCCAATTCTTAATCTCTAAGATAAATTAGGCAAAGAACAATTAAAATATATTTTTATTTTTGGTTAAGCTTTTATTACTGTACCATATCAAGCCCAAAACTGCCGACGTCCTTTTGATGAGTAAGTTTCCAAGCGTCAAATTAAGTGACATAAATGGCTGTATCTTTTGATTGCATTAATTTAGAAGCTTGAATTTTTCACACCTCCAAAAAACCGTATATATTAATATTTGATATTAATTATAACTTGATACCTCCACGCGTTTCTGAGAAAAAGGGTTAAGAGATGGGCAAACAATAAAATGAACTTATATAGATTCCATTTTTTTCTTTTGATTTACGGAACCCCAAAATAACACGAAAATCTTCTTCAACATAATGTTATTCTTTTGTTTTCTGTCTAGACTGTATCCATATTTTCCGAGACAGTATTATCATACTACAAAAGAAATCCTCGTTCCTTTATTTTCAGCCATCTTGAATTTTCAGCGTGAAAATCTGAGAACCACAGATTTAAATTAGGCTACATACCGCATGTTCACTAAATACCTAGTATGAAAACGAGCATGCCATTTTTTAACCGACTTCAAAAAAGGAAGTTCTGTATTCGTCCCGTATGTATGTATGTATGTAAGTATGTATGTATGTATGTATGTTTGTATGTTTGTATGTGCGCGATTTTCTCAAAAACTACTGTTTCGATTTTGATGGGGTTTTCACTAACGTAATCTACATACTTTCAGAAAAGTTTTAGTATATAATACATTATGTAATCATTCCTATGTACAAAGTTATAGGCATAAATGTACACACTCCGTAGAAGATTTACTGTTGAACGAATTCGTGAAAGTAATCTAACACGGGATAAAGAACTAAAAAGGGAAAAATAAAAAACTTTTTTAACAAAAAATAACCGACTTCAAAAATCCACTACAAAGAAAATAATTATTTTGGTTTCGGAAGTCGGTGGCAAAAAAAAGCAAACAAAAACCAAAGCCACCGACTTCCGATACCAAAATTATTATTTTCTTTGTAGTGGATTTTTGAAGTCGGTTATTTTTTGTTAAAAACGTTTTTTTTCCTACCTACTATGCTGTCGCGCGAATCATTTAAAGGCCTTGGGAAAAACCTCGAATCATAGAAACAAGGAGATATACCATCATAGCAAATTAGTAGGTACGGGAACAACTGTCGCCACTTTTAGTACATTTTTCAACACAATTACAAGCGCCCTTCGTGAATATAAAGATCTCCCACACAAAAAAATCCGCACACCCTCAATCTAACACTGTTAATCGTCATTCAACACTAGCACTAAACTAAAACACTGTATTTATATCATCGATCGTGTTCGGTTCATCGCCAGCGTGTACTTTTGTACTACGCCCAATGTGGGCAAATTAAAGCATCAAGCTCAATAACGCCTTGGCACATCTCCCTAGTTTCTATGATCTGAGGGCAAAACCCTATAAGAGTTTTTACAGTTATTATTGGTACAGTTTGGCATTTGTATTCAACGACACTATTTGTCAAGTTGAAATTCAAGTAGGAACGCGGCAAATAGGTGCATTGCATAAACTTTTCGGGCACGTTGGGACGGACGATTTGTGGTATCTAGTCTACTCTAAATCTTTGTATTCCAAACTTGTGTATGTTATGTTTCAGATTTATTGTTCTCAACAATAAATCTCAAACATAACATACACAAGTGAGCAAGACAACACATCGTAAACAAATCTTGTGAAAAGGCTTGGGAATACAAATCCGACAGGTTTTTTATACCACTGTAAGCAGATTTGTTACGAAAAAATATACAGAGCTATGACGTAAACCTTTTTTAAACGGCTACTTACAGAAATGGAGGAGGTTCTCAATTCGTTTTCTTTGTATGTATACTATACGATTATGAACCGATTTTAATGATTATTTATTTTATTTTATTTGGTAGAAAAAACTTGAGCAGTGGTCTCATATAAATTTTATTAATTTTGGTTGAGCAATTTTTTAACCAGATTAAATAAACTGTATTTCATTTACTTTGCATATTTTGATGATGTATTATCAAAATTAACACAGCAAAAAGTGTGTAATTAGGTTAACAGTAATGAATTCACGCTATCGTAATTGTGTGTTTATGTAACACAAAATAGACAAATAAAAAACCGGGCAAAAGCGTGTCGAACCACGCACAGTCTAGGGTTCCGTAGCAAGAAGTATTTCAGTCTTCCGACCGCAAATATAAGTTTTTATTATATTTCATAATATCATTATGAAATACAAAGTTAATTTTGCGGTTGTCAAAACTCAAAACTGAAAATAGTGAATATTACAAAAAGTTATTAACGCATCTTGTTCAAACCAATTTTAATCGAGAGTATTTATTGGATGCCGCAAGCTTTAATTTTTTCAGATTTTTTGATACAGTGGTTGGAAAATTACAGGGGGGGGGACATTGTTACCGACTTTGGGAGCTCCTAGTTCACTAAATATGCACTTAAACAAAAAAGTTATTTAAGAACCTTTATGTTATTTTCAAAGACCTATCCAATGATACCCCACATGATGGGGTGCGTGAAAATATTTATTTTCATCCCCCAGTTTCATGTATGGGAGCCCCCCCTAATTATTTTATTTTTCATAATTTTATTACAGGCCTTTATGGTGGCTCATAGAAGATATCTACTTGCGAAGTTTCATACAAATTGGTTATGAACTGAGGATTTGACGAGGGTGTGACAGACGGACAGACGGACAGGACGAAACTATAAGGGTTCCTAGTTTTACATCGGAACCCTAAAAACAACTTCGGAACCTATCAAACTTTTATTTTTGATTTGGTTTGATTTAGCATGGACTTCCGAAACTGTTACAGAAATAACATTATTGTGATCTTTTTTAAAAGCGAATTCAGCTTTTTTTATGAAAATTGTCAACCGTCTGTTACGTATGATGTGATATGTTGAGAACCATAGCAAGAAAGTTATGCTGTCTTATATAAATGTGACTGTAATTATTATACCTGTATCCATACAATTCGAATCATAACGCAGCAAAGCGTTTTTGGACAAACCTTTTCACGAGCTCAACTGGGGTTTTAAAAATATAAAAATCTCGTATCCACCAATCATTCTTGGCAATGCATCTGCCCTCACTATCTTGAAAATTTTCTGCGGATTTCTGCATGAAATAAATGAGGTGTCCTGTCCAACGTTCCGAGCGGTATCATAAGGTACGTGAGGTCACAGAAAATCCAATATGGCCGACTCTGGAAGACATTTTACTTGGAAAAGTGAAATATTATAAACGATACACAGATCCGGTTGGCTTAAGCGGGATCTTGAATGAAATCTCTGGGAGCGTCATTAGAATCAGACTTATATAATATAATAATAATAATAATATGAGCCCTGTTTATAAACTGTCCCACTGCTGGGCACGGGCCTCCTCTCAGAATGAGAGGGGATAGGTCATAGTCCACCACGCTGGCCAAGTGCAGGTTGGCAGACTTCACACATCTTCAAGAACATTGTGGAGAACTCTTAGGCATGCAGGTTTCCTCACGATGTTTTCCTTCACCGTTAAAGCATGTGATTTTTTTTCCGGGTTGCTTCTGAGAATTTTCTTTCGAAGAACTTCCTCAAGAGGGAAATTCCACTTTGACCGACCCTGGAATCGAACCCAGGACTCAGCAGTGGCGCTTTCGATCACTAGACCAACGATGCAGGTTGGTCCAGGGGGCAATTTTCTTAGGATACAGTCTTATACGCAGCGCTGCCGTAGTGGTGAAACTACAGTTTGGTATTTACTAAGCTGCGAATAGCTGAACTAGCGTAACTAGAACTACTTAACGGCGGACATATTGACGACCACGATTAATTAATTTAAAAACTTTTCATACACTCTGGCTACTTTCGTAATATTTTACCGAAAATTTGGTTATTTTTTTTTACGAATCAGTTATCCCTCTATCTGTCGCATTTGAAAAATCCGCCTCATTCAGGTCGAAATCAATTGTGTCTGTCAAGTGCGACAGATGAACGATTATGGATCTCATAGGGAAAGTTGTTCAGTATGACGGGTAGAATCACCCCTTTAAAGGCAAGTGACTAAATCAACAGCCTGTATAAATCATTTAATCATTTAATCATTTATTGAACCATTGGTATGTACATCATTAAGTTCTTTACGGTGGTCCCCAAACTAGGCGAGGCCTGTATCTTGGGGACCAGAGTTGCGATGACATAGGTATAATTATAAAGAGAAAAATCAAATAACGTGTAATCTGCTAAAACCATATATTTTTAAGAAATGAATACTCCAAAAGTGAGTCCTTCAAAATGACCACGACTCAGTAAAAAGGGCGATCGCTTGGAAAAAAATATGCTAAAATTATTCGCGTGTCTACTCAACGCCTCATGAATGATGAGAGGGCCTGTTAAGAGGCTGGGGAGGATCAAAAGAGGGTTGGTAACGACTTCCTTATGATTTTACACGTCGGTGGATATAAGATTATGTTTGATGTACCTACTTAAATAGCTTGTAGTGTGAATAGATTATGGCTCTACCTGTAAGTTATGGCTTCAAAGAGGACGAGGGTATACAATTCAACTGGTACGCGATTTCTCCGCCTATTATGAACAGATTTTAATTATTGTTTTTTCATTTGATAGAAAAACTTGTCGGGTGATATAATATAAATTTTGTTAATTTTGGTTGAGTAGTTTTTTAACCAGCTTCAATAAACGGTCAGACAGAATCCTCTGTGAGAGGGAGTGGGCCGTAGTCCAACACGCGGGCCCAGTGCGGGTTGCTGGACTTCACATGTCTTTGAATTTTTGGTTTCAGGACATGCCGGTTTCCCCACGACGTTTTTAGAGCAGTGGTGATGAAATTGCACAAGGTGTGCGCTTGCCTACGACTTGTAAGTCCGGGCTACTACCACTGGATCACCACTGCTCTTGATAATTATAAGGCTAGTTTCAATAACCTTATCCATCAGCTCGTTTTCCTACTAGAGGTCGAATTTTGACATAAGTTATATAGAAGTAAGTAGCTGTTCTGCGCAGTTTCACTGCCATTGCTCGGCTCGTAAGGGTCATAGCGTGATGTTAAATAGCCTTTACTATTTATCATAAAGGAGATGTTTCATCCTGGAACGTATAGTAATATAAAGTATACGTACGCCACATAGAAAAATAGGAAAAAAATAGAGGATTTACATAAAAATATTATTAAATTCATTTGAAGAAGAGTACAATAAATTGTAAGAGAATTATTTGAGTTGAAGTTTTTCACTATGATATCCCTATTTTTAGGGCGGCCATGACAGTTGAGTTTGACAGTTTTGTTTTATGACGTGACGTTTGAGTCGTTTTGCGCACGCGTGGTGGATTGAATGTTGCCATTTTGACTGACATTGACTTATGTCAATGTCAGTTTTTTTTTGTAATTGTAATTAATTCTTTTCTTTGTCAAGAAGAGCAACACAACACAATTATGGTGGATCAACAATCGACAAATGAATTAAGTGACGTTTCACTTAATTCATTTGTCGATTGTTTCTATGATCTGAGAGTGAACCTATATCCATTTATATTCACATCACGAAGTGAGTAACTTGGTCAGTAGCACATTGTCGAGATTTGCATATTGCCTGATATACCTCAGCGGCGCGCACGTGAACGTATTTAAACTCATTTTTTCACCCCGTGTATGTTAAAAAGTGCAATTAATCGTAATACCTCTGATCATAGAAACAAGGGAAATGTGCCTAGGCGGTATTGAGCTTGACGCTTTGAGTTCAAAAACACAATTTTCATTGTAATTATGAATCTACTGCATTCATAATAAAAGTCAAAACTGCACAGACCTCTGATCCGTATTGACACAGTTTTCGTAATATTCAAAATGTCCTAAGTGCAGTATGCACGATATTACCCTCAGATCATAGAAACAAGGAGATATGCCATCATAGCAAATTAGTACGGGAACAACTGTCGCCACTTTAGTACATTTTTCAACACAATTACAAGCGCCCCTCGTGAATATAAAGATCTCCCACGCATTGAACATTCCACACACCCTTAATCTAACACTGTTAATCGTCACTCAACACTAGCACTAAACTAAAACACTGTATTTATATCATCGATCGTGTTCGGTTCGTCGCCAGCGTGTACATTTTATATACGGTCAATGTGACCGTATCAAAGCGTCAATTTTAGTAGCGCCTTGGCACATCTCCTTTGTTGCTATGATCTGAGATATTACCTATGTAGAAAACATTACTGTTTTGACGATTTCAAACGAATTATCGCCTGAGAGGGTCATGATTCGGTTGGTTCGACTGTACATACGTCAATCTCGCGTCTTTGTGTGCGTGCGGTTATCGCTCGTTGTATGGAGTTGGCCTTTTGTATCTACATATTTATTTAGTGGTAATACTATCGCTATACATAAAATGATAGAAGCCTACAAAGGTTTTTTTTTGTTTTTTTCTGTAATTAACTGTATGGTAATAAATTAATACGTTTTTATAATAGCTTGACCTGGCTATGAATAAAATTATAAAGAAAAGTAAAATGCCCGCCTATGTATGGAGCCCCATACCAAATTCAAAAGTCTTTGAAACCTAGTGTATTTGGTGGAGAATTCAATTCTCTTTCTGTATTGCTCACTATTTTTAGATGGAGTCCCGCAATTTGTATTTATTTGTAATTTACCTACTTAATATTTTGAGGTTAAGTTCGAGAAAATAACTAATTCGAAGTCTAGGTATAGTTAGTGTTTATGTCAGAAACCTGAGACACTTTATCATTATGAACTAAATTTGGTTGTGATACTTCGAGGCACAAATTGGTAAGGCCCCCTGGCATTGTTCTTTCTGCTAGATTTTCACCCCTTTTTCAATATCGTAAGAAACGTTGCTCTTGGTCTACTGAGCATGGGGTCTTGTGTTCGATACTTGGGTTGGGAAAAGTGTGGGTTTTCCCATTAGGAAATTCTTAGTAGCAGCCCCGAGTCTGGATTTTTGCCCGAATAATGGCAATAGGCTCGCCCTATTATATGGGACTTAAACATTACCGGTAAAATATGGTGTACTTACACTTCTGCCTAACCCTTTGGGGAATAGGCGTGATGTTATTACACATAAAAGAGATTTACAAAAATCAAATGACTCGAGCGGGATTTGACCCCGCGACCGCTGCCGAACTGGGGCCAGTGCTCTGAACGAACTGAGCTATCGGGTTCCTAGTCAGTTGGTTTAGAGCACTAGCCACGGTTCGACAGAATCGTGGGTTCAAATCCCGCTCGGGTCATTCGATTTTTGAAAATCTCATAAGTGTAATAACATAAGAGAATCATAAATTCACATAAAATATGTTAAACAAACCTAAGTACATTAACACAGTTTCTACACAATATTAAGTCAATATACATAAATACATTCACAATGTAACAAAAACCATTTGTACAAGACCTCTGGTAATGCTTTGTGTGTGATTCTTTAGTACAAATGACAATGTAATGCTATTAAGAAGGGGGTCATGTTATGTTGGCTGCGTTATTAGTATAATATGCTATTATTAAGGTTGTATGACACAAGTTAACTGGTAGTATGTTATATTAATAATGCATATACGGGAACTATTCCTTAAGGAAATTCATTATAGCAGCTTGGGTCTGGTTATTGGCAATGTTACTGGCAATGAGCTCGCCCCCTAAGACCCGGCAAAATGTATTTTTAGGGTTTCGTACCTCAAAAGGAAAAACGGAACCCTTATCTATAGGATCACTTTTTTATCCATCTGTCCGAAGACACATAACAGGTGGAGGCATCTGCTCATAGATGGCGCCACTAGAAGTATGTAATAGCACAATCTTACTCATAGATGACGCTATTGCATATTTCGGAACCCTCAGGGCTAGTGTTGCCCAAAATTTTGCAACAATCATTTTCGCAATATCAAGACCACCTAATTACAGCAAAACTAAGACCAAGACCAAGAATGAATGTACAATACTAAAACTAAGACCACGACTATGGGTATTGACGCAGAACCGAGACCAAAGACGGGGTTAGACTCGTCTCGGTCTTGCATTTGGGCAACACTACTCAGGGCGCGAGTCGTACTCGCACTTGTCCGGTTATTTTATACGACAATGGTGGCAAATAAATTACCGTAGTCTATAAAACGCTTGCAATATCGAATATCACACGTGCGACCTTTCAAAATGAGGATTCACTGTACCAACAGCTTAGGGGAGGTCCCCCCGTTATCAACACAGCGCATCCTCAGGAGCTCTGGCGACCTTCCTCACCACAGGAACACAACACTACCGAAGAATAGCGTTATTTGGCTGTGGTATTCTACAGGGTGGCAGGTTAGACAGTGGAAATATTTTAAGGGGTCTACTCATCATTATGAACAACTTTTACTATGGGACCAACCCTGAAATCGCGAAAAAAAAAATCAGCTGTTCCATACATTTTGTTGAGTTATTGGAACATAAATGTATGGATTTCAGTGTTGGTCCCTCAGATCATAGAAACAAGGAGATATGCCATCATAGCAAATTAGTACCGGAACAACTGATGCCACTTTTAGTACATTTTTCGACACAATTACGTGCATAATTAAGCACTCCTTGTGAATAAAAAGATCTCCCACGCATTAAACATTCCGCACACCCTCAATCTAACACTGTTAATCGTCATTCAACACTAGCACTAAACTAAAACACTGTACTTATACCATCGATCGTGTTCGGTTCGTCGCCAGCGCGTACGTTTTTAATATGAGCAATTTGCTCAAGATCAGGCATCAAGCTCGATAGCGCCTTGGCACATCTCCCTTGTTTCTATGATCTGAGGTTGGTCCCATAGTAAAAGTTGTTCATAATGATGAGTATAAATAACTCTTAAAATATTTCCACTGTCTAACCTGCCACCCTGTATAAGGTAGAGGTACTGCCCTAGTCGGGTTGCTTTAGATTTGAGTAAGATATTTCTCAGTATGTACTTTTCTTGCATATTTTCTCCACTTGCAATGAAAATATAAATAAACTTGCGAGGAAGGAAACATGTAATAAATCCATGCATTACGCTTTGAACAACACTTTTTATTTTCTTTTACGGCACCCGTTTCCTCATTTCCTGCCCTCATTTCTTTTAATTTTTAGGGTTCCGTACCAAAATGGTAAAAAAGGAACCCTTATGGTGCGACTTCGTCTGTCTGTCTGTCTCTCTGTCTGTCTGTCTGTCTGTCTGTCTGTCACATCTGCTTATTTCAGCAACTACTAATGCTATCGACTTGAAATTTGGAACAGTTATAAAGAATGCCAAACTTTATTGCAAATGAAAAAAGTCAATAAATATTTTTATTTTCATTGCAAAAGGGGCCGGAATGAAGGTCCGAAATTTTAAAGTGGGGTTATTAGGTCAAGTGGCATATCATATGAAAGGGCTTAAATAATCTGTACATCTATACTTATAATAAGAATGTAAATTCCGCGTGTCTGTACATTGCATTATATTTGCAAAAAAATAATAAGGGGGACTAAGAATGAGTAATGAAGTAAATTTCTATCATTTTTAGAATTAATGTCTGTCTGTTTGTCTGTCGGTTTGTCTGTCTGTTTGTCTGTGTGTTTGAACACGCATCAAATCAATACTCCTGAATTGATTTTGAGGAATTAGAAAGAAATGTATAGGCAGTACCTTGAGGTAACATTTAGTCTTTGTTTCATTGAAATCGGTCCACTATATCAAAAGTTATCACAAAAAGTCTACCATCAGAACTAACTTTGCTAACATGTGTATTAAGCCGGGTCCACACATGTATTTGTTCAATCCAATCACCGTACATCCGTATCGCCGACGCGTATCATATGTTAGGTAATTATTAATACTTTTAAATCATAAAACCACTGAATTCTATCATTAAAATATGATCATAAAACACAATCGTTTTGCAAATGACGTAAGATTGTCTAAATTGTTGTTGTCATTGTTGCAGCAGAGACCGATCATTAATCTATGCATTATTACTGTACTCTGTGATCTATGAATTGTTCTAAACAAGAAGTTTATAATAAAATATATTAAGTTTTTGGTGTAAATTAATGTAACCTCCTTGATTCCAAATTAAGAAAATAGTAACATCTCAGACCATATAGCCCTGGAAACGGTACCTATAGCAGTGTATCACCGGATAACATTTTCTATCACTTTTTGCAGGGGGCGAATTGAACACGTATACACTACGAAAATTTGACAATTTACGCACAGATACAGGCTTACAGATTGTACTTAAATAAAGCCATGTTGGTGCATAATTTATACTTACACTAGCTGTTCCTCGCGGTTTCAACCCTGTTGCTTGGCTCCTAAGGGTTGTAGCGTGATATGGAATAGCCTATACTATCCTTACTAATATTATAAATGTGAAAGTAACTCTGTCTGTCTGTCTGTCTGTCTGTCTGTGTGTTACACAATCACGCCTAAAATACTGAACCGATTCAAATGAAATTCGGTACAGAGATAGTCTGGAGCCTGAGAAAGGACATAGGCTACTTTTTATGCGAAAAAAGGGCTGTAAAGGGTAAAGAAATTTTTAAAGCTAGAAGCTTGAAACTTATTTTTGAGGTTTGGGGTGTAGGGTAGGTGTAGGGTAGATGTAGGCTAGGTGTAGGGTAGGCGTAAGGTAGGCGTAGGGTAGGCGTTGGGTAGGCGTAGGGTAGGCGTAGGGTAGGCGTAGGGTCGGGCACGCCGCAATAGCGGCGGTAAGGCCCGTGATGAGGGAGTGGCTCGGAAGACGGCATGGCGCCCTTAGCTTCCGGCTTACACAGGTGCTTTCTGGACACGGGTGCTTCGGAAGGTACCTGTGCCGTATAGGCCGGGAGCCGACGCCCGGTTGCCACCATTGCGGTGACTGCCCCGGCGACACGGCGCAGCACACACTGGAGGAGTGCCCAGCTTGGGCAGTGCAGCGCCGTGACCTCGTCGCGGCGGTCGGAGCTGCGGGTGGCCTCTCGCTCCCGGCCGTGGTTGAGGCCATGGTCGGCAGCGAGAGCGCTTGGAACGCCGTCGCCTCCTTCTGCGAGGAGGTGATGGATGCCAAGGAGGCGGCGGAAAGGGAGAGAGAGGCGGTGTCCTCTCTCCCCATCCGCAGCAGACGCACCGGGCGCCGTAGGGCGGCCAACGATCTCCGGCCACCATAGGGTGCGGCCTGCGGGCGGCGGACTTGGGGCGTCCGTCGCCCGAACGGAAACAGGCCCGAGACGGTGGCGCGACGTGTTCCGCGCGCGCCTCTCTAGAGGAATTGCGGCCGTGCATGACGGCCGCATAGGGTGATGGGGCCCGCCTTTCATTTGGCGGGCCAATACCTGCCGGGGGTGCGGACGAATGCGCAAGCGACTCCCGCGCCCCCGGCGTAAGGTAATTGGAGGAACACCGGGGTGGTTTTAGTCAGTAAGAGTCTGACAGACCCCTCCGCCCTCCCCAGGGCGGGGGACATCCATGAGGATTTCCACCTCGAAAAAAAAAAAAAAAAAAAAAAAAAAAAAAAAAAAGGGTAGGCGTAGGGTAGGCGTAAGGTAGGCGTAGGGTAGGCGTAGGGTAGGCGAAGGGTAGGCGTAGGGTAGGCGTAGGGTAGGCGTAGGGTAGGCGTAGGGTAGGTGTAGGGTAGATGTAGGGTAGGTTTAGGGTAGGTGTAGGGTAGGTGTAGGGTAGGCGTAGGGTAGGCGTAGGGTAGGCGTAGGGTAGCTTAGCTGGCGTAGGGTAACTTTACCCGTGCGAAGCCCGGGCGGGTCAGCTAGTTTCAAAATATATTTTTATTTTATTTTATGTCTCACAGTTTTCGACATGATGAAAAATGTCTGAAAAAATACCATTTCCCCCCTCCCTTATCTCCGAAGTTTGCGGGGCGAAAAATCTGAAATAATTAGAGCTGATAGAAATTGACTCAAATATGGCACCAAAAATAAAACGATGTTCCTAACTATTACAGTTTTTTCAAAATCATCGAAATTCGTTCACAAACAAACTTACTTATACGGTCCGGTTTTTTTCACTTTATACGTCCAAAAATGACACGGAACCCTCGGTGCGCGAGTACGACTCGCACTTGGCCGGTTTTTTTTAATAGCACTATACGTTTTTCCTTGAATTATAATTTATATGCGTCACTGTACCTATTTTTACTCTCTACTGGGATACTCATTTCTTTTTAGTAAGTTTTTGATAAATTGATATCGGAAAATCTGTACAACTGTTTTTATAGTAATTTTTAGGGTTCCGTACTGTTGTTGTCCGTCTGTCCAATTATGTCAAGACCGTTAACGGGTGGAGGCATCTGCTCATAGATGGCACCACTAGAAGTATGTAATAGCGGCATCTTGCTCATAAATGGCGCTATTGCATATTTCGGAACCCGCGTTTCTGCACACGATGCCGCCGCCGCGCCGCCGCCGCGCAGTGACTCTGTAGATACGAGTCGCGCGAAGCCCGCCACCACACCGCCGCCGCGACGCCGCCGCACGCGTTTCCTTTGTTTGATTCATTCCATTACCGGCCGAGTACGAACGTGCACGTCCTGTGGTAATGGAATGAATCGCGGAGGCGGCGCGGCGGCGGCTCGGCGGCGGGCTTCGCATGACTTGTATCCACAGAGTAACTACGCGGCGGCGGCATCGTGTGCAGAAACGCTCAGGGCGCGAGTCGTACTCACTTCGGTTTCTTTTTCGCTATAAATATTTCTTTTTTGTTTTAATATATTATTTAACAACCTCATGTACCTAGATAATATCACAGGACGACTTGGTAGGTCAAAGACTGGCTGGCTAAGATAGTCCAAAAGTTAGGTACCAATCTATTTTTATAATTATTAGTTGTGCCCCACGGTTTCACCCCGTTGCTCGGCTCCTAAGGGTCATAGCGAGATGTTAAATAGCCTATACTATTCCTCATGAATTTGACTATCATAGAAAAAAAAGATTATTCGAATCCAACCGATACTTCCAAAGATAAGCGCGTTTAAACCAACAAACAAACTCTTCAGCTTTTTATTATTAGTATAGATTTTAACAGAAACATAATAACTTGTATAGCCGCTATACTATTTGATGTGATAACCCCTCAGATCATAGAAACAAGGAGATGTGCCAAGGCGCTATCGAGCTTGATGCCTGATCTTGAGCAAATTGCTCATATTAAAAACGTACGCGTTGGCGACGAACCGAACACGATCGATGGTATAAATACAGTGTTTTAGTTTAGTGCTAGTGTTGAGTGACGATTAACAGTGTTAGATTGAGAGTGTGCGGAATGTTCAATGCGTGGGAGATCTTTTTATTCAAAAGGAGCGCTTAATTATGCGCGTAATTGAGTCGAAAAATGTACTAAAAGTGGCATCAGTTGTTCCCGTACTAATTTGCTATGATGGCATATCTCCTTGTTTCTATGATCTGAGGATAACCCCATCAGTACCTACCCTGTATGTACTTAATCACGGCGCGTCGTGGTACCTACCCGCATACGAAATCAAATCAGTCAAGCAAAACGAAATCATTCACGCTTGATTTCATTCAAATATATTTCATTGAATGTTCGAATAATATTTAACAGGTGTTCCTTCGCGTGGATTTCTAAATTATACAACGTTATTCTTATTTCACGAGGGGCTCGTGGCTAAATGACAGCCGCGCTGATCGATCGATCTGCGAGGTTAAGCTGCGCTTGCCGCGGTCAGTCCTTGGATGTGTGACCGTTCTTTACACATCGAGACCCCTCCATGCCTTGGAGAGCACGTTAAACAGTCGGTCCCAGTTGTCATAGGAATATCTTTGACAGTCGTTACGGGTAGTCAGGAGCCCAAAAGTCTGACAACTGGTCTAACATTCGAATACCAGTATTTCCCGATAATTGGGTTGTGGAGGTCAGATGGCAGTCGCTCCATGTAAAATATTGATATTCAGCCGCAACCAGTTAGACTGGAAGCCGACCCCAATCATGTTTGGGAAAAGGCTAGGCGGATGATGATGATGATTCTTATCTATCTCATGTGAAAGTTGAAAAGGGATGTTATACTCATCATTATGAACAACTTTTACTATTGAAACAACCCTGAAATCGCGTAAAAAAAAATGTTCTATACATTTTGTGTTCACTTCGATCGACAAAATGTATGAAACAGCAGTCTTTTTTCCGCGATTTCAGTGTTGCTCTCATGGTAAAAGTTGTTCATAATGATGAGTACAACCCCTTCTTAACTTTCACAACAACTAAGAATGATGTTGTTTATTAAAAATCAAGTGGAGAAATCTGTACAGCAGTTGCATTAATCGTAATATACCTATAAAAAAAATTGCTATAGGTAACTTGGTATTTGATTTTGTGAATAAAAATATCAAAAAAGTTAAAACCTTCATCAAAAAGATCACATTAATTATGTGTACAATAGTTCCGAAAGTCGAAACAAACCAAAACAATTCATTAAAGGCATTGACATCCGAAACTGTTTCGCACATAACATTATTGTGATCCTTTTGAAGGCAGTTATATTTTTTTTAAGGTTTTTTACAGATATGTTTTAATTTACAACAATTTAAAATACTTACCTACCTACCGTGCTAGTTGAAAAATACCCAATTTTTTTTCTCTAACGGTAAGTGTAGCTGCCTAAAATATTAAATTTGAAATCACCCTGTATTTATAATGTACAGTACAGATCGTTTTAAAGTTCCAGGGTTATTGACGTTAGTAGAATAAACTATGTCGGGATTAACACCATGTACCTGATTATTTTTGAGACTCCGATATTTCGAGTGAATAGTGAGTTTGCAGACAGTGGTACTAGTATCGAGCGTAATAAACGAAGTAGATGGAGGGTAGACCGCTTCGTCTGCCAATAATATCTACCCGCACGTAACAATCGACAGTTCTTCCGTGATCATGGCGCATGCAACTGCGCCGAAATATCGGAGTCTCAAAAATAAACAGGTACATGGTGTAAATCCCGACATAGTTTATTCTACTACAGTTAGACCATCCTTGACAACATTTTTACAACCGCTGTATGCTATAAACAAACTTGCAAAAGATATTATTTGGTTATAAAACGTTTGCGTCAATGTAGCTACGCAAACTTTATGATTTCTGAATAAATGATTAAGGTGCGTCTACCTTAGGCGATTCGCACACTGCCCCGCATCACGCAGCATAGCGCGGGGGTGCGTGATGTTCCGTTGTTTGCAAGTACCTGTATTTGTATAGAAATCACGCATGGTGCAACACACTGAAAACGCATTCACGCGCGGGATTTTTGTTCCGTCGCCACGCACCCTGCAGCGTAGTGCGGGACAGTGTGTGATTCGCTTTAAAGGTACTTTTGAATAGTCAAGGAGTCAGTTAGTCAGAAAGATGAAGCCAGATGCCCGTTCCAAAGCATAGTTTCCTATGGAGAAGAAAGGACAAGAAACTCCATGGTTACCCTTTTAATCAAGTCATTACACTATCATGGTAACATTGTTTTTATGTCAGAAATATGTGAAATTAATATAAAAGTCTAGAATAATAGTACCTACAACACCAAATATTAGCCATAGCAGTTTATAAATGACCAGTCCCAACAAACGGCGCCCGTTCACGAACATGACGCTGGAATCAGCGCTATTTGGCTCAACCCTCAGATCATAGAAACAAGGAGATATGCCATCATAGCAAATTAGTACTGGAACAACTGATGCCACTTTTAGTACATTTTTCGACACAATTACGCGCATAATTAAGCGCTCCTTGTGAATAAAAAGATCTCCCACGCATTAAACATTCCGCACACCCTCAATCTAACACTGTTAATCGTCACTCAACACTAGCACTTAACTAAAACACTGTATTTATACCATCGATCGTGTTCGGATCGTCGCCAGCGTGTACGTTTTTAATATGAGCAATTTGCTCAAAATCAGGCATCAAGCTCGATAGCGCCTTGGCATATCTCCCTTGTTTCTATGATCTGAGGCTCAACCATTTTACACAATGGATTTGTGTCAGGTACGAGAAATCTTGCAGTAGCAAGCTGTCTCTTGCATTTAAATCACCGTTTCTGAACATATCAGCGTGGACTTTAGTATCGCTTGGGAATTTCGAAAAGAACCTTTGTGCAAAATTTTTCTTTTTAGGTTCAAGGATTTAGGCTGGGCGTTGATGATTCAGTCAGTGAATGAGTCATGACCTCAGATCATAGAAACAAGGAGATATGCCATCATAGCAAATTAGTACGGGAACAACTGTCGCCACTTTTAGTACATTTTTCAACACAATTACAAGCGTCCCTCGTGAATATAAAGATCTCCCACACATTAAACATTCCGCACACCCTCAATCTAACACTGTTAATCGTCACTCAAGACTAGCACTAAACTAAAACACTGTATTTATATCATCGATCGTGTTCGGTTCGTCGCCAGCGTGTACATTTTATACAGGGTGGCGATTAGGTTATCACATTAAATGAAACCATGTATCCTAAATGGCGTTCTTAGTACATACACAATAAAAAAAATTGCCGGTTGCCGCTTTTACAGGTCAGTAAATGTACCAACTTGTATTAACAGTTGTACTATTTATTGGTACATTCTAAGAAGGGATAGGTAGAGATGCATACCTATTTGTATAGTACACCCATATTTCGCCAGCTATGTTTAAGGAATCTACGTTTTGGAACGGACAACTAGCTTCAACTAACGGACAAACTGACTGACAACTATTGCTTGACTATTCAAAAGTGCCTGTAAATGGTCTAATTGAAATAAATGTTTTGACTTTGACTTTGGACCATGTGATCAATTGTAGCTTAAACTACGGAAGAAGGTTTAATCTCGCGTCTTCGTTTGTTTTCTAAACATGAAACAATAGGAAACAATTGATGACAGGAGTTTAAACTCTCTTCCAAGCTACGCAAGCTCTTTTAAGCTACGATTGATTTTACGGCCTTATGTCCCATGCAATAAGGCACAAGATTATTGCTATTAGCCGGGCAAAAATCTTGGCTTTGAATAAATAAAAAAAAAACTCTTGCTTTATTCCAAAAAATGAAGATAATTATTATAAAAAATTAAGTTCAATCCTAATCAATTCCCTAAGGCATCAGTTCACTCACTCATTCAAAATCGAATGAGTTTTGGAAATTAACTGAATGGATTCGGTCATGTTTGAAATTAGAATCTCGTTTTCCATTCACTCCGATAACTTTGAAATGGCGGCCCTCGTATTTTATTTTATTGGTGACTCTGACTTGCTATGCCCGCGGCTCCGTCTGTGTGGAAATCGGAAAATAACACAATGTGTTGTTTGATTTTCTTCAAATAAACTTTACGGTCGCTTTTCACCCTTTAAGGATTGAATTTCGAAAAATTCTTCGTAAGCCCACCTTTTTATTCAAAGTCAAAGTCAAAGTCAAAAACATTTATTTCAATTAGACCATTTACAGGCACTTTTGAAATGTCAAACAATATTACAATAGTTGTCAGTCGGTTTGTCCGTTAGTTGAAGCTAGTTGTCCGTTCCAAAACGTAGATTCCTATTTGCGCACCGATATTAAATGTTTTCTGTATATAAATTATCTGTCTAGCAATGGGCTAATCACAATAATAAGATAGTACAGTACAGTGTGAATGTGTCCAAACAAATGTGTGGTGCGCGATATTGTTGTGCTAGCTATACTGAACCACAGATAATATATATAAGTACAGATGCCTCATCTCATACAAATAAATGTGACCGATTTAGCGCGGGCTATCTTCGGGCTAAACATTTTTCCGTGCTTAAAGCATGTTTCAAAATTTTTACAAATATTTTTCATGATGTATTTTTTCATGTTCTTAATTTTACACAAACTTCAATAACAAATCGATACATATAACGCCATATATTATGAGTTATTTCCACAAATGTTACTTTGTTCCTGATGAGACCCCGTGCCTATACTATACTATATGCTATTATATTATAGCGTAGACTGAAAGCAGCTTAACAAACAACGACAAACGTGAACTTATGTCATTTTTTGTTGATCAAAACCAAAGCAGACATTCTGTTAATATCTGAACTGGCAAATTAATACCAAAAAAATATACGCGAAAAAAAAATCAGCTGTTCCATACACTTATGTTCACATAACTCAACAAAATGTATGGAACAGCTGATTTTTTTTCGCGATTTTAGGGTTTGTCCCATAGTAAAAGCTGTTCATAATGATGAGTACAATGACCCCTTAAAATATTTCCACTGTCTAACCTGCCACCCTGTATATCATATGGATACAAAACGGATTAGCAGAATACCAATTTTAGTCAATTCAAAATCTAATCTCAGTTAAAGCCACATTAATTACGGGATTGCTTTCAGAGTGTAGACTGTAGACCTCTGCCTACCTATTAATAAATACAACGTGATGTTATGTTTTACTATCCGGTTATATACCCTTTCCCCCAAAACATGATCTAATCTTAGTCCTAAGCCTAAGGGCGTCCACAAAAGATAAGCGCACAGCTCATATCTAAATACAGCCTGACATCAAAAGGCTCGCTCATGTGTAAGTGACCTTATAAAAGTCAGTCCAACGTTCTAGAAAACTTATTATTGCCTGTGGTTTTGCTTGTAGAATTAATTATTTAAAATTAGGTGACTGGTTATACGAGTGACACATTGAAGAAGGCAGTTTGATTAACTACGGGACCAACCTTGAAATCACGAAAATAAAACCTGTTGTTCCATACATTTTTTCGAGCGATATAGATTTTTTTTAAAGAACAGTCGATTCTTTTTGGACTGATTATACCGAATGAAAAATAGGAGAAATCATGATTTCGTATTCCTCTGTTTTCTCCTCCATAACTTTATATTTTTGACATAAATAATATAACGTATTCGCGTTTGTTTGATGTCTGATAACGGCAGCAAATCTGAGCAATTTTAGTCATTTCAGAAGGCTCCTAGTTAATTATAATTTATGAATAAATTCGAAACATAGGTTAATGGTAGTGGTATGTATTGTATGGTATAAACATATTTGCTTTAGTACAATTATGAAGGAATAAAACAGAGGTTTACGTTTGTATAGACAAAACTCCGCCCGCATTTCCTTTTAAACCGTGTTCATTTACGAAATAAAACTCACTAAAAGAATTTAATTGAAAAACTTTGGAAGGAAGTTTTATGAACATTTTTGCAAATGTAAAGTAAGTCGACATTGTATTTCTTTCATTCTACATAGAAAAGTATTATGATTGCACTAACTTTTCTGTTGGTTTAAGAAAGAGAGAATATTATGAAGTTTAAAATGATAATAATTATACAATTGTTGTTCAGCTTCTAAGGGTCGTAGCGTGATGTTAAATAGCCTATACTATTTCTCATGAATCTGGCTATCATATACAACTAAAAGGTTTTAATATAAAAATAGTTGATGTGTGCTTAGGGGCTTGCCAAAAAGGTCCAGTTCAGTATAAATCTAGCCTGAAATACAGGTTTCACCTAGTTCAGGAAAATCTAAACTGTGCCTTATTTGAATTTGTAAGATATGTATGTTAAAATGTGACTTGTTTTTACTGAATAAACGTTTTATTATTATTTAAAAAATGCCTGACACTGGTTTTCAACTGGACCTAATTACGAGTTGGACATGACGGAAACCAGTTTGAACATAATACTTAATTATAGTTAGATACAAAACTAAAAATAGATATTGCTTAAAAGAAAAACTAAGAAATCCATTTGTCTGAGTCGGGGAATTAATTCAGGACCTCAAATTCAATCAATTTTTTACGTACTAAATAATTTCCGAATTTTATCCATAGCAAAAAATGTTCCAAGACTTCTTGGTATTTCTTGAAATGCTTTCTTTACGGCATTTTAATAAAATATTGTGACTGAGTGGACAATGACAAAAATATGAATGACGTATATGCGCGGAGCGGATAGCGGGGACACATTAAACAGGGAAGGTTTAAACAAAAAGTTTATCTCTCAACTAAGTGCTGCAGTGGAACCACCTAATTTGTTACTACATGTTGAATTATGGGCGTTACTAATCTCTTCGGATGAGGCGCTTCGTATAATTCAGTACCCCGATCATGAGTTTTTTTGACGTATAGTTTCGTTAATGTAAGCATATTTCTCTTCTCTCATCTTTCTCTGATTTGAGGTAATAACAAACAAGCTAGCGCCATCTATCGAGCTAAACTCGAAACTAAAGCAAGCCGCTTAGAAACAAAAGATAACATTTTTATTGAAATACTATCGAATAAAACATATAATTTCACGCCTATGTTCCCCTGAGGGATATGCAGAGACGTCATAATAGGAACACCCCATGTAATAGGGGGCGAGCCTATTGCCAATAACCGGGCACAAATCCTCCTGATTTTCTAATGGAAAAACCCTGAAAAACCCAATAACCCTGCTTGATCCGGGAATCGAACCCAGGACCTCGTGTTTGCGACCACTAGACCATCGAAACAGTCTTAAGATCTTAATCAACATCATCTATTTACTATATAAGTTAGACATTTCTTCGTAGATTACTGAGGAAGCTTGGTTTAGGTACTATCTGACAATCGATTGGTATTATTTTAGAAGCCGGTTATCTGTCTTTGTAGGTGTGGTGCGTTTGAACGGGCGAGTTGACTTGCTTGGTTACTAGCATGTTCACTTTCTTGTAGAAGGAAGCATTTGATATTATTTACAAAAAGTTTACAAATTCTAATTGTAGTGTAAAATACTTTAACAGTAACTCAAAGTAGACTACAATATATTTTTAGTTATAAGAAGTTTATGAATAAATGTTTTATGAAATTCAATAATAATTATGACTATTATGGTTCGTGATGGTTCATCACAGTTATTGCAAATTATATAAATTAATTGAATAAAACACGGGAAATAGCCTACAAGTCTATACTTTGTTCGCTAATAAACTTCAAACCCGATTTTGAACAGCTCCTGTGTAGAGTAGGTAGGTATAAAAAAAGTCATTTTTTGTGCACTCTCTTTTATCCCCATTTCTTTATGTTGTGCTGTCAAAAGGAGCTTTGATATTAATTTGCATGCTAAGAAAGTATTGGCAAAAGGTACTTAGTTTCAATTATTGCATAATCCAAATCTAGTTGAAAGTTCGTTAAGTTGCAAATTATTTGACGTAGAAAAATGTTGACATGAAACATTGTAGGAAAGATCTTTTAAAATTGAATAGAGCTCTTTTTGTCGTAAAACGTAAGGAGTTATTTAAGTAGCATATTTTTTTGTGTATTAAATCCAAGGTAGCAGAGCGGGTGGAAGTCAAGTAAGGTGGAAAGCATGAAATTTTCATTAGACACACAAAATAATATCCGAAATGTTGTATTACCCGATATTTTGCAAGGTAAAAATCTCTTTCTAACAACCAGGCAATTGCGTTTACTAAAGAAAATTAGTCAAGGAAACCTTGAAATAATTGCTTTTAAATACGCGTGTTGTAGTTTATGTCCATACCTTTCTTTATTTAGGGATTTTTTCTGTCATCAGACAATTGCAGGTTGCCTTGCCTCAGGTATCTATTAAAATCAGTTATGTGATGAGTAATTTACTGATTTAGTTTTTATGTTAAGCTAGCTGTGCCACGCGGTTTAATTCCCGTGGCTCAGCTCCTAATGGTTGTAACGTGATGTTAAAAAGTTTATTTATCTTATACTAAGGCCCGTATTCCAGAACTATACTCCTGCACCGATCTCTGCTTGAGCATAGATTTCAACCAATCAAATGGCTTTAAATCTATGCTCAAGCAGAGATCTGTGCGCGAGCATCGTTCTGTAAAACGGGCCTAAGTATTCGTCATGAATTTAGCTATCACATACAAAAGATTTTTTTCGAATCCGACTGGTAGTTCCAGAAATTAGCGTATTCAAGCAAACAAACTCTTTAGCTTTATTATTATAGTATAGACTAGCGCAAGAATATAAAAATCGTGATTATTGAAAGTTAAACTGGTTGATGTCGCGCACTGGCGCAAGTCCACTGGCTTGTTCAAACATGTTTTGGGTCGATGACGGCTCCGCAGCACCGCATCGCAATCCGCATAGGATGGGTGGGGTCACGAGACAAGCGATTTTTTTTGTTTGTTTGAAAATGATTTATTATACGCGTAATTTCTAGATTTTGTTTTTTTTTTATAGTTTCTTGTTTATTTTATGCCATATTTTACGAATTATTGACTTGGGGTAGTTAGTTATGTGTAATTTAGTTTGGTTAGATGCGACTTTGACTATTTTTTTAAGCTAGGTAGATATTTTGATTGTTTTTGTTTGCTATCTCCAAATAATAGAAGAGGCATCCATGCAAATCAAGTCTTCAAGGATTTTTATAATGTACCTACTTATATACAAAAAAAAATCTCGTCTGTTCACCAAATATTTAGAAAACAATTTTTCTAAACGCTGTCGCTTGTCAGTAGCGTCACACACTTCACAAAAACAGCTCATGTCATAGCCCAACATTGAAACCTTTCCTGTTTTTGCCCCCGTAATTTAGCGTGAACCATTCCTGTCGGGTTCGACTCCAGATTGACGTAAAAGGGTTTTTGCGCACCATTTTCAAAAAAAATGCCGTTGGCGCTGCAACCCTTTTTTGATTTACTAGTAAGTACCTATACTAAATTAATCTAAAGAATATTTTTGTAGTTTTCTGTAAATAAAAAATAGGGAAAGGGAAGTAGGGCACTGATGGGATATCACGCTCAAATCTAGAGCAGCCCGACTGGGAAGTACCTCCACCTTACAGAACACCACAGCCAAATAACGCTACTCTTCGGTAGTGTTGTGTTCCTGTGGTGAGTAAGGTCGCCAGAGCTCCTGAGGATGCGCTGAGTTGACAGCGACCCTGCTTGTTTCCTAAGCTGTCGGCACAGCGAATCCTCATTTTAAAGGGTCGTCAATGTTTCTATCACCGCTTCAGCTGAAGCAGTGATAGCCTAGTGGTTTAACCATGTGCCTCCCACGGCGAATGGTTCGAGTTCGATCCCGAGGCACGCACTGCTGACTTTTCGAAGTCATGTGCGTATTAGAAATTAATTATCACTTGCTTTAACGGTGAAGGAATACATGGTAAGGAAACCGGCATGTCCTAGAACCAAAACTTCGAAGACATGCGACGTCTACCAACCCGCACTGGGCCCGCGTGGTGGACTACGGCCCACTCCCTCTCACAGAGGAGGCCTGTGTCCCAGCAGTGGGAACATTATAGGCCGATTATTCTATGCTTAGGCTTATGCAATATTTCTATGTAGTAGTCTGCCCAGTGCCATAGCTTCAAAAGGTATTAGGTATGTGTCCTGACTCGTTAAAGAAAATAATTTGAAAACTGACGAAGGTTTTTATACCGTGACTGTATATTAAATTGGCCCAACCGTATTATATTATATATTCGTATAAAATATTTCTTATATATCAATATTTATAAAACACTGACACAGACGGGCTTGAACCCGCGTACCGTGGAGTCGCTTTAACCACTGAGCTAGCCGCATTGCAACCGTATCTGTTGAAATTTGAAATCTCTTGCCTCTTATGTTAAATTAAATTGCACCATACCACCACATATTCAATGCTTAAAACCACAATAAAGGACATTGGCAGTTTTGGGCTTGATATGGTACAGTTATAAAAGCTTCATCAAAAATAACAATATATTTTAATTGTTCTTTGCCTAATTTATCTTAGAGATTAAGAATTGAAATAAAAAATCGAAATAAATAAGAGATAAAATGATTATGCTGTTGACATTTTGAAAAAACCAATAAAACAAAAACGGGTGCATGCTGGCTGGCGCATGCCTCCACAGAATATCATGTCGACAGCAACTAAAACCTTTGAATTGAGAACTCATTAGTCGGTACTTCATTGGATCATTCACACCATACTTAACCTCACTGTCACAAATACGATAATTTCTCTTTAATCCAATTACGTACAAAAACAAATAAAAAATGAATTTATATACTCTTGAAATACTCGATCAAACCAAACTAATTTCATATCTGTACCGACATACACAATCTGAAGCCCAGCGTTCTATGGGCGTCTGCCGTGTCCTTTAAAGCAATCGTGTATAATTTAAAGCTATTTAAGGTACTAAAAAGCTTGGCAATGCACCAAAAATACTCGATACATCCTATTTGTACCGTAATATCAGTAGTATGTGGAAAATAAATAATTTATTGTGGTTTTGGTGGTTTCGTCAGGACTACAATAATGAAACCATTATAAATGACCTCTTTAGTGTAGAGCGGCTAGTACTAAGAAGAGGTCAAGCTGTATCTTTGGTTTAACCCACTGGAGTCAGATAAAATGTAGCTTAGAATTTAAGGTGGACTCCAAGCTACCAAACTATGGAGACCACATCAAAATCCGTTCAGTAATATTTGCTTAATACGCGCACAAACAGACGAAAATCCCAAAAAAATGTTTTTGGGCATGGTTACGTCCCAGTACCCTGTCCCGACTAGTGATGGGTTTCTGCCCGGGAAAAAACCCCGTTTCGAGTTTATGCCCGGGCATAAACCCATCTATATAGTTGGGTTTCTGCCGGGCCAATAAATCGTTTCGGGGTTTTTGCCCGGGCAGAAACCCATCACTAGTCCCGACTGTTTCTGGAATATCTTCAATGTACAGACACAGTTTTTACAGTTTTTTATTTAATAATATCATGAAGATATATTTGTATTGTTCGCGGGCTGATTAAATATATTTTTATAAGTAAAGAATAAATACATAAGAAATACGTTATAATATGTGCTTCCTATTATTACCACTATGACCTACATTTGGCCTAGATCTAGCCTAGAATAAAAACTACTTAGTACTTAACTAATTACAAAGAAAATGGACTCCGAACATCTTCCGGATTAAGTTCTAACTTTTGCAATAAGTGAAAATCCTTTCTATCTAGAATTTCAAACTTAAATCCAGTTTAAGCCAGTTTTTGGCTAAAACCCAGCGGTTAATGTGGCAATTACGTTTCCTTTTTCACTTGGGTATACGGATACCGGAATGACCGGGTAATCTGGATATTGCCAATTGTGTTGCTTTACACCATGAATGTGTTCTCTTGGGTTTATGATTGTGAGATTTGCGAATGTGTGTCCTCAGTTTTATAGGTACTGACGACTGACAGTGTGTAAGTATTAGACCAGAGGATAATAACAGGAAAGGAGTTGTTTCAGAAATGTATGGAGCCTGAGAGGGGTCTACGTACGCAATTAAGTATTATAGCTATACCTACATGATAGTAACCGGTTCCTAATGCTTATTTTCTATAATATTACTTCGTTCAATTGTAATTCATTCTTTTCTTTGTCAAAGAGAGCAATACAACACAAATATGGTGGATCAACAATCGACAAATGAATTAAGTGAAATGTCATTTTGACAACTGTTGTTATGTCAATGTCAGTCAAAATGGCAACATTCAATCCACCACGCGTGCGCACAGCGACTCAAACGTCACGTCATATAGCCGCCCTAAAAATAGTGATATCATAGTGAAAAACATTTTTTTCCTATTTTTCTATGTGGCGTACGTATACCAGTTCCAGGATGAAACATCTCCTTGGTTAAGTTAAGTTGCGCTTGCCGCGGTTAATCCTTAGTTAGGTGACCGTTCTTTACACATCGAGACCCCTCGGAGAGCACTTTAAATAGTCGGTCCCGGTTATCATAGGAATATCTTTGACAATCGTTACGGGTAGTCAGGAGCCCGAAGGTCTGACAACTGGTCTAACATTCTAATACCGGTATTACCCAATAATTAGGTTGTGGAGGTCAGATGGCAGTCGCTCCACGTAAATTATTGATAGTCAGCCGCAACTAGTTAGACTGGAAGCCGATGTCAATCGAGTTTGTTAAAAGGCTAGGCGGATGAGGCAAATGATGGTGGTATAAACCGCATTAAAATCCATTGTATAGTTTAGGAGAACTGAGCTAAGAGGATAAAAGAGTCATTGGCGCCGATTTTGTTGTTTATGAACTAAACTAATTTAGTCTTAATAAGTCTCTTTCTAATAAAAAAACATGAGAGAAGGATAGCCGATATTTAATCCTGTGAGAGAAGGATAGCAGATATTTAATTTAGCTATAATCGCAGAAGGTTATGACTATTTTCCCGTAAATGACAAGGGCGTAGACTAATTTGACAGTTCTAAATATTTTCTGTCCTTTTTCAATGATATTTGTAAGAAAGAGATATAGTGTGATTAAAATTAGTTTAGTGCGATGTTCAACAGAATCGGTACCATTTTCAAATTTTGTGGGTGTTACGAAACTTTATTTTGTCCGTTATCAAACTGTTGTAACAAAACTGTTGTAAATTGGACCAGAGTTACCAAATTTTAATTCTACAGTTTGGTTTACAAGTGGTTCGTGACCAAACAAAACAATACAATATTCAATGTGTATAAATGTAATACCATTGGTCCAATTTACAACAGTTTTGTTACAACTGTTTTGCTACGACAGTTTGATAACGGACAAAAAACAGTTTGGTAACACCCACAAAAGGACGTGGGCAGTTTTGGGCTTACTAAGATACAGTAATAGAAGCTTAACCAAAAATAAAAATAGGTTTATATTTTTTTTACCTAATTTATCTTAGAGATTAAGAACTGGAATCAAAAATCGAAATAAATAAGATATAAAATGATTATGCCGTTGAAATTTAAAAAAAACCAATAAAACAAAAACGGGTACGTGCTGGCTGGCGCGTGCCTCCACAGAATATCATGTCAACAGCAACTAAAACATTTGAATTGAGAACTCATTAGTCGTGCTGTACTTCATTGGATCATTCACACCATACTTTACAAATACGAAGATTTCTCTTTAACCCAATTACGTAAAAAAAAAAAATGAAATTTAATACTCTTGAAATACACGATCACACCTAACTAATTTCATATCTGTACCGACTTACACAATCTGAAGCCCAGCGTTCTATGGGCGTATGCCAGTGTCCATTGAAAATGACTGAAAAATTCCGGATGTGTCAGGTTAAGGAAACACGTATAGGTTATGTCATTTCAACACCTTTCTTTAGGCATTCCGCTTTTTCAGCAATTTAAACCGAATTACATGCACGCTGTATTTTATTACCATAACTCTGTTTTGGCACGTTCCCAAAATGTCCGGGCGAAGTGTTTAACAAATAAAATATTTGTGGTCTATTTGGACTTTATTCGTATGAGATATGGTTGAGAATTGGTTGATATTTGGATAGTTTGGAAGTGTGGTTAAGTTATTGTCCTTTATTATGGTTTTCAGTGGATTTTGGGCTTCAGTATTTAGTAATGATTGTTTTAAATATTTTTGTTAATATCCTAATCACAGTATATTATTATTATCGTGTTTTTTTTATTTATTTAATAATAGGTTTCTGTTTGACCACCATCTCGCCTGATGTTATGCCATGATGCGGTCTACAATAGGTCTAGCACGCTTGCCTAGAAGAAACCGATTCTCTCGCGACTTGAAGACACCCAGATTGTAACTGTCGGGGAACACCCACTCCGGCAGCGCAATCCATTGTTTAGCGGTTCTCATAAAGGTGGAATCAAGTCGGGTTTTTGGTATATCAACTACGAAACGATTTCGTGTCGATGTCGCATGCCACCGTATTATTATGGATCTTTGTTGTCCGAATAACGATATTTTGAATTTTGAATTTATACCGAACCCTTCTTTCACAGATTATAATGAAGACTCGTACCGTAGTTTTGGTGACAATTCTGGGATGTGGAGCGGTCGCCATCTTGTTCGCGGTGGCCGCCTACTTGTACATACGGCGTAGGAGGAAAAAGAGGGAAGATGAGGAAGATGGCACCAGCTGTGCGATCAGGTGAGTGTTTATTATGTAGTTATTTATTTATGGGAAGTAATTATATGGTATTTATTTTAAAGATTCTATCAGCAAGAAAAATCAGCATAATGTTTTTGTCAGCCGTAAAAATAAAACATCAGTAAAACTGAATCAAGGATTATTAGAAAATAATTATATATTTCGGCAAAATTATTATTTGGTCAGCAGAATTATTATTAGGTCAGCATAAATATTATTTAAACAGCAGAATTATTATTTGGTCAGCAGAATTATACAATCAGTTAGCATAAAAATAATATTAAGGTCCAAGAGTGAGTGAAGTGAGCTTGGGAACTTGCGGCACCCCGACACGGACAGGTTAGGTTCGAAGGATGTGCAAAGTTTTTTTTGTCCTCAGTTTCACCCTGAATATATTTTTTTTCTTAATTTTACTATATACCTTTATCTATGGCGGATCACAGAAGACATCATTCTGTGAAGTTTTTTAATTTGGATTTGGATAAGAACTGTAGATTTTACGAGGTTGTGACAAATGGACAGATGGACATGATGAAACTAGTTTTGCTTCAAAACCCAAGCTCTACTAGCTACTACATTTATATGTAAATAGAACGAAATACGAATAATCTAACTAAAACCGAACAAAACAAACAACAAAATACGTGTTACTGAGCCACAAATGGAAGTGCTAACCGATTTATATGTACTATCCAAAATATTGGATAGCGTAGTATTGGAAACTATCGCATTGGGTTGCCAAGGAATGCAGTGCCAAGCCACTTTGACCAAACTATTATCTACACAAAGCAATAAACGATTGAAGGTTATTGAATATGAACATTGAACACTTCATCTGTACAGGGTGTCCCACGGCTATACGACATGGAGGGAAAGAACTTTAAATATTCGAGATAGGAAGTTTTGCTTCATGATGATATCACTTTATTTTTAAAATGAAGTAATACTGCATAATTATTTTTTTTTAATTTGCTTGTTTCATCTGTGAATCGAACCGACCAAATGTGAAAAAACCGGACAAGTGCGAGTATGCCTCGCGCCCTAAGGGTTCCGAAATATGATCATAGATGGCGCTACTGCATACTTCCAATGGCGCCATCTATGTGCAGATAGTTCCACTTATGGTCCGTTATATATCCGTATAAGGGTTCCGTTTTTCCTTTTGAGGTACGGAACACTAAAAAAGAGCATCCTGTATTTTTATGATACCTATCGAAAGTGAGCATTAAGGCTTTCTAAGTAACATGATATCTCAAATGGATACCAGAGGTGGCCACCTCTGGTATCCATTTATTCGTCTATACGAATAGTCACATCGGAAAATCTTTTCATCGAATTCCTCTAATATTGCTTGAACATACGAAACATTTTTAAAAGGAAGATATCTACCTCGTATGCTCTACGGCAGGGGTTCCCAAAGTATGCGCTGCAGTGCCCTAGGACGCCTTGGGGAGTAAGAAGGGGCGTTGCAAGGCCCTTCTGTTGACATCCTAAACAAACTAAAAAATTCAAATTGCGCGCCTTATTAGTCTCATACACATTTTGACAAAGTCGCCGTGACAAAATATACCTGTAAGGGCCCGTGAATTAACAGGGTTTGGGAACCCCTGCTCAAGGGTATATTTTATACGGCTATCAAATATGGCGTCCAGCCAGCCTCATATTTTAGTTCGACGCGCGGTTCTTGCAGTATTTGAAATATTAAAAGTAGAAAATACCTAGTAAGCATAGATTGTATGATATTCTGCAGTGGACATTTAGTAGTAACTGCATCTTATAGAATACATACTACAGCCAATTAACGCTACTCTTCGGTAGTGTTGTGTTCCCGTGGTGAGTAAAGTCACCAGAACTCTTGAAGATGCCCTGTTCTACAGCGGACTAGTGTTGCCCAAATGCAAGACCGAGACGACTCTAACCCCGTCTTTGGTCTCGGTATTGCGTTAATACCGATAGCCGTGGTCTTGGTTTTAGTATAGCACATTCAGTCTTGGTCTTGGTTTTAGTCTTGCTGTAATTAGGTGGTCTTTGTCTTGCGAAAATGATTGATGCAAGACCGATTTTGGGCAACACTACAGCGGACCTGCTTGTCCCCTAAGCTATCGGAACAGCGTATCCTCATATCCTCATATTGGAAGCGTTTCATAGGCTATGGTGATCCCTTACCATCAGGCGAGCCGTATCCTTGTTTGCCACCATCGTGGTAACTAGTCGTTCGCCCCGAACTATGAACGCACCATGTACTCTTCTTACAACTCCCTATATCTCGCCAACCTCTTGGCCAATTTGACTTATATATGCGAACTTAAAAAAAAAAATTGTCTCATTAATTTTGTAACCAAATTTCACGACGTTCCAATCAACGATACTCGAGTTATTGTCGAACAAACATGAATATTTACATAATACATACAAACTTCGCTCGAAAATAACATAAGATGACCTTGAAGCCTTCCAAAGTTTTGTAACCACAATCCAGGCGCGGTCCCAGCCGACGATTTTGGGGGGGGGTCATACCGCAGCTGAAGACTTGAGGGGGGGGGGTCATACCGATTAATGTCGACGTGATATACCGATTACCGTGTTTGGCGCATTTTTGTACTATTTGGGGGGGTCATGACCCCCGTGACCCCCCCCCCCCTGGGACCGCGCCTGCCACAATCAAAGATATGCGGTAGCAAATGAACGCCAAAAACTATGTCGGACTCATTAATCAGCTTTCTTACTTTTGCGGCTTCTGCGCGAAATTTGATAAATAATTTAAGGCCCAACGCACAATGGTTTGGAATTGGTCAAACATAACTATAAGTATCCTATAAGAAGACTATGACCACTTCGAAATTTAAATTGTATCGCTTTCGAAAAATATGTTATTTTTATACAAAAACCCAAACGAAGCGCTTTGATTCCACTTTCACTGTCAAACAGTGGCATGCGCTGCCCGAGTGGGTGTTCCCCGATAGTTACAATCTGGGTGTCTTCAAGTCACGAGTGTATTGGTTTCTTTTAGGCAAGCGTGTTTCATCGTAGACCGCATCATCGCTGAACATCAGGCGAGATGGTGGTCAAACGGAAGCCTATTATTGAATAATAATAAAAAAAAAATATAGCACTTTGTCCGTGACTTCGTCCGCGTGACCCACAGGAACTGTACATTTTTTCTGGATAAAAAGTAGCCTTTAATACTCAAGGATAATGTAACGTTCTGTTAGTAAAAGAATTTTCAGAATCAGATTAGTAGTTCCAGAGATTACCCTCTACATATTACACAAACTCACAAAATTCGCTCTCTATCTTTGTAATATTGCTAAATGTATGTCTGTGATGTCTGCTATATCTAAATAAATAGGCCATTTTACGTCCATACTTTAGTCAATTGAGGATCAGTGTATGCCCCGCCTAAGTTATCAAACGTCAACTAATTTCCAACTCAGCTTTTTGGCAATAACTTGCTTTATTTCTTAGAAAACTTAACACTTAAAATATTAACTCAGGTGAAAGAGAAAGTTTGTTCATTTTCCAGTTATAAATTAAGCTACTTAACTGCTTATTTCCGCGGTTAGCTAAGAACTTAACAAATGTTAAGAAACTTGAAAATTCCATCGAAGTTTGCTTAGATAAAATAAGTTTTTAGTCTAAAAACCGGGGAAGAGCGAACCACGTACAGTGTAAGGTTTTGTAGCAAGAAATATTTCAATTTTCCGATCGCAAATATAAGTTTGTACTTCATAATAATATATAATTTTTATCAAATACAATGTAATTTTTGCGGTTGGTAAACTCGAAACTATAAATAGCGAATAATTCAAAAACATAATTGACGTATCTTCTTTAGACAAATTTTATTTCAAAGTGCTTATTAGGTGCAACAATTGGACATGATCATAAATAATTATTACGGTATTTTTTTTTAACGCGGCAGAATTCATTTAAAATTTTATTCTTTAAACGCAATTATGATACATTATTATAAAAATCAATCTAAATCTTTTACAAGTAAACAAATAAAACTTTATCACACACGTACCTACCCCATTTTATTACGCCTTTTCAAAAAAACTTTGCAAATCGGTCACCCCGTTTTGTTTTTCGGAATAAATATTCACAAAGTTTTTTAATTTAGCTCTAACATCTATGTTTAAGTTAAAGCAAGTTAGACTATTGTTTTGCCAAAAAGTACAGTAGATACTTTGTTTTCGTGAAAAACAAGTGAATGTGAATTGAAGGGTAATTACGAGTACGTAACTGATCCAATGAAGCCTGATCAAAGTGGTCAAGCAACTGATTAGACTGTCATGTCAGTTGTTTTTATTGGTTTACCGAAATAACATTGGCCAGTCATATCACTTAACATGAGGTTAAACCTCAGATCATAGAAACAAGGAGATGTGCCAAGGCGCTATCGAGCTTGATGCCTGATCTTGAGCAAATTGCTCATATTAAAAACGTACGCGCTGGCGACGAACCGAACACGATCGATGGTATAAATCTATAAATACAGTGTTTTAGTTTAGTGCTAGTGTTGAGTGAAGATTAACAGTGTTAGATTGAGGGTGTGCGGAATGTTCAATGCGTGGGAGATCTTTTTATTATTCATAAGGAGCGCTTAATTATGCGCGTAATTGTGTCGAAAAATGTACTAAAAGTGGCATCCGTTGTTCCCGTACTAATTTGCTATGATGGCATATCTCCTTGTTTCTATGATCTGAGGGTTAAACTGAGCAGGCTTAAGTTTTTTTTTTAATTTGGTGGGTACTAGGCTTGCGTTTAATCGCCATCTCGCCTGATGTTAAGCGATGATGCGGTCTACGACGGAGCACGCTTGCCTAGAAGAAACCGATTCACTCGTAACTTGAAGACACCCAGATTGTAACTGTCGGGGAACACTCACTCAGGCAGCGCATACCACTGTTTGGCAGTTTTCACAATGAAAGTGGAGTGAAAGTGTTTCGTTTGGGTTTTTGGTACCTACTTAATACTCGTATCAACCATGAACCAATTTGCGACACCACTACGCGTTTCTGAAAAAAGGACAGACAGACAATGAAGTGATCCTATAAGAGTTTCTTTTTTCCTTTTGAGGTAGGGAATTCTAAAAAATCGATAGAAACGTCTCATAGCTACCAAACAATAGTTCAAAGTTACATCACGTAACACTCAGGACATTGGCTATTCGATTTATCGTACTATTTGTTTGTGAGAAAATAAGTTGGGAAAAACATGTCTAGGATACCTAATAGTCAAGATTTTATTGGTATGAGTAGGTAGCAGCCCTGTGTCTTGGTTTGTGCCCAATTGACAGCAATATGCTTGCCCCTGATTACAGCGGGACGTAAACATTAATGCACGGAAAAAAAACAGTCAAATTAACCATTTTGCGAGGTTAAAATAGAGCGTGAAAAAAAAATAGTTTATTTTACTATTTTATCTGGACTGATGTTAAATTGTGACAATAATATTAAATATGTTATTTGTAAAGGCTTGTACACAAAACTGCGATGCGACGTCGCATCGCAAAAACCTACGAGCTCGCACGACGCATCGCTAGAACCTGCGAATCGATTCGCATCGCGCATTCTTGTGATGTTACTTTTTTTATAAGAATCGAAAAATATATTGCAAATCACAATTCTTCTTCATATACCATTGACAGCCCACTTAGTTATCAGACAGAAAACTTTTGCTATTCTGTTGTCGAACAAGCGTTGTTATCCAACGAAAACATCGTTAGGTCCAACGGTTTATTATTTTTTTGGGTTCCGTAGCAATTTTAAGAGATGAAAACTCGCTGTTTTATTTCTATTGAGATCGGAAATTGGATTTCTGCTGGTTTGTGTAAGATATTGCAATGAATGTTTTTTTCAAGACTAAAATTCTAATTCTGAAATGTAGATCTTAAATTGGCTCTCATGAACATTATTTTAAAGATTTCTTCTGGTTTCTATGTATTTCTATGAAATACTTTCCGTAGCTAGCGACACGTCGCTTTCATAGAATTACATAGAAACCAGTAGTGTCACGGTGGTGCGTCGCCTGCTGCTGCTGTCTGTCGTCGGGTACAAACTTGTACCTTTACATACCTACATAGCCATCGTGCCTCTTTGAAAAGATCGGTGGAAGTGAAACGTAGGTTATAATACGTTTTACGAACTATGTATGGTAGTATGGTAGTAGTCCCTTGTAATAAGCCACTATATTGCGATTTATCTGACAAATCTGCGAATTCCGGGTCGCTATTGAGAGTAAATTGACAGAAAAACCCAACACCTAACACTTTGTTCACCCTGAGAATCAAACACGGTACCTCACGATTACAGCATGCGCACTTGCAGCCAACAAGTACTCGGATTATAATATTGTTAAATTGTACCTGGCATAAACAGCAGTAATAAAAAAGAAATAATTGAAAAAAATAAAAAAAACACTTTCGCCAACCCTAAAAACATAACAATTTTTTTGGGCAGTGGTGTAAAAAATAATTTAACTTGACACATAAAATACAGTTACCAGAAAAATAAAATTCTACAACCGCGAAAGTAGTTTACCAGTGAAATGTATACAGGGTGTTGACATAATTCACAACTTCCGTTACAGGGTGTTAATTTTCACGATACTTACGTTACACACAAAAAATGTGCCGTGAATTTTATGAGTTTATTGGCTGAAATTACGACTGAATTTTATGAGGCAAAGCAGCGAACGGTACCAATTGGTCGTATATTTACACGCTACAGGGCTAATATACCTAAAATCTTGTACTAATAAACGTTAGAATCACTGGGAAAGAAAATTGGTAATTTATGCCACAGCGCTGTCTTGTCTTCAATTTCACATTGGTCTTAAATTTGAGCCAACGTTGGCTCAAACTTTAACATGTTTGATCCGAATGCTACTTTCTCATTATAAAACATGAAATTACGAAAAAAATCAGTTATGTTCACATAAATCGAAGGTCGCATAAGTCTTTGGTCCCCGGAATTAGGAAAACTCCGGATCTAAGGAGAAACGAAGAACATCTAAAAAAACATCGATTTTTTTTTGTGTGAAAATTTCTTGCGGCGATCGAAAGGGTTTGTAAGACTCTTACCTAGGTACTGACTAAAATCGCACGGTATTCCTCCAAATACCTTTGGCCGGGGGTGTCGCTCGCGCATTCATTCACCCTCATGACAAGCATTACCCCGTACGATGTTGGTAGGTGAACCCCGACACCCTCTACGGCTGCAGTTCTTCCTGAGAGATGCGTGCGGAACCCGGAGCGCCGCCGTCTCGAGCCTGTGTCTCAGTGTCTGGTTAGGCGACGGACTCCCCAAGTCCGTCGCCCGCAGGCCGCACTCTACGATGGCCTGAAATCGTTGGCCGCCCTACGACGCCCTGAACGTCTACTCCTGATGGGGAGAGAGGTCGCCTTTTTCTCCCTTTCCGCCGCCTCTTTGGCATCCATCACCACCTCGCAGAAGGAGGCGACGGCTTTCAAAGCTCTCTCGCTATCGACCATGGACAGAACCACAGCCGGGAGCGAGTACATTTTTAGGGTTCCATATCTCAAAAGGAAAAACGGAACCCTTATAAGATCACTTTGTTGTCCATCTATCATGACATGAGTGAAGCCATCTGCTCATAGATGGCGCCACTAGAAGTACGCAATAGCGCCATCTATGATCAATCAAGATATGATATATCTACTATGATGTAATAGCGGCATAGAATGGCGCTATTGCATATTTTGTAATTCTCAGGGCGCGAGTCGTACTCGCACTTGTCCGATATTTTACTGTTATTAGGGTCCATATTATACCATATCACACGGTTTGAATAATTACTTAAAGTACACACAATACGTATTATTTAAATAATGTATGAGGATATCAAGGTTAAGCCATAAATCAACCTAATATCCTACGCTTAAAATATTTATACGCTATGACAAATTGGCCTAAATATTTTACTCCACTTTGACAGTAAAACAACGATTTTATGTAAATCAACAGTAGTTCGTGGCCGAAATTATACCGTCGGCCGAAATTATACCTTTTACCCCTATCTTAGGTAGGTAATCAAGGTCGGTATTATTACCCTAGAAACTGTAGTTTGTAGATGCGATTTTTATCTTTTTGCAAGGAAAAGATGATAAATATCAAAGCTATGAGCTAGGTTCTTTTTTGAAATTGGTAGAAAAAGATACGCGGTGGTTCTATAAAAAAAAAAACTTTGGTCGAGTACTTTTTTTTTTACTTGTTTCAGTAAATAGTATCTAATAATTAACTCATTTCTTTGACGATGTATTCATTTTTAGCAAAAAGTGGTAAGTATGTAAGTTCGGTTAGTGGTAAAGGTTCCAAGCTATTGCACTCAATGATATATAAGGGCGAGACCCCATTAGTGCGTTGCACTGCGCTGCGTTGCGTCACTTCACAATACACTTCTCAGTTGCGTTGTCGTATGCATTGCGTCGACGAATCAACGGAGAAGTGTATTGTAAAATGACGCAACGTAGCGTAGTGCAACGCGCTAATGGGGCCTCCCCCTAATTGTGATTGCACTAATCGCGTGTGTTTTAGTCACTCAAATTAAAAGTGCCTAAAATCACAATAATTTTGTGTGAAATAGTTTTGGAAGTCGGTGCCAAATCACACCAAATCAAAAATCAAAAGCATCGATTTCCAAAACACGATTCACACAACATTATTGTGGTCTTTTTGAAGGCGGTTTAATCATTTTTTTGTAATCCCAAAACATCTTAACAAGATTTTTTATTTCCAAACCCCTGCACATAAAAACAAAATGTAGGTACTAACACAGTAAAAATATGTACACCAGAGGCTCTAGACAAGTTGCTTTTCTGTTAGCGTTCACGCCAAACGATAAGCACAAAATGTATGGCAATGACATTACCTGCGGAAAAGTCACGTGACTCACAAATGTCATTTCCATACATTTTATCCGTAGCGTTTGACGCTAACGCTAACAGAAAAGTAACTTGTCTAGGGCCTCAGTACGGAAACTACGTACTAACGTTCGAAACGGCACACTCACACAAACACGCGAATCGACGAGACCTCTAAGCGGACATCGCGGTGCTGTCAGTCGTGAGTGCCGCGTCAAAACGAGTGGTTGCCGCGTGTTTGTGTGAGTGTGCCGTTTCGAACGTTAGTACGTAGTTTCCGTACTGTACATATTTTTACTGTGGTACTAATGAAATATTTTCACACGAAAACACCTACACCAATGTACGGAACCAAATAAAAAACCAATCAACTCTCGATCGGGACCCGCGAGGACAATGCGAGTACTCAGTATTGAACACAAAAGAGAACTCCATTTTTGAGTGCAAACTGATTGTCTATACTGTATTCAGGTTCCCTGGGGACAAAACATAAAGCATGAAGGTGTAACCCGACTGAATTCAAAATTAGGCCTTGCACCGTAAATTGTTGATTTTCGCGGTTCATCTTAATTTATCAGTATAATAATGGATGCTTTTATACTCGTACTAGCTTCCGCCCGCGGCTTCGCCCGCGTTTTTGGGATAAAAAGTAGCCTATGTGTTATTCTGATGTATAAGCTATATTACTGTAAAGTTTCATCAAAATCCGTTTAGTAGTTTTTGCGTGAAAGAGTAACAAACATCCATACATCTATAAATTCTCACAAACTTTCACGTATATAATATTAGTAGGATAATTACTTTTTTATACGACGATGGTGGTAGGTGGTCATACGCCTGTGACCCGCCCTCAGATCATAAAAACAAGGGAGATGTGCCAAGGCGCTATCGAGCTTGATGCCTGATGTTGAGCAAATTGCTCATACTAAAAACGTACGCGCTGGCGACGAATCGAACACGATCGATGGTATAAATACAGTGTTTTAGTTTAGTGCTAGTGTTGAGTGACGATTAACAGTGTTAGATTGAGGGTGTGCGGAATGTTTAATGCGTGGGAGATCTTTTTATTCACAAGGAGCGCTTAATTATGCACGTAATTGTGTTGAAAAATGTACTAAAAGTGGCATCAGTTGTTCCCGTACTAATTAGTACGGGAACAACTGATGCCCCTTTTAGTACATTTTTCAGATTACTTTTAGATCATAGAAACAAGGAGATATGCCATCATAGCAAATTTGCTATGATGGCATATCTCCTTGTTTCTATGATCTGAGGACCCACTTGAAGGCAAGCAGTTACCGTAGCTTATGAAACGATTTCAACACAAGTATCACATGCGCGTGCGCGTTGCCACCCCTTTTAAATGAGAATTCGCTGTGATTCCGAAAGCTTGGGGGACAAGCTGGTCCCCCACTGTCAACACAGCGCAACTTCAAGAGCTCTGGCAACCTTACCACAGGAACACAACACTACCTAAAACACATTACCCTCCTTTGCGTCGCGCAGTCGGGTAAAAGGTAGCGTTGTTTGGCTGTGGTATTCTGTAACGTGGTGGTACTTCTCCAGTCGGGCTGCTCCAAATTTGAACGAGATGACCCGTTGTGTACTGGTTTCTCATAAATAACATTTATTACGATACCGTACGTCAAAATTATTCGTGATAGGCCCACAGTTATGTTTAAGTTTCATGTGTAATAGGGGCTAGCCTATTGTCATCCATTTTCATGTAAATAGGTACTATATTATTATTATATAGTACACAACACTACAACATCAAAGCTGGTAGGGAGACTTGCCCACGGTGACTTTTTGCAACAATAGAAAGAAAAAAAAACCGGCCAAGTGCGAGTCGTACTCGCGCACCGAGGGTTCCGTATCATATTTGGACGTACAAAGTGAAAAAATCCGGACCGCATAACTAAGTTTGTTTGTGAAGGAATTTAGATGATTTTGAAAAAACTGTACTAGTTAGGAACATCGTTTTATTTTTGGTGCCATATTTGGGTCAATTCCTATCAACCCTAATTATTTCAGATTTTTCGCCCTGCAAACTTCGGAGATAAGGGGGGGGAATGTTATTTTTTTGGACATTTTTCATCATACGTCGAAAACTGTCAGACATAAAATAAAATGAAAATATATTTTGAAAAGTGCAGATCAAGCCCTTTCATAATATGATATGTCACTTGACCTAGTAACCCCAATTTAAAATTTTGGACCCCCACTCCGGCCCCTTTTGCAATGAAATATTTTTGGACTTTTTTCATTTGCAATAAAGTTGAATAAGCATTCTTTATAATTGTTCCAAATTTCAAGTCGATAGCATAAGTAGTTGCTGAAATAAGCAGGTGTGACAGACAGACAGACAGACAGACGAAGTCGCACCATAAGGGTTCCTTTTTTACCATTTTGGTACGGAACCCTAAAAAAGAAAGAAATACAGCACACGATACGGTAGCTTGCTTCGTTAACGCGCTTCTGCATCGTTACTTTTGGCCGTTTGTCGCATGTGCAACGCACGACTACTATGCGATCAAAATAAGAATGTGTCTGACCTCGCGCCATGTTGTTGCGTCATAGCTGTCAATTCAAGCCAGTTGGCTACCCAACTGGCTGCTGATTGGCTATGATGCAACAACATGGCGCGAGGTCAGACACATTCTTATTTTGGTCGCATAGTACGAGTACATCGATGCAAATGCACGACTGTATTGATTTAGCATTGCTACTAACGCGCAGCTGCATCGCTACTAACACCCGACGTTTCGATCTGAGGGTAGTTACCTACTACAGCGCACGACTGATCGATATTGCATCGCGTCTGTATCGATCACAGAAATCTAAATACCTAATAAGTCAATAAAAGTGGCAAAGGTGCGTGATCTTGTCGCCGCTTTTCAACAAAAGTAAGGCAAGTGGTGTCTTACAGGATGACAACGTCAAGACCGCGTGTTTAAAAATGTGACGTAAAGTTAACGGTATTAAGTTTAATCTATATGTATATTGGATGTAAAAAAATGAGGTAGGTACCTACCTAGTAGAGTGCTTAATCTAATATACAAAATTCAAAAATATTTGTGAGAGACTAGTGCCCGAAGAAGGCATTGAAAGCCTGTGTTACGGGTCACCAGGCCCCCCAAGTCTTACAGCTAGACTATTATGTTATAAGACCAAGTATTATTTCTGTTGACTTATTATTCAGATTTCTGTGGTATCGATGCTGCTTCGCGTTTGTATCAATGCTGTATCGTGATAGTAGCGATGCAGGATCGCGGTTACGTGAGCGGAGGTAGCGACCAGCGACAGTATTGCGAATATATCGCGGCTTTTTTGCGATTGTATCACTAAAAATCGTTGCAAAAAGTCGCCGGGCGACGTCCCTTAGTTTTGTCGTAACAACTATTTCACTCACAAATGTTGATTTTGTTAGTAACTTGATGTATCCGCCTTTGTAGGTTTGAATAGAACAAACAAAATGAATATTATAATGGATGTATTCATATTGTGTATTTCTATGTATGAATAAGAGAATTACATTGAAGCAAATCAAGAAATAGCTCGTTGGTCTAGTAGCCGCATAGGTACGTGACTTCTGAACGTCCTGAGTTCGATTTCCGGGTCGGGCAAATAGTTATTGCATTTTTCTATAAAAAAAAATCCTATTAGCAGTCCTTAGTCGTATTACAGAATCTAACTTAAGACTCAAGCATTACCTACTTAAAACTAGTTTCATGTCGCTTGATTGGTTGAACCTATGTGATGATTGAGGTGGGTAGGCTCTAGGCTGCCAAATTGTGTTCAGTACCCCGATCATAAGTTTTTTTGACGTGTAGTATCGTTAACGTAAGCATATTTTGAATTGAAAATACACGTTTGTTACACAATATTTATATAAATTAAATACTTAATTAATTTCTCTGTATTTTTTAAAATGTGCAAATTGTATAAAATTTTATCAAAAAGTTCCAGGACTGCTGTATTTTAAATTCAAAATATGCTTACGTTAACGAAACTATACGTCAATAAAACTCATGATAGTACAGTACACCTCTGCCAGACCTTCGGGAAAATAGTCGTGATTGGTGCAAAGAAAAAATATGCCCATTTTTATTTAAATCAGTAATATTACCTTAACTAATCAAATGCTAAAAAAATACTTTTACAACCTAATAAATACATTGAATTAGTCCAAAATTCAGACAAACGCCGCCTTTGACAAAACTTTGCTATTTAAATAGACCTTAATTTAGGTACAATGTAAAATTTCAAGCCATTTTCAACCTTATTTTAAAGCCAATAAGGCTTAAAGCATGCGCTTAATTTAGTACCTGATACCACCGAAGTCAAGTTTAGAGGTGATTTTGCCAAATGATTTGCAATTCTATCTTGTGAAAGTTAAGATTTAAATTGTATCGAACTCATAATATAGGTAAATAAATAGTATCTACTAAGAATGTTTATTGGGTCTGTTCAAAACGCAAAGTTATTTTTGAAGTTCAACTAAAGTTTGGTTTTGTCGGCTTATCGTTGAAGTCTGACTGTAGTTTAATCTACATATAACTATTACCTTTATCTGGTTACATTTACCACTGATAACTAAAACTAACCTGGTTTAAGGTCTATACCACAGAAATTTAAATAATCAGTCAATAGAAATGATATCTACTACATTTTAGTCCCAGATAAGGTTCTCAGTCATAGTTGTAGATGTCACTACTGCAAATCCGACGTCATGTAAATCCTACATCGCGCAAGCAAATTTTACGGAACATTTAGCATAATTACCGATGCCTGACGTCAATCAACAACGTCACCCGGGCTGGTCAGAAGAGTTTTAAATGGAGGAACATTCATTCCACCTCGTTTCTCCGTCTCCAAAACCTCAATACCAAATCCCCTGTTCTTATTTTGTTCACAAAATACAAGACCACAATGACCTTTGCCATTTGTTCAAGAAACTTTGCAGGTACACTCAAGCTTCGGCAGAGGAGGTGCAAAATGAAAATAATTGTTCACTTCAGACCTTTTGTTAGGAGTATACGGGTAACCTTAGTTATGATGCCTGTGGACTGTAGGGACCTGTATAACATGAGCCTGAACTTATTTCGGTTTTAGACTAGTTGTATTTTGCGGTTTTACTTCGTTTCTTAGGGGACTACTTCACCTGGTTTATAATATAATATAATCCTTATTTTTTTGAGGGGATGTCTCGAAAATGTTCTAGGACTTTTTTTGAAGGTTTAAAATTACAGTGATGCCTGTAATTACACCGGCACCCATACCTTTCAAATCGGAACAAAGCAATGCTGCTTAGCGGCAAAATAGGTATAGGGGTACCTACCAGTGGGGAAGGGTCAGTTTTTTGTAAGAGGTAAGCCAGAGTTACAAATGCTTATCTGGCCACGAAAAGATAATTAATACAAGTAGGCAATACTGCCTGTGCTATTTTTCAAAGGGAAGCCGGTAGGAATCGTATTCTAGGGACCCTTCGCCACTGGTACCTACTTCTTTTCTGGACAAGAACATAGTCATGTAAAGGCCGATTTACATCAGACGAGCAAATACTCATTCTATCCCCACTCTATCAAATTCTTTTAGTGTAAATAGACGTAGAGTATTCTTTCCTTGCTCTATTGTGCAAGAATATTATTCTAGTTCTTGGTTTTCATTTTTTCTCGTTGATATTTTGGTGTCAAACGCTGAAAACGAGCTTTCATCATCATCATCTGCCTAGCCTTTTCCCAAATTATATTGGGGTCGGCATCCAGTCTAACTAGATTTGGCTGAATATCAATATTTTACGTGGAGCGACTGCCATCTGACCTCCACAACCCAATTAATGGGTAATACCGGTATCCGAATGTTAGGCCAGCTGTCAGACTTTAGGGCTACTGACTACCCGTAACGATTGTCAAAGATATTCCTATGACAACCGGGACCGACTGCTTAACGTGCTCTCCGAGGCACGGAGGGGTCTCGATGTGTAAAGAACGGTCACCTATCCAAGGACTGACCGCGGCAAGCGCAGCTTAACCTCGCAGATTGATCGATCAGCGCGGTCGTCATTTAGCCACGAGCCCTTCAAAACGAGCTTTCATTTACACTAAAAGATCGAGAAAGATTGCTCTTGTTCTACTTCTGCTCTTTGTTCGGTTGATTGGCGCAGATATAGTCCGGTCAATTTAGACATTCGAAGTTACCTAAATTCCCACCAAGCTGAAAATCGGTAAGATTGTTTAAAATGTCATTAAAATCAAAATTTGAAAGTTCCCCATCTTTCCCCTGTAAGGAAAAAAAAATATTCAAGGTCAAAGGTCAAAAAAATGAGTTATTCGCAATTTTCAGCAAAACGGTAAGTTTTATTATAAAATACCTCAGACAAAAATTGTAGATCATAAAATTATCTACACAAAATTTAATAATACTTTTTTTCTACGAGCCACCGTTTTTGAGATATAACGATTCAAAAAGTTGTCAAAGTTGTAATCGTCATAATATGCACACGTTTTCTCGCCACCTATGAGGTAGTGTACTTAGCGGGTTTTTTTTAACGTGGTTTCTCCAGTAGGCCTATTCCACGGGTCAGTTTTGATCCTGTTTAATTTGAAACTATTGAAAAATAATGGATATTAGCAGAGATTGAAAAGATAAAAGGAATCTAAGTTAAAAAAAGTAGTGAAATTTAATCGTCCGAGTCGTTCAACTTTAAAACTCTTCTTCTTGTTCTTCTTCTTGATCTTCTTGTTCTTGTTCGTCTTGTTCTTGTTCTTCTTCATCTTCATCCTGAGTGCATGTAAACTGCGTTAATAGCGATGTATCGCATGTTGCCTCGTTGGAATCAAACGGATCCTCTACTGTTGGTGATTCAATATTAGAGCACAACCAGCCTTGACAATGTGTACATGCCGGAGAACAGAACAGTCCGACTTTTTTGCAACAACATTTAGCACTGCATCCCTTTTTGCAGTTGCAAAAAATCGAGTTCAGTAGTTTTTCCGGCGCAGGTGGAATTAAAGTGTGCACTGGTTCTAATGAATTGTTGACCAACTGATTCGACGGCGAATATCTGAGGGTTTTCTTATCTCATACTCTTCATTCAATTCCTGGCCACAAAATAGACATTGTTTTTCAGAACAAAAAGCTGATTCACTCGAACGTAATCTAGTACGAGGAGGACTTTCTGTGGATGTACTGGCTTCTTGTTCTTCACGTTGTCTTTTATTAGCTGCAGCAATAGAAGACTTTCGAGTATAATTTTTACGACTATTTTCATGTATTGTCACAGATTTTTGATTTTTTAGATACTCCGAAAATTCATCTGCTCTTTCGATACTTGCACGTGATAGTAATTATTATAACTTTAGACTTATATACGTGGCGTACTCATGCATATTATGACGATTACAACTTTTTGAATCGTTATATCTCAAAAACGGTGGCTCGTAGAAAAAAAAGTATTAACACATGTTTGTAGATAATTTTATGATCTACAATTTTTGTCTGTAGTATTTTATGATAAAATTTACCGTTTTGCTGAAAAACGCGAAAAACTCATTTTTTTGACCTTTGACCTTGAATATTTTTTTTCCTTACATGGGAAAGATGGGGAACTTTCAAATTTTGTTTTTAATGATATTTTAAACAATCTTACCGATTTTCAGCTTGGTGGGAATTTAGGTAACTTTACTCCTATTTTTTGGTCTAATTTGACCGGACTAATATATGACTTTTAAAGATTTTAAACTAAAGATCACGTCTAAACGAGTAGTGTTAATGATTTGAAAAAAATATATGCTAAACTAGAGCATTTTCTTAATAATTTGATTAAAGTATATTTTAGATTACGTTTATCTATGTAGTGTAATAAAGTTAGGTCTAACGCGTTCAAAAAAGTGAAGATCGCGCGAAAACTATTGAGCGTATTTTTACGACACCTTCGCCATTTTAAAGATAATTTAACTTTATAACTTTTAGTTAGAGTGTTTTATTTTTATATCAAATATTCGTTACTAAAAAGTAATAATACGTCTACTTCGGCACAGCGCGCTCCTTGATAGGCGAGTCGTATTGCTCGGTGGACGTATGTCGCGTTGTGTGAGCTCAGCGCAGAACACTCAAGCTTTTTTTTTTATTAAATTATAGGCTCGCGTTTCACTGCCATCTCGCCTGATGTTAAGTGATGATGCGGTCTACGATGGAGCACGCTTGCCTAGAAGAAACCGATTCACTCTCGACTTGAAGATACCCAAATCACTCAAGGCCGCTGGCACTTAGTAGGGCCTTAAATAGACCTTTACAAAATCACTTAATAAATTATTATGCAATAGGAGAAGCACCTGAAATAAACATACCTAATAAAATAACAAGCGTAACCGCGATCGGAAACTTGTCAAGCATTCCGCTAATTTCGTATTGTACTGCAATTGTAAATACACATTCAAAAATCATCCCAATCAGTATAAAAATACAGTTCATATTCCTGTGAACAAACTCATCGAACCGAATAAGGGTGACTCGTAAGTTGTTCTCAGCAGAGGAATTTGGACTGTATATTCTAGGAAATAAGGTTGGTTCTCTTTTGGAGGCGTTTTCAGGAGTATATTCTCAAATCGTACCGGGTTTCAGTCCGCCGGTGTGTTTCAGACATCAAAGTTGTTTCGGACAATTTCGGGTATAAAATACGAACTAACATTATACAGTGTTTATTTGTCGATGTTTCTGTATACATAGTGGTTTGATTTGTGAATGCAGTGTTTATTTTTGTGTGCATAAAAAAACTTTTTTGTATTATTTTAATATTGTTTTACAACTGTTTTAATTGTTTGTAAAAACTTTTGTTTTATTATTTGGTAAAAAACTTTTCACAGCGTATTTAAATGGGTTCTTCGTCGCACTTTTTAACATTATATATCTTAGGGCCGATTTCACCAACGTCAGATAACATTTATCTAAGGAATAAAGTTGAGATTTGACAGATGTTCTATACAAAATCTGTCAAATCTCAACTTTATTCCTTAGATAAATGATATCTGACGTTGGTTAAATCGGCCCTTAGAAATATAAGTTTTATTTTTATTATTTTAGTTGGGAAGTTGATTCAATTATTTATTTTATATTATTAAAAATAACTAAACTCCAATTCAACCAATAAAATTATCAATTTACATAAAACATTTAAAAAAATGAACACTATTTCTTATCTTTACGGTCTTGTTTTCTATAAAAGGTGGGCAGAAGTCCAAAAAAGTACTTCTATATCTCACTAGTTGCCATAGCAACCTAGAACTTCTTCCAATAGTTACGGATTCATTTATTATGGGACCTATCTATAGTGGTCATACTATCAAGTATTAAAACCATTATATTTACGTAGTAAAAAAGGCCTATCCGTTTTTTGTAGCTCCGACTCTCTCACATTCTCTTACTCTCTTTATATTTTGCTTTCTTTGTGTAATACTAAGAAAAAATATTAGATATAAATAAGTATTAGTCGACCGTAGCAATTTTTTTTTTATCGGTACCATATCTTAATTATTGGCACCCAATATATGTATTTACAGACTTGCCTAGTTTGTATGTGTTCTCTTTTTGGAAATAAATATTTTACCTATTTATCTATTATGTTACAAAACAATGATGACATTAGGACTTCATGGTCTGACCCTAATAACACTACTAACAAATATAAAAAAAAAAACAAATTATTTGTTTAAAATTGAAAAGCGCGCTTAAAAATAAACAGATTCATTTGTTTTTTGTTAAAACCTCTGATAGTTTGTAACATACCTTTTTTAAATTACGAAATAATAAAAATAAACATATTCAGTTTTTTTTTGTTAAAACTCTGTGATGATTATAGCTTGTCTTAAAAATTGAAACTTTGTGCTTAAACATAAAGGGCCGTACTACAAAAAAGATAGACACGCGTTAAACGAGAATGCTACCAAAAATAACGCACTTGTTTTAGCACTATTTTGTCTAAAACAAGTGTATATTATTTTTAGTAGCATTCGCGTTTAACGCGTGTCTATCTTTTTTGTGGTAAGGGTGAAACAGATTAAGTAAATTGATTTTTTTTAAACCTCTGATATAGAAAACAGCGCGACTGAAAATAAACTGATTCAATGATTTTTTTAAACTTTACCAATACAGCATCAATTGAGACATATTTTAGTTATAATAATATTTTTAGTACCCCATGTTAAGATGGCATACCCAGACAACCCCCAAAATAAACAGTGACGGGCGTACCACAAAAAGATAAACATCTGTTCAACACACGTTCAACACGAATGCTACCAAAAATAATAGGCAACAGGGACCGAAAAGGTCACCCGTATAGGGGTTAACCCGGGTTATTTTTTTGGGGTTAGGTGAAAAACCTTGCATAAAGGTTAACCCGTATTTTGGGTTAATCAGCCTAATAATAACCGGTTCACGCATAGAGTTCATTTTTGTTCCTTTTTTTTCATTTTTGTTCTATTTCATTCGGGTTAATCAGCAATATTACCCGGTAACGGTATCCGTATTAAAGGGTTAACCGGTTACCCTGCATTAAGATTAACCAAAAATATGGGTTAGTGATTTAACCGGTAACCTTTTAACCCGATTAATCGGTCCCTGATAGGCAATTGTTTTAGCACTAACTTGTCTAAAACAAGTGTGTATTATTTTTGGTAGCATTCGTGTTTAACAGATGTTTATCTTTTTTGTGGTAAGGCCTTGGATGTGCAAGTAAACATTGTAGAAACAACAATCCGTCGGTCGCTTTGTCAACTCTTGTGCATTTATTATCATAATTAGGTAAATGATTGTAGAATCTAAAAGCATCTCAAACACATTTATGGGAACGTGAAAGTCGAGAAGCGATATTAATGTCGTTATTTTTTTATACAATCTTTAACACCCCTTTTCATCCCTTCGGGGTTGAAATTTAATAATTCAACCCTGTTATGTGTAAAGGTGCAGTTAAAAGGGCTAGTTTTTTGTCAATTTCTTGCTGCAATTGTATAGCCGTGAGTTGAGATCTATATCGTGCAACTCAGTAGAACATGTACCATCATTTAATTTCATTGCAATGTTGCCGTCGTATCTCAACTCTTCTCTATCTCAACCTTAATAAAGTCAATAATATAAGTGTGGCGATAGCTGCAAAGATACAATATCGCACTAGATACTCTAAATAGATTCCTATTATAAATTGGTGACTATTGGACCAGACTAGGTCTTGCCAGCTATATTTAGGCACTTCCGCGCATAACCTAGCTTCTCAGAATACATTCTATATGTTATTTATTGCATCGACCGTATGAATTTCCAAATAGGCGATACCTCTCGTATTGGAAACCCATTAATTTTGATCTACTTAGTATTTATTGAATCATGGCAACTAAAAGCAGAATCAAACAAGTTAAGATAAATCAAAACATATTATGGTGCATCGCGTGATTTGGAATTCAGTAGGTTTCAACTTCCATTGTTTACATTTTCAATGTCAGTCATTTGAATCACTACCTACATAATATAAAGTAAGCAAAGTCCCCCGCCGCGTCTGTCTGTCTGTGTGATAAATAATGTGAAAACAATGTATCACAAAAATGTTCTAGGTCACGTCACCGGATGGGAAAATAATACGCGTAATTTTACCGAGTAAAAATATACAGGTTGTCCCACGGCTATGCCACATGGAAGGAAAGTACTTTAAATATTGTAGATAGGACGTTTCGCTTTATGGAGACTACACTTTATTTTTAAAATTAAGTAAAACTGCATTGAAAGATTTTTAAAAAGTTGCTTGCTTCACCTGGGAATCGAACCGACCAAATGTGAAAAAATTAACATCCTATATTTTTATGATGCCGATTGAAAGGTTTAATTATAAGCATTAATTCCTTCTAAGGAATATAGAGATATAGAACATCGTATACAGGGTGTAGGTAGGTACGTACCTACCTACTATGCATGCCAGGTTCCCCTGGCACACATTTTTTTCTATTAATTTTGTTTATCTTCTTTTTAATAATTTATTTATTAATTTTATTATGCTACTGTAATTGAATAGGTATATATCTGGTGTAAACAAAAGTCTTCATTCTTATTTGCCAGTGCTTCAAAGTAGGTACGAGTAAATGTTACAGGATTTCGAGTGGAGGTGCTTCTAAAAGCCATTCGATGTTCTAACAGTTGACACTAAATGAAAAGCTACACTTAGATAACTGTGATTTTAAAAGTGATTTTGTGGATTTGTGAAGTACAGCAGTGTCAACATGAGTTTGCGGAGGTAAGTTTAGAAATAATAAGTGATAAGGTTTTTTCTATTCATTATTTCTGGCGCTAAAATTCGGCGAATGAAATTACGGCTCGGCGTATTCTTTGCTATACACTATGATAAAATTAAATGACGCTTATTAGTTTACGTAAATTCGTCCTGAGTTTAGATAAAAAAGTAAAAACCGTATATAACAGTTTCGGAAGTTGATGTCTTTGATTTTTAATTTAATTTTGATTCAGCACCGATTCCCAAAACCGTTTCACACAACATGAATTGTAATCTTTTTGAATGTGGTAACTTTTTTATTTATTTTTCTGTTTTTATAGTCCTGGACGATTTGATGTTTGTTTTTATATTTTTAATTTATTAGGTAGGTTTCATCTACACCTTACTATTTTGAGTTACTAAACTTATATAAGCTATTCTATTTCGTGAAAGCGCAGAATTTTGATTATTATTCTAACGCCATTGATCTTTATTGATATCGATAGTTGATTAATTGTAGATTATGGGAATATGCATAACTCTATATCGGCCTTAGGCCTCCTTCAGGGCCACTCGGATAAAAATAATATTTGTTTTGCATACCTCTAAGAAGTAAAAATATTTGACTTCTCAATTATTCTAAAGGTAACTGAATAATGTTTAAATGATTTTGAGCTTTCAACGATGTTGACCAGGCTGCAGAATAACATATCCAGCTATTTATTATTCATGGGGTGAACTAGAGTGGAAATCCTCCTCTTGGCATAAAATTTTAAGGCATAATATTGTTTGGCATAACGTTTTCGCATTACTTTTATTAGCATATTACTATGGCATTATAATAATTTGACATAATGCAAAGGTTAGCATAACAATCAGTTGGTCTAATTTGTTTTGGCATAATTTGGGGTTGCATAAATATTAAAGGCATGATATTTATTCATCTAATCATGAGCTAAAAATATAAAAAAAACATAATTGGGTGTATAGAACAAACACCCTTTGAGTCTATTGCTTTAAGAAAGGTAGAGCATAGCAGTATTATCGCGCTCAAATCGGCACCAACCCAACTGGAGAATAAGTATTCTCCACCTTACAGACCACAGACAAATAACGCTACTCTTCGGTTGTGTTGTATTCCTGTGAGTAAAGTCGTCTAACCTCCTAAACATCATAATATGTTGACAGCGGGGGACTTGCTTGTCCCCTAAGGGTGGATCCAAACATTGCGAGGCATCATGCGCCGCGCACGGCGCTCATCGTATGCGTCGCAATGTGTGCACTTTCATATTCGTGGTGAGGCATGTGCAAATGCATATCAAGCCGTGCGTTGCGAGGCGTGCGCGGCGCATGCCTCACAATGCCTGAATTCATCCTAAGCTGTCCGCACACCGAATCTTTTAAAGGGTCTGCTTACCATCAGGCGGGACGCTTGTTTGTTTACCGTCATCATCGTACAAAAAAAGACGGGTTCGTGGCTAAAATGACAGTCGCGCTGATCGATCGATCTGCGAGGTTAAGCTGCGCTTGCCGTGGTCAGTCCTTGGATGGGTGACCGTTCTTTACACATCGAGACCCCTCCGTGCCTCGGAGAGCACGTTAAGCAGTCGGTCCCGGTTGTCATAGGAATATCTTTGACAATCGTTACGGGTAGTCAGAAGCCCTAAAAAGTCTGACAGCTGGTCTAACATTCGAATACCGGTATTACCCATTAATTGGGTTGTGGAGGTCAGATGGCAGTCGCCCCACGTAAAATATTGATATTCAGCCGAAACTAGTTAGACTGGAAGCCGAACCCAATGTAATTTGGGAAAAGGCTAGATGATGATGATGATCGTATAAAAAATCTCGGGGATCAAACCCGCACTTGCGTCTAGATCAGCAAGGCAGTTCTTTTGTCTTATATATTTAATAACAAAATAACTGCCCGCGACCTCTATCGAACCGTGGCATTGCTCTGCCAACTGAGCTACCGCGTCTCGCCCGTTTAAAGGTGGACCCAAACATTGCTACGCATGCGCTGTGCACGTCTCGCAACGCACGTCTCGACATACATTTGTATATGCTTCACCACGAATATGAATGTCCACACATTGCGAAGCATGCGATGAGCGCCGTGCGCGGCGCATGCCTCGGAATGTTTGGATCCACCATAAATCGAAGCATAACATGGCTTTGACATGTTTCAAATTTACAAAAATATACATTTATGAGGCAGTTCTTTGTTTATTTCAATGTAATTCTCTTAGTCATACATACATACTCGTAATACACAATATGAATACGTTCATTATAATATATTATTCATTTTGTTTGTTCCACTCAAGCGTACAAAGGAATATCAAGTTACTAACGAAATCAACATTATTTGTGAGGGAAATAGTTTGTATGACAAAACTAGGGGTAGCTTTGATGTTGTCTCAGATCATAGAAACAAGGAGATATGCCATCATAGAAAATTAGAACGGGATCAACTGTTGCCGATTTTAGTACATTTTTCGACATAATTACAAGCGCTCCGTGTGAATAAAAAGATCTCCCACACATTAAAAATTCCTCACACTTTCAATCTAACGGTTATTCGTCACTCATCACTAGGCACTAAACTAAAACACTGTATTTATATCATCGATCGTGTTTGGTTCGTCGCCAGCGTGTACTTTTTGATCACGATCAATGTGATCAAACTAAAGGAGCAAGCTCAATAGCGCCTTGGCACATCTCCCTTGTTTCTATGATCTGTTATGGAAGTTCCTTCCCACCGTAGCGGAAAATTTGAATAAAAAGTAATGGACATTGGCAGTTTTGGGCTTGATATGGTACAGTAATAAAAGCTTAACCAAAAATAAAACAATATTTTAATTGTTCTTTGCCTAATTTATCTTAGAGATTAAGAATTGGAATCAAAAATCGAAATAAATAAGAAATAAAATGATTATGACGTTGACATTTTGAAAAAACCAATAAAACAAAAACGGGTGCATGCTGGCTGACGCATGCCTCCATAGAATATCATGTCGACAGCCACTAAAACCTTTGAATTGAGAACTCATTAGTCGGGTTGTACTTCATTGGATCATTCACACCATACTTAACCTCACTGTCACAAATACGAAGAGTTCTCTTTAATCCAATTACGTACAAAAACCAATTAAAAATGAATTTAAATACTCTTGAAATACTCGATCACACCAAACTAATTTCATATCTGTACCGACATACACAATTTGAAGCCCAGCGTTTTATGGGCGTCTGCCGTGTCCTTTATGTTGTTGTGGCTTGTGGCCCGTTAAAATGATGTGATGAGATTTTGTGTGTTTGTTTTGCTTTAAAACTAACTTAACATTAATATTTCATCAATAAACAATACTAGTTGCCCGCAACTCCGTCCGTTGGATGTTGGAAAACAGCACGATTGTTTTTTTATTTAAAGGACGGAGTCGCGGGCAAAAGTCTAGTTTATTAACCGACTTCTTTTATGCTTGCGTTTGACCGCCATCTCGCCTGATGTTAAGCGATGATGCGGTCTACGATAGAGCACGCTTGCCTAGAAGAAACCGATTCACTCGTGACTTGAAGACACCCAGATTGTAACTGTCGGAGAACACCCACTCAGGCAGCGCATTCCACTGTTTGGCGGTTTTCACAATGAAAGTCAAATCAAAGCGCTTCGTTCGGGTTTTTGGTGTATCTACCATGAACCGATGGCGCTTTGTCGTACTTCTGACCGTCCGATAGAAAAAAGGGCAGGAGGGAATTAGATCATGCAGATCTGAAGCACAGTCCCCGAAATGTATCCGGTAAAAAACCGATAGACTAGCAACATTGCGCCGATGTTCAAGACTCGCGACTTGAAGACATTGTTTGACCCTCAGATCATAGAAACAAGGAGATATGCCATCATAGCAAATTAGTACGGGAACAACTGATGCCACTTTTAGTACATTTTTCGACACAATTACGCGCATAATTAAGCGCTCCTTGTGAATAGAAAGATCTCCCACGCATTGAACATTCCGCACATCCTCAATCTAACACTGTTAATCGTCACTCAACACTAGCACTAAATTAAAACACTGTGTTTATACCATCGATCGTGTTCGGTTCGTCGCCAGCGCGTATGTTTTGAATATGAGCAATTTGCTCAAGATCAGGCATCAAGCTCGATAGCGCCTTGGCACATCTCCTTGTTTCTGTGATCTGAGGTTTGACCCCTCATAGAAAATTACTATTTTAAGAGAGACCCCGACAATGTGAGGCACTCACTATACTTACTACCTCTATCATAATTTCTATCATTGGGACTCACAGGAATTTCTATCATTGGACATTACCGAATATTGTTCGGAATTTACATCGTAAATAACTTCTACGACTAGGAATTCATATTATTAGGAAATTCTATGCACATATTTCCCCGTGACGTATCATACTTTTCTTCTAACAAACTTCACTAACCAACTAATGACCAATGACCTCTCCCTTTCTACATATAAAAATATTCTCAAAACTTGGCTATTAAGTCTTTCGTACGACGAATCTGAAACAATACTCACACCATAGCTTATACAATACACCCGGACACCCACATATCAACTTCACTCTCACTTACATACACAGCCCCACTTCACTCTAGCACACGGTCACCCTCACATTACTTTCTGTTTACTTATTAATTAAGTTTCTTATCCACTTTGTTACACTGCTTAAATAATCCTAAATTGTGTGTTTGTTTTTTCTCTTTGATTTTTCTCTTTATAATTATACCTATGTCATCGCAACTCTGGTCCCCAAGATACAGGCCTCGCCTAATTTGGGGACCGCCGTGATGAAATGATCAATTAATGATTAAACTTCACAAAAGGAGGTTCTATATTCGATTCATGATGCACGTATGTTGGTCGGCGATTTTTCCAAAATCTAATGAAACATTAACGTAATCTAGATAACGTTTGGTTGATGAATTATCGTAAATTAAGTCAATTTTATTAAACTTTTGTTAAACTAAACAGATTCAAGTTAGTACTAACCGTAACTTTAAACCTTAATTTCGATTTTCCTATTTTCGTTCGACTCACAAAGTAGGGTAGGACGCCTAATTATAGGCCGAGCTACACTTTATTGTAATTTTGTCGATTCACCTTTATGTTAAGACTCTTTTATGTAAAAGCTAAAATAAATTAACAAAGTGTAGTAATTTAAGATGTTCGCCTTTGAAACTTAGTTAAAGTGTAAGGTTGATATAAATTATAAACTGTTTAAAGGAATAATTAATTTAACATGAAAGTAATAAATTACAGGAAAGCTTAATTTTGGGAAATACAATTAATTTTGCGACCTGACTTAGGCGTAGTCAGTTGAGAATATTAAAAGGCTTAGGTCTTTGGCTAGACAAAATTACTGGATAGATTAGAAGGTGTGGAGAGAGTGATGACGACGATGATGATGGTGGAGTTGCTGCTGCTAGAAGGTTGCGCTGATGTTCAAGCTCGGGGTCACCAGTTTGGGGAATGCACTAACGAGGTGGAATATCCCTCCATTGAAAAGGGAGGATTCCTACCAGACCGGGTGTTATGATCTGGCGGGCCACTGCCTCGACAGGTTGATGTCGGTTTCTGTATATATATTATGCTAATCGCTGTGAAAATTCTGTCGTTGGACGTTATGTAGCGACATTTTGACAGGTTGTCACTGACAGATGTCTAGCTGTGTAGGTAGTCTTCGCTTTTGTCGGCAGATGTCGCTACATTAATCGTAATTATTGAGTGTGTGATTTTTTTTTGGTTACGCATTCACACATATAATTATTTTGGAATTGCTTGACTAGTTTTAGACAAGAACGCAGCGCATATTTATAAGTTTATTCGATACAAAGTTGCCAGTCATAGATTACGACAAAGTAAACGACTATTATGTTATGTATATTAGTTTAACTAAACTTAAAATTATTAGTTTAAGATCTACTGTACAGTGTAGTGCAGTGATAGCCTAGTGGATTAACCATGTGCCTGCCACGGCGAATGGTTCGAGTTCGATCCCGAGGCACGCATTGCTGACTTTTCGAAGTCATGTGCGTATAAGAAATTAATTATCACTTGCTTTAACGGTGAAGGAAAACATCGTGAGGAAACCGGCATGTCCTAGAACCAAAAATTCGAAGACATGTGACGTCTACCAACCCGCACTGGGCCAGCGTGGTGGACTACGGCCCACTCCCTCTCACAGAGGAGGCCTGTGTCCCAGCAGTGGGAACATTATAGGCCGATTATGCTTATGCTACTGTACATACGTACAGTCAATCATACTAATAATCAAATAAAAAGAAAACTTAGTTACTATAGTTGTAGGGGTTAACACCAGAGGCGTGGCTAGAGGGCAAGCCCGAGGGTATTTGACTTAATCTTTCTTAATAAGTCTTTTTAAACACTTACATTCATGAAAAATTAAGTCAAATCCCCTCGGGTTTGCCCTCAAGGCACGACACTGTCAACACCGTACAACAGGTGTTATTTAGGTCATCATAATTGCGCCACCGCACTGTATAGCATAATTGGCCTATAATGTTCCCACTGCTGGGACACAGGCCTCCTCTGTGAGAGGGAGTGGGCCGTAGTCCACCGCCCTGCATGGTTCGATCATTTATTTTATAACATATTTATTTTTATACATAAGTAGCAATTACGTTTCAACGACAGACACCATACCGTGCGCGTGACTCAAAGCCTCATCCTTTCCACCTCATCTTAATTTTAATTTGCATATAGTGACTTTTAATATCTTTCATCCGAGTTTATCTTTACTTAGCCCCAACCCCGAACAATAGTAAAATAAAAACCATTTGTTTGTCCTCTAGGGTAATTGATAATGTTTTGTACAAACATTTCCCAGTCTGCCAAGTAAATACAAATAGGAACCAACATCAAATCATCAAAAACAAATAATAATTTCCGGCACGGACGATAACAGGTGCGTTCACCCTAAATTGTTTTGTGCACGCAAGGCTGCGTACCTTACAAAATCTATTTGAACTAAATCGACATTTTATTATCTGTGGTACCAACTCCAAAGGACACTGGCAGACGCCCATAGAACGCTGGGCATCAGATTGTGTATGTCGGTACAGATATGAAATTAGTTTGGTGTGATCGAGTATTTCAGGAGTATTTAAATTCATTTTTTATTTGTTTTTGTACGTAATTGGGTTAAAGAGAAATCTTCGTATTTGTGACAGTGAGGTTAAGTATGGTGTGAATGATCCAATGAAGTACAGCCCGACTAATGAGTTCTCAATTCAAAGGTTTTAGTTGCTGTCGACATGATATTCTGTGGAGACACGCGCCAGCCAGCATGCACCCGTTTTTGTTTTATTGGTTTTTTCAAAATGTCAACGGCATAATCATTATTTTTTTATTTATTTCTATTTTTGATTCCAATTCTTAATCTCTACGATAAATTAGGCAAAGAACAATTAAAATATATTTTTATTTTTGGTTAAGCTTTTATTTCTGTACCATATCAAGCCCAAAACTGCCGACGTCCTTTACTTATGATTATTTTTCAGTTCAATATAATTTTTAATTTTTTTTGTTCTTTAACAGAGTAGGTAGCTCAAATTATAGAAACAAGGGAGATGTGCCAAAGTGCTATTGAGCTTGACGCTTTGATATGGTCACATTGACCATAATTAAAACGTACACGCTGGTGATGGACCGAACCCAATCGATGAAATAAATACAGTGTTTTAGTTTAGTGCTAGTGATGAGTGACGAATAGCAGTGTTAGATTGAGGGTGTGCGGAATTTTAATATGTGGGAGATCTTTATATTCACAAGGAGCGCTTGTAGTTGTGTCGCTAAAATTAGTTGTCAATTTTTACGAAACTTTATGAGCGGACAAACTTTAAACCAGCCATCATAGCTTGCCACTGGTTTATTATAAGAGATTTCAAAAATCTTCCTACAATACATTTCACATTTAACCAGTCACCATACGTAAGCCACCGCATGTCATAAACACCAAGAAGTGAGGGAAGCATTGGTGCAAAAATTTAACATAAATAAGTTTAATCAAGGGGCCTTTTTAGGCATATTGGCAGAACCAACATCTGATGCGGCAAAATTTATTGTCGAAAATATGATTTTGCATCGATAATTCTTTCATTCTTTTGTAAAACAATGTTTTTTGTTAGAGATTAAGGTTTTGTAACGTTGGGGCTTACATGTCCATGGAGACAAATGGCCCTCAATAAATAAAGAAAAAAAATAAATAACGTAAGCCACCGCAATGATGTTCACTTACGTGTTATGCTAGCATAGCAGAGTATTATCATGCAAGCGACTTTATACAAGGTGGCAGGTTAAACAGTGGAAATATTTTAAGGGGTCATTGTACTCATCATTATGAACAACTTTTACTATGGGACCAACGCTGAAATCGCCAAAAAAAATTCAGCTGTTCCATACATTTATGTTCACATAACTCAACAAAATGTATGGAACAGCAGATTTTTTTTCGCGATTTCTGGGTTAGTCTCATAGTAAAAGTTGTTCATAATTATGAGTACAATGACCCCTTAAAATATTTCCACTGTTTAACCTGCCACCCTTTATATATATCAGAACTACACGCGAACCTTGAGCTAATTCATTTGTTACAACCACGCTTATGGAAATGTGCAGTTCATAGATATTTTTATTGGTTTTAATATGGTTTGAAATAATGAGGGGCTCGTGGCTAAATGACGGCCGCGCTGATCGATCGATCTGCGAGGTTAAGCTGCGCTTGCCGCGGTCAGTCCTTGGATGGGTGACCGTTCTTTACACATCGGGACCCCTCTGTGCCTCGGAGAGCACGTTAAGCAGTCGGTCCCGGTTGTCATAGGAATATCTTTGACAATCGTTACGGGTAGTCAGAAGCCCTAAAAGTCTGACAGCTGGTCTAACATTCGAATACCGGTATTACCCATTAATTGGGTTGTAGAGGCAGTCGCTCCACGTAAAATATTGATATTCAGCCAAAACTAGTTAGACTGGATGCCGACCCCAATATAATTTAGGGAAAGGCTAGGCAGATGATGAATATGGTTTGAAATAAACCTGGCGATGTGATAGGAGAATGGGCCGTAGTATATGATATCTGAAACTATGATTATAAAGAAAATAATGTTTTATAATGAATACTTGGCTGAACACAATAAGAAGATGAACGACGCAACAGACGCAACTTTTTTTACCCACACTACGGATAGTTATGTGTTTTTATAGATAACGACAGACAGACATTGTGACGCCTTATAGCCGAAAACAAGTTTGACCTCAATTTGACATTGGATCATTCGGTATAACTATACTAATACATATAATAAAGCTGAACAGTTTGTTTGAACGCGCTAATCTCTGGAACTACTACTATTCGGATTCGAAAAAAAATTATATAGGATAGCCAAATGCATGAGGAAAAAAAATTATTTTTTGCAGTCGGGTTTGTTGATTTTATAATTTTTAGGGTTCCGTACCTCTAAAGGAAAAACGGAACCCCTATAGGATCACTTTGTTGTCCGCCGTCAGTCACCGGACCATAAGCGGAGCCATCTGTTCATAGATTACACCACTAGAAGTATGCAGTAGCGCAATCTATGATCACATATCGGAACCCTTTGGGCGCGAGGCATACTCGCACTTGTCCGGTTTTTTTTTTAATTTCTTACCTTTTAGTGAGTTTATAATTTTTAGCATTTCTCATTCCAAATTTAATTTAAACATATATGTTGTAGGTATATATTTTTGTAAATCATTTATAAAACCCTTTATTTTGATACCCCACTCGATGGGTTATGAGAAAAAAAAAAATTTTATACAGGTATTTTTTATAACGCAAAAAAATCGGCCATAATTTTTTTTAGGCTAGGCTATTTAACATGAAAAATACCATGTTTGTTTCTTCTCAGGTAGAAACACATATTGTCAGAGACTGTACTTTGAATGTGGTGTTACAAGAATGTTGTATTTTGCGAATATCGTGTTTTGCGAATGTGGTGTTTTACGAATGTGGTCTTTTGAGAATATGGTATTTAGCGACAGAGCGGTATTTAGGTTTATACCTGGGAATAAACCCAACTATACCTACAACCCTTAGAAGCCAAGGAACGGGGGTTAAAGCGCGGGGCACAGCTAGTTCCAAATATATTTTTTTTATTTATAAAAAAACGTTGCCCCACACTAGGATTTCTCCTGAGTCGTGGGTGCGTTTACAAACACAAACACATACACAAACAGCCAGACCTATGTGCAATGCGGGAATCGAACCCGCGACACGTCGCGCATCAGCCAATCTCTCAGCCACTGCGACAACCGTGCGGTCAATATAATTATCTACTAGTGTGAATCTAAAAATGGTTCATTTGGCTTACTAATCGTTCGTCGCGTAACTTTTCTTTGGAATTCTTCTTTTCATCAAAATAATAATTCGATATTAGAACTACGATTTTGGATATTGCTGGAGTGGTTTATCCAATATTATTGGCTGAATAACAGCCACGTAGATAGATCAATATTTGCAAGGTTGAGCTATGGTTGGAGTGATAAGACTAAAGTTGGGTGTCAATCCTATCCTACTTCCTAGTAATATTATATGTACCTTAATATGTACCTTTATAATAAATAAATAAATATAAATACGAAAGTTTGTGAGGATGTATGGTTGGATGTTTGTATGGATGGATGTTTGTTACTCTTTCACGCAAAAACTACTGAACGGATTTTGATGAAAAATTACAGTAATATAGCTTATACATCAGAATAATACATAGGCTACTTTTTGTCCCAAAAACGCGGCGAAACCGCGGGCGAAAGCTAGTCCTTACATATATGCCTTGACTGTGAAACCGTCGAATAAAAAAATGTTTTATTCTAATATTATTTTTTTTACTTTTTAGTGCATTTACATCCAAATTACGTAGGTACCAAATTATTTTCAGCTTAGTCCGATGACAGCAAGTTCTTGAAAAATGAATTGCAGTTTGTACCGAACAGACAGACAGACAAGAAAGCGAGTTAATAAAAACGTGGTAAAAACCCGTAATCATGAATCTAAGTCTAAAATATATATACCTATCATAAAACAATAAACTAGTCATAATCTAGATAAAATATCATATAAGAAAAACAAACTATCCAACAGCAATCATCACTTTAACAGACAAAGCTAAACTACTGGACTATGTAGACATAAAAGTAGGGGGTGGGGGGGAGTTGTGAGTTATGGCCAAACTTGGGCCCAAATATTTGGGCTAGGAATAAAATTCTAACGGTAGTTGCGAAGTGGTTTATTTTGTTAGTGAAAGTAAATTGTTGATAGAGTAATTTATGTAACTTCTTTGTGTGGAAGTAAACATAATAATATACTTTACTTATGTAATACTAGATACTGAATGGAGGAACGAGGTGGAATGTTCCTCCATTGAAAAGGGAGGATCCTCCGACTAGACGGGTGGTATTACTGGCGGGTCACTATCCGGCAGTAGGTAGATGAAGTTTCTTGTCCATTCTCCTTCATAGGAATCTACGTTTTGGAACGGGCAACTAGCTTCATCTAGTACGGATCAACTGACTGACAAAACTATTGCTTGACAATTTAAAGGTGCCTGTAAAATATGGTTTAATGTTTTCACTTTTCAAAAAAAGCAATTTCATTTCAAATTAGAAATGGGCAGCTTTGATTTATTACTAGATCTATAAAAATATTATTTAGGTAGTTTTTTAAATTATGGAATATTTGGCGGTCCAAGGTTTGGCCTTCCGCAGTCCGCCTGTTGCCGACCGCTAAGTTAAACTGCAGCTCATTGTTCATGCCTCAAAGGATTCTCCCATATATTCTGGACGAACGAATACCGAGCCTTATATTCGATACATTATCGCTCTAATAAAGTTTTTTTAACGTAAAAATAATGATAGCCGAGCTGAAATATTATGAGAGCAATTTTAGTTATATTGTACAGTCAGCAGCAAAATGCGGTTAACACTGAACAGATTTTAAATCATCAAAAAAAGTGAAACAAAATCCAACATTAAAAGAACACAATTTCTTAAGTAGGTACTCTGAAATGCTTAAAGCAGTGATACGTGGGCCTAGCACGAATAATACTGACAGGTAAGTATCGTAAATGTAAGCATATTTTGAAATGAAAATATAAGTTTGTTACTTAATATAAACCTATTAAAATTAAATACTTTATTTATTATTTATTAAAATGCGCAAATTGTATAGAATTTTACCAAAATGTTCTACGACTGTTGTAATTTAGAATTCAGAATTTTTGCTTACGTTTACAATACTATATAAATTATGTCGAAATTATTCATGCTAGGCTCAAGCTCAACATTTTCCAAATTGGGACTATCCACTAGATAATTAAAAAACGCACACTGTAAGGTTCCATAGCAATAAGTTTTTGGCCATTTGGCTACGGAACCCTAAAAATTATATGAAAATTTTCATGAAATAAGTTACAGGTGGTGAAATCGGTTGTGTGATAATACTAACCAATTTAAATTTGCTGACTGTACCCATCAACCAATTGAATATAGATTAAGGTCAGATTAAAGCGTTGAAAGCGCAGATGTCTGGAATGTTCTTAGGTTCAATTTCTTGTTCCGCCAATGATGAAGTTTCTTTGTTGTAAGAAAATTCATAATAGCAGCTTTTATTTATGAATTGAATCCGATAAATGAAAAAAAAAATACAGAAAAAGTCTTTTGGAGGGCGGTTTTCTTTAGTTTTTAGGGTTCCGTACCTCAAAAGGAAAAACGGAACCCTTATAGGATCACTTTGTTGTCCGCCGTCAGTCACCGGACCATAAGTGGAGCCATCTGCTCATAGATGGCGCCATTGAAAGTATGCAGTAGCGCCATCTATGATCATATGTCGGAACCCTTAGGGCGCGAGGCATACTCGCACTTTTATTTCGTTTTGAACGCGCTAATCTCTGGAACTACCCGTCGAATTAGATTTTTTTAAATATAAATTATAGCCATATTCATAAGAAATAGTATAGGCTATCTAACATCACGCTACAAGCCTTAGGAGCCGAGCAACAGGGCTGAAACCATAGGGAACAGCTAGTAAGTATTAAATATTGAAGCATAAAAAAACTACTCAAGCAAAATTTATATTTATATTTTGGGACTACTGGACAAGCTTCTAAATGAAAAAACAATCATTAAAATCTGTTCATAATCAACAAAGATATTCCGTAACAAGATACAAAAAAAACAGTCGAATTGTGAACCTCTTTCTTTGGGAAGTCGGTTAAAACTAGGTAGGTAGGTAAATAGTTGTTACTGTCCTAACAAACAAAATTAACTTAATAAGACAGAGCTTTTAGGAATAAAACACTTTTGACAGACACACGCACATGTCACGCTAATAATACCCTTGTCCTTTTGATGTTAGTAATAAAAGAAAGAGCTGTGTTAACTCGGTAAATAGACTTGCCTAGCTCGTCCTACGGTACAATTTATATGACATCAAGAAAACGAAAATAAAAAAGCAGTGATAGCCTAGTGGTTTAACCATGTGCCTCCCACGGCGTATGGTTCGAGTTCGATTCCGAGGCACGCACCGCTGACTTTTCGAAGTCATGTGCGTATTAGAAATTAATTATCACTTGCTTTAACGGTGAAGGAAAACATCGTGAGGAAACCGGCATGTCCTAGAACCAAAAATTCGAAGACATGTGACGTCCACCGACCCGCACTGGGCCCGCGTGGTGGACTACGGCCCACTCCCTCTCACAGAGGAGGCCTGTGTCCCAGCAGTGGGAACATTATAGGCCGATTATTATGCAAGAAAACGAAAATAACACAATGGTCAGAAGAAAAAAAAATGTACAAAAGAAGTTGTTTTCTTCAAATCTAATAAAATCTGAAGAGTTTGTTTGTTTGAACGCACTAATCTCTGGAACTGCCAGTTGGATTCGAAAAAATATTTTTGTAAATGATAGGTAGATTCATGAGGAATAGTATAGGCTATTTAACATCACGCTACGACCTTTAGGAGCTGAGGAACGGGGGTGAAACCGCGGGGAACAGCTAGTACCTTAATAGGAATGGATGGATTTATGATAACATCAGTTAATTAAATCTCCAAGTATAGCTAATAACCTCAGATTATAGAAACAAGGAGATGTGCCAAGGCGCTATCGAGCTTGATGCCTGATCTTGAGCAAATTGCTCATATTAAAAACGTACGCGCTGGCGACGAACCGAACACGATCGATGGTATAAATACAGTGTTTTAGTTTAGTGCTAGTGTTGAGTGACGATTAACAGTGTTAGATTGAGGGTGTGCGGAATGTTCAATGCGTGGGAGATCTGTTTATTCACAAGGAACGCTTAATTATGCACGTAATTGTGTCGAAAAATGTACTAAAAGTGGCATCAGTTGTTCTCGTACTAATTTGATATGATGGCATATCTCCTTGTTTCTATGATCTGAGCTAATAACCATGGTGAGAAGTATTTTTTTTAATTTCTCCGTTACTTAAGGAACGTTAGTACAAATACAAATTTTAATATCACATGCACAAATATTCAGTCCCGGAACAACTAGCTAAAGGATATAAAAAAATGTTACGCGTGGTAACCGAATTCGGAGTCACAAAAAATATTATTGTAGCTTTGCCACGACGTAGCTCAGCGCGCGTAGCACGCGTACCATTGCACGAGCTAGCATGCATTGAGCTTGCATTGTCGTAGCAAATAAGGAAAATATATTATAATGTAATTTCTATTGTCTATTCTCTTGAGTGGGGGAAGCATTTATACAGGGTGGCAGGTTAAACAGTGGAAATATTTTAAGGGGTCATTGTACTCATCATTATGAACAAATATTACCAAAGGACCAACCATGAAATCGCGAAAAAAAAATCAGCTGTGTCATACATTTATGTTCACATAACTCAACAAAATGTATGGAACAGCTGATTTTTTTTCGCAATTTCATGGTTGGTCTCATAGTAAAAGTGGTTCATAATGATGAGTACAATGACCCCTTAAAATATTTCCACTGTCTAACCTGCTACCCTGTATATCTGGCTGATATTAGCCTCCACTGACATGGTGATGATATCATTGGCTGATATGATGATGATCATTCTATTGAGTTTCATGCAAAGAGCCACTTATATAGGTACTGTGCAATTATATCTTGCTAACATCCTTCCTTATTATTTCACCATGTTTTATCCTATAGTACCTATGTCCCGACACACGGCAATAAAAAAAATGTCTTCCTGCCTTTTTTCCTATAGGACGGCCAGAGGCACGAAAAAGCGACATCGTTTCATGGTTGCTATTATACCAAAAACCCGACGAAGCGCTATGATTCCATCTTGATTGTGAGGACCGCCAAATAATGGAATACCCTGCCTGAGTAGGTGTCCCCGATAGTTACAATCTGGGTGTCTTCAAGTCGCGAGTGAATCGGTTTCTTCTAGGCAAGCGTGCTCCATCGTAGACCACATCATCGCTTAAAATCAGGCGAGATGGTGGTCAAACGCAAGTCCATTATTAAATAATAAAAAAATTGATACACACAGGTGTATTTTCATTTCTCTATGATGTTAGAGAGAAATAATAAATATATTTAAACGTAAAATCATATGAAACTTGTTAAGCAGCTGGCCCGTAAATTTTCTGCTTGAAATTGGTGCTGTAACGCAGGGTTGACACCTCATTTTAGAAGGTAATTTGGATATAAATCATTGTGATTTATTTTTTCACAACTTTTGGATAGTAAATGTCTATTTCGTTTGTGAATCATTGAAAAAGCTAAAGTCGATGGCCAGCATTGCTTAATATTATGACAATTCATGCGATTTTTCGTGATTAATAATATTTAGGAAATATTAAATTTATCCAGATATCCAAGATGTTGATACCTTATCTAGTAGTTTTAGAAGTACACACGGAATATAATGAAATTAATTATAATAGTCAATTTAAATAATTTGGCTATTTAAATTACGAAATTATTGCAGTACAAACTTAGTTTTAAGACATTATAACTAACAATATTATAATTATGAAATAATTTTAGTCTAAAATAAATATTTTGTTGTAATTTATTGTAAAAAATAAAGCAATTATTGCAACTGTTATTATGTTCACAAAAATTGTTACGAAAAAATTTTTCAAAAATTTTTCGACGCAACAAATCTCCTGTCATCCCTAAAACTTACACGAACTCAATTTTCTACCTCTTCCCCGCGGGTTCCGTACATAAACTAGCTATTATGGACATCCAGCGGTCAAGTCTGCAATTAATGGCCTGATTCTGGGGCTCTTAGGGTATCTCAAGTGGTTGACCTATTATTAGGTATCGAGACAAATTGGAGTACTAACAAGTTTCGCTTTTGCTCCGTTGGTTGCAAGCTTGACAGTTGAACATTTTTAGGTTTGTTACCAGGGTGAGGCAAAGGTTTTTTTATTAGGATTTTTTTAATAACAACCCAGAGTCTGGATTTGTGACCGGTTTATGGTAATAGGCTCGCCCACTATTACATGGTTTATTTACACAACAAGCAGCGATAGCCTAGTGGTTTAACCATGTGCCTCCCATGGTGAATGGTTCGAGTTCGATCCCGAGGCACGCACCGCTGACTTTTCGAAGTCATGTGCGTATTATAAATTAATTACATGGAGCTGAAACATAACTGGCGAAGCGGGTGAACTATATAATATACCTCTGCCTAACTCTTCAGGGAATAATAGGCGTTATGTTATGTTAGGTTTTACTTTTCCCTAAGAATGTATTGTTAATATATGGAATATCTTTGTTGGGAACCTCAGATCATAGAAACAAGGGAGATGTGCCAAGGCGCTGTCGAGCTTGATGCCTGAACTTGAGCAAATTGCTCATAATAAAAACGTACGCGCTGGCGACGAACCGAACACGATCGATGGTATAAATACAGTGTTTTAGTTTAGTGCTAGTGTTGAGTGACGATTAACAGTGTTAGATTGAGGGGGTGCGGAATGTTTAATGCGTGGAAGATCTTTTTATTCACAAGGAGCACTTAATTATGCGCGTAATAAATTGTGTCGAAAAATGTACTAAAAGTGGCATCAGTTGTTTCCGTACTAATTTGCTATGATGGCATATCTCTGTTTCTATGATCTGAGGTTGGGAACTGACATGATAATAGTTTTTTTTATACTAAGTACGATGGTGGAAAATAGGCGGTTTTCACACCTGATGGTAATAAGCGGTTACTGTAGCCTATGAAATGCTTGGATCATCGAGGATCAGACGCGCGTCATTAAACCTTTAAAAATATACTATTCTGCATAATTCTAATTCTCCTGACTATCTTCGTGAACGCTTTGAGTACCTCTTCCCCCGGGGCAAGCCCTGTCGTTCTGCTTCTTCACTTCTCCTTCGTATTCCACGACACAGCTTCAGCCGGTATAGTAGTTCTTTTACTATCAGTGCAGTGCGTCTGTGGAACTCACTACCAGACTCTATACGCGACAGCCCTTCTCTGAACGTGTTCAATTGGAGCATTAAGGAGCATTTCCTTTCGGAATTATATGGTATGTATTTTTTTGTAGATATGTATTTTATGTACGTATGTATGTAGGTATGTATTTAAGTATAGTTATCTATTATTGTAATATATTTATTTATTTATTTTGGCATATATATTAAAACAAGTTTAAATAAAATTGTACACAAATGTTACCCTCATCATAGTTGTGTGTGTTACCCTCCCTCTATCACTCAAAGGTTTGCTGGTAGAAAACTCAATTTTGAGTTAAGCTCGCCTTTGTACATACCATGTCATTACAAAACTGTGTATAATCATTATTATGTGTACATTAAAGAATAAAGAAAAAGAAAAATCTACCTACTATTCTTAGAAAACAGCATACTATAGTCCCTCGGGAAAATTTTGGCAGGAACCTTTGTTCCACAATCACTTATGTACACTCAACAACATTGACGGTCGACCACTTTTCACCCTTATTACTAAGGATATAAGGTGAAAAGTGGTCGACCGTCAATGTTGTCGAGTGTACATAAAAATAATCATGGGGATATCTGGAATTAATTAATATCAAAAGTAAGAGTGGTATCTAAACTCACAGCAAGATTAAAGATGTCTGTCCTATGTCAGGAACTGAGGTGTCTAGTTTATTTATTACGGAACCCATGTCAAGATAAATTAGACAGCATTGACAATATCGAAGGTTAAGATTTAAGGCTTTCGATAGACCCTTTTCAAAAAGACGAAAACAGACTTGACATCGATCGAGTGGTCCTGGGTTTGAATCTGATGTGGTACAGTAGCCAAAGGCAAGGGGAAACCGGTATGATAAAATTATTTGAAAAAAATAATTAAGAACCATTGTTTTTAAAACGGACTGAAAAGTATAAAATCATTTCTAATAAAATGAAAAATATGGGGCGCATCTTTCCATTAATTTATTTAATGCATACTCCCCACGTTTTTAATTTAATTTTATTTTAGTCCGTTTTAAAAACATGATTTAAAAAAATAAATTATTATTGTTTTACTAGTAAGTCACCTTGTATGTTGAAAGAAAACCTTCAGAAAGATGGTAAACAAACACATTATTGGATAGTTTATTACACATTTATCAATAGAAAAACAATTGGCTCATATAAGTGTAGTGCGAGATTCACCTTGACCTTGATATTCAAACTTGTTATGTTCGGAGACATAGATTTTATAGTTGTTATCTCTCAAAGATATAAATTATATACCGTACAAATACAGTGAAAGATATTTTTTTATTTATTTAAAATATATGGAAGCCTTACAGCTAAGAAAACAGATCAAGGACAGTGAATTAATCTGACAGCCAATTACAGGTCTTTACTTATAGGATATGTTATTGAGTGGCAAACAAGCAGTGTTGCAAAAAAACCCTTGCGAGCACACATTTTGAGTGAAGAATTTAATCATCGTCTATAAGTAAGGGGGTTAGTGTTTATGTCGGATACCCGAGACTCTTTATGATTACAAATATATTTATAAAATTAAGTATAAAAAAAAACCAGACAAGTACAAGTACGACCCGCGCCCTAAGGGTTCCGAAATATGCAATAGCGCTATTTATGCTGCTACTAGCTTCCGCCCGCGGCTTCGCCCGCGTTTTTCGGGATAAAAGGTAACCTATGTGTGAGACCAGCACTCTGCGTAGGTACAAACACAGACCGGCGCCATTCCGACCTCGCCGACGAGGCCCGTCGCGACGTCCCCATCATGACCAGAGTCCGCCGCCGCGTATGACTCAGTCCCCTAACCGACCCTTGCTTGAGCCAGCCCGCGCTGAGCCTGTAGATTTAAATATGTCCCTAAATCATATTAATACGTTCCAGCTAGTACCTAGCCCCTCCTTCTAGTTGTCCTCCCCCCAGCGACGCCCTAAGCCGAGGTCCGTACCCCAGTAGGGGGTGCCCTTAGCGTGTGGTCGCTTAGTTTGTAGTTTTTATTTAGTTTTAAGCCTGGCTGGAGGCATTTGTACGTCCTCACCAGATGACCGGTTAAGCAGTGACGGCTGTTAGAAGCCAACTGCGAGAGGCACTTCAAAAAAAAAAAAAAATATTCCAGACTATAATCTATCTGTGTGCCAAATTTCATCCAAATACGTCCAGCCGTTTCACCGTGAAGAAGTAACAAACATACACACACACACACACACACCCACGCATAAACTTTCACATTTATAACATTTGTGTGATTACACATAGTAGATACCTATATCATATCTTGATCATAAATGGCGCTACTGCACACTTCTAGTGGCGCCATCTATGAGCAGATGGCTTCACTTATGATCCGGTGACAGACGGACAACAAGGTGATCCTATAAGGGTTCCGTTTTTCCTTTTGAGGTACGAAACCCTAAATACGAGTAATTTTAATGTTATTAAATATTAAGATATTCCAAAAACGAGTAATTTTATGAACTTAATTGGATTTTGACACTCCGCGGCACAAATTGGTCCCCCTTTTTTTGTTTTTTTTTTTTGAGGATGGGAAATCATCAAATGACCCCTCCCGCTCTGGGCGGAGCGGAAGGGAGTGTCAGACTCTTACTGACTAAAACCCACCCATGTTCCTTCGTTAGCCCTTTTGTCCGGGTCAGCGGTATCCCTTCCGGACAATCCCGCTTTCCCGGCAGGAAATTGGTCCCCCTGGCATTGTCCTTTGTGATTTCCGAAGACTATACTAAACCGACAAAATAGTAATACATTTCTATAACATTTCTACATACAAGACACAATCTCGTTACTCCACATTTGCATAAAAACATACATAGTTACCTAATCTTCAAGAATGTTGAAATTTCATCTCAATATTTCTTCCCAAATGGTCGAAACGGACGTTCCGGAGAAAATTTCTCTGCAAAAGCAACCGAGACTCGAAATTTCTGTTCGTAACGAGCATAGAGATATTTTATACATTTAATATATAAAATACATACATGTGCTCTTGTATAAAATATTGCAACGATGTCTGCGTTAAAGGTCTGCAGATAATAAATATAAGATATATTTTAGGGTTTCGTAGCCTTGAAAGGAAAAACGAAACCCTTGTAGGATTATTTCTTATCCGTCTGTGTATCTGTCAAGACTCTTTTTATCAGAAACGCGTAGAGGCATCAAGTTGAAATTAATATGAGAAGCTGTTAAAAAATCAAGCTTCTAAGTCATCATCATCATCCGCCTAGCCTTTTCCCGAACTAGATTGGGGTCGGCTTCCAGTCTAACTGGTTGCGGCTGAATATCAGTATTTTACGTGGAGCGACTGCCATCTGACCTCCACAACCCAATTATTGGGTAATACCGGTATTCGAATGTTAGACCGGTTGTCAGACTTTCGGGCTCCTGACTACCCGTAACGATTGTCAAAGACATTCTTATGACAACCGCGACCGACTGCTTAACGGAGGGGTCTCGATGTGTAAAGAACGGTCACCTATCCTAGGACTGACCGCGGTAAGCGCAGCTTAACCTCGCAGATCGATCGATCAGCGCGGCTGTCATTTAGCCACGAGCCCCTCAATCAAGCTTCTAAGTCATCGCAATAAAAAAATACGGCCATTTATGCCCCATATTTTGGATTCGTAAATAAATCAAAACCGATAGCGTACTTTCTGCCATCCTAGAATAAAATATAGCACAAGTAAAGAAAAATATCCGAATATTGTTCCATAATAAAAAAAAAAAAAATGGTGATTTCCAACTTATATTTTGTACGACACGCCTTAGGATGCAAACTAAGTTTCTGCTAAGTTCCTGCAGCGGCAGCGAATCATTTTTTTAAAGTAAAAACGTCAAAGTAGTTTTTAAAAGTATCACGACCTATAGAACTTAGCTTCATGCGAAAAGAACTCACATTTATTTTGCTCTATCGGGAAATTATCTGCTAAGTTCACTGACATCTCATTATTTCGGTTGTTACCCTGAAATCCTATTAAAAGATCACCCTGTATAAAGCTATATACCCTCGTACTGTCAACTACACCGCCTGCAATATCCAGACCATTTGTTATGCCTGCCGGTCGGATGCCACGTCCGAAATAATAGCCGTTATCATTTTAGACAGATAGCCGTTTATACAACAACATTTAGTATAGGTACCTATACCCTTTAGTTAGTCGCGCCAAAATACACTGTTAGTCGCGTGGGGTTCAGAGGACCCCAGAGTTTACTTGTAGAAAAAAACAAATAAAATAAGTGCAAATATTTATATTATATTGGAACTTCAAGAACAACATCTTAACTCAACCAAAATGTAAAGCTTAAAAAAAATAACAAAAAATAAACTTCTAAATAGTAATTTATCTTCTGGTTCACTCTCTCCCTGCTCAGAGTCCGAACCACGATTTTGTTGTTCAGTCATGCCCAACTCGTCTTCAGTTTCATCAAATGGCTCCTTTTCGGAGCCATTTCATGTCAAGTGTTGGTCTGCCATCGTGCTATTATTAACTATAGAGTACCGTACCTATACGAAGAATTATTAAAACGTAATTTTTTAGTAAAAATTGTAAAAAAAAACTGAAAAAAGAATTGTACTACACTATTAGTCGGGCGGGGTCCGGTGGACCCCAAGCACCTTCATACGGCACGTGTGATCAACGCCGCGGCTAGCGGAACACGTAGCAGGGAGAGGGGCATGAGCTGAGAAGCTATTGGAACGAACAGTCGCGTACGTATAATATTTGCCGAAATACGACCGAAACAAAGTCACGTGGGGTCTAATAGACATAAATAATGTCTGAAACCGTTTCGGAAGTCGATGCATTTGATTTTTGCTTCAGGTTTGATTCGGCATCGACTTCCGAAACGGTTTTACAAAACGATTTTGATCTTTTTGAAGGCGGTTTTAACTTTTTTAAAGTGTTTTTTTTCTATTTGAAGTGAAATAAACGCACCCAATTACAGCAATAGCGTGAATATAGTCATTACTTCTAACCCTACCTTCACACCACTTATTTATGTGAAAAAATACGCAATTTCGTTTACTTAGATAACATATTACTTATTTTACATTTATTCCAGTTATTTTCATTTAAAACTACTGAATTGATTTTGACGAAACTTTTATGAGATATCTGAATTATGGTCTACATAGTGTATCACGTGCACCCAAACTAATATATTAATAGTAAGATATACAATATGAATAATAAAGGGAATGATAATACTCGTATTTAATTTCTGCCTGCATTACCAAAACCATTTAGTCGCAAAATAATACTAAATCTATACAGATATGCAAGCTACAAATCAGTTAAGACTTGAATGTACACCAAGCGGTACCAACACAACTTTTGGCACCATTTAGAGATATTATCTTCATTTAAAACAATATTACTTGTACAGCTACACGCTTGGAGCGCCAATTTTGGACCTAATCAGTAAAGCCGATCTGGCAAGTCATCTATCTTCTATACCTACAAAACAGTACCGTGACAGACCGACAAACAACATATAGCCTAAGCTAGTGGTCATACGATTAATACATAGGTACTTTATTTTTGAAAGTATTCAGTAGCAAGTGTGAACATTAGGATGCCTTTCCGCCAGGGTGCCTTTTTGCATGGCACATCTCTAGTGGAAAAGCAGCCTCACGCTTGAGAAATCATAGCCCGTAAAATTTCACATGTGAAAAAAAAAAATTCCTCAAATGAAAATTAAAAAGTAGCAATCATGTCCATGTCTAATTAATCATATCTCCGTCAAAACGTCAACACCATAAAAAAGTTTTCAAAAGTAATTTTTCAAACAAAACACGTGTTATCTTTTTTCGTAGAATGGACACTCGTTACAAATTGGTCAAAAAATTGGACCACCAAATTCCCCGAGGCACAGAGCAATGCATTTTAAGGCGACGGTAAATGGTAACGGCCGTAAATCTGATGTTTTAAATCTCTTATTTCGCCGTCAAATAATGCAGGTTAGTTGTGCAATTTTTTTATGTTAAACTAGAACATATATACATCTATCCTACCTGTGAATATTTAACTATTGTAGTAAAATACTTGATGAAATAAATTCATGAATTACTGTCTACCCAAAACATAAAAACGTAATTACTTTCAAATCGCTTAAGATATTTTGATGATTTGTTTTGTGTGAAAAGACTATGTTACTACCTATAATATTGCCTGTTACTTTTTTTTTATTTTATATTTTAGATACTAAAAAGTAATAATACGTCTAATTCGGCACAGCGCGCTCCTTGATAGGCGAGTCGTATTGCTCGGTGGACGTGTGTCGCGTTTCTTGAGCTCAGCGCAGAACACTCAAGCTATACCACCCAAATCACTCAAGGCCGTTGGCAGTTAACAGCGCCTTAAAATGCAAACGAATAACGAATGGTTACCTATATACCTACATCTCAGTGGCGAAGAGTCAGTTTTTGTAAGAGGTAAGCCGAGCTACAATTGCTTACCTGGCCACGAAAAGCTAATTAATAAAAGTAGCAATACTGCGTGTGCTATTTTTTCAAAGGGAAGCCGGTAGGAATCGTATTGTAGGGACCCTTTGCCACTGCTATATCTAGTAGTCTGAAATTGGCATAGCCGCCTTAAAGGTGGCGAATGGCGATATGTCGCGTAATGTCGTCTAGGGACTTCGAATTCACTCTGTAATATCGAATTCAGTTCATTTATCAATCGCTATTGCGCAGCTCATTGCTTCAAGTATAAGCATAATATTATACAGCTGAAGAGTTTGTTTGAACACGCTAATCTCTGGAACTACCAGTCGGATTCAAATTTTTTTTTTTGCAAATGATAGCAAAATTCATGAAATTTATTTATTTATTTCTCATCACAAAATAATATTGCAGGAAGATACAGAAGGTGCTTAATCTAATATACAAAATTCAAAACATTTGTGAGAGACTGGTGCCCGAAGAAGGCATTGAAAGCCCGTGTTACGGGTCACCAGGCCCCCAAGTCTTACAGCTAGACAAAAAAAAAAAAAAACTAGAAAAAAAAAATACTGAAAAATAGCGTAGGTTATTTAACATCACGCTATAACCCTTAGGAGCCGAGCAACGGGGGTGTAACTCCAGGGAACTGGTAGTCGGCCTATAATGTTGCCTGGGATACTGGCTTCCTCTCTCCACATCAAAATCCATTCAGTACTTTTTGCGTGATGCGAGCGCAAACAAAATATTTATTTTGGGAATTGAATTCTGGAAAATCTTCAATGTACAAACACGGCCTTTTTACAGTTTTCAAAGTTAGTAACGCTGTTTTGTCAAGTAGGAAATAAGCTGATAAACATTAGACGCCTGAACAGATCTTAATAAATTATAGCTAAAAACCATCTCAATCATATCAGCTTTCAAAAAAAAAACGCATCAACATCGGTCCAATTGTTTAGGAGCTACAATCCCACAGACAGACACACAGATACGTCAAACATATAACACCCCTCTTTTTGCGTCGGGGGTTAAAAGATGAGTTGGCTCGAAATGATCTTTTCTGTAAAACTTTAGTACCTATATTTGCTTTGCAAGAACATTCAATAGAATTTCTTATCCCTTAAGTAAGTTCATTAAATATAATTTATTCATATTGGACTATACGTAGAGATCTTAATTCGCCCCATTGCGCCTATCATCGTTGATTGGGCACTGTTCCAATTCCAACCTATTCGGTAATAACTACAGACAGACGTACATACTAATATAGTTGATATACCTACCTACTGTACATCCGTTTTGTGGTTATCAGTATTCCATTTTGGATACTCAGATACCAATATGATGCTGTTTTTAATCCATTTCAAAAATAGGAGGACCTTATTTGTAGGTACTAGATTGAGAATCTCAATTTAACTGTAGTTTTTACCAGATTTTTCCAGAAAGAGGGTCATGTTTGTTATCTATACTAATATTAAAGCTAGACTTTGTTTGTTTGAACGCGGTAATCTCTGTAACTACCAGTCGGATTCGAAAAAATATTTTTGTAAATGATAGCCAGGTTCATGAAAAATAGTATAGGCTATTTAACCTCTCGCTATAACCCTTAGGAGCCGAGCAACGGGGGTGAAACCGCGGGGCACAGCTAGTTAAATTATTATAAGAGATTTCAAAAACCAACTGCCGCGGGCGGGATTTGAACCCACGACCTCTGCCGCACCGTGGCGTCGCTCTAACCAATTGAGCTACCGCGTCCGACCTGCTTCATTTGAAAATTTTAAATCTCTTTGAATAGGTACGCTTCTTATGAGCGTTGGTGACATCTATCGGGGACTAATACAGTCCGCACGTGGCATAACAAAATATGAAAACCTAAGAGCCATATCTCATTAGGACGCCAGCAGCGCTTCCGTGGCGTCCGCGAGACGCCAAAAGAGCCGCCAAAGCAGATGCCAGATGAGATTAGTATGAAAACAAAATGAATATCGAAGAAATGTGTGCGTGTCGAGCAAGTGAGCTTGGCGTCCGCGCTTGCGGCGACGCCAAGCCAACGCCAAGTGAGGTATGGCTAGGTACATTGTAATACAATTTGACATGTTTTAACTGGCGGCGCTGCTGGCAATGGCTATGGTGTCATAATGAGATATGGCTCTTAATCATTTATTTTAGCCTAATAACTACGTACAAATTACGATTATAGAGTACCGAACTGCTGATGTTTGTGTAAATTAGCTTCGAAGCAATAAACGAGGCGTGTGTCGGCACAAATACCCTGCCGTTGAACGTAATTCACAAAGTTTGGTGTAAGTTTTAAACTTTATATACGAAAGTAGCCTAGCTATAACTACGGCTTCGTGTCATCGTGTGCATTTATGGATTTCGCAAAACGACAAAATAGTGCTAATTCTGTTGTGGACCAATTAAATTGAATTTTATTTCTTGCTGTCTTTTTCTCTCTGCTAAAACAAGATAGAGACGCAAATAAATAAGAGCTGTCAAATAAGAGCTTAAAATTACTAGCACTTTTCCCGTGACTTCGTCCGCGTGGCCCACAGAAACGGTAAGTACATTTTTTCGAGATAAAATAGTCTACGTTATTCAGTGCTAATATAGCTTTTTATTGATGAAAAAATGGTTAAAATCGGTCCAGTAGTTTCGGAACAAACAAAATCTTTCTCTTCATAATATAATAGTATAGATTATGTTTTATCTATGGTTCCTGATATGGTACTTACTTCAATAAATGCGATGAGACCAAACCTTATCCTCTACAGCTACTGCACCAATTATTCCGTCGCTTATATCAACCATGATACTGCCTCTATCTTAATATTAACCCTAAAAATGTGCCAACCATTCCGTCACATAATTATATAGCATAGCATAGCATAGCATAATCGGCCTATAATGTTCCCACTGCTGGGACACAGGCATCCTCTGTGAGAGGGAGTGGGCAGTAGTCCACCACGCGGGCCCAGTGCGGGTTGGTGGACGTCACATGTCTTCGAACTTTTGGTTCTAGGACATGCCGGTTTCCTCACGACGTTTTCCTTCACCGTTAAAGCAAGTGATAATTAATTTCTAATATGCACATGACTTCCAAAAGTCAGCGGTGCGTGCCTCGGGATCGAACTCGAACCATTCGCCGTGGGAGGCACATGGTTAATCCACTAGGCTATCACTGCACATAATTATATCCTATCCTACTAATATTATAAATAAATGCTAAAGTTTGTGAAGATGATTGGATGTATTGATGTTTGTTACACTTTCACGGAAAAACTACTAAATGGATTTTAATGAAACTTTAAAGTAATATAGCTTCTAAGTACATAAGAATAAGACATAGGCTACCTTTTATCCCAATAAAGCGCGGTCGCCGCCGATGGAAGCTGGTATAAAATAATAATGCCCCTATATTATCATCTTCCCGCCAAAATAATCAAAATATAATAAAGTGTGAACACCTGACAGTTCTCTTAACTTGCGCCACCCCTCCCCAGCTAATATAGTCGGCGCTAAGCGCTCGCGACATCTGCCGCTGACGTTCTTAACTAACAAATATCCCGGAGCTACTCGCCTAGAAGTGAAATATGAAGGAACTATACGAAACAAGCAGTGATAGCCTAGTGAGTTCGATCCCGAGGCACGCACCGCTGATTGGTGACATGTGACGTCCACCAACCCGCAGTAGGCCCGCGTGTTGGACTACTCCCCACTCCTTCTCACAGAGGAGGCCTGTGTCCCAGTAGTGGGAACATTATAGGCCGATTATGCTTATCATCATCCGCCTAGCCTTTTCCCAAACATGATTGGGGTCGGCTTCCAACCGTCGTCTAACTGGGTCCGGCTGAATATCAACATTTTACATGGAGCGACTGCCATCTGACCTCCACAACCCAATTATTGGGGAATACCGGTATTTGAATGTTAGACCATTTTTGGGCTCCTGACTACCCATAACGACTGTCAAAGATATTCGTATGACAACCGGGACCGACTGCTTAACGTGTTCTCCGAGGCACGGAGGGGTCTCGATGTGTTAAGAACGGTCACCCATCCAAGGACTGACCGCGGCAAGCGCAGCTTAACCTCGCAGATCGATCGATCAGCGCGGCTGTCATTTAGCCACGAGCCCCTCGAGAATTGAACAAGATATCCCTCTATTATGTACCTCTCGTATGAAAATAAGTCTTCTTCAAAAATGAACGCATTATAAATTACAATTCTCTTACATACTCCTCACACGACATTCCAACTTGCATAATTCAATATAACTCGCATATTGTATGAGGGAGGCAATTAGCATTCCCTGTCATACATGAAAACGTGTTAGAACGTTCATTTCTAATTTAGTTAGCTAGTAGCAGCTGTTTTCGAATTTCTAGAAATTTCGTAGAAATTTGAAAACAGCACAATATTTTTATTTTTATTTTTTATACACACTTTACCATCACTTTTTATAAACTTTTTGAAGCCATGGACACCAGTCAGAGTTTTAAAAATTCCACGGACCCCTGTCAAAGAAAATTTTAGGAACAAAAAACAGCATATTACACAAAATCACTTTTATTGATTCGTTTACAGTAATTTTTAATACGAGCGAGCGATCAAACAAACGATGCGTGAATCACTGCATAATTTTCCTATTAAATAATTATGTTATGAGTGAACTGAGTGGCTGCGGACCCCTGGCACGCATATCACGGACCCCCAAGGGGTCCATGGACCCCAGTTTAAGAAACCCTGCTTTAGAAATTCTTCATCCTTCATCATATTTGTAGTTTATCCACATTTTCCCAATTATGTTGAAGTCTCCTGTTATAGGCAAGCCTATTTCCTTTAACCAAATTAAAGAGAGGAAGAGAATTTCTTAACCAAAAATGCGAACAACACTACCTGACTTGGGCATCAAACCCAGGACCGCTAGCCCAAAAGTCGTAGTAGCGACCAGTGCCAGCACTAGAGCGGTAAAAACTAATTTGTCTGAACCAATTAGAAACCTAATCAGAGAACCAGAAGTTTAGGAAAACTAGTTTATTCTCCAACTTCCCTCACTGTTGAAGCTTGTATACATATCTATGGCATATACAGGGTGTTAATTAAGGGACGTATTGAAGGAGGGTATCGTCGTTGCTTTAAAATCTCCATTAAATCCAATAAACTACATTTTCGAGAAAAACTTCCTGCTAAAAAAATCTTATTTCATTTGTTGTAAAAAAAAACTAAGTAGTTTCTACACATGTATGGGAGAATAAGCAATTTTCGTCACAAAAGTGGTATTACAAAAATCGTGCATATTTAAACGAAATAATAAGCTACGCACATGAGAGTTTTTGCTAAATTTCATTTCGGACAAAAAAAATACTTTTCAGATTAATGTCAAACTCATGATGGTCAAAAATGTGACAAGGGAGATTTTAAATTTGCAATGATGGTATTCAATTAAACTATCGGATCAACCTTGATATCACGAGAAAAAATCAACTGTACCATCCAAAAATAACATATTTCGAATAACTAAGAGTTCAAAATTCTGAGAGGTTCGTAATACCAAGAGGAGAAATAAAAAATCGAATTCTCTACTGAAAGTCACACGTCACAGGAAAACACAGTCATTAAACTATGTTAAACTGCAAATTGCATATATGACCGTTTTGGATTTGTCGAGTTTCTGGGTGAAAAAATTTGGAATTAACGCGAGGTTTTGATACTTGTGAATAATTTTATTTTTCGTATTACTAAGTATACGAAAAACCATTGACTTTATTTGATTTATCGAGAGTATTTTTAGGAACCCAACAATTACTTTGAATCATAGAGAAGTTCGTATTGAATTATCAAGGGTCGATTGTATCAAGGTTGGTCCCGTAATCAATCGAACTATGGAATCTAATATCGAATGCTGAATACCCTATACCCCTCGTTTAAACTTACACCCTGTATACAGATATGGATTCACTAGAGAGTCCATATCAATTACGTATCTTCATCACGACATAACGAGATTTGCGACTGACAGACACGGGATGAAACGGTCGAAACCAGAGTATGAATAAGCAGTAGAGCGTGTCAAGAACAATTATTGTTATGGCTACAATTTTGTACTGTTTCAGATTGGATTAATGCAAGGCTTCGATTAAATGATATTTATTCAGTAGAAAACAATGCTGAAACAGACAAAAAACATACAAACAGGCACACGGCTCGCCTGATGGTACGCCCTCAGCTGGGTACTCACTTAGCAGTGTTGCATGTAACGTATCAGATACTGTATCAACCTGCAAGTGGGTTCGGCTCGTCCACGGTCCACCGCGTATCTAGCTACGAGCTGCTGGATCACACTGCGAGCCGCCTTTGTGTTCGCAGTGATACCGCCACTCGGCGGGTCACTGCGAGCTTACTGCGCTCCACGCGCGAGCGGCTCGCAGCGGGCTCGTGCCTACGTACTCATTTGATACCGTATCTGATACATAACATGCTACACTACTAAGTGAGTACTAGGGTGGATCGAAATCGTTCTTATAATAACGTTGTCTCTAGTTCTTATAACAATTAATTCATCATCATCTGCCTAGCCTTTTCCCAAATTATATTGGGGTCGGCTTCCAGTCTAACTGGATTTGGCTGAATATTTTACGTTTTTATTTTTTTAAATTTTTAATTTATCAATATCTTTTATTTTTTATCTTATAATAATTAATTAGGTAATGAAAAAAATAAAAACATAGGAACAAGGCAATGGTAGACATAGATTCTATGGTATAAAAAAATGTTTGCTCTAATGCCATTATTCAGGATATTATCAGAGCAATATACAGGGTGGCAGGTTAGACAGTGGAAATATTTAAAGGGGTCATTGTACTCATCATTATGAACAACTTTTACTATGGGACCAACAATGAAGTCGCAAAAAAAAACAGCTGTTCCATACATTTTGTTGAGTTATGTGAACATAAATGTAGGGAACAGCAGATTTTTTTTCGCGATTTCAGTGTTGGTCCAATAGTTAAAGTTGTTCATAATGATGTGTACAATGACCCCTTTAAATATTTCCACTGTCTAACCTGCCACCCTGTATTTGTATGGACTATGCCGCCCGCGTTTTCTCTTAATACTCCGAGGTTCTGTGTTTATGTACCAAATCTATGCATATGTCTGGACATGATTTTTCACTTACAGGCGATTGAAGCTCCGGGCATTACAGATAGACAGTGATTTGACACTGTTTGAGCCCTTTCCAGTGGAATAAATATAGGAGTTCGTAAGTGGAACATAATTTTATCAAAAACTTAGACGATACCTACTTATAATAAAGGCAATTTTAATTTTTTTTTGTAAATAATGGACAAGAAACTTTTGTGAAATTGTTAGAAAAAAAAATCTAGTATTTTTTCTAACATTTTTCCGGCTATTAAGTCAAGTTTAAATACACCATCACTCCAAACCTCTCCACCAACTCCAACCCATCAACCTACCATTAAAAGGCTCGCTACCACCTTACTCAAAAGAAAATTACACCTTCCGTAATACCAGCAAAATTCTAAAGAAAACTTATACACTAGGCATAATATTTTAGTTCAACGGAAATGACTCCTATAGGCGTTACGCAAATACCGTGACAAAGTAGGTCGGCCTTGGTATTTAATGGTTGTTACAAAGCTATGGGGTATAGGTAGGAGGTAGGCCAGGGACGACGAATCAATGGCACGCAACTAGTTTTGGAAACAACGGAATCTGTATTATATTAAGAAGCATCTGTCAAAGGAGCGCGCGAAATTCAAAATTCTTATGTTTTTTTTGCAAATAGCAGGGCTGTCCCTGTCTTACGTTGTACCTTGATCCAAATTTAATACGCGACAATAATGATTAAATTATAATTATAGTTACCAAATAATAAAATCACCAATATAGCCCTCGAAATTATATTTAAGAAAAATCTAAAGTTTTCACCAAATGGTCGTACTTTCCTCAAATAAAATTTCAACAATAAAAACTAAATTACAAAAAATCAAAATCACTCAACAAAATGTATGGAACAGCTGATTTTTTTTCGCAATTTCAAATTGGTCCCGTAGTTAACCGAACTATGTTATCGAACACTGAATACCTACCCTCCTTCAAATCATCCTTCGTATAAACCTTACACCCTGGTTAAGCGTGAAAACGCATAGGCAAGCAAACGTTTTAGAATGTTCGCGACCGCTGCCGCACTGGCGCCTAGCTAGTCACTCCGCAGCGCGCAGTGCGGCCAGTTGCGAACATTCTAAAACGTTTGTTTTACTAATCTACACGCTAAGTGACTATCTAGGCTCTAGGCGCTAAGCAAGCCACCTGCCTGTGCGGTCTTAGCCTAAAGGTTTACTACCCCTGACATAGATTATTAGAATGTGATTATTTTTTTGTCATGTCACGTGAAAAGGGAGGGTAGTCAGTGAAAGGTAGTCTGAAATTAGTTTTCCTGTTTTTAATTGCTGCAAATAGTGATCTATTTTTTGGCCTGGTGAGGGGTTAATTGCTGCAAAAAGTGGACTATTTTGGAAGGTATTCCGTAATAGTTCTCCTGTTTACTCCAATAATAATCTATAGGTACCTACTAAGTATTCTAAAATTGTAAAAAAGTCGTGTCTATACATTGAAGATATTCCAGAAAAAACAGTTGGGATAGGATGCCTACCTACTGGGACGTAACCATATCTAACAAGTTTTTTTTATTCATTTTTATCTGTTTGTGCGCGGATCACGCAAAAAGTACTGAACGTATTTTGATATGGTTTTCATATTTTGATAGCTTGAGGTCCAACTTAATATCTAAGCTACGTTTCACCTAATTCCAGTAGGATAAACCAGAGATACAGCTTGACCTCTTGGTAGTACTAGCCACCCTACACTATAGAGGTTATTTAATCTGGTCATTTCATTGTAGGCCACGCGGACGGAGTCGCGGGTAAAAGTCTAGTACATAATAATTATAATGAATAATAAGTATGTAATGTGCCCACTGCTGGGACATAAGCCTCCTCTCTGTGAGGAGTAGGACCAGTGCCGATTATTGGATGTCACTTGTCATCGAATTTTTGGTTCTAGGACATGCCGGTTTCTGAATGAAAAGTTAATTTTAGCGACTCGTAAAAGGCTGCTTGATCACGTTCACGGCCAATTTAAGACCGATAGGCAGGCTCAAGAGTCTGAAACACCTGGACTGGTGGGTATTGAGTGAGTGCCTACTTACGAAATTGATAAATTTTGCAGTCAGCCACCGCGCTTCGGCATCATGTTGAGCTCAAAATAAACATCAAAAATCAAAATTTTGTAGCACGTGCTTATTCAATTTCTTTTACGTAAGCGTAATTTTTTAACCGATGCGCAAAATAATGGTACGCTGCGAAACATTATTTTGCGCATCGGTTAAAAAAATTGTTAAGTTTGCAAGGCTATTGCGAATTATATAATTTTTAAAGTAGGTAATTAATAAAATGCAAAAACTAACGCAATGCAAACTGTATCAATTACGGTACCTACTTAAGTTTTTTTCCTAAAATAAATGCCTATTTTAATATTTATTACAGCGCCATCTGTTATATGTCACTGAAACTTTTCCACCGGCAACTCTCTGGGCGTTAGACCGTTCGAATTTTCATTTTAGTTACAGTGTCCAAGTACAGATGGCAGTGTTCGCAACATTCCTGTAATATATATATTTTTTGTAAATCACTCTCAGAACGTGGTTATTTTGAATGAACTTACCTAATTCAATTGTAATTTAATGTAATTTTTCTTTGTCTCCAGGCCTGACCAGTCTTCTTCCGGTGGAAGTAGAGAGAAGAACACAAGTAGGTTAAACGGATTTCTCAACCTGAAGACACCTTTGATCAGCACTAAGACTCTGGGGTAAGTTTAGACTTAAATTTATATTTTTTCAGATTTGTTTTTGATACCAAATATTATGTATCTACTTTACAACAAGTAGACGTTTTAAATATTTTTTTACTTTTTGCTGAAGTTTGTTTGATTAAGGCAAGAAAAATACGTAAACACCATTTTCATTTTCGCCCGAAAAATTTTTTTTCGGCAGTGGCAAACCTTAATTTGTTCAATATAATACATACAGGTACAGAAGTCTTTGAGAAAATATGAATAAAGTTTTTGTGAGATTCAAGTTTGATTGGTTATAAAAGATAGACAATTTCTTTTACATTTACCAAACAAAACCCTATCGACTCACAAAAATCAAATTATTCGGTTTCGGTTTTCTCCCAAAAACGTTCGTTTTTGGCGACAAAAACATATAATTTTTGGTTGGTGTCTAATTTATTATAATAATTGTAGTGTAAATATTAATGTATTGTGATTACTCGCACATTTATTTGTTAATAAAATAATATAAAACTGTTGCTTTAGTATAAAACTATACTATATAACTATAATATAAAACTGTTGTTAGAGGATAAAGATGTGCACGTCGCTAAAAGTTTGAGGAATTTTTTAAAATAACGTTAAGCGCCCTTTATGTTCTAGTAGTGAAACTAATTCTCAGGCTCATTCCATAAGTGGTTTGAGAAGTAAATCACAGATGGCGTTTTAGAGTAAGTAGTGACAAGAACGCATATTTGTATAGGTAAAACCTCGAAATGTTTTGAGATGCAAATGTGAACATAATTTTCTTAAATTAATAAGTAAAATAAATTATCCCATTGGTCATTATTACAGATTCTATCAAACAAACTATTTGATTTGACTTGCTATATTTACAATACTCGATGATATAAAGTGGGTATCAATCAATATGTAAATATGGTTGTTATATCCATTTAACTTGCGTTTACTTGTTTGTAACGGTATTACCTATAATTAACTACATAGGTATATAGTTAGATAGATTTTTTTTATCCATAAAATTGACACCTCGGTGCCACGAGGCCCTTACGCTTGGAGACGGGGAAATGATTTGGTTTACCATAGGTAGCCCCAATTACCTCCGATTTAGGGAACTAAAAATCTTAATTACCAGTCTAATAACAAATCTTCAGCACTTATTCTAGATAACAACACTTAAAGCCTGTCCAGATGAAGCGTTTTGCGCGCGAGTCCACTCGCGCACTTCAATTTATGTTGCGTCCAGATGCCACGTTTTAGACGCGTTTCTACGCTAGAAAAGATTCCCTGCCAGTCATAAAAATGTACGTCCACACGCCATGGACTCGTGCGTAGCACTGGACGCAGCAATGGCGCTCGAGTATCTCAACTCGCGCGCGTAAAACGCGCGAATCGAGAGTCCCGATCATTGCAAGCGTTTTACGCGTGAGTGAGGAAACGCGCAGCAGCATCTGGACGGGATGTATGTAGCTCTAGTATCTCGGCAACGCGCGAGTCCACTCGCGCGCAAAACGTCTCATCTGCAGGGCTAACATGCGCGCCGCGACAAAATTTGTCGACTGTTTTGTCTCGCTCTTATATACTCTCTTATAATACGAGACAAATGCACGATAAAAGCGTCGACAAAATTTTGTCTCGCTCTTACTCGTGCGAATACGAGACAAATGCACGATAAAAGCGTCGACAAAATTTTGTCGCGGCGCGCATGTTAGGCACTCTGGACAGGCTCTTAGTCATGCATATCGATTTAAAACTGATCGGATCTACATACCTATATCTAGTTTTAAATCGAATTAGGTAAATGACAGAATACGTCCTTTAGTATATTATTACTAATACTGTAAGCCTAAAATTACCCACTGCTAGGCCAAGAGCCCAGGCCTTCATGAATAATAGTAACGATTGGTAAAATATTTAAACCAATAAAAACCAGCACGTAATAAATCTACAGCTGCCATCTTGTGACGTCATCATTTATTAATTACAATAAAATACTTACCCCTTCAGGACCTTTCCCCGGTCCCCTGGGGGACGGGGGACCTCATAAAACTGAAATTGGATACTTATTACTGTATTTTATTACATTACCCTTTTTTTATTTGACCAGTCCCGATTATAAAGACTCAGTTAGGATTATATTTACCTACATTTGTAGGTACTTACATTATAAAGCAGTAGAGTCCGTCATCTCTATTTATGAGGTAAGGTTATTTATTTAGGTTAAGTTAGCATTTGAAGTTTAGGTACATGGAGCAACTGCCATCTGACCTGCACAACCCAACAGATTCAGGGTCAAACGTTTTGCGTCATCTTTTAAAAAAAAACCGGCCAAGTGCGAGTCGTACTCGCACACCGAGGGTTCCGTATCATTTTTGGACGTATAAAGTGAAAAAATCCGGACAGCATAACTAAGTTTGTTTGTGAAGGAATTTTGATGATTTTGAAAAAACTACTAGTTAGGAACATCGTTTTATTTTTGGTGCCATATTTGGATCAATTCCTATCAACTCTAATTATTTCAGATTTTTCGCCCCGCAAACTTCGGAGGTAAGGGGGGGGGAATGGTATTTTTTTGGACATTTTTCATCATATGTCAAAAAATGTGAGACATAAAATAAAATAAAAATATATTTTGAAATGTGCAGATCAAGCCCTTTCATATGATATGTCACTTGACCTAGTAACCCCACTTTAAAATTTCGGACGCCCACTCCTCCCCTTTTGCAATGAAAATAAAAATATTTTTGGACTTTTTTCATTTGCAATAAAGTTGAACAAGCATTTTTTATTAATTGTTCCAAATTTCAAGTCGATAGCATAAGTATTTGTTGAAATAAGCAGGTGTGACATACAGACAGACAGACAGACAGACAGACGTTTTGCAGGTCGTTAAAAAAACTCCAAACAACGTCGTATTTTTTTTGAAGTCCGACGCAAAATTTTAACGCTATGCGGGGTTCAGAATAAGCTACCGAACCCATGGTTTAAATTTTCATTACGCTGTCACTTTCATCATGTATACAGTCGAATTGTAAACTTTCTCCTTTCTGAAGTAGGTTAAAAATGATCACAAAGTCTTATCTTCGCAGATCGACCGATCAACGCGGCTATTATTTACCCTCGAGGCCCTAAGAGACATGATATTAATGGTATTAGAATCAAATAACCAAATCCATCGACACCTTTCACTCCCTTACCTCACAAATATATCGACTCTGTGTTAACCTCATAATAGAAACAAGGGAGATGCGCCAAGGCGCTATTGAGCTTGTGAGGTTTTAGTTTGACCCTCAGATCATAGAAACAAGGAGATGTGCCAAGGCGCTATCGAGCTTGATGCCTGATCTTGAGCAAATTGCTCATATTAAAAACGTACGCGCTGGCGACGAACCGAACACGATCGATGGTATAAATACAGTGTTTTAGTTTAGTGCTAGTGTTGAGTGACGATTAACAGTATTAGATTGAGAGTGTGCGGAATGTTTAATGCGTGGGAGATCTTTTTATTCACAAGGAGCGCTTAATTACGCGCGTAATTGTGTCGAAAAATGTACTAAAAGTGGCATCACTTGTTCCGGTACTAATTTGCTATGATGGCATATCTTCTTGTTTCTATGATCTGAGGTTTGACCACATTGGTCGTAATAAAAACGTACACGCTGGCGACGGACCCAACACGATCGATGATATTATAAATATAGTGTTTTAGTTTAGTCCTAGTGTTGAGCTGATTAAGGGTTAAGTTCACCGATAAGATAACAGTCCGATAAATTGTAAACGGCCGTTTAACATGACGTTTTGTATGGAAAAAGATGTAATAAACAGCCGTTTTCAATTTAACAAGCTGTTATCTTGTCGGTGAACTAGGCCCTAACAGTGTTACATTGACGGTGTGCGAAATTTTTAATGTGTAGGAGATCTTTTAGTACACAAGGAGCGCTTGTAATTGTGTCGAAAATTGTTCTAAAAGTGGCGACAGTTGTTCCCGTACTAATTTGCTATGATGGCATATCTTCTTGTTTCTATGATCTGAGGTGCCAACCTAACGCCGCTCAATCCTAGTTAACTATCACGTACCTCCGCGCCAGCAATTTACCGCATTTTCTCAGCTGAGGAAGCATCGTCAATACGCATATACAGTATGTTACAAATACTATCGTGTGGACATTTATGAAAACTATGGCCGCATTATGATTATGAATAATTTTACTATTTTTTCGTTGTTAACAAGAGATGCTGCTATATATTCGTTAAATTGAAGTCGGTTATTCAAAATCATAATTAAAAGATAATCACGAAGAAAAAAAAAGAAAAAACCTCTGTTCCAAAGACAAAGCAATAAAAAAATGAAAAATTTACATTGCAAAAAAATGATTTTTTTGACGATGTTATTTTTTCTTTCATTTGGTAAAATGTGATAGAAAAATTTTAATTAACAGTCTGTTTACGTATGCAAAACAGTTCCCGGCCTAAGTACAGTGGACAATGCGCATTTTTAATATTATTTGCATAGTGAAAATGATATAATAACTTTGGAACGGATACCTGTCTCCTGTTTTTTTTCTTGATTATCTTTTAAATATCATATTAAACAACCCGACCAAGCACCGTTTAATACTTGAAGTCCATAAATAATTCAGTGTGCAAAGATGATACTATACTTATATTGATTTTAGAAAATCTACAAATTATATGGACATTAATGAGTGAAACAAAATATAACGATAAAATCTGAACTTGAATTTAATAAACTGAAATCGAGGAGTAAGAAAGACTATTTTACTCTGTAGTGAGGCTATTTCAGCCGGGCTAACATGCGCGTCGCGACAAAATTTTGTCGACTGTTTTGTCTCGCTCTTTCTCGTGAAAATACGAGACAAATGCATCGTGCATTTGTCTCGTATTTTCACGAGAAAGAGCGAGACAAAACAGTCGACAAAATTTTGTCGCGGCGCGCATGTTAACCCGGCAGGTCGGTATTTTTATCAAAATGAGAAGAAGCTACAAGTACCTATATCAGCGAGACTCCCCGGGGAGGCAATTCAGTGGGTTTGCGCGGCGTCAGAAGAGATAGAGTTACGCGATAGAAAGAGACTGCCTTGTATTGGTTAATATAATTGTAATTGCAGGCACGCAGTGTGCAAACTGAATTACACTTTATTACGTTGATGCAAGAATCGCTATTTATTATAATAAAACAAGTTTAAACGGATTAAATCGTGTATATTACAGATTTTCCCTGACGTTTCGAACACTTTGCAGCGTTCGTGGTCGCAGGACGACTGAGCTGGTAAGCAAATCAAATCAAATCAAATCAAATCAAAAGTCATTTATTCAAAGTGGGCTAAGTGATTAGCACTTTTTGAACGTCAACATATATAAGACAGCCCCCAAAAACGCCCGCCCTTCACCGCTTCCTAGTGTTTTAGCTGCGAAGAAGAAACGGCGCAACAAACTCCGCAGCAACACAATTCTGTCTGTCAATTACTTTTATGTAAAATTATATAAATCAAAAGAAATATTAAATAAAGGCGTCATGACAGATAATTTATAGAAAGAAATAATAATTAAAATAATTCCGCAGGGCACCTTGAGGCGAGGTGACGGGGAGTAGCGACCCTGCGGTACCCGAGTGCTCCAGGAAGAAGCTACCGTTCCTCACCTTCGGCTTGCCTTTATTGGCTGGTCGGAGTGAACACTGACGAGGAACAGGTCTCCCACCTCTAGCTTGCCTTCATTGGCTGTCTAGAGTGGAGTCGCTAGAGCAGAACCCCTCTGCTCGGAGGGTGGATGCTGAGCGTAAGTGGTGAGTGGGCCAGTGATGCCGGACCCTCAGGGAGCAAGTGATCTGAGTTTAAAGTCCAGCGAAGCCTCTCCACCCTTCAGCCACTCACGTTTCTGTTGCCCCCTTTGTTGCGACTCGAGCGACTTTTTTCAGGGGGCCCAGTTAGTGAGTTGGCAAGTCTCCGTCTGCTATTTTTACATGTGCACATACATTGTTCCGGCAGGCGCCATAGGTTCACATAGTTCCCTTATCTTAGTCCATTATCATCCCATCACAATAGCCCAAGTAGTTTCCTTTTTCCACATGTATTGCAATAGTCCTGCATAAGCTGGTGATTGTCCTTGGGTGTATTTCTGTGGTGCATGCAGGGGTGATCACAAGCTATGCCACCATTACATTTTATATTCAAATTGTAAAGGGCCTCTACGTGTTGGCTTCGGCCCCACGCAAACCTTCGAAAGGTCCGGGACTCTTAAGTCCCGTGTAACAAAAACCATTAAAATAATAGTTTAAACTTTTTTTATTATAATGTGTAGTAGCTAGGTAATCGCGAAAACCTAAGACATTATTAATCGCTATTTATTTAACTGTCTTTGCGGAGTCATCATTATTATGTAGCTAAAGAAAATTGTAACACCCTGTGTACCTATAAATATTTTGGTGGAATATGTCGGGTAGGTGCGACATGGGCGCACAAGTGGGGGTGGGCACGGATCACTTCATTTGGAAGAGAGCTTGTTGATAGGAGGCAGCGGGAGCGGGTTAAAATGTGTATACTCGCTGAGTTCTTTATCGCTTTCATCCCGCGGTATAGGGACGCCATCAAGGTAATACCTACTAAAAATACATTTAGTAACGAAAAAAAAAATAAAAAAAATTAGCTGTTCCATACATTTATGTTCACATAATTCAACAAAATGTATGGAGCAGCTGCTTTTTTTTTGCGATTTCAGGGTTGGGCCCTCAGTTGTTCATAATGATGAATATAATGGGTACATTGCTGGATGTAAGTGATGAAAATGTCACGGTGTAGGTACTTTTGGGCTCCTGACTACCCGTAACGACTGTCAAAGATATTCCTATGACAACCTGACTATTTAATATGCTCTCCAAGACACGGAGGGGTCTCGATGTGTAAAAAATGGTCACCCATCCAAGAACTAACCGCAACAAGCGCAGCTTAACCTCCCAGATCTATCGATCAGCGCGGCTGTCATTTAGCCACGAGCCCCGCTTTTCAGGGTTCCGTACCCAAAGGGTAAAAACGGGACCCTATTATTACTAAGACCCTCACTGTCTGTCTATCTGTGTGTACAGGCTGTATCTCATGAACCGTGATAGCTAGACAGTTGCAATTTTCACAGATGATGTATTTTTTATTTTTTAACCAAAAATATGTATTCTCCCAAAGACGTTGCCGCCTTAAATTGTTTATTCAATATACGTATATTTTCCGAAGATCTATATTCAACAACTGACTGTTCCCCGCGGTTTCACCCCCATTGCTCGGTTCCTAAGAGTGGCAGCGTGATGATAAATAGCCTATACTATTCTTCATGAATCTAGCTACCATACAAAAAAAACTGGCCAAGTGCGAGTCGTACTCGCGCACCGAGGGTTCCGTATCATTTTTGGACGTATAAAGTGAAAATATCCGGACCGCATAACTAAGTTTGTTTGTGAAGGAATTTTGATGATTTTGAAAAAACTGTGAGACCTAAAATAAAATAAAAATATATTTTGAAATGTGCAGATCGAGCCCTTTCATATGATATGTCACTTGACCTAGTAACTCCACTTTAAAATTTCGGACCCCCACTCCGGCCCCTTTTGCAATGAAAATAAAAATATTTTTGGACTTTTTTCATTTGCAATAAAGTTGAACAAGCATTTTTTATAACTGTTCCAAATTTCAAGTCGATAGCATAAGTAGTTGCTGAAATAATCAGGTGTGACAGACAGACAGACAGACGAAGTAGCACCTTAAGGGTTCCTTTTTTCCATTTTGGTACGGAACCCTAAAAAAGATTTTTTCGAATCCGACTGGTAGTTCCAGAGATTAGCGCGTTCAAACAAACTCTTCAACTTTATAATATTAGTATAATTCAACAATAAACATAGATACCGTAAGTAGGTAGGTACTCCATATTTCCCGCTCTCGCCTAAGCCATTCCCATAACTCAAGCCGAAACAAATAAAAAGCTGAATTTATTTGGACCCACAGCGTACTCTGTGATTGACAGGGGAGACCGCAAGATGATTTTATTTTCGCTCAGATTTCTTATTTTAGTACAGGGGAATTCTTTATTTACAGAATAATTCTATATCAACAGGGGAATTTTATATTTCTGCATAGAGTATTTTCGTTCGTGTTTTATGGTTTTTACCGACTTCAAAAAAAGGAGGTTCTCTTATAATAATAGTGTCTTAGGTTTTCGCGATTATTACACATTATAATAAAACAAGTTTAAACGGATTAAATCGCGTATATTACAGATTTTTACAGAGTTTTCCTGACGTTTCGAACACTTTGCAGCGTTCGTGGTCGCAGGACGATTGTTCTGACTGTGACTGACAGTTCGTGGTCGTCCTGCGACCACGAACGCTGCAAAGTGTTCGAAACGTCAGCAAAACTCTGTAAAAATCTGTAATATACGCGATTTAATACGTTTAAACTTGTTTTATTATAAGGAGGTTCTCTATTCGGCCTTTGTTGTTTGTATGTGTTCTTTTCGTTTAACCAGTCACCCAGTATTATGGGGTAATATTTTCGGGACTCTGTGTGTTTTATGGCTTATTGTGTATATGTTTTATTTATGTTAAATACCGTGGAGTACAGTTTTGATACAGACTAAATGACACATCAAACATAAGGAACAGTAACTTTCCTTTTCTTTATAATAAAAGCAAAATAAAACAATTATTATTATTATGTTCACTCTTGCGTCAGGCGGTCTGTTGCAGACGTTTTCCTCATAACCTATGTGACGTATTTTCTTTTAAAGATACAAAACAAAATATCACTCTTATAATTCCCTAAAGGGGTAAACAGAGGTGTATGATATACCTACTCACGTTTGGCCAGTTATAAAAGTCCCATCCATATACCTAATTTTGTGCGAGTCCATTTATCGGACACCTCAGATCATAGAAACAAGGGAGCCAAGGAGCTATTAAGCTTGACGCTTTAGTTTGATCACATTGATCGTAATAGAAACGTACACGCTGGCAACGAACCGAACGCGATTGATGATATAAATACAGTGTTTTAGTCTAGAATTAGTGATGAGTGACGAATAACAGTGTTAGATTGAGGGTGTGCGGAATTTAATGATATGTGGGAGATCTTTAAATTCACAAGGAGCGCTTGTAATTGTGTCGTATACTGATCTAAAAGTGGTGACAGTGGTTTCGGAACTAATTTTCTATGATGTCATATCTCCTTTTTACTATGATCTAAGGGAACAGTGCTGCTCAGTTTTTTTTATGATTTGAAGCTTGGTCTCATAGTCAGTCGAACTAGTATCGAATACTGAATACCCGTCTTCATATGTCCCTGGTTTAACCTGTCACTCAGTATGAATCTAGGTTCTAAAGCTTACTCATAACGCTAGACTAGGTAAACAAGCCTTGATTAAAGGATTATGAAAGATATAGGTGAGCTTAGATAATGTCAGTTTCTGTCTAAATTGTTTATGTCTGATACTTAGAAATAATTAGATATACAGGTAGGTAAGGTATATAATTCGGAAAATACATTATTTTGTTTTAAGCCGGATCCAGACGGGTGTAACGTGTAATGGAATGTAACCCGAATTTTACGAATTTGTGTTACTATACGAATACATTACACGTTACACCCGTCTGGACCCGGCTTTAGGCAACAAAAGCCTTGAAAAAGTCTCGACTCATGATCGTTTTTAAAATGTTTCGAGACTCTTTGTTTGTTATGTTGCGCTTGCGAGTAAATCAATACTATCGTAACCTCGAAAATCGCCATAATATTTATAGTAACACCTGCTATTTATCACTAATCGATAGTATCGATATTTAACGCTATATTTTCGCAACGCCAAGACCACGTAATTGCAGTACCACACCAGACCACGACCAGCAGGGCTAACATGCGCGCCGCGACAAATCTTTTCGACTGTTTTGTCTCGCTCTTACTCGTGCGAATACGAGACAAATGCACGATAAAAGCGTCGACTAAATTTTGTCGCGGTGCGCATGTTAGGCGCTCAGGTAAACTGACGCGAGACCGAGACCAAAGACTGGGTTAGACTCGTCTTGGTCTTGCATTTGGGCAACACTAGCGCATCCGACATTAATATGCGGAATGCGTGTGGAGAGCGCGGCAGGACATTAACAAACAAACAAACAGTGTATTTCCAATTCAATCTATGCTTACAGGCATGAAAGTACTTTTTTACATTAACAAAACAAATGAACTCAAAAATCCTCATAATAAGAAACATATCATTTGTTTTAATTCAACTCCTGTTTATAAACTAAAAGAAATGTAAACAAGCCAGGGTAGAAAATACTTTGTATATATTATGGTACGCGTACCAAAGTATGAAGTATTTTCTACCCTGGCTTGTTTACATTTTCTTTGGTTCGGTCTATTTTTCTCTTTTGTCCATTTTCTTGTAATTAATCTTGTGCGACCTGCACTAATTAACTTGACTGAAACAGACTCGTTATTTTTTGATCGCCGTGGAAGTAGGGTAAGTCACAGTTAATAAGTTATTAGTGTCGTGTAGAGTTTAATTAATGGAGAATTAAATGAACTGTCTTTGTACAGAAATTGACAGTATGTCATTTCATAAATGTAAGTATGTATATTTTTGACAATTTTGAACATGTTGAATGGATTATTAAATATATAAGTGATTCTCAAAAATCATATGACCCGAGCGGGATTTGGACCCGCGACCTCTGCCGTACCGTGGCTAGTGCTGTGAACCAACTGAGAACTCCTGAACTGAACTCCTAAGAAGCGTATTACAAAGGGGTCTCAAATTTCAGATGAGTCGGGCGAGACCCGGTAGCTCAGTTGGTTCAGAGCACTAGCCACGGTACGGCGGAGGTCGCAGGTTCAAATCCCGCTCGGGTCATATGATTTTTGAGAATCACTTATATATTTAATAACTTAATAGAAGCATAACATGGCTTTGACTTGTTTCAAATTCACAAAAAATATACATTTATAATGTATAGATGGTGATATCGCATCGATGTCCGATAACTGCAAAGTATTGAGTTGGAAATACTGCATAAGTTTTCCGATAGATGTCGCCAAACGCTCCTAAGAAGCGTATTACAATAGGGTCTCAAATTTCAGATGAGTCGGGCGAGACCCGGTAGCTCAGTTGGTTCAGAGCACTAGCCACGGTACGGCGGAGGTCGCAGGTTCAAATCCCGCTCGGGTCATATGATTTTTGAGAATCACTTATATATTTAATAACTTAATAGAAGCATAACATGGCTTTGACTTGTTTCAAATTCACAAAAAATATACATTTATAATGTTGAATGGAGCCAAAAACAACTGAAACAGACGGGGTTTGGAAAAATATACATTTATCATGTTTAAATGGTGATATCGCATCGATGACCTTTTAAACTTCTAACTAGTCTCTATAGATGTCACCAACGCTCATAAGAGGCGTATTATAAGGGATTTCAAATTTCAACAGATTCAGGCAAAGACACAATAGCTCAGTAGGTTAGAGTGCTTGCCATGATACGGTAGAGGTCGCGGGTTGTTTTGTCAGTTGTGTTTGAAATGTCTTAAATGTATAATAACCTCAGATCATAGAAACAAGGAGATGTGCCAAGGCGCTATCGAGCTTGATGCCTGATCTTGAGCAAATTGCTCATATTAAAAACGTACGCGCTGGCGACTAATCGAACACGATCGATGGTGTAAATACAGTGTTTTAGTTTAGTGCTAGTGTTGAGTGACGATTAACAGTGTTAGATTGAGGGTGTTTGGAATTTTCAATGCATGGGAGATCTTTTTATTCAGAAGGAGCGCTTAATTATGCGCGTAATTGTGTCGAAAAATGTACTATAAGTGGCATCAGTTGTTCCCGTACTAATTTGCTATGATGGCATATCTCCTTGTTTCTATGATCTGAGATAATAACAGTATGTAATATTTGCTAGAATTCTCATTACAAGTGAATGCTCAGCTGGTCTATCAGTACCTTTAGGCTCCAAATAAGTAATTTTATCACTTTTTCCGGGGTTCGTATCTCGCATAGCAATATACCTTAAAACCATCCGTATCGGTTTACGACAGGGGAACATATTGAGTACTTACAAGTTACGATGATTGATTTTCGTGAAAACGTACTAAATCTTTGACAAACCAACTTGACATGAAGTTATATCCAAGTCTCATCATAGTGCCGGGAAAGCGGGATTGTCCGAAAGGGGTACCGCTGACCCGGAACATAAAGGGCTAAGGAAGGAACACGGGTGGGTTTTAGTCAGTAAGAGTCTGACACTCCCTTCCACTCCACCCAGAGCGGGAGGGGTCATTTGATGATTTCCCATCCTCAAAAAAAAAAAAAGAACTGTTTTGAATTTTATATATTTCTACTCAAAAGAAGATTAAATAAAATAGCTTTATCAGAAAAATAAGAGTAGTAAGTATTATTTATTATAGTATTATTTTAAGGAACCGTCTTAAAACAAAAACTTCCATAATATACAGGGTGGCAGGTTAGACAGTGGAAATATTTTAAGCGGTCATTGTACTCATCATTATGAACAACTTTTACTATGGACCAACCCTGAAATCGCGACAAAAAAATCAGCTGTTCCATACATTTATGTTCACATAACTCAACAAAATGTATGGAACAGCAGATTTTTTTTTCGCGAATTCAGGGTTGGTCCCATAGTAAAAGTTGTTCATAATGATAATAACAATGACCCCTTAAAATATTTCCACTGTTTAACCTGCCACCCTGTATTTTTCTAAGAGATCCAGTCGCGGATCCATTTTGTAAAAACATCAAAAGCTTGGTTGAACTCTTATTTTTATAACAAAGACTTGGAAAACACTCCAGATGTCCTACAAAAATACTCCGTCTTTTAAATCTAATGGATAAGATTACAAAGTCATAGGTTCTTCAATAATTCATTGCGGACAACGCTTGTGCGATGCAGCCGTTACAACGCCATCTGTTAGCGAAGGAACGTAACTCTTGACCTACATGAATTTAATGTTATATTCATTGGGTGAGTTATAGGGTTCGGTATTTGAAAGGTTAGGGTGGATACAGACATTGTGAGGCATGCGCTGTGTATTGCGAGGCATGCTTGGCGCACGCCTCGCAACGCACGGCTCAATATACATTAGCACATGCCTCACCATGAATATGAACGTTCAGACATTGCGAAGCATGCGATGAGCGACGTGTACGGCGCATGCCTCGCAAATTTTTGGATCCATCTTTAGATATTGGTTAGTATCTGTGACGTCAGAAACTGTGTTAGTAATTTGTTTTTTAAATTCTGTTCTAATGCAATTTACACAATTCATAAAAATATGTGTTACGTCTTAAGACCCAGATATTAGTTCCGAAATAATGATTTTGTTCCTTATTGTTATAGAGGTATCGCCTCCCAAAGGATCTAATATTTATACGTGAAATCCGTTCAGACTAAGGCATAAATAAAGTATTACAAAGGCTAGGATAGGCTATTTTTGGGGGTCAGTGGTTTCATCAGTTTTCTATCGGATGTGTAATCGAAGATTGTGTCTACGATATTCATTGATATTGACCGTGGAAAGCCACCTTTATACACGTGTGTCAAACCATTTACGGAAAAAAAACGTGTGTGGTCGGGAGGCCCCCGTCAGGAACGAAGTTCCAATATAAATGTACCAATTCGTATGAAAGGTTCTTTTATTACATATTTTTACACGGTAAAGTTACGCGTATTGTCCAATCCTGCGAAGCGACCTCTCGTTTTGACATCTCAACGGGTACTAGTCGGAGATCGCGAGCGCGATTGCCGTGATTTATGGAGGGAGCATAACGTGTTTTTTCATTACGTGACCATTTTTACTAGTCCTATCGCAAGTCGCTTTAAGGAATTTCGTTCCAAAAGGCGTGACGCTACGCTTTGCAAATGGATTGGAGATCGCAATTCTTATTACAATAACTTATTATGATTGTTATTATTAATGGACAAGTAGGCGCTGATAAATTATAACGGAGTGATTGATAACGCAGTGGCTGACGGGAGAATTGATAACGAACACGTATTGAGCCGACCTCGAGTAGGACTCATAACATAGAACCAGGATCGCAGAATACTACCTACAGAAGAATTCCGCAAAGATAGTTAAATAAATAACGACTCTTGTAACAACGCAATAAAGTCTAATTCAGCTCGCACAGCATTGCGTGCCTAAAATTACGAGTATTAAAGGTACATACTTGACGACAGACAGCAGCAGACGACGCCGACGTGTCATCGCGTCATGTCGCAGCGACACGTCATGGCGTCATATCGCTGCAGTCATGATTCCGAACTCAATTGCAGACGGCAGCAGCAGACAGCAGCAGGATGAACCCCGGCTAGTACGATCTCGAAGCACATCACAGTTCAAGAATAATTGGACAGGTCTCAATGTATAAAAGTGTCCACTCACTGCTACTGATCTGAGGTCGGGCGACAGTGTCGTCTGCTGCTGCCTTTTGTCGCCGGGTACGAATTTGTACCTTAACCTACAAGGTAGTTTTTTTCTATCGCATAACTCTATCTCTTCTGACGCTCCGTAAACCCACTGAATTGCCTCCACACCGATATACTTGTACACATTCATAAAGGACACGGCAGACGCCCATAGAACGCTGGGCTTCAGATTGTGTATGTCGGTACAAATATGAAATTAGTTTGGTGTGATCGAGTATTTCAAGAGTATTTAAATTCATTTTTTATTTGTTTTTGTACGTAATTGGGTTAAAGAGAAATCTTCGTAATTGTGACAGTGAGGTTAAGTATGGTGTGAATGATCAATGAAGTACAGCCCGACTAGTGAGTTCTCAATTCAAAGGTTTTAGTTGCTGTCGACATGATATTCTGTGGAGGCACGCGCCAGCCAGCATGCACACGTTTTTGTTTTATTGGTTTTTTCAAAATGTCAACGGCATAATCATTTTATTTCTTATTTATTTCGATTTTTGATTCTCTCTCTAAGATAAATAAGGCAAAGAACAATTAAAATATATTTTTATTTTTGGTTAAGTTTTTATTACTGTACCATATCAAGCCAAAAACTACTAACGTCCTTTTATAGAAAAACCTTCTTCGGGAATCTATTTTTTCATTGGTGAAAACCGTAAAAAAATCCCTGCAGCAGTTTTTGAGTTTATCGTTTTCGGACTGACAGACAGACGCGGCGCGGGCGTTTTTATAATAAATGTAAGGGAAGTGGTGATAAGTTTTCTTTACGATTACGCTGATAAGATTTTTCGAAATGCCTTAGGGATCCCACTAATATTATAAATGCGAAAGTTTGTGTGTGTGTGTGTATGTTTGTTACTTCTTCACGCTGAAACGGCTCGACGGATTTGGATGAAATTTGGCAAAGAGGTAGCCTGGGACCTGGAATAACACATGGGCTACTTTTTATCCCGGAAAACGTAGGCGAAGCCGCGGGCGGAAGCTAGTATGGAATAAATAAACCATAAACACGATGAAAACTTTACATAATTCAAAGCGCTCTTCTATAATTTCGTTATGAAACTAACAGATTGAATCGTCATGCAAATTCCAATCTTACTAGATTGAATCAGAGTTCAAAGTTTGTTGATTAGATTCGTGAATCAGCAACTCTTGTGATACACAGCGTTTCTGATTGGTGGAAAATTTGCTGACTCATTATTATGACGGGATTTTATTAGGGAAAGAGGTAAAGTACTTATGCGGTATTTTACCACGTGTCTCTGAAAGAATAGACTTTCTTCTTAGTCATCATCATCATCATCTGCCTAGTCTTTTTCCAAACTGGATTGGGGTTGGCTTCCAGTCTATCTAGTTGTGGCTGAATATCAATATTTTATGTGGAGCGACTTCCATTTGACTTTTACAACCCAATAATGGGTAATACTGGTATTTGAATAAGAATAATATGATAATGGGTAGGTAATACTCTCAGATCATAGAAACAAGCTTGAGCAAATTGCTCATATTAAAAACGTAAGCGCTGGCGACGAACCGAACACGATCGATGGTATAAATACAGTGTTTTAGTTTAGTGCTAGTGTTGAGTGACGATTAACAGTGTTAGATTGAGGGTGTGCGGAATGTTCAATGCGTGGGAGATCTTTTTATTCACAAGGAGCGCTTAATTATGCGCGTAATTGTGTCGAAAAATGTACTAAAAGTGGCATCAGTTGTTCCCGTACTAATTTGCTATGATCTGAGGTAATACTGGTATTGGAAGTATAGCCAAAATGACAGATTGTAGAAAGATTTCTACGGTAGGTACCTCAGATCATAAAAACAAGGCAGATGTGCCAAGGCGCTGTTGAGCTTGATGCTTTAATTCGCCCACATTGGGCGTAGTACAAAAGTACACGCTGGTGACAAACCGAACACGATCGATGATATAAATACAGTGTTTTAGTTTAGTGCTAGTGTTGAGTGACGATTAACAGTGTTAGATTGAGGTGTGCGGAATTTTTAATGTGTGGGAGATTTTTATATTCACGAGGGGCGCTTGTAATTATGTTGAAAAATGTACTAAAAGTGGCGACAGTTGTTCCTGTACTAATTTGCTATGATGGCATATCTCCTTGTTTCTATGATCTGAGGTAGGTACGACGTTAAAAATGAAGAGAAGAAATGTTTCTATTGTTCAGTCGACAAAAGTCTGCAACGCCAAGCACGGGTCGCCGCGTGCTCGGGCAGAAGAAATAACGAGTTGGATAGAAAGAACTTTGTCTATTTATGGTAGAATAGAGATGGAATTGGTCAAGCTTCGCGTACTGATGGAATTAGTCACCATCGCAGACATAATGCAATATACCAGGGCCCCAATTCTGCTATTGCAATTGTGTTAGAACAGTGTCGTAATGACACCATAACGGTCAAAACCTAAGCGGTCATTGGCTTAGAGTAAGACTGTCTCTTTCGTCATTGGTCAAAACAATGTCATTACGAGGCCATTCTGACACGATTGTGACAATTGCAATAGCAGACTTGGGGCCCAGAGGCATAGCAGGTATTAAGTAAGACCGGGGACAAAAGTAACACTTTGTACTTTTGCTCGTTTTTAGGGTTCCACAGTAAAACTAGGAACCATTATAGTTTCATCCCGTCCGTCTGTCCGTCTGTCTGTCCGTCTGTCCGTCTGTCACACCTCGTCAAATCTACAGTTCATAACCAATCTGTATGAAACTTCGCAGTTAGATGTCTTCTGTGAGCCGTCATAAATGCCTGTAGTTAAATTACGAAAAATAAAATAATTAGGGGTGACCCCCATATATGAAACTGAGGGATGAAAAAAAATATTTTTGCGCGCACCCCTTCGTGTGGGGTATCGTTGGATAGGTCTTTGAAAATAGTTATCTAAATAACTTTTTTTATTTAAGTCCATCTAGCTTTCAATAATATTTTCGATTAAATGAATATAGCCATATCTAACTTTCGTTTATGCTCTACAAATGTACATTTACCATTATTTAAAATATTTCAGTATTTAAGAATTCCAAAGCTTTTACAAAAAAAACGGCCAAGTGCGAGTCGTACTCGCGCACCGAGGGTTCCGTATCATTTTTGGACATATAAAGTAAAAAAATTCGGACCGCATAGCTAAGTTTGTTTGTGAAGGAATTTTGATGATTTTGAAAAAAACTGTACTAGTTAGGAACATCGTTTTATTTTTGGTGCCATATTTGGGTCAATTCCTATCAACTCTAATTATTTCAGATTTTTCGCCCCGCAAACTTCGGAGATAAGGGGGGGGAATGGTATTTTTTTGGACATTTTTCATCATATGTCGAAAACTGTGAGACATAAAATAAAATAAAAAAATATATTTTGAAATGTGCAGATCAAGCCCTTTCATATGATATGTCACTTGACCTAGTAACCCCACTTTAAAATTGCGGACCCCACTCCGGCCCCTTTTGCAATGAAAATAAAAATATTTTTGGACGTTTTTCATTTGCAAGCAGGTGTGACAGACAGACAGACAGACGAAATCGCACCATAAGGGTTCCTTTTTTACCATTTTGGTACGGAACCCTAAAAAGGGCCGTTGTTACTTTCGGCCATTGGCATTGGCAGGACGATAGTAACAACCCGCGGGTCCCTGGGCATTTAAATACGGTCGTACGTAAAAACTGGTTGTGCAGCACACAAATCATTTATAACATTCTAGAAACAATTTAATTAAAAATGAGTAGGCAAATATTTACATGAATATCACCATCATAACACTACGTAAACACTCAATGAACAAACATCAAAAAACTTACTTTCGGTGCGTAAAAACGTGTTTGCTCCAGTTTTACGACATAAGAACGCGGCAGTTGCTCAGCAACTTATTGCAAGTGGGGGGGATGTCGGCCTCTAACTTCCAACGGTATCTCGCGGGTTTTCGGCCATTGGATAACTCTACAGAGCATTTGTAACTTTCAACCCGCCGTTACTTTTGTCCCCGGTCTCCCTATTAACACCCTTGAAACAAAGTTGAAATGTCCCACGTGCTTAAAATTACACTGGCAACCCTGAAACACAGCACTGCTTAGCGGCAGAAATAAGTAGGTGCTTATGGACATTTTGGGCAAACTATTACATAAAAAGGTTTTTTTTATCTATTTAGGTATACTATTATAAAATTGTAAAAGAGCCGTGTCTGTACATTGAAGATAATTATTCCAGAAATAATAGTCGGCATAGGGTACTGGGACGTCACCATGCCCGAAAATATTTTTTTGGAATTTTTGTCTGTTTGTGCGCGCATCACGCAAAAAGTACTGAACGGGTTTTGATGTGGTTTTCACAGTTCGATAGCTTGGGGTCCAACTTAAAATCTAAGCTACTTTTCATCTAATTCTGATGGGAGGAACCAGAGATACAGCTTGACGTCTTGGTACTACTAGCCAGCCTGCGCTACGGAGGTCATTTAAACTGGTCATTCCATGCGGACGAAGTCGCGGGCAAAAGTCTAGTAACTAAATATAACCCAATCCTAAAGAGTTCTATTATTACTAAAAATAACCACACCAATTCTGAGCCGTCAGAGACCTTTTCATGAACAAAAATATAAGTTTGCGTTTGACATTTACCTCTTAAGATATTTTTAGACACGTTAACCTGTAACAGTTTAGTTGGACTTTTTATCGAATAGAATAATATGTGGTTCTCACATATTTATTTATTTATATGGAATAACATATAGGCTACTTTTTATAGCTTAGATAGATTTTTAATTTCTACACGAAAGAAGTCGCGGATGCTGTTATCCGCGACTTCTTTCGTGTAGAAATTAAACATCTATCTGCTATAAAAAGTATAGTATTCCAGAGTATCCCAGTGCCAAATTTAATCCAGATTCGTTAAGCCGTTCTTGCGTGATTGAGTACCTAACAAACGTCCATTCATCCAAATCTTTGCACTTATAATAGTAGTCATATTTATTTATATTATTATAGGTACTCTTTAGCACAGCATGATAACATCTTGGTCAAATTTGGAGCAACCCGACTCAGGAAGTACGCCCACCTTATAGACCACCACAGCATTATAACACTACTCTTCGGTAGTGTTGTGTTCCTATGGTGAGTAAGGTTGCCAGAGCTCGGAGGACCTGCTTGTCCTAGGGGACAAGCAGGTCCTCCGTCGTCAACACAGCGCATCCTCAGCTGTGCCGACAGCTTAGGAGCTGTCGGCACAGCGAATTTTTGTAATAAAGGGTTGGTAGCGCGTATATGATACTTAGGGGCTATTTCACCAACCTATCATTATCTGTTCATTAAGCTAATGTGATCACTAAACTATTCAATAGCAAAAAATTGCGTTTCACCACCTGCCAATAGTGTTAATGACAACATTATTGAAGTAAAAGTTAATTTACTAAAAGTCACCTTTAGCTTATCCTATCTTTAGCTTATTGAACATCTGTTCAATTGATAGGTTGGTGAAATAGCCCCTAAGTGTTGCAAGCGTTTCATAGCCGTCATCGTAAAAAAAATGCTGTCCTAACTGTCCATCCGTATGTCCCCTCATCCGAACCTCGGCTATTCATCTTAGTAATCCCCAAACAGTGACATCCTAAATAGATGTCTGGTCGTACAATTTGATTCTGCAGCCGCGATAACGAGACGACCACGACACGACCAACCGACGAGAGGTTTATTACTCTGGGTTTTTTAATTACGGAGTGGAATGAACTTTTAGCTACAATAGTATTATAAACTGGACACGTCCGAGTATGACCACATACACTATATATATATAGAGTTCCGTAGCAAGGAGTTTTCCAGGTTTCGAACCGCAACCGAATACAGCATGTAAAAAAAAATATGTTTGAGCGCAAAGGGGGCCATTATACTTACTCATCATTATGAACAATATTTTATAAGAAACAACCCCGATATCGCTAAAAAAACAGCTGTTCCATGCATTCTATCGATTTATATGAACACAAGTGTATGGAACAGCTGATTTTTTTTCGCGATTTTAGCGTCAGTTCCAGTTTTTCATAATGATGAGTAAAATGGCCTCCTTTGGGATCGAACAGGGATTTTGTTACATGCTGTATATGTTTGAAATTGTTTCATAATTTAGTATTTGGTACATTAGAAAAACAAAACAACCCTTTTAAAAAAACCACTACAGTTTCAGTGTCAAGCGAAAAGCAAACAAAAACCAAAGCCAACGACTTTCGAAACTAAATTTTTTACTAACGTTGTTAGTTTTTATCACAAACTTTTAATCCAATCAAAAGAAAACATACCATATATTCTGAAACACATCACTATAACTCGAGGTGTACGTCTGTAACTCCGAGTGCTTCTGACTCTTAATCTGCTTGAACTAACCTTTTAGTAGCGAGCTAAAAGATAAATGGTAACGCATTTATATCCGCAAAGGAATATTTTGTACGTGAGGCTTAAAGGATAAAAATACAGTGCTTTAAGCATGAAAAAGCGACATCATTTAGTGGTTGATATACCAAAAACCCAGAAGCGCTTTGATTCCACTTTCATTGTGTGATCTGCCAAACAGTGAATACGCTACCTGAGTCTGTGTTCCCCTCAGATCATAGAAACAAGGAGATGTGCCAAGGCGCTAACGAGCTTGATGCCTGATCTTGAGCAAATTGCTCATATTAAAAACGTACGCGCTGGCGACGAACCGAACACGATCGATGGTATAAATACAGTGTTTTAGTTTAGTGCTAGTATTGAGTGACGATTAACAGTGTTAGATTGAGGGTGTGCGGAATGTTCAATGCGTGGGAGATCTTTTTATTCACAAGGAGCGCTTAATTATGCGCGTAATTGTGTCGAAAAATGTACTAAAAGTGGCATCAGTTGTTACCGTACTAATTTGCTATGATGGCATATCTCCTTGTTTCTATGATCTGAGGTAAACACCTCAGATCATAGAAACAAGGAGATTGTAACTATCGGGGAACCCCGATAGTTACAATCTGCTTGTCTTCAAGTCGCGAGTGAATCGGTTTCTTTTAAGCAAGCGTGCTCCATAGTAGACCGCATCATCGCTTAATATCGAATACCTAAGTTATGGTAAACATGGCTTTGATATGTTTAAAATTCATAAAAATAAACATATCTATCATTTAAATTCAATCCATCTCACAATTTGCTTAAAATATAAATTCCAATACAATGCAAACAGACAGACCGGTTGGTACACTCGGTAATAAATGGCAGCCATTTTATTTCTTGATGACGTAAGCAGTAGGTACTGGGTCTTGTCAAAACAAGATTATTGATTGCTCCATTGCTCCAATCGTTTGCAGATGTATTAGAATGTAAGTAATCGAAGATTGTAACGGATAACCTGCCAAATGCAGGTTTTGATTACATTTTAGAAATACTATTATAGATCTAGATTCAAGATTTATGATGTAATTATAATTTTACAATAACATAGTCTTATGTACCGTGTGTGCGTTGACCACAATCAAAACAAAAAAAAAACGTGTGCGGTCGGTGGACCCCCGTCAGGAACGAAGTTCCAATAATGTACTTGAACGTTTTTTTTACCCATTTTAACACGGGAAATTTTACCATGCTAGAAGTAGACTTTAAAGTAGAAAATATTTTACGATTCATAATAATTTTATTGTTAGTTATTATAACATCAATTTACAATAAAATAAAATACCTTAGTGCTAAATTAATGAAGTGTCAGGAACGCATTGTCTCAGCGGCCGGACTGTATCTAGTTGAATAAAACTACCTAATCAAATACTGGATATTCTTTCAATATGTCGCTCGTTTAATCTGAACCCCAGTATATGGGAAGAAAGGACGTTGGCAGTTTTGGGCTTCATCTCGTACAGTAATAAAAGCTTAACCAAAAATAAAAATATATTTTGATTGTTGTTTGCTTAATTTATCTTAGAGATTAAGAATTGAAATAAAAAATCGAAATAAAATGATTATGCCGTTGACATTTTGAAAAAACCAATAAAACAAAAACGGGCGCATGCTGGCTGGCGCGTGGCTCTATAGAATATCATGTCGACAGCAACTAAAACCTTTAGTCGGGCTGTAATTCATTGTATCATTCACACCATACTTAACCTCACAGTCACAAATACGAAGATTTCTCTTTAATCCAATTATGTACAAAAACAAAAAAAAAATGAATTTAAATACTCTTGAATTACTCGATCACACCAAACTAAATACCGTACCGTACTGTACCGACTTACACAATCTGAAGCCCAGCGTTCTGTGGGCGTCTGCCAGTGTCCTTTCTCAGTCAAAGCGAGTCTTGTCTTCAAAGCTGTTTTCTCTATGCAATTAAAATGGAACTCAAATCCCCTTACACTACAGCGTAAGCAATCTGGTACCTACACGGAATTGATCAGAAAATTAAAATACAACATTGAGAGCGTTTGAAACTCATTTACGCTTTCAAAGCTGGAAAAGTCAATACGGATGTGGCCTACTATTAAAAAAGTACAAATAAATTATTTTATTTCAAAGAAGGAATAGGCACAACAAAAAAGTAAAAGCAAAAATAATAATTTATCACAAAATGGAAAACATAGACGCTTTTAAAGTTTTTGGAGGGAGTATCGCTCCGTCTTTGTCGCGCGAAGCGGACGTAGGTGGTGTTACGTCACTAGTAGGTAGTGCCGTCCGTGTCTAGCAAATCATTTTAAAACGCTTATAACTTTGCCAATTTTGTAGATGTTTCATCGGTTTTTTTGGTGTTAATTGTATTTTTTCAAATAATTTACAGATTCACAATAAAAAAAAAAGTAGTTAACATCCCTATTGAAGGAGCTGTGTGGTGATTGAGTAAATATAATCTATACTATGAGTAATATACAGTATGGCTGCTCAAAGAATGCGTTCCTGACACTTCATTAATTTAGCACAAAGCTATTTAAATTTATAGTAGATTGATGTTATAAAAAACTTAAAAAAAAAGTTTAAACCACCTTCAAAAAAAGATCAAAATAATATGTGATGAAAAACAGTTTCGGAAGTCGTTGCCTTTGATTTTTGCTTTGGTTTGACTTCCGAAACTGTTTTTCATCACACATTATTTTGATCTTTTTGAAGGCGGTTTTAACTTTTTTTTTATTTTTCCTATTTTTAGTGACATAATTAAGTAAATTGATTTTTCTTACATGCACTAGGTTTTGAGATGCTTTCCCTTTGACACCACACCTGTAACTTGTATCATTAAGCCAGGCCGTCACACTTTACACGTATTATTCCATATCTTGAAAACTGCTCAACCGATTTTGATGAAACTTGCACTGTTTCCTAAGTAGAAGTAAATGTAAGCCAATAAAAAAAGAATGGTTACAATCCGATTAATTGATTCGGAGAAATTCGTGGACAAACATACATACCTACACCTATGAAATGTTGTACCTATATTTGTTTGGAAGCCCTTTTATAGATCATCATATATGTGAATATAGTGCATTCCAATAATATTACATATATACGTATATAATATTGATAACATCCTTTTTTTGAAGTCGGTTAATAAGAATTTTAGATAAGTATCAATCTCAGATCATAGAAACAAGGAGATATGCCATCATAGCGAATTAGTACCGGAACAACTGATGCCACTTTTAGTACATTTTTCGACACAATTACGCGCATAATTAAGCGCTCCTTGTGAATAAAAAGATCTCGCACGCATTAAACATTCCGCACACCCTCAATCTAACACTGTTAATCGTCACTCAACACTAGCACTAAACTAAAACACTGTATTTATAACATCGATCGTGTTCGGTTCGTCGCCAGCGCGTACGTTTTTAATATGAGCAATTTGCTCAAAATCAGGCATCAAGCTCGATAGCGCCTTGGCACATCTCCTTTGTTTCTATGATCTGAGGTATCAATAGTGCATAATTATAAACGATGAAAATATTTTTAATCGTAAAATAATTTCCACTTCAAAGTCTCGTCGCCTATCGCCCATACATTTTCGATCTGTCAGGAACGCATTCTCTGAGCGGCCGTATTGTATGTAATAAAGCTAAACATTTTTTTGTTTGATTGTTATTTGTATAAACGCTCTAATATCGGAACTACCAGTCGAATTCCAAAAAATCTTTTTGTATATGATAGCCAGGTTTATGAGAAATAATATAGGCTATTTAACATCACGTTATGAGCTTTCGGAGCCGAGCAAAAAAAAAGAGTCAAAAAGTACGTAAAAGCGCAAGCGGCGGTAAATAATCCGATTTCTTTTAAATTAAACCGCGGGGTACAGCTAGTATTATAAAGACCGCTAATTAGTCAAAAGCTCAAAAAAAAGAAGACTTTCCCTTGCAAAGTCAGACGGAATATATTTTACGGGTCTGTCGTTCTACGAAGTCTTAGCTTGAATAAGAAATTATATCTGAAACGCAACGGTGAGGTTTCAATTATGTATTCGTGCTATCTTTAACTTCTTTAGGAATAACTAATGGACTGGCTCATAGATTAGGCCATGTTTGGGGTTCAGCATAGTGCGAACGATGAGCGGTTATGTGAGCGAGTTTGTGAGAAATTGTTGTGTAACGGCAGTTATAAATGGTATTTCAATGAAGGAATAGGAACTATACGGGGTGTAATTTTAGTCACTAGAAATACAAAAAGGGGTCATTGTACTCATTATTATGAACAACTTTTACTATGGGATCAACCCTGAAATCGGAAAAGAAAAATCCGTGTTGCATACATTCATTAACCTACTCCCTACTAATATTAGAAATGCGGATGTTTGTGAGGATGTATTTCCATAAATACATCCTCACAAATATCCGCATTTATAATACTAGCTTCCGCCCGCGGCTTCGCCCGCGTTTTTGGGATAAAAAGTAGCCTATCTGTTATTCTGATGTATAAGCTATATTACTGTAAAGTTTCATCAAAATCCGTTCAGTAGTTTTTGCGTGAAAGAGTAACAAACATACTCCTTACTTTACCTACAAATTTTTATACATGAAAGTATATCCCAATTCCATCGTAACCTAAAGTATAGAATATAAAAAAATTTGGTATTGTAACAAGACAAGGAGAGATAAGTGGGCGTGGCCGACTCCCACGTCACCAGGCTCAGCAGGGTGACGAGCAAGGAGCAGGCGCATCGGCACGACCAATCTATTACTATACTCTATGGGCACGACACTTTTACTCGGACGGTCGGAGCGTGCGGACGTGCTAGGGAATTGTTATTTCTATATTTAAATAATTATTTGTAACGGTTATTTTGTAAAAATCATTAAGGATTATAATATTAGTTTCGCGTGCAATTGTTTTTTTAATATCACTTCTGGTCAATAATAGTATAATATAAATAAACTACTTCTACTTGAACTTAATGAGGACTAAAAATCTGTTTAGAAGCTTCGGATGACGGTGTTGATAATAAAATAATCCATGAAACATCCTATCCTTATTCTGTTCCCCAACTAGTTGAAAAATAGTATTGTCTTAGTTTTCGAGGTCACTAGACATTTTAATGAAAACAAGTTTTTACGGATTACATCGCGTATACTAACGAGTCTTGTCATCCATCCATCCATCCATCCTGCGATAGGGTTGCCAACCCTACTAATAGTATCCTACTGTAAATACAAGTCGTACTACTACATTTTCCAGAAAATACTAAATGCCAGATAAAAAATAAGCAATTATTATTCACTAGCTGTGCCCACGACTCCGTCCGCGTGGGAGTCGGAAAATAAAATTAGGTCGTTATTTCATTCAATAAATAATAAAAATATTACGCAAACCACCATACAGTACCAATCAGTACCAATCTTACCCTTAATGTTGCACCCATCGTCACGAAATACCATCTATCTGATATCATCTATCACCAATCATCACCACGCAACCCCTATCACCAGTTACTTGTTACCAACTATCTGCCAATCAGTAATCAATTCAACTTACCGACCAGAATTCGGAAAACAATATCATTTTGACACATTAAATTAATCTTGACCTCTGCTTTGCAAGGGGTTGCGTTCAATTGGGAGGTCAAGCTGTATCTCAAGAGGACCTATTGAACCGATTGAGACAATACATAAAGTTAAGTAACAACCTAAATTTATAGGTTACGCTAACAAACTTTACCTCTTTATAATATTAGTAATTAAAATATTGAAACGTAATACTAAAAAAAACTGCTCAAAGCAGTTAAAAATAAAATTAATTTAATAAAATATACTATAATATTCTTTTTAGGGTTCCGTACCAAAATGGTAAAAAAGGAACCCTTATGGTGCGACTTCGTCTGTCTGTCTGTCTGTCTGTCACACCTGCTTATTTCAGCAACTACTTATGCTATCGACTTGAAATTTGGAACATTTATAAAAAATGCTTGTTCAACTTTATTGCAAATGATAAAAGTCAATAAATATGTTTATTTTCATTGCAAAAGGGGCCGGAGTGGGGGTCCGAAATTTTAAAGTGGGGTTACTATGTCAAGTGACATATCATATGAAAGGGCTTGATCTGCACATTTCAAAATATATTTTCATTTTATTTTATGTCTCACAGTTTTCGACATATGATGAAAAATTTCCAAAAAAATACCATTCCCCCCCCCTTATCTCCGAAGTTTGCGGGGCGAAAAATCAGAAATAATTAGGGTTGATAGGAATGGACCCAATTATGGCACCAAAAATAAAACGATGTTCCTAACAAGTACAGTTTTTTCAAAATCATCAAAATTCCTTCACAAACAAACTTAGTTATGCGGTCCGGATTTTTTCACTTTACATATACGTCCAAAAATGATACGGAACCCTCGGTGCGCGAGCACGACTCGCACTTGGCCGGTTTTTATTTTTTTGCACTCTAATATATTTACTGAAAATTTTGCCATCTCCTATAAATTATTATTTTTACTGAAAAATACTCAGTAAATATTGTTAAAAAGAAAAGTTGTCAACCCTATCCTGCGACCACGATTATCCTTAAAACTTGTTTTTTATAAAATAGTTAAAAAATATTTACGCAGCTTTTACAATCTCGATACTACATTTTCATACAAATTAATATTTGCATAATTTTAATTTTAATATTCATTCATTTTCAATTTTGATGAGATCATGAACAAAATACAGTTTTGTTTGAAGATAAAATTTATAATTTTACGTGTTTGCAATATAAATCTCAAGCGACAGTAGCTACACAAAGTTGTTGTGTCTTGACTTAAGAACACTTTCAAAGAGTTTCTATTAGGTAAGATGGCTAGATAATCTTGCCATATTATTACGGCTCAAATACATCAAATCCGTCATCGTACGAACTTTGCTCGTACGATGACGGACGAACTCGGACGATTGAATCAAACACTTGTAAATTGTAGAGAGCGCGTACACCAACACGACCGATTTTGTCCGATTTTGTCGGCCGATGGCGGACGTGTTGGTGTACGCGCTCTCTATGATTTACAAGTGTTTGATTCAATCGTCCGAGTTCGGCTGTCGTCGTACGAGCAAAGTTCGTACGAAGACGGATTTGGTGTATTTGAGCCGTTAGTGTTTGCTCGACTAATCCGACTAGCGACGTTGCCGGGTAATGAGTAAGTTCATTACTAAATCCAATTATTTACGGTAAATATTATTTTAGATACAGTTTCAGATACATCACGTCAGTTTCAGATAAATCACGTAGATATTTCTGAAACGAATATTTTAGAGGGCTTAACCGTCCACATCAACTTCTTCGCAAATATGTCGCCAAAAGAAATAGTTTTAGTTGTTGTTGTTGTTCATTGTTAGCTCTCCGTACGTTTATTAGCTTAAGCTAATTAATCATAAGAAAAAGAAAAGAAGGTGGATACGCAATTATCATAATAGTTTTAATTTATGCGTAATGAATGTGATCTTTGGAACGGTGTTCTTTTTTTATCTGCGTGATTATTTTTAAATATAATTTTAACCTTTACAATGCCTACCATTAAACACGTTCGGTTTAAGTTTAATTTATTCAAATTCAATAACAACTTCATGTAAATGAAACAAACGATTGTTTTCAATCAAATTCGGGTTTTAACGGAATAGCAGGTAGTATATCAGCCGTTTGTTATTCGGAGCACGTTCTATTTATTTAACTAGGCAATCCTATGAATGACTGGAATGCCCGTGTCAATCGCTTCACTGTTATTTTAGGGACTGTTAGAGAACGCTGCTATTTAATTGTGGCTTTAAAATATAAATTCACTTTTTAACATGAATAAACTGGTTTTTGTTTGGGAATTGTAAACCTGAACACTTTGTATGTATGTATGTGCGCGATTTTCTCATTATACTTATTTAATCGTTCGTCTGTCGCAATTGACAGACACAATTGATTTCGACCTCAATTAGGCGGACTTTTTAAATGCGACAGATGGAGGATTAACTAGCCACCCACCGCTAACTTAACCCACCCGCGCTATTCGTTTAACTTTCCTTTTAACTTTTTGCTCAGCTCCTAAGGGTTGTAGCGTGATGTCAAAAACCCTAAACCTAACCTTCTTTCCTAATTATTTTAAGGTTTTTTTTTTTTTGAAATGGCCTCTCGCAGTTGGCTTCTAACACCCGTCACTGCTTAACGCGGACTTCTGGTGAGGACTTACAAATGCCTCCAGCCAGGCTTAAAACTAAATAAAAACTACAAACTAAGCGACCACACGCTAAGGGCACCCCCTAGTGGGGTACGGGCCTCGGCTTAGGGCGTCGCTGGGAGGAGGGCAACTAGAGGGAGGGACTACTAGCTGGATCGGTTCATTATTTTGGGTCGAATTTAAATCTACAGGCTCTGCGCGGGCTGGCTCGAGCAAGGGTCGGTTAGGGGACTGAGTCATACTCGGCGGCGGACTCGGGTCATGATGGGGACGTCGCGACGGGCCTCGTCGGCGAGGTCGGAATGGAAAGGTTTTTTTTTGCAAATATAACTGTATAAATATATTATGTAAATAACTCGAATAAATACAAATATACCTTCCTCAAGAATTGGTCTATCAAAACGTGTTTTTTTTCAAAATCATCTACTAGTTTCAGAGTTTAGCGGGTTCAAAAAAACAAAAACAATTCTTTAGCTTTAATAAATTAGTGTAGATAAGTTTTATAGAAGTTGCAAAAAATCGTAAAAAAACACCGTCCAACTAAAAATTGCACACAAAATATTTTTTCTGTTTCTCGCAGAGTGAGGCAAGATGGATGTGAACGTCGAAGCGATCTGATGCTGCTATAGTTATTTACTACAACGCTCCTTGTACTATATTGCGTGCTATAAATTTTGCGGCTTCTCTGGTACATATTTTTAGGGCAAAGTAAATCAATATGACATAAAATTTCGCCTGAAAAGGTACTTAAGTGTCCGTGTCCCATATCATAGCTAGAGGGCAAAGTTGTTGCCATAAATCGGCAATCAGCTTGGAAATATGTAGCTAGAATAACCTGAAGGGTTATTTTAACTAGAGTAGGAAAATAAAGCAAACACCTTTATACAAAACACTATGTATTTATTTTTTTTCATTAACAAATATAGTACCACACTTTGGTAGACAGAAATCAGGGGTGAGTAGTTCGCTGGCAATACGGGTCTTCAGGTCTTCTGTTAATGTGGCTGGAGCACTTAACTGATGGTCTGCCGCCGCCGGTCCAAGAGGGCGCGTGGCGACCGCCAACGACACCGTCACAAATACAAGGAAAGTTGTATTTAATCAAAGGTTAAAAGTGACAATTCTTCATAAGTAAGAAGGTTTCCAGTCTGCAACTGAGATCAAAACTTAATAACTCTGTTCGACCAGGGAATCGAACCGCGAAATACGTTCTCAGCAATCGCGCTTGCAACCACTGCACATACAACGCAATCGTTCATAGCACAGCATAATCAACATTTATTATTCCCACTGCTGGGACATAGGCTTCCTATCTGTAAAGCCTGCAATACATGTTGGCCGAGCGTTATCGAGTGAAGGCCAATACCAACATGTAGACGGTATATTTGCCTTGTCTTGCTATCGCTCGGTGTCACTTGCCTAGTTGGTTGAGTATAGACAAGCGCTAACGTGTATAGACCTCATTTGACGTAGCTTGCCACAATTGGCAGTCGCTCGCGATCACTTGCCTCACATCGGAGCGGTGTCGGTTTTTCTGCACAAATCAAAGGCGCTCGCGCGCGCTCGGACAATAGTGTTCACATGTTTGTCCGTGCGCTATTATGCGGTTGACGTCAAACTTGGCGAACGTCTAGACAGTAGCGCTTGCCCAGTGTCAATTTGTCTAGGCTCGCGTTGGTCTTAGCTCGACCAACATGTATTGCAGGCTTTAGAGGGAGTGTGCCATTGTCCACCACGCGGGCCCAGTGCGGGTTAGTGGACGTCACATGTCTTCGAATTGATGGTTCTAGGACATGCTTCCTCACGATGTTTTCCTTCACCGTTTTTAGAGCAGTGGTGATGGAACAAATTGCACATAGTGTGCGCCTGCTGGGGTTCGAACCCACTACCTGGGCCATCACTGCTTTTGACGTAATTACAAGCTTTTATTTAATTTGCACTGTTAGTGGGTTGCCAAATTTTGCAACAGAATTTTAGACCAGTTCCCCCAACCGATTGAGCTGAAATTGGAACACATATGTAACCTCGGTGACAATGCAAGAATATGATGCCATGGAGGTGGTCTGATGATGAGGCGGAACGTGGCCATGGGAACTCCCCAACTTCTTAACATAACTCCGTCGTGTTTGGACTCGTTGGATTTGTCTTGACAAGTACTGTAGACCTAAATGATGCCCAGGGTCTCATGCTGGAGCTGGAAAGTATTTTAGATATAAAAGCTCGTTTTGAAAAAGTGTTTTTCGACATATAACTTATTGTTCCATCCATTCCAACTCGTGTGTTAACTATGAATGACTAATACCATTTTATTTTAACTATAACTTAAGTACAAGATATCTACTCTTCCGTCAAGGTAATCTGTCGCCCGCGTAATCGGGGTCTGTAACTTAACCGGTAATCCCTCTGGACTCGTTCAGACCATTTAATAAAACGGATCGGGGACCCAGTAAGCTGGAACACTTCATGAGTTTTGTACGTGATTCTGTAAGATATAATTAAGATATCTTTTGGTATTTAGAGTGCTTTATTTTCTTTATTCACTCTACATAGATAATATAATAAAAGACTTTTGCCCGAACTCCGTCCGCGTGTATTGCAATGAAATGTTCAGTTTAAATGACCTCCGCAGTATAGGGTGGCTAGTCCTGAGGTCAAGCTGTTTTCTGGTTTATCTCACCGGAATTAGATGAAACGTGGATTAGATTTTAAGTTGAATCCCAAGCTATCGAACTGTGAAAACCACATTAAAATCCGGTCAGTACTGTTTGGTGATGCGCGCACAAATATACATAACAGACAAAAATTAAAAAAAAACTTTTTGGGTATGGTTATGTCCAGTAAGTACTCGACTGTTTTTTCTGGAATATCTTCAATGTACAAACACGGCTTTTTTTACAGTTATATACCTAATATTATCTAGTATCAATTTCACCGGCATCGAGAACAGGGTTCAATCTACCGGTGAAAAAGAGCGTAAAGAGCCAATAGATTGGTTATGGGGAACGGTCGCTAAACAAACGTGCTCCATCGAAGACCGCATGATCGCTTAGAATCAGACGAGATGGCGGTTAAACGCAAGCCTATTATGAAATAACATAGCTTCCGCCTGTGGCTTCGCCCGCGTTTTCCAGGATAAAAGGTAGCCTATGTGTTATTTTGATGTTTAAGCTATATTACTGTAAAGTTTCCTCAAAATTCGATCAGAAGTTTTTGCGTGAAAGAGTATAGTAATAAATATCCATACATCCAACCTCACAAACTTTATAATACTTATTAGTAGGATAATAAAAAATAACGTGCTCTCCGAGGCCCGTAGAGGTCTCAACGTGTACCTACAGAATGGTCACCCATCTATGGAACAACCGCGGCAAGCGTAGCTTAACCTTGCAGATCGATCGCTGCGACTGTTACCAAGAGCCTTTAAGTCATTATAAATGTATATTTTTTGTGAATTTGAAACATGTCAAAGCCATGTTATGCTTCTATTAAGTTTCAAATTCACAAAAAATATACATTTATAATGTATAGATGGTGATATCGCATCGATGTCCGATAACTGCAAAGTAATTGGCATTGAGTTGGAAATACTGCATAAGTTTTCCGATAGATGTCGCCAAACGCTCCTAAGAAGCGTATTACAAAGGGGTCTCAAATTTCAGATGAGTCGGGCGAGACCCGGTAGCTCAGTTGGTTCAGAGCACTAGCCACGGTACGGCAGAGGTCGCGGGTTCAAATCCCGCTCGGGTCATATGGTTTTTGGAGAATCACTTTTATATTTAATAGCCTTTAAGTCATTAAGAAAAATATGGCGTAATCTCTACGGTTAACCACGACCTTTTAGATTGCATATAAAAATAGTCTAGGAGAGCATATTGTTTCGCTTTATATATGTAAATAGGTGGGGTTAGACAAAGAGCTTGAGGCACACGTGACTGCCGAGATATGAATGCGAAACTTAACACTAGAAAGGAGAGTTAGCAAAAAAAGTATTTTAAAATAATAATTGTATTTTTTTTTTAAACCTCGTTTTTAAAACGGACTAAAAAGTATAAAATAATTTCTGATGAAATGAAATACGTGGGGCGCATCTTACTATTATCTATTGCATGCGCTCCACGTTTTTCATTTCATCAGAAATTATTTTATACTTTTTAGTCCGTTTTAAAAACGCGGTTTTTTAAAAAAAAAATTACAATTATTATTTTTTACTTTTTGGTCCGTATTATTGCATTGTCATCCAAATTACATAGGTATACCAAATTTCAGCATAATCTGATGACAGGAAGTGCTTGAAAAATGAATTCCAAAATTTGTACCGAACAGACAGACACGAAAGCGAGTTAATAAAAACGTAGTAAAATAAAAAAATACCGTCTCCGGTGGGATGGACCAGAGATATACATTTAAAATGGTCACGTTATTAGAGTCTACGCGGACGGAATCGCGGGTAAAAGCCTAGTTTAAGATAAATGACTACTGTTAACTCCGTGGACGAGCAAAGAGGTTAACGTCACGCGGTCCGGCCGCTCGGCGCCGGTGCAGCAGCCATATTATTGAAAAGAAGAACACCGCGCCGTCACCAGTCGTCATTACATTTTTTCATGTATTATATTTTTTGCTTTTATTTATGTGCCTCATACATCCTGCACGTAACAACTACAATACTCAAGAGAGGGAAACATAATAGATTCCCATTATTAGGTAAAAGTACGTCAATTGATTAACGACGGTTGACACGATCGATTGTCGAGTTTCCTTTGAGTTTTTTTATTAAAAGGATAGAAGGTCAATGACTTATTGTAATCGAGTTGACCCTTCGATTTTGTGGACATTTTTGGGGGAAATATTAGCCGTGAAAGGAGTTGTTTAGCGTTGATCGATTTAGGGTGAATTATATCGAGTCATCATTCGTAAGTCAGTAATGTTATTGTCATTTGGGCTTTCCTTTTTGTCTGCTTTTTTTATTAACCCACTTCAAAAAGGAGGTATAAAGTTCAGCTTTTTCATTGTATCACGTTTGTTTGTCACTCAAAATAAAAAAAAACTGAAACAAAAGGAAAATCCGCTTTGATAAAAAAAGAAGATAGTGTGTGACATTTCTGTTTTGATGACGCGGGAGAAAAGCAAGTAGGTATATTCGTGTAGTAATATAATAATTTTATTAATTTGAAAATATTATCCAACACTAAAGATTTTTCTTATATCGTGCGTGTGATTTACACAAATCTCACATACACAAACACTCACTTTTTTGACAGAAATATATTTTTTTAGGAGACTCAAAAGTGCAGCAAAGTGCTTCTATAGTTTAGCTAGATAGGGTGCATTCTCAGATCATAAAAACAAGGAGATATGCCATCATAGAAAATTAGTACGAAAAAAACTGTTTCCACTTTTAGAACATTATTTTTTCGACACAATTACAAGCGCTCCTTGTGAATATAAAGATCTCCCCCACATTATAAATTCCGCACAACCTGTTACCACACTATTAATCGTCACTCAACATTAACACTAAACTAACACACTGTATTTATATAATCGATTGTGTTCGTTTCTTCGCCAGCGTGTGCGTTTTTATTACGACCAATGTGGTCAAATTAAATCCTCAAGCTTAATAGCGCCTTGGCACATCTCCCTTGCTTATATGATCTGAGGATGCATTATTTATTTATAGCAAATAATTCCAATTTTATCTCGGTCCAACGTCCTTATAATGTCCAATAAATGATAGCTGTTTTGAACAATATTGACACTTGTGTATTTATGTGCGATCGGCTGCCGGATAGGAAAGTTGGGATAGTTTTGAGCACACTGTCTGAATTATAGTTAAAATGTTTGCAATACATTGTCCGAAATACTTACAACTATTTATGTCTGATTACTGTTAATCCGTTGGCAAAACTTTACAGGCGTGTGTATATAATTATAAAAAAAATATGTTTTTCTACTAAATTCATAATTATAAATATGCGGTGACTATTGAAAATACTATAGTTGCCATAAAAAAACTATAATTGAAGACTAATTGCTTTTTTCTAAAACCAAAGAACATAGTTTATTGTTTAGATATTTCAAAGTTGCGTTGTATACCTTTATATTTCACCAGAAAAGTTTATCATGATTTCAACTTCTGATAATATTTATCACATAACATACAAACAATAAACGGTCTCCACTGCACACCTTGTAGAAAAAAAGAAAAATAACTACTTTTAATTAAAAATATAATGAACCGACGCTTTTTTGCCAACCCTACTCGATGACGTCACGCCCGGTGTCTCAGTTTATTCCGGCTGAATATTTCAGGCCGTAATTACAGCCTCTTTTCAGCCATTCACGGTCGTGGCTCGCCCTTAATTCGAGCTTAGGGCACACAGTATAAAAAATTCAGTAGATCAACTTTGACGCAGAATAATCTTCGTGAATTCGTGAAACTCATTACGAATTAAGTAGGTTGGTTTGTGATTTTTTTATTAATTTCCTTGTGGTTTATTTGTTTTGATATAGTGTTAGGTGTGTTTTTTCTGTCAGCTCTTTGGGTAGTTTATTGAGGAGTTCGTATAGTTAATTACAACAGCCGCGCTGATCAATCGATTTGTGAGGTTAAGCTGCGCATGCCGCGGTCGATCATGGATGGGTGACCAATTTTACACATCTAGTGTCTCAAAGAGCACGTTAAACAATCCCGGTTGTCGTACAAATGTCTATGACGGTCATTATCTGTATCTTTGTGCCGACAGCTTAGGGGACAAGCAGGTTCCTCTCAGATCATAGAAACAAGGAGATATGCCATCATAGCAAATTAGTACGGAAACAACTGATGCCACTTTTAGTACATTTTTAGACACAATTACGCGCATAATTAAGCGCTCCTTGCGAATAAAAAGATCTCCCACGCATTGAACATTCCGCACACCCTCAATCTAACACTGTTAATCGTCCCTCAACACTAGCACTAAACTAAAACACTGTATTTATACCATCGATCGTGCTCGGTTCGTCGCCAGCGCGTACGTTTTTAATATGAGCAATTTGCTCAAGATCAGGCATCAAGCTCGATAGCGCCTTGGCACATCTCCTTGTTTCTATGATCTGAGAAGTTCCCCGCTGTCAACACAGCGCATCCTTAGGAGCTCCGGCGACCGAAATCCTAGATTTCCTACTTGACATCATAAATCACTTCTCATTGCCTTTAAATCTTATTAAGACATTACTTTATTAAACCCTTTGTACAAAGTTTAAATTAGTTCCAAAATATAGTTCACAAAGGAGTTCTAGACTAAAATATTGTTTAGGAGAATTCGGTCCGCTAGTAGTTAAGCCTCCTTTCGGAATAATTTAGTTTTATGGAATGTACCTATGTTACTTAGATAAGTAATAACATTTGAAGTTTTAATTGTAACATTAGGTATGTAACCTCGTTCCAAGTAATAAAGGAATCCCTTGTGTTTGTAATGTCGGATGTTAGCCTCGTCTACCTAGGGTTACCTGTAAATGAATCTACGCCTGACTTTAATGTTAAAACGCCTAATTTTCACCTAGTATTAAAAAGCTGAAGAGTTTGTTTATTTGAACGCGCTAATCTCTGGAACTACCACTTGGATTCGAAAAAATCTTCTTGTATATGATAGCCAGATTCATGAGGAATAGTATAGGTTCTTTAGCATCACGCTACGACCCTTAGAAGCCGAGCAACAGGGGTGATATTACGGAGAATAACTACCTACTCTTCACTACATAGTATAAAACAAAGTCGCTTCCCGCTGTCTGTCTGTCCCTATCTCAGATCATAGAAACAAGGAGATGTGCCAAGGCGCTATCGAGCTTGATGCCTGAACTTGAGCAAATTGCTCATAATAAAAACGCGCTGGCGACGACGAACCGAACACGATCGATGGTATAAATACAGTGTTTTAGTTTAGTGCTAGTGTTGAGTGACGATTAACAGTGTTAGATTGAGGGTGTGCGGAATGTTCAATGCGTGGGAGATCTTTTTAATCACAAGGAGCGCTTAATTATGCGCGTAATTGTGTCGAAAAATGTACTAAAAGTGGCATCAGTTGTTCCCGTACTAATTTGCTACGATGGCATATCTCCTTGTTTCTATGATCTGAGGTCTATGTATGCTTGGATTTTTAAAACTACGCAACGAATTTTGGTGCGCTTTTTTTTAAATAGATAGAGTGATTCAAGAGGACGGTTTATAATAGGTCTTTACCTATGAAATTGCCGTTTTGTATGAAAAAAATTAAACGATTTTTTTTCATGTATTTTTTATTTGTATTAATCGAAGTAATCACCCATGCAATCAGTGCATCTTTGCCAACGCAGTGGCAGTTTATTGATGCCCTTCTTAAAGAAATCAGCTGGACGGGAGGCAACAAATTCTTCAAAGGCACTTTGTACTGCCTCTCGGGTATTGAATTTTTTTCCCGCCAAGAAGTTATCCAAATTCTGGAAAAAGTAGTAGTCTGTAGGCGCAAGGTCTGGTGAGTAGGGCGGATGACGGAGAGCTTTCAACCCCAGTTCTTGCAACTTGGAGACCGTCTGCTGTGCAGTATGAGGTCGCGCGTTGTCGTGCAGGAGCAGCGGAGACGAGCGATTGACCAATGCTGGTTGGAGATGTGCCAGCTTCTTCATCATTGTGTTCAGTTCTTCACAGTACACATCTGCAGTAATGCTCACCCCGTTTGGTAAGAAGCTGTGATGAATCACACCGGCGCTAGACCACCAAACAGTGACCATCCCTTTTCTAGGGGTAAGTTTTCGTTTAGGGCATTGTTTAGGTGCTGAACCAGGATCCAATCAACTTGCTGAGCACTTGCGGTTATTAAACAGAATCCATTTTTCATCGCAGGTAACAATGCGGTTCAAAATTCCTTCATTTGTGTGTCTGTTGAGCAGTGCAAGGCACGTCTCGACGCGTACTTCGCGCTGGCGATCATTGAGTTCGTGGGGCACCCATTTGTCAAGCTTTTTTACCTTGCCAATTTGACGCAAATGGACCAATATTGTTTTGACGCTAACGTCGAAAGCAGCTGCTAATTCAGCCGTAGATTGTGTATCATCAGCTTCCACAATCGCCTTTAATTCGTCATTGTGGATCAAAGTCTTCGGACGACCGCGAGGTTCATTTTTCAGGTCGAAATTTCCAGAACGGAAGCGAGCAAACCAATAACAGGTGGTGCGTTGGTTTGTAGTGTTACCTCCGTAAACGACGTTGATGTTGCGTGCCGCTTGTGCCGCGTTGCTGCCACGACGGTACTCGTATTCCATAATTACTCGAATTTTTAACGTATCCATGATGACGAAAAAGATTGAAATGCGATGAAAATGTAACACTAATCAATAAACAAATGACGACTTTTGGAAAAAAAAAACCATGTTTTTAAAATAAAATTAATTTTAAATCAGAATTCTTAGCCAAACAAAAATTATTTTGATTTGAAATGGCCAGTACTGCGGAACGGCAATTTCATAGGTAAAGACCTAATATTTATAATACATATTGCACCCGTGCGAAGCCGGGGCGGGTCACTAGTTAAATATAAAAACAAAATGACTACACTTAAATTTTCTATACATTGGAACTCACGTACACACACACACACACTATAAAAACTTATACTGTACTATCAAATACAAATAGCTCTAAGCTACTAGAAGATAAAATAATATTATTACTGTATCGACAGACGTAGTAAAAGTCTTCTCAAATAACGTTTATTGACATACCTCTCAGATCATAGAAACAAGAAGATATGTTAACAGAGACTGACCTTTGAGTTTGTTTCGGTGTTTCTTCTCAAAGGTAGTCAGATAGGAAACACCGACCTCATCTAGCTTAAAAATCAAAACAAATTTTGACGTGTAAAAGTGTTACCTGTAACCTATTTACAGAATAAAATATCATTTCACAACATAGCAAATTAGTATGGCAACCGCTGTCGCCAATTTTTTTTTTTTTTTTTTTTTTTTTTTTTTTTAAAAAAAACGTTGCCCCACACTAGGATTTCTCCTGTATTGTGGGTGCGTGTGTGGGTGTGTGTGTTGTGCAATGCGGGAATCGAACCCGCGACACGTCGCGCAGCAGCCAATCTCTCAGCCACTGCGACAACCGTGCGGTCAAATCGCGAAAAAAAAATCAGCTGTTTCATACATTTATGTTCACATAACTCAACAAAATGTATGGAACAGCTGATTTTTTTTTTCGCGATTTCAGGGTTGGTCCCATAGTAAAAGTTGTTCATAATGATGAGTACAATGACCCCTTAAAATTATTATACTTCCACTGTTTAACTTGCCACCCTGTATAAATCATCGATTGCGTTCGTTGGCAACTTGATCAAATTGATCATGTCAAAGCGTCAAGCTCAATAGCGCCTTGGCACATCTCCCTTGTTTCTATGATCTCAGACATACCTTCAAATCGTACCTCTACTAATCATGGCAAAAGAAATATTATGAAAGACTCCTTGATCAAATAAAAGATTTTTCTCATACATTTCCTCATTGGTCTATTCATCGCGAAGCAGTGATAGCCTAGTGGTTTAACCATGTGCCTCCCACGGCGAATGGTTCGAGTTCGATCCCGAGGCACGCACCGCTGACTTTTCGAAGTCATGTGCGTATTAGAAATTAATTATCACTTGCTTTAACGGTGAAGGAAAACATCGTGAGGAAACCGGCATGGCCTAGAACCAAAACTTCGAAGACATGTGACGTCCACCAACCCGCACTGGGCCGGCGTGGTGGACTACGGCCCACTCCCTCTCACAGAGGAGGCCTGTGTCCCAGCAGTGGGAACATTATAGGCCGATTATGCTTATGCTATTCATCGCAAGCGACCACTGCCACTGAGTATGAAATCCTGGGTATGCCCGGGTCGGGAAAAGTGTAATTTCCGGGTTCCGTACTACGTAAGGGTTCTGTACCTCAAAAGGAAACACGGAACCCTTATAGAATCACTTTGGTGTCCGTCTGTCTGAGTCTGACTCTTAACGGGTGGAGGCATCTGCTCATAGATGGCGCCACTAGAAGAAGTATGTGATAACGGCATCTTGCCTATAGATGGCGTTAATGCATACTTCTAGTGGAATATTTTATTTAATTTAATATTTGTGTATCTACATATTTAATTAAGTTTGTACGGAACCCTCAGGGCGTGAGTCCTACTCGCACTTGTCCGGTTTTTATTTAAATGAAAAAATATTTTTAACAAAAAATAATCGACTTCAAAAATCCACTACAAAGAAAATAATAATTTTGGTTTCGGAAGTCGGTGGCTTTGGTTTTTGTTTGCTTTTTTTTGCCACCGACTTCCGAAACCAAAATTATTATTTTCTTTGTAGTGGATTTTTGAAGTCGGTTATTTTTTGTTAAAAAAGTTTTTTATTTTTCCCTTTTTAGTTCTTTATCCCGTGTTAGATTACTTTCACGAATTCGTTCAACAGTAAATCTTCTACGGAGTGTGTACATTTATGCATATAACTTTGTACATAGGAATGATTACATAATGTATTATATACTAAAACCTTCCTGAATGTATGTAGATTACGTTAGTGAAAACTTCATCCAAATCGAATCAGCAGTTTTTGAGAAAATCGCGCACATACAAGTTTTTGTCCCCAGTTGAGAGCCTTCTAATAAAGGCCTATTATTGGCAATAGGTATAGTAAATCTTTAAACAAATGTTTGTTATGTTATAATAAGATTATCGCTGTATTTTCTACTATCATCGATACATACGTGAAAAGATAACTTTGTACCCTTTTTAAGCATATTGCGCGCATGGAAGAGTGTGAAATTTTGCATAGTCAATATTAATTTATATAGAGAAGGGATGCAGAAAGCAAAAAAATATATATTTTTTCAATAACCATTTTCCCATACATAGGCGGTACTATAGTAATTGTTAATGTACAATGTATAAAAAAATCGATAAAACAAAATAATTCCGACTTTACCTACTGCTTAAAAGGGACTGTGGTACCAACTTTCATAAACTTCAATTCAGTGTGATTTTTCACTCATTGACTACCTGTCGTTTTTAATAATTAATCTTAGATTGGGGAAAACATGAAGATGATTTTTTGCTAATATAAAAAGTAAAAAATATCTAGGTAAGTAGATATAACCCTAATAAAGAATGGAATCTATAATGGCGGCACTAATCATTCTCTCTCACTCGCACGTTATTGCACTAACGTGCGAGTTTGATTTTTGAATAGTGGTTTCTGAAAACATAATAATTATATAGCTATAAGTATCGGCAGGGATCTTGATCACAGATCGCGCATGTACGTTTTTGACCCAATAGACAATAGACAGTTGACAATTCGTATTATAAAATAGTCCAAGAGACGACGAGCATTGACTGACGAACCAATCGCGTGCAGCCTCGGCGCCCCCCGTCTTCTTCATTCCGCCAAAGAGACCGAAAAACCAGATAATGCGCAAGTGACGTTTGTGATCATAACTGATGCCGCTAGTTAGATATACCTAGTATATAAAAAGACTTGTTTGCGAAATTAAATATTGTGTAAGGCTGTTTTTAGAAACGTGTAGTTTGCAAAAGGACTTGTTTTTGCGAAATGAAATTTTGTGAAAATAAATTGTTTGTGAAGAGAAATTTGGCAAAAATTATTTGCCAAATATTAAGGACTCGTGATAAATATATCTGTTTATCTTTAGGGAATACAGACGTAATCTATTATTAGATAATAAAAAAAATCACACCGAAAATATGTTATAGATAATCCAATTGAAACTGAAATTCCATTATCATGAACCGATCACGAAATAAATTAGACCAATCACAGTACCTATTGGGATTCGGGGTCCCGAAAATTGACCCCTGTAAGGTAAGGGTAAGGCCCAAATCGATGCGACCCCTCAAAATTGGGGGAGCTACCCATTAAATTATGTTAGAATTGCGTCTGTTGTTCGATAAGTGGATAAGCAGTTTTTTGGAGAATTTCTTTTATGGAATTATTATGGGATATGCTGTTATGTATGTCATCATGCCTAGCCTATTCCCAAATTATATTGGGGTCGGCTTCCAGTCTAACTAGTTTCGGCTGAATATCAATATTTTACGTGGAGCGACTGTCATCTGACCTCCACAAACCGGTATTCGAATGTTAGACCAGCTGTCAGACTTTTTTTTTAGGGCTTCTGACTACCCGTAACGATTGTCAGAGATATTCCTATGACAACCGGGACCGACTGCTTAACGTGCTCTCCGAGGCACGGAGGGGTCTCGATGTGTAAAGAACGGTTACCCATCCAAGGACTGACCGCGGCAAGCGCAGCTTAACCTCGCAGATCGATCGATCAGCGCGGCTGTCATTTAACCACGAGCCCCTCCATATGCTGTTATGTATGTAAGATGTCTATATAGTTTCATGTGTGTAGTTTCTTTGTGTAAATGAATGGCAAATTAACAGATGGTCCACCTGATGGTAAGTGGTCATCGTCTAAGGATATCTGCAATACTCTTGTCAAGACCTGACCAAAGTTCGACAAGACTTAGCTTAAAGTTTTTGTTATTATATTACTTAAAGTTTAGTGGTCACTTTATTCAGTTCTAGGTTGATAATTTCAAAGTTTGGTTAAGTATAACTTCGAGTATTTTTCAGTATTGATGTTGAATAATTTGTGTACGTGATGAAAATGCTTTTTTTTTCATCTTGATTATTTTTTAAATGTTAAACAACTGCTTATAAGAGTTAATTTCAAATCCCGTTCGGGTCATATGATTTTTGAGAATGACTTATATGTATTTAATAACTTAATAGAAGCATAACATGGCTTTGACATGTTTCAAATTCACAAAAAATATACATTTATAATGTATAGATGGTGATATCGCATCGATGTCCGATAACTGCAAAGTAATTGGCATTGAGTTGGAAATACTGCATAAGTTTTCCGATAGATGACGCCAAACGCTCCTAAGAAGCGTCAAAGGGGTCTCAAATTTCAGATGAGTCGGGCGAGACCCGGTAGCTCAGTTGGTTCAGAGCACTAGCCACGGTACGGCAGAGGTCGCGGGTTCAAATCCCGCTCGGGTCATATGATTTTTGAGAATCACTTATATATTTAATAACTTAAGAGTTAATTTTATAACACTTTATTAGAAAAATACACTAAAAAGGGTCTATCGAAAGTCGACCCTCTGAGTAGGTCAACCAGCTCGAATTTTGTTTGCAAACGAAGTCTCAAACCCTATTATTCAATTAAGAATACCGTTATTCATCCTTATCTTGCACAAAAACCTTCATCCTGAAAATATACTTCGTAAATCGTAGAAGAGAAAGGAAAATGAGTTTAAGGGATCAAATTTAATTCGGGTAATTTATTTTCATGCTCTGTTTTGCTCAAGATATAGGATAATTTTGCTTAGAACATAGCTAGTGGCTTTGTTAACAAAGTATGGGTCAGTTAAATGGTATTATTTATTGAAGACTAGCGACTTACCTATCCATGCTTTCTACGGGTGGTCAGCTTATCTATTGTGTACCGAGACGCTGCGTGATATCACCGCGAGAGTTGCCGAGCCGAACGTTCGAGGAATCTCACCGTGAGATTCTCCCTCGAACGTTCGCAAACAAATTGGCAGTTCTTGACACCAAAAACATATACATTTGAAAGCTTTGTGCTACTAAAGTTTATAAGTTATGAAAGAAATAGTTATCTTCTACTATATAAAAATAAGTCGGGTTTTCCTTCCTGACGATATAACTCCAGAACGCACGAACCGATTTCCACGGTTTTGCATTCGTTGGAAAGGTCTCGGGCTCTGTGAGGTTTATAGCAAAGAAAATTCAGGAAAATTTAAAGAAAAAAGTGGGAAAATATTTTTTCACATACAGCGCCATCTCTGATACATAGCATGTACTACGGTGGCGAAACGGAGTTCGCCGGGTTTGCTAGTATCATTATAAAATTTCATCCGGCGACTAAACAAGAATATGTCCTTGACCCGTTTTAAATTACATCTTGTGACGTCACAGCGCAAAAGTTTTTAAAAACCTGCTACCGTCAAAACTACTCGATGGATATTAATAGTCTTAAAATACCTACTCGTGATTCAAAAAAATATATTTCGTGCAAAAACAGATACTAAATCCCTTTTCCTGATCATAAAGTGGAATAAGAGAGGGAAAATAATAAATTATCTTTTCTAGACTAGGAATTATTAGCCATTGTAGAATAGAGCATTAATTTTAAAAGAGTATTAGTAACAACATCTGGCGTTGCCGTCTGGAATTACCTCAGATCATAGAAACAAGGGAGATGTGCCAAGGCGCTACTACAATTGACGCTTTGATACGGTCACATTGACCGTTGTACACGCTGGCAACGAACCGAACACGATCGATGATATAAATACATTGTTTTAGTTTAGTGCTAGTGTTGAGTGACGATTAACAGTGTTAGATTGAGGGTTTGTGGAATGTTTAATGCGTGGGAGATCTTTATATTCACGAGGGGCGCTTGTAATTGTGTTGAAAAATGTACTAAAAGTGGCGACAGTTGTTCTCGTACTAATTTGCTATGATGGCATATCTCCTTGTTTCTATGATCTGAGGGAATTACACTATCGCACTTAATTTCTTGCAATGAATACATTTTTACGTTGAAATAAAAGGGAATTATTATTGTACCTATGTATGTAATTTTTACTTTATATTGAAAGAAGATAATACCTATAGGTACGGCTTCCTCAAATTTGTTTGTTAACGCTCGAGGGAGAATCTCACCGTGAGCTCACCGGATTCAGACGTTATCACTGAGGGAGTATTCTTACGCATGATAAGCTACATCTCTAAGCTACAAGCAGCCTATGTATTCAGTACCGATACGCCGCGTGATAAGATATTACCGCGAAAAAAACTCATGATTGGGGTACTGTACCCCAATCATGAGTTTTTTTGACGTGTAGTATCGTTAACGTAAGCATATTTTGAATTGAAAATACACGTTTGTTACACAATATTTATATAAATTCAATACTTAATTAATTTCTCTGTATTTTTTAAAATGTGCACATTGTATAAAATTTTATCAAAATGTTCCAGGACTGCTGTATTTTAAATTGAAAATATGCTTACGTTAACGAAACTATACGTCAAAAAAACTTATGATAGGGGTACTGCTAATTTGTTTGCGAACGTTCGACGGAGAATGTCACGGTGAGGTTCTTCCTCGAACGTTCGCAAATAAATTGGCATTATAAATGTATATTTTTGTGAATTTGTAATATGTCAAAGCCATGTTAAGCCTCTATTAAGTTATTAAATATATAAGTGATACTCAAAAATCATATGACCCGAGCGGGATTTGAACCCGCGACCTGTGCCGTTCCGTGGCGTGCTCAGTCCAACTGAGCTACCGGGCCTCCCCTGACTCATTTGAATTTTGAGATCCCTTTGTACACGCTTCTTAGGAGCGTTTGGCGACATCTATCGGAAAACTATACAGACTTCCAACTCAATGCTTATAACTTTGCAGTTATAGGACATCGATGCGATATCATAGCCATCATAGCAAATTAGTACGGGAACAACCGATGCCACTTTTAGTACATTTTCGACACAATTACGCGCATAATTAAGCGCTTCTTGTGAATAAAAAGATCTCCCACGCATTGAATATTCTGCACACCCTTAATCTAACACTGTTAATCGTCACTCAACACTAGCACTAAACTAAAACACTGTATTTATACTATCGATCGTGTTCGGTTCGTCGCCAGCGCGTACGTTTATAATATGAGCAATTTGCTCAAGATCAGGCATCAAGCTCGATAGCGCCTTGACACATCTCCTTGTTTCTATGATCTGAGAAGCATACCGATAACACCTTCACCTAAAATAGAACTAATAAAGATATGTGAGAAAATATACGATATACCCTCACGTAATAGTATTTTTGAAGACATAACTGACAGCAATGGCGTCTGATAAAAATAATGTCTTCCTTCGTCATTTTAAATAGATGTGAGACTGAAAATAGCGTTCGAATATTATGTGAACAGTGCAAGTGTTAGAAAGATGAAATATTTTACCAAGAGTTGGTTTATAAGGTTTTTCACCTCAAGAGTATTTGACTACTACGCGACAGGAAATATCACACATCGAGCTCAAAAAATTCTATAAAATAGAATGTCACGGTGAGATTCTCCCTCGAACGTTTCTCGCGGTGATATCACGCGGCGCCGGCGTGTCGGTACAGAATAGACAAGATTATCACATTCACTTCACAATTTTGTTTATTCAAACAATTCGTTTTTGCTTCAAATAATGATTGTTAAATAAAAGATTTCGCACATTAGAACAAGTAAATCTCGATCACTGAAGATCACTGAAGCCCAATCAAAGACAAATACGATAGTTTTAATATACATCTATATTAATATTAAATAGAGGTAAAATTTGTAAGTTTATATGTGGGGGTAATCTCCGGAACTACTGATCCGATTCTGAAAATTCTTTCACTAATAGAAAGCTGCATTATCACTGAGTGCTATAGTGTACTTTTTATCTCGGAAAAATGCACAGTGAGTCACGCAGATGAAGTCGCGGGCAAAGTGCTAGTGGTCTATAAAATAGGTACTCACACGTCTTCGGCCCATATAATACTTTCCTTTGTGGCGAACAAGGAAAAACGTAGGAATAACTGTTGCCTCACATAATTATTAATGCTTTCTTGGATGGACGATAATAATGGGACAATACATATTAACAACCTTACATAAAATGATGATTAGTTAAACAGCTCATTATGTACATTGTCATCTCTATTCATTGTCATAAAAATGACAAGGATAGTTGTATATTTAATCAGTGGTTAAATTTAAGTGGCGTTTATAAGTAAGAGGCTAAATTTTTATCAGCCTATAACAGTCCCACAGCTGGGACAGAAGCCTCTTCTAAAAAAACCCGGCCGTATGGAACAGCTGATTTATTTTCGCGATTTCAGGGTTGGTTCTATAGTAAAAGTTGTTCATAATGATGAGTACAATGACCCTTTTTTGGCTCTTGAATAAACTACGTTGTATAGACAAAGTCCTGTAACTAAAGACATATTACACATAGTCATGATAAGTATATGTATAGCTGCATATTTAATCAGTGATTAAAAGTGACAAGTTTTTATATGTAAGGGCTAGTGTCACAAATAAAAAAAAAAATTTTAAGTAGGTACTTTCCCGAAAAGTGAAAAAAAAAATTGGAATATATTTTAAAGGCCTTTTTCACAATAGTTTTTTCGACTTATTGACACTATTTGATCGGATGTGCGATATCACAGTCTGTATCCTTCTGGCGACAGTTCGTGGCGACAGTTCGTGGCGACACGGGTTCAAAGAACGTCCGTGTTTCGTGTCCCAAGGAATGTTATGTCTGTCTGTGACAGATGGACAAACAGACGTCACAACCTTCACAAGGGTCCTATTAGCACCCTCAGGCTACGGAACCTTAAAAACCGTACAAGTGTGAGTAGGAGTCGTCCTGAGGGTTCCGCACAAAATGTAGGTTTGTAATCGGAAAAAAAAAATTGTGTGATATAACTACACATTAACAATTTTCGGATATTTTCCATTACTTCTTTCATGATTCTAAGTCAATGGGAAGTACCATAAAAATTATTTGCTAGTATCAAAATAGGCGGCATGAATAGCCTTATAATTATTGATTGCGTTAACTTAAAAGCTTTAATTTTTTACAACTCTTAAGGACCGTAAATTTAAGTATTTTCTAATAATTTTAACTTGATACCTCCACGCGTTCCTGAGAAAAGGCTCTTAACAAACAGACAGACGGACTACGAAGTGATCCTATAAAGGTTTCTTTTACCTTTTGATGTACGGAACCATAAAAACAATAGCGACTCATCTTCGTGGTCGTAAGGCCTTGTTATTACATAGAACGTACTGACACGACCCTAATTTGTCATAGTCAACTCTGGGAACAGGATTTCGAACGAAAATAAACAATGAATGGTCCTTTCCCGGTAAGTTATGTACTTACACTTATGTTTACATGCAAAAATAGTCTCTTTTTAGGGTTCCGTACCAAAATGGTGAAAAAGGAACCCTTATGGTGCGACTTCGTCAGTCTGTCTGTCTGTCTGTCACACCTGCTTATTTCAGCAACTTCTAATGCTATCGACTTGAAATTTGGAACAGTTATAAAAAATGCTTGTCCAACTTTATTGCAAATGAAAAAAATAAAAAAAAATAATATTTTCATTGCAAAAGGGGCCGGAGTGGGGGTACAAAATTTCAAAGTGGGATTACTAGGTCAAGTGACATATCATATGAAAGGGCTTGATCTGCACATTTCAAAATATATTTTTATTTAATTTTATGTCTCACAGTTTTCGACATATGATGAAAAATGTCTGAAAAAATACCATTCCCCCCCCTTATCTCCGAAGATTGCGGAGTGAAAAATCTGAAATAATTAGAGTTGATAGGAATTGACCCAAATATGGCACCAAAAATAAAACGATGTTCCTAACTAGTACAGTTTTTTCAAAATCATCAAAATTCCTTCACAAACAAACTTAGTTATGCGGTCCGGATTTTTTCACTTTATTCGTCCAAAACTGATACGGAACCCTCGGTGCGCGAGTACGACTCGCACTTGGCCGGTTTCTTTTATTGTTTATTTTTACACCACTGACTTTTCGGTTAGCTATGAAGGTTTATTTATCTTGAAGTACTCAGTTATTCATCACCTATCATTAAAGTACAATAATAATTATATTAGCCCCGTTTGTAAACTGTCCCTCTACTGGGCACGGGCGGAGGCCCGTGCCCAGTGCCAGTAGAGGGACAGTAGAGACTACGGCCTATCCCCTCTCATTCTGACAGGAGTCACAGAATGAGAGGGGATAGGCCATAAGTAGGTAGTCTACCACGCTGGTCAAGAGCGGGTTGGCAGACTTCACACACCTTCAAGAGCTTTATGGAGGACTCTCAGGTTTCCTCACTATGTTTTCCTTCACCGTAAAAGCAAGTGATAATTAATTTCTAATACGCACATGACTTCGAAAAGTCAGCGATGCGTGCCTCGGGATCGAACTCGAACTATTCGCCGTGGGAGGCACATGGAGGCTATCACAAAATGGCAGCGGTCTCAAATAGTCGTGTCCTAAAATAATAGTAGAACAATTGACGCAGACATTCCGGTAATTCATAGAATGCCTAGTTAAATAAATAGAACGTGCTCCGAATAGCAAACAACTGATATTTATTTATTTCCATATAACGTACAATTCAGACATGAATACCTATGTTATTTTGCTAGTCATGCATTTGTAGAACAATGTCAGTAACCAGATAAACAATAAATTAGTATTATAAATTAAAGTCCCCCGTCGCGTATGTGTCTGCCTGTAAAGAAAAATCTCAGAAACTATTGTAGAGATTTTGATAAGGTTTTCACTAATATACAGACTGATTCCCAATGAACGTCGCGTGGCAGTAGTGCTATCTTGCAACTTATTCTAAAACGTTTATATTAACTTGGCCTAAGATACTTCATTTTTTTTTACTGTTGCTTATATTTTCGCTAATTGGTTCTGATTTCTAATAAAAAAATACGGTTCAATACCCAACTGGGTTGAATAGAAAACAATGCTTTGTTTCATGAAGTTTTTAATTGAATATTTTGATTCAATTAAAAATGAACCAGCTGTTTGTATATTTTAGGGGTTAATAATATCGACGAGCACTTCGTTGGTTTAGTGGTTGTACGCGGAACTGTTGAGCGTATCCTAGGTTCGATGTTTGGGCTGGGCAATATGTGATTTAGTCTTTCTATTATAAATTCATAGTAGCAGCAGAATCAAATCGACTGTTATAGGTTTGTAAATGGGCTATAAAAATTGCATCTTGCTGGGAATCTTGTGCAATCAAGTGTAGGAATTTGTGGCTATAGAACTGAGCTAGTGAGATATAATAGTTATTGTGATGTACTATCATTTAATGTCATTGCAATATCGCCGAGCTATACTGCAAGATTGCGGCAATAGTTCTACTGAGTTGCACGATAATCGTTCGTCTGTCGCACTTGATTTCGACCTGAATGAGGCGGATTTTTCAAATGCGATAGATGGAGGGATATAGCTCAACTCACGGCTATACAATTGCAGCAAGAAATTGTCAAAAAACTAGCCCGTTTAACTGCACCTTTAGACCAACGAGGCTTCTTTATTTGCTAAATTCATAACAGTGAAGAAAAGGTTACCGTTTCTAATAAAAAAGTCTCATTTAATTTCCCCAGTTTTAATAACTCTCTAGCTAAAATAATCCCTTAGGGAAAGTCGTGAGAATTACATTGTTTGACTCAAAATATTATTTCTACCATTCAATTGTTTAATTTCCTTATATTTAGTGCCTTTGGGTCACCCTTAGAGGATTAAGGGTCCCACAGTTTGTAATATAAAGTTTCATTTTTGTCAATTAGTAGCTTTTGCTCGCGGCTTTGCCCGCGTTTTTCGGTTTAAAAAGTAGCCTATGTGTTATTCTGATGTCATAAATCTTCCCGGGCTTGCCAACAATAACTGTTACAAAGTTCCAATGCAATCGAACGAACGATGTGCTAAAGGCATAAGTAACAAACAAAAAAACAATAATTATGCTTTCATGTATCTTAGACTAGCCGTGTGCCCAATCGGATTAGCATAAGCATAAGCATAATCGGCCTATAATGTTCCCACTACTGCGACACAGGCCTCCTCTCTGTGAGAGGGAGCGGGCCGTAGTCCACCACGCGGGCCCAGTGCGGGTTGGTGGACGTCACATGTTTTTCGAATTTTTGGTTCTAGGACATGCCGGTTTACTCACGATGTTTTCCTTCACCGTTAAACCGATGGGATTTTCTATCGATAACATCTCAGAAACTACGTTGAATTTTCAAAAATCCTTTTTTAAAACTCACTTACGTTATATAAGGAACTCTTGTGCAAAATTTAATGCTTCTAGACTCAACGGGTTAAGTTATATGTTGTCTGTCAGTCGGATGTTTGAGTTTAATTAAGTAGAAGATAATATTTATACTGCTTAAAGTTTTGTTTGCGGAATAAATTGGTTTGGCAGAAAATTTTAAGTAAAATATCGTCGGTGAATCTATTGTATTAATTATCTACATAAGATAGTACCTACAAAGTTTTTGGTATAAAAAAAAAAACATCAGACAACAACCACTCTTCAAATTACGAAATAAGAAATCAAAAATTACATACAAAAATATCCATACCGTACATAATGTATAGCATAATCGGCCTATAATGTTCCCACTGCTGGGACACAGGCCTCCTCTCTGTGAGAGGGAGTGGGCTGTAGTCCACCACGCGGGCCCAGTGCGGGTTGGTGGACGTCACATGTCTTCGATTTTTTGGTTCTAGGACATGCCGGTTTCCTCACTATGTTTTCCTTCACAGTTAAAGCAAGTGATAATTAATTTCTAATACGCACATGACTTCGAAAAGTCAGCGGTGCGTGCCTCGGGATCGAACTCGAACCATTCGCCGTGGGAGGCACATGGTTAGACCACTAGGCTATCACTGCACTGCGGAAGCCGCAGGCGGTCTGCTGTTTCATACATTCTGCTGTTTCATACGTAATGTATGAAACAGCAGAATTCTTTTCGTGTTTTCAAGGTTAACTAGTACCTATCTAATACTGAATACTGTCCCTCTTATACAGGGTGGCAGGTTAAACAGTGGAAATATTTTAAGGGGTCATTGTACTCATCATTATGAACAACTTTTACTATGAGACTAACGCTGAAATCGCGAAAAAATCAGCTGTTCCATACATTTATGTCCACATAACTCAAAAAATGTATGGAACAGCTGATTTTTTTTTCGCGATTTCACGGTTGGTGCTATAGTAAAAGTTGTTCATAATGATGACACATACAATGACCCCTTAAAATATATCCACTGTCGAACCTGCCACCCTGTATATAGCCTGTCACACAGTACATAGTTCAGACAAAATGTTGATTTAATCATCAGGCTTCGGCAACTTATTGGCGGTTGATTATAGCATCAAGAGCATTGTGCTCATACTATTTTCAAGGTTCTTAGCCTGAAATCTTCTCGTTATTAACGTAAATAACCATTTTTTTTATATTACCCACATATAATATTTTTTATCTATCAAACAGCTTTACAGCCGCTCTTTTTGCTGATTATAATATATTACAATGGAATATTATAATAAAGAAATGTTATTTTATAATAAAAACAATTCCTTAAAGCATAAAAGCCAAAAGCACCTCTTATACAATGCAAATTCACTCCTACTGATATCAAACTGAAATTGACGTAGCCCCGCTACGAGATTTCGTAGCGTCCCGTAGCATCCAGCTACGCGCATCTACGGACTTTAGTTACATTCCGAGTGTCGTAGAGACAGGGTGTTCGCGTCTCTCTCTCGCTTTCCAAACTCTTTCTTGTGAAAAAAAAGTCTTTCTCTACTCGTCTTGAAGCAAAATAATAGAGTTAGTAGTTCAGTGTCGTTTGTGTATTTTTTAAATTATTTTTTTCAAACTGTTATCGTGCCTCCGTTTGTTATGTAATGTGTAAGTATATAACTTTTGTTTATGTAAAAATAACTTGGTAGTACTCGTTTGATGTATGAAATGACGAGTATTTTCAGGTATATTTTTGTGTGCCGTGAGTTTTTACCCAAAAGTACTTTGTTTGATTAAATATTTACGACCGCGTTTTAAATTTTTCGGGTGCCTGCTTTTGATGAAATTTGAAGGTTTTTAACTCGGCTGGTGATTTTTAATTTAATGTTTTGTTACAAAGTCATGTGAGTACCAACATAATCTGAAAAATCTTTTCCATAAAAAATATTTTGTGAACTCAACTCAACCATAATAATTATATTAATTGGAGAATATGAATTCTGTAAATATTAATTTAAATTAAATGTAGTATCGTAATAACAATTCCAAAAATAATTTGCGAACATTAATGGTTTCGGCGTTCTATCCCCAAGGGGAACATTCGCGGGAATGATTGCGTATATGATACACATACATACAAAATGAAAAGTTTTATTTTTCGTATTCATATCTGTCATAATTCATTTTTATTTTTTGTATTCAATGAATATGTTTAGACATTTTTTGGAATCTGTGATTTCCGTGTAGCTAGCTATATTTGTAGGACAAAGGCCATCAAACTGTATAATTAATTACTATTGTTGAGAAAAATAGGTACACTAACAAAAAAATAACCTACCGTAGTATTTCCTTAAAAATAATGAAACATTGCATGTTGGTGATGGCCAACCAGTTTTTTGTCCCAAATCAAATAAAATGATAGTATTTATTTAAATAGAAATTCATATAATAAACTAACAATAAAACATAACTGGCCTTACCACAAAAAAGATAGCCACGTCTTAAACGCGAATGTTACCAAAAATAATACACAATTGTTTTAGACATGTTAGTGCTAAAACAATTGCCTATTATTTTTGGTAGCATTCGTGTTGAACGTGTGTTGAACAGATGTTTATTTTTTTGTGGTATGGCCGAACATGTTTACAATATAATATTACTCTCTTATCATAATAATTTTCAGCGATAACTACAAAAGCTTTTGATACGTATTCAAGGTTACACCCGTATAAGTACTATCTCAAGAGTATAAGTAACCGTTATTTATTTATATGTACTTAATAACATCAATTGAATATTAAGCTCTGTTATTATAATTGTTTTTCCAATAGTCAAGAAACCACACTAACTTTGTCACGAAAAAACAATACTTACAAAAAATCCGCCTACAAAAAGATCACAATTACAATGTTGTGTGAAACAATAGTGGAAGTCGATGCCTTTGATTTTTGATTTGGCACCGACTTCCGAAGCTGTTTCAACAATATGTGTTTCATACAACATTATTGTTATCTTTTTGAAGACGGTTTTTACTTTTTTTTCGTCTTTTTATTTTTCTATTTTGAATGACATAAACACGCGCAATTATAGCAATAGCTTGAATTTATTACCTTTGATCAAATATCAATTTGGAGGGGCATATAAATAGGTAATAATAGAGATATAAATAGGTAATAAGGACATAGACTAATTTGCCGTTCTTAATATTTTCTGTCCTTTTTTAATGACATTTATAAGAAAAGGATATAGTGCGATTGAAAATAATGACATGTAATATACAACAGCACGGGTAGCATGACCAATTGTATCTCTATTCTATCAAAGAATAGACAAATTTATTTATATCCAACTCGTTATCTATTCTGCCCGAGCATGCGGGGATCCGTGCTTGCTAATCAGAATTTTTTCTAATGAAGAAAACAAACATTTCTTCTCTTCATTCTATGCATAAGATAAGAGGGGCTCGTGGCTAAATGACAGCCGCACTGATCGATCGATCTGCGAGGTTAAGCTGCGCTTGCAGCGGTCAGTCCTTGGATGGGTGACCGTTCTTAACACATCGAGACCCCTCCGTGCCTCGGAGAGCACGTTAAGCAGACACGTTAAGCAGTCGGTCCCGGTTGTCATAGTAATATCTTTGACAGTCGTTACGGGTAGTCAGGAGCCCAAAAGCCTGACAACTGGTCTAACATTCGAATACCGGTATTTCCCAATAATTGGGTTGTGGAGGTCAGATGGCAGCCGCTCCATGTAAAATATCGATATTCAGCCGCAACCAGTTAGACTGGAAGCCGACCCCAATCATGTTTGGGAAAAGGCTAGGCGGATGATGCTGTATAACCAAATAATACTATATTAAAAATAATTTTAATAAAAATATAGTGATTGTAATGATTAAATCTTAAACATAAAATAAATAAGAATTATATTAAAAATTAAGAAGAATTGTATCCATTTCCTTACCTACATATCTACTTCAGAAAAAGCAATCTACAATACTCACTTTAGATGAATCTTCTTAAATGTACATTAAAAGTGATGAATCTAATTAGCCTTGAGAACTCAAATTAGCCGAGAAACAAATGAACGCGTTGGATTTCAAGCGCCCCTTCTTTTGTTTGAAACAACCACATGTACCTACAAGTCAACCGCAATGTTTTTGAACGTTTATTAGACCAGAATGTGTTATGTTTCTGTCGCACCCATTAAGAACAATTGGTATTTTTTTAGTTAAACAATATATTATGTCAAAAAATTGTGAACATCAAAATGGCGGGATCACAGCTTATTTTTTGAAAATATTACCTTCAGCATTTACTACCTAATTGCTACTATTTGGTACCTATGTTTAAATAATTGCTACCTCCAGGTATTTGAAGATATTTAACAAAAATAGTGGTCTCGCTATCTTGACGTCAAAGTAGCGGGATCACTAGGCTGTATCTCATAAATTACAAGATATATTAATATACTGACTTCACAAAGATTTACTACCTGAATCAGTACCTCCAAAAATCATCACTTTATATTTGCTACTTTTACCGTTTTGTAAAAAAAATGGTTTGTTCTTTAGCTAAATAGAAACGCCCGAACGAATAAAAAGAGCAAAAGACATTCAAACGACTTATTGCGTATACCTATATAGTAGGCATTAAAAGGTCTGAGTTAGAGATGAGATTTTACTCGGATAAATACTCGACCTTGAGTAAATACTCATAAATACTCGTTTTTACTCGAGTATTTATCCAAATGTGCGGATAAATACTACTCTGCTCAGTAATGATTTATTTTTAAAAAAAGTACGTATGTAGTAATTTGAGCGACTTTTTTTATAATAAAATTATATTAAACCCGTTTAATGTTATTTAACACAGTTTTTGCCTATAGTAAAATATGATTTTGGGAGAAACTATAATTTATTTTGTGTAGTTTTCATTAGATTGTGTGCGTGTGTGTGACAAAAGCTCTATAAACTGTGGATATTATGGACTTAGATTACTGGAGAATTTTATTTATTAACTAAAATGTGAAAAAAGTAAAAATACCTACCTTTTTTACGGTTCCGTCACCAAATGGCAAAAATAATCAGTCATTTTACTCGGGGACTATTGGCACTTTATACATGAAACTTCGCAAGTACATGTCTTCTATAAACCGCCATAAAGGAGTGTAGTAAAATTAAGAAAAAAGAATGGGGGTACTCCATACATGAAACTGAAAGTCGAAAAAAATATTTTCGCGCATCCCTTCATGTGGTGGGATGTCGTTGGATAAGTAAAGGTTTCTTTTACTTAGGTGAATGTTTGGTGAGTTTCGCGCTACTAAAGTCGTAAAAAATTCCCCAAACATCTTGGAGCTACCTTATGTAAGAATCGATGTATTACATGAGGGTATTAAAATATTATTTTGATTTATAATCACCAATGTCGGAGTGACACTTGACATTGATATCTAAAACTAGGCAGAATGTGTCACTCAATCTTGGAAGGCATTCAAGTGACACTCCGAGGTTGAACGTCTGGCCGGTTGGTTGAAATCGGCAACGAATCGTGGAAGTGTGAACAATTGTATTTTCTTCAAAATAAATCAGTTAATTTCAAAGTGATCCGTGATAGTTTTATTATTTAGAGAACAGTATTTACAGTTCAGAAGTGGGATTAGCTAAGCCCACTGTTTATTTTCGCGCCACGTGCATCCTGTAAGATACTTTTGTGAGTGTGCAAAATGAGTAGTGATGATGAACACAGACATCGTCCAAGTGAAAGTTCGTCACGTAAACGATACCGCCGTCATCAGAAAACGCGCGAGAAGTCGCGTAAGCAAAGTAAGGATCGTGAAAAACATGACTCGCGAAAAAAACGTCACAGAACGAAATCAGATTCTGATCACAGTTTGATTGAGGTGGATCGAGGTCACGCTAAGCGAAGCCGCAATTTGAATACTCCTGAAGAAAGGCGTAAGCGGAGAAGAAGGGGCGGTTCCCGGGAGAACGAAGCTGGCGACTGGCAGAATGGAGAAGAAAATATGGGTTCTCGTGAGGGTCGTCGGTCCAGATCACGAAGGTGCTCAAGATCAAGCCGTAATCGTGTGAGTAGGCGTTACAATTCGGGTTCGGATACATCACCAGAAATAAGACACGTGAGTCGTTCCAATTTTAAAGGCGATAGTACACAATCTTTGTTGACAGAACTAATTAAATCAATAGTTAATAATCGACCAGAAGGAAACAAGTTTCCTATGTTAGGTAATGTGATACCAGAGTTTGATCCCATGATAAAAAGCCAAACAATTGAAACGTGGCTCAGTAAGGTCGAAGAATGTGCGCGATTATATAAATGGGGTGAAGACCAAATAATTCACTACGCATTACCTAAGCTGAGCGGTGTCGCTAAGACATGGTATCAAACTCTGCCATCGATGTCGTTTTCATGGCCCGAATGGAAAATTAAATTAGCAGAATCTTTTCCGTCAAGTGATGATTATGCGGAACTGTTAACCGAAATGTTATCGAAAAAGGCGAAATACAACGATTCCCTAAAATTATATTATTATGAAAAAATTAATCTATTAAACCGATGCGAAATTAAGGGTAAGCGCGCGGTAGATTGCTTGTTGTATGGCATTGAGGACCGTAGTTTGAGATTGGGCGCTAAAGCCACGAAATGTGAAGAACCCGAACAGGTGTTAAAATATTTTCAATCGATCAAACAACAGCCTCGTGATTCTGATATTAGGACAAAAACAAATGATAGAAAACCAAACCTAAATAATAGTAATTCAAATAACCCAACACCAACAACTTCAAAACCTAGGACAAACGGAAGTATGAATACGGTGAAATGTTTTAACTGTAACGAGATCGGTCATTATAGTTTTAAATGCACTAAGAATATTTTAAAGTGTAACATATGTAATAAAATAGGTCATTTAGCAATTAACTGTTCAAAACTACCTAATGATACCAAGTCAAAACCAGAAACAGAAAAGGAAAAGACGGTTATGGCATTGGATGCAGTATATAACGATATTAATAGTAAATATTTGACAAGTCTAAAATTGAATGGCCAACCTCTACAAGGATATATAGATTTAGGTAGCCAGTGTACTTTAATACGTCAGAGTCAAGCAAAAAGATTAGGTATTCAATGGTCAACGGGACAACTACCTACGATGCGTGGTATAGGAAACAATATTGTGTTACCATTAGGAAAAGCTATGGTTACGGTTGAAATTCAGGGAATTACAGAAATGATTGATATATTTATAGTAGAGGATAATGTGGTCAAGTATGACGTTCTAATTGGTCATAGCTTCACCGAAAAACCGGGTATAATTATAACAAAAACTAGCGAGGCGTTGATATTCAAACGCGCACTACCATCAAAATTACAACTAGTTCTTTCGGAGGACATCTCCATTACACCGCGTGATATATGCGTAATTAAAATAAGTGGTGATATTGAGAGTTATTCGGGTACCGTTTATATAAACGGATCTATACACGGTCTGCCTGGAAAACAATATTATTTGATGCCTGGCGAATATAGTATGTTAAATGGAACAGGTGCAATATTAGTACAAAATATATCAAATGATGCATTAAAATTGGAGAAAGGATTACTAGTAACGCGAGCTTTGCGTACAGACGAATATATTAGTATTAACATATTAGATTTTAATGACTCCAATACTACAAACTCTTTAAATTATGGTGAACACTTATCTGTCAAGGAAATAAATCAATTAAAAGAACTTCTTCTAAATTATAGTGAATGTTTCTCACATAATATGATGGACTTAGGATACACGAATGTTGAAAAGATGGAAATTGAATTAAATGATACAAAGCCAGTGGTATATAGACCGTACCGATTATCTTATCCAGAAAGAGAACTTGTTAAGACAATGGTAAAGGAAATGCTTGACGCAAATATAATTTGTGAGTCTAGTTCCGCCTATGCTAGTCCAGTTCTTTTGGTGAAAAAGAAGACGGGAGATAAACGTCTTTGCGTCGATTATCGCGCGTTAAATAATAGGACGAAAAAAGAGCATTTTCCTTTACCACTGATCGACGATCAATTAGATCGATTAGCAGGTAATTCCCTATTTATTAGTTTAGACCTCGCGTCAGGCTACTACCAGATACCTATGGGAGAAGGCTCCCAAGATAAGACGGCATTCGTAACTCCCGACGGCCAGTACCAATTCAAAAGAATGCCTTTTGGATTGGCAAATGCGCCGTCGGTATTTCAAAGAACAATGAATAAAGTCCTGTCAAATATTGATTATACCTTAGTGTTCATGGATGACATATTAATTCCGGCACGCACGTATGACGAGGGTCTAACGAGATTAAAAGAGGTTCTTAGCATCTTCCGTGACGCAAATTTAACTCTGAAATTAAAGAAATGCTTTTTCTTTTACGAGGTAATAGATTTCCTAGGTTTCGAGGTTAGTGGTTCTGGAATACGACCCGGTTCTCGAAAAATAACTGCTGTATCGAATTTCCCAACTCCTAAAAACGTTCATGACGTTAGACGTTTTATTGGCTTAGCTAGCTTTTTTAGACGATTCGTAAAGAACTTTTCTCTGATAGCACGACCATTAACGGACTTATTAAGAAAGCAATTTACGTGGAAATGGACAAATGAACATACGGTAGCATTTGAAACTCTAAAAAGCAAATTAATAGAAAGACCCATACTTGCATTATACGATGCCAAATTAGAGACAGAATTACATACGGACGCGTCAAAACACGGCATTGCGGGTATCCTTATGCAGCGGAGCAATGACGGACTGATGAGACCTGTAGCGTATTACAGTCGTAAAACTACACCCGAAGAGCAAAAGCTGCACTCTTTCGATTTAGAGACGCTAGCAGTCGTAGCGTCATTGCAAAGATTCAGAGTTTATATATTGGGATTAAGATTTAAAATACTGACCGACTGTAATGCGTTACGAACGACTTTGACAAAAAGAGATCTTGTCCCTCGAATAGGTCGCTGGTGGGTGCAGATACAGGAGTATGACTGTGAGATAGAATATAGATCTGGTTCTAGGATGTCACACGTCGACGCACTCAGTCGTGCTCCTGTAGCTGAACCCACAGCTGTAAGTGATACTCATGTGATTGATGTACTGACGATAGATGTTCAGAATTGGATTGCAACTGTTCAGAGTGACGATGATGAAGTTAAAAGAATAAAAGAGGTTTTATCAGATAAGGACTCAGCATACGTTATTGATGTACATAAGAATTACCAATTAAAAAATAATCAGGTATATAGAATTGTTGATGGTGAATTACGTTGGGTGGTCCCGAAACCAGTTAGGTGGCAGTTATTAAGAATGAACCACGATGACGTGGGTCATTACGGTTATGACAAAACATTAAAACGACTCAAGAACTCATTTTGGTTTCCCAAAATGAGAAGGTTTACAAAGAAGTATGTGCGTGCTTGCTTAGAATGTGCATTCCATAAAACTCCTGGAGGACCCAAAGAGGGTCTACTCCATCCTATCCCGAAGCCAGACATTCCATTTCACACATTGCACGCGGATCATCTGGGCCCGTTCGTTCGTTCGCGGAAAGGAAATATGTATCTTTTGGTGATCATAGACGCCTTTACAAAGTTTATTAATTTAAAACCCGTTAGAGATACAAAAACTACCACTGCCATTCGCGTGTTTAAAGAACACTTTAGTTATTTTGGGGCACCTACCCGGTTGATAACGGATAGAGGCACATGTTTTACGAGTTCCAAATTTAAAACATTTATAAACGATACTGGAATAAAACACATCTTGAACGCCGTTGCAACTCCGCGAGCGAACGGACAGGTCGAGAGATTCAACCGAACCATCTCTGATGCCCTGAGTACTAAGTGTCATGATAAGAACGATAATACTTGGGACGAATATGTCGGTGAGGTTCAATTAGGATTAAATACATCAGTTAATAACACTACTGGCCATAGCCCTTCGGAATTGTTATTCGGATATAAAATTACTAGTATGTCGGAAAATAAACTAAATGATGTAATTAACACAACGGTAAATCGGATTAGCGGCGAAGAACTGATAGAAATGAGAAATGAAACAATAGATAAGATAGAGAAAGAACAAAACCTTGCAAAAGATCGTTTTGATAGGCATAGGAAAACGCCAACAAAGTATAGTGAAGGTGACCTAGTTAGATTGGAAAGGACGACATTTGATAAGGATAGGGTAGGAAAATCTAAGAAGCTTGTGGCTAAGTTTCATGGTCCATATAGAATAGTTAAAATACTTCCTAACGATAGGTTTTTAGTAGAGGATACTCCCCTTACTAGAAGAGGAAATAAAAAGTATGAAAACATAGTTTCAATCGATAAAATACATCCCTGGCTAAATTTTAAAGGTTTTGAAAGTGAAAACGACAATGACTCTGATAACAGTAATGATGATGAAAATAATAAATGAATGTGAAAGTGATGTGATTAGATGCATTGATACATAATTGATCTTGTAATAATAGTAAATAAAGTATGGGTTGCGAGCGTCAGTGCTTTAGGCATAGATGACGCAGATCACAGTAGTAGACTATGCTTTATTTGTATGAAGATTTTGGTCAGTCACGAGCAGTCAGTGTTGTTACACAGATGACCGCAGATTGCGACAGATGACAGTGGATTTTACAAAATAAGGCATAGACTGTGAGCGTCAGTGTTTGATGCATAGATGACGCAGATCGTAACAGACTGTACTTTGTTTGGACAAGTATTTGGTCAGTCACGAGCAGTCAGTGTTATCACACAGATGACCGCAGATCGCGACAGATGACCGTAGAGTTGACAAAAGAGTTGTAAGTCGTGTAGACTAAGTGATATTATAAGATAGTTAGTGTGATAGTTATACAGATGACAGTAGATCACTCAGGCCTAACTGATTGAAATTATATGATTGTGATTAGAGTATTAAAGCATAGGTTATGAGCGAACAGTGCACAAGGTAAACTATATTAGTATAGGTATTGCACAGATGTTCGCAGATCATAACAGACTATGTAATGACTAGACTGATTTTAAAGATTGTGATGTAATTAATTGCTGTAAATATTAGTGAATCAAAAGTAAAAAAAAAAAAAAAAAAAATGTTAACTAATTTTAACAAAATAATTATTAGTGTGAGGACCCACCCTGATGAGGATGGCCGAGCTGTAAGAATCGATGTATTACATGAGGGTATTAAAATATTATTTTGATTTATAATCACCAATGTCGGAGTGACACTTGACATTGATATCTAAAACTAGGCAGAATGTGTCACTCAATCTTGGAAGGCATTCAAGTGACACTCCGAGGTTGAACGTCTGGCCGGTTGGTTGAAATCGGCAACGAATCGTGGAAGTGTGAACAATTGTATTTTCTTCAAAATAAATCAGTTAATTTCAAAGTGATCCGTGATAGTTTTATTATTTAGAGAACAGTATTTACACTTATAAGGCGCTAACATTCAGGCAGAACTGAAAATTTCAACCAAAATGTCGCAATAACATCTTGCAAATAGTGAAATGGGGAGCCTCGCCGCAAGTCCTGCAAACAACTAAGGTGACTCTTTGTTACTCTGTAGGTGAATATGCATACCCTACGTGAAGTCTTCCTATTCATGCTAAGCTGGTGGATACAGCCCTGTATGAAACCTGTCGTATCATAATTAGGTGCCTGAAACCAACTCCGGTTGGTATGTTGTACCCACTAGCTGGAATAGCCCCCCGTATGCTCATAGGAACTTGGCCAGTTCCAAAGAGAGAGCAAAGTTTCAAAATCGCAACATACCTAAAGCCACTAGCTTGTCGTCCGTACACTCATATTTCCCATATTTTTGTACGCAGTTGAGACGTGGACGTTACGGGAACTGCAAAAGGCAAAAGCACCACACCTCTGAAGCATCTAGCTCCAGAGATGTGATGCTGGATAATGCTTTGGATATTATGAACAGAATTTCACACAAACGACTCCGTACTCTAGGAACTCAGCATCAAACAGCGTCTATCAGCACTAATACAGTCTCGTATACTCAAATTCTTTGGTCATGCCTCGAGGCGGAATAATGTCTTCATAGAGCGTCTATTCGTGCAGGGCAGAGTAGTAGGTAATAGGCCACGCGGGAGGTCACCGATGAGGTGGACCGATCATATTAAATGCGTTATGGGAGGCTCCGTAAATGAGTGCACCAGATTCATCTAACAGATCTAGATGAAGCGAAGGCGTACTACGTGAAATAACGATGCTTAATAGATGCCTACATCCAAATACCGAAACAGGTATAACCGTTTTTTGTGTAATGTTAAACTAAATGGAGTATAGTTCATTAGCATAGATTGCAATGTCACAGTTCAACGGCAAAGTCCTCTAAAATATGAATTTTCATGACTACATTTAAGCGAAAATCGCACTGGATCAATAACAATACCCTTAGTAAGTGCGAAATTCAAAAATAAACACAAAAAGTTTCTATTCACATCTTCCAAAATGGATCGAGTATTTATCCAAACATTTTGAGGTTTTTAGTATTTACTCAGTATTTATCATTTGAGTATTTATCCACCGTCCCATCACTAGGTCTGACACAAAGACCATGGATCCATAGACGGAGCATTGGAGAGTAAATATAAGGAGAAACATCTCTGTGCATGAAGTATCCATCAAAATGCGTTACATTAGGGTGGCGCTACTGTAGTCGTGTCTTTATTTAAATCGTAATCTTCATTGGTAATTATTGCTATGTTTTACATAATACCTCAATATTTATGTGTCTATAATTTTCATTTCACAAGGCTCCCATTTTATTATATTAGCTTTCGTATGTAGTTCCGTTTCTGTGCATTTTCCGATAATGAATGAAACGATTGCCGTTTCACGATAAAGCATAATCTAAACTAATATTATAAAGAAGAAAGATTTGATTGTTTTTTTGCATTGAATAGGCTCCGAAACTACTGAACCGATTTAATATATTATAATTAGCTTCTTTGGTGTTCCGATTTGACACTTAATCACGTTAATATTTCGTTATGATTTTGATTACTGATAACTAGATTAAAGTTTTAAAAAGATAAATAATATTTATGTAAATATGGTATCATTATTTCGCTTCGAACTGTCAAGTTACTGCAAAAAATTAAGAGTCAGGGTATAAACAGAAAATCTGCTATATTTATTAGCAAGCGTGCCTAAAAATAAACCTTATCATCTATTTCAATAGATGGTATCAAACTATCTATTTCAATAGATAGTTTCGTTGGACTGCAGAAACCCTCTACCCGCTATTGCATTGATAGATAATTTTAATAACTGCCTACATTTCGTAACGACTACTCCTCTTCGAAATGTCAAATGTCATAGTTTGTCGGTGAACTAAAATACGTGCGTTTATTTCCAAATAAATGATTATTTTGCAATACCTGAGATTCAGTAAGGCAATATGAATTTCTGGTCAAAGAATGTCAGTGCTTTAAAAGCTGAGTTAAGAAAAAGAGGTGCAAAATTAAGCGGGTTGAAAGAACAGCTAATTCAGAGGTATTTTGACTGTGGTATATTTACTGGTTTACAAATACATTTTCTATCAAAAGTATGCTTATTTATGCCGAGTTTACTGCTATGTTTTCTTCGAAAATCTTCTTCGTAGTGTCTACATTTATGTATATAACTTTGTGCATAGGAATGATTACCTAATGCATTATACAGCGTGTAATTGACAGGTTGGCAAAAACGAAAAGTATGAATTCAGACTGGTATTGTTAATATTTTGATAGTGAAATATTTTCCCGGAAATGATGTAGGTACTACGGAGGCCAGTAAACTTTTACAGCTAACAGCTGATTCCGCGCGGGTTGTATGAATTTTCTTTTACGATTACATTGCCGAATTTAAGTTTTTTGCTTTTTTTCACTAAAATTGTGTTTTTAGGGCTGGATTTTGTTGTAACAAATGAATAGAACACAAATCTAGTTGAAAAACGGTCGGAAAATTCGACAATTTTCCTGAAGAAAATTCCAACGTTTTTCAGTCATAATCATGGTCATGAAGCTACAGTTTCAGTTTTTGCCAACCTGTCAATTACACGGTGTATACTAAAATCTTCCTAAAGTGAAAGTATGTAGATTACGTTGGTGAAAACCGCATCCAAATCGAATCAGTACTTTTTGAGAAAATCGCGATACAAACATACATACATACGGGACGAATACAGAACCTCCTTTTTTGAAGTCGGTTAAAAAAACATTACTGTTTACTATTACCTAGGCATTGTTTAAAGGCGGGTCTCCTGCGACGTGTTTGAGTGTTCATTAAACATCGAACATGTACAATGAACAGAAAAGGGGCGTGGCCTACGCGTTTTGTTTGGCAAAAACACTCGACCACGTGACGGAAAACATGTTCGATGTTTAATGAAAACTCAAACACGTCGTAGGAGACCCGCCTTTAGTCTTGAACTGCAGTGATGTGCACAAATGATCGATATAGTCTATCGATATTTGTTATAGTTGCCTACTTTTTTTTAAGCTTTTCTTTACTTTTATAGGTTCTCAAAATATCCTGAAAGAAGAAGTGAGTGGATTAAAGCTATAAGTCGTCAAAACAGCAAACCAAAACCAACGAAAATTCAAGTGTTTGCTCCAAATACTGAGAAATCCTGCTTTATTACCGGAATTTTCCTACAATAAACAAGAAAGTCAAATGCGTCTTTATTTAAATCGTAATCTGCTTTGGTAATAATTGTTACGTTTTACATAATACCTCAATATTTATGTGTCTATAATTTTCATTTCACAAGGCTCCCATTTTATTATATTAGCTTTCGTATGTAGTTTCGTTTCTGTGCATTTTCCGATAAAAAAATCAGACCTATACAGGGTAAAATTAAAACCAGTGGGACCGACACTGAAATATGAAAAAAAAAACAGCTGTTCCATGCAATTCAAAAGATTCAAAATTTCGAAAAAAAAATATGAAGAAAAAATAAAAAATCTAGGGAACAGATTCCCTAGAACAGCTGTTTTTTTTCATATTTTAGTGTCGGTCCCATAATAAAATTTGATCATATTCTATATTATGAGTACTTTCACCTCCTAAAATATCCGCACTGGTTTTAATTTGACCCTGTATAGGTATACGCAATAAGTCGTTTGAATGTTTGCTTTTACTTTTTAGGGTTCCGTACCAAAATGGTAAAAAAGGAACCCTTATGGTGCGACTTCGTCTGTCTGTCTGTCTGTCTGTCTGTCACACCTGCTTATTTCAGCAACTACTAATGCTATCGACTTGAAATTTGGAACAGTTATAAAAAATGCTTGTCCAACTTTATTGCAAAAGGGGCCGGAGTGTTGGTCCAAAATTTCAAAGTGGGTTTACTAGGTCAAGTGACATATCATATGAAAGGACTTGACCTGCACATTTCAAAATATATTGTTATTTAATTTTATGTCTCACAATTTTCGACATATGATGAAAAATGTCTGAAAAAAACCATTCCCCCCCCCCCTTATCTCCGAAGTTTGCGGAGCGAAAAATCTGAAATAATTAGAGTTGATAGGAATTGACCCAAATATGGCACCAAAAATAAAACGATGTTCCTAACTAGTACAGTTTTTTCAAAATCATCAAAATTCTTTCACAAACAAACTTAGTTTTGCGGTCCGGTTTTTTCACTTTATACGTCCAAAACTGATACGGAACCCTCGGGGCGCGAGTACGACTCGCACTTGGCCGGTTTTTTTTATACGGGTGGTGTGTGATTCGCCCTAAAGAATGGTTTTATGGATTGAACTTGGCTTTGGATTGGTTGGAACTTTTGGCGCTTTATTTGGAATGTACCCTCTTGCTACAGTAGCGCCACCCTAATGTAACGCATTTTGATGGATACTTCATGCACAGAGATGTTCCTCCTTATATTTACCCTCCATACATACCCTTTAATGCTCCGTCTATGGATCCAGTCTTTGTGTCAGACCTTTTAACACCTACTATATAGGTATACGCAATAAGTCGTTTAAATGTATTTTGCTCTTTTTATTCGTTCAGGCGTTTCTATTTAGCTAAAAAACAAACCATGTTTTTTACAAAACGGTAAAAGTAGCAAATATAAAGTGATGATTTTTGGAAGTAGCAATTCAGGTAGTAAATCTTTGTGAAGTCAGTATATTAATATATCTTGTAATTTTTTACTTATAGCCTAGTAATCTCGCCATGTAAATGTCTTCATATACATTGAGGTAGCAATTATTTAAACATAGGTACCAAATAGTAGCAATTACAGACTAGGTACCTACATACATTTCTGATCACGCCGACAAGTCACGGGCAAAAAAACTAGTGTATGAATATTATATTTCAACGCCTACTATTAAAGTACACGCAATAAGTCGTATAACTGTCTTTTGCTTTTTCGATTCCGTTAGGCGTGTATGTTACGTCAAAAAACAAACCTGTTTTTTTTTAAAACGGTAAAAGTAGCAAATATAACGTGATGATTTTTGGAGGTACTGATTCAGGTAGTAAATCTTTGTGAAGTCAGTATATTAATATATCTTGTAATTTATGAGATACAGCCTAGTGATCCCGCTACTTTGACGTCAAGATAGCGAGACCACTATTTTTGTTAAATATCTTCAAATACCTGGAGGTAGCAATTATTTAAACATAGGTACCAAATAGTAGCAATTAGGTAGTAAATGCTGAAGGTAATATTTTCAAAAAATAAGCTGTGATCCCGCCATTTTGATGTTCACCAAAAAATACTATACTCAGAGGCACAATTAACCGGCCACCTATGTTTAGTGTCACCACGTTTGCTTTCGAAATCGTAAAAATGCTTCGGGAACACAAATCAGAAAAGCAGTGAGAGTAATAAGTGTTTAATTTATTGCTATAGTAGCTACTTATGAAGTAACATTCATCATGATATGCTTTATTTAACTTAAACAAACGTGGTGACACTAAACATAGGTGGCCGGTTAATTGTGCCTCTGAGTATATTATTCACTAAGGCCGTAAGATCAATCGTAGCTTAACCACGGAAGAAAGTTTAATCTCCCGTCTTCGATTGTTTTCTAATTCAAAAACCCAAAAAATCAATCTAAGACGGGAGATTAAACTGTCTTCTGTGGTTTAAACTACGATTGATCTTACGGCCCTAAGGGGTCCACGAAGCGATCAATGTTTAGATAAAGATTACGTATAGAAAATATTTATAATTTGAATTTTAAAAAGTTGCCATATTAAAACAATTGTTTAGTTGCCAACAGTGCTGTGTAGAACGGAATAAATCGTTCTAAATACTCTTTATCATGAAAAACTTAAAACAAGTGACTTTATACACAAAATTGATCGAAGTATATCTCAACCCAAATAAAAGGATAAATATTTCTATAATACTGTCGCCAAATAACATCGGCATTTTATGTTCCTTTGTGAGATTTTATGAGAATCAAATACACAATCGGCTTATCGTAACTTGTTACTGTTTGCCTTCTCATTTTGATATTTCGATAAATACGCTAACTTTACATACGATATTTTATTCATATGATAATAATGCTGAATAGTTTATTTTTTTGTTTGTTTGTTTGAACGCACTAATTTCTAGAACTATCAGCCAGATTCGAAAAATTCTTTTTTTATATGGTAGCCAAATTCATGAGAAATAGTATAAGCTATTTAACATCACGCTACGACCTTTACGAGCTGAGCAATGACTGTGAAACCACGAGGCATAACTAGTACTAATATAATAATGCTGAAGAGTTTTCTTGTTTGTTTAAACGCGTTAATCTCTGGAACTACCAGTCGGATTCGAAAAATTATTTTTGTATATGATTGTTAGATTCAAGAGAAATAGTATAAATTATATAACATCACGCTATGACCTTTGGAAGCTAAGCAAGGGGGATGAAACGGTGGGGCACAGCCAGTACCTAATCAAAATACCTTTAAATAAAACAGAAGGTACCGTCATTGACTGACAGACAACGCACAGCCTAAACTGGTGGACCTAGAGATTTGAAATTTATGGAAAATAATTCTTTAAAACCATGGAGGTGCATTAAGGAGAGGTTTTTTGAAATTCCATCCCTAAAGGGGTGAAAAGGGGTGGTAAAGTTTGTATGAAGAAAATAACGACATTTTGTGGTTTTCTGGACGAAGTCATGAGTATAACTAGTACTGTATCTAACAAAAACCCTCGTATAGGTACTGATAGATTATTCAAATTTGAATTGTATTTAAGTCACGTGTCACCCTATATAAATTGGCTATGTTACTTTGACTAGGCAATCAAAACAGTTTGAAAAACAGGCCTCTAAATTGATTCAGATTAAACTGGTGATTGAGTGTTTGGGTAAAAGAAGAGCGAGCCTTGAAACTGATTGGTAGGTGGGTTAATCTAAACTAGCCCTCAACCTTTTTTTTTTGGGCCAAGTGCGTCTCCGTGCTACATCAGGCGGGCCGCAATGACCTAGGGATTGCCTCAGTAATAACTTAACGCAAATAACTTATCTTGTAGCATAAGTAACAAGTGCAACAAGGGCACCGTAGCAATAATTATGTGTGTTAAATATACCAATTATTTTGTTCATAAATTACTATGGAGCAGGGATGTTACGAATGTCATATTTTTCACATTCGCGAATGCGAATGTTCGGGATGCGAATGTGCGAATGCGAATGTTTGGGAATAACATTAAAGTATTTTTTTTAAAGTAATTTTTCTCACAAACATTGCATTTCGCGTGGTCTCGATCGTAAAAAATCGCCATATTTCACTTTTCATTCCCGGTGCCATGGGAAAAGCTGTCAAAACAGCTCAACACAATTCTAAATTCACAAACTACCTACTTGTTTATTTACTTAAACTGACTGACAACACTAACAAGGCAAACTAACTTGCTTAGTTAGTTTGCCTTGTTAGCAGCGGGAAAGAAACGCCGCAGGGCGAGACACAACACGACTTGTACACATTCGCATTCGCAAAATGTCGATGCGAATGTCGATGCGAATGTTTCGCATAAGCGAATGCGAATGCGAATATTCGTAACATCCCTACTATGGAGTATGGATAGTTGGATAGACTTCGGGCTGCATAGAAAAGTCCGAAGTAGAAGTGCCGAAATATGAGTTTGAACTTTACACCTCAGCCTACTTTTATAGAATACAAGTGTGATAATATCCTTACTTCCCTATAATAATAATATCAGCCCTGTTTATAAATTGTCCCACTGCTGGGCACGGGCCTCCTCCCAGATTGAGAGGGGATAGGCCATAGTCTACCACGCTAGCCAAGTGCGGGTTGGCAGACTTCACACACCTTCAAGAACTTTATGGAGAACTCTCAGGCATGCAGGTTTCCTCACGATGTTTTCCTTCACCGTTAAAGCAAGTGATAATTAATTTCTAATACGCACATGACTTCGAAAAGTCACCGGTGCGTGCCTCGGGATCGAACCCGAACCATTCGCCGTGGGAGGCACATGGTCAAACCACTAGGCTATCACTGCACTTTACGTTACTTCCCTATTTCTAATTAATATTATAAATCCGAAAGTCTGTTTGTTGGTTTGTCCTCCATTCACGCAGCAACGCAGCAACGAATCTCCATAATTTTTCGCATAGAGATACTCGTAGTTTATGGCAGAGTGACATAACTTAGGCTACTTTTCATCCCGGTAATACGTTTCCGTGGGATAATAATTTCCGACCGCCACGCAAGCAAAGTCACGGGCAATAGTCTTGTGATATTTCGGTCTCATGTGATGGAAACGTACATCAGAAATGATTCAGTCCCATGATAGTGCGCAACCATAAAAAATGTACCGGATTTTATTATTTACGTGTGCTCGGAAGCCTATCCGTGGCTATACATTTGTAATGGACATGAGACCGTTTCGAAATCGTTTGGGTTTTTGATGTAAGGTCGCCTTAAAAAACTACATAATACGCTATATTCCCCTAAGGGATAGGTAGAGGTGTGTAGTACACACAATATTTTGTCAGCCACACATAATAAGAGGCGAGGCAATAATATGGGTAGTTGACTATTTATAAACGTGTATAAATAAATAATTTCATTTTAAAGAAGGAATGGGAACTATAAAAATATGTATAGGTACTTACTTATTACCTAAAATTTATGAAGAAATGGAAAAGGAACACGCTTTTAAAGTTTTTGAAGGGGATATTCTCTGACCACCGACTTCTGAAACTAAAATTATTATTTAATTTGTAGTGGTTTTTGGAAGTCAGTTATTTTTTTTTTCTGTTTTTACTACCAGGCCTTTATGGCAGTTCGGAAAAGATATCTGAGAGATCTGCAAAGTTTCATACACATTAGATATTTTAGGAATGCGTGACAGACGGACAGATAGACAGACAAACTTGTCGAAATTATAAGGGTTTCTAGTTTTACTACGGAACCTAATAAGTACTCGTAGGTACAGAAAAAAACCTTTTAGAAACATTCACATTAATTCATCAATCTATACTCCCACGTTTATAGTAAGTTTTCTTTTTATATTTAGATCACAGAAAGGGCGCAGAAAAGGGCTCGCTCGAGCTCAAGGTCACATTTCAGCCGTTTAGATAAACAGTACTTTGACCTATAGATATCTTTTCCGTGTTCGTGATTTTGTATGAGCCGGAGACGGACTATGAGTTCTTAAAACCAGCACTATTTAGGTGTGAAAAAAAGATAGGTACCTTCCTAGTAAAAATTAAACCCAGACTACGACAAATATCAAACTGAAAAGCATGAAACAAGAAATCTGTCTGATAGCCTGAAATTCATCTCTAGACTTAAGGAATTCAGTGTTGTGAAAAACGTATAGATCAAAATTTTAATATCCAGGGTAGGTATAGTCCTGGTCGCATGCCACCTTGTTAGACCACCTTATTAGTCAGTAATACCTACGGATGGGTGTTCCCCGATAGTTACAATCTGGGTCTCTTCAAGTCGCGAGTGAATCGATTTCTTCTATGCAAGCATGCTCCATCGGAGACCGCATCATCGTTTAACATCTGGCGAGATGGTGGTCAAACTCAAACCTATTAGATAGAAAAGAAAAAGATTGTCATGCTCAACTTTGGACGTACAACGTCAAACATTGAAGTAATCGCCCCAGCATTTGAATGGAGAAAATTCTGACTAACGCAGCCTTAAGCACAGCTAAATAATACAAGACAAACTTTAAAATTCCCAGTCATTCTTCAAACCCGCGAATTTGTGACACCTCGTTGACATACAATGTAGATTTTATGAAAATATAACGACCCGTGAAGTGCCACGCAATTTAGCTCGCGCTTAAATTGCGTGGTGATGTGAAGAAGTTAAGATTACGTCCATAAATAAAAATAAATGAAGATTTCTCGAAGGATTTTTACATTTTCAGTTTAAATTGCGTGAGCATTTGAGCAATGTCAGCATTAAACGGCTACTGAAATGCGCGGGCAATGTTAATATAACATTAGCACGGTTTTTGTGATGAAAAGATTAGGTTAAACAAATTGCTCTCAATAAAACAAGATACTCGAATAACAATTTCGTATGTTAGGATTTTTCAAGTATTTTTTTATAGATTAATTAGTGCTGTGTTGCGGACCACATCATAACACACGCACAGCATTATGCTGAGTGGTCATATTATTTATTGTCGCAATTGACCTTAAATATTTTATTACTTACTTATTTTTTTATTATTATTACTTCAGATCATAGAAACAAGGAGATATGCCATCATAGCAAATTAGTACCGGAACAACTGATGCCACTTTTAGTACATTTTTCGACACAATTACGCGCATAATTAAGCGCTCCTTGTGAATAAAAAGATCTCCCATGCAATAAACATTTCGCACACCCTCAATCTAACACTGTTAATCGTCACTCAACACTAGCACTAAACTAAAACACTGTATTCATACCATCGATCGTGTTCAGTTCGTCGCCAGCGCGTACGTTTTTAATATGAGCAATTTGCTCAAGATCAGGCATCAAGCTCGATAGCGCCTTGGCACATCTCCCTTGTTTCTATGATCTGAGATTGTTACTTTGTGTGCATGTGTCTCTGTGACAAATAAATATTTTTTCTTTCTTTATTTCTCACTAATTTGAAGACTTTTGTTTCCAATAAGTACAAGACTTATTTTTCAATAATGTTTCAAACTTTTGCATGTAATCAAAAAGTCATCAACATTAAAAAGTAATCTAAAGATTTCGATGTCTTTAACTTTTAAAGTACAATAATAAAACACCAAAAATTGACATTTATCGATTAGCCGGCATGGCTACATGGTGAGGTACCGCCTTTAACAAAAACATAAAAATGTTTAACTATAAAGTAGATCATAAAGTTTCGTATAAATTGACTACAACTTTTGAAATTACAATTGCTGTACTTTATTTATAGTTTACTAGCTTCCGCCTGCAACTTCGCCCGCGTTTTTGGGATAAAAAGTAGCTTATGTGTTATTGTGTGTGCAGTGATAGCCTAGTGGATTAACCATGTGCCTCCCACGGCGAATGGTTCGAGTTCGATCCTGAGGCACGCACCGCTGACTTTTCGAAATCATGTGCGTATTAGAAATTAATTATCACTTGCTTTTACGGTGAAGGAAAACATCGTGAGGAAACCGGCATGTCCTAGAACTAAAAATTCGAAGACATGTGACGTCCACCAACCCGCACTGGGCCCGCGTGGTGGACTACGGCCCACTCCCTCCCACAGAGGAGGCCTGTGTCTCAGCAGTGGGAACATTATAGGCCGATTATGCTATGCTTAACTTCAAATCGCCCATCCTGACTGCCGCTGATATAACAACAAAAAACTTTTTATTTAAACTCGTTGCAATGCAAAGTACCTAACTATTTCAATAAGATACTATCGTCGTAATTTCCTGCATACTCTGAAAGTGTTACATTAAACTTGCTTGAATAATGTCAGAACATACTATCATTGTTAAGATGGCGGTTACAAAGTGTTTCTAAAGGATTACTTAGACTTTGTTCTTAAGGTCTATGTAATATATGATTTTGAGAGGCGTAGGGCACAGCGGGATATTTCGCTCAAATCTAGATCAGTCCGACTGGGGAAGTACCTCCACCTTACAGAACACCACAGCCAAATAACGCTACTCTACGGTAGTGTTGTGTTCCTGTGGCGAGTAAGGTCGCCATAGCTTTTAAGGATACACTGTATTGACAGCGGGGGACCTGCTTGTCCCCTAAGCTATCGACACAGCGAATCTTTATTTTAAAGGGTTGACAACGCGCACGTGCTACTCGATTCGATTCTAAGTCGCAGAAAATATATAGGATTTTTCCTTTTGGGAAATTCTTTACATTTTGTAAGATAACTTTAATAACTTTACAGCTACGCATCCTCTTGTAAATATTTAACTTTATACAACTCTTTATTCTCATACGCTTCGCTGAACTTTAAGGCCCTGGTATACGCCAACGGCCTTGAGTGATTTGGGCGGTATAGCTTGACTGTTCTGCGCTGAGCTCAAGCAACGCGACATACATCCACCGAGCAATACGACTCGCCTATCAAGGAGCGCGCTGTGCAGAATTAGACGTATTATTACTTTTTAGTATCTAAAACATAAAATAAAAAAAAAAGTAACAGGTATTATTATAGGTAGTAACATAGTCTTTTCACACAAAACAAATCATGAAAATATCTTAAGCGGTTTGAAAGTAATTACGTTTTTATGTTTTGGGTAGACACGAATTCATGAATTTATTTCATTAAGTATTTTACAACAATTGTTAAATATTCACAGGTACGATTGATGTATATATGTTCTAGTTTAACATAAAAAAATTGCACAACTAACCTGCATTATTTGACGGCGAAATAAGAGATTTAAAACTGGCCGTTACCATTTACCTTCGCCTTAAGATGTACTCGTAAATTATTTGCGCCTCAAGTGTAACCGGTCTTGAAAATTTGAGCGCCAAATTGCGTACGTTTTATGATTACGTTATAAATAAAACATGAAGATTACGAGTTGTGAGACGGGGTGGGCAATGTGTCTTCTGTTCATGTCTGAAGAACACACATAAATTAGTTTACTAGATGTGCCCTGCCCCGACTCTGTCGCGAACCAACGAAGTCGGAAACCAACACAATATAATTTTATAGGGGTGATAAAAATATCACCCCTTTAGAAATAGAATTTCAAAAAATTCCTCCTTAGTGCACCTATATGGTACCTACCTACTCAAGAAAATATTTCCTCCCAAATCTCTAGAAGTCGAGATCTACCGGTTTAGGCTTTGCGTCGTCTCTGTTTTATAATAGATAAATTAATAAGGACTTCTAACTCCGACAAAATCTACTTTTAGTTTGGAAATTCCTGCCACAGTGCTAAATTATATTTGGGTAAATAATTAAGTATATAAAATTTGAATATAATTAAGTAAAAACCATCATGTTTTCACTAGATAGCCGTATTTTCCTCAAATAATATAATTTTGAGAGCTATGTTGATGATTTTAATGATTAAATATACTGACGGTAAGTAACATAGTATCAAAAACTGAAACCATGGTGTCCAGTACCTTATTCTGAACCCCTTTTTTTTTTTTTTTTGAGTATGGGAAATCATCAAATGACCCCTCCCGCTCTGGGCGGAGCGGAAAGGAGTGTCAGACTCTTACTGACTAAAACCCACCCATGTTCCTTCCTTAGCCCTTTTGTCCGGGTCAGCGGTATCCCTTCCGGACAATCCCGCTTTCCCGGCAGGCTTGGGCCCTAATGGGCCCCCTCTCTGATGCTGACATCTCTTTGAGGCGCGCGTGGAACACGTACGCGCCGTTCGGCACGGGCCTGGTCCTGATCGGACGGTGAGCTACACATTACTCACCGCCCGCAGGCCCGCGCCTACGGTGGCCGGGAGTCGTCACGCGGCTCCCGACGCCCGGAGCGTCTACCGCGGCGGCTTGGACGGGAGAATCTCTCCCTCTCCCGTCCCGCCGCCTCCTTCACTAGCATGACTGCTTCGCAGAAGGAGGCGACTGCCTCCCACTCCCCCTCGCCCTGGACCATGGCTTGAACCAGGGCCGGGCGCGAGAGGTCGCCGCCGCTGCTGATCGCCTCTACGAGGACACGGCGGTGCTCCGCCCATGCAGGGCAGGCCCCCACCGTGTGCTCCACCGTGTCCTCGGGGATTCTGAACCCCTGACAGTTAAAATTTTGCGTAAAACTTAAAAAAAAAATGGTTTTGTTGAAAATAATACTCTATCGAAAACTGAAACTAAGTATTTAGTTTTAGTAGCTAACGATAGGGTGTCACTTGTACGCAGCATTCTGATTATTGTCACGTATTGAATTTCTATCAATATCGTAAAACAGCGCTGCAATTTGCGAAAAACGTAATAAGTTTGAAATTTGCGAACAATATACAGGGTGTAAAAAGACACATCACCAAGCCGACACCTATGCATTCTGTACGTGTAACTAAGTAACATTGAGCAAAAAAAATTGCTGGGAAACGACTTTTATTTTTAGGTATTAAAAACAGCTGTTTTTTGTAATTACGCGCTACCGACTGTGCCTATGGGTGTGATGATTTGTACGGAATGGGGGAGGTCGTGTATAAGCGTACCCCGGCCCCCGAACTCCGCTGCGTTGCCGCCCGGTGCCGTTTCCGTGAAAAACGAAAAAAAATATTGTAACTTTAACCTTCAATATCTCCATAACCAGTCGGTTCCCAGGTATGGTCCGGTACAATAAAATCATCGTAATGATGGGTATAATATGTGGTTTCAGTTTTCGTTAAGGGTCTTTTTACACCCGATAGATCCCACTTAAAGTTCAATTTTACTATTGCAGTGTAAACAAAATTCATTGTGATTGTATCTACTATAAAAATCTTTTAGTCCCAGAATTTTACTGGCATTTTTCCAAAGTTGTAATATCGTGGTTTCACGCGGCCAGGTGGCATCAAGCGGAATACAAACTGATTTTCTTTCAAGCTATTTTATCTATATAGGGTCCTACCCTTCATACTCGAAATATTTTAGGAGGCACATCTATAGGTGGTAAAGATGCTATACAAACGAAAAAAAACTTGATCTGAGTATTTTTATTTTTTAATAAATTAATTAAATTATTTTAAATAAATTATTTGACACATAAAAATACTATTTTCGACATCCATTACGCTAGTTTCTAATATTAATAGTAAGTTACGTAAAAACTAGCGTAATGGATTTTGAAAATGTTATTTTTTAAGTGTGTCAAATAATATAAAATTTATTTAATAAAAAAAAAATATGCTCAGAAAAATTTTTTTTTCGCTTGTATAGCATCTTTACCACTTACAGATGTACCTCTTAAAATATTTCGAGTATGAAGAGTAAGACCTTATATAGCATAACGGTTAAACAGAGGTGTAGAGTACAGCCACATTTTTATGTTTAAATCCCATGTAATAAAAGGTGAGGCTATTTTCCATTAACGGGGAACAAATCCAGACTCCAGACTGTTATTGAGGATTTTGCTAATGAAATAATTTAATTACATTTTCCCTGACCTTGGGATCGAACCCAGGCTCCTTCACCGACGAGGTAGTATCCAAAGATTTTCGAGTAATAATTCATTATCATTATCATTACCTATCATTCATATTCATTAATCATCATTATCATCAGCTTAAAGCGGTCCACTTCTGGACATAGACCTCTCAAATTCACTTTTTTTATTTTTCTATTTTAAGTGAAATAAACACACTCGTTTACCGCAATAGTACCTACCTATGAATTTATAACCACTAATTTAACCTACCATACCATTTTTGTTGCGAATATTATCAAGTGAACTAAGTACCGTTTTTGAATCTGGTTAAAAAACTACTCAACCAAAGTTATCTTACATTTAAATGAGGCCACTGGACGAACATTGTCTATCAAATGAAAAAACAATAAATAAAATCGGTTAAACTATACCTTCTCTTTGAAATCGGTTAAAAATAAATCTATTACGCATTTCATCCAAAAAAATATTCCGATTCTCATCACTCTTAAGTACAAACACTTACACATCCAAATTCACCGCGTAAGCACCAAAAGATTGATTACCGTAAAAACATTATCATCTTGCGATCTCACAACGATTATGGTACTTTACATTGCAAGGCGAAGCTATACAAGGAGAGACGTGAATATAAAATTTTATAGACTTAATAAATTTGTATGCAGTAACTTGACAGTTAAATAATGATACCATAATTACGGTACGGTACGGTAAAAAAGAACGAATGATAAAAAAAATTAATTAAATACCTAAATCTTAACAAATCTATAAAAAGTACTTATATATATTTATTCAATCAATCTTATTCATTCTTTTTTTTGACATCACTACCTTTTTTTGCTAGAAAGTGGTATTCCTTCAGTTGTCAAGTTACTGCAAACAATTAAGGGTCAAAGTAAAGGTTAATTTAAAAAGATTTTTGAGAGTTAATGTATGTATGTACAGAAAATATATTTTTACATGATAAAATTACATGGCCGGATTTCGTCAATGCCAAAATCATAAGCCGCTGGATCTAAAAATTTAAAAGGAGAGTAGATTCCCTTTATAACGTAGGCATCTACTCGGAAACGATTTTTAGAAATTCAACCCCAAAGGGGGGTAAAATATGGGATGAAGATTTGTATGAAAATCCGTAATTTTTTAAGTAAAATAAGTAAGAATTGGAATTCGACCTTTTTCAAGAATTGCAGCGTTTTTTGAAATTTCAACCCCTAAAGGGGTGAAAAGCATATGAAAGTTTGTATAGAACAACCGTTAGTTTTGAATTAGAATTATGGAAATTAGTATCTGTATAACGTATTTCAAGGATTTTGACATTTTCAACCCCTAAAAGGGTGGAAATGGAAGATAACAGACTGTATAGGCATTCAAGCAAAACCAATTCATGTCACTTGTCTAAGAGAAGTTAATAAACTATTAATGACATCTAACACGAAGCTAAACAATACCCTAAGATCCCTTGACCTTCGTACATCCCTTTGTAGTCCATTGTTCAAGGGATTCATCCCTCGTATGTGTATCATGAGCGATTATCTCGGGAACTATGTCACAATATAGATAAGTACAGAAGGCCAACTCAGTATAACAAGAAATTTAATAACAGGCACACACAAACGCGTACGTACCGCAATCTCAAATCAAATCAAACTTAACTAACAAGCCCGATTGGGAAAGCGCCTCCACGTCCTCCACCTTACAGAATACTATAACCAAATTGTAGCCAAAATAACCTGAAGGGTTATTTTAACTAGAGTAGGAAGATAAAGCAAACACCTTTATACAAAACACTATGTATTTTTTTACTTTAACAATTATAGTAGGTACCACACTTTGGTAGACAGAAAATACTAGAAACTCAGGGGTGAGTAGTTCGCTGGCAATACGGGTCTTCAGGTCTTCAGGTAATGTGGCTGGAGCACTTATCTGGTGGTCAGCCGCTGGATCAAGAGGGACGCGCGGCCACCACACGCTGCTTATATAGCCGTAGTCTCCGCCCATCAGCTGCATACGGGGCGACCGCCAACGACACCGTCACAAAATAATGCTACACTTCAGTGTGTTCTTGTGATGAGTGAGGTTGCCAGAGCTCCTGAGGATGCGCTGTGTTGTGAGAGAGGAGTGAGGGACCTGCTTGACCTCGGGCACGCCGCAATAGCGGCGGTAAGGCCCGTGATGAGGGAGTGGCTCGGGAGACGGCATGGCGCCCTTAGCTTCCGGCTTACACAGGTGCTTTCTGGACACGGGTGCTTCGGAAAGTACCTGTGCCGTATAGGCCGGGAGCCGACGCCCGGTTGCCACCATTGCGGTGACTGCCCCGACGACACGGCGCAGCACACACTGGAGGAGTGCCCAGCTTGGGCAGTGCAGCGCCGTGACCTCGTCGCGGCGGTCGGAGCTGCGGGTGGCCTCTCGCTGCCGGCCGTGGTTGAGGCCATGGTCGGCGGCGAGAGCGCTTGGAGCGCCGTCGCCTCCTTCTGCGAGGAGGTGATGGACGCCAAGGAGGCGGCGGAAAGGGAGAGGGAGGCGGTGTCCTCTCTCCCCATCCGCAGCAGACGCACCGGGCGCCGTAGGGCGGCCAACGATCTCCGGCCACCATAGGGTGCGGCCTGCGGGCGGCGGACTTGGGGCGTCCGTCGCCCGAACGGAAACAGGCCCGAGACGGTGGCGCGACGTGTTCCGCGCGCGCCTGTCCAGAGGAATTGCGGCCGTACATGACGGCCGCATAGGGTGACGGGGCCCGCCTTTCATTTGGCGGGCCAATACCTGCCGGGGGTGCGGACGAATGCGCAAGCGACTCCCGTGCCCCCGGCGTAAGGTACTTGGAGGAACACCGGGGTGGTTTTAGTCAGTAAGAGTCTGACAGACCCCTCCGCCCTCCCCAGGGCGGAGGGGTCGAGGGCGAGGGCGAGGTGGAAATCCATGAGGATTTCCACCTCGAAAAAAAAAAAAAAAAAAAAAAAAAAAAAAAAAGGGACCTGCTTGACCTAAGTTGTCCATCGAATCTTCATTTTAAAACATCGGCAACGCGTTTGATAATATGCTCAGTGTTACAAGCGTTTCAACCTAATATCTTAACTAATATTATAAATGCGAGAGTAAGTTTGTTTGTTTGTTACCTTTTTACGCCTAAACCACAGAACCAATCATCATAAAATTTTGCATATACTAGCAGGGGTACAGAAAAGAACATAGGGTACCTTTTATCCAGAAAAGACGTATTATTCCCGAGGGAACTATTATTTTCGATGGTCACAATTGCTTTAAGACGCTAGATGGCACTACGGGTATATCACGCGGACAAAGTCGCGGGCAAATGCTAGTAGTAGTAAGAAAAAAAAATTGTTTCACCATTTGGGATCGTCTTACGTACGCGTCTATGTGTGCGTGCTCCCGTTTTTGGTAATTGTATGGAATCGACCTTCTGTACCTACCGATTTTGTGTGTGTATTGATAAGGCAGCTTTATAAAAACAGAATGGGCGTTCATTGTTTTGTGTATATTGAGTAAGTGACAAAAGGGACATGCTTTGTATTCATAAAGACCTATTATATCATTGTTGTGAGGTATTTTGTTGGTATAATTCAATCAAGGTCGTCATTACGTTTATAATTTAAGCTAACTGTGCCGAGACTCCGTCTGCGTGAATATCGGAAAACCATATAATGTCGTTATTTCATAAAACAACAACTTTATGTAGATATTATATCTGTACGACTACACTACATTATGCCTAATATCTACTACGTTAGGCTAGTGGCTATACAACAGTGAAAGTTTCATTGAAATCTGTTAATTTTCACGTGATGAGGTAACAAACATACATTTACATAAATAAAAAAACTGTTTAAAAAATTACAGCTTTCTAGTACTAAAGAGTCTCTGAACTAAGCCGCGGACAAGCAAACAGACAGACGGAAGAACATGGCGAAACTATATGACTACGGAACTAGAAAGACAACAAAACGGTTTTCAAACAATTCTTTCAATTTTCGTACACCAAGCTGACTCGATACTCGACACTTCTTTCATTACTTTAATATCGAAAACCTCGGACATAATATTTGATAAAATTTAAAATTTCCATTTCATTCACAGAGGGTTTCATATTGCCGTCAAATATGGAAGTCCAATAACTGAGACAGGAAATATGAAAAGACGGAGGACTCCTCATTGTAAGGATTATGATACATCTTTTGAATTCGTCTTTGGGTTGGTAAAGAGGTATTAAAATGCTGTATTTGTTGAGGTTTACACAGCGCTATATGATATATCGGTTGCTCAAGTGCCAAATAAACTTGGATAAATGGAAGAATAGAATGGCGTTTTTGGCATGATATTGTGACGTAAATTCCATGAATGTCTTACGTTTGGTTCGGCGGCGGTTATGCCCGAAAAATTGCGACACCAAAAACATGTAAGAAAAACACCAAAAACATGAAAACCTTAAGCTACCAAAAGCTTGAAAATTATGAAAGTAATAGGTAGTCATGTCATTGTAAAGATACATCCATCGAATTTACAACAATAAGTGCTCGACCAAAGGTGATGGCTAAAAAAATACCCAGAGTCGACACAAACTTCTTATGTGCGGTCTGAGTAGCTACGCTTATTTTGTACATTAAAAAAATGTTTTCATTTATTCGAAAATCATTGGGATTTTATTTTTTTTCATATAAAAATTATGTCTACAAATCCTTACTAATAATATTATGATATTTTTAATGTGAAAGCAATTGTTTCATAATTGTGTCATAATCAACATATAAGCATAAATACAGACTAAACTTTTGCCCGCGACTCCACCCACGTGGACTACAATAAAATGACCAGTTTAAATGACCTTCGTAGTGTAGGGTGGCTACAACTACCAAGAGGTCAAGCTGTAACTTCCATACCCCACGGATTTCAAAGTTTGCACTTTGGTACCATCAAATGTCTATTAAAGCTAACCCGTTAATAAACATTTCATTGCTGTCGATTCTGGGTTTTCAGTGTATGGATTTTTAGCCGTCACCTATTAAATACATCTGACGTCATGGCTTTCGCTAATGCGTCCGGAACCGCACGGTCGCCGCTTAGTTCAAAACGTGCCACCATCGAGATTACTGGATGGATTTAAATGAAATAAAAAGGTATTTTAAAGACTAAAGTGCAAGTTAAAAATAAAATCATCGAATTCACGAGAAAAGCTTGCCCCCATTTTTTTGTTTTTAGGATTCCGTACCAAAATGGTAAAAAAGGAACCCTTATGGTGCGACTTCGTCTGTCTGTCTGTCACACCTGATTATTTCAGCAACTACTTATGCTATCGACTTGAAATTTGGAACAATTATAAAGAATGCTTGTTCAACTTTATTGCAAATGAAAAAAGCCCAAAAATATTTTTATTTTCATTGCAAAAGAGGGTCCAAAATTTTAAAGTGGGGTTACTAGGTCAAATGACATATCATATGAAAGGGCTTGATTTGCACATTTCAAAATAAATTTTTATTTTATTTTATGTCTCACAGTTTGCGACATATGATGAAAAAAATCCAAAAATTACCATTCCCCCCCCTCCCCCCTTATCTCCGAAGTTTACGGGGTGAAAAATCTGAAATAATTACAGTTGATAGGAATTGACCCAAATATGGCACCAAAAATAAAACGATGTTCCTAACTAGTACAGTTTTATCAAAATCATCAAAATTCCTTCACAAACAAAATATGCGGTCCGGATTTTTTCACTTTATACGCCCAAAAATGATACGGAACCCTCGGTACGTGAGTATGACTCGCACTTGGCCGGTTTTTTATTCTTACGTCAGCTATACTTTCGGAGCACGGAGATGTCTTGACTTGATGTGCAAAAAATTGTGACCCATCCACGATGGAACCGCGGTAAGCACAGTTTAACCTCTTAGATCGAAACTAGCCCCCGTCCTTATGAAGCCACGAGCCCCTGAACCTAAATAGAGATAGAACAGCCAAGCCATTATTCAGGTCACAATTTAGTAAAGTACTAGGCGCACATATACAGCGAGGAGGTGCAGTGAACGGGTTTAATTATTCATGCGTAAACTCGTGTCCCATATTGGTGGATTGTCGACACGCAATTTTGTGCTAGACTAGTGCTTTTAATCGTGTTAGGCCAGCTGCACATTGGATACGAATTTGTATCGTACGTAAACATACGTTATTGGACGTACGAATGACCGTTGAAATGCCAGTATTGACTGTGACTCGTGACTGGTAACACTATGGTAATTAATAGTTTTATCAAATATCCACTCTGTATTACCTCTGCTTAGCCGACTAGGGAATTAAATCGAGATGTTTTTAAAGTTATTCCGATTTTATTCAACAAACCAAAACCCCAAACCAATATTCCTTTAGCTAAAATCATTCGAAAACCAATACGAGCTAATATTCTTCTCAAGTCTATTTAAATATTAAGAAACCTTTTCTCTTTAGACCGTTGGTTGCCATTTTCCCCGATTGTCTTCCACGTCAAAAGGGGAAACACTCATTTATATTGTAAAGGAGTCAATCCTGTTAGACAATTGGTCGTCGAGTCTCTGTTTCGAATTTTAAAAGCAATGGTGACTTGAATTTTTTATTTCGGTTTTATTATTTTAAGTTACTCGAGATTGCGTTTGACATAAGAATTCTCTTCAGCATTAAGTACCTATGTTGGCTCTTCTGTCGATGACTTTGTCTAAGTCTTAACGTTCTATGTTTTTTTTAGATTTAAGTGTTTAAGCCTAGGACACTAAAAAGTGGTGAACAAGAATTGGTGCTGAAAGAAAACTTCCAACACCGATATAAACGTTGTTACATAAATGTATTATTGACATTCAGGGGTGACAGCATAGCGTCGAAGAGAACTTGCGTTACATATAAGAGTTATTTGTTCCTAAAGGACGTTGGTAGTTTTGGGCTTAATATGGTACAGTAAAAAAGCTTAACCAAAAATAAAAATATATTTTAATTGTTCTTTGCCTAATTTATCTTAGAGATTAAGAATTGGAATCAAAAATCTAAATAAATAAGAAATAAAATGATTACTCTGTTGACATTTTGAAAAAAACCAATAAAACAAAAACGGGTGCATGCTTGCGCGTGCCTCCACAGAATATCATGTCGACAGCAACTAAAACCTTTGAATTGAGAACTCATTAGTCGGGCTGTACTTCATTGGATCATTCACACCATACTTCACCTCACTGTCACAAATACGAAGATTTCTCTTTAACCCAATTACGTACAAAAACAAATAAAAAATGAATTTAAATACTCTTGAAATACTCGATCACACCAAACTAATTTCATATTTGTACCGACATACACAATCTGAAGCCCAGCATTCTATGGGCGTCTGCCGTGTCCTTTGCCTTGTGATTACATTTTTCAAAAATGCGCTTTTTGATATAACATTCTTAAAAATATAGTTCAGTGCGAGCGAGAGAGGTGATAAAATGCGAGAACCCTTAAAAGTTATTAAATAGACCAATAAAATTTATTACTATAATACTAATTAAAATATCGAGTATCGAACTCATGAAACATTTTTAATGTATCGTCTACATTAAATGCATAAAACTGCGACCGAGATAAACCATTTCAAAAGTCGTATAAACATTAAAATCACTAACTTTTATTACAACCATAAAATGTAGGTACGTCTTGTACACTCATAATTTAGGGTTATAGGTTAAAATGCTTTTATTGAAGACCACTACGACAAAAGAAGTTGGTTAATTATTATTGTTAAAATTAACCAACAATCTGACATGTATTGTTGAACAATGCGTCATGTGTTAAAGACTAACTTTCCGGCTCTGCGGCTTCACCCGCCAAGGGGATGAATTTTCAAAAATATTGAAACGTGTTATTTATTTCTTTCGAAGAATATAATTGTTATTATTACTAACAAAGTGGTGCCATTGTAATTAAAAAAAAATGTTTTGAAATGAACTTTCTGTTAGTTAAATTGACTACACAATTTACATGCAATTTTCTTCCATAGCGCATGGAAAATAATAGTTGATAAGCTTCAATTTTCCTTGTATGCCGTGCATCCAACTGAGAATTCAGGAAACCTATTGCGCACGTTACTCTTTGACAGCTTTGTGGATGAATATTTTATAGCTTAATAGATTTTTCCTTCTTATGTATAACGCGCCTTTTTCAAAGTGTAGGCAGAAGTGTACTCATATACCCACATTTCGCAAGTTAGGTAAGAGCTCTGATCATAGAAACAAGGAGATATATGCCATCATAGCCAATTTGTACGGGAACAACTGTCGTACACCTTTTAGTACATTTTTCGACACAATTACAAGCGCTCCTTGTGAATAAAAAGATCTCCCACACATTAAAAATTCCGCACACCCTCAATCTAACACTGTTAATCGTCACTCAACACTAGCACTAAACTAAAACACTGTATTTATATCATCGATCGTGTTCGGTTCATCGCCAGCGTCTACTTTTGTACGAAGCCCAAAATGATCAAATTAAAGTATCAAACTCAGTAGCGCCTTGGCACATCTCCCATGTTTCTATGATCTGAGGAGTAAGAGCCATATCTCATTAAGATGCCATGGCAACGACGCCAGCAGCGCCGCCAGTTAAAACATGTCAAATTGTAATACAACGTACCTTATAACCATACCTCACTCGGCGACGGCTTGGCGTCGACGCCAGTTTGGCCAGTTTGGACACAAATCACAAAGCAGCAAGCAAATAATTCGCTTTGGCCCAGCTCAATCTCGGCAAGGCACAGCTTACATCTCCGCTTCGATCGCTCCGTACAAATATGACACATCTCCGTGGTATCCACTGAAGCTAGGTGGAGACGAGATGTGAGATTAACGAAATTCTATTGGTTGTTTAAAACTCCTCTCCTCGTTTCGTCTACGCTTTGGTGGAGTTTGGGCCGAGTCCGTCTAATTTAAGACTCGCACGCCTCTCTACTGATTGTCACGTACGCATTCGACTTATTTAGTGGAAGGGTGCGCAATTTTAGATTAGAGAATCTGTACAATGATGAGATACAATCTATCACATATAAAATACGTGTCTTGTCTGCCTGATTTATCAACGCCCCTGACTAAATCGCGGGACTTAAAAAGTTAATATTTTGGCAACATATTCTTATAAATTACATAATTATACAAATACATAGGTACTAGTAGTCGCCAATTGGTCGAAATTTTACCGTAATTTTTTGTAGGGTTAAAGTCTGTGGTCATGAGAAGAGATTAAATTATTTGATTTTAATGTCTATAGCCTAGATGAATGTCAAACATAAAGTCATAGTCATAGTTTGTTTATACTGTGTATGTCAAACGCATGGTAGTGTGTGTAATGTTTTTTTGTATCAATTTAGTTTATTTCTAATGCATAGGTTATACAGGGTAAAATTAAAACCAGTGCGGATATTTTAGGAGGTGAAAGTACTCATGAATATGATCAATTTTTATTATGGGACCGACACTGAAATATGAAAAAAAAATCAACTGTTCCATACATTTTGATCGTGTTGTAGTGCATTTTTGTAGGGAACAGCTGTTTTTTTTTTTCATATTTCAGTGTCGGTCCCATAATAAAAGTTGATCATATTCATGAGTACTTTCATCTCCTAAAATATCCGCACTGGTTTTAATTTCACCCTGTATAAAAATATTAGTTTTCTGCATTCCTTGTCCATATAAACTTTTACTGTGCTTTTCATACTCTTCCGTCCGCGTAATTTTCGAAAAAAGTGGTACAAAGTGTTTGCTTCATTGTAATGATAAGAAAGGTTTTTTTGATATTCCCTCACTAAAGGGGTAAAAAGGGGAAGAAATTTTAAATAGGAAATAATATTTTTTTGATAACACAAAAACGTAATTCAGCGTTTATCAAAATTCAATGCCTAAAGGAAAACGGGCGAAGCTGCGGGAGCCGGAAGCTAGTAAAACTATATCCATTATAGTTTTATGGTCCCATAACCAACTTCCAACACAGAAAAAGGTCCTTCCAGAAACCCTAACTATGGTCATTTGTACCCATGTTCATCCGAAACACAATAAAACGAAAACATGCCAGTACTGAGGTCAATTAGACCGGACAACGTTGCGTAACTGCCATTGGTACGTGGGTTGATTGTTGATGACAAGGAGAACGTAATGGATGGAGTGTTTACCCATGCCATTTAATCAGTCGCCTTTCAGCAATATAAAAGGATAGCTTTTGACCGCAAAGATTTCCCTATCCCATGGTAATTTCGAAAAATTCGGCCCCATTTCTTTGTCTACATTATAAAGGGAACCTCTGTGCAAAATAACAGCTTTCTAGATATAATAATGTGAAGTAATTTTTTGGAAATTCTCACATAATGTGTCGTAAATTGAACCCACTAATGCAGTTCTGTTGTTTGCTAAAGTAAAATTGTTTGCAGGTGGCCACTCGGGGAACACCCAAATACTCCGAAATATTTTATTCCGAATTTCGATGTTCCGATTTTCAAAAGTCCGAATTTCATAATACCTAAGAATTATAATGTCTATTATTAAAAATCACGAAACTTATTTTACCGAAAGTCGTAAATGCGATTTGTTAGTTTTCCGATTTTCATACGTTCGAAGAATCAAATGCTCGAAGGATTCTCGGTCCGAAAAACGACATTCCGATTTTCAAAACTTCGAATAAACTACTACAATTAGGATTCTGAATCACTTTTCCGAATTTAATTTGTTCGAATTTCAAAATTTTATGACAGAAACGAATCGCTGCAAAACCGACTTCACTTAGTCTTGTCTGCCCTACCCTAGAGTGTAATTTAAGCCCGCGTATGCGCTGCGGGGTTTGGGCGGCCCCACGCGAGCTTGTCGTCGCAAACCCCGCAGCGCCGGAGCCGTGACAGAAACAATGCTTGCTGCATGTTGTATGCCTGCTAGCTTGCTTGCTGCTTGCCTGCTTGCATGCTGCATGCTTGATTGCATGTTGCATGCCTGCTTGCATGTTGCATGCTTGATTGCATGCTGCATGTCTGCTTGCACGCTGCATGCCTGCTTGCATGTTGCATGACTGCTTGCATGCTGCAAATCCCCTGTATTTTACAAATTCCAGTTTTACAAGGCGTTTTCATTTCGGAATTGTATTAATCGGTATTTTAATAATCGGAATTCGTATTTTTGATGTTTCGAATTATCATTAAGTCGGACTTTTTGTTATTCGATCTATTGAATTTCGGTATTTTGAGTATAGTTATTATAAACGTTAGGAATATTGAAATTTAGGAATTATAAAAATAGAAGTAATGATAAGTCGGAGTTGTTATATTCGGAATTTTGAATTATTCGGAATTATGAAAATCGGTATTTTAAAATTCGTATTTGTGACTGACGGAGTGAAGTTTTTCGTATTTATGTAGTGTACCCGGCCACTCGGGCTGCTAATTAAAATTGACTCTTAACATAATCACTTGTCTAGTGATTTGTCACGTTACTAGCTGTGTCCAGCGGTTTCACCTGTCGTTTAATTATTTAGGTTTTTTAGGCTATTTAGGCTATTGTCACAATCGTGTCAGAATGGTCTCTCAATGACATTGTTTTGACCAATACCGAAAGAGTTTCACTTTAATCTAAGGCCCGTATTACAGAACGATGCTCGAGCACAGATCTCTGCTTGAGCATAGATTTAAAGCCATTTGATTGGTTGAATCTATGCTCAAGCAGAGATCGGTGCTCGAGCATCGTTCTGTAAATACGGGCCTAAGCCAATGACCGCTTGGGTTTTGACCGTTATGGTGTCATTATGATACCATTCTTACACAATTGCAATAGCAGAATTGGGGCCGTGGTCCGGGGCAGAAACCGTCTTGTTGTCGTCGGTCTCGCGTCTCTGTCAGGAGACAGAGACGCGAGACCGACGACAACAAGACGGTTTCTGCGCGATGCGACCAGACAGGAGTCTGGTCGCATGCGCGAACTGGCGCGAACTGGCGAGTACTGGTCGCGGTCTCTTGTCGCGGTCTCTTGTCGCGGTCTCTTGTCGCGGTCTCTTGTCGCGGTCTCTTGTCGCGGTCTCTTGTCGCGGTCTCTTGTCGCGGTCTCTTGTCGCGGTCTCTTGTCGCGGTCTCTTGTCGCGGTCTCTTGTCGCGGTCTCTTGTCGCGGTCTCTTGTCGCGGTCTCTTGTCGCGGTCTCTTGTCGCGGTCTCTTGTCGTGGTCTCTTGTCGCGATCTCTTGTTGCGATCTCTTGTCGCGATCTCTTGTCGCAGTCTCCTATCGCGGTCTCCTGTCGCGGTCTCCAATTGCAGTCGCGGCGCGACCCGCCAACTTTACACCAGTACAATTCGGACACTGGCGACAGCGATTGGCCGCGGCTTACGACTGGACGAATTTGGATGTTTGACAAAAAGGCTTATAAATATAGGCTTTTTATCTATTTTCACGTATAAGAAGTCACGGGCAACGGCTAGCGGCGGCAACTCCATTTGCTTCGTTCACGCTCATATATAAATTATTCCGTATGCTAATTTAATTTTGACCCTAACTTTTGCGATAAATCAAAATAATTGGGTTTTAAAATTCACAGACCTTACGAGGCACAAAGGGTTAAATTGAACCCTATTTTATGTGAAAACATATTTATTTTGCTCTAGCCCTAAGCAAATGTTTATGTATTTTGATGTTAGATTGAAGTATTTTGTGTACCAATGCTGTAAACATATTGTAAACACACTCATTTGTTTATGTTTGACGAACGATATTTATGTGTGCATCATCAAGATTTATTAATTATACAGCGTGGCGCTACCATGGTGACAATAATTGAACACACAGATAGGGTTAGTGGCCATAAATCATATTCAATAAGACAAGTAAAAAAAAACGTAAATTGAAAAATTTTTTTTTTCGAACCAACTAAATAATACGCCTACTCTTTGCGTTTGTATCATCTTATTAGTATTGCTTATTCTTTTATTTCATTGATATGATGCTAGAATCCGTGACCCCGGCAAATGACCGCTGGACTACAGTTCTTTAAGTACATTAAAGAGTAGTTCTTGTTCTCAAGTTCTTGAAATAAATTAATAAATAATAACGTTTTATGGAATTAAAATTTATTTATAAAATGAAAATGTAAAACCGTATACATATATTAAATTAATGTCACCATGGTAGCGCCACGCTGTATTATCATTACGAGAGACCCGTGCTACTCCGCAACATGGTGTTGATACCTACTATACTTCAAAAATAACGCTCTCATGATAAGTAATTTTAACCTATTTAAAACGCATATTGAATGCCAAGCTGAGCTGAGGGGCTCGTGGCTAAATGACGGCCGCGCTGATCGATCGATCTGCGAGGTTAAGCTGCGCTTGCTGTGGTCAGTCCTTGGATGGGTGACCGTTCTTTACACATCGAGACCCCTCCGTGCCTCGGAGAGCACGTTAAGCAGTCGGTCCCGGTTGTCATAGGAATATCTTTGATAATCGTTACGGGTAGTCAGAAGCCCTAAAAGTCTGACAGCTGGTCTAACATTCGAATACCGGTATTACCCATTAATTGGGATCTGGAGGTCAGATGGCAGTCGCTCCACGTAAAATATTGATATTCAGCCAAAACTAGTTAGACTGGATGCCGACCCCAATATAATTTGGGAAAAGGCTAGGCAGATGATGATGATGATGATTGAATGCCAAGCTGGTTGTAGGTACACACCTAGCTTCCTTTCAACTCAACCAATTTAAGTGGGCAAAGGCTCAAATGAAAGAACTTGTTCCAGTGAGCGATCTTAGACCAAAACAAACCTCGTACCTTAATTAGAACCGGAGCTATAGAGAAAGAAATCGCATTTGAGTATAGCTTGAGAAGGGTAGCATTTTGGTGATTTCCAATGCTTGATGATGAATCTGTGCATCAATACATTGCATTTAGAAAAAAATCAAGCAAATCGGTTGGATAGAACGGCCGAACGGTAATAGATTTTATAAATTCTTTTAAATAGATACCTACTTAATTTCAAGTTTTTACGTTACTTACGTCTCGCGAAATACCTTTGTGACAGACGGACGGACACAAGAGTGATCTTATAAAGGTTCTGGACGAAGCAAACGAGTTTAATATGTGAAAAGGTCATAACACGTGCCGTCCACTAGTTTCTGTCTTTTCCCATTGAAATAAGGCGTGACCGGTTAATGGAATGGCTCGCACCCCACTACATGGGACTTGTAACATAACTAGGTACTATACACCCCTCAGATCATAGAAACAAGGAGATATGCTATCATAGCAAATTAGTACGGAAACAACTGACGCCACTTTTAGTACATTTTTCAACACAATTACAAGCGCTCCTTGTAAATTAAAAGATCTCCCACACATTAAAAATTTCGCACAACCTCAATGTAACACTGTTATTCGTCGCTCATCACTAGCACTAAACTAAAACACTGTATTTATATCATCGATCGTGTTCGGTTCGTCGCCAGCGTGTACGTTTTTATTACGACCAATGTGGTCAAACTAAAGCATCAAGCTCAATAGCGCCTTGGCACATCTCCCTTGCTTCTATGATCTGAGATACACCCTTAACTACTCCTTCCGGGGATATACAAGCGTTGTTATCGGCTCCCATAGAACATTATCATAATGATAAAGTATTTTCACTTCGGTATAATGGGTTTAAGGCTTGTACACAACTGCGATGCGTTGCCGCATCGTAAAAATCTACGAGCTCGCACGACGCATCGCAAGAACCTGCAAATCGATTCGCATCGCGCATTTTTTTTTCTATATCTTTTTATCAATAATAGCAGTATAACACTTTTTCACTATCCATGTCACAAGTAACTACATAATTAAAAACCAGCCAAGTGCGTGTCGTACTCGCGCACCGAGGGTTCCGTATCAGTTTTGGATGGATAAAGTGAAAAAAACCGGACCGCATAACTAAGTTTGTTTGTCAAGGAATTTTGATGATTTTGAAAAAACTGTAATAGTTAGAATTTTTTTTTATTTTTTTTGCATTATTTGGGTCAATTCCTACCAACTCTAATTATTTCAGATTTTTCGCTTCGCAAACTTCGGAGATAAGGGGGGGGAATGGTATTTTTTCAGACATTTTTCATCATATGTCGAAAACTGTGAGACATAAAATAAAATAAAAATATATTTTGAAATGTGCAAAGCAAGCCCTTTTATATGATATGTCATTTGACCTCCAATCCGGCCCCTTTTGCAATGAAAATAAAAATATTTTTCGACTTTTTTCATTTGCAATAAAGTTGGACAAGCATTTTTTATAACTGTTCCAAATTTCAAGTCGATAGCTTTAGTAGTTGCTGAAATAAGCAGGTGTGGCAGACAGACAGACAGACGAAGTCGCACCATAAGGGTTCCATTTTTACCATTTTGGTAAGGAACCCTAAAACCGGACAAGTGCGAGTACCTACGACTCGCGCCCGGGTTCCGAAATATGCAATAGCGCCATTATACCGCTATTACATCATAGTAGATATAATTATAATATCTTGATCATAGATGGCGATGCATATTTATAGTGGTGCCACCTAGCGAAGATGGCTCCACTCATGGTCCGGTGACAGACGGACAACGAAGTGATCCTATAAGGGTTCCGTTTTTTCTTTTGAGTTACAGAACCCTATAAAATACATTAATTAGGGCTGACGATTCAGTACGGTTGACAATCGTTGAGGGAATGGTCACCCGAACCGTGGAAGGGATCCCTTGCCACACGAAATCACATCGCAGCAATTCGCGTGTCAGTTTTCTGCGCTGCGCATTCGCAATTTTGTGTACAAACCCTTAGCGATGATAATCTACTTTTCACTAAACGGTAGGAAAGTTTACAAAAATGCGTACAGTCACTCTTGGACTATTAGAGTTCAAGAGATGTAAAGGTATTTTCTAATACGAAGGTCGGTGATAAAAACCGGACAAATTCGAGTAGGACTTGCGGCTTGAGGGTTCCGTACGAACTTAATTAAGTATTTTAATAAAACAAGTTTTAACGGATTACATCGCGATTTTTGTTTTCCTGACGTTTCGAATACTGCAGTGTTTGTGGCGATTGCGTGCATCGAAACGAATATAATAAAAAAATCTTGTGCGGTAGATTGAAAATATTTTTTGAATATCTGGCATAACGAAGTACCAGCTTAGTCATCTTGCAAGACATTACTATAATTAGACATTACTATTTGTATGTAGGTTAGTTGTAAAATCGCGTACCGAGGAATTTATAATCTTAGGTCAGCGCCCCGAAGCGGCAGACCCTAGTACTAATTGGTACAGCAGCTTGTCAAACTTACTGTAGATTTATCGATAGCCAGACACTGATTCAACTATGTTCTCACAGATGGCGCAATAAGTAATTACATCAAAATATATAGCAAAATGGCCGTATCTGAAGCTTCAATTTACACCTTCGAGGAACCGTAGACTTTAGTATCATATGATATTAATTTCAACTACTCCCTGAGAAAAGGGTTTCGACAGACAGACAGACGGACAACAAAGTAATCCTTGGGTTTTTTTTCCTTTTGAGGTACGGAACCCTAAAAAGTGACTAGTTCACTCGTAACTTCGATTCCCTGGTTGTCACTCCCAAACAATGAATTCACGACACTAGTTTCATGAATTATAAACCTTACTTTGTTCGTAGAGAGCAACATTGTCTCAGGGGGTATACAGCTCACTCCGTTGTCATAATATATATTTTGAAACCGTGCCTTCTCAGGCCTACGCCACACTTAACGGAAATTCCGTCGCGGATCTTCCGCGTCGGAACGCCAATTTGTTAGTTTGTTTGAACGCGTTAATCTCTGGAACTACTAATTCGATTCGAAAAATTCTCTTTGTATATGATAGCCAGATTAATGAGGAATAGTATAGGTTATTTAACATCACGGTACAACCCTTAGGAGCTGAGCAACGGGGGTGAAACCGCGGGGAACATCGAGTGCTTAATAAAGGTCCTCCTTACGACGGGTTCGGTATGTGTGGCAGTGTAAAAGCCGCCTTACAGGACGCTTTGCGTGTTCTACATAAAGACGTACATAATAAAGTAGGTACCTAAGTAGGACACGAGTTTGCGAAGACATTTAGTTATTTACGATGCGTGTCGCGTTACCTGGCGCGACGTAACTCTGTCTAAAGCCAACGTTTATGTTCAAATTATTTATTAAATGTTTATTTCTTTATATGCAGACTAGTAGCATCAATCAACATAAAAGGAAACGCGGGCGGCGTTTATTCTACAAACGTACCTATTCTTCTGTTTTATCGTTGGATAATGGCACTCAAAACTAGAAGCCTTCTAAAATTACTAAAACCCAGTTATACCGCCGTTTTCAGACATCCAGCAAACAAAAACAAACAACAGCAGACAAATATGTGTACCTAAGACTCACACCCTGAGGGTTCCGTAGAAAATTAGACAGGGTGGCAGGTTAGACAGTGGAAATACTTAAGGGGGTCATTGTACTCATCATTATGAACAACTTTTACTATGGGACCTCAGATCATAGAAACAAGGGAGATGTGCCAAGGCGCTACTAAAATTGACGCTTTGATACGGTCACATTGACCGTATATAAAATGTACACGCTGGCGACGAACCGAACACGATCGATGATATAAATACAGTGTTTTAGTTTAGTGCTAGTATTGAGTGACGATTAACAGTGTTAGATTGAGGGTGTGTGGAATGTTTAATGCGTGGGAGATCTTTATATTCACGAGGGGCGCTTGTAATTGTGTTGAAAAATGTACTAAAAGTGGCGACAGTTGTTCCCGTACTAAATTGCTATGATGGCATATCTCCTTGTTTCTATGATCTGAGTATGGGACCAACCCTGAAATCGGAAAAACATAATCATAATTTTGTTGAGTTGTGTAAACATAAATCTGCACTGAACAGCTTATTGGAACGAAGTTCCTTATCGCGCGTTACGAAAGGGGGCTAGACGGAAAAAATTAGGACGAAAAGTTGTAACGACACTTTTTGCTATAGTAAGCTATTAAAATAAAAAACCCATCACAACTTTATTTCACAATTTTAAATGGAAAATAAAGTTGAATTGCAAAAATATACCGTTGACCTCTCGACCCGTCTTTCATACCGTGACATCACACGTCCTGACGACCACTGCAATATCTGACCAATAAACACTCGACCCAAATACATTGAATGTCCCGAAACTGAGTTGTTTACTTAGCGCATGTTGCATCAATTTGGGTCAAGCTTTATTGGAGAATGCAATTAAACGGTACAGGATTGGGTCTGTGTATAGCTATAAACGTTAGTGTGTAGCTATATAGCTTAGAACTTATACCCCTGGAGACGGTATAGCGGTGAATCACCGAATAACATTTTCTACCACTTTTTGCGAGGGGCGAGGTGAACACGTATAGCACACCACGAATTGACAATCACACACATATACAGGAAACCATGTTGGTGCATAATTTATACTTACACGTGATAGGAAATTCCATGGTTTTGCAGATTTGAAGCAGCAGACCGCCTTTTGCAAAAGGAAACTACACAATTAACCATTTTCAAAATGACAATACAAAATTACAACTGTCGCCCATGTCTTAGTTTCTACACGGCCAAATCGGTAAGATGGCGTGTTTTTTGGTAAAGTGTAGTATTAGCGATTTCAGATGTGTAAGTTTAAATCAACTAAAAAACTACAACGTTACGAGTACATGGCAATGCTGAGTTTTTTATGCAAACTACTTTTTTTTAACAAAAAATGAAAATGTCACTTTGGCACTTACCAGGGTCGAACTTACAACCTCGAGTTGGAAATCTGATCCGACAACCTCTGGTACCATCACGACATTCTTAAAACATTATTGTTTGAAAATAATCATACATAAACTAACTAGGCGTTTAATTATAACTTCTTTGTTACAAAAACTTTAGCAGCGAGAGTTTACCGATCTAATTTTGGTTAAACAACAGTTTAGTTAAATGGTGCGCTCGGGCTTTGTGGTCGGGTGCCCGTTTAACTACGCGGGCTGCGGGAATTTTGTACCTCTGTTATAAGATAGGCCTTTGTTTAGTCACAGATAATATAATACAATACGTACAGATGCCTCATCTCATACAAAGAAATGTGACCGATTTAGCGCGGGCTATCTTCGGGCTATACATTTTTCCGTGCATAAAGCATTTTTCAAAATTTGAACAAATATTTTTTATGATGTATTTTTTCATGTTCTCAATTTTACACAAACTTTAATAACAAATCAATACATATAACGCCATCTATTATGAGTTGTTTCAACAAATGTTACTTTGTTCCTGATGAGACCCCGTGGCTTAGTCGAGCTGTGTTAAGCTAAGTTACAGGTAAAAATCAAAGTTATTATGTTACTTAGTTCTAAAACAGTACAACCTATATATTTTTAGGTCCCGATCTCAACATAAAAATGTTGTTGGGAAAAGGCTATTTCTAATAATGTATTTATTGAAATTATCGACATAGCTTCTTGCCTGCAACTGACACAAACATAAATAGTTTACCTAACTCACAAACTAGGGTTGGGAGAATTCTTGGCGTAAATTTCGGGACAATTTTTTTTAAAATTTAAAGTACTATACAATGTATCTAGCTACCAGTGTCAGAGCCTAAATAATGGTATGCAATACAATCAATTTTAACGACCAAACATCCCCCTAATTTTTCTTTAACTATAATGAAATGGCAGCCATTTTACTGAAACACGCGCGCGTGTATTCTTTGTATTCCAGCAATATCTACCCATGTAGAGGTTCTACAAATACAAAAGAGTTCGTATTTGATAGTTCAAAATATAGGCAATAAATCGATGTCAAACGTTTTACTAAAAATAAAAGTCCGCAAAATTAACAAAAAAATATTAGACTAGCACTTCGCCCGCGACTTCGTCCGCGTGTCCCACAAGAACTGTGCATTTTTTCGGGATAAAAAGTAGCCTATGTTACTCAGTGATAATGTAGCTTTCTATTAGTGAAAGAATTTTTAAAATCGGTCCAGTAGTTTCGGAGCCTATTCGGTACAAACAACAAACAAACAAAAAATTCTTTCCTCTTTATAATATTAGTATAGATATAGATAAGTACCTAAGTAGGTATGATTTAAATTTTTTTTCACTTCTTTAGCTTTTTTCAGAAATGACATGTCTTATTGATAAAATTGATCGTATTATCATTAAAGGCTCTGATACCAAGGATCGGACACACAGTATAATGACACATCATTATTTTTATTTAATTTACCAAATTATATTTATTGGGAGCAGGAAATTGAATAATTAATGTATTGACGTTGCACTTTGACTGCGATTGACCTCTTGACCTGCAGCGCGCTACTGTGGCGCGTGAAATTAAAATCATTACGAGGTACAAGTGCTACTTTTAATATAATAAAAAAAAACCGGCCAAGTCGTACTCGCGCACCGTGGGTTCCGTATCATTTTTGGACGTATAAAGTGAAAAAATCCGGACCGCATAACTAAGTTTGTTTGTGAAGGAATTTAGATGATTTTGAAAAAAACTGTTCTAGTTAGGAACATCATTTTATTTTTGGTGCCATATTTGGGTCAATTCCTATCAACTCTAATTATTTTAGATTTTTCGCCCCGCAAACTTCGGAGATAAGAGGGGGGGAAAGGTATTTTGGATATTTTTCATCATATCTCGAAAACTGTGAGACATAAAAGAAAATAAATAGTAGATTGTTATACAAGGGTGGAAAGAAATCAATTCCCATACGAGGTATTTAGACGCACGAGCGAAGCGAGGGCGGCTATAGTCCGAGTGGGAATTGATGACTTTCACCCGTGTTAAACACTCTACTTTTCATTTCAAATATAAGGAAAGTAAAAAATAGTAGTTTTCTTTAACGGAATTGGGGGTCGACATTTCAGAATCGCTTGAACTCATTTTTAATCAAATAATTTCGGTACAGAGTTAGTATCCCGCCAAATTATACATAAATAGTCTTTTTTAATTTAAATTTCAAATATGGAACACACCGCCCGCGTCACCGCCGGCCGCGGGCCATCCCACTTTAATAGGTATTTTTTTTAATTCACATTGGCCGTATACACTCACAAGACCGCAGCATTTTTTTTTTAATCGATATTTTTCTTAATTATGTAAAAAAAAATATAGCCGACTAAATAACCAATTTTAGTTCTATTTTTAAAATTCATTCCCGCCCTAGGGAGGGAAGCAATTACTATGAGTTTTTCCCGCCCAAGGGAGGGAAGCATCGTTTTCGACCCGCTGCTCTGATCAAACAAACACTACTTTCCGAGTATGAGAAATGAAAAATATATTTTGAAATGTGCAGATCGAGCCCTTTCATAATATGATTTGTCACTTGACCTAGTAACCCCACTTTAAAATTTCGGACCCCCACTCCGGCCCCTTTTGCAATGAAAATAAAATTATTTTTGGACTTTTTTCATTTGCAATAAAGTTGAACAAGCATTCTTTATAATTGTTCTAAATTTCAAGTCGATAGCATAAGTAGTTGCTGAAATAAGCAGGTGTGACAGACAGACAGACAGACAGACGAAGTCGCACCATAAGGGTTCCTTTTTTACCATTTTGGTACGGAACCCTAAAAACAGCCTATTTTGTACTAACATGCCGCGTGATAAGTATCACCGCAAGAGCTGCCAATTTGTTTGAGAACGTTCGAGGGAAAATTTCACCGTGAAATTATTCCTCGAACGTGCGCAAAAAAATTGGCTGTTCTCACGGTGATATCACGCGGCGAGTCGGTACAGAATAGCCAGACAGGACATTTTTGGACATTCCGGGACCCGGGACATACGTTCGCGTCCCGGGACAATTCCAGTGAGTCCCAGCCATCTGGCAACCCTACTCGCAACCCTCGATCAATCAGACTGTGTGTCAATTGGCTGACTGTCGTTTGCAGACAATACGAACGGCTAGTCACGATTATATAAATACGTATCTATTTATAGGCTATCGGGAAACGACCCCAACTGTATTCGCGGGCTATAATTGCGGGTGGGTCACAAATAATAATTTGAAAAACATTTTTTTTTTCAAGACCACGTTTTTAAAACGGATTAAAAGTATAGGTAAATTTATTTTTATGAAATGAAAAACGTGGAGGGCATGCAATAAATAATAATTATTAAAGCTGTCTTCAGACTATGCTATACTTATTAAAGCATATTAGCTCAAAGCACAACAATATCGCGCACCATACATTGTAATGGACACGTTCACACTGTGCTATACTATATATTATTGGCTTTGTATAGTGCGCTACGCCATATAGTATAGCGTAGTCTGAAGACAGCTTAAGATGCACCCCACGTTTTTTCATCAAAATCTGTTCAGTAGTTTTTGCGTGAAAGAGTAACAAACATACATACATCCTCACAAACTTTCGCATTTTGAATATTAGTAAGAAAGATTAGTACCGATTTATTCTAAACGCTTGAAACATTCCTATATGTACACTCGACAACATTGACGGTCGACCACTTTTCACCCTTATGTTCTTAGTGATAAGGGTGAAAAGGTGGTCGACTGTCAATGTTGTCGAGTGTACCTACATAGATGTCACAGTCCCACAAGCTAATATCACACACGTGAATGCAAAACCACGCCGTTCGGTTAGCCAAGCTGTTACATTGTGTTTATGACCATAACAATGGATAAACGTATTCAATACCGGCGTTTGGTGGTTGTATGATATTGAGCTTACTTATAACGTAGTGTTGAATTTAACTGATTGCGCGGTAAATGGGAATTGATAATGATAAGCGATGATTGCTATTATATTGATAACTAGCTGTACCCCGCGATTTCACTTCTGTTGCTCGTCTCCTAAGGATCGTAGCGTGATGTTAAATAGCCTATACTATTCCTCATGAATTTGTGTATCTTATACAAAAAGAATTTTTCACATCCGACTAGCAGTTCCGGAGTTTAGCGCGTTCAAATAAACACTTTTCTCTTTATAATTTTCATTAGAAGTGTTATCTCATTCATCTGTCTATCGTCATAATTTTTGTCTATCAGTTTTTGAATTTTGAAAGCCATCTCTGTATTAGTTAAATTGCCCCAAAAGATTATTCCAAACCTCATATATTTGTCCCAGTATAATAAAACAGGAATACGCTTTTATTGGATTGGATCGGGTTTTTGATATACAGGGTGGCAGGTTAAACAGTGGAAACATTTTAAGGGGTTATTGTACTCATCATTATGAAAAACTTTTACAATGGAACCAACCCTGAAATCGCGAAAAAAAATCAGCTGTTCCATACATTAACGTTCACATAACTCATCAAAATGTATGGAAGAGCAGATTTTTTTTTTCGAGATTTCAGGGTTAGTCCCTGTGATGAATGATGAGTACAATGACTCCTTAAAATATTTCCTCTGTCTGACCTGCCACCCTGTATAAATAGAGTGGTTTTACGTAAATTTCCGACTTCTCGGCATATTAACCATTGGGCCATTATCACCCCTTTTATACATTATTTCCAATACAAATATTTTCCCAAATTCGCAAAGAGAGTAGGGTTCACTATTCTAGTTATTTCAGGAATGACTGACGTTAGCCGAAACAATGGATGTAATAACAATTTCCTGTACATTGACTTTTATTATTTGTTTACGTTCATACTGGGTTCTTGCTTTTATTGTGTAGGATAAGGACACGTCTAGTTGTAAGCTGAGCGATAGCGGCAGAATTCAATTACTTCTGATATTTCGTTTAGTTCCAACCTTTCTACCAAGTACTTCTTTCAGATTCAAGGGTCTTTGTTTGGAATAAATTGTGCAACAGGCGATATTCTAAAGGTCATCTAGGTATAAGGCTCACCTTGGCAAGCATAGACGTTTTTTTTTCTGCCAAAAAAATATCAACCTTGCGTTCAATATAAAATAGAGTCAAAAATAAAAGCTCTAAAAATAAATAACAATGAGGGCTGTGCTACGCTGTACTGCATCACGATCTTTCACCAATGTTAAAGAGTTTGTAGCCAACTCCAGACAGCAGCAGCAGGTAACGTGCCGCCGCGACACTACTGGTTTCTATGTATTTCTATAAAATACCTTTCCGTAGCTAGCGACACGTCGTTTTCATAGAAATACACAGAAACCTGTATTGTCGCGGCGACATGTCGCCTGCTGCTGCTGTCTGTAGTTCGCTACAAACTCGTATCTTAAGTTAAGTTAGGCGATGTGTCGCCGCAAAACTACTGGTTTCTATGTATCTCTATGAAATACTTTCCGTAACTAGCGACACGTCGTCTTCATAGAAACATAGAAACCCATAATGTTGCGGCGACATGTCGCCTGCGGCTGCTGTCTATAGTCGGGTATGAATTTGTACCTTTATCTTATCACTAGCACTTTGCCCGCGACTTCGTTCGCGTGGCCTACAGGAACTGTGCATTTTTTCGGGATAAAGCCTAGCCTAGATGTTACTCTGTGAAAATGTAGCTTTCTTCTGGTAAAAGAATTTTTAAAATCGGTCCAGTAGTTTTTGAGTTTATTCATTACAAACAAACATATAAAAAAACAAATCTTTCCTCTTATAATATTAGTGTAGAATAAGTCTGCATTAATTCGCTCCGCTATCGCTTCCGCTCACAGTATGACCTAGATCTAAAAGTGAAGGATTTGTGAGGTCACTTACTTTTATTGTAAGAAATGTGTGTCAATGGTAGCCTTTGTTTTCTATTATATTCCCGTGTTTAGCCTGAAGGTAGGTAGGTCTTAAACAAAACATTGTTTACATTCTATTTGCACAGTCGAATTCTTTGCTAAAAATAGTTTGGCGTTTATTTTTTGTGTATTTTTCGTGTTATACAGGTCAACGCAATTCTTCTTTTGTTTTATTTCGTGTTGTTAAACACAGAAGCCCAATTCTCGTAAATAAAAATGAGTTTCGATTTGGTTTTGACCTAATCTCAATGCGATATATGTCAGAAATGGTACCTATTCTCTTATCCGTATGACGTTGTCACTTAGTACGAAATTCGGAACCTCTTTGAATACGCCTCTTATGAGAAAAGCGAGTGGGGACGCGATATCTCAGTTGGTTTCAGAGCACTAGCCACGGGCAGAGGTCACGGGTTCAAATCCCAGTCCGCGTTATTCGATATTTGAAACTCTCTTATATGTATAATACAATTAATAACATAAAAAAAGCATAACATGGCTTCGAAATGTTTCAAACTCACAAAAATATACATTTATAATTGTACAAGTTCCTTTAGTGCATAATTATAATACAAATGAGTAAGGCGGTGTTTTTTGCTAAATATTTTATGTATTTCAGCGTATAAAACAATACTTTTATCATAAACATTGGCTAAACATAAACTCAATTATGTTTCCCTTTTTGACAATAAGACTATTCCTAAACTAGAAAGGGATGGAAACAATACATGGGCCTAATGTAACGATTGGTTTGAATAGGTTCGGCCTAAAATGGATGTAATTGGCTTCGAAAGTCCTTTAGATTGTTGATCTGTCTAATTTATCGGCTTATATTTCGTCCCTGATTTTTGCCTAAATACAGACCTTCTGAAGTGTCTTGTACTTATACGACTTATTTATTGTCAAAGGTACTTTCAAAGTTAATAAGATAATATCGGCTTAATAAAGAGATCGGAATTTTAGCTTAATTAACTGAAATTATCAAAAACAGAGTGTGGTGATTATTACTCGCTTTTGCTTTTGCCCGCGACTCCGACCATTTTATATGACCTCCTTAGTGTAGGGTGGCTAGAGCTACGAAGAGGTCAAGCTGTATGTCTGGTTTTTTCCACCGGAATCAGATGAAATGTGACTTAGATTTTAAGATTGACTCCAAACTACCAAACTTGAAAACCACATCAAAAATCCGTACTTTTTGCGTGATACGCGCACAAACAGACCAAAATCTCAACGTTTATTATACAGGGTGGCAGGTTAGACAGTGGAAATATTTTAAGGGGTTTTTGTACCCATCATTATGAACAACTTTTACTATGGGACCAACCCAGAAATAGCGAAAAAAAAATCAGCTGTTCCATACATTTATGTTCACAAAACTCAACAAAATGTATGGAACAGCTGATTTTTTTTTCGCGATTTCAGGGTTGGTCCCATAGTAAAAGTTGTTCATAATGATGAGTACAATGACCCCTTAAAATATTTCCACTGTTTAACCTGCCACCCTGTATAGTACGGGAACCCGACTATTTTTTCTAAAATATCTTCAATGTGCAGACACGGCTTTTTTACAGTTTCATAATAGTATAGATGTCTTCATTTATAATAAAGAGAATCTCAAGTTATTTTATCTATGCTAATAACGCGAGGTCGGGTTACGGAATGTTGTTATAAATTCCACTCTTTGCATTTCTCTGTTCCGCCATGTTTCGAAACCGAAGCGTTTAAAATTTATGTTGTTTTCAAGAGCCGTAAATTTGGTGGTTTGAGGGGCAGCAGAGTTTCAAGTAGGGTTTTGGAGAAAAGGAGATAATTAATCATCGTTTTAAAATTTTTATAACGGGTTTTTTGGGTGATAAATTGAATAATTGCATGTGAAAATAAGGGTTATCAACTGCTACAGAAGGAGAGTAATTTTTTTTAGGGTATGTATGGTAGCCAGACTACAACCCGAATATTCAAAATACATCATACAAGTGGTGCCGCGGATGTACTAAAAAATCTTTCATGTCATCAAAAAAAATAACCGACTTCAAAAAGCCACTACAAAGAAAATAATAATTTTGGTTTCGGAAGTCGGTGGCATTGGTTTTTGTTTGCTTTTTTTGGCACCGACTTCCGAAACCAAAATTATTCTTTTCTTTGTAGTGGCTTTTTGAAATCGATTATTGTTTGTTAAAAAAGTTTTTTATTTTTCCCTTTTTAGTTCTTTATCTCGTGTTAGATTACTTTGACGACTTCGTTTAACAGTAAATCTTCTACGTAGTGTGTACATTTATGCATACAACTGGACTAAATTGAAATAGGACCACACGAGAAGCGTCAGCTTTCTAATAAAAAAAGAATCATCAAAATCGATTCACCCAGTCAAAAGTTATGAGGTAATTCAAATTATGAGGTAACAAACACAAAAAAAAAACATACAGTCGAATTGAGAACCTCCTCCTTTTTTTTAAGTCGGTTGAAATGTGATGCCAGGTCAAGTTCCATATTGAAGTAAAAAGGGCAAAGGTTTCCCCTAGTGTCCTTTTTTCCGTATTAATAATATTTACATTAGACCCTTTTACCGTGGGAAACATTGGCCAATGTTTTGATATACAACATGAGTGTGATATGGGTCGCCATTTGATCGCGTTGATGCCTCGGCTGTATGAAATATGCTACTCAACTTTCATTGGTTCATCAGCTATTAGAAAAGTATCAATCAAGTGTCCAAGATGGAGTGGATTACTCACAATTAGCAGTTTTTGGCCGAGAGGCAGAAAGAACAATGCCAGCCTATGTATGGCGCCCCGTACCAAACTCAACAATTTTTGTGTCCCGACCAAACCTAATATGTTTCGAGCAAAATTAAATGCTTTTCTGTATAAATACTATAAAACAAAGTCGCTTTTCGTATCTGTCTGTTTGTCTGCTTAGTTCTTTTAAACAACACAATTTAAACACGTGAGCGGTTAATGCGTTTTCACCACCATTTAGAAAATTTATTCCGGAAGGTTTATGTGTTTAAAATACGTACCTATAATTATGTACCTACGTATAATTATGTACGTACCTATATTATACCTATAACTTAGATACAGCACAGAAATCTAGATGATTTGACATTTCACACCATCATGACCTCAGATCATAGAAACAAGGGAGATGTGCCAAGGCGCTATCGAGCTTGATACCTGAACTTGAGCAAATTGCTCATACTAAAAACGTACGCGCTGGCGACGAACTGAACACGATCGATGGTATAAATACAGTGTTTTAGTTTAGTGTTAGTGTTGAGTGACGATTAACAGTGTTAATTGAGGGTGTGCGGAGTGTTTAATGCGTGGGAGATTTTTTTATTCACAAGGAGCGCTTAATTATGCGCGTAATTGTGTCGAAAAATGTACTAAAAGTGGCATCAGTTGTTCCCGTACTAGTTTGCTATGATGGCATATTATCTCCTTGTTTCTATGATCTGAGATCATGACATGTGCGTTGTAGATCCCTTAAACTGTACCGCTGTACCGACAGCTTAGGGGACAAGCAGGTCCCCCGCTGTCAACACAGCGCATCCTCCGGAGCTCTGGCGATCTTATTCACCACAGGAACACAACACTACCGAACAGTAGCATTATTTCGCTGTGGTATTCTGTAAGGTGGAGATACTTCACCAGTGCTGCCCCAGATTTGAACGAGATATTTCGCTGTACCTACTGTTCCTCTCTTACATTTCGCGTGTTTTTTTTTTAAATTAAAGTTAGGAAAATCGATTTGGATCAACCTTTACAAAACTCATTTTGATAAGCACTTACTGCCCATCATATCGGTTATCTAAGACATAACCCAGACTGTTACTTCATATCATAACATAACATTAAGCCTAACTGTACGTTACTAGGTAATAACTGGGGTCCCAGGACTGAAATATAGCTCAATCATAGCCATGCGTTAGCCGATTGTCTATTTATAAGAACACTAACTTTTACCCGTAGCTCCGTATGTATGGATCTTTGATATAAATATACCTATGTACCGGTTGATTTTTTCATACAAACTTTACTAGCTAATTTGTAGTTTCAACCCATTTTGGGGTTATTTTAGATATAATGTAACTTTTACTATGAGACCAACCCTGAAAACGCAAAAAAAAATACCAGCTGTTTCATATAATAAATTGTGTTCACTTATATCGACAAAATCTACTTAAGGAACAGCTGATTTTTGGAACGAAGTTCCTTATCACAGCTTGCGCTAGAAGTTGAGTTATATCCCCGTTATACCCCCTCCATGCGATTTTCTCTGTCTATTTCTATTATATTTTTTCGCAATTTCGGTATTGATCCCAAAGTAAAAGTTGCCCATACTTGTAACGTATTTCTGTTTCCTCGCATTTAGTAAGAATATCATCAAGTAGTATAATTGTAAGGTGTCACACTTGTTATTCAGTTTGCATTATATGGTTGCTATCGACCTGCGCCTTTCATTTCGCCCTAACTACCAACATCTGAATGAGTATAATAACTCTCTTTGAGGTCTGTCGTTTACTCTTGAATACGTTGAATACTCTGCCTGACCCTTAGAGAAATACAGGCATTATGATGCTTTACAAAAAGCTTTTACAAAGTTAATAAACACTGACATTGTTCAACCTAGAGCCCAAGAAATAGTCTAAAGCATAAAAAAATAAAATATCACACTATAGCTGTGAAGCCAAGTTCTCGGCTCGATCAATTTTGTGCAGCCTTGTGCGTTATGGTCAGGTTTGTTGCTTGTGTGTACTTTCCCTTCTTTGTGTGTAGGAGTATTGATGGTATCCGGTAGTCAAAATGAAGTACTTTATTTACTTTGTGGTTTAAAATAATATAATTGATAAAATATTGGTACAGAAACTAATACAGAAACTAAGTATGTGACACTTCATCGCGCTGGTCTATCGTCGTGTGTGTCGTAGCAAAGTGTGAAGCTGTCGCCCGGTGATGCTAACCACCGGCCGTGTGCACGAAGTTCGTGACGGATCCAATTTCTGCCGCGTCTGCTTGATGTCGCGACTATATCCTCAACATGCCCCCGGCCTTGGAAGCACCAGGCTTCAAAGGGTTGTCTTGGTTTTCTTCGGAATGCAGAAGTGGGCATATCTTCGGGAATGACCGCCGTATAACGCCTGTCGCTGTCTTGATGCTTGCAACGCGTGAAATGCCATCTTTGCCTGGGAATGTTTGTATTACCCGGCCTAAGCGCCATTTGAGGGGCGGCAAGTTCTCCTCTTTTACCAAAACCAGCGTGTCAGGAACGAGAATGTCTTGATGTGTTTGCCATTTTGTTCTCTTCTGGAGTTCAGAAATATATTCTTTCGACCAGCGTTGCCAAAAGTTCTGCCTCATTTGCTCCACTCGGTCATATCGGAGAAGGCGCTGCGTAGGTGTGTTCGTGAGATCCCGGCCGGCAGGTGCAGTGAGCGGTCGGCCAATCAGGAAATGAGCTGGACTGAGTGGGAGCAGGTCACTAGGGTCTGTGGACATAGGTGACATGGGTCGGGAGTTGAGGACGGCCTCGATTTGTGCCAACACCGTATTCAACTCCTCGTAAATTAGTGTGCATTACCCACAATACGACATAAGTGAAATTTGCAAGACTTGACGCTCGCTTTCCACAAACCACCAAAATGAGGCGAATATGGTGATATAAAATTGAATTTAATAAAATTACCAGCAGTGAAATCTAAAAAATTGTCATTGTGTTAAAATCTAAAAACTTTGTGATGATTTAAATTTACCACGTCTAGAAATAAACCGTTTCAATGCGAGTTAGTATGTTCCCGTTGTGAGACTTGAAACCAATTCTAAATGTGTAGCTCGTTTTGAGAAACATACAAAAGGCAAATATACCTAACACTTGATTAACTTCGCCCTGTGCGGTTCAACATCATCAATGGCCCAGCATATTCGACACCACTATGTATAAATGGATATCCTGGTTCCAAACGTTTGGGGGGTAAGTTACCCATCTGTAATATATATTATAATATTTAAAGGTTTAGCTCTCATATGTGCGCATTTTATACAAGTATGAACCACTTGTTTAGCTAAATTTTGCCCTCTAAGAGGCCACCATTGTTCTCTGATTGTGGCTAGTAATAACTGGGGCCCCGCGCGTAACAAAATCTTATGTTGATGTTGGAATAAAAGTCGTGTAAACATATGCTTTGCACATATTAACAACGGATGTCTCTTATCGTATGTGAATGATGAATAAGTTAACCTACCACCTACTCTACTTACTCTACTTACAAGGACACTTTGTTAACTTATTATTTTTTTTAAATTGTCGTAGATTTCTGAAAACGATTGCTGCTGTGCGATTCACGTTAACTTTATTGTAGAATTGTGTAATTAATCCACTGAAATAACACCTACAATACGCTGTGATTTTAATTTATTACGACAATTAGTAATGAAACGCAAAATATATACTGTTACACATAGCATACGATTGTAACAAGAAAATAACTCGAATGGAAAAGAACCCGGTTTTGTTTGAGTTACCAATGTGGTTTTGATTGATTTTAGTTCTAAAAGTTCACTATAATCAAAAGCATATTGCAGCTTTGAATATCATGTGTGCTATCTAAATTAGGAACATATAAAAATCTAGGTCCTTTCCACTTCCACTTCCACCACATATCAGATGTGCTAAGAATATCTAAATGTACTCTGCGCGATAATAAATCCTTTGTTTTGTTTACCGGCGATGTGGTACCATTGTTATCACTTGTGAAATAATGTGACGGATATTCAGAAATGCAACTCATGTGACCTAATTTTAAATATTTTTTCATAAAATCCGTATACATTTGCCTATAAGTGGCTGAACCTCGTAGTGATTTACGCTCAAGTGCTAGAAACTTGTTTTGTGCCATTGATAACGTGTCGTTCAAAACATCAGCTGATTCACTCAGCGGAATGCGTACAGAAAAACGACCTTTATCGGTGCGCAAAGTACTTTGTGTGAATAAAGTTTCACATGCACTTTCACTACTTGTGAGTTTTTTATGGGCTGAAGGTATTTCTTCTAGTTCCCCAAAACGTTTGAGTTCCGCGTCTAATGTTTGTGTGTGATTACACTGAACTCTATCTTTGTGTGATGCTTTTTTAAGAACCGATCCAGATAAGATCCACCCAAGTTGTGTGTTTTGCAAATAAGGGCCATTAGGTAGACGAATTAAACCCTCACTTAGCAGTTCCCAGAACTTATCTGCGCCTATTAACAGTTGTATTTCGTTAGACAAATAAAAGTCGGGATCAGCGAGTTGGACGTTATCTGGTACCTCAATGTTATGATTAACTCCTAGCGCAGGCAACTGTGCTGTTATGTGAGGCAAAACTAAACAATTAAGTTGTGTGTTATACGAGCTTGCTTTGGACCGCAATTGAACTCTGCACGATTGCGTAGATTGCGTGACAGAATTGCCTACACCTATAACTTGCACAGAAGACTGTATCATTGTGATATTAAGATTTTTGCATAATGTTTCAGATATGAAACAATGCTGGCTTCCGTTATCGAGAAGCGCTCGAATTGTGTGATATTCGTTGTTCTCGTCCGCAATCTCAACTAAAGCAGTCGATAACAATACTTGGTTAGAAAAATAACCCGTATCAATGTTATCGCGTTGTGTGTGTGATTTGTGAGATGCGGTTTGAGAATTATTTGTCGATTTGATGTTAGTACTAGTCTCGGGCTGAGGCGCTGACTGTGTGTGTGAAGCATGCGCCGTTGCTGACGAGGTACTACCATCAACGAACTCATTGTGAATCAATGTGTTATGTTTTTTGTTACAATGCTTGCACGGCCCGAACCAACAATCATTTATAGCGTGACCAGCGCGTAAACAATTGCGACAAAGCTTCTTTTCTTCTATGATTTTTAATTTATCTTTGCCTGATAAGCTTAGAAACTCTTCGCAAGAGAATAACGGATGGTTCGAGTTGCACATATAGCATGTAAAACGTTGTGACTTTGACGAATTTTTATTTATTTTATGTGTCGTCACATGACTGTGTGATTTTAAAGTAGACGACTTTTTATTAATGTTCGAGTTGTTGTTTTGAGTATCAATTGTGTGTTTGCCTTGAGATGGCTTAACCGTTTCTAGAAAATCTGCTCGGTCTTTAAGAAATGTAGTTAAATCAGACAACGAAAACTTTTTATCAGACGAAGCATTCGTGACGGTACTTTTGTGAAGTTCCCACTCGCGTTCGGTTGACGAATCTAACTTTGATACCACTATGTGAATGACTAATGTGTCCCATGTATCGGTAGGTTCGTTTAACGTTTTTAGCGCACGAATGTTTCTCATAATGGTGTCAATCAATTTGCGAATTTGTGTTGCCGATTCTTTATTCAGACTCTGAGCAGAAAAAATAGCCTTAACGTGATTATGAACTAATAAACGGTTATTGTTGTATCTGTTCTGTAACAAATCCCAAGCAATGATATAATTCTCTGAAGAAAATTCGAGTGCCTTAATCACTTATAGAGCGTTGCCTGTTAGAACTGACCGCAAGTAATGGAACTTTTGGACATTATCGAGATTATTATTGGTGTGAATGATAGACAAATAGGTATCGCGAAATTCAAGCCATTGATCATAGGAACCGTCGAAATTAGGTAAAGATATCGTAGGTAATTTTACCCCGATTAATTTGCCATTTTGTGTGCTTTGTGATACAGGCGATTCTTTGAGGATACACTTGCATTTACCTACAATGCTGTAATATTGATTCTCAAAGTTTTCTCTTTCCTGCAGTTCTTTATCAACCTGACTTTCGGAAACTAGCAAATCTAATTCATCTTGAACACTAGAAAATTGATCAAATAGTAACTTTGCTCTCTGAAAGCGTTCATGTAATTCCGCTTTCTGAGTTTCGCTTATGTGTGAATCGTCTACAGATTGAACATATTTCATAAACAAAGTGAATTTACCTTTAATAGAACCACGTTTTTTAACTAAATCCCGAATAATATCATCGTTACTTTCTGTATCTACAAGCGATTGCCTCTTTCTCGTCATTTTGGTGTTTGTGAAAATAAAGAATCAAGTACTCACAGTCTCAGCCTCAGGATATGCGCGTAGTGTAGGCAGTTGCACACGTTAACACTGGAATTTACACAAAAATACGATGTTAGCACAAACTGAGCACTGGATTTAGGAAGGAAATTGGAGGTGAATGACCTGACCGTATGCTGCCGATGGTGCTGCTTCCGTAGATGCTGCTCGAAGGACCATAACATGTGAAGCCAAGTTCTCGGCTCGATCAATTTTGTGCAGCCTTGTGCGTTATGGTCAGGTTTGTTGCTTGTGTGTACTTTCCCTTCTTTGTGTGTAGGAGTATTGATGGTATCCGGTAGTCAAAATGAAGTACTTTATTTACTTTGTGGTTTAAAATAATATAATTGATAAAATATTGGTACAGAAACTAATACAGAAACTAAGTATGTGACACTTCATCGCGCTGGTCTATCGTCGTGTGTGTCGTAGCAAAGTGTGAAGCTGTCGCCCGGTGATGCTAACCACCGGCCGTGTGCACGAAGTTCGTGACGGATCCAATTTCTGCCGCGTCTGCTTGATGTCGCGACTATATCCTCAACAATAGCTACATCACGTAACAATATCTAGAAAGCACAAGAAAAACTATGGTCACGTATCTCTAAAAACGTGAGCGTCGGCTGAAATACGTGTTCATATGAAACTAGACAACGAGATAACGCGTGGCTACGATTGAGCTATATTTCAGTCCCGAAACGCAGACAACCACGGGACAAGTCGATGGAAATTTTTATGAAATTGAGATCGAATAACTTCTATAGGGGGATGGTAGTATGCCTTAATTGCGCAGAGACTCGTCAAATCCTCTTACTGGTTATCTTTTGTTTTGTTTTTGGCTTTAGAGGGTATTTAAGTTAATTTTTCATGAATTTAAGTGAGCTAATGTAATTATCAAAGCAATACGTACATTAAAAAACACTTACATTCATAAAAAATGAACTTCATGTAAGTTAATTTTTTATGAATGTAAGTGATTTTTATGATTGTTATTTATATGATTTTTTTTTTCTTTAAAACGAAATAAATGCGTCGGGCTTGCCCTCTAGGCACGCCACTCAACTGGCCCACAGTTCTTTGCAAGATTTAGGCATAGATGACCGTATTTCGCGTCCCGTGATTAATATGTCTATGTCCTACTCCATTTGAAATAACATTGGAAATTTTAGCAAACCCTTTTTAACAGTTTATTCGACCGAGTTTGAATTCTATCACGTAGGCATAAAGGTTGCATTAAAAGTGAAAATGTATTTGCAATTCCAACTGTTTATCGCAGCTATCGTTAGTCATGTCACCACTGCTGGGACTCCAGCCTCTTCTCTGTGAGAGGGAGTGGGCCGTAGTCCACCACGCAGGCCCAGTGCGGGTTGGTGGACGTCAAAATGTCTTCGAATTTTTGGTCCTAGGATATGCAGGTTTCCTCACTGATTTTAGAGATTCTTAATTAAAAAAAGTAATACTAGCTGTTCCCCGCTATTTCACCCCGGTTGTTCAGCTCCTAAGGGTCGTAACGTGATGTGAAATAGCCTATACTATTCCTCATGAGTCTGGCTAAAAAGATATTTTTGGATACGACTGGTAATTTCAGAGAATAGCGCGTTCAAACAAACAAACAAACTCTTCAGCTTTATAATATTAGTAAAGATCCTGGGTTCCGAAACTGGGGGTAATTACCCTCGGGGGTAAAACAGTTATTCTGCGGGGGTAATAAGGCTGGTGATAGATAATTAATTTTATCACACTTATAATTTATCACACTATCCCACTAATATTATAAATGCGAAAGTTTGTACGTGCGTGTGTGTGTGTGTGTGTGTGTGTGGTTGTATGTGTATGTTTGTTACTTCTTCACGCTGAAACGGCTGGACGGATTTGGATGGATTTGGAAATTTGGCACACACATAGATTATAGTCTAGAATAACACATAGGCTACCTTTTATCCCGAAAAACGCGGGCGAAGCCGCGGGCGGAAGCTAGTAATCAATCATTGAAAACTTTACCTAATATTAAAAAGCTTGCAAATTCAAAACAATACCAACCTTCACACTGCATTATCATTAATTCATCAAATTTTTGTGCAATTTATTATGATTAGGTATTAAAGGTATTTTCATGTGATAACATTTTAAGGAGGGGTAAAATAAGTTTCCCTAATAGGTCATAGGGGTAACAAGATTGAAAAGGTTAGGAACCACTGGATAGATAGTACAGATTTTAATATTAGCAGAGTCCATTAGTACCGTACAGTGCAGTGATAGCCTAGTGGATTAATCATGTGCCTACCACAGCGAATGGTTCGAGTTCGATCCCGAGGCACGCACCGCTGACTTTTCGAAGTAATGTGCGTATTAGAAATTAATTATCACTTGCTTTAACGGTGAAGGAAAACATCGTGAGGAAACCGGCATGTCCTAGAATCAAAAATTCGAAGACATGTGACGTCCACCAACCCGCACTGGGCCCGCGTGGTGGACCACGGCCCACTCCCTCTCACAGAGAGGAGGCCTGTGTCCCAGCAGTGGGAACATTATAGGCCGTAATCGGCCTATAGGCCTATATCGTGTGCTATGCTATGCTTAAGCCATTAGTACCTAGGTACAATTTTATTAAAAAGATGGCACCTTTAACTTTCTATAATCTCTACCTACTTTCGATACCAGGCTACTTAATGTAACCATTTTTTACAGGAAACGGAAATGGTTGTACAAAGTAGGGACATTTCAAGCCATTTTATTGGCCTAAAGTGCGGGTATAAAATGAGACGGTTTAGAAATAAAATGTAGGTCCCTTTTCGTGATATTGGGTTCGAAGTGGTTACTTCGCTTTTGAAGGTTGAATTCTAGGTATTGTGTAATAGAAAAAGGTATTTAATGGCAATTGGTAACATTGGAAATTCTTAATAGCAGCCTGGAGTTTGGATTTGTGCCCGGCAATAGGCTTGCGCCTTTCTACATGGTACTTATAACGTAACTATCTGTTCCCCGCGGTTTCACCTCCATTGCTCGGCTCCTTAAATTATTAATTGTAATTTTAAACAATGTTCTAAATTCGTTCTTCAGTTATCAATACACCTAAATTATCATTAACCTACTTACTATAAAATAATACATGACGTTAAAATCAACACAATTTAAAAGAAACCCCACCATTCCTTTAGTACGGTACCTAATTGACAATTTATTACATTAAACGGTCGGACTTGAGTGCTAACGTCCATTTTCTTAGGAAACACGACCGTTTACTTTAGAAACATTTAACTTTGAATGGACGTTGAAATGCGGTCTATTAAGGCTATAAAAGTTCCAATTTATTATTGGAAGAACATTTTTATTAAAACGTTATTTATAATTCGAAAGGAAATCTCATATTTATAAGTACAGCATGTAAGCAAAACCCTGTTCGATCCCAAAAGCGATCATTATACTCATCATTATGAACAACTTTTACTTTGGGACCAACCCTGAAATCGCGAAAAAAAATCAGATGCTCCATACATTTTGTTGAGATAAGTGAACATAAAAATATAATGGAAGATTTTTGTTTCGCGATTTCAGGGTTGGTCCTATAGTAAAAGTTGTTCATAATGATGAGTATAATGACCCCTTTTGGGATCAAACAGGGTTTTTGTTACATGACGTATACTTATAACAATAAGATATAATAAACAAGGCCTTGGCATGTTTAAAATTCACTTTAATTTATTCATAATTAAGGTGATATCGTATCGATATCCTTACAACTGTAACGTTGCCATTGAGTTGGAGTCTTTATTAATCTCCGATAGATGTCACCAACGCCCATAATAGGAGGCGTGTCAGAGAGAAAAAAATAAAATTTCAAAAATAAATAATCTTGTAGTTTTTAGTAAGTATACATAATATTATCATTGGCCAATCATTGATGTCACTCGCCGCCGGCACCGCTCGTTTCGCTCGCTCAGCTCGTGCGTAGTGCGGAAACCCTTTTAACCTAACCACCATCCTATTATTTTATTAATTGTATAATGACGAGAATAGCATAATCGATTTTCAAAGTATCTGATAATAATCGGTTATAAGTTCTGTAGCAGATAAGTCCTGTTGGAGATGAGTCTGTCGCAGTTCAGTCGGATAGAAAACGGCGTCGCCCCTATTCACCTGTCAGTCGCACTCTGAGGGATGAGAGTATAGAGAGCGATAGTGTACAAGCAACAGTACGCAGTACGCAGGTTGTACATACTCAACAAAACACTTGTCTAACTACCCTCAAAGCAATTTATTTATTTATTTATTTATTTATTTATTTATTTATTTATTTATTTATTTATTTATTTATTTATTTATTTATTTATTTATTTATTTATTTATTTATTTATTTATTTATTTATTTATTTATTTATTTATTTATTTATTTATTTATTTATTTATTTATTTATTTATTTATTTATTTATTTATTTATTTATTTATTTATTTATTTATTTATTTATTTATTTATTTATTTATTTATTTATTTATTTATTTATTTATTTATTTATTTATTTATTTATTTATTTATTTATTTATTTATTTATTTATTTATTTATTTATTTATTTATTTATTTATTTATTTATTTATTTATTTATTTATTTATTTATTTATTTAAACTTTTATTTATTTATTTATGTACACACAAGAAACATAAAAGTATAAGAATATACAGATAATTGAGCACAAAGGTACTGCTTATTTCTAAAGAAATTAATTCCAGCAGACCTGCGACAGGAAAGTTGGATTAGAAAATATGTAGACACAGTTAGTGTAATAATATGATAAAATAAATTAGATACAATGCAACTACAAAATAAACTACATACACTATTAAAATATATACAAATATAAATACTCACATATGTACATACATACAATAATATATAAATACATATTATAAGTGTAGATAATCACAGCTGTGTAGAGAGGTAATTAAATATTCTTTGACGCGCTTTTTAAATATAGAAATGGTTCTAGAATCCCGTATGTCAGGAGGAAGTGAGTTCCACAATCGTACTGCATGAATAGAGAAGGAATAAGAGTTGAAATCAGTTTTGTGCGATGGAAATTTGAGAATAGTTCTAAGATGAGACCTGCATGGAGCATTAGAAATTATGCATTGGCAGGTAGGAAGTTTCAATATAAACTTGTAAATTAGGTCATCGCCGTCGGTAGCAAAGTTGACGCTTTAGTCTGAAAACACTTTCGTCGCTAATTTAGTCTGGATTCGGGCGAAACTAGTTAAATGCTGACTTGTTGTAAATTTAGTTTCGAAGGTACTGGTCACACGTGTGGATAATTTGGGGCAATCTATTCAGGTTGGCCCTAATGATAGTTCATGTTTTCTTGACTAAAACCTAGTTGTATATTTTACGATTACGTGTCAGCTTAGTCCGATGTCAGCAAGTGCTTGAAAAATGTTTTTCGAAATTTGTACCGTACAGACAGACAGACAGATAAGAAAGCGAGTTAATAAAAACGTGGTAAAAAGAGAAAAAATATCAAATTAAAGTCAAGGCAACATCGTACGGCTATTGGCCATTTTTTTATGTTATTGAGTGCAAAAGCCGGTGGCCCACATAATGGTAAGTGGTCACTGCCACCTATAGATTGAAATAACAAAGGCAACTAGGGTAGAGATAATGCACCAGGCATTATCTCTACCCTAGAGACAAAGTTGAAATGTCTTATGTGTCTGCAATTATTATTTTTATTTCTTGCGTTGACTGAACGTAGTTAAAATGACTTATAATTGCCTGTGGTCAAAATTCAACCAATTAAGAAAAAAAAATTTGGTCTCTGCACTCCTCCATATTACGAGTATTATATAGACTAACTATGCTAAATCCTCAGATCATAGAAACAAGGAGATATGCCATCATAGCAAATTAGTACCGGAACAACTGATGCCACTTTTAGTACATTTTTCGACACAATTACGCGCATAATTAAGCGCTCCTTGTGAATAAAAAGATGTCTCTCACATTAAACATTCCGCACACCCTCAATCTAACACTGTTAATCGTCACTCAACACTAGCACTAAACTAAAACACTGTATTTATACCATCGATCGTGTTCGGTTCGTCGCCAGCGAGTACATTTTTAATATGAGCAATTTCCTCAAAATCAGGCATCAAGCTCGATAGCGCCTTGGCACATCTCCCTTGTTTCTATGATCTGAGGCTAAATCTAACTCCCCTCTAGGTATGTGCGCAATTTGCTTAATAAGTGGTACAAAGTTTTTCTACACGTATTTAATAATTGTATGTAAAAACAAACATTTTTTTATTAAATCAACATCAAAACACGTGTGCTCCTTGACATTTACCTCGCACTGAAAAAAAAATATGTGAGCACAAAAAATATTTTGTTTGTAAATAAAACTTTTTTCATAAAACGTACAATCAGTGGAAATGTGACATCGTTTTAGTAATTATACCGGGCTTATGTCACATGAGTGGGGAACGGGACAAGCCATAAGAGGCAGCGGAAACTTTGTGTTGTAAAAATCGTCAAGTAGGCAAGAGCGAAATTCAATTCAATTAGGGTCTTGAAGGCTTTGCAAGACATTGTTATAGCCCTGGGTGTTACAGGCAGGGCTTGAAATACCGGTAGGTATTCAAGTGTCCTTAACAAAATACCGGTAAATACCTTAAAAAAGTACCGGTATAATTTTACACAGGTATTACATCAGTATTATACTGGTTTAATATAATTATGTATTGTTACCGGTAAATAAATACCCGTAACAGCGCTGCGTGAGGGGAATAAAACAGGCATCTTGATAAATGTATAGGAATGACAAGTAAAAGAAACGTTACTACATCGTTCCGTAGATCCATTCTTACTACATAGACGGTAATTATTTATTTTTTTATTCGCTACAACTTATCACTTTTTCCACACCCAAATGTTAAAGGTAGCAAGCTTTTTATAATGAGCGTGAATCACTACACACGATGTGATGAATTCGGTCTGTTTATTATCTCGTTTTTCGCCCTAAAATTGTAAATAGGATTCGGAGAAGTAAAACAAAGGAAGGTCGCTGTATTTACCGAAATAGGTTTTAACTAAAAATACGACAAGGCTTGGCACGTGTCCTGAACTCACAGGATGTTTTTTATAATAAATCTTTTATTTAACTTGCCGTGTGTGTAGAATGAGGCGAAATCTTGCAACTGAATTTTAGACCAGCCGGCCTAGCATGACCACGATAGAAACGGGTTTTGTCTACATAGAAATAGACAAAGTGACAGATTTCATTCATAAAATGTAGAAATGTTTCTACAATCTGTCACTTTGTCTATTTCTATGTAGACAAAACCCGTTTCTATCGTGGTCATGCTAGGCCGGCAGTACCCCTATCATGAGTTTTTTTGACGTATAGTTTCGTTAACGTAAGCATATTTTGAATTTAAAATACAGCAGTCCTGGAACATTTTGATAAAATTTTATACAATTTGGACATTTTAAAAAATACAGAGAAATTAATTAAGTATTTAATTTTTATAAATATTGTGTAACAAACTTGTATTTTCAATTCAAAATATGCTTACGTTAACGATACTACACGTCAAAAAAACTCATGATCGGGGTACAGTTCCCCCCAACCAATTGAGCGGTTTGAAACGCATATGTAACTTTGATGAAAATGCAATATGGTACCATGGAGGTGGTCTCATGATGGAGCCTCAATTTAACATAACTTCATCGTGTTTGGGCTCGTTGGATTTGTCTTGACAAGTACTATAGACCTAGGTGACCTTGACAAGTACTATAGACCTATGTTCAGGGTCTCATGATGGAGTTGGGAAGTAGTTATTATAAAAGCTGGTTTTGAAAAATGTTTTTCAAGAAAAAACTTATTTAAATATTTTGTAGTTGACTTTATAAAACACGAGTTTCTTAATACTACTGCTACTACTTATTACTATTACTGGAACTATGTTCCTTTTGTAAATGTATATTACGTAATACCTACCTCTATCAGCTTTGCATTGATTGATGATTCTTCTTTTATGGAAGAGGGTACCTATGCCATACACTTTGATTATTTTAAATAATCAAAGGCCACACATTTGATTCCTTACCAATTTGGTAAAGATTTGGGTGAAAACCTTTGGGGAGGGAACTCTGCAGCGGATGATAGCAAGACACGGGCGGTTGATGCAATCCCGTGTCAAAAATTTAAAAATAAAATACTTTTTTCGAAATATTTTATTATTTTTTTATTCAAACCAAATGTATAGCACCGACTTCCAAAACTGTTCAAGAAAGCGGATGATATAAAAAAAAACCCTGTTTTTACCTTTTTGTAACTTTTTTATACGTTCGATTTTTCATTAATTTATTTTAAAGCAGGCACCAAAGATTCATTTCTATAATCAAACAAAGTACTTTTGGGAAATATACAAGAAAAAATGAATGAACAAATGAACAAGAAAGCCTTCCTTTTCAGATCCATGAAAAAATTCCGCCAACTGTTATGAAAGCTGAATTTTAAACAAAACATCGAGATACTGTGTCTGTGATAAAAAAGAGAGATTTCTTAAAAACAATACCTTTTTTGTTGACAATTTAAAAGCATATTTTTCGCGTGTTATCTGTTGCGATATTTAAAAAAATAACGTTCGATGTTGGGTTCTCGATTTAAAAAGTAAGTGTTGCGTCAAATAATTCCTAATTCAAATCAGTGTTCTTTCGAAGTGAAATAAAAACTCTTTTGTTTTTTTTTTCGTTTAATGTTAGTTGTTGTTATAAAAAAGTGTTACCAGTGCTTATAATTTAATTTGTGTGTGGTTTTGTGACAACAGTGTCGTCACAAGAATCGACAATGACGAAGAACTTCTTAACGGTCACCAACATTGTGAACGAAGGTATCAAAGGGAGCAAGATATCTAAGCTTGGCTTGTCCAAGTACCTCTCCCAGTCTCTGTAAGTACCTAGCATAAGTTTATTTTAAGTCCGCAATCAAAAAACTAGTTTTACCGCCTTGGATTACGGCAAAACTGCGGTATTGAAAACCGAAGACCCAGCGAAACTATTGCTGTTTAAAATTCGAACAAATTAAAAAATATATACCTACTCTTGGCTCGCTCGTCGATCAGAAACGATGAGCGGCGAATAAAACCGAAGTCATCTTTATCATGGTTTTGTGGCTCGTCCGTCGATCAGTGATTTTATACTAACTTTGGACTGGAAGGTGCTGATAATGTTTTTTTTATATAATATTTATGAGATTTATAAACGACTGACGCGAGCGGGCCTCGAACCCGCGTCTTCTGCTGTACCATATCATGACGTCATGTGCAAATGTTTTTTTTTTCACAAATAATTAAAATATACTAATACTTTTGCAAGTAAACCTCAAGCACAAGGGGTTAACTCATAAAATATTTGCTACAACACATAACCAGTAAAAATTTCAACTATTTTTCATTTAGGTACCTATTATCTATGGTTTTAGGATAGATGGACACGAAATTTTAAACAGGACAGCATTCAATTGACAGTCATGAAAATAGTTTTGTCCCCCTAAATAAAATAACAAAAAAAAACATAAATATTGATCTAAAAAAAATTCTATGTAAATTATCAATTTACTTTTCTACATTCTAGACTGCTAACTGAATCAAACTAGCCAGACTTGAAACCTTTACGTCAAAAGCATTTTTCGTTATAGCTCGTTCGACGGAAAATATCGACATTTTTGCAGGAAATGGCGGCCTCAATACTTTGTACGATAAATCAAAAGCCGATGTTAGTTACAGTAAATGTACGGATTCTGGGAATAGTTGACTTACCTTTTCTGTACGACGACTAACTGTACCCCGCGGTTCCACCTCTGTTGCTCGGCTTCTAAGAGTCATAGTGTGATGTTCAATAGCCTATTATATTTATCATAAATTGGTCTATCATATACGAAAACAATTTTTCGAATCAGACTGATAGTTCCAGAGATTAGCGCGTTCATACAAATAAAACAAACATACTCTTCAGCTTGATTATATACTAAACTTTTGCCCGCGACTCCGTCCGCTTGGACTACAATGGGTGACCAGTTTAAATGGCCTCCGTAGTGTAGGTTGGCTAGTACTACCAAGAGGTCAAGCTGTATCTCTAGATTTTTCCAGCGGAATCAGATGAAACGTGGCTTAGATTTTAAGTTGGACCCTAAGCTATCGAATTGTGAAAACCACATCAAAATCCGTTCAGTACTTTTTACGTGATGCGCGCACAAACAGATAAACAGACAAAAATTAAAAAAAAAACTTTTTAGGTATGGCTACGTCCCAGTACCCTATCCCAACTGTTTTTTCTGGAATATCTTCAATGTACAGACACGGCTTTTTTACAATTTTATAATAGTATAGAAGATAGATGGTGACAAACAGACGTTCATTAATTTGGGTCGAATTTAAATCTATAGGCTCAGCGCGGGCTGGCTCGAGCAAGGGTCGGTTTGGGCTCTGGGTCTAAATGACGGCGGTCTGTGTTTGTACCTACGCAGAGTGCTAGTCTCCCTGCTGCTCTCTTGCAGTAAGGTGATAGCATCATCCGGAGTATCTAAAGCATGCCTCGGACGGCGAATTTTGCTAATCTGAGAGGGGGTGTATCGGGCGGCCAACACTAGCACTAAACTAAAACACTGTATTTATACCATCGATCGTGTTCGGCTCGTCGCCAGCGCGTACGTTTTAAATATGAGCAATTTGCTCAAGATCAGGCATCAAGCTCGATAGCGCCTTGGCACATCTCCTTGTTTCTATGATCTGAGGTTATTCCCATAGTTTTTTCCCTTCATGCTCTCACAAAAACAGTCTTTAATAGAAACCATTTATCCCAGACAGATGCACCTATAGTAATTTGCCAAAAACGTATTCCAAAGCCAATTTCACAAATCATTACATTTCTGTCTTTTTTTCTACAATTTCAAAGAGTTTGTCCTTTTCGTGTGTCTGGTAAATTGATAGTCATTTACCCAAATGGGATGCAATTTGCGTTCCAACTAGTTTTAGGGACAAGTCGTGTAGGTATTTGAAATTTTGAAGACTGGGCAATTTTCAGTTTTATGATTGTGGCTTGATTTGCTCGAATAAATATACCCATAGCGCTATCTTGTACAATTCACTTGGATCCTCACTCGAATGAGCGCAGATTATTCGAAAGCGAACTTATGTGTTTTTAAAATATTAGTGCTCTAATATTTTAAAAACAAATAAATTCGCTTTCACACCACGACACCGTTTGAATTTCGCAGTGATGTCATGGTGTTTCAAATCGTCATTCGGGCCGCCATATTTGGAATCAGTAACGGCACGAGTTTTGAGCACAAACGTCATCTGCGCAACAGTTGATTTTTCGGTCTCTTTGACGGAATGAAGAAGGTGGGGAGTGCCGAGGCTGCACGCGATTGGTTCGTCAGTCGATACTCGTCCTCTATTGGACTATTCTCTATTACGTATTGTCAACTGTCTATTGTCTATTGGGCCAAAAATATAAATGCGCGATCTGTGCTCATGACTCACGCCTATACTTAAACGATTCCATAATATTCTCATCTGTGACAATTTCGTCACAAAACGAAAATTTCTCTGTTATCTTCACAAAACTGAGACGGAAGTGTTACTCTGTAGGCGTTAGCCGACTTCCAAGACAGCAGCTACGTAGAGGCAGGTACTAACTACGCTTGGTCGTATTAATTCCTTCGGCTAATTGTTTTAACTCTTCATCATAGCTGGTTAAACGGTTAAAGTATAAGCGATAGCGATTTCACGCAGATAACGGATATTTTAAGAGGACAATAAAAATGAGCGATTGTATTTATTTTGCAAAATTATAATTGTTAAAAATTCCGTATCTGTTACATTGAAGATATTTCAGAAAAAAACAGTCGGGATAGGGTACTGCAACGTAACCATCCCCAAAAAGATTTTTTTTTTTAATTTTTGTCTGTTTGTTGGCGCATCACGCAAAAAGTACTGAACTGATTTTGATATGGTTTTCACAGTTTTATAGCTTATTTGACTTACAATCTAAGCAACGTTTCATCTCATTCCGGTGGGATAAACTAGAGATACAGCTTGAACTCTTGGTAACACTAGCCGTCCTACACTACGGAGGTCATTTAAACTGGTCAACTCATTGTTAAGTCCGCGTGGACGAAGTCGCGGGCAGCTAGTAGATTATAGATAATATATTATTCAAACGTTAATATTAGGTACATGAAATTTTAATAAGAACCGTGTTTTCTGTCTGACTGCCTTTGAAAAGAAACATCGACACAAACTCAAAGGTCAATGCCTCTTTTATATACCAGACAATTCATTATTAGATGCGAGTTTTAGATCGATAATAATATCGAGCGCTGTGAAGTTTTAGAATGTACCCCCTAGTGTTTACAGACTGTAATAATGGTACGACGTTGAGACGAGTCATAATACATATTTGACAAACCACTGACATATTGTTATGATGATGTATGCAGCGGTCGCCAACCTTTTAGGCCGCGGCCGCACTGGTATGATTGCGACGCGACGGCGATTTCGTGAACAAATAAATGTCGCTTGTCGTTTCTGCAGTGCGGCTACCAAAAATGAATAATGTTTATATGAGGTTGTTTTCACGAAATCGCCGCCGTCGTCGCGACGAGTCGCTGTCGCCGTACCGGTGCGGCCGCGGCCTTAGCAGGCGAGGGTCGTATAGTAGCAAAATGAAATGAAGAGCGCCGCACATTGGACTTCTATAAATACTATTATAAAATTGTAAACAAGCTGTCTGTACATTAAATATATTCCAGAAAAAACAGTCGGGATAGGGTACTGGGACGTATACCTATCCAAAAAGATTTATTTTTTGTCTGTTTATCTGTTTGTCTGTTTGTGCGCACATCACGCAAAAAGTACTGAACGGATTTTGATGTGGTTTTCACAGTTCGATAGCTTGGGGTCCAACTTAAAATCTAAGCTACGTTTCATCTAATTCTGATGGGAGGAACCAGAGATAAAGCTTGACCTCTTGGTAGTACTAGCCACTCTACACTGCGGAGGTCATTTAAACCGGTCATTCCACTATAGAGTCTAGTGAGAGTAGTCTAAATCTAGTGTTAAATAAGACTCAAGTGCGTTATGAACAATAACGCACTTGAGTCATAACAAGTTCAATTCAATCAATTTATCTTTTTTTCCAGAATTAATTTAAATAAATTAACTTTGGTAGGTAGTCCCTGGTAAACAATACCTTAGGTCGAGCTGGCAACGTTTAAATTATCGTGTGATATGAGTGGATATGAAAATAATTAGGTTTATTATAGTGTTGCCCAAATGCAAGACCAAGAGGAGACTAACCCAGTCTTTGATCTCGATCTTGTGTCAGTACACCTGTTCGTGGTGTTGGTCTTAGTATTGCACACTCAGTTTTGGTCTTGGTCTCGGTCTTACTACAATTAGGTGATCTTAGTCTTGTGAAAATCATAGATGCAAGACCGGTTTTGGGCAACACTAGTTTATTATCATAAAGATTTTTCGACTTATGAATTTTCATAAAAACATTAAACATCTCGAAAAATTACCTTTTTTCGACCACTAAAATACCTACTACTTTTTTGCCTCCACTTAGGTATCGGAATCGATGCTTAAAATCTTTTGGGTGCCTCGGGCTCACGGTGTATAAAGCTGAAGAGTTTGTTTGTTTGAACGCGCCAATCTCTGGAACTGCCAGTCGGATTCCAAAAATACTTTTTGTATAATTATGATAGCCTCATTCATGAGGAATAGTATCGGCTATTTAATATCACGCTACGACCCTTAGGAGCCGAGCTACAGGGATGAAACCGCGGGGAACAGATTTATGAAAATAATAGGATTTATTACAATATAAATTTTTCGACTTAAAAAAATCCGTAACTAATGAATATCTCCAAAAATATGCTTTATTCGACTATACACCTACTAGGTACTTTTTTGTCTCCAATTAAGCATCGGAATCGATGGGTTTACATTATTTCGGGTATCTCGGGCTCACGGTGTGATATGCTAATATTCTATCACTTGTACCACACAAAACTTAAAGGTTCTTCATGAAACCCTCATATTAATGAACTTTAGGGCTGGGCAGCGGTGGCGCTACCTGGCGGCTTATTACAATCTGAACTTTGAGTTATTATTACATAATAAGGTGCTTTTAATAATAATATCAAGTGGAATTTGAGACCAAGGTTCACGGTTTCATCTCCGGCTTGGGCAAAATACTAGTGGGTTTTCCGTTTTATTTAGGAAAAATTCAGAATCCCGGAACCCGGAATTTAACTAAATAAACTAGCGAAATGTGGGTGTGTTACACACCTCTGCCTAACCCTTAGGGGAATACAGGCGTTTTGGGCGGTTTTTGGGAGGACTGAGGGTTTATCAAATAGGTATGATTTTTGGAAGGGCTAAGAGATAAAAACACTATGTGCTGCTCTTGGGATTCGCCGCAGTCCGGTAGAAATCAAAGCACCAAATTACTAATCTATTCTGAAATCTGTCAGAACTTAAGATTTTGGATGCACCACTAAGCGCGATGTTATGTTTTATGTTAAGTTGTGGACTAATTATAATATGTATTATAACAAGCGTATTCCGCACGCAAAATACGCGCTTTGACGTGGAGTTGCGGACACCAGCCCGTTATACAATACAACAAGCGTATTGTGCGCGCACCAAATATGCTGCGTTTCAGGTACTCTACAAAGTTGCATAATATGCTATAGATATATGTACTTCTAGTGGTTTAACCATGTGCCATCCACGGCGAATGGTTCGAGTTCGATCCCGAGGCACGCACCGCTGACTTTTCGAAGTCATGTGCGTATTAGAAATTAATTATCACTTGCTTTAACGGTGAAGGAAAACATCGTGAGGAAACCGGCATGTCCTAGAAACAAAAATTCGAAGACATGTGACGTCCACCAACCCGCACTGGGCCCGCGTGGTGGACTACGGCCCACTCCCTCTCACAGAAAGGAGGCCTGTGTCCCAGCAGTGGGAACATTATAGGCCGATTATGCTTATGCTATACGTAATTATTGTTATCAAGCGCTGACGTTCGTTGAGCGCGCGTCAAACAAAACCAAAACGCAGTGCAGAATAATGCGTCTTATAACTAGTTCCCTATAGGTGTAGGCAAATGCACGTTGTTATTTAGGCAGCACGCGCAACATGACCAATTCTATCTCTATTCTACCACGAATAGACAAAGTTCTTTCTATCCAACTCCTTATCTCTTCTGCCCGAGCACGCGGCCACCCGTGCTTGGCGTTGTAGACTTTTGTCGACCAAAGATAGAAACATTTCTTATCAATTTTTTTAAATCTTTCAACAATCTGTTATTTTATATATTCTTCCGTCGACAATACCCGTTTTTAGAGTACCCGTGCTACGGTGCAGGAGTCGTAAACATTGAAATCAAAGAATCGTTTTTTTTTTTTTTTTTTCACTTCTGTCTTATTAAAACTCGGCACAACGCTCCTTATGCTGTTATATACAGGGTGGCAGGTTAAACAGTGGAAATATTTTAAGGGGTCATTGTACTCATCATTATGAACAACTTTTACTAAGGGACCAAACTTGAAATCGCGAAAAAAAAATCAGCTGTTCCATACATTTATGTTCACATAACTCAACAAAATGTATGGAACAGCTGATTTTTTTTCGCGATTTCAGGTTTGGGCCCATAGTAAAAGTTGTTCATAACGATGAGTACAATGACCCCTTAAAATATTTCCACTGTTTAACCTGCCACCCTGTATACTTTACTTTGGAAGAGACTGGACCCCACGACACAGGGAATCCTAGTGTGGGGTCCAGGGAACTTGTAAAACTCTAGCGCTTAACGTACTTTATGTACCTACTGTTAGATTTTATTTATTTTATAACTGTACCGTGATTTTTTGTCTTTTTATCTTTTTTAAAGATAATTAAATTAAAGTCAATTAAATTTTAACATAGGTACATGGTGCGTTTCTACTCATTGAAATTCCTATTCTTGTCATTTTCTAAATCAAATCCAGTTAGCGCTAGTCTTATTCAAATAAATTCGCTTTGAAGTAGGTACTAGGTACTTCATTAGAAATAATTAAGAAGTAAATCACTGTTTCTTAGAAATGTTGGTAATTAATTAGGATTTCTTTTTTTATTTGATCATTACGGATTTATACATGCAGTGATAGCCTAGTGGTTTAACCATGTGCCTTCCACGGCGAATGGTTCGAGTTCGATCCCGAGGCACGCACCGCTGACTTTTCGAAGTCATATGCGTATTAGAAATTAAGGGTCAGCACCATGCAAAAGTCTTACGGGGGAACCATAATTTTATATAGAAAACGTAAAGAAGTAGCCACGAAAAAAAAAGTCTGACTAGTTAAAGAGTTTCACTAGTGGCTAATGAAATCGTATTGAGAATAAATCTTGTAGATTAATGTAAAAAAAATATTGAAAATCACTAAAAACGTGCAAAAAGCAATGCCGTGCAACCATAACTTTAGCGTAAATAAGAACAAACACTTAATAAAATTAACTTAATTATAAGCTACAAAGAACAGAGTAGTAGCTGATAGTTTTTTTTTTCCATATCAATACTTCTGTTTTGTGTAAATAATTCACAAACTTTCTGAATTTTTCGCACGAATTTCCCATACAAATTACTATGGTGACACACGTTTTCTGACAACAGCAATTCGCAGACATCTACAGCTCAGTCGCCTGCGGGCTCTCAACGAGAGACCACGTCGCTTGAAAGAAAGTCACGTGATAAGCACGTGGTAAGCGTTGCGTATAATACCTACACATCATCCGTGCACAGAGGTCGACATTACAAATTCTAGGAAAAAAAAAATTAGGTTTTTACACCTTGTTATTTGCTTAGCAACGGTCAAGCTTGAGTCTAGGAGGAGGTCTATAGGTACCATAAAACTTTTACTAGAATTGATAATCTCAATAATTATGTATGAATGATGTGTGTATGTATGTATGTACGCTACAACGTAATACATAATATTATTTAGTTTATGTGATAGGTACCTACTTATTTTAAGCGTATTGAGTAGATACATACAGTTCGTAAAATGTAAATGTTGAGTCGTGTGAGTGTGTGACACAAATGTCAAATACGAATAAATAAATAATGTCAAAATGATTTAAAAATGCACGTATTTGACATCTGTCATAGGAATTAAGCTATTTTACGAACTATAGGTATAACTAGCGGCGTCAGTTATGATCACAAACGTCACCTGCGCATTAGTTTTCGGTCTCTTTGGCGGAATGAAGAAGATGGGGGGTGACTGGTTCGTCAGTCGATGCTTGTCGTCTATTGGACTATTTTCTATTACCTACGTATTGTCAACTGTCTATTGCCTATTGGGCCAAAAATGTACATGCGCGATCTGTGATCATCTTTAATGCCGGTACCTATACCTACTACCTAATTATTTGTTATCTTTTACAAGTACCTATGTGGATACCTAATAAAATAGTACCTACCTATTTCTGTAATAATGTAGGTACTAACAATGATTATGTAAAAACTAAACTAAATAATATGTACAGTTTAGATTAGTTTACATTTGATTTTTTTTTACAGAAATATACTTACTCGTTATTATGAGTGCTGTCAAACCAAAATATAAAGGCCATATCGCCAGCAGGAAATGCGTGCATTATTCCAAAAAACGAAAAAGGTGAGTAGGTACCTAGTGTAGCCACCACAGGTACCTACCTGTAGGTACCTACGTACCTACATTATGGCAAAATTTGGCCTTCCCGCTTTTACGGTATTCGTGCAGTGTTCGGACGGAGGTGTTGGGAGGCACTCCATACATGAAACTGAGGGATGAAAAATTTTTTTCATGCACTCCCTAAGTGTAGGAATAGGTCTTTAAAAATAACGTGAAGTGAGTGTCTTTTTAATTTAGGCGAATAGGTATTTGGTGATAATAATATAGGTAATGCGTAGGGATTGCAATCCGGCACCAATTTCAATCTAGCCGCATCCGGCCGGATTCGCACCAATTCGACCGGATCCGGCGGGATTGCTGGCATAAAAACGATTTTTTATTTTCGTTCTAAAATCATTTATGTAAAACAACATGATCAAGTGAGTGTATTATAAACGTATGAAGTTTATAAGAAAACAACAGTTTATTTCTTATAAAATCAACTTTATTTACGCTACCTAAAGCAACAATTACGAATCAATAAAAATGTAGTAGATAAAGTGTAACTAGTTAATTTTTTAACTTTTGACAGGGTTACTGGTAGGATTATGCTGGCAATCCATTACGGGGATGAAGGAGGTATCATTTGCAACCAAATGACCTCTATTCAAATGTCAACCACTTTTGTCATTTTATGTTTTTAGGGTGCCGTAGTAAAACTAAGAACCCTTATAGTTTCGTCACGTCCGTCTGTTTGTCTCTCTGTCCGTCTGTCACACCATGGTCATATTCACAGTTCATAACCAATTTGTATGAAACTTCGCAGATAGATGTCTGTAAGCCGCCATAAAGGCCTGTAGTGGAAAAATAAAATAATTATTGGGTTATTTTTTTTTTTTAATTTGAATAGGTCTTTGAAAATAACATAAGGGTTTCAAATTTGATTTTTTATTTAAGTGCATATTCAGTGAACTAGGAGCTCTGAAAGTCGTTAACCATGTCCCCCCCCCTGTAATTTTCCAACGACGTTATCGAAAATCTGAAAAAAATCAAGCTATACCTACAGCATCTAATAAATACTTTCGATGAAAATTGGTTTGACTAAGATACGTCAATAACTTTTTAAAATATTTACTATTTTCTGTTTAGAGTTTAACAACCGAAAAATAACTTTGTATTTCATAGCAATATAATGAAATACAAACATATATTTGCGGTCGGCAGACTGAAATACTTCTTGCTACGGAACCCTAGACTGTGCGTTGTCCGACACGCCCTTGCTCGGTTTTTGAAGATGCTATACAACTTTTCAAATGGATAAAATAATAATGTATTTAAGTATATTATCTGCTTGCTAACACTTCAATACATAGTATTCAATCATAAAATGACAATTATCTTTAATCGTTTTTAAATCAAATATCAAATTACTCGATAAAAATAGTTGATATTTGCATGGGGTCATAAGAGGTCATTTGGTTGCAAATGATCTCTGTTGTAATACAATGCGTGCACGAGTGAGCAAGACACGACGTTTTAATTTTTTTTTTCTTATTCCAATATTGGATTACTCAATATCGGAATTGAAATAACGAAAAAATCGATCCGAGATTCCGAGATTCCGTACCCTGCTCGGGACCCCTAATAAGACTGAACCATACGCACCCATACGCACAGAACAATAATACTCTAGCGAGCCCATACGCGCCCATAGTAGAACTAGAACCCGAAAAGAACTAGAAATTGATCCCGATTCCGACTGTCTGCAATGTCGTCTTGTTATTTTTTTTGTGGTTTTGCTTATATTACGGACACTGATTAGCCGGGCTCTATTAATAAGGACCGATCAGTATTAATAATGACCAAGAGTCGGTCGGTCAAATTGATAAGTTTATTACTATGACCGGTCATTATTTTTGAAAAATTAATATGGCGCCTAGTTGTCACTTTGCTAGGTATATTGAATCTTGATTACTGTCATGTATTGTGAGTTGTGACACTTACAAGAATAAGGCAAATCGATTGACGTAAGAATAATTATTAAAATCGGCCCACACGTTTGGTCTCTAGAGCCGGAGCGCCACAAAGGAACAAACATACATACATACATACATATACTTATAGGCTGATAAACACATACCCTCCTTTGTGTCGCGCAGTCAGGTAAAAACATTGACAAACACTCATCGTCTTTGTTTTTGAAAATCGCAATAGCTATAATATAAATGGACACATAAAAAAAACTCTGTGCATTGAACCACCCCCTCTCCAATCCTTCTTTAAATGCAATTAAGAAAAAAAAAACAAAATAACACTAACTACCTACTACGCTACTAAATATTTTATTATGTCCACGTTGATCGTCGCACAAGACCACTGTTGTCGTCGATCGCTGCGTGGGTAGCGCTTCAATACCTAATTTTGACAGACTTTGACAGATTATGACTCGAGCCTGCGCCATATAGGACCCTTAATGATCACTTGTTTTAACGGTGAAGGAAAACATCGTGAGGAAACCGGCATGTCCTAGAACCAAAAATTCGAAGACAAGTGATGTCCACCAACCCGCACTGGGCCCGCGTGGTGGACTACGGCCCACTCCCTCTCCCAGAGGAGGCCTGTGTCCCAGCAGTGGGAACATTATAGGCCGATTATGCTTATGCTATTATGGATTTAAATAAACTAGGTGATGGTAATAAAATAAAACATTCGTAGATTTTAATAATTATGTATAAATATTGTGTTATTAATATTATATCTGTCGAATGTCTTTATTGTCGAAATACCAATTTGAACTTCAAAAAATCCCACTGGACACCCTGTATTAGTATTTTTTTTTTCGTTTATTTTTACACTGACAGACTTCGCCTGTGCCCTTTTAATGTTAGTTATTTTGCATAAGTTACAATGTCTGCTGGTTGATATGACATTTTTCAAGTTTTAAAAATATGTATGTCAATTTTCACTTTTAGTAGTCTCAAGACATCCATGAAAAGAAATAGACTAGCCTATCTCTAGCTAATTTCCCAAGAGTTTAAACTATAAAAAGTTAAGACCTAAATTCAAGGCCTTTTAAGACCTAGCGCTACTCCACCTGGGACTAGATTATTATTATTCCTAACCTCCATCGCAGAGCCTGCGATAATTTTCAAAGATTTTTTGTAAAAGTTACTTAACTTTCCACAGACTTTTAAAAAGGATAGAGGCCTTGTCTTTAACGCATTAAAAAGCCTGTTTACCCGAAAACCTCAAAAGGAGGGTAATATTTTCGGAGAGTATTTATGACTGTATAATTTATTAAATTTATAAATTCTGTGGCACGTGAAGAGTTTGTTTGTTTATTTGAACGCGCTAATCTCTGAAACTACTCTATTTATAATTCTTTTTGTATATCGACGGCGAAGTTCCAATACCTTCTATCTGACATTTTTTGAGAAATACACTTTTTATGTTATGGTTTTTAATTGAAAAGACAAATCCGCAAGAAATTACACTTAGGAGATAGGAGGTATTGGCACTTCGCCGTCGATATGCTACCCAAATTCATGAGGAATAGTGTCAATAGGCTATTTAACATTACGCTAAGACTTTTAGAAGCCGAGCAAGGGGGGTGAAACTAGTTGAAATATACGTAGCCGGGTTTTTTTATTTTTCAAAACAAAAAATATTTTGTCAAAAGTCAAAGTCAAATCATTTATTTCAATTAGAGGTAATTTTGAACATCAAAAATTAACACAGAAACAAAGCTATGGCTATTCCAAAATGTAGTTTGAGAAAAATAAACTACATAGGTCATAAATGTATCTAAATATTATAGTGTGGGTTGGGTTTGCAGAAATGACCGGGCTAGTTTTTAGTGTATAACTTGTTTAATACTTGTAACACACACGGCATACAGAATAGAATCACAATTCAGTAGATACAGACAGACTTATCGTGAGCGACACGCGGCGGCGCGGGAGCGCGCGAGTTAGCAGAGCGCGTGCGCTGTATCTGAGTGTTCGCGACCAACTGCCCGGCGCGGAGGGGCGCTGGCTCTCTAGAGCTACCGCGCGGCATGCGACGATGTCTAGAGGTGCGCGGAGCAACAATAACATTTAAAAACTGGCAGCGCTATAATATATTATTATTATACCATTCCCCCTCTAAAAAGCTTATTTTATTCACTGAAAACAGTGAATAAAAAGCACTTTTACTCACTGTTTTGATGTTTGAAAATGGAACACACCAATGTATTCGACCACAGATTTAAAGAACCTATGCTAGATGCGGCACGTTATTAGATTGTATGAAAACCGAACGTGTCATCTTTTTTATACCTACGATAACTTCACCCCAGCCATTTAGTGATGTGCTCAGAGTAAACAGAATTGTTTCAATCACTAAGCGTCACTGAGCTAACAGACTTTTTTTAGTACGAACAGTCGAACATGCAGGGCACGCTTGGTCGTGGCTTGCCGTATCTAGTGTAAGTGTAATCTGTGTATTCGACCTATATTGATGTGTTCTAAATTCAATTTGATTGGTCGACATTTTCGACAAGGAGTTTAGCATTAGAATAAAAACTGTTTTGTGTTCTTTGCTGTCCTTAGTAAATTGGCGCTATTTTGAATACTGTAAGCTGTACGAACACAAAGTTTAGTGTTACTTTAATCTTTAATTTTGTGTTTGTTTAGTGTTGTTCTAATCGATTAAAAATGCATTCTAGTGATGAAGATGTGTTAACACCTGAGTTTGTGAAAGAGAGGGCGGCCGATATAGTGGAAAGGTGGAAAGCTTGCTAACCAAAAAATCACGGCTGGTTTACATCAAAGCCAATTTAACTTTACTTTTTCTTCATTATATGTATATTTTCACTTAAATCTTTCTTTTTCTCGTAGTCATGGTATAAAGTATAGTATGCAACTCTTGAATAAAACGGATTTATATCGAGGGCCATGAATCGCTCGCGTCGCTCAGGATTCTAACACTTGAATCACTCGCTACGCTCGTGATTCAATCATCATGAATCACTCCCTACGGTCGTGATTCAATCGTTAGAATCCTTCACTAGCTCGTGATTCATCTATGGCCCTCGCTTTAAATCCGTCCTTTATTCACTAATTGCATAATATACTATTGCCATTCCGCTCTATTCTTTTAAACGATCTGTGGAACATTTAGAATGTTGTCTTCGTACTTATAATAGATACTCTAAGAAATGAGCCGTGAGGTCTTTGTATGCTAATTTAGCCAATTTCAAAGAACAAAAGAAACGTTTTTTGCGTTGTTTAGTTTGCGCTTTTTCCTTTGTATTGTAGTAGGTAATCAGTTTATCTATTATAAGGAGGGAGTGCAAATTTTGTGAGTTTGTGTATATTACGTGGAGGGTAAACTCCGGAACTACTGGTCCGATTCTGAAAATTACTTCACTAATAGAAAATTACACTATCCCTAAGTGCTATATGCTACTTTTTATTCCAAAAGCTTCCACACTATTCCACTGTTCTTGTGGGTCACGCAGACTAAGGCGCGGGCGAAGTGCTGAAGTAGTAACGACCCGGACTTGCGGGTCCGCTGGTCGTGGGTTCAAAACCAAGGCAAGCACGCACTTTGTGCAATCTAAGGTAAAGCATAACATCATGAGGAACCCGACATGTGAGTTGTTGCGCACCATTAAGTGATGACGCGGTCTACGATGGAGTACTCTTGCCTAGAAGAAACCGATTCACTCGTGTCTTGAAGACACCCAGATTCTAACTATCGGGGAACACCCACTCAGGCAGCGCATTTCACTGTAATAGTAGAATCAAAGCGCTTCGTTCGGATTTTTAGTATAAATCAACCATGAAACGATGCGGCTTTTTCGTGAAATCAAAAGTTATTACATACAATCTCCCGAAACTCATCATAGTTATTCCTACGTTTTTATATCAAAGTTAACTTGTTGACTTTGGCACTCTGCCAGTTGGCGGAAAATTACTTGCCGATATTTCACGATATTTGACTAGTGTGGTGTTACTAATAGGATCTGCTTATTTTGTTGACGCTTCTCTTTTTAGGAACCTTGTGTCATTAACATCACGGGTCTAAATATTCCCCGAAGGGGAAGGCTGAGCTGTATGGTATACTGACAGGGTGATTTTCTTATGTGTACCTAATGCGAAGAAGTCAAGGATCCGATTTTGATAAAGTCAAAGTCAAAGTCATTTATCAATGTCAAACAATATTACAATAGTTGTCAGTCGGTTTGTCCGTTAGTTGAAGCTAGTTGTCCGTTCCAAAACGTAGATTCCTATGGAGAAGAAACTCCATGGTTACTCTTTTTCAATAAATTCTGTTACAATTTCTTTGATTACAGTGATGCCCTAATATGTGAGAACTATGTTTAGTAAGGTACAAAATAATAATAATATCAACTAGACAAGTGAAAAAACATTGTTTAGGCAGTCAAGAGATGACCAGCACCAACTGACAGCGCCCGTTCACGGACATGACGTGCGCATCAAAAATAAAAAATAGTTAAAAACTAAAACAGCATCAATAGATGTTTGTTGTGAAATTTGTTTAGCTAAGGTCCGGATTAATGTATCAATACTTGATAATAAAAATAATTTTATTAAAAATCAAGACTTTCCAAAGTTTGATCCATATTAGCGGCGGTTTTCTTTTTCCAAAATCAAAGGGCTCGATTCCTGGTTAGGAAATTTGATTTTTAAAAAGCTAAATTAATGAAACAAAATGGCAGGAGCTTGCCAGCTACTGGCATATTTTTAGCTGTCAAGTGCATACACTCTTTCGTAAGCGGTTTGGAAACCCCCGCCGCTCGCACATGGCATGCCAAAAAAATCTAATGTTATACAATCTACTTGCGTGCCAGCTACAGATATGATATTTAGCGTATACACGTGCAAATAGCTGGCATGTGCAAGAAACTGGCCTTTGTGCCAGTTATAAGTTTATGTTTTGTTTTTTTTTGAGCAAATACCTACCATTATGGATAACCTCTTTCAAAAACATATATGTAAGGTAATAAATATCAATTTTAACAACATTTGTATTAAAGAGCCATAATGAGCCCAAAACATTATTTTCACTCGATACAAAAAATCACATTCACCTCAAAAAAATGAAATTTCCCGTTATGTTGTTCATTCTTTGATTAGAAAAACCTTAGTTGTCAATTCTTAAAGATAAAAAAATTTGTCGCAATTAAAGATTTTGTTCAATTTTACATTGTTTTTGGACTCGTTTTGACAGTTTTCGGTTCACTCTATTGTGGCCCGTACATGTTTAACTTTTACGGGAGAAAATTGCATGAATCGATAAAATTGGGCGTTGTCAGCCTCAATCTGGTAAAATGTGGGTGTAACTACTGATACACCTCTGCTTAGCCCATCCCACTAATATTATAAATGCAAAAGTTTGTGCGTGTGTGTGTGTGTGTATGTTTGTTACTTCTTCACGCTGAAACGGCTGGACGGATTTGGATGAAATTTAGCAAAGAGATAGTCTGGAACCTGGAATAACAATTGAACAATTAAATGTAATTTTAATTTAATTTATTGTCTGATTAATTACTTTTATATATTATTATGATTCAAATTTTTAATCTATTTTATTTATTTTTTAATTTTCTTACAAATGTACAAGCAACAATATGATCTTTTATAATGAGATTGAAATAAATGATTTTTGATTTGATTTTGATAACACATAGGCTACTTTTTATCCCGGAAAAGGCGAGCGAAGCCGCGGGTGGAAGCTAGTCAAAGGATAATGTTATGTTATCACTTTCTAGATTACAACAAATCTGTTTTATAATATATGCGACGTCGTGTCACGCGTAGATCATATCGACACCTTTGGGTTCGAAGGCCGTAAAGACCATTTTGACCAAAATGAGATTTGAGCCATATCATCGATACCATTAGGTCCAAATTTTATTTTTGCCAATATGGTCTTTACGCCCTTTGAACCCAAAGGTATCGATTATTAATTTTTTGGCAAGCAATTTTGCTTCCAGATTTGCGCCTTGTCGCTTTTAAAAGTACTAAGTGTTTCATCTTTCTGATAGCCATTATATTGAAACACGTGTGAGACAATTTATTGAGAAGACAAGACTGTTCTCAGTTGCTCTCACGGGAATTGTTCGATTTTCCGGGATCAATTTGTAGCGGAAAATACAAATTGTCTTCTGCTATATAATATATTTTAAAGAGACCTAGTATTAGCATGTTCATGAAGTTGCGTTTATTAATTTATGTGTAGACGTTGTGTTTTTCAATCACAATTTATAGTAGCTTTCGCCCGTGGCTTCGCCCACGGTTTTGGGATAAAAAGTCATCATCATCTACCTAGTCTTTTCCCAAATTATATTGGGGTCGGCATCCAGTCTAACTAGTTTTGGCTGAATATCAATATTTTACGTGGAGCGACTGCCATCTGACCTCCACAACCCAATTAATGGGTAATACCGGTATTCGAATGTTAGACCAGCTGTCAGACTTTAGGGCTTCTGACTACCCGTAACGATTGTCAAAGATATTCCTATGACAACCGGGACCGACTGCTTAACGTGCTCTCCGAGGCCCGGAGGGGTCTCGTGTGTAAAAAACGGTCACCCATCCAAGGACTGACCACGGCAAGCGCAGCTTAATTTCGCAGATCGATCCATCAGCGCGGCCGTCATTTAGCCACGAGCCCCTCAATTTGGGATAAAAAGTCAACCTATGTGTTATTCTGATGTATAAGCTATACTACTGTAACGTGTCATTAAAATCCGTTTAGTAAGTAGTCTTTGCGTAAAAGAGCAACAAATATCCATACATCCGAACATCCTTCCAACTTTTGCGTTTATAATAAAGGATGGGGGAAAACGTGTCTTTATAAGTTTTTTTGATAAATGAGCTTCTCGTTCTCAATACAATACTAGCTGTTTAATAAAATACTTTGATTCTAGTAGATACTATTGCTTTTGGGTGATTCTCCGGTGTCCCATTGTTTGGTTGATTTCGGTGGCACAATTTTCTCCAATTAACTAAGACATTTTAAAGAAAATATCTATACCCTCTGCTACCAATACTCTCTAAGTTAAATCTAGATTCGATATTTTCTGTTAAAATGTCCTAATTAACAGAAAAAAATGTGCCACCGAAATCAACCGAACAATGGGACACCGGAGAATGACCGTTTTTATTGTCACGCAGAGAAGGTGTGAAAAGTAGAGTAACATATTCTCCTCGGGGATGAAGGTGTCTTCGTCTTGGCCGAGGTTGAATCCCTCGCTGCACTCGCAGTTCTAGTCTCGAATTGTCATCGCTGTGCTTGGGAGTTAACCTTAGAATCCTTCGTTAGGCTCGGGATTCAATATGGCGCCCGTGACCGAACACTGCTTTATCCCCTTCGTGAATAAGCTTCTATTTCGAACGTATAAGAGTACACGGTAGTAAATATCAAGCTTTAGAAAGATAATCGGCTAGCTTCAGCTTTATAGAGCGCCATCTCTGTTGTACTGTCGCAGAGTGCCTCCCTCCTCTGTCCTCTCAGCCTCGGCTAGCTATCGAAGGGAGCCTCTACAGACACAAATCTTGATGTAGGTAATAAATAAAACACTGCAGGATGGTTGGAGAGGTGTATTGCGAGACGTAGGTTGTATATTTGCACTTTATAACGTTACACAGAGGTATAAAAATAACTGTTACAAAAAGAGACTATTTGCTTATAGCTTTGCACACTCGATAAATAGGTAGTAGGTAATAAATAATAACAGTTATACAGCGGTTCAGCGGTCACCAGTGATGTCGTTGGAGACCAGACAAAGAATGACGAAACAATGCAAAAAAATATGAGATGTTCTAATTTTGAAATTTAAAGTTAAAATCTAAACCGAATTTAGAAGAATGGGATGAATGAAGTGGCCAGCAATGGAAGATTGCCAGCACTAAATGATGAAAGAAGGATGACTCCGTCACAGTACGAAGCACTAACAGTCCGGGCTCTAATAAACAAGTCAGCGACAAAACGCACATAGGCATGAGTGACGGATACGACGCTCTACAAAGCCAAAGCTAGCCAATCATCTATTCTCAAACTCAATGTGTAATATTTACTGCTGGCTACTGTCTAATAATATGCGATACCGTCCTAAATAAACTTCTTCTAAAGCAAGCTACGAACTTCGACACGGCACGCGGATACCAAATGATACTTCTTTCTTTGTACTTCCAACAAAGGGAAACTTTCTAACTGTTACCGTGATTTATATTGTACCTATTGTATGAAGCCTGCTGTTATTATATTTTTCTCTTTATGTAAAAACGTAGATACTTATTTCCATGATTTAAATCAGTAATTCCCAAAGTGGTCTATGACTACCCCTAGGGGTCGACTGTGTGCCGATGGTCCGATGCGCAAGGGGTCAATGTCAGTGAAAATAAAAATGGGGGTGCATGAAGTGTAAATAGGGGACCCACCCCATTGAGAGCTAATTCCTGTTAGTCAAGCCGTTTCAAAAATGTTGGCTTAAAAAAGTCGCTAATTAGAAATACAAATGTCAAAAACAGACACTGTTTATTTTGTTTTTCACTCAATTTTGCACTACACAGTAGACATTGAATTGAGTAGTTCTGTGTCAGCGTCACAAACAATATTTGACACAACATGATTTGTAAAAACTATACTAGGAAAATAGGGGTCTACGCAAAACAAAATAATTCAGTATGGGGTCTACAGGAAAAAAAGTTTGGGGTCCTCTGATTTAAACGTGTAAATTGAGCGTCATCATCAGATACGGATCTAGGAAGCTGGAGTGTACCACTGAACGCCGACAGACACTACACCGAAAGACAACTCCGACAAGACTTAATTTCAAGGGTGATGAGTCCATCACCGACAGAACTCATCACCAACGCAACTTATCTCCAATAGGGGAATTCGGGGGACGAAACCAGATGCGTTCATAAGTTTCTGAAATATCCGCTATTTTCAGTTTTAAGTTAACCGTCCGCAAAAATAACTTAGACACGCAAACTTATATTTGCGGAGGGAAAAATGAAATACTTTTTTAAACCTTGCAATGGAACCCCTCACTCTAAATAATTTTTATATCGAAGCTCAAGGCTGTAACATGTTTTAAAATCATAAAAATTATACTTCTATTTTTATTTCGTAGCATTAGGTATCTATATAAATTAAAAATATGCCTCTCTTGATAGAACACTTTATTTTTTTTTGCTGAAACAAGTTTATTTCAACAAAGTACATTCAGGCTTAAGGAGTCAGTTTAATTTCAAAAGTTAAAATTTGCATTCGTTAAAAGTGAAAACGTTTTACAGAATCGTGTCTGAGATATTCTTAAAAAAATACTTGAAGTTACCATTTGTACAATTTTGAAGAATAACTTGTTTTTTTTTGCCTAAGAAGTCTTTATCCTTTTACTGCCTTACAAAATTTTAATGAAAACTGTAAAAAGTGGTTCAAAAGTTCGGCTTACTTTTAAATTATTCTTGACGCGATGAAAGAAAACGTCGCTCATTTGTCAAAATTATTTGAGCTGTTAAAATTTGCTATGAAAGAATTTAAAAATGTACTGAATGAAGTTTTATAATAACCGAAAACGACGCGCTCAAGAAACGAGTTTAAGAAGCGCGTCGTTTTCGGTTATTATAAAACTACGTAAACGTGAGATGTCATAATTACTGGATGAGTTTTTGAGATAAAAAGTCAATCCCAATTTTAAAACCAACATTGCATTCAGCAGTTAATTTTTAAAACCGTCTGATTTATCCAATAGTCGATTGAATCTGATCTTTTTTCACAGAATGGTATCAAATTGACAACACGCAATGAGGAATCATGGTGTTTTTTTTTTTCATTTTATTCCTAGTTTTGCTACGGAACCCTAAAAAATTAATTGTTTTGTAGGCAGTGCAGTGTAACATCGAAACTGTTAAATAACTATTTCTCAGACACATAAACAAAACTTTGAACTCAACCAGGGCCCCAAGTCTGCTAATGCAATTGTTATAATCGTGTCAGAATAGTGTCTCAATGGCATCGTTTTGACCAATGACGAAAGAGTTAGTCTTGCTCTAAGCCAATGACCGCTTAGGTTTTGATAGTAATGGTGTCATTATGACACCATTCATACACTATTCAAATAGCAGAATTGGGGCCCAGGTCTTAGAACAGAAATCTTCTCTCTAATTAAACTAACACATCAAGTGAACACAATAGAGAACATTTTCAATACAAACTCGCCAAGTTTCGGTAAAGTTGGCAATTAATTCCGAACGGTGCCAGTGGCATATTGCCAAGTAGAGAGCACTGCTCACCGCTTTTAACTCAGCGTGAAGTTGTTCGTCTGGGAATTAAACCGATAGCTTGGTGTTATGGTATTTGAAGACGTCCGAGGCCACAAAGACTTGCGCAAGAGAGAGTGCAACAAAGAGATATTATGACATTATAGCAAATTAGTACGGGAACATTGTCGCCACTTTCAAAGAGGCGACAATGTTGCGACGACGCTCCTTTGTAAATATAGAGATCTCCCACACATTAAAAATGCCACGCACCCTCAATTTAACATTGTTATTCGTCACTCATTACATCACTCACACTAAACCAAAACACTATATAAAAATCATCGATCGCCATTTATTCATCAAATTGATCTTTTCAGGCGTCAAATTTAAAAGTGCCTTGGCACATCTCCCTTGTTACCCGACTGCGAGACGCAAAGGAGGGTAATGTGTTTATCAGTCTATGTATGTATGTATGTATGTTTGTATGTATGTATGTATGTATGTTTGTTTCTATGTGGCGTTCTAGAGACCAAATGCGTTGGCCGATTTTGATAATTCTTACGTCAATCGATTCGTCTTAACCTTGCGAGTGTCACTAAAGACATAACAGTAATCAAAATTCACCACAGCGACAACCAGACGCCATATTGTCAAAATTAAAAAAAAAAAGTTGATGAACTATGTCAAGTGGGGTGTCGTTGAATAGGTATTTTAAAATCATCTTTAGGTTCCATTTATCATTTTTCATTTAAAATAATAGTTTAGGATATATAACGATTTAAAATTGTTTAACAAAGCAATCATTGTCGCGAATTCTTACTTATTGATTTAAGTTTTTATTTCAAGTATTAACGATATATAAACATACAAACAAACATTAAAAACATACATTAAAAACTAAAAAGTGAAAAATAAAAAAAGTAAATTAAAAATTAAAAAAACCCGACTGCCAAAAAACAACTAAAAAGTTCAAAACAAGAGCACTTTTCAAGCAGTCTGATGCAGTTGGTGGCATAAAATCTAAGATTTAACACAAATAATTGCCACCAACTGCATCAGACTGCTTGAAAAGTGCTCTTGTTTTGAACTTTTTAGTTGTTTTTTGTTTAGTACCATGATTTGAGGTGTGGAGGAAATTCGTCAGTACTACTGATTCGATTCTGAAAATTATTTCACTAATAAATAGATACATTTATTCTTGAGTGCTTCCTACTTTTTATTCCAAAAAATGCACAGTTCTTGTGGCACACGCGGACGAAGTTGCGGGCAAAATGCTTTTGTTCCATACCATACATTGTCCATTGTATACATATTGTTGAAAGGTAATAACTTCCCTATTTGATAATAAACGCCCAAAATTGAGCATAATATCGATTTATCTTGTCATTAACGAATGTATTTAAAAGTAAACTTATGAAATATGTACGTACACTATAACTTCTAACACCCTGGTGGTGAACACTATTTAATATTGTAATGTAATCACATTGTATCTCATTATAAGTGGACTGTAAGTTCTTATGAGAAATAAATTTCTTTAAACCTATTATCTAATATTATTGCTAAACAGAACAATAAAATAAATATTAATTGGGAAGTTACGAGCCTTGAAACATTCATAATTTTAACACTAATTGTAACTTGTAACGCAACTTTAGGCATAAGTAACTTTAGGTATAATATTATCCAAACAAATATTTAGCAATAGGCATAATTTATTTATTCGAAAGTTTGTATAACTTTATTTTGCATAGATACATTTAATAGATTTTTACGAGAACCCCTTCCCCGAATTAATAATAATGATACCGTTTTAGTTTTTATCTTAATCTACTCCGAGACTCGTTTGAATATTTTTCGCTATTTCTAATTTTTCGGATTTAGCCATCCACGCACACTTAGGCCATGTTGTTTCAACTTACAGTTACGTATCAGTAACCGTCAAATATGGCGGCTTGTGCGACAATTTCATACTGACTTAACGATTACGTACTGACTTACGAATACAGATGGTTTGAAGCAACCCGCCCTTAGACCGAGATTGATAAACGTTACTTAGAACGTGCTTAGCGGATGAGGTAACATCTCAGACCATAAAAATAATGAGATAATATGATATCATAGCAAATTGGTACGGGAACCGCAGTCAACAGCTCCACTAACACTGTTATTCGTCCCTCGTCACTCTACAACAAAAATACTGTATACAGGGTGGCAGGTTAAATAGTGAAAATATTTTAAGGGGTCATTGTACTCATCATTATGAACAACTTTTACTATGGGACCAATCCTGATATCGCGAAAAAAAAACCAGCTGTTCCATGCATTTTGTTGAGTTTTGGGAACATAAATGTATGGAACAGCTGATTTTTTTTCGCGATTTCAGTATTGGTCCCATAGTAAAAGTTGTTCATAATTATGGGTACAATGACCCCTTAAAATATTTCCACTGTCTAACCTGCCACCCTATATTAATCATCGGTTGCGTTCGGTCTATCGACAACATGATCACATTGACCATGTCGAAGCATCAAACTCAATAGCACCTTGGCACATCTCTCTTGTTTCAATGATCTGAGGGTAGCATGTTAACCCATTTTTCAATAACAGAAAATTCAGCCAAAAATCCAGGCACTAAATAAAAATACTTCAGGCGTACGCACGGTTTTCGTACAAAAATAAAAAAAAAAACAATTCACAGCTTTGAGCTCTGAAAAATGTTTTGAAAAACTGTAAAACCTGAACACAGCGAACTGTTTATCAAACATTCCTGAAACGCCCGTTTCAATGTTTCAATGGTGCTTGTATCTAACAATGTTTTGGGGAAACATTCGTTACTCAGTATTTAACTTAACCATAAAAATGTAATACATAATATGAATTTAAAACATGTCAAATATTCTCCCTTACTTAGAAACGATGATTAAATTAAACAGCTCAGCCAATTATGATCTCTATTCATTGTCGTACAAATGTTGGATCCCAAAGGGGGCTATTGTGCTCATCATAATTATGAACATCTTTTACAAAGGCACCAACCTAGCAATCGCGAAAAAAAAGTCAGCTGTTTCATACATTTGTGATCACATAATCGATAGATCAAATGTATAGCATGGAGGAACAGCAGATATTGTTTTTGCTATTTCAGGGTTGTTTCATACAAAATATTGTTTCTAAGCAATTTTCATCCATCTAACTTGTTGATAGCTTGGCGCTCTGCCAACCCTATAACCGCTCGAGGATGTTGATGTGGGAAGACGTTGAGAAGTTCCGATGGCTTGGTGTGAGGTGGGTTTAGAGTATAGAGGTGGAAATGGAAGGTGGTTCATACTTCCTTAGTAAGGAATAGTAGATTGTTATACAAGGGTGGAAAGAAATCAATTCCCATACGAGGTATTTAGACGCACGAGCGAAGCGAGTGCGGCTATAGTCCGAGTGGGAATTGATGACTTTCACCCGTGTTAAACACTCTACTTTTCATTTCAAATATAAGGAAAGTAAAAAATAGTAGTTTTCTTTAACGGAATTGGGGGTCGACATTTCAGAATCGCTTGAACTCATTTTTAATCAAATAATTTCGGTACAGAGTTAGTATCCCGCCAAATTATACATAAATAGTCTTTTTTAATTTAAATTTCAAATATGGAACACACCGCCCGCGTCACCGCCGCGGGCCATCCCACTTTAATAGGTATTTTTTTTAATTCACATTGGCCGTATACACTCACAAGACCGCAGCATTTTTTTTTTAATCGATATTTTTCTTAATTATGTAAAAAAAATTATAGCCGACTAAATAACCAATTTTAGTTCTATTTTTAAAATTCATTCCCGCCCTAGGGAGGGAAGCAATTACTATGAGTCTTTCCCGCCCAAGGGAAGGAAGCATCGTTTTCGACCCGCTGCTCTGATCAAACAAACACTACTTTCCGAGTATGAGAAATGAAAAATAATATACACAACATCACGCCTACATTTCTCAAAGGGATAGGCAGAGGTGCATGGTGCAGCCATATTTCGCCAGTTATTGTGGAGGCGAGCCTATTACCAATAACCGGGTACGAATCTAGACTCCGGGAAAATTATATATCGGTAATTTTTATTTGGGTTATATTGCAATCACGTGTCTATAATTGTATTGTTATTGTCACCTCAAAATAGAAAATTAAATGATTAAAAAAAACATAAAAAAATAAAAAATAATATAATGGTGCCGATTCTGTTGTTTACGAACTAAACTAATTTAGTCTTAATAAGTCTCTTTCTAATATAAAACATGAGAGAGGGATAGCAGATATTTAATCCTGTCAAATTAGTCCACTTGAATAGTTTTAATGTCAATTTAGTCGCAATCGCAAAAGGTCATGACTATTTTCCCGTAAATGACAAGGGCATGGACTAATTTGACAGTTCTAAATATTTTCTGTCCTTTTTCAATGATATTTGTAGAAAAGAGATATAGTGTGATTAAAATTAGTTTAGTGCGATGTTCGACAGAATCGGCACCAATACCTAATTATTTTAATGTTAAGTAAAAGGCAGTTTACATGAATGCGATGCCTTAAAAATAATCAAAATATAACCAAATAAAAGCACCCATTTTTTTAACTGTTTAACATAATTTGTTTTAAGTTTTATTTAATTTTTCTGTATTTTTTTATCAAGCGGTGCATAAAAATGTTTCCTGTAATGTTGTGCATGTTTATCTTTAAATAATTATAACACTACCTTCCGCCCGCGGCTTCGCCCGCGTTTTTGGGATAAAAAGTAGCCTATGTGTTATTCTGATGTTAAAGCTATATTATTGTAAAGTTTCATCAAGATCCTTTCAGTAGTTTTTGCGTGAAAGAGTAACAAACATCCATACATCCATCCATACATCCATCCTCACAAAATTTCGCATTTATAATATTAGTAGCATTACTTTTATTCATATTTTCACTTTAAAAAAAATAAAGGACATGCTTCTATACTACTTGGTCCTAATAATATTTCATGTTGTTAAAACCATGCTACTTAATCAAAATTAAACACGACTTAACGAAATTGCACCATCATAAATTATTGCCTGACATCTTGATCACATTGCCACGAAACATAATTTAAAATTAATTACAGACAGCATGAACGTTAATTATTATTTTTGAAACGAGTTTTCATTAGTAACAGTCAATTTGGCTTGAATTACGATCGTGGATAGCGAAAGTTTCAAAATTAATTAAGTATTATAAGGTTTTTGTGGCTTGCCAGAGGTTTAAACCTGTTTTAATGAGCAAGAGTGTTTGTAGAATAACTTCGAGACTCGGTTCCGGGTTAAGCATAGCATAGCATAATCGGCCTATAATGTTCCCACTGCTGGGACACTGGCCTCCTCTGTGAGAGGGAGTGGGCCGTAGTCCACCACGCGGGCCCAGTGCGGGTTGGTGGACGTCACATGTCTTCGAATTTTTTGGTTCTAGGACATGCCGGTTTCCTCACGATGTTTTCCTTCACCGTTAAAGCAAGTGATAATTAATATGTAATACGCACATGACTTTGAAAAAGTCAGCGGTGCGTGCCTCGGGATCGAACTCGAACCATTCGCCGTGGAAGGCACATGGTTAATCACTGCATCACTGCATTTTTCCTAGGCTATCACTGCATTTTTCCGGTCGGTTCCGGGTTAAAACCTAAAGCAATGCTCGTAATTAATTTAGTACAACTATGACTGACAGTTGGATAAACCAAGATTTGATTTTGAATTACATAGAAATGGCATTTTGCTAATCAGTTTTGTCGTATATTCAAGCACGAGGATATATTTTTGTTATTTATGTGCCAGTTCAAAATGTTAGCAGAATGTCGTTTTGGTTTTAATCTCAGATCATAGAAACAAGGGAGATGTGCCAAGGCGCTATTGAGCTTCACGCTTTCATACGGTCACATTGACCGTATATAAAAAGTACACGCTGGCGACGAACCGAACACGATCGATGATATAATACTGTGTTTTAGTTTAGTGCTAGTGTTGAGTGACGATTAACAGTGTTAGATTGAGGGTGTGCGGAATTTTTAATGTGTGGGAGATCTTTATATTCACGAAGGGCGCTTGTAATTGTGTTGAAAAATTTACTAAAAGTGGCGACAGTTGTTCCCGTACTAATTTGCTATGATGGCATATCTCCTTGTTTCTATGATCTGAGGTTTTAATCAACTTGTGGTCATTTTTCAATTTCATTGGGATTTAAGTTCACGATTTGTCGTTGTTTATTACCCCTGGTTTTCACCAAACAACATTGAATACGTAATGTATCGAGACTTATCATAGGAGACAAATCTCACAACTTGTTTTGTTGGTCTGTACGTTCGCACTGCAGAAAATTTCGTAAATTCTTCACACATGCCATATGCTATGAAACGTCAAACAAGTTGCGCTTCAACAAGTTTTAAGGCCAGGATATCCGAAATCAACGTATTTTTGATTCAATGGTAAACAGTCAAATATTCTTTGTTTTGATCAGATAAAAATATATGTTGTAGTTTCATAAACATTCTTGATTATTCTATGGTTCAAAACACGATATGTACAACTTCACTCGATCTTAAAATATTACGAAAACAGGGATTTTTTTATCGTTTTTCAGGTCATACTTAAAGTATATCAAACTTATATTCATCAAAATTATGTCAAAAAATAGTCAATAACGTTTAGAAGATTATTCTATGGTTACTTTTTCTCAAAATAGTTTTAATTTTTTTTAATACAATATTATTTAACAAAAGGGAGGAGCGCGAGCGCGCGGCTCGCTTTAGTAGCCCGCGAGGCCTCTCCGAGGTAGGACCTGTGTTCCTTTTGCTGGCTCGCTGCGTTCGAATAATAAATCGACCGAAATATCAGTTTATCGTTATTCCGTGATCGCAATAGTTTGAAAAATCTGTCTGTAAATAATATTGTAGTTTCTAGTACCTATTAATAATTAAATTGTAAATATTAGTTTAAGTAGTAAGTAAATAGTTAATATAGTGATCTAGTATTTACCCATTTAAGAATATAAAAATAAAATATGGGGAATAAAAACAGAAAAAAGAAAAAAAAACAAAATTTGAACTACGGAAGCTTAAAAAAAAACCAGCCAAGTGCGAGTCGTACTCGTGCACTAAGTTTGTTTGTAAAGGAATTTTGATGATATTGAAAAAACTGTACTAGTTAGGATATACAATAAAATTGGACAAGCATTCTTTATAATTGTTCCAAATTTGAAGTCGATAGCATTAGTAGTTTCTGAAATAACCAGCTGTGACAGACAGACGGACAGACAGACGAAGTCGCACCATAAGGGTTCCTTTTTTACCATTTTGGTACGGAACCCTAAAAACATAAGGTAAGTTTGATTACTAGTAGGTACCTAACCTATTTATAACTACCTACCTACCTTCAATCAACAATATACTAGGTATTATTGCTGATCGTAACTATCCTTGACACGACAGAGCAATATTGTAGTTGTATTTATATACCTACCTACCTACTTGCTTTCGTCACAGTACTAGCTAAGCCTATCTATAGCTGGGTACCAGTGGCGAAGGGTCAATTTTTGTAAGAGGTAAGCCGGAGCTAGAAATGCTTCTACCTGGCCACGAAAAGCTAATTATAAATATTTGACAATAGTCAATACTGCCTGTGCTACTTTTCAAAGGAAAGTCGGTAGGAATCGTATTGTGGGGACCCTTCGCCACTGCTGGGTACTCACTTAGCAGTGTAGCATGTAATGTATCAGATACGGTATCAAGTGAGTACCTACGTAGGCACGAGCCCGCTGCGAGCCGCACGCGCGTGGCCCGTCGAGTGGCGGTATCACTGCGAACCAGGGACTTGAAAACGAAATGAATTTCGTTCCGTTACACTAAATGTTCCCTCATAACATTCCAAAGTTTGTAACGATTAATATCGTTACAAACCGAAAAATAACAATAACGTTATAAAAAAATAACGTTATAAAATAACATTTTCGTGGCACAATATTATAAGTAATGTTATGCTTATATCCGCTATAATAACATTATAGGTAAAACGTTACAGATTCACTTGTAACGTTATTCATAAGAAGTTTTCTTTCTCATTGACCACCACGGCGCCGCGGCCGTCGCACCCCGTAGGTATAAGTCACCGTCGTATTCAAGAGAGAGTGCGTAGGGTAGGTGCGCCTGTTTGCCGACCACCGCCTATTTTCGACCATTTGACGGCACGTAGCTACAGAACTCCGAAAAATTGCAAAACTAAGCCGATTCTTTTTTAAAACTGTGTTTCCGTAGAAACTTTAACCCGGCATCATGGGGGTTGGGTCCGTGAGACCCGGCACATTTTATTTTGCTTGAATTTCGGTTACCTACTACCTTTCCGACGTTGCTGTTGTTCTCAGTAGCTGGAGGTATTGAGTTGTTCTAAGCGTCGCAGGCAACACATTGGTCGTGCGACAGCCGCACTGCGAGTTACACGTGCGCAAAGTTGAAAAAGGTCACTAAGACCCACCCCCGCACATATGACTTTTACCATACTATGCTGACTGTATCAATGATAATGATGCGGAGTTTTTTTTTTTTTTTATATATCCTAGTTTCCTATTAAAATTTGCTATTAAAACATTAAGACTGATTGTTTATTACTATTATACGATATTTTTCTTTTATTTATTTACATGAATACCTAAAAAAATAAACCCGAACAAATTTGATATTTTTAATTTATGAAGTACTAGATTATTTCATATTTAATAAGCGGGTCTGTATGACCCACCCCCTACGTCCATGTTACACTTTTTCACCCCCATGACGCCGGGTTAATATATTAGTAGTTTATACACAAGCACTCAAAGTAATTTGTACGCATCTTACATCGAAAGTAATTAAATCATTCTGTGGCTCCGAACGAACGCGAATAAACGGGTTGTTTTCTAATAAAAAATAGTGCGCGTCGTAACATTAATAGTAAGTTTGTAATGTTTTCTAGCACTTTTTAGTTTGTTTGTTGGTTAAACAACATTGTTTAACATGTATTGAATATGAAAAACGACATTGTTACTTCCAATTTTGATATTATAATCATAAAATAAAGCGGTCGAGAAACAGAACTACGGTTTTAAATTGTCTAGTTTTCGACCAGATGGTCGAAAATAGGCATAATATGGTCTACCTAGGCTGTTTAATGATCTACTAAAGCCTCAAAATATTAACATTGCAGTTTTCGATTAGGGCGATGCCGACGTGGTCAAGTTAAATGCAGCTAAGACTTAGGCCTATCTGTTCTCTGCCAAAAGGAGGCCATTCTAGGCCACTTCTACTTTCCGAGACGTATCATACCGATAGCTAACCATCTTGAGCTTCTGGGCCACCTGGAGCTATATTGAGGCCAAGGCTCAATTGGCAGCTAAAAAGCTGGGTATCATCTCAATGGTGCGGCGGTACTTCACGTCTGGACAGTTGCTTTTATTGTACTAAGCACAAGTTCGTTTGTGCATGAAAAACTGCGCGTAACTATGGGATGGCTCAGCCAAGTACCAGCTTGAGTTGGAGTCCTTTGAGAAAGGTGCCAAAAGCTCATCAACAACAAATTCCTTTTTCAGACTAACCTCCAAAGTCTTGAACATATATAGTAGATATAACAGAGAGAGAACATACATAGATAGTTGGGTTTCTACCCATGAATTTGGCTATCATATACAAAAAGATCGAACTCGACTAGTAGTTCCAGAGATTAGCGAGTTCAAACAAACAAACTCTTCAGTTTTATTATATTAGTATAGATGTTGATACATGAATTTTTAGATGATTTTGTCATTTGAATTATAAAGAGAGGTTGATAATTTACTCGTTCAATTTTGTATGCTTACTTTTCTCCACTGAATGCTTTACTTTCAGTAATTTCAGTAAGTGGTGGAAAACTGGGTACTAGGTGGTCGAAAACTGAATTTTCCGGTCGAAAACTGGGAGAAACGGCATTTTGAGACATTTAATTATTTAAAAAATAACCAGCATTCTAAATTAACTAAGACTTTAACATAAATGAAAGAGTATATTAAGAATACATTACTTAATATTATTTTTTGTACTTGTTAGCAGAAATATTATTTTTTGAATTTTGATTTGACAACTCCACTAATTGGTCGAGAACAGGCACAATTACCCTATATTATTTGAAGAAAGTTTGCAGAGGTATTCCGGTTTCGCAGTCGCGTTGGTGGTAAAATAACATAGGTACTATTTTTCAATATGCAACTGACATGATGACTTGATCAATAATAATTCGTAGTAATATATAGGATAGTAGGTATTTAGGCACCTGAAGAGTTTTATTACAACCTGGAACTTCACACCTCGACGATTGTTTGTCATCGCTCAATGAAAAATCTCTGAATACAAAATTTTTCTTCTTACGGCTCATAATTTAATAAACTCAAATTATACGATTGAAATCAGATGTAAATAAAAATAAACACGGCGAAATGCTAGGTTGCCGTTGTTGCTAATACTGCGCTCGGGGAATCGCCGCAGATCTCAAGGTCAAGGCTAGCTGGCAACGTTGCGTATCGAAATGAATGATATCGAAATGAATAAACGTTATTATATTATATCGTTATATTAATAATATCGTTATTAAATAGTTGTAGATTTCGTTCCGTTTGTAACTATCGTTATATACAAAGAATGAATTATGTTACGTTTCTGGTGGAACGGTACAAATTATCGTTACTGGAACGAATCGTAACGTTATTTTGAATAACGTTTCAAGTCCCTGCTGGGAACACAAAGGCGGCTCGCAGTGTGATCCGGCAGCTCGTAGCTAGATACGCGGTGGACCGTGGACGAGCCGTACCCACTTGCAGGTTGATACAGTATCTGATACGTTACATGCTACACTGCTAAGTGAGTACCCAGCTTATTATTATTAGGTATCTACAGATTTCAAGCAAAGTCCCCATAGTCCCCTTAGTCCTCATTGTCCCCATCGTCCCCATTGCCCCCATAGTCCCCATCGTTCCCGTAGTCCCCTTAGTCCCCATAGTCCCCAAAGTCCCCTCAGTCCCCTTAGTCCCCACAGTTCCCTTAATCCCCATAGTCCCCTTGTCCCCATAGTCCCCATTGTCCTATAGTCCCCATAGTCCCCTTAGTCTCTATCGTCCCCATAGTCCCCTTAGTCCCTGTCCCCTTAGTCCCAGTCCCTTTAGTCCCAGTCCTCTTAGTCCCCTTAGCCCCCTTTCCCCCTTACAAAAACACTACAGTTCATTGGTTATTAGTCAGATTCAATAAGTGCGCCGCACTATTGAATTTGAAACATCTAAAGAGGATTAAAAACTCATTACTGCCCGCTAAAAGTTTCTTATAGAAAACACTACCTTTGGACGCACTTAAAGGCGAACCAAGTCGTCCTTTTCGAATAGATGGGATGAAAAATATTTGACAATAGTAGGCAATACTGCCCATGCTATTTTTTAAAGGGTAGCCGGTAGGAATCGTATTGTAGGGACCCTTCGCCACTGTAAGATAGATATAGATAGTGTAATATCCACCATAGCCGCATAGCTAGCCATAATCCATAGACCATACTCATAAAGAAGTCGGTTAATAAAAGAAGAGAGATTCGTCGAAAATAATAAAAAAAAACAATTATTATTAATAAAATAAATTGTGTAAGGTGCTTTATAAATGTATTTACAACGTTTTACATAAACCTAGCTACAAACGAAACCCCAATTTTTGAGGCCTTCGTTTCTTAACGAACGAAATTAATGTTAATATTTTGAGGCTGGTAGAATTTATACTGTGACGCAAAATTGTTGTTCAGCGGGGTCAGCGAGTTCATTTGAACTGCGCTTCCGCGTAATTCGCCGCGCGGGGAGGAAGGGAGCGCTAAATGCCTATCGCACTCGGATATCGTGGCCTTAAGTGACAATGCAAACACAGTCGGATCCATTAACAGAAAACAGAGTTTTCAACATGTTTTCATGTGAATGTTTCGCCAGTAGAAATCCATAGTAAGTTAGGAAAATACCATTTATGACATTTGATGACACCGAGACCAGATCGGGAATACTATTGACCATTTAAATTAGGAAATCTAATGTGGCGACTTTCACAGCTCATAGGTATAACTTACGAATTCTCATGTGCAAACAAATGCAGTCGAGTATATTACAGTACACCTATCATGAGTTTTTTTGACGTATAGTTTCGTTAACGTAAGCATATTTTGGTTTTAAAATACAGCAGTCCTGGAACATTTTGATAAAATTTTATACAATTTGCACATTTTAAAAAATACAGAGAAATTTATTAAGTATTTAATTTATATAAATATTGTGTAACAAACGTGTATTTTCAATTCAAAATATGCTTACGTTAACGGTACTACACGTCAAAAAAACTCATGATCGGGGTACAGCCGGCCTAGCATGACCACGATAGAAACGGGTTTTGTCTACATAGAAATAGACAAAGTGACAGATTTCATTCATAAAACATAGAAATGTTTCTACAATCTGTCACTTTGTCTATTTTTATGTAGACAAAACCCGTTTCTATCGTGGTCATGCTAGGCCGGCAGGAGTGCGATAGTACCAAGTGCGAATATCGCTGGTACGACAAAACTGTAGCGCCAACCACGGAAGATCGAATGCACACTGGTTCGAGAAACTGTAGCTCGAATCGACAGATTTTATATCTCGCTGTGTTTTACTTCTCATTCTTTTGTTTTATATTAATTAGAAGGCACTTGTGCTTGACGAATTGGCTTCTTTGATAACTTTAAGTTACCTCAATTATAAAGTTAAACAAAGGCAAATTGGCAAAGTTTATCTCGTACGGTTCATTGAGGGAACGTCTGCCTTTTGTGGAGGTTTCAAGTTTGATTTTCGGAATTTAATTCTGGTTCAGTGCTTCGCGTTACGATTGTACTCTTTTTTGAAGTCGTTTTTAAAGGGTGGGTTCACAGAAATGGGTGGCAGGGTGGCAGGTTAAACAGTGGAAATATTTAAAGGGGTCATTGTACTCATCATTATGAACAACTTTTACTATGGGACCAACCCTGAAATCGCGAAAACAAAATCAGCTGTTCCATACATTTTGTTGAGTTATGTGATCATAAATGTAAGGAACAACTGAGAAGATTTTTTTCGCGATTTCCGGGTTGGTCCCATAGTAAAAGTTGTTTATAATGATGAGTACAATGACCCCTTAAAACACTGTCTAACCTGCCACCCTGTATAATAAGTCAATAGAATTGGCAAAGGCGCGTAATCTTGTCGCTACTTTTCAACAAATTATATAAGGCAAGTGGTAACTTACAGGACGCCATAACATCGAGACCGCGCATTTAAAATGTGATGTAATGTTAACGGAATTAAGTATAATTTATATTGATTGGATGAAGTGAGTGCTGAGAAGCGGCGACACACGTCTGGTGGTAAAATATAACATTTCTATTGACTTACTATTCAGATTTTTGGGGCGGGTTCTTTCAAAATGTCTACAATCATTCGTAAGTCAGTACGTAATCGTTAATTCAGAAAATTGTCATTCGGATGGCCATATTTAACGATTATCATGCTCGCTTAAAGGTACCGCTGACGGTGGCGTGTGTATTGGATCGTTCGATTCCCTCCGAAATGGTTGAGTTGAACGGTGCTGATGCGCACGTCATGTCCGTGAACGGGCGCTGTCAGTTGGTGCTGGTCATCTCTTGACTGCCTAAACAATGTTTTTTCACTTGTCTAGTTGGTATTATTATTATTTTGTATCTTACTAAACATAGTTCTCACATATTAGGGCATCACTGTAATCAAAGAAATTGTAACAGAATTTATTGAAAAAGAGTAACCATGGAGTTTCTTGTCCGTTCTTCTCCATAGGAATCTACGTTTTGGAACGGACAACTAGCTTCAACTAACGGACAAACCGACTGACAACTATTGTAATATTGTTTGACATTTCAAAAATGCCTGTAAATGGTCTAATTGAAATAAATGTTTTTGACTTTGACTTTGATTACAATACACGTAACCGTAAGATGACGCAATTGAGCCAAAAGATAATTACACCGGAATGATCTATTGTACCCGTAATTTAACGTATCTAAGAGCAGAATTATATAACAAAGTATAAATCATTTTCTTATAATAATAATTTCTTAGTCTGACTTACTTCGAATTTCGTTCGCGCCATAAATTCAAGAAAATTGGTATTTTATTGCGATGGAATCGGCATTGATATTACTTGTTTTTCTTTTGGCAGGATAAAATGTTTATGTAATAAGGCACGTTTGTATTGCACATTAAGGGCGTTTTTTCACTGACAACACGGCGACGACGCGACGCCGGCAGCCAGAAGACTCAAAAATGTATCAAAAAATATGGCGGGTCTATTTAACAAAATATGTAAAAAAGTCATATCTGCACATTGAAGATATTCCAGAAAAAACCGTCGAGATAGAGTACTGGGACGTAACCTCAGATCATAGAAACAAGGAGATATGCCATCATAGCAAATTAGTACCGGAACAACTGATGCCACTTTTAGTACATTTTTCGACACAATTACGCGCATAATTAAGCGCTCCTTGTGAATAAAAAGATCTCCCATGCATTGAACATTCCGCACACCCTCAATCTAACACTGTTAATCGTCACTCAACACTAGCACTAAACTAAAACACTGTATTTATACCATCGATCGTGTTAGGTTCGTCGCCAGCGCGTACGTTTTTAATATGAGCAATTTGCTCAAGATCAGGCATCAAGCTCGATAGCGCCTTGGCACATCTCCTTGTTTCTATGATCTGAGGACGTAACCAAGCAGAAAAAAATTATTTTTGAATTTTATGTTATTATCTATTACGGATTTTAATGTGGTTTTCAGTCTAATAGCTTAGGGTATTTAACATAAAATCTAAGCCACATTTCGTCTAATTCTGGTGGGATACCGCGCACTCTGCACTTTAAGTAGGTAAGTCTGACTATTTTGTAGGTAATAATTTGAGGCACGCAGCGCTATGTGAGCTGAATTACACTTTATTGCGTTGTTGCAAGAGTCGCTATTTAAATGTTTAACTGTCTTTGCGAAGTGATCTTTCTGTAGAATTGTGGTATTACTCAGTGGTTGTAGTTTTTGGAGGTCAGATGGCACGCATAGTAAGACTAAAAGCTGACCCCTAATTGGGAAAAGGCTGACATTTAATCGTAGTAATTTTAGTTTTAGTTTTAATAATGTAATTATAGTTCGAGACTGGAATATAATAATATATTGGAAATTCTGAAAAGTTAGATTTCGCGATTAATATTACGAGAACTCGTAAAGTTACAAAGCCAATAATTATAATAAAACTTTTGACTTTAGGTTGACGAGAGTTGATCGTTTTATAGATAAAGATATTTAATATCAGTCTGTAATTTATTCCATTGTATCATATAGGCTTTTCGACATAATAGTCACACGATCACGCCAATATCCAACGAAAGGATAAGCAAAGGTAGCTAAAATTAACCATGTTATATTGTTATTTTTGCTATAATATTATTTCACCTACAAATAATTATATATATTGTTGTTTTTTTAACTACGTTTTTAAAACAAGTTAATATTACATTGTTATCCAGTTCTGAGCTATATTTAAAGTTTAAAATCTCCAGCTCATCGGAAAGTTAGTTTAAAATCGATTGCAAAATTTGTACCGAACAGACAAATAAACAGACAGACAGACATGAAAACGGGAGTGCTGATTTGCGGCGATTCAAGAGAAAAAGAAAATAACAAAAACCGTTACTATTTATTTAATCAAAGAAATCTAAGTACCTACTTATTTTCAATCATTATTAATCACAAAATAAAAAATCTTAAAAGCTCCCACAAAAAGTACATTTGAGTCACAAAATCCAATTGATATTATAATAAGTGTGATATCACATAAACTTGCCTGACATTGGTCGCAAAGTTTGTGTGAAACGATGGCAATGGCCAACCCGAATCGATTGCCGAAAACTTTCCGACGATTGTGCAAAAACCTAAATCTATCAACGAGTTACTCGTAGGGTTCCAAAAATCTTATCGATACTTGAGTAGCATCAGTATTTCTTTTATGTGACACTCGCACTTTGCCCGAAACTTCATCCGCGTGACACAGAAACTATGTATTTTTACAAGCTTTTATTTAACTTGCCCTGTATGTATGAGCCGAAATCTTACAACTGATTAACGGAATAACGCTTTTCCTGACTCAGGGATCGAACTCAAGAACGTGCAATAGTTGTTCTTTCGATCACTAGAACAACGAACAAGTTTCATTTATTAAATTAGGTACATGGCAAAAAATCGATACTTTCATTCCAATGCCAGTACCTTTACAGTACCTTTCGATATTTTTGACTCGGCACTACACCCCTAGTTATTGGAGGCTCCGACGATTGACCCGACTTCAGCTTAAATAATATTCATGAAGAATTTCAGGAGATTTCTGAAGAAATGGAATAGTTTGACGAGTTTGTTGATTCGCTTTTGATTTTAGATGAGTTCACGTAGTTTTGGTTGGTACCTAGATGAAATGTTGTGAATTAGCAAGTCATAATAGTGTTTTTTGATTCAAACGAATGAATAGAATAAACCAAAGAAGTTGGAATCGACTGAACCGACCATCGATCGATCGTCGTGGCGTTACTTAGCCACGAGCCCCTCATCATATCAAAATAACACACAAAATTCTAACATCTATACAGTTATGAAACAAAACCGCAACTTTTCCTTCGGAACTAAGTTTCGGAACTCATTTGGGATTCATAAGTAGTGTATTCGAATTTACATCTATACGATGATGGTAGAAAATAGGTAAGCAGTTACCTTAGCCTATAAAACGCTTGCAACACCAAGCATCCCACGCGTGTTGCTGACTTTTTAAAATGAGGATTCATTGTGCTAACTTAGGGGACAAGCAGATCTCCCGCTGTCAACACAACGCATCTTCAGAAGCTCTAAAATACCATGAAATCAGGGCACTCAACTCGGCTGGATTAGATGAAGGAACTAACGGAGGCTGGCTACGCTAGTGAACCTTTGGAGAATGGAGCAACAAAGTGAAATGTCCCTCCATTAAAAACTACCAGACTGCATGGTATTGTCTGGCGGCCGTGGCCCCCGATAGTAGATGTCGGGTTTCGGTACATATTCTCATCGCTGTGAACACTCTGCTTGCGCGATATAGGATTTATGACGTCAGACGGAATGTAGTGACATTTGACAAGTTGTCGCTGTTAGCTGTCAAGCTATGTAGGTAGTGTTCGATGTTGTCGGCAGATGTCGCTATTGCTACAAACCTAGTGAAAAAAACCCCGTCAAAGCCCCCGTCGTCCTAAAAACTAGAGGCAAGAAAATTCAGAGAGACAAAACTCAAAAAAAGACTCCCTAGTTTCGAGATACATTTTCGAGCTCCAATTTTGCGAGCTAACTCAGAAAATCCCTCTATTTCTGTTTACGTACGAAACCAACACTGCTGCGTAATATTATGAACATGTATGCAGCTATCTCAGATCATAGAAACAAGGAGATATGCCATCATAGCAAATTAGTACCGCAACAACTGATACCACTTTTAGTACATTTTTCGACACAATTACGCGCATAACCTTGAGAATAAAAAGATCTCCCACGCATTAAACATCGGACACCCTCAATCTAACACTGTTAATCGTCACTCAACACTAGCACTAAACTAAAACACTGTATTTATACCATCGATCGTGTTCGGTTCGTCGCCAGCGCGTAAGTTTTTAGTGTGAGCAATTTGCTCAAGATCAGGCATCAAGCTCGATAGCGCCTTGGCACACTCCCTTGTTTCTATGATCTGAGGCAGCTATGTTGGCTCGTCCCTTTGTGACAGACAAAGTTTGTTCAAAAGCTAATAGAAAACGAAGTTGTTTCACGCCTGGTAACTAGCCGAGTTGTGGGTATGACGACAGTTTTGTTAGTTAGTTAGACGGTTATTTTTTAACTAGAGTTTTTGGCTTAACATAACATTTTTAGGGTTCCGTACCAAAATGGTAAAAAAGGAACCCTTATGGTGCGACTTCGTCTGTCTGTCTGTCTGTCACACCTGCTTATTTCAGCAACTGCTAATGCTATCGACTCGAAATTTGGAACAGTTATAAAGAATGCTTGCCCAAATTTATTGCAAATGAAAAAAGTCAAGAAATATTTTTATTTTCATTGCAAAAGGGGCCGGAGTGGGGTCCGAAATTTTAAAGTGAAGTTACTAGGTCAAGTGACATATCATAAGAAAGGGCTTGATCTGCACATTTCAAAATATATTTTCATTTTATTTTATGTCTTACAGTTTCCGACATATTATGATGAAAAATGTCTGAAAAAATACCATTCGCCCCCCTTATCTCCGAAGTTTTCGGAGCGAAAAATCTGAAATAATTAGAGCTGATAGGAATTGACCCAAATATGGCACCAAAAATAAAACGATGTTCCTAACTATTACAGACTTAATTATGCGGTCCGATGTTTTTCACTTTATACGTCTAAATGATACGGAACCCTCGGTGCGCGAGTACAACTCGCTTTTGGCCGGTTTTTTATTTTTTTCATACGCTGATTGTGGCATAAAGGCGTACGGCCCGCCTGATAGTAAGCGGTTATCGTAGTCTATGAAACGTGCGCAATACTGAGTATCACATACGCGTTGCCGACCCTTCAAATGAGGAGACAAGCAGGTCCTCCGCTGTCACCACAGAAACACAACACATTTCTTCAAAGGGCACTGGCAGACGCCCATAGAACGCTGGGCTTCAGATTGTGTAAGTCGGTACAGATATGAAATTAGTTTGGTGTGATCGAGTATTTCAAGAGTATTTAAATTCATTTTTTATTTGTTTTTGTACGTAATTGGGTTAAGGAGAAATATTCGTATTTCTGACAGTGAGGTTAAGTATGGTGTGAATGATCCAGTGAAGTACAGCCCGACTAATGCGTTTTCAATTCAAAGGTTTTAGTTGCTGTCACCATGATATTCTGTGGAGGTCCAATGAAGTACAGCCCGACTAATGAGTTCTCAATTCAAAGGTTTTAGTTGCTGTCACCATGATATTTTGTGAAATGTCAATGGCATAATCATTATATTTCTTATTTATTTCGATTTTTGATTCCAATTCTTAATCTCTAAGATAAATTAGGCAAAGAACAATTAAAATATATTTTTATTTTTGGTTAAGCTTTTATTACAGTACCATATCAAGCCCAAAACTGCCGCCGTCCTTTATGTTGAGGGCTATAATGGTGATTTTAATGATTGTACTCGTGTATTGTTTATTTACTATTATACAATAATTGTCGCGTATTGAATTTTGGAGGGGCTCGCGGCTAAATGATGGCCGCGCTGATCGATTGATCTGCGAGGTTAAGCTGCGCTTGCCGCGGTCAGTCCTTGGATGGGTGACCGTTCTTTACACATCGAGACCCCTGCGTGCCTCGGAGAGCACGTTAAGCAGTCGGTCCCGGTTGTCATAGGAATATCTTTGACAATCGTTACGGGTAGTCAGAAGCCCTAAAAGTCTGACAGCTGGTCTAACATTCGAATACCGGTATTACCCATTAATTGGGTTGTGGAGGTCAGATGGCAGTCGCTCCATGTAAAATATTGATATTCAGCCAAAACTAGTTAGACTGGATGCCGACCCCAATATAATTTGGGAAAAGGCTAGGCAGGTGATGATGATGATGTCGCGTATTGAATTTTGATCAACACACAATGTAAATAAAACGGAGCTGCAATTTGCAAAAAACCCTGAATTTTGAATTTCGCGCGCAACCTTGACGGATTCCCTTTAGCGTTGAACTCAATTAAGACTATAATTTAATACAAAATGGCCTGATATAATGTGGTTACTGTCTAGACCTCAGATCATAGAAACAAGGAGATATGCCATCATAGCAAATTAGTACCGGAACAACTGATGCCACTTTTAGTATATTTTTCGACACAATTACGCGCATAATTAAGCGCTCCTTGTGAATAAAAAGATCTCCCACGCATTAAACATTCCGCACACCCTCAATCTGACACTGTTAATCGTCACTCAACACTAGCACTAAACTAAAACACTGTATTTATACCATCGATCGTGTTCGGTTCGTCGCCAGCGCGTACGTTTTTAATATGAGCAATTTGCTCAAGATCAGGCATCTCTAGCGCCTTGGCACATCTCCCTTGTTTCTATGATCTGTGGTCTAGACCTTATCAAGACCGCAGGCCTTAGAAATGAAGGTGAAATATCTCGATTGTAGCCTGTAATATTGTATAATACAGTACCAATATACATAGTAATTACATACCTTGATCAATATCTATACTAATATTATAAAACTGAAAATGTATGTTTGTTTGAACGCGCTAATCTCTAGAACTACCAGTTGGATTCTAAAAATTCTTTTAATATTTTTTTTTGTATAGGTATTAAAGCCAAATTCACTAAAAATAGTACAAGCTATTTAACATTACGCTATTAAGGAGCCGAGCGACGGGGGCGAAACCGCGAGGAACAACTAGTATCATAATAAGTATATAAAGTCTTCGATTTTGATAATACTAGCTGTGTCTGCGACTCCGTCCGCGTTGCATTCGGAAAACAGCACAATGCAAACACCGAATCATTGAATCGTAAGAGCCCTAAATTATGCATGAAGAAAATGCACTTAACCACTCTATATACTTTTTTTTCCATATACTTTTTTGTTTCCGGGAATACGACAATTAGCGAAGATCTGCATGCGCATTATTAATTTGGGAATACTGTACCCCTTTAAGGATGGAATATCAAAACATCCGTCCTTTTTGCACCTTCAACGTATCTTACATATGGCTTTAAGCGCGTTTAAACAAACAAAAAACTCTTTGGGCCGTACCACAAAAAAGATAAACACACGTTCAACACGAATGTTACCAAAAATAATACGCACTTGTTTTAGCACAAATTTTGTAGTGCACAAGTATGTATTATTTTTGGTAGCATTCGCGTACAACACGTGTTTATATTTTTAGGGTTCCGTACCAAAATGGAAAAAAAGGAACCCTTATGGTGCGACTTCGTCTGTCTGTCTGTCTGTCACACCTGCTTATTTCGGCAACTACTAAAGCTATCGACTTGAAATTTGGAACAGTAATAAAAAATTATTGCCCGACTTTATTGCAAATAAAAAAAGTCAAAAAATATTTTTATTTTCATTGCAAAAGGGGCCGGAGTGGGGGCCGAAATTTGAAAGTGGGGTTACAGGTCAAGTGGCATATCATATGAAAGGACTTGATCTGCACATTTCAAAATATATTTTCATTTTATTTTATTTCTCACAGTTTTCGACATATTATGAAAAATGATTGAAAAAATACCATTCCCCCCCCTTATCTCCGAAGTTTACAGAGCGAAAAATCTGAAATAATTAGAGTTGATAGGAATTGACCCAAATATTGCACCAAAAATAAAATGATGTTCCTAACTATTACAGTTTTTTCAAAATCATCAAAATTGCTTGACAAACAAACTTAGTTATCCGGTCCGGTTTTTTCACTTTATACGTCCAAAATTGATACGGAACCCTCGGTGCGCGAGTACGACTCGCACTTGGGCGGTTTTTTTTTGTGGTAAGGGTGTTTAGCTTTCTAGTATAGATAGCACTGCATAGTCTCACAATTATGCTGGAGACTTGGATTGGAGGCCTGTTCAAATAAACATCCGCACTGCTTGCAGTGACAACAAACAGACGGGTTTGTTGGATACCTAGCTGGTGCTGATTAGCATAAAGTACATAGATACAGAGGGCTGCATTCAATGAGCGGAAAGATACGCACACATAGACGCGCGTCTTTATACAGTGTAGTGTGCAGCTCGCCTAAACCTATAAACGTAACTGCACACTCTTGAAACGCGCCTCCAAGCGCTTCTTTGACTCTGCCCCGAACCACCCGAATTCTCTGGTGGTATCGGCTGCCCGATACACCGTCTCAGATTAGCAAACTTCGCCGCCCGAGGCATGCTTTAAATACTTCCCATGATGCTATCACCTTACTGCAAGACAGCAGCAGGGAGACCAGCACTCTGCGTAGGTACAAACACAGACCGGCGCCATTCCGACCTCGCCGACGAGGCCCGTCGCGACGCCCCCATCATGGACCCGAGTCCGCCACCGCGTATGACTCAGTCCCCTAACCGACCCTTGCTCGAGCCAGCCCGCGCTGAGCCTGTTTTTAAATTCGACCCAAAATAATGAACCGATCCAGCTAGTAGTCCCTCCCTCTAGTTGCCCTCCCCCCAGCGACGCCCTAAGCTGAGGCCCGTACCCCAGTAGGGGGTGCCCTTAGCGTGTGGTCGCTTAGTTTGTAGTTTTATTTAGTTCTAAGCCTGGCTGGAGGCATTTGTAAGTCCTCACCAGATGACCGGTTAAGCAGTGACGGCTGTTAGAAGCCAACTGCGAGAGGCGCTTCAAAAAAAAAAAAAAAATTAATGACATTATTACATGGATCATTGACCCGAGCACTACTCTTTTATTTTACCTACGTCACTCCATTATATGGCGACCTTGCCTTGATTTTTAGGGTTCCGTACCCAAAGGATAAAACGGGACCCCATTACTAAGAGTGCGCTGTCCGTCCGTCCATCTATCCGTCTGTCACCAGGCTGTATCGCATGAACCGTGACAGTTAGACAGTTGAAATTTTCACAGATGATGTATTTCTGTTGCCGCTATAACAACAAATACTAAAAAACAGAATAGAATAAATATTTAAGGTGGCTCTCATACAACAGGCGTAATTTTTTTGCCGTTTTTATAGATAATGGTACGGAACCCTTCGTGCGCGAGTCCGACTCGCACTTGACCGGTTTTTTTATATGCCGACGATAGTGAATAAGCGTACGGCTCGCCTGATGGTAAGCAGTTACCTACCGTAGCCTAGAAAACGGTTGCAACAACGAGTATCAAATGCGCGCTGCTGACTATTTCAATTAAGGATTGGTAGTGCCAACAGCTTTGGTGACAAGTAACGCTGTCTACACAGCGCATTCTCAGTAGCTCTGGCGACATTGCTAACCACAGGAACATAGCAATACCGAAGAGTAGTGTTGTTTGGCTGTGGCATTCTAAAAATAAATTGCAAAAGGACACTGGCAGACGCCCATAGAACGCTGGGCTTCAAATTGTGTATGTCGGTACAGATATGAAATTAGTTTGGTGTGATCGAGAATTTCAAGAGTTATTAAATTCATTTTTTATTTGTTTTTGTACGTAATTGGATTAAAGAGAAATCTCCGTATTTGTGACAGTGAGGTTAAGTATGGTGTGATCCAATGAAGTACAGCCCGACTAATGAGTTCTCAATTCAAAGGTTTTAGTTGCTGTCACCATGATATTTTGTGGAGGTCCAATGAAGTACAGCCCGACTAATGAGTTCTCAATTCAAAGGTTTTAGTTGCTGTCGACATGATATTCTGTGGAAGCACGCGCCAGCCAGCATGCACCCGTTTTTGTTTTATTGGTTTTTTCAAAATGTCCACGGCATAATCATTTTATTTCTTATTTATTTCGATTTTTGATTCCAATTCTTATTCTCTAAGATAAATTACAAAGCAAAGCAAAGCAAGCAAGGCAAAGCACAATTAAAATATATTTTTATTTTTGGTTAAGCTTTTATTACTATACCATATCAAGCCCAAAACTGCCAACGTCCTTTGTACCGAATAGCGAGCTTGAGCGTCAAGAGTCGTAGCATAGCGTAGGCCCGTCGTAGCTTGGCGTAGGCGCGTAGCACTGCGTAGCACCAACGAAACAGCCAAAATTTGTATAGTTTGATGTCCTATATGAAACTATCGTACGCTGCTTACGGGTCTCATTAAGCTGTTTATACAGCATGTTTAGTTGTTAAATAGCGAATAGGGGTGTTCTACAAACATAGGGGACCTTGCTTAAATGGAGACCCATGAATGAGGTAAAACATTTTCCTCACGAGAAAAAGTTTTTCAGATATTGTGGTAACGAAAAAGAAAATTATTCTAGTTGAAGATACAGCAAAAAGGATTTATGTTTTATTGATCTTTGGGGAATGGTGGAATGTGACCAGACCAGGTGGCATTGTCTGAGGAGCCACTGGTTGGTGACGGGTATCTGTATAAAATGCTTTTCGCTCTGAAAACTCTTCTTGCGCGATGTAGGATTCATGACGTCAGACGTATTTATAATGACATCTACAACTGTTTCACTGCTGGCTGTCAATCTAGGTATCGCTCTCGCTACAAATCTAGAATTTCGGAACCTTTCTTTCGTTTGGGAAATCTTCATAGATGTCCTCGGCCTTGGGGCGAGCGGAGGACTCCCGCAGGCCGTATCCTATGATGGGCGGAGATTGTTGATGATTTTGTCCCTAGCCTTAAATTAGACCAACTTGTTTAAACTAAATACCTACCTAATAAACAAAACATACATTTAATCATAAAGGCAACACAAGATGTAATTAAACAAGACCTACAACCCTTTCTATGTCCGTCCTTAATTCTTGAGGGAAATTCAAACCTTACCATATTATACATAAGGTTTAAATTTCCCTAAGGATTGAAAGGGTCGTATTTCCGTAAATGAACTAGCTGTCTTCTATGTGCTCATTAACAAAGGCAATTTTAACGTAAATATTTAGCCTCTACATGACGTGGTCTTATTTAGTCTAAGAGCCCGTCCAGATAAGGCGTTTTACGTGCGTAAATCGCACGCTTACATCCCCCAGCCCCCTTGTGATATTTCGTAATTTTTTAACCGACTTCAAAAAAGGAGGTTCTGTATTCGTCCCGTATGTATGTATGTATGTATGTATATATGTATGTATGTTTGTCTGTGCGCGATTTTCTCAAAAACTACTGAATCGATTTGGATGGGGTTTTCACTAACGTAATCTACATACTTTGAGGAAGGTTTTAGTATATAATACATTAGGTAATCATTCATATGTACAAAGTTATATGCATAAATGTACTCACTACGTAGAAGATTTACTGTTGAACGAAGTCGTCAAAGTAATCTAACGCGAGATAAAGAACTAAAAAGGGAAAAATAAAAACTTTTTTAACAAAAAATAACCGACTTCAAAAAGCCACTACAAAGAAAATAATAATTTTGGTTTCGGAAGTCGGTGGCTAAAAAAGCAAACAAAAACCAAAGCCACCGACTTCCGAAACCAAAATTATTATTTTCTTTGTAGTGGCTTTTTGAAGTCGGTTATTTATGAACTCCTTTCCCCCCTTTCGAGTCTCACGTGAATAATGGAAGTCCTAAGAGCGGCAAACGCTTTATATGGACAGGTCCTTAAGAGAGTGTAGAGCAGCGATGGCCCTTTGGTAGCAGCTCCGACGTCGTAGGATTAAATCAAAGCACATTTCACTTTTTGCAATTTATTTCATCACCCACTGCTCTAAAAACGGCGAAGGAAAACATCGTGAGGAAACCGACATGTTCTAGAACCAAAACTTTGAATGAATGTGACATCCACCAACCCGCACTGGGCCCGCGTGGTGGACTACGGCCCACTCCCTCTCACAGAGGAGGCCTTTTTTTTTTTTTTTTTTTGAGGATGGGAAATCATCAAATGACCCCTCCCGCTCTGGGCGGAGCGGAAGGGAGTGTCAGACTCTTACTGACTAAAACCCACCCATGTTCCTTCGTTAGCCCTTTTGTCCGGGTCAGCGGTATCCCTTCCGGACAATCCCGCTTTCCCGGCAGGCACAGAGGAGGCCTGGGTCCCAGAAATGGGAACATTATAGGCTGATTATACTATTATGCTATGCTCTAAAAACGGCGATGAAAAAACATCGTGAAAAATTATAAACAAAAATCTAAACCGATCAAAAAAACTTTGCTTACCTAAACTCACAATAACTACACAAAGAAATATAAATTCGATATCTTATAAATATAATGAAACGCCTAAAAAAGGTTTGCTTAAAAAAGCAATAATACATCTTTTGGAGATATCCGGATAAATCCCTTTTGACCCCGCTAATGCCGATGGAAGAAAAAACTTTGCCGGCGAACTGACCTCGAATCTGAAAAATTCGGGCAAACTTGCGGCTAGAATTTTTATCTTTTCTTTTACTTTTAAATTAGGTAAGGTGTGAAATGTAAATTTATTGGTTAAAGTTTTTTTTATGGTGGACGTTTCTGGTTTTTTAAAGTACAGTAGAATCCCGATTATCCAAACACCGACTATCCGGACTCCTATGTCACAACTTTAATGGCCGTGTTTAAAATGTTTTGACCAATAAAAACATCAATATAACAAGTTATTTCCAGCCAATATGTAATTTACCATCATTATAGCTCGTATTTTTTATATCCTATAGTCTAAAAGACATATATTATATTACGTAAAACCCATTACATAATAAAAGTTTATTAAAATTTTAATTTTGTTTGATTTGACTTTGAAATCGATTATCCGGATTTTCGATTATACGGACTGCCCTCAGTTTTAATTGATTCGGATAGTTGGGATTCTACTGTAGATAAGTTGATACTTTTAAATTCTTCTATAAATTCACAATTCGCCTAGTCTTTTTCCTAAGTTGGGTCGGCATCCAGTCTAACTAGATGAGCTTGAATATCAGAAACTAGCTGTGCCCGCGACTCCGTCCGCGTGGAACTCAGAAAACATCATAATGTCGTTATTATATATTCTTCATACAAATTTTACCACTCCTTTATGGATGTTTCAATAGTTTTATTTACATATTACAATATATAAGGTCCTACCCTTCATACTCGAAATATTTTAAGAGGTGTATCTGTAGGTGGTAAAGATGCCATACAAATGAACAAAAAAAATAATCGGAGTATTTTTTTTTTTAAATAAATTAATTTAAAATTATTTGAAACACATAAAAAATATTATTTTCAACATCCATTACGCTAGTTGTTACGTACCTTACTATTAATATTAGAAACAAGCGTAATGGATGTCTTAAATAGTATTTTCATGTGTCAAATAATTTATTTAAAATATTTATTTTTATTTATTAAAATAAAAAAATACTCAGATCATTTTTTTCGTTTGTATGGCATCTTTACCACCTATAGATGTGCCTCTTAAAATATTTCGAGTATGAAGGGTAGGACCCTGTATAGGTACATAACTATTATTATCTTATATATACACATACTACTTACAAGCTAGAAGAAAATAGAAATAAAAATAAAGACATATTAAGCATCAAAATATTCGGCCGCATCGCTGTCAACGGGTAACGTGCCCAGAAGGCTGGCTGCATTGCCACGCTGAATGGCAATGCTGATTCTTTGACCGAAAAATTGGCCATCCCTCTGGTCACGTGTAGAATCGACTAGCCTTTTGGAGATGTCACGGAAAAGAAAATATTTATTATATGGATTGAATTAAAAAAATCCCTCCTTTAGTGCTGGCACCTGTATGGTACTCAAGAATCATTTCCACTAAATTTTGAATCTCTGTAGTCTACCGGCTTGGAAAAAATATCTCATTGGTAGGTACCACCCGACTAAACTAATTGAGCAATCAAAGTTATATAAATTCATCCAAAAAATTAAGTTATTAAACTTAATAACTTGAACTAACTTCACAGATGTCTGTAATAGTTAAGTACTGATTGGAATAATTAAAATTAGCTCTAAACTAAGATTAAGACAAGTTACATTTTAGGTTTAAATGTTCTATTTAAAGACTTAACTTTGATTACGTAATTTACTTATGGGTATGACCTTAGTATTTATTCGAATACCTAGTCAGAGATTGTCTAATCTAAAATGTAATCTAATCTAATTGTGATTGTTTCAATGTGTAAGGGTAAATACTTACGTAGAATATATAGGTAATACTCGTACATGTAGCAATTTTATCGTAAATTTTTCGGAATGAAAATGATTGCAATAGTCTACAATGGATATTTTTTCTATTTTTCTTCGTGATTATCTTTTAAATATCATATTAAACAACTTTAAGTAATTTTTTTAGCAAATAAGTATCAGACAAAAATTAAAAAAAAAATGGACATCCACAAACAAATTGCAATCAAAATCATTTTCTTTCTTTCAGAAATAATTACATTTCTTTTCAAAAACTATTAACGATTATAAATGTATATTTTTGCAAATTTGAAACTAAAAATATATTTTAATAACAATATTTTAACGATTAATTTCTGAGAATCTTTTATATTATCTATCTATCTATTATCTAATAGACAAGTCTCGATTTCTCTCTTATCTCTCTCTCTCTCTCTCAGTACACACGTTTTTATTGGTTGATAATCGTCTATTTTGTAGATGGTTGTTGGCAACCAGTCAACAGATTATTGAAGTGCTTTGGCAACCAGACACTTGCTGTTACGAAGTCTGGATTAAGGAGTCTGTGTGAGAATTTATAAGTCTCTTGTGTCACTTTGTTGAAGTGACATACCACCAGACACATCGCAGTTGCGTTGTCCATGCTATAGACAAAGTTGAAATCTCTCGTGTGCTTGTAATTACACCAGCACTTTACCCTTCAAACTGTAACACAGCAATACTGCTTTGTGGCAGAAATGGGTATGATGGTAGTACTTTCTGAGCTCTTTTAAAAAGAGCTCAGTTCAGCTCTTTGTGACCGTGATGTTACCGGCCAAACCCGATTTCAGGCCAAACTAGTTTGTCCTAGGCCAAACCGGTTTATTCTACACGCGTCAGGATGATAAACCAGTTTATCCTAGGACAAAATATTTGTCCTACAAACTTTAGCCTTTACTAGTTTAGCCTAGGCTGAACTATTTGGCCTGAAATCGGGTCTGTTCTGTCTGTAAAATAGCTGGTGTTTAATAAAAACTAATCATGTTTTAAATTTTTTTGTTTGATTATCCTTTCTTTATATTTAGAGCCGGTCTCGATAATTTCATAAAAGTTTTGCTCCATTTTCTAATTTATCTAATTCAATTTATTTTTGTATTCACATTTAATTATTTCCATATTTTTTCCTTACGGTTCCTCTCAATGGTTTCCTTATTACTTTGCATTTTTCCTTATAGTCCTAATTTGGCCTTCATTGCTACCCTACCTTCGTTTGAACGGAATAAGGACGCACCTGCGATGCCTTTGGTATTGCAGGTGTCTATAGGCAACAATGACGACTTACCATCAGGTGGACCGTCTGTTTGTTTGCCATCTAATGACATAAAAAACCGGAAAAGTGCGAGCAGGAATCGCGCCCTGAAGGTTCCGTACGTTCCGTACAAACTTAATTATGTATGTGGATAATTATTCATCCATAACAAAATAAAATATGCCACTAGCAATATGCAATATCGCCATCTATGAGCAAGAATACAGCATCTATTACATACTTCTAGTGGCGCCATCTATGAGCAGATGCCTTCACACGTTAAGGGTCTTCACATATGGACAGACTACAACAAAATGATCCTTTATGGGTTACGTTTTTCCTTTTGAGGTATGAAACCAGACATTCCAAGGATTTGATTATAATATTGAATCTATATGCGTAAAAATCATCAGTTTCAAATAAGGTTGGGGCGACCACACAATTTTCAATAAGTAAAGGAATATAAATGACTATATGTATGTTAACCCATTGTCTATAGGGTACGAATTGCTACTAAAGAAAGGGTTGAAACTATATGCCCTTGGCGGATATTTTTGTAGGAAAATATGAGGTGTTTTTTGTGCTACTTATCTTAGGGTGCTTGCAATTCTTTCCCTAATTTAATGTCAGCAGTATTCACATATCATTTAATTTATTGAGTATTTTATTTATTGATAATTTAAAACAATTAAATTATTTTTTATCTAATAATATTTTTTGTTGTTACAGGTAAGTTTTGGCACAGTTTTTTTCCGGTTTGTATAAGGTAATTTTAGTTAAATAACAAAAATATTTGTATTTTTTTACAACATATTTCGTATAGGTAATGATGTTTGAAAGTGCGTTTGATAATTGTTATGAGTTGATTCTATAACGGTATCGCTCTAAATACAGGTTTAGTTTAATGTGACTTGCATTTAAAAGTAGTAATGAAAAACTTGAAAGGTAGATACGGTTTTTAATCAACTTTTATTGTCCCACTGCGGAGCAAAGGTTTCAACATAAATTGCCTTGGACTTAGATTAGCCACCTACATCACACTTTTTGTAGTTCCGGCAATCGGTCCGAATTTTTCACCGAATTTGTGACAGACTCAATGCACATGCCACGTCCATCACTTTTGTTTCCTAGCTAGTGCACGCGGCGGACTGTCAGTGAGTAGTCATCAGCGCATAATTATATTTCCAGAAGTTCCATTTTCCACCGACAATCGGGTTGGTCAGAGTGTACCGATAGTTTTTTGGACCGACTTTTTGTTGTCTCAATCTTGTAATCTGTACGTTTCATTTTTACCGAAATAAATAGGTCACCAATTGTAGAAACACCTTTTGAAGTTAGAGTATATACCAATTTTTATTAAAATATAAATTATTCACACTAAGGTACACTCGACAACATTGATGGTCGACCACTTTTCACCCTTATGTTCTTAGTAATAACTAATTAAGGGTGAAAGGAGGTCGACCGTCAATGTTGTCGAGTGTACGTCAAGAAAAATAAACAAAATATACAGCCAGATTTTTACCTTTTTTCTTCTAAAACTTCTAAGATGAAAAAGACATAAATAATAAAATAACTTTTGAAAGCACTGTGACTATTCAGTATTCATACCCTAAAATGCAAAGACGGGTGATTCAGTAAAAGATTTCAAACGTAATTAGGGCCTGCAAATAAACTGTTGGCCTCGTTTCAATTCGGAGGCCCAGTCCTCCAATTATAAAAGCTATAAAAACAAAATTAGGAGTTAGGAAATGTAACGAAATTAGGAGAAAATATTTTGGAGGCATTTTTAGGGTTCCGTGGTAAAACTAGGACCCTCTACCCTTGCAAAAAAATCGGAAAAAATTGCATAAAAAAACACTTACAATTAAAATTGTTGGAACAAGATAGGTACGTTGATAACTTCTAAATATCTGCTATTTTTAGTTTTCAGATTACCAACTGCTAAACTAACTTTTCATAATAATTATTAATTAAAAACTTTTATTTGCGGTCGATAAAAATACACTCCTTGCTATTTAGTACATATTATTACGGAACCGTAGACTGTGTGTGGTCAGACTCGCACTTGGCTGGTTTTTGGGCACCATTTGTATGTATTTCAGTTTTGATTGCGAGGAACAGTGACTGACCCTTTAATTTTCAGAGCAATAAATTTTGTAGGCAGGCGACATTTGTGCGAAAAACCATCTAATTTGCAAATTGGAATAAACATAGTAAACTGAATTGTCGATAGCCAATCAGGGGTCGGTATTATATAGTGTTAAAAGCACCATTGTAATAATACCCGATTTTAAATGATATCGGGACTTTTTCGCGCACAAATATTACAAAATAGCAGTGCAGTAATAGCTTAGTGATTTAACTATATTATGCTTGCCACGGCGAATGGTTCGAGTTCGAACCCGAGCCATGGACCGCTGACTTTTCGAAGTCATGAGCGTATTAAAAATTAATTATCACTATTGCTTTAACGGTGAAGGAAAATTCGTGAGGAAACCTACATGCCTGAGAGTTCTCCATAAAGTTTTTGAAGGTGTGTGAAGTCTGCCAACCCGCACTTGGCCAGCGTAGTAGACTATGGCCTATCCCCTCTCTCATTGTGAGAGGAGGTTCGTGCCCAGCAGTGGGACAGTTTATAAACAGGGTTGATAGGCTGATAGTTGATAGTTGTTATTATTATAGTATTTTGACTAACCTCAATGTTTCAAACAAGTTGCATTGATCGTGGTTACGAGAAGACTGAAGTATGTGGATGTCTTGAGCGGTGGGTACAGTTTTTTTTTTTTTTTTATTAGGCTTGCATTTGACCGCCATCTCGCCTGATGTTAATCGATAATGAGATTTACGATGGAGCACGCTTGCCTAGAAGAAACCGATTCACTCGATGTTTACACTCACTTGTTCAGCTCAATTCACTCACATGAAATCAGCTAAACAGAAATAAATTATAAATATAAATATAAAAAAAAACCGGACAAATTAATGTGAGTCAGATTCCGTTCCAGTTCTATGAGGACTCCCCTTAGGTTTTAACTTTTTATTGTTATTTACTATGATCTCAAATCATAGAAACAAGGAGATATGCCATCATAGCAAATTAGTACGGGAACAACTGATGCCACTTTTAGTACATTTTTCGACACAATTACGCGCATAATTAAGTGCTCCTTGTGAATAAAAAGATCTCCCACGCATTGAACATTCCGCACACACTCAATCTAACACTGTTAATCGTCACTCAACACTAGCACTAAACTAAAATACTGTATTTATACCATCGATCGTGTTCGGTTCGTCGCCAGCGCGTACGTTTTTAATATGAGCAATTTGCTCAAGATTAGGCATTAAGCTCGATAGCGCCTTGGCACATCTCCTTGTTTCTATGATCTGAGACTATGATAGTGGTCAGACGCGTATTTTGTGAAAATTTAAATTAATTAGCTATTACGGTTCATAAGACACAGCTCTGTTACAGATGGATGAACAGGGTAGGCTTAGTAATAGCGTCCTATAGTCACTCTTTGGGTACGGAACCTTAAGAAGACTTCCAATCATACAAAACGTAACCAAGCCACTTCTTAAATATAAGACAGCAAAAAAAGTTTCCACTTAAAAGAAAACTTTTAAAAGTTAAAACCCAAATACATTTTCCCTTCAAGATAAATATGTAAATACGTACAGACACCGTCCTCTCAATAGAGATTGGAACAAATTGAAACGACTCTACAAACGGCTATTGAAAGTAGAGCTCTTTTAAATGTTCTCGTTAAAACTCTAGGTGCCTTTTGAAAGCTTACCGCTTGCTGTAACCATGATTTGAGTTTTAAATTTAATTCAATTTTAGGTTTTATAAGAGTTTTAAATTTCTCTTTCTGATTGTACAATTGATTTTTAAAGTCTATTGAAAATGAAAATATTGCGATTTTTTTATGTTTTTATTTTTAAATGTCTTCTTATGTATAGTGGCCGGCATTTATTTTGAGCTTTCACTGGAGTGGTTAGTTCGTGTTTGCGTCGTATTGTTTCAGGAGTAAGGTCCAAAATCGCTTAAAGTAATTAAGGATTAGAGCTCAAGATTCATGCCGGGTATTTGTATTAAAGGCCATTACAACAAGCACTATCCATAGGAAATTCAGAATTAAAACAGAATTTATTTTGTATACATACAATGTTCTATTAGATAAATAATTAACTGTAACATATGGACGTGCTGATACAAGCGATAAGAATTTTATTAGACATTTATAAAACTTACTAATGCCTTTTTTCCGCAGACATGGGTCCACAGTCTTTTCTTAAGAATTATTACTTCATTCTTTGAAGAATACCTAGTATTATATTACAAGAACCAATTAGTTTTCCTCAGAAAAACCATTTACTAAAGACAACTGAGACAGCATCTAGTTAATTTAATCATTTGTTTCATTAGAAAGTTTTGTATTTTATTCCCGACATAATATCAGCCGAAGAAATTATTTATTACAATCGTGATATTAATAGAATGTTTAAAAACTATTGCTAAGTCTAAGCCATTATTATTAGTTTTAAACAATGATTCTTTGGTTGTTGGCTTAGAATACATAAAATAACTAAATAAAACTGAGTATTAAAGTTTACTAATTATTGAATTACTTTATTAAATAGTATTTCTAAAAAAAAAATTAAACATATATTAAACAAAATCTCATTATTGTTTTTTACATTGAAAATGTTCTTTATTATTTATAAAAATATTTGTGGGGCATAGGTGCCATTGCCACTTGTTTCTCATTCGCAAATAGTATATTATGCAATTAGTGAATAAAGGACGGATTTAAAGCGAGGGCCATAGATGAATCACGAGCTAGTGAAGGATTCTAACGATTGAATCACGACCGTAGGGAGTGATTCATGATGATTGAATCACGAGCGTAGCGAGTGATTCAAGTGTTAGAATCCTGAGCGACGCGAGAGATTCATGGCCCTCGATATAAATCCGTTTCATTCAAGAGTTGCATACTATACTTTATACCATGACTACGAGAAAAAGAAAGATTTAAGTGAAAATATACATAATTATAATGAAGAAAAAGTAAAGTTAAATTGGCTTTGATGTAAACCAGCCGTGATTTTTTGGGTAGCAAGCTTTCCACCTTTCCACTATATCGGCCGCCCTCTCTTTCACAAACTCAGGTGTTAACACATCTTCATCACTAGAATGCATTTTTAATCGATTAGAACAACACTAAACAAACACAAAATTAAAGATTAAAGTAACACTAAACTTTGTGTTCGTACAACTTACAGTATTCAAAATAGCGCCAATTTACTAAGGACAGCAAAGAACACAAAACAGTTTTTATTCTAATGCTAAACTCCTTGTCGAAAATGTCGACCAATCAAATTGAATTTAGAATTAGAACACATCAATATAGGTCGAATACACAGATTACACTTACACTAGATACGGCAAGCCACGACCAAGCGTGCCCTGCATGTTCGACTGTTCGTACTAAAAAAAGTCTGTTAGCTCAGTGACGCTTAGTGATTGAAATAATTCTGTTTACGCTGAGCACATCACTAAATGGCTGGGGTGAAGTTATCGTAGGTATAAAAAAGATGACACGTTCGGTTTTCATACAATCTAATAACGTGCCGCATCTAGCATAGGTTCTTTAAATCTGTGGTCGAATACATTGGTGTGTTCCATTTTCAAACATCAAAACAGTGAGTAAAAGTGCTTTTTATTCACTGTTTTCAGTGAATAAAATAAGCTTTTTAGAGGGGGAATGGTATAAATAAACAAACACAGTAAATCAATTATATGCCCCACAACAAAAAAGCAATAACATTCCCCAAATCTCTTTTATTTAATTAATTAACATCACACTATCTCTTATAATCAACGCTAGTAATAAAATACTACTAACGCACTATTCGTCTTCCTACACTAACAGAATTACTAGGATATTTTCTTTATCTCCTTACTAAGTTCCTACAAGTAATAAAATCTAATAAACGACAGAATTTCCCGAAGTAGTTTCCCAGAGTTATTTCTTATGGCAATATTCATACGGTTTATGTCCGAGAATAATCATAAGTCATTGTCATCCTACATAGAAGTTACAATGCCAGACGATTACTAAAGTGGAAGACTTTGAGGACTGGTGATAAATTGTCACGTTTTGCTAGTGAATTGGTGATTTGTTTTGATTTCAGTAATATTTTTTTTTTTATTTTTTTTTTATTAGGTTTACCAACAATTGTTTACACAGATTTCAAGTAAATAATACATGCTTACAATAAGAATATAGTGCAACAATTACTTATAGGTAAACACCACATCATTCTATGCTTAATAAAAGAAACAAGAAAGATCAGCTAAATTAATTAATAAGCTAGTTTTATAAGTAAAAGTGTTTTTTTTTTTTTTTTTTTTTTTTTAAATAGTTAAACGATTAAGGATGGCTTTCTGTTTAGCAAAATTATGATTAAACAATATAATTATCTATTTTGTACCTAGGTACAATATCCATTAAAATAAGGTATTGGATTGTTTTTATTTATATAAATCCAGAAAAAAAAAAGAAACAGTGAGAAAATGAATGAAATATCTTAACAATCAACTAAGTTAAAAGCGTTTTAAAATTCTAGTCAATTCCTACCGCAAAGGAACTTTGTTCAAAAAATACCTAAAGGTGAGTATAGATTAGAGCATTTTCTCGGTCATTTCTGTGTAATGTAACGTTCTTACGAATGGTACAATACAGGTAAAAGCTCAGTTTCCAAAGCATTTCCATGTAATGTAACGTTCCTCCGAATGCTAGGCGTAATGTTCACAGCGAGTGTGCATTTACAGGTAACATTTCGTTGTACTTTGCGTTCATTCTTCCTTGAAATGTCGGACCTACAAGTTCGCGCAAAGGCTCGACGAAATGTTACACCAATACGCTCGTTGGTTTGTATATGTATTATTGTTGTAACAAAACCGCGAGCGTGCTCGACGTCTGGTTCGTGAAGGGTGATACATTAGATAATTATATTATCATAGAGCGTAATAATGTCTTAGGTTTTCGCGATTATTACACATTATAATAAAACAAGTTTAAACGGATTAAATCGATTGACTGTGATTGTGGGTTATCATACATAGGGCAAACAAAGCGCAGTATAGCCACTAGAGTTAAAGAACATATAGCTGACGTCAAAAGCGTGCGCTCTACAAAGTCTGCAGTGTGTGAGCATGCCCTAGGCAAACCCAACCATTTCCTACGTTTTGATCAACCTCAAATCCTCGCAAAGGAGAACCGATATGTACCTAGAATGCTTCGCGAGGCTATTGAAATTAAAAAACATCCTAATTTCAATAGAGAGGATGGTTGGCAATTACCACCTGTTTGGAATCCAGTTTTTAAAATAATCAAGTCCCAAACTTCACACCGGACTACAAAACATCGAGACACCGTGAGCGATTATTGTGTGCATCGAAACGAGTACGATTCGAATAATATCGAGACTAATTTTTCTATAAATTAGCTGTCATGACGCCTACCACCTCAGTCGTCCTGCGACCACGAACGCTGCAAAGTGTTCGAAACGTCAGAAAAAATCTGTAATATACGCGATTTAATCCGTTTAAACTTGTTTTATTATAATTATCATAGAGCGGTTCGTTGTTCTGTTACAAGTAAATGCTCTAGTTTATACTCACCTTAAGACATAACAAAAATTCTAAACCATTCCAATAGTAGAAACAAAATTACAAATAATTTTATTTTATTGACAATGACAACATCCTCACCTCGAACATTTCTAACCAAATATTATTCTATCCTGGATGATAATAAATCACTGTCACCGTACAACTACCGACTGAAATTAAATTCTTTTCCCAACACGGCTCAGCGTAATGTAAAAATACTTTGGAATCATATTTATACGGTGCGATGTTTTTCGGTAAAATATTTATGCTTTATCTATAAAATGCCTTTTCGATAAATTGATTTTATGAGGAACACACGTCATTAAGTAAATTCTATTGTACTTTTGACTAATATTATAAATGCGAAAGTGAGGATAGATGTATGTATGAATGGATGTTTGTTACATCTTTCATGCAAAAATTACCGAACGGATTTTGATGACTCTTTTTTTAGGGTTCCGTAGTAAAACTAGGAACCCTTATATTTTCTTCCTGTCCGTCTGTCCGTCTGTCTGTCCGTCTGTCTGTCTGGCCCGGTTTTTTTAAAAAAACGTTGCCCCACAGTAGTATTTCTCCTGTAGCGTGGGTGCGTTTAAAAACACAAATTTCACATACACAAACACTCCAGACCTGGAATAAATATTTGCTCCGCTTGGGAATCGAACCAGCGACACGTCGCGCAGCAGCCAATCGCTCAGCCACTACGACAACAATGCAGCCCTTAAGTAATATAGCTTACTAGCTTCCACCTGCGGCTTCGCCCGCGTTTTTGGGTTAAAAAAGAGCCTATGTATTATTCTGATGTCTAAGCTATATTACTGTAAAGTTCCATCAAAATCCGTTCAGTAGTTTTTGCGTGAAAGAGTAACAAACGTCCATACATACATCCTCATTAACTTTCACATTTTATAATATTAGTAGGATATATCAGATTAACACATAGGCTGCCTTTTATCCCAAAAAACGCAGGCGAATCCGTGGGTGGGAGCTAGTTCATAATAATAATTTACAGTTGAAGGTTGCGGGTGTCCGCTAAATACGAGCACCGCAGAACCGGCCGTTGAGGCCTTGGAAGAGGCTTATGTCCGGCATTGGACGTCATTCAACTGAAATGATGATTATAATTATTTTGTTTGAGTACCTTGGTGCTATACAATCTCTGAACTGTTCCACTCAAACTTTTAAACATGTGTAAAATACGGACACCCATCCATGGACTGACTACGGCAAGTGCAGCTTAACCTTACAGATCGTTCAGTCAGCGCGACTGGTATTTAGCCATGAGCGGGCTTCCAAACGCAATACATTTTTTAATAGCTGTTCCCTGCGGTTTCACCCCTGTTGCTTGGCTCCTAAGGGTCGTAGTGTGATGTTAAATAGCCTATACTATTTCTCATAAATTTGGCTATGATCTAAGATCATAGAAACAAGGAGATATGCCATCATAGCAAATTAGTACGGGAACAACTGTCGCCACTTTTAGTACATTTTTCAACACAATTACAAGCGCCCTTCGTGAATATAAAGATCTCCCACACATTAAAAATTCCGCACACCTTCAATCTAACACTGTTAATCGTCACTCAACACTAGCACTAAACTAAAACACTGTATTTATACCATCGATCGTGTTCGGTTCGTCGCCAGCGTGTACTTTTTATATACGGTCAATGTGACCGTATGAAAGCGTCAAGCTCAATAGCGCCTTGGCACATCTCCCTTGTTTCTATGATCTGAGGCTATGATAAACAAAAATAATTTTTCGAATCCGACTGGTAGTTCCAGAGATTAGCGCGTTCAAACAAACTTGTCAGCTTTATTATCTTAATAACTATAAAGATTATATGAATATCAATGTCAAAGTTAATGAATAGGCACTAAACTAAAGATTAATTTTCGCGTTATAACTGCCATAACTCCATTGGAGTTAACTGAAACGTTACTAATGCTATTTTAGAACAAAGCTCATTCTATTATTGTAATCAAACGTTTAAACCCATGTAATGTTTGAGTATTCGTTTAATGATTTAAACGTTTGAAGTACCTTTTGTTTGTGGGTTTACCTTTGTTTTTCGACGTGAATTTGATGAACGTTAAGACGTTCTGCTGGTGCTGTAAAACGGGCTTGTTTTTTGACAATTTCTTTCTATAATTGTGTAGCCGTGAGTTAAGATCTATATCGTGCAACTTAGTAGAACAATTGCCGCAATCTTACAGTATAGTCCAGCGAAATTGCAATGAAATTAAACGATGGTATATCACAATAACTCCTGCAGAAACAAGACCAGGCTTGCTGTCCACTATTATATCTCACTAGCTAAGTTCTACAGCCACAAATTCCTACACTTATACGAACTCAATTCTACAGCAATACAGTTGTCGCTAGAACCTTGCTAGAATATATTCTGCAATATCTTGCATAGCTAAATTGCACCAAGAGTATCGCCGTAAATATTGCTTATCTATACCTAGTTCTTAGCAAGATGCAATTTTTATAGCCGTGAACAAGCCATAAAATGTTTGGTTCGACGGTCATTCCAAAAAATTGCGACACCAGTGTTATGCCTCAATGCACCAAAACGTATACTTTTGGAAACTTCATGCTACTAAAATAAGTTGTAAAATTAACAGTCATTATCGTGTAAAGATTCATCCGGCGACAGCACAAAAACAATTGCTTGACCCATTTTTAATTACATCCTGTGACGTCATAGCTCACGAAAGTGTATCCTAAAATTAATGTGGTGTAGCACGATTGTCGCTCATTGAAAAACGTGCTACTGTCGAAACGATTCGATGGATATATATACGAAATAAATTGAATTTTATAGACTAAAGTGAAAATTGTATTTTGTTTTAAAATGAAATCATCGAATTCGTGAATAGTCGAGTAGGCTAGTTGACTATTTATTATTAAAAATGTAAAAAATCCACTACAAAGAAAATAATAATTTTGGTTTCGGAAGTCGGTGGCTTTGGTTTTTGTTTGCTTTTTTTGCCACCGACTTCCGAAACCAAAATTATTATTTTCTTTGTAGTGGATTTTTGAAGTCGGTTATTTTTTGTTAAAAAAGTTTTTTATTTTTCCCTTTTTAGTTCTTTATCCCGTGTTAGATTACTTTCACGAATTCGTTCAACAGTAAATCTTCTACGGAGTGTGTACATTTATGCATATAACTTTGTACATAGGAATGATTACATAATGTATTATATACTAAAATCTTCCTGAGAGTATGTAGATTACGTTAGTGAAAACCCCATCCAAATCGAATCAGTAGTTTTTGAGAAAATCGCGCACATACAAATATACATACATACATACATACTTACATACTTACATACATACATACATACATACATACGGGACGAATACAGAACCTCCTTTTTTGAAGTCGGTTAAAAATAAATAATTTCATTTCAAAGAAGGAATAGAAACAATAAAAAGATAAAAAAAATAATTAAATTTATCACAAAATGGAAAAGATAGACGCTTTTAGAGTTTTTGGAGGGAGTATTCTCCGTCTTTGTCGCACGAAACGGACATTGTATACGGAGTGTGGAGTTTAGTACGACATTGTTTGCCATGTAATAGAATTCCTGGTAGGAAAATCACAATAACTCTTTGCCCGACCCAGCGATTGAACCCAAGACCAACAAACCAGCCTACAAGGGTGTAGTAATTATGATATGGGTACCTTCTTTACTATCTCCTTTTACACAAATTCCTATATTCAGCAGTAGTCAAAGTAACATAAAGGCTCTATTCATTCATATTGTCTATTTACCGGCAATGATACCCTTGGAAGGTAACTTTAACCCAAACCGCAGCGATCTTTGTGTTTCGCTAAATTCCGGAAAACTGAGGGTACTATAACAAAAGCTTGTAAATATAGGTTTAGTTCAAAATGTATGGGTAACTAGTGTAACTACAATATGTCTGAAAGGTCCAATATAACAATTTTAACCGATTTCAAAAGGGAGGAAGTTTTTCATTTTTATATACATAATAAGCTTGCGTTTGAATACCATTTCGTCTGATGTTAAGCAATAATGCGGTCTACGATGCAACACGCTTGCCTAGAAGAAACCGATTCACTCGCGACTTGAGGACACCTAGATTGTAACTATCGGGGAACACACTCCGGCAGCGCATACCACTGTTTCGGACAATGGAGATGGAATCAAAGCGCTTGCGTTTTTGGTATTTCAAACACGAAAAATGATGTCACTTTTTAACCGACTTCAAAAAAGGAGGTTCTGTATTCGTCCCGTATGTATGTATGTATGTATGTATGTATGTTTGTATGTATGTATGTTTGTATGTGCGCGATTTTCTCAAAAACTACTGATTCGATTTGGATGAGGTTTTCACTAACGTAATCAACATACTTTGAGGAAGGTTTTAGTATATAATACATTAGGTAATCATTCCTATGTACAAAGTTATATGCATAAATGTACGGTCCTCACTACGTAGAAGATTTACTGTTGAACGAAGTCGTCAAAGTAATCTAACGCGAGATAAAGAACTAAAATGGGAAATATAAAAACTTTTTTAACAAAAAATAACCGACTTCAAAAAGCCACTACAAAGAAAATAATAATTTTGGTTTCGGAAGTCGGTGGCAAAAAAAGTAAACAAAAACCAAAGCCACCGACTTCCGAAACCAAAATTATTATTTTCTTTGTAGTGGCTTTTTAAAGTCGGTTATTTTTTGTTAAAAAAGTTTTTTCATGCTTCTGGCTGAAAATAAATATAAATAAGAAATAGGTTAATGGCAAAATCTTCCATAATGCCCTGGTACATTATAATAATACCTGAAATTATATACCTCTAATAATATAGCACATTAAGTATAATTATACAAATTATATTCATACCATTTGTGTACCCAAAGCCGTTATCAAATCGTTTAAACCGGTATTATTTTAGCCGGTAGAAGCTTAACTGTAGTTATTTATAACCGTCGCCCACCTGGTTTAACCGCAGATTCGCAGTAACTGAGTTACAGGTTTACTTAATTAAATACGTGTATTTCTAACTTGAAATTAACTTATGTTTGTGTTTATACGTCTTTAAATGTTACTAAGATTTGTATATTTAGTGAAGTAGTAGTTGAAAATAGGTATAAATTCGCTTTAGGTACTGGAGATGATTATATATAAACAGGGCCGTCTTTACCCGGGGGTGCAAGGGGTGCGTGGCACCCGGGCGCAAAGACCTAGGGGGCGCAAGCCGATCGCCTTAGGCGTCGTAGACACTGCTGTGGAGCCAGTGGCGTATTTACCCTATGGCCTAGGGCCATGGGGGCCATGGCCCGGGGCGGTAGCCTGCAAGGGGCGGTGAAGCCATCCCTCGCAGGCGCCTCTTTTGTCTTTTATGAAGTTACCCCTCGCGCTCATCTCTGGGCACCTTTCATCATCATCACCTATCTTTTATGAAGCCGCCCCTCGCGCTCATCTCTGGGCGCATTTCATAATCGTTACCTATCTTTTATGATGTCGCCCCTCGCGCTCATCTCTAGGCGCCTTTCATAATCGTTACCTATCTTTTATGATATCGCCCCTCGCGCTCATCACTGGGCGCCTTCTATCATCGGCACCTATTTACTCATCACCGGCGCCCCCGGCGGGGGATCGCTGCCAGGCATAGGTCTCCGCAAACCACGCACGGCCACGCGCGAGGTGCGAGGCAGTTTGTATGACGCCTAAGTATTTAATAAAAAAAAAAGAAAAAATAATAAAATTTTCTGTTGCCTAGGGGGGCGCAGGGTTATTTTCGCACCCCGGCGCCAACTATGGTTAAGACGGCCCTGTATATAAATAAATAAATAAATAAATATCGGCCTTAAACTAGATCGGGACTACATTTTGAACATTACAATAAAATTAGACGAATTGGCTTTTTATTTTAAACTGCATAAGAAAGATATACCTATAGAGTACTTTATTGTACACCATCATCATCTGCCTAGCCTTTTCCCAAATTATATTGGGGTCGGCATCCAGTCTAACTAGTTTCGGCTGAATATCAATATTTTACGTGGAGCGACTGCCATCTGACCTCCACAACCCAATTAATGGGTAATACCGGTATTCGAATGTTAGACCAGCTGTCAGACTTTAGGGCTTCTGACTACCCGTAACGATTGTCAAAGATATTCCTATGACAACCGCGACCGACTGCTTAACGTGCTCTCTGAGGCACGGAGGGGTCTCGATGTGTAAAGAACGGTCACCCATCCAAGGACTGACCGCGGCAAGTGCAGCTTAACCTCGCAGATCGATCGATCAGCGCGGCCGTCATTTAGCCACGAGCCCCTCACTACTTTATTGTACACCATAATAATAGTAAAAACACAGCTAATAAAAGGTATTGTTAATTCTAAGGGTTAATGGCGGTCTTATCGCTGATAGTGATATCTTCCAAAAAACCTTTGGATGTACTTACTGAAAGAACATAAAAAAGGGGGATAGTTTATGGTTATTAAATATAAAATATACCTACTATGCACAATACATAAATATTAGAGATGCGCCGAATAGTGGTTTCACCGAATAACCGTAAAGATCTGTTTCTTCCATTTCCAACAAAAATATATCAAAAGACCCAAGTATTGAATACTTGTTATTCGTAACTTATTACCAATTTAACTTATTCTGAGCGGGTCTTTGGTTCACAGAGGAAACTTAACAAAGTTTTCTTTGTAAACACTCGAGATATTTTTGTAGACGGGTAAGGAACTTCAAGCATTTTGTTCGACAATTCAGCTTAAGCTGCGACTTGCGAATAAGCGGAAAGGAAAAAGCGACTTGAAATTTGAAACAGTTTTAAAGAATGCTTGTCCATTTTATTATTAACAACAATTACAAAAAATATTTTTATTTTCATTGCAAAAGGGGCCAGAGTGGGGTCCAAAATTTAAAAGTGGCGTTACAAGATCAAGTGACATATCATATATGAAAGGGCTTGATTTGCACATTTCAAAATATATTTTCATTTAATTTTAAGTCGCACAGTTTTCGACACATGATGAAAAATGACTGAAAAAGAACCCTTATCTCCGAAGTTTGCAGAGCAAAAAATCTGAAATAATTAGAGTTGATAGGAATTGACCCAAATATTGCACCAAAAATAAAACAATGTTCCTAACTAGTACAGTTTTTTCAAAATCATTACAATTCCTTTACAAACAAACTTAGTTATGCGGTCTGGTTTTTTTCACTTTATACGTCCAAAAATGATACGGAACCCTCGGTGCGCGAGTACAACTCGCACTTGGCCGGTTTTTTTCATAGTTTCCAACAACCCACCCCATAACAGTAATAGCCCGCTGTCACCGTCACCCGCTCTCGCTATATCTCAAGCCACAGCCGAAAAATTCGTAGAATATTTCTGTGCGGTTGCCCTGAGCATTTTACAAGCTATAATAACTTAGTAGATAAATATTTTAACTGGGAAAGCTTGTATATCTAAGCTGGGTAGTGTTTATTTATAGTGTCAATCTGTCTATCCTACAAAATTATTATAAATGCGAAAGTCGGTGAGGATGGATGGATGCATATGGATGTTTGTTACTCTTTCACGCAAAAACTACAAAACGGATTTTGATGAAAATTTACAGTAATATAGCTTATACATCAGAATAATACATAGGCTACTTTTTATCCCAAAAACGTGGGCGAAGCCGCCGGCGGAAGCTAGAAAATAACAACAAAGTTGCTTTTCTTGTTTGTCTATTTATCCACTTATTTATTTATTTATTTAAACTTTATGCAACTTAAAAGATACAAAGGCGGACTTAATGCCTTAGGCATTCTCTACCAGTCAACCAAGGGTGGTGGAGAGATATCATGGCAGGTGCATTTTATTACAAGAAAGTAAGAATATCGAAATAAAAAGATGTAAATGTTGTACTTGTATGTATATACTTAGTTCTTGTGGATTACACAATGAATTTCCACCACCATTTAGAGTATTTATTCTGGCGGTTTTTTGTGTATAATACGTTAACATTTAACTTATTATAGCACACGCTCTCGATGTTTTGACATGTGGCCACATCAGTAGATCGCGCCGTGCGACGCAGCGAAGGGTCGCTAATAATTCAATAAAGATATCAACCTTTTTTTAAACAATAACGGCCGTACCACAAATAAATAAACATCTGTTCAACACACGTTCAACACGAATGCTACCAAAAATAATAGGCAATTGTTTTAGCACTAACTTGTCTAAAACAAGTGTGTATTAGTTTTGGTAGCATTCGCGTTTAACGTGTGTCTATCTTTTTTGTGGTAAGGCCGTAATAGCTAAAGATTTGCTTATCATAAAATCGCGGATGTATTCCCTGAAAGGGCAGGCAGAGGTCTTAATAGTTCCCCCACATTTAGCCAGTTAAGTAGAAGAAAGTTTGCCATTAACCTATTCCTTATTAATAATTCTTTTTTCTATCGAATGGACAGAGGCACAAAAAGGCGACATCGTTAATTTCATGGTTGATATACCAATAAACCGAATGAAACACTTTATTCCACCTTCATTGTGAGAACCAGAGTGTATTACCCAATAGTTACAATCTGGGTGGTCTTCAAGTCACGTGAATCGGTTTTTTCTAGGCAAGCGTGCTCCATCGTAAACCGCATCATCTCATATACAAGAACTAGTAGCTAGTTCTTGTAGCCTGAGTTTTTCGGCATAAAAAGTCTATGCTTATGTGCTATTCCAGACTACAGGTATATCTGTGTACTAAATTTCATCCAGATCCGTTCCGCCGTTCTGACGTGATTGAGTAATAAACATCCATCCATCCAAACTTTCGCATTTATAATAAATAGTATAGATTTGCACTGGTAATAAAAAAACAGCTATAATTTAATCGCCGTTCACAGGTTAATAGGCGAGTTAATTGATATTACGGGTCACAATTAAGCACCTGTCAGTGACAGAGTTGACCTCAAGTGAAATGAATTACCCTACGTCCATGTAATTATATTTTATGACCTATAATTTTAGATAAACAGTCACTTCATGTGAATTATTCAGCCGCATTAATTTAGACCGAAAGCAGACTCAATCTAATAACTATACTAATACCTATAGCAGGAGCAGTCATTGTACCGATAGTTGTTTCGGTCAATGGATTAATAGCTAAGAGCCTCGATCAACACCTTTGGAGACTCATTGGGAGGCTGGATCAAGGGCTTGATACAGAAAGCAGTACTCCTGGACACGGCTCGCATTGTGAGGAGGTTCCTCTCTCTGGAGCCCTGACCGCCGGTAGTTTGGACCCTGTTCCCGATACCGGTGGGGCACTATTTTTTATATTTTTAATTGTTATATTTTTTAGATTTTTTATGATGAAATGTTTAAAAATGTGAACAATATGTTGTATAAAAATGAATAAACGAAATACTAATATAATAAAAGAGCTTTTTGTTTGTTTTGTTTGTTTAAACGCGCTAATCTTTGGAACTACTAGTCAGATTCGAAAAAATATTGTTTGCTCGTATTAATGATAGCCAAATTAATGATTATAGGCTATTTAATATCATGCTATGACGCTTAGGAGCGGAGCAACGAGGGTAAAAACGCGCACAGCTAGTATTATTATAAAACTGTAAAAAGCCGTGTCTGTACATTGAAGATATTCCAGAAAAAACAGTCAGGATAGGGTACTGGGACGTAACCATGGACAAAACCGTAAAATTTTATTAAAATCTTTTTCTTGAGTATTAAATATGAAATCAATTGCCGTCCGTTAGTCTCGCCAAAATTGGAAAATAGCTCGACCGATTAACTTGAAACTTTGTACAGTTTTTGTAGGGAAGCCAGGAAAGGTTTGAACGGGCATTGCAACAAATAGCCTAATAGCTAGTTTAATAGATATAAATTATTCAATAGTTTACAAATCCCATACCTACCTTAAATTAAAAGCATTCACAAATAAACACAAATGAATTGGTATTTGTGCGTTGATTATAATATAAGGCTGCTAGCTTAGTTAGAAGCGACAGCGATTTTAAAGGTACAATTCCGATACAGTTGTCAACCGCAAGCGATACTTGTGATTGCTATACATTTATTTTCGGGTTACTTTTACAATTTTTAAGGTTCCGTACCCCAAAAAGAAAAACGGTATCCGTATAGGATTACTTTTTTCGTAGACCCCCTGGCTCGTAGATAGCGTTATCGCATATTTCTAGAGGCATATTTTATGTTATTTAATATTAATAGGAGATTATAAAAAAAATGTTGCTCTAGTTGAAAACCATGAAATAAGTAATTTTATTACCAGAGAAATATGGAAAAAATAATTTTGTTGGGGTACTGTTTGCAAGGGAGGGGCAGGGGTTATCCTGTTTTCGTTACTGATACTGCCTTTTTTTTAATTTTTTTTTGTTTTTGAATGGCCTCTCGCAGTTAGCTTCTAACAGCCGTCACTGCTTAACCGGTCATCTGGTGAGGACTTACAAATGCCTCCAGCCAGGCTTAAAACTAAATAAAACTACAAACTAAGCGACCACACGCTAAGGGCACCCCCTACTGGGGTACGGGCCTCGGCTTAGGGCGTCGCTGGGGGGAGGGCAACTAGAGGGAGGGACCACTAGCTGGATCGGTTCATTATTTTGGGTCGAATTTAAATCTACAGGCTCAGCGCGGGCGGGTTCGAGCAAGGGTCGGTTAGGCGACTGAGTCATACGCGGCGGCGGACTCGGGTCATGATGGGGACGTCGCGACGGGCCTCGTCGGCGAGGTCGGAATGGACTGCAGGGGTTATCCTGTTTTCATTACTGATACTGGCTGAATGAACTATCGTATTTGTACGGAACTATCAGGGCTTGAATCCTACTGCAACTTGTCCGGCTTTTTTTTTAGTGTAATTTTTATGAGAAACCGCTTTTCGCTCCGCTCTTACCAAATCCACAACCTAATCTTAACTATCCCTAGTATAATTTCCTAGGTATTAGTCGCTATATCCTTATAATCCTATCGTTTGCAATCGAGTCCCTTGCGTCTCCTGTCTCGCTCTAACTCATTCTATCTCGTTCTTACATAAAGTTTTGAGGTATGTAGGTCAAGGGTGTTGTTGGTTGAGCTGTTAATTATGGTGATTATGCTGACCAGAAAAAACTGGTAGATATCGTTGACATGTAATACAATATTTAATAATTAATAAAAATTAAGAGCCATCTTAATTTCTGCTGATTTACGATATTTAAATGTATATTGAATGATTTTTACACTTTGTACCTAGGAGTTCTTTAATCGTAGTTTTATGGAAAATAAATAAAAAATGCCTAAAACAAGTATTGAAAACAGTTATTTTGTATTTCATCTTCGTACAAACTTTTGATGTTTGCTCCCCCATTTTTAGGGTTCCGTACCTCAAAAGGAAAAACGGAACCCTTATAGGATCACTTTGTTGTCCGCCGTCAGTCACCGGACTATAAGTGGAGCCATCTGCTCATAGATGGCGCCATTGGAAGTAGGCAGTAGCGCCATCTATGATCATATTTCGGAACCCTTAGGGCGCGAGGCATACTCGCACTTGTCCGGTTTTTTATTTTATTTCATAATTATATTTTTTGTATATAGGTACTGCGATGGTGCCAAACAGCCTGCCTGGTGGTAAGCGGATGAAACGCTTGCAACACCGAGGATCACATGTGCGTTGCCGATCCTTTAAAATGCGAATTCGCTGTGCCGACACCTTAGAGGCCAAGCAGATCCCCGGCTGTCAATACAGCGCATGCTCAGGAGCTCTGGCGACCTTACTCACCACAGGAACACAACACTGCCGAAGAGAAGCGTTATTTGGCTGTGGTATTCTGTAAGGTGGAGGTACTTCCCCAGTTTGGCTGCCCCAAATTTTAGCGAGATGTGTCTTGCGCTGTGTCCCTCTTAAATATCTCTATTTACCTATAGCTTCTGTGGAATTACGAGTATTATCACATTTTTACGTTTTTAGGGTTCCGTACCAAAATGGTCTGTCTGTCGGTCTGTCTGTCACACCTGCTTATTTCACCAAATACTAATGCTATCGACTTGAAATTTGGAACAGTTATAAAAAAATATTGCCCAACTTTATTGCAAATGAAAAAAGTCAAAATATATTTTTATTTTCATTGCAAAAGGGGCCGGAGTAGGGGTCCGAAATTTGAAAGTGGGATTACAGGGCAAGTGGCATATCCTATGAAAAGGCTTGATCTGCACATTTCAAAATATATTTTCATTTTATTTTATTTCTCACAGTTTTCGACATATTATGAAAAATGTTTGAAAAAATACCATTCCCCCCCCTTATCTCGGAAGTTTACAGAGCAAAAAATCTGAAATAATTAGAGTTGATAGGAATTGACCCAAATATTGCACCAAAAATAAAACGATGTTCCTAACTATTACAGTTTTTTCAAAATCATCAAAATTCCTTGACAAACAAACTTAGTTTGGACGTATAAAGTGATACGAAACCCTCGGTGCGCCAGTACGACTCGCACTTGGCCGCTTTTTTTTGCCATAGATCTAGTTATGAGAGTAGTCGTAAACTTTTGATTTTACGTCTTTTTGCCATAGATGTAGAAGTCGTTAACCTCTTAAGCGTCAAGCCCTAAAAAAACACAATGCTTGCTTTATATCACTCAGGAAACCAGTTAAATACATTCTTCTTTTATTACGTTTGTCCTGAAAATAATAAAAAACTTCTAACATCAATTCGTGAATGTTTGGTTACCTACACTTCGAATCTTATACAGTCCAAAAACCTATAAAAACTTGCCAATCCCTTATACATTTATAATGTGAAATTGCATGGAAACGGGGAAAACATTTTAGGAAACTATTCTCATACAAATAGCGACCTTATATTGGTATATCAAGGTGTATTTTTCAATGCCCAAAAATATCGGAAATGATCTTAACAATTTTTATTCAAATGAAAACCTTAGCTTCATTTAATAAAGATGTATTTTTCAGTGACGACAAATCCAAATTTTTATCCTAAGAATTCCCATCCAGCAGTTATGTAATAATCAACCTTTACAGGTTCACGGAAAATATTAACCTTATTTCAAGTAAAATTAAGGTATATTTTCCAATAACATCAAAATCACGTTCAGTTTTCAGAATTCCCACTAAGAATGTATGCGATTATGAACTTTATTCGTATAAATTTAAGGTGTGTTTTTGAATGTATTGCAGACATTCCCTTTTATGTTTGTATGGCAATCAAGAAAAGTAAGAACACATCAATATGGTGATACTTAACATTCAATGCAGGTCGAGTGGGTATCACAAAGGTCACTAAAGGAATGTGGCATAAAAGTAACCTTCAACTTCTATCATATTTTATGAATACACTGTGCCCCGCAGTTTCACCCCCGTTGCTCGGCTCCTAAGGGTCGTAGGGTGATGTTAAATAGCCTATACTATTCCTCATAAATTTGGCTAACATATACAATAAGATTTTTTCGAATCCGACTGGTAGTTCGAGAGATTAGCGCGTTCAAAAAAATAACCGACTTCAAAAAGCCACTACAAAGAAAATAATAATTTTTGTTTCGGAAGTCGGTGGCTTTGGTTTTTGTTTGCTATTTTTGCCACCGACTTCCGAAACAAAAATTATTATTTTCTTTGTAGTGGCTTTTTGAAGTCGATTATTTTTTGTTAAAAAAGTTTTTATTTTTCCCTTTTTAGTTCTTTATCTCGCGTTAGATTACTTTGACGACTTCGTTCAACAGTAAATCTTCTACGTAGTGTGTACATTTATGCATATACCTTTGTACATAGGAATGATTACCTAATGTATTATATACTAAAACCTTACTCAAAGTATGTAGATTACGATAGTGAAAACCCCATCCAAATCGAATCAGTAGTTTTTGAAAAAATCGCGCACATACAAACATACATACATACGGGACGAATACAGAACCTCCTTTTTTGAAGTCGGTTAAAAAACAAAATCGTGACCAACCTGAAATGAACACAAATGTATGAAACAGCTGTTTTTTTTGGTCCAGGTTGGTCCCATGATAAAAGTTGTTCAATTAACCCTTTTCAGCTTAGCAGTAAACTAACAACACCGTTGCGCGATGTTATGTTCACGTTCATTTCGGACCGTACCCTTCAAAGAAACTTCAAGCGTGGCTCTATAACACGCTTCACCTTAATTTAATCTTATTAAGGAAGTTTGGCGGTCAGGAGGCAGCTTTTGATTACCAAAAGTTACCATGGATGAAGGTAGGAAAAGTCTTTACTTATGCATGGCCAGTACTTAATAAATAACTTAAAACAAACTTGATACTGCGGCAGTAAATTAAGAGGCTTACAAGACCTAATGTTATCGATTCACACAATTTCCGCCCATAAAAGCTATTAGGTCAGAATAGAACGAATGGAAAACTGTCAAAAGGCGTTCAGAAATGAGGGAAAATTGATTAAACCTTCTAATTGTGGTGAAAATATAAACTTTAGGCGATTCGCACACCGCACCGCATTACGCAGCGTAGCGTGGGAGTGCGTGATATTCCGTTGTTTGCAAGTACCTGTATTTGTATAGAAATCATGCGTAGCGCAACACACTGAAAACGCATTCACGCGCGGAGCTTTTGTTCCGTCGCCACGCACCCCGCAACGTAGCGCGGGGCGGTGTGTGATTCGCCTGAGAAATCTATACGGCTACGGTGGTAGCTACGGCGTAGCTAGCACTATGCTACGGCGTAGCACGATAGCTACGAAATATTTAGAAGTTAATTTATTGCAATTTTTCAACGTCTTCTGCAAACATCAATATACCATCGCCGTAAATCTATCCAAATGTCCAATACACGTACTATATGCACGTATGTGTGCACAGTCAACGATATATCACCGTGACAAGACGTAACGCTGCCCTGAATTAACGTGACTGACCTACATACATACAGGGTGCTCCTGGCGTGCGGGGATTTTTTAATACAGGATATATCGTTCGTAACTACATATAAGATTAATCTTCAATAAGAAGAATAGAAGAATTAAAAGAATTCTTAATCTTAATAGAATAATATATTACAGCTATCTACACTTTTATTAATCTATTGACATTTTTATATTGTCATCATCTGCCTAGCCTTTTCCCAAATTATATTGGGGTCGGCTTCCAGTCTAACTAGTTTCGGCTGAATATCAATATTTTACGTGGAGCGACTGCCATCTGACCTCCACAACCCAATTAATGGGTAATACCGGTATTCAAATGTTAGACCAGCTGTCAGACTTTTAGGGCTTCTGACTACCCGTAACGATTGTCAAAGATATTCCTATGACAACCGGGACCGACTGCTTAACGTGCTCTCCGAGGCACGGAGGGGTCTCGATGTGTAAAGAGCGGTCACCCATTCAAGGACTGACCGCGGCAAGCGCAGCTTAACCTCGCAGATCGATCGATCAGCGCGGCTGTCATTTAGCCACGAGCCCCTCGGACATTTTTTATATTGTATTGACATCTATTTCATGACATGGTTTATTATGAGTATTGACATTTATTTGCATTATATTTATCGACATCTAGGTGTGTCATGATATGGATTATGTGTGTCATTATATAAATTAGGTATTTAGATTAAAATTGGGCAAAATAAAATGATATTGATGTGACATAGTTTGAGTTTTAAATGCATGCTACTTATTTAATTATTTTAATACACACATCAAAAGTGTCTAGGGATCAAGCATTTTTATGCGGATTTCTTGAGATTGAGATGTGGCTTTGTAATAAATTTATGATTTTATAAATTTATATGGATCCTTTTTGGTGCATTTCATAATTTGAATCAGGAACTCTCAATCAAATTCGAGTAAAAGATGAAAATAAGCTGTCAATATTTTCCCTATAAAAACATACAACGCATTGAAGACATTATTAGTGCTACTGTTTCCCTACTACTGATTAAAACCAACGTTATTATGGAGCGGCGACGTCATTTAAGCAGGGAAGAAATGCTCAGAGCCGTGGGAATGATAGAAGCTGGTTCCCGGCAACGTACTGTAGCTTTAGCTCTGAATACAAGTCAGAGTGTTATCAGTCGACTTTGGACACGTTACCGAAGCACTGGTACCGTAGCTGAGCGCCATGGAGGACGGTATCGCTGCACCACACGGAGACAAGACCGATACATTCAAATCTTAACTCGAAGAGCTCCAACAATAACCGCCATGATGTTAGCCGTGAGGCTTCATCACTCTTCAGGGAACTTAATTAGCGACCAAACAGTCAGAAACCGCTTGCATGAAGTGAACCTTCATTCCCGAAGACCGCTACGGGTACCACCTATAGCAATGCACAATCGTAGGATTCGATATCAATGGGCTCTTGAACACAGAAATTGGGCAGAAGAACAATGGCGTTTCGTGTGCTTTTCTGATGAGTCTCGTTTTGGTATGAGACCGGATACAAGACGTATACGACACTGGAGAACCCCTGGACGCCAACAGCGATTAAAATCCTGCCAGGAAGTCCATCCTTATAGTGGTGGAACCATCATGGTATGGGCGGGTATTTGGATCGGCGGAAGAACTGAGTTGATTTGGATCAGAGGCAACCTCAACGCTCAAATTTATGCTGAGACGATTGTATCAGACGTCATCGTTCCTCTACAAGTGCAAATCGGTCCCTTATTTCAGTTAATGCATGATAATGCACGACCGCACACCGCAAGAGTTGTAAGACAGACTCTCGCCGCAGCTAACATCAATGTCCTGCCCTGGCCTGCTCAGTCGCCAGACTTGAACCCGATTGAGCATGCATGGGATATGCTACAGAGAAGAGCTCTGCCGAATATGGAGGGTATCCAGTCGCAAGAAGACCTTTTTTTGTTGTTGCAACGAACATGGGCGGCCATTCCACAGCGTGATTTGGATGAACTCATTTTGAGTATGCCAAACCGATGTTCTTGTGTTGTTAGTGTTCGCGGTAGAAACACGGATTATTAATTGTTTAAGTTACCCAATAAAATTTTAAAGAAAACTGTTATTTCAGTCTTTTTTTCGAACTTTAATGTTAGTGGTTCAAATGTCAAAAATCCCTTTATTAGGAAAATGGCAAATTTCTTTATTAATGCAAAGGTGACTTGGTTTATCGTTACTGTGACAAACGAAAACACTTTATTTGATGAATCCTTAAAGAAAATTTTAATTAATATCAATCAGGAGAAAAGTTATTGCAAAAATATATGTTGATCCCTAGATACTTTTGATGTGTGTATTTGCTTGCGTGTTGAAAAGGTGGAACTTGATACGAATATTTTTTGTAATAAGACCTTGTAAAACTATTGTTCCTGCAAATAAACATTCTATTCTATTCTTCTTATCTATACTGATATTATAAAGCTGAAGAGTTTGTTTGTTTCAACGCGCTAATCTCTGGAACTAACAGTCGGATTCGAAAAAATATTTTTGTATTATGATATGTATATTCCAGAGAAATAGTATAGGCTATTTAACATTACGCTATGACCCTTAGGAGCCGAGCAACGGGGGTAAAACCGCGGGGAACAGTTAGTATAATTATAAAACAATACCGTGACTGACTTACTGACTTACACTGACTGACTTAGGCGAATCACACACCGCCCCGCGCTACGCTGCGGGGTGCGTGGCAACGGAACAAAAATCCCGCGCGTGAATGCGATTTCAGTGTGTTGCAGCATGCGTGATTTCTATACAAATACAGGTACATACTTGCAAACAACGGAACATCACGCACCCCCGCGCTACGCTGCGTGATGCGGTGCAGTGTACGAATCGCCTTACTGACAGACAACGGGCTAAACTAGACTAAGAACCTAATAAACCTGTAAACCTAGAGATTTATAGTTGTTTCATCACTGCTCTAAAAACGGTGAAGGAAAACATCGTGAGGAAACCGACATGTCCTAGAACCAAAAATTCGAAGACATGTGACGTCCACAATCCGCAGTTGGCCCGCGTGGTGGACTACGGCCCACTCTCTCTCACAAAGAAAAGGCCCATGTCCCAGCCTCAGATCATAGAAACAAGGGAGCTGTGCCAAGGCGCTATTGAGCTTGATGCTTTAATTTGCCCACATTGCGCGAAGTACCTACAAAAGTACACGCTGGCGACGAACCGAACACGCTCCTTCCTGACGAGCAGTTTGGGTTTCGACCCAGTCACTCTTGTATTCATCAAGTCCACCGTATTGTTGAACATGTAAGCCACGGCTTCACATATGGAACGATGACGGGCATAGTATTTTTCGATGTGGCAAAAGCCTTCGACAAACTCTGGCACAACGGCTTATTGTACAAGCTGTACGAACTCGGAGTGCCAGATCGTCTCGTGCACATCATCCGAGACTTTTTGTCGAATCGCACCTTCCGCTATCGCATCGAGGGAGGCGCTCTCTCCTCCCCTCATCCCATAAAAGCCGGAGTCCCTCAAGGCTCCGTGCTGTCCCCCCTCCTGTTCACGCTGTACACAAGCGACATTCCCAAAAAGGGAAAGGCCCAGTTGGCTTTATTTGCTGACGACACGGCCATCTATTACTCAGGCATCAGCCCCAATAGCATAGCTCGAAATCTACAGACCGCGGTCAACGCCCTAGGCGATTGGTTTCGGAAATGGAGAATCGAAGTAAACCCCGATAAGAGCCAGGCGGTTTTGTTTTCCAAACCGCGCACTCCTCCTGATAACCCCTCCCCGATCACCATGTTCGGCAAGCCGATCCCTTGGGATAGGCAAGCCAAATACCTGGGCATCATCCTCGATAGGAGATTGAACTTTATCGAGCACATAAGGACGGTCCGCTCTCGCGCCGCCTTCGCTCTCGGTCGCCTCCACTCCATCCTTAATGCACGTAGCAAGTTGGCACTTAAGTACAAAGTGCGCATTTACGTGACTTGCATACGCCCTATCATGACCTATGCTGGCGCTGTGTTCGCACATGTCAAGGCATCTCGAATCCATAGGATGCAAATCATCCAAAACAGGTTCATGCGAAAGGCCACGGGAGCTCCCTGGTACGTTCGTAATGATCGCCTGCACTTAGACTTAAAACTGCCCACCATCCAGCAGTGCTTGAAACGCGCCTCCAAGCGCTTCTTTGACTCTGCCCCGAACCACCCGAATCCTCTGGTGGTATCGGCCGCCCGATACACCCCCTCTCAGATTAGTAAAATTCGCCGCCCGAGGCATGCTTTAAATACTCCCGATGATGCTATCACCTTACTGCAAGAGAGCAGCAGGAAGACCAGCACTTTGCGTAGGTACAAACACAGACCGGCGCCATTCCGACCTCGCCGACGAGGCCCGTCGCGACGTCCCCATCATGACCCGAGTCCGCCGCCGCGTATGACTCAGTCCCCTAACCGACCCTTGCTCGAGCCAGCCCGCGCTGAGCCTGTAGATTTAAATATGTCCCTAAATCATATTAATCCGTTCCAGCTAGTAGCCCCTCCCTCTAGTTGTCCTCCCCCCAGCGACGCCCTAAGCCGAGGTCCGTACCCCAGTAGGGGGTGCCCTTAGCGTGTGGTCGCTTAGTTTGTAGTTTTTATTTAGTTTTAAGCCTGGCTGGAGGCATTTGTAAGTCCTCACCAGATGACCGGTTAAGCAGTGACGGCTGTTAGAAGCCAACTGCGAGAGGCCCTTCAAAAAAAAAAAAAAAAAAAAACGAACCGAACACGATCGATGATATAAATACAGTGTTTTAGTTTAGTGCTAGTGCTGAGTGACGATTAACAGTGTTAGATTGAGGGTGTGCGGAATTTTTAATGTGTGGGAGATCTTTATATTCACGAGGGGGCGCTTGTAATTGTGTTGAAAAATGTACTAAAAGTGGCGACAGTTGTTCCCGTACTAATTTGCTATGGTGGCATATCTCCTTGTTTCTATCATCTGTGGAATCAGTGGGAATATTATAAGGTAATAATTATGCTATTGTGCTATATTTTTGAGGATGCTATTATAATGCACCCCGAACCCATTAGCATAATTTCAACATTTTGCCATAAAATGTCAGATAACTTTAATGAGTTGTACGAAGTTAAATTGTTATGTGCCAAAGTTTAAATACTTTCGTTTTATCTTTTGTCATTGTTCGGTCACAGTCTAAGAAACATACAGTCAGTCATAGCGTTTGTTTTGGTTGAAAAAGCCAGCATTGTCTAGACATTCGTCGCGACAAATTAAATGCCGCCGGCCTAGCATGACCACGATAGAAACGGGTTTTGTCTAAATAGAAATAGACAAGTGACAGATTGTAGAAACATTTCTACCGTTTCATTCATAAAACGTAGAAACGTTTCTACAATCTGTCACTTGTCTATTTCTATGTAGACAAAACCCGTTTCTATCGTGGTCATGCTAGGCCGGCTGGATAGCTCCCGAACGATTTTTTATATATTATAGTAAAAGGTACATTATTAAGGTCTATAATATAAGACAATGTCCAACAAAACTATAACTATTGTATGTGGATGTTTGGTCTTTCGGGAGTACTCTGCCTCGTGTCGGCCGCTTTGTCAATTGAGTTTCGCAACTGGTTGTCAACAAAGAAATAACTTTCGTTATAGGCAACCTCTATCTCACCCCGCACCGGACCACACGATTGCCTAGTCTGGTACCTAGTCTTTTTTTTTATTTGATAATAGTAGCCTTGCATTTGACTGACATATTACGCCTGATGTTATGTGACGATGCGATCTACGATGGAGCACGCTTGCCTAGAAGAAACCGATGCACTCGCGACTTGTAGACACCCAGATTGTAACTATCGGGAAACACCTACCTCTACATAATTTTTGTTCGTCATTTCGACGCAAAAAAATGTATTTTCTTTCTTTATTTAATAGGTAATCAATATGATTTATTTTCGACTGACAATATATTTTTTCGGAACTGACGGATCTGATGTGTGTAACTGTGTATACAGGGTTACTTGTAAAACGTGAATAACCTCGCAAGACTATTATTACTATCATCATAAGCAATGACTTCTGTTGATATTTTCATACCTACCTGCAAAATTAAAAATACATACATAGGTATTATCTGGCTTTTGTGTGGAAGGCCCGAGAACTCGAAGTGTGAGTAATTACTCCAAATTATTTTAATTTATGAATGACAGCGCACGGGAGACGTTACGTTACGTACGTTAGTAACTTATTACAAAACGTAGATCTAAAAAGGTGTCAGATAGTACAACAAAAACTTGAAAATCTATTTTTGATTTTAATAAGTTGTAAAAAAGTCATAATAGTCATAGCAGTGGAATGCGCTGCCCGAGTGAGTGTTTCTCAACAGTTACAATCTTACCCAGATTGTAACTGTTGAGAAACACCCACTCTTCAAGTCACGAGTGAATTGGTTTCTTCTTCTTCTTCTAGGCAAGCGTGCTCCATCGTAGACCGCATCATGCATCATTGCTTAACAACAGGAGAGATGGCGGTCAAACGCAAGCCTATCAATGAAGAAAAAAACAAAAGTTGTTGTTTATGATGTTGTTTATGATAATATAGTCCTGCGAAGTTATTATTTTGTGTTTTACAAGTCACCCTGTCACCATCTGCCTAGCCTTTTCACAAATTATATTGGGGTCGGCTTCCAGTCTAACTAGTTTCGGCTGAATATCAATATTTTACGTGGAGCGACTGCCATCTGACCTCCACAACCCAATTAATGGGTAGTACCGGTATTCGAATGTTAGACCAGCTGTCAGACTTTTTAGGGCTTCTGACTACCCGTAACGATTGTGAAAGATATTCCTATGACTACCGGGACCGACTGCTTAACGAGCTCTCCGAGGCACGGAGGGGTCTCGATGTGTAAAGAACGGTCACCCATCCAAGGACTGACCGCGGCAAGCGCAGCTTAACCTCGCAGATCGATCGATCAGCGCGACTGTCATTTAGCCACGAGCCCCTCTGTGTTACAAGTCACCCTGTATATATCTTAAACGTTCATGCTACGAACGTATGAGATAACCGCAAGTCCCAAGCGTCTCAAATCCAATCAATACCAAATTGAAATAGTTTATTAGTCAATTAACTATGAATGGTGCTATAATCCTATTGAGGAGTTGAGGATACGCGTGAATGAGAGTATATCTTGCGGGCTTAATTGATTCCTCTCGGGAAAGGAGTTTGTATGTCGAAGTGCAGTTATATCTTTAGTTAGATATTGGTACCGGCACTTATCATGAACACAGATCACGCATGTACATTTTCGGCCCAATAGACAATAGACAGTTGACAATACGTAATAGAGAATGGTCCAATTAGACGACGAGCATCGACTGACGAACCTCGGTGCCCCCCGTCTTCTTCATTCCGTCAAAAAGACCGAAAAATCAGCTAATGTACAAGTGACGTTTGTGCTTATAACTGCTGTCGCTAATTATATTCATATTCAGTTACATATAACATAACATCACGGAGGGGCTCGTGGCTAAATGAGAGTCACACTGATCGACGATCTACAAGGTTAGGCTGCGCTAGCCGCGGTCATTCCTTGAATGAGTGACCGTTCTTTACGCATCGAGACCCCTTCATGCCTCCGAGAGCACGTTAAATAGTCGATCCCGAGGTTGTCATAGAAATATCTTTGACAGTCGTTACGGGTAGTCAGGAGCCCGAAAGTCTGACAACTAGCCCATTCGAATACCTAATAATTGGGTTATGGAGGTCAGATGGCAGTCGCTCCAAGTCAAATAATGATATTCAGCCGCAACTAGAGACTGGAAGCCTACCCATATCTAGTTTGAGATATAAGCGGATGATGATAACATAACCTCACGCCTGTCTTCTCTGAAGGGTTAGACAGAGTTACAGTTTTTTCCCGTATTTTTATTATTTTTGTGTGTCAGACGCAAATAAATGTTTTTTCTTTCTAGTCTGTTTTCTATTGGCTTTGTTCATTTAAATGAACTAAAACTAACTTTTCTACAAACAAAAAATCCGTTAAACATTTTCTAAATAAAATACCGTCGAAACCCGTATCTTCGCCTGTTTTACCTATCTTCGCCTAATTTTTAATAAGGTGGATTTGCCAACATATTTTTGGTAAAAATTGTGCAAAAAACAACTAAATACAAAGGCTTTTTCATGTATGGCAAGATTTTGCAAATAAATTGGAACTAACTTCACATTATTGGTCACCATTGTGATTTTGCCGTGAAATAGACGACATGTTTTTTCAGACTAGGCGAAGATAGGGATCTTCGCCTACGGCACACTTTTTTAAAAAACAGGACTCTGTTTTTATTGCAGTAAGGTATATATTAGTCTGTCACATAATACAATCTTTGGATCAAATGTAGTACACAGTATTTCAATTAATTGTCTATAATTCGATACCTTGCCATGATGTAGGCGAAGTTAGGGAAACATACCCATACTTCGCCTATCACGTTTAAAGCCAATTTTTAGCCAATACACAACGAAATTTAAGTCGTATATTCTCTACAATAGTAACCAAAGTACAATAAAATATTTTTTCTGTCTTCCTGATTCAAAATACTTTTAAATTAAAAAGAAGTGTTGAAAAATGTGTCAAAACCCAGGCGAAGTTACGGGTTTCGACGGTATTTAGAAAATGTGAAAAAGTGCAAAAAGCATTCCTGCGATTTCTTTACAGGAGAACTTTTGGTTACTATCCCTACCTCTATCCCACCAAGTTCCTTGTAGGATGTCTGGGGTATCATATGCTTGAGACCAGAAGGGCATGTGACCAGGTAGGCGTTATGCTCAAAATATTGAAAGGCATGACGGATGCTCCTGACATCCATAATGAGCTGATTCGACTCTGCGCACCGAATAATTATCTCCGTAGCAGAAAACATCGGCTGCTAGACGTGCCTTCATGTCGGACTGCAGCCCATGCTGCATCTCCCATACCGCGCGTATTGACCGCACTAAATAAGCTCGTGGAAGCCAACCCGGACTGCGATCTATTCTATAATAAATTCGCCAATTTAATGGTTATATGCCTACTTTTTTTGGAAAATAATAAGATTTGAATAATTTCTATTATCAGTCTATGTTTGTAATTATTATAATTTCGTACTTTGATTTATGTAATTGGTGTGTATATGCCGTGTAAATCAATAAAATAAAATAAATAAATTTATTTATTTATTTAAACTTTGTGCAACATACAAAGGTACAAAGGCGGACTTAAAAATATTGTTTCTCAATTTCAATTTCCAGTTAAAAAGAAACTAACTACTAACTACATTATCCTAACTTGTAAGTAACGTGAGTTTAACCGTACCCAGTAAACATTGTTTGAACTTTTCACAAAAGAAAAACTTTTGTGAAACTCAACTAAGGGACACGATACAAGATAATGAAGAAGTCACATTTGCATATCACTTCTGCGGTAATCGATTGCTCTACATCCTAGACGTTTATCAGCTTTTTATACTATAATGGTGGCTAGCAGCGGCGAAGGGTGAGAGGAAGCCGGTACAATAAAATAGTAACAAAATTACATATACAGGGTGGCAGGTTAGACAGTGGAAATATTTTAAGGGGTCATTCTACTCATCATTATGAACAACTTTTACTACGGGACCAACCCTGAAATCGCGAAAAAAAAATCAGCTGTTCTATACAATTTATGTTCACATAACTCAACAAAATGTATGGAACAGCTGATTTTTTTTTCGTGATTTCCGGCTTGGTCCCATAGTAAAAGTTGTTCATAATGATGAGTACAATGACCCCTTAAAATATTTCCACTGTCTAACCTGCCACCTTATAATTCCGTTTTACTGTCATACCTATCATTTATTCACTGTATTTACATAATTTGAATAGGTATAACTTAAGTAAAACGTAATTATTTATCATTTTGTTACTGTTTTGTTGTACCGGCTTCCCCTCACCCTTCGCCACTGGTGGCTAGCATGTGTACAGCCCGCCTGATGGTAAGCAGTTACCGTCGTGAAACACTTGCAACACCAGGTATCACATGTGATTTATTGACCCTTTAAAACGAGGATTCTTTTTTTTAATTAGGATTAAAACGAGGATTGTTGCGCTGCGCTGAACTACGTCACTTCACCATACACTTCTCCGTTGCGTTGTCGTATGCATTGCGTCGACAAACCAACGGATTAGTGTAGTGTGTACGACAACGCAACGGGGAAGTGTATTGTGAAGTGACGCAACGCAGCGCAGCGCAACGCACTAATGGGGCCTCGCCCTTATTTAGAGGACAAGCAGGTCTCGCGTTGTCAACACAGCGCATCCTTAGGAGCTCTGGTGACCTTACTCATCAGTACTCTTCAAAGGAACACAATACCACCGAAAAGTAGCGTTATTTGGCTGTGGTATTCTATAAATTGGAGGACTGACGTACATTATAAATGGGTCATACTCATATATGTACAATTTTGAGTCTTGTACAAAAACATAATAATATGGAGCTTTTGTATTCAACTATTTAGTGGCACTACGCTTAGGGGTATGCACAATACGCCGTACCAAAATACGCTGTGGGAAAACGCGACGCGTTTCGTGTGAAATACGAGTTTCATTTCAGCAGTTGCGGTTAGGTTTTTGGCCAGTGAAAATTTGAGCGGAGTTAAAATTAGATTTTGTGTCATACACTTACAGATTGAATAGGAAATGTCAGATGATTATGCAAATCTGTCGTTAAATGTAAGAAAGAAAGAAAAAACTGGACAAGTTCGAGTAGGACTCGCACCTTGGGGGTTTCGTACAAAATGCAATAGCAAAGAAATATTGTTATATATTACTAGCTTCCGCCGCGTCTTCGCCCGCGTTTTTCGGGATAAAAGGTAGCCTTTGTGTTATTCCAGACTATAATCTATCTGTGCCAAATTTCATTCAAATTCGTCCAACCGTTTCAGCGCGAAGAAGTAACAAACATACACAAACTACAAATTAACCATTTTCGTTTTTTTTTTTTCATTATGTGTACTAAAAGACCTTGCCTTTTATCAAATTTCATGATTGTAGGTCAACTGGAAGTACCCTATAGGTTTAGATGAGTAAGTTTACGAGTAGGTACCAAAATAAGTGACTTAAGTGGCCGTATCTATTGATTGCGTTGACATAACAGTCTGAATTATTTACAACTATTATGAGACCATAGACTTTGATATTAATTTTAACTTGATACCTCTACTATGACAAAAAAGGCATTGACAGACGGACAGACAGTCAACAAAGTGATCCTATAAGGCGATTCGCACACCGCACTGCATCACGCAGCGTAGCGCGGGAGTGCGTGATGTTCCGTTGTTTGCAAGTACCTGTATTTGTATAGAAATCACGCATGGTGCAACACACTGAAAACGCATTCACGCGCGGGATTTTTGTTCCTTCTATGATCTGAGGTCGCCGCGTACCCCGCAGCGTAGCGCGGGGCGGTGTGTGATTCGCCTAAGGGTTTTGTTTTTCCTTTTGACGTATGGTCCTTCATACATTTAATTTTACCTGATAGTATTTGTAGCTAATATTTCCTCTCACCTACACTTCTGCCTACCCCTTCCCAATAAAACCGTGACTACAATACGTTTGTGTATGCTCGCAAAACAACACTGAAGCTATTGACAGTGGGTCCGACCTAGTTTCGGACAAAGCCGTTCAAATACTCACCTATATGCTTTATTGGAGAAATCGTGAATAGATGGAGTGTTGTTTAAATTATTTGGTTTGAAAATTATTCGTAACATCAAAACTGTATACTCCGAAGGGAGGCAGAGAGTTTTTATATGCTACTATGGTGGCAAAGAGGCTCGCTTGATGATAGTATCGGTTTTACCAACGTTACCGTAGTCACTTGCAACACCGAGTAACACAAATGCTCGTTGCCAACCCTTCAAGGCGACTACAGGAGCTAAACGCAAGTTTTATAATATCTTAAAGTATTAATGACCCACTGCACTAAGCAAAATCAAAAAAATATATGATTTTTGTTGATAGTGTGTTCAAAACACGATTCAACTATGTTCGCTCGATAGAAAAAAATCACGAAGATACCTACCTCTAAAAAAATATTTTAACGATTAAAAACCATACTAATGTACATGCAATCATTCTGATTTTTTACCAGATTATTCTACAAGCAACATTTTAACATGATAGTGTATTATATTTCTCATAAAGTTTATATTTAGGCCGCAATTAAAGTGTCGCCGTACATCGGCCACAAGTGGCTACCACAAGTGGCCGCCACTTGTGGCCCGTGTGTGGCGACGGAAGGATTTTGTTCAATTTTACTCTGTTTTTGAACGCGTTTTGTCAGTTTTCTATTCACTCCATTGTGACTCGTATGTGCCAGCTTTTACGTGCGGAAATTGTGTGAATCGATATGTCTTGTAAGTCTTAAATGAGGATTCGCTGTGCCGTTAAACGCTAACAACTTAAAATCACAAAAAAATATCTGCTGTTTACTCGAGCGATATGCATATTTTTGTATGACACGTTTGATTTTGTTTTTTTCCGTAGTTATTCGAACTATATAGTATCGTATAGTGAATACCCTTCTCGATACGTCTTTCATACACCTTATAATATCTAATCTTTTTTCCTAATAAAAATATTTTATCTTTTCTCCCTATTTCTGATGCGGTAAAGCTACTGTGAATAAATACCATTCGTGATTCGAAATTGAAAGAATCACCCATTGGATCAGATGTTTTCCATTGGGCGTTGTAAAAATCAATGGGGGGTGAAACGGAAAGTGGAAAAGCGTACTAAAAGCATTCAACAATACGTATTATTCTTTGTAATGGTATGGGTGTATTGACATTTTTGCATTAAATAAAGGTTTATAGCTGTTTTAAAGGTGTATTTATTTGAATATAACAAAAATGGCTATTTAACATATACGGTCATACCCTTCATACTCGAAATATTTTAAGAGGTACATCTATAGGTGGTAAAGATGCCATACAAACGAAAAAAAAATGATCTGAGTATTTTTTTTTTTAATAAATAAATAAAATTATTTTAAATACTTTATTTGACACATACAAATACTATTTTCGACATCCATTACGCTTGTTTTTAATATTAATAGTAAGGTATGTAAAAACTAGCGTAATGGATGTTAAAAATAATATTTTTTATTTGTTTCAAATAATTTTAAATTAATTTATTTTAAAAAAATATACTCAGATCAAGTTTTTTTTCGTTTGTATGGCATCTTTACCACAGACATGCAGATGTACCTCTTAAAATAATTCGAGTATGAAGGGTAGGACCTTATATTGTGTGTATACGTGTGATACAGTATTTTTAATCGAGTTCAAAATGAAGGAGGTTCTCGATTTGACTGTTTTTAGGGTTCTGTACCTCAAAAGGAAAAACGGAACCCTTATAGGATCACTTTATTGTCCGTCTCTCCAAGGCAAGACCTTTAACGAGTGGAGGCATCTGCTCACAGATGGCGCCACTAAAAGAAGGGCAGCTAAGGAAATTTTTACCTACCTAAATTATGTTTTACCTACCTAAATTAATTTTTACCTACCTAAATTAATTTTTATCTACCTAAATTAATTTTTACCTACGTAAATTAATTTTTACCTACCTAAATTAATTTTTACCTACCTAAATTAATTTTTACCTACCTAAATTAATTTTTTATCTACCTAAATTAATTTTTACGTACCTAAATTAATTGCCTACTCCCACATCACTGGTACAACATCACTAACCAACATACGCGTAATGGAACGTCAATTGTGTTACGATCGGTTACAACATAATGCAATTTTAGCAACTTGTAACAACTATTGGTTGTTTATCTTTCCCTCATGAATGTCAAGCAGACGAGGGTCACAGTGACCCACGCCTGTGACCCACAATTTGTCAACGTCTGTGGACATGTTGAAGTGATCCGGTGGGAATTTGTGGAGACACGAATCCTTTAGTCTGCGGCGAGACAACGCAGGTTTGAAATAATGTGATTTTGTTGATACCTTAGCTTCGATATTCATATTTGATAGTCCTACTAATTAATATCCTAACTATCATAAATAATATTATAAATGAGGAAGTAAGTGTGTTTATTTGTTTGTTACCTTTTCACGCCAAACCCACTGAACCGATCAATAGCTATAAAAACTCAAAGCGGTCATGGGGCCGATTTTGACGAAAACTTATTTAAAATTGTAAAATTACATTTCTGAAAAATCAATTTTCATAGGCAGGAATCAAATCCGTTGATTTTGGAAAAAAACACACACAATTTAGTATTGCATCATCTATTAATAAGAATAATAAGAATCAAATGAAGTAATGAGAAATGGAAAACTACAGAAAAGTGTTGGTTTTTAGTAAACTGATTTCTATTTTTAGGTATTCTTACCATTTAACTAAACAAATTTTAAAAACATCTAATGATGCCGTTTTGGTTTCAATCAAAATTGGCTCCGAGACAATAATTCTCCCATCCACACACACTTTAAAAATTTACCGTGTAGATTTACTATTTTACCTCTGCCAACCCCATTATGAAATACAAGCGTGATATTATGATACGTAATGTAGTAGAAAATAAATCTCACTGCAAGACAAGACCTGTCTCTAGCGGATTCAAACTATTAAATCCAGGTTCGTTCAAGATTTTCCCTTCACATAAATGCCAGAGGTATACAAGATATAGGTACTTAGATCATAACTTATTCTATACCGCGTTATAATATTGTATAAGTAGGTATTGCTTTACAAAAATCTTATTAAATTCTTAAATACGGCATTTTGACATGAATTCATTTAACATCTTCCGTTTTAGTTCGCCAGCTATTCCAGAAAAACTGCGACACCAAAATCATGTACTTTTGAAAACTTCATGCTACTAAAGTTTATACTTAAGTTATAATAATAATAATAACTATTTCAGGTTGTTCTCGTCTGGCTAACGGCGAGTACTTGCACAGACATAACCAAGTGGCCAGGATTATTCACCAGCAACTTGCTTTGAAATACCGCCTCGTGGATTCAGAGGTACCTTATTACAGGTATGTGCCCGACCCAGTTCTCGAAAATGACCATGTCACGTTGTACTGGGATCGATCTATTATCACTGACAGGACTATTGTTGCTAATAAGCCTGATATAGTGATAATAGATCGAGTGGCGCGCCGCACGGTGATAATCGATGTTACCATCCCGCATGACGAGAACCTCGTAAAAGCTGAGAAAGAGAAACAAATTAAATATCTCGACTTGGCGCACGAGGTTGTTGACATGTGGAATGTTGACTCGGCTATCATTGTGCCGATTGTCGTATCGACCAATGGCCTTATGGCCAAGAGCCTCGACCAACATCTTATGAGGCTCTCGTTAGGCGGCTGGATCAAGGGCCTGATACAAAAGGCAGTTCTCCTTGAAACGGCGCGCATTGTGAGGAGGTTCCTGTCTCTGGAGCCCTAACCGCCGGTAGCTTGGACCCTGCTCCCCATACCGGTGGATCCCTATTTTTTATATTTTTAAATGTTTTTTAATTATTATTTTTATTTTTAATTAGAGAAATATTTAAAAATGTAAAATATATGTTTAAAAAGATGAATAAATGGAATAATAACTATCATTACTATTAATAACTTATAAACTCAAATTATCATTGTAAACATCTATCGACTACACAAAACTACTCGATGGATTTAAACGAAATAAATGTATTTCAAAGACTAAAGTATAAACTATTTTGGTTAAAATGAAAACGTCAAATTCACGAAGAAAACAAATCCCCGATGTTTTTATTATACCGCTATAAAAAAATGCGAAACAAAACACCATTACATAGCCGTCCCCTAAACAAAGTTATGAAGTTTATGGTATCACCACGCCCGCTGTTTGAGGGTGTGCCCCATTATGATACCTTGCCATTCCGCCAAGGTAAGGACTGGAACAATGTCAGGGAATTGAGGAAGAAAATTGTGTTTGATACTGTTGATATTTTGATGAAATGGATACAAAATTACATTTGTGTTTATTTTTCCACAGTGATCTATATTATATCCATTTCCCAGCAAAGTAATGCACTTTTTCGAAAACGTTAATCCACAAATTGTGCATGAAATAATTCCGCTGATATAATTTCCTTGGTCAAGAGCAGTGATGGCTCAATGGGAGCGGTACCGACTTACAAATCGTAGTTCATGAATTCGGATCCCGGCAGGCGCACATATTAAGCATTTTGTTCATCATCACTGCTCTAAAATGCACTCTATCTCTCTTTAATCTCGTGTTTATGGTTACTAAACCAATGAGGTTGTTCTTTATTGTACTTGTACAGACCCCACAGACAAACAATACCAATAAATGGTTTAAAACTACTATAATAAATTCTAATCCCCCTTGATAAACCCTTGTGTTTTATCGTTTATCCAACTATGTGGGCGTAACCGATAGTATCGTTTTGGGATGTATTCCGTAGACATAACTGTGGAACGCGGAACTCGTTTTTGCCTTAAAACGCGCGGTTCCTTAATGCCACATTCGCTGATGCCCTAAGTCGAGGTCCGTACCCCAGTAGGGGGTGCCCTTAGCGTGTGGTCGCTTAGTTTGTAGTTTACCTTAGTTTTAAGCCTGGCTGGAGGCATTTGTAAGTCCTCACCAGATGACCGGTTAAGCAGTGACGGCTGTTAGAAGCCAACTGCGAGAGGCCCTGAAAAAAAAAAAGAAAAAAAAAGTAGCCACATTCGCTGCGTTAAACGCATTGCAATTGACGCACGCTAGTAATATTGACGTGCGCTGCAATTGCCGTTGTGTTCAACGTAAGAATCAATGCGTAGTAAATTGCTTTATACACAAAATTGTATTGATTTCGTCCTGCGATATTCCGATATTCGTTCATACTATACACGGTGGCAGGTTAGACAGTGGAAATATTTTAAGGGGTCATTGTACTCATCATTATGAACAACATTTACTATGGGACCAACGCTGAAATAGCGAAAAAAAAATCAGCTGTTCCATACATTTTGTTGAGTTAAGTGATCATTAATATATGGAACAGCTGATTTTTTTTTTCGCGATTTCAGCGTTGGTCCCATAGTAAATGTTGTTCATAATGATGAGTACAATGACCCCTTAAAATATTTCCACTGTCTAACCTGCCACCCTGTATTTTGTATTAGGACGCATGCGATTTTACACACTGTTGCGCTAATAACGACACGTTATTATTATTTAAGACTTGCCCGCGACTCCGTCCGCGTGGACTATAATTAATGTAGGTATCTCTGGTTTATCCCACCGAAATTATATGAAACGTGGCTTAGATTTTAAGTCGGACCCCAAGCTATCGAACTGTTAAAACCACACAAAATCCGTTTAGTACTTTTTGCGTGATGCGCGTTTATACAGACAAAAAGATAAACTGACAAAAATAAAAAAAAAGTACTTATTGGGTATGGTTACGCCCCAGTACCCGATCCCAATTATTTTTTCTGAAATATCTTCAATGTACAGTCACGAGCATAAATATATTATCATGGACAGTTCGGCAATAATATCTGATTGCATGGTTAATTAACTAATTTAAAAAAATACTGAATGCATCATCAAATCAGGTATTATAACCGAACTGATTCATTCATTCGTTATAAAATTAATGAATGAATCATGAAATAAGATAGTGTTGAAGAACTGTCCATGGTAATATATTTATGCTCGTGACTGTACAGACACGGCTTTTTTACAATTTTATTCTGGTATAGATAGATATAGATAGAACCGTGCATAACTGTCCTTAAACACCATATCTCAAGCACAAGCATTTCCGCAATCTCCAGTGGAACGCAACGGTGCCAATTCCATGGTACGCCTTCAGCACGTCCCGAGGGAAACTAAGTAATTTCCCCCAACACCCCTAAACTTGACATAACGCTGTAATGACATAATAACAAGCGACAAATGGCGGTATAATCTATACAGGATAAAATTGAAATCAGTGCGGATATTTTAGGAGGTGAAAGTACTCACTAACTAAAATCAGCTGTTCATTTTGATCGTGTTGTAGTGCATTTTTGTAGGGAACAGCAGATTTTTTTTTCATATTTCTGTGTCGGTCCCATAATAAAAGTTGATCATATTCATAAGTAATTTCACCTCCTAAAATATCCGCACTGGTTTTAATTTTACCCTTGTCAGTGAAGCGACGCTCTCATAAGTTGATAGACGTAAACAGCAAATATTAACGAACGTAAAATACCAACGTTTTACAACAGCTAGCCTCTGTTTTGTATACCTACAAGCGTGCAGGCGTGTCTATGGACACTCATTCAGTAATTTTTCTGCTTTCAAACGATGACGTAACTACCATTGAGTCTACACGGTGTTTTCTCATTATTGTTGATGTATTTGATACTTGTCCTATCGTGTTATGCGAAAATTATATTAAGCGCATTGTAAGTTTTTAATGAAAACTTAAGGTCCGTTTGACAGTCTCAAAATTAGCCCTGTTTACCAGATAATTTAAATTCAGAAAATGGAACAGTATTCGGATGAAATTATTTTCCAAGTAAATACGTAACTTATGGTTCGGTAACAACTATTGGTGAAACGTTCTGAAAAAGTTAAATGGAACTTAGCCAAAGGTAGTTAGACCAGCCGCTAACGTTTAAAAAAAAAATAATGACTTAACAACTAGCTGAATGGTAAAATAAAGAATTAGCCACATGATACTGGAAAAAATAATCATGAACGTGCATTTCAATACGAAAAGCTGACCCTCGACGCTTACAAAAACAAAAGCCAGATTTTATTTAATTTTTACTTTCTACCTAAAATACTGCAAATTTCCAAAAAAGTTAAGTGTTTAGAATTGCGTGAAAATCCAAAGATAAAAAAGCTTCAAAATCTCTTATGTACTTAGGACTCATATTTTTTCTCAAAATTTCAACAATATTATTTATGATCCTTAGTCTTTACGCCCCCGTTACAAATTTATCATCTCCATTTTATCAGAATTAAAAACACAAACATACTGACACAAAGTTCAGACAGCCATATGCCAAGAGGGAGATAATCCCATCGCTCCAATTAGTACCCAACCCGATAACGCAGGTAGGCAAGCGTGAATCAATACGACAGTTAGACCTAAATTGACAAATTCAATGTACCTGCAGGCATGCCGTGGGATATTGGATTTGATGTGAACCCTATTTGGTAAGCTCACATGACTAAATCTTGGCTCTCTGATACGAAATGACAAATATGTAAGTAAGGGATTCTGCTGATGACCGTTTTAATCTGTGACACACGGAGATTCGGTATTCAAGATTACAAAAAATAAAACGTGTAGGTAATTTAGACTAAGCGTATGTCTGTTCGCGCACACCGCGGCATTTTTCTTAATTTTAGCATTTTTATACCCGTCGTAACTTCTCAACGAAAGGTTCGATTCGAATAATTTAAAGATGAATTTACATGTAGGTACCTACATATTCAACCTTGATTATGAAACTATTTAGTTGGTTATGGATTAAGCCAATATCTCACGCTCAGTCTCACTTGTCACCAATAGACCATCGAGACAGTCATCACATTTCTGCAACTTAAGTTACTTTTTTCCACTTTCACATAAAAAAATAAAGTACAAAAAAACGAACGCTGCCGTCATAATTTTAAATTGATTGAATCAATTTCGTTAAGCGAATCTACTCAACTTTTTTTGGTAACTCAATTATCTGGGGTCGTAATAAAGGAACATACTGCTTGTCTACTTATTAAACTAAGTTCTACTTTGTAGACTCCAAAATTAGATAAGATTTTTTAAGTAGGTAGTAATCTTGATTAGATTAGACCTCTTTGGTCTAGACCAGGGGTCACCAATTAGTTTTATTGGAGGTCCGTTTTAAAATATAGAATACTATTGGTACTGCTGTGGTTCTACCCCATTATCCTATTAGTCCTACAAATTTTATAAATGAGAAAGTTTGTGAATTGGATCGATGGTGGTTAATCTTTCACGCAAAAACTACTGAACGGATTTTGATGAAAATGATACATGCTCAGATCATAGAAACAAGGGAGATGTTCCAAGGCGCTACTAAAATTGACGCTTTGATACGGTCACATTGACCGTACCGTGGAATGGGGTTACTTTGACTCCTGGGGTAACTTTGATAAAAACTTCGTTTCGTAATAAAATTCAAATTGTACGAAATCTGATCGCATTCTTTCAATTATTTTTTTACGATTAGCGGCTTTGAACGTCACTGTCAACATAGTCCCAGTGGGTGGATCCGTGCTGATTGACGAAAAATTATGAAAAATAAGTAAGTAATAGTTTTATGCAATTTTAACAGCCTGTGTAACTTCTAAACTACAACTTTAAGTTTCACAAAGACATAAATTGTATGTAATTCATCAGATCAGAAATTTATTGACCTATAACATCGATGTTTATTGCTAATCATAACTTTGACGACCATTGGTTTTTTGGCGGCATATTCTGCACGGGGTGTCATTGATCACCCATGTGGGGTTACTTTGATAATTGACCAATCATCAATTTTTAGTCTTCTTATTAACCAACATGTTTTTTTTTTGTTTTAGTATCATGTCAAGAATATGTAAAAAGCGTTTAGGCTCCCAAAAATACTGAATTGGTTAGCGCCTGCAGGCGCTAACAGAAGTAGTTGAAAACCGATTGACGTTACGTGGAGCATCTGAACAGTATATTTAAATTATATTTTTCGAATATTCCTATTATTAAATACTGCGAAATTATGTCCAAAAATAGAAAAACTTAATTATTACTGTTTTTCCAAGGTCAAAGTAACCCCAAAAACATAAAAAAACATTGTAAATCCTAAACCTACGGACGAATTTCAATTATTTTTTTGTATTTTATTTCTTGTTTGGGTTACTTCCGATTTCCGTAGAAAAAAAGGGAGGTATCAAAGTAACCCCAATCATAGTTTAAGATTGATCACTGACATTTTATTTTTTTTCTCAAAAAATAACAAGAAAAATATAAATTTTATTCAAGAGTGAACACAGAGTGAACAAAACCGATATTAGCATTTGTTTTTTTTTTTTGTTCTCGTATTTGAGGAGAAAAATGCTTTTTATTTTTAAAATTGATCAAAGTCACCCCAGTCTACGGTATATAAAATGTACACGCTGGCGACGAACCGTACACGATCGATGATATAAATATAGTGTTTTAGTTTAGTGCTAGTGTTGAGTGACGATTAACAGTGTTAGATTGAGGGTGTGTGGAATGTTTAATGCGCGGGAGATCTTTATATTCACGAGGGGCGCTTGTAATTGTGTTGAAAAATGTACTAAAAGTGGCGACAGTTGTTCCCGTACTAATTTGCTATGATGGCATATCTCCTTGTTTCTATGATCTGACGATACATCAGAATAACACTCTCAGGATACTTTTTTATCCCGACAAACGTGGATGAAGCCGCGAGTGGAACTAGTCGATAATAATCCCAAATGGTAGCGCGGACTAAACTCCTTACAAGTAAAAATTTTATATAGCTAACAACAATAAATTATTTATCTGCCAAACTAGTCAACCCAATTCTAAAGTTTGATAAATGTATCATCACTCAGAATCTATTAATCTATTTTTAAACACAGTTTTTATATAATTTCAACAATTTCTATTCAAATACAATAATAATACTCCATAACAAAAACAAAACCTTTTATCAAAAAAAGCGAAAACAGAAATCCGATATCACATTTTCACAAACAACTTATTAACGTATTAAATACGCCGCCCGTCACGGGAGGTTCGAACGGCGGAAACAACCGAGCGCCTCCGAAGTGTGCCGAAACAAAATCAATATAAATACACGTAACTTGTGGACTTTCTGGTGTCTGTTTGTTGAGTAGGGATGTGACATGGTTGGACAATCAGGTTGTATTACTAAGGGTCAGTTTCGCAAAGGGCATTGGGCTTGATATGATACAGTAAGAAAAGCTTAACCAAAAATAATAATATATTTTAATTGTTCTTTGCCTAGTTTATTTTAGAAATTAAGAATTGAAATCAAAAATCGAAATAAATCAGAAATAAAGTGATTATGCCGTTGACATTTTGAAAAAACCAATAAAACAAAAACGGGTGCATGCTGGCTGGCGCGTGCCTCCACAAAATATCATGTCGACAGCAACTAAAACCTTTGAATTGAGAACTCATTAGTAGCGCTGTACTTCATTGGATCATTCACACCATACTTAACCTCACTGTCACAAATACGATAATTTCTCTTTAATCCAATTACGTACAAAAACAAAAAAAATAATAATTTAAATACTCTTGAAATACTCGATCACACCAAACGAATTTCATATCTGTACCGACGTACACAATCTGAAGCCCAGCGTTCTATGGGCGTCTGCCGTGTCCTTTCATACAACTGAAGAGCGATTTTCCTAATTCAGCGATTCCTAATTTTCACCATTCTGTTACCCCTATGGCTTATTAGGGAAACGCATTTACCCCCCCCCCCCCTCCCTTTAAAATTTTATTACATGAAAATTAATCACTATCAATTGCAAAAACAAAGATATTTTATTAATGGTAATAAAAAATATCTATTAGCCTTATTACCCCTGCAGAATTGCTGTTTTGCCCACTAGGGGGTAATCACGCCCAGTTCGGAGCCCAGGTCCTAATTTAAAATGTTTAAAATATACCTACTCGTAGCTTCGATCTAGAGTCAATGTCATCAAGTCAACTTATAACGGAATGACATCATAAATTATTGTGCCCTCAATTTCATAATAAAAAAAAACTGTTTTAAAAAACCACGTTTTCAAAACTGACTAAAAAGTATAAAATAATTTCTAATGAAATGAAAGCATGGAAAAACGTGTCACTCATATTAATAATAAATATTAATTATTTTTAGTTGCTAAAATTAACAAAAAAATAAAATCTGCTATACACAGTTACTTAAGTTTCACGCTTTTTCGGAGCCTTCAAGGGTTCTAATAGTTAATGACCTTACAAGCTGACAGACTAACTTTAACTACAATCTAACTTGTAAGTGCCTAAGTTCATATTTGAATGGTACTCAACCACTCAAGTTCAATTGATTTATGCTTTTAGTGAAGGACGTTAATAGGTATGTGTTGAGAAAATCTTGTATGCTAGCCTCAGATCATAGAAACAAGGGAGATGTGCCAGGGCGCTATTGAGCTTGAGGATTCAGTTTGGTTTGATCACACTGATCGTAATAAAAACGTACGCGCTGGCGACGAACTGAACATGATCGATGATATAAATACAGTTATATTTTAGTTTTGTGCTAGTGTTGAGTGACGATTAACAGTGTTAGATTGAGGTTGTGCGAAATTTTAATGTGTGGGAGATCTTTTTATTCACAAGGAGCGCGTGACAGTTGTTCCCGTCCTAGTTGGCTATGATGGCATTATCTCCTTCTTTCTATGATCTGAGATGCTATCTGTGCCCGCAGTGACAGCCTACAGCGAAAGTTCGAGTTCGCTCCCGAGGCACGCACCGCTGACTTTTCGAAGTCATGTGCGTATTAGAAATTAATTATCACTTGCTTTAACGGTGAAGGAAAACAACGTCAGGAAACCTGCATGGAGTTCTTCATTAAGTTCTTGAAGTATGTAAGAATTATGTAAACTTTCAGGCTTATATACGAGCTTTTTAACATAGCTCAAAAAATTCACACTGCCGCAGTACAGCTGGTCCTTAAGACCAGATCAACCATTATAATAAAATAGATCCCTTTGAAAGTTACACTTAAGTCTGCCTTTTATCACAAACTGGAACTCATGAACAGTTTGGGAGTTCAAAACAGTTTCCTTAGGGTGTACGCACATTTGTGACGCAACGGAATTGAAAGTTATTATTTCATTTTTTTTCTTAGAGCTAGCTATATAGCTTACAATAAAAAAATCTATAATAAATATTAATTTTTGGTACAAGTGTGTAATGTTGGTGATTATCGCTGAGGCGCCATTGAGACTCGAGCCGTCAGGCGAGGGTCTTAAGAAAGCCGAGGACGGTAATCATCAATACACACGTGTATCATACGAAGTTTTTCAACACACTTGTGAATAAAATAATAAAAAAAATCTTTTTATTTAATAAAAAACCCTATAACTCACTTGTGAATAATAGCGATGAAAAAGTCACAGTTTGATAACAGTTTTTTTTTTTTATTATTCTTTGATAGGCTTGCGTTTGACCGCCATCTCGCCTGATGTTAAGCAATGATGCGGTCTACGATGGAGCACGCTTGCCTAGAAGAAACCGATTCACTCGTGACTTGAAGATGCCCAGATTGTAACTGTTGGGAAACACCCACTCGGGCAGCGCATTCCACTGCTTGGCGGTTTTCACAATGAAAGTGGAATCAAAGCGCTTCGTTCGGGTTCTTGGTATATCAACCATGAACTGAATGCGAATCGTGCTTCTGGCCGTCCGATAGAAAAAAGGGCAGGAGGGAATTAGATCATGCAGATCTGAATATCGGAATAGAAAAATCCTGTAACTTACTACTGAATAAAACTGACTTATATACTTACTATAATACTTATATACTAATAATACTTACTACTGAAGAAAAAGAAAAAGTCACAGTTTGATTACAGGTGTCATTACGTGCCTAATTGCAGTGAAATTAGAGCCATTTAATGAGCAAGTGTGTTGAAAATATTATACCATACCATGAGGCTTTACTTTGCCCCGGAGTCACTCCCTCTCCGTCCTCAGCTAGCTCTATGAGAGCCTTTGGGTACAACTTGATAAAGCAAACAACATGCAGGATCCCGGTAGGTATATTGTAATTGATAGCTTCTAATTTTACACTGTTTTACAAGTAGGTACAACTGTTTATAGAATAATATTATGTTATTACAATTCAGACAATTCGATTATAAGGTAGATAACAATATTCAACACTTGATATATAAAATTGAATTATACTGTTTCTGAACAGCGGTCCAGGGCCTAGCTTTGGATGACGGGGAAACAATGCAAAAAACATTAAACAAATGCAAAAATCAGTGCAATGTTTTAAATTTAAATTGAATTTGGAAGCATAAAGTGGCCAGTAATGAAATGATGATGAAGAAGAATGACTTCGTTACAACTTCAGCCAATACACATGTCATGCAGAAAATCAAGCTCACAGCTACAGCGTGAAACAAGTTGTCGTTCTTCTTAGTCCTCATAAAATGTGTGTAGGTCCTCGCCGCCAATGTGTGCCCACCCTTACTCAGAAGCAGCGAACGAATATTTTTTATGAGACAAAAGACCCCCGTCTTGTTTAGAAGAAACTGTAAGGGACGGGCCATGAAACCAGCGAGCTAACTTTCTCTTTATATTTTGAGATCAACTTTTCGACAAAGAAAATATGTTTTTTGTCTACTTCTTGCCTTATGGTTTAATGATAAATGTAAGTTGTGTGGGTGTTAAAGTCTTCGAAAACAGTTTAAAAGTCAGGCACTTAGAAATTGCTTCTAGTTTTTTTTTATAGGTATAAAAATAATTGAACTAAGAAATGGCAAAAGATAATCCACTATCATATTTAGCTGACTACCCCAGAAGGAGGGAAATGTTTTTTGAGAATAGGTATTTATGTATGTAGTATGGTACATAGGTATACCTATTTCGTTTTTACAAAAACTTTTTTTTATCTTATTATGAAACAACAATTTATTGTTATACCTGACACCTATGTTATCTATTTACTACGCCCATTTAACGTGATCTTTCAAGGCCCGTAACTTCCAAATCGATATTTTTTTACTGTTTTGTTTAGCAATAAAACTACACAATGACAAGACAAATCGATATCATGCTTAATTTTGAACGTGTAATATCAAATAGTGAAGAAGCTAACTTTCTACGTTTGTATGGAAAATAAAGTGCGCAGCCTTACTTCATGCTACAAAGGGGCCGTCCATTAATCACGCCAGGCTCTAAAGGGGGAGGGGGGGTTCGGTAAAATCACGAAATATCACGCGGGAGGGGTAGTGAGATATGACGTGTATTTATGTTTACGTTGGACGCGCGATTTCTTAACCCAAAAAAAATAGCTGCATTTAAAGATAATAAATAAATTATTATAATAAATAATTAAAAAAAAAAAAAAAAAAAATAATAAGATAATTTGTACCAAAAAAATATACGTGATCTTGGGTAGGGGGGGAGGGGTTAGTTAAAAACCTCACCACGTATAACCAGGTGGGAGGGGGGGGTCAAAAAGTTGCAAAAAAAACATCACGTGATTAATGGACGTCCCCAAATGTACATAGGCGGACTTTACACACATACATAGGCACTCCCAACCAGTCAACCTTGAGTGATTTAGAGCTAAAATGGTACGTTAAAAATATAACCTGGATACTAAAATACAGCAATAAATTATCTAATCCAGCACAGGCTTGTCGGTTCAATCGATCGTGCGGTGAGTGATATGTGGAGCTGTTTAGGCACACATTATCCCACTTAAGCGTATGTACACTCAATAGAAGAGATGCATAATCATGCATGCATAATCGGCCTATAATGTTCCCACTGCTGGGACACAGGCCTCCTCTGTGTGAGAGGGAGTGGGCCGTAGTCCACCACGCGGGCCCAGTGCGGGTTGGTGGACGTCACATGTCTTCGAATTTTTTGGTTCTAGGACGAAAAGTCAGCGGTGCGTGCCTCGGGATCGAACTCGAACCATTCGCCGTGGGAGGCACATGGTTAATCCACTAGGCTATCACTGCACATACTAGGCTATCACTGCACATATAAGAGATAAGTATTAATATAATGCAGGCCACATGAATGCAAAAAACTGTTATTTTTTAATACTTGTAGTAGTTGAGTGGTAGAAATCGTCACGTAATGATACAGCGGTTACCGTACTAATTTGCTATGTTAACATATCTTCTTGTTTCTATGATCTGAGATGAAAACTCAAAGAGTCCATAATACCTGTACAAAGTTGTGGAGAAAATAATCATTAACTTAATGTTAATGATTATTTTCTTTGTTTAACTGATTAGTAGAAAAAAAAACTGATACTGGTTTTCTTTCTACCTTTAGCAGCCGAGCTAACTATAGGTCCATTTAATCCAATATCGCACGTGTCTTGAGTATCAAGTCAAGTAATCTTTGGTATCGTTAGTAAGGCCCGTATCACAGAACTAGCTTCCGCCCGCGGCTTCGCCCGCGTTTTTGGGATAAAAAGTAGCCTATGTGTTATTCTGATGTACCTATAAGCTATATTACTGAAAAGTTTCATCAAAATCCATTTAGTAGTTTTTGCGTGAAAGAGTAACAAACAACCATACATCTTTACATCCTCCCAAACTTTCACGTTTATAATATTATTAGGACGATGCTCGAGCACAGATCCCTGCTTGAGCATCGATTTAAAGCCATTTGATTGGTTGAAACTAGTTTCAATCTTTGCTCATTATGCTCAAGCAGAGATCTGTGCTCGAGTATCGTTCTCAATTACCGGCCTTACAGCCCTTTCACACGGCAGTCCAGTTTTTAACAGGATCCCGTTTTCTGCAGGATCCCGTTTGATGGCGAATGTGTTTATATGCTAGCGTTCACATGAGCATCCCGCATGCGGGATCCTGCAAAAAACCGATCCGGTCGAATTGTGCCGTTCGGTTTTGTCACTAGAAACTATCCGAGGATCCGAAGTCCAGTAATAAGCGGGATCCCGTTTAATCACACATATACAGGGTGTAAGGCAAACGCTTCCGAAAACGAAGACAGGTGATAGAGCTAGTGATTCTCGATACGATACCACCAAAAAAACGGGGAAAAAAAATTACAATTCTACCATTTTTTTTTTACATTTTTCGTACACTATGCTGTGAGAACAGGTAACTAAAACCAATAATTGCGATTAAATACATTTTTTTTCTTTGCAACATTAACACGCCATGTACTCGTAAATAATATCAGCTGACGCTCGCGCATAACCTCGAGTTCAGAGTACACGCGCTCGCCGACAGCCGCGCGGCCGACGACCCCAGCTCCGCGCGCGCTTTGTGGCTAGCGTGTCATAATCTACGTTCTGGCTTCGGAAGCGTTCTCCTTACACCCTGTATTTCAATAGCAGTGTTCACACGGCTTCCTGCGTGCGGTTTTTTGCTGGACACTGTTTTTGAGGGATAGTGGAGTGGTGGCAGCCCCCGCCCCGCGCCCGCCGCTGCAAAACTGAACTGCCATGTGAACACAGCGTCCAGTTTAGCAGGATACCGTAAAAAGCCGATCCTGCAAAACTGGACTGCCGTGTGAAAGGGCTGTTAGTCTGTCTTTTGTTTTAAAAGTAATAAGGCAGGCAGGCAATGCTTAGAGCGCCTTCAAATTTGCCGCAAAGTGCCGCGCGGTGACAGCGCGGCTGCAGCACGATCACAACAATAATTGTGTCAAACTTCTGAAGTCGGCGACTAATCAAACAAAATCAAAGGCATCGATTTCTAAAATTGTTTCACACAATATCTATTATTGTGATCTTTTAGAAGACGGTTTGAACTTTATTGTTACTACCTATCTATCAGAAATAGATATCTACTCTACATCTACGCTCCCTAGAACTGTTCAAAAGCTAAAATTTCTCAATAAAACTACGGATTATCTAGGATTAATCAGCGGCTGTATAAATTACTGACTTAATGTCAACCGAGCTGAAGGCACTGCTTACTAAGGATTATGTAATCGATACGGTGCGACAAGGCAATCTTGTTACGTATAGATCTAAGTAATAACATTATTGAATCTGTATTAAAGATCTTTGTGTGTCTAGAGAGCAAGCCCGACTGCCCGATGCATTTTTTTTTGTTTTAGAGAACATTATGGGGCATCTGTCAAGGTAGAGCGCGAAATTCTTTTGGAACGAAGTTCCTTATCGCGCGTTACGAAAGGGGGCTAGACGGAAAAAAATCGGACGAAAAGTTGGTACCGACACTTTCGACACTTTTTGCTATAGTAAGCTATTGTAAGCCGTGCGGCGCATATCATATAAAACTATGATATGTTTATACCATCGGAAAGCACAATTCTTCTAATTTATTTTGATATATAACACATATAGAATAAACAACACACAACACCGTATTGAAAATGTTTTCAGGGGACGAATCAACAGTATCACCCAATACCTAACGTCAAACGAGTCAAGAGTCAACTGCAGATACAATATATTTTTTTCAATTACAGAGCGTTCTATGCTGCCATCTATGATTTATTCGATGCATTATCTCGTCAGCTAGCAAACTGAACATTGAAAACCACAAATTGTACCAACATTTGATACTAGATGGCTTTTTTTCGTGACGCGGTCGCGTGTGGCCTACGTGGGTCCTAGCTGGTGACATTTATAACCGTGGACGCGTGAGTGGAGAAAGCAAGCCAGATATTTTCGTTCCGTCTTTCTATTTCGCATTGAACAGTGTGGTGTCGCGACGATTATTTTTGTTGAGTGTATACAGGTTTTTTGTACATAATAAATAATAAAAAATAATTATTCACTAATTAATCATTGCAACTTGCAGCGCTGTTTTACGTTGTATGTTGATCCAAATGCGATTTGCGACAATAATGATAGTATAGTTACTAACCGCGAGTTGCGACAAATAATATACCACGTAGTACCTACTTGTACTGTAAAATTGAATAAAGATTATTATACATATACGGTACCAACAAAAATTCAAGTTTTAAATGTTTTGTCTGTCTGTCTATCTCTCTCTATCTCTGTTTGTTTCGGCTAACTTCCGAAATGGCTGGACCATATTGTGACGGAACTAACGAGGTAAGACGCAATAGTTCAGTTGGACGAGTGACGCCACGGTGCGCAGAGGCCATGCGTTCAAATCCCACCCGCATCAGTAGGTTTTTGAAATCTCTTATATATTTAATAAAATTAAGATAAATATGCTTATCATGGCTTTGACATGTTTAAAATTCACAAAAATATACACATTAAATTACATTTCAAATTTTTCAGCGGCCAATACCATTCAAGTTTATTAATAATTATCATCGAAATAGGTAACCTACACAAAATTATGAGCAAGTGCGTCCTGCTTTAATTTAATTTTACTACTATGTGGTCCTTACCTGCTAAAAGGTTGCCGACCGCTGCTTTAATTCATAAAGCTATAATTGTATACATCATAAGGTTTAATTCCACTTAAGCACTCAATTCTAGGCATCAAAGACTTACACACTCACACGGCTAATTAACGACATTATTCAATAGTCTGTTTAGTAATTTATGACACTCCAATTCAATGTGAACGCCTGTATTTGACTGATATATTGTCAATAGTGAATTATGCGTGACTTACTCGGAGAGATAGACAGAGGTGGCGGGGCAAACCTATTGCCAATGTATATTTTTGCGAATTTTAAACAGGTTAGAGCCATGTTATGCTTATATGTAAAATATATTAGAGATTTTCAATTTTCTATTGCCAGTAACTGAGCACTAATCCAGTCTTTTACGATATGAAACTTTTACGATATTTTTTAAAATAAAAATAAATCATGATTTCTAAGTCGGTGGTTTTTTCGTTGTCTCTATTTGTTAGTAGTTTTTTTTTTATTTAAACGCGTTTCTAACGGCCACACTTTCAAGTATATGACAAATCGCCCCTCCCTATATTGGAAAGGCAGTAAGAATTCGTACTTTATTTGCTGTAGTTTCAGTAAAATATTCATACATTGTAACAGTTGATGTAATAAATCATGTGGATGAATTGATCAATTCGGAGAGATGAAGTGAGGCCAATGGAATAGAAAAGTGTACTTCAACCAAAGTGTAGTATTTGGTTTGCCAATAAGTATTTTTTTGTAGAAGAATAATTCTGTATCTATCAGCTTTTTTTGTTTAGTTTGCGCTTATTACATTGGACTCACAACGTTTATGGTGGACTGGCTTCCACCCGCGGCTTCACCTGCGTTTTTGGGATAAAAACTAGCTTATGTGTTATTCTGTACCCCTATCATGAGTTTTTTTGACGTGTAGTATCGTTAACGTAAGCATATTTTGAATTGAAAATACACGTTTGTTACACAATATTTATATAAATTAAATAATTAATTTCTCTGTATTTTTTAAAATGTGCAAATTGTATAAAATTTTATCAAAATGTTCCAGGACTGCTGTATTTTAAATTCAAAATATGCTTACGTTAACGAAACTATACGTCAAAAAACCTCATGATAGGGGTACCTGATGTACCTTTAAGCTATATTACTGTTAAGTTTCATTAAAATCCGTTCAGTAGTTTTTGCGTGAAATCGTGAAATATAGTTTGTAGATCATTCCTATAAACTACGAATTGTAACCTATTTTGGTATTTTCCGGCGACCGATAAACATATTTCACGGATCATACGTAAACAGATAACCGTGTCCGCGGCAACAACTTATGACGCCTATAAACGTTCGCTCAATGATTTATGTCGCAAATGTTATTATTGTTATTATTGTTAATTTCTCAGCTAGTAGGCCAAGCACACAGCAAATTTTATTCGCGCGATTTACCCCGCAGAATTCTGCTGCACGCACTTGCGAAAAAAAATCGCGCTAAAATAATTCCGCAACCAAATCTATGTTCCGCGCCGTGGCTCAATTACGCAAAAGATGTCATTTTTAGCGCACGGTTCCTTTGCGGCATTCGCTGCGTTAAACGCATTGCGATGAATGGGCACCATTGTATTACATAATAAAGCAATAATTACGTTGAACGCAGCGGCAATCGCACCGCGCGTCAATAGTAATGTGTTTAACGCAGCGAATGACGCGTATAGGAACCGCGCTCCTTAGCGTGGATCCATGTAAGATGACTAGATTCAAAGCAACTAGGTATTCGTTGTATATTTTATTCCATTTAAATGTCAAAACCTGCTGGTATTAAGGGCGCTCTCGGAATTTTGTCTCCTCTCTCGCTCGCACAGAACCAATTTTAAGAATGTTGAATAAATAGATGCATTTTTGAAAAATGTTATCTGATACAGAACTACAAAATAACATTAATTTTGCAGGTAAATAATTAAAACACATTTCTACTGTGATATCTTATAAACAAGCTTAAAAAACGACTACGATGTGTTTTTGAGACATGTTTAACTTATGTGTTTTTTATCATTAAATTGGAGTTATATGTATTATAAATTAATATCATTTAGTAGTTCTGTATCAGATTACATTTTTTTAAAATGCATCTTTTCATTTAACTTTCTTAAAATATATGGTTCTGTGCGAGCGAGAGAGGTGCCGAATACGAGAGCCCTCTTAAGCCAATCGCTCGGCTACTGCACTCGATTTAATCAAATCGAGTATTAGGCATTTTTTTTCTACTTCTACAGTATCATAGATTTATGTTATATTTTTCTATTAAAACCTTTTATTCATAAATTCTGCATGTCCCGGCTATAGGCGTGAAATATATCCGGAACCTGATAGCCATGCGGTAACAATTCATGACGTCTATAAACGTTCGACGAATGATTTGTGTGTCGTTCTGATGTTTACTTTTTACTCGAATAAAAAATAGCCCAAAATAGATTGAGGTTTTTTGAAAATGTGTGGTTTTAGGGTTCCGTACCAAAATGGTAAAAAAGGAACCCTTATGGTGCGACTTCGTCTGTCTGTCTGTCACACCTGCTTTCAGCAACTACTAAAGCTATCGATTTGAAATTTGGAACAGTTATAAAAAATGCTTGCCCATCTTTATTGCAAATGAAAAAAGTCAAAAAATATTTTTATTTTCATTGCAAAAGGGGCCGGAGTGGGGGTCCGAAATTTCAAAGTGGGGTTACTAGGTCAAGTGACACATTATATGAAAGGGCTTAATCTGCACAGTTCAAAATTTATATTTTCATTTAATTTTAATGTCTCACAGTTTTCGACATATGATGAAAAATGTATGAAAAAATACCATTCCCCCCCCCCCCCCTTATCTCCGAAAATGTGACAAACAAACTTTACTTTCGCATTTATAAATATTATAGTTATGATTTTTAACAGGCACATGTGACATCAACTTTGTCTCTAGGGTTATAGAAACAAGGAAAATATGTTTTCATTGCAAATTAGTATGAAAACCGCTGTCGCCACTTTTGTGTGCGTCACAACTACCTAATGTTCCTTTGTAAATATAAAGATTTCTTATACATAAAAAATGCCGCACACCTTTAATCTAACTCTAACAATAGCGCAGATGGTTAAATTATCCGATTTATTTAACTAAAGTGCAGTGATAGCCTAGTGGATTAACCATGTGCCTTCCACGGCGAATGGTTCGAGTTCGATACTGAGGCACGCACCGCTGACTTTTCGAAGTCATGTGCGTATTAGAAATTAACTATCACTTGCTTTAACGGTGAAGGAAAAACATCGTGAGGAAACCGGCATGTCCTAGAACCAAAAATTCGAAGACATGTGACGTCCACCAACCCGCACTGGGTCCGCGTGGTGGACTACGGCCCACTCCCTCTCCCAGAGGAGGCCTGTGTCCCAGCAGTGGGAACATTATAGGCCGATTATGCTAATGCTTATGTTTTAACTAAAACAACAGGTGAATCCGCGGAAAACAGCAAGTAAGATATCAAGGTAACCCCATACATCATAGCTATAAAACCGTCCACCAATGATTTGTATGCGCGGCGTCCCTGTTTCGCAACAGTGAAAGCAAACCTTTATTTTAAAAAATGTTAATTGTATACAAAAGGCGTATAAACAATTAGGGTAATGTTTTTGTATTCCGAATTGGGAAATGTTTTAATTCAATTCAATTTATTTTTTTATTACAAGCGTGTGGCAGGTTTTTTCAATTAAAATGGGGTAGTGGAATAACATTTATTATCGTTGTAACGTTTCTTCATTGTAAATATATACCTACTACACAAAAAACTTAAGCGTATATTCAGACACTGTAATTGAACATTGCTATCGAAAAATTATGATAAATTATTTGTTCCAAAATTATTATTTTCTTATTTCAACTTTATAAAAATACTAGCTTCTGCCCGCGGCTTCGCCCGCGTTTTTGGGATAAAATGTAGCCTGTGTGTTATTCTGATGTAGGTACCTATAAGCTACATTACTGTAAAGTTTCATCAAAATCCGTTCAGTAGTTTTTGCGTGAAAGAGTAACAAACATTCATACATACATACATCCATCCTCACAAACTCTCACATTTATAATATTAGTAGGATTAGGTAAATGGGTGCATTTGTCGTGATACCGGTCCTCCTTATACGTTTTCTATGAACACTTCAATTGGCTAGCTGGGTTCATATGATAGAGACCTGTGACAGACGAACGGATCAACAGACGCGTAGGCTTAGTACTAGGGTCCCGTTATATCCTTCGGGTACGGAACCTTGGTAATGAAAACCATTACAATTGGTTCAGATTTGAAGATAATTAATTAATACGTGACAGAGATAAAAAATACATTCGAATTGAGAAGTCGAAGTATTTTGAAGTCGTTTTAAGAAATGAAGTTATAATATGACTTCAACGTCCTTAAATACAAGCCATTGTCACTTTAAATTATGACCAACTTTGTCTGTCTAACAATGAAAGTTAGTCAATGTTTCATTATCTAGCCAAACTTTAACCGTTATTGTAAATTAATCGAAATTATCTTTGACTAACAGGTAATTGAAACAAAGAAATTAGTGGTGTACCGTAATCCGATTCGGATATTTACTGGATTATCCGCTAAAGAACCCGAAACGGATTTCTGATAGCTTTTCTGGATTATGAGATTTTTGCACCGTGTAAATTAATGTGCTAAGTAGGTAATGGTAGAATATAAAATACATTAGGGAAGGGTAGTGATGTAATTTTTAGGTTGACGCGGGATTGCGCATTGCGTCGTTTTGCGTATTAAAATTTCGTTATCGTAAGACAAAGATATTATGTAAAATGTGTTAGACACATTTCGTATTGTCTTAGCATATCTAAATAACAAGTCAATAGAAATATTATCTATAACATTTCACTTAGGTACTACCAGACGCGTGTCGCTGGTTCGCAGTTAATCTTATTGCATTCACTGCAATATAAATTAAACTTAACTCCGTTCACATACATCACATTTTTAAACGCGCGCTCTCGATGTTTTGGTGCTTTACATAATTTTCTCGAAAGCGGCGACAAGGTCACGCACCTTTGCGACTTTTATTGACTTATTATTAAGATTTCTGTGGGTGAAACTCAACAACGATTGAGCGACTACAACGACTCAAACACAATTATTGTACTAGCTAGGCCCGCGACTCCGTCTGCGTACAAGTTTGAAAACAACACAATGTTGTTATTTTCTTCATACAAAATTTACAACCCCTTTTCATCGCTTTAGGGATTTTTTTTTAAATCATTATCTATTGCCCCTGTTACTCAATGAATATTTTCTTCAAATTTTAAATCTCTAGGTCTAGCAGTTTAGTCTGTGCCTTGTCTGTCAGTCATAGTATATGGATAAAATACCATCATTTTACTACGTTTATACAGGGTAAAACTTAAACCAGTGCGGATATTTCTAGTACTTTCACCTCCTAAAATATCCGCACTGGTTTTAATTTTACCCTGTATATTAACTCGTTAAATTGAAGATGGGCTTATACGGAGCTGTTGTAATAATATTCTCTCGCACTAATTTAGTTTGATAAACATTTTGATTAAAACAAGTAAGGCTTAGGTACCGATTAGTTTTAATATTTTGTTTTAAAATCAATGCATAAATCTACTAATATTATAAATGCGAAAGTTTGTGCGTATGTGTGTGTGTGTATGTGTACAGCTGGACAGATTTGGATAAAATTTGGCACACAGATAGATTATAGTCTGGAATAACACATAGGCTACCTCTTATCTCGGAAAACGCGGGCGAAGCCGCGGGTGGAAGCTAGTTACTTAATAAAACAATGGGGCATTGAAAAAGGAAAAAAATATTATTCCAGCTAATAGGTATTTCTCATCACACAAAGGATATTTCTCACAACAATATCCGCCTTCATCGGATACAATTTTCAATACAAACATCCCTTTAAATCTCATAAATAAAATTCTATTCTAAAGTCAATATCCGCATTTCAAAGTCAATATCCGCGACTTTCAAATCCATATCCGCCACACAACTATTTCTAACAATGCGAGATAATCGCGTTAACGAGTGTTGGTGCTGCCGCCTAGCGGGAGAGAGAGTAACCAATTCCCTTTTGTAACTCCTATTTTGTTTTGTTTGATAGATAGACATTGTTTACGTTACTTTGAAATTGTTCACGTGAATTTAGGGTGTCGGATATTTGAGTTGGTTTCGGATTTAAATAGCTTTGTTATCACTAATCTTGCTTTATTTACTGTTGGGATAGGCTCCCATTGAAATTAGATGCGACTGAACAATCAGTATTTCGTACTGGGATCTCGTTTGGAGCGAGAGATTCTAGCGTTCAAGCCTAGTCCGTAGTAGTTTCAAACCATCGCCATCGCGTTAATCGAGTACTTAAACATTCGTGAATTGTACACATGATTTAGGGTTCCTTACCTCAAAAGGAAAAACGGAACCCTTTTAAAATCATTTTGTTGTCCGTCTGTCATGTCATGACCATGAGTGGAGCCATCTGCTCAAAGATGGCGCCACTAGAAGCATGTAGTAGCGCCATCTATGATCAAGATTCGATTATGATGTAATAACGGCATAGATGGGGCTGTTGCATATTTCGGAACCCTCAGAGCGCGAATCGTACCTACCTACTCGCACTTGTCCGGTTTTTCTAATTAGATTGGGACTTTAGAAGGATTTTGATTAACCTCGACGTTTGGACTTGAATAGCCAATCACGTATGTTAACGTCTTCACCTTCGAGTGCAAGCCGACGTTCGATTGGTCGTTGACTATGACTTTTGTTAACGTTCGACATGTAACGTGATCGAAAATGTTAGTAAAACTGAAATACTTCTTGCTACGGGACCTTAGATTGAGTGTGGTCCGACACGCTCTGCTCAGTTTTTTTTTCATAGTTCGATTCCATGAGTTTTACGAACGCTATCGTAAAACACGTTAACTATAACTTTACGCAGACTTGTTGTTATGTAATTTGTTCCTCATTTTCGCTTAAAGAGACACTGAACTGAGAATCTCATAAGATTTTCTCTCCAAACAACCATTAACGCGTTTAATAACATCTAAACGTTTTAATATCTCTGAAAATGGCCTCTCGAGAACAATAATTAAGCTAACGACTCAACCGGAAGTGGCGCCATCTCGCGGCGCGCCGCGTAAACACTCATTTCCGGTGCCAGACTCACAATGGAGTATATTCTTTTGAGTTTTTTTTATTGTTTTTGAACTTGGTGCTTACATTTAATTGACCTTCAATCCAGAGGTTAATTAGTGCCAGAGGGAATAATTATAATTTAGACTTAGGCTTTTAATGAAGACTATAATTAACGGCTAAGAAAGGTAGGGCACAGCGGGATACCTTACTCAAATCTGGAGCAGCCCGACTGGGGAAGTACCTCCATCTCACAGAGAATAAGATATTCCGCCACTTTTTGTGGGGGGCGAGGTGAACACGTATAGCACACTACGAAAATTTGACAATCACACACAGATACATGCTCACAGATTGTACATAAATAAAACCATGTTCGTGCATAATTTATACTTACCTACATAATTATGATAGGAAATTTCATGGTTACACAGATTTGAAGTAGCAGACCGCCTTTTACAAAAGGAAACTACATATTGAACCATTTTCAATTGTCACGCATGTATTAGTTAGGCCTAAATCCTGTCAAATCGGTCAAATGGCCGTGTTACTTTGGTAGAGGGATTCACCTGGCTTTGACGAGTCCATAGATAAACGGTCTAAGCAATAAACACACCTCAATAATCATAGCAAACAAAACCGCATGTCTATACATGTATAGTACAGATTAACGCGCAGTACAGATGCCTCAAATGGGCAACGACCACAATGCTAGTCTCTGGATCTATAATTACTCTGTGTTCCATTTAGATTGGCAGAGTGGGGGAACCTCAGAACAAGGAACAAGGGAGATCTGCCAAGGCGCTATTGAGCTTGAGGTTTTAGTTTGACCACATTGGTCGTAATAAAAACGTACACGCTGGCGACGAACCGAACACGATCGATGATATAAATACAGTGTTAGTTGACGTGTTAGATTGAGGGTGTGCGGAATTCTTAATGTGTGGAAGATCTTTTTATTCGCAAGGAGCGCTTGTAATTGTGCCAAAAAATGTTCTATAAGTGACAACAGTTGTTCCCGTAGTAATTTGCTATGTTGACATAATATCTCCTTGTTTCTATGATCTGAGGGCACGCTTGAGCCTGTTTTAGATGGTAGAGCGATTATCTTTGATGCTGCTTTGAAGTGAAAATAGCTTTTAACGATAATGTTTCGGATGTTTTAGGGCTTGTCTTTTAATTTAGCCTCTTTACTTGTAAAAACTTGTCACTTAACCACTGTTTAAATAAACAACTATCCTTAAATTTCTATGCCAATGAATAGAGATAGCAATTGAGTTAAGAGTTGCTTAAGTTAAATAACGTTTAATAATTGTTTGCAAGTAAGTACCTATATGTTTCTTGCTTCGCTGCTTATCGTTTCCACATAAAAATATATTCTTTAAGCTCTACTCAGATTGTAAGGAGAAATAACAGACTATAAAACAGGATGGCCGGCAGCGTCTACCTACTCAGATTTTACATAAAAATATAATAAAACATCTTTTCCAAGCAGTGATAGCCTAGCAAGCAGTGATAGCCTAGTGGTTTAACCATGTGCTTCCCATGGCGAATGGTTCGAGTTCGATTCCGAGGCACGCACCGCTGACTTTTCGAAGTCATGTGCGTATTAGAAATTAATTATCACTTGCTTTAACGGTGAAGGAAAACATCGTGAGGAAACCGGCATGTCCTAGAACCAAAAATTCGAAGACATGTGACGTCCACCAACCCGCACTGGGCCCGCGTGGTGGACTACGGCCCACTCCCTCTCACAGAGGAGGCCTGTGTCCCAGCAGTGGGAACATTATAGGCCGATTATGTTATGTTATGTTATGTAAAACATCTTTTCCTAGATTTAAGTGCACTGAAAAGCTTGTCTTGCACAAAGTGTCAGCGCTTAATAAGAGCTAAAAATAAAATCCTTTGTTCTTAGAATATGAGTCTTCTTTTAGAATCCAACTCACAGTATTTTAAAGAATACAATACAGTACTGTAGTAAGATTTGCAAAAAACACCCTTACTGTTTTAAACTTGAAGATTGTTATATAGTGAACATGTATTACAAATCCATGTTTCATCTCCATGTAGTTGGTCTATATTTTGTTTATATTGCCAAAAATAGAAGCAATTTTCTCATTAACAACTTTTAATGGATCCGAAGAAAATTCTTGGTAATAATTTCGGTTTTATGGCATTTTCTCGTAAGCAAAAAGTAGGTTTTGCATCGATTGAAATAGTGCTTATACGAGTATGATGTTTTCTAGGAACTCGATAGCTCAATTACATAACCTTCATGAATATTTATTTTTAGCTAAGTATCTACTCAGAAAAATATTGTATACAGGGTGAATTTTCAAGTGTGCGCTATTAGCCTAATCCGTAACTATAAGAAATACCGAAAAATACCCCCGAAGTCTCGGGGCCGATTTTAATGAAGACTCAAACTGCATCATTTTATAAAATAAAGTCTTCACTATATCTAAGATTCACTGTATTGAGTAGAAAAACAACATTATTTTAGTTTGCCGTACTATAATAATAATAAAGTTTATTCAAGTATCCAAGACTCATCGCAGATCAAGCCCTTTCATATGATATGTCATTTGACCTAGTAACCCCACTTTGAAATTTTGGACCCCCACTCCAGCCCCTTTTGCAATGAAAATAAAAATATTTTTTTAATTTTTTCATTTGCAATAAAGTTGGACAAGCATTTTTTATAACTGTTCCAAAATGAAATCGATAGCATTAGTAGTTGCTGAAATAAGCAGGTGTGACAGACAGACAGACAGATGAAGTCGCACCATAAGGGTTCCTTTATTACCATTTTGGTACGGAACCCTAACAAGAGTGGATCACTGCTTTAGAATTCCAGCCGAAATTCTGGAGCAACGATTCAATATATGGCAGTCTACAACACGGAGGAAATACAATTCCTCTGTGGTCTACAATCATGCTCAGGATGCTATTAGAGCTATATCATTACTTTCCAGAATTTGATCCTTATTATTAGCAACATTATCGGAGGACGCAATGATGTGTTTTTTTTTTAAACTACAGGTTCGATCATGGCTAGAAAAATTGTTTTTTTCAAATAACCATTCCGTAAACCGTGTTATTTTTTCATAGGTATGTTATTCTAATAAAAATCCAAAAAACTGGAAAATTTGTGCTGTATCGCAGACCTTTAATCCAGAATCCCGATTCTCAGCAACAAGAAAACGCCAAAAACATTCATACCGAGAAATAGTCGAAACGTTTCCACCAAAGTAATATTTCCTGTATTCAGCAGAAACACTCCCAATATCTCTGAGGAACCGCATTAATTCTGTCCACGGAGCCAATTTTGTGTGAAACACAACCTTTGTGACAAACCTGCGTATGTTACGTTCTCAATATGGAGACTGATACATTGTAGGCATGCGGAAAAAATTCTAACAGGTTCTGGTGATGTTTTAGCAGATTTTTGGTGAGATATACCTGTTTTTGGAACAAAATATCTTAACGCGGGTTGCAGTACAAGTTGACTGGTAGTAAATAAAAAAACAAAGTTAAAAGCTAAAACCCAACTATGATAAAAAATCGATCTGAAAAGCATGAAACAAGAAAGCATTCCTATCTGACAGCCTGAAATGGGTATAGCCGCAGATCATAGAAACAAGGGAGATGTGCTAAGGCGCTATCGAGCTTGATGCCTGAACTTGAGCAAATTGCTCATAATAAAAACGTACGCGCTGGCGACGAACCGAACACGATCGATGGTATAAATACAGTATTTTAGTTTTGTGTTAGTGTTGAGAGACGATTAACAGTGTTAGATTGAGGGTGTGCGGAATGTTTAATGCGTGGGTGATCTTCTTATTCACAAGGAGCGCTTAATTATGCGCGTAATTGTGTCGAAAAATTTACTAAAAGTGGCATCAGTTGTTCCCGTACTAATTTGCTATGATGGCATATCTCCTTGTTTCTATGATCTGAGGGTATAGCCGTGGTCGCATGCCCTGTTGAAGTCAGTAATGCGGTGGCATGCGACCACGGCTATACCCATTTCAGGCTGTCACAAAGGAATGTTTTCTTGTTTCAAGCTTTTCAGTTCGATTTTTTTCGTAGTCGGGTTTTAGTTTTTAACTGTGTGCGAGACATGGGATAGTGTGTATGACGCATTACTGGCTACAAATGAACGATTTAATATATTATAATATTATGGTGATTTTTTTATTTGGAGCCGCCGGGAATAAAATCATGGAGCGCCTGGGAATAAGCCACATTTACACGACCGCAAAACTGTGGTAGCATTAAAAAAACATTCCTGTTAAAAAAACCTTTTACCTACCGCACATTAATTAAGCATTCTCACAACACACCCATCGTTTACAAAAATAAAATGTAAAAAAAATAATGCTGGGCAAATTTTTTCACAAAATACTCTGAATGCTGTGAAGTGGGCTTAATCGGAAATCGTCGCTTGTTACCGGAAGCCGACAATCATCCCCCTCCCCCCACTGGCCACCCGGTTTCCGGTTCAGATAACTCGTTGCTTTGTGCTCATATTTTCACGTTGATACAAATAATATGTGTGATGGGAATTTTTAATATTTACGTAGGTAGGTACGTGAAATGCACTATTTGCACTAAAAAGTTGTCTTTAGTGCAAGCGTGTTCTCATGATACGATTGTTATTCAATTAGAAAGAAAGAAAGTCAAACAGAAAAAGAAATAAATAAAGACAGAAATAAAAAATAAAGGACAGAAAATGAGAAAATGCATTCTTGTTTTTGTGAGATGCACGAAAATATAAAAAATAACAATGAAACAGAAAAAAATAAACTATGGAAACTATGCGTCACATCCGCGCAAAACGCAAACGAATTTCAAGTTGACCGATTTAAATCGCCACGTGAGTAATGCCCCTTTATAGTTTTCTAGTTTTGGTGCCTTGGTGAGGTTACAATACAGTAAAAAAGTGACGCATCAAAAAAAAATGTTACTGAAAATATATTTCCCTCATTTGCGTAGTCAGGTAGACACGATATTTCATCGCTAAATCGAGAGTGTGTACTTTACCTTAATTGTTTAGCTCGTTAGTGCCATTTATTTACGTTCCACGAGTATTTAGTAAAGCATTGGAGAGGACAATTGTATATTTTTCGGATAATGGGTGCTTATATTACCTACATAGTAAATAATATTATTATTTATTATGGGTCTTATTAGAAATAAGGCTGAAAATCAAGATAAACAGATACTTATTATAGCTTAGCATCTACGTGGGTGCCTTACAAGATTAAAGGTGACGATCTAGCGATGGTCGTGAGAATCGCTAGATAGGGGGCGTCCATTAATCACGTGATGTTTTTTAGCAACTTTTTGACCCCCCCGTCCCCCCTGGTGATACGTGGTGAGGTTTTAAACTTGTCGCAGAGTGCCTCCCTCCTCTGTCCTCTCAGCCTCGGCTAGCTATGAGAGGGAGCCTCCACAGACACAAATCTTGATATTTTAAATAAAACACTGCAGGATGGTTGGAGAGGTATATTACAAGACGTAGGTTGTATATTTGCACTTTATAACGTTACACAGAGGTATAAAAATAACTGTTACAAAAAGAGACTATTTGCTTATAGCTTTGCACACTCGATAAATAAGTAGTAGGTAATAAATAATAACAGTACAGCGGTTCAGCGGTCACAAGTGATGTCGTTGGAGACCAGACAAAGAATGACGAAACAATGCAAAAAAATATGAGATGTTCTAATTTTGAAATTTAAAGTTAAAAACTAAACCGAATTTAGAAGAATGGGATGAATGAAGTGGCCAGCAATGGAAGATTGCCAGCACTAAATGATGAAAGAAGGATGACTCCGTCACAAACTAAACCCCCCCCTACCCAAGATCAAGTATTTTTTTGTTACAAATTATCTTAATTTTTTTCAGAATACTTATTATCTTTAAATTAGTTTAAATACAGTTTTTTTTTTCAATTTATTTATTCAATTTGCAAAATAATACATTTTCTTTGCAAGACTTACTTTTTATGTGATATAGGTGACAGTTCGAGGTTATTGACGTTCTATTCTTACGAGTGTTTTGATCGAATGGTATTCTACTTATATTCTTTATTTACTAAAAACACAACGTGCGTACAGGATTAAAACCAATCACAATCAACATGGCGGCGCTAGTGCTGCCCCTGTTCTGTAACTAGTGCTGAACATAATTAGTAATATGACAGGTATAATGAACCCCTCCAAAGAAAAAACCGTGATGTATAATTATTTATAATTTTTCCTCGTACCAAAATAAAACCGCAATTACTCTCAAAATTACATATTTCATTCGAGATAAAACAAACATTTATTAAATATAAAAACATGATGTTTTGTTAAAGGTATATTAAGTCCATATTTTAGTGCCGTAGGCCATAAAACCAGGGAATGGCAAGCGACATGAATGGTAAGAACATAATAATTGTTTTAGGATTAATAAAATGTTATATTGGACTACTCTCAATGACCTTATTGTCCCCCTATAAAAAATATATCACTTAGATACTGCCTGTAAGGCTAATAAGGCCTTTTTATGTTCTTGAGTGGCAATCGCATGTGTTGTCCACTCTAGAGACAATGTTAAAATGTCATGACAGTTCAATGACTAATACAACGAAATTAAATTAATAATTTATGCTTGAAAGGTTATTTTACAGTAGCATCACTGTATTCCTGTTTCAAGGTTGCCAAAATATCTAATTACAGGCACAAAAGACATTTCAAATTTGTCTCTGGGGTGGACAACATACCTGGGGGACGATTCTCGCGGGTATCGCCTTCGATACCTATACATATATTGCAACAACTGTCACAATTCATACCATTTTGACATCTGTTGCAATATACCTATATATATATATATATATATATATATATATATATATATATATATATATATATATATATATATATATATATATGTATATATATATCGAAGGCGATATCAATATCGAACCCGCGAGAATCATCCCCCTTTTTTTTTTTTTTTTTTGAGGATGGGAAATCATCAAATGACCCCTCCCGCTCTGGGCGGAGCGGAAGGGAGTATCAGACTCTTACTGACTAAAACCCACCCGTGTTCCTTCCTTAGCCCTTTTGTCCGGGTCAGCGGTATGGTATCCCTTCCGGACAATCCCGCTTTCCCGGCAGGCTTGGGCCCTAATGGGCCCCCTCTCTGATGCTGACATCTCTTTGAGGCGCGCGTGGAACACGTACGCGCCGTTCGGCACGGGCCTGGTCCTGATCGGACGGAGAGCTACCCATTACTCACCGCCCGCAGGCCCGCGCCTACGGTGGCCGGGAGTCGTCACGCGGCTCCCGACGCCCGGAGCGTCTACCGCGGCGGCTTGGACGGGAGAATCTCTCCCTCTCCCGTCCCGCCGCCTCCTTCACTAGCATGACTGCTTCAGAATCATCCCCCTGAGATGCCATTTAACAACTTTAAAAAACATATAAATATAGGTATTCATATTTTTAAATCGCCAAAAATGTACATGTTAATATCAGACATAAAATGTGCAGCGTAGGCCTTATGAACGAATAAGGCCTACGTTGATACTGACAGTGTTAATGGACTGATACCGTTCATCAATCATCCAGCATTACTGTCAGCCACTGATACCAGCCTCTTGCATCTCATAAGGTGCTATAAGTAGGTAGGATTTTACGAAAGGATTAGGTATTAGGTACCTACCTACCTACCGTACACGAATGAATGGTGTGGCGATACTAAGTTAACATAGCTACTACAGGTGGCATAAACGAAATAATATGTGAAAATTATTTTAGAATAATAATCGCAATACGTGGTGTGCCGTAGTTTCTGTATGTAATTTTAGTAATTACAGCATGGTGACGGATCGTAATTATGTATTATGTTTTGCGTTTCGTAATTTTGATTCTATTGAGTTTTGACATACCATGATCAGCCTGCAATGTTTCCATTGCTGGGACTCAGGCCTCCACTCTGTGAGAGGGAGGTCATAATCCTCGGGGCTGGCACAGTGCGGGTTGGTGGATGTCACATGTCTTCGAATTTTTGGTTCTAGGACATGCCGGTTTCCTCACGATGTTTTCCTTCACCGTTTCTAGACCAGGGATGAAATAAATTGCACAAAATATAGTGTGAACCTGCTTGGGTTTGAACCCAGTCGTAAGTCGGGACCATAACCACTTAGCCACCACACCACTGCTGAGAATAACATATTTTTGTTATAGTGAAAGCTAAAAACTATAATGTTTATTGTTTAAGACCGCGTACTTATTATTCAAGATGGCTTCTTTTTAATAGCAAAAAACTCATAAAATAATTCTCGAATGTCGTATCTACGAAACTTAAGATTTTCAGGAGAGCAAATATAAATTGCACAAAATATAGTGTGAACCTGCTTGGGTTTGAACCCAGTCGTAAGTCGGGACGATAACCACTTAGCCACCACACCACTGCTGAGAATAACATATTTTTGTTATAGTGAAAGCTAAAAACTATAATGTTTATTGTTTAAGACCGCGTACTTATTATTCAAGATGGCTTCTTTTTGATAGCAAAAAACTCCTAAAAGAATTCTCGAATGTCGTATCTACGAAACTTAAGATTTTCAGGAGAGCAAAAATAAAAATTACTTTTGTATGGGAAAGCCTTCAGATTCGACTTCATTAACTTATGTATTTCCTTACTGGATAGACAAAGGAAAACCAGAGTGAGTGGGTGAAAGAGAAACTGAATTTTATAAGCTTTGTGCCAAAAAGTGATTTTGAGCGGATGTGTTCATCCGACCGGATGCCTCTGATGACGAAAATTATGTTTCGTATTCTAAAACTGCCGCATCTCGGATGAGCTTTGGGCTAAAACAACCACACAATGGATCCCAAACAGCAGCAAACGACTGCGCGGCAGACCCAGAAGAAGATGGCGAGATGAACTGGACTCCTGTTTAAGAAACTGGCCTCAGACAGCATTGGATGAGAGAAGGGAGGCCTTTGCCCTGCAGTGGGACGCTTTAGGCTAATACCTATAATAATAAAAATTCTAAAACTATTTGACATTGGTGCCGAATCTGTTGTTTACGAACTAAACTAATTTAGTCTCATTATGTCTCTTTCTAATAGAGAACATGAGAAAGGGATAGAAGATATTTAATCCTGTCAAATTAGTCCGCTTGAACATTTTTAATGTCAATTTAGTCGTAATCGCAAAAGGTCACGACTATTTTCCCGTAAATGACAAGGGCGTAGACTAATTTGACAGTTCTAAATATTTTCTGTCCTTTTTCAATGATATTTGTAAGAAAGAGATATAGTGTGATTAAAATTAGTTTAGTGCGATGTTCAACAGAATCAGCACCATTACCTACTAATAACATCACGCTGTATCCCCCGAAGGGTTAGGCAGTGGTGTACGGACATTTGGCCAGTTATGTTTAAGTCCCTTTTAATAGATGCGAGCCTATGGCCATTAACATTGTTATTAATGACTTTTTATTTGTTTCAGGTAAGTTTAAAATCCACAATTTCATCAAACGGTGTAATTTTAACACGTGAGTTAAGAAATGCTAGTTCAAGTCACTTTATTTTTAATTCAAAAATATTAGGAAGCAGGGATGTTGCGGATGCAAAATCAAGCTTTTTTAATACCTACCTACTTAATTTACTTACACGAAAACATGAAAAATATGGTACTTTTTAGTTACCTTTATGTATAATTAGCTGTTTAAGTTCTACTATGCGTCTTATTTTCTCAGAAACCTTACGGGGTGTGCGTATAACAATGCAAACGCATAGGTGACGAACAAACCAACAAAAAAATAAACATTCATTTTAATATATTAGATTATCCCATTATTTTCGTTAACTGACAGCTTATAACCGTCTGTGTTTCACGAATTAATCGTCAATTTAAGCCGCCTTAAATGGAGCTCGGATTATGCAGTATGAATTTGCATGGATTTAAAGTATAATCATGCTGTTTTGATTTTATTTTGAATTGCTGTTTCATCTTCGCCTACGCAAAACTGCACTTAATTTCAAGTGTTAAGTTTTTAACTCCCGACTTTGAAAAACGAGGGATGTTGTAATTTTAACGCCTCTGTCTGTCTGTTTATCTGTGTGTCTGTCTGTGGCATCGTATCTCTCAAACGGATGGACTGGATTTAATTCGTTTTTTTTATTGAAAGGTAGTTTAATGAGAATGGTTATGTATGAGCAAGATGCCGCTATTACATACTTCTTTTAGTGGCATCATCTATGAGCAGATGCCTCGGACTTGACACGAACAGACGGACGACAAAGTGATCCTAGTTCCGTCGTTCCTTTTAAGGTACGAAACCTTAAAAACTGTTGAAATTAAAAGTAAAACTTTACGTGAACGAATTTGCGTGAGCTATACCTACATATTATTAAAACCAAAACATAATTTTTAATTAAACTCCCAAACAAAGAAACTCATACGCCCTATTGTTAGATTTCCCGACCTTTTTCAACGCTATTCAAATAAAGAGCGTTTTAATTCAAAGTACGAGAAATTAATGGAAAATTAATTGTGTAGGTGATTATCATAAGTGGGGTTTTCAACAACATAGGATTCCCGAAATAAGTAGGAAAGGACAATGGAAACACGGGATATCTCGCTCAAATCTGGAGCAGCCCGACTGGGGAAGTACCTCCATCTTACAGAATAACACAGCCAAATAAAGCTACTCTCCGGTAGTGTAGTGTTTCTGTGGTGAGTAAGGTCGCCAGAGCTCCTGAGGATACGCTGTGTTGACAGCGGGAGACCTACTTGTCACCTTAGCTGTCGGCACAGTGATTCTTCTAAGCTGTGGTAACCGTGTGTGGTGATATCGCAATCTAAGTGTGGTGATATCGCATCGATGTTCTATAACTGCAAAGATATAGGCATTGAGTTGGAAGTCTGTAATGGTTTTTGATAGATGTCGCCAACGCTCATAAGAGGCGTTGCAAAGGGATCTCAAAATTCGAGTTGACCGAGCAGGTCGCGGTAGCTTAGTTGGAAAAAACGTTGGCACGGTTCGCCAAAGATCGCAGGTTCAAATCTTGTTCGCGACATTTGATTTTTGAGAATCTCTTAAATATTTAATAACTGTGGTAACCGCTTACCGTCAGGTTAGTTTCTTTTATACGAAGATGGTGACAAATAGGCGTACCTAAGGCGATTCGCACACTGCACCGCATCACGCAGCGTAGCGCGGGAGTGCGTGATCTTACGTTGTTTGCAAGTACTTGTATTTGTATAGAAATCACGCATGGTGCAACACACTGAAAATGTATTCACGCGCGTGGCTTTTGTTCCGTCGCCACGCACCCCGCAGCGTAGCGCGGGGCGGTGTGTGATTCGCCTAACATTCCTAATCACAACTACAAACGTCCACTTTATTACGTTGTCACTGTCTAATACTGAGTCAAGCTAACAAAACAATAATATATCGCTGATTACGGTACATTTCGTGACCAAAAAAGAGTAAAATAATGACTGTTTTGCGTGCTGTGGCCGAGGAAACGCGATCGGCAAGACATATGAAAAATTCAAGCCATCTATCTACTAGCATTTCCTTTATTGTCGTTGATTATCCCCTATCTATAACAGGGCTTCCCAACCAGAGCTAACCTTGTCTTTCCTGCGTATTTTGATATATAAACGAGGGGGATAGATACAGTAGAAAGAATATTAGCGAAATTTCAAAAAAAAAACCGGACAAGTGCGAGTATGCCTCGCGCCCTAAGGGTTCCGAAATATGATCATAGATGGCGCTACTGCATACTTCCAATGGCGCCATCTATGAGCAGATGGCTCCACTTATGGTCCGGTGACTGACGGCGGACAACAAAGTGATCCTATAAGGGTTCTCTTTTTCCTTTTGAGGTACGGAACCCTAAAAAGCGCGGAAAACGCGGTGACATTGGAGAAAGTTCGTGGCGACAGTCGCCGCGTGACACTCAGGGTATACACTGGTATGAGGCGACAGTCACCACGGGACGTGGGAGAGGTAGCACAGATCTTGCCATGAGCGTAGATTTAAAGCCATTTGATTGGTTGAAACTAGTTTTGAGCAATGCTTGAGTCTTGAGTTAGGTTCTGTAATACGAACCTTAAATCTTAAATTATACTTCCTTTAACTTTGCATAAATTCTTATAGTGAATACGAAAGTTTTAATTTATTTGATCATGCTTGTAGTTGAGAAATACATTTCGTGAAAATAATGTTTTTAGGGTTCTGTACCAAAATGGTAAAAAAGGAACCCTTATGGTGCGACTTCGTCTGTCTGTCTGTATGTCACACCTGCTTATTTCAGCAACTACCAATGCTATCGATTTGAAAATTGGAACAGTTATAAAGAATGCTTGTCCAACTATATTGCAAATGAAAAAAGTCAAAAAATATTTTTATTTTCATTGAAAAAGGGGCCGGAGTGGGGGTCCGAAATTTTAAAGTGGGGTTACTAGGTCAAGTGACATATCATTTATGAAAGGGCTTGATTTGCACATTTCAAAATATATTTTTATTTAATTTTATGTCTCACAGTTTTCGATATGATCAAAAATGTCTGAAAGAATACCATTCCCACCCCCCTTATCTCCGAAGTTTGCGGAGCGAAAAATCTGAAATAATTAGAGTTGGTAGGAATTGACCCATATAGTGCACCAAAAATAAAACGATATTCCTAACTAGTACAATTTTTCAAAATCATCAAAATTCCTTCACAAACAAACTCAGTTATGCGGTCCGGTTTTTTTCACTTTATACGTCCAAAAATGATACGGAACTCTCGGTGCGCGAGTACAACTCGCACTTAGCCGGTTTTTTTTATTGCTACAACGAAAAATTAAAAAGTGGAGCATGAATATATTTTTTATAGCCCGGAGAGGCTCACCACAAAAAAGGTTGAGAATCCCTGGTCTATAGCAATTCAAGGGTCCACTAATGGTACTTAATGGTACCTTTAGTGACAAATTCTACAAGATCGGTGTCATTAGAGGTCACCTCAGGAATGCTTGCCCTCTATTCGTCCGTTTCCCAATAAACTGGGACCGATGAATTTTGTCGATGTAACTATAGTATGTATACGTCTTAGCTTTATATGGAAACCTGTTCTATGTTGTTTAAAGGTCGATTTAAGCCAAACGAACAAAGAGTTAGAGTAGAACAAGAGCATTTTTTCTTGATCTTTTAGAGTAGGCAAACGAAAGCGTTTACACCAAAATATCAGAGAGCAAAAATAAGAACCAAGAACTTGCTCAATAGATGTTTACATCAGCCAAACGAATCGCTATAACACAAGAACGCTTTACGTCCGAGCATACAAGAACGCTCTAAGCAACTGTTCGCAAGCTCTATTGCCGTTTAGCAGCGAGCGAGCATTTTTAGAATATTCCATAGAATAGTGAACGCAGACAGAACAACGAAAGAATGCTCTACGTCTGCTTACACTAAAAGACTTTGATAGAGTGGGGATAGAATGAGCATTTGCTCGTCTGATGTAAATCGGCCTTAAGGGCGCTCTCGGTATTTTGTCTCCTCTCTCGCTCGCACAGAACCATTTTTAAGAATGTTCAATGAAAAGATGCATTTTTGAAAAATGTATTCTGATAGTGAACTACAAAATAATATTAATTTTACAAGTAAATAATAAAAACACATTTCTACTGTGATATCAAATAAACAAACTTAAAAAACAATTATGATCTGTTTCTGAGGTTTGTTTAACTCATGTGTTTTTAATAATTGAGTTTGAGTTCATAATATTATAATTAATATCATTTTGTAGTTCGCTATCAGATTACATTTTTCAAAAATGCATTTTTTCATTTAACATTCTTAAAATATATGATTCCGTGCGAGGGAGAGAGGTGCCGAATGCGAGAGCCCTCTTAAGACGATACAATATTTTTGTGGACTGCAATAAACTAACCATTTAAATTACCACTTCAATGTAGGGCGGCTAGTACTACGAAGAGGTCTGTATCTCTGGTTCATCCCACCGGAATTAGATGTAATGTTCCCAAAATGTACGCAAACACAAAAATACCACGTTACATGCACACCCATTTACGACCAACACTTTGGTAACTCCTCTAATAACATAAACATAACATAAGTTAGTCTCCCTCGTGACTCACTTAGTAACTTTACACAAACAAGCTCTTACAGGCTTACTGACATTAACTAACTAGTAACTTTACCCGTCTCTGCTTATTACAGGCACAGATTAATAAATAAAACTATGCTACATTCAAGCAATGGCAGATAACGTTGCTAAGTGTCCTGATTTTCAGAGGTCCTTTTTTTTTTTTTTTTTTTTTTTTGTACTCGGGGTGGAAATCCTCATGGATGTCCCCCGCCCTGGGGAGGGCGGGGGGGTCTGTCAGACTCTTACTGACTAAAACCACCCCGGTGTTCCTCCAACTACCTTACGCCGGGGGCACGGGAGTCGCTTGCGCATTCGTAGCCGCGTTGTGGCCATAGATTAACCATTTTTTACACATCGAGACCCCATCGTACCTCGGACGCACGTTAAACAGCCGGTCCCGGTTGTAATACAATCTATGACAGTCGTTACGGGTAGTCTGGTGCCTTAAAGTCTAACAACACCTCTAGAATACCGACACAGTACTTGGGTTGTGGAGGTCAGATGGCAGTGGCTCCATAGAAAATATTGATATTCAGCCGCAATTAGTTAGACTGGAAGCCGACCCCAATCTAGTTAAGATAAGGCCAGGATTAGTTCAAGAGCCCGATTCTCGTAAAATGATCATAATATATATATAATAATACTACGTTTCGATGTAGTATAGTTTAGATGTAGTTTCGATTTAGTTCCGATATAGTCTCAATGTCATATATGTCACAAATGGTATTCTTATGTACTAAACGACAACGTCAAATGGATAAAAGAATACTATTTGTAACATATAAAAATAATTATGTCATTGAGACTATATCGGAACCAAATTGGATTTTTTTTATTTACGAGAATTGTACTTCTGTACCCCTATCATGAGTTTTTTTGACGTATAGTTTCGTTAACGTAATCATATTTTGAATTTAAAATACAACAGTACTGGAACGTTTTGATAAAATTTTATACAATTTGTACATTTGTAAAAATACAGATAAATTAATTAAATTTTTAATTTATATAAATATTGTGTAACAAACGTGTATTTCAAATTCAAAATATGCTTACGTTAACGATACTACACGTCAAAAAAACTCATGATCGGGGTACTGTTCACAAGAACTATAAAAGGCTATAAATCTATAGCCAAAGTCAAGAACTTACTAGTACGTGACGAATAATCAAAAATTTTCCTTAAGAACAAAACTTGTGGGTAACTGAATTATTTACCAAAAGAAGTCACGAACTCAATTAATTTATTAAAACTTGAAAACAAGATGGCAAAGTTGTATGGAAGTTATTTAATGAAAATAATATGTAGGTAGAGATAGGGACGTTCTATTTTAAAGTTAGTGGCAGAAGAGTCGGGTACTATTCTACCAGAGATGTGCTATGCAACGTTGCTATGGATGCGATTGACATCCACCAAATTTCAAATAAGCTACGTTTTTTCTATAGAAGGATGCGTGCTGTGGATGCGTGCTATAGATGCGTGCTATGGATGGTGTTCTGTGGGAATGCTTTCCATGGGTACCCGCTAGCTGGTATTAGGAAAAACAAACCACTTTTCCGCAGAACCGAGGGCATATCTACCAAATATTATATTAATGGAATGATCATAATAAAACAATATTCTTTTCCTTAAACTCCGTTGACAAATTGTATTCGGGAAAGCTTTTCGACTCAAACGACATTAACTTAATACGTCATCGTAATAAAAGTACTTAACAGAAATGTTATATTTTGACGAGAATTAAAATCCATCAATTTCGTATTTTTATCTTTCTTATTGCGGAAATGGGAAATGCTATTTTATAAGTACCATTATGAATTATTGCCTCGTTTGATCTGCCTACCCCGCTCTCAGCCTACCCTGCCCTACCTCATCTCTGCTTACGCCTTCAAGGAATATGGGTGTGATGTTATGGCTGAATAAACTAAATTATTTGAAAAAAAAACACGTTTTTAAAACGAACTATATACTACTATACTAGTATAAAATAATTTCTAATGAAATGAAAAACGTGGGGCGCATGCAATAGATAATAGTAAGATGCGCCCCATGTTTTTCATTTCATTAGAAATTATTTTATACTTTTTAGTCCATTTTAAAAATAATCAAGGTTTCGGTTTAAAGACATTTATACTTCTTTTTAGTTTATATTATTGCATTGTCATCCAAATTATATAGGTAGGTACCTATACCAAATTTCAACTTAGTCCGATGCCAGCAAGTGCTTGAAAAATTAACTGCAAAATTTTTCAGAATAGACAGACAGACAGACAAATAAGCGAGTTAATAAAAATGTTGAATAAACTGTCTGGGCAAGCGCACATCTTTGCAAAAAGAAGTACATATTTCCTTTGATATTCAACTCTGGCATGCAATAAAGAGAATTCAATATTCCATTCTATTTTCCCTCAACGCAAAAGATATCAATTTCATCTTACAAGCAAGTTTTGAATCTATAGCAACTTGTTTAACATGAAAGTGGGTGTCTAGCAGCCAAGTACAGTCACACACAAAGTCAAAGTAGGTCAGCCGTGGTACACTCATTATGCAAGACGATGCCGCTGTTTTTAATTTTCAGACTAAGATATTTTTATACACGTTTCGATTATTTTGCTTTTATTATTATGTTTATTGTAAGTTCGTGACATAGCTACTGTTTTACGAGATTATCTTAAATGGTGTTTCTGTAGAGCAATAAAATCTTCTCATGGCGAAGGGTGAGGGCAAATCGGTACAGTGAAATATAATGAAATTATAAATAATCCCGTGTCATATTATCTACTCGCCTATTTAAATCTATACAAATATTATAAAGCTGAAGAGTTTGTTTGAATAATAATAATATAATAATCTAATATCTGAAACTACCAGTCGAAATCGAAAAACTCTTTTTGTAACTGTCAAAATCACGACACACAATTCTGACGGTTTCGGCAGACAGTCTTCTTGTGACCACGGTCAATGCAACTTAAGGCCCCGGTATACGCCAACGGCCTTGAGTGATTTGGGCGGTATAGCTTGAGTGTTCTGCGCTGAGCTCAAGCAACGCGACATACATCCACCGAGCAATACGACTCGCCTATCAAAGAGCGCGCTGTGCAGAATTAGACGTATTATTACTTTTTAGTATCTAAAATATAAAATAAAAAAAAAGTAACAGGCAATATTATAGGTAGTAACATAGTCTTTTCACACAAAACAAATCATGAAAATATCTTAAGCGATTTGAAAGTAATTACGTTTTTATGTTTTGGGTAGACACGAATTCATGAATTTATTTCATTAAGTATTTTACTACAATAGTTAAATATTCACAGATACGATTGATGTATATATGTTCTAGTTTAACATAAAAAAATTGCACAACTAACCTGCATTATTTGACGGCGAAATAAGAGATTTAAAACTGGCCGTTACCATTTACCTTCGCCTTAATCGAAACGTCGAGGTTAGTCAAAATACTGTCATATTGATTATGTTCTGTGTGCGTAAAGTCTCGATCTAGTTGAAAATTTTATCAGGCTAATTATGTTGTGTGAATAAAGCTTACTATAATAGTTAAACAAAGAAATCTGCCGAGACAGTAATCTGCGGAACAAGTTAACTGAATAGTTAGCACGTGGCAGTGAATAATTATGTTAAACTTGTCCCGTGGGTCGGACATGTTTAAACTTGTCATGAACTTAGTTATGGAATGTCTAAACTAAATGTTTGAACTTTATACTTTCAGTAGTTTAGGGAAGTAAAAGCTTTTTGCTTAGTTACGGAGAATTTCCGGATGGAGGTTGATTTTGTTAAAAATATATTGTACCGACTTCCCCTCACTGGGGAAAACCGGTACAATAAGTAGGTACCTATAAATTAATTGAAACCAAACAAACCATCATTCCTTAAAATTAAAGGCCAGACAGTCGGTATTATATTACTTGAGAAGCATCATAGCTGACTGACTACTTTCATTCCCCAGATACTTAATTAGTAGGTACTTTTTGTGGAATAAATTAATGCACAAAAGAATTCTCTTCTCTTCCGTTGTTTTAATGGTTTCTTTGCCTTAGTTACTTTTAAACAGACATTCGATATAATATTAAAGTACATTTATTTAATGTAACAGACATAGATTTAACATTTTTTTATTTACCAATAATTTGTTATAAGAAAGTCGCTTTGCGAGTCTGGATTTTAGTGCGTTTTTTTGAGGAAATTTATGCCGAAAAGTTTATGTGTAATAATACGTTAATATTTAACTGGATGTAACAGAGAAATCTCGATGTTTTGACATGTCGCCACAGCAGTAGATTACACCCGTTCGAAGCAGGCCCGCTCCTGCTAGTACTAGTATCTCTTTATAAAAAAAACCTTTACAAATAATATTAACTTTCAGTAGCTTCTGGATTTGTGTATGGTTAATAGCAATAAGGTCACCCTTTTAAGATACATGGGACTTAACAGCTATAGCCATATTACTCTAAAAAAACCGGCCAGGTGCGAGTCGTACTCGCGCACCGAGGGTTCCGTATCATTTTTGGACGTATAAAGTGAAAAAAAACCGGACCGATAACTAAGTTTGTTTGTGAAGGAATTTTGATGATTTTGAAAAAACTGTACTAGTTAGGAACATCGTTTTATTTTTGGTGCCATATTTGGGTCAATTCCTATCAACCCTAATTATTTCAGATTTTTCGCTCCGCAAACTTCGGAGATAAGGGGGGGAATGGTATTTTTTCAGACATTTTTCATCATATGTCGAAAACTGTGAGACATAAAATAAAATGAAAATATATTTTGAAATGTGCAGATCAAGCCCTTTCATATGATATGTCACTTGACCTAGTAACCCTACTTTGAAATTTTGGACCCCCACTCCGGCCCCTTTAGCAATGAAAATAAAAATATATTTTGACTTTTTTCATTTGCAATATAGTTCTGTTCCAAATTTCAAGTCGATAGCATGAGTAGTTGCTGAAATAAGCAGGTGTGACAGACAGACAGACAGACGAAGTCGCACCATAAGGGTTCCTTTTTTACCATTTTGGTACGGAACCCTAAAAAATCTTTACAAATAATATAAAAACTTTCAGTAGCTTCTGGATTTGTGTATGGTTAATAGCAATAAGGTCACCCTTTTAAGATACATGGGACTTAACAGCTAAAGCCATATTACTCTAAAAAAGGCTATAAATCCTTAGGTACTATACGTCACAAATTAAATAAGAAAGCTCAGTAAAAGATAGCCGTAAAAGCCAGCCTTTAAAGCACACGTGGTCTTGAACTAGCCGATAATTCCGTTACGTATTTCCGGTTTCGCGGGCCGAGCCGCCATCTTGTTTCCGGTCCGGCCCTCATATCCTGTGAGACGGGATGGTACGTAATAACGGACAGGGTGAGATTTTATGCTTTCTTTTTTATATAAAAATATAAAAAAGTTTATAGTTCTGTTTTGGTGTGCTCAATGTTTCGGAGCACGTGCCTTAAATGTATTACAAAAAATGTTTTTGCTCAAGAAAACTGTGAATGGAAAAGCTTGGACCGAAACGGAAAGCTTGAATAAATTTGATGTTGAATTTTGAATCTTAAATGCAACAGGTTAAAATACAATATCCGCAATTTACTGCATACAGAGAAAATTAATCAATAAAGTATACTAGTTCATGTAATAGGGATGTAGAATATATTTTTTTTTTTGAATCTGTAAACTATTTGAAAAAAGTTAATTAACACCTGAAAAAAAACCGATGAAACATCTACAAAATTGGCAAAGTTAAAAGCGTTTTAAAATTATTAGCTAGACATGGACGGCATGCATGATAAGTGACGTAACACCACCTATGTCCGCTTCGCGCGACAAAGACGGAGCGATACTCCCTCCAAAAACTGTAAAAGCGTCTATGTTTTCCGTTTTGTGATATTTTTTTTTTACTTTTTTGTTATTCCTATTCATTCTTTGGAATAAAATAATTTATTTGTACTTTTCCAGTGCGTATATTTTTTTTATCACCGTGTCCTTCGTATCACAATATGTATGAAACGGAACTCCTGTCCTTATCAGTTTTATGAGCATACCTCGAAACGTAGCAGAAAAGATAAGGCAAAAAGGATTATGGTGATGTGATCCAGTGAAAGCTATCAATTCTCGCTTAGCGCTAGCGTACGATCGCTTTCAGTAGTAATGCTCCTGATAACAGATACGGTTTGGGTCGATGTTCGTTTTCTTTTCGATCAAAATATTAAAAGTATATTCTAAAGGATATGGATAACCGATTTTGGAGGTTATAGATATTTTTATCTCGTAAAGGTACCTTTACTTGTTAGTGAAAAGAGGCCGAGGACATATTAATATATTTCAAAAATTGGATAAATTATATGAGCAAAAATAAAACAGTTGCCGAATTCGCCTAGGGACTGTGCCAAATACCTATAGATAGATAGGTCCAGTTTAGTATAAATACATAAATGGTTTTCAATTGAATGCATTACGAGGTAAACCTACACTTCGACTTTTAATTTTATTCAGTAACGTAGATTTATGATGAAAAAATGTAGTGATGTGAAAAATAGAATGAATTAAATTGAATGAACCTACATTTTAATAATATCGGTCGCAAAAATTCTTGAAACAGGTAGCTGCGTTTTTTCGTACCAACAATTTTTTTTATAGCATTTCATAGCTTTTTATGGACTATAATCTTTATTTCCATATCTACATACTTAAGGGTAGGTGAAAGGGGAATGCTATCATCCCTCGTGTAAGAATTATAGGGGAACTAGCGGGGTGAAATTGTGATAAGAAGCTTTTTTGGAGGGTTGACTCAAGTGCTGATATTTTGCGTTTCAATATTATTATGTTGGCACTTTCTACCGCCTTGTATGAACGTACAAGTTAGCTATGACAGAATTACTCACAATTATTTTTTATTTATTGATAGACTTGCATTGAACCGCCATCTTGCCTCTCAGGGCACGAGTCCTACTGGCATTTCACGTTTTTAGGGTTCCGTACCTGAAAAGGAAAAATGGAACACTTATAGGATTACTTTGTTGTCCATCTGTCATGACAATAAGTGGAGCCATCTGCTCATAGATGGTCCCACTAGAAGTATGCAATAGCGCCATCTATGATCAAGATATGATATATCTACTATAGTGTAATAGCGGTATAGATGGCGCTATTGCATATTTCTGAACCCTCAGACCGCGAGTCATACTGGGACTTGTCCGGTTTTTTCTTTTCAGTTAAACTCACGTTAAGTCGTATTAAACCCGAAATATATACCTAATTGCCTCCACAGGTAGAGTTGAATTTTATCAGCAAATTGTATTACGTGTAGGTACCCTCTTTTAATCAGCGGATTCTATCTTGACGTTTATGGCTTATTCGTTTATACCTTGATATAAATCGGAATAGAATTGAAAAGTAAGGACACACCTTTTTGTGTCACAAATTGTATTCAATTTGCAACAAAAAGAGGTCGTTTCCTTTATTCAATGGCCATGTTATCTACCTATAACACGTTATTATTATATTTTTATTTGTTAAGCGATGATGCGGTCTCTCAGATCATAGAGACAAGGAGATATGCCATCATAGCAAATTAGTACGGGAACAACTGTCGCCACTTTTAGTACATTTTTCAACACAATTACAAGCGCCCCTCGTAAATATAAAGATCTCCCACACATAAAAAATTCCGCATACCCTCAATCTAACACTGTTAATCGTCACTCAACACTAACACTGAACTAAAACACTGTATTTATATCATCGATCGTGTTCGGTTCGTCGCTAGCGTGTACTTTTTATATACGGTCAATGTGACCGTATGAAAGCGTCAAGCTCAATAGCGCCTTGGCACATCTCCCTTGTTTCTATGATCTGAGTGCGGTCTAAAATGGAGCTCGCATGCCTAGAAGAAACCGAATCACTTGCGACTTGAAGACATCCAGATTCACCAGATTGTAACCATTCCACTGTTTGGTGTGAAAGTGGAATTAAAGCACTCCATTCGGGTTTTTGGTATATCAAGCATAAAACGATGTTGCTTTATCGTGCTTAGAAGCACTTTTTTCTATCATCTAGAGATGATAGAAAAAAGTAGGGAATTAGATTATGCAGATCCGAAGCACACTCCGAAATGTATCCGATAAGAAACCGATAGACTAGCAAAGTTGCGTCGATGTTTGAGGTTTACTTTTAGTACCTAAAACCTTTTAGGTGAGAAATTCTGTTGATTCATATTCTTGTATGGTAAATTAGCTAGTAGCCCATCTGATGGTAAGTTGTTACCGTTGCCTATAAACATCTATACTAATATTATGAAGCTGAAGAGTTGATTTGATTGTATGTGCTAATCTCTGGAACTACTAGTCGGATTTGCAAAAATCTTTTTGATGGCGCTATTGCATACTTCTAGTGGCGCCATCTATGAGCAGATAGCTCCACTCCTGGTCATGACACGGAGAATAAAGTGATCCTATATGGATTCGTTTTCCTTTCGAGGTACGGAACCCTAAAAAAAGAGAATTTGTGACAACATAATCGCAGACAAAAGAATATTGCGCCGACTCCAAGTGAAATTACTCCAAGACAGAGAGAAGAAAATCAAGACTGTCAGTAAAAAAAAAATATTCATTATCTCACCACATTGTAAAACACTTCTTCTACATAATCTTTACACTGAATGATAGGCTTTTCAAAATGATAAGAGGGCTTCATACTACTCGATACTCGTAAGTACCGCTTGGTGTCACTTGAGACCGTCTGCCTTTCTTACAAACACTTCAGTGAAAAACCACTTTACATGCTAATGTGGTCAATATACACCCTTTCTTAGGTTATAAATAGATTTTTGCTGATAAGGTTTTTCCATAAGTACGAGTAAGTAGTTTTTTTATAACGGATACAACAATATCCATAGCACTCGACAAAATGTATGGAACAGCTGATTTTTAGGGTTCCATAGTAAAACTAAGAACCCATAACCGTCTGTCCATCTGTGTGCCCGTCTGTCAAATCTTCGTGAAATGTTGGGAATTTCAAAATATTCAAAAAAATAATTAATGATCCAGGAAAGTTTCAGTCTTACTAAAGGATACTACCAAGTACCTAGGTAGCTACTTTTCTAAAAATATTGCATTTAGTTGGCAAAAATACGGTGAAAATCGTCTTTCAATTTTGCTTCCGCGCCGCCGCAAATAATGAACGAGTCTATTGAATCTAATCTTGTTTACGTACGCTTGCTTTTGCCGTACAGTTGACGCGTCAAGAGCGCGGTGCGACGTCGCGTCGGTACTACGTACGCACGACAGCAGGACGGCGCTCCCGACGCGTCAACTGTATGCAAAAAAAAGCAACCGTCCATGCGCAGTACGCCACCCCTATTCTATTCTATTCGCCTAAAATAAAAGAGCCCTTAGCATCTGCGTGGCACTCTACAAGAAGGACTCACAACCTAGTGGTGGTCGCAGGAATCCGACGCCAAACGTTTAAATTGAAAGAGCCCGAACATTCACACATTTCCAGCGTTGGCTGATTTTTTTTCGGGCAAAGCGGGATTTTGAAACTTTTGAGTAAAAAAAGCGGGATTCTTTTTTCGAAAGCGGGACATAATAAAAAAGCGTAAATAATCAGCAGTTAGTCGAAGAACTCTGCACAGGATAGCTCCAGATTGAATTGAATGAGTAATAAAATTCTGCTTTAATTTTAACGGAGCATTTATTTCCGGCATCCGACTATTTAAAATTCACTTGGAAAAAAATGCGTTCAGAGCGCCTAACATGCGCGCCGCGACAAAATTTTGTCTACGCTTTTATCGTGCATTAGTCTCGTATTCGCACGAGTAAGAGCGAGACAAAACAGTCGACAAAATTTGTCGCGGCGCGCATGTTAGCCCTGCAGGAAAGCAGTTTGAAGGTGGGACCCGTACCGTCGAGTAATCCTCGAAAAGCGGGACTAAGCCTGTCCCGCGCGGGACATTCAATTATGGGCTAAAAAATCGGGACGTCTGGCAACGCTGCACATTTCCCAGACAGATGTTCCTTTCCCCATCATTTAGCCAAGCGTAAACGTTTTATTTTTAAATAATATTATGTAATGCCAACGACGTTTTAATTTAGAACGTGACTGATCTCTCTGTAACATCATTAACATAAAAAAGTAAACATATTTTCATTCATTTCTTGAAAGGAATTTTCGCAAATTGGATTGTCAAAGGCGATTCGTGTTTCAAGTGGACTTAAGTAATTTATTTTAAGACCAAATAATATTTTGTTTTATATTCTTTTATGGTTATCAATGTGGTGAGCCTTGTTTTCATAATTATTTCATAAAATATTCACCTAATTATGAAAGTCACTTAGTAACCTTTAATTGTTATAGACTTATCCAACGATACCCCACATGAAGTGGTGCGTGAAACATTTTTGTTTCACTCCTCAGTTTCATGTATGGGAGTTCTCCCTTATTATTTTATTTTTCGTAATTTCACTATACGGTGGTTCACAGTAGACTTACGAAGTTTCGTCTAAAAAGTGCCAATAGCCTCCATGTAAAACGGCTGTGATATACGGACGGACGGACAGTCGGACAGAGCAAAATGATTAGGGCTCCGTTTTTCCTATCAGCTACGGAACCCTAAAAATACGTTCCGAAGTACCAGAAGTAGTATTTGTGAGTGGTTGTAAACAACGTTCGCTCCGATTGGAGTTGTAGTCATAGATCAATAAATTTTCTTGGACCGTGTTTTTGAATTAATTTTGGAATTAAACGCAACGCTCACAGCTTGATTGATCGACCTAGACTAAACAGCTCTTCACACAATTTTTGGTTTCATTATTTAAGAATAGTTTTGTATTTGACCGCCATCTCGCCGTGATGATCCGTACCCCGATCATGAGTTTTTTTGACGTGTAGTATCGTTAACGTAAGCATATTTTGAATTGAAAATACACGTTTGTTACACAATATTTATATAAATTAAATACTTAATTAATTTCTCTGTATTTTTTAAAATGTGCAAATTGTATAAAATTTTATCACAATGTTCCAGGACTGCTGTATTTTAAATTCAAAATATGCTTACGTTAACGAAACTATACGTCAAAAAAACTCATGATAGACCGGTCTGCCATAGAGCACGCTTGCCTAGAAGAAACCTAGTAAATATCAGGGAACATGCTCCGCTATTGCATTCCAGTGTTTGGCGGTTCTCACAATGAAAGTGGAATCAAAGCGCTTCGTTCGGATTTTTGGTATATCAATCATGAACCGATGGCGTTTTTTCATGCTTCTGGCCGTCCGATAGAAAAAAGGCCTAAACATTGCCAATGAAATAGGTAACCGGTTCAAAAACCTCAGTCATGTTGACCTAGACTTGGTTTCTATTGTGTTTCAGTAATAAATAACCAGACCCGTTCCTTTAACTGACTTTTATTAATAGTTAGGGATGACAGCTTTGAGTGACATGCTCGTTTAGTTAGTTTTAAACCAAGTCCACAATCTGGTATGTGGTCTTTGCAGTAGGTATTACCTTTTTACCCGACTGCTGTGGAGATTAAAGGGATGGTTATGTTTTTAGTTTATGGATGAACTGATTCCAACAAATGAGGTGTTCTTTTATTTATCATAATAGTGCAAGTGACATTGGCTATAGGTATGGATGGATTTTGAAAAAACCAACATGACTAATTTTAGGCGCCAATGAGTGTATTCTCAAAATATATTTTTTTCGTGACATGGTCACGCGGGGCGACAAAATGAAGGGTTCGAAGAGACGAGATTAAAAATATAATTTACTAGGTTTTATATAAAAAGAAACGTATTGTTTATAACCTTATTATTACTGAGCTTAAACTTATATAAATAACTAGACTTTTGCCCGCGACTCCGTCCGCGTGGACTACAATGAACTGACCTTGGCAACGTGGCTTAGATTTTAAGTTGGACTCTAAGCTATCGAATTGTGAAAACCACATCACAATCCGTTCAGTACTTTTTGCGTGATGCGCGCACAAACAGATAAACAGACAAAAATTCTAAAAAAAATATTTTTGGGTATGGTTACGTCTCAGTACCCTATCCCGACTGTTTTTTCTGGAATATCTTCAATGTACAGACACGGCTTTTTTTCAATTTTATAATAGTATAGATTAGGATAAGGATAGAAGGACAGTAGGTAATAATGTCCACACATTAGAAAAAGGCTTTTTTGATAGGAAATTCTGAGAACTAGACAGGAATTCTTATACTAAAAAATCAAATAAGTAGGGGAAAAACCATCTTCACATCTTTGTACTCCATTCGGTAGATTACCATAGACAAAGTGGATTAAAAAACTCACACCAAACAAGAAATAAAACGATTTATTTCCCCATAACTCGTTTTCAAGAACATAAAAATGGAATTGGCTTTGAATCAGCACTTTAAACGAAAAGTTGCGTTATTTTTACTACCATTCGATTTAATGGTTCTTCAGTACATAAGTATATAATGTCGTTGATTTTACGATCTGTTTTTATTTTTATTTTGTCGCTCTGGCGTGTTGGTATGTGTTTGTTCTATTTTACTGTGATGCACTTTGTCATCTTCATTTTATTTTAAATGACTTCTGTAGTATATGGCCAGTGCTACCAAGAGGTCAAGCTGTATCTCTGGTTTATCCCACCGGAATCAGATGAAACGTAGCTTAGATTTTAAGTTGGACCTCAAGTTATCGAACTGTGAAAACCACATTAAAATCCGTTCAGTACTTTTTGCGTGATGCACAAACAGACAAAAATTAAAAAAAATCTTTTTGGGTATTGTTACGTCCCAGTTACCTACCCTATGCCAATTGTTTATTTTTCTGGAATATCTTCAATGTACAGACACGGCTATTTTACAATTTAATAATAGTATAGACTAGACTTTGGCCCACGACTCCGTCCGCGGTTCACGCGTCATACATTGACCATTTGCAACCCAATGCGGGTTGGTGGACGTCACATGTCTTCGAATGTTTGGTTCTAGGACATGTTTCCTCACGATGTTTTCCTTCATCGTTTTTAGAGCAGTGGTGTTGAAACAAATTGCATAGTGTGCTCTGGGGTTCAAGCTTAAACCACGTATTCGTGATAAACAAATATTGCACAACATTGTTGCAGCAACGTGTTTCTGTGTGGCTAGAAACATGCTGCTGACAACACAATGTTCAGTGGCCAAGAAAGAAACATTGTTTTCAGCAACATTTCAAGTTGCTATCAACAATGTTACTCAACATTTGTTTACCATAATATTACGAACACGATTTTTTAGTCAGGGCCGCTATCACAAAGCAACCAGTTTATCTATTCTGTACCGACACGCCGTGATATCACCGTGAGAACGGCCAATTTGTTTGCGAACGTTCGAGGGAGAATCTCACCGTGACATTCTCCCTAGAACTTTCGCAAACAAATTGGCAGTTCTCACGTTGATACCACGCGGTCTGTTGGTACGGAATAGATAGGCAGTGCTCAAAAATATATAATAACTTACCCATAGACATTAAAAACCTAAATTCAATTAATATTTTCAAAAGGAAGCTAAAAGACTTCCTGATTAAAAAGGCATATTACTCTGTAAAAGAATTCCTTGAAGAAAAATAATTATATGAGTACCTACTTAATATTAAGACTATAGTAATACAAATTTATTATTTTAATTGTGATATAATGTGATCTCAATACAAATTATTTTAATGTGATATAAATTATAACAATAGTATGATATAAAATATATGAAACATGATAATTAATATATACCTAATATAATATAAACTATGTATGCAGGTAACTGTAATATTGAGTAAGTATGTATATTTTTTTCTTTTTTATGGTTTAGAACCATTAAGATTGCAATGCCCTAACAGGCAACTAAGTTCTAAGAACCTACCTATATGTTAACACCTTCAAAATTCTGTACACTTAGTTCGCAATAAAGAATTTGAATTTGAATCAGTTTATAACTTGATGTTATTCAAAATTCTACTTAAGTAACTCTTTAGTTAAATGGCAAAGTAAGAGTTCACTTTTAAAATAACACCCATATAAACATAACAAGCTCCACATAACTCTACGTAGAGACGAAGAACGCTTTGTTATAACTTGTTCGGGAAATGTAGAGACCTCAGATCATAGAAACAAGGGAGATGTGCCAAAGCACTATTGAACTTGAGGTTTTAGTTTGACCACATTGATCGTAATAAAAACGTACACGCTGGCGACGAACCGAACACGATCGATGATATAAATACAGTGTTTTAGTTTAGTGCTAGTGACGGTTAACAGTGTTAGATTGAGGTCAAAACAAGGAGTAAAAACTTGAACTTGAACTTGTAATTGTGTCGAAAAATGTTTTAAAAGTGGCAACAGCTGTTCCCGTACTAATTTGCTATGATGGCATATCTCCTTGTTTCTATGATCTGAGGTAGAGACTGAAAACTTTGGAACATGTTTGCTAGAGAAATAAGTTAGAACATGTTATCTCTACGAAGTTGGATTTCATCGTTGGTTTGATCTAGATGTAGAGTGAACTGCCTTTGTAGTTTAATTAAAATGGTTACGTGACGGTAGCAATTCGGTTCTTGACAACATTGAAAATATGCTACAGATTGTGGTCATCCTATCAGTTCATAGCGTAAATAAACTTATTTCACTTGATTTTTAACTAAAATATGTATATTTTTTGCAAATTACACGAAAATAAAATGCAATATTTTTTGTTATTGTAGCTGTCACAAGAACGGCCTGTCGCACTCTGTTGACGTCACACGCTCGTAAGCCAGTGTTGCCAACTTATTTTTAGGGTAAAAAATTCTTTAGGGTAAATTTGAAGGTAAAATTTTAGGGAGCGCCTCCGCAGCCGGCGCCGACTAGGCTCCCAAAAATAATGCCGTTAGGAACCGGAGTAGCCTTGAAGTAGCAGTGATACCAGACGAAAATAATTGCAAACTACCGTAGCAGCAGATTAATGTTGCCGTGTTTTAAGTTGAATTAAATACCTTAGACTGACTTTTAAATAACAGTGTTAATGTAAAACAAAATACAACTTTTTTGGACTTACAAGGGGGATGGAGGTGGTCGACGGAGCCCCGGTACGCGGAGCTCCTATTTCTATCTGCAAGGTTAAAAGTAACATAACACGAAGGGGTTACCCCTTCGAACCTAACCTGTCCGTGTCGGGGTGTCCAAGTTCCCGAGCTCGCTTCGCTCGCTCTTGGACCCTAATTAGGTATGTTACTCAAATGAAACATGAAATGTTTTTTTTAATTATGACAAATTGCCAACTCCCTTTCCCGCTTTTTTTTCAAACGTCAGCGCCGGCTGCCAATTTAGCAACCAGTGCCGGCTGCAAATTCAGGTCACGGCGGCGGTCGCGGAGTCACTTCCAAAATTTTAAGGTTAGATTTCGTATTGTTGTTATGATTACTATAGTTTATGGGCTTTTTGGTAAGCAATACATGTAGGTAGGTACCTAAGTATTTGAATTGAATTTGAGTTAAACAAATTCAGCATATTTTTATTGTGAAACATGACCATTGATTAAGAAAGAACTTGTTTTATTGTATATCTAAAACCAAAACTTTAGCCAGGTATTTTTGTATAAATAGTTATGATTTTAGAGTAAATTTAATCAGGCATTGGGGTAAAATGAAAATCTAGCTTGGCAACACTGGAGTAAGCACGGCTTTGACAGATTGTAGTTTGCGTTTTATGGTTTCTGGGTGCTATATTTGATCTTAGAGCTATTTCTGAAGCTGTTTTCATAGAAATCTTCTATCTAGTGGCATAAATATTCATATCGAATCTCAAAATGGAGTCAAATTTTGTGCAAGCTGATACAACCTACCTAAGATAGACGCATTTATGGTTGCACTTTTCTTTAAGAATACCTAACGCTGATTATTATGCTGCGGAACTTAAAAATGTAAAAACAGCAGTGTAAGTACCTACCTGCCACATATTTATTTACAAATCTTTTGTATAATCATTCAGAAGTTTTGTGAAATCTCATTTTAGGTTATGTTGATAAAAACTTAGAAACATTACCTATAAATTCTTTTGTCATGAATCATGATGGACTGCTTTAAGACGTATTTGTACATTGTGGAACTACACACCATTTATATACGCCATTATAGCCAATAAAAATGATTTATTGATGAAATTAATTTCAGCTGCACCGTCTGTCTTGTTGACAAAGCTCGTTTACTAGCGTGTTACGTCACTTCCGCAGAAACAGCGTTTTTGGAGCGGTTTTGGAAATTTATACTTTATCACTGATTTTTATTGATAAATACAGTAGATCTCCCTGAAATATCAATGTAGTGTGCTTATAATATAATGAAGATTAATATAAACCATTTCCCAAAATCAGTCAAATACCGAATTGTATGGTGCTGATTTTGTTGTACATCGCACTAAACTAATTTTAATCACACTATATCTCTTACAAATATCATTGAAACAGGACAGAAGATATTAAGAACTGTCAAATTAGTTTACGCCCTTGTACCCGGGTCACTCTACAGTGGATCCGCGGGCGTAGTGATTCTCTGGGCAACGACGCGGCTGACCAACTGGCGAAAAGGGGATCAGACAAGATAGTAATGGGACCAGAACCCATCACACCGATACCCTTTAGCCAACTTAAAACATGGTTCCGCGAGAGGACCACACAACTACACCAACACCAGTGGGCAGAGCACGGAGAGTGCAGGCAAACAAAGGAAGTGTTAGCATCTTTGGATACACGCCTCTCTCGCAAACTCCTGCACCTAAACAGAAAGAACCTCCGTCACATAGTGAGCATAATCACAGGCCACTGCCCACTCAACAGACACCTATTCAACATCGGCATCACCGACAGCCCCTTATGCAGAGGATGCATGGAGGCCGAAGAAACATCGGCTCACGTAATACTACACTGTACGAGCGTGGCCGACCAAAGAGGGAAACTACTGCACAACCCTGACACACTGCCCACTCAACAGACACCTATTCAACATCGGCATCACCGACAGCCCCTTATGCAGAGGATGCATGGAGGCCGAAGAAACACCGGCTCACGTAATACTACACTGTACGAGCGTGGCCGACCAAAGAGGGAAACTACTGCACAACCCTGACACCATACGAGACGCGCTCGTAAATCTACGGGACCTCCTGGACTTCTGGCAGGAGCTGAGCTGGTACGCGTGACCACGATCTTGTTCCTGCGGTCACACACGCACAATGGCCCAATCAAGAGGCTAAGTGCGGAAAACAGGTGGTATAACTAAATAACTAACGCCCTTATAATTTACGGAAAAATAGTCCTGACCTATTGCAAAACCGATTAAATTCACATTGAAGTAAAGCAAGTGGACTAATTTGACAGGATTAAATATCTTCTATCCCTTTCTCATGTTTTTTGTTAGATAGAGACATAATGAGACTAAATTAGTTTAGTTTGTAAACAACAGGATTGGCACCTATTTTTATCGTTTAGTAGTAGTAGAGCTGATTGTGAAAGAGCTCGTCTGAAGTAATACCACCATACATAATCGAAGGTTGAGTACCACGTACCACGTACCACGAATGGGCCGGCTCGACCGGAGTAATACCACGGCCTCACAGAAAGCCGGCGTGAAACGACGCAAGCGTCGTTTCACGCCGTGTGAGTGAGGGTACCGGAGGCCCAACCCCCCCCCCCATGATGGCGCAGTTGATAAATCCATTTGTTGTGGGGGGGGGGGCAAAACTGCGTTCAACAATGCCCAAGGCAAGAGCAGTTTTTTAAAGGCCGGCAACGCACTTGTGACTCATCTGGTGTTGCGAGTGTCCATGGGCGGCGGTAATCACTTACCATTACGTGATCCGTCTGCTCATTTGCCTCCTATAATATATAAAAAAAAAAGAAATAAAACTCCATAAGTCGACTTTAGAGATTTTCGAGCTAAATTGATTTTACATAAGTTTATCGAAAACCGTCAGAAGGAGGCCCCTCCTTCGTTTCATAGGCTACGATAGGCGCTTATCATCAGGCGGGCCGTACGCCAGTTTTCCACCATCGTCGTACAAAAAAGGCTAAACTAAAAAAAATACTGCCACAAAAGTAGATAAAACGCGTCCTAAATTCAATACCATAAAGTTAAATCTTGCATAATTAACAACCGTTTTCCTACCCGATTGAACGCAAAAACAAACTACCCTCATTGGTACATTGTTGGGTATTTTTACGACCTTTTTACGATTGATAGCCGGATATAAAAATTGATAGCCATTGGTACTGCAGTAATTGCTAACTTTTATTACGGTCTGAAAGACCCCATTTGGTTTAGTGGGTTAAATACGAGTAAAACATAACATTATGCCTTTATTCTCCAAAGGCAGAGGTGCATGGTTATGGTTGGTATACCAAAAACCCGAACGATGCGCTGTGATTCCAGTTTCATTGTGAAAACCGCAAAACAGTGGAATGCGCTGCCCGAGTGGGTGTTCCCCGACAGTTACAATCTGGGTGTCTTCAAGTCACGAGTGAATCGGTTTCTTCTAGGCAAGCGTGCTCGTGTGTAAATAGCAGTGATAGCCTAGTGGTTTAACCATATGCCTCCCACGGCGAATGGTTCGAGTTCGATCCCGAGGCACGCACCGCTGACTTTTCGAAGTCATGTGCGTATTAGAAATTAATTATCACTTGCTTTAACGGTGAAGGAAAACATCGTGAGGAAACCGGCATGTCCTAGAACAAAAAAAATTCGAAGACATGTGACGTCCACCAACCCGCCCGCGTGGTGGACTACGGCCCACTCCCTCTCACAGAGAGGAGGCCTGTGTCCCAGCAGTGGGAACATTATAGGCCGGTAATGCTAAAGCGTGCTCCATCGTAGACCGCATCATCGCGAGTTGGCGGTCAAACGCAAGCCTATGTATTATCAAATAAAATAGTACCTACACTCACATTTGGTCAAGTCTCATGTAATAGGTAAGCCCTCAGATCATAGAAACAAGGAGATGTGCCATGGCGCTATCGAGCTTGATGGCTGATCTTGAACAAATTGCTCATATTAAAAACGTACGCGCTGGCGACGAACCGAACACGATCGATGGTATAAATACAGTGTTTTAGTTTAGTGCTAGTGTTGAGTGACGATTAACAGTGTTAGATTGAGGGTGTGCGGAATGTTCAATGCGTGGGAGATCTTTTTATTCACAAGGAGCGCTTAATTATGCGCGTAATTGTGTCGAAAAATGTACTAAAAGTGGCATCAGTTGTTCCCGCACTAATTTGCTATGATGGCATATCTCCTTGTTTCTATGATCTGAGGGTAAGCCTATTGCCATCAACTGGGCACAAATCCGGACTCCAAGCTACTACTGAGAATTTTTTAATGAAAAAAAAAAACAATAAAATTGCATTTTGCCTGAACTAGGAATTGACCGTAGGATCAGCTCGGCAGTCGCGATTACGACCACTAGACCTCGTTACGTTGTTAGCGCTATGGAGTTTCCGATACCATCATTCGCCTAGCCTTTTCCGAAACATGTTGGGGTCGGCTTCCAGTCTAACTAGATGCGGCTGAATATCAGTATTTTCTATGGAGCGACTGCGATCTGACCTCCACATCTCCACAACCCAATTATTGGGTAACATCGGTATTCGAAAGTTAGACCAGTTGTCAGACTTTTGGGCTCCTGACTACCCGTATTAACTGTCATTCTATGACAACCGGGACCGACTGTTTAACGTGCTCTCCAAGGCACGGAGGGGTCTCAATGTGTAGTGAAATGGTCACCCAGCCATGGACTTACCGTGGCAAGCGAAGCTTACCTACGCTCGAGTTTCCAATACCTACCAAAAATATATTCAATTATTATTAATTTCCTCCATAAATACATAAAATATTGTAAAATCAATCCGTTAAATATTAAACCAAATGATTCAACAATTAGCATAATTTACCAATTGTTATGTAAATGATAATAATTGGTATACATATTAATTGGAATAAACACTTTCAATGGCAAAATGGGCAACGATTATGATAAGCAAGAGAGGAATATGGGATTAAGAATATAACTACAATCACAGTAAGAAAACGTTTATCACTTCAAGGTCTATTTTTGTGTGCTGAGATAGAATCTACTTTACCGTCTCAGTATCATAATTATTATTGCGTCATAATGTCAAAATCATAGAATGACACTTATAAAAATTTGATACTGTGTGATACTGACACTCTGACAATTAAATAAAACAGATTTGATTCGATTTGATGAAAAGGTTTTAAGTTGATATCTACTAGAAGTATTTGCTTAAAAGTGTATGCTATTTTGACTTTTGTTAATAAGTCGTTAAAATATAGTTTTGTATGCAGTAGTATGCCCATTACCGTAGCTTCAAAAGGTACTAGAATTTACTAGATATTATGTCCTGACTTGAGAAAATAATTTGAAAACTGATGAAGGTTTTCATACCTTGATTGTACGAGTACATGTGTAAAAGTTCAAATTAAGCCCACACTATTTACGTTATTTGATAAAAAATACTCCTTATTTAAGTAAGTACTATATCGATAAGGAAACGACATTTCCCATATGGAAGGCAAAAATTCGAGTTCTTTTTCCCCTAAAAAATATAAATGTTCAAATAAATATAATGAAAGCTGTACGCATGTCAGTCGGTTTCCGTGTCTTAATAAACGGAAAATAGGTAATTCGCATTCTTGAAGAAAAAAAGAAAAAATATCATATGGTTTGATTTTGGTAGAGTTGACGTTGTTTGTATAAAAGTCACATAACCCCCACCCCCACCCCTCCATTGGTTGTCGTAAAGGTAAATGAAAAAAGATAAACAAGATTTTCCTTTATACCGAGTTCGATTTTTACGAATTCATTCATCAGTAAATCTTATACGTAGTGTGCACATTTATGCATATAACTTCGTACATAGGAATAAACACATAATTTATTATACACTAAAATGTTTTAGAAAATGTGAATTAGGTTAATGAAAAAAATATCAAAATTGGTTAAGTAGTTTTTGAGAAAATCGCGAACATACAAAGGGATTGATTGAATACAGAATCTTCTTTTCTTGAAGTCACTATTCAAAGGCCCGAAAAATCTAAAATCTAGATATATTTTTACAACCTACGTTCCAGTCCGTAACATCCTAAAGCCACAAGGCCTGTGAGGCCAAAAATCCTCTTTTGAAACCGTTTTATGGCATCTAAATCGAGCCGGTTTAGGCGGTTAGCCGTTTACGACCAAAGCGTTACTGGGGAGTACGTAAACGAGATTTATTCAACCAAGTATATGTCAGATAGTGGTAAAGGCAGGCCTGTCGCCTCCGCACTTTACGAAGCTAGAAGTATATCCTGCCTCTCCGGGGAGGCAATTCAGAGGGTTTACACTGCGTCAGAAGAAAATTAAGTAGAGTTAGTACGCCGCGGCGTCATTATGCTGTGTAGAAACGTCAGCGTGTGAAAATGCACACAGTGGCGTGCCTAAAAGGCAAGCCCAACATATTTTTTTGGTTTTACAGGGTATTCATGTTAATATACATGAACTTAATTATATTAATGTTTCTTTTTGTTGCACGGGACTTTACAAAGTCCCGGACCTTTCGAAGGCATGCGTGGGGCCGAAGCCAACACGTAGAGGCCCTTTACAACAAACTTAAAATATATAAAATGTAATGGTTACACAGCTGGCCATTATCCCTGTATGCACTATATAAATGCACCCAAGGAGAAACCCCAGCTGTGCAGAACTATTGCAAACATAATAACCCTGCAAATGCAGCACCCGGTCGCAATAACCGTAATAAGTGGGACACTAAAACAAAACCGTACTTAACGATATCTCGATAACAATATAACGGGACGGTCGTAACCCTCGCCCCTTTGCTAACAATTAACTTATTGCAACACTTGAGGGGTTAATGTTGTTATTACGTTTATTAAAAATCACTTACATTCACGAACAATTAACATTGCGACTCGCACTTGGCCGGTTTTTTTTTACTTTTGGACCAAATTGAATGATCTGTTGTAAGTTGTAACCTACGGGAACTGAAATTTTAAGCTGTTTATCTAATGAACCATTGATAAAATGGCTTGTTGATCGAATTAACCATTGATAAAATAGTTTGTTGGCCTAATGAGGCACCGATCTCGTAATCTGTTGGTTTAGTGGCGTTGATGTTTTAAATGTTAATCTTGTGATTATTGATCTTTCGTATGTATCCCTAACCGATAGAATTCTCAAATTCCAATGCACGTAGGTACACATCGATTTAAAATAGGAAAATATTTGAAATTCGAAACAAGAAGTCACGTCTAGAAATAGAGGGAAAGAAAAACAATTCCAAATTCAAAACGGGAAGCTACTTATCATTGTCGAACGATCGCTGCAAAGATGGAATATATTTAGCTTACGTTATAATAAAGATATGACGTATAAATTGAAGTCGATACAATAAAAATGTAATGTAATTTTGAAGTTTTGAAGTCATTGTTTGGAGAGTTTTGAAGTCGTGGAGTGTGGTTAATGGCAAAATATAGGACTATTTTTTAATTAGTGAGTGTCGACTATGAGATCATATCGGGGTTTCTGATAGCTCGGTATTTGGGTCTACTAACACAATACATCAAACGATCGACAGTTTGTCAGTCAGACTAATCCGTCTGCCAAGTGAGGCGATTACCTTTATCTAAGTATTGATTAACCGCTTGAATGCCACAATTATAGACAAATATGATTGATATTGCGGCTCTGTCTGTAAAAGGCTGAGGTTCATGATTAACAGTGAACTTTTAAAGTTTAAATATTATTTTTATAGCTATGATACAGCATTTATACGCTTTATTCATTTGAACAAGCTATCGGAAAATGGATTTAACGCTAAAGCTCGTCTAACAACATACTACGATCGCAATCTGTTTGACAAGCTAATGGAAAATGCGATGCAGGTTTTGCATTTTTGCAGCATTTCGTTTATGAACAACATTAATATTTCAGGGTCGTATATTTCTATTTTTATTAGGTGGTACCTATTTAATTACTTTAAAATCACCATTGAACATGCCAAAGATCGGGCAAAGTGGAGAAAAAACAGTCATAATTTTGAATTTTAACAAAAACCAGAAAGTATACTATAAAGAAAAAATCGCACATTTTATGAATCGTTGAACCCAAATAATAAATTTTCCGTCTGCCTAAAGTTAATAGAAACCTACATAAATTAAATTAAATTCGTAATTATACATCACAGAAATACACCCATATTATGAACAATATAACCCTTATTCTTTATTTATACTACCAGAATGAAAATACGTACATTATTTGGTTGCTATGCCAGGTAAGTAAAATATTCCGTCGCTCAGCAGTTAGTAGCTCCGTCAATACATTGAGCGTAAACCCTTCATTAGTATCGGACTCACTAATTAAGTTATTAACCGTCGGTGCGCGTTAATTACGATATTATCTCATGCAGATAGCGGAAAATGACGTAAAATGTTATGTAACGTTAATGTCATTGTATGTATGTTATTTATAAGAACGTAAAATATATACAGGGTGGCAGGTTAAACAGTGGAAATCTTTTAAGGGGTCATTGTACTCATAATTATGAACAACTTTTACTATGGGACCAACCCTGAAATCGCGAAAAAAAATCAGCTGTTCCATACATTTATGTTCACTTAACTCAACAAAATGCATGGAACAGCTGATTTTTTTTCGCGATTTCAGGTATGGTCCCATAGTAAAAGTTGTTCATAATGATGAGTACAATGACCCCTTAAAATATTTCCACTGTTTAACCTGCCACCCTGTATATTGGCAGTCAGAATTACAGATCACTTAAGAAATAAAAACGCAAATCATCGATATGAGGGAAAATGTCACCAAACTAAAATGGTACTGGCCATTCAATACCTCCGTGAATTATTGATCGATTCGGTGTGTTATCGATTTTTTTAAATTGATATGTACGGTTTCGATTTTTTCCAATACCGGGTTAATAGTTTCATTTTTAGAAATAATTTACTAAAATTAGTACTATTACGTACGTCACGCAACATCAAATTCTAGGATTTTACATGCACGATAGCAAAATCGATACAACTATATTTTCCGAAGTAGCAATTAAAAAAGCCATCTTGTACAAGAGTCTACTCATTGTTTCCAGTTGTATTTCGAAGGCATTTCCCCAATTTATCTCAGTTCACTGTTGGACATAACCCTCGCAAAACTTGCGCCATAACTCGCAACTTTCCGCCTTCACCAAACGTTTAACGAAAACAGATTGTGCTAGTTTTTAAGTACGGCTAATCTTTATATTTATTATGTTATCTTATTTTTATGCTGTTTAATTTGTTTTATTTTTAACTGTAGCTGTTGTATTTTTTGTAAAACCTTGAATTCGACCCGATTAGTACAGTAGCGTAGCTTAATAAAACTTTCTTACTATTGGTCTAGCTAGAAGTTGATTCTTGTCTTCTCGTTAATGATTACAACGGTTGAGATTTTTGAAGGTAAACAGATCCACATTATACAAGTAAGTACTTAGGTACTTAAAATCTTATAGAGCTCCAGTTTATTATATTTTGGAAATAAATATGGAATATTATTATATTATGATCCTAATAATCCTAAGCACTGATAGCCTAGTGGTTTAACCATGTGCCTCCCACGGCGAATGGTTCGAGTTCGATCCCGAGGCACGCACCGCCGACTTTTCGAAGTCATGTGCGTATTAGAAATTAATTATCACTTGCTTTAACGGTGAAGGAAAACATCGTGAGGAAACCGGCATGTCCTAGAACCAAAAATTCGAAGACATGTGACGTCCACCAACCCGCACCGGGCCCGCGTGGTGGACTACGGCCCACTCCTTCTCACAGACAGAGGAGGCCTGTGTCCCAGCAGTGGGAACATTATAGGCCGATTATGCTTATGCTATGCTTATGCTAATAATCCTAAGGAGGCCTAAATTCAGTAATAATCCTATACAGGCTACATAATAATATATTGCTTAAGCTACTAAATACTAATTTACCTGAATTTAATTTCCCACACCCCTTATTCACATCGTCCGAAATTATATCATACGAACTTAGAGCTACTAAGAGGCTTCCATTATTTTCGTCTCTCCTATTGAAATAGGTTAGGTGGTAAACTTGCCTCAGAAAACTGGATAATGTAATTTGTACGGATTTCTGTACATCTAACCAACGTATAACCGACGTAATACAACGCAACGTAAGCTAGGAATGTCATCTATGCATCGGTACCTTCCTGCTTCCAGTTCGAAATACAAACTCGGCGTCCAAACAATCTGACGATTTGAATTCTGGCAACGTTCGAAATACTGGCAGCCGGTACCAAGGAGTTTTTAGTTTGGATTACGAATTTTGAATGGATTTTGAATTTTGAATAGGTGGTGTCTAAGTTTTGAAATAAAAGCTGATCCTGTTTGTTGTAGGTATTGTTTAGGAATTATAGGTATTTATCAAGGGTATTATATAATACAAGATTTTCAGGCACTACCGTTGACAAGAAATTTTGATAATTTTAAACAATATTATACATTGCGTTATTCTTTTTGTCAGATGGACGAACTTTTTAAACATAAGAAGCAATGCATCTTGTTGTATTCTTAAATGCGACTGAGAGTGGTACCTATACGCAATTAGCCCACGGATTGACTCTCGGACGAAATTGCACAGACACTGAGCATTTTCTAGTGATGTTCTATTGTTTTTAATTAGATAGGTATCTTTCTCATGATCTACATGAGAAAGATACCTATCTTGATGGCCGTTACCCCCCTCCCCCATCCCGCGCGATCACGCTCAAGTCAAACCACTTAGTACCTACCTATGATTATTGATTGAAGAAATTATCCTTGCCTTACGTAAAAATTACAAAATATTTACACTCAAAAACTATAGTTTTTATTTTATTTTTCAACGCTATGTACTTGTGCCTACGACGTTATTATGTAATGGTCGACGACGGCCATCTCGAAATAAACGGCTATTATGCACCTACGATGCTTCCTGTACTGCAGATGCTCAAAGACAGCGCTGACTAATTAGAATCAGGTAAAACAAATAACTAAATAACTACATTATTCCTTTCGAGTTTCAATAGTACTACCCATCTATTGCTATTCTGTGGACTTCAATAGGTATACGGAAGTTAGATCCGCGAAGCGAAAATCAACCGAAGAGATACATGGTTTTATTGGAAACTGACACTGGCTAGATTCTGTTGCACTGAACTATTATTGTATACTGAAACAAAGTTCTTTTATACCACGCTGGTGATAAACAGTTACAGTAGCCTATGTAGGTATAAAACGCTTGTAAAATCAGCAGTAGCATGAGTATGACCATAGAAACGAGTTTTGTCAACGGAAGAATAGATCCAATAACCCGACAAAATGACAGATTTTAGAAATATTTCTACCGATTTGAGTATGGCGACGTTAAATAAGAGAAGAATTGTTTCCTTTTTTCAGGACAAAAGTCTACAAAGCTGTTCTCGCGATAAGGAAAAACCAACTAGGTTCACAAAAATCCAATTTTCATAAAAGTGTCTCTAATTATATATTTCTAAATCATAAAGGTGCGTCTACGCTAGCCTAACACGAGCGGAGCCGCTCTGCGCGTCGTCAAGTGTGGACTGGTCGTCCATGAGCCCACTGCGGGCAAATACTTTTATGATCGCCAAAAATCCGACATTGGTGGAGCACGTGTAAGCACAAGTCAAACGCTCGAGGCGCGCTCGTTAAACCAGCGGCAAGCTATGATGGCCGGTTTAAAATTTGTACGCTCATAAAGTTTCGTAAAAATTGACAACAACTTTTGAAAGAACAATATTGCTGTACTTTATTGTCAATAGTGACACGTCTCTAAGCTTTAAAGTACCCTATTAATACATCATTGAATAACTAATACATTATTGTTCTTTCAAAAATAATTGTTGTTAATTTTTACGAGACTTTATACCGGCCATCACAGAGGGCCGCTTGTTGAGTCAGTCCACGCTACGCAAATTTGCGCTCGGCTTGTAGTCCGCTCGTGCTCGATTCGTCTAGCGTAGACGCACCTTAATATCTCATCCAATAATTCATAACTACAGAAAGTTTGCCAGTAAATAGTCCATCATAACTTCGGTCTAGATATCTATGGCTAAGTTTGACTTGTGGCTGGCAACACCGACTGAGTTTGGCAAGCTTTATTGGTACCGGACAGTTTGAATTACAGTTATATTGAGTACTCGGACCAAACCTTGGTTCGAGTTGAGGTACGTAGAATTAGGTGGTAGTTTGAAATTTGACGTTTCAAATAAAATTATAGGTATAACTAGAGTTTTTGTTTGCGATATCTCAGTACAAGTTTGTAGCTTACTACAGACAGCAGCAGCAGGCGACGACGTGTCGCCGCGACACTACTGGTTTCTATGTATTTCTATGAAGACGACTTGTCGCTAGCAGCAGACGCTAACTTGCCATTGGGTAATATTTTCACGTCAACACTATGTTCTACATACTTACTCGTAAATATATTTAAGTTGATGCTTGTTTTTAATTCTTATATAATATATAAATGTAGTTCCTGCTTCGTAATGAATAATCTCAAAATTAATCGAAAAATAAAGGTTTTACAAAAACGGCACTATGCAAAAACGGCATGAAATGCACCATACTGTATGTTAAAAAAATATAATAAGGCAAAGGAAGAGAATCATAATGCCGAAAAACAAACATTAAAAGATACATACCATGTATGAACCATCATCAACATTGCATAAAAAAACTTCCGTACTTTAAAAATATGATAAAAAAACATTACATTCCAAATTCAAACGTACCTATCATAATATCACCTTCCATTTTTAAAAACACAACCTGATTTTCGCTTCAGTAATCGTCTCGTAATTCGAGGCGAATCGAATTTCATGGCCGGGTATGCGAATATCCGAATAATAACCGTAGAGATATACGAAATGCATTCCGGAATATCCGATTCTGGAATTCCGGTATACATACGGATGATATTGATTAAGTTTGATAAATTGTTAAAGGAAATGGAGGAGGAAACTCCATTTTATTTTCCACTCTGCCGTATTTGTGCCGTTTTCAAAATAAAAACAAAGTTTTTTTGTTATCCTTACATAATATTAATAGGTAATAATATTATTCAAAATGTGTAATATGTGGAACAGATCATAATTAATCAAATAATCATTAATAATAATCGTATCTTCGAGAGTTTTTTTTTTTTTTTTTTTTATATAAACGTTGCCCCACACTAGGATTTCTCCTGTGTCGTGGGTGCATTTACAAACACAAATTTCACATACACAAACAGCCAGACCTTGTGCAAATGCGGGAATCGAACCCGCGACACGTCGCGCAGCAGCCAATCTCTCAGCCACTGCGACAACCGTGCGGTCAAGAGTTTTCATTTAATATGGTGTGTACACAATGGCCCACGTTGTTTGAGAAAAGTTCATTCAGTATAGTTATTATTTAGAAAATTAAAACTCCTTCAATATTTAATTTGGGTCTTAAAAAAATATTTTCAAACATTCGGTCCTGCAAAATACCCCTGCTGTTTTGGCCATAACGTGTGAAAAACTCAATAAAACCATATAATATTTTTTAAAAAAATAAATAATTATGAAGAAAAATTAATGGCATTTCAACGTTTTTTCACACATTACAGACAGCAATCTTGCATTTTAGGTCTTAAATAATTCCATTTTTATAAATTCTCCATAATTTAGGTCTACCATAATACCTCCTTGTTCAATTTTGAAATATGAGACAAAAGAATCATAGAAATTGTCATGTTTATGACAACGAATTACATAATTGAACAAAATCTTTGGATTATGGTGGATATCTCAGATCATAGAAACAAATATGCCATCATAGCATATTAGTAGTACGGGAACAACTGATGCCAGTTTTAGTACATTTTTCGACACAATTACCCGCATAATTAAGCGCTCCTTGTGAATAAAAAGATCTCCCACGCATTGAACATTCCACACACTCTCAATCTAACACTGTTAATCGTTACTCAACACTAGCACTAAACTTAAACACTATATTGATACCATCGATTGTGTTCGGTTCGTCGCCAGAGCGTACGTTTTTATTATGAGCAATTTGCTCAAGATCAGGCATCAAGCTCGATAGCGCCTTGGCACATCTCCTTGTTTGTATGATCTGAGGTGGATATACACTAACTTGGATCAAACTTTTATCCAATATTAGCGACCCGCTTCGCACGGGTACTATAAACCTTATTATTGAACCACTCTATCTATGAAAAAACACCGCATCAAAATCCGTTGCGTAGTTTTAAAGATCTAAGCATACATAACAGACAGCGGGAAGCGACTTTGTTTTATACTATGTAGTGAACAAATAGACAGAATTTTAAAATCTTTGAAGACGATCTTTGAAGATGATTCATGTCCTGAACCATGCTTCCATGCATGACTCTTGTAAATATATGTAGGTATCTTTGACTTTAAAGGTTTAAAAAAATAATAAAATTAAATGTACCTAAGAACCTTTACTTAGTATAAGCATAAGCATAATCGGCCTATAATGTTCCCACTGCTGGGACACAGGCCTCCTCTGTGAGAGGGAGTGGGCCGTAGTCCACCACGCGGGCCCAGTGCGGGTTGGTGGACGTTACATGTCTTCGAATTTTTGGTTCTAGGACATGCCGGTTTCCTCACGATGTTTTCCTTCACCGTTAAAGCAAGTGATAATTAATTTCTAATACGCACATGACTTCGAAAAGTCAGCGGTGCGTGCCTCGGGATCGAACTCGAACCATTCGCTGTGGGAGGCACATGGTTAATCCACTAGGCTATCACTACATGTGAACCTTTACGTCGGAACCTTTACTTGTAGTAAAAAAAATATACAAGTACCTACGTACCTACATATTTATACAAACGCACCGGCGATCACAGAAAAAGAAAACTATAATATTACAACTTTTAAGAAAAAACGTTGAATTACCAAATACGTGCATCTAAAAAAAATGTCATTGTATCTAACAAAAAGAATTTTCCCGCGCGCTCTAGATAAAGATGGCTTATAAGTTATAATAAGCCTTGCTGTGACAACGGCTTTGTTTAGATCTCAGTCTAGATCAGTGGTTCTCAAACTTTTTGTAACCACGGACCACTTTTAGAATTTAAAAAGTTCCACGGACCCCTGTCAACGAAAATTTTAGGAAAAAAACACCATTGATACCTAATATTAAAAATCACATTTATGGGTTAGCTAACCAATGCATGAATTACTGCATTATTTTCCTAATAAAAATGTGAGTGAACTGAGTGGCTGTGGACCTCTGGCACTCACGTCACGGACCCTTTGGGGGTCCGTGGACCCCAGTTTAAGAAACCCTGGTCTAGATATAGTTTGTTCTTTAATAATACAACTTTCGTCCAAACAGTATTATTATGATTAGAATTTATTTTATTTTGAACCTGTACATACATTTTTCATAAAACAAAATACAGGTAAGTTTCTCGGTGTATAAAAACGGTCACCCCTCAACGAATTGACCGCGATAAGTGCAGCTTAACCTCGCAGATTGATTGTGACAGCCATGAGCCATCAGACATTAAACCAAATTCAAAATGGCGTCTGACAGGATTCAAAAAGAACTGTCAAATTATGTATTTTACGAACGTAATTTTTTATTTTTTTCATTTCGACTTCTTTTCTATTATAATACAAGATTTATCTAAAACCAAATCACTGACCAATCTCCACCAATACCCCATACGTTTCTAAAATAAATCTTTAACAAAAATCTTTTACGAAACTGCAAAATCATCGGAAACCGTCGGGGCGCACAAAATGTCGGTGTTTCAGCGAATGGAACGAATATTAGGTGTTATTCAGGTCCATCCTGAACCGGCTTCGGAAATAGGTCAGGGATATTCCACTGAAGTCTTTTTGCGACGTCAAAATAGAATTACTTGTGTTAGAGAGACATTTTTGATCTGGTTAAAGTCTCAATGTTTTTTGCTGAATTGCCTATAGCTACTCTATCTAGATAGTGTCTTAGCTTCATGATAATAAGATGAGCAACTAATGAAATTACTTCAGTGTTAATCAATCGGACACGTGATTACTCTGAAACTATTTATTTTTTAAATGTTGTGATAAGCCTAGTGGTGTAACCATGCGCCTCCCACGGCGAAAGGTACGAGTTCGATCCCGAGGCATGCACCACTGACTTTTCGAAGTCATGTGCGTATTAGAAATTAATTACCACTTGCTTTAACGGTGAAGGAAAACATTGTGAGGAAACCTGCATGCTTGAGAGTTCTTCATGAAAGTTCTTGAAGGTGTGTGAAGTCTGCCAACCCGCACTTGGACAGCATGGTGGACTATCATATGGCCTATCCCTCCTCATTCTGAGAGGAGGCCCATGCCCAGCAGAGAGACAGTTTATTAACAGGGTTGGTACCTATTACTTATTTAGTTTTTACTGCTTTCTTTTCTAAAACGGGACTAGACATGACGTGTGCAGTTTTCTTCCACTGACATTTCTTCGATGTATGCTAAAAAGGGGCAACGGTATAACTGGTCATATCGATGGCTCGCCGACTTTCGTCGGTGATCCATTAGTGAGTTAGCGAGCTGAGAAGTCAGCCTCGATCGATTTTATACCGCGGTCTCAGGATTTCAAGAATGCACAACGAGCCAGCGAGCTAAACCTCCGGTCTTTAAGCGCGCGGTCGTTTAGGTGCTACATTGGCGGTTTATACCTTTGGTTCGCGGTCTCATTGGTATACCAGCAGACTTGCTCACCAATGGATCAACCCCTATAGATATCCACATTATAAGCTATATTTCACAAAGGAGGTCAGACTATGCATAAAATGTCGGTGACTGAATAGATTGCAAACTCGAACTATTTATCTAGGGGCAGTCTTACAATAGACTTTGCAAGTAGTCTCTTATGGGAATGCATTGTGTGACGTTTAATAAACAAGTTTTGCGTGCTGTGGTGAGGGTTATACAGTGAAGGTACTGCGCTGTACGGAGAAAGGCACCGCATTTGCACTAGTCGCAGCAGTTGCACTTCTAATCGGGCAGTTATGGCGACAGCACGACCAAAGGAGGTATCCAGGGTTTTGCAGCAATACAGTACAATATTTGCATTGCTAATGCGAAAAACGGCCAAAAGTAGCGATGCAGACGCGCGTTAACAAAACGCGCAACTAAGTCGCTGCAAAAAGTCGCCATGGGCGACCTCCCTAAGGCTGACTGTCCATTAGCGTGGAGCGGAAAGGAGAGGAGCGGAGCAATATTAACCAATGGGATCGCATATAAGCTTCACAAGTGGAGAATTCATGCAATTCCATTGGTTAATATCGCTTCGCTCCTCTCCTCTCCAGTGGACAGTCGGCCTCAAAGTGCCTACAAACGACCCAATTTGACGCCCGATCTGTAGAGCCAATTCGGGTGATTAGCAGATTAGCACGTTGCAAATAACAGCCCGAATAATAATCTAATCTTCAAGTCACGAGTGAATCGGTTCCTTCTAGGCAAGCGTGCTCCATCGCAGACCGCATCATCGCTTAACATCAGGCGAGATGGCGGTCAAACTCAAGCCTATTATCAATTAAAAAAAAACCGGACAAGTGCGAGTATGCCTCGCGCCCTAAGGGTTCCGATATATGATCAAGATCATAGATGGCGCTACTGCATACTTCTAGTGGTGTCATCTATGAGCAGATGGCTCCACTTATGGTCCGGTGACTGACGGCGGACAACAAAGTGATGCTATAAGGGTTCCGTTTTTCCTTTTGAGGTACGTAACCCTAAAAATGTCATACTACCTTCTATTCAACTTCTATTCCGTAGGTACTGACTTGCGAACACAGACATAACTTGGCAAAAAAGTTACTTAACCCGTCTGATTAACTTAGCCACAAGCTTTTCATAGTCCAACATAGTAGGTACCTATACCAACACAACAAAAACGTCCCAAAAAAAACATAAATCAACCTAAAAAGACTTTTCCAGTAGCTGATAACTCCATTGTGTTCAAATAACCGTTTTTTATAACAATATTGTATACCCTTCAATATTGTATGAGGTACTTCATAACACGAGTCACTGGTTTCTGACAATATCGGTAAGGACATCAGTCAACGTTTAAAAATCGGACAAAAGGTGCTCGCCGTTGTCGGACGTACAAATGCGTTTATTTTCGGTTGAAATCTTTTGTCTATCGAAGTGTAAAATAAATGATAATACAAGCCGGCCTAGCATGACCACGATAGGAAACAGGTTTTGTCTACAGAAGAATAGACAAAGTGACAGATTGTAGAAGGATTTCTACTGTTTTATGCATACAATGAAGAGAAGAAATGTTTATATTCTTCAGTAGAGAAAATTCTGATAAGCCAAGCACGGGTCGCCGCGTGCTCGGGTAGAGAGATAGCGAGTTGTGTAGAAAGAACTTTGTCTATTCTATTGGTAGAATAGAGATAGAATCGGTCATGCTAAGCGTGCTGGGCAACTGAGCTTCGCACGGAATCTTTCAAGTAGGGGAGGCCGGGGTTCAACGTGCCAATTTCAAATAACACGAAAAAAACACTCATATTTTTTAAAAGCGTTTAATGAAAAAAAAATGTTTATTTTATCGAAATACGGTTAACGAATAAGGAATGCACATTACCACATCTACCTAACTGCGCCCACAACCAACTATAAATACTGTCATTTGTGATAGTAGTGGGGTCACGTCAGTAGTAGGGTTACGTCAGAAGTGGGGTCACGTCAGTAGTGAGGTTATGTCAGTTGTGGGTTACGTAGTGGGTCACCTAGGGTATCAGTGTCTAGTGTGGTACCGTTACAATACTTAGGCTAAGAACGCACAGACAGGTGGCTTGCTTAGCGCCTAGAGCCTAGCTAGTCGCAGCGACTAGCTTAGTAAAACGTTCGTTATTAAATATATAAGTGATTCTCAAAAATCACATGACCCGAGCGGGATTTGAACCCGCGACCTCTGCCGTACCGTGGCTAGTGCTCTGAACCAACTGAGCTACCGGGTCTCGCCCGACTCATCTGAAATTTGAGACCCCTTTGTAATACGCTTCTTAGGAGCGTTTGGCGACATCTATCGGAAAACTTATGCAGTATTTCCAACTCAATGCCAATTACTTTGCAGTTATCGGACATCGATGCGATATCACCATCTATACATTATAAATGTATATTTTTTGTGAATTTGAAACATGTCAAAGCCATGTTATGCTCGGGTCATGTGATTTTTGAGAATCACTTATATATTTGCATAACATGGCTTTGACATGTTTTAAATTCACAAAAAATATACATTTAAAACGAACGTTTTAGAATGTTCGCAACCGGCCGCACTGTGCGCTGGGGTGCGACTAGCTAGGCGCCAAGCGCGCAGTTCGGCCGGTCGCGAACATTCTAAAACGTTCGTTTTACTAAGCTAGTGCTAAGCTGTGCGTTCGTAGTCTTACAACTAGTGCTGGCTCCTTCAAAAATTCGGATTTCATCTATAGAAATTCGAAACGGATATTTGAAGGGTCTTTTTCGCACATAAACAAGGCTTCACTATTACACCAGACGTCATCTAACTTGCCGTTTGTTAATAACGAGCCACAATGCTGGTTGATTCTGTTATCCGGCTGGTTTTGCTCCCAAGTGTGGTATACACTTTCTAATTTGTCACCTGAAAAAAAAAAAGATTTTTATGACAAAATTACGAATACTAAACTCACACGTAGGGACAGGTTACGGGCCGTTCATTAATCACGTGAGGCTCGGAAGGGGGGGAGTGTATTTATTTTATCGTTGGACGCGCGATTTCTAAACAGAAAAAAAAATTGCTGTATTTATAGATAATATTCTGAAAAAAATTAAGATTATTCCTACCAAAAAATACACGTGATCTTGGGTAGGGGGGGAGGGGTTAGTTAAAAACCTCACCACGTATCACCATGGGGGAGGGGGGGGGGGTCAAAAAGTTGCTAAAAAAACATCACGTGATTAATGGTCGTCCCCTTACAGACAAGTCATAGAAATATTAATTCAGCGGGATCGAAGTTGCGACCAGTCGCACAAAAGACATAAATGATTGTCAGACGTGCAAGCGGTGCAAGAGACCAGCCGGCTTAGCATGACCATGACCATCTCTATTCTACCATAGAATAGACAAAGTTCTTTCTATCAAATCGTTATCTCTATTGCCCGAGCACGCGGCTTGGTTTATGAGAATAGGGTATATGTATGTGATTCAAATATACGTCAAGTATGTTTATTTGTTATCTTTATTACTATAGAATTACACCTATATCTTTATTTTTTTAATCAAGAGCCTTTTAATATTTTAATTTATTTAATTAAAATTGTTGACACGTTTCAACCAATAACGTTGCGTGACTGACGTCAGAGTCCACAATAACAAGTAATAAGGCCGGCCACATACATCCAAAATGCCCTTCAGAAATTAAGAATTTATTAATTGAAAGGAAAAAAGACAGTGAATTGTTTATGATTACATAGACTTTTACGCCAAAGTGTAAGTGTTAAGTATTGTTGCTGTGGACACTGACGTCACTGAGGCGATGCGCCACAATGGCCGCGTTTAAACCGCCAGAAACTGACTGCAGTTTTCAATTTTTTATTTTTATTTATATTTATTATTTTGGTTGACATTTGAATGATTATTAGTATAATTTATTATTCATAATTCATATTATCTATTAGTAATTTTCTGATGACATTGTAATTTATATTGACATGATAATGCTGTATTTTTTTTTTTATACATTCTCTTATATTAATGAATTGTGCATGACATGACAACATGATATTATAATTTGTACGCCCGAGTGGCAAAACATAGCGCGCTACTACCATGACGTTAAGACCTGTATTTGATTTACCTATGTTTCATGTTTAACAAAAATAAATGATTATTGATTATTAAATATTTTATTGCTTATTATCAATATTTTGTAAGTGTAACATTTTTTTTGGGTAATACACGAACCTAAATAATCGAATAAAAATATAAAAAATGCATAAATATACCCTATTGTGTCTATTGAAGAATATAAACATTTCTTCTCTTCATTGTATGCATAAAACGGTAGAAATCTTTCTACAATCTGTCACTTTGTCTATTCTTCTGTAGACAAAACCCGTTTCTATCGTAGTTATGCTAGGCCGGTGGTCATGCTAGTGGTGGCACCTCAGATCATAGAAACAAGGGAGATGTGCCAAGGCGCTACTAAAATTGACGATTTAATATGGTCACATTGACCGTAAATAAAATGTACACGCTGGCGACGAACCGAACACGATCGATGATATAAATACAGTGTTTTAGTTTAGTGCTAGTATTGAGTGACGATTAACAGTGTTAGATTGAGGGTGTGCGGAATTTTTAATGTGTGGGAGATCTTTATATTCACGAGGGGCGCTTGTAATTGTGTTGAAAAATGTACTACAAGTGGCGACAGTTGTTCCCGTACTAATTTGCTATGATGGCATATCTCCTTGTTTCTATGATCTGAGGGTGGCACAGTGGTAGCAGCCCCGTCCTACAAGTAGTAAGTAGTTGTAGGTTCGAATCTCGGTTTCGATTCAAATTGTGTTGAATCAGCTACAATGATAAGTTTGTGAAATATTCGCTATTTCCAGTTTTGTGTTTGCCAACGGCAAAAATAACTTTGTATTTCATAATATTATTATTAAATACAAACTTAAATGCTTCTTGCTACGGGATCCCACAAAGTGCGTGGTCCGACACGCTCTTTGCAGATCTTTTCAAATGAAAATGTTGCGAAAACATGTATTTTTTCTCAAAACTGCAGGGTCAGATTTTGATGCCCTTTTGCAAAAGGGTACTTATAGTTAAGGCATCTCTACAACAATACCATAACCATGTCACTATTGGTCCATACCACTTTCGCCCAGTCTCTTTTTCAGGGTTCCGTACCCAAAGGGTAAAAACGGGACCCTATTACTAAGACTTCGCTGTCTGTCTGTCTGTGTGTCTCCAGGCTGTATCTCATGAACCGTGATAGCTAGATAGTTGAAATTTTCACAGATGATGTATTTCTGTTGCCGCTATAACAACAAATACTAAAAACTGAATAAATCAAATATTTAAGGGGTGCTCCCATACAACAAACGTGATTTTTTGCTCGTTTTTATAGATAATGGTACGAATCCCTTCGTGCGCGAGTCCGACTCGCACTTGGCCGGTTTTTATCATGTAATATGAACAGAACACATACCGTGAATGGTAACCCAATGGCCTTTCTCATCCCAATCACGCAGTCCTATATACAATGGCTCCCAGCGCTCCTGTGACGCAATTTTCGGAGTTCTCTTTGAAGACAATTTCTTGACGATGTCGGCCTCCACTTCATTGTTGATAACGACCAGATGGCCTCCCTCAGCGATGCATATCATGTGCGCATGCGACCAGTCGTACCGGTCTTCGTGTAGCTTGTAACAGCTGCCTGTGCTATTAAAGTACGTATATTCTGCAAACATAGTATCAGGAAATGTATTGACCATAAACCATTTAAACTATTTTATGGGTTCCGTACCAAAGTGGTAAAAAAGGAACCCTTATGGTGCGACTTCGTCTGTCTGTCTGTCACACCTGATTATTTCAGCAACTACTTATGCTATCGACTTGAAATTTCGAACAGTTATAAAAAATGCTTGTTCAACTTTATTGCAAATGAAAAAAGTCCAAAAATATTTTTATTTTCATTGCAAAAGGGGCCGGAGTGGGGTACAAAATTTTAAAGTGGGGTTACTAGGTCAAGTGACATATGACATGAAAGGGCTTGATCTGCACATTTCAAAATATATATTTTTTTTATTTTATGTCTCAGTTTTCGACATATGATGAAAAATGTTCAAAAAAATACCATTCCCCCCCCTTATCTCCGAAGTTTACGGGGCGAAAAATCTGAAATAATTAGAGTTGATAGGAATTGACCCAAATATGGCACCAAAAATAAAATGATGTTCCTAACTTGTACAGTTTTTTTCAAAATCATCAAAATTCCTTCACAAACAAACTTAGTTATGCGTTAGTTATCCGTCCAAAAATGATAAGGAACCCTCGGTGCGCGAGTACGACTCGCACTTGGCCGTTTTTTTTTTTGATGGCCATATCGCCAGGATGATAAGCGATGATGCGGTCTACAATAGAGCACGCTTGCCTAGAAGAAACAGGTTCACTCGTAACTTGAAGATTATTTATTTTATTACACACACAAGTTACATAAACATACCTACATTGTAACAATTTATTACACTTGTGTAACAAAGGAGACGCTCAGTTTTCGCTGTGTTACCTAATGCGTTGATTTTCAGCTGGCCCCTCTAAATAGAGTCTGTAAATATCAGTTCAACCAACATATTCTAAATCTTGATGCAATACTAACAACATAAATAGTATAATTCAATTCAATTCAATTCTTTATTGCATTCCATAATGTACAGTAGGTGGTAGGCTTAAGATTAGATTGAATTATGGACCCTGTCGGGCACAGCAAAGTTTAGTAGAAGAGAGGAAGATCGCTTTATTTTTAAAATGCAATTAATTATGTATAATTATAATTAATTTAATTATAATGATTAATTTGAGATCAATTATTATTGCACACATTTATTATATTCTATTAAATTTTTATTTATTATTATTAAGCTAATTTAAGTATATTAATTTGAGATCTATCGCACACATTTGTTATATTCTATTGAGTTGAATTTATTTTCGTTAATTTTTAATTTATCTTTAATTCTTTAATTTAGTATCTTTTAATTTCTCCCAGTAGTAGTACTGCAAAGATAGTAAATAAATTATTGTTTGATTATTAAGAATTATGATTAATTATAATAAATCACTCTTACTCATATCAAAGGTGCCACAGTCAGAATTCATTGGTTCGTATCTTTGTTCCTTGTAACATATGTAGGGAAGCAGGTTTGTACAATCTGTGACAAGTGCGTGTTTATTACTATACAAAACAACGCATTTTTCAGTTGAATTCGAACTGTACCTGAGCGAATTTATAGACATATCGCCCACTGACACTCCTGAAATAGAAAAAAAATATAAGAATACTAAATCGTTGTACCTACCTATCCCACTATCACACTATTATTATAAATGTGAAAGTTTGTGCGTGTGTTTGTGTGTGTGTGGGTGTGTGTGTATGTTTGTTACTTCTTCACGCTGAAACGGCTGGACGGATTTGGATGAAATTTGGCACACAGATAGATTATAGTCTGGAATGACACACAGGCTACCTTTTATCCCGAAAAATGTGGGCGAAGCCGCGAACGGAAGCTAGTCCTACTAATATTATAAATGCGAAAGTTTGTGCGTGTGTGTGTGTGTGTATAACACATAGACTACTTTTTATCCCGGAAAACGCGAGCGAAGCCGCGGGCGGAAGCTAGTATAAGATATGATTTATTTTATACTAGTTATTGCTCGCGACTTCGTCTGCGTGAACATGGATAGAATGTAGCCTAACTGCTTTTCCAGGTCTCAGACTACCGGTTTGTCAAATTTCATCCAAATCCGTCCAACCGTTTCAGCGTGAAGAAGTAACAAACATACACAAACTTCCGTTTCTACTTACATGTGTTTTTGGGGTTATCGATTCAACCTTCGATCTTTCATATTACCCTTATCATTAGGTTAGGCTACATTTAGATCGCAAAATTATCAAGTCCCGAAACATTGACATAATATAAGGTGGGCCAAACATTTTTGTAAATAGCAATATTGAATTTAGCGAAAACCTTGAGCGCGCGGGTGACGGAAAATATTATGCGTCACTTAATGCAATTTTAATCTCTATGGGAATTCTTCACGGGAGAACAGCACACATTTTGTGAACAACATTTTTACAAAAACAGTGATTTTTGCATTATATTCCGCGTTTATTTCGCTCTGAAATGGTATGAATCTAAGTCAGTGTCCCAGGGAAAGTTTAATTTGTTCTTGGATTAGAAATTTATGTTGAATATACAACATGAATTGCCCAATTGGCAGAAAATAAATCATCATCCAAGAAATGGCTGCTTTTCCACGCCTCAAAATGCGAGAGAGTTGTTACTTCGCGCTTCAGGTGCATCGAGACACATCTAGACGATTTCATTTTAGTAAAATAAATTGCATTAGATGTTTGTTAGCGTAGCGCGGGGTGCGTGGCGACGGAACAAAAGCCCCGCGCGTGAATGCGTTTTCAGTGTGTTGCACTACTCGTGATTTCTATACAACAAGTTGCTGGCCTAGCATGACCACGATAGAAACGGGTTTTATCTACATAGAAATAGACAAAGTGACAGATTGTAGAAACATTTCTACCGTTTCATTCATAAAACGTAGAAATGTTTCTACAATCTGTCACTTTATCTATTTCTATGTAGACAAAACCCGTTTCTATCGTGGTCATGCTAGGCCGGCTGCAAACAACGGAAGATCACGCACTCCCGCGCTATGCTGCGTGATGCGGTGCGGTGTGCGAATCGCTTTATCAACAAAATATATTATCATTTGTAGTTTTTTTAGTAGGTATTTATGTTTTCTGAAACATAATTATACTAAAAAAACTAAAATTTACTATACAAATATTTTTGGCCCACCCGTTACAAAACCAAAAGAAGCTTTTGAAAATAAATCTAACCTTCTACGGACACAAAGTTTCCTTCCGAGAACAAAGAGTGCGTTCCTATGTAAATGCCTTCACTTTCCAGCAATGATAGTTTTATTATTCGGTCAAGGGCTGCTGCAAACGATTCATTGATTGGAGAGGCCAAAACTGCACCTGTTAAAGTATAAAAAAGTCAGTTTCAATGTTGGTTGGCGTAGCGATCTCTATCAGGTTTGCGGAGGTCCTATAGTCTATTCAGGCTCTCCTAAAACACAGGGCAAGTATAGCTTACTCCTACCTTACCATACCGGTTTCTGTGTATTTCCTGGCAATCAGGCTGATGCGTCTAGCCTTTTCCCAAACTAGATTGGGGTTGGGTTCCAGTCTAACTAGTTGCGGCTGAATGCCAATATTTTACGTGGAGCGACTGCCATCTGACCTCCACAACCCAATGAGTAATACCAGTATTCGAGTGTTAGATTCAGTCATTCGGTTGTCAGACTTTCGGGCTCCTGAGTACCCGTGACGATTGTCAAAGATATGTATGTGCTCTCCGATGCACGGAGGGGTTTCGATGTGTAAAGAACGGTCACCCATCCAAGGCTGACCACGGTAAACGCAGCTTAACCGCGCAGATCGCTCGACCAGCGCAGCCATTGTTCAGCACCTCTTAAACTTCTTATTAAAACAAGAGAATGAATAACAGTATTCAGCAATACGAGCTAGCAACATACTTTTATCACAGATGTAGGGGGTATTGTTGGTGTGTGGCTTATATACCACACCATATATTATATACCACCATATACATTAGATTCATACACCATACACACCTCACCACCATCACTCACAAACACTACCACAAGCACAATACTTATATTATACATTCACCCACACACCCACTGTTAGGGTCCTTGCGGGAATAAATGGACTGTATTATTTGTGCTGGTTTATTCGTGGAAAACCATCTAAAGAATTTACATTAAAAATAATATTCGCGAACAATGTCATTTCGTGCTACAACGGACAAGAAGAAGCAGATGATGCGCGCGCAGCGCGGCTGTCTCAGGGCGGAAATCCGCTGAGTTTAATGTTGCCACTTCAGTGCGTGGACATGCTCCCCGGGTTGAAGAGTGGTCTTCAAAGGTCCATGGGCAGGGGGCAGAGGTTGTTCCATCCTCTCCGAATGGTTCCTTTCTTAGTTTTGATCTCCGCCACTCGATTGATGCCATCGACTCCGGGATAAACGTGGATTACACGTCCAAGAGACCAAAGCAGGGGTGGACTCGTCTTGTCTCTAATTAGTACAAGCGAGTTAATTGTAATGCTGTCATTGGATCTCCTCCATTTAGTTCTCTGCTGAAGTGTACAAATATAATCATTACAGAATCGTTTCCAAAAATGTTGTTTTATGTATTCCACCCGCTTGTGGCGCTGCAGCAGAGTGACATTAGCAGTTTCAGCTATCTGTGGACTTGGCACTGACGTTAAGACTCGTCCAATTAGAAAATGGGAAGGAGTTAGGACAGACAGGTCGTCGGGTTCGGTAGAGAAAGGTATCAAGGGGCGAGAATTCAAAATAGATTCAATTTGAGTGAGACAAGTTGACATTTCTTCGTACGTAAAATGAGTTAAATTCAGAATTCTACGCAAATGATGCTTAACAGAGCGAACGGCGGCTTCAGCCATTCCGTTGAAATGAGGTGAGTATGCTGGTGTGAAAAGAAATTTAATGCCTTCATCGGCTAAATCAGCAGCTATGTCTGGGTTAGAAAGAAAAGATTGTAACTCGTTACATGCACCGACAAAATTTGTTCCGTTATCGGATGTAATTGTCTGAGGCTTGCCTCGACGGCTAATAAAGCGATATAATGCAGCCATGTATGCTTCTTTGCTCAAGTCTGTGACAAGCTCCAAGTGAACCGCCTTGACTGCTAAACACACAAAAATACACAGGTAGGACTTTAGTAACTTGCAACCACGACCCTTTCGATCGGCTATCAAAATTGGCCCGGCATAGTCGACTGCAGTGTGCAAGAACGGAAACTCTAATGTAGTCCTAGATACAGGTAATTGACCCATGATTGGTTGAACATTTTTACATTTATGTCTAAAACATTTTACGCATTGTTTGACAGTATATCTAGCTAGATTTCTGCCACCTAGAGGCCAATAAATTTGTCTAATGTCTGCAAGGAGTAGTTGAGGGCCTGCATGTAAAAGTTTCAAATGCTGTTTGCGAAAGATCAACTTTGTTAAGTGATGTTTACAGCATAAAAGAATTGGATGTTTCTGATTAAAAGTATAAGGCGAGTTGTCGAGTCTGCCTCCTACACGTATTAAAAGATTTGTGTCGAGAAATGGAGACAGAGACAACAATCTGTTTTTAGGTGGCAATGTTTTGCCTGATCTTAAAAGATCATAATCCTCACTGAACATTTCAGCTTGACTCTTTCTTAATATAGTGTATAAAGAATTCTGCACCTCGTCTGAAGTTAAGCAACCTTTAAGTTTGTTATGTTTATTTTTACAATTAAATATGAATCTGTGAATATAACAGACTGTGTGAATGAGACGCGTGAGATTAGAATGTTTGTGTATTAGTAAAGAAATAGTGTCTGTCATGTGTGCATTGTCGTTAGCAGAGTCATTAGTTAGGTGACACAATACTTCCGGTAGATCCCGTTTCTCGTTCGAGTTCGGCATTTTAGGCCATTTATCTACGTTGCCTTTTAAAAATGGTGGGCCTGACCACCACAATGACGAAGTGCTAAGAAGATTAGCCTTCACCCCACGCGAAACGAGATCCGCAGGGTTATCGAGAGACGGCACGTAGCTCCACGGGGACCCGGCAGTGCTTTCGTTAATTTCATTCACACGATTGCGAACGAAAGGTTTCAGGTGGTGTACAGGCGTTGATAGCCAACCCAAAACTATAGTGGAGTCACACCAAAACCTGCAAGTAACTGGCAACGTTATAGACGTCAGTACCTTAGCACACAATCTTGTAGACAATAACGCACCGCATAACTCGAGACGCGGCATTGTTGTAGGTTTTATTGGTGCTACTTTATTTTTTGATGCAATTAATTGAGTATGAACAGTGCCGTTACCATTTATGGAGCGAGCATAGATGCAAGCGTCATAAGCACGTTCAGAGGCATCTGAAAAAGCATGTAATTCTATAGTTACATAATTATTTTGTAGTACCCATCGTGGAATTTTTATATTATTTAAATGTGGGAGTTTATCTAAGAATGAAGTCCAGAGTTCTTTAATTTCATTTGGAACTTCATCATCCCAACCAATTTTTAATGTCCAAAGCTTTTGTAATAGAATTTTAGCTTCTACCACAGATGGGCCAACGAGACCAAGTGGGTCAAAGATCTGACTGATTACTGACAGTATATTTCGTTTTGTAATTTTATCATGCTGATCAATATTTATTGTAAAAGATAAAGTATCAGAGTTTGAGTGCCAATTAAGCCCTAATGTTTTGGAAGGTGTGTTTTGACTATTCTCTGACAATTCTAAAACATGATCAGAATTAGAGTTGTCACCGACAATTTCATTCAAAATATCAGGACAATTTGACTTAAATTTTCTTAGATTGAATTTAGCAGATGATAAAACAGAAATAACTGTCTTTGTTTGTTTAATAAGCCCGTCTTTGTACATTCCACCACTCAAATAATCGTCTACATAAAAGTCTCGTGAAATAGCTGCTTTGACGATAGGGTCGTCTACGTAATCAGCAAGACTAGTGAGGCATTTAGTAGCTAAGTAGGGAGCTGAGGCCGTCCCATAAGTTACCGTATTTAACGTATATGTTTTAATGGGCTGGGACGGGTCAGCACGAAATAAAATTTGCTGCAAACTGCGTTGACTGGCATTGAGCTCAATAGCTCTGTACATTTTTTCTATGTCCCCAGAGATCACAAACTTGTGCTGTCGAAATCTGATAACAATGGACAATAGATCATCTTGGACGGTAGGTCCTACCATTTGTATGTTGTTCAAGGATAATCCTGTTGTGGTGACAGCAGAAGCGTCAAAAACTGTTCGAAGTTTAGTGGTACTACTTGATTCACGAATAACGCCGTGATGCGGTAAGTAATAATTGACCTTATTTGTATTATTATGTATAGGCAACGTATTTTCAGTCATGTGTCCTAACATTTCATATTCTCGCAAGAATTCTACGTATTTTTCCTTGAAAATAGGATCTCTCTGAAACCTACGCTCCAGTGAAAGAAATCGAGTTTTTGCCATCACATAAGAATCACCCAATTCATGAGGATCTTTTTTAAGAGGCATGGTGACTACGAAACGGCCTTCTTCATTACGGTAAGTATCAGTTTTGAATTTTTCTTCACAGGCACGTTCTTCACCACTTAATGAATATTTTGAGGAAATTGAATCTAATTCCCAAAATTGAGTAATATTTTCTTCTTGGTTTATAAAATGACATTGATAAGAAGAAGGATTGGTACGTGCTACGTAACCAGAGACTAACCATCCTAATTTAGTCTCGTATAGTTTGGGTTGATTTTTTCCTAAATCAATGGAATTATTACATATGACATTCCAAAATATCTCTGCACCTACCAGGATGTCTACAGCGGCGGGAATATTAAATGAAGGGTCAGCCAACTGTATGCACGAAGGTATCGGTACGTTTTGTATTTTAACTAACGTGGAAGGCAATGTTTTAGTAATTTGAGGTAAGATTAAGCAATTTATTTCCGCTTTATAATCACTGTATAACGAGTGAATCGCAATTTTACAAGATTGTGTGCTCTTACAGGATTGGTTGCAGATACTGGACACCGTGGAGCGTGTACTGCGCCTCGACAGACCCAGCTTACCGCATAAGTCTTGTGTTATGAAGTTGGCTGTACTTCCGTTGTCTAACAGGAGCCGGGCTGTGCGCGCGCCGCCGTTGTTGTCATGGACTTTCACCAGCGCTGTGGATAGAAGTATATGCGGGGAAGTAGCATGCTGAGTGGTGTCTGTAGACAGGGCGACGTTGTCTGTATGATTGTCAGACTCTGAAGAAGGTCCACTAATGTCGGTAGTAAAAGCGACACTTTCTTGATTAGGCGTTATAGCCGGTGGGCTAGTACTCTCATCATTCTTATGTAAATGTAAAAGAGTGCTATGTTTGTATCTGCAATAGCGACAGTGAGAAAGCTTACACTTATGATGCGTGTGACCTGGCCGTAGACAGTTTAGGCATACATTGAAGTCTTTAGCCTTCGCTACGCGATTTTCAATAGATAAGTCTCGAAACTTATCACAATAGAACAAGTAATGATTGGATTTACACATGGGACATTTTAAATTGTTTTTAGGTGCACTGTCTGAATCACAAGAAATAGTGTGAAACGAACGTGACTTTGAATTATCAAGTTTCTGTGTTTTTGAATTTTTATTTTCTTCTAAAGACTCCAATAAATCTGCCCTGTTGCGCAAAAATGTGCAGAATTGATCAAGAGTGGGTGATTCAGATAATGTATTTCTATACTCCTCCCACTTCCTATTAGTAACAGAGTCTAGCTTAGAAGACATCATATAAATTATTAATGTATCCCAGTGTTCCGTGGGCTGCTTTAATATAGTGAGCGCCCTAATATTTTTGTTAGTGATATCAATTAAGTTGCGAATAGACCTACTTGATTCTTTCAAAATTGACTCAACGTTAAACAATGCTTGAACATGATTGTTCACTAACAACCTGGAGTTATTGTATCGTTCATTTAGCAAATTCCACGCTGTAGCGTAGTTCTCCTTTGTGAAATCTATGTTTCTTACTACCACTGCGGCACTTCCTACAAGTGAAGCTCGCAAGTAATGAAATTTACTTATATTATCTAAACTATCATTTTCATGAATCATTGAAGTAAAAGTATCTCTGAACTCGAGCCAATTCTGATAGTTTCCATCATATTTAGGAATATTTATTTTAGGTAAGTGAAATTTATTATGATGGTTGCAAGTCCCACCTGATTTAGCATCACTGAAGCTTGATCCAGCACCTGAGTGCCTCCGGCAACGTTTGTCAACATCATTTTTGTCAGCACATTTCTCGAGAAGAGTGCGAGCTTCAGCAACCAGCTGATAGTATTTGGTTTCAGTTTTTTCTCGTTCTTCAAACTGTTGATCAGGGGACTCGACGAGGGACTCAATTTCAGTCTGTAAAATGTCGTATTCCTGTATGAGATTTTCAATTCGAGATAAGCGAACTCTAAGCTCATTAGCATTAAGCTCGCTAAGCTCTGTGTATGTTCGAGCAAGATCTAAATAAGATCCAAACTGCGTTAGTTTCGATTTAATGCTAGCCCTGCTTTTCTTTAATTTCGCAAGCTTTATTTCGTCAGGCATCTTTAAATAGTTATGCAGTAACTTTAAATTCGCAATAAACTTGACAGTTTAATGTTATTTCTAACAATGACTGTACATATTTAGCAAAAAGAACTGAAGAGATGAACTGATAAGCAAACAGCTGCGATTAGCGATGTGAATGAATCACCGATCATGAAGCGCGGACTTCGACCCCAAGCCGCCCGGCACTGCTTGTGCATGTACCAACAATAATTATTGGCGATTATGACACTACCAATAATATGCTTTTTATAGCGAAATACATAAGGCAAGGATAAGTCTTAGTCTATGTACTCACTCAAATTTTCACTAGAATAGGAAAACAGGAAAATACGAATAATTCGTGTAGGTATAGGTAATGGTATTGGATAGGAGATAAAGGAACTAATTGGAACGAACTCACAGTGCTGGCCAAATCAATCCTTTAAAGTCACTTATATCCAATCCTTTTATTTCGTTGGCTTCCCGGAACGGTGAATTTTGCAAACTCGTAGAAATCACGTTTTGAATGTATGTAGGTGCGGAGTCTCGAAGTAGGCAAACCCGCTGATACGTAGATTGTGAGATGCAATTCAACCGGCGTCCTTTTTGTATTTTCCGGGCGTCGCTGTTGATGATTCAAAATGGCGAACGACACGGTGACGAAAATGACGATTGACGATCACGAAGAAAAATAGCAAAATTCTTGACGATTTTCTACTTTCCGAGAAGGACCATTGTTAGGGTCCTTGCGGGAATAAATGGACTGTATTATTTGTGCTGGTTTATTCGTGGAAAACCATCTAAAGAATTTACATTAAAAATAATATTCGCGAACAATGTCATTTCGTGCTACAACGGACAAGAAGAAGCAGATGATGCGCGCGCAGCGCGGCTGTCTCAGGGCGGAAATCCGCTGAGTTTAATGTTGCCACTTCAGTGCGTGGACACCCACACTCCACTCCCATCTGCACTTATTTACATAATTAAGTTTTATTGTGATGTTATAATGGGAGAAGACACTGACTCCTGTAACACAGGTCTTTGAACCTAGATCAGGAGTCAGGGACTTCATAGGTTTTGTGTACTTTTTATGTGAATAATAGTACATTATGGTACAAGTGTGTAATGTTGGTGATTACCATTAAGAGAGCCGAGGACGGTAATCATCAATACACACGTGTATCATACGACGTTTTTCAACACACTTGTGAATACAATAATACTCGCGCGCCGGAGGAACAGCGCGCGCGCCCAGTGTGGGGGAGGCGTATAACTCACTAGTGAGTAATAGTAGTGAAAAAGTCACAGTTTGATTACAGGTGTCATTACGTGCCTAATTGCAGTGATTTTTGAGGCATTTTATGAGCGTGTTGAAAATATTATTATGATTATTATATACACAAGGAGGCACGTGCCCAGCCAGCACTACGTGGTGACATGACAAGCTTACCCTCATGGTAACATCTCAGGAAGGCTTCCTGCAACGTAGCAGGTGACCTGTGCAGCTTGAGCCAACCGTTCACTTCATTATTGTAAATGTAATCAGGTTTACATATTACATCTGCAAATAAAAAAATATAATATTTATTCTGGCCAGATTAGTTACTTAGTTATGTCTCTAAACATGAAATGATAATTATTTATTCTGTAAATAGGTTACAAGTAACACTTTTATACGTCTTTTTTTTCAAACTAGATGAGGTCCTTTGAGAATAAACACTGAAACGAACTCAAAGGTCTCTTTTAAAGTTTAGACAGTATAACACCCTTACCACAAAAAAGATAAACACGCGTTAAACGCGAATGCTACCAAAAATAATACACACTTGTTTTAGACAAGTCACGCTGAGTTGCAGAAAGGGTCATTAAGTTTTAAAGGAGACTTTAACGACAGAAATTGAATGCCTCCATTAAAATTTAATTATCTTTCTGCAACCGACCGTTAGTGCTAAAACAAGTGCGTATTATTTTTGGTAGCATTCGCGTTTAACGCGTGTTTATCTTTTTTGTGGTACGGCCCTAAAAATTCAACTATGCAAGGACTATGCATCTTCGTCTGGAACGGCCTTTAGAGGAAAGAACCATACAGATTTGAGTGGACCTGTCCTGACTGTGCACGCATTTGTCGTATCGTAGTAGCTCAACCCTGACTTACGGAGCTCAACGACTAAACGAACATTACCATCAAAAAGGACATTTGGGTAGGTTGTAGGTAGTCTGTTAGACTGAACTTGACATTTTTATATCTGTAACATAATAACCCAATCTATATCGGTAAGGGGCCGTCCATTAATCACGTGAGGCTTGAAAGGGGGGGAGGGGGTTCGGAAAAAATCACTTAACATCACAAGGGGTGTAGTGAGATATCACGTGTATTTATTTTTTCGTGGGACGCGCGATGTCTAACCCGAAAAAAAAATTCGCCATATTTAAAGATAATATTCCGAAAAAAATTAAGATAATTTGTACCAAATAAATACACGTGATCTTGTGTAGGAGGGGAGGGGTTAGTTAAAATCCTCACCATGTATCACCAGGGGTGAGGGGGGGGGGGTCAAAAAGTTGCTAAAAAACATCACGTGATTAATGGACGTCCCCTAACATAATAACCCCCTAACATAATAATCGTACTCACATTCACAAATTAATATGTACCATTATAATAAATAAATAAATAAATAATAAAATAATAATTTCTCTTTAAATATGTCATTGTGTAAATATAGTAAAAGCTCTATGTGGTACGATAATTATAGTAATAGTAACTCTTATCTTTATTTTAGGGATCAAAGGTCTGAGATGTTAGTGACGACGCTCGTTATCTCAATACAAAACATTTTAGTAATGTCTTACGTTTTTTCGATCACTACACATTTCTATTATTAACCGACTTCAAAAAAAGAGGTTCTGTATTTTGTATGTGCGCGATTTTCTCAAAAACTACTAATCCGATTTGAATGCGGTTTTCACTACCATATTCTACATACTTTCAGAAATTATACAGGGTGGCAGGTTAAACAGTGGAAATATTTTAAGGGGTCATTGTACTCATCATTATAAACAACTTTTACTATGGGAACATACCCTGAAATCGCGAAAAAAAAATCAGCTGTTCCATACATTTTGTTGAGTTATGTGAACATAGATGTATGGAACAGCTGCTTTTTTTTTCGCGATTTCAGGGTTGGTCCCATAGTAAAAGTTGTTCATAATGATGAGTACAATGACCCCTTAAAATATTTCCACTGTTTAACCTGCCACCCTGTATAACACATTAGGTAATCATTCCTATATACGAAGTTATATGCTTAAATGAACTCACTACGTAGAAGATGTACTGATGAATGAATTCGGGAAAGTAATCTAACTTGGTATAAAGTAAGTACAATAAAGGAAAAAAAATAAAAATAATACCCGACTTCGGTTACGGACCCGGTTACGGAAGTCGGTGGCAAAAAAAGCAAACAAAAACCAAACCCACCGACTTCCAAATCAAAAAATTATTATTTTCATTGGTAGTGACTTTTTGAAGTCAGGTATTTTTTTGTAAAAGTTTTTTATTTTAATAAATCAAGTTTAACGGATTACATCGCATGTATTTAGGTTTACAAAATTGACTGTGATTGTGGGTTGTCATAGATAGGGCAAACAAAGTGTAGTATAGCCACCAGAGTTAAAGAACACATAGCTGACGTCAAGAATATGCGCTCCACAAAGACTGCAGTGTGTGAACATGCCCTAAGCGAACCCAATCATTTCTTACGTTTTGATCAACCTCAAGCCTGCCCTGAACGCCCCAGCACTTCAACAACAGATAAAAACGTTGAAGCAGTGAAAAAAATTTTTTGAAGAATCATCGTATTACTATTAGAGAAGTTGCTGAGGATGTCGGCATATCGGGTTGGTTCATGTCATGCATTTTTTTTTTTGATGTTTTGAGCATGAAACCTCCACAGCCAAGATTTTCCAAATGACCAAAAGAACCGTTGCGTGAGCATCGTGCTTGTTCGTAAGTTTGGGCCAAACAACACTGTAATCATGCCTTAGACACGTATTCACCGGACTTGGCCCCCTGTGACTTTTTCCTGTTCCCAAAACTGAAAAGACCCATGAAAGGACAGAGATTTACCACGATTTCGGAAATAAAGACCGCATCGCTAGAAGAGCTCAAAGTCATACCAAAAAGCGCATATCAGAAGTGCTTCGAGGATTGGAAAAAGCGCTGGCACAAGTTTATCATATCTGAGGAAGATAAATACATAATTCATCGAGAAAAATAAAAAGTCCCCTTTTTTACAGACTATAATAATATGTATTATGCCCGCAGGGCACCTTGAGGCGAGGTGACGGGGAGTAGCGACCCCGCGGTACCCGAGTGCTCCAGGGAGAAGTCACCGTTCCTCATCTCCGGCTTGCCTTAATTGGCTGGTCGGAGTGAACACTGACGAGGAACAGGTCTCCCGCCTCTGGCTTGCCTTAATTGGCCGTCCAGAGTGGAGTCGCTAGAGCAGAACCCCACTGCTCGAAGGGTGGATGCTGAGCGTAAGTGGTGAGTGGGCCAGTGATGCCGGACCCTCAGGGAGCAAATGATCTGAGTTTAAAGTCCAGCAAAGCCTCTCCACCCTTCAGCCGCTCACGTTCCTGTTGCCCCCTTGTTGCGACTTGAGCAACCATTTTCGGGGGGCCCAGTTAGTGAGTTGGCAAGTCTCCGTCTGCCATTATTACGTGTCAATATACATTGTTCCGGCAGGCGCCATAGCTTCCCATAGTTCCCCAAAACCAATCCACTACCATCCCATAACAATAGCCCAAGTAGTTTTTCTCCACATGTTTGCAATAGTTCTGCACAGCTGGGGTTTGTCCTTGGGTGCATTTATAATAATATGGTGCATACAGGGATGGTCGCCGGCTGTGTCACCATTACATTTTATATATATTTTAAGTTTGTTGTAAGGGGCCTCTACGTGTTGGCTTCGGCCCCACGCACGCCTTCGAAAGGTCCGGGACTTTGAAAAGTCCCGTGCAACAAAAATATAAAAAATGTATTATAGTAATAGTCGTCACGCAAAGAGCCTCGACCTACACCTAAGGAGGCTCTCGTTGGGCGGCTGGATCAAGGGCTTGATTCAGAGAGCGGTACTCCTGGACACGGCTCGTATTGTTAGGAGGTTCCTCTCTCTGGGGCCCTGACCACCGGTGGCTTGGACCCTGTTCCCGACGCCGGTGGAGCAATATTTTTTTATATTTTAAAATATTTTGTTTGTTATAAAAAAAAAAAATGAAATATTTAAAAATGTAATTAATGTGTACATAAAATAAATAAACGATGTATAAGTACTTAACTTAGTAAGATAAAAAAGTTATTGTAAAATACTTACCAGTCACAAATAGCAGGAACGTTAAACCAACAAATGTTTTTAACATCTTTGTAAACTATAACGTCTAACCGCTGAATTTGCAATATCTTAAATACTCGATTATATAGTCTTTATATAGAATAATAGTTTACCTAATGTTATTAGATATACAAAACATTTCAAAAACAAGCGTTAGGCGAGGCTTGAACCCGCGACCTCTGCCTAATAATATTTTTTTATAATATGTTACAATTACTGATTAGTAGATTAGTTTTCGAGGTCGTAATGAAACGCCTAATATTAACACAATCAGGGTTTCAATAAAATATATTTCTTAGTAACGATATGGGGGTATCGTTGGATACATAGGGAGTTTCGTGAAAATTTTTTTTTCATCCGTCAGTTTTATGTATCTTCCTAATTCTCCCCCTAATTAATTTATTTTTCGTAATATTACTACAGGCCTTTATGGCGGCTTATGGAATATATGGTTCTCGGACGTGCAAATGCATTATTTTACCCACAGCCAAAGCAGATTAACTTTTGATTAACAGTTTGAGTTTAGAGAAGTTTTTAGAGCATCGTCAAGCGATGTAATAATTTTCATTTCCACGCTCCAATCGTCTTTTATGACTTGAAAAAGTAAAAAAGACCGTATTTATATTCCATTAACCGGTTTTTGCGCAGAAATACTTTCTCATCATTTTCTAGTATTAGAGATTTTAAAAATGAAAAGTTTTTAAAGAAATGTAAAGAAGTTTTTAGGGATCCTAAACCCACGTCATCTTCATTCATTCATTCAGTCATTTCATTCAGTCATTACTCTGCAGTGCACCAAGAAAGTAAGTAGGTAGGTATATCCTTGTTATTCATTAGATAATAGACCATTATCATAATAAACATGCTATGAATACGCCCATAAGCCCTTTTACGACTCCTGTAATGTATAAAAAGGCGTTGAAAAGCCCATTTTGTACCGGAAATCTGAACGTAGATATTCCAAACATTTCAACCATTATTTTGCGTAATAAATTTTAAACAAACGCTTAAAAGCATTCAACAGAAATCAAGAAATTCTTAAGATAAAGAAATATTTCTTTAGAAGATTTTATTTACAAGGAACATTTGTTCAAATAAATCATAATAGATGGCGTTATATACATATATCGATTTATTATTGGTTTATATATCATTGTACTGACCAAACTACATTACGATGATTAAATCGTCCGAGTTCGGCCGTCGTCGTACGAGCAAAGTTCGTACGATGACGGATTTGGTGTAGGTATTTGAGCCGTACGACTGGTTCCTTTATGCCGTCAACTGACGGGCTTAAAATTTCCGGTATTTTCAAAAATGGTTCCAGTGAACTTGTCAAGATATCGGTATGAAATACCAGTACTATAACGGTTTAATACAGGTATTAAAACCGATAAAAAAACGATTGCCTGTAATGTTATTAAATACAAGAGATTTTCAAACTCTAACAGTTGGAGTTTGAAAATCTCTTGTTTTGTATTGTAAGTGCGAGTGACAAAACAACACAGACGCTGGCTCAACTGTTGAAACTTGAAAGTTAGATTATGGATGGAACAGCTCAATATAAGTAAATCATTATACCGGTAAAAATACTCGTATCACAAAAATACCATAAAGCTGTCTTCAGACTACGCTATAATATATTATAGCATATAGCTCATCGCACGACAATAATATATCGCGCACCATACATTGTTATGGACACGTTCACACTGTGCTATACTATATAGTATGACTTTGTATGGCGCGCTATACTATATAGCATACGCTATACTATATAGTATAGCGTAGTCTGAAGACAGCTTCACGCTATACAGTCAGTCCTGGCTGTCATACAAATATCTATGACAGTTATGGGTAGTCAGAAGCCCGAAAGTCTGACAGCTAATCTAACTTTTGAATCGGTTCAGATGGCAGTGGCTCCATGTATTGTAAAATATTGATATTCAGCCACATTTAGATAGACTGGTAGCCGAGTCCAACCTAGTTGTAAAAAAATAAAAAAAGTTAGGCGGATGAGTTCAGGCAAGCTAAGAATTTATACATATAATTCGTATATCCAGCCAGTTTTTCTTCAAAATATCGCATTCATTTCCTCATCTTTCCATTCATTTGCTACTAAAGAAACATCAGAAAAAATACAAAACAAAATGCCAACAGCGAACACATTTTTTTTTACAAACAAACCCCAGCTACGTAACACAGAACTTTTAGCTTTTAAAGATTTTATCTAAAGAAAAATACAAAATTGCGATATTAACCGGGACGGTCGGCTAAAAGCGGCCACAAATACAGCCCGAGATCGTTGAAATTCATGGCTTGTTTCCCGCGGGAGGGCAATGTCAAAGCCTCTTTATGAAAGCCGTTGGAAAAGTCGAAATATTCCGGTACAAAATTACCTAAACGTGTCTTTAGGTATATTTCTGTTTGCGTGAACTCTGCTGGAAAAAATCGGAACTAAATAAGTTTGAAATGGCGCCATCTGTTGATTATTTTTGGCAACAGTTGGTTGTAGTACGACGATGGCGCTGTTTGAGAGTTTGAACTTTGACATACTTGTCTAATAGATGGCGCTTTGTATAAAGTAGAGTTTAGCTCTAAAAATATCTGTTAGATGTCACCGTGTAATATTGTGGTCCAACCACCGTGTTTTAGTTCACCATTAATTCAAAGATGGCGCTGTTACAAAATACGCGTTTCTTGTTTCTCTAATGTATTAATAGATGGCAGTAGTAGTCGTTGAAAGTTTGCAGCAATTTTCACGACAGTAGTTTTTCTCCAATAGATATTATTTGTTTTGTATCAATATCCGGAATCCATCTTGAATCCATCTTGAGTCAAGCACCAGTCTTTCTGCCTGTTGTCAGCTGTTTCCGTTTTCTCTCCGTTGGTGGCGCCCTCTATACTTGTGATTTTGTACTAGGCAATTAGAGCGCGCGCGGTGATGGCCCGATTTTATGTCATTATAGCGTTGTGTTTCGCGCCGTTCGGTTGTCAGCATTCTTAAAACTTCGCGAAAAAAAATAACTACCTACTTCTTTGCTTAAATTATTGTAAAATTATTTAAGTTGTAGAATAGTTGAAATATTTTACCTCTCCGTTATGGAAAATCTAAATAATAATTTAGAATCTGAGTGTGTTAACGACGATTCAATATCGCGTAAACGGGTACGTACTTCAACGCCAAGTTCAGAAGATGGTGATAGCAGTTCATCGACTAGTAGTACGCCTAGTCCGGAAAAACGCAGGAGGGACTCTCAAACCGTGAATAACTCACGGTTTGAGCTCCCTCCTGCGTTTTTCCGGCACACTTTGAGTTTTTATCGCAACAAGTGGCCTTTTTAACCGACCTGATATAAAAAAATAACAGCAGTGAGAATACAAATTCAGTTAAAAATAGTATGCCCGTCACTACCGACGAGTTAAACCTACGACGTCCTGCCGGCCTAGCATGACCACGATAGAAACGGGTTTTGTCTACATAGAAATAGACAAAGTGACAGTTTCTATCGTGGTCATGCTAGGCCGGCTGAAGATATAAATAAAAATAACCAACTTCAAATTTTGTCGGAAGTGAGTACAACTGTAAAAGATCCAATTTATCCTAAAGCAAGGGATACATTTCTTAACAGAACTACAGCGTTTTAAATGTGATGATTGGTATGCAATTCGGTTTTCGGATGCACAAAAGAAATATTTGGCTACCCCCGGTTTTGTAGAACTAAATGTTAACGACGAATTAAAGCGTTTTGAAACTGCTATGTTACGAGAAGACTCACGTTCATATTTATTAGAACGATATTTTGCCGGATTAACGAATGCCTTACTTTGTCAAAAAGATGAATTGCGTAAAACATTGCAATCATTAGTGGATTGGACAAATGACTCCAGAGAAACATTAAGCCCTAATTCGTTATTTGAAAAAATAGAATCGTAATTTTCGAAAGAATCTCCGTATAGTAAGGTATATACTGATGACTTGTTACAAATAGTGTGCGGTAGAAGAGCTGATTTTATTAATATACGTCGAGAGGCTATATTGCGTCAGATTTCCGAAGGCTTTCATCGTGATGTATTGCACAAGATTCCTCCAAGTTCAGAATCACTTTTTAATGATGAAGCAGTTCAAATCTACCTTCAAAAAATTGGGGGGGTGGATAAATTAACTAAATCAACAAAACCATTCCCTCAATCTTATTTAAAAGACAATTTTTATCAGAATCAAAAACCATCTACTAGTAAGCAATCCGATGATAGATTTTTTCGTCGAGATACCTCCACAAAAAGACAAAAACATGCCCCTCATTCGTCACACCAACACAAAAGTAGGACAAGCAACCAACGTGGCAAACCAAGAGGAAAGAAATCGCAATCGCATGCTTCCTCTAAAAACAAGCGTCGCGAATGACTGTCGGACATTTCAAGGCGGCTGTCTAAAGCAATTTCAGTATGCTTGGAGCAATCTGGGTGCGCCGGACAAAATATGCCGACTATTAAACGGGGCACGCATACCCTTCATACTAAAGCCGCCACTAATATTTCCGAGTTCCACGGTTATGAAATGCTACAGAACAAAAACCTCCTCCAATATGACAATACAGATCCAAACCATGTTAGAGTCGGGGGTTCTAGAACCAGCAGAGCGGACTCCAAGCTACCTTTCTACGTTCTTTCTGGTGCCCAAGTCGGACCAGACCTTCAGGCCTATCTTCAATCTGAAGCAATTAAATCAGTTTGTAATAGCAAAACCATTTCAACTGTTCAGTCATTTTCGTGTACCAAATTTTTTGCAACAACAGCCATGGCCAAACTAGATCTGAGCCAAGCCTATTTTCATGTGGCCATCGCTCGGCAGCATCGCAGGTTCCTGAGACTGAATTATCATCAAGATTCTCATCAGCATCGGCTACTCCAGATGACCTGTTTGCCTTTTGGCCTTTCATCGGCACCCAGAACGTTCGCCTCAATAACCAATTGGGTGGCAGAATTCCTGAGAAGTCACAATATCAGGTGTGTAGTGTACCTGGACGATTTTTTAGTAGCAAATCAGTCAAAATTGCAGCTGAAGGAGGACTTAGCCTTTACAATAAAAACACTGCAATTACTCGGCTGGACAATCAACTTCGAAAAATCTGTGCTGGCTCCGACACAATGCCTCGAGTTTCTCGGCATAACATGGGACACAAAACGCAACGCAAAGTCCCTGTCGGAGCCGAAGTGCCTATCGCTACGCAAAGCACTTCACACACAGCTCCAGAAAAGCAAGTGGTCCCTCAAACAGTACCAAACTCTAATGGGGAGACTCAACTTTGCAACGTTCGTGACTCTGAGAGGCCGGCTTCATTGTCGCACACTGCAATACTACAGTCGACAGTTGTCAAAAAGACACCCGTACCGGCAAATGAACATCCCTCAACCAGTTCGCTTAGAGATGGAGTGGTGGTGCCAAGCTATAGGACAGTCCATGCCAATACACTTGAGCTCAGTGACACACCTATTGACCACAGACGCATCAGACATCGGATGGGGTGCCCAGCTCGGCGATACAAACATCATGGGAACCTGGACGAAACCACAATGGTCCTGGCATGCCAACAAAAAATAAATGTTCGCTGTTTATGCAGCTATACGACAGGAACAAAATCAACTTCGGAATTCACAAGTACTGCTGCAAACCGACAATCGGACAGTAGTCTCTTATATAAACAAGGAAGGTGGCACAAAGTCCAAGAAACTTCTCCAACAAACTCGACAACTTCTGGCAGTTCTGGACAAGCAGAACATTTACCTGACAGCGCATTACTTTCCGGGCAGATTCAATACCGAGGTGGATGCACTCTCTCGACAAAAGGCATGTCCAGAGTGGCATCTAACGAAGAAATCAACGACAGAGATATTTCGAATGTGGGGCACGCCAGATATAGACCTGTTCGCATCGAAAACAGCTCACGTAGTACAGAGGTATGCATCGTTGGACGTAGACGATCAGAAAGCACAACACCACAACGCGTTTTGTCATCAATGGCACTACGGCCTAGCCTGGTTGTTTCCGCCACCAAATTTAATTCCCAGAGTCCTCAGACACCTGAATCAAGCCAGCGGAAGCTACATACTGATTGCTCCGAAGTGGAACAAGGTATTTTGGCAGGCAGATGTTCAACGGCGAGCGCAACATCCCCCTTATCTAATTCCAGATCTAGCCCACTCACTTGTAGACACGAGAACAGGGACGCATCCGCCGCAGATTCAAGACCTACACCTGGAAGCATGGCTGATTTCGGGTGGCAGGATATTTTGACAGACTGGACCGATCAAGAACAAAAGCTTCTTATGTCAAGCTGGAGGGCCTCCACAATCAATACGTACAGGCCAGCATGGAGCAGATGGAGGCGGTGGTGTGAGTCCCATTTAGTAAATTACAAAAACCCTAACGCGGATCAAGTAGCTCGATATTTAGCACATTTACACTGTGATATAAGTCTTGCTTATAGAACCATTTTGGTACATAAATCTGTTATTTCAACATTCACTCACTTAACATCTAATATTGATTTATCTTCTAATTTCTTTATTAAACATGTATTAAAAGCTATTTCTGTCGCGAGAGCGAAACCTGCAAAACCACCTATTTGGAACCCAAAAGTTTTGTTAGAATACATGAGTACTTATAACTTTGACGATAACAATATCTATCAAGTATCGAGACATGTTGCTACTCTTTTACTGTTAGCATCAGGTCGCTGAGTTCACGACCTTACATTGTTACGAATTGATAGCAATAGTTTGATTGATGATGAAACTTCCATTTTATTGTGGCCAGCATTCGGTTCTAAAACCGACACCCATCACCTTAAACAGTCTGGATGGAGGTTAAGAAAACATCCCGATAAGAATTTAAACGTAGTTTTTTGGCTGAGACAATTATTACATATAACTGTCAATCGTAGAGGAAATATAAATAATTTGTTTATTACAGCTATAGGAGAAGTAAAACCTGCATCTAGAACTGTTATTGGTGGTTGGGTGAGGTCTCTCTTGAGAGCTGCTGGTATTGATGCAACTCCGGGTTCAGTAAGATCAGCAGTAGCATCCCTCAATTTTGTAGAAAATTTTCCAATTGATCAAATTCTTGCAACTGGTAACTGGAAAATGATTCATACCTTCCAAAATTATTATCAAAGAGAATTGATAAATCATAATTCGAATGTTTCTAGTAATTCAGTATCTTTATCAAATTATTTTGATCCTGTCCATTAAGAATTTAATAATATTTTTGTTATTATGTAATTATTTAAGATGATGTACCTACAAAAATATGTCATCATGATTTGATTTATACTAATACATTTACGTGGAAATACAATAGCTTTTTGCTAACTCATTATTTTCACCACTGCTACCTACTACACATTATAGCGTCTTAAAGCGCACCAGGTGATAACAAACACATCACTCAAGATGGATTCCGGATATTGATACAAAACAAATAATAGAGAGTTTTACCATAAAATAAAACTTACCTATTATTTTTTCATCAATATCCGGAATCCAGGTAAGCGCTACCTGGTGCATCATGAGTTCCATAATGACATAAAATCGGGCCATCACCGCGCGCGCTCTAATTGCCTAGTACAAAATCACAAGTATAGAGGGCGCCACCAACGGAGAGGAAACGGAAACAGCTGACAACAGGCAGAAAGACTGGTGCTTGACTCAAGATGGATTCAAGATGGATTCCGGATATTGATGAAAAAATAATAGGTAAGTTTTATTTTATGGTAAAACTCTCTATTATTCCGCCAGTTACTTTTAATAAAAGATGAATAGCTGTGATTATATCCCATGGTGCTACAAATTGGCTACACGCTGTTTCCTCATCTATTCAGTATATTATTTATCGTTATTTGCACTGTAATAATTTAAAGAATAGGTACGCTACTTGTAAATTGGTTAATATTTTCTTACCTTTCAATATTGGTGCCATGTTGTTTTGATAACAAATCGATTTTGTGCTGTTTTCATAAACATCAAATGTTTCCTTTGACCTTATTTACTAGCCAAGGTTATTAAAATACAGGGTTACTTAAAAAACACAAACTAACAACCTTGCAGGACTTATTATATCTACTTAGTCCTGGAAAATTGTTAGTGTTGTTAATAACATAAACATCATTAACAACAAAAAAATTTGTTGTTAGTATTAATATCAAATTCACTTTGAGTTTTGATATCAAGCCTTTATTATTGACGAAATATTTTTAATCGAGCCAAAAAGAAGTCCATCATCATCATAGGATCACTTTACTGTCCGTCTGTCATGACCATGAGTGGAGCCATATCTGTTCATAGATGGTGCCACTAGAAGTATGCAATAGCGCCATCTATGATCAAGATACAGTCAAAATCTGTTATAACGACATCGAAGGGACCACTCATATTTGGTTACAAAAACCGATAGTGGTAACAACCGGCGGTATTTTTGAGGGAACAGTCAGTGAGGACCTATGATTTGGGTTATTATAACCGGTATGTTGTTCTAAATGATGTCGTCGTAAACGGTTTTAACTATAATATAATATAATTATCTACTACGGTGTAATAGTGGCATAGATGGCGCTATTGCATTTCGGTATCCCTATCATGAGTTTTTTTGACGTATAGTTTCGTTAACGCAAGCATATTTTTAATTTAAAATACAGCAGTTTTGGAACATTTTGATGAAATTTTATACAATTTGCACATTTTAAAAAATACAGAGAAATTAATTATGTATTTAATTTATATAAATATTGTGTAACAAACGTGTATTTTCAATTCAAAATATGCTTACGTTAACGATACTACACGTCAAAAAACTCATGATCGGGGTACGGAACCCTTAGGATGCGAGTCGTACTCGCACTTGTCCGGTTTGTTTTCAGTTCACGTAACACAATTTTAATCCTCCATTTTATTTTCATGCCGAGCCCTTAATTACTCCAATTAGCTTCAAAACTCCAAACCATATGGTGTAAATATAATTAATTAGCTGGCAGCACAAACTTTTGTAACAGGAAATTACCAGTTAAAAGTAAATTGCTGTATTACGAGTTACGATTACGACTGTTATAAAATGACCACTCCATATTTTAAACTGGACTTTTTATGATCCATTTGGCGTTTTTATTTTTAATTGTTTACAACTTTATTTCTTCTGTAAACACATTATTATAACCCAAAGTATTGTGTTTAGATACTTACTAATATTTTAGGAGGTAAAGTTTGTTTGTATGTGTTATGAATGAGGCTATCTTAGGAGCTGCAGATCCGAAACCTCTCGGAAATCCGATTTTTGTTACACCTTTAAAGAACCGAGTATTTGATATTAATTTCAACTTAATACGTGATCCTATGACGGTTCCATTTTTTTCCTTCTGAGGTACGGAACCCTAAAAGTACTTTGTTAAACGATGACAACAACATTCAATCCTTTGCGATCGTATGTCTACTAAGTGCTACTATATAATAAACGTCTCATTTAGTAGTTAAAAGACTGCATTATTTAGGGCTAAGTTCACCGACAAGATAACAGTCCGTCAAATTGAAAACGGCCGTTTACAAGATTTTTATAAGGCCAAAGTCATGGTAAACGGCCGATTTCAATTTATCGGACTGTTATCTTGTCGGTGAACTTAGCCCTTAATATCATTAAATCAAAGCAGTGACCATTATTTCTAATCTAATACCAAACCATTGAATTTCCCAATAATGACATAAAGACTTATCTGTTTCATGTTTTCTCTTTAAAATAAAGGGAAATATGAAAATATGAAGATACGAAGCTGTCTTAACGAGTACTTACTTCTGAACAAAACCAATGTCTTAATGGTGCCTTTTCCTCGGAGACAGAGATATAAAAGTCGTGTCTGTATTTTTATTTGATTTTGATGATCTTTGAATCAGTTTCATTTGCTACTTTGATGAGACAAAAATCAGTTTATTTAAGTCCACTGATGGAGATAGCTGGGCAAACATGCTCACTTTTTCGGCAAATGCGCATTATTAGTAATTGTAAAAAAATATATTTTGTACTAATAATTCCCTTTTCTTTGTTTCAGGTAAGTCAAACACGTAATATTCTGCGTTCTGGAATCTCTTCTTAAAATGTACGAAAAAATATATTTTCTCTACATTTAGGTATTTAGAAAATGCATCTAATTTTTAAGATAACTTGTCCATAACTATTTAAGTTTGCATCCAGTGTCTGAAGATCAAAACTGGATAAAAAAACGTTTAAAGAGCCATTTACGTGGAGCAATTTAATTGCCCGTGTAATGCAATAAATAGCAACGTAAAATTTCACCACTGAACTTCACTAAGATGGTACAACTTTTATTATTGCTTGAACTAATTGTAATTGTGTTCAACGGGCCATTAAATTGCTTTATTTGTTTTAAATATATTTAATTACAAACGAGTATTACTATGCCTATACAACATGAAATTTTAGTGGTTGTTTTCCCGCAGCAGAACGATTTGCCCTCAGTATTACTATCGAAACATAGAGTTAAATTTTAATAATTACCAGAATTTTTTTTTTAACTTAGGGCAAATCGTTGCGCCGCGGGAAAACAACCACTAAAATTTCACGTTGTATATAAAATAAAATGTCTGTGTGTGATTTCAAATTAAATGCCAATTTTAAACGTGTCAAACCCATGTTTATATACACGAGACTTAAAATCACCCGGCCCATGTCCTAGCTGTTTGTGAAAACTACTATTTAAACGATGCCTAATCATAAATTACCATTTTTGGAATTTTTGTCGGTCTGTCTGAAAGTTTGTCTCAAATAGGCTCCAAAACGGCTCAAAAAATTTCAATTAAAATTTTAGGGATTAAAACAGGATTTTCAATTTAAATTTTCATTCGATTTCTTGCAAAGTTCAAAAGATACTTATAGGTATTTTTTTTCAAAATTCTAACGGTATTCGGTGTTACTTTAAGTTTATAACTGTCAAAACAAACAACGTATAAATATAAATAAAATTACCGCAACACATCAAGAATGTGTCCTATAACAATTCCACATGCTATTGTTCTCGTGCCCATCATAGCGGTCACCCCATGGGAAATTACCTTTTACATCGGGGTCATAATATTTAATAGGTATTATTTACACTATTATTGTTAAAATGGCGGACTTACTGACTATCATTATGGTGTATGTGTAATTATTGTGTTTGAGAGTAGGGGACATGGGGTTTAGGCGAATCACACACGGCCCCGCGCTACGCTGCGGGGTGCGTGGCGACGGCGCCACGGGTGCAGGTGCGGGAGTGCAGATCTACATCATCATGCAGATTTCTCCGCACAAACGCGCGGAGGTGCAGTATAGTCATGCGGTGGCCTGTTAGCTGTCAAGCTCTGTAGGTGTATTCGATGTTGTCGGCAGATGTAACTGTTGCTACAGTACGTCTAGCTCTGTCAACACGAAATCACGCACGATACTGCAGATCTCGGTGTGCTATACCTTGCGTCTTGCCCCGCACCCACGCGCGTGGGTGCGTGTTTCTCCGCTTATAGGCACGTAATCTGCAACACCGCGCGTGAATACATTTTCAGTGTGTTGCACTACGCGTGTTTTCTATACAAATACAGGTACTTGCAAACAACGTAAGATCACGCACTCCCGCGCTACGCTGCGTGATGCGGTGCGGTGTGCAAATCGCCTAAATGTCTGCCTAGACACGTCGCCGTCGCCTGATGCTGCTGTCTGTAGTTCGGTACGAACTCCTTTAGGCGTGCCCTATTACCGCTACAAACTTACTCCAATTTACGGGCCTATTGCCTCGGGCATAAATCCAGATTCCTTGCTGCTACTGATTTCCTTATTTAAAATCCAAGAAATACTTTGTCTGACCCGGAAATCAAACCCAGGACTTCGGACTATCGTTCTCTGTCTAATTTGTGTGCTCACACGTCTCATTAAGGACACATTTTCGTGCGATGTAAGTACGGTCACATCTACGATTTAAATCTTTGATACTAGCGATGAAAAGCTGATTCTTTTTAACCTAGATAGACATGAAAGTGACAGTCAATTACTATCCGTCTTATTACAAGTGACAGCTCGGTAGTGTGAAAGGTCGGCAATGTCTGAACTTTGATCTATAGAGATTAATCATTTTCTTGAAGATCTTTAGCTGTCGGCACGAGTTCTGAGCGCAAACGTTACCTGCCCATGAGTCTATTTTTCTTTGGCGGAATAAAAAGGCGAGAGGCGCCACGGTTACACGTGATTGGTTCGTCAGTCGATGCTCGTCGTCTATTGGACTATTCTTAATTGTCTATTGGGCCGAAAATTAGCATGCTTGATTTGCGCTCACAACTCACGCCGGTAACATGCTATGTAATTATACTAGTTGTACCCGCGACTTCGTCCGCGTGGAAGTCTGAAAACAACACAATCAATGTTGTTATTTTCCAGTGTAGTGTGTGGATGTAGTGCACCTTAGGAGTACCTATTAAAACGTATCTTATGTCACCAACCCAATATTTCAGCAGCCTGATTGGGGAAGTACCTCTATCTTGCAGAATACCACAGCCAAATAACGCTACTCTTTGTTAGTGTTGTGTTCCTGTGTTGAGTAAGGTCGCCAGCTCCTGAGGATGCGCTGTGTTGACAGCGGGGGACCTGCTTGTCCTCATCCTCATTTTAAAGGATCGGCAACGTGCATGTGATGCTTAGTGCTGAAAGCATTTCGTAGGCTACCATTTACCATGGCAGTTGTACCTATGCCTGTTTGCGAACATCGTTGTATAAAAAACCGGACAAGTACGAGTACGACTCGCGCCCTGAGGGTTCCAAAATATGCAATAGCGCCATCTATGCCGCTATTACATATATGAGAATATATTATACACCATGACATAAAATGCTCCTTGGATAGAAAGTGGTCTGGAAGCTAACTTAATTGCATTTAAGCACTTTCTAAATTTTTTAGGGTTCCGTACCTCAAATGTAAAAACGGAACCCTTATAGGATCATTTTGTTGTCCGTCTGTCATGACCATGAGTTAAGCCATCTGCTCATAGATGGCGCCATTAGAAGTATGCAATAGCGCCACGTATGATGATCAAGATAATTTTATTATTATATTCTACTATACACCGTGACATTTTCATCGCTTTCATCCGGCGATGTAGCCACTATACTCATCATTATGAACAACTTTTACTATGGGACAAACCCGGAAATCACGAAAAAAAAATCCGCTGTTCCATACATTTATGATCACATATCTCAACAAAATGTATGGAACAGCTGATTTTTTTTTCACGATTTCCGGGTTGGTCCCATCCCACCCATGGTGGCTACATCGCCGGATGAAAGCGATGAAAATGTCACGGTGTGTAGTAGAATATAATATCTTGATCATCATACGTGGCGCTATTGCATACATCTAGTGGCGCTATCTATGAGCAGATGGCTCCACGCATGGTCATGACAGACGGACAACAAAATGATCCTATAAGGGTTCCATTTTTCCGTTTGAGGTACGGAACCCTAAAAAAGTTGTAAAGTGCTTAAATGCAATTAAGTTAGCTTCCAGACCACTTTCTATCCAAGGAGCATTTTAATTTAGAACTAGTCGGGCAGAACTAATTTGCAATTATAAACCTAACTTAGTTCGGTTAGGCAACTGATACTTAGTTATATCTAAGTTAATAAATTACTTTGTACTACGTTGAGGTATATGGATGGTTGAGTCTAAGTAATAATTATGTGCCTAGAGAGAACTTTGGAAGATAAATGATATTATGTTCCTTGTAAAGGTTCCGATACACGAGGCAATTATCGTTACAACCAGATAATAGGTAGGTAGGTATTAACGATCCATCTTATCGTTTGATCACATAGTTGACGCTGATTCATGTGTCATGTTCGTGAACGGGTGCCGTCTGTTGCGACTGGTCATCTCTAGACTGCTATGGCTAATTACAGTTGTACCTACTGTTATCCATCCGTCTGTCGCATTTGAAAAACACAATTGAATTAGACCTCCAGGAGGCTTCTCGACAGATAAACGTTTATTCTAAACTTTTCTTTTACGTTGTTCTCACATATTCGTATTATTATTTACGACAAAAACAACGCATCGCAAATCGCGGCATTATGACGTAGCCTCAGCTTCAGAGATGTAATGTATTAATTTTTTCTATCGGACAGCCAGAAGCACGAAAAAGCGCCATCGGTTCATGGTTGATGTACCAAAAACCCGAACGAAGCGCTTTGATTCCACTTTCATTGTGAAAACCCCGACAGCTGTTATAATCTGGGTATCTTCAAGTCGAGAGTGAATCGGTTTCTTCTAGACAAGCGTGCTCCATCGTAGACCGCATCATCAGTTAACATCAGGCGAGATGGCAGTCAAACGCGAGCCTATAATTTAATTAAAAAAAAAATAATAATAATTTACTCTTCGAAGGATGTAGCGATCTTAATTACAAAGAAGGGACACCCATCTAAGAACTGACCGCAGAAATTGTAACGGGCAAGCTTGTTAAATTCCTAGTTTACTCCAAATTCGGTGCTGCCATTTTTGAAGACGCTTAACTAACTACATTGCTACAACTATGTACTACAATACAATAGGATGGGATAATAACTTTTTCCCTTCCTATTGTTTTGTGAGCCTATTGTCTGGTTTTCTCATCAAACCTTTTTCCTATTTCGCTTTGCCTATAGAGAACCAGCTGGATTCTCATTAGTAGTGATAAAGATAAATAGATTAGTCTCGGAACAATCATTAGTAATCCACAAAAGTATTAGAGTTAGAAGATTTGGACAATAAAGGCCCATTTAGGCAAAATCGCAACATTATTTTAGGGTTCCGTACGTCAAAAGGAAAAAAAGAACTCTTAAAGGATTTCCCTCGCCCTTTGCCACTGGTAGATAAAGAACCTCATTCCTCATCAAAATCTTCACTATAGGTATCGGTATAGTCAGTCCTGGTTGGATGAGCTAACACCCAATCATAGCTCGCCACTGTTGAGTGAGCAAGTGAACCTGTTCCGATTAACTTCTGTCATACACGAGTATCATACACATGATGTGAGACCATATAATACAATCATCTTTCCCTATCTACTTAAAGAATAAAGGTACCGACTTCAAAATGGAGGAAGTATGTCCGATTATAAATGTTTTGAGGGTTCCGTAGCCAAATGGTCAGAATTGAACACTTATAATTATTTTCATCCTGTCCGTCGCTCCGTCCGTACGTCACAGATAACTGTGACATACGTTTTAACTTTAAACTTTCGTTTTAACGAACAAACATCAATCATAACATTAATGGTATTGTTTGAAACAGTTTCGGAAGTCAGTGCCGAATCGAAACAAACAAAAAATCAAAGCCAATCGACTTTCGAAACTATTTCACGCATTATATTGTGATCTTTTTGAAGCCGATTTTTATTTTTTTTCCTAAATATTTCCTACTCATTTTTAGGGTTCCGTACCTCAAAATCTTTGCTTTGACTTAAAGAAAAAACGAAAACCTTATAGGATAATCTAGTCATCCGTCTGTCCCTAGCATCTAGGTATTTGGCGCCACTAGAAGACGTCTGTAATAGCGGCATCTTGCTCATAGATGGCGTCTTATTTTATATAACATAAATGATTAAGTTTGAACAGAACCCTCAAGGCGCGAGTCCTATTCGCATTTTTACGGATTTTTTTCTCCTTGAGCTTAAAGGTCATAATATTATTCTTCTTGTAATATAGATAGTGTCTATTCCCTCCCTACACACTTAGATTGAGCTAGCAACAGGCCCAGTTACTACCTAGAGTACCTAGAACCAATACTTTCAAGTGATACGACCTAAAACCGTAAAAAGAAGATGAAAAAAGCTGTAAAAAGAAACAAATTGGACTCCCAGGTCATATTTCAAAGGAAATTTATTTTTGTAATCTTTTGAATTTTTTTCTCGTTTTAATTTACACCGTTTTTAACTTGACCTTGTATCAAGTATTTCAAGAAGACTCCTTGTTAAAAATAGTGTTTTTGAAATTGGAAGCTGTGTAGGAATATTTCAAAGTTTAGAACGGCCGCCTCGTCCCTTTGACTTCATTGATGGTAAACCTACACGTGGCTTCGTTAATTTTTAAATTGATTTTGAAATTGGAAACATGGTTCGATTTATTTTTATTTTTTAATAATTTTACATAAGTATAAAAATAATTTCTAATGAAATGAAAAACGTGGGGCGCATCCTACTATTTTATCTATTGAATGCGCCCCACGTTTTTCATTTCATTAGAAATTATTTTTTTACCTTTTAGTCCTTATTGCATTGTCATCCAAATTACCTAGGTATACCAAATTTCAGCTAGTCCGAGGCCAGGAAGTGCTTAAAAATGAATTGCAAAATTTGTACTGAATGAACAGATAGCCAAAAAAGCGAGGTTAATATTTTGTAAAAAACAGAATCGGCACCTTTGTGTTGTTTTTCGACATCTAGTATCTAAAATAAAACACTAGCACCCTTACCACAAAAAAGATAGACATGCGTTAAACGCGAATGCTACCAAAAATAATACACACTTGTTATAGACAAGTTAGTGCTAAAACAAGTTCGTATTATTTTTGATAGCGTTCGCGTTTAACGCGTCTATCTTTTTGTGGTACGGCCCCTTAGCTTTAATTGTGCAAAATTTACTAAAGTTAATTAAAACTCGCAACAACACAACTCGTAATTCCATACATTAGCACCTGGAAACTATGCAAAAGTTCCACCGATTCCAGTGTAGCGGTTTTCGAGTTTTTCAGAAACAAACAGACAAAGCTTTTGATGTGGTGGTCAAACAATCTCAAGTGGATTTAACAAAGCAACGTTGTACCTATAAGGTGAATGTTTATTTATGCATGTAGGTACATAATACGATGCATTCTCTACATGTCTATGTAGTTTACTGAGATATTTTGCCCTAGGGAGACACCGACAGACTGGTCTGTGCGTACTGTCTGCGCAAGCGCTGGGCGTAAGGTCCTGTATTCGATTCCCAGGTCAGGCAGTGTTATTATTGCATAAACTATGAGCAAGTTAAATAAATGAATTATTATTATTAGTTGTCCATAGAAGGTCGTGACCATGAGATGGTCCGCGCGCTTATTGGCCATCCAATCACATCGTTACAAGATTTTCAGGATAACAACAATAAATGACTATGTTGTAATGCCAATTAGCATACCGCATAGTGTACAGTCACGAGCAAAAAGACGACACATAGTGAAATTCAATAACGATCTTCTTCTAGTTTATATTAAATTTGTTAAATTATGAGTGCATAAATAGTCTCCGAACACATTAACATTATCAATTATAATCATATTTCAACAATTGATATTCTACGAAAAAATCTATATACATCTTTTTGCTCGTGACTGTACAAGTATGGACGTGCCCTTACATAATTATACAAACCTGCGAGAATTCCCACCAATATGCGACCACCCTAATTCCGGCACGACTCAACTCAATTTATCAGTGTCCCTAACTCCGTGCTACTAATCTGTAGTCCGGTCCTACGCCGCTCTTTAAGTGCACTTTGTTAATTTGACAGCTCTCCCCTGTCATTGTCTATCTAACCAGGGCAAGGCCAGTTGACAGGTTATAATCTTTTTTTAAAATTTAAAGGGCCATCTCTGAACCTTCAGAGATGGTCCTTTAAATTAAAAAAAAAGATTTTAAAAAAAGAAGAAGACTTAAAAAAAAGACCATCTGGTCCTTTTTTTTTTAAATAAAGGTTTGGAGTAAAGAGATCCTGTTAAAAAACTTGAGCTGTAACTTTTGCTGTACTGGCCACATGTAAATAAATTATGAATTTCGAATGTTCTTATTTTAATTATCTTTCTTTCAAATTAATTAATTATTTAATTTTTACATTAAGGGGCTTACTAAACCTAATTTTATCGATTAACACAATTCCTGCTCGTAAAGCTGACACATGAATTCGAGTCGGTCCAGGGACAACAGGGTCAACGGAAAACTGTCAAAATGCGTTCAAAAACAGGGTAAAATTGAACAAAATCTTTAATTGCGGCGAAAATATAAACTTTATGAAAAATCTGGCACAGTAGGTGTTACATTAATAGGTCTGGTCCTTGTAGAATAATCTGACAAAAAATCTGAATGATTGCATGTATATTAGTATGGTTTTTAATCGTCAAATAATTTTATGGAGATATTTTCGTGATTATTTCTACCGAGCGAAAATAGTTGAATCGTGTTTTCAGCACAGTATCTAACCAGCATACATCCTGAAGAATATCATTATATATTTTTCTGATTTAGTTTACTGCTGTGTATCATATAATTTAAGGCATTATAAAACTTGCATTTAGCTCCTGTAGTAGCCTTAACAAAAACGGTTTTTGGCTAATTAAATTTTCTTTTAGACTAAAAGCAACTTTATAGCTGTCTAATTTGCAGTAGGTAAGTGCGATAGTAAATTAAGTTTGAATTCAGTACCTACCTAATTTATAGCTTACCACAGAACAATTATAAAATTGATGAATAATAAGCAATAATTAATGAATATTCTAGACGTTTAAATAAAATTCACTAGTACGAAAATCTATACTATTATAAAATATTTTGTAAAAATTATTGTATAAATTTGTTTTTTGTATAAATTGTAAAAAAGCCGTGTCTATACATTGAAGATATAAAAAAAAAATACTCGGTATTTTTTGTCTGTTTGTCTGTTTGTGCGCGCATCACGCAAAAAGTACTGAACGGATTTCGATGTGTTTTCCACGGTTTGAAAGCTTGGGGTCCAACTTAAAATCTAAGCCAAGTTTCATCTAATTCTGATGGGACGAACCAGAGATACAGCTTATTATAGTCCACGCGGACGGAGTCGCGGGCAAAAGTCTAGTATTATTATAACTTATAAGAGTCCTAAGGTAATCCGCTGTAATTTCACCTCGATAAGTAACATAACACAAAGGTACGTAATAAATAACGATTGTAGGTAACAATTGTTCACACTCAATAAGACACAAATTGCTTTCATGTACACACTACATATCAAACTACACTTTTCCAGTATAAACTGGCCTCTCATTGTATAGAAAACCTACACAATGTAAGGCCAGCTTTTACTGGAAATTTGTAACTTGATATATAGCCGTGCTTACCTGTAATATCCAAGAATTTGTTGAAATATTTATTTCTATTCTGACAGTTCGTTTCATATTTTTCTTTTGTCGAAATATTGCTATTAATTTTATTCACATGATATGGTAGAATGGTCGACAAAGGTCGGTTAAAATTCAAGTTTTTTAATAAAACCCGAACAAAATAATGAAAACGCAAAAAAAATCCAGCCGAATGCATAAGCTCCTGCTTTTTTCAAAGTCGGTGAAAGATCGGAATAAATAAAAAAAACCGGCCAAGTGCGAGTCGTACTCACGTACCGAGGGTTCCGTATCATTTTTGGACGTATAAAGTGAAAAAATCCGGCCCGCATAACTAAGTTTGTTTGTAAAGGAATTTTGATGATTTTGAAAATAACTAGTTAGGAACTAGTAGTACTAGTTAGGAACAACGTTTTATTTTTGGTGTCTTATTTGGGTCAATTTCTAGCAGCTCTAATTATTTCAGAATTTTTACTCCGCAAACTTCGGAGATAAGGGGGGGGGGGGGAATGGTATTTTTTGAGACATTTTTCATCATATGTCAAAAACTGTGAGACATAAAATAAAATAAAAATATATTTTGAAATGTGCAGATCAAGCCCTTTCATATGATATGTCACTTGACCTAGTAACCCCACTTTAAAATTTCGGACCCCCACTTCGGTCCCTTTTGCAATGAAAATAAAAATATTTTTGGACTTTTTTCATTTGCAATAAAGTTGAACAAGTATTCTTTATAACTGTTCCAAATTTCAAGTCGATAGCATAAGTAGTTGCTGAAATAAGCACGTGTGACAGACAGACAGACGAAGTCGCACCATAAGGGTTCCTTTTTTACTATTTTGGTACGGAACCCTAAAAATAAAAAAAACACGCCTAGCATGTCTAAAAGTGAACTAAAAAGTAAAAAAAAATACTGTGTGTGTGTATTTTGAAATGATATCATAACCTCTCAAGTGTCGTATTACAAAAGTACAATAGAGCTAAAAAAGAAAAACGATTAATATTTAATTTAAATAATATTTATATAGGACTAATAACTAAATTCAGGTACCTATCTATAAAAGTGTCAGATAGAAATGAATGTATCACACCCTATGGAGCGTTTTATTCAGTTACCTACGTATTATTTTAGAAAAATGTTTTATGAAAATAATTTTAACTTAAGATTATGGTCCGGCACTAAATTCTTGAATAAATTGGGCCGAAAATTGAATTTTTATTACGCTAGGACCGAGTTTTATTTAATTTATAGCAAAATTATATAAAATTATTGCTTTATTATATCAATTATATTTATGTGTTTTATAGATAAACCTAAAAGAAGGTATGTCTAAAAGCTTAGGTATTTGAATTATTATTTTGACTTTATTAAGTACGGTATCTTAGTTTCGGAATTAAATTGTTTATAATAATTATAAGGGCTTATTACCAGGAACTCCATAATTTTATTCCCGGCGGCTCCAAAGTAAAAAATATAATAATTATAAATAAAATCTTTCCCATGAGCTCCAAAAAAATCAAAGTACAAATTGCACAAACAAATATAATAGGTTACATTATAGATTGTTGCATCGAGCGCAACTTCTCAAATGCGCGCCATTTGTTTTTTTTTTTTTTTCACCAAGTTGGTTTTATTCAGACGATTTTTATTTTCAGCCAGTATCATATTATTGTGTACTAGCTAAGTGAAATACTATATAAGATTGTTGATACATACAATACTTTCTGTAAAAGTATCAACTTTTATTAGACGACAAAAAACATTATGAAACACAAAGAAAATAAGATACTTACTAGATAAATACTCATGCCTCATACGCTTCAATAAATTATGAATTATAAAAAAATATTTTACAGACATCAATTTTAAAAGAAAAATATCGTTTAGATAACGGAGACAGTTGAAACAGCACAATATTCAATATGAAAAGTGCTTTTCAAATTAAAAACAATAAAAAAAAACACTTTCCAAGCAGCAATTTCGAATAAAAACCGTGGGAACAGGACAGATAGATACACAATCTTGCAAACGCAAGCGGGAAAGGTATAGCAGTATGATCAATCGATCAGGTTGCCATGGTAACGGTACAGGTTACAGCACAAGTTCGACTTTACGTACAGTCGCCAGCAAACCTAATACAGACGAAATAGTAAGGGAGGATTGTACGTAATTGGAGTGATTTATCACACTCGGATTTGGGCACGGTTTGGCCAGTGTTTCCTTGAAATATGGCAGTACTTATTTTACTTGAAATATGATGAAAATGACAATTTAGGAAATAATTGTCATTAGTGGAAATCGAGTTTTCTCAAGAGGAAATGACGATTCACCTCATGGAAAATGGTTATAACTGTCGTCCATAGACGCAGTTTACAACACCAAGGAGATTCGAGGGAGAATGTCACGGTGAGATTCTCCCTCGAACGTTAGCAAACAAATTGGCAGTTCACGCGGTGATATCACACGGCGTGTCAATACACAATAGACAAGCAGAAAATTATGAGAAGAGGCTTTGCTCTTCAATGTTATTATTGCTACTAATTATCTATTTTATTAACCACTAGATTTTGCTCGCGACTCCGTTCGCGTGGACTACCAGTGAAGTGACCAGTTTAAATGACCTCCGCAGTGTAGAGTGGCTAGTACTACCAAGAGATCAAGCTGTATCTCTGGTTCGTCCCATCAGAATTAGATGAACCGTAGCTTAGATTTTAAGTTGGACCCTAAGCTGTCGAACTGTGAAAACCAAATTAAAATCCGTTCAGTACTTTTTGCGTGATGCGCGCACAAACAGACAAAAAATCTTAAAAAAAATCTTTTTGGGTATAGTTACGTCCCAGTACCCTATCCCGACTTTTTTTCTGGAATATCTTCAATGTACAGACACAGCTTGTTTACAATTTTATAATAGTATAGACAGATAGATTATTTGAAAAGTAGCTAAATTCCTGTCTTAACTTTGAAGTTACTAAAGTCTCAGAGATAAAACTTTTGATAGCAACGGTAGACAATTAGTTACCTTTTGTCAAAGTTTGAAGAGATTCCGAAACTTCTGGAAACAGTTTTAAGTTTAAATTGAACGCTTATTTATAATTTGATTTTATGGTGATGAGTTGATTGATAGTTACAAAAAAAAAAAATTATGATTTTTTTTCTACAAATCAAAGCAATAAAAGAAACGTTTAACAAAAAAAAAACAACAATCAACTTCAAAAAGTAGGTACCTTGCCGGGAAAAAAAAAATCGTCGTTCTTTTTTTGTAAAACGTACTTATTTAGTTTAATTTTTTGGTGTTAGCAATTACTTACTTTAAAAATAATACATAATCACCTCATAATATGCCCACTGCTGGGGACACAGGCCTTCTCTCTGTAAGAAGGATTAGCCCGTAGTCCACCACGCGGGCCCGCAGCCTAATTGTGTAACTCATTTGTTATCACCATGTCTTTCATTTTGACAGTTCAACAACATTCATTGCGGCGTTGAGCTAGTTACAGGGGTACGGATTATGAAACATAGGGTGTAATGAAAGTCAAAATCAATGCCATGGTGATAGCAATTGAGGGTGCTGGTGCAGGTTGGTGGACGTCACATGTCTACGAAGAGCAGACACGCGTCTGGGAATAAAATGTAAAAGATAACTTTTCTAATACCCCTGTCATGACCCGAGTCCGCCGCCGAGTATGACTCAGACCCCAAACCGACCCATGCTCGAGCCAGCCCACGCTGAGCCTGTAGATTTAAATATGTCCCTAAATCATATTGAACTGTTCCAGCTAGTAGCCTCTCCCTCTATAGTTGTCCTCCTCCCAGCGACGCCCTAAGCCGAGGTCCGTACCCCAGTAGGGGGTGCCCTTAGCGTGTGTTCGCTTAGTTTGTAGTTTAATTCAGTTTTAAGCCTGGCTGGAGGCATTTGTAAGTCCTCACCAGAAGTCCGCGTTAAGCAGTGACGGCTGTTATAAGCCAACTGCGAGAGGCCCTGTCAAAAACATGAAAAAAAATCTAATATCTTAATATTTAGATATCTGTGGCTCTGAGACTGCTTTGAGTATTTTTCGCTATTTCGTATTAGTTTTGGATTTGGCCATCACTTCAAATTCACCCTGTATTTAACCCAAAATCCTCCCAGGCATAAAATTACAAAGCGCTTAAGAGTATTATCTTGGGACACGTTTAGGTAAACCGTCAATTTTCAACACAATCGGGTTATGTGAAAGTAGGTGCGGATCGGTTTATAAAATATTCTGTAGTAAAAGATTATCTTAGAGGCTGTGGAAGGGTTATAAATCATTTTGGGTTAGTTGAAAAATGGTGGAGTTTGTGGTGTATTTGTTGAACACTGTTTCGTCTTTTTTTTCGTCGTGTTGTTTTGCCTATTATCTACTATTACAGGAGCACCGGCCTATCTGCACACGTTTTGTATGTGTGAGTAATTTGTCTGGGCTGAGCTAAGCCAATCACGGCACGGTAATACTACTTAACTGTTGCGTTGCGGGCATGGAGAATAGACTAAGGAGGAACAACTCTGTGTATGAAAAGTGTCCCTCAAAATGCGTTAAATTAGAGTGGCGCCACTACAATAGAAGGTAAATTTCAAATAAAGCACCAAAAGATCCATCCAATCAAAAATAAAAAACTAGCCAAGTGCGAGTCGGACTCGCGCACTGAGGCTTCCGCACCTTCCTCAGGCGTATAAAAACATGATGGCACAATAGCGCCATCTATGAGAATATAGTTGAACTTTAACAGCATCAACCAGCAGTAGCAAGCTATATTCTCATAGATGGCGCTTGACACAATAGACGGACAACAAAGTGATCGTATAAGGGTTCCGTTTTTCCTTTTGAGGTACGGAACCCTAATTATGAAAAGTTCCGTCAAAATGTTGAATTGAGAGCTACTGTCTTACATACATACCATACGGTCTATATTGCTAACGCCACTTTGGACGGTTTTTGAACTATTTGTTTACTACATAAAGCTCGTCACTTTTTCAATTTATCTGCATATTAAATTAAGTTTGTACTCTATAATTATGTAAATTCTTCATGGTTGCGCCACCAATTTAACCTACCCACGTTAAATTGGTGGCAGGAGTGAGTCTCGCTTCTTTAAGTACCTAGTAATAGTTATTATTCTTTGACCGCGGTAGCTCGATTATCGATAACGAGTTCCTCGAATGTTAAAACAGAAAGAAAACAAAGAATTCATTCTACGCCCCAATAATTTCGTGTTATCGGAAAAACGTCGAACACGCTATATAAACAATGCAAGATAAATAAAAGACGGGGTGTAATAGATCTTGATTAAATTGTACTTACATTTAATACATTTGGGTGAAGGGGCGTAGAAATGAAATGATACTTGTCTTATTCTGTAAATAGGTTACAAGTAACACTTCCACACGTTACAAAAATTTAAAAAAAGAATGGGCGTCTATCCGTCCGTCCCTCCGGTGTATCACAGCCATTTTACTCGGGGACTAATAAGCACTTTACAGATGAAACTTCGCCGGTTTGTCTTCTATGGACTGCCCTTTAAGATAGTCAAATTATGAAAACCAAAAATATTTAGGGTGGTCGAGAGGCCCTTTATAACATGAGTCTGAGGGATGAAAAACAATTATTTTCGCACAACCCATCATGTGAGGTACCTACCTATCGTTGCATAGGTCTTATAGAATATGAAGGTTTCATTTTTATTTAGCGCAAAGGGCACTGGCAGACGCCCATAGAACGCTGGGCTTCAGATTGTGTAGGTCGGTACAGATATGAAATTATTTTGGTGTGATCGAGTATTTCAGGAGTATTTAAATTCATTTTTTATTTGTTTTTGTACGTAATTGGGTTAAAGAGAAATCTTCGTATTTGTGACAATGAGGTTAAGTATGGTGTGAATGATCCAATGAAGTACAGCCCGACTAATGAGTTCTCAATTCAAAGGTTTTAGTTGCTGTCGACATGATACTCTATGGAGGCACGAGCCAGGGCGCGTGCATACCCGTTCTTGTTTTATTGTTTTTTTCAAAATGTCAACGCCATAATCATTCTATTTCTTATTTATTTCGATTTTTTATTTCAATTCTTAATCTCTAAGATAAATTAGGTAAAGAACAATTAAAATATATTTTTATTTTTGGTTAAGCTTTTATTACTGTACCAGATCAAGCCCAAAACTGCCGACGTCCTTTGGTTATATGCTCTTTTAAAGACGTAAAAAGTGTCATCTTATTTTCAACTATGGGGTGTAAAATTCTGAAAATGTGAGGAGGTATAATTTAAAAAACATTTTCAATAATACTTTTTGATAACCTCCTCCTTTTTGAAGTCCAGTAAAAACCATAGAATGATTAGCAGAATATTAATTCCTACGTTAATGAAAGTACTGTAAAACCAACTAGCAATACCTAGGTTCTTTAAGAATTAATTAAACCAAGCGTTCTTGCTAATGAGTATTCCACTACTTAGTGCAGACAGGCGATAATGACAGCTAAGAAATTGCTAGAATAAATTAAAACTATTTCAGAAGGTACCGTGTGGTTGAGCGTCGCGTTGCGCAAATTCAACAAAAAATAACTTTTCTACACTGCTTAGAGGTAGTATATCCCAAAAAGTAAGCGTTTTATGAAAGTGCTCATAGTTTTTTAAACGAATCAACAACCATCTAAAGGAAACGAAGGAAGGAAAAGGAACGAATCATGAAGTTTAAACAGATAGATATGCTCCTGTTGGCAACTCAACATTATAATAATTACACTGGCAAAATTGTTGTATTGTAGCCAAAATAACTTGAAGGGTTATTTTAAGTAGAGTAGGAAAATAAAGCAAACACCTTTATACAAAACACTATGTATTTTTTTACATTAACAATTATGGTACCACACTTCGGTAGACAGAAATAACTAGAAACTCAGGGGTGAGTAATTCGCTGGCAATACAAAACAGGTCTTCAGGTAATGTGGCTGGAGAACTTAAGGCCCCGGTATACGCCAACGGCCTTGAGTGATTTGGGCGATATAGCTTGAGTGTTCTGCGCTGAGCTCAAGCAACGCGACATACATCCACCGAGCAATACGACTCGCCTATCAAGGAGCGCGCTGTGCAGAATTAGACGTATTATTACTTTTTAGTATCTAAAATATAAAATAAAAAAAAGTAACAGGCAATATTATAGGTAGTAACATAGTCTTTTCACACAAAACAAATCATGAAAATATCTTAAGCGGTTTGAAAGTAATTACGTTTTTATGTTTTGGGTAGACACGAATTCATGAATTTATTTCATTAAGTATTTTACAACAATAGTTAAATATTCACAGGTACGATTGATGTATATATGTTCTAGTTTAACATAAAAAAATTGCACAACTAACCTGCATTATTTGACGGCGAAATAAGAGATTTAAAACTGGCCGTTACCATTTACCTTCGCCTTAAGTGGTGGTCAGCCGCTGGATCAAGAGGGACGCGCGGCCACCACGCGCCGCTTATACAGGGTAAAATTAAAACTAGTGCGGATACTTTAAGAGGTGAAAGTACTCATGAATATGATCAACTTTTATTATGGGACCGACACTGAAATATAAAAAAAAAATCAGCTGTTGCCTACAAAAATGCACCACAACACGATCAAAATGTATGGAACAGCTGATTTTTTTTTTGTATATCGGTAGACCCCGCCCATTGGCTCCAGACGGGCGACCGCCAACGACACCGTCACAGTATATGTCATCTGTCACTTTTGTCTCTCTGTCACTAGCTACAATAAATGTGCACACACGTATATTGTATTCTGCAGTATTTTATTTAATATTCAGTCCTCAAAATCATCAATCTCAAGTTCTGTTCAGCTCCATTATGCTCCATGGAACGAATACAAGCTGCTTAGGTAATCTACGGTAGCACCGTTTGCGTGTCGCAATTAAGCCATGTTTAAGTCACCTTAAAATTGTAAATACCGTTAGATTATAATAATCTATCTTGCAAGATTGTAAACGTAAACTGTCGAAAGATTTTGATCCGTAGCATACTGCTTACAATTTAACGCATTATTTTTCGGCAGATTATAATCTATCGAAGTGAAACCGTCAAATTGAGAAATAGCATGCGACGGAACGCTCTTCGCGTGCTGATTGGTTGAAAGTCATGTGTCCAACGCCGCCATATTTGTAGACCGACCAATCAGGGACAGCCTTCGGATAGTTGACAATTTAACGCGCAACAGATTGTGATTTTTAATAGTTTATAGGCTTGTTTTTAGGGTTCCGTACCAAAATAGTAAAAAAGGAACCCTTATGGTGCGACTTCGTCTGTCTGTCACGGCTGCTTATTTCAGCAACTACTAATGCTATCAACTTCAAATTTGGAACAGTTATAAAGAATGCTTGCCCAACTTTATTGCAAATGAAAAAAGTCAAAAAATATTTTTATTTTCATTGCAAAAGGGGCTGGAGTGGGGGTCCGAAATTTTGAAGTGGGGTTACTAGGTCAAGTGACATATCATATGAAAGGGCTTGATTGGCACATTTCAAAATATATTTTTATTTTATTTTATGCCTCACAGTTTTCGACATATGATGAAAAATGTCTGAAAAAATACCATCCCCCCCCCCCCTTATCTCCGAAGTTTGCGGAGCAAATAATCTGAAGTAATTAGAGTTGATAGGACTTAACCCAAAAATTGCATCAAAAATAAAACGATGTTCCTAACTAGTACAGTTTTTTCAAAATCATCAAAATTCCTTCACAAACAAACTTAGTTTTGCGGTCCGGTTTTTTTCACTTTATACCTCCAAAAATGATACGGAACCCTCGGTGCGCGAGTACGACTCGTACTTGGCCGGTTTTTTGTCAATTTGTTGCTGCAATCATGTGTAGCTCGGTGATATTGCCAAGCGGGCGATATTGCGGGCTAGATTGCAAATGATTTATCCCGCATTACTGCAATGTCACCGTATACTGCTTTGCTCTTCCTCAGCAAACTAGTTGCAGAGTCTTGCTGGACTACACTCGGCAATTCATTGTACAAGTACCTACAATGAAATTAATAAGTTGCAAATATACTGAGCTATATTGGTCAATTAAATTGCCAACAATATGTAATTTTTGTAGCCCGTTTACGGGCCCCTTAAAATCGCAACTATCGCAAGAAATTGCTGCGGGGCAAAGTCGGCTTCAGATGTTACGTGTTGCACGTCAATAATTGTTCCCTAGCGAATATACAGACTGGAGTAAGATAAATTAAACAGGCAATTCTTTAGGCTGTCAGACTGTTCAACAAGTGTTGTTTGGCAATATATTTCAAGTTAACAACACTTGTTGAGTTCACTAACAGATATAAAATGAAAATATCAAATGGGGCTTAGTTACGAAGGATCTAGGGGATTTGGCTACTTGCCAGCTTCGACTAGCAAAATATATTATAATACACTCGCCGTGCTTGCGACTTCGTCTGCGTGAAAATCGGAAAACAACACATTGCTTGTCTATCGGTTTTTTATCGGATACAATTCTGGAGAGTGTGCTTCAGATCTGCATGATTTAATTCCTTCCTACACTTTTTTCCTACGCTTTGATTCCACTATCATTGTGAAAACCGCCAAGCAGTGGAATGCGCTGCCTGAATGGGTGGTTCTGGTATTCCCTCACTCTTCGCCATTATTCTCTATCCTAAAGCATACCATCCTCAATACCATCCACATTGTAAAAGCAGGAACGTAATGGAGTTTCTAACTCATACAGTAAAAACAACTGATGGCCATTATTATAATTAAGTGTCCACAGACTACCTTGAAAGTTTGGAACGTAGCGGTTACCCTGAAGGACAGGCTGTAGTGTTTACATTGTAAGGAAATATGGTCGGCGTGTTGATTGGTTTAGACGTGTTCGATGCGGCGACGACGTGGTGACGGGTTCAGCGGTCCACGAGCGGTGTCGTTGGAGACCAGACAATGAATGGCAAAACAATGAAATAAATGCTTATAAATATTTATGAGATGTTCTAATTTTGAAATTTATAGTTAAAATTTAAACCGAATTTAGAAGAATGGAATGGATAAAGTGGCCAGTAATTAAACATTGGCAGCACTAAATGATGAAAGAAGGATGACTTCGTCACATGGGTAGACGTGGAAACGTGCTATCGATTTTACCACGTTTTTATTAACTCGCTTTCTAGTCTATCTGTGTGTCTGTCTGTTCGCTACAAATTTTGCAATTAAGTTTTCAAGCACTTGCTGGCCTCGGACTAAGCTGAAAAAACAATGGCCATTTTGGCCTCGGAAAAAACATTAATTCTTATAGAGATAGTAATGTTAGCAAAATGTAGTATATTGTTAATGTAAATAATGGATGGCATCAGTTTATTTTTAAAAGCCGGGAAATAATAGATATGTCTTTAAAATTATACCATAATGCTTGAAACAAAACGCTGGATAAAATATTTATTTATGAACGCATCCACATTTATTTACGTCCCTAGAGACGTCCATACATTTTTGAAATCTAAATTGATTTTATTTCTGAATCTTAATTAAATCCCAGGCTGTATTCAACTGGATAAAATCATGATAATTATTTAACCCAAGGTTTAATTAATGTACCTGCCTACTTAAATTAGACCTCAATGTGAAAAACCTCTCAATTCAAAATGCTACAGATTAATAAATATACCGCATCAACTCAAAAAACATTATACTTAATTTCTCGATTCTCCGTGCTTTAAAAAATATATTGAATGCCGAACGTAGTTATATATAAATAGGCAAATAAAATGACAAATGTTTCATCGTTATAACTTTTATAAGATTTTCCGAGTCTAAGCATGTTAGGAAAGTGGCCATTGTTCTTTGGTATGCTTTTAAAGTAATTTGAATGACAATGCAATAAAATGGACTAAAAAGTAAAAAAATAATTATATTATTATGAATTATTTCTAAAAGTATAAAATAATGTATAATTAAATGAAAAACGTGGGACGCATGCAATAGATAGAATAGTAAGATGCGCCCCATGTTTTTCATATTAGAAATTATTTTATACATTTTAGTCCGTTTTAAAAACGTGGTTTATTTTTATTTCATATTACTTATTATATTTATGTAGAACTAGCCGTGTACCCAATGGGATTTCCAATTCGAATTCCCCTCCCATGGCGAATGGTTCCAGTTTGATCATGTGCGTATTAGAAATTAATTATCACTTGCTTTAACGGTGAAGGAAAACATCGAAAAGAACCTGTAGGATCTGTTAGTTTCTATCAGGAGTAGTTACACTGGCTCACTATAACACCAAGTACCTAGACTTACGTATTTAGCTATCACACCCACATGTACGTCTCCCGCATGGCTACCCTGGTTCACACACCGTATGTACCATAGACCACACAATAGACCAATGTGTAGCTGACCGTACTAAGGAGGTTTGTATACCTCCATGGTCCGTACTACTAGTACTTGTGTATATGAGACAATGATAATGTACCTATTTAAATAGATACACAAACACTACATCCCTTTCATATTATTTTATTTTTTTAAATAAATGAACACAAGAGTAACTATTGTTCAATGTTCTTCAAATTGAATTAGGTAAATAAATCGCAAACTTACTGTCCTCTATCATATGAGATTTAAAAACATAGTGAAACGTGAAAGTGTAAGTGGATGGCCAAATCCGAAACTAAAAGGAATTACTAAATTGTGGTACCTATCTTCCGACACAATCTCGCTTAGTTAGGTAGGTACTAGGTTTTGGCACATCCTCTGTTTCAACAAATTGCCCTCTACTTTCTTTAAATGAATTTTACTTCTGCAAAGACATGTTTCTTCACCACCGACAGCATTTTCAACAACATGTGGTGTAGAACTAAAATTAGAGATACATACCTAATAGTTTATTTATTTTTTCCATTTCCTTAACTTTAACTTTATCTCCTTAACTTTAACTTTATCTCCTTAACTTTAACCTTTACTTTATCTCCTTCTGTAAGATTTGATATTTGCAGCCTTTCTTTTCCGTTCACTATATACCTACCTACTTTCCCTTTCTCCTTTTCAATTCGATCTCTATCCCTAACTTCAGAATCATCTTGTCTGTCATTTATGTCTTTAAATACCATAAGAATCTTAAATTGTCCTTACTCTGTCTTCTGAAAAAAACTTCAATCGGTGATTTTCCCGTTGAGGTGTCAAATTGTACATCATAAGATAATCGTAAATGAAATCCCTCATATTGTTCTTTTCAGTTTGGCTTATCTTCTACTTTTCTTAAATGTAGTGCTCTTGAATTTAATTTATATTCGGCCCTAATCTCAAGACTCCTAATTGTATTTCTGTGTCTTTACCAAGCAAATTACGTAATCCGTTTTTATTACATAAAAATTTCCGTGCTTACTTCTCCCATTCGCTTTAATGTAACTTCAAGTTTTATCCAATAGCTGGATAGCAGATTTAATTTACAACCCGAGTCAATCAACATATCTACTTCTAGGTACCTACTCGGTACTCCACCGATTTGCATAGCATCATTGTTAATATTGAATATTATTGGACTTCTTCGTTGTCTAAATTGTTTATTGTATCATCCTTCCTAGACCGTTTATATTTCTTCCTATTTTCTTCTCGTTCCTTTTCTATTTTTCTTTTTGATTGTCAGATTTTATTTTACAACAACGCTGCCCTTGTTTTCCACAACTGTGACATTTCTTTTGCTGGACAGTTTAGATTATGTGCGTTGATCATTGCTCTCACACATCTAAAACATTTCTTTGCTTCTTCACCTTTTGTGTTTTTTTCTTTATTGTTCGCGCAGATCAGACCTTTTTTTTTCATAAGTTTCAAGTGTATTTTTGCTTCTGTTATAACCTTGTCTAGTGGGCTGGCATTTATGCTGAACTGGACTTACTTGGCAGAGCCACTAGACACAGCAACCATTTTATTTTTATTTATTTTTTATTTGCTGTGTTTACCTGTGTTGTGCCAAATATATGTTTTTTTTTCTTTTCCTTTTTTTTTTTATTTAACTCCGTCCCCCACTGTCAAAATCTGTTTACGCAACTCTGTCGACGAAGCATTGTCACCTTCGGGTCATTTTTTTCTGGGGGCGGTAAATGATTTGTCATCGTAGATCAACTGGGATGATAAAACAATAATTAAAGAAATATAACGGGCGGTACCTTTAAACCAATTCCAATTTAATGGAAACTCATCTTTTTTACTAGTCTGGACGTCTTGTGGGCGGTACCTTTAAACCAATTCCAATTTAATGGAAACCCACATCCAAGTACTAGTTTCGACATGGGCGGTGCCTTTAAACCAATTCCAATTTAATGGAAACCCACATCTACTAGTTTCAACATGGGCGGTGCCTTTAAACCAATTCCAATTTAATGGAAACCCACATCAACTAGTTTCAACTTCAACTTATGGGCGGTACCTTTAAACCAATTCCAATTTAATGGAAACCCATCATTTCTACTAGTCTCGACTTGTGGGCGGTACCTTTAAACCAATTCCAATTTAATGGAAACCCACATCCAAGTACTAGTTTCGACATGGGCGGTGCCTTTAAACCAATTCCAATTTAATGGAAACCCACATCTACTAGTTTCAACATGGGCGGTGCCTTTAAACCAATTCCAATTTAATGGAAACCCACATCAACTAGTTTCAACTTCAACTTATGGGCGGTACCTTTAAACCAATTCCAATTTAATGGAAACCCATTTCTACTAGTCTAGATTTGTGGGCGGTACCTTTAAACCAATTCCAATTTAATGGAAACCCACATCTATCTACTAACTTCTACATATGGGCGGTACCTTTAAACCAAATCCAATTTAATGGAAACCCACATCTATCTACTAATTTCTACATATGGGCGGTACCTTTAAACCAATTCCAATTTAATGGAAACCCACGTCTATCTACTAATTTCTACATAATTATGGGCGGTACCTTAAAACCATTTCCAATTTAATGGAAACCCATAGAATCAAACTCATTTCTCCTGTCTAAGCTTTAAATTAAACCTGTGGACAACGTTAGTAGTCGTGCCTACAATCAATGAGCCAGTCTGTTTTTTAAAGATCTTTGATTAGCATAAACTAGCATTTCCAAAACTATAGGTCGCGATTTAGTTAATTTTGGGAACCACTGACATAAACGAATGATAGGTGTCACTTTAAGTTATTATCTTTATTGATTTATTTTCAAAATCATACATAGCATTTTTATATTATTTTACAATAATATTTTATATTATAGACTTAACATATTGACTTTTTTAGTAGGTATCACTACATAGTACAAAACAAAGTCGCTTCCCGCCGTCCGTCCGTTCGTCCTTATGCATGCCCAGATCTCCAAAACCACGCAACGGATCTCGATGTGGTCCCTTTCAACAGTTGTAGAGGTTTCTAATGTGACGTCGTAAATAAACTTTTTTTTTTATATTGCAAACGCCGGCCGAATCCTACGAGACAGATCAAAACAACGTACCACAGCATTGTACCTACACCTTAAAAAGGTCCACAAAAAGTCCGCGATAGATGTGTATATTGATATACTTACCTACGACTTCGATTAACTATATTGTTGATCGAAGCTCTACGACATTTGATATTGACCATGGAGAATAGATACAAGAAGGAACATCTCTGTGTAATATTAGTTCATCTGTCGAGCAACCCGATCCAAGTCTAAATCAATAGTGGTGCTGATTCTGTTGAACATCGTACTAAACTAATTTTAATCACACTATATCTCTTTCTTACAAATATAATTGAAAAAGGACAGAACACACCTAAAACTGTCAAACCAGTCCACGCCCTTGTTATTTATGGGAAAATAGTCATGACCTTTTGCGATTTCGACTAAATTGACATCAAAACTATTCAAGTGGACTAATTTGACAGGATCAAGTATCCGCCATCCCTCTCTCATGTTCTTTATTAGAAAGAGACTTATCAAAACTAAACCAGCAGTTCGTAAACAACAGAATCACAGTTGAAGGGATGCAATCATGTTATGAATATAAACGTCAATGACCTCGAACTGTCAACTATAACTAAGTAAGTCTTACAAAGGTAATTAATTTGCGAATCAATTACGTTTTTTTATTTCACTTAATTTAACCAAGACTTTGATTTTCAAATTTATTGCATAATATTTGTAATAGATTTTTAATACAAATCAGCTCAATTTTCAATACAAAATGTCACAATATGGTGCAAGGTCAGTCCTTTCCTTATTTTGATCCGCATATACTAGGTATTCTGAGTTCCGTCAAAATGCACCAAATTAAGGCGACACTACCGCGCTACATTCATACCATACTCTCTGCCTTATGCTAGCGCCATTTGTTTTTGAACTATTTATTACACAAAGCAGAACTTTTCAACCTATCTTCATATTGAGACTGCACTCCTTATATCCATACTCCATGATATTGACATAAAATTGTTATGAGTATTGAGTTGTCATTTGAAGTTGACAAGTCAAATTCCCGCCATTACCTTATTTCGAAATTTGAATGCTTACAACAAAAACAATTGAATTTGTAAAATAATTAAAACAGACACACGCATCACATACCTAATTATTATTTTTGAAAGTTAGTAAGATAACTTACTAAGATGATGTTTTTGACATTATATCCCCATTCTAAAGCAGCGGATATTGCTTGGCAATGCCGCTCCTTTTAAAATCAAACTCAACTTTGAATAACATCATCCTTCCTTCTTGTTGTTTTTTTTTTTTTCTTATGTAATATAACTATTATTTCTGACCTTTTATCTCGTCGCCACTTGTAGGATCTGTTAGTTTCTATCAGGAGTAGTTACACTGGCTCACTATAACACCAAGTACCTAGACTTACGTATTTAGCTATCACACCCACATGTACGTCTCCCGCATGGCTACCCTGGTTCACACACCGTATGTACCATAGACCACACAATAGACCAATGTGTAGCTGACCGTACTAAGGAGGTTTGTATACCTCCATGGTCCGTACTACTAGTACTTGTGTATATGAGACAATGATAATGTACCTATTTAAATAGATACACAAACACTACAGAACCAAAACTTTGAAAACATGTGACGTCCACCAACCCGCACTGGGCCCGCGTGGTAGACTACGGCCCACTCCCTCTCACAGACAAAGGAGGCCTGTATCCCAGCAGTGGGAATATTATAAGCTGATTATGCTATGCATGCTTATGCAAAATTATATAAGGATCTTCTGTGCAAAATTTCATGCCTCTAGACTCACTGAACATCCATTATCATCCGAACTACTTCGTCATTGTCAAAAAACTATTCCTTTTTTGATATTCCACCTGTCAAATAAAACTAAAATAAGGTTTTATCCAATCCTATTGCGTCGGAAAAACGTAGCTGTTTGATGGATGTGACAGAGAGATAGTTTTGAGGCAATTTGGATAATGGCTTTTTGTGGAGCAAAAAATATTTCTACGTAAAAGTAGGGTTACGAAATCCGCCTATTGTGTATAAGTCTTTACTATTATAAACCTGTAAGAAAGCACACATTGAAGATATTCCAGAAAAAACAGTCGGGATAGGGTACTGAGACGTAACCATGCCAATGAAACAAATTGGCAGCTTTCGTGGTGATTTCACGTGGCGAGTACACAGAAACAGTTTAAACGTGGGAGAGCCATGCTTGGGCACGAATGGGCCCGCTCGACCGGAGTAATACCACGGCCTCACAGAAAGCCGGCGTGAAACGACGCTTGCGTCGTGTTTCGCCGAGTGAGTGAGGGTACCGGAGGCCCAACCCTCCCCCCATGATGGCGCAGTTGATAAATCCATTGTTGCGGCGGGGGCAAAACTGCACTCAACAATGCCCAAGGCAAGGCCGGCAACGCACTTGTGACTCATCTGGTGTTGCGAGTGTCCATGGGCGACGGTAATCACTTACCATCACGTGATCCGTCTGCTCGTTTGCCTCCTATAATATAAAAAAAAAAAAACAGAATGGACAGGCTGCTGTCCGTGTCATCGCGCTTGTAGCTTAGGGATTGACAAAGGAACAATCATAATCAATAATACATATAATGTATAGGTTGGTATGCATATCATGCGTGAGAATACTCTTTCTATGATAACGTCTGAATCCGGTGAGATCACGGTGAGATTCTCCCACGAGCGTTCCCAAACAAATTGCAGAAAGCCGTGACACACGCGTGCGTTGCCGACAACTGAAATGGAAATATCACGGTGAGATTCTCCCTCGAGCGTTGGCAAACAAATTGCAGAAAGCCGTGACACACGCGTGCGTTGCCGACAACTGAAATGGAAATATCACGGTGAGATTTTCCCTCGAGCGTTGGCAAACAAATTGCAGAAAGCCGTGACACACGCGTGCGTTGCCGACAACTGAAGTGGAAATGTCACGGTGGGATTCTCCCTCGAGCGTTGGCAAACAAATTCTCGCGGTGATATCACGCCGCGTGTCATTACAGAATAGACTATCACACAATATTATTGTGATCTTTTTGATAGCGGTTTTTACTTTGTTTTTAGGGTTCCGTACCCAAAGGGTAAAAATGGAACCCTATTAGAGACTTCGCTGTCCGTCCGTCTGTCTGTCTGTCTGTCTGTCTGTGTGTCTCCAGGCTATATCTCATGAACCGTGATAGCTAGACAGTTGAAATTTTCACAGATGATGTATTTCTGTTGCCGCTATAACAACAAATACTAAAAACAGAATAAAATAAATATTTAAGGGGGGCTCCCATACAACAAACGTGATTTTTTTGCTGTATTTTTCTCGCTCACATAGTTAGTGGTACGGAACCCTTCGTGCGCGAGTCCGACTCGCACTTGGCCGGTTTTTTTTGTTTACATTTAAATGGGTATAAAATGGCTCATGTTCGTTATTTTGGCATCAATGACACGTGCAGCCTACACGTGGCGAGGCGATTAATTTTTAATCGATTGCAAATCCGAGCTCTTTCTCGATTAATGTTTCATTCCACTTTGCTACAGTTCCTATTCCTGCTATAGGTCACCGTGTTCATTAAGCCACAGATAATATAATACTATACGTACAGATGCCTCATCTCATACAAGGAAATGTGACCGATTTAGCGCGGGCTATCTTCGGGCTATACATTTCTCCGTGCTCAAAGGATTTTTCAAAGTTTGAACAAATATTTTTCATGATGTATTTTTTCATGTTCTCAATTTTACACAAACTTCAATAACAAATCGATACATATAACGCCATCTATTATGAGTTGTTTCAACAAATGTTCCTTTGTTCCTGATGAGACCCCGTGATTAAGCATAGGAATTATAGTTCTTCTATATAAGGGTTTTAGATTTAGTATAAGTTAAGTCTTCAATGGCACTGATTCTGTTGTATATCGTACTGAACTAAACTAATTTTAAACACACTTTATCTCATTCTTAAAAATTTATATTTGAATTTAATCACGCTTTATCTCTTACAAATATTATTTGAAAAAGTATAGAAAATATTAAGAAGTATAAAATTATTCTACGGTCTTGTCATTTACGATAAAATAGTCGTGACTTATTGTAATGACGACCAAAATCACAATAAATATGCAAATGGACTAATTTGACAGGATTCGTCTTTTTCGTTAGAATTTTTTTAATAGCAACCCGGAATCTAGATTTGGCTCGTTCCTTTTTTCATGGAACTTAAAACATAATTGGTGAAATGTGAATACTACTTACTTAAAAATTTTCGAAGTGTACATGAATTGTCAAATCCGGAACTTTATGAAGTAGCGACAAATACTTAAGACTCTGGAGGACCAATTTTGATAAAAACTGCATCGTTTGATTTTTGAATTATTTCTATTAATTGTTATAATTCATTCAATTCACCCTATATCAGCGGCGGATGGCGTTTTTGAAGTTTGTCCGCTCATAAAGTTACTTTGATAACTACTTTGAAAGAACAATTGTTGTACTTTATTGTCAATAGTGACGCGTCACTATTGACAATAAAGTACAGCAATAAATTACAGCAAGCACAAATATTCAATATTTACGAAACTTTATGAGCGGACTTAAGGGTCGGCACCATGCAAAAGTCTTATGGGAAAACCATAACTTTATATAGAAAAGGTAAAGTAGTAGCTACGAAAAAAAATGTCTGGCTAGCTAAAGAGTTTTACTAGTGGCTAATGAAATCGTGTTGAGAATAAACCTTACAGATTAACGTAAAAAAAATATTGAAAAGTGGAAAAAGCACTGCTGTAGAAACATGACTTTAGCGTAAATAAGAACGAAAAGAACAGAGTAGGTAGTAGCTATACAGGGTTATTTGTAAAACAGTAGAAACCTCTTAAGAGGTCATTGTACTCATCATTATGAACAACTTTTACTATGAGACGAAACCTAAAATCGCGAAAAAAAAATCAGCTGTTCCCTACATTTTGACGAGTTATACGAATATAAATGTAGGGAACAGCTGATTTTTTTTTCGCGATTTCAGGTTTTGTCCCTGTGGCACAACTAGTATAATATCTACCTGGGAACCGCCAGGTAGATATTATACTAGTTGTCAGTGGCGAAGGGTGAGGGGAAGCCGGTACAATAAAATATTACCAAAATTATGAATAACTCCGTTTTACTTAATGTAATACCTATTGTTTATTAACTGTATTTACATATTTTGATATGACTCAAATAAAACGGACTTACTCATAATTTTGTTACTATTTTATTGTTCCGGCTTCCCCTCACGCTTCGCCACTGCTAGTTGTCCCCCCTAGTTTCTCATCCGTTGCTGCGCTCCCAAGGGTCACAGCGTGATGCTAAATAGCCCATACTATTCCTCATGAATCTGGCTGTCATATACAAAAAAAAGATTTTTTAGAATCCGACAGGTAGTTTCAGATATAAGCACGCTCAAACAAACAAACAAACTCTTCAGCTTTATTACATTTTAGCCTTCTATCTTTTTAGGGTTCCGTACCTCAAAAGGAAAAACGGAACCCTTATAGGATCACTTTGTTGTCCGCCGTCAGTCATCGGACCATAAGTGGAGCCATCTGTCATAGATGGCGCCATTGGAAGTATGCAGTAGCGCCATCTATGATTATATGTCGGAACCCTTAGGGCGCGAGGCATACTCGCACTTGTCCGGTTTTTTTTTCTATCGGACGACTATAAGCACAGAATAGAAGAATAGGTTTTATATTTTGTTCTGTGACTAGCAACATTGTTTTATAGTTGATATTCCAAAAACCCGAACGAAGTGCTTCGATTCCACTTTCATTTGTAACAAGCGCCAAACAGTGGAATGCGCTGCCGGAGAGTTCCCCGATAGTTACAATCTAGGTGTCTTCAAGTCACGAGTGAATCGGTTTCTTCTAGGCAAGCGTGCTTCATCGTAGACCGCATCATCGCCAAGATGGCGGTCAAACGTAAGCCTTTTATATGAAATAAAAAAAATACATAATAGACTTATTCATACAGAGAGGTCATGCTTCATCTGATACAAGGTGACTTTGTAGAGGACGAGTTGAAAGACGGTATTTAGCATTATAATCTCATTCGATTAACTTCAGACCCTTTTGTTGCTGTCTAAGGGCTCTTTAAATTTAGACGTTTGGTGCTGCGAGTGTCGTGCGACGCCCGCACGATGCCCGCACGCCATCAGACGGCGGCCTTGACGTGTAAACTGTATGCAAAAAAAAACCGGCCAAGTGCGAGTCGTACTCGCGCACCGAGGGTTCCGTATCATTTTTGGAAGTATTTAAAATTTCGGACCCCCACTCCGGCCCCATTTGCAATGAAAATAAAAATATTTTTGGACTTTTTTCATTTGCAATAAAGTTGAACAAGCATTCTTTATAACTGTTCCAAATTTCAAGTCGATAGCATAAGTAGTTGCTGAAATAAGCAGGTGTGACAGACAGACAGACAGACAGATGAAGTCGCACCATAAGGGTTCCTTTTTTACCATTTTGGTACGGAACCCTAAAAACAACCGACGGTGCGCAGTGCGATACCTGGGCCCCAATTCTGATTGCAATTTTGTATGAATGGTGTCATAATGATGCCATAACTGTCAAAACCTAAGCGGTTATTGGCTTAGAGCAGTGTTTCCCAAACATTGTTCTGCCATGGCCCGGTAATTTTCACACTGCCCCTTCGTGACCCACTTAATACTTTTAAACCCAAAATGGTTCCATTAGGTAAAATAAAATAGTGAAATTGTGTGTTATAGTCTAATTAGCCACTTAATTTAAGTGAGAAGCATCGTTTCGTCATTGGTCAAAACCAACGAACGGACGCCTAAGCACATTAGTCGCTCGCTGCAAAAATCAAATATTATAAACAATTTAAACATGAGTAGCCTCAAATAATATGACTTATGCATTACTAGTATTTTGTCCGTGACTTCGTCCGCATGAACCACAAGAATCGTGCATTTTTTCGGGATAAAAAGTAGCCTATAGCACTAAGGAATAATGTAGCTTTCTTACAATGAAAGAATTTTCAGAAACAAATCGGTAGTTTCAGAGATTAACTCATACTCTTCAAGTCACGAGTGAATCGGTTTCTAGGCAAGCGTGCTCCATCGTAGACCGCATCATCGCTTAACAACAGGTGAGATGGCGGTCAAACACAAGCTTATTACCAAATTATAATAAAAAAAAACTTATAAACTTTACCTCTTTCATCAGTATCTTTGAATTTTAATAATAAATTCATAGCAACACATATAAGAAGTTTTCTTCTAACAAAAAATAAGAACATAGCACAACACTATCGCCTTACCAAGAAACATAAAAGGAACCTTTTCACTAACAAAACATTCTTGCCAACTATCTTATATTAACAAATAAAATAGAATAAAGGCTCATATAACGCGTCCACGAAAAATACACAAACCAACTGTGGATTCACGTACCTGCTCACATTTACATCTTCATATAACCGGGATAGCTAATCTAAGTTGAACTCTCGGCTTATATATAACCGCCGCGAGATGTACTGCAATTTGTTAGGCTGAGGGAAAGGAAGGAGGTCTTGTGTCCTGGTCAGTGTCTATACAATTTTGTAAAGCACATGCGCAGTGTTCCTTCGTTCGGCCAGTTGCTGTAAGCTGGCACGCTAGCCCGTACGCATATCGCTTGTGCCCAGAAAACGTAAAAAAAAAATATTAGATAAAAAAATCGTGAGTGAAAAAAAACGAGTGTCAATTAGTAAAGTTTATTTCTGATAAATGTTTATTTTTAATTTGTTATTTGTAAAGTGTTATGTTATTTGTGTAAGTGGGTCATTGCACCTGTTGACTACGGCGTAGGTGTCGTAGCGTACTACGGTGGAAAAAGTAAAAATTTTGCTACGTAGCTGCGTAGGCATTAGTGCGGTTGGCGGTTTTTGTTGCGAGAAATAATGGCGTTGAAAAAAACATCGGTAGGAATTACGTGTACATTTCCAGACGTATAAAATATATTGTGGACGCAATTTTCGGAAAAATAAGGCTTATTAATTCCTTGACTGGTCTTTTTAAAAATTTGCAAAGAGCAATAGATAACAGAACTGTTGATGATGAAAAGATAAGAAAAGTAAAAAAAAGGTTTATTGTTTGTAACATTTAAAAGATAAATCACATTTTACAGTATTCCCAAATTAATAATGCGCATGCAGATCTTCGGTAATTGTCGTATTCCCGGAAACACCGAATCATTGAATCGTAAGAGCCCTAAATTATGCATGAAGAAAATGCACTTAACCACTCTATATACTTTTTTTTTCTATATACTTTTTTGTTTCCGGGAATACGACAATTGACGAAGATCTGCATGCGCATTATTAATTTGGGAATACTGTACAGCAATAAAATCTAAACAGTGACACTATCACCGTTAAAATTTATCAAATTTATAATTATTTTTCCGTCCAATAAGTCAATCGCCAAAAAGAAACAATTTACTTTTAGTTGCAATTAAATTTTTTGTACAAAAAATCTGTGCTCATAATTGTTATGTAGCTATACTTTGACCCATAAATTGTTTGTAATAACTTGACAACTGGAAGGATTCACTTAAAAAAAAAAAGAGTAGTGATGTGAAAAAAAGACGAACAAAAGATTGAACTAAATTATGTACTTATGTAATGTGCTTTTCATTGATTTGCTAAGAGTTATTTAATTAAACTATTTTTATCATTCGGTCTTGGGCCTATCACGAATAGTTTTGAGGGATGGATTATCGTAAATGTAAGCATATTTTCAAATGTAATATTTTCTCTGTATTTATTAAAATGCGCAGTGTATAAAATTTAATCTAAATGTTTAGGGCTGTTGTATTTTCTTATTTGCCAACGGCCTTGAGTGATTTGGGTGGTATAGCTTGAGTGTTCTGCGCTGAGCTTAAGCAACGCGACATAATTATGTCCACCGAGCAATACGACTCGCCTATCAAGGAGCGCGCTGTGCCGAATTAGACGTATTATTACTTTTTAGTATCTAAAATATAAAATAAAAAAAAAGTAACAGGCAATATTATAGGTAGTAACATAGTCTTTTCACACAAAACAAATCATGAAAATATCTTAAGCGATTTGAAAGTAATTACGTTTTTATGTTTTGGGCAGACAGTAATTCATGAATTTATTTTAGTATTTTACTACAATAGTTAAATATTCACAGGTACGATTGATGCATATAATGTTCTAGTTTAACATAAAAAAATTGCACAACTAACCTGCATTATTTGACGGCGAAATAAGAGATTTAAAACTTGAGATTTACGGCCGTTACCATTTACCGTCGCCTTAAATAGCAACAAGATAAGCGTAACATGGCTTTGACATGTTTAAAATTCACAAAATAAATCAATAGATTTTTACGGTCTGACTAAGTATGTAATAATAACTTTTGATTTGTCAACTGTTTTCAGTAGTCCAATTAAGTTGAGCACCCTTACCACAAAAAAGATAAACACGTGTTAAACGCGAATGCTACCAAAAATAATACACACTTGTTTTAGACAAGTTAGTGCTAAAACAAGTGCGTATTATTTTTGGTAGCATTCGTTTTGAACACGTGTTTATCTTTTTTGTGGTAAGGGTTTTTTTTTTTTTTTTTTTTAGTCCTGTTTGAATTTTTTTTTTTTCTTTTAAAGTAGGTAAGTTGGTATTTATGGTTTATTTGTAGTTAAGTCTCTATAAATAAGTAGGTAGGCTTCTTAATAATTATTGTAATTGGTGTATACCGTTATAATTAATTAATAAATAAATAAATAAATAAATTTGTGGTACGGCCCTAAATGTTTTACACTAGTGACTTCTCCAGTTATGTTTATAACGTAGTGAAAGTATTGCTACTAACCAGCCAGGCTGCTACTAAGAATATCCTTAGCTTGACTTGTTTGTTACCTACCTATAATTTCAGAGAAAAAAAAATGTATCCTAAATTATTCCCAGACATATAAAATACAGTTTGTAGGTCCTAAATAAAAATATTTCACTCTATCTAGCCCACATAAATGTGAAAAGAAAAAAAAAACTGCCAAGTGCGAGTGGGATTGGCGCGCTAAAGATTCCGTTCCGCGTATCGTCCCACCCCGCTTGGTTTTCCCTTTTTTTTTTATGAAATAAATTTTTAATTTACAATATCTACCTATATACATAACTTATTATCTAATATACACATACTAAGTATTTACAAGCTAAATTAAAATATAAGAACAAAACTGTCAACGGGCAACGTGCCCAGAAGGCTGGCTGCATTGCCACGTTGAATGGCAATGCTGATTCTTTGACTGAAAAACAGGCCAGCCCTCTGGTCACGTGATGAGTCGACTAGCCTTTTCGAGATGTCACGGAAAAGCAGCCGAGCACTCGGACCCCATGGCCCTAGCGTTTCAACCCCAAACGGCTCAAAAAAATAATTAGCGACAAGATTATTATATTTGCGCCGTTTGAGGTTTTCCGCATAATGTTGCGGAATGCCTTCTTATTGTTATATTTATTATTTGCAATGATACTCGTAGTGGTCATACATAAACGTATTCTGTGACAATACGGTGGTGGACTACTATTAAAAAAGTAGGTACAAATAAATTATTTTATTCCAAAGAAGGAATAGGAATAACAAAAAAGTAAAAAATAATAATAATAATTTATCACAAAATGGAAAACATAGACGCTTTTAAAGTTTTTGGAGGGAGTATCGCTCCGTCTTTGTCGCGCGAAACGGACATAGGTGATGTTACGTCACTTATCATTAGTTATCATGCATGCCGTCCGTGTCTAGCAAATCATTTTAAAACGCTTATAACTTTGCCCAATTTTGTAGATGTTTCATCGGTTTTTTTGGTGTTAATTATCTTTTTTCAAATAATTTACAGATTCACAATAAAAAAAAATATACTCAACATCCCTATTGGCTAGCTATTACGGTTCACAAGATAGCCTTGTGGCAGACAGACGAACGAAAGGTTAGACAAAATAGGCTAGTAATGATCCCGTTGGCACCATTTGGGTACATACGGAACCCTAAAAAGATTTCTTTACAAACACTTTCAGTCGTTAGTAAAAATAAAAAGGAGTTTTATGGACATTTTATATCTAAACTTTTTTATGTAAATGACGCAAAATATTTGGATCAAAATAACGTAGACAGAGGTGACAATAATAGGTCTACTCTTTTATCCAAAACAACAATTAAGTGTGACCTCAATATTCAGCCCTTATTAACCAACTCTGAAAAAGGAGAAGATTTTCATTTGTTATATTACGTAGGTATGTTTATGTTGTTGTGTATGTTCATGTCCGTGAACGGGCGCTGTCAGTCGGTACTGGTCATCTCTTGACTGCTCAAGCAATATTTTGACATTTTACAGGTTTAAGTGATTTTTATTTTATTTTAGTACCTACCTTTGATTTTATTTTCTATCCTAAGGGATTTTTAAAATATCTCACATTGTTCTCACATATAAGGGCATAAATATAAACAAAGAAATTGTATATTTGAATTAGTTGAAAAAGAGTAACCATGGAGTTTCTTGTCCGTTCTTCTCCATAGGAATCTACGTTTTGGAACGAACAACTAGCTTCAACTAACGGACAAACTGACTGACAACTATTGCTTGACTATTCAAAAGTGCCTGTAAATGGTCTAATTGAAATAAATGTTTTGACTTTGACTTTGACTTTGACTTTGTCTGAAAGAGATCGCCTTGTGCAATATGACCGCCCATCTATACAAATATTGTAAAGCTGAAGAGTTTATTTGTTTGTCGTGACTGCTGACCGTGAGGTCTTCGGTTCAATTCCTGAATCAGGCAACTTTTTCCAGACGGAAATACAACTATTTCGTGAAAACATGTCGATTTTCCTCAAATATGATTTCGAAAGCTATAAGTATTGATAGTGATTACTAGCACTTTACTCGCTACTTCATCAACGTGAACGACAAAGAAATGTGTATTTTTTCGGAATAAAAGGTAACTTATAGCTCTCAGAGGTAATGTAGCTTTCTTTTAGTGAAAGAATTTTCAGAATCGGATCAGTATTTCCGGAGATTACCCTCCACATAATATACACAAACTTACAAAATTCGCAATTTCTCTTTATACCTAATATATGGTATAGATAAAAGATATAGATTATTATATAAATATTGTCGTATATTCGTGGCATCACTGGGCCCTATTAGAATATCAGCGCTGCGGCATTTATTTTTAAATTTCGCGGCGCTATGCTGAGATAGGAGCCTTTTGGCTTTGACAGATTTTACTTTTATTTTTTTTTAGAGGTGCTCGTGGCTAAATGACAGCCGCGCTGATCGATCGATCTGCGAGGTTAAGCTGCACTTGCCGCGGTCAGTCCTTGAATGGGTGACCGTTCTTTACACATCGAGACCCCTCCGTGCCTCGGAGAGCACGATAAGCAGTCGGTCCCGGTTGTCATAGGAATATCTTTGACAATCGTTACGGGTAGTCAGAAGCCCTAAAGTCTGACAGCTGGTCTAACATTCGAATACCGGTATTACCCATTAATTGGGTTGTGGAGGTCAGATGGCAGTCGCTCCACGTAAAATATTGATATTCAGCCAAAACTAGTTAGATTGGATGCCGACCCCAATATAATTTGGGAAAAGGCTAGGCAGATGACTATTTTATTTTTTTATTTCACACTTTTGTTTTCCCTTTTTCATGATTGTGATTTCCTGTGCGAATTAAACATTTCCATTATTATTGTAATACTTAAATTGAATTTTGGTCAGCATACAACGTAAACAATTTCTGGATGCCGACCCCAATATAATTTGGGAAAAGGCTAGGCGGATGATACAACGTAAACAATTTGCAATAATGTAAGGAATTTTGAATTTCGCTGGCTTCACTGACGGATGCCCCTTTAAGACCATAACAAAGTTGTACCCTTGCGAAAAAGGGGCCATGCTGCTAATCGTCCAGTATAGCTCTGTGCCCCTCTAATACTGGAACAAAGATGGCATTAACATGTAAGTAGGTACAGCTACAGAGATCCAGCATTAAGTTTAATCAGCATATCAATCAATGCAGCAGCAAGTTTAATCCAACTCGTTTTGAAGGTAATTCTAATGAATTACCTTCAAAACGAGTTGGATTAAACTTCTGTTTAATCTCTTCCGGGGTTAAACAAAACTCCTTAGCGAGGCGTTAATCTAGGAAGAGATTATGTAAATAATATTACATTTCTTAACTAGCTGTGCGCGTGGATCTGCTTCTACAAGATGTTAACTTTTATTTACTAGAGGCCGTCTGAAAATGGTTATTTTTATCGACCGCAACTGAAACTGAAATTCGGCTTGATTTGAATTTTCGGTTAAAAACTGAAAACATAATACATTTTTTTGTGTTATTAAATACGAGTTTATAATAAGAGATTTTCAAAATAATTTTTTTGGTTATAATAAAACAAGTTTAAACGGATTAAATCACGTATATTACAGATTTTTACAGATTTTTCCTGACGTTTCGAACACTGCAGCGTTCGTGGTCGCAGGACGACTCGTCGTCGTCGTCGCAGTCGTCCTGTGACCACGAACGCTGCAAAGTGTTCGAAACGTATTGCGAAAACTTAAGATATTATTATTGTTTTGGCTATCGCTTAGGTTTTGTGTCAATCATTTTTAACTTTAAAGACTTGAATCACACGAAAAGCTTATATTTTTCTCAAAGATATTATTAACAATCTCCGATATTAAAATACGCAAGAAAAACATTTTTTCTGCATATTGCTGCATTTGTACCTTAACTCCTCGGCAATAGTTGCGACAACATTACTGCAATATGTTGCACAGTTAAATGGCACCAAGAATATCATCATCTGCCTAGCCTTTTCCCAAATTATATTGGGGTCGGCATCCAGTCTAACTAGTTTTGGCTGAATATCAATATTTTACGTGGAGCGACTGCCATCTGACCTCCACAACCCATTTAATGGGTAATACCGGTATTCGAATGATAGACCAGCAGCTGGTCTATCATTCGAATACCGGTATTACAGCAGTTAGTTATTAGCAGTCGGTCCCGGTTGTCATAGGAATATCTTTGACAATCGTTACGGGTAGTCAGAAGCCCTAAAAGTCTGACAGCTGCTGTCAGACTTTTAGGGCTTCTGACTACCCGTAACGATTGTCAAAGATATTCCTATGACAACCGGGACCGACTGCTTAACGTGCTCTCCGAGGCACGGAGGGGTCTCGATGTGTAAAGAACGGCCACCCATCCAAGGAATGACCGCGGCAAGCGCAGCTAAACCTCGCAGATCGATCGATCAGCGCGGCCGTCATTTAGCCACGAGCCCCTCAGGCACCAAGAATATAATAGCTGTAAATAAGTACTGCTACTGCATTCATTAGCTGTTTTTCAATTCCATAAAATTTCACGACGTTCCGATTAACGATACTCAAGTTATCGTCGAACAAACATTTAAACATACATACAAACATAATGATATAGTATACAGGGTGGCAGGTTAGACAGTGGAAATATTTTAAGGGGTCATTGTACTCATCATTATGAACAACTTTTACTATGGGACCAACCCTGAAATCGCGAAAAAAAAATCAGCTCTTCCATACATTTTGTTGAGTTATGTGAACATAAATGTATGGAACAGCTGATTTTTTTTTCGCGATTTCAGGGTTGGTCCCATAGTAAAAGTTTTTCATAATGATGAGTACAATGACCCCTTAAAATATTACCACTGTCTAACCTGCCACCCTGTATACGTCATTGCATACAAACGCCGGATTGTTCTAGTAGATTTGGAGAATGTCAATCGCTTTACTCGCTCGTTCAAAAGATCCACAAACTCAAATAAACCTTCCAATACAGCAAGTATAACAATACAATTCCCATCACATCTGCTATTAGTTCTACAGAGAGACCAAAAGTCAATACTACCCTCTTTTCAAAGGATTTGTAACACACTTTCTAATCTCTGGATTGGCGTAAGAAGGTTATAGATACTGCCCACAATTCCGTCTTTATTGGATCGCGTGGAATTACATACTGTTCTACTATTTTTATAGGGAATCTGTTCTGTTGGGTTTTATCTCAGATCATAGAAACAAGGAGATATGCCATCATAGCAAATTAGTACGGGAACAACTGTCGCCACTTTTAGTAAATTTTTCGACACGATTACAAGCGCTCCTTGTGAATAAAAAGATCTCCCACACATTAAAAATTCCGCACACCCTCAATCTAACACTGTTAATCGTCACTCAACACTAGCACTAAACTAAAACACTGTATTTATATCATCGATCGTGTTCGGTTCGTCGCCAGCGTGTACTTTTGTACTAAGCCCAAAATGCTCAAATTAAAGTATCAAGCTTAATAGCGCCTTGGCACATCTCCCATGTTTCTATGATCTGAGGGTTTTATCTATACTAATACTAGCTGAGCCCCGCGGTTTCATCCCATTGCTAGGCTCTTAAGGGTCATAGCGTGATGTTATATAACTTAAAGTATTCCTCATGCATTTGGCTATCATAATCATAATATACAAACCATAGATACGTTACCCGCGATCTAAAATGGCAACAAAAAAGTAAGGTAATTGCCCACCATTCATGTAATCATGCAAGAACCAGTGTCGTGGCTGAACGTCATTTCTTGCAAAATTTTGCGAAAAAAAAAACTCTGCTAAACAAGAGAGGTATGCTAAGCAAGGCATTCGTTTTCTTTCCCTTTTTTTACACATATGCAGTGATATGTATTTAAAGTATTTGCGCTGTTTTATAGTACAGTGATGTTGGTGTATGACGCGTCTATATATAGGGTCCTACCCTTCATACTCGAAATATTTTAAGAGGCACATCTAATAGGTGGTAAAGATGCCATACAAACGAAAATAAAAATTAGCTGAGGGTATTTTTTATTAACACATTTTTTTTTATTTGACACATAAAAATACTATTTTCGACATCCATTACGCTTGTTTCTAACATTAATAGTAAGATACATAAAAACTGGCGTATTGGATGTTGAAAATAATATTTTTTATGTGTTTCAAATAATTGTAAATTAATTTATTTAAAAAAAATATATCCTCAGATCAATTTTATTTTTCGTTTGTATGGCATCTTTACCACCTACAGATGAACCTCTTAAAATATTTCGAGTATGAAGGGTAGCACCTTATATAATATATCATTGATCATAATACGACAATTTTTCGAAAACGGCTGGTAGTTCCAGAGATAAGTGCGTCCAAACTATCTCTCAGACAAAAACAATCTCTTCAGATTTATAATTTAAGTAACTATACATACATAATTCAAGAGTTCGTTTGTTTGAACATGCTAAACTTTAGCCGACTTAATGGTAATACTAACTGTTGCCCACGACTTCGTTTGCGTGGAATTACAAGTCTATCCCACGGTAACCGTACATTTTTCCAGGATAAAAAGTAACCTATGTGCCAATCTAGACTTTATTCTATGTTTCTGCCCTCAGATCATAGAAACAAGGGAGATGTGCCAAGGCGCTACTAAAATTGACGTTTTGATACGGTCACATTGAGCGTATATAAAATGTACACGCTGACGACGAACCGAATACGATCGATGATATAAATACAGTGTTTTAGTTTAGTGCTAGTGTTGAGTGACGATTAACAGTGTTAGATTGACGGTGTGTGCAATGTTTAATGCGTGGGAGATCTTTATATTCACGAGCGGCGCTTGTAATTGTGTTGAAAAATGTACTAAAAGTGGCGACAGTTGTTCCCGTACTAATTTGCTATGATGGTATATCTCCTTGTTTCTATGATCTGAGTTTCTGCCGTATTACATCCAGATCCGTTCAGCCGTTCTGGCGCGATTGAGTAACAAACATCCATTCATCTATTCGCCCGCAGCTTCGCCTGCATTTTTGGGATAAAAAGTGCATAAGCATAAGCATAATCGGCCTATAATGTTCCCACTGCTGGGACACAGGCTTCCTCTGTGAGAGGGAGTGGGCCGTAGTCCACCACGCGGGCCCAGTGCGGGTTGGTGGACGTCACATGTCTTCGAATTTTTGGTTCTAGGACATGCCGGTTTCCTCACGATGTTTTTCTTCACCGTTAAAGCAAGTGATAATTAATTTCTAATACGCACATGACTTCGAAAAGTCAGCGGTGCGTGCCTCGGAATCGAACTCGAACCATTCGCCGTGGGAGGCACATGGTTAAACCACTAGGCTATCACTGCTCATGTGTGATAAAAAGTGGCCTATGTGTTATTCTGATGTTAGAGTTATATTACTGTAAAGTTTTATCAATATCCGTTCAGTCGCTTTTGCGTGAAAGAGTAACAAACATCCATCCATACATACATCCATCCATACATCCTCACAAACTTTCGCATTTATATTTAAGACAGATGTCTTGTGAATTTATTTAACGATCCGATTATCCGATATCCGATTTATTTCTTTGAGCAGATTACCTACATATTGCTGATATTGCGATCGTTGGTCTGTCCAGTTTGTCATACTTTTCACCTGTTCGCAAGACTCTTGGGAATGCCAGCAGTATTTTCTTCTTCTTTATTTAAATTTTTCCCATGAAACATTCCTCAAACTTGAAATGAAGCTGTCACTGAAAAAAAATACACTGCAAAACTTTGTTTTATTAAAATTTGTGACGACTTGTACCTGAAGAATTCCTTATATTATGAAAACTTTTTAATTAATTTATGAGAACCGTGTGACATTGGAGAGGAAATTTTAATTAAAAAACAGTGACGTCGCGTGTGCAAATGTTTTAAAATTAAACGATGGTACGATTGGCGCAATGGTTAAGCGATTTGGTGTTGGCAACGTGTCGCTAGTTTGATTCCCGCACAAAACAAATATTTGTTTCGGGTCTAGGCTCAGATCATAGAAAAAAGGAGATATGCCATCATAGCAAATTAGTACGGGAACAACTGATGCCACTTTTAGTACATTTTTCGACACAATTACGTGCATAATTAAGCGCTCCTTGTGAATAAAAAGATCTCCCACGCATTGAACATTCCGCACACCCTCAATCTAACACTGTTAATCTTCACTCAACACTAGCACTAAACTAAAACACTGTATTTATACCATCGATCGTGTTCGGTTCGTCGCCAGCGCGTACGTTTTTAATATGAGCAATTTGCTCAAGATCAGGCATCAAGCTCGATAGCGCCTTGGCACATCTCCTTGTTTCTATGATCTGAGCCCTGTTTATATCAGCCCTGTTTATAAACTAACCCACTGCTGGGCACGGGCCTCTTCTCAGAATAAGAGGGGATAGGCCATAGTCAAAGACGCTGGTCATGTGCAGGTTGGCAGACTTCACACACCTTCAAGAACTTTTATGAAGAACTCTCAGGCATGCAGGTTTCCTCACAATGTTTTCCTTCACCGTTAAAGCAAAGTGATAATTAATTTCTAATACGCACATGACTCAAAAAGTCAGCGGTGCGTGCCTCGGGATCGAACTCGAACCTTCGCTGTGTAATGTAGCCAAAATAAGTACCTATGTATTCCTTTGCCGTGTAATGTAGCCAAAATAAGTATGTATCTAGGAATTCCATATGTCTTCCTAAAACTAAAATATAATCCTCTTGAAGTTCCGTCTCATGAAATGTATTTCCAATACTCGATAAAATATTGTTATTAAGGAGATTGCCCACTTTTTTCTCACCCTGTATTTTCTTATCTTGGATGCTTTTACGTCTAAAGTTGAGTCGCCCCTGCGGGAATTTGGAAATTATTTTCGTTTATTTTTTGTGTGAAAGTGTAATTTTGTAAATGGGAGTGCTAGTGAGAGGAAGTGAGAATAAGGAAGTGAGAGCGTGATAGAACTTAGTGTAAAATTATCGCTGGTGCGACAAAACTAGCGCGAGCCACACACTGAAAATAAATTGGAGTTAGTGTATTTATAACCAAACTTTCGTCAAGCTTTATCACAAAATAGTGACCACATAACTTAATGCAATATGTAACCAATACCACTAGTTAAATCAAGTTACATTTAAGTTAAGTCTTGTTAAGTTTTTTAAAACTTTGGTTTTTCCTCGGATACCCGAAATTGTAGCCGATTTGTAGGTACCAATACTTAAATATTTTTTTCTATACGGAAGATCGAATGCACGCTAGTTCGAAGAACTGCAGCTCGAAAGAACCACGTTGTTACTATTGAAAATAACCCAAATGTGATCGGCTGAAAATTCTTTAACACTTCTTATTTTTAGCCCATTCTGTCCCATGGACACATAGTCACAAAAACAAACCAAAAACAAGGTCATACAGTATTCCCAAATTAATAATGCGCATGGAGATCTTTGAATCGTAAGAGCCCTAAATTATGCATGAAGAAAATGCACTTAACCACTCTATATACTTATTTTTTCTATATACTTTTTTGTTTCCAGGAATACGACAATTAGCGAAGATCTGCATGCGCATTATTAATTTGGGAATACTGTACATAATGTTTAACATTTTTAGATAACCACTTTTTGCACATCATGACAAATTAACATAGTAATCAAAACGACACAAAGGTAGAAAGTAATAAATATAGGTCACAAAACATCTGATACCTATTCATCCGGGCAACACCCTGTACCCATTGAATTATTGATAAGGTTACAGTGAAAACCTTTTAAAAACTCCCTTTTGCCGTCATTAAGTATTGAAATGGAAGATGGGATTTAAATTGGAAAAAAGGGATGTTTTATTATATATTTTGTGGTGTGGATCGCGTTGAAATTAATTTGTTTAAATATTGTTTTTTAATTAATAAACCAGTAGGTCAGGACTTACGAAAAAAGTAACCCAAAGTTTGTATTTTTTTAGGAGAATTTAAATGGTAAAGTTGTTGTATTTTTATTTATTTTGTTGGTATTACTAAATCTACATTCAATGTGAAGAAATATTAATGAATCCGAGATTGATAACTACGACTTAATATTTATATTTATGATAAATGCGGTTAACAATAAAATATATTTTTTCTCCGCGCAAAATGTAGCAATTTTGAGTTATTCTTTTTTTGACTGGAGCATTAAATATGGCTCGACTTCGGATCGCAATATTCAGACTGCTAAAACTTTTAGTACCTAAAAGATATTGTACCGACTGAATATTGTTATACCTCTAAAGTAGGGTACCTATTTATTATCTACCAGACAATAAAAAATATTTTTAGGCTCACAATATCATAATACAGTAGATATGAAAGCAAAAACTGAATTTGTAAGTAAGATTGCATACTATAAATACATTTATGAATTCGAGCTCTTGTTTGTCAATCAAGGTAAATTGATAACTATTGTACTTTTCATTGACTGTCAATTGGCATACTTCAAATAACTGTGAGAGGCTTACTGTTAGGTATTTAAATAATACCAGTCTCTTATTATAAGGACGAACTCAGCCTGCTGGTATTCGAGTGGAAAATACTTAGACCCATTTTCGGAGCTGTACTCGATAGTGACTGCTGGCGAACAAGATACAACCACGAACTTTACGACCTGTTCCAAGACCCAAATGTCATAAAGCATGTAAAGCTGGGTCATCTGCGATGGGCGGGCCATGTTGAGCGGATGGGAGATGCCAGAGTGCCTAAGCGTCTCCTACACGGAAAGCCCGACGGCCGGAGGTCCCGCGGAAGGCCTAAACTCAGATGGCTGGATGGCATTGAGAGGGACACAAAGGCTATTGGAGTCAGTGGCTGGAGAGAGAGAGCCAACAACAGAGACGTCTGGAGATCTTTGCTCGACCAGGCCAACCACCCGGGGCTGAAGCGCCTAGGATGATGATGATTATGAGTCTTGTACGTCCACCCCTCACAAACGTCACATTAGGCCGCAATATTGTTAAGGGTGTGACGATACATGAAAATATATGATAAGTTAAAGGAACCTACTAAGACCTACAAGCCTAACAGTCCCTACGACTATAAACCCATAAGCCCTACAGCCCTAACCTACCATATACCTATTGTGTGATAAATAAATATATAAATAAATTCGGGATGTCTGCACCATGCGACCTAAGGTGACAGACGGATAGTAGACAGGATTTCCAGGTTCGGGAACACTCACTGCCGCACGCAGACTCACGAGACTGATCAGAGATGGCTAAAGGTATTGGCCACAGTGAGGGGAAATGAGACAAGAATAAGACAAATCTGATTTATTAACAATAATATGTTACAGCTTATATACTACTTTTTCTTTACACACACTATTGTAGAAAATCTTTGTCTTATGCGTAAAGATGCAACCAAATTATAATTTTAACTGGGCGCGTCAGCCGGGCCCAGTGCTGAGTCAATGTCCGGTAACATTGAACAAGTCTGTTATTATACTCATAGTAGTACATCTGCTACAAGTATTTTCTCATAAAGAGAACGACCATTTTTCATCACGGTCACTGCTTATCGAATGCAGACCACTACCTTTATAAGACCCAGTACAAAAAATTTTTAACCGACTTCAAAAATAAGGAAATTCTGTATTCGACTCTTTTGTATGTATATTTGTATATCCTTGCTTTTTCTCAATAACTACGGAATTTATTTTGATGATTTTTACACTAACTCATTTAAAAAAAAAATCAAACAAAAACAAAAGCCTCCAACTTTCGAAACAAAAATGATTATTTAAATACGGATTTTTTTTCACCAATAGGTAGGCAGGTACATTTATTCTTTTGTGCCATAGGGTACTTTTTATAAAAACAAATGCACACTGTGGGTCGAGTAGACGAAGTCACGGGCAAAGTGCTATTGTAAGAATAATATAATATATCTTTGTTACGTCAACACTCCATGACAGATTATATTATACATAATGAAGTGTCATACGAGATTACTTCAGCTAACCACCTTATTTATTAAATGAAATTGTGTGGCGAAACTTGGTTGACATTAATGACACCTGACAGGAGGTGACGTAATTATAAGGTATTCTACAGACGACCTACTTAATCAGTGACACACGGAGATTCACTAGTGATGCGCGATTGTCGCTACAAAAACAATCGAATGAAAAACATGTTCGACCATCGACCATTAATTCGTATTAAAAAACAATGGACAAGTACAAGTAGCTACGACTCACGTCCTGAGATTTTTTAAAAGTAGGTAATAATTTTATTGTGATTAGTATGATTGCAAATTAACGATTTTCATTTTTTTTTCTTTAGGTAGGTACTTGTGCTGTCAGACCTGTCTTGTAAATTTTTTATGACTGTGTTTGTGAGCACCAATTCATAAATGGTCGTACCTACCTATCTTTTGATTACATTGACATAAAAGCTTGAATTTTACACATCCAAGGAACCGTAGATTTGATATTAATTTCAATTTGACACTTCTACCCGTTTCTGAGAAAAAGGGTCTTGACATACGGACAACAAAGTGATCGTAAAGGTTCCGTATTTTTCTTTTAATGTACTGAACCTTAAAAACAATGTTAATCGAAAATATGATAACTATTTCAAGTGGGGGCCGTTAGGTAGGTACCTAACAGTGGCGAAGGGTCCCTACAATACGATTCTTACCGGCTTGCCTTTGAAAAATAACACAGGCAGTATTGCTTTCAATTGTAAAATATTATAATTAGCTTTTCGTGGCCAGGTGCTAAGTATTTGTAGCTCCGGCTTACCTTTTACAAAAATTGACCCTTCGCCACTGGTACCTGATACTAGTGCCCACCATATTGATTTATATTATAGGTACCTGCGTTGTTATATAAAACTCGTGCAATGATCCAAGCTAAAATTATTATTAGCTATTGAACATAAATAAAAAAAAAATATTTTAAAAAATAAATCAAAAGTTCATTTTATTATTTTAATTTTACAGAATTAAGTATCACAACATAATTAAAATATGAAGTGAAGTGATTACCCTAAACCCAACAAAAAAATTCCAGTTTTATTCTGTGATTAAAATTATGTAAAAAAAAATTAAAACAAAGGTTCATTTTATTATTTTAATTTTACAGAATTAAAATAAAATAAAGGAAAAAGCAACAACCAAACAAAACAAGTGAAGTGATTTCCCTAAAAGCCCAAGAAAAAATTTCAAGTTATTGTTTTGTGATTAAAATTATGTGAGAAATAAGTGCTCAATGTCGGAGGGCCCGTCTCGACTACCGTCGGTGCTCGACCCAAAATGCAAAACACACGAAATGTGGGCCGCTATGACGAGATCCATTGAAATACTTGTTGCGTTCTTCGAGTATTATGCGCAAAGGTAAGATTAGTTTATAAGCATTTAACAATATGAGTGCAGTGATAGCCTAGTGGATTAACCATGTGCCTCCCACGGCGAATGGTTCGAGTTCGATCCCGAGGCACGCACCGCTGAATTTTCGAAGTCATGTGCGTATTAGAAATTTATTTATCACTTGCTTTAACGGTGAAGGAAAACATCGCGAGGAAACCGGCATGTCCTAGAACCAAAAATTCGAAGACATGTGACGTCCACCAACCCGCACTGGGCCCGCGTGGTGGACTACGGCCTCCTCTCACAGAGAGGAGGCCTGTGTCCCAGCAGTGGGAACATTATAGGCCGATTATGCTATGCTATGCTTATGCTAACAATATGATTAATATTGAAAAAAAAGTTCACAACACAAATTCAACGACCAATGCCCAGCTCCATCTTGAGACCCTTGACATCATCTAGCTAAGTCTATAGTAGTAGTCAAGACACATCCAACGAGCCCAAACATGATGGAATTATTTACGCTTATTAAACGCTTAGTTTCTTAAATATTGGAGCAAAACCTAACCTCCAGCCAGCGAACTCATTATGTATTACAGGTTATGTTTTGCTCCAATATTTTAGAAACTAAGCGTAATAATAAAAAGATTTACATAATAGTGAAATGAAAAAGTAGAAGTAAAGTTTGAGACTAATCTGAGGAGTATCAGGCGCCTATTAAAAAAGTAGTCCGCTAGCCGGAGGTCGACATCAAAGGCATTTATTACAAGAAATAACGCGGAACAAATTAAATTTCAGGTTGGTACTAATAGAACAAACATAGAACTAATTCCCTGAACTACCCGCGCTCGGTTAGGGCGTGGGTCCCGCTAGGTGTAGACACACACACAACTGACCTTCACAGCAGTAGAGACAGATCTAATTCGAGCACCCTCTAGACAGGCACGCTCGTAATTCGAGCAAAGTTGCTATTATCTTGGTAACAGGCGAATAAACATTGTACATTTTAGTTAGTCGAGAGAAAACATACTACGTATTATTCTAATGTACTTGTGAAGCAAGTTTAGAGACGAGCAATGCAGTGTATTTAAGACTTTATTAGAAAGAAAATTAGAAATGAAAATACCTACTCGTTGATGTAATCGTCGCAAGGAGTCGTTAGGAGGGTTCAATACCTGAGTTGAATAACGTGTTTAAAATCTAGTCTCAACCAATGATAAACCATAGATGCGTTGCTCGCGATCCAAAATGGCAACAAAAGGTATCTGCCTGACATTCACTTAGTCACGCACTAACCTGTATCGCGTCTGTACGTCATTTCTTGCAACGTTTTGCGAAACAAAAAATACCCACCAAACAACAGATGCTGTAAGCAAGGCATTCGTTTTCTTTCCTTTTTTCGCACTCATATGTAGTTATCTAGCTATTGAAAGTATTTACGTTGTTTTTTAGTATAGTGATGTTGGCGTATGGCGCGTCTAATAATACATCATTGGTCTCAGCCTCATCAATGTCATAATATATTTATGTCTAATAAGTTTTATGTTGAACAACATTTTTCAAAAAAAGCTTTTATATTGACCACTTCCTAGCTCCATCATGACACCCTGGTCATCTAGGTCTAAAATATTTTTCAAGACAAATACAACGAGCCCAAACACGATAGAGTTATATTGAGAAATTGATGAGTTCCTATGGCCACCTCCCGGCTCCATCATAAAACCCTCAGATCATAGAAACAAGGAGATAAGCCATCATAGCAAATTAGTACGGGAACAACTACTGTCGCCACTTTTAGAACATTTTTCGACACAATCACAAGCGCTCCTTGTGAATAAAAAGAACTCTCACACATTAAAAATTCGGCACACCCTCAATCTAACACTGTTAATCGTTACTCAACACTAGCACTAAACTAAAACACTGTATTTATATCATCGATCGTGTTCGGTTCGTCACCAGCGTGTATTTTTTATATACGGTCAATGTGACCGTATGAAAGCGTCAAGCTCAATAGCGCCTTGGCACATCTCCCTTGTTTCTATGATCTGAGATAAAACCTGTTAGCTGGCCAAATCATGAAATGGCGGCGTTTCATGAAATGCCCAGGAATTTCATGATCTGGCCAATTATACGATCGGACCAAGACATATATTATACAAATATGAGGGAGGCTGTGTTGTGACATTTCTGTTTTATGAAGTCTGCCCTATGACCTTCACGACCCTTAGGGAAATCGGTTACGCAATACGTTACCACTACACCTGCAAGTGGGTTGAAATAAATCCATCTGACGTTTTTTACGACATTTGCAGAAACATACGTCATAGCAGTAGATAGAGCTCTGTAAAATAACTCAACCAATACATATTTCTGTCGCTAAAAGGCATTGCTGTGATACGGTTTTCAGGTCAGATTTAATTACAGGTAGGTACCGTGGAATGGGGTGACTTTGATCAACTTTAAAATTAAAAAGCATTTTTCTCCTGAAATATGAGAGCAAAAAAAATAAAATAAAAATGCAAATATCGGTTTTGTTTATTCTGTCTATTTCTTGAATAAAAATTATATTTTTCTTATTATTTTTGGAGAAAAAAAATAAAATGTCAGTGATCAATCTTAAACTATGATTTTGATACCTCCCTTTTTTCTACGAAAATCGTAAGTAACCCTAACAAGAAACAAAATACAAAAAAAAAAATGAAATTCGTCCGTAGGTTTAGGATTTACAATGTTTTTTATGTTTTTGGGGTTACTTTGACCTTGGAAAAACAGTAATAATTAAGTTTTTGTATCTTTGGACATAATTTCGCAGTATTTAATAATAGGAATATTCGGAAAATGTAATTTAATTATACTGTTCAGATGCTCCACGTAACGTCAATCGGTTTTCAACCACTTCTGTTACCGCCTGATTTAAAATCTCTCCAGTGTAGTTCCAGTATTTTTGGGAACCTAAACGCTTTTTACATATTCTTGACATGATACTAAAGTAAAAAAAAAACATGTTGGTTAATAAGAAGACTAAAAATCGATGACTGATCAATGATCAAAGTAACCCCAGGGGGGTGATTCTCGCGGGTTCGATATTGATATCGAATTCGATATATATTGCAGCAACTGTCAAAATCCCTACCATTTTGACATTTGTTGCGATATATATCGAATTCGATATCAATATATCACCCGCGAGAATCACCCCCCACATGGGTGATCAATGACACCCCGTGCAGAATATGCCGCCAAAAAATCAATGATCGTCAAGGTTATGATTAGCAATAAACATTGATGTTATAGGTCAATAAATTTCTGATCTGATGAAGTTCATACAATTTATGTCTTTGTGAAACTCAAATTTGTAGCTTATAAGTTACACAGGCTATTAAAATTACATAAAACTTTACTTATATATTTTGCATTATTTTTTCGTCAACCAGCAAGGATCAACCCACTGGGACTAATCATACGTTGACAGTGACGTTCAATGCCGCTAATTGTAAAAAAATAATCGGAAGAATGCGGTCAGATTTCGTACAATTTGAGTTTTATTACGAAACGAAGTTTTTATCAAAGTTACCCCAGGAATCAAAGTAACCCCATTCCACGGTACCTGTAATTAAATCAGCACCCATACACTGAAAACCGTATCACAGCAATGCTAGGTACCTACAGTTCGGCCGCTCAGAGAATGCGTTCCTGACCGTTCGTAATGTATGAGCTTGTCGCAGAGTGCCTCCCTCCTCTGTCCTCTCAGCCTCGGCTAGCTATCGGAGGGAGCCTCCACAGACACAAATCTTGATATTTTAAATAAAACACTGCAGGATGGTTGGAGAGGTATATTGCGAGACGTAGGTTGTATTTTTGCACTTTATAACGTTACACAGAGGTATAAAAATAACTGTTACAAAAAGAGACTATTTGCTTATAGCTTTGCACACTTGATAAATAGGTAGTAGGTAATAAATAATAACAGTACAGCGGTTCAGCGGTCACAAGTGATGTCGTTGGAGACCAGACCAAGAATGACGAAATAAATGCAAAAAAATATGAAGTTCTAAGTTCTAATTTTGAAATTTAAAGTTAAAATCTAAACCGAATTTAGAAGAATGGGATGAATGAAGTGGCCAGCAATGGAAGATTGCCAGCACTAAATGATGAAAGAAGGATGACTCCGTCACAAGCTAATGTTTAAGTTAGTTTTCTTACTTCTAAGTTTCAAATTTAATTATGTTTAGTCAAATATGTATAAATAGCAGCAATAAAGGCTTATTTTATTTAGCTTCTATTCTTATTTTATTTAGTTTTTCTATTTTGTCTTTTGTGTTTTTTTCTATTATGTCTTTTCTATTCTTATTTTATTTAGTTTTATTTAGTAGATTAGTATTACTAATCTATACTTAATATTATAAATGCCAAAGGTGGGATGGATGATTGTTACTCAGTCACGCTACCAGAACGGCTGAACGGATCTGTTTGAAATTTGGCACAGAGAGAATATTCTGGAATAGCACATGAAATAATAAAAGCACTTAAGCTACTTTTTATTCCGAAAAACGCGGGCGAAGCCGCGGGCGAAAGCTAGTACTAAAATAAAATTGTAAAAATGCCGTGTCTTTACATTGAAGATATTCCAGAAACAACAGTCGAGATTAGGGTACTGGGACGGAACCATACCCAAAAATATTTTTTTTTGAATTTTTGTCCGTTTGTCTGTTTATCTGTTTGTCTGTTTGTGCGCGCATCATGCAAAAAGTACTGAACGGATTTTGATGTGGTTTTCACAGTTCGATAGCTTAGGGTCCAACTTAAAATCTAAGCCACGTTTAAATGAAACGTGGCTTAGATTTTAAGTTGATTCCGCTGAAAAAATAACCATAGATATAGCTTGACCTCTTGGTAGTACTAGCCAATCTACACTACGGAGATCATTTAAACTGGTCAGTTCATTGTAGTCCACGCGGACGGAGTCGCGGGCAAAAGTCTAGTTGTTTATAATTATGCAATATTGATATTCATTTAACTAAAATTCTCATTATAACATCAATCTACGATAAACTAAAATTGCTTAGTGCTAAATTAATGAAGTGTCAGGAACGCATTCTCTCAGCGGCCGGACTGTACTTACTAGTTCAACTGTTGAGCAACCTGATTCAGGTCGAAATCAATTGTCCGGGATAAAAGGTAGCCTATGTGTAATTCCAGACTATAATCTATCTGTGTGCCAAATTTCATCCAAATCCGTCCAGCCGTTTCAGCGTGAAGAAGTAACAAACATACACACACACCTGATGCCTGATCTTGAGCAAATTGCTCATATTAAAAACGTACGCGCTGGCGACGAACCGAACACGATCGATGGTATAAATACAGTGTTTTAGTTTAGTGCTAGTGTTGAGTGACGATTAACAATGTTAGATTGAGGGTATGCGGAATGTTCAATGCGTGAGAGATCTTTTTATTCACAAGGAGCGCTTAATTATGCACGTAATTGTTTCGAAAAATGTAATAAAAGTGGCATCAGTTGTTCCCATACTAATTTGCTATGATGGCATTTCTCCTTGTTTGTATGATCTGAGGATGTGCCAATTTAAGCTTCTTTTAAATGTATAAGGAATTAAAAACTGATGCGGGTGTCACACGATAGCTCAGTAGTTAGAGCGATACCACGGTACGACAGAGGGCACGGGTTCAAATCGCGCTCGAGTCAGTTGTTTCAGAATGTTATTAGGCGACTCGCACACTGCACCGCATCACGCAGCGTAGCGCGGGAGTGCGTGATTTTAGGCGATTCGCACACTACCCCGCATCACGCAGCGAGGTGCGTGGCGACGGAACAAAAGCCACGCGCGTGAATGCGTTTTCAGTGTGTTGCACCATGCGTGATTTCTATACAAATACTTTACTTGCAAACAACGTAAGGCGATTCGCACACTGCCCTGCATCACACAGCGTAGCGCGGGGGTGCGTGATGTTCCGTTGTTTGCAAGTACCTGTATTTATATAGAAATCACGCATGGTGCACCACACTGAAAACGCAATCACGCGCGTGGCTTTTGTTCCGTCACCACGCACGTGGGGTGCGTGGTGACGGAACAAAAGCCACGCGCGTGAATGCGTTTTCAGTGTGGTGCACCATGCGTGATTTCTATACAAATACTTTACTTGCAAACAACGTAAGGCGATTCGCACACTGCCCTGCATCACACAGCGTAGCGCGGGGGTGCGTGATGTTCCGTTGTTTGCAAGTACCTGTATTTATATAGAAATCACGCATGGTGCACCACACTGAAAACGCATTCACGCGCGTGGCTTTTGTTCCGTCACCACGCACCCCACAGCGTAGCGCGGGGCGGTGTGTGATTCGCCTTAATCTTCTACATTTTTGTGGATTAATTGTGGAACCCCACCACGCCACAGTACCCCAGCTGCAGCTAAAAAACCAAGCAATAAATCATCATTATTTCTAGCTCTTCTTCTAAAACATTACAATAAAACAGAAATTAAAAAAGTCTGTGTTCCTTCTTATTACACTCCACGTAGAAAAACTAAAGACGCAAAATTCATTACCCACTTATTCTGATTTACCGCCAGTTATACTGTGCTATTATCTTTTCGTGAAACCATTACGTATTAACTTCCAGTAGGTATACTAAAGCCTTATTTATGTACTAACTTTAAAACTAGACTTACAAAAGTCCAGTTCAAAAGTTAGACCACGGAACGAAACTCCATGTGAAAAATACGCTTATGTCAGAATAAAGGCGCCATATTAGTTGGGTTTCCATTTTTGAATCGCTCGTGCAGTACCCCTATCATGAGTTTTTTTGACGTATAGTTTCATTAACGTAAGCATATTTTGAATTTAAAATACAGCAGTTCTGGATCATTTTGATAAAATTGTATATAATTTGCACATTTAAAAAAATACAGAGTAATTAATTAAGTATTTAATTTATATAGATATTGTGTAACAAACGTGTATTTTCAATTCAAAATATGCTTACGTTAACGATACTACACGTCAAAAAAACTCATGATAGGGGTACAGAGGTTTGGAATGAATAAGCTGTCCTCATTTCTTCCTTTGCACGTTCAATATTGAAAACTGCGACTATTTTATTTTATTACCACGTTTTTTATTAACTCGCTTTCTTGTTTGTCTGTCTGTCTGTACGGTACAAATTTTGCAATTTATTTTTCAAGCACTTGTAGTTGGCATCAGATTAAGCTGTTTGGTACCTACTTATACTTACTTGTAATTTGGATGACAATGCAATAATATGGACTAAAAAGAAAAGAAATAATAATTTGAAAATAATTAATATCGGATAATATGAAAAACGTGAGACGCATCTTATTTAATGCATGCTTATATAATAGATGCGCCTCACGTTTTTCATATCATCAGAATTTTTTTTGTACGTTTTAGTCCATTTTAAAAACGTGGTTTATGTTTTTTTATTTTTTTTTTTATTCAAATACCCAGGAGTGATTTTTTTTCGAGATTCTATATCATTGGTATGCTCGGTGGCCTGCGACAGTGCAGTGCGACACCCGCACGGCTACCGCACGGTAGCAGTCCGATACTAAAAAGATAAACACGCGTTGAACGCGAATGCTACCAAAAATAATACACACTTCACTGAAAAAAATCGAGCCAATCAAGCTTGACATTTTGCTTGATAGGAAAAAAAATGAATGAAGCAATCAAAAACTTATTAAAAGAGATTATTCATTAATTATTCTTGCAATAAAGTTAAAATGATCAACTCTTCTCGATATTTTAAACATGGCACATCACAGATTCAATCAAGTTGCATGTTAGGTTCTATAATAATTTATTTATTGTTTTTATAATGAGGAAATTATTGTTTGTATAACCACAGAATATTTAATACTAAAACCCAAAATATATAAAACAAGCAACTTTTTATTTAATTTATTAATGACACTTTTTAAATACGAATTGTACTCTTGTATGATTGTTCAAACCAAGTCGAGACTCGTTCATTTCGTTCGTTTGGGAGTCCAGAAAGGCACGCTTTTGGTGCGGAGTAAATTAATTTAATTTAATTTTAAGTTATTGCGCGGTTACATCCAATAAAACAAACAAAATCTGTTTTATTGTTTGTAACCGCGCAATAACTTAAAATTTAATTTAATTCGTCCGTGCTTCGGCCGCTCCGGGTGACTTCCCAAGTTCGCGCCAAGTCGAACCTAACCTGGAACTCGACTGTGTGTGACCGTGCTGCGTTTAACTTATTCCCCGGCGCCAAGTTCCACCTAACCTATAACGGCTGTAACTTAGTGAATCTAACCTGGAACTGAGTGAACTGTGCTGTGAGCTATGAGTTTTGACATTGCTGCGCGTAACTTACCTCTACTCCCTTACGCCAAGTTCCACCTAACCTGGAACTCAGTGAACCTACTGTGAAGTGAAGTGCCCTATAATGGTTATACACCTGTTCGTGATGGAAGAAGTGTGCGACCTTCTCCAGGCATGGGGGCTGCCCGAACTACGTACCACTTTTATCAGTAAGTACCTACTTAGCCTTTTTGGCAAAGATAATAATATTAAGTTTGTTTCACATCAAATATTCATCAACAATTATTTTGCAGAAAATGAAATTAATATGCAGGCGCTTTCTGCACTTACCCATGATGATATCAAAGAGCTGATTCCTCTAGTAGGGCCTAGATCCCTATTTCTACGGAGCTGGAAAATGTGGAATTCGGATTTCAAAGCCTCTATATACAATACGAGTATTCTATGTCTTCCAGGAGACTTGAGCAGTATTGATAATATATCTTTAAGTGTAAGTATCTGGGTAGTTACTTACAGGAATCAGGTAGATAGGTAGGTACAACTGGGTCAAGTTAACTAGGCACCGTTTCTTAAGGAAATAAGTATATCAGCGTAGTATGTAGTGCAGTTTATTAAATCTATAGAAAAATGTATTTAATAAAGTACTACCTAGGTATTTAACTAACATAAAAAATTCTAACTAGGTATTTCAGGCTAGTGTTTACAAATTATGTCATCTTAGTGAGGTGTCTTGAACAAGTTGAAATTGAATATGAAGTACTATGCATGAAGTACATCAACGTAGTTGTCTACCGTATCTACATATGATAGGCATTTAGTTTTTGGATTAACCTCTCGTTTGGTAGTGCACACATCTGGACCAGACTAGATTTTCTATTGTTTCCTAACTAACCACTGCCACTGGCATAGGACGGGTTACTGACTAAAATTGAACAATTTAATTTTATTACTAAATCCAAAATTCAAAATAATTAATCAATGTAGGTTATACAAATTTTGATGGTTCGTTTTTTACATTTTATTAGATGCTAAGGTTCACTGCAACTTTGGCATTCTTCTGTAGGGAAGATCCTGGCCAATCCTTGCATGCAATAAAAGTTAGTTACAATTTTGGTGTTAGTTACTTATATTTAATCTTTAATCTGTTTCAGGACATTGTAGTTCAAGATCTTAATGCTGAAGAAAAAATAGAAACAAGTAATGTGTCAGTGGCAGAGCAATTAGAAACAAGAGTCCAGCCTTGACACAACTTCCACCACACAACAACACAACACTTCAACTACACATTGTTTCTATGTCACTGAAAATAACGTAAGCATATAGTACATAGACTTAAAGTTTTTTTTTTAGTTTTTGGTGTTCTGTACCCACCTTTTGGGTATTGCTAAGGCTCCGCTGTCTTTGGCTGTCATAGGGCTGTATCTTTTGAATCATATAGGTAGACACTTGAAATTTTCACAGATTGTGTCTATGGCTGCTATAACATCAATTACTAATTAAAATAAAGAAATAAGATAAAGAAAAAAAATTGTTCAGTTGAGTGAACATGGCACATGGCTTCCTTGATCTATAAAAAAATGAAGTGTCTGTTTGTAATTTCAAAATAATAGGTTTTTACTGAATGCAGATGAAAGTATATGCGGTACTTAAATATATATTAAAATGTTTTTTATTTTTTATTTATGTCTCTCTGACTGTCTGACTTTTACTGGCAGATAGCTGATTTTATAAGGAGTAACTTAAGCTAGTTTTATTTTGACAAATAGGATTAGCATTCTGTGCAAAAAATAAAACCCTCAAAATTGTTAACAAAATCCAATACAAAGGGAAGTAAAATTTTCATAATAATCGCGGATAAAGGTCGCGGGGCATACCTAGTGTTACATAGAAACCACATGTGGGTTTTTTTGTACGGAACCCTCAGTGTGCAAGTCCAACTCGCACTTTTTCTTTGTTATTCTGTGCAGAGTTTAGTCGCCTATATACTGTATAATTATTGTAATTAATGAATGGTTCTGTTTTGTTTTTTTTTACAGACTTTACTGCAATTACTTAAAGAAGATTTTGAGACATCTGGTCTCGTAAAGTTTGTTGGGACATCGTTAGATAATGAACATTCCAGAAATCTCCTAGCTGCCACTATTTGCAAACAAATATTAAAAGAACACAAAAATTCTAATATCACTAAAGAAATATATCACAAGTGGAGTAAACAAATAAAGGATATTTTTCCAAATGAGAGGATTACGACGTACTATATTCCACCATGCGTTACTGCGCAAGGTGTGACATACCAAGCCAGAGGCAAATTGATCAGTCAATTACTAAACTTGAGAAGGAAATATCAAAAACAGGGTGTACTAGACATTAAACCGAAGAAACTACAAACTACTGATGAAGCTGTCAGAATATCACCACAACCACTACCACTATTAGTGAATACTGCAAATTCCAGCAACGAAGATGACGATATAGAGTGGCTCAAGAGCAGCTCAGATCCTTGGACATTAGTTCTAGCAAAATGGAAAGGAACTTTACAAAAACGTCTTAAAGCATTAAGAGAGTCTGATGACTATTCAGTCGAACAATATTTCAAAGATTTTCCTGCCTTACAAAAACCCGATGGTTGTTCATTGGTAGGTATCTAGTACTTAAGATACTTAATGTAGAATTAATTCGCTTGATTCAGCAATTTATTTGTGAAAACAAACAAGACAAAGACTTCTCATGTATACAATTAGTATGGTTTAGATAAACTGATTTGTGGGTGTGCTGGTAGGAATGTACCTAGGAATCAACTGTTCTGTGCGCAACTTCTAATATTTAACCTTTTGTTTTAGCTTGAAGAAGACTTCAACGCTTGTTACCCTAAAGAAAAAAACAACTTGTATTTGAATTTCCCGTCAGTGAAGAAAACTTTAATAGAACTTTTGAAACGCAGAAAACCTAAAGACGTTTATAGCAATGACGTAATCCATTTGACAGATGGTAAGTGTTAGTTTTTGTCGCCTCGGTGCGGGAAAGGAAGTAGAATTAATACTATCAATAGTGTCTGTTTGTCTATCTGTCTGGTACCTATCTAAGATTACGGCCAAACAACTAGTCAAATATTTACAGCCAGTTTTGATTAAGCAAAATTCATATTTCAGATTCGAGCGAAGAGAAAAGTAACCTCGCGGCGATATTGAGTTTGCCAGAGTTGATTAATCCAAGCATCATTACTTTACCGGTTGTTGCTACCTCTTCGAGCTCCAAACGCAAAACCTCTCCTCCAGCCAAAAAGAAGAAGGTAGTAAATGATAAAAAATGGAAACCTTCAAAAGCCGAAAGTCGCGAAGCTTTTGTTACAAATGTGCAAGACGATAGTTACTTGGAATTAGTAATTGCCAAAAGGCACCAAAAATTTATTGAAAAAGGCTTTACCCCACAACCATATATTATCATTGTTGGTCCTAATTTATCAAGCGTCAAGTCCTATTTTGTTGTGGTAAACCCCAATACTTTTTATAACTGCCCCAACATCTTGGCGTCTGTAGATGCATGTTTCAAACTCACTTGGTTGTTAAATCTGGAATACTCACCTTCATGTTACGGCCCATGGTACTTTATACAAAAAAGCTTGTATAAACTATCCAGTCCCTATGATAAAGGCTCAACATCTGTCGAATCACTATTAACAGATTGTAATTTATGTAATTAATACATATTACAAGATTATTATAAGACTAAGTACTGTTCAATATACACACATCAAAAGTATCTAGGGATCAACATATATTTTTGCAATAACTTTTCTCCTGATTGATATTAATTAAAATTTTCTTTAAGGATTCATCAAATAAAGTGTTTTCGTTTGTCACAGTAACGATAAACCAAGTCACCTTTGCATTAATAAAGAAATTTGCCATTTTCCTAATAAAGGGATTTTTGACATTTGAACCACTAACATTAAAGTTCGAAAAAAAGACTGAAATAACAGTTTTCTTTAAAATTTTATTGGGTAACTTAAACAATTAATAATCCGTGTTTCTACCGCGAACACTAACAACACAAGAACATCGGTTTGGCATACTCAAAATGAGTTCATCCAAATCACGCTGTGGAATGGCCGCCCATGTTCGTTGCAACAACAAAAAAAGGTCTTCTTGCGACTGGATACCCTCCATATTCGGCAGAGCTCTTCTCTGTAGCATATCCCATGCATGCTCAATCGGGTTCAAGTCTGGCGACTGAGCAGGCCAGGGCAGGACATTGATGTTAGCTGCGGCGAGAGTCTGTCTTACAACTCTTGCGGTGTGCGGTCGTGCATTATCATGCATTAACTGAAATAAGGGACCGATTTGCACTTGTAGAGGAACGATGACGTCTGATACAATCGTCTCAGCATAAATTTGAGCGTTGAGGTTGCCTCTGATCCAAATCAACTCAGTTCTTCCGCCGATCCAAATACCCGCCCATACCATGATGGTTCCACCACTATAAGGATGGACTTCCTGGCAGGATTTTAATCGCTGTTGGCGTCCAGGGGTTCTCCAGTGTCGTATACGTCTTGTATCCGGTCTCATACCAAAACGAGACTCATCAGAAAAGCACACGAAACGCCATTGTTCTTCTGCCCAATTTCTGTGTTCAAGAGCCCATTGATATCGAATCCTACGATTGTGCATTGCTATAGGTGGTACCCGTAGCGGTCTTCGGGAATGAAGGTTCACTTCATGCAAGCGGTTTCTGACTGTTTGGTCGCTAATTAAGTTCCCTGAAGAGTGATGAAGCCTCACGGCTAACATCATGGCGGTTATTGTTGGAGCTCTTCGAGTTAAGATTTGAATGTATCGGTCTTGTCTCCGTGTGGTGCAGCGATACCGTCCTCCATGGCGCTCAGCCACGGTACCAGTGCTTCGGTAACGTGTCCAAAGTCGACTGATAACACTCTGACTTGTATTCAGAGCTAAAGCTACAGTACGTTGCCGGGAACCAGCTTCTATCATTCCCACGGCTCTGAGCATTTCTTCCCTGCTTAAATGACGTCGCCGCTCCATAATAACGTTGGTTTTAATCAGTAGTAGGGAAACAGTAGCACTAATAATGTCTTCAATGCGTTGTATGTTTTTATAGGGAAAATATTGACAGCTTATTTTCATCTTTTACTCGAATTTGATTGAGAGTTCCTGATTCAAATTATGAAATGCACCAAAAAGGATCCATATAAATTTATAAAATCATAAATTTATTACAAAGCCACATCTCAATCTCAAGAAATCCGCATAAAAATGCTTGATCCCTAGACACTTTTGATGTGTGTATTAGTAGCATAAAAATGTTGATCTATAAACACAAAGATAATGCAGGGTGTGATACGGCTATGCCACATAGAGGAAAACTACTTTAAATATTGAAAGTAGGAAATTTTGCTGAAAGAAATCTTCATTGTAATTTAAAAAAAACTGCTTTCAAATATTTTTGGGTGGGTTGAGGGCCCTGTCGATTGGTGCCATACAAGTAGGTACTAGAGAGAGTTTATGGACAAAATGAAGTCTTCTTTCACCAAAATGTCCTATCTTCAATATAAAAGTAGGTACTTTTCCTGCGTGTGTCATGACCGTGGAACACCCAATATAATACTTACTACTGTTCAATTTAGGTTCCTATTAGCATAAGGATGTTGATTTCTACTCAAGGATAATAATACTGTTATTGTATAATTAGTATAAGGAAAAATGTTGATCTCTAAACAAAAATGTTGTAATTTTATGACTACTGTTCAATTTATTATCTTAAAGATGTTGATCTATAAACACAAAGATTATACAGAGTGTCCCACGGCTATGCCACATGGAGGGAGAAATAGTACTTTAAATATTGAATGTAGGAAATTTTGCTGAAAGAAGTCTTCATTGTAATTAAATTAAAAAAAAAAAACTGCTTTCAAAGATTTTTGGTGGATGAGCGCCCTGTCGATTGGTGCCATACAAATTCAGTGTTATTTTTACAGAGTTTAGTGGGTGGGCAAAATTAAGTCTTTCACAAAAAATTCCTATCTTCAATATAAAAGTAAGCACTTTTCCTGCTTGTGTCATGGCCGTGGGACACCCAATATAATACTACTGTTCAATTTAAGTTCCTATTCCTGTTCCTATAAGGATGTTGATTGCTATTCAAGGTTAATAAGACTGCTATTGTATTAATTAGTCTAGGGAAAACTGTTGATATTTAAACACAAATAAATAAATACTTTTATAATCACTTTTGTCATTATAATTTTTTCAGAACTTCCATAACCTACAGTACCTACAGTAACTTTTGAACCTATAAACAATAAATAAGTGCACGATTTAGGAGTAAATATCTTTCCTGATAGTCTCAATAAAAGTACTATACGGGGTGGAAGGGACATCGACGCGAAAACGGTTATCACGTATTATGTACCTACATCATTCTGAGCTAGGGCCACATAGAAATTTTTTTATCGGTAATTTTTTAATAACCTATAAAAAAAATCTATGTAGGGAATGATGATTCAGAATGATGTTCTGAATACGTGGTAAACGTTTTCGCGTCGATGTCCCTTCCACCCCGTATAGCTTTAAACAAGATATCTTGATTGGTTTTATCAAGAGAACTTTCACGATTTTTTTTTTTTTTAAACAACAGAATCGGCATCAGTATCTAACTAAATAAATCAGCAAGACTGCATGTGATGGTCAGCAATAGTCCTTTTGATAATTGAATCTATGCTAATATTACTGTAAGCTCTAGAAGTGTCATAATTGGTTACCATGTTTTGTTCGAGTTGAAACAAATTATGTCCATCTATCTCGCTTTTTCCCAACAAAATGTGGCTTTCAGTCTAACTAGTTCCATATTTTACATGGAGCGACTGCCATCTAAGTAAACTCTACAACTAAATTAGTGTGATTTACCGAATTTCAACCCTTACAGCAGTTATCAGACTTTCGGGCTTCTGACAACCCGTAACGACTGTCATAGATATTCGTATGAAAACCGGGACCGACTATTAAACGTGCTCTCCGTAGCAGAAAATTACTTGTTATTAGACGTAGACAGAAACAAAATGAGATTGTTAGCAAAAATCCAGAAATCACAGATTTATCACTTAAAATGTGTCATGGTCGCGATTTGTTATAATATTGAAGATTACATCTTGGAAAGATATTGCCAATAGTTCAATAAAATAAAATGAGCCCAAGTTTAGGCGACGACTCCCTCGTTCAGACCAAGCTCCAAAGTCTTGAACATCAGTGCAAAGTTGCTAGTCTATCGGTTTTTTATCGGATACATTTCAAAGAACGTACTTTGGATCTGCATATTCTAATTCCTTCCTGCCCATTTTTCTATCAGACGGCTAGGAGCACGAAAAAGCGACATCGTTTTTGGTTAATATACCAAAAACCTGAATTAAGCGCTTTAATTAATTGCACTTTCATTGTGGGAACCACCAAACAATGGAATGCGGCACCAGAGTTCTCCGATAGTTACAATTGGTCTTCAAGTCGAGCAAATCGGTTTCATCTAGGTAAGCGAGATCCATCATAGACCGCATCATCGCTTAACATTAGGCGAAATGGCGGTCAAACGCAAGTCTGATATGAAAAAATATATATATCTTGCACTCTTAGTCGATTCGCACACCGCACCGCGTCACGCAGCGTAGCGCGAGAGTGCGAGATCTTATGTTGTTTACGAGTCCAGATAATCTATTTCACGAAGTCCGTTGGGTTATGAATGTTGTAGGCGTGCATATATACAATGCTTTAGTGTGCGTAAGCGCGGCAGCGCTCAGTCACGATCTCGGTACACATTACACACACAACGAAAGTTAAACGGACTTCGTGAAATAGATTATCTGTACCTGTATTTGTATAGAAAACACGCGTAGTGCAACACACTGAAAACGCATTCACGCGCGGGGCTTTTGTTCCGTCGCCACGCACCCCGCAACGTAGCGCGAGGCGGTGTGTGATTCGCTTTAAGTCCGCCGATGTACAGTTCAATTTAGACGTTTAGGGCCGTACCACAAAAAAGATAAACACGTGTTCAACACGAATGCTACCAAAAATAATACGCACTTGTTTTAGCACTAACTTGTCTAAAACAACACTGAAAAAAAAACTTGATAACATTGATCAAAAAAATGGTTGCCGCTATCAAGGAACTTGTTTGTTCACGAGCACATAAAGTAATATGATTAGAGCAATAAAGTTATGTTGATTAAGCAACAAGCAAGTTCTCTTGATAACATCGTGAAAGTTCTCGTGATAAAATCAATCAAGTTCTCTTGATAACATCGTGAAAGTTCTCGTGATAAAATCAATCAAGTTCTCTTGATAACATCGTGAAAGTTCTGTTGATAAAATCAATCAAGTTCTCTTGATAAAATCGTGAAAGTTCTCTTGATAAAATCAATCAAGTTCTCTTGATAAAATCGTGAAAGTTCTCTTGATAAAACCAATCAAGATATCTTGTTTAAAGCTATACGGGGTGGAAGGGACATCGACGCGAAAACGGTTATCACGTATTATGTACCTACATCATTCTGAGCTAGGGCCACATAGAAATTTTTTTATCGGTTATTTTTTAATAACCTATAAAAAAAATCTATGTAGGGAATGATGATTCAGAATGATGTTCTGAATACGTGGTAAACGTTTTCGCGTCGATGTCCCTTCCACCCCGTATAGCTTTAAACAAGATATCTTGATTGGTTTTATCAAGAGAACTTGATTGATTTTATCAAGAGAACTTTCACGATTTTATCAAGAGAACTTGATTGATTTTATCAACAGAACTTTCACGATGTTATCAAGAGAACTTGATTGATTTTATCACGAGAACTTTCACGATGTTATCAAGAGAACTTGATTGATTTTATCACGAGAACTTTCACGATGTTATCAAGAGAACTTGCTTGTTGCTTAATCAACATAACTTTATTGCTCTAATCATATTACTTTATGTGCTCGTGAACAAACAAGTTCCTTGATAGCGGCAACCATTTTTTTGATCAATGTTATCAAGTTTTTTTTTCAGTGTTGTTTTAGACAAGTTAGTGCTAAAACAAGTGCGTATTATTTTTGGTAGCATTCGTGTTGAACACGTGTTTATCTTTTTTGTGGTACGGCCCTAAACGTCTAAATTGAACTGTACATCGGCGGACTTAAAGCGAATCACACACCGCCTCGCGCTACGTTGCGGGGTGCGTGGCGACGGAACAAAAGCCCCGCGCGTGAATGCGTTTTCAGTGTGTTGCACTACGCGTGTTTTCTATACAAATACAGGTACAGATAATCTATTTCACGAAGTCCGTTTAACTTTCGTTGTGTGTGTAATGTGTACCGAGATCGTGACTGAGCGCTGCCGCGCTTACGCACACTAAAGCATTGTATATATGCACGCCTACAACATTCATAACCCAACGGACTTCGTGAAATAGATTATCTGGACTCGTAAACAACATAAGATCTCGCACTCTCGCGCTACGCTGCGTGATGCGGTGCGGTGTGCGAATCGACTAAGAGTGCAAGATATATATATTTTTTCATATCAGACTTGCGTTTGACCGCCATTTCGCCTAATGTTAAGCGATGATGCGGTCTATGATGGATCTCGCTTACCTAGATGAAACCGATTTGCTCGACTTGAAGACCAATTGTAACTATCGGAGAACTCTGGTGCCGCATTCCATTGTTTGGTGGTTCCCACAATGAAAGTGCAATTAATTAAAGCGCTTAATTCAGGTTTTTGGTATATTAACCAAAAACGATGTCGCTTTTTCGTGCTCCTAGCCGTCTGATAGAAAAATGGGCAGGAAGGAATTAGAATATGCAGATCCAAAGTACGTTCTTTGAAATGTATCCGATAAAAAACCGATAGACTAGCAACTTTGCACTGATGTTCAAGACTTTGGAGCTTGGTCTGAACGAGGGAGTCGTCGCCTAAACTTGGGCTCATTTTATTTTATTGAACTATTGGCAATATCTTTCCAAGATGTAATCTTCAATATTATAACAAATCGCGACCATGACACATTTTAAGTGATAAATCTGTGATTTCTGGATTTTTGCTAACAATCTCATTTTGTTTCTGTCTACGTCTAATAACAAGTAATTTTCTGCTACGGAGAGCACGTTTAATAGTCGGTCCCGGTTTTCATACGAATATCTATGACAGTCGTTACGGGTTGTCAGAAGCCCGAAAGTCTGATAACTGCTGTAAGGGTTGAAATTCGGTAAATCACACTAATTTAGTTGTAGAGTTTACTTAGATGGCAGTCGCTCCATGTAAAATATGGAACTAGTTAGACTGAAAGCCACATTTTGTTGGGAAAAAGCGAGATAGATGGACATAATTTGTTTCAACTCGAACAAAACATGGTAACCAATTATGACACTTCTAGAGCTTACAGTAATATTAGCATAGATTCAATTATCAAAAGGACTATTGCTGACCATCACATGCAGTCTTGCTGATTTATTTAGTTAGATACTGATGCCGATTCTGTTGTTTACGAACTTAACTAATTTAGTCTCATTATGTCTCTTTCTAATAAGAAACATGAGAAAGGGATAGATTAAATTTAATCCTGTCAAATTAGTCCACTTGAACAGTTTTGATGTCAATTTAGTCATAATCGCAAAAGGTCACGACTATTTTCGCGTAAATGACAAGGGCGTAGACTAATATGACAGTTCTAAATATTTTCTGTCCTTTTTCAATGATATTTGTAAGAAAGAGATAAAGTGTGATTAAAATTAGTTAGTACGATATTCAACAGAATCAGCACCACTGTCGGATAGCAAATTATCCCTCATAATGTACCCATCATGGCTGTATGTATTATTGATACCTACCACTGTGCTCAACACAATGTATAATATTTATGATACGTGCTAAACAGAGGGAGATGTATAATCCTATTATAGCCTAACGCACGTGGAACACAAAGGATGGCAGGATGGCAAGCTTGCTGTGGCATTTTGTATATATCTTCCGAAAAAAATCCACTTTCCTTTCACTGCCGGAGCGGGTGTTCCCCATAATTACAATTTGGGTATCTTCAAGTCGAGGGTAAATCGGTTTCTTCTAGACAAGCGTGCTCCATCGTAAACCGCATCATCGCTTAACATCGCAAAGGCCGAAAAAAAATTTCTATGGTTTTGCTAGAACCGTCACCTTGCGCTAGAAGAGTGGTTTCTAACAAAAAATAATCAACTTTTGAAAGGTTTAGCTTGTTATCGGATCAAGCCTAACCATCATCAGTTTTTGCAGTCGAAACTCAGTCAAAACTAATTTTGACCAACACACTTGGTCAATACTATTTTGATTGTTTTTTGCTGAACTTATAGGGAGGGAGGTGGTTGACGGAGCCCCGCTCCGCGGGGCTCCTATTTCTGTCTCCAAGGTTAAAAGTAACCTAACACGAAGGGATTGACGGGGGCTTCGTTCGCTCGTTTTGCTCGCTCACTGAAGCCTCCGTCAACCCCTTCGAACCTAACCTATCCGTGTTGGGGTGCCCAAGTTCCCGAGCTCGCTTCGCTCACTCTTGGACTCTAGTTAGGTATGTTATCATAAAATGAAACTAGTAATAACCAAGCGCATTAGGCAAAACTAGTATTGACTACAAAAAACAGTCAAAACTAGTTTTGACATATATATCTTTAAATTTAAATTGAGAAACATGAGACATTAATTTCAACTATGTCTCTAGAGTAGGCAACGCACCTGCGGGAGCTTTGGTATTGCAGATGTCCGCTGCAGTGACTAGTTACTCTCACGTGAGCCGCCTGTTTATTTGCCATCCATAACTATTTTATCTCATACACGGACGATTAGCCATGAATTATTTTAACCACAAGCCCCTCTAGGTGTCACCCGCCCCTAAGGTGTTACGGTGTTCGCCCGCATAAATTAGGGGGGTTTTTATGCGTTATTCTGATGTTTAAGCTATAATAATGTAAAGTTTCATCAAAATCCGTTCAGTAGTTTTTGCGTGAAAGAATAACAAACGTCCATACATCCTCACAAACTTTCGTGTTTATAATATTAGTAGCATATTCACCATTCTACTTATCCGTGTGTCTCTAAAGGTCAAAATGATCCATTGCGGCTGAACCCTAACATGCCAGGATCTATTTTTCACGAGATTATGTTTAGCGCGATAACTTCACAGGCGGCTGGGTTCCGTACGATAACATGTTACGAATGTTACTGCAATTTATCTTTTACAAAGGTAATAAGGTTATGGTTTATTTGTAGGTATTTTTTTAGTAGTCCCTTCTGAGTAGAATAGGTACTGAAGGTTATTGAAATATTTCTACCTTATTTTGTCTGTTACTTTTTAGAGTTTTCTACCTCAAAAGGAAAAAAGTAACCCATGAAGTCCATCTGTCTGTCAAGACCCTTTTTCTCAGAAACAGGCAAAGGTATCAAGTTGAAATTAATACCAAATACGTATGTCTATAGTCCCTTGGAGGTGTAAAAAAATCAAACGTCTAAGTCAATACAATAAAAAAATACGCCCATTTATGCCGCATATTTTGGAACTTACAAATTATATAGGGTAGGTACGGCAATGATATGTAAACCATAGATACGTTACCCGCGATCTAAAATGGCGACAAAAAAGTAAGGTAATTGCCCACCATTCATTTAATCATGCAGTTTCTTGGTTGAACGTCATTTCTTGCAACATATTGCGAAAAAAAAACCTACTAAACAAGAGGTAGGTATGCTAAGTAAGGTATTCGTTTTCTTTCCCCTTTTTTGCACATATGCACTGATATGTAGCTATTATTTTTTAACCGACTTCCAAAAAGGAGGAGGTTCTGCATTCGGTTGGTTTTTTTTTTTTTTTTTTTTTTTTTTTCATGTATGTACACCGATTACTCCGTGGTTTATGAGCCGATTTACGTGATTCTTTTTTCATATGGTAGAAGAAGCTCGCGAGGTGGTCCCATATAAATTTTATTAACTTTGGTTGAGTAGATTTTTAACCAGGTGTAATAAACGGTATTTTTGGTGTATCTCGATGACATCATGACGATAATGAAAAAGTGATATTGTGTAGGTACATGAATTCCTGAACGCAATCGATCTCGATATTATGCATACATAACATCACGCCGATATTTCCCGCAAGGTTAGACAGAGGTGTATAGTACACACAATTTTTTTATGCTTAAGTCGCATTTGATAGAAGGCTAGGGAGCGAGCCTATTGCTATTACTACTATCTACAGTTCATAACCAATTTATATGAAACTTCGTAGGTAGATGTCTTTTACAAGCCGCCATTAAGGTCTATAGTGAAATTACGAAAAATAAAATTATTAGGGGGGGCTCCCATACATGAAACTGAGGGATGAAAAATAATATTTTCGCGCACCCCACCATGTGGGATATCGTTGGATAGGTCTTTGAAAATAACATGAAGGTTTCTAAATACTTTTTTTATTTAAGTGCATATTGAGTGAACTAGGAGCTCCCAAAGTCGTTAACAATGTGTGTCCCCCCCTGTAATTTTCCAACCGCGCTATCAGAAAATCTGGAAAAAATCAAGCTTATAGCATTTAATAAATACTTTCGATTGAAATTGGTTTGAACAAGATACGTCACAATTTTTTTGAAATATTCACTATTTTCCATTTTGAGTTTGACAACCGTAAAAATAATAATATTATGAAATACAAACTTGTATTTGCGGTCGGAACACTCAAAATACTTCTTGCTATGGAATCCTACACTGCGTGGTCCGACACGCTCTTGCCCGGTTTTTGTTTACTGAAATGCTCTCATCCACCAACATCTATGAATATAAGTACATACCTATTTAAATTCGTGGAAGTAATCGATCTCGGTAAAAGTACATAAATGATCAAAGTCGCTCTGTCCATGATTTAATGGTACTTTATTGTAATAAATTAACAACAACAAAAATGGTTACACTACACTAAAAAGATAAAAATAAAAACAGGTTTAAAAAAAACCGACTTCCAAAAACTACACTAAAAACTATGAAATAAAAATGTTAAACTTCCATAAATAAAAATCTAAATGTATATTGAAGTCGGCGGGGCCTAGCATAAATATAAGCAACATTGATTATAGATTAAGGAGGAATGAAAGAAATTTTTAATTTGTCGAGGCGCAAAGCAAGCTGCACGTTCGCTGCACACACTGCGCACGTTCTTCGTGTTCAAAGGCTGAGAGGTAGAAACCTGAAGAAGAGGCCCCGCCGACTTCAATATACATTTAGATTTTTATTTATGAAAGTTTAACATTTTTATTTCATAGTTTTTAGTGTAGTTTTTGGAAGTCGGTTTTTTTTAAACCTGTTTTTATTAGTAAAGTGATGTTGGTGTATGACGTGTCTATATAAAATACGTCATTGGGGTACGGTACCTACTTCCCGTTGCCCTAGATTAATGAAATTTGGCAAGAAACAAGATCTCGTAGCACAAATAATGAAAAAATAAGAAAATCGTTAATTTGTGGTTAAATCATTTTTTTCACGAAAACAAACTTATGTTTTTTACCGAACCCTCAGGGCGCGGGTCCTACTCGCACTTGTCCGATTTTTTGTATTAAAACGGGCTTCATAATCTCAAAGTCATAGTCAAAGTCAAAGCATTTATTTAAATTAGACAACTTACGGCTACTTTTGAATAAAATTATCTAGGAGTCAGTCAATTAGCCAGCAAAATGAAGCTAGATGCCCGTTCCAAAGCGTACATTCTCAACTAAGTTTCAGAATTTAACGCCGTTTTCACTAATACTAGGAGACATATAAGAGAATTGTCTAAATATTAAAAGGATTTACCTAGCCAAAAACATGTCACCAACCACTAGGCGACAACCACAGACTATCCATGGTTGTCGCCTAGTTGTTTGTGACACGCTTTTTTGCGCTAGGTATAACTAGCGGCATCTGTTATGATCACAAACGTCACCTGCGCGTTAGCTGGTTTTTAGGTCTCTTTGGCGGAATGAAGAAGACGGGGGACGCCGAGGCTGCACGCGATTGGTTCGTCAGTCGATGCTCGTCGTCTATTGGACTATTCTCTATTACGTATTGTCAACTGTCTATAGTCTATTGGGCCAAAAATGTACATGCGCGATCTGTAATCAAGATCCCTGCCAATACTTATAACTCTTTTTAATATTTAGACATTACACTTAGGTGTCTCCTAATAGGGTTAGTGAAAATGGGTATAACAATATTAAATCTTTGAACGCCGTGTCAGTCACCGGTGACCGACAAATATTCAACAAACATTTTCTATTGTGTCTGGTGGCGGGGCGTGATAAATGATAAATGATAATGATAAATTATATTTATTTTGTAAATAGGTTAAAAATAACACTTTTACACGTCAAAACATTTTTTAAGCTAGATGAGTTCGGTGTTTCCTATAACCTTTGAGAAGAAACACCGAAACAAACTCAAAGGTTGATGTCTCTTTTAAAGTCCAGACAATTAAGATAAATTGTGTAAGAACCATGCAGGTTAGTCTGAAATGGCCTTTAGAGGAAAGAGCCATACAGATTTGAGTGGAGGAAAGTGCAAATCGATAACAAATTATTACATACACATACCTTCACACACCTATTTCCTTCTATGCAGTCTTGATATATCATTTTAATTCAACATAATATCCAACTCCGAAGTTAAAACAATACTAAAACTCATTACAGATTTAATCTAAAGTAGGTATATTATACAGATAAGATCACACTTAAACGTTTTGCTCGTAAACCTTTCCTAAACGGTTAATCTTATAGCGATAGGTATAATCTTTTGGTTGGTGATTACCAGTTTTGATAAAAGATTATCTTCAACACCGCTATTACTTGAGACTTAGATCATAGAAACAAGGAGATATGCCATCATAGCAAAATAGTACGGGAACAACTGATGCCACTTTTAGTACATTTTCGACACAATTACGCGCATAAAGCGCTCCTTGTGAATAAAAAGATCTCCCACGCATTGAACATTCCGCACACCCTCAATCTAACACTGTTAATCGTCACTCAACACTAGCACTAAACTAAAACACTGTATTTATACCATCGATCGTGTTCGGTTCGTCGCCAGCGCGTACGTTTTCAATATCAGCAATTTGCTCAAGATCAGGCATCAAGCTCGATAGCGCCTTGGCACATCTCCTTGTTTCTATGATCTGAGACTTGAGACAATCTTCTTAAATAGCTATTTAATTACTTCTGTACAGCTGATATTGCAAAAAGATACATAATTTCCTACTTATAATATTATAAATACGAAAGTTTGTGAGGATGGATGTATGTATGGATGTTTTTTACTCTTTCACGCAAAAACTAAACGGATTTTCTGGCTAATATAAACAAAAATATTTTTTGGAATCCGACTGATAGTTTCAGAGATAAGCGCGTTCGAACAAACAAACTCTTCAGCTTTAAAATATTAGTTTTTAAGTAGGTATACGGAGACTTAGTGACATAAGCCTTTTCAAGATGGCCGCTGCAGAGGAAATGGAAACATCACATAGTCAAGCTGAAGCGGAAATGTTTTTAATTAAATTGATATAGTTGATGTATGGTCTTGGAATGTAGGTTGTTAGTCGTAATAAGTTACTTGATTTAATTAAACTTTAAGGCTCGTGAAGTCGTGGCTAAATATTATAGCTGCGCTGATCGATAGCCGTGTTGAGATCGATCTACGAGGTTAAGCTGCTCTTGCCGGGGTTAGTCTAAGGATGGGTAATCATTATTTACAAGTCAACAGAACTCAATACCTCAAAGAGCACGTTAAACAGTCGGTTTTGTTTGTCATATGAATATCTATGACAGTCGATATCGTTACGGGATGCCATGCGCGTGATGGTCAATTTATTGTAGTCCACGCGGACGGACGGACTCACGGGCAAAATTCTTTACAGGGTAAAATTAAAACCAGTGCGGATATTTTAGGAGGTGAAAGTACTCATGAATATGATCAACTTTTATTATGGGAACGACACTGAAATATGAAAAAAAAAATCAGCTGTTCCCTGAACAGCTGATTTTTTTTTTCTGTAGTATTAGTTTTTGAGAAAATCGCGCACATACAAACATACACACGCGACGAATACAGAACCTCCTTTTTTGAAGTCGGTTAAAAATTGAGTTACGTCTTATTAGAATTAGGTCGACGATATTATATTTATGATGAACAAAAACGCGAGCGTCAAATGATTAGCGCAATAAAAACAGCGTTAACGTCACAAATTGACGTCATTAACAAATTGTCGTGTGGTGCGAGCGATTCAGTAATTGAGGTCGTTTGATCCAAATTCTACTAATTATGTCGATTATACTCTGTTCGTCCTGCGGTGAAACGTGTAATATGACTGATTATATGTATTCACTAGACTTTTGCCCGCGACTCCGTCCGCGTGGACTACCTACAATGAAATGACCAGTTTAAATTACCTATGTAGTGTAGGTTGGCTAGTACTACCAAGAGGTCAAGCTGTATCTCTGGTTTTTTTCAGCGGAATCAGATGAAACGTGGCTTAGATTTTAAGTTGGACCTTAAGCTATCGAACAGTGAAAACCACATCAAAATCCGTTCAGTACTTTTCGCGTGATGCGCGCACAAACAGACAAACAGACAAAAATTCTAAAAACACTTTTTGGGTATGGTTACGTCCCAGTACCCTATCCCGACTGTTTTTTCTGGAATATCTTCAATGTACAGACACAGCTTGTTTATAATTTTATAATAGTATAGATAGATATAAGAGATATCAAAAATCCAATGATGCGGGCGGGACTTGAACCTGCGACCTCTGCCGTGCCCGCTGGCTCTTCAAACTGAGTTACCGCGTCTTATCCACTCCAATCATAATTTTGAATATTTATACCTCTGATTATATTAATAATTAAAAAGTAATTTATTAATAGATTTAATAATAAAAACTCGCTTTCTTGTCTGTCTGTCTGTCTGTTCGGTACAAATTTTGCAATTCGTTTTTCAAGCTGCTGAAATTTGGTATGCCTACCTATGTAATTTGGATGACAATGATGCAATATTATGGACACCATTGGTCCTAAACATACATAATTAGTGAGTGTAATTGTATATGACTTAGGGCCGATTTCACCAACGTCAGATAACATTTATCCAAGGAATAAAGTTGAGATTTGACAGATGTTCTATACAAAATCTGTCAAATCTCAACTTTATTCCTTGGATTAATGTTATCTGACGTTGGTGAAATCGGCTCTTAGACACATAAAGACCTTTTGGGAAATACAGGTGGTATAGTATTTACCTCAGATCATAGAAACAAGGAGATATGCCAAGGCGCTATCGAGCTTGATGCCTGATCTTGAGCAAATTGCTCATATTAAAAACGTACGCACTGGCGACGAACCGAACACGATCGATGGTATAAATACAGTGTTTTAGTTTAGTGCTAGTGTTGAGTGACGATTAACAGTGTTAGATTGAGGGTGTGCGGAATGTTCAATGTGTAGGAGATCGTTTTATTCACAAGGAGCGCTTAATTATGCGCGTAATTGTGTCGAAAAATGTACTAAAAGTTGCATCAGTTGTTCCCGTACTAATTTGCTATGATGGCATATCTCCTTGTTTCTATGATCTGAGGTATTTACCTTCACTTCCTTGCCAGCACAAAAAAAAAACAAATAAAAAAATACATTGTCTATGCTGGCAAACTATACATTTTCCTTTTAACCACATTTGACAAGCGTTCACTATAAATTACTAGTGATGTGCGTTCAATATAATATTGTTATCGGTATTCGGTGACCCGTTGAAAATGACGTTAGGTTGAGGTCATTGTGTAAGCGGGTTGACAGGGTATAATAAATTATCGATAAACACATTATGGTTTCTCGAAGGTTGGTACTTGTTTCTTCATGTTATGTACTATATTTCAAGCGTGTTATACGATTTTATACGATACGGGGCCAAGGGGCTGAAACCTCCTCAATCTTAAATTTTGACAGATTTCAGAGTAGATTAATGATTAAGTGTTTCAACTCCCAACCCAAAAATAACATTTGGTCGAGCCCTCAGTCCCCTCCCCAAATATATTTTGGATCCGCCACTGAATTTGTCTGTGACGATAAACTAACCTATACCTTGCACTATTGGCTTTGTCTAATAATTAGTTCTAAATCACGCGATACGCCGTTTGATGATGTTTTGTTGCATCTTAACTTGTCAACTAACAAGTATAATGTTTAATCCTACTAACACCTAAACGTGAAAATTTCTGAGGATGTATGGATTAATGGATGTTTGTGACCTTTCACGCAAAAACTACTGAACGGATTTTAATGAAATTTTACATTAATAAGTAGGTAAACAGGGTGGCAGGTTAGACAGTGGAAATATTTAAAGGGGTCATTGTACTCCTTACATTTTGTTATGTGAACATAAATGTATGGAACAGCTGATTTTCTTTTCACGATTTCTGGGTTGGTCCCATAGTAAAAGTTGTTCATAGTGATGAGTACAATGACCCCTTAAAATATTTCCACTGTCTAACCTGCCACCCTGCATATAGCTTATACATCAATCAAAATAGCACATAGGCTACTTTTTATCCTGAAAAATTCGGGCCAACCCGTGTGCGGAAGCTAGCATATAAATCATCTGGTTTTAGAACCACAAACTACGAAAATGTTACTTTACCTAAGATAATCCCTTTAAAATATCGCAGTCTAATTAAGACATTGCTATGATAATACCGAATTTTTTCATAATTCTGTCGAGCAACCCGAAGTCTAATCCAATCGAGGTGATGGTGAAAATTACATGATAATGCTACAGAATGAATATCTAGATCGTTTTTGGTCCTTTTAGGTCTTAGTCAGACTTTATTTGGGAAAAAATTGGAAAAAAATGGACGTAAGTAATACATGTTGGCCGAGCCTTGTCGAGTGAAGGCCAATACCAACATGTAGACGGTATATTTGCCTTGTCTTGCTATCGCTCGGTGTCACTTGCCTAATTGGTTGAGAAGAGACAAGCGCCAACGTGTATAGACCTCATTTGACGTAGCTTGCCACAACTTGCAGTCGCTCGCGATCGCTTGCCTCACTTCGGAGCGGTGTCGGTTTTTCTGCACAAATCAAAGGCGCTCGCGCGCGCTCGGACAATAGTGTTCACGTTTGTCCGCGCGCTATTATGAGGTTGACGTCAAACTTGCCGAACGTCTAGACAGCAGCGCTTGCCTTGTGTCAATTTGTCTAGGCTCGCGTTGGTCTAAGCTCGGCCAACATGTATTGCAGGCTTAACATCATGAAGTGAATTTTAAGATCTGGCCTCGACATAAATATAAAACATCTATCGGTAATTTTATAACATTCAGTCAAAAGCAGTAATTACTTGTATATAATTTTTGGCCCACTTAAAAAAAATGTTCTGTATTCAACCCGTTTTTTGTAAAAAAAATGCCACTATCCAATCTATTTAACGTGATTTCTTAGGCATTTCTTACAAAAACCACTTAGAAAAAAGCTATTCAAAACGTGGACACTGAAGTATTTGAAAACTTTATCTTTTGTAAAATTCTAATAAAAATAATCAATCTACACTTTAGACAAAATATCCAGTGACCCAATAAAAATAAAAAATCGGCCAAGTGCGGGTCGTACTCGCGTACCGAGGGTTGCGTATCATTTTTGGACGTATAAAGTGAAAAAAACGGGACTGCATAAGTTTGTTTGTTTGTGAAGGAATTTTGATGATTTTGAAAAACTGTACTAGTTAGGAACATCGTTTTATTTTTGGTGCAATATTTGGGTCAATTCCTTTCAGCTCTAACTCCGCAAACTTCGGAGATAAGGGGGGGGAATGGTATTTTTTCAGACATTTTTTATCATATGTCGAAAACTGTGAAACATAAAATAAATTGAAAATATTTTTTGAAATGTGCAGATTAAGCCCTTGCATATGATATGCCACTTGACCTAGTAATCCCACTTTAAAATTTCGGACCCCCACTCCGGCCCCTTTTGCAATGAAAATAAAAATATTTTTTGACTTTTTTCATTTGCAATAAAGTGGGCAAGCATTCTTTATAACTGTTCCAAATTTCAAGTCGATAGCATTAGTAGTAGCTGAAATAAGCAGGTGTGACAGACAGACAGACAGACGAAGTCGCACCATAAGGGTTCCTTTTTTACCATTTTGGTACGGAACCCTAAAAATGAAAGCTAATCTATGAACAAAAATATTTGTGAGAACTTATAGCTAAATTACAACCGTGCCGACAGATCGATCTGTAAAGTTAAGCTGCTCTTGCCGCCAGGTCTTGAAATACCGATATGTTTAGAAACCGGTTTATGTGACCTTTACAAAAGCCCGGTATTAAATTATACCGGTAGGTACTAGCTGTTCCCCGCGATTTCACTCCCATTGCTCAGCTCCTAAGGGTTGTAGCCTGATGTTAAATAGCCTATACTATTTCTTATAAATCTGGCTATCATATACAAAAAGATTTTTTCGAATCCGACTGGGGAAGTATATTTACCTTACAGAATACCACAGCCAAATAACGCTATTCTTCGGTAGTGTTGTGTTCCTGTGGTGAGTAAGGTCGCCAGAGCTCCTGAGGATGCACTATGTTGACACCGGGAGACCTGCTTGTACCCTAAGCTAAGGTGTCAGCACAGTGAATCCTCATTTTAAGGGGTCGGCAACGTTCATGTGATAGTCAGTGTTGCAAGCAATTCGTAGTATACGGTAATCGCTTTCCGTCAAGATCAAAGATGGCAGCCTCACTGTGTAAAATACTGATATCGAGCCACATTTAGTTAGACTGGAAACTGACCCCAACCTAATAAAAAAAAACTTGACATTAATCTTTGTTTTAATATCCTTAGAAGACTCGTTGAGTGAAAATTAAAAGGCTTATAAATCTACTGTAATTTTAAGCCTGAATTGTAGGAAGACTAAGCTTTAATAAATGTTCCTAATTTAGCCTAGCTCGGCTAAATTAGCCGTTTACTAAGCATATTTTTCGCTTATTGAATTCGAGTTGAATTTGTAAGCGGTTTTATTTATATTGTTTAGTCCTAAAATAGGATTTTAAAACTACATCCTCTCGCCTAAATTTTCGGTCGGAGTAGGCAGTGGTATACACTCGAATTTGGACAGTTACGATAATTAAATCTGCATTACGATAATTAAATCTGCATTACGATAATTAATTATATCTGCATGATCTAATTCCATCCTGCCCTTTTTTCTATCGGACGCCAGAAGCACGAAAAAGCGCCATCGGTTCATGGTTGATTTACCAAAAACCTTAACGAAGCGCTTTGATTCCACTTTCATTGAAAACCGCCAATCAATGGAATGCGCTGCCCGAGTGGGTGTTCCCCGACAATTACAATCTGGGTGTCTTCAAGTCACGAGTGAATCGGTTTCTTCTAGGCAAGTGTGCTCCATCGTAGACCGCATCATCGCTTAACATCAGGCGAGATGGCGGTCAAACGCAACCCTATTTACTAATAAAAAAAAATTTAATTCCCACCTCGAACACAAAAATGCCGCTTAGCGGTAAAAATAGTAGGTCTATACCTCAGATCATAGAAACAAGGAGATATGCCATCATAGCAAATTAGTACGGGAACAACTGATGCCACTATTACATTTTTCGACACCATTTCGTGCATTTAAGCGCTCCTTGTGAATAAAAAATCTCCCACGCATTGAACATTCCGCACACCCTCAATCTAACACTGTTAATCGTCACTCAACACTAGCACTAAACTAAAACACTGTATTTATACCATCGATCGTATTCGGTTCGTCGCCAGCGCGTACGTTTTTAATATGAGCAATTTGCTCAAGATCAGGCATCAAGCTCGATAGCGCCTTGGCACATCTCCTTGTTGCTATGATCTGAGGTCTATTACCTAGTAGTAGAAAAGCTCTTTCACAAAGAGCATCATTTCTACTCACCATCATCCGCCTAGCCTTTTCACAAGCTAGATTGGGGTCGGCTTCCAGTCTAACCAGATGCGGCTGAATATCAGTATTTTTACGTGGAGCGACTGCCATCTGACCTCCACAACCCAATTATTGGGGAATACCGGTATTCGAATGTTAGACCGGTTGTCTGACTTTCGGGCTCCTGACTACCCGTAACGATTGTCAAAGATATTCCTATGACAACCGGGACCGACTGCTTAACGTGCTCTCCGAGGCACGGAGGGGCCTCGATGTGCAAAGAACGGTCACCCATCCAAGCACTGACCGCGGCAAGTGCAGCTTAACCTCACAGATCGATCGATCAGTGCGGCTGTCATTTAGCCACGAGCCCGTCAAAGAGCATTATTTCTTCTACTAGAATGAAACTAAACGCTTGAAGCAATTCCTGAAAACCTTTAAGCTTTAACATCTTTTCGCTATGGCAAGGAAATCAATAGGATATTACATTCTACATGTATTTCAACTGCGAGTTTCGCGAACATGTGGTTCGAGGGATTTCAGAAACATGTTATTATTTTCCGTTTTAAAATGTAAAACATATGAGTTCGTTCAGGATTATTTTGCTTGAGGACTTTTTTATTATACGGATATTTTTATAGTTATGCTTAGTAAAGCTGTCGTTATGTAATATTTATGTAAAGTACGTGGCGTTCTACGCAGTTTCTTCATGGGCATGATTTTATGTGTGCTAAGTATGGTTTTTTCTTTCTATTCACTAGAACAGAAAGAAAATACCGGCCAAGTGCGTGTCAGACCACGCACACTGTAGGGTCCCGTAGCGATTCCGTTCCGTTTTTTCCATTTGGCTACGGGACCCTAAAAACAACCGACTTCAAAAAATCATTACAAAGTACTAATAATTATAATTTTACTTTTGGAAGTCGGTGGCAAAAAATAGCGAACAAAAACCAATGCCACCGACTTCGAAAACTATTGTTTTTTCGTAGTGTGTAAGTGTGATGATCACGGCTACTAAATTCTCCTAAATTCTCATTATTTCTAATCCATCTTTACTAATATTTGAAGCTGAATAGTTTGTTTGCTTGAATGCGCTAATCTCTGGAACTACCTACCAGTCACATTCGAAAATTGTTTCTTGTATGTGATAGCCAGATTTATGAGAAATAGTATAGGCTATTTATCATCACGCTACGACTCTTAGGAGCTGAACAGTGGATGTGAAACCGCGGGGAACAGTACTATCCATTTTATATTAATGGTAAGCACTACAATGATCATTTTAACTAGTTTTGAGGCTATGGATTTGACGGCCATCACGTATTAATTTATTGAACTAGGCTAGTGTGTCACTGAATAATATATAAGTTTGACCTGTCATTAATATTGAATTTGACATTAGTTTGCTTATAGAAGGTAGGTAAATTAATGTAGGTGTATTTAAAAAAAATACCGGACAAGTGCGAGTACGACTCACGCTCTGCGGTTTTTTTTTTTTTTTTGAATGGCCTCTAACAGCCGTCACTGCTTAACCGGTCATCTGGTGAGGACTTACAAATGTAGGGGATCACTACTAGCTGGATCGGTTCATTATTTTGGGTCGAATTTAAATCTACAGGCTCAGCGCGGGCTGGCTCGAGCAAGGGTCGGTTAGGGGACTGAGTCATACTCGGCGGCGGACTCCGGTCATGATGGGGACGTCGCGACGGGCCTCGTCGGCGAGGTCGGAATGGTCACGCCCTGAGGCTTCCGTACAAACTTATGTATGTAGATATCATCATGCGGTTTTCACTACCTACCTTTAGAGTATTTAGAAGGCGACTTAGTTTTAATTGCCTATACTGTTTAAGACCTTTGACTGTACCTGACCTCCTTACTTATAAACGTCTCTTAATTTAACCACTGATTAAATATAGGTACAACTCTAATCATTGTCATTTACATGACAATGAATAGAGATGAAAGCTGTTTCATTTAATCGTCGTTTATAATTATTAAAGGAGTAAATAAATGTTGTGGTTTTGATTAGATTTTTGCTAGCTCTAGATTTTCACGAAATATATAGAATCAGATCGGTACTGTGACGCTATTTGCACGAACTTCAAACCAATCAACTTTGATTGCGCGCATTGTATGAATTTTATGATTTTCAACAGCAACACGGAATTAAAATGAATGGATATCATGAATACTTAAAATCCTGCTAGCATTTAGAGTGCTTTTATAGCTTCTATAATTTATACAGTATTTCGCATTTAAATCTGAAATACATGAATGAAATCATAATGAGATGGAAACCATCGATGTCTGTGGTTCGGAATGACAAAAAAGTATATTATTACAAGCCTGTTATTGGCCCACTACAGGGTAGATGCTTGTTTATATAAAAAGAACGCATTTTGCTCACTGCGTATTGGCGATTCCAGAGTATTTAAATCAAGGTTTATCCACGATATTTTTCTTTACAGTAAACTCGGTGAAGTCAAAGATTAATTAAAGATTAATCTTTGACTTCTCCATAAATAAACTGATATTTTTATCAATATCCCTACTAATAAAGACTTTATCAAACAAGATCTGCATTTAAAAATCTAGTTCGAAATGCATCTCCTAAAGCCTTCTCCGCAATTTGCAAGGCGTGCACGGTATTATGAAGTTATGCAATACCTATGTATTATGAAGAGTTAAAAATCGTCAAAACGCAGTGAGTAAATCGCCAAAACGCAGTGAGCAGGCGCGTTGATCAATGCTCGTTCTATATGAGACGAGCCACATATAAATGTAGAACCAGCATACGCTGCCTGCAGTGAAACAATTACAAGCCAGATAATTATTGTACGTAATAATGAGCAATGTCAGCTAACATGTTCACACTGCTCGAATTTAGCTCGAATGTGGCTCAAATGCGACAGTAATTGACGTCTTTCAATTACTAATTTATGTTGGTAGTATATTCTGATTCCTGTACATTTCTAAGAATAATAAGGTGTAGAGTATATTAGAGCCGTGGTGATTCAGTGGTTACGGTCTCGATTTACAAGTCGATAGGTCGTGAGTTTGAACCCTTTGCGCGGCGCACACTTTGTGCAATTTGTTTCATCAGATCTGCTCTAAAAACGGTGAAGGAAAACATCGTAAGGAAACCGGCATGTCCTAGAACCAAAAATTCGAAGACATGTGACGTCCACCAACCCGCACTGGGCCCGCGTGGTGGACTACGGCCCACTCCCTCTCACAGAGAGGAGGTCTGTGTGCCATGGGAACATGATAATTAGGCTAATTATGTTAGCACTAGCTGTCCCCCGCCGTTTCACCCCCGTTGCCTCCTAAGGATCATAGCGTGATATTAAATAGCTTATAGGTACTTCGTGAATTTGGCTATATACAAAATCAATTATTCAAATCCGACTGGTAGTTCCAGAGATAAGCGCGTTCAAATAAACAAACTCTTCAGCTATATAATATTAGTGTAGATTATACCATTCGGGACTATTCTCGGTATTAGTTCATATTAGCGTAAAATGAGTACAATTGCAGATGTACCGTGAAACTGTTTTTAAGAATGAACTATTTGATTTCATGGTAAGAGAAATTCCTGTTTAGGCAAAATAAAGTTCACAGAACTGTTTTTTTTAGGAGATACTGGCGACTAGCCACTGCTTTGCTTTAGTGCAATCTTCTGATGTAACGACAATTCTCCTATTACCGGGGTTTTCCCTTGGACCACTAGGAATGGGGCACACACGCTGGGGCGCACACCCTGTATAATTACGTAAACATTTCACAATAATTTCCATTGATATTTTCAAAGAAAATCGCTTTTGAATTTCGCAAAGTGTATTCATCTTCTAAAACGTGACTCCACTCGTGAATAAATTACATTAAGAATACGAAACTAATAATATTTTGTTTTATCTTTTCAGGTAAGTTTCAAACTTCTTCTTTGAGATGGGTAAGACTTTCTAAACACATTCATATCAATTTTATGTGAATTATTTAGTAAAAAATCTATCTTGGACTTTTTCTGATCTTCACTAATAAGATAAGAAAATCAGCTAAAGTTTCAAAACCAACATTGTTTTGATGTGAAAAAGCAGTATGTTACGAAAGCGTGACAGTACCAAGTGCGAATACCGCTCGTGCGACAAAACTGTAGCGCAAACAATTGAAGATCAAATGCACGCTGGTTCGAAGAATACGTCGCTCAACCCCACTGACATACAGTATGGTATCCAAGGGGGTAGCGAGAGCGCAGACCCACCAGGGGCTTTGAAAGAACAACGTACGAGCCGAGCGAGCAAAGCGAACGGTTCCGCGGTAGCGGCCGGCGAATGCCAGAAACAATCAGTCGATCACTTTTAGGATTATATAGGTACTTTCGAACTATTGTGGTGACGATGTTCTGTCGCACTAGCTTCTTCGAAACAGCATGCATTCGATCTTCCGTGGTTGGTGCTACAGTTTTGTCGCACCGGGCGATATTGCTACTGTCGCACTTCCGTAATGTACTCTATGAGGGACACATATATGTCCAATTTTAGGCCAGTATAAATTATAATAAAAAATAAATAAGACAAACAAAAAGAAAATATCATATAGGTATAAAATCTTTATCACCAAACGCCTAAGGAAAATATCGAGGAAAACACAAATTCACAATAAATTATAATAACATTTGTAATGTTTTGGTACCGTGACATATCTCGCAACGCATGGCGGCATGTGTCACGTTATCATGAAATATAATCGCGGCGTGGAAACCTTTTATAAATAAAAACCGGCCAAGTGCGAGTCGTACTCGCGCACCGAGGGTTCCGTATCATTTTTGGACGTATAAAGCGAAAAAATCCGGACCACATAACTAATTTTGTTTGTGAAGGAATTTTGATGATTTTGAAAAAAACCCATTTCATTTGAAAAAGCCCTGATGATGATCAGGGGATTTCCTGTTCATCATCAAAAGAAGCCAAGATAGAGAAAAAGGAAGAAGAGGTCAAAGTAAGGTTTTACCTTGACCTTCTTTTGCACTGCATTAATCTTCCTTAACCCGAAAAAAAATTGTCACACTTGAAACCCCCCATTTTATCTAATCGGGTACAAATGAGCGGTTTTTGCTTCCTCCGTCAAAACGATAGTCCATTCCGTTCAGTGTGAACAAATTATCTTGCTATTAGCCCGCTCCATTAATCAAATCAACTCCGTAGTAATGACTAAGCTTTTTGTTGGCATTCGGAGAAAATGCCTCGCCTAAAATGCCCCGGCTAAAATGCCCGACGTAGCAGTGAACGGGTTAGGATCAATTATTAGAATTGATTCTTGTGCTTAATTTACTATCGATGAATAAGTCTATCTGAGATGATATAACAATTTCTTAATTGGATTATTTCTTTAATTCTGAAACTCCTCAAGGAGCTTATTTCTTAGTACCTATCGTATTCAATATCTTGGCAAACACTTTGTCTTAATTCATTTATTACAGTGAAAGATTTAGAACTTCTTAAAAATCTAGAAATTCCGATTTTGTGGTGTAACTTCAGTACTCCGATCATGAGTTTTTTTGACGTGTAGTATCGTTAACGTAAGCATTTTTTGAATTGAAAATACACGTTTGTTACACAATATTTACATAAATTAAATACTTAATTAATTTCTCTGTATTTTTTTAAATGTGCAAATTGTATAAAATTTTATCAAAATGTTCCAGGACTGCTGTATTTTAAATTCAAAATATGCTTACGTTAACGAAACTATACGTCAAAAAAACTCATGATAGGGGTACAGATCATACGAACGAGATGTGTCAAGGAGCTATTGAGCTTGACGCTTTAGTTTGGTCATATAACCACAATAAAAACTACACGTTGACGACGATATAAATACAATGTTTTAGTTTAGTGCTAGTGATGAGTGACGAATAACAGTGTTAAGCCTGCAATACATGTTGGCCGAGCTTAGACCAACGCGAGCCTAGACAAATTGACACAAGGCAAGCGCTTCTGTCTAGACATTCGGCAAGATTGACGTCAACCGCATAATAGCGCGCGGACAAACATGTGAACACTATTGTGCGAGCGCGCGCGAGCGCTTTTGATTTGCGCAGAAAAACCGAGACCGCTCCGATCCGAAGTGAGGCAAGTGATCGCGAGCGACTGCAAGCTGTGGTCAGCTACGTCAAATGAGGTCTATACACGTTGGCGCTTGTCTACACTCAACCAACTAGGCAAGTGACAACGAGCGATAGCAAGACAAGGCAAATATACCGTCTACATGTTGGTATTGGCCTTCACTCGACAACGCTCGGCCAACATGTATTGCAGGCTTTAGATTGAGGGTGTGCGGAATCTTTAATGTGTAGGAGATCTTTATATTCACAAGGAGCGCTTGTAATTGTGTCGCAAACTGTTCTCAAAGTGGTGACAGTGGTTCCCGTACTAATTTCCTATGATAGCATAGCTCCTTTTTTCTATGATCTAAGAGGTTTACCGATATTCACCTCATCTTATTTAATGATATACCACCGTTTCTTCTTCGCAGCTAAAACACTAGGAAGCGGAGAAGGGTAGGCATTTTGGGGGCTGTCTTATGTATACTCGTATTTTGACGTTCAAAAGGTGCTTATTGACTCTAGCCCAGTTTGAATAAATGATTTTTGAATTTGAATTTGTATTTGTCTTCAGTATATAGGGTCCTACCCTTCATACTCGAAATATTTTAAGTGGCCCATCTGTAGGTGGTAAAGATGCCATACAAACGAAAAAAAAATTGATCTAAGTATATCTTTTTTTAAATTAATTAATTAAATTATTTTAAATAAATTATTTGATACATAAAAATACGATTTTCGACATCCATTACGCTAGTTTCTACCATTAATAGTAAGTTACTTAAAAATTAGCGTAATGGATGTTGAAAATAATATTTTTTATGTGTGTCAAATAATTATAAATTTATTTATTAAAAAAAAATATATACTCGGATTATTATTTTTTTTCGTTTGTATGGCATCTTTACCACGTACAGATGTACCTCTTAAAATATTTCGAGTATGAAGGGTAGGACCTTAAATATGTATAAATAATTAATACCTATCTAAATTCCTTTAGTTAATCGCCTTGTATTAATTTTCTCTATATTGTGATTGAACTTACGCCCTTTCGATCCAACGAATCTCCGATACATTAAGCGCAGTCATCGGCTATAAAATAATACTGTTATGTGGAAGCCGCTGTAGCCGATATCGCCCGGCTATAATGAAGTTTAGCCTAACCGCCGGCTATGATCAGCTTTCATTATTATTTGATTACCTAGGTGTTAGGTAGGTTAGCGATTACATTTAGGATCTAAATATTTTTACTAGGTAAGCAAAAATAGGTTAAATAAGGGATATATTGAACGATTAACTACGGGATCAACCTTGAAATCACGAAAAAATTCAACTATTCCATACGTTTTGACCGCACGGTTGTCGCAGCGGCTGAGAGATTGGCTGCTGCGCGACGTGTCGCGGGTTCGATTCCCGCATTGCACATAGGTCTGGCTGTTTGTGTTTGTGAACGCACCCACGACACAGGAGAAATCCTAGTGTGGGGGCAACGTTTTATTAAAAAAAAAAAAAGAAAAAAAAAAAAGTGATATATACAATATCTTAAGTTTTAATCCACTACGCATATTTTAGGTGAAAGTACTCATGAATATGATCAACTTTTATTATGGGACCGACACTGAAATATGAAAAAAAATATCAGCTGTTCCATACATTTTGATCGTGTTGGAGTTTATTTTTGTATAGAACAGATGCTTTTCTTTTTCATATTTCAGTGTCGGTCCCATAATAAAAGTTGATCATATTCATGAGTAAGTACTTTCACCTCCTAAAATATGCGTACCTAGTGGATTAAAACGTATCCTGTATATTTACAAAATCAGCAAACTATGACATGTGAAGACGATAATACACTCCTGTACCCCTATCATGAGTTTTTTTGACGTATAGTTTCGTTAACGTACGCATATTTTGAATTGAAAATATACGTTTACTACTCAATATTTATATAAATTAAATACTTAATTAATTTCTCTGTATTTATTAATCAAATCAAACAATTTATTTGCATTAAACATGTGTGATCATACAATCTCATAGGATAGCATTTTTGATGTTAAATATTTTACAGTCCAACATGTTCTACCTAAAGAGGTGTACAAATGAGTAATCTCCATCATCATTAAAATGTGCAAATTGCATAAAATGTTATCAAAATGTTCTAGGACTGTTGTATTTTCAATTCAAAATATGCTTACGTTAACGAAACTATACGTCAAAAAAACTCATGATAGGGGTACTGTCCACCTTCTATTAAAATACAACCTGTATAGTGATGACACTTAAGAGCACCAAACAATTTCACGAAAGATGAATTTTCTAAAATTCTGAAATCGACATCTGCTGCCCGAGGCAGCTTTACGGAGTAATAAAAAACAAACTTTACAAGATAATAGCTGAAGTTTAAAACTAATATATTTAACGGTATGAAAATGGATGAATACATTTTGTTTTGTAAACAGAAGATACCTATTACTTAACACAAATTCATTTCGAAATATGACATATTTTATTATTATAGAATTTCATGAATATAGAATTTATTTTTCGGAATGAATTTATTGTAAAGTGAATATACAGGGTAAATTTAAAACCAGTGCGGATATTTTAGGAGGTGAAAGTACTCATGAATATGATCAACTTTTATTATGGGACCGACACTGTTCCCTACAAAAATGCACTACAACACGATCAAAATGTATGGAACAGCTGTTTTTTTTTTTCATAATTGTCGGTCCCATAATAAAAGTTGATCATATTCATGAGTACTTTCACCTCCTAAAATATCCGCACTGGTTTTAATTTTACCCTGTAGACAGAAAATAGTTTAGGTAAGTCTATGCACTCAATTAGTGTCGATACGCTCAAAAGACACGCAGGAATTTAGTGTAATAAAAAAGGGTGATAAAAGCTATAGGTAGCCTTTTCTAATTCTAAAACGCTTCTGTGGATTGCGACTTACAAAATAATAAATTATACTCCGTATCGCCAAAGCAGCATTTCAAACAAAACATACCTAGTTACGCCAGTCAATTTCAACTTTTTACATTTCGAGCAAAGCGATTGAAAATCGGAAAGTGCTTTAACAGTTTTCGAGCGCTCAGTAGTGCAATAAAATCATTTGAAGTAGTTTTAAAATTCGAATCTCGAACGCTTTGTCAGAAAGTCAGTGAACAATTCTCCGATTTCCATTCCACTAAACAGTTGAATGACTTGACGTAATCGTTTAACATTGACGTTTTGTTTTGAATTCAAATTCAGAATTATACAGAAAGCCGCCATCTTCTTTTCCGTTAGATTTTATTCATTTGTGTTTTTATTTCTGTATTGTTTTGTAATTTGATGTTTTTGTTTTTAATGACTGCAGTATTTACCGGTATCTTACATCACGAAACATCACCCCTATATTAATCAAAAGTGTAGGCAGAGGTGTATACAGGTTGTCCCACGGCTGTGCCATATGGAGGGAAAGTACTTTAAATATTTTAGTTAAGAAGTTTTGTTTCATCGAGACTTCACTTTATTTTTAAAATTAAGTAATACTGCATTCAAAGATTTTTAAATAGTTGCTTGCTTCATCTGGAAATCGAACTGTGCTAATGTGAAAAAAAGAATACTCTGTATTTTACATTATAAATGTATATGTTTTGTGAATTTGAAATATGTCAAAGTCAAAGTCAAAGTCATGTTATGCTTCTATTAAGTTAATTCTATTAAGTTATTCTATTAAGTTAATATAAATAAATATATTTAATAATTTAATAGAAGCATAACATGGCTTTGACATGTTTCAAATTCACAAAGCATATACATTTATAATGTAGGTATAGCTATGGTGATATCGCATCGATGTCCGATAACTGCAAAGTAATTGGCATTGAGTTGGAAATACTGCATAAGTTTTCCGATAGATGTCGCCAAAGGCTCCTAAGAAGCGTATTACAAAGCTAAGGGGTCTCAAATTTCAGATGAGTCGGGCGAGACCCGGTAGCTCAGTTGGTTCAGAGCACTAGCCACGGTTCGGCAGAGGTCGCGGGTTCAAATCTCGCTCGGGTCATATGATTTTTGAGAATCACTTGTATATTTAATAACTCTGTATTTTAATTATGCCGATTGAAAGGGTTAATTATAAAAGCATTAATTCCTTCTAAGTAACATAGTATTGCCATTAAATGGGCACAAAATGACTCCAAGCTGCCACTGAGACACCATAACAGAAAACCTAAAGACAGTTTTCCCGACTCAGGAATCAAACTCAAACCGCGACGTTCATCAGCCATATCTGCGACGTAGCATTATTTATGAACATTTTCACTTAAAATTTTATCTCCATAACTTTTGTATCTGTGAAACTTCACAAACGCTCCCTAAGGGATATTTCATATTCCCACCCCTAATCTGATAAAACTAAATCGAGAATTTTACCTGAATCCCATCACCCCTAAATAATTGAAGGGCCCTATTGTTTAAACCTCAGACTAGGGCGCATGAGGAGAAATAATAAATTAAGACGGTGAAGGCCCTTTGTCCCTTACTAATCGAAGTTCTGGGTCAAAATTGCGAAACTTAAGCCGTTTTGCGACTTAACTTAAAACGACTTCGGATGAAGACTGATGTTTTGGGTGGCAATGGAATGAATGAACAATTGTTTACTGCGCAGATTGGGTGAATAATCAGTGTTTAGTTTGGATAAATACGCTTTTGAAGTCGGAAGTTTCATTTGGTCTAAGGGGGAAGTACATGAGTACTTGAGTCGTGAGCACAGATCACGAATCTACACTTTTAGCCCCATAGATAAATAGACAGTTGTTAATACACAATAGCGAATATTCCCGAGCATCGACTGACGAACCAATCGCGTGCAGCCTCGGCGCCTCCCGCCTTCTTCATTCCGCCAAAGAAACCGAAAAATTAACTAATGCGTAGGTGACGTTTGTGCGCAATACTCATGCCGGCAATCATACAGACCTATAACCATTATAATGCATTATGGATATTCAAAAGATGCAAAATTACTCACCAAAATCTATAGGTACTTCCTGTTGCTCTAGAATCATAAAATTTGGCATAAAGCAAGACTTTAAAAGGAAAAAATCCAAAAATTGTTAGTTACATCCTCAGATCATAGAAACAAGGAGATGTGCCAAGGCGCTATCGAGCTTGATGCCTGATCTTGAGCAAATTGCTCATATTAAAAACGTACGCGCTGGCGACGAACCGAACACGATCGATGGTATAAATACAGTGTTTTAGTTTAGTGCTAGTGTTGAGTGACGATTAACAGTGTTAGATTGAGGGTGTGCGGAATGTTTAATGCGTGGGAGATCTTTTTATTCACAAGGAGCGCTTAATTATGCGCGTAATTGTGTCGAAAAATGTACTAAAAGTGGCATCAGTTGTTCCCGTACTAATTTGCTATGATGGCATATCTCCTTGTTTCTATGATCTGAGGTTACATCACATAAAAAAATATTTATTTACCATTATAAAGTTACATTTTGAACAGGACCCTTAGGGCGCGAGCCTTTCTCTTACTTGTCCAGTTTTTTAGATCTCAGGTACTTGTAAAGGTCGTATTACCAGTATAAAATATGAAAACCTTCAAATTATGTGTAGTTTAAGCTCTAACATCTTCCGGAGACCGGAGTCAAACCCACGTACCCTTATTTAAAATGTAACAAAAGGAATTTGGGTCGCGATCTTTTATAACAATGAATAAGGTAGCGTAAATAGGGCTATTTTCAGGTTTCTGACTTTTATAACGATGTAGCGTTCTTTTCAGATAGGTCATTAGACTACAATAGGCTTTCAGCTAAGTCTGTTTTAGGGTTCCGTAGTAAAACTAGGAACCCTTACAGTTGAGTCATGTCCGGCTGTCTGTCTGTCACATCCTCGTAAAATCTACAGTTCATAACCAATTTGTATGAAACTTTGTAAGTAGGTAGATTTTTTTTGTGAAGCGCCATAAAGGCTTTTAGCGAGATTACGAAAAATAAAATTATTAGGGGTGCCCATACATGGAACTGAGGGATGAAAACATTTTTTTTTTCAGATAAGTCTTTGAAAATAACCTAAGCTACTTAATGAGTTTCTCATTCAGGTGCATATTTAGTGAACTAGGAGCTCCAAAAGTTGTTAACAATGTGTTCCCCTCCAACTTTCCAACCGTGTTATCGAAAAATCTGAAAAAAATCAAGCTCGTAGCAATCAAAAAATGCTTTCGATTAAAATTGGTTTGCACAAGATACGTCAATTAGTTTCATGGTCTGACACGCACTTGGACGGTTTTTTAGGGTAACATACCTGAAAAGGAAAAACGGAACCTTTTTAGGATCACTTTGTCACAGTAAAAATATGTACACCAGTACGGAAACTACGTACTAACGTTCGAAACGGCACACTCACACAAACACGCGAATCGACGAGACCTCTAAGCGGACATCGCGGTGCTGTCAGTCGTGAGTGCCGCGTCAAGACGAGTGGTTGCCGCGTGTTTGTGTGAGTGTGCCGTTTCGAACGTTAGTACGTAGTTTCCGTACTGGTGTACATATTTTTACTGTGACTTTGTTGTACATCTGTCCGAATAGCATAATCATAGCATAATCGGCCTATAATGTTCCCACTGCTGGGACACAGGCCTCCTCTGTGAGAGGGAGTGGGCCGTGGTCCACTACGCGGGCCCAGTGCGGGTTGGTGGACGTCACATGTCTTCGAATTTTTGGTTCTAGGACATGCCGGTTTCCTCACGATGTTTCACCTTCACCGTTAAAGCAAGTGATAATTAATTTCTAATACGCACATGACTTCGAAAAGTCAGCGAATGTCAAGACCTTTAACGGGTGGAGGCATTTTCTCATAGATGGCGCCACTAGAAGTATGTAATAGCAGCATCTTCTTATAGATGGCGCTATTACATTTTATTTTGTCTGTAATATTAGAGCATTCAAGTGAAAAATCAACTACGGCTAAACCAAACCCCGTTACTAACTCAAGAAATTGCAGCAGCGAAAAATAACACCATTTTCTTTTTACCTTTTTGAAGCTCCAAGTCGGTTATTCAAATTATCTTTTATACGAAGACTTAAAAGTAACATTTATTGCCGCTAAGGCTTTAGACATACTGACACAGAGGCACAACCGTCGCGTTTTTTTACCGTATAAATACTTTAAATGTTACAAAGTGTACTGTACCCCTATCATGAGTTTTTTTGACGTATAGTAACGTTAATGGAAGCATATTTTGAATCTAAAATACAACAGTCCTGGAATATTTTGATAAAATGTTATACAATTTGCGCATTTTTAAAAATACAGAGAAATTAATTATGTACTTCATTTATAGGTATAAATATTGTGTAGCAAACGTATATTTTCAATTCAAAATATGCTTACATTAACGAAATTACACGTCAAAAAAACTCATGATAGGGGTACTGAACTTTATTTGCACTATGTAATGTAGGTAAACATTAAGCCCTCCCGCGTCCTATTTATGCACTCTGCGTATTAACACAGTATAAATATGTACCAGTACGGAAACTACGTACTAACGTTCGAAACGGCACACTCACACAAACACGCGGCAACCACTCGTCTTGACGCGGCACTCACGACTGACAGCACCTCGATGTCCGCTTAGAGGTCTCGTCGATTCGCGTGTTTGTGTGAGAGTGCCGTTTCGAACGTTAGTACGTAGTTTCCGTACTGGTGTACATATTTTTACTGTGGTATTAATGTTGGACAGCCGTGTGCGGTAGAAATATTGCTCAAAACAGCAAAAATAAAACTGATTGACAATCTTAAGAGTAAGTAGGTATTTTTGGTGTCAAAAACCTTCCGTAGTTTTCTTACACTATCTGTACAAAGTATGAAGCCAGTCGGATGAATGGAATAGGAATAAATAAAGGACAAACAAACGAACATTCATTTTTAGGGTTTCGTACCCAAAGGGTAAAAACGGAACCCTATTACTGAGACTTCGCTGTCCGTCCGTCTGTCTGTCTGTCTGTCTGTGTGTCTCCAGGCTGTATCTCATGAACCGTAATAGCTAGTCAGTTGAAATTTTCACAGATGATGTGTTTCTGTTGCCGCTATAACAACAAATAGTATAAACAGAATAAAATCAATATTTAAGGGCTCCCTTACAACAAACGAGATTTTCTTGCTCGTTTTTGCTCGATATTGATAACGACACCAGGTAGACGCTTGAAATACTCATAGAATATTTAATTTAACAATAAATAATTAAATTAAAATAAAAAAAATATTTAAGGGGGAGTTCCATACAACGGACATGATTTTTTTACCGTTTTTATAGATAATGGTACAAAACCTTTCGTGCGCGAGTCCGACTCGCACTTGGCCGGTTTTTTTTTTATTTACTTATTGACTAGCTTGGTACATTAATAGAGAGCAAACAAAAAGAGGCACAAATCTGTGGGTTGGACAGTCTGTCAATTCTGTACCAACACGCCGCGTGATATCACTGCCAACTTGTTTGCGAGCGATCGAGGGAGAATGTCACGGTGAGATTCTCTCTCGAACGATTGTATCCTCTAGCTCCAACTTACAACTCTGCAATAAGAACAACGATACGATTTTTCATCTATACATTATAATATTATACATTAGGTTGATGTACCTATATTTATATATGAATTGTACATAAAGATAAAGTTCAGTATCCGAAGTCGTAGAATTACGCGTCGCGTCGTTTAAACTCTGCATAAGTGTATCTTGAGCCTAAGGCCTGGGTTCCCAACCTGGGGGTAATTACCCCCTCGGGGGTAAAACAGTTATTCTGCGGGGGTAATAAGGCTGGTAATAGATATTTCAAAACTTTACCTGGCATTCAAAAGCTTGCAAATGCAAAACAATATCTACTTACCAACCTTCACACTGCATTATCATTAATTCATCAACTTTTTGCGCAATTTATGATGATTATTGCTATTATATATATTATTTTCATGTGATAACATTTTAAGGGGGGGTAAAATGAGTTTACCTAGTAGGTCATAGGGGTAACAAGATTGAAAAGGTTAGGAACCACTGGCCTAAGGGCTTTATCACAGAGGCGATTTGCAAGCGAATTTAAAGCTAAGCGAGAGCGTGGCTTCGACGCGAAAACTCCGCGAAAACCACCGTGGACGCTATTTTGTATACTTTCATACGACAGACAGCCTACCCCGCCCCACTTCAGCGTTAACGTTGCGTGTCCGCGGCGTGTTCGGTGCGAGCCCGCAGCGACTACGCTCTCACCTCGCCTTGAACTCGCTACTGTGATGAGGTCCTAAAATCGCTGAAAACCAACATTGTGCAAATGTGCTGTGTTATTGGGGAAAGTTTTTAATATATTTGGAGTTTATGGTAATGTTCAAAGTTGGAGATTTGTCTTCGAGAACCGTGTTGCGTTCTACATTTTTACAGACAGTATTTTTATTTTTGCGACACAGTTACGGAATGTAGGTTTTTTTCTAACGTCCAATGTATACTAATATTGGGGTAACTCCCATCCACCCCGGTCCTCCCACCCCGTTAACGGGACAGTTGGGAAATTTTTTTCATCGACCCAGTAGTGCCGACCCCGTCGTTCAAGACGAGATGTTCCCACTTTTAGCAATTATTGATGATCTTTGAAGTTTTGAACGTCTGTATCTACGTTTATGGTAAGCCCAGAATTATGAAATAGGAATCATATCAAAATTTAGCATTTTAATCTCGTTTTAATATCAAGGCAGAAACACGATTATTAGATATTCTGCACTACCGGACCATTTTTAATGTGTGGGAAATCTCTATATTTACAAAGTTTGTAGTTGTGACGCACACTACTTTAAAAGTGGCGACAGCGGTTCCCGTACTAATTTGCTATGACATAATCTCCTTGTTTCTATGATATCAGGTACTTACCTGTGTGGTCCAAAATTAGCCCAATCATCGGCTTGGATGCCGTTACTTCTAATTTACGTCATGGTATATTTTTCCTCACAAATTCGAGCCAACACGGGTCCACATAGACTATAACATATACTTATACCAACTGGTGCGATCCCTTAAGTAATTTCGACATGTACGTAACAACTAGGGATGTTACGAAGGTGTTTCTATCGGAACCGAAGTCGGAATCGAAGATTTTAAATTTGATTTATCGTCGTCGAAACTGGAATCGGAGTCGGAGGTGAAGTCGGAGGTGATGGCAGGATTAAGAGGAGGCCTAATAAAATAAAATACTTAGTACAATCATTATTCAGCCAGCCTGTTTAATTTTAATAATTCAATATTTTTGGTTTTCGCGATTATTACACATTATAATAAAACAAGTTTAAACGGATTAAATCGCGTATATTACAGATTTTTCCTGACTTTTCGAACACTTTGCAGCGTTCAGAGTCAGAGTTCAGCAGTCGCAATGCGACCACGAACGCTGCAAAGTGTTCGAAAAGTCAGGAAAAATCTGTAAAAATCTGTAATATACGCGATTTAATCCGTTTAACCCTGCAGTGGTCGCGCGGACTACATATGTAGCCCATGGTTGTTTAAAATGAAATTTCTCATAAACTATTAAAGTATGTTAGCTGGGACTTCATGTATTTTAAGTATATTAACCCTCGCCCCCGCTCACTTGCGCTCGCGCATTGGTGACGTGTGGTTATGTCTGGAGAAGGTGTTAAACCTCGGCGGCCTACATACGTAGTCCGCGCGACTAATTACGTGAGTATTTTTTTAAAAGTAAATTTTATATTTTATGGTATTTACCTTATTTTGGATACGTAATATTTATTGTTTTGGTATGTATTTAGGTAATATTGTAGTAAATTATAAGAAACTGTAATATTTTTATTGATAATGTAGAAAAAAAAAATATTAGAGAAAACGGGACCAAATTGAAAGCTGGCTTCGTAAAGGTGGCCAAGTGGTCAAAATACTGACTGACCTAGAGGACTCGACTAGTGATAAGCTGGTCTGCCTCGAAGAGCAAAACCATCAGCCCCAATCCAAACAGGATGCTGATAATGTGGGTGAGGCACCTCAATATGAGCATGATAACTTTGAAGAACAAAACCTGGTGTCAGATCGAGGCGGAGACAGACGTGATGAACCTCCTGCATAAGTACATAGTTCCTGTTTAGAAAATAGTGATTGATTTGTTTTTATCACATGTTATATGCCTTTGATATAGAATTATCCAAAGCTAATTTATTTTTAAGTGAATTTTAAGAAGTTTTTGTTATAGCTGTTTTGAAAAAGACTGGTAATGATAAATGTTTGTTTATTATTTTTATTTAATTTGAGAAGCGATATTTCGTCATATTTTAATTAATAAATAATAATACGATTGAATTTCATTTCAAAAACGACAAAACAAATTGGTCTACATGTAGTCCGCGCGACCACTCACGTGATTTTTTAGGGCGCGACCACTGCAGGGTTAAACTTGTTTTATTATAATTCAATATCATTATTGCCGCTGTGCGCCATACTTCGAACTCCGCTTTAAGGCTGCGGCCGCACTGGTACGGTGACAGCGACGCGATGGCGACGGTGGTGAAAACAAAATCACATTAACATGTCGGTGGCCGCATTGCAGAAACGACAAGTGACATTTATTTGTTCACGAAATCGCCGTCGCGTCACAGACGCCGTACCGGTGCGGCCGCGGCCTAAAAGTGTTGAAGCCGAAGTCGGAACCAGAGGTGCAATGGTGCCGATTCTGTTGTTTACCAACTAAACTAATTTAGTCTCATTACGTCTCTTTCTAATAAAAAAACATGAGAAAAGGATAGAAGATATTTAATCCTGTCAAATTAGTCCACTTGTATAGTTTTGTTGTCAATTTAGTCGGAATCGCAAAAAGTCATGACTATTTTCCCGTAAATGACAAGGGCGTAGACTAATTTGACAGTCCTAAATATTTTATGACTTTTTTCAATGTTATTTGTAAGAAAGAAATGTAGTGTGATTAAAATTAGTTTAGTGCGACATTCAACAGAATCAGCACCAATATCAATCGAAAGTTCCGACTTATCGGAGTCGCGATCGAAGCTCCGTAACATCCCTAGTAACAACATCATTATGTTTTGTCCCTCTCTAACACTCGGATAATGGAATTAAGTAAGGGTAACCTTTGAGAAACAGTGTCTACTTTTACTTCTGATGTTTACGTTGCGTTAAGAATGCTGATTGGATAAATAGAGTTTGACATTGATGTGTCAAGGCGCTATTGAGCTTGACACCGGCTCCACACGTTGGCCCCAACGCCAGTCGCCCAACGTGTGGATCTAGAAAATAACATTGGCCCCAACGTTGGCCCCAACGCCACTCGCCCAACGTGTGGATCTAGAAAATAGCATTGGCCCCAACGTTGGCCCCAACGCCAGTCGCCCAACGTGTGGGTCTAGAAAATTGCAATGGCCCCAACGTTGGCCCCAACGCCACTCGCCCAACGTGTGGATCTAGAAAATAGCATGGGCCAACGTTGGGGCCAAGGCAGAGGTGTAGATATATTTAATATATCTACACCTCTGCCTTACCTTTTGGGGAACAGAGGCGAGATGTTATAATATTAAAGCCAGTACGTAAGTTAATTTCACACAAACTATCAACAATGGTACCTACTTATACCCCACTATCAACCATTGGCTCTTGAAACCCAATCTCGTTGAGTGTAAGCAAATATTATAGTAATACAATTTAACTATACATTACTGTCTATGCATAGAACCGCTGTTTATGTTTCGGAATTAAATTGGGTTTCTACAGGGTGGCAGGTTAGACAGTGGAAATATTTCAAGGAGTCACAACTTTTACTATGGGACCAATCCAGAAATCGCGAAAAAAAATCAGCTATTCCATACATTTTGTTGAGTTATGTGAACATAAATGTATGGAACAGCTGATTTTTTTTAAAGTAAACGTTGTTCATAGTGATGAGTACAATGACCCCTTTAAATATTTCCGCTGTCTAACCTGCCACCCTGTAGATATATCTTACCGATCGTTATTAGTGATGAATACTCAGATCATAGAAACAAGGAGATATGCCATCATAGCAAATTAGTACGGGAATAACTGATGCCACTTTTAGTACATTTTTCGACACAATTACGCGCATAATTAAGCGCTCCTTGTGAATAAAAAGATCTCTCACGCATTGCAAATTCCGCACACCCTCAATCTAACACTGTTAATCTTCACTCATTACTAGCACTAAACGAAAACACTGTATTTATACCATGGATCGTGTTCGATACGTCGCCAGCGTTTACGTTTTTAATATGAGCAATTTGCTCAAGATCAGGCATCAAGCTCGATAGCGCCTTGGCACATCTCCTTGTTTCTATGATCTGAGGACGAATACAATTTGTTATTTGTAACTTTTACGATTCGTTATTTGTAGGTAACACATACTTTTACCAATCGTTTTGATAACTTTTAGGATTTGCTATCGGTAACCGTTACGACTCGTTGTTGGTTACTCTAACGATTCGTCATTGGTTAATTAAACGATTCGTTAAAGGTAACTTTGCTACTTATTACTGGTTACTTATATTATTCGATCCGCTGTCAACACAGCGCATCCCACAGATCATAGAGAAAAGGAGACAAATGACGGAAACCACTGTAGCCACTTTTTAGAACAGTTTGCGACACAATTACAAGCGCTCCTTGTGAATATAAAGATCTCTTCTTCCACACATTAAAAATACCGCACCCTCAAACTAACACTGTTAATCGTCACTCAACACTAGCACTAAACTTAAACACTGTATTTATATCATCGATCGCGTTTGGTTCGTCGCCAGCGTGAGCGTTTTAACTTTAGTCAATGTGACCAAACTGAAGCGTCAAGCTCAATAGCGCCTTAGCACATCTATCTTGTTTCTATGATCTCAGGCGCATTCTCAGAAGCTTTGGTAAAATTTTATCTCGTTTCTACTTGTGTGTGCTAATCTCAAAAGGCACATAAAAGATTTTACCAAGAGTATTTTCACAAGAACATCAGTTCAAATAAATATAACTTCTACTCTATACATACATAATTTTACTTTTAGTAAGTCTGTGATATGAGAAGTTATTAATTTCCTCTTTGCCTATTCCGTGTGTGTGTGTGTGAGTGGATTGCTGTAGCCTTATGTCTTAAGAAGACTCTCTTATTATGTCACCTGTTTCGCTCGCACAAAACCATAATAATTATTTTTAAGAATGTTAAATGAAAAGATGCATTCCTGAAAAATGTAATCAAATAGCGAACTACAAAATAATATTATTTCAATGATTAAAAACTCAAATTTTATTATTAAAAACACAGTCATGAGTTGAACTCGTCTCAAAAGCATCATAATCGTTTTTAACTGAGTTTATTAGTTAACACAGTAGAAATGTGCTTTAATTATTTATGCTACTTGAAGATACCCAGATTGTAACTATCGGAAAACACCCACTCGGGAAGGCATTCCTCTGTTTGGTGGTTTTGACAATGAAAGTGGAATCAAAGCGCTTCGTTCGGGTTTTTGGTATATCAACCGTGAACCGATGGCGCCTTTCGTGCTCAAAAAGTGAGATACAATATAATAAGCTTTTCAAAACTGGGTGTAAAAGAGTGTAGGATTCTTCTGATAAACTATTTCATTAAACCCCATGAACGTCAATCTCAAAGACACTATTAACATCCAAGTCCAAAAATTCCCTTAAAACATTACAACCCATATCACAATATAACCAAGTAGATACTCCCCAACCCACATGATAATATAATCCCATAATCACCTCTTAAAAAACCCATAAAAATAAAAAGGGTTTTTCACTTCGCCAAGTGAAAAAAGTTTTAATGCCTATACATACAGGATTACACTTCCTTGCAGAATTACAGGTAAAGTAAAATGTAAGAGAACAATGGCGCCATATTCTCAAAGAATGTTTTATGATATTCTGTACAATTGAGGCCACAATAATTGGGTTACTCCCTTTGCGAAGACTTACAAAGGGAGAGTGTTCGCCCCACTTTTAAGTATACTTTTTAATGTCAAAGTATAATAGAAGATAAGGTATTATTAGATACTAGTGAAGGTACTTAGCGTTTATCTGTGGTGATACCTACATTACAGAAGAGTTTTTTTTTTAAATACCTACTTATGAATTGATCATTATTATTACCACGTTTTTTTATTAACACGCTTTTTTGTCTGTTCATCTGTTCGGCACAAAGGGCACTGGCACTGGCACTGACGCCCATAGAACGCTGGGCTTCCGATTGTGTATGTCGGTACAGATATGAAATTAGTTTGGTGTGATCGAGTATTTCAAGAGTATTTAAATTCCTTTTTTATTTGTTTTTGTACGTAATTGGGTTAAAGAGAAATCTTCGTATTTGTGACAGTGAGGTTAAGTATGGTGTGAATGATCCAATGAAGTACAGCCCGACTAATGAGTTCTCAATTCAAAGGTTTTAGTTGCTTTCGACATGATATTCTGTGGAGGTCCAATGAAGTACAGCCCGACTATTGAGTTCTCAGTTCAAAGGTTCTAGTTGCTGTCGATATGATATCTGTGGAGGCACGCGCCAGCCAGCATGCACCCGTGTTTGTTTTATTGGTTTTTTCAAAATGTCAACGGCATGCATAATAATTTTAATTTGTTATTTATTTCGATTTTTGATTCCAATTCTTAAATCCCTAAGATAAATTAGGCAAAGAACAATTAAAATATATTTTTAGTTTTGGTTTAGTTTTTATTACTGTACCTACCTTATCAAGCCCAAAATTACCAACGTCCTTTTGCAATCGATTTTAATTTAACTTCCCGATGAACTAGAGACTTGGAACTTTAATTAGTACAGCTCAGGATTGGATGACGATTTTTTTTTAAACATAACCGTGCCGTAACGGTTTTTTTAAAACTATTCAAATTAGTTGTTGGATATCAAGTGAGCTACCTATCCATTACGTTTCATCCATGAATTACGGGATACCTTGTATACATACACGGTGTAACGGAAAGGGTATACCTATATATGGACTGAAATCGGGTTTGGCCGGTAACATATCCATACATAATTATCAAGTATACGACAAACTATGTGACTGCATTTATTTCATTGCTTTTTTTTTCATGTCCAAATTCCGCTTAACATAACTGCTAGATTCCAATGTGCATCACTGTATTTGAGAAAAATCCTGCCTTAAGTCGGATCATAGAAACAAGGGAGATGTGCCAAGGCGCTATCGAGCTTGATGCCTGAACTTGAGCAAATTGCTCATAACTAAAACGAGTGACGATTAACAGTGTTAGATTGAGGGCGTGCGGATTGTTTAATACGTGGGAGATCTTTTTATTCACAAGGAGCGCTTAATTATGTGCGTAATTGTGTCGAAAAATGTACTAAAAGTGGCATCAGTTGTTCCCGTACTAATTTGCTATGATGGCATATCTCCTTGTTTCTATGATCTGAAGTCCCAAGGCATCATGATAAAGCTGCAGAGTTTTTTTTTTCTTTATCTGCAAACCATTTCCAGTGACCCGGCTGTCATGAGCAGAGGCACGTGTATGCAAGATTATTCTTCGCAGAAATTCTATATGATGTTTGTTCAGGTTCTCTTTATACGAGTACTAACTTCCGCCCGCGGCTTCGCCCGCGTTTTTGGAATAAAAAAAAACGTGTGGGGTCAGGGGACCCCCGTCAGGAACGAAGTCCCAAAAATTTCCGAGAGTTTTATCTAACTAGCTAACCAAAGGTTTATCCTAAAGAATTGAGTCACGCAATTTGCTCAGGTATGAAGCAATGTCACAAAATTATTAAATTACTCCGTCGCGCGTTGATTACATCATCTCTGAAACTATTTGTCTGTATACAATACTTTGAACTCCAAAAATCATCTCCATTAAATACTTGTGACGATGAAACTACTTATTTGGATAAGGATTAATATTTTATTGATAAATGTGTCCAGTTAAATATCGCCTAAATATATTGTTATTTTTAAAACATAAAAACAGATTCTGTGGCTTAAATATAAAAGTTAGATATATAATAGCTGGATGTTTTTTGTAGAACTATTTAAGGCCAACGTTTTTGTAATACATTATTTTCACATATATCAAACCGTTTAGGCAGTACACGCGCAAACAACCTTTTTTTCCGACTTCCTTAATAAAAACCGTGACAGCTCGGCTAATATATATAACACATTTATAAATTATATACAAAAACCTTCCTCGGAAATGTGTCTGTGTGTCCATTGGTGAAAACCGTATGAAAATCCGTTCAGTAGTTTTTGAGGTAATCGATATAGACCGAAGCCGCGCGTGCTAATTTGTTGAATAGGTATAAAAGCGAAATGGCAAAAAACGTCATTGCCGTCATCGCTTAAAATTTCTCCCAGTTCACTCATACGTAACGTCCGTAAAGGAACTCCGTTCCAAAAGTAGCCTATGTGTTATTCTGATGTATAAGCTATATTACTGTAAAGTTTCATCAAAATCCGTTCAGTAGTTCTTGCGTGAAAGAGTAACAAACATCCATACATCTTTACATCCTCACAAACTTTCTCGTTTATAATATTAGTAGGATTATTGTGAACAACATAATTTCCAAGGCGAGGAGGCATAATCGTTCAGCGATTAAAGCCTTTTTTTCAAATAAAGATTAAGATAAGATAACTTTATGAAATACTATCTGTTCTCCGCGGTTTTACCCCTGTTGCTCGGCTCCTAAGGATTGTAGTGTGATGTTAAATAGCCTACATTATTCCTCATGAATCTGGCTATCATATACAAAGGAATTTGTCAAATCCGACTAGTAGTTTTAGAGATTAACGTTCCTATAGATTCACGTAATATACATATACGAGTATTGTGACCTTCAATACATCATCACCATCATTCACCCTCCATCCATACATCCATACACCATACATCCATTCACCCTGTATTGTATTTCAATTGATTACCGTAATAATGGAAATTATGGCTTTGTTTCCACGCATTACCCATTAACACTTACGCTCCATCACAGTTAAATGGCGTAAATCGCACCATTATTGACTTTGATGACTGAACTGTTGTCTGGATCAAGTAACGAACATTATACTAATGTGTGTTGATTAAGAATTCAGTATATTTATCATGTTATACAGTCTATCCTGAAGACATCTATGCCTACTAATATAATAAAACTGAAGAGTTTGTTTGATCGCGCTAATCTCTGGAACTGCCAGTCAAATTCAAAAAAATATTTTTGTATATGATAGCCAGATTCATGAAAAATAGTATAGGCAACTTACATCATGCTAGGACCCTTAGGAGCCGAGCAACAGAGGTGAAACTGCGAGGCACAGCTCGTTATACAACAATGGGCCGATCTCGAGTTATTTTGACGTATAGTAGGTATTATTGTAAATGTAAGCATAATTTGAATCTAAAATACAGCAGTCCTAGAACATTTTGAATTCTTTTTATGCAATTTGCACTTTGAAAAAATACAGAGAAATTAAATTAGGTAGGTATTTAATCTTTATAAATATTGTGTTGCAAACGTATATTTTCAATGCAAAATATGTTTACATTACGTCAAAATAACTCCTGATCGGCCCACTGATCTCATTTCTTCGTTTCCTTTACTTGTTATAATAATAGCTCTGCTCTTATTAATCTGGTCACGCACTCTCACTTATTGTCTTATTAAAACAGATTTTTCCTAGATTGTATTAGATATACGTTTTCTTAGATTGTATTTGATTTAGCTATTTGTTCTTCCATAACAGTAAACGAAACACGTTACGTCATTTAGGTATCTTCAGTTTTTATAAAAATAAATTAAGAATATCTGTTTTTAACCGACTTCAAGAAGTAGGAGGTTCTCAATTTGGCGTTTTTTTCTTTTATTAAATGTTGTCATACACTAGGAATTGTATAGTGATGAATTGAATTGAATAGTGGGTGTGTTTATAAACACAAATTTGACATGCACAAACACTCCAAACTTAAAACAAATATTGCTCCCGGAGCACTACTCGCTCAGCCACTACGACAATCGTACCGTATTTTTAGTCCTGAAATCATAAAATACCAGTATTATTAAAGCTAAAGAGACTAAATACCTAATAACTCGAGATTCCCCGTACACATGTGACATGAGGCTCAAATTATTGCGCTACACTGCACCGATGTCCCCTTGTTCACCCTTGTGCAACGTACCGAGAACATTTCAAAAAGAACGGACAAGAAAATGGCCGCCAGAGGCTTCTTGCCGCCATGTTGAAAAAAAAACGACGTCCGGTCGTCTGTTCTACGGACTTATAAGTTACTTTGTGAGCATGAAGTTAGCAGAAGTTTGTTCTGTAAAGTGTTGCTTTTAGCTTTGTAAACTAATGTTTATTTGTACCTAAGTGACATCGGGAGGATCAAGTTTTGATAGGAGTTTTGTTTAACTAGAGATTGACAATTAAAACTAGCTGTGCCCGCGACTTCATAATTATAAACTTTTCACCCCTTTAGGGATGAAATTGCAAAAAAATCCTCCTTAATATAATAACCTCTATGGAATATTTTCTCAAAATTTCAAATCTCTAAGTCGACTGGCTTAGGCTGTGCAATGTGCATTGTCTGTCAGTCACTGTACTGTTTTATAGGTATAAATAATATTTAAACCTAGCCCGACCATACCATTCCGACCTCGCCGACGAGGCCCCTCGCGACGTCCCCATCATGACCCGAGTCCACCGCCGCGTATGACTCAGTCCCCTAACGGACCCTTGCTCGAGCCAGCCCGCGCTGAGCCTGTAGATTTAAATATGTCCCTAAATCATATTAATCCGTTCCAGCTAGTAGCCCCTCCCTCTAGTTGTCCTCCCCCCAGCAATGCCTTAGGGCATTGCTGGGGGGAGGACAACGAGGTCGAGGCCGAGGTCCGTACCCCAGTAGGGGGTGCCCTTAGCGTGTAGTCGCTTAGTTTGTAGTTTACCTTAGTTTTAAGCCTGGCTGGAGGCATTTGTAAGTCCTCACCAGATGACCGGTTAAGCAGTGACGGCTGTTAGAAGCCAACTGCGAGAGGCCATTCAAAAAAAAAAAAAGCCCGACCATAGCATCGAACCTAGTACCTCACACTCAGCAGTCCACCAACGAAGCAAAAACCAATCCAGTCTATAACAACAAAAATGCCTTATCTATACTAATATACATCGACTTCCAAAAACTACACTTTAGTGTAGTTTTTGGAAGTCGGTTTTTTTGGCCCCGGTATACGCCAACGGCCTTGAGTGATTTGGGCGGTATAGCTTGAGTGTTCTGCGCTGAGCTCAAGCAACGCGACATACATCCACCGAGCAATATGACTCGCCTATCAAGGAGCGCGCTGTGCAGAATTAGACGTATTATTACTTTTTAGTATCTAAAATATAAAATAAAAAAAAAGTAACAGGCAATATTATAGGTAGTAACATAGTCTTTTCACACAAAACAAATCATGAAAATATCTTAAGCGATTTGAAAGTAATTACGTTTTTATGTTTTGGGTAGACACGAATTCATGAATTTATTTCATTAAGTATTTTACTACAATAGTTAAATATTCACAGGTACGATTGATGTATATATGTTCTAGTTTAACATAAAAAAATTGCACAACTAACCTGCATTATTTGACGGCGAAATAAGAGATTTAAAACTGGCCGTTACCATTTACCTTCGCCTTAAAACTGAAGAGTTTGTTTGATTGAACGCGCTAATCTCTAGAACTACCAGCCGGATTATAAAAAATATTTTTGTATATGATAGTGGAATTCATAAAAAATTAACATCACGCTACGATCTTTAGGAGCCGAGCAACGGGGGTGATACCGACGGACACAGCTAGTAATAGTATATTTTTCTGAATTTGAAACATGTTAAAGCCATGTTGTACAAATAAAATAAAACTAAGTATAAAAAAACCAGTAATTTTATGAACTTATGGTTGTGACACTCCGCGGCTCAAATTCTTACGCCCCCCGGCATTGTCCTTTGAATACACCTCATATGAGTATCTTATTTAATAACAAAAACAATGCCTTGAATAACCCATACAGAATCTGGAGCCAGCTTATAAAATTGTATTATCGCAGCGGTCCTAATACTTCATTGGTAAGCTTTATATGTAGGATAGAGCAGCCTCAGGCACGGATCAAGTACGTGATGGGTTTGTAAATATTTTTCCTTACATTTTAACCATTTTGTGGAACTTGTAGCTATAGAGATGCCGCTCAGAATCAATCTGGGGAATAAACCTTTCAATCAATCAATATTTATTTGTGAACAAAGGTTACCTACATAAATGGTCTTAAAATATACATTTTTACTCCCTGTGTTCTACCAATGAATGAAGTTGAAAAAGTATGGTTGAGATAGTCTTGAAAATATCGGTGGCCGTTAGTAACATAAAATCTCAGTAAATGCATTACAATTCAAAAATAGTTACGTATGTCAGGGATAACTAAAATCCTACTAATATTATAAAGGTGAAAGTTAGTGAGGATGTATCTAAACGGATTTCGATTAAACTTTACAGTAATATGACATATACACCAGAATAAAATATACCTAGACTGCCTTTTGTCTGATATAACCAATTAAGGAACTCTTGCAAAATTTTATGCTTCTCATCATCATCCGCCTAGCCTTTTCCCAAACATGATTAGGGTCGGCTTCCAGTCTAACTAGTTGCGGCTGAATATCGATATTTTACATGGAGCGACTGCCATCTGACCTCCACAACCCAATTATTGGGGAATACCGGTATTCGAATGTTAGACCAGTTGTCAGGCTTTTGGGCTCCTGACTACCCGTAACGACTGTCAAAGACATTCCTATGACAACCGGGACCGACTGCTTAACGTGCTCTCCGAGGCACGGAGGGGTCTCGATATGTTAAGAACGGTCACCCATCCAAGAATTGACCGCGGCAAGCGCAGCTTAACCTCGCAGATCGATCGATCAGCGCGGCTGTCATTTAGCCACGAGCCCCTCGCAAAATTTCATGCTTCTAGAGCCACTAATTTAAGTGTGCGTTGTATGTTAGTGCACGGGATCTCATCAGGAACAAAGGAACATTTGTTGAAATAACTCATAATAGATGGCGTTATATGATCGATTTGTTATTGATGTTTGTGTAAAATTGAGAACATGAAAAAATACATCATGAAAAATATTTGTTCAAATTTTGAAAAATCCTTTAAGCACGGAAAAATGTATAGCCCGAAGATAGCCCGCGCTAAATCGGTCACATTTCTTTGTATGAGATGAGGCATCTGTACGTATAGTATTATATTATCTGTGGTTAGTGTTTAGAATTTTATTAAGTAGATTACAGGCTCCTATTATTATTTTATACACGAGGCAAGATCCCAACCCTTTACCCTAAAATAATCAACTATTAATAACAACATCTTATTGTTCTCCTCCTCAGATCATAGAAACGAGGAGATATGCCAGGCAAATTAGTACCGGAACAACTGATGCCACTTTTAGTACATTTTTCGACACAATTACGCGCATAATTAAGCGCTCCTTGTGAATAAAAAGATCTCCCACGCATTGAACATTCCGCACATCCTCAATCTAACACTGTTAATCGTCACTCAACACTAGCACTAAACTAAAACACTGTATTTATACCATCGATCGTGTTCGGTTCGTCGCCAGCGCGTAAGTTTTTAATTTGAGCAATTTGCTCAAGATCAGGCATCAAGCTCAATAGCGCCTTGGCACATCTTGTTTCTATGATCTGAGTTCTCCTCCTATATTATTATGTAAATACAAAGACCAAAATTTGCAGCTATACACTTGAGACCTTACCTAAGAGAAATAAAATTCTTCAATTCTATTAAGAAAAGCTTACGAAGGTAAAGGGAAATTCTACTTTTACCTTAAGTTTGGCATTCAATTTGGGGAAAATTCAATTTATATTTCGCCTCATTGGCTAAATAAGAAGGTAGATAGAAATGTTTCGGGGTACGGCAGAAACTTTATACATCTGCCAATATCGCTTTCGATTTTTTTACCCGACTGCGCCAGTAGGAGGGTTATTTGTGCTTTTTTTCTTAACTGAAGTGGCTATTGGGTAGCTAAATAAAAACTTTTATAAGTAGGTACTGGCAAGAAATCAACAACTTTTTACTACACCGGCAACATTCATTGTTATTGTGTAATAACTTTTTCATTTTTAGGGTTCCATACCCAAAGGGTAAAACGGGACCCTATTACTAAAACTTTGCTGTCCGTCTGTTTGTCATACATCTTATGCTCATGAAACTAAAAACAGAATAAAATAAATATTTAAGGGGGCTCCCATACAACAAACGTGATTTATTTGCCGTTTTTTTCTCGATCTTTATAAAAGTTTTAATAAAATTATTTTCTAATGTTGTATAGATCGGAATTGTATAGACGGAACCTTGCGTGTGCAAGTCCGAATCGCACTTGGCCGGTTTTTTTTTTACCCGACTGCGCGACGCAAAGGAGGGTAATGTGTTTATCAGTCTATGTATGTATGTATGTATGTATGTATGTATGTATGTATGTTTGTTTCTATGTGGCGTTCTAGAGACCAAATGCGTAGGCCGATTTTAATAATTCTTACGTCAATCGATTTGTCTTAACCTTGCGAGTGTCACTAAAGACATAACAGTAATCAAAATTCACCACAGCGACAACCAGACGCCATATTGTCAAAATGAAAAAAAAAAAAGTTGATGAACTATGTCAAGTGGGGTGTCGTTGAATAGGTATTTTAAAATTATCTTTAGGTTCCTTTTATCATTTTTCATTTTAAATAATAGTTTAGGATATATAACGATTTAAAGTTGTTTAACAAAGCAATCATTCAAAACCTATCTATGTGGGGTATCAAAATGAAGGGCTCGAAAAGAAGATTACGAAAACACATTAAAAACTAAAAAGTGAAAAATAAAAATAGTAAATTAAAAATTAAAAAAACCCGACTGCCAAAAAACAACTAAAAAGTTCAAAACAAGAGCACTTTTCAAGCAGTCTGATGCAGTTGGTGGCATAAAATCTAAGATTTAACACAAATAATTGCCACCAACTGCATCAGACTGCTTGAAAAGTGCTCTTGTTTTGAACTTTTTAGTTGTTTTTTGGCAGTCGGGTTTTTTTAATTTTTTATTTGAGTGGCAAACAAAGTGGCCCACCTGATGTTTGTCCACCCTACTATTTGGACTCATTGCCTCCTCTCTGTTAGGAGTGGGCCATAATCGACCTCCCGGATCCAATGCGGGTTGGTGGATCCCACAAGTCTTCGAAATTTTCCATTCCGTATTTTTTTTTAAATGTTTGAAACGAAAACACCTTAAAAATTTTGGATTACGGTGCTTATTGTTAAAACATAGTTTTTTTTATGTATTTTAGCACTTTATAACCACTGTCGTACAATAAAGATATTCTATCCATCCACCAACTTCTACGTTCTAGCTTCGGGCTATATTTACACGCTTCAACTAAACTGATTAGTCCGCTAATATGAAACAGCGGATTATTTCATAAGCAACGCTTAAAACCAATGGCAAGGCGTTAGGAACTTAATATTATAAAGTATACCCAATCCAATTACCTAAAAGTTTGATAGAAAAATACTTGGTCACAGACTTGTTTTTTCACTGTCTATATACCTATCAATTTCACTCCTGGGATCTCGTTTAATTAATTAAATATATCTTTTGACCCACAAATACAGCATTAAAATGATATCAGCACAATATAGCACCTACATTTAGACATTTACATAAGAAATAAATTATATTAAGTGGTGACCCATTAATTTTGTCCTCAAGTGCAAATGGGGCTCTTTGTAAAATTAAAAGGAAATGGTTCGTTTTAAAAGGGGAGGGTGGGGGTAGACAATGGATGCGTGGCGGGAGCGTGACGGATGCGTAGCGGTTGGGGGACGTTTGTTAAACGGCTTTTTGGCAGATGATTTACGTTAATTTAAAAAGGTCACCGAGATTCCCTGTGTGATACGTGCTATGAGATCGGTTAAGTTCGGGCATATTCGGAATTATTCGTTTTTTTCACGTGAATTCGAAGCTATTAGACCCTTAAAACATATATTTACTTAAAATATAGGTATTTTTATTAAATATGGACTTGCGAAACCAGGCGAACCCCACTACCAAAAAAAACTGGCCTTATAACCGATTTGGCCATAGAAAAACTAAGTCATGCGCGACAGCTGCCATTTTGTATATTGTATTGTGATTTTGAAAATGGTTAAATTGTGTAGTTTCCTCTTATAAAAGGCGGTCTGCTGCTTCAAATGTGCGAAACCATGGAACTTCCTATCACATGTACCTAAGTATAAATTATGCACCAATATGGTTTTATTTGTGATTGTCAAAGGACACGGCAGACGCCCATAGAACGCTGGGCTTCAGATTGTGTATGTCGGTACAGATATGAAATTAGTTTGGTGTGATCGAGTATTTCAAGAGTATTTAAATTCATTTTTTATTTGTTTTTGTACGTAATTGGATTAAAGAGAAATTTTCGTATTTGTGACAGTGAGGTTAAGTATGGTGTGAATGATCCAATGAAGTACAGCCCGACTAATGAGTTCTCAATTCAAAGGTTTTAGTTGCTGTCGACATGATATTCTGCGAAGGCACGCGCCAGCCAGCATGCACCCGTTTTTGATTTATTGGTTTTTTCAAAATGTCAACGGCATAATCATTTTATTTCATTTCTTATTTATTTTGATTTTTGATTTTAATTCTTAATCTCTAAGATAAATTAGGCAAAGAACAATTAAAATATATTGTTATTTTTGGTTAAGCTTTTATTACTGTACCATATCAAGCCCAAAACTGCCAATGTCCTTTCCGAAGTATTCACCTCGCCCTCTGCAAAAAGTGGTAGAAAATGTTATTCGGTGATCCACCGCTTTATCGTCTCTAGGGGTATATGCAGCGCCAATTATGGACAACCAAACCGTCAAAATGACGACTTTGGCCTTTCTAAGTAGGATACGATTTTTGGTATTTCTAGGGTTAAAAGTAATAAACAGTGGAGTGCCTAGAGGGCAAGCCCGACGCATTTTTTTTCGTGTTTGATTTTTAATGTACATATTGCTTTAATAACGACATTAACTTACTGAAATTCATGAAAAGTGTACTTAAATACCCCTTTAAACCAAAAAAAATGCGTCAAGTTTGCCCTCTAGGCACGCCACTGCTTGCTACTGTAACGAGGTGGTCCTACTAGGGTTATGGAATAAAAAAATGTTACAAATTAATAAACGTATATTGTTTTGCAACCCTAGTAGGTAAGCCGCCGGTGAAGCCGGGCGGGGTTCGAAGAATTTGGACGTTTAGTTTCTTTCTTGTGTAGACGGTACTCTCCTGGTAGTCCACAGGAGGTAGGCGGCCGGCCGACGTGAAGCGTAGTCGACGCAGCGCGCGCAGCTCGCGGCAGCTTCGCGAGGTAGGTAGATGCGACAGCAGCTCAGGTGTCCAGCCACACCCGGCAGCAGCGCAGGATGAGTACGCGTCGTATTATACAGAGGCGTAGAAGTGGAACTGGAACCCTGGAATCCACATTCACAGGCGTCTTAGGTAGTGCTCCAGACCGTCGACTGCATCAACCGGACCGCAACCAATGCGGAACTACCAAGGAGATAGCCCCAACATTAATTTGGTTAATTTGGTGATGCAGTCTCACGGTGTGGTTAAAGATGACAATAATAGGGCACAGCTAATGTGCAGACAAGCATTAACTAGCTATTAGAAAAATAAATTAATTAAGGTAGGTAGCAGAAAAAATATTTAAAATAAATTATATTTGTATCAAGTACTATTGAAAAACTAATGCCACCTCCTTTTGCAAAAGCTAGAACAATTTACATTATTAGAACAAAATAATTAAATTACATGACTAGGCAATATATTTAGAATTATTGCTAGTATCTATCTACCTATAATTGTGTGCATATAAAAAAATTACAAGCTACTACTATTGAAATTTAAGAAAAAAACAAAGATGTTAACTGAAATTAACTGATACATGACCCACCATCATGACGCACACATAAATTAACAAAGTTTTATTATTAATTTTGAATTGGTGAGATTCTAGAATAATTACGTTTAATATTTCTAGTACAATATTACACAGCTCAAAGTATGCTGGTTTAGGCACACCAACATTAAAACAAGACCTAGGTTTTGACACTAAAACAATATGCACGTTATTATTGAAAAAAAAACAAGATTAGCAAAGTGAATTTATACACAGCGTTACACAGCTAAATTACACAAAGATTACAATTGTTAGGTACATCTAAACAGCTTTTCAAGACTTACCGATTTTCAGGTTCACACAATAGAATTTACTTTGTTTTTATAGTTAAACAATTACTTTCACAACACGGTAATTTACTTAGTGTTTAGACTTGGTAACTAGGTAGGTCAAAGTACGTAGTCGCAGGCGCAGAGTACAGGTTGGAATGCACCTGGCAACTCCCAGAGGTTTTTTATAACCTCCTGGGACGTTCACCTATTTTGAAGATTACCATATTAGGTGATCTTCGCGAAAGAACGGCGATTCGTTCCAGAAAAATCGAAAGACTAGCCGTCGTCATTGGCTGACACAATAACACTAAGTATGGAGGCGGAGCTTATGCACCTCGACCGGTCTGTTCCGGCGCAATTTGTTACTCGCGCGCGGGTAGGTTTATATTTGCGGCCGAAATATTATAGCATCACCTACATACATAGAAAAAATATTTCTTTGTTCCTACAGCTGATTAGTACGGAGATGTTTTTTGTATGTTTGTTGTTTTATTGGTAGGTATTTATTATTAGTAATTGTACAACGTTACAGTACCCCCCTTTTTAGCGTAGGATTTTTCCTAAGGAAAATCCGCTGCTTTCACTCAAGCTTACACCTGACCAAGGCACTCACTCATTCATCATCAATCATAATATAGTCATCCATCACATTCATTCTTCTTTCATCAACAAGCTGACAACACAATATAGTCTTGTGTGTCTGCCACCTTACAACCAGAGTATTTTATTTGTAGTACATAATATACTCACTTAGATCAGATGTGACTGGTAAAATCATTGGCTGATATTAGAGTGAATACTAGCTACATATAACCATTTTAATTAGATAGAAATAGTTTAGAAAAGTTATGCTTTATTTGGTATTTTTGGCTTATTTTAGGAGTAACCGACCGCTCCTGCAAAGGCTTACTTTAAGAGTTGCAACCCGCTCTATAGTATACCAATGGTGTAGGGCCATTGGTACAACATAACCGAAGGGATCAATGGTTTAGTCCCATGATCAATTATACAACCACCGGTGTAGGGCCGGTAGTTATATTTTACTGTTGGGGTAGACCAATCAGCAAAAATAGAAGTTAGTAACCAACGGTGTAGGGCCGTTAGCTATAGATAGTACTGTTGGGGTAGACCAGCAGTATGAAGTAAAGAAGGAATGGTTGTATGTAGTAGTAGCAAGTAAGTACCTGTTTTAGATAATAGGTTTTATTAGTTCTATTTTAATCAGTAATAGTACTAGGTAGATTGTATTTTTAATTAAAAAATATTTTGTTTAGTTTTAGAATTTAGTTTGTTTTATTTTAATTTAGCTGTAGGATAGTTAATTACAATATTTAGAAAAAAAAAATTATTTTATTGAAGATTTTTTTTATTTAGTTTAGTATAGCTTGGTTTAGGTGCCATTAGATAGTAAAAACTTTAGTTATTTATAAAATTTTAGTTTGTTTTTAATTTAGTTTGATTTCATTTAATTTAGCTGCTATTAGATTGTAAGAACTATATTTAGTTATTTAAAAATATAGTTTTTTATTTAGTTTGATTTAGTTAAGTTTATTTAGGTTGCTAATAGATTGTAAGAACTTATTTAACTAGGCAAGGATTTATAAAAAAAATAATGATTTAGTCAAAATTTTACTTGAGTTAATTTATTTAGTCAAAATTTTAAGTTACTATATTTAATTATTTAAGATTTTTAAAAACAAATGCAATTTACTCGTATAAGCAGATTTAAATAATAATCCCGCTATTTGTAAAGATTTTAATTCAGTAGTCATTTTAGTTTAAAAGAAAAATTTTAAAAAATATATTTAGATCCTGACAAAAAAAAATGTGTTATACTATTCTCCTTGCCATTTAGTTGGTTGTAGTCTAGACTAGATTATAAATTGTCGTTTGTGCTAAACCGATATTAATGCAACCTAAGAGACGACAAAGTTAAAAACCGTCTGTGTGCCAGTAATTTAGGCCGGCACCCACACCCTTCAACCTTACACAGGTAGCTGCATACAGTAGAAATAGGTATGGTGGTAGTACTTCCCCGGGCGAGTCTTTTCACCTAAAACTCTACTACTGCTTTTAAAAGTAGAAGATGAACAAGAAAATTTTTGCTGCCCGAGAGTATGTCTTGAAAAGCTACACAATTTAAGATAATATGACAGGAGAATGTAAAATCTGCACAATGTTCAGTCTACCAACCGTGAAGTAAGAAAAAAATTAAGTTAAAAAAAAAATGTGAGGGTGCAAGTAAAATTCACGGTTGATGGCCTGTGATTTCAAACGCACAACCGCTAAGTCACCATCACCAAAAAAACCAAAGAAATGCGCAACAAGAAAAAAACCAATACGTCCTAGTTTACCTCTAGTATGGGCGCCACTGTAACGAGGTGGTCCTACTAGGGTGATGGAATAAAAAAATGTTACAAATTAATAAACGTATATTGTTTTGCAACCCTAGTAGGTAAGCCGCCGGTGAAGCCGGGCGGGGTTCGAAGAATTTGGACGTTTAGTTTCTTTCTTGTGTAGACGGTACTCTCCTGGTAGTCCACAGGAGGTAGGCGGCCGGCCGACGTGAAGCGTAGTCGACGCAGCGCGCGCAGCTCGCGGCAGCTTCGCGAGGTAGGTAGATGCAACAGCAGCTCAGGTGTCCAGCCACACCCGGCAGCAGCGCAGGATGAGTACGCGTCGTATTATACAGAGGCGTAGAAGTGGAACTGGAACCCTGGAATCCACATTCACAGGCGTCTTAGGTAGTGCTCCAGACCGTCGACTGCATCAACCGGACCGCAACCAATGCGGAACTACCAAGGAGATAGCCCCAACATTAATTTGGTTAATTTGGTGATGCAGTCTCACGGTGTGGTTAAAGATGACAATAATAGGGCAAAGCTAATGTGCAGACAAGCATTAACTAGCTATTAGAAAAATAAATTAATTAAGGTAGGTAGCAGAAAAAATATTTAAAATAAATTATATTTGTATCAAGTACTATTGAAAAACTAATGCCACCTCCTTTTGCAAAAGCTAGAACAATTTACATTATTAGAACAAAATAATTAAATTACATGACTAGGCAATATATTTAGAATTATTGCTAGTATCTATCTACCTATAATTGTGTGCATATAAAAAAATTACAAGCTACTACTATTTAAATTTAAGAAAAAAACAAAGAGGTTAACTGAAATTAACTGATACATGACCCACCATCATGACGCACACATAAATTAACAAGTTTTATTATTAATTTTGAATTGGTGAGATTCTAGAATAATTACGTTTAATATTTCTAGTACAATATTACACAGCCCAAAGTATGCTGGTTTAGGCACACCAACATTAAAACAAGACCTAGGTTTTGACACTAAAACAATATGCACGTTATTATTGAAAAAAAAACAAGATTAGCAAAGTGAATTTATACACAGCGTTACACAGCTAAATTACACAAAGATTACAATTGTTAGGCACATCTAAACAGCTTTTCAAGACTTACCGATTTTCGGGTTCACACAATAGAATTTACTTTGTTTTTATAGTTAAACAATTACTTTCACAACACGGTAATTTACTTAGTGTTTAGACTTGGTAACTAGGTAGGTCAAAGTACGTAGTCGCAGGCGCAGAGTACAGGTTGGAATGCACCTGGCAACTCCCAGAGGTTTTTTATAACCTCCTGGGACGTTCACCTATTTTGAAGATTACCATATTAGGCTATCTTCGCGAAAGAACGGCGATTCGTTCCAGAAAAATCGAAAGACTAGCCGTCGTCATTGGCTGACACAATAACACTAAGTATGGAGGCGGAGCTTATGCACCTCGACCGGTCTGTTCCGGCGCAATTTGTTACTCGCGCGCGGGTAGGTTTATATTTGCGGCCGAAATATTATAGCATCACCTACATACATAGAAAAAATATTTCTTTGTTCCTACAGCTGATTAGTACGGAGATGTTTTTTGTATGTTTGTTGTTTTATTGGTAGGTATTTATTATTAGTAATTGTACAACGTTACACTACCTTTATCAGCCAAACCTTTTACTTGATGTAATTTCCTGTTATAGCACAAAAAACACCCCCGAAATAAAACACGCAAGCCTCACATGGCCCTGTAATTAACCAGCCAACCCAGGTTTTAATTGTCCAAACATTGTCGTATCCGCACCAATCAACAAGTCCAACAAACTGAAAAAATAAAAGAGATACGCCAATGTTTTCCACCCCTGTTTGCCGATAGCTGAAAAATGACGAACGACAATAGTTTTTTTAGGGGTTGAAATTGAAAACAAACAAGGGTTGAAAGCTGAAACGCTCAGTTATATTGGTGCCTCAAAGGGGTGGCTTTTGTGACATAGCTGGTTTGTCCCTTTGGGATGAGTTTCAGTTGAAATTTTTACTGAAATATTTTATTTTTTGTTTTTGTGTAGCATATTATTTTGTTAGGGTTGTGATTCCCAGGGGTTGAGTAGTTGTATGTTGTTAATTAGTGTCTGTCAATCTGACGTCCGCACCATGGAATTCAGAGATTATTATAATCGCAAAAAAATGCTCAAATCAGTCATTATCAGCCTCATTGTTTATTTCGGTGGTACATTTTTTTATGTAACTGGGACATTTTAAAGGAAACACCTGTACCCTCCCCTCTGCTACCAATACTCTTTAAGTTAAATCTAGATTCGATATTTCCTGTTAAAATGTCCCAATTAACAGAAAAGAACGTGCCACCAAAATTATGGGACACCTGAGAATGACCCAAATACTGCTCAATTAGTACCAATAGGTACCAATAAAATAATTCCTCTTTAGTTTAATAAATAAAAACTATATTTAGTGTGGACGTCACCTTGACAGTCAAACGAAAGCAAACAAACTCGAAAGTCAATCAAACTCCAAAACGGCTTATAACAGGGCAACTGCAAAGGACGTTGGTAGTTTTGGGCTTGATATGGTACAGTAATAAAAGCTTAACCAAAAATAACAATATATTTTAATTGTTCTTTGCCTAATTTATCTTAGAGATTAAGAATTGAAATCAAAAATAAAAAAAAATAAGAAATGAAATAAAATGATTATGCCGTTGACATTTTGAAAAAACCAATAAAACAAAAACGGGTGCATGCTGGCTGGCGCGTGCCTCCACAGAATATCATGTCAACAGCAACTAAAACCTTTGAATTGAGAACTCATTAGTCGGGCTGTACTTCATTGAACCTTCACACAATATCATGTCGACAGCAACTAAAACCTTTGAATTGAGAACTCATTAGTCGGGCTGTACTTTATTGGATTATTCACACCATACATAACCTCACTGTCACAAATACGAAGATTTCTCTTTAACCCAATTACGTACAAAAACAACTAAAAAATGAATTTAAATACTCTTGAAATACTCGATCACACCAAACTAATTTCATATCTGTACCGACATACACAATCTGAAGCCCAGCGTTCTATGGGCTTACGCCGTGTCCTTTATACACTGACTGTACGAATCTTTTAATACGTTTAGGTTAGTGTCAAGCTAGCGTCCTCATGAAAACTAAAATGCTCAAGAAAACGAAATATCTCTTTATTAATTATGTAGGTATAGGTAGCGGCGTGAATTATGAGCACAGATCGCGCATGTACATTTTCGACCCAATAGACAATAGACAGTTGACAATAAGTAATAGAGAATGGTCCAATTAGACGACGAGTCTTTAGTAAGGTTCTGTAATACAACCATAAGGGTCGAGATTACAGAACCTAACTCCAGACTCAAGCATCAGTTAAAACTAATTTCAAGTCATGAAGGAATACCTAGTTGTTACTTTTTGTTTCTTTCTTCGTGATTATATTTTAATGTCGTTTTGAACAAATTAAATTTCTTTATGTGAGTTTTATAATTTATTATATCCACTTCTTGTGTCCTCCTCTTTTAACTTCAAAATGATGACATAGGAAAATAATAATAAAATAATTTATTAATTCAGTAATGTTTATCTATACTATCTATACTAATATTATAAAGAGGAAAGATTTTTTTGTTTGTACCGAACAGGCTCCGAAACTACTGGACCGATTTAAAAAAATCTTTCACTAATAGAAAGCTACATTCACTAATACAACATAGGCTACTTTTTATCCCGAAAAAATGCACAGTTCCTGTGGGACACGCGGACGAAGTCGCGGGTTAATTATAAACGTAGAAACTAAACATAAGCGTGGTACACTATTTCTCCTAAGTCCTGAATTACTACTACCTACTATTACAATTATTATATTCTGTACTAGCTTTTGCCCGCGACTTCGTCCGCGTTTCCGTCGTTTTTCGTAAAAAAATAGCGTTTATCCTTCCTCACGGTTTCCTCAATGATTTTGATGTAACAGACAGATTAACTTTCGTATTTTAGTAGGGAAATATAATATGTCAATCCACAATACTGTTGAAAAGTATCGCAATAAGGAACCATAGAATATTATTATTAATAGCTGTGCCCGCGACTCCATCAGCGTGTAACTCCTTATGTGTAATACAATCAGAAAGCTCCGAACTGCTAAGCTATCGGGAGTTACACGTGTTATTGTGAGTCAACCATAAAAGATAGACATATGCTGTCCTGGAATATTTTTTAAATAATTTTATATAGAACATTTTTGTCATACATGATTTCTATGTAGCTTTAACCATTAAGGCTGCACACGCGACGGAAGCTTAAGAAATGGAGTAACTTCTCCCGTTTTCCCAACATTTCCCTTCACTGCTCTGCTCCTATTGATTATAGCGTGATGAAAAGTATACTATAACCTGCCCAGGAGTATGAAGAATAATTGTACCAAGTTTCGTTAAAATCCGTCGAGTAGTTTTTGTTTCTATAAGGAACATACAGACAGACAGACAGACAGACCAAAATTTTACTGATTGCATTTTTGGCATCAGTATCGGTCACTAATCACCCCCTGATAGTTATTTTGAAAATATATTTCATGAACAGAATTGACCTCTCTACAGATTTATTATAAGTACTACTATTATTATTCTGTAAAATTAATTGCTAATGATTACTTTTATACTTTACATTTTTTAAGTCAAAAGAGTATGTTAATGTAGTTTCTATTAGAGAAAATGTCAAACAATGAAACAAAAATAATAATTCAAAAATATTTATCTATTTAAAAAAAACAGTAAACAAAAAAGTGACAATTGATGTAATAAAGGGCCATAACAAAGACGAATGACGAAAGTCACATAATTCTGCCCGTCATTACGATGATTCTCTTGTACTACATAGGTATTATATCATGCCTGGGAACCGAACCCTGAAATCGTGAAAAAAAATCAGCTGTTCCATACATTTTGTTGAGTTATGTGAACATAAATGTATGGAACAGCTGATTTTTTTTCCCGATTTCAGGGTTGGTCCCATAGTAAAAGTTGTTCATAATGATGAGTACAATGACCCCTTAAAATATTTCCACTGTTTAACCTGCCACCCTGTATATAATATTTAAAAATTTACCTATAAAATATGTAAGTTAAATGATTAATTAAAGAAATTATAATAAACAAGTAATTTCTAAAAGAAGCCCCTATTCAACACTTGACCTTCAAAGATACATAATTAATATTAAATGTTTGGGTTGTTGATTCAATTTAATTATCATTCTATGAATCTGGTAAATCTAATTCACTGGAGTGACAATTATTATTTCTGATGGTGTGCATGAAATTCAAAATTTTCGCATAAACATGTGTCCGCATGCAGGGTTTAATTAATTGTAATTCTTTATATATCAAGCGCGAAAAATGTTCATTCCGAGTATCATTATCTACACGGTTATTGTATATAAGACAGTTTGAACACGCCTTCTCAAATGTCGATTCTGTTTCCGCTCTAGCTTCTTTCTTAATGTTCTCATTATATATTTTTATCTGTATTTCATCTTTTGGTGCCTCTTCAGAAATGTCAGATGAATTATTTCGCTCTAAAAAAAACAGAAAATAGTGGTTAAAAGCAAGGTCTTACAGCACAAGTAAAGGGAAAGTTCCGAAAAATAAAAAAAGTTGAAAATTAAGGTTTTTGGTACTTACAAGTTGTCGCAAAAATCTAAATATTTGCGAAAACTTTTTATCGTGCTGACTCAGGACCTTGATTTTTATACACCTAATAGGGACTATAGACTTCAGTATCTAGTATAAATTTCAACTTGCTAGGTCCATCCGTTCCTGAGAAAATTGGTGATGACTTACGGACTGACACACAGACGGACAGACGGACAAGAGAGTGATCTTATAAGGGTTCCTTTTTTTACCTTTTGAGGTACGGAACCCTAAAAACTAGGTATTTATAAAAAAGTTATAGAAATAAAGTACCCTTACCTATTACAGTGACACTAGTTCTGCATACAAACTCGGTCACGCCGTCATCATTTATATCATGTTTATAATATAAAATAAATTCCAATTTCCCTTCCATAAATTTTTCGATTTTTATTGTCTGAAAAAAATAATTTTATAGTTTACCTACTTATCAAAACAGACATTTATTATATACCAAGTACATAACGAGTTAATATTCTGGACCATATATAAGTTCCAAATCCCTATTTTACCGCAAAGTTAGTTTAAAATGGATTGCAACATTTGTGCCGAACATACAAAAACAAACAGGCAAGAAAGCGAGCCAATAAACACGTGGTTACTTAAATAATGACAAATGTTTTAAACATTTATAAAAAATAATAAATACAAAAATACTATGTGTAGGTATTCGGCATAAATTTTCATATACATTCCATATGCGTAGGACGTATTATGCCAAGAAAAAAAAAACATACGACGTTTTTTAATAAAAACGCGATGTCTGAAAAATGGTCTTCTTAAAACACTGTGCAGCGGCGTCTAACGCGGTGTCTTCTCTAGTGATATAATTTAATGGTCCTACATGATAACATGACTGACTGACACCATTCCCGTCACAGGACGGAATAAAAGTTATGTTAAATCCTCAGATCATAGAAACAAGGAAATATGCCATCATAGCGAATTAGTACGGGAACAACTGTCGCCACTTTTAGTACATTTTTCAACACAATTACAAGCGCCCCTCGTGAATATAAAGATCTCCCACACATAAAAAATTCCGCACACCCTCAATCTAACACTGTTAATCGTCACTCAACACTAGCACTAAACTAAAACACTGTATTTATATCATCGATCGTGTTCGGTTCGTCGCCAGCGTGTACTTTTGTATTACGCCCAATGTAGGAAAATTAAAGCATCAAGCTCAATAGCGCCTTGGCACTTGGCACATCTCCCTTGTTTCTATGATCTGAAGTTAAATCTATATTTTGTAATAAATTTTACTTACATGATCTTGCGCTAAGTCAAAGAAATTATAACATTCCGGCACTTTTACTTGTCGCCAACTGGAAAATTGTTTATTAACTATAAATATAATATCTTCTACAAGCTTTTGCACGTGACTCCGTCCACGTTGACTATAAATTGATCATTCTTCTTAGTGTAGGGGGCTACAAAGAGGACGAGCTGTATCTCTAGTTCATCCCACCGGAATTATATGAAATGTAGCTTAGATTTTAAGTCGGACCCCAAGCTACCAAACTTTGAAAACCACATCAAAATTATTTCTATAATTTTTGCATGATGCGCGCACAAACAGACAAACATTTTTTTTTCTGGGCATTTAAGTCCCACTACACTATCCCGACAATTTTTTTCTGAAATATTTAGTAGCACTTGTACAGATGGCTTTTTTTATTATTTTGTACTAGCTGTGCCTGCGACTTCGCCTGCGTAAAATTCGGATAAGTAGCCTAAGTTACCCTTTATCAATCTTATTTTAAGATTAACTTGGGTCTTGAGTTAGGTTCTGTAAATACGACCGTAAGACTACTGATTCAAGGCAAGGATTGTTTAGGAGGTAAGACTTACTTGGCATACAGGAAGAATATTTCAGGGTCGGCATCTAAAACCACGGTGACGTTGGAGCCTTCCATGAAGGTGTAGCCAGCAGATTTGACGGTACAGTTTCCATCCTTTGGTATTACAATAGTAATACTATCATTATCTGTAAATGAAACAAGCTTTTATGTTGTTAAGAAGCTCCTGCTGTCAAATGTAACCTGGACATTATCTAGAACTTGAGTACTTGAGAAGACAAATCAAACAAGCCCAAACTCGATGGGGTTGCGTCGTTTCGTTACAGAGTTCATATGGCCACCTTTCGGCTCCATTATCAGACCAGCTCTATTTATTTCATTGTCTGCATGCATATGTATGAATTCTTACCAGATTTTTTTTTAAGGTTGTCCAATGGTTCTTGTGGTGCCGGCTCCGGGCTGGAAGACCTCTCAGTTGTTGTCTGAGCCATCAGCTCTTCATAGTTTTGTGAGATCGCGTCCATGGGCCTTTGAAGAGGTTCTTGAAAGTCCCGAGGTGGAATAAAGAAGGAAATATTAAAGAATATTTAGACAAATAGCTTTGTAAACCTTTTTTGTAAATGATCGAATACTTAAAACCCTTTCTAAATACAAAATGGAGTAATAGTTTTTTGTCATAATTATTTAATTGGCCTAAACCTGATAGTTTAAGAACCAGTTAAAATGGCAAGTTTTTATAAACGATGGGTGAACATTTATAAATTCGAATATCCATGGAAAAAATACTAATACTAATACTAGCACTTTGCCTGCGACTACGTAGCCTATATTACTCAGTTATGACTTAGGTTTCTACTGGTGAAGAATTTTTAAAATCAGGCAGTTGTTTTTGAGTTTATTAATTACAAACAAAAATACAGAATGAATATGTATATGTACAACATTAACGTTACAAAAAATATGAAAATATGAATAACATCTTCGACACGACATCGTGTTTTTTACGAACCATTATTCAATTCTATAGCCAAATAGTATAAAACCTCTAAAATAAAATACTTCAAAAGGCATTGACGGACGGGCTACCTGCCTGCCACAGACTTTGAGGTTTGCTGGAATACCCGACCATAGACTATGGTCTCCTAGGATTGCTGTTCATAGTAGTCAGAATATCAAAAAAATACTATTTATAAAAAAGTTATAGAATTAAAGTGACCCTTTACCTATAGTGATATTAGTTCTGCACTCACACAGGTACTCTTGGTCATCTACTTCAAAATAAACATCAATTTCCCATATCCCTTCCATATCTTTTGTGATGTGTGTACTCTGAAAATAAATAATTTTATAGTTACTATCAAAACAAACATATTATATACCAAGTTCTTCCAACGAGATAATATTGCATTGCCATCTATTTCTGGACTATATTTAAGTTCCAAATCTCTTTTTTACCGGAAAGCTAGTTAAAATAGATTGCAAAATTTGTGACAATTCGAACAGACAAATAAACAGACAAGCAAGAAAGCAAGCTAATGAAAACATGGTAAAATAATGAATGTTTTAAACATTTATATGGTGTTATGACATAAACCTTGACATTGTAATGTGCAAATTATTATCAAATTTTGTATTTAATATCTTTGACATACTGATCTTTTGAATTTACGAGCTGATTTCCATTATTCTAAAATCTATTAGTATGGTTTTTGTTTGTATATAAATAGCATACTCATTTTGTATAATCGAGTAGAAATTATTGCTAGCATTTTTTTTTTAAACTCCAATTTTAACTCTGTGTGTAGTTTGGCAGTTGGGAGAATGTCATGCTCGCCTAAATGTACCGCTGACGGTGGCACGTGTATTGGATTGTTCGATTCCCTCTAAAATGGTTGAGTTGAACGGTGCTGATGCGCGTGTCATGTTCGTGAACGGGCGCTGTCAGTTGGTATTGGTCATCTCTTGACTGTCTAAGTAATTAAATAATTTAACATATAGTATGTACATTATTACCTTTTATTGTCTTTGTCAATTTATACATATAAACTCCAACATATCCTATGTTCTTTTTACATAATGTATTTACTCAATGACAAGGTGAAATTATTATTTAATTTAACTTATTTTTGTGAATGTGAGTACGATGTGGGTTTCTATGTTAAATATATAGGTATAGATCTCAAGTTCAGTCTGACAGTTTGAGTACTTTATGCGACCTACCCAAATGTCCTTTCTGATAGTAATGTTCGCTGGGTCGTTGAGCTCCCTAAGTCAGGGTTGAGCTACCACGATACTCAGCACATGCGTGCACAGTCAGGACAGGTCCACTCAAATCTATATGGCTCTTTCCTTTAAAGGCCATTCCGGACTAACCTGCATGGTCCTTGCATAGTTTCATTTTAATTTGTCTGGACTTTAAAAGAGACTGACCTTTGAGTTTGTTTCAGTGTTTCTTCTCAAAGGTAGTCAGATAGGAAACACCGACCTCATCTAGCTTAATAATCAAAACAATTTTTGACGTGTAAAAGTGTTACCTGAACCTATTTACAGAATAAAATATCATTTCATTTCATTTCATCATTATAAAAAAAAAAATAGAAAATTAATAATTTTGTAAAAACCCGACCGCGGCCTTATTGGTGTTTTAGATCCACCAAAAACTTTTTAACAAAAAAACAAAACCAATTTCAAAAAAATCCCGAAAACACTAACAAGCTTAAAATACAAAATCATGAATTACTACCATACAAATATCTTTATAATTAAATTCAACACTTTTTGGAGTCGGTGCCAAGCCAATTAAACTGCATCTTAGGCCTGCACATTTAATATGTATAATTATACATGGGTAGGTATCTATAGCTAGCAAGGATTTTTGTTTAATTTTGTTTAAAGAAAATAAAAAAAATCAAATTCCACGTTTTTAAAACGGTCTAAAAAGTGTAAAATAATTTCTGTGAAGTTTCGTCTGTGACATTTTTCATTTTGAAATGAAAAATGTCACAGACGAAACTTCACAGAAATTATTTTACACTTTTTAGACCATTTTAAAAATGTGGAATTTGATTTTTTTTTATTTTCTTTAGGTAGGTAGGTAGGTAGGTAGGACGCATAATTGTAAGATGCGCCCCACGTTTTTCATTTCATTAGAAATTGTTTTATACTTTTTAGACCGTTTTAAAAACGTGGAATTTGTTTTGTTTTTTTTTTTTCTTTTAACTTTTAAAATTTTACTTTATGTTTCGATAGTACTACTGAGGGCAAATCGTTCTGCTGCGGGAAAACAACCACTAAAATTTCATGTTGTATAATGCAAATAAATATCAATACCATGGGTCACTATATATATTTAATCTTCTTGGTCAATACTCATTATAAACCATGTCATGAAATAGATGTCAATACAATATAAAAATGTCAATAGATTAATAAAAGTGTAGATAGCTAGGTATAATACATATATTATTCTATTTCTTGACATTCATAAATTCATTTATCGTGTAGAAGCATCCTCCTAGCATCCAGGATTCTATCTCTTGGAATAAAAGTTATTTTAAATCTATATTTAATAATAAATTTTACTTACATATTCTTCCGTTATGGGAAGGTAATCATTAGATTCCGGCTCTTTTACTTGTCGCCAACTGAAATTTTTTTATTAACTATAAATATATGTTCTACAAGCTTTTGCCCGCGAGTCTGTCCGCGTGGACTATAAATTGATCATTTTAAAATGACCTCTTTAGTGTAGAGGGCTAGTACGACGTAGAGGACGAGCTATATCACCGGAATTCGTTGAAATGTAGCTTAGATTTTAAGTTGAGCCCCAATCTACTAAACTGTGAAAACCACATCAAAATTCGTTCAATACTTTTTGCGTGATGCGCGCATAAACAGACATTAATATGAAAAAAAAAATATATTTTTCTGGCATAAGTCCCACTATATAATATCCCGACTGTTTGTTCTGGAATATCTAGTAGTACTAGTACAGATACGGCTTTTTTATTATTTTATAATAGTACTATCTGTGCCTGCGACTTCGCCCGCTTAAAATTCGGTGGCTCAAAAAGTAGCCTAAAGTTACCCTTTATCAATATTATTTTAAGTAATACTTGAGTCTTAAGTTAGGTTCTGTAATACGACCGTTAAGGTGGACTTCCGTGGATCGCGGCCGATGCGTTAGATGCACACAGCTGACGCGCGCGACAGGGGCACGCGGTAGACGCGCGCCTCTGTCGCGTACGGCCGACGACACACCCGGCTTCCGTGGTACGCGTCAGTCGCGCGCCGTGCATCCAGTGCTGTTTATCCGTCACTTCCAATTGTGACGTGATTCGTCAATCAAATTTTGAAAAAGGGCTCTATCTATTATTAATATTCTTTTATGATTTTACGCTATTAATTCCCACGCCATATCCCACTTATATTTTTTGTATCCCGGTAAATTTAAATAGTATAAAAAAGGGTTCTGGGCAACTAAATTAATTAAATATTCATCTTCTTGCGAAGAAAATAAAACATTACTATCTTTGACAGTAATACTGAGCTGGTCGTGACTCGGCCACGCGCGGCTTACGATAGATGCGTCAGCGGTCGGTCGCGTGCGTCGCACGCGTGCGTCAGTCGCGGGGCTTGGAAGCAGCGCCATACATTTTCATATGTTTAGTATTGTCGCACTGACCGTCGGCCGCTACCCACGGAAGACCACCTTAAGACTACTGATTCAAGGCAAGGATTGTTTAGGAGGTAAGACTTACTAGGCATACTCGAACAATATTCCGGAGTCGGTATTTAAAACCAGGGTGACGTTAGAGCCTTCCATGAAGGTATAGCCAGCAGATTTGACGCTACAGTTTCTATCCGCTGGTATTACAATAGTAATACTATCATTTTCTGTAAAAGAAACAAGCTTTTATGTTGTTAAGATGCTCCTGCTGTCAAATGTAACCTGGACATTATCTAGAACTTGAGTACTTGAGAAGACAAACCAAACAAGCCCAAACTCGATGGGGTTGCGTCGTTTCGATACAGAGTTCATATGGCCACCTTTCGGCTCCATTATCAGACCAGCTCTATTTATTTCATTGTCTGCATGCATATGTATGAATTCTCACCAGCTTTTTTTTTAAGGTTATCCAATGGTTCTTGTGGTGCCGGCTCCGGGCTGGAAGACCTCTCAGTTGTTGTCTCAGCCATCAGCTCTTCATAGTTTTGTGAGATCGCGTCCATGGGCCTTTGAAGAGGTTCTTGAAAGTCCCGAGGTAGAATAAAGAAGGAAATATTAAAGAATATTTAGACAAATAGCTTTGTAAACCTTTTTTGTAAATGATCGAATACTTAAAACCCTTTCTTATATACAAAATGGAGTAATAGTCTTTTGTCATAATTATTTAATTGACCTAAACCTGATAGTTTAAAAACCAGTTAAAATGGCAAGTTTTTATAAAAGATGAGTTAACATTTATAAATTCGCATATGAAATTTAATATCCATGGAAAAAAATGTATTTTAATACTAGCATTTTGCCCGCGACTACGTCTGCGTGACCCACAGGAACTGTGCATTTTTTGGGATAAAAAGTAGCCTATATTATTTAGTTATAATTATATATATTATTTAGTTATAATTTATCTTTCTACTGGTGAAAGAATTTTTAAAATCAGTCTAGTAGTTTTTGAGTTTATTCGTTACAAACAATAATACAGAATGGATATTGATATGTATTGTATATAATATTTATATGAATAATAACAACATAAAACATTAAATAAATGACAACCATACAGTTTCTTTGAAATCCGTTCAGTCGTTGTCACGTGATAAGGCAACAAACATATATAGACACACAGACATAAAATTTAAAAACGGTCGGCTCTTATTTCTGGTATACTAGGCTTAAATAAGTGTTGTACCATTTTAATGGTAGGTAATCAAATCAAATATCGAAAATAAAAACTATAAAATGTTATAGAAAGTGACCCTTTACCTATAGTGATACTAGTTCTGCATATAAACTGGATCAAGTGTATTTTGGAATAAGAAAATTTAAATTCCCATATCCCTTCCAAAGCTTTTATGGTTTGTAAAAATTTCTGAAAATAAATATTTTTATAGTGAGACACTTAAATAAATAAAAAAACCGGACAAGTGCGAGTATGCCTCGCACCCTAAGGGTTCCGACATATGATCATAGATGGCACTGCATACTTCCAATAGCGCCATCTATGAGCTTGAGGCTCCACTTATGGTCCGGTGACTGACGGCGGACAACAAAGTGATCCTATAAGGGTTCCGTTTTTTCCTTTTGAGGTACGGAACCCTAAAAACATTAGTTATCACGTTTTTAAAAAGAGGTAAATTGCATTGTCATCGATTTCTGAGCTATAATCAAAGTTATAAGTCGGGAAGTTATTTTAAAATTTATTGCTAAATTTGTACCGAATAGACAAACAAACAGACAGGCAACAAAAGCGAGTTAACACGTCGCAATTCATTTTTCAAGCACTTTTTGTCATCGGACTAAGCTGAAATTTGGTATACCTACCTATGTAATTTGGATGACAATGCAATAATAAAATGGACTAAAAAGTAAAAAAAATAATAATTGTACATTTTTTTTAAACACGTTTTTAAAAAGTATAAAAGTATAAAATCATTTCTGATGAAATGAAAAACGCGGAGCGCATGCAATAGACAATAAGTAAGATGCTTTTAAATTAGTATTTTTTCAATTATTTTGAAATGGAAAATCTCCTTTATGTAGTAATTATACTTACATTTTTCTTTTTTTTTTATTGTTTATTTATTTTACACCACAGACTTTTCGTCCATGCCCTTTTAATGTTAGTGATTTTACATTTTTCTTATTCTTATATAATTCAACTGTTTTACATACTACATTTACCACTAGTTAATTTTGTCATTGTGTAACATGATTAATAAAACAAACAGAAACAACGCATTGCCATGGTGGATCGAATGGACCAGTTCCAACTGAAGGCACCCGTTCACGAGCATGACGTATGCATCAGCGTCGCTCCGATCAACGATTTTATAGGGAACGGAACAACCCAACGCACAACGCCACCAACAGCAGAACATTTAAATGAGCATGACATTCGAACCCATCCGGCAATGAGTTGCTTCCAATATACTATAAACACATTAGTTATTGTCTATTGTAACTATTTACATGTAAAAAAAAAAATGTTACATTATTTTTCGTGTAGAAGAAGTCAAAAGAGTGGTATCTCTCCGAAGCGTTTCCGTGTCGCCAACTGAAAAAGGTGCATTAACTCTAAACTCGGCGGCTAAAAGAACTTGAGTCATTTGACCAAAAAAAATGTTTAAAAAATTGAGCATTTTATGTGACCTCCTTAGTGTAGGGGGCTACTACTACGAAGAGGTCGGGCTATACCTCTGGTTCATTCCACCGAAATTAGTTATCAAACTATGTAAACTACATCAAAATCCGTTTAATACCTTTTGCGTGATGCGTGCACAAACAAAAATACTCAAAAAAAATTGGGTCCAAATTTTTTTTTTCGCTTTTCACTTAAGAAGTCCTTTCGACGGTATGTTGGCTGCCCTGAATTTCAATATAATATTACAACGTTTTTAACGGTGTTGGAAGCTTTCTTCCAGTACCTACCAATTCTCGTTCACCACTTTATAGTGTCCTAGGCCATGGGGCCTCATCAGGAACAAAGGCACATTTGTTGAAATAACTCATAATAGATGGCGTTATATGTATCGATTTGTTATTGTTTAAGTTAAGTTTGTGTAAAATTGAGAACATGAAAAAATACATCATGAAAAATATTTGTTTAAATTTTGAAAAATCCTTTAGGCACAGAAAAATGTATAGCCCGAAGATAGCCCGCGCTAAATCGGTCACATTTCTTTGTATGAGATGAGGCATCTGTACGTATAGTATTATATTATCTGTGCCTAGGCATTACTTTTACACGTAAATCTACAAAAAACATAAAACGTTAAGACCTAAATAAGAGTGACATTCCGGGCAGCCAACATAGCGTCGAAAAGACTTGTGACGTGGAACGCTCTATACCTTATCACGACTAACCCAAGAGTCAAGCAAGTATTTTCTGAAATATTTTCAAGCCATTATGATTGGTTGAAACTAGTCTCAACTCTCAAGTAATGCTTGAGTCTTGAGTTAGGTTCTTCAATACGATCTTTAGGGTTGTATCACAGCACCTAACTCAACACTCAAGCATAACTGATGCTCGTTCCAAGTCCAACCAATCAAATGGGTTGAAATTAATGTTATTCAATATTAAGACATTGCAAAAACAACTGACACAGGCGGGGTTTGAACCCGCGACCTCTGCCGTACCGTGGCTAGCACTCTCACCAACTGAGCTACTGTGTCTTCGCCTGAATCAGTTCAAATTGAAGACAAGAAATTTGGAATCCCTTATAATATGCCGCTTTTGAGCGTTAGCGATATCTATCGGATCGCTAACGCTCAAAAGAGTCGATGCTTGAGTCTTGAGTTAGGTTCTGTATTACGACCTTACGGCTGATTCAAGTCAAAGATTGTTCAGGAGGTAGGACTTACTAGCCATTGTCGAGATACCGTTCAGAATCTATTACCAGGGTTACTTCGGTGCCTTCCGTGAAGGTGTAGCTAGACATGATCGCACAGTTTTCAATATTCTCTCGTAGTACAATAGAAATACTGTTATTATAATCTGCAAAAGAAAAATAATATAATTAAGGCCCCTCTTCCCTAACAATCATGAAACTTAACTTTACTATAATAAAACAAATCATATATTACAATGTTAGTTTTAGTTAATGCCAAACCTGAAGGGGGTCATTGTACTCATCACTATGAACAACAGGACCAACCCTGAAATCGCGAAAAATGCGAAAAATAAATCTGCTGTTCCATACATTTTGTTGAGTATGTGAACATAAATGTATGGAACAGCTGATTTTTTTTTGCGATTTCAGGTTTGGTCCCATAGTAAAAGTTGTTCATAATGATGAGTACAATGACCCCTTTGAATATTTCCAATGTCTAACCTGCCACCCTGTATACATTACAACGTGCGGTTAAACGGGCTAGATTTTTGACAATTTCTTGCTGCAAGTGTATAGCCGTGAGTTGAACGGGCTAGTTTTTTTTTTTGACAATTTCTTGCTGCAATTGTATAGCCATCAGTTAAAATCTATGTCGTGCAACTCAATAGAACCTGTACCATCAATTATTTTCATTGCAATATCACCGGGCTATACAGCAAGATTGCGGCAATTGTTCTAATGAGTTTCACGATATAAATCTCAACACACGGCTATACAATTTCAGCAAAAAACTAGCCCGTTTAACCGCACCTTCAGTTAATGCCAAACCTGAAAGGAGTCATTGTACTCATCATTATGAACATCATTAAATTTACTAAGAGACCAACCCTGAAATCGCGAAAAAAAATCACCTGTTCATCGTACATTTTATCGATTTAAGTAAATACAAATGTACCAGGTATTGAATAGCTGATTTTCACGCTTGTTCACATCAGTGTCGCTAGTATATTATAAAATGTATTATTACCTCTATTCTCACCAGCAGTCTTTGTAAGGTCATCCAATGCTTCTTGTGGTGCCGGCTCCGGGCTGGAAGACCTCTCAGTTGTTGTCTCAGCCATCAGCTCGTCTTTTCGTGAGGTCTCCTCCATGGGTCTTTGAGGAGGAACTTGGAAGTCCCATAAAGAAGGAAATATTAAAGGATGTTTAAGTAAATGGCAACTATGTAAGCATTACACACTACCAACCAATCATTATTGACCCCTAATTTGTATTATAATACATACAATTGAAATTCGATCAAAATAAAATTTACCTTGGATTTTATTATAATAGGTTGGGGAAAAAGTTTCTTCGCATTTTTTAAGAAAATTCAAAACATTTTTTAATAAAGTTTATTTACATTTAACTAAAGTATGTAGGTACCATTTTTTTCGATAACTTTTTGCCATCTTGTAAGTAGGGACATGATCCCATTGCTATAGAAATTTTGGGACTTCTGGTCAAAATACCGCGACAAGTGGTTTTGACAGTCCTTTCGTGATGTTAACCTGACACTGCCTAAAGAATTCTGAAGAGACCGAAACAGATGGAAATCTGAAGGTGCAAGGTCAGGACTATACGGCGGATGCATTAACACCTCCGAGCCAAACTCTCTTAATTTTTGTTGGGTGGCTAAAGATGTGTGAGGTCTAGCATTATCATGATGAAAAACCACACCCCTTCTGTTGATTAATTCCGGCCGCTTTCTCTCAACTTCTTGCTTTAATCTCATCAGTTGTTCGCAGTAGAGTTCAGAATCGATGGTCCTGCCTGGTGGTAACAGCTCATAATGAATAATGTTCTTCCAATCCCACCACACACACAGCATCACCTTGTTGCGAGTTAACCCGGGTTTCGCCACAGTCTGTGAAGCCTGACCGGCCTTTGACCACGACCTTTTTCGCACGTTCTTGTCATACGTGATCCACTTTGCATCACCAGTTATCAGCTTCTTCAAAAATGGTTCGGTTTCATTACGTCGTAATAAAGAATCACAAATGAGTACACGGTTCATTAGGTTTCTTTCAGTGAGCTCGTGAGGTACCCAAATGTCGAGCTTTTTTGTGTACCCAGTTTTTTTCAAATGCGCCAAAACTGTTTTGTGGTCAATTTCCAGTTCTTCAGCTACGTCGTAACTACTGGTATGCCGATCTTGCTCCACTTTTTCAAAAATGGCATCCATTTTATCCGTAATAGGGCGACCAGAGCGACATGCATCTTTGACATTAAAATTTCCGGATTGAAAACGCTTAAACCAAATTTGTGCTACTCTCACAGACACTACACTAGGTCCATAAACATCGCAATTTTTTTTCGCGGCTTGCGTTGCATTTTTACCTTTTTTGTAGTAAAATTTTAAAATATATCGAATTTCTTCATTAGATTCACTCATCTTGACGGTACGAAAAACAAATGCAAATCACACATTTTCCTAATTTGAATTTGGAATTATGTTCTTTAAAATTTAAACTTTCAATTATACCAAAACCAGCCAGATACAAATAGTATAGCCAAAGAGATTTTATTACAAGTTCATACATACTATAATGCGAAAAGACTTTTTCCCCAACCTAATAAGTTGGCTAGTAGCTATACAACTATAAAGTTTCTTTGAAATCCGTTCAGTCGTTGTCGCGTGATAAGGCAACAAACATAAAACAGACAGACATCAATTCTAAAAACGATCGATTCGTGTTGTTTTGTTATTTCTAGTAACCCTAATCGATTTTCGTGAAAAAAAAAATCCAATTACAAAATTTTTACCTGCACCTTAGGTACAGTTTTCCATATTAAGTATATATTTTTATCCATTCTTTACACGTTCACTGCGAGCAATCATTTTGCGTACTTACAAATATTATGCGTTACGAGGCAATAATCGTCTCGTACTAGATTAGTACTTCCAGGGGCTGAGGCAGAGGCTTGAGGGGCTCGAGGCTAAATGACGGCCGCGCTGATCGATCGATCTGCGAGGTTAAGCTGCGCTTGCCGCGGTCAGTCTTTGGATGGGTGACCGTTCTTTACACATCGAGACCCCTCCGTGCCTCGGAGAGCACGCTAAGCAGTCGGTCCCGGTTGTCATAGGAATATCTTTGACAATCGTTACGGGTAGTTAGAAGCCCTAAAAGTCTGACAGCTGGTCTAACATTCGAATACCGGTATTACCCATTAATTGGGTTGTGGAGGTCAGATGGCAGTCGCTCCACGTAAAATTATTGATATTCAGCCAAAACTAGTTAGACTGGATGCCGACCCCAATATAATTTGGGAAAAGGCTAGGCAGATGATGACTAGACTTTCTTCCAGGGCGGAGCTAGGTCAAAAGTATCCCGTACGATACTATCACTTTAAATGAGTATATTTCAATGAAAACTGCTTGAATTTGGATTTGCATTATACCAATGAATAGTTTATTGTCTGTATCATTATTATATATCTAACCTGTTTCGACCGGTGATTAATTCAAAATTGAAATAAAAATATATTCCGAGATGTTGTCCCTGATGTTGTTGTTGTTGTAGATGTTGACCCGAAAAGGGGTCATTGTACTCATCGTTATGAACAACTTTTTCTATAGCTATGGGACCAACCCTGAAATCGCCAAAATAAAATCAGCTGTTCCATATATTTTGTCAATTTATGTGAACACAAATGTATGGAACAGCTGATTTATTTTTCGCGATTTCAGGGTTGGTCCCATAGTATGTTCATAACGATGAGTACAATGACCCCTCCTCGGCTTTTGCATAAACAAAAAATAATGTTGTATAAAGTGTTATTATTATATTGTTCTTACCAGCAGTTTTTGTAAGGTTACCCAATGCTTCTTGTGGTGCCGGCTCCGGGCTGGAAGGCCTCTCTGTTGTTGTCTCATCCACCAGCTCGTAATAGTCTGTAGGTTGAGGGACTTGAAAGTCCATAAAGAAGGAAATATTAATTGTAGAATATTTAGGTAAATCGTAACTTTGCAACCCTTTTTTGTAAACAATCTTAACTTGTCACCCTTTCATAAATTCAACATACCTATGACCTAAAGCTGATAGTTAAGTTAAAAACCGGTTATAAATGGCAAGTTTTTATAAACGATAGCTGTTGGCCGCAACTTCGCCCGCGTTTTTGGGATTAAAAGTAGTCTATGTGTTATTCTGAGGTATCAGCTATAATACTGTAAAGTTTCATCAAAATCCGTTCAGTAGTTTTTGCGTGAAAGAGTAACAAACATCCATACATCTTTACATCCTCAAAAACTTTCACGTTTATAATATTAATAGGTATAGATAGCTGTTGACCGCGACTTCGTTTGCGTGGAAATCACAAATCTATCCCACAGGAACCGTACATTTTCCGGGATAAAAGGTAGACTATGTGCTAACCTAAAACCATGCCGTCGAACCACGTGGCCTGAAGCAGAAATAAGGTAACCCTTTACCTGTAGTGATACTGGTTCTGCATGTTAACTCGATCAAGCTGTAGTCCTTCTGGAAACATGAAAATTGAAATTCCCATATCCCTTCCTTAGCTTTTATGCCTTGTAATAAATTCTGAAAATAAATAATTTTATAGTTAGATACTTACAGAAAAAAACTTTTTTAACAAAAAATAACCGACTTCAAAAATCCACTACAAAGAAAATAATAATTTTGGTTTCGGAAGTCGGTGGCTTTGGTTTTTGTTTGCTTTTTTTTGCCACCGACTTCCGAAACCAAAATTATTATTTTCTTTGTAGTGGATTTTTGAAGTCGGTTATTTTTTAACCGACTTCAAAAAAGGAGGTTCTGTATTCGTCCCGTATGTATGTATGTATGTATGTATGTATGTATGTATGTAAGTATGTATGTATGTAAGTATGTATGTATGTAAGTATGTATGTATGTATGTTTGTATGTGCGCGATTTTCTCAAAAACTACTGATTCGATTTGGATGGGGTTTTCACTAACGTGATCTACATACTTTCAGGAAGGTTTTAGTATATAATACATTATGTAATCATTCCTATGTACAAAGTTATAGGCATAAATGTACACACTCCGTAGAAGATTTACTGTTGAACGAATTCGTGGAAGTAATCTAACACGGGATAAAGAACTAAAAAGGGAAAAATAAAAAACTTTTTAACAAAAAATAACCGACTTCAAAAATCCACTACAAAGAAAATAATAATTTTGGTTTCGGAAGTCGGTGGCAAAAAAAAGCAAACAAAAACCAAAGCCACCGACTTCCGAAACCAAAATTATTATTTTCTTTGTAGTGGATTTTTGAAGTCGGTTATTTTTTGTTAAAAAGTTTTTTTTGTTAAAAAAGTTTTTTATTTTTACCTTTTTAGTTCTTTATCCCGTGTTAGATTACTTTCACGAATTCGTTCAACAGTAAATCTTCTATCGGAGTATGTACATTTATGCCTATAACTTTGTACATAGGAATGATTACATAATGTATTATATACTAAAACCTTCCTGAAAGTATGTAGATTACGTTAGTGAAAACCCCATCCAAATCGAATCAGTAGTTTTTGAGAAAATCGCGCACATACAAACATACATACATACATACTTACATACATACATACATACGGGACGAATACAGAACCTCCTTTTTTGAAGTCGGTTAATAAAAAAAACATTAGGTATCACGTTTTTAAAACGAGTTTGATATTATTGCGTTGTACTTGTAATACATTTCTGAGCTATAATTAAAGTTGCAAGTCTCTAGTTCATCAGGAAGATAGTTTAAAATCGATTACCGAACAGACAAACAAACAGACAGGCAAAAAAGTGAAAAGAAAATACAGGCATGTCGCCCTTGTCAAATCCTTTGCGTGTGAAATACATACATACATTATAAACATACAGGTTAAACACTATACCCTCCTTTTGGGCTTTGTCGCAGTCGGGTAATAAACATTATACCCTCCTTATGGGCTTCGCCGAAGTCGGGTTAAAAACCAACATGGTGAATTTTAGTTATCATTAAGGTAGGTAAAGTGTATCTTATTTGGCACTAATAAAGCCACTACAATGAAAAAAACCGGCCAAGTGCGAGTCGTACTCGCGCACCGAGGGTTCCGTATCAGTTTTGGACTTATAAAGTGAAAAAATCCGGACCGCATAACTAAGTTTGTTTGTGAAGGAATTTTGATGATTTTGAAAAAACTGTACTAGTTAGGAACATCGTTTTATTTTTGGTGCCATATTTGGGTCAATTCCTATCAACCCTAATTATTTCAGATTTTTCGCCCCGCAAACTTCGGAGATAAGGGGAATGGTATTTTTTTGGACATTTTTCATCATATGTCGAAAACTGTGAAACATAAAATAAAATGAAAATATATTTTGAAATGTGCAGATCAAGCCCTTTTATATGATATGTCACTTGACCTAGTAACCCCACTTTGAAATTTCGGACCCCCACTCCGGCCTTTTTTGCAATGAAAATAAAAATATTTTTGGACTTTTTTCATTTGCAATAAAATTAAACAAGTATTCTTTATAACTGTTCCAAATTTCAAGTCGATAGCATAAGTAGTTGCTGAAATAAGCAGGTGTGACAGACAGACAGACAGACAGACAGACAGATAGACGAAGTCGCACCATAAGGGTTCCTTTTTTACCATTTTGGTACGGAACCCTAAAAATCAGATGTTCGCTACAAAAATGCACTACAACATGATCAAAATGTATGGAACAGCTGATATTTATTTTCATATTTCAGTGTCGGTCCCATAGTAAAAGTTGATCATATTCATAAGTACTTTCACCTCCTAAAATATCCGCACTGGTTTTAATTTTACCCTGTATAAGAGTGGGTCCCGACTGCAATGTCATCTTGTTTTTAGGGTTCCGTACCCACACAGTAAAATAAAGAAATAAAGTTTATTGGTTAACACAATACAATAACTATGCACATTGAAAGGGTGCATTGACAAATAGGTACATAAATTATGTTTACAAGTAAGATAATAATATTTGGCTCGGTGTGGTATTGCGTGACCAAAACGGGACCCTATTACTAAGGCTCCGCTGTCCGTCTGTCCGTCTGTCTGACCAGGCTGCATCTCATGAACCGTGATAGTTAGACAGTTGAAATTTTCACAGATGATGTAGTTCTGTTGCCGCTATGACAACAAATAAAATAAATATTTGAGGGGGATCCCATACAACAAACGTGATTTTTTTGCTGTTTTTTTCTCGATCTTATTAAAGGTTATAATAAAGTGCCTAATGTTGTGTAGATGGTACGGAACCCTTCGTGTGCGAGTCCGACTCACACTTGGCCGGTTTTTTTTATAATTTTTAGTGGTTTTAACAAGACGCAGTACAAACCGCAGTCGGGTTTTTAAATTTTAAATTTAGTAATTTTTAACCTATATTATTTTAGTAATAATACTTACATTAACGTCTTGATAGAAGTATTTAAAACGGATGTATGATTCAGAAGTATTTACGTGTCGCCAACTGAAAAATAGTGCGATAGCTATTATTGATTAATTTTATTATTAATTTAGTAATTTATTTTTATTATTTTATTTATTTTTATTTTACCTTTTTGTGCTGGCTACATTTTTTATGTATTTTATATATGACTGGCAGCATGAGTAAGGTTTTAGAAGAAGAATGTCTTGACCGTATCAAATAAAAGTGATTATATTATATTTATCACTACATTTTTATTTATGTTTTCGCCACGAGAATAATATTATAAATGCGAAAGTTTGTGAGGAAGGATGTTTGTTACTGTTTCACGCGCAAACTACTGAACGGATTTCAATGAAACTTTACATATTGCTTATTACATCAGAATAACACATAGGCTACTTTTTTATCTCAAAAACGCGGGCGGAAGCTAGTACCTACCTAAATAATATATACAGGCTAAAATTAAAACCAGTGCGGATATTTTAGGAACTGACAGTACTCATAAATATGATCAACTTTTATTATGGGACCGACACTGAAATATGAAAAAAAATCAGCTGTTCCCTACAAAAATGCCCTACAACACGATCAAAATGTATGGAACAGCTGTTTTTTTTTCATATTTCAGTGTCGGTCCCATAATAAAACTTGATCATATTTATGAGTACTGTCACCTCCTAAAATATCCGCACTGGTTTTAATTTTGCCCCTACCCTACCCTACCTTTTTCCTATCCACATATTATGTATTATATTATGTTACACAAATGTTAAAATAAATAAATAAATCTTTATCTTTATCTTGTAATACGACCGTAAGGCGGATTCAAGTCAAAGATTGTTCAGGAGGTAGGACTTACTAGCCATTTTCGATATCCAGTTCAGAATCTATTATCAGGGTGACTGCGGTGCCTTCCGTGAAGAAATAGCTAGCAGACATGATCGTACAGTTCTCACTATTATTTTTTATTACAATAGGAATACTATCATTCAAATCTGTAAAAAAAATATATAATTAACAACTGAAATAGAAGCCCCACCGTAGCGGGGCTCCGTCAATCACCTCCCTAGGATTGTTGCTGTAAAAATAAAATGAACTAGCAAATCAAAATAAGGCGACTCTCTGACCCAAAATTTATTTTACAGCTTGCCAAAATCTGCTAAAATCCGAATCACGATCTGCTGCTCTATTACTGCAAATATATTTAATTTGCTGCCCAATATCACATTACTTGCTGATCAATTTAGTTATTTTTGCTGACAACTAGAAGCAGCTCAATTCACTTCGTTTGCTGACAAAATACATTTTGGAGCTGACCAAAACCCGTTTAATTAGCTGACCGTTTAAGTAACACCCAAAAAAATATGGTTGAAAAATTTTAATGGAAAGCCCTCAGATCATAGAAACAAGGAGATATGCCATCATAACAAATTAGTACGGGAACAACTGATGCCACTTTTAGTACATTTTTCGACACAATTACGCGCATAATTAAGCGCTCCTTGTGAATAAAAAGATCTCCCACGCACATCTTCTTGTCTCTATGATCTGAAGGAAAGCCCTAGTACTTACTCAGGGAGTGCACCAACCCCACTGACAGCGCGACCAACACACACTGTCCAAACATTTCACTTTGATGATCGGTACAGTTAAATGCACACAGGTGTCTACCTCCGATGATCGCTCGTTAAGAAATTAAAGCAATGAAAATTCAACGTGATTTATAAATGGGAGATAGCGGTGCATTTTATCAGTGGCTTATCAGGCACAGCGCCGGGTTATTCTCAGTCGAATAAAATTTAATTATCGCGTTTTTATTATTTTTAAGAGTTTCCTGCTTTGAGTTAAGTACATTAAAATAAAAATATCAATAATATAATTATGGTGCAACACACTGTTAATAAGGTTGGATTATGCCGAAGATGCCTACATGGAGATATCGAGATAGCTACCCCGATCGCGAGGCATCTTCGGCATGATCCCACCCTTAGGGTAGAACCATGACGCTACGTGTCGCTAGCTTACGGAAGGTATAATTTCATAGAAATACATAGAAATTAGTGTCGCAACGATACGTCGGGTCCAAACGTACCTTAACGCTAGAGGGTCTGTGATTCTAATTCGGTTTTAATAAAATATATAGCATTATTTATAAAGTATCTCGAGCTGCGTGAAGTTCCTTTTAGTGTATAGGCGGCGAGCAATGTGCTTAGGTTCAAACGACCAAACAAAATAATAATCTATACTTATAATAAATCTGTAGAGAGGTCAATTCTGTACAATATATTTTCAAAATAACTATCAGGGGGTGATTAATGATCGATACTGATGCCAAATATGCAATCAGTAAAATTTTTGTCTGTCTGTCTGTCTGTCTGTCTGTATGTTCCTTATAGAAACAAAAACTACTCGACGGATTTTAACGAAACTTGGTACAATTATTCTTCATACTCCTGGGCAGGTTATAGTATACTTTTCATCACGCTACAATCATTATGAGCAGAGCAGTGAAGGGAAATGTTGGGAAAACGGGAGAAGTTACTCCATTTTTTAAGCCTCCGTTGCGTGTGCAGCCTTAATGGTTAAAGCTACATAGAAATCATGTATGACGGAAATGTTTTACATAAAATTATCTAAAAAATATCCCACAACAACATATGTCTATATTTTATGGTTGACTCAGCAGTTCGGAGCTTTCTGATTGTATTACACACAAGGAGTTACACGCTGATGGAGTCGCGGGCACAGCTATTAATAATAATATACTGCGGTTCCTTATTGCGATATTTTTCAACAGTATTGTGGATTGACATATTATATTTCCCTACTAAAATACGAAAGTTAATTTGTCTGTTACATCAAAACCATTGAACCATGAGGAAGGACATACGCTACTTTTTTACGAAAAACGACGGAAACGCGGACAAAGTCGCGGGCAAAAGCTAGTAGTGTAATGATAATATATCAGCCCTATTTATAAACTGTTCCACTGCTGGGCACGGGCCTCCTCTCATAATGAGAGGGGATAGACCATAGTCTACCACGCTGGCGAAGTGCGGGTTGGCAGACTTCACACAACTTCAAGAACTTTATGGAGAACTCTCAGGCATGCAGGTTTTCTCACGATGTTTTCCTTCAACGTTAAAGCAAGTGATAATTAATTTATAATACGCACATGACTTCGAAAAGTCAGCGGTGCGTGCCTCGGGATCGAACTCGAACTATTCCACATAAACCACTAGGCTATCACTGCACTTTAACTAATAGTATAAGTAATTTAATTAACTAGCTTTATACTCGCGTTTTGGGAATAAAATGTAGCCTATGTGTTGTTCTGATGTATTAGCTATATTACTGTAATGCTTCATCAAACTCCGTTCAGTACCTAGTTTTTGCGTGAAAGAGTAACAAGCATCCATATATACATCCTCACAAAATTTCGCAATTTTTAATAGGTATTAGTAAGATAGTGTTTTGAATGAACGCAATAATAAACAGGAAAATCTCAAATAAATTAATAAAAAAACTTGCAACAATAACACAAGATAATGACTATCGTTGACCTTTTACAACTAACCCGAACATCGGGCTTACCTACAGCTTCAAAACAAATAAGAATATTATCTACACCAGGGCTGTCCAAACCAGATACGATCTGGGGCCAATATAAATAACTAAATACATTGGAGGGCCGCAAAAACAAAAAGTTTAAATTGAATAAATGAAAATAATTTTTTTTTATTCGTATTTGTGGTAGGCCAAAAACACGTCGCGGGCCGCACAAACATAGGACGCGGGCCGCATGCGGTCCGCGGGCCGTGCTTTGGACAGCCTTGATCTACACTGACGGCTCGGTGGTGTAGACGTCAAGGACAACTGCTGTGTGTGGGGTTCTAGGTTCGATTCCCAGATCGAGTAAAGTGTTATTGGGTTTTTCAATTAGAAAATAGTCAGCAGCAATCCGGAGTCCAGATTTTACACCCGCGTTTGGTTAATTGTAATAGGCTCGCCCCGTTTCATTAATGGGGCTTTTACCGTAACTGGCGAAATATGGGTGTACTGCACTATGGTACCCAATGGTACCCACGGAATAGTCAAATCAGGTTGGAATGGCAATGTGGGCGTGGCATGCGTGCCGCAAAATAGACAAGAGTAAGGCGTATGTATAGGCCTTACTTTAACCGATGCACTCGTTCCCATTCCGACCTCGCCGACAAGGTCCGTCGCGACGTCCCCATCATGACCCGAGTCCGCCGCCGAGTATGACTCAGTCCCCTAACGGACCCTTGCTCGAGCCAGCCCGCGCTGAGCCTGTAGATTTAAATTTGTCCCTAAATCATATTAATCCGTTCCAGCTAGTAGCCCCTCCCTCTAGTTGTCCTTCACCCAGCGACGCCTTAAGCCGAGGTCCGTACCCCAGTAGGGGGTGCCCTTAGCGTGTGGTCGCTTAGTTTGTAGTTTACCTTAGTTTTAAGCCTGGCTGGAGGCATTTGTAAGTCCTCACCAGAAGTCCGCGTTAAGCAGTGACGGCTGTTAGAAGCCAACTGTGAGAGGCCCTGTCAAAAAAAAAAACGATGCACTCGTTCACCGGTTGGAGTTGTGTTAATGCTAATAGCTACTAGCTGCTAATAGCTTCAATTATGGTGCAAACCTGACCAATAGCTGAATTATCTTGTAAATTTGTATGTAGTGTGTGTGAGCAACTGGCGACAATGGTCCTAGTACAAAAGTATCTCGATCGCCTTTCTAACCTTATTTAACTGTTCTGTGATGGTACCTCTGCCTGCCCATTTGGCAAAAACAGGCGTGATGCTATAATATTATGCTACACTGGCTCTACGACGGAAGTTTGTCTCCAGCAGTGGAGATACTTGCACATTGCATGAGCTTATATAAGACATCATTATCATCATCATCATTATCGTCATCACCGTCGTCAACATCTTAGTCATCATCATCAACCTTCCACCAGTCGAGTCATGAATTAAACATTTCTTTTTACATAGTCATGTGGAGTACCAAAACTAAGGGCATTTAAAGACAATTTTGAAATATATATACAAATACAGGATGTCCCACATTTTGTATTTATAATATAATATATCTAAAAAGTGAGAAATAAAACCAGGAAATTTTTAAAACCCGACTGAGTTTTTTTCTGCTTGAGGGTTTTGCTTGGTTCTATAAAACGACCCTTAGTTTGAGTCTAGGGTTAGGTTCTGCAATCTCGACCCATAAGGTTGTATTACAGAACTTAAATCAAGACTCAAGCATTTCATAAAACTAGTTTCAGGTATGCAGGGATAGATACTTGTTTTTTTTTTGTATCTTTTTTCGTGATTCATTTTTTAGTCATTTTAAAAACTTAAATTTCTTTGAGTTAAGTAGTATAATTTATTATATGTTCATCCATTTCTTATTTCCTCCTCTTTTAACCTCAAAATGATGAAATGACAAAATAATAATACAATCATTTTAATTCAATAATGTTTATTATTAAAACAAGTAGAAATTAAACATAAGTATTTCTCCTAAGTCCTGAACAGGAGTAATGATTAAAAATCGTATTTGTTTTATTGATACTACCTTTACTCCGAATTGCCAATGATTACTTTTACGGTTTACACTTTTAAAATCAGATGAGTATGATAAATATTGATAATTTGATAGTGTAAAGTAAATTAGAAAAAAATTCAAACAATGTAACAAAAACAATAATTCAAAATATATTTATTTAAAAAAAAAGTAAATAAAATAAATGAAACAAGTGACAACCAATGTAATAAAGAGCCATAATGATTTTCTTGTATCTACTATTATATCATGTCTGGGAATTAGTCTCGATACTTATTTTTTGTGCATTTTATGAAAACAAATTTATTCTAAGAGTTTTTATTAAACTTTCTTCCAAACAAAAATTATTAAATTTCTTTACAAATATCGTTTTTGAAATTACATAACGCTCTCACACCGCTATTAAAAGCAGCTGTTTTTAACCTAAAAATAAAAGTCGTTTCCCAGCATATTTTTGCTCAATGTTACTTGTTAAGGTGAAATGTATGCGTAGATTTCGGCTTGGTAATGAGTTTTTTTACACAACAAGTAATTTCTAAAAGAAGTCCTATTCAGCACTTGACCATCAAAGATACATTATTAATATTAAATGTTTGGCTTGTTGATTCAATTTAATTGTAATTCCCTGACTCGGTTATATCTGTTTCATTGGAGTGACAATTTCTGATGGTGTGCAATAAATTCAAAATTTTCGCATAAACACGTGTCCGCATGCAGGGTTGAATTAGTTGTAATTCTTCATGTATCAGGCGCGAAAAATGCTCGTTTCGAGTATCATTATCTGCATAGTTATTGTATATACAGTTTGAACACGTCTTGTCAAATTTCGATTCTGTTTCCATTCCAGATCCTTTCTTGTTGTTCATCTTACATTTCTCTTTTTTTTTCTGTATTTCGTCTTCTGGTGCTGCTTCAAAAATGCCAGATGAATTACTTCGTTCTGAAAAACAGAAAATAGTTACTATACGTAGGTACTTAATTTACATGCTGTATAAGAGATTTTCAAAAACAACTGACACAGGCAGGGTTTGAACCCGCGACCTCTGCCTAAACCGGAGCAGCGCTCTAACCAACTGAGCTACAATGTCATGTCTAAATCAGTTGAAATTGGAAACCTATTGTTACACCTCTTATGGGCGTTGGTCATCATCATCCGCCTAGCCTTTTCCCAAACTAGATTGGGGTCGGCTTCCAGTCTAACTGGTTGCGGCTGAATATCAGTATTTTACGTGGAGCGACTGCCATCTAACCTCCACAACCCAATTATTGGATAATACCGGTATTCAAATGTTAGACCGGTTGTCAGACTTTCAGGCTCCTGACTACCCGTAACGATTATCAAAGATATTCCTATGACAACCGGGACCGACTGCTTAACGTGCTCTCCGAGGCACAGAGGGGTCTCGATGTGTAAAGAACGGTCACCCATCCAAGGTATGACCGCGGCAAGCGGAGCTTAACCCCGCAGATCGATCGATCAGCGCGGCTGTCATTTAGCCACGAGCCCCTCTCTTATGGGCGTTGCGGTACTGTTAAAAAAGAAATTTTATAAATTTGAATTGTATGACAACTATTCTGTGTCATACGCTTGACTTGTGTACTCCATGTTTTCTTGCTGTGCAATAAACATTGTTTAATACAGAAATCTCTTTTCCATTGAAAAACCCAATGGAAAAGAGGGATACTTTATTACGTTATACTTTATTTCAAGGAAGGGCTTCCTTGAAATAAAGTATGTTCAAAGTGATGAGCAGTTAGCTGATATTCTAGCGAAGCCTTTGCCAACTTCAAAGTTTGAAAGATTAAGGTGTCAGATACTGTTGTAAGTAACCTATGTGTTAGAGAGACGTTTATAGGTACATATATATTATGATAGGAGATTATTGTTTTGTTGGATTAATTACCATTTTAGTTTATAAAATTTAGTGGGAGTGTTAAAAAAGAAATTTTATAAATTTGAATTGTATGACAACTGTTCTGTGTCATACGCTTGACTTGTGTACTTCATGTTTTCTTGCTGTGCAATAAACATTGTTTAATACAGAAATCTCTTTTCCATTGAAAAACCCAATAGGTACCGTATAAAAAGTTATTAAAATAGGTGGCCTTTTACCTATGATGATACTAGTTCTGCATATAGACGAGGTCAACTCAACTCGTATTTCCATTGAGTCCATTCGGTCGTATTTCATAATATCACGGTAAAAATGAAACTCAAATTCCCATATCCCTTCCATAGCTTTAACGACGGTTATTGTCTGAAAATAAATAATTTTATAATTACTTATAAAAAAAACATAACACCAGCGGTTATTATACCTACAGGGCATCCCACGGCTATGCCACACGAAGGGAAAGTACTTTAAATCTGTTATTACAATTGTGTAAGAATGGTGTCATAATGACACCACGGTCAAAACCTAAGCGGTCATTTATATGGAGACATCATTAACCGACTTCCAAAAAGGAGGAGGTTCTATGTATGTTCGGCTGTCTATTTTTTTTTATTGATTGTCATCAATTCCTGAGCTACAGTCTCTAGTTCATCGGGAAGTTCGATTCAAATGGATTGCAAAATGTTGTACCGAACAGACAAACAAACAGACAGGCAAGAAAGTGAGGTAAATAAAAACGTGGTAAAATAATGACAAATGTTTTAAACATTTAAAATTATAAATAAAAAAAATAGTTAATTGAAAACCCGACCGCGGTTTTGCACTGCATCTTTTAATAGGTACCACTAAAAAGAAGACAAAACACAAGACGTTGCTTACCAAAAGTTTGTGGCTATCTTTTTAAATAGGTATACGTTATTTTTTTTCAAAGATTTAAATCGTGGATGCGGCCCGTGTCAAAATATCGTCACGTTTCCATGTTTCGTTCAATGTCAATTTCATTGCCATCTGAAGTATTGACACCTATCAAAAGTATTGTCTGGCTCACTCACACCGAATAATTGCTTAGTATCGTTCTGTGCGTGTGTCATGAATGCGCCATTTTTATTTGCTATGGAAACCATGGAAACATTGAAGGTATTAAAAAACATACCTAATTTTTTTAAAAATGTACCTACTTAAACATGAAAAATAAAAACTTTAGCTTTGTTGGAATTTTTAGAATTTTGGCCGTTATTACAAAAATAATTAAGATTTGCGTGTGTCAAGCACTGCTTTCTGCGAGCGAGTAACACGTGATACGGCACAAATAAACGATTAGATTGATCTGATTTATTGATTGGTTAGTTGATTGATTGATTGATTGATTGAATGAATGATTGATTGATTGATTGGTTTGTTGATTGATTGAATGATTGATTGATTGATTGGTTTGTTGATTGATTGAATGATTGATTGATTGGTTTGTTGATTGATTTATTGATTGATACGTGAGCTCACTCATCTCAATAATGACACATTTTCACGAAATATAAGTATGGGCACATCTACGATTTTATACTAGATTTTTTAATAATTTTACTTACATGATTTCGCTTGAAGTTTTTAGAAGTTTCGTATGATCCCGATGCATTTATTATTCGCAAACTGAAAAAATAACAGTTGTTTTATAAATACATGTTATACCTACAAGTTTTTACCGGCAACAATGTCCGCGTGGATTACAATAAAATGGACATTTTAAATGACCTACTTAGTATAATATGATAGCTTATGAGTCATTTTCAAATTTTGTGGATCAAACCAAACTTTTTGTCCGTCATCAAACTGTTAGTTTGGTAACACCCACAAAATTTGAAAATTACTCTTAAATTAAAATCAAATCAAAATCATTTATTTGTGATTCACAGGTAATAATTAGGTCTTATTGATGTACAAAGGTCATGCTGTGATCAGCCTCATGGGCATACAAATGTCATAAAAAATATGTTTAAAATGTCATTCAAAGAGTAAAATAATATATATGTCATTAGGTTAAAGTCATTCATTAAAATTAAAGTTATAATCATGTATGTATTTTCAATCGGACATTAACACTAACACAGAATTCGTATTCTTAAAGTGTAATGCATATACCTATATATGAGTCATTTTGAAATCCCGTGGTTGTTACCAAACTGTCAGTTTGATGACGGACAAAAACAATTTGGCTTGACCCAATTTGAAAATGAGTCTTATACTACAATCAAGTCAAGCTGTATCTCTTGTTTATCCTACCGAAATTAGATGAAATGTGGCTTCGATTAAGTTAGAACCCAAGCTACCAAACTGTGAAAATCACATCAACACAAACGGATAAGAATTTACCCTGACCCTTTGCCCCTGTTCTGAGGTACCTAGTACTTACAGGCCGTAGTCGAGGTATGATTCGGGATCTAGAACCAGGGTGACGTTTGAGCCTTCCGTGAAGGTGTAGCCAATAGACATGACCGAACAGTTCTCACTTTTCGTTGGTATTACAATAATAATACTATTATAATATTCTGTAAAAGAAAAATATGTCGCATCCGGTCATTAGTACGGGAAATAAATTGACAACGAAACGCAAGTGTGACGTTGTCGCGCTTGACAGAGTCTGGCTTGACATTCGTGCGAGTCGATGGAAGGAGGACTGCGCTGCGCTGCGGTCAGGCTCGGTCAACTGTGTATAGGTGACCTTGGACTCAAGGCGGGTTCCAGTTCATGAAAAGGATAGCGATATCGACGACTCTGTCTAACAGGCTGATTACAATGCAATGTTAACAAGTAAAATAAAATGAAATATCGTGTAACAAATTATGACTTAAACATGATTAATTTAATGTAAAATGTAGCTTATTAACTAACACCTATTATTTTTTCGGTTATATAATTAAAATTATGAATTCTAAACGAAATTTAGAAAAATAATTATATCTTTAGAAATAAATTTGAATTTAAAAAATGGACTCTGGTAGTTTGCTCTGGCAACACCATAAGATAAATGTCTGCTGTTACGGTTGGTCGTTTTTTTCTTGTTTCTGTTTATTTGTTGTGCTTTAAAACGATAAACTGTTTCTGATTTTTCCATCATAACGTTGAGTCGGCATACTGTTACGCCGTTGCACTCTTGTGGTGAAAAAGTGTTGTGTTGAGTGAGATAGTGACTTGTTTCGCAATTAATCAAAGTTAAACATAGGTAACTGCGTCAATTGTGGATTTTCAGCTTCTCAAGATGTATTAATTTGTATTATATGCCCACCTTTATGAATAGATATTATTTTAATGTCATAAACTGTCAATAAAATAATATCTATTCTAGGTGGGCATATAATTTTTTTCACTGGATTTACTGGGATGGCGTGCAAATTCGTCTCACATTTTTACTATGAAGTTGATATTGTTCTCGCTAGAGTAATATTGTTCTGTGCTTCGCCACTGGACACCGTGCGGACTACATGTGCCTAGAAACTGTCCTACGTTTCGTTGTGTTCGCTCGAGTACCCACAGCAACGCCCACAGTAACCAAGAACTATTTCGGATCGTGAAGAAGAACCCAATTGTTCGCATCTCGGCCAGCCCGTATGCGACAAATATAATTAAGGCCCCACTGCCCGAACAAGCTTGAAACTTAATAAAATTTTGCTTTAGCCTAAGAACCTTTAAGAGAGCGCATTTAAAGCGTCCATTACACGGTAGGTTTTGCTGTCAGTTTAACCACAGTCAAGGTGTGACTGACGGATAACCTACCGTGTAATGTGATGATTGACGTTTGCGTGACGAAAATCTGGATACTTTGATAAGTTGATAATTCACCATCAATCATGACTGATGGTTTTGATTGAGCGTCTAATGGACGTATAAGAAAGTAGAGTAAATAAGTTACTTCTAGGCAAGCGTGTGATTATGAGAGAAAGTGGTCAAACACAAGCCCATAAATTAGAAAAAAAACTTCGTAGCAAGATTTTCCATTGATATTAAAGACAAATGAAGCAAATCAAACGAGCCCAAACTCGATGGTGTTCAGTTACAAAATTCCTGTGGCCACCATCCGGCTTCATAAAAAACCGTTCAGTAGTTTTTGAATTTATCGCGTTCAAACAGACAGACAGACAGATAAAGTGCGTCGGTGGACTTTGTTTTATAATAATGTTAATATTTAACTTAGAGCACAGAAATCTCGATGTTTTGATAATCACAAGTACGAAGCAGGGGCGAGTTGGTGGTTTATAATAAAATATCTTTTCCCCGCGGTTTCGCCCCCGTTGCTCAGCTCCTAACAGTCATAGCGTGATGTTAAATAGCCTATACTATTCCTCATGAACCTGGCTATCATATACCTACAAAAATATTTTTTCGAATCCGACTGGTAGTTCCAGAGATTAGCGCGTTTAAACAAACAAACTCTTCAGCTTTATAATATTATAAATGTATATGATTATTATATTCTCACCAGTAGTCTCTGTAAGGTCATCCACTGCTTCTTGTGGTACCGGCTCCGGGCTGGAAGACCTCTCAGTTGTTGTCCCAGCCATCAGCTCGTCATAGTTTGGTGAGGTCTCGTCCGTCGTTTGAGGAGGGTCTTAAAAGTCCCATAAAGAAGGAAATATTAAAAGGTTTAGACAAATCGTAACTTTGTAACCCTTTCTTGTAAACGATCGTAACTTGTAATGTAACCCTTCCTACTAAAATTATAAATGTGAAATTTTGTGACGATGTATGGATGTATGGATGTTTGTTACTCTTTCAAAAACTACTAAACGGATTTTGATGAAACTTTACAGTAATACCTATAGCTTATACATCAGAATAACACATTGGCCTACCTTTTATCCCAATAAACGCGGGCGAAGCTGCGGGCGGAAGCTAGTTATTACATAATATGTACAAAATGGGGTAATATTCAGTTGTCATATTACTAAATTGACCTAAAGCTGATTATTAGATTATGAACCGAATTGTATAAACGATGGGTTAGCTTTTAAAAATCCGGCGTTCTGATGAGTTAAGCAAATGAGTTAATTAATACGCATTTATCAAAGAATCTCGCTCTTGTTGGTAGTTACCTACATAAAACATCCATAGTTTTTTTTGCAAAATAAAAATAGCCTATGTTACTCATATATAATGTAGCTTTCTATTGGTGAATAGAAAGAATAGTTTTTGAATTTATTTAAGTACCTATATATCTTTTTATGCATTCTTTAAAATGGTATAAAATTTATGTACCATTTTAATAATAGAATAATATCGAAAAAAAGCTAATATTTAAGTAGGTATAAAAAAGTTACCCTTTACTTTACCTATAGTGACCCTGATTCTGCATACAGACTCGATCGTATTGTTGTCATTCATATCACGTTTATAATGTAAATAAAATTCAAACCTCCCTTCCATACGCTTTTCCATTGTTATTGTCTGAAAATAGAAAATTGTATAATACTTACATAACAAACAAACATAATTATTATATAGGTAATTACCTACCACCGCATAGATCAGTGATTGGTCTCCGCTAGACTTCGATATAGCTGCTTTCAGACTACGCTATAATATATAGCATAATAGCTCATAGCACAACAATATCGCGCACCATACAAAGCCAATAATATATAGTATAGTACAGTGTGAACATGTTCATATCAATGTACGGTACGCGATCTTGTTGTGGTATGCGCTATATGATATGCTACAATGCTATATAGTATAGCGTAGTCTGAAAGCAGCTTTAGATAGGTACCCGACGTACTAAACAAATGCGGTAACTAATACTGTGCGAGAATGGCATACTCGCGTCAATCTTCTTATCAACCAATGTGAGTTTTTAACTACTAGAGTACTGGACTGCATAAAATATTTTTTCCCATTAATCGGGTAAAAGCTTAAAAGTTGACATCACTGCTTTCACGCACACAAGCTCGCGCCTCTGTGCGTTCTGTACAAACATAATTATGTACTTATTAAGAAAAGTAGGTACTTAGTTGTCAATTTTTACGAAACTTTATGAGCGGACAAACTTCAAAAACGCCATCATAGTGTGTCGTTGATATCTCATATTTACTTTATATTAATTTAGTTATTTTACTTACATAATTGTTTGGTGATTTATAATCATAAAAAAGGGAGTAGACTGATGTCCTTGCATCTATTGCTCGCCAACTGAAAAATAGTTCATTAACTATAATTAAAATAATATTATTATGTTCTACCTGTGACAAACAATAAATGAATTTTGTATTTGCACATTTGAACAGTTTAAATGACCTCCGTAGTGTAGGGTGGCTAGTACTACAAAGAGGTCGAGATGTACTTCTGGTTTATCCCACCGAAGTAAGACGAAATGAGGTTTAGATTTTAGTTGGACCCCAAGCTATCAAACTGTGAAAATCACATCAATCCGTTCAGCACTTTTTGCGTGATGTGCGCACAAACAGATGGCGACTGACAGACAGAGTGGGCTAAAAATGTTTGCAAATAGCAACACTGAATTTATCAGAAACCGTTAAGGGGAAGAGCGCGTGAGTGGAGGGAAATTATGCGTCCCTTCATGCGATTTTAGTCACGATGGAGCGCTTCACGGGACAACAGCTTGCATTTTGAAAATTAGGTATGTATTTGCTAAAACTATTCCTTTCGCTCTGTGCGTCACCCTCAAATTCGTGCGCTATGGAAAACTTCAGATCCTGAATAGCCTAAATAAATTGTCATAGTTCGAGGTTTGGCTCTCTACTGTTTCCTCTTCCAATATTGGACCAATATAAAAGATATTTCATAAACTGAATAAGAAGAATATACTATGCCTCTATGTTTTTATTTTTGCATTAATAGTTGTCAAAGTACTCTAGACCTCTGTTGATAGCTGTCTAAATAGGCAATTTTGAGCATTTTCTAAGTGTTTTAAAAGATAACGTATTATCAAAAAGGAAAACTTTAGGGTTATAAAAGAGGTTGATATTTATTTTACTGTAAAAAATCATTACTTTAAAATCAAAAAGAAAACAGGCGAGAACGTTTGTAAGGAAAAAAGACTACCCGCACTTCCTCTTAAGTATATATATATATATATATATATATTATTTTTTTAAACTGTGTGTCTTTTGCGCACGTCACAGCCCCACACTAGGATTTCTCCTGTATCGTGGGTGCGTTTACAAACACAAATTTCATATACACAAACAGCCAGACCTATGTGCAATGCGGGAATCGAACCCGCGACACGTTGCGCAGCAGCCAATCTCTCAGCCACTGCGACAACCGTGCGGTCAAAGTCTAGTGCTAGTAGGTAGTATCTAGTGCTTGAGTCTTGAGTTAGGTTCTGTAATACGACTGTAACGGCTCGAATACACCAAATCCGTCATCGGACGACGACGGCCGAACTCGGACGATTGAATCAAACACTTGTAAATTAAAGAGAGCGCGTAGGCAACACGACCGATCGACCGACCGGATTAGGTGGATTCGAGCCGTAAGATTTAATTCAAATCAAAGATTGTTCAGGAGGTAGTAGGTACTTACTAGCCACGTATGAGGATTGGTTCGGAATTTACAATTAAGGAGACGTTGGAGCCTTGCGTGAAGGTGTAGCCAGCAGACTTGAACATACAGTTTCCATCCGCTGGTAATACAACAGTGATACTGTTTTTATCTGTAAAAGAAACAAACTTTTATGTTGTTAAGAAGCTCCTGCTGTCAAATATAACCCGGACATTTTCTAGGGCTAGAGCACTTGAGATGATTTAAATACGTCAATATTAGTTTTTGAAATATTCGTTACATATTTTGAGTTTATTAACTGCAAAAATAAAATATTATTTTGAAATACAAAGTTAGGATACGGGGTGTAAGTGACACCCTTTTATCATCCTACTAATATTATAAATGCGAAAGTTTGTGAGGATGTATGGATGGATGTATGTATGGATAGATGTATGGATGTTTGTTACTCTTTCACGCAAAAACTGCTGAACGGATTTTGATGAAACTTTACAGTAATATAGCTTATACCTACATCAGAATAACACATAGGCTTCTTTTTATCCCAAAAACGCGGCCGAAGCCGCGGGCGGAAGCTAGTCTTTAATTATTTCAGATTGTTTTCTTTGGAACGTTTGCAAAGCAAAAGTCTGAAATAATTAAAGTGAAGACCGTATCAAAATCCGTTAATAACGTAAACAATGGAATTTTTGTTTTAAAATTGCTCTAATAGTAGGTACTTCTCTTTTGGCTAACGTTTATATCGGGTAAGATCGAGCGGCGCCGCGCGTCTATCAGCGAAGCAGGGGCGGGTCAGTAGTTTATAATGAAACCGGCCAAGTGCGAGTCGGACTCGCGCACGAAGGGTTCCGTACCATTATCTATAAAAACGGCAAAAAAATCATGTCTGTTGTATGGAACCCCCCCTTAAATATTTTTTTATTATAATTTAATTAATAATAATATAATAATAAGTATTTTTATTTCTCTTCCACAAATTACTATACAGCAGTTTACAACACAAAATATAGTTACAAAATACAATAATTTGTGGAGACTGATGCCTAAACTAAGCCGAGGCCTGTATCTTAGGACATCAGGCCCCCACCACCACAAAATATGTAAACAATATAGTGAACTTAGTTTATGTCGAGAATTTTACTCATATAAACCAAAATAAGTAGTGCAGCAAAATAATATTAGGTTTAGTATTATTATCCGTAACGTAAATTACAGTCTAGGACAAATTACATTGAAGAACTTAATATAGAATGAATTATATTGTGCGCGTAAGTTGGAGGATGAAATTGTAGGCATCCGCAACCCGTATGTGGGTGTGTGTGTATGTGTATCTGTATGGGGTGAGTGAGTGTGTGTGCATGTAAGATATTTCTCATAATTATTAGGATTGTATAAAAAATAATTGTTCAGTCTTAACGTAATCAAGAGTAAGTAGCCATGCCGTAACTTTTTTTTTACATTCGATTTTACTGTAGTTAAAAATACTTAATATTTTGTTTACTTTGCGGATAGTTATATATAGTAATGGTCCACGATACATATAAAATTTTTGTGCGAATCCAGTTTTAACTTTTGTTCTTTTACAAATAGCATAGTACCTTCTAGCTGTACATTGATCCAAGTCAAAAGATCGCATATCGGTGTGTTGCTTCATTAAAGTAAGAAGTATGTACAATTGCCTGACCGTCAAAACCTCTGTAACTTTGTAAAGCTCATCTGTGGGAAACAGTCTGGGTTTAAGGAAGGCCACCTTCAAAATTAGTCTCTGCGCTCTTTCAAGTTCTATCAGTTTGGTCTTATCCGTTCCTCCCCATGTAACTATGCAATACGTAATAATTGATTGAACTAGTGCAAAGTATACCGTTTTTATTATCTTACTATCGGCTATGTGTCTTAGTTGTTTAAATATATAAGTCATTTTCCTTACTCTATTGGATACAGTGTGTATGTGTGTATTAAATGAGAGCTTATTATCAATCATAACACCTAAATATCGTATACTCTGCGCTACCTCTATCTGCGGACAACTACAATGCAGTACTGGAGGAAAAGAGCATTTATGTGCACATATATGGAATCTGTCATTTAGATCAAAGGTGGACTGCCTAATAGAAAATACCATGTACTTGGTTTTGTCCGCATTTAAAGTTAGTGAGTTAGCTGCAAGCCAGTGAGAGACTACATTAAATCCGTCCTGAGCCAAGGAGAAAACTTCCTCCCAAGAATCTCCCACAAATGTTAATGTGGTATCATCCGCATAAGAAACAATTTTACACCCTTGGATTTTAAGCTGACACAGTTGATTTATGTAGCATAAGAATAACGTGGGCCCCAATATACTGCCTTGAGGGACTCCATGCGTGATTGGAAGTTCGTCACTAACGTTTTCCTCAATTTTTACACACTGCTTGCGCTCTGAGAGATAATTGGCTAGTAGGTCTAGTTGGTTTCCACGTATTCCCATTGTATACAGTTTGTCAACTAGGTTGGGGATAGAGACTGTGTCAAACGCCTTTGCTAAGTCAATAAATATAGTCAAACATTTCTTGTTAGCATCCAGGTTTTTGACTAAAAAGTCGGTGAACTCATGGACAGCATCATCAGTAGATTTACCAGCTCGAAAACCGTACTGTGATGGTGCAAAAATACTTTGGGATTCAAGATAGTTAGTTAGCTGACGATTTATAATACGCTCAAAAACCTTAGATGCTGAACTGAGAATAGAGATAGGTCTGTAATTATTAACACAGTCTGTATCCCCAGCCTTGTGTATAGGGTGCAGTATTGATTTCTTAAAAGCTCTAGGGAACACACCGAATTCAATGCAGCGGTTTATCAGATCCGTTAGTACTGGTACAATAATATTTGCAACCGCTTTCAGTAGTTTTGAGGTGATACCATCCCGACCAGGCGAACAGTCATTTTTTAGATTGAAAATATTATTGGTGACCTCTTCGCAATCAACTTTAAGTAGAACAAAAGAGTTTGATATTTGGTTATTCGTATTACTAGAAAATGGAGTAACCAACGGAATTTGGTCAGCCAGCCGTGAGCCAATGTTAGCAAAGAAATAATTTACTAGATTAACAGCATTTTGTGGAGAGTTATATGCTGACAAGAGGTCTCTGGATTTATTTTCACATTTAGTTGTAGAGTTAGTTACTTTTCTAATGGTGTGCCAAAGTTTTTTTGTATTGCTTCTGGCCATTTGTAGTTGATCACGTTCATATTGGCGTTTTAATTTCTTTAAAAGATTGTTGCAGTAGTTTCTGTAGCGCTTGTAAGTTAATAAAAGTATGTTATTGTTTGGTTCTTTCTTAACTCTGGTGTGCATGCCATCCCTATTTTTAATACAGCGTAGTAATCCGATCGTTATCCATGGCTTTATTATAGTTTTGCTTCGAGGGACATTTAAACTCAAAGTATTTCTAAAAACAAGGTCAGACAATTTATTTAAGAAAGCATCGGTTGCCACGTTTAAGTCATTTTCTGAGTAAATTGGGCTAAAGTCTATTTCCGCAACATCAGCTTTTATTCCAGCCCAATTAATCCTGTTTTGTGTTCTAAAATTAGTTGGCCGTCTAGTACCCCAATAATTCAGGCAAAAGAGAACAGTTGTATGGTCCGTAACTGAAGTTTGAAAATTAAACGTAAATGCAGGTAATTTTGTTTTGGCTATGACATGGTCGAGGCAACTGCTACCTCTGGTAGGACTATCAATAGCTGGAAGGAGTCCATGGAATGCAGTAATGTTTAAATAAGATGACGTATTAGCATCTGTGTTTAATATATTTATATTTATATCTCCAATTATGACAATGTTTTCAAAATTCGATAATGATTCAAGTAAGATGTTCAACGACTGAAAAAATGTTTCTAGATTCTTAAAAGAAGGTGGTCTGTATATCGATAGAATTACTGTACGTTTATCAAATTTAATAAGTAGACAGTTTGCTTCCGATAGGGTAGGTTCCTCTATTTTACAGTTTTGATGTTTGTCATTAACCATAACAACTATTCCATCATTTTGATTAAAATTTTTGTTCGTCCGAAACGAATTAAATCCATTTAGGACCGGCAAATTAACAACTTGTGATAACCAGCACTCAGATAATACAATAACATCACAGTGAAAATCTAATCTAGTCAACATCAAATGAAGCTCATCAAAATTACAGTTAATACTACGTATGTATAATTATTTAATTTTAAAGTGAATATATAGATAGATAGATAGATAGATAGATAGAATATACTTTATTGTACACCAAATTGTAACAGCATAAATTAGGGTATTGTTAATTTTAAGGGTACAATGGCGGTCTTATCGCTGAAAGCGATATCTTCCAGACAACCTTTGGATGGACTCAGAGAAATTAAATAAGATAGGGGGGTAGTTCGTGGTGTACGGTTTTTAAATATACATATATTATCCACGATGCATAAATATAATACAAATTATAAGATTATAGATAATTAAAATTATAAATTATAATATTATATATTAGGTACATAGACATAAATATATGAATATGTATAAAATAATTATGAGAAAAGAAAACAAGGTAGATTGATAATGTAATACTGACATTAAGAGGAAAGAGAAATATATTCGGAAAAGAAATGATCTTTTACTAGGCGTTTAAAAGAAGCTAGTGACTGAGCTTGTCTCACTGGCACCGGCAACGCATTCCACAAACGAACTGCCTGGACTGTAAATGACTTGTCGTAAAATTTGGTAGAATGCGTGGGCATCAGAAGTCCCAAGTTCTCCGATGATCTTAAGTGTCTAGCATGTGTGTCATGAAGGGACTTAAAACGGTCTTTGAGATAAGAGGGAGTTGCAGGATTGAAGAGAACACTGTAAAGTAATGATAAAATATGAGTATTCCGGCGAAGGCGGATTGGCAGCCACTTCAGTTTAGTGCGAAATTCTGATACATGGTCATATTTGCGCAAACCAAATATGAATCTGATGCAAAAATTTTGGAGTCGCTCAAGTTTATCTAGCTGCACTTCAGTAAGATCTGGATAGCTGGCATCAGCATAATCAAGGATTGATAGAAGAAGGGACTGGGCGAGCGCAGTTTTGGTGGCAGTTGGTAGAAAATTGCGCAATCTCCGCAACGACCCCGCGGACGCAAACAATTTGCGGCTTGCTTCTTGCAACTGCGGTCCCCAAGAGAGATGTTTGTCGATGTAGATACCCAAGTTTTTCACAGTATCACTGTAGGGAATGGTAGTACCATCAAAAACAATTTGAGGAAGCTCCGACCAATCAATCCTTGAGTGCAACCTAGGGCTGCCGACAACAATGACTTGAGTCTTCGTAGGGTTGACCTTTAACCCATAAGCTTTATTCCACTCAGAGATTCGAGCTAAATCCTTATTTACCATTTCAACAGCCTCAGACAACTCGCCTAAGGGAGCTTGTGAATAAATTTGCAGATCGTCAGCATAGAGGTGATAGGATGAGAGAAGGTCATTGGAAATAGAATTTATAAATATTGCGAAAAGAAGAGGAGAGAGAACGCCGCCCTGTGGTACGCCGGCAGAAGTATCACACCATGAAGAGAAAGAACCTTCAATGCAAATACGTTGCCGGCGGCCACACAGGTAACTACGAAACCAATCAATCACCGTTGGAGATATGTTAAGAGAGCAGAGAATACCGAGCAGGATATCAAAATCGACGGTGTTAAAAGCATTACTGAAATCTAATAAGGAAAGAACCGTCAGATTTCCATGTTCCATACCCGATCTAATGTCATCTGTAATGTTAACGAGAGCTGTGGTAGTACTATGTCCTGGACGAAACCCGGATTGGAAACAATTAAGGAGACTGTTTTTGCAGAGGAAGGCACTAAGCTGATTATGGATAAGGCGTTCTAGGACTTTGGAGAGGAACGGTAATATGGAGATAGGACGGTATTCAGAGAATGAAGTAGGATTACACTTTTTTGGCAGAGGGGTAATTTGGGCTTCTTTCCATATGGAGGGAAAGACACCACAGGATACGGAATAATTGAGGATATGGGAAATGACAGGAAGGATTTCGTCAAGGACAGGGAGTATCATCTTGCGACTGACACAGTCACTTCCAACAGCGTTGGACGTGATGGATACTATACTCTTCTTAACATCACAAGCAGAGAATTGATTAAAGACGAATGGTGAATAATCGGGAGCGGGAAGAGATGAAAGATAATTTAAGGTTTGGGTTTTAAAAGTTCCATTGAAATTAGAAGAGGTACAGAAATGTTGATTAAGTAACTCAAGATCTACATCCTTAGGAATAGAATCTTGGCGTGACTTTCCAACTCCCAGTGATCTAAGAAATTTCCAGACTTTAGCTGGGTCGCCGTTTTCAACGGATTTATGAATGTAGCGGCGTTGTGCATCCCTACACACCAAGTTGCTGCGATTGCGGATTGAAATGTACTTTTCACGATTTGTGGAGTTTGGTCTGCATTTTAATTTCGACTTTGCTGCTGCTTTCTTTTGCAACATGGCTTTCAAGTCATCAGTTAGCCATGGTGCCGGTAGGTGCTTTATTTTTACAGGCCGAACAGGTGCATGAATGTCGTAAAGCTGGTTAAGGTTGTCATTAAGAAGATTGACTTTAACGTCAATCGACTCAGCTGCAATAAGATCAGACCAGTCAATGTTGCCGGCATCCTCACGGAGGCTCTCAAGGTTCATACCACCAAAACTGCGCTGGAGGAGTATCTTAGGTTTAGCTTTAGGAGGGCGAATTTTATAGGAGAGGAAAATAAGGTCATGATAAGAGAAAGAGTCAGCTGAACATTGTCCATGCTTAGCGACATGTTGAGTAGAAGAAACAAGTATGAGGTCAAGTAGGGAAGGAGTACAGTTAGGAAAGTGGTGAGTAGCACTTAGAGGAAGTAGAGATAAGCCGCAGGATTGTGAAATGGTCCGGAGTGAGGAACAACGTGTATCTTGTTTAAGAAGACAAGTGTTGAAGTCCCCCATTATGATAGTATGACTGTAAGAAGGAATTAGGTTTACTAGGAGATTTTCAAGAGAGGAAAAATAGTCGATACGCAAAGAAGGACAGTAGTAGACACCAAGCAGTACCTTCGAATGGCGAAGGTCAACTTCCAAAAAGAGATGCTCGCCAGCATTCGGCGGTGGTGGCTGTGTTGACATATCAACAATTGAGAAAGGAATGTTTGCACGAAGATATATGGCAACACCGCCACCACCGCACCCTGTGCGATCATTTCTTATCAGTTGGTATCCAGGTAAAGAATAGGAAGTGGAAGGCAGACATGGTTTAAGCCATGATTCGGAAACAAGAATTGCATGGATATTTTTACAGTCCAGATTTGCCAGCATATCATGGTAATGAGCCGGAATACTTTGGGCATTAATATGGACTACATTAAGATTTTTTGGAACATCGGAAAACTGAGACTCAAGCGTGTCAGCAAGAGATGGGATACTGATGTAGCTATCGTTGTCACTGCACGCTGATACAAAACTGTCATCGTCACTAAGTGTATTACAATCAATCATCAAATATACTTAAATAAAAAATAAATAAAATATTATGTACTTAAATAAAATAAAATAAAGGTAGGTTTAAAAGATGTCCACCCGCCAGTTGTGTGTTTACAAATAATTAAAAACAAACAATAAAACAATGCATCGTCCGGGTACAAATTCACAACAACACAGAGGAGTATTTAATATAGGTTAAAGTGGAGTTGTATAGCAGCGTGAATTTATTGTCTATGTTGCCATAGACAATTCATGCTCAAAATGTCTAAGCCGTCGAAAAAGTAATTGGAACGCACCTATTGACTTGACACTTGACTTCTGTCTACTTCTGACTTCTGTATATAATTAAATATTCTGTGAATCTAGCAAAAACGAGCAAAAAAATCACGTTTATTGTATGGGAGCCCCCCTTATACATTTATTTTATTCTGTTTTTAATATTTGCTGTTATAGCGGCAACAAAAATACATCATCTGTGAAAATTTCAACTGTCTAGCTATCACGGTTCATGAGATACAGCCTGGAGACACACAGACAGACAGACAGACGGACAGCGAAGTCTCAGTAATAGGGTTCAGTTTTTAGCCTTTGGGTACGAAACCCTAAAAATAGCTGTTTCCCGCGGTTTCAGCCCCGTTGCTCAGCTCCTAACAGTCGTAGCGTGATGTTAAATAGCCTATACTATTCCTCATGAACCTGGCTATCATATACCTACAAAAATATTTTTTCGATACCGACTGGTAGTTCCAGAGATTAGCGCGTTTAAACAAACAAACTCTTCAGCTTTATAATATTAATATATAAATGTATATGATGATTATATTCTCACCAGTAGTCTCTGTAAGGTCATCCACTGCTTCTTGTGTTACCGGCTCCGGGCTGGAAGACCTCTCAGTTGTTGTCCCAGCCATCAGCTCGTCATAGTTTGGTGAGGTCTCGTACGTCGTTTGAGGAGGGTCTTAAAAGTCCCATAAAGAAGGAAATATTAAAAGGTATTTAAAAATCGTAACTTTGTAACCCTTTCTTGTAAACGATCGTAACTTGTAATGTAACCCTTCCTACTAAAATGATAAATGTGAAATTTTGTGACGATGTATGGATGTATGGATGTTTGTTACTCTTTCAAAAACGACTAAACGGATTTTGATGAAACTTTACAGTAATACCTATAGCTTATACATCAGAATAACACATTGGCCTACCTACCCTTTATCCCGAAAAACGCGGGCGAAGCCGCGGGCGGAAGCTATTATTACATAATATGTACAAAATGGGGTAATATTCAGTTGTCATATTACTAAATTGACCTAAAGCTGATTATTAGATTATGAACCGAATTGTATAAACGATGGGTTAGCTTTTAAAAATCCGGCGTTCTGATGAGTTGAGCAAATGAGTTAATTAATACGCATTTATCAAAGAATCTCGCTCTTGTTGGTAGTTACCTACATAAAACATCCATAGTTTTTTTTGCAAAATAAAAATAGCCTATGTTACTCATATATTAATGTAGCTTTCTATTGGTGAATAGAAAGTATAGTTTTTGAATTTATTTAAGTACCTATATATCTTTTTATGCATTCTTTAAAATGGTATAAAATTTGTGTACCATTTTAATAATAGAATAATATCGAAAAAAAGCTAATATTTAAGTAGGTATAAAAAAGTTACCCTTTACTTTACCTATAGTGACCCTGATTCTGCATACAGACTCGATCGTATTGTTGTCATTCATATCACGTTTATAATATAAATAAAATTCAAACCTCCCTTCCGTACGCTTTTCCATTGTTATTGTCTGAAAATAGAAAATTGTATAGAACTTACATAACAAACAAACATAATTATTATATAGGTACCTACCTACCACCGCATAGATCAGTGATTGGTCTCCGCTAGACTTCGATATAGCTGCTTTCAGACTACGCTATAATATATAGCATATAGCTCATAGCACAACAATATCGCGCACCATACAAAGCCAATAATATATAGTATAGTACAGTGTGAACATGTTCATATCAATGTACGGTACGCGATCTTGTTGTGGTATGCGCTAAATGATATGCTACAATGCTATATAGTATAGCGTAGTCTGAAAGCAGCTTTAGATAGGTACCCGACGTACTAAACAAATGCGGCAACTAATACTGTGCGAGAATGGCATACTCGCGTCAATCTTCTTATCAACCAATGTGAGTTTTCAACTACTAGAGTACTGGACTGCATAAAATATATTTTCCCATTAATCGGGTAAAAGCTTAAAATCTGACATCACTGCTTTCACGCACACAAGCTCGCGCCTCTGTGCGTTCTGTACAAACATAATTATGTACTTATTAAGAAAAGTAGGTACTTAGTTGTCAATTTTTACGAAACTTTATGAGCGGACAAACTTCAAAAACGCCATCATAGTGTGTCGTTGATATCTCATATTTACTTTATATTAATTTAGTTATTTTACTTACATAATTGTTTGGTGATTTATAATCATAAAAAAGGGAGTAGACTGATGTCCTTGCATCTATTGCTCGCCAACTGAAAAATAGTTCATTAACTATAATTAAAATAATATTATTATGTTCTACCTGTGACAAACAAAAATGAATTTTAATTTGAATTTGCACATTTGAACAGTTTAAATGACCTCCGTAGTGTGGGGTGGCTGGTACTACAAAGAGGTCGAGATGTACTTCTGGTTTATCCCACCGAAGTAAGACGAAATGAGGCTTAGATTTTAGTTGGACCCCAAGCTATCAAACTGTGAAAATCACATCAATCCGTTCAGCACTTTTTGCGTGATGTGCGCACAAACAGATGGCGACTGACAGACAGAGTGGGCTAAAAATGTTTGCAAATAGCAACACTGAATTTATCAGAAACCGTTAAGGGGAAGAGCGCGTGAGTGGAGGGAAATTATGCGTCCCTTCATGCGATTTTAGTCACGATGGAGCGCTTCACGGGACAACAGCTTGCATTTTGAAAATTAGGTATGTATTTGCTAAAACTATTCCTTTCGCTCTGTGCGTCACCCTCAAATTCGTGCGCTATGGAAAACTTCAGATCCTGAATAGCCTAAATAAATTGTCATAGTTCGAGGTTTGGCTCTCTACTGTTTCCTCTTCCAATATTGGACCAATATAAAAGATATTTCATAAACTGAATAAGAAGAATATACTATGCCTCTATGTTTTTATTTTTGCATTAATAGTTGTCAAAGTACTCTAGACCTCTGTTGATAGCTGTCTAAATAGGCAATTTTGAGCATTTTCTAAGTGTTTTAAAAGATAACGTATTATCAAAAAGGAAAACTTTAGGGTTATAAAAGAGGTTGATATTTATTTTACTGTAAAAAATCATTACTTTAAAATCAAAAAGAAAACAGGCGAGAACGTTTGTAAGGAAAAAAGACTACCCGCACTTCCTCTTAAGTATATGTATATATATATATTTTTTTTTTTAAACGTTGCTCCACACTAGGATTTCTCCTGTATCGTGGGTGCGTTTACAAACACAAATTTCATATACACAAACAGCCAGACCTATGTGCAATGCGGGAATCGAACCCGCAACACGTTGCGCAGCAGCCAATCCCTCAGCCACTGCGACAACCGTGCGGTCAAAGTCTAGTGCTAGTAGTATCTAGTGCTTGAGTCTTGAGTTAGGTTCTGTAATACGACTGTAACGGCTCGAATACACCAAATCCGTCATCGGACGACGACGGCCGAACTCGGACGATTGAATCAAACACTTGTAAATTAAAGAGAGCGCGTAGGCAACACGACCGATCGACCGACCGGATTATGTGTATTCGAGCCGTAAGATTTAATTTAAATCAAAGATTGTTCAGGAGGTAGTAGGTACTTACTAGCCACGTATGAGGATTGGTTCGGAATCTACAATTAAGGAGACGTTGGAGCCTTGCGTGAAGGTGTAGCCAGCAGACTTGAACATACAGTTCCCATCCGCTGGTAATACAACAGTAATACTGTTTTTATCTGTAAAAGAAACAAACTTTTATGTTGTTAAGAAGCTCCTGCTGTCAAATGTAACCCGGACATTTTCTAGGGCTAGAGCACTTGAGATGATTTAAATACGTCAATATTAGTTTTTGAAATATTCGTTACATATTTTGAGTTTATTAACTGCAAAAATAAAATATTATTTTGAAATACAAAGTTAGGATACGGGGTGTAAGTGACACCCTTTTATCATCCTACTAATATTATAAATGCGAAAGTTTGTGAGGATGTATGGATGGATGTATGTATGGATAGATGTATGGATGTTTGTTACTCTTTCACGCAAAAACTGGTGAACGGATTTTGATGAAACTTTACAGTAATATAGCTTATATATCAGAATAACACATAGGCTACTTTTTATCCCAAAAACGCGGGCGAAGCCGCGGGCGGAAGCTAGTCTTTAACTATTTCAGATTGTTTTTTTTTTTTTTTGCTTTGCAAACTTTCCAAGTTTGCAAAAATCTGAATTAATTAAAGTGAAGACCGTATCAAAATCCGTTAATAACGTAAACAATGGAATGATTATTTTAAAATTGCCCTAATAAGTACTTCTCTTTTGGCTAACGGTTTTATCGGGTAAGATCGAGCGGCGCCGCGCGTCTGTCGCGTCAGTGCGCTGCCACGTTTACCCCTTATCGCGGCTCTGTATCAGACCAGCAGTTAATTGCGTAACTCAATTGCTATCACCATGGTATTGATTCTGATGACATCCATTACGGCGTATGTTACTAAATCCGTGTTACCGTAACTAGCTCAAAGTCGCAATAGATGTTGTTGAACTGTCAAAATGAAAACCATGGCGAAGGAAATTGAGTTACACAATTAGGCTGCAGCTCTATGATATTATTATATTGCATTGTCATTTTAAACGTCATGGTACTGTAGTCTGTGGAAACTGTTTCTGGATAATGTTAAAACTTTATCGGCCTTACCACAAAAAAGATAGACACACGTTAAACGCGAATGCTACCAAAAATAATACACACTTGTTTTAGACAAGTTAGTGCTAAAACAATTGCCTATAATTTTTGGTAGCATTCGTGTTGAACAGATGTTTATTTTTTTGTGGTACGGCCGTATGTGTTGTTATGTTTGTAATTCATCTGTTGGTTTCCCTAATAAAATAAAAATACATAATTTAACAAATAAGGTATCGTTAGAAGCTTCTTAATTGTACGCTGGTTATAGGCTATATGACGTCACATTAAATTAAATGGTACGGCGCCCTTTATAGGCCATAAAGTCATGAACTAATGTATAATATTATATTGTTCTAAATATGTACTTGTGTACCTATTTTATATACAGGGTGGCAGGTTAGACAGTGGAAATATTTTAAGGTGTCATTGTGCTCATCGTTATGAACAACTTTTACTATGGGACCAACCCTGAAATCGCGAAAAAAACGTCAGCTGTTCCATACATTTATGTTCACATAACGCAACAAAATGTATGGAACAGCTGTTTTTTTTTTCGCGATTTCCGGTTTGGTCTCATAATAAAAGTTGTTCACAATGATGAGTACAATGACACCTTAAAATATTTCCACTGTCTAACCTGCCAACTTGTTAATTGTTTTATGTTTTCAAACTTTTCACTTAAAACATAATGCACCTGCCACGTTATCTCTCCACCACCCTTGGTTGACTTTTATGTTGCATAAAGTTTAAATAAGTAATAAATAAACTATTTTTTTTTTACATCGTCATGTGGGGTATCTATATGAAGGGCTTGAAGAGACAATTTCGAAAATAATATAATATTATTATAGGTACCTAATACCTAAATGTTAAACATAAAAAAAATAACGCAAGTAAATTTTAAAAACCCGACTTCGGTTCGGTGTTAATAAAACTACTAATTTACTACTATTTTAGAAATTTTCCAATTTTTTTTTTTTTTACAATAATTTCGAAATTAATAAATAAACGCCCTTTAGTACTCACCCAGGGAGTGCACCAACCCCACGGACAGCGCTACCAACATCAACACGCACTGTCTATACATTTTACTTAAATAATACAGATCGGAGTTAATGCACATTTAGTTGGAAATGCGCAATTGTACGCGTTTTTATAAAGCTGACGTTCACCCCCGATCACTCTTTGGGATATTAAAGTAATATAAAATACGACGCAATTAATATATTGAAGTTAGTGGTGGCTGTTATCGGTGGCTTATCAGCAGTGGTCGGAATAGGTAGTGCTAATTCACCTAAACTTCGAGGAACAGAGACTAAAATTAGAGACTTCCTTTAAACAATTTTTTTTCCGGGATGACAGTAAATTGTCCAGGGTTTCAGGACATTACTTAAATACATTAAAAATGTACAATAATACCGTAAAATAATTCAATTCAAGTAATTGTTTCTCAGAATTGAAAAAAAAACAGTTTTTTATCGTTTTTGTAAGTTATTAGGACACATTATTACATTTTCCTAAATCCTATGATAATAGAGTTCAATCTAAAATAACGACAAAGTTTTTTTTTTTCCTTTTGAAAACGATAAAAAACGTGTTTATTGAAATTTTCAATGTCAATTCTAGGAATCAAAAACCTTAATTTAACAAAAAAATTAAGTCAACTTGCGTGGTAGGTATGGTAATTTCGTTTGGATAAAAAAAAGATAGTTAAAAACTAAAACCCGACTACGAAAAACATCGAATTGAAAAGCATAAAACAAGAACACATATTCCTGTCTGACAACCTCAAATTCTTCTCTAGGTATACTGCAATTCAGTGGGGCAAAGTTAAAAAAAAATTGGAAGTAAAAAATTGGAAATTAATTTTTTAGGCCATTTTAAAAACATGGTTAAAAAAAAAACAATTAATATTTTTTTACTTTTTAGTCCATTTTATTGCATAGTCATCCAAAATACATAGCTATACTAAATTTCAGCTTAGTCTGATGACGGGAAGTGCTTGAAAAATGAATTGCAAAATTTGTACCGAACAGACAGACAAACACGAAATCGAGTTAATAAAATGGTGGTAATAATAAAAATAAAATAGTACTATGATTGGACATCACTAATCTGAAGTTAGGGTTAGTGACCCGTTTGTTTATCTTTTCATTTTTAGGGTTCCGTACCAAAATGGTAAAAAAGGAACCCTTATGGTGCGACTTCGTCTGTCTGTCTGTCTGTCTGTCACAGCTGGTTATTTCAGCAACTACTAATGCTATCGACTTGAAATTTGGAACAATTATAAAAAATGCTTGCCCAACTTTATTGCAAATGAAAAAAGTCAAAAAATATTTTTATTTTCATTGCAAAAGGGTCCGGAGTGCGGGTCCGAAATTTTAAATTGAGGTTACTAGGTCAAGTGACATATCATATGAAAGGGCTTGATCTGCACATTTCAAAATATATTTTCATTTTATTTTATGTCTCTAAGTTTACGACATATGATGAAAAATTTCTGAAAAATACCATTCCCCCCCCCTTATCTCCGAAGTTTGCGGAGCGAAAAATCTGAAATAATTAGAGTTGATAGGAATTGACCCAAATATGGCACCAAAAATAAAACGATGTTCCTAACTAGTACAGTATTTTCAAAATCATCAAAATTCCTTCACAAACAAACTTAGTTATGCGGTCCGGTTTTTACACTATATATGTCCAAAAATGATACGGAACCCTCGGTGCACGAGTACGACTCGCACTTGGCCGGTTTTTTTTATAAATGGTAAGTACCTATAATTTTTTTTCGGTTTTGAACAATATTGTAATACGAATGATACCTTATCGCTGAGGGTCAACGAATGGGGTTATTTGACGCAATATTGCAAAAGGTTTAATTCAAATAAATTATTTACACCTACTATCCTACTATTATAGTAAACGTGAAAGTTTGTGAGGATGTAAAGATGTTATGTTGTTACTCTTTCACGCAAAAACTACTGAACGGATTTTGATGAAATTTTACAGTAATATAGCTTATACATCAGAATAACTCACTCCATCTATCAATCCTAAAAAAACCCTCAAAAATCAAGTAAAACTTCAAGACGTGCGTCCGTGTCACCGGCGTGGGCTAAGGGCTAAGCTAACGGTGGGGGTCATGCACAATGAGGAAAATACACAAAATCACAACTCAATTCGATGACGGGAAAAAGTCATTCAACTTTTTCGAAGCACCCGGTCTTACTGACATCATTATAGTTTCTTTTTTGTTTCGATTGACTCGGCCGTATAACAATGTTTTACAATTTTTTTGTATTCAAACCATAATTTCAAGAAAACGGTACATCAAACAAACTTAATTCTAATTTCAACTTTATTTGTAGCAGTTAAGGTTTTTCTTTCTAACAGCAATTTATTGCTTTCAGTGAGAAATTTTAATATTGTTTTAAAGCAACTTATCTTTTGTGTTTTATTTGCAAAAAACATATTATTCATAAACTATTTTTAGTTAAGTGCAGGTTTAACATTGGTTTAAATGTCAGAAGCAGTTTCAGGAGTCAGTGACAAAAAAAGCAATCAAAACCAACAACCGACTTCCAGAACTAAAATAGTTTTTCACTCAGTAGTGGCTTTTTGAAAACGGCTTTTTTTCTACTACAGGTTCTACATAAACAGCAAAGTTAAATAGGTAAGCTTGAAAATTAACACTTAAACGGTCAGTTGCAGAAAGATAATTAAATTTTAATGGAGGCATTAACCATAGATACAATTTCTATCGTTAAAGTCTCCTTTAAAACTTAATGGCCTTTTCTGCAACTCAGCGTAAGCCGCTAATTTAAATACGTCTGTCAGACGTACGCAGTTTCATTATGCTCTGAGTTGCGTCATTCTGTTGCCTGTTAGACGCCCTGGTAGTTTAGTTAAGTAGATTAAAACTTAGGCTGTTAAAGTCAGGACTTTAAATTTTAAAATGGGCGTATGTTACAGGGAGGTATCAAGATGTTGAAATATTTTTAATTCAAAATACCGACCTATTGCAATACGTTTCGATGGCAATGTTAGCGAAATGTTTCTAAATAAAAGTGTTTCACAATTAGTTCATAGTTAATTATTATTATTTTGTTTCTTTTTTCAAATAAAGACGTATAACTTTTAGAACATAAACTGCTGACCATCACCGAATTTATCTGTGCGGACGCAAGTCGCAACACCTTTTCTTTATCTATGGTCTGTCATGGAATTTTGTAGGTTATGCACTATTTTCTCCACAAAAAAGGATAAATTCGTCATTTTACTTAAATATATTACATAAAAAGCATGAAAAAACACTCATTTATCAATAAAACCTATTTCGATTTAAAGTTTTTTTTAATAAGAAAAAAGTGTTCAAAGTTAGTCAACTTGACTGGAATGTTGAAAATACATATTTTTATTTGGAGTCAGATTTTTATTGAAATCGTCAAACGAAACGAGTGTTTTTGGGGTTCCGTACCTACCATATTAGGAAAAACGGAACCCTTATAGGATCACTTTGTTGTCCGTCTGTCACCGGTTCATAAGTGGAGCCATCTGCTCATAGATGGCGCCACTAGAAGTATGCAGTAACGCCATCTATGATCAAGATATGATATATCTACTCTGATGTAATAGCGGCATAGATGGCGCTGTTGCATATTTCGGAACCCTTAGGGCACAAGTCGTACTCGCACTTGTCCGGTTTTTTTAGAAACAAACTAAAATTACAACAGAGTCACTCAAATCTTAGAATTTTTAGAAACAAACTAAAATTACAACAGAGTCACTCAAATCTAAATTTAGAATACCTACTAAAGTACCTAATTTAAACTCCCTTTTAAACAACCCTACTAATTCTACCCCGTCGTATTAAATTCTACCTTAGCGCGTACTTAAGCTTAGGTGCTTGTAATAATATCTCTTACCGGGAGTCATATTTTGCAACTTAATCCTACTTAGGAAGTCTGTGAACCTAATAAGTTGTAGCTATCGGTTAAAGGGAACCCTTACTTATGTACTAACTAGCTTCCGCCCGCGGCTTTGCTCGCGTTTTTGGGATAAAAAGTAGCCTATATGTTATTCTGATGTATAAGCTATATTACTGTAAAGTTTCATCAAAATCCGTTCAGTAGTTTTTGCGTGAAAGAGTAACAAACATCCATACATCCATACATCCATACATCCATACATCTATACATCTATACATCCATACACCCATACATCCATACATCCATACATCCATACATCTTTACATCCTCACAAACTTTCACGTTTATAATATTAGTAGGAAGTTAAAGTAGTCCATAGTGAAGTCATATACGTTTTCTGTGAATCAATAATGTAGTAGATAGTAGAACTACTTTTTAGGGTTTCGTACCCGAAGTTTGCCAACGGAAACCTATTACTTAGCCTACGCCGTCTATCCATCCGTCTGTCACAGGGCTGTAATCTAATGAAATGAATAGCTAGCCAATCAAAATTTTCATAGAAATTGTGTAAGTCGGTATAATGGTCGCTTTTATGGGAAATAAAATATTGGGACTTTACACGCAGTGAATAATAATAATAATTATTGTTTGTATTACAGTATTAAAATGATAACCTAAATAGAGATAACATGTTATTTAAAACATGTTAGTTAAAAACGTCCAGATAGTATTTATATCAAACTTTTATATCTAAGCCGCAAAAGCTGTTTTTATGTTTTAAAAATAATAATAATAAATAATTAGTTAATGTTTAACAGGACAAATTTATGAATAAAATATTAATCCGTATCAAAATAAGTTTCATTGTCACAAGTATTTAATGGAGATGATTCTTGTACTTACAGTATGTTATTTGGACGAATAGTTTCAGAGATAACATGATGTAATCAACACGCGACGGAGTGATTTATAATAATATTATTGTGAGATTGCTTCTTAAGAGCGAATTTTGCGTGACTCGATTTTTATGGATAAACTGAAATTTACCCGTGCAAAGCCGGGTAGTTGCGAAGCGAAGCTAGTTAGATAAAATTCTTAGTAGAAGCCCGGAGTCTAGAATTCTAGACTCTATTCTATTTTAGGTAATCTAGGTATATAGGTTTTTTCAATAGAGTTGCCTCCTATTACAAAGACATGATTATTGGAACTTCGTTCCTGACGGGGGATTGACCGCACACTTGTTTTTTTCGTGCTTTCGAGTTTAGTCCCTATCAAAGTAGTATCGAGAATTCCTTTAATGTCTCTTGTTTAACCAGTCTATCAAAGATTTGACATAAAGTACCTGTATACCTGTATAAATGCAAAGAAATGCGACGGTAGCTATGAATGAAAGAGGCACAATAGAAACGGACACGCTGTCACTTGGTGAGGGGGGGAATATCTCCCAAGATGGCGCTGAAAGGGGAAATTCTGAACCTACTTTTCAATAGGGGTATAAGTATAAAGGTATGAAAAGATGGGGTACGTATCTTGTTCTCTTGGTATCTTGTTATCTATTTTTACGACAATGGTGGCAAACAAGCGTACTATGCGATCAAAATAAGAATGGGACTAACCTTGCGCCATATTGTGACGTTTTGATTTGTAAATTGAGCTGTTTTGTATTAAAAAATCGATTACAATAGATTTGGTAAATCAAAGACCCAGTTAAACAGTGAAAAAATAATGATTTGATTCGCAAATTAATTTTCTTTGTAAATCTTATTTTTGAAGTAAGTGATAGTTGACAGTTTGAGGTCATTGACGTTCCTATTCTTATCGCGATCGCATAGTACAGCTCGCCTGATGACAAGCGGTTAAGTAACCTACGAAACGCTTGCAACACTGCGTATTACATGCTGACCCTTTAAAATGAGGAGTCGCTTTGCCGACAGCTTAGGGACAAGCAGGTGCTGTCAACACAGCGCATCCTCAAGAGCTCTGGCGACCTTACTCACCACAGGAACACAACACTACCGAAGAGTAGCGTTATTTGGCTGTGGTGTTCTGTAAGGTGGAGGTACTTCCAGTCGGGCTGCTTCAGATTTGGGCGAGATATTTGCTGTGCCTTACTCCAATTCGCTGTGCCCTACCTCTCTTGACCCGGCATTTATTTTTATTAAACCAAAGTTTAATCAAATAAACGTTATTTTTGAAAACAAGCTTTTATATTGTTAAATAGAACTAAAAAGCTAAAAATTGGAAACAAGAATTAAAAATTTTCTACATTTTAACCTTTAATCGACAGTAAAGTTCTTTAGTCTTTGTCAAATTCATACCTGTTCATACCATAACAGAATTATATATTTCCAAATCTTAAATTTCATACCAACCATTGATGAAAACTTGACGGTGTGATACGTACACAAAGATTTAATAATCTTTGTGTACGTATCACACCGTCAAGTTTTCAAATACAAGCGCGTTACACTTTCTTTTTCTTTCCTGCCGACCTAGCATGACCACGATAGAAACGGGTTTTGTCTACAGAAGAATAGATAAAGTGATAGATTGTAGAAAGATTTCTACCGTTTCATGCATACAATGAAGAGAAGAATTATTCTTCAGTAGACAAAATTCTGATAAGCCAAGAACGGGTCGCCGCGTGCTCGGGCAAAGAGATAACGAGTTGGATAGAAAGAACTTTGTCTATTCTTTGGTAGAATAGAGATAGAATTGGTCATGCTAAGCGTGTTGCTGTCAAAAGACAGAGTAAGATATCTAGAGAAGGATATAAGTTACGCAAGTAGGTATAGTCAGTAGGTAATTCTGTAAGAGTTTTTTTATATATCTAGGTATAACTAGTGCCATCAGTTATGATCACAAACGTCACCTGCGCATTAACTGGTTTTTCAGTGTCTTTGGCGGAATGAAGAAGACGGGGGGCGCCAAGCCTGCAGGCAATTGGTTCGTCACTCGATGCTCGTCTATTAGACTATACTCTATTACGGATTGTCAACTGTCTGTTGTCTATTGGGCCGAAAATGTACATGCGCGATCTGTGATCATCTTTAATGCCGGTACCTATACCTACCTATGTGTATTCTAACTTCTAACTACCCTTTGACCCTCCTTTTAGACGCCCACTAGTGGGACTGTCCTATCTAATAGATCAAACAAAAACCGCCTTTATTAAATTATCCCCGTTGATTGGAACCAACATAACTCCAGTTAATTTGTTTAATCAACATAAATTTTGGTTGTTTATTCGAAACTGTCAGTTAGTTTACGAGCTCCTAAACTACCTGGGTAACTTTTGTCCTTTTAGTTAATCTAATATCACGGTAAACCTCCTGGGTGCGGATAGTTATATTTAATTAAAATTTTACATTTTAGTGTTCTAACTTTTTGAGTTTTGACTATCGTTTTTTTGATACCTACTAATATTATAAATGCGAAAGTTTGGATGGATAGATGGATGGATGGATGGATGGATGGATGGATGGATGGATGGATGGATGGATGGATGGATGGATGGATAGATGGATGGATGCATGGATGAATCATGGATGGATGGATGGATGGATGGATGGATGGATGGATGGATGGATGGATGGATGGATGGATGGATGGATGGATGAATGGATGGATGAATGAATGGATGTTTGTTATTGTTACTCAATCACCACAGACACAGACTACACGGCTTTTTTCGAAATTCCCATGACATAGGGATTAGTGCCGCCCGATGGGACTCGGTACTGATGGCACACTGGATAGGCCTACACGCAAAGGCAAGCGCCTAAATATTCTGTACTTTTACTAACATTAGGCTAAGAACATTGTTACTAACAAATATGGACAGTCTGAAATAAATTTTATTTATTTATTATTATTAATAATCACGATTCCATGCGGGTGAAGTCGCCGGCAATAGCTAGTTCATCATAAAAACGAAACACAATTTTCATACATTTACATTCCATTAATAAATGTAGTTACTACAGCATGAAGCTTTTTTCTCAACCTAGAAACATTAAAAAATGACTCGTTATAAAAGATACTCCACTTCAAACCCTTATAAAATACAAATGGAGGTTTTAATATAAAATTATATGAACGAGCTGTTTTGGCGTTAGGTAGAGCATTTTCCCTTTTGCTCTCATTTTCATTCATATGTACGCAAATAAAAAAAATGTGAAGCACTTTTTTATGTTGACGGGACTTTTAACAAAAGGAAGAGTTGACTTTTAGCCAAGTAGGTTTTTTAGGGTTTCGTACTTCAAAAGGAAAACGAAACCCTTATAGGATCATCTTGTTGTTCGTCTGTCATGTATGACCCTTTTTCTCATTCCTGAAAAAAAGTTTAAGGTCCTCTTACCGGGGTTTTCCCTTGGACCACGAGGAACGGGACACCCTGTATATTAAGTACAATTCAGCCTAATTTCAGTATTCAACCTAAGCCATTATTATCCTAAGTTAAATTGTCTATTAAACCCAGGTAGTCTAGACATCTAATCTTCTCAAACACCCAAGATAGAGGACCTGGGTTGTAATCCTTATATGCCTGAAACTTGTTAAACCATTTTGTTGATAAACTTTTGGTAATTTTAGGATTTATATTTGTTTGTACAACTTACGCAGATACAGAATAGGATTGAAAATGGCGTCACCTTTAGGCGATTCGCACACTGCCCCGCATCACGCAGCGTGGCGCGGGGGTGCGTGATGTTCCGTTGTTTGCAAGTACCTGTATTTGTATAGAAATCACGCGTGGTGCAACACACTGAAAACGCATTCACGCGCGTGTCGTTTGTTCCGTCACCACGCGCCCCGCAGCGTAGCGCGGGGCGGTGTGTGATTCGCCTTAGAGCTACACGCAAGTTTTATAATGCCTTAAAGTATATGATCCACTGCAGTAAACTAAATCAAAAAAATATATAAAATTCTTCAAGATATATTCTAGTTAGATACTGTGCTCAAAACACGATTTAACCTTTTTCGCTTATAGAAAAAAAATCACGAAGATACCTCTAAAAAATTCTTATAACGATTAAAAACCATACTAATATACATTCAATCATTCAGATTTTTTGTCAGATTATTCTACAAGCAACATATTAACATGAGACTGAGTTATATTTCTCATAAAGTTTATATTTTCGCCGAAATTAAAGAATTTGTTCAATTTTGCCCTGTTTTTGAACGCATTTTGACAGTTTTCCTTTTTTAATGTGACCCGTATGTGTCAGCTTTACGGGCGGGAATTGTGTAAAACGATAAAAATAAGTCTCTTAATGTGTACTCACACACCCAAGGTGCAATCAAGAGGTCAATACAGGTGAAGCTATTTTCAATACCATTCTACATCACCTCGGATAAATTCTCGCTTTTTATTTAGGACAAAGTTATGGATAAATAATAGCCACGCCTATTGATCTGCGAGGTTACGCTACGCTCGTCGAGGTTAGTCCTTGGATGGGTGATCATACAAGCTGCGGTAATCTGCAGTTTGTTGCCACATGACGCACTGTTATTTAGCCAACGAGCCCCTCAAAAAAAACCGACCAAGTGTAGGTAGTTAGTGACTACTAACCTTATTAAAATCAAAATTTTAACTTTAAAAAACTTTGTAAACTGGGGGGCGATAATTTTTTGCTAATTTATAATAATAAGCCTACGTGATAATTAAGTATGATAAGTAGTTAGGTACTTACTTACTTAGTTTCTAGAGAATAATCCCTGTGACAAACAGATGGATACGAAAGTGATCTTATAAGGGTTTCGTTTTTCCTTTTAAGGTACAGAACCCTGAAAATTATACAGTAAGTATAACACTATCCTTGTTTGCCCAAACTAAAAGTTACGTAACACCAAGATTTTCATTCTAAAAACATGATAATACGTCTCTTAGGAAATCCTTCAAAGTTAGAAACTAAATTACTAGAAGTACAATCAACAAAAAAGATAAGTAAACAAGCAACTTGCAAAGGCGCGTTTCCATTAGGCAAGTCTTGCTTGCAAGTATGACGTCACACTTGTGTGAAAGTGATTTGTATTGAACATTTCAGTTGCAACTTGTTTGCAAGCTCTGGTTTCCACTATACAAATTGCAAATGTGACGTCGTACTTGCATGCAAGACTTGCCTAATGGAATCGCGCCTTTAACCCGTATGAGCGTGCGCTACATCAAGTCTTTGCCGTCGCTTCTATGAGTGTATCCAAAATCAAAAAAATATATTTATTGGATTACGAGTGGCACCAACCCTTTTTTAACGTCAAAAGTTACAATGAGCTGCCCCCAAAATGCCGAAACTTCACCACATTTTAGTGTTATAGCTGAAAATAAGAATTAGCACAACAAACTCTGCAGTAACACGTCTCTGTTTGTTTTTGTTTTAAGCCCTCCTACCATTGATTAAATCTACAATGCGTATTAATTTTGACACCCGTGTGTTCGTCTATGGGGCGTACCGAAAGTTATCACGCACGCAATGACGTAGAACATTAGATGTTCCTGCATAGTACAAAATTGCGTATTTTTACCTGTATACTAAACAATTTTGTTGACTGTACCTCTTGTTATAGAGTTAAGTGAAATGAAAGGTTTCTTACTCATTAGTCTGCTTAGCCTAACTTGTTTTAGAACAACATAACTTTTGATGTAGGTACTTACACCTTAACAATCTTATGTACACTCGACGCCATTGACGGTCGACCACTTTTCGCCCTTATTACTAAGAACGTAAGGGTGAAAAGTGGTCGACCGTCAATGGCGTCGAGTGTACCTACACTAATAAGTTAACCCTTTACACTGACTAAAATAAAAAAAAAACATCTGGAAATCTGGACTTAAATAATATCAAGCTCCCTGAAAGGTTCGCAGGGTGTCCCGTAAATAATGGATAAAATGTAACGGGTAGGTAGCAGTGGCGAAGGGTGAGGGGAAGCCGGTACTGTAAATATTATAAATAATTGCGTTTTAGCTATGTCATACCTATCGTTTATTCATTGTATTTACATATTTTGAATAAACAAATATGTTGACATAAGTAAAACCGATTGTTTATCATTTTGTTACTATTTTATTGTACCGGCTTCCCCTTCACGCTTCGCCACTGGTAGGTAGCTCACCTGGGCCCCAATTCTGCTATTGCAATTTATTGTGTTAGAATGGTGTCATAATGACACTACAACTGTCACTCAAAACCTAAGCGATCATTGGCTTAGAGCAGCGGTCGGCTTCTTGCGGTATCAAACACCGCTCTTTAGGAAACCATCGGGCCTAGCATGACCACCACCACCAGCACTGTAACGTTGTATATAGAAACAAGATGACCTGCCGGCCTAGCATGACCACGATAGAAACGGGTTTTGTCTACATAGAAATAGATAAAGTGACAGATTGTAGAAACATTTCTACGTTTTATGAATGAAACGGTAGAAATGTTTCTACAATCTGTAATCGCACACATACACAGCGATCGTAATGTAACGTCATTGGACGCTACATTACGATCGCTGTGTGACGGCACCGTTTTCTAGAAAACCGTAGGTTTAAAGGTTGCCGAACCTTTTTTTTTTTTTTTTTTTGAGGAAGGGAAATCATCAAATGACCCCTCCCGCTCTGGGCGGAGCGGAAGGGAGTGTCAGACTCTTACTGACTAAAACCCACCCATGTTCCTTCCTTAGCCCTTTTGTCCGGGTCAGCGGTATCCCTTCCGGACAATCCCGCTTAAAGGTTGCCGACCCTTGGCTTAAAGAAAGACTATCTCTTTCGTCATTGGTCAAAACGATGTTATTGAGAGGCCATTCTGACACGATTATGATAATTGTCATTAAGAGACGACGACACGATTATGACAATTGCATTGGCAGACTTGGGGCCCTGATTTGTAACAACCAATTTGAATACCTAGTTTAAAAAAACCGTTACGGTAACGAAGATTTTATTTGTAATTAAGATAATTACTAACGTAATTTAACAAAATGACATCTTATAACATTAGTTTAAAGCTATTCAGAAATGAATAACAAAAATCATACCTAAAGAAATAACATTTGCAGCGGTAGCATTAAAATAAGTACTGAATCCGGGTATGGAAAATGGAAAAAATAAAAAAAAAGTAAAGTATAATTTGAATAGTTTAAAAAAAACCGTTACGGAAACGTAACGGTTTTTTAAACTATTCAAATTAGTTGTTGAAAATCAGGTAAGCTACCCGTAACGTTTTTAAATACGCAAATAGGTTTTGAACTTGTTTTTTTTCTGATATTTTGATAGCGCGGTTGGAAAATTACAGGGTACACACACACATTGTTAGTGACTTTCGGAGCTCCTAGTTCATTAAATTTGCACTTAAATAACAAAATTAATTAGGAACCTCATGTTATTTATTTTAAAACCACGTTTTTAAAACGAACTAAAAAGTATAAAATAATTTCTAATGAAATGAAAAACGTGGGGCGCATGCAATAGATATATAATAAGTAGTAGATAAGGCATGTCTCGAAAAAATAACAAAAAGAAAATTTATTCTAAAAGTGATGACATTAAACGACCCTTGTCAAGTTAAATACGCTGTCGTGTTACAACCCTTAAAATGTATAGGTTCTGTTCTGTCACGACAATTTGTGAATCTAAGGGAGCTTTTTGCTATTTTCCTGTCTTTTAGGACTTGAAAAGGTGTTATAATATCACTTACTAGACTTTTGCTTTTTTTTTTTTTTGAGGATGGGAAATCATCAAATGACCCCTCCCGCTCTGGGCGGAGCGGAAGGGAGTGTCAGACTCTTACTGACTAAAACCCACCCGTGTTCCTTCCTTAGCCCTTTTGTCCGGGTCAGCGGTATCCCTTCCGGTCAATCCCGCTTTCCCGGCAGGCTTGGGCCCTAGTGGGCCCCCTCTTTGATGCTGACATCTCTTTGAGGCGCGCGTGGAACACGTACGCGCTGTTCGGCACGGGCCTGGTCCTGATCGGACGGTGAGCTACCCATTACTCACCGCCCGCAGGCCCGCGCCTACGGTGGCCGGGAGTCGTCACGCGGCTCCCGACGCCCGGAGCGTCTACCGCGGCGGCTTGGACGGGAGAATCGTTATCTGTTACAGTATGGCAATGATACAGGGATCAATTTACGTAATGTATGAAAAAAAAAATAGGCTTATAACGCTGGTCGCAATTTTCTGTCATTATCCTCCGGTCTAGCAATAGTCAATATTGCTAGACCAGAGGATAGTGACAGAAAATATTGCCATTTTGCAATAATGATCATTTTACAACATTTTTTGAATTACATACCTAGTGTAGGGTGGCTAGTACTACGAAGAGGTGAAGCTCTATGTCTGGTCCATCCCACTGAAGTTACACACAATATGCCTTAGATTTTAAGTTGGACTCCAACAGACGGACAGACAGACGGACAGACAGACGGACAGAAAGACGGACAGACAGACGGACAGACAGACGGACATGACGAAACTATAAGGGTTCCTAGTTTTATTACGGAACCCTAAAAAATAGCCATGGTACCTACCAGCTATGCCGATTATTTTATCTGGAATATTTCAATGTACAGTTTTATAATAGTAGATTGATTAAAAAACCACCCTTACCAGATCCAACCCTCAGTTCGAAGGAGAATCTAACTCCCACGTTCGAGGGAGAATCTCACCGTGACATTCTCCCTCAAACGATCGTAAACAAATTGGCACTTCTCGCGGCGTGTCGGTACAGAATAGATAGGCATAGGCAGCACCCCAAATTCATGCAGTTGTTATTACATACTGCATGAATTTGGGGTTCTACCTGTGTGACATCACCTGCCGGCCTAACATGACCACGATAGAAACGGGTTTTGTCTACAGAAGAATAGACAAAGTGACAGATTGTAAAAACATTTCTACCGTTTTATGCATAAAACAAAGACAAAACCCGTTTCTATCGTGGTCATGCTAGGCCGGCTGGTGTGCATTATTATGCACACACAAAAACGGTAGAAATGTTTCTACAATCTGTCACTTTGTCTATTCTTCTGTAGACAAAACCCGTTTCTATCGTGGTCATGCTAGGCCGGCTGGTGTGCATTATTATGCACACACACAAAAATGGTAGAAATGTTTCTACAATCTGTCACTTTGTCTATCTTCTGTAGACAAAACCCGTTTCTATCGTGGTCATGCTAGGCCGGCTGGTGTGCATTATTATGCACACACACAACTTACAGCCGACTTGTAAGCCTCCTCCTATTCGAAGTCAGTTAAAAAATAAACTCATTGTACGAGTATGGCTTTTGAAAACAACTTCCTTAATTCAATTCTTTTTTCACTCCTTGCGTTTGCAAAGTATCAGAAATCTTTTTAATCCCAGAAATAATCCCTTAAACCGGCTTACGAAGGGTGGAAGGCACAATTATCGGACTCCGTGACTTACGTTATTCCTCCAAAACATTTAATTAAATCTCCAATTTATACAATATTAATTTAATTTGCTAATTTAATTAAAGATAATAAGTACTATTTAGTATAATAATGGAGGGAATGAGAATAATGTGCTATTTTTTACTTTTTGATAGGTAATTCTTTTATGAAGTTTGTTATCGTATTTAGAGAGACTGTACCATCTATACTATTATAGTAAAACTGAAGAGTTTGTTTTAACGCGCTAATCTCTGGAACTAACAGTCGGATTCGAAAAATTATTTCTCATAAGATAGCCAGATTCATGAACAATAGTATAGGCTATTTAACATCACGCTATGATCCTTAGGAGCCGGGCAACGGGGGTGAAACCAGACAGCTAGTGCAACAACAAAAAGCCTTTTAAACAAGAAATGCATGGAGCATGCCTTTGTAAAGATGTTTCAATTTCCGCGTTCTGCCGATCAAACTTGACACAATAGGGGAGTATGTATTGTGTCTATGAATGGACAGACATCCTTGTATAGCTCATGACGGTTCTCGCTCGCTTTAGAATTGACCTGTTTAGAAAACGGGCTCCTATTTATACCTGATCGTTACTGCATGGTTAGTCGTAGGAACTGTTTTTATGAAAGAACCAGGGTTTGTTAAAAATATGATATTTATAATAAACTAGCGACCCGCCCCGGCTTCGCACGGGTGCTATAAAACTTCCTCTTGATTCACTATTGAAAAAAACCGCATCAAAATCCGATGCGTAGTTTTAAAGATCTAAGCATACATAGGGATAGACAGACAGCAGGAAGCGCCTTTGTTTTATAATATGTAGTGATATCAAAATATCCGAAATAGATCGGGTTATATATCATGTGCACTAAAATGAAGCAAATGTCATTTTATAAGTTGTATTACCGTGTTTATACTGATATTTATTATAGCGAACCCTGGAAAGAACTCGTCTGAGGAACCACCACCAAAATAATACTACTAATAATAAAACTTACATGGGTTCATTCTGTTGGCAAAATATCGTAAACCATACAAAAGAAAAATCGAATTGTTGAATTGAAAATATCTCAATTTTTTGAAGTCGTTTAAAAAGGTTAGAATTTAAATAACAATTCAATAAATCACTACCTACGTTCTCATTCAAATAAAGAACAAAATAAAACAAACATTTAATCAAGAAATAAATCCAAATTCTTAAAAATAAATCAAAAAGTTTTAAAAATTAATAAAAGGCTTATTGGACCCAGGCGGAGAGATTCTGTATTTAAAAATATTTGTACCTTTGATTTTATACTCTATGATACAAAAAATAAGGTTGATTTTTTCTTGAGGCTTGATCCTAGTTTTACTCATACATTAAACCCAAAAGATTTGAATATCTCGACCAGGGATTTTAAACTTAGTATCCTGTGGGATAAAGCATGTTTTATCTTGAATATATTTTTAATATAAAATAGATGGGCTTTAGATATTAAAGGAAAACATGTTCCTTGCTTTTCTAATGAAAGTGTTCGTGGGTCACAATTTTTGGCGGCATAGACAGACATTTTGATTATTTATAGTGGATTTAAAATTAATTTGAAGTTTATAATAAACTTTGAAGTCACAAATAAAACATTAAGACAAAAGGACGTTGGTAGTTTTGGGCTTGATCTCGTACAGTAATAAAAGCTTAACCAAAAATAAAAATATATTTTAATTGTTCTTTGCCTAATTTATCTTAGAGATTAAGAATTGGAATCAAAAATCGAAATAAATAAGAAATAAAATTATTATGCCGTTGACATTTTGAAAAAACCAATAAAACAAAAACGGGTGCATGCTGGCTGGCGCGTGCCTTCACAGAATATCATGTCGACAGCAACTAAAACCTTTGAATTGAGAACTCATTAGTCGGGCTGTACTTCATTGGATCATTCACACCATACTTAAACTCATTGGCACAAATACGAAGATTTATCTTTAACCCAATTACGTACAAAAACACATAAAAAATGAATTTAAATACTCTTGAAATACTCGATCACACCAAACTAATTTCATATTTGTACCGACATACACAATCTGAAGCCCAGCGTTCTATGGGCGTCTGCCGTGTCCTTTCAGTTTCATAATAAAAATTGGTTTCAAATGTTTCAATATCAGACTAGCTAGATGGGCACCCCTAATTGCGTAACTCAGTTTATATTACCGTGGCATTGATTTTGACATCCATTACGCCGTATGTTCCTTAGTCTGTGCTCCAATTCAACTCAATAATTAAACTTTAACGAAATGAGTAAAGTATTAGTTAAAGGCGCGCAGCGTACACTTTGAAAGATCCCCTTGCCTTCACATACCACAGATAGGGCTGCCATCCGTCCGGAGTTCCCCGGATTTGTCCTAGTTTAGAGGGCGTCCGGGGAGCGTCCGGTAGGGGTTTCAAAGTGTCCAGGGGAAACCCGGACACTTTGTGTCAGGGGAATCCTGATTGATGAAATTTTTTTTCGGGGACGTCCGGGAAAAATACAAAATTTCACCCAAATGTCCGGGGTTTTTAAAATTTTTGTCCGGCGTCAGCAATTGAGGTGATGGCAGCCCTAACCACAGAGGACATTCAGACAAAATGTCAGGCGATTTACTGAAAAATCAGGGACATTGTCAGGAAATCTCATTAATTGATCTGGTAACCCTACGCGCTACCGAAAGCGCGGGCTACTAGTTTAACTCAACTGGCGAAATGCGGGTGCAGAGTCTGTTGTATACTCTGCTTATCCCTTAGGCGAATGCAGCCGACATGTTATGTTATTGCACAAACAAACACATCAGTTAACATGTTCTGCGGATGTAGCATCTGCCCACATGTCAGCCGTCGAGACTAGTTCAGAGAATACCTCAGACCATAGAAACAAGGAGATATGCCATCATAGCAAATTAGTACGGGAACAACTGTCGCCACTTTTAGGACAGTTTTCGACACAATTACAAGCGCTCCTTGTTAATAAAAAGATCTCCCGCACACCCTCAATCTAACACTGTTAATCGTCACTCAACACTAGCACTAAACTAAAACACTGTATTTATATCAACGATCGTGTTCGATTCGTCGCCAGCGTGTACGTTTTAATTACGGTCAATGTAACCATGTCAAAGCGTCTAGCTCAATAGCGCCTTGGCACATCTCCCTTGTTTCTATGATCTGAGGAGAATACGTAACGTGGCTTGTGAATAGGGCTGCCAACACAGAAACTAAGAAAATAATAGGCTTTTTTAGGGTTCCGTACCTCAAAAGGAAAAACAGAACCCTTATAGGATCACTTTGTTGTCCGCCGTCAGTCACCGGACCATAAGTGGAGCCATCTGCTCATAGATGGCGCCATTGGAAGTATGCAGTAGCGCCATCTATGATCATATGTCGGAACCCTTATGGCGCGAGGCATACTCGCACTTGTCCGGGTTTTTTTGTATTGTGTTGACCAATAAACTTATTTTCTTTCTTTCTTTCTTCAATAGAAGTCGCAAAGACGCGTGACTTTGTCGCCGCTTTCGAGCAAATTATGTAACCCTTTCTAAAACTATAAAGACAATGCAATTATACAAAATTATAATTCTAACATCATCCATTACGCAACAGATCTGTAGTCATAAAAGTATGTATATCCGTAAAATGCGGTTAAACGGACAATTTCTTGCTGCAATTGTATAGCCGTATTGTACAGCAGTTATTGTGATGTAATTTAATTTCATTGCAATATCGCCGGGGTATACTGCACGATTGCCGCAATTTTTCTACAGAGTTTCACGTTAAAGATCTCAACTCACGGCTATACAATACGGTAGTGTCCTACTATTAAAAAAGTACAAATAAATTATTTTATTTCAAAGAAGGAATAGGCACAACAAAAAAGTAAAAGCAAAAATAATAATTTATTACAAAATGGAAAACATAGACGCTTTTAAAGTTTTTGGAGGGAGTATCGCTCCGTCTTTGTCGCGCAAGCGGACGTAGGTGGTGTTACGTCACTAGTAGGTAGTGCCGTCCGTGTCTAGCAAATCATTTTAAAACGCTTATAACTTTGCCAATTTTGTAGATGTTTCATCGGTTTTTTTGGTGTTAATTGTCTTTTTTCAAATAGTTTACAGATTCACAATAAAAAAAAGTAGTTAACATCCCTATTGCAGCAAGAAATTGTCAAAAAACTAGCCCGTTTAACCGCACCTTTAGCGAGCCCACGTTTTGGCTATAAACCCTTTGTGCCGAACCCGTCGTCCCACTGGCAGTTATGGCCGAAATAAAATGCCAATACACGCTTTGACCTTTTATAGTTATTATTTTTATTTGGCTCCCTTGTATCTGTTCCTATTGGCCCTACAGTCAGCCTCAAAAAAAACACATAAGTACGAGTACAACTCGCGCCCTGAGGGTTCAGAAATATACAATAGCGCCATCTATGAGTAAGATACCGCTATTGCATACTTCTAGTGGCCCATATAAGCAGATAGGCCCATCCGTTATGGGTCTTCGGACAGATGGACAAAAAGTGATTCTGTATAGGTTCAGTTTTTCCTTTTGTGGAAGTATTCTTGAAGTATCCGACACTAGTTCAATTAACTACAGGACCAACCTTAAAATCCCAAAAAAAAGTGATTTTGTCGAGTGATATGATGCGTATTTGTATAGTTAATGTCTAATGTTGTACCTATAGCCTCGTCCTGCCCAAGCTATTACGAACCTATTTGGTGATTCTGCCCGCTGTCCTCTACAAATGACAAAATCTTACAAGTGCTTCCTGCCCAGAACGAGTAGAGTAAAAAAGTGGTCTTGCATATGATAAATATTTTTTATATTTTTTTAGGGTTATAAAGGGTCAATAATGAAACGATTCACGCTATTTTTATAACTATATATGTTGTCCTTACATTGGGCAGAATTGGATACAAAATTAAATGATATAAAAAAAGATTGTTATGTTATTTATTAGGTATTTTTAATTTGTCTTATGCTTTCATCTCTAATTAGTTTAATAATTAAATAATCCACTTATATCGCAGCATTTTTAGACTTAAAAACTCGAAAGTATTCAATATTTCTAACAAAAACACCAAAAAATTCAGCCCAATGTGATTTCTAAATCACATAATAATTACTTACGTTTCTTAAAATTACAATTATTAAAGAAATTAATAGTTATACAAATCTTTGTAGTGATAATTCAACTTCAATCCTGTTCATTTACAATACAAAAAAACTACTGATTTTAATGATAGTAATTGATTAAATACACCTCTTCTCCGACTGAACTCCACTTTGAACGCGTGAACCATGTCTGACGTTAATGTGTTGTCTATTACACGAATAAATTTATGTTTCACCTAATGGTTATAATCCAACCAATCGCAAGAAACTGCAAAAACTGTTAGCCAAGAACAAATAAAAATTCTAGGCGCGAAGTTTAAATATGTGATTTTTAAAGGTCAGTGGGCAGAATTTTGACATTTACATTTTTTAAGCTGGGCAGGAAGTGAAGTTTTATATGTGATTTTAAAATCACAATGGGCAGGACGAGGATAGATAAGATACGGAATCCTTCGTGCGCGAGTCCGACCGCACTTGACCGGTTTTTTTTAAGATTTTTATTTTCGTACTTTTGACAAATAATCTTAATGATTTGGAGAACTATCTTCAGCTTCTCCAATTTGTACAATAATTAGAACTTCACTCTGCAATACTCTGCATTGATGAAACTACTTACCTATAAAAAAAAAAAAAAAGATTATGGCACGGCAATGCATCCTAGTCACAGAGGTTTTTCTCGAAAACTAAATAACGGAGATCTTGATGACGCGCACATAATTATATCACTCGTCATCATTGACTAGTGATATAAATTATGTGCGCGTCGCCTCTGAAAAAAAGTTTTAATACTCTAAAATATTTTTTTTACTGGTCATCCAGATAAAAAAAATATTTTAGAGTATTAAAACTTTTTTTCATTGATTTTTCATAGTTTACATTAACGTAACGTGTGTAAAACATTTGAAAGAGCTAACTATAACAATTCTAATAATACACACATCAAAAGTGTCTAGGGATCAAGCATTTTTATGCGGATTTCTTGAGATTGAGATGTGGCTTTGTAATAAATTTATGATTTTATAAATTTAAATGGATCCTTTTTGGTGCATTTCATAATTTGAATCAGGAACTCTCAATCAAATTCGAGTAAAAGATGAAAATAAGCTGTCAATATTTTCCCTATAAAAACATACAACGCATTGAAGACATTATTAGTGCTACTGTTTCCCTACTACTGATTAAAACCAACGTTATTATGGAGCGGCGACGTCATTTAAGCAGGGAAGAAATGCTCAGAGCCGTGGGAATGATAGAAGCTGGTTCCCGGCAACGTACTGTAGCTTTAGCTCTGAATACAAGTCAGAGTGTTATCAGTCGACTTTGGACACGTTACCGAAGCACTGGTACCGTGGCTGAGCGCCATGGAGGACGGTATCGCTGCACCACACGGAGACAAGACCGATACATTCAAATCTTAACTCGAAGAGCTCCAACAATAACCGCCATGATGTTAGCCGTGAGGCTTCATCACTCTTCAGGGAACTTAATTAGCGACCAAACAGTCAGAAACCGCTTGCATGAAGTGAACCTTCATTCCCGAAGACCGCTACGGGTACCACCTATAGCAATGCACAATCGTAGGATTCGATATCAATGGGCTCTTGAACACAGAAATTGGGCAGAAGAACAATGGCGTTTCGTGTGCTTTTCTGATGAGTCTCGTTTTGGTATGAGACCGGATACAAGACGTATACGACACTGGAGAACCCCTGGACGCCAACAGCGATTAAAATCCATCCTTAAGTCCGAAGTCCATCCTTATAGTGGTGGAACCATCATGGTATGGGCGGGTATTTGGATCGGCGGAAGAACTGAGTTGATTTGGATCAGAGGCAACCTCAACGCTCAAATTTATGCTGAGACGATTGTATCAGACGTCATCGTTCCTCTACAAGTGCAAATCGGTCCCTTATTTCAGTTAATGCATGATAATGCACGACCGCACACCGCAAGAGTTGTAAGACAGACTCTCGCCGCAGCTAACATCAATGTCCTGCCCTGGCCTGCTCAGTCGCCAGACTTGAACCCGATTGAGCATGCATGGGATATGCTACAGAGAAGAGCTCTGCCGAATATGGAGGGTATCCAGTCGCAAGAAGACCTTTTTTTGTTGTTGCAACGAACATGGGCGGCCATTCCACAGCGTGATTTGGATGAACTCATTTTGAGTATGCCAAACCGATGTTCTTGTGTTGTTAGTGTTCGCGGTAGAAACACGGATTATTAATTGTTTAAGTTACCCAATAAAATTTTAAAGAAAACTGTTATTTCAGTCTTTTTATCGAACTTTAATGTTAGTGGTTCAAATGTCAAAAATCCCTTTATTAGGAAAATGGCAAATTTCTTTATTAATGCAAAAGTGACTTGGTTTATCGTTACTGTGACAAACGAAAACACTTTATTTGATGAATCCTTAAAGAAAATTTTAATTAATATCAATCAGGAGAAAAGTTATTGCAAAAATATTGTTGATCCCTAGATACTTTTGATGTGTGTATTTAAGTACATAATATTATATTATATATTTACAAGTTTAAATTCTCGTCTCTTCTCATCTCGCCTCCATCCTCGCCTCGTAAGTTTGTACCAATTACAGTTGATTTAATTAAAATATATATAATATAAATATAACATTATATTTGATTTAATAAGAGAAGTTTACCTTCCCTACAAAATCAATTACTGTAATTTATTAGTACAAACGATTCGATAGCTGTAGGCGAACAATTGACATTTATCATTCGGACAAATAACACCCAAAGCAAATATAGACCCGATTCGAAGTTCTGGTAAATTCCTTTTTTTGTCCCAAAAGCCCGGCTGGTTATTGGCTAATAAATCAAACGCCTTGGGCTAAATTTGGTAAAACATGACGATTTCATTGGCTACCTAAATGTTTTGTTTGGTGACGTAGCTTTTGTGTATGAGGAATAAGATATCCTTTCCCTATCTATAAATAGTACCTATAAAACAAATTCGCTTTTGTGTGTCTGTTTGTCCGTTTAGTTCTTCGCGAGTTTGTCTGTCTGTCGTCCGTCTGTCACAGCTGCTTATTTCAGCAATTACTAATGCTATCGAACCTGGACCATTTTTAGAGAATGCTGGCCCAGCTTTTTTGCAAATGAAAAAAGTTAAAAAAATTATACATTTTCATTGCGAATGACGCCCAAGTGGGGGATCGAATTTTTTTTTTAACATGGTCAAATGGCATAACGTATCATCATTTTCTTTTATGCCGTATAGTTTTCGAAATGATGAAAAATGTCTAAAAAAATACCATTCCAAAAAAAAATCTGAAATAACTAGAATTGATAGAAGTTTACATAAATATTACACCAAAAATAAAACGATGTTCCTAACTAGCACAGGCTTTTCAGAATCATCAAAATTCCTTCACAAGCAAACTGAGGTATGCGGTCCGGTTTTTTAACTTTTTTACGTCCAAGGATGGTACCTACGGGACCCTCGGTGCACGAGTAAGACACGCACTTGGCCGGTTTTTTTGTTTTTACCGCTCGCCGCCCCAGTGGCCAGAGCGCTTAACATGCGCGCCGCGACAAAATTTTGTCGACTCTTTTATCGTGCATTTGTCTCGTATTCGCACGAGTAAGAGCGAGACAAAACAGTCGACAAAATTTTGTCGAAATTTAAAGCGGCAGGCCGCTCTTTTTTTCGGTCGAAATAGATGATTTGGCAGAAGATGGACAAGAACCGAAAGAACATCGGCAGTTTTGGACTTGATCTGGTACAGTAATAAAAGCCTAACCAATAAAAAAATATATTTTAATTGTTATTTGCCTAATTTATCTTAGAGATTAAGAATTGGAATTAAAAATCTAAATAAATAAGAAATAAAATGATTATGCCGTTGACATTTTGAAAAAAAAAAAACAATAAAACAAAAACGAACAACATTGGCGCCTAAACCCAGCAGCGGAAGTCGCATGCTGGCTGGTACGTGCCTCCACAGAATATCATGTCGACAGCAACTAGAACCTTTCAATTGAGAACTCATTAGTCGGGCTGTACTTTATTGGATCATTCACACCATACTTAACCTCACTGTCACAAATTACAAAGATTTCTCTTTAACCCAATTACGTACAAAAACAAAAAAAATATGAATTTAAATACTCTTGAAATACTCGATCACACCAAACTAATTTCATATCTGTACCGACTTACACAATCTGAAGCCCAGCGTTCTATGAGCGTCTGCCAGTGTCCTTTCGTCGGACTTTACTTATAAAGTAGCTTAGTGCATCATTATTATTGATCCTTCATTATCCTTTGTAATTAATTCATGTTTTCTCTTTGTTTCATGTACCGTCTTTCCGCAACTACAGAGCACAACTTGAGTAAGTTTTTTACCTATAGTTTTTAATACATAGCATAACATCAAGGTTTGAAATTATTAAGGGCGCTCTCGGAATTTGTCTCCTCTCTCGCTCGCACAAAACCATTTTTAAGAATGTTTAATGAAAAAATGCATTTTTGAAAAATGTAATCTGATAGTGAACTACAAAGTAATATTAATTTTACAGGTAAATTAAAACACATTTCTACTGTGATATCTAATAAACAAACTTAAAAAACAATAAATTATGATCTGTTTTTGAGGTTTGTTTAACTCATCATAATTTTTTAATATCATTTTGTAGTTCGCTATCAGATTACATTTTTCAAAAAATGCATCTTTTCATTTAATATTCTTAAAATATATATTTCTATGCGAGCGAGATAGGTGCCGAATGCGAGAGCCCTCTTATGATAATTATAACCTATTCTTATTTGTTACCAAAAATTTGGCTGCAGTCCACCACGCGGGCACAGTGCGGGTTGGTGGACGTCACACGTCTTTATTTTTGGTTCCTAGGACATGGTTTCCTAAAACAAATATTAAGTTAATTATCATCTCGAACACTGCATAACATTACGCCAGTTTCTCCGAAGGGTTAGACAGGGATGTATAGTACACCCACCTTTCGCTAGTTATGTTTAAATCCCATGTATAACTAGCGGCATCAGTCTTGATCACAAACGTCACCTGCGCATTAGCTGATTTTTCGGTCTCTTTGGCGGAATGAAGAAGACGGGGGGCGCCGAGACTGCACGCGATTGATTCGTCAGCCGATGCTCGTCGTCTATTGGACTATTCTCTATTACGTATTGTCAACTGTCTATTATCTAGTGGGCCAAAAATGTACATGCGCGATCTGTGATCATCTTTCCTGCCGAATACTAATTTTAGAAAAAGCCAAGTTGTGTAACGTTAATTATTTTCGATGCGCGTACAAATCAAATTAACTTGTGAAAAATATACTTAATAAAAAAAATACTCTGCTCTCAAAAGATACCTAAAAATATAAATGAAAATGGTGTTCGTAATACCTTTTACCATGATGCCTAAGCTAATTTCCATGTAACCCTCCCGTGGGTGACTTAAATGCTTTTAGCAGAGTATGTGATGAATTAGTGTCATTATGTAATGTCCACGGCGAAGCCATTTCAGAAACAAGTTTTGTTCAGCTAAAATGTTGCATGTTAGAGAGTATTTACCTAATTAAAGTTTAACAAACTAACACTTTAAGAATTATTGCGACGGTCCCTACAATCCCCTAAGTGGTAGATACGTGATTTGTATTTTTTGTTTTCGTAGTATTCAGGTCACCCTAAACTATCGTTTAGTTTAATAAAAATAATTCTAAGTTGGCGAATTGAACTTTAAAACCACACACAAAATGTCTCTTGTAGAACATTATGTTCGCGCGTTTGAATCTTTGAAGCGCTCTCTTGTAAAATTTGTCATTTGTAGTTAAGTGATTATACGTAGGGAATGTCGATTTGTTTATATTATCAGCAAATACAAGTTACAAGTCTACTGCAAAATTTAGTACAATCAATATCATCATCAAACAGGTGTAAAGCCCGCCTGGTAGGCAGTTCTCGTTGCCTACTAAACGCTTGCAACTGTTGACTAACTGCCTGACGTGGGAATCGAACCGCTCATTAATCATCATCATCAATGAGATCATCAGTGTAATCAAAGAAACTATAATGGAACTAGTTGAAAAAGAGTAACCATAGAATTTCTTGTCCGTTCTTCTCCATAGGAATCTACGTTTTGGAACGGGCTTAAACTTACGGACAAACAGACTGATTAATAATTGCTGGACAATTCAATAGTGCCTGTAATAGTTTAACTGAAATAAATGTTTTGACTTTAACTTTTTATAGAGAAAAACATTGCCCGTGTTGGGCAATGTTTTTATCTATAAAAAGTTAAAGTTTACAAACACAAATTTCACGTACACAAACAGCCAGACCCGAAACAAATATTTGCTCCGTGTGGGAATGGAACCCTCAACACGTCGCGCAGCAGTCAATTACTTTAAATCGCCCACTAGACCAACGAGTACATTTATTAGTACCATTTCTCCTAAATCTTCACCAAAATCCTCACTAACAAGAAAATTTATTTCCAGGACTACCTCAATAAGCTCCCCTCAAGCGAAGTCTCCAGCTGGAAGCAGCGCTGGAGCAGCTGCAAGCGCATCCACAGCACCTGGAGAACGTACTCCTACAGCGCACAACAAGCAGCTGCAGAATGTCAAAGGACAAGACCATCCGCCGCATCCATCTGTAAGTAGGGGGATAAGGGAACATGGAAGGGGTAATTTGATGTTTGAGATGTTTGTAAACGTAGATTTTGATGATGATCTAGTAGTTATGAAGTCTGAGTTTAATGTTGTTGTAATTAATGATGAAGAATTTGATGTAGGTGAAATCAACAGGGAAGATTATAATGGTGAATGTGTGTTTAGAGACGAAGTTGTTGATACCAATAATTTTGTAGCTACGAAATGTGAGACACGTGCATTTAAATTTATTTAAGAAGATAGGTTTACAATAATGGATAGAACAATACTTAGAAAAAGATTTTGGTGACAGGACATATGAATGACAATGAAAAAAATCATATAGAGTGATAAATAGAGATTGAATGTTAGAACAATCTAAAAGAAAATAAATACAAACAGTTAAGTAGAAGCAAATAAGTGTTAAAAAGAAAAAGGAGATAGATTAGCAGACAAAAAAAAAACAGATCTTCACTAGCAGTACCTATCAAATTATAAAAGAACATAATTATGTATGTTTATTACCAAAGAATATCAGGTAGACAATTAATTTGAATCTGATTTACCTCCGTATTTAATAGACAGATAATACTTGAAGATGGGAAGAAACTAATTATACAGGGTGAAAAAAAGGCGATCGGTGAAGGGAAATTGTTTGTGTTTCATAAGATTTTTTCATTTATATACTGTAATAATAATTCTAATTGTTTTGAGACAAAACATAAACAACGGAAGTCTAACCCTATAGAATTTAAAATTATGTGATGCACCGTAATTTGTTGAGTTCGTGGTTAATTTCAATTTATCAGTAAGTATAATAGCGGTTGCTTAGGTTGTTAAACTTGACAAGTTAAGATGAAACAAAACATCAACATAAATTACGGTGCATCGCGTGTTTTTAAAGTCAGTAGGTTTAGACTTCCATAGTTTATGTTTTGTCTCAAATATAGTTGAATTTCATATAATATTTATAATAAGTACTAATTATAGATGTATATTTTTTGCGAATTCGAAACATGTCAAAGCCATGTTATGCTTCTCTTATAGATCGCAGGTTCAAATCCTGCTCGCGACATTCGATTTTTGAGAATCTCTTAAATATTTACTAATTATAGGACATAATGTGTCATAACGATATTTAATCTTTAACAGGTACTTTGTCGATTAATACCATGACAAATGATTCTGATTCCCTTTTTTTATTTGGAACATTAAAATAGAATTATATTATTAAAAACGATGATAGCTGCAAAAGTATAAACTGTAGCGCACCTACCAAGCCCTTTTCCAAATACAAGGTACAATGTTGTTCCATACAAAATAATTATTTTTGATTTTGTAAGAAAAATATAGACATAAAAAATCCTTTGAGCACCTCTTCCTGTCATCAATATACTTAGGTATAATAGATACTTTACCACAGATCGCTTTTATTCCACCCTGTATATAGAATATAGAAGAGATTTATATATAACCAAGGATAATGTTCCATTCACGTGTGGTTTGGATACGACACTCTACCCTGACATTTAGAAAATCCTCTAAATTATTCATATTATCTTATGAGGGGTTTTGAAACACAATATTACTTCCAAGGGACACCGCAGACGAGAAATTTAAATCAGTGATAATCAGTGATACACGGAGATTCACTAGTAATAGTGACTGTTACTAATAGACAATTAAATTACTTGAACAAATGTTAACTAATTGCATGTTAACATGCAATTTCAAAGGGATACCGCAGACAAAAATATTAATTCAGTGATAAATCAGTGATACACAGAAATTCATAATAGCGATTGTTGCCAATAAACAATCAAATTAAATATTAAATCAGTGATAAATCAGTGATACACGGAAATTCATAATAGCGATTGTTGCCAATAAACAATCAAATTAAATATTAAATCAGTGATACACGGAAATTCATAATAGCGATTGTTGCCAATAAACAATCAAATTATTTGACAATATCTCAATTACGCATGCAATTTTAATAATATGTTTACTCACATTGTGTGCTAGTTTTTTTTAACTGAATTTGATACAGATTATAGTTAAAACAGTATAGAAAATAGACACAAACGGCCTTACCACAAAAAAAATAAACATCTGTTCAACGCTCGTTCAACACGAATGCTACCAAAAAAAAATAGGCACATGTTTTAGCACTAACTTGTCTAAAACAAGTGTGTATTATTTTTGGTAGCATTCGTGTTTAACAGATGTTTATCTTTTTTGTGGTACGGCCGAAAATGTTAAGTACCTAACTATGAACATAACTATGAAGCGTGCTATGAAGATACACCAGTTGTTTAGTAGGTACCTCAGATCATAGAAACAAGGAGATGTGCCAAGGCGCTATCGAGCTTGATGCCTGATCTTGAGCAAATTGCTCATAATGAAAACGTACGCGCTGGCGACGAACCGAACACGATTGATGGTATAAATACAGTGTTTTAATTTAGTGCTAGTGTTGAGTGACGATTAACAGTGTTAGATTAAGGGTGTGCGGAATGTTCAATGCGTGGGAGATCTTTTTATTCACAATGAGCGCTTAATTATGCGCATAATTGTGTCGAAAAATGTACTAAAAGTGGCATCAGTTGTTCCCGTACTAATTTGCTATGATGGCATATCTCCTTGTTTCTATGATCTGAGGTAGGTACTTAATATAATCCGAGAGGCTATACGGGGAGATTTTGTAAATAGGTTTATTATTATACCTAGATCATAAAATAAGTAAGTTGTTTTGTAGGTAATAAAGTGAAGTACCTATAGTAAGATCTGAAGTAGGCATAAAATATGAGGGAAGATTTATAACCTTTTGTTAGAAAACATTAGAAATAACATTTTATTACTCAGAAAACTTACTTTGAATGAAAAAGAAGATGTTTTTTTTTTACTTTGTGAACATTTAAAGCAACGAATGAAATGTAGCCACAATGAAAGGGTTTGTTACTAAAAGTTTACGCTTAATCCTTATTGGAAAACTAAAACAATGATTACAGTTAATAAATAGTTTAAAATAAAGGGTTAAATGTTTTATACAAAAGTATTGATATACCTCCATAGGAATATAAAAGAAATAAAAGCTAGTTGAGATTTTTTACGTTTAGAATATTTATGTTTTTCGAAACTAATATTTCAGAATACATTTAATGCTAAATAACAAAATGTAGGATAGAGGATTGACTAATTGGAAAATAAATCAACCGATTCTGTTATTTTCCAATTACATAGGTAGGTAGGTATTTTAAATTCGATGAAATTTAACTTGAAAATATATTTTTGCCATAAAAGCTTTCATAAAAGTAAGCTGTATTTTTTAGAACAGTAATATAAAAAATTGAAAAAACAATATTTAGAAAGAAATTAATTGGTAATTTGGATTTTTTTTATTAATTTCTCCCGTCCTGCCGACCTACTATTAAAGTGAGTCAGTAACAATAGCTGATGTTTAATGGGTTAAGTATAAATTAAAATAGACGATTATTTAAATTTATTCTGTAGTAAAAAATAAACAAGAAATGAAAGAGTTACACTGAGTTGCAGAAAAGGTCATTAAGCTTTAAAGGAGACTTAACAATAAAAATTGTATGGTTAATGTTTCCTTTAAAATTTAATTTTCTTTTTGCAACCGACCGTTAATCATCAATAAAACATTCAATTAATTATCACAATATTGATGTAGGTACTCGTAATTGCAAATCAATTAAGTTAGGTTCACAGTAAGTAATTGACCCGGCGATGTTAATTAATGTGCTGGTTAATTTATAATTAATTAAAATAATAATTAGGTACCTATGTTGTTAGTCAATGTTTGATGTTATTGGCTGTTGTTTTAATGAAAGTTGTTTATATAGCATAATAGATGTTTTTTCTAGGTGTTTCAGATACATTATATATTCTATTATCTATATTTAATGTGTGTTATTAATTGTTCCGTTTTTGCAGTCAATCACAATTTATGAGTAGATATTCCATCGCTGTAATGAAACGTTTTGGTTCCACAACACAATCAATATTAAGTTCAAGATCAGTAGTTTCCGAATGTTAAAAATTACAATAGATAGTCTTAAAAATGCCACCATTTACCATACAAATGCTAGCAAGAAGAACTTAATAACTGTTATTAGAATTAAGGTACCTACCTATACAGGGTGTCAGGTTAAACAGTGGAAATACGAAAAGGGGTTATAGTACTCATCATTATGAACAACTTTTACTATGGGACCAACCCTGAAATCGCGAAAAAAATCATCTGTTCCATACATTTATGTTCACAAAACTCAACAAAATGAATGGAACAGCTGATTTTTTTTTCGCAATGTAAGGGTTGGTCCCAAGGTAAAAGTTATTCATACTGATGAGTACAATGACCCCTTTTCGTATTGCGACTGATTAAACTTACACCTCGTATTGGTTGTGGTAATTGCTTATAGTACTTATAGGTATCCTGTTAACTTTATTTTAATTCCCGGTCAAATTATCGCTTTTTAATTTTACCCTAATATGTATAAACTGTATTCTAATTAGGTTAAAATTTAATTGAATTCGTAACTTGGTCGTGCATTAGTTCCTTAAAGTTAAAATTAGATACACAGTTGTAAATGAATCATCTTTGTTATAAATAACTAAGTATATTGTTTTTAATTATGCTGTGACTGACTGCAAGAACATAGATGTTTATTATAATGAAAACTGTTAAGCTTTTCCTTATAATGTGTGTTTCATTGGAAAAAAGGACAGTCCGGAAACTTTTCTTTAACGACTTTATTTTAACAAGATATTATTACTTAGTAGGTACTTTATAAAAAGTTTAAATAATATATTTAACACTAAACATAACAAACAGAAAAAAAAAAACGGCCAAGTGCGTGTTGAACAACGCACAATGCAGAGTTCCGTACCAAGGAGTATTTTAACACATCTACACACCACACCATAGATGAAAAGTTAAAGGGGGGAGACACTTTTTACAACTGTAGAAGCGCATAGGTAAGTAGGTACCTATTTCATCAATATATATAATATATTCACTTAAATAAAAAAGTCACTTAAACCCTCGTGTTATTTTCAAAACCCTATCTAACGATCCCACACGAAGGGGTGCGCGAATTTTTTTTACATCCTTCAGTTTCATGTATGAAGTGCCCTCAATTCTTTTTTTTTGTAATTTTATTACACTGTTATAATGCGGTTCACAAACAAAACTAATTTAGTCTCACTACGTCTCTTTCTAAAAAATAACATAAGAAAAGTGTTCAATTAATTCAACATAAAAATTACCATATTAAAAATAATTGTGAATTAACTGACAACACTGTGCTATTTTATAAGTGTAGCAACATTTTGTATGCTCTCTGCTTCAGATTGCAATTACGGCAAGTCATAATTTTTGAGTGTCTCACAAATAAATTAGTTTTCAAGTTTATCCGCATGGTTTTATTGTACATGCGCGAGCTGGTCCTTCGAGCCGGATGTGTTTCCTCGTGGTTTGTGAAGTTTGGGCGTGTGTGAAAGGCAATACTTTGCGCGCGCGTCCCACCGGCCCGAGCAAGTCTTCGTGCGGAATCCATATTCTCGCACTTGGGCTCTATAAAGAAACACGAAGAAACCATATTTTCAGGTTACAGTCATAATCAAGAAGAAATACTCAAAGTCATCGGCCTCTGGACGAATAGCATTTCTATAAAGTGTGTTTGAAGGTGGCCATAAAAATCAAGACATCATCATATTGATCTAAATCATCGAGTTGGTTCGCTATAATTTTGTGCAAAAATTGAGGGTGGATGTGAACTACTTTTTTTCTTTCTACCTACGTCATCCAAAAGGCGGTATTCGGCGGGAATGCAAAAGTGAACTTCATAGCTGTCAGCTGTCACTTTCACACTGACACATTCAACGGATCTGACATTTGAACAACAACAACAACATAAAATAATTTGAAGCTGTTGACATCGGTTTTCTTCAAGTTTTGCGTTTTAACTGCGTCTTCAAAGGTGTTATAAGGTATAAAACAACAAACAAAAGATGGAAGACGATCTCAAAACCTTGCGTCTAAAGCGAGGCCATCTAAAAGGTACGGTAACACGCATATAAAACTTTATTAAAGATCCAGTAAATCTCGCCAGTGCTACTGCCGAAGCACTCCAAGCTCGCAAAGAAAAATTGATCTCAACGTTAAAAGACTATGAAAAGGTCCAACTAGATATCTTATCAATAGATGGTAAGGATAATGAAGACGTAGCCATTTTAGAAGAAAAATACTTCTCAATTATTTCTAAATTGAACAGTTGTTTAAAAAATTTAAATACATCCGAGGTGTCTCAGTGTACTAGTGTATCCACATCCAAGTTACCAAACATTGACCTACCAGTATTCACTGGAAAGGATTTTACTAGGTATACACCGTTTATAGATCTATTCACTGCTGTGATACACAACAATAAGGCACTCTCGGATGTTCAAAAATTATTTTACCTACGAAAATATTTAAGTGATGATGCTCTTGCTGAAATAGTTAATTTACCTCTTGTTAATCAGTCATATCAAGAGGCTTTAATGTTACTTAAAAAACGCTTTGATAACAAGGCTAGATTAATTATAAATCACATTAATGTACTTTTAGACTTGCCTACAATGCAGAAGAGTACTGCAACCTCTATAAGGTCATTTATTTCAGAAATTAAGCAGCAGCTATATGCTTTAAAAAATTTAAAGCAACCCACAAAGGAGTGGGATATGCTGCTTATCTCAATATTAACTAGGAAACTAGATACATTTACTAACAGAGCCTATCAACTTGACAGGAACTCTGAAATTCTACCAACGATGGAAGAATTTGTGGCTTTTCTTGAAAAGCGTGCTATGGCGCTTGAAGATTGTGGTATACATGAAGCCACCTACAAGAAGCCAAATAAGGTAAGCAATGTTGCTGCCTCTAATAACATTAAATCATGTGACTTTTGCAAAGGTAAAACCTACCATAAATTATACAGTTGTCCTTCTTTCAAAACGGCTTCTATACAAGACGTCTTAAATTTGTTTCTATAAACAAACTATGTTCTACATGCCTAAATTCACATAATGGCAAATGTAAATTTAATTTCACTTGTCAAGTGTGTAAGGAGAAGCATAATACTCTTCTGCATGTAGGCAAAGAAATTGAGGGACAAGAAGCTGTCACATTACACTCCAGTGCATCAAGCAATAATATTTTATTGCCAACTGTGAAGGTAAAATTATTTAATATTGCAGGTCATGAAGTCTATGTAAGAGCATTGCTTGACTCAGGTAGTCAAGTGTCCCTCATAACAAACTCCCTTGTGAAGTCTTTGGGATTACAACCCATACAAGAGGAGACATATATTATTGGTATTACAAATAAAAACAGCAAAATCTATAATTTTGTTAATGTTAATTTGCATTCCCCAGTGTCAAAAACTCAATTAAATGCAAAATGCCATGTTGTGGATTCTATAACCGCCAAGTTACCCCAACACTATATTGATATTTCACAAATTGATCTACCTAATAATATTGTTTTAGCTGATGATAATTTTAATTTACCTGGAGAAATTTCTTTGCTTTTAGGTGCTGACATATACTTTAATATCTTGTTAGATGGAACTATAAAACTTCAAAATGGCCCTGTTTTACAAAGAACTTTGTTTGGGTATGTTCTTGGGGGTAACATTAATAAACAAACATGCAACATTAATAACAATTATGTTTCAAATATGGCTATCTGTGATTTTAATAAATTAGAAAATGTAATGGAGCAGTTTTGGCTCACTGAAAAAGTTCCTGAACCAGCTGGCAAGGTGCATAGTGAGTATTTAAAGGCTGAAGTAAATTATCAAAACTCGGTTAAAATTCATAATAATATATTTCAAGTTGATATGCCACTTGTCTGTGAGTTAGAGCAATTGCAGCTTGGTGATTCTTTTTCAGTTGCCCTCCAAAGATTTTTGACACTGGAAAATAAGTTTAAAAGAAATCCATTTTACCTAGAAAAGTATAAAAAGTTTATAGAAGAATATGTTGCCTTGGGACATGCGAAGAAAGTTGACATTGGTGAATATGATGTTACTAATGGACATGTTTATTTTTTAGCTCATCACGCTGTGATCAATGAGGCCAGCAAGACAACCAAACTGCGTGTGGTGTTTGATGGTAGCATGAAGTCAAAAGGTAGAGTCTCCCTCAATGATGTCATGTTGAATGGACCAGTTGTACAAAGAGAGCTATTTGATATCCTGCTCCTGTTCCGTACGTACCTTTTTACTTTAATTTGTGATATTACCAAGATGTTTCGCTGTGTGAAGGTAAATCCAAAGCAAACCTGCCTCCAAAATATACTTTGGAGGGATGACCCTCGCAAGCCTATCGGTTGTCTACAGCTGCAGACAGTCACCTATGGATTAAAGGCCTCCACATTTTTGGCCACCCGATGCCTAATAGGTATGGTGACAGGTATCCGCTTGCAGCAGAGGCAATGTATTCAAATACTTATGTTGATGATGTGTTAGCTGGCTCTGACAATAAAGAGTCCTTGCATGATCTCAAGGTACAATTAGAAAAACTTTTGAAATTAGGTAATTTTAATTTGACAAATGGAGCTGAGTGGTCATATGTACAAACATCTGATAATCCTGCTGATCACCTGTCTAGAGGAGTTGAACCTCAGAAACTGCAATCAATCAAGCAGTGGTGGCATGGTCCTACAGAACTATCAAATAAAGATTATGTGCATCCATATTATGACAATTGCAGTTTGCCTGTTCTATCAGTACCTGTGTCAGCATCTATTGCAGTAAATCCGTCTATCGTCGACCAATCAGATTTATTTGATCAATTTATAATTTGTTCAGATTTAAATAAATTACAAAAAGTTGTAGCATGCATACTTAGATTTAAAAATATACAGATCGGCAGAGATACAGGTCGGCTCTCTCCCAAGGAGCTTCAAAAGGCCTTATTAACTATTATAAAATGTACCCAAAGAAAATATTTTTCTAAAGAAATTCTTTCAATTTTAAATGATAAAGACTTAAAGTCAAGTATATCAAATCTTCATCCATTTTTAGATAGGGATAACATACTGCGGGTTGGTGGCCGCTTACAAAATGCAAATAATATTCCATATAATAAGATGCACCCAATTATATTGCCAAAATCATGTCATGTCACAACATTGTTGATTGAAAGGGAACATTTGCGTCTGATGCATGCGGGACCCAAGCTATTATTAAGCTCTCTATCTCAGAATTACTGGATTATCAGTGGCCATCGAGAGGTTAAAAAAGTAGTACACAAGTGTATGAAGTGTTTCCGGTTGAAGGCTGCAGCAGCTAGACAACTGATGGGTTCTCTGCCTAAGGAGAGGCTTACATCAGCAAGGCCATTTGAGGTCGTAGGTATAGATTTTTGTGGTCCATTCATTATGAAGTCTGCGAGGATTAGAAGACCTCTTGTAAGCAAATGCTATGTCGCGCTGTTTGTTTGTTTTGCTGTCAAGGCAGTTCATATAGAACTTATAAGTGACCTCACCACTGAGGCTTTCTTGGGATGTCTCAAAAGGTTTATTGCAAGGCGTGGTATGCCAACTCAGATTTATTGTGATAATGCAAAAACTTTTAAGGGAGCCTCTAATCAGTTAAGAAACCTGTATGATTTATTTTCTTCAAAGGTTCACAGAGATTCTGTGGAGAATTTTTGTAATATAAAAATGATAAAATTTAATTTTATTCCTAGTTATTCTCCTGAATTTGGAGGTCTATGGGAGGCAGGCGTCAAGAGTTTTAAGCACCATTTCAAAAGAATTGTTGGTAGTTTATGTTTGACGTTTGAAGGTCTATATACCATAATAACAGAGATTGAAGCAGTGCTGAACTCCCGGCCGCTGCTGCCTTTGAGCTCAGATATTTCAGATCTGTCTTTTTTAACGCCTGGACATTTTTTGATAGGTAGTTCATTGACCTCCTATCCTGAATTAGATTTTTCAGAAGTCCCTATGAACAGACTTAAATTTTGGAACATGTGTTCAAAGATAAAACAAGATTTTTGGAAGGCTTGGTCAAGGGACTACCTAACTCAATTACAAAACAGGCCAAAATGGCATCAAACACATCCCAATTTAAATGTAGGGGATTTAGTCATTGTAAAACAAGATAATGTTCCTCCATTATCATGGCCCATGGCTAGAATTGTAAAAATTTATACTGGACCCGACGGTAAAGTCAGGGTAGCTGATTGTAAAATTGGTAGTAAAATCTACACTCGTTCTTTAAGAAAGCTTTGTCCAATGCCCTTGTAAAAATTAAGCTTTGAAAAGGGCTTGATTTTTGTAGGGGTAATGGACACCTTATTTTAAGCCTTTATTACATTACAATATAATACTACATAATTTATATACTATACTTAAGTGTCTTGCCGGCCCCAACTATGTTCAATTAATTCAACATAAAAATTACCATATTAAAAATAATTGTGAATTAACTGACAACACTGTGCTATTTTATAAGTGTAGCAACATTTTGTATGCTCTCTGCTTCAGATTGCAATTACGGCAAGTCATAATTTTTGAGTGTCTCACAAATAAATTAGTTTTCAAGTTTATCCGCATGGTTTTATTGTACAAAAAGGATAGAAGATATTTAGTCCTGTTAAATTAGTCTACTTGCTGATTATAAATGTGAATTTAGTCGCCATCTCTATACACAGGTCGCGAATATTTTCCCGTAAATAATAAGGGCATAGACTAATTTGCCGTTCTTAATATTTTCTGTCCATTTTTAATGACATTTATAAGAAAAGGATATAGTGCGATTGAAAATAATGACATGTAATATACAACAGCACGGGTAGCATGACCAATTCTATCTCTATTCTATCAAAGAATAGACAAATTTATTTCTATCCAACTCGTTATCTATTCTGCCCGAGCACGCGGCGATCCGTGCTTGGCTAATCAGAATTTTGTCTAATGAAGAAAACAAACATTTCTTCTCTTCATTCTATGCATAAGATAAGAGGGGCTCGTGGCTAAATGACGGCCGCGCTGATAGATCGATCTGCGAGGTTAAGTTACGCTTGCCGCGGTCAGTCCTTGGATGGGTGACCATTCTTTACACATCGAGACCCCTCCGTGCCTCGGAGAGCACGTTAAGCAGTCGGTCCCGGTTGTCATAGGAATATCTTTGACAATCGTTACGGGTAGTCTGAAGCCCTAAAGTCTGACAGCTGGTCTAACATTCGAATACCGGTATTACCCATTAATTGGGTTGTGGAGGTCAGATGGCAGTCGCTCCACGTAAAATATTGATATTCAGCCAAAACTAGTTAGACTGGATGCCGACCCCAATATAATTTGGGAAAAGGCTAGGCAGATGATGATGATGATTCTATGCATAAGACAGTAGAAATATTTCTTCAATCTGTCATTTATCTTCTGTAGAAAAACCCGTTTCTATTGTGGTGATACTAGGCCGGCAGAATTAGCAAGGTATTGCTTATCAGCGTCCAATTATCGTAACGCAAACTTTTTTAACATGACGGCTGTCGGAGTGAGTGTCAAAATCTGCGTTTGACAGTTCTGGGGCAAAAACAAAAGATTTCGCCTGTCATTCTTGACTGATACTTGCAAATTGGTTCCTTTGAAGTGACATAAGATTGACATTTACGGAAATAGCTAAAGGTGCACAAATTCGGGTAGAAAAGATTTTAGAGATAGTGGAATCTCTATAACATCACGCCTGTATTCCTTAGAGAGTTAGGCAGAGCTATTTATTACACTGACATTTTGTTTGTTTATTACACTGACAAAATAGGGCACCCTTACCACAAAAAAGATAGACACGCGTTAAACGCGAATGCTACCAAAAATAATATACACTTGTTTTAGACAAGTTAGTGCTAAAAAAAGTGCGTATTCTTTTTGGTAGCATTCGCGTTTGGATGTTTTACGGTGTGTACGTTTGGGCAGCGTCTTAAAAGTCGGCTCTGAACGTCAAATTAATATTTAAGACAATACGAGTTATCAGAAGCGCAATAGTCTAACAGTGTGCAGTGTGCAGTGATAGACTAGTGGATTAACCATGTGATTAACCACCGCTGACTTTTCGAAGTCATGTGCGTATTAGAAATTAATTATCACTTGCTTTAACGGTGAAGGAAAAACATCGTGAGGAAACCGGCATGTCCTAGAACCAAAAATTCGAAGACATGTGACGTCCACCAACCCGCACTGGGCCCGCGTGGTGGACTACGGCTCACTCCCTCTCACAGAGGAGGCCTGTGTCCCAGCAGTGGGAACATTATAGGCCGATTATGCTTATGCAATAGTCTAACAACTGGTCTAACATTAGAATATCGAAATAAACCAGGGTTGTAAAGACCAGATGGGAGTCGCTTATGTAAAATACTGATAATCAAACACATCTGGTTAGACTGGAAGCCGACCCCAACGTAGTTGAGATAAATGTGACTCAAACCACGTCTAAACGTCCCCATACAAAGCAGTACCCTTTATTAGCCCTCCCACTAAACCGAGACACGTACGAGACAGCATTAATAATTCATCTGGAGTAATAAAGACTCCTTTAAGCCGACACAGGTGGTTGAGGTAAAAGGCGTATGTTTCGCTTTGTTTTGCTATACAATGACGTATTATATATAGACGCGTCATTTACCAACATCACTGTACTAAAATGCGTAAATACTATTATTAGTTAGATAGCTACATCAGTACAAAAAAGGGGAAAGAAAACGAATGCCTTGCTTACGGCATACCTGTTGTTTGTTAGGCATTTTTTGTTGATTTTTTGTTTCGCAAAATATTGCAAGAAATGACGTACAGCCGCGACACTGGTTGGTGCATCACTAAGTGAATGTCAGGCAGTTACCTTACTTTTTTGTTGCCATTTTAAATCGCGGCAAAACATCTATGGTTTATTTAATCATTGTTGATATAGGTATGTTTTTGGAACAAAGTTCCTTAACGCGGCTTGTGGCAGGAGTTAACTGTGAAAATTCGTCGACGAAAACGCGAGCGAATCCGCGAACAAAAGCTAGTTATTCCAATAAATCGCACGTGCACACCATTTTGTCGACGTAATCTCGCCCATTTTATCAAGTTTCAAACTTTGAGTTAAATTAAATTAAACTTGCTTAGGTACTTCGTCTTGTGTATTACGTAAAGGCATGTCTGTATGGATGTACGGAACCATAAAAACATAGAATATTAAGACCTAGCCAAAGTGACAGACAAGGAAGCCAGCACATCGTCGAAGGGAACACGTATGTGAGACGTACTATCCCTACCTAAAACATTTTCTGATCAATTCTATCCGTCTTTTCAAGAAAACTCTGTAACGAACGCCAAAGCACTCTCAAGCACCTACAAAAACCAATTGATATAAAAAGGAATGTTTTACCATAATATTTCCTTCGAACTAAATCAGTTTGAGAAAACACTGGAAAAAGATGGCTGCGATATTCAGTGGTCATGAATAATGGAGGACTCTGCACATTCATAGCCAATAGCGCTTTGTAATACGACCCATAAGAGAAAAAAAAGTTGTTTGGAGTATGAAATGTGGATATGATTTTAATCTGTTTTCTAACTAGATCAGGACTTTCCGTGCACAGAACATACCTAACAGCATTTTGAGTAACCTCAACGTTTCGACTTTTACCCGCGAATTCGTCCGCGTGACCCAAAGGAACTATGCATTTTTCCCGGATGAAAAGTAGCCAGTGAAGAAAGAAAGAAAGATAACCTGGACCCGATGACTACTCAGAAACGATGTCTCTGGAGAAGGACCACTAGGAGAGCCGACCCCAAATAGAAATGGGAAAAGGCCGGAAGAAGAAGAAGAAGAAAAGTAGCCAGTGGAAAAATGTACATGATCTTAATCCCTCCTGCCCTTTTTTTATTTGACGGCCAGAAGCACGAAAAAGCGCCATCAGTTTATGTTTGAATCAAAAAACCGGCCAAGTGCGAGTCGCACTCGCGCACCGAGGGTTCCGTATCAGTTTTGGACGTATAAAGTGAAAAAATCCGGACCGCATAACTAAGTTTGTTTGTGAAGGAATTTTGATGATTTTGAAAAAACTGTACTAGTTAGGAACATCGTTTGAACATCTAGTTCTGGTGCCATGTTTGGGTCAATTCCTATCAACTCTAATTATTTCAGATTTTTCGCCCCGCAAACTTCGGAGATAAGGGGGGGGGGGGAATGGTATTTTTTTGGACATTTTTATCATATGTCGAAAACTGTGAGACGAACGAAGCGCTGTGATTCCACTCTAATTATGAAAACCGCAAAACAGTGGAATGCGCTGCCGGAGTGGGTGTTCCCCGATAGTTACAATCTGGGTGTCCTGAAGAGTAGCGTCATTTGGCTGTGGTATTCTGTAAGGTGGAGATCTCAGATCATAGAAACATTAAGGAGATACGCCATCATAGCAAATTAGTACGGAAACAACTGTTGCCACTTTTAGAACAGTTTTCGACACAATTACGAGCGCTCCTTGTGAATAAAAAGATCTCCCATACATTAAAAATTCCGCACCCTCAATCTAGGTAACACTGTTAATCGTCACTCAACACTAGTACTAAACTAAAACACTGTATTTATATCATCGATCGTGTTCAGTTCGTCGCCACAGCAGCATGTACTACGTCCAATGTGGGCAAATTAAAGCATCAAGCTCAATAGCGCCTTGGCACATCTCCCTTGTTTCTATGATCTGAGGTGGAGATATTTCCCCAGTCGAGCTGCTCCAGATTTAAGCTTTATCTCTTCTAAACTTGCTGATAACCCAAAAATTAATCCCTTATCTTTATTAATACCGCAATCAGTGTCCGATTCTGTCTACCCCATTAATGACTCAGTACAAAGATAAACGTCGTCCCTAAAATCTGATTTTCACAAATCGGACGTCCCTAACAGAATAATATCAAATTATGTAAGAGGTCTCGTTAAGCCGAATTGTCAATGATTTTGTACTAAAATGACTTGTTCCATTACGAATGAGAATGAGTTCTGAATAATTCATTTTGTCCACATGCTCGTGAGTGTGGTCTAAGCTTTAAGTGGTTAGCGGGATAGACCTGCCTGTTTATTGTGTACATGCCGCGTGATTTCACCGTGAGAACTGCCAATTTGTTTCGAACGTTCGAGGGGGGATGTCATGGTGAGATTCTCCTTGTAACGTTCGCAAACAAATTGGCAGTTCGCGCGGTAAAATCACACGGCGTGTCGGTACAGAATAGATAGGCAAAGAGGGTTTTGAGGAGGGAGGGAGGGCTTTGAGGCACAGAGGGGTCTCGATGTGTAAAGAATGGTCACCCATCAATAAACTGACTGCGGCAAGACCATCGTTAGTTAGCCACGAGCCCCTCCGTGAAAACTTTTAAGGTGGACTTCCGAGGCTAGCGGCCGATGCGACAGACGCGCGCGTTGTGTGGGGGCTCGGACATGAAATAAACAAAAGAAAACAATATTATAATTTTGTACGTCAGTGTATTGTATGCGCCCAGAATTCATAATATATTACAAACATTTTATATAACAATTAGTGCATACACAGATATTATAAAGGTACTTACTCACTATTTATAACAAAGGTACTTACACACTACAGTACACATCACAGCGGCCGAGTCCCTATGAAATTTTATGTCGTCGGCCGCGTGTGTCAGTCGCGGGGCTCGAAAGCAGCGCCAACATTTTCATATGTTTAGTTTAGCGGCGCGTCAGATGCGCGCGTCTGTCGCATCGGCCGCTAGCCTCGGAAGCCCACCTTTAATCTCTGCCTCTTTTAATTTGTACCAAACTCAATGTAGTTACCCAAGTAATTAGTGTGGACCTGTGCACTAGACCAAAATGACTTGGAATACTTTATTAGGGGCCTAACGCTTAGGGTTGATACCCTTCATTAAGCCCTGTATTATTTACTGAGAGCTATGACCTTGGCACAAACATCACAGTTCCAAAAACCTTTAGGTAAATCACACTAGCTGTTCCCCGCGGTTTCATCCCCATTGCTCGGCTCCTAAGGGTCGTAGCGTGATGTTAAATAGCCTATAATATTCTTAATGAATTTGGCTATCATATACAAACTTTCGAATTCGACTGGTACTTCCAGAGATTAGCATGTTCAACCAAACAAACAAACTCTTCAGCTTTATAATATTAGTATAGATTAAACGATACCATGACATCATTAGAATAATAACATTTACAATTTTAATAGCAGGACATTTTTTGTTTGACCATTTCGCTTGGTGTTCCGCGATTGTGCGGTCTACGATGGAGCACGCTTGCCTAGAAGAAACCGATTCACTCGCGACTTGAAGAAACACAGATTGCAACTATCGGGGAACACCCACTCCGGCAGCGCATTCCACTTTTTGGTGGTTTTCACAATGAAAGTGGAATCAAAGCGCTTTTTTCAGGTCAGCCATGAACCGATGGCGCTTTTTCGTGCTTCTTACCGTCCCCTCCGGTAGAAAAAATGGCAGGAGGAAATTATCAGATCATGCAGATCCGAAGCACACTCCAAAATGTATCAGATAAAAAACCGATAGACTAGCAGCTTTGCGCCGATGTTCAAGACTTCGGAGCTTAATCTAAACAAAGGAGTCCTTGCTAACGAGCTTCTTGGCACATTTATATACTTGTCTAATCTATACAACATGAAATTTTTGTGGATGTTTTCCCGCAGCAGAACGATTTGCCCTCAGTAGTACCATCGAAACATAGAGTTAAATTTTAATAATTACCATAATTTTTTTTTTTTTTTCAAATTCCACGTTTTTAAAACGGTCTAAAAAGTGTAAAATAATTTCTAATGAAATGAAAAATGTAGGACGCATAATTGTAAGATACGCCCCACGTTTTTCATTTCATTAGAAATTATTTTACACTTTTTAGACCGTTTTAAAAACGTGGAATTTGAAAAAAAAACAACTTATTCTGGTAATTATTAAAATTTAACTCTATGTTTCGATAGCACTACTTAGGGCAAATTGTTGTGCCGCGGGAAAACAACCAATAAAATTTCACGTTGTATAAAATCACGCCGTTTTTCCACTGATGTAGGCAGATGCTACAGAACGGTTCGGACTACGATTCTTACATACAAATGAAAATGTTAATAATTTACGTGAATAAATATAGCATTCCTCCCATAAACGTGGAGCTACAAAATAAGACTACTTCGTCAATACTGAATGCTCTTAGGAATCCAGCCTAAAAAATTCAAGACTGCCCGTCGAAAATCAAAGAAACCTCTAGTAGGAACCTAATAAAATCTACTGATCTCACTCAAAAAACCTAATAAGATTTGGTATCTAAGAATAAAAATAAAACTAGTAAAACATTTCAAAATAATTAGTACTGTAAGTACATACTTAGTACTAAAGCTCTTTGTGAAAGAATGAGCTGAGCAATTTTTTAAGTAGGTACCTTACATTGCTATCATATATTAGGGCATTACTGTAGCATAATAGCATAAGCATAATCGGCCTATAATGTTCCCACTGCTGGGACACGCCTCCTCTCTGTGAGAGGGAGTGGGCCGTAGTCCACCACGCGGGCCCAGTGCGGGTTGGTGGACGTCACATGTCTTCGAATTTTTTGGTTCTAGGGCATGCCGGTTTCCTCACGATGTTTTCCTTCACCGTTAAAGCAAGTGATAATTAATTTCTAATACGCACATGACTTCGAAAAGTCAGCGGTGCGTGCCTCGGGATCGAACTCGAACCATTCGCCGTGGGAGGCACATGGTTAAACCACTGGGCTATCACTACTGCATCACTGTAATCAAAGATTTTGTAATTGAATTTATTGAAAAAGAGTAACCCTGGAGTTTTTTGTCCATTCTTCTCCATAGAATCTACGTTTTGGAACGGGCAACTCTTCAACTAATGAACAAACTGACTGACAACTATTGAAAGAAAAGAAAGAAAGAAAATGCGTTTATTTGCGTCGGTATGAAGCACACAAATAAAGTAAAACAAAAATACAAAAAAAAAACATACTGCTAGGGAAAAGCGTCACATCTTCGCAAAACGGTCATCGCTCGGCGTGATGCTGTAACTCATGCACGGAGCAGAGCCACAGCGCTGGTTTTCAGCGAGAGCTTGATAATATTGTTTGATGGATGATGAATATATTTTTTATTGTGAATCTGTAAACTATTTGAAAAAAGATAATTAACACCAAAAAAACCGATGAAACATCTACAAAATTGGCAAAGTTATAAGCGTTTTAAAATGATTTGCTAGACACGGACGGCATGCATGATAATGACGTAACCACCTATGTCCGTTTCGCGCGACAGACGGGGCGATACTCCCTCCAAAAACTTTAAAAGCATCTATGTTTTCATTTTGTGATACGTATATTTTTTTTTTTTTTACTTTTTTGTTATTCCTATTCCTTCTTTGGAATAAAATAATTTATTTGAACTTTTTTAATAGTAGAGTCTACTACCGTAAGTGCCTGTAAATGATCTAATTGAAATAAATGTTTTGACTTTGACTTTGAAGAGCTCGTCCCCGAAGGTACTACCACCATGCCTATTTCTGGTGCTAAGCAGCATTTCTGTGTTTCAGTTTGAAGGGTATGGATACCGGTGTAATTACAGGCACATGAGACATTTCAACTTTGTCTCTAGGGTGAACAACAGCCCCGGATCTTGAATTATTTCGAGGCGGGGCAAAAGCCGAAAAATGCCGCCCCCGCCCGACAATATTTTTACTTTTATCATCATTATTTCAGCCATAACACGCCCATTGATGCTGATGGACATAGGCCTCCTCCAAAGAACGCCACAACGACCGGTCTAGCGCTGCTCTTTGCGATTACTACGCTTCGTAGACGAATACTCTGAGAGTGTATTCATCTACCAAGCTTGAATTTGCCGCCCTCTGAATTTGCCGCCCCGGAGCACGGGCCTTGGCTAGCCCCCCCCTAGATCCGGGCCTGGTGAACAATGCATGCGATGTCTCTGGTTTTGCAGATATTCATAGGTGACGGTGACTACTTACCACCCTACTGGATAATAATAATAATGAAACGTAGCTTAGATTTTAAGTTGGACCCCAAGCTATCGAACTGTGAAAACCCCATCAAAATCCGTTCAGTACTTTTTGCGTGATGCGCGCACAAACAGACAAACAGACAAAAAATCTAAAAAAATCTTTTTGGGTATGGTTACGTCCCAGTACCCTATCCCAATTGTTTTTTCTGGAATATCTTCAATGTACAGACACGGCTTTTTTATAATAGTATCGATAGATATGATAGCCAGATTCATGAGAAATAGTACCTATGGGTTATTTAACATCACGCTATGTCCCTTATGAGCTGAGCAATGGCGGGTGAAACCGCGGGCCACAGCCAGGAAAATATAAAGACAGTTTATTGCCCGATTTATTAAAAATATATTAATAAAAAGATTTTTTTATTAATATATTTTTAATAAAAAAAACTTTTTTTTTTTATTAAAAATATATTAAATCTAGTTTACATGAGTGGGACTGGAGCCCATAATCTCTGCTGTACCATGGCATTTCTCTAACCACTTGAGCTATCGTGTCGCAGTCGAATCAGCTGAATTTTCTATTACGTATCTTCAATTCTTAATAAAATGTATTTTTTATTTGTTCCCTAAGGTGGCTTTGGGTATTATAAATATATAATAAAAATACTTTCTTTGATCACTAGCACATATTTCATTTTTCCTTAATCCGAAAACCAGATTCAAATAAAAAAAGTTTCTCACATAATTCAATTCGTTTTCCCACTTTCTTCTTTTTGAATTGGTTCAGCAGAAATCCTTGAAGTATTTCTATTGAACCGATCTAAGTATTCAATTTAGTTACGTAACTGAACGGAGAAAAACCGGAATACTTGAGGTTCTATTCGTTCGGAATAGTATTGATGTGGAATCGTTTGTGCATAATTAACCAACGGACCGAAAACGTACCGGAGAATCTTAAATAGTTGATAGAATAACTGCAAAGCAGGGTTTCTTAAAGTGGGGCATACGGACCCTTTAAAAGTCTGTGACATGAGTGCTCTTAACATAATATTTATTATTTTAATTATGCAGTAATTCGCGCGTCGTTCATTTGACCGCTCGCTCGTATTAAAAATCACTTTTATTAATATTAGTTTAAATTTTAAAATAACAAATAATTTTTATTACGATCGAAAAACTCTTTTATTGATTAGTGTAGGTACATTGTAAACTAAGAAACAAAAGTTTTGCAATCTTTGATTATGGATTTACCAAAATATTTTGATCATCAAAAATGTTCAATTTAAATTCCCGAATCACTCTACGTCTAGCCGTTTTCGAGATTTAGCGAGACTAACGAACAGCAATATTCATTTTTAGGGTTCCGTACCTCAAAAGGAAAAACGGAACCCTTATAGGATCACTTTGTTGTCCGCCGTCAGTCACCGGATCATAAATGGAGCCAGCTGCTCAAAGATGGCGCCAATTGGAAGTATGCAGTAGCGCCATCTATGATCTTATGTCGGAACCCTTAGGACGCAAGGCATACTCGCACTTGCCCGGTTTTTTTATATAATATAGATGACTTTTTATTATGTTTAAATGACTAAAATGTGCCTACAAATAATGCTCAATGTTTGACTATCGACACGTGTAATTCAACAAAATCCCATCTTTTTATATCTATAGATTTGTTTGATCACACGTGTTGATCGTCAAAAAATAAGCATTGTCTGTAGGCACATTTATTTATTTAAACAGACTAAAAAAGTAGATAATTACAAATTAACCAAACGCAATAATTACTAACTTTTAACTATAACATAATTCTTGAATACTACAACAAACGATTACAATTCTGTAAAATACCTATATAGCAGATAAATACTTATAAAAATATGAATGTTCTTACTACGAATTAGACTGTCACGCCAAACCAACATCTGACGCAAATATAAATCAAATAGTCTTGATCCATCACGTTTTAATGCAGTCATACATTAAGACTTCACAAATGTAGAACTCTATCTAAAGATAGTAAAAAAATCGTAAAAAAAGAAATATTTTTTGCCTGTTTTTTTTAAGTGTAAAATATTTTTTTGTAAAAAGTGTAAAAAATTTTAGCTAAGTGTCTCCGAACTGTCCTTTTTTTCAACTGTGCTCCTTGTTTTTCGTTTTTTTGTACATTTTTTTTTCGGTGGAGTTTTTTCTAAACTATGAATTCTCTTTCCATGCTTTCTCCTTCAAACATGGTAGGTAGAAGAGGTTGTATATGAAAGAAATAGAGAATTTTATGAAAAAAATGGCGAAATGCTTTTGAAAATTCGCTTTTAATCACATTTTTACACTATTATTAAGATGCTTAAAATTTTTAGCGAGCCGGCCTGGCTTTAGCTAATAAGCTTAAACATTTAATTTTGTAAAGATTTGCTGCACAAAATGACAAAAAATAAAGCTTTTTAAAAAATACTTTTCTAGCAAAAACACGAAATTTTGACTTATTTTTAAATCCCACACGAGAAGTGGAGTAGCATTTATTTTAGTAAAAACTCACAAACAATAAGTTTTAAAATCATGTTTTGTTTTTGAAATTCACGGTTTTTTCACGATAAATCAAATTTAGATCTAGAAAAGTAGTAAATAGGAATTTAGAATAGCTTAGCACTCACCATCCAAAAATAATTATGTATTATAAATTTTTATTATTAGAAATTTTGTAAAAATAGCTACCTTTACAAATCATAATTATAGTGTGAGATTTCAAAAAAAAAAAAACTATTATTTCTGATCTAAAAATGTTCTATCAGCTATTTTCTTTTTATTACATTTTTGCAGTCTCGCATTATTTTTATGAATTTCAAATATAATAATAAAATATGCAATTTTGAACTAAATAGTACAACGCTATAGCATAAAAACCCTTTACAACTACTGATAATTTTAAAAATCTATAAAATATGAAAAATACAGTAGTATTAGATCAAATAGTCTAGATTAGCTATAGTTTTGATTGCTTAAATTGCAAAAAATATTTCATACATACATTTTTTATGAAAGGTCGTTTCGAAGCATTTTATTACGCTCAATCTTTTTTTAAATATCTTTATACAACCCCCGTAGATCCTAATAAAATCGTTTCATACAAAAAACTAGTCAGTTTATAAAAAGGTTTGTAAAATAATGAAAAACATATTTTCATATTAGAACGGAAAAAACCCATATTGCAAATTTTACCCCATATTAAAAATCTTGCATGAACCAACCCCTTTGATTTTTGTGACGTCGACCCGCAAGCACAATAAATGAAAAGTGTGATTTAAAAAAAATAAAAATAATGTAACTTCCGTCCTTTAATGATTAAAAGAAACCATACTTTTCATTTATTATTTAAGTATAAGAAAAGCAACAATATCAAAATATTTTACTTTGCACGACTTATTATGAATGGACAAAGTTTTGATAAAAACTCAAGCTTAAAATATTATTTTGGTATAAATTTTTGTTACTTATTTTACATTTTTTGTCATCTATGATGATATTATGAGGTGTTTTGGTGAAAATCAATTACTAAACTGCTTAATCTTTTTAGATCAATGAATCGATTCACCTCAAACCTATTTCTTATAGGTATTCCATTGTCACTAATCATAACCATTCTTAAAAAATATTTTAAACAAGAATTCTAAGATAAACTTTTATTTACATAAATAAATCACATTATATCTTTTTTTTATTATTTTCCCATTAAAAAAAATATGACAACAATTCCAAATCTCTAAAAAAAGTTTTTATCAAAATGCTGTCCCCACCGCGCTTCGAAACGGCGCCAAGCCACACAAACGCTTTAAGTGTCCGATTTGTGCTGACAGATGGCGTTTCTGCAGAACCGCTCCATATCCCTGGTGGACATGTACATCGACAACTCTGAACCATCGGAGAACGTCGGCCAGATCCACTTCAGCCTGGAGTACGACTTCCAGAATACTACTCTGATATTGAGAATCATCCAGGTAAGAAAATTTTTCAGAGAAATATTTATAAAATTGTAATTTTTTTTGGCCAATATGACTTTTTTTCTAGATAAATTATTGCTATTTACATTAGTTTACACAACATAGGAATTCAAGCAGAGACTGTATGCTGTTTATACCTTATGACCTTATGCAGTGGAATCTGATAATAAGCTTAATGGTGGTCCCAGCCAATATGCCAAGCTGTTTGCTCAATAACCTTTTGGTTTTAATCACTGTTATTCCCATAATCTGCACGTGTTATGATTAGTATGAATTGATTATCCCCTTTGCTATTAAATTTTTATGCAATATAAGTGCATAGGTTATGGTTTGGATTCATTTTACTAAAGGCCCAAAATCGACCTTACTTTAAAAATGCCTTGGTCCCTTTAAATAACACCAGAAACGAGAAGATAATAAAGCCTTTTCCTTATTTATTTATAACCAAAATCACATTGCTAATAACTAAAATATACTCATGTATTTCAAAGTTTGACTTAAAAATAAATATTTATATTTTATTCTTTCATAATGCTCCTACTGATTTTCGTAGCGTTTGTCTGTTAATTTGTTGGAAAAATAACAATAATGTATAGTATATTGTGCCATCACGAATGGTTGTGGTAATTGTTTAAACAAATATAGGTACTTAGTATGGAAAAATCTATTGTGTTTATATTTACCATACATGGTATTGCTTTGATTGTGTCTTACCTACCGTTCCCTCTTTGTTAGATCATCTTAAAATTGAGATATTTTTATCTAGGTACTATAAAATATACGATCCACCCTAATTGTGTAACTCAATTGCTATCACCATAGCTTTAATTTTGACAGTTCAACAACATTCATTGCGGCATTGAGCTAATTACGGGAGCACGGATAGTGAAACATACGGTGTAATGAATGTCAAAATCAATGCCATGGTGATAGCAATTAGGTTACGCAATTAGGGTGCTGGTTTTGATCCTAGAATTTCATTCAGCATATTTGGAAACTAAATAACATCTATAAAAAAATCGGAAATAAGCAATTTGCGCGGAATTCTTCCATCACTAAACTATTTTTCGTCTTCATATTTTGGTTTACCTTTTTGCCTACTAGAAAGTCTAATTATGATCAGATCCATCACACCACTGCAGCCATCAACCAAATTCAATTTTCCAGAGCTATCTGTTTTTTTTTTAATGTCAATCTTATCAACATTAATTCTCTTCTCTTCTTCTTCGTATTCCTCATTACTGGGGTCGTGTCTATTCTGAAGAGTCGAAATTATGCACATCACTGGTCTAGTGGTCGCAAACGCGACTGCTGAGCACGGGATCCTGGGTTCGATCCCCTGGTTGAGCAGTGACAATGGGTTTTTTTTAATAAATCTCAGTAGCTGCCCAGTCTGGATTTGTGCCCTGTTAATGGCAATAGGCTCGCCCCATATTACATGGGACTCAAACCATAACTGGCAAAATGTGGGTGTACTATTACATCTCTGCCGTGATGTTACCTAAAATCCAAAAAACCTCACCATCTTCTTCTTTCAGGGCAAGGAGCTACCGGCCAAGGATTTAAGTGGCACTTCAGACCCTTACGTGCGGGTGACGTTGCTGCCAGACAAGAAGCATCGGCTGGAGACGAAGATCAAGAGACGTACCCTCAACCCTCGGTGGAATGAGACCTTCTACTTTGAAGGGTTCCCGATACAAAAGCTGCAGAGTCGGGTAAGATTTAAATGTCTTTTTAATTTAACAACTAGACTTTTGCCCGTGACACAGCGCTGCGTGCCTCTTTCTATCGCGATACTCTGTCTCTTCTGACGTGACGTAAACCTATTGAATTGACCTCTCCAGAAAGGCCCGTAGGGCGTAGATATACTTATAGCATCTTACCTAAAGTGAGGGGTGCGCCAGGCGTGCTTTAGTATTGCTGTATTATGTCACAAAATATTTTAAAGATCCACTTCAAATCATCATCATCCACCTAGCCTTTTCTCAAACTAGATTGGGGTCTGCTTCCAGTCTAGCTGGTTTCGGCTAAATATCAATATCTTACATGGACTGCTATCTGACCTCCAAAACCCAAATATTGGGGAATACCGGTATTCAAAAGTTAGACTAGTTGTCAGACTTTTGGGCTCCTGATTACCCGTAGGTAATGACTCAAAGATATTCCTATGACAATCGGGACCGATAGTTTAACGAGCTCTCCAAGGCACGGAGGGGTCTCAATGTGTAAAGAATGGTCACCCATCCAAGGATTGATCGCAATAAGCGCAGCTTAGCCTCGCAGATCGATTGATCAGCTCGGGTGTCATTTAGCCACGAGCCTATAGATCCATTTCAAATATTGCTCCAAAATGATGTCTATGTAGAAAATGATTAAAATACCAATGAAGGGTAGCGAGGCGAGCCCCTAACTCCAAATTGATATAAATTGACATTTCGCACTGTGCGTGACCAAGGCCCATGAGCCTCCGTCGAGAATAGTAATAGCAGTTTGTTCGTTAACGTGTTTTAATTAAATTAGAATGGTTTATTTTCTTCGTTACTTTTTGTATTTGGTAATTGGTATGATGGAAATAACAACATTTTATGTAGGTCAACTGCTGACAGTATTAGACAATATTTTTTGTACGAAGATGGTGGCAAACCGGTGTACGGCTCGCCTGATGGTAAGCGTTTACCGTAGCCTATGATATGTTAGCTATGCGCGAGAGTGACCCTTTAAAATGAGATAGTACACGGTGCCGACAGCTTATGGGACAAGCAGTTCCCCCGCTATCAACACAGCGCCTTCTCAGGAGCTGTGGCGACCTTACTCACATAGGAACACAACACTACCGAAGAGTAGCGTTATTTGGCTGTGGTATTTTGTATTCTGTAATCCTCCAGATTTGAGCGAGACATCCCTCGGTGCCCTATTTATGCTCTATAGATGAAAAATTTAAACCCTAGACTGTGCATGGTCCGACACGCTCTCGCCCGGTTTTCTTTGATCAGTTATGTTAAATGTAGATCTGCCTAAATGGACTACCTTTATATTTTCTATGTCACCATCCATAATTATACAAGTGGCGATTGTTAAAGATGTTTCTTATGCGCCAAATATGTCATCAATATTTTTTTTTTCAGGTGCTACATCTCCACGTGTTTGACTACGATCGGTTCTCGAGAGACGACTCCATTGGCGAAGTGTTTCTGCCACTATGCCAGGTACTTTCCATTTATATTTGCCGTCTCTTTCTTTTCTAGGACTTTCTTTCTCTCTCTTATCTGTATCGTGTACTTTATGGGAATACAGATTACATTAAGGACATATTACAGGGCGTAAGATTAAAATTTAATCTTACAGTATTCGATACTGGTTCGATCAACTACGGGACTAACCCTGAATTCTTGAAAAACAAAAACAACAGTGCTATAAGTACAAAAACATTCATATAACTCCACAAAATGTATGGAACAGCTGATTTTTTTTTCGTGATATCAAGGTTGATCTCACAGTATCGGATCAAATCGAAGCAATAACGTTAACGTCACTATACAAAAACGCTATAGTAACTCTATCACTCCCAGTATATTAGACAAAGACGGAGAATTTCCCCTCCAATTCTAAAGTGTGTAAGGTGTAACTATGTATTTCTTTTCTCTTTAATTTTATTAAACTTATTATCAAGCACCGTTTGCATTTTAGAAATTCTTTAAAATTAGCTACCTATTCTTGTACATTTTGATTACCTAGAACCTCAATGAATTATCTCACAGAACACTAAAAGAACTCCCGTGGTACTACTAATTGCATTTTTGTTAAAAGGTACTTAAATTCGGGATAGAGTCCCTTGATTAAAAATTTACAGGATCCGCATCATAATGGGAGAACATAATAAAAACAAAGCAATGGCTCTCTTGAATACTTGATTGCAAGAAGCGAACCTCCCTTCGTCCTTTGCAATTTTATTAACTTCTAACAGACGTGTTAGCCCACTGGATGCGAAACAATCTCGTTCTCGCCTTTAAAAGTGTCACAGTTCACTACCTATCAATATTTATAGTTTCTGTCTAAAAAGGCATAGGCATATCGATAGTAGTTTTTGCTTTTAATGTCATCCTTATGCTTAGGTAATAAAGGTTGAAATCGGTTTACAAATTGAAAAAGGGTTTGTTATTAATGTTGTAATGCCTAATGTTATTTCAAATAATAATAATTATAAATATTAGTCGATCTGGGCAAATTGACCCAAGGTGCAAAAATTTGCTCCTACGATTGACACCTCAGATCATAGAAACAAGGAGATATACCATCATAGCAAATTAGTACGGGAACAACTGATGCCACTTTTAGTACATTTTTAGACACAATTACGCGCATAATTAAGCGCTCCTTGTGAATAAAAAGATCTCCCACGCATGGAACATTCCACACACCCTCAATCTAACACTGTTAATCGTCACTCAACACTAGCACTAAACTAAAACACTGTATTTATACCATCGATCGTGTTTGGTTCGTCGCCAGCGCGTACGTTTTTAATATGAGCAATTTGCTCAAGATCAGGCATCAAGCTCGATAGCGCCTTGGCACATCTCCTTGTTTCTATGATCTGAGATTGACACATAGTGCGTTTGAAACGTAGGTCTCAATAACGTAGGCTCAAAAACGTAGGTCTCAAATATTGAAAAGTTTTTTTTTTCTATAGGTTGGATTTTTAAAAATCCAACCTGTAGAAAAAAGTATTCAAGATTAAAACGAATTGCACAAAGTGCGCACCTACCGGAGTTTGAACCCACGACTTATCAGTCGGGGCTGCTACCACTGAGTCACTACTAAACTCCTTCTATTACGTAAGACTCACGTAAGTGCTCAAGAAGGATAGGTCCACTCAAATCTGTATGGCTCTTTCCTCTAAAGGCCATTCCAGACTAACCTACATGGTTCTTACATAGTTTATTTTTTTATTGTCTGGACTTTAAAAAAGACCTTGACCTTTGAGTTTGTTTCGGTGTTTCTTCTCAGAGGTAGTCAGGTAGGAAACACCGACCTCATCTAGTAAAAATATTGGCATGTAAAAGCGTTATTTATAGCCTACTTACAGAATAAAGAATTTCAATTTCAATTTCAATTTCACTAATTTTATTGTTCTGCGCGGGAATCAAATTCGCAACACACAGGACAATATTATAGACAAGCAATATTGTAAGAGTTATTCCAATTACGAGAGAATTTCAATGAGACGAAATCGCTTTCGTTGCTTTGTCGTCTTTCATTGAAGATCAAACGAACTTGCCGCACTGTAGTTTGATTCCAATAAAGCAAGGGTTTCTCCTAAACGCCGATATACAAGAGACGAATAGAACCAATCATGGAATCACGAACAAAACACAGCTATTAGTCTATATATTATATTATTAAATATATAAGTTATTCTCAAAAATCATATGACCCGAGCGGGATTTGAACCCGCGACCGATAGTGCTCTGAACCAACTGAGCTACCGGATCTCGCCTGACTCATTTGAAATTTGAGACCCCTTTGTAATACGCTTCTTAGGAGCATTTGGCGACATCTATCGGAAAACTTATGCAGTATTTCCAACTCAATGCCAATTACTTTGCAGTTATCGGACATCGATGCGATACCACCATCTGTACATTATAAATGTATATTTTTTGTGAATTTTGAAACATGTCAAAGCCATGTTATATGCTTCTATTAAGTTATTAAATATATAAGTGATTCTCGAAAATCATATTACCCGAGCGGGATTTGAACCCGCGACCTCTGCCGAACCGTGGCTAGTGCTCTGAACCAACTGAGCTACCGGGTCTCGCCCGACTCATTTGAAATTTGAGACCCTTTGTAACACGCTTTTACAAAGGGGTCTCAAATTTCAAATGAGTATTATAGTATTGGTATTACAATACTTGGCGGTCAAGCGCAAGCCTATCATGTGATAAGAAAAATAAAAAAAACTTAATCGAAACCTTTCATTGTAATCAAATTTCAGAAGATTGCCAATACGTTACCAGTCAGTAACATTCTGTCTTTCCTGTACCATCACGCCGCGTGATTTCACCGCAAGAACTGCCAATTTATTTGCGAACGTTCGAGGGAGAATGTCACGGTGAGATTCTGCCTCGAACGTTCACAATAAAATTGTTCACATTGGCAGCTATCGCGGTGATATATGCATAGGCAGGCTTGTTAGTCTATAGCAGGAGTTCCCAAGCAGCGGGGCGCGCCTGCCTAGGAGGGCGTATAAAGATCGTTGGGGGCGCCCCAATAATTATGTGCCAATATTCTAATGAATAATCCATTTGAAATCTTAAATTATGCTTTCTTTCACTTTAATTATTCTCAGGAGTAAACACAAAAGTTTAATTATTTGATTATGCATACCATTGAGAAATAATTATCGTGAAAATCATGTGTTTTTTACTGTAGGTATCAATTAAAAAAGCCGACCAAGTGCGAGTCGTACTCGCGCACCGAGGGTTCCGTATCAGTTTTGGACGTATCAAGTGAAAAAAACCGGCCCGCAAAACTAAGTTTGTTCGTGAAAGAATTTTGATGATTTTGAAAAAAATGTACTAGTGAGGAACATCGTTTTATTTTGGTGCCATATTTGGGTCAATTCCTATCAACTCTAATTATTTCAGATTTTTCACTCCACAAACTTCGGAGATAAGGGGGGGGGGGAATGGTATTTTTTCAGACATTTTTCATCATATATCGAAAACTGCGAGACATAAAATTAAATGAAAATATATTTTGAAATGTGCAGATTAAGTCCTTTCATATGATATGTCATTTGACCTAGTAACCCCACTTTGCAATTTTGGACCCCCACTCCGGCCCCTTTTACAATGAAAATAAAAATATTTTTTTTTAATTTTTTCATTTGCAATAAAGTTGGACAAGCATTCTTTATAACTATTCCAAATTTCAAGTCGATAGCATTAGTAGTTGCTGAAATAAGCAAGTGTGACAGGCAGACAGACAGACAGACGAAGTCGCACCATAAGGGTTCCTTTTTTACCATTTTGGTACGGAACCCTAAAAATATAAAGGGGCCATGAGTAGGTATATTTTTTATAATCCGGGGAGGCTCTACACAAAAAAGGTTGGAAATCCCTGGTTAGGCACAGAACAAAAGTCTAGGTTTTATTTATTATACCTACCTACGTTAGAATTCGTTTCGCTCCGTTGATTTTTAGTACCACGAAAAATGAGAATTAGAGTACCTTTGGCAATTTAATTTGGTATAAAGATTAAATAAGAACACGTAGGTAATAATATCACGCCTTTAATCCGCGTAAGTAGATAGGCAGAGGTAGTATTGCCAGACTTGGGAGTTGCCAATTTTCGGGGCGAAAGGTAAAACAAATCGGGTTTTTTTTTTTCAAGTCGTGACTGCAAAACAATTGGGTTTTTATTCAATATTTTTTTAATTCTTATAAAATAACATAAAAATAATTAATTAGATGTATGATTATAAAATTATTATGTTAAATAAATAATTAGTATTGTATATATACCTACTATATTTGGCGCAATGCATCATTTCCGCATAACATAGCATAATCGGCCTATAATGTTCCCACTGCTGGGACACAGGCCTCCTCTGTGAGAGGGAGTGAGCCGTAGTCCACCACGCGGGCCCAGTGCGGGTTGGTGGACGTCACATGTCTTCGAATTTTTGGTTCTAGGACATGCCGGTTTCCTCACGATGTTTTCCTTCACCGTTAAAGCAAGTGATAATTAATTTCTAATACGCACATGACTTCGAAAAGTCAGCGGTGCGTGCCTCGGAATCGAACTCGAACCATTCGCCGTGGGAGGCACATGGATAAACCACTAGGCTATCACTGCTTTTCCGCTTCATTTCCGCGCTTGCACAAAATTAGCATTATTCATGACGCAAGCACACCCGAAATCGGGACATTTGGCGTCCTGACTGTATCCACGGACTCCTGAAAATTGGGACATTCCGCGCCAATAGCAGAGGAATATAGTGCACATACATTTCGCCAGTTATGTTTAAGGCCGACCAAACACGGACTGCTCGAGCAGTCAGCCAGTGATCAACATACACGGCCTGCTTGAGCAGTCAAATTCAACCGCTTGAAGCTGCCATTGATAACTGCTGCAGCAGTCGGTATCAACTGCTCGACAAGGCACAATTTCAAACATGAAGCGAGCGTGGCGTGGGCGTGAAATGAAGACCGCGGGCGGAGGTAAGGCGAATCACACACCGCCGTGGCGACGGAACAAAAGCCCCGTGCGTGAATGCGTTTTCAGTGTGTTGCACTTCACGTGATTTCTATACAAATACAGGTACTTGCAAACAACGGAAGATCACGCACTCCCGCGCTACGCTGCGTGATGCGGTGCAGTGTGCGAATCGCCTTACTGCGCGAGAGCAGTCGACAACTCGAGCAGTCATTGTATGCCTGGCGACTGCTTGACCGTACGACCGCCCGAAGCAGTCGCGACTGCTCGAGCGGTTCCGTGTATGTGTGTACGTAGAAGACTGTAGTTTGCTATGCAGTCGCAGCTTGGAGCAGTCAATACTGACTGCTTCGAGCAGTCCGTGTATAGCGGCCTTAGTCCCATATAATAGGGGGCGAGCCTATCGCCATTTACCAATATCTTTCTGAACTACTATTGAGGTACTGAGGTACTACCTCAGATCATAGAAACAAGGGAGATGTGCCAAGGCTCTGTTGAACTTGACGCTTTTATACGGTCACATTGACCGTATATAAAACGTATAAGTACACGCTGGCGACGAACCGAACACGATCGATGATATAAATACAGTGTTTTAGTTTAGTGCTAGTGTTGAGTGACGATCAACATGAGTGTTAGATTGTGGGTGTACGGAATTGTTAATGTGTGGGAGATCTTTTTGTTGACAAAGAGCGCTTGTAATTGTGTCGAAAAATTTTCTAAGAGTGGCGACAGTTGTTCACGTACTCATTTGCTTTGAAGGTATATCTCCTTGTTTCTATGGTCTGAGGGTACTATTGATATTTCACTTTTCCCGACCCGGAGCTCGAACCCAAAACTCAATGCTCACCCGTCGCGCTTAGCTTTATAATGTAACTGTTAGTTAGTAAGCACAAATTAGTTTATTCTCGCTGATAGAACGAAATAAAGTTCAGTTTAAACCCAAGCGCTCGCTCATTCATAGTTAGTTTTAGTTTTAAACTAGTCTAAACTAATAGTTAACTTTAACAATGTTTTTCTTTTAATATGAACTCTCTGTTTTTATTATAGAATTTACCTTATTTCCCAACTGCCCCAGAAAGAGGGAAATGCTTTTCGAGAGTATGTATGTATAGTACCGGCACGAGTCATGAGCACAGTATCACGTATGCACATTCTCGGCCCAAGAGACAGTTTGTTGACAATACGTAATAGAGAATAGTCCAATAGATGACTAGCATCGACTGACGAACCCCCGGGGGGCGCCGAGGCTGCACGGGATTGGTTCATTGAGTGGTTTGGCTTTTTCATTCCGCCAGAGACCGAAAAATCAATTAATGCACAGGTGACGTTTGTGCTCATGACTGGTGCCGCTACCTATGCCTACGTTTGTATGTCTATTTCTTTGGCATGCTCTGTAGCCTAAAAGGCTTTATGGATTTCAATATATGAGGTGTCGTTAGATTTGTCTTTATTGTAGGAGTGACATAGGGTATAATCTCAGATCATAGAAAAAAGGAGATATAGCAAATTAGTATGGAACCCCTGTCGCCACTTTTAGAACAGTTTGCGACACAATGTGCACAAGTGCTAAGCTAGGTAGGTAGGTACTATGTAGATACTTGCATAATTCAATAAATCGAATTAAAAAAAAACCGGACAAGTGCGAGTATGCCTCGCGCCCGTTCCGAAATATAATCATAGATGGCGCTACTGCATACTTCCAATGGCGCCATCTATGAGCAGATGGCTCCACTTACCTATGGTCTGGTGACTGACGGCGGACAACAAAGTGATCCTTTATAAGTTCCGTTTTTCTTTTTGAGGTACGGAACCCTAAAAAACAACTACAAACTGCTGAATAATTTTAATTTCGGAATTCGATGGCGAAAACAAGCAGTCAAAACCAGTCACCAACATCCGAAACTAAAAATAATCTTCTTTTTAGTTTTTGTAAGTAGTTAGTAGTTTTTTTGTCAAAAAGGGTTTTTTAAGTCATGGCGAAGGGAGGACAGAATATTTCCAGACATTACATATGGACATTTCCAGAAAATTAACAATTGTTTGGAATACAAGGTGCCTGCAATTTACTAAAGGGATTGGACGATAAGGAAAACATACCTACGTTTATTTGTGAACCAATTTATGTGGAGTAGTAAAGTGTAGTCCACGTAATGTAAGAGCATTCCGCACCAGAGCAACTTATTGCTCAGTAGAAACAACAAGGAGGTAGAACAGCTTCTTGATATAGGTACTTAATTAAGGTTTTACTTTATTAAAAACAAATATCAGCCCTGTTTATAAACTGTCCTACTGCTGGGCACGGGCTTCCCCTCAGAATGAGAGGGGATAGGCCATAGTCCACCACGCTGGCCAAGTGTGGGTTGGCAAACTTCACACACCTTCAAGAACTTTATGGAGAACACTCAGGCATGCAGGTTTCCTCACGATGTTTTCTTTCACCGTTACAGCAAGTGATAATTAATTTCTAATACGCACATGACTTCGAAAAGTCAGCGGTGCGTGCCTCGGGATCGCACTCGAACCATTTGCCGTGGGAGGCACATGGTTAAACCACTAGTAACTAGGCTGTCAATGCAAATTACTTTATTAATGGTAAATATTTTAGGAGATCAATCTATACATATAGATGTACCTGGCTACGCCCTTGCCTACATACATCAGGGATGGCGAACCTGTGGCAGGCATGCCGAATGTGGCACGTCACAGAAAAAACTGGGCTCGACAACAACAAAATTCACATTTATATTTTCATTCGCTTTTCAATAAAACTGATCTACAGTGATGCGATTTGTGTTAAAACTGTCTTTAATTAGGGATTTTAATGTGAGTAAGTTTTTATTTTCCTTACTTTTCTAAAGGTGCGGTTAAACGGGCTAGTTTTTTGACAATTTCTTGCTGCAATTTTATAGCCGTGGGATGAGATCTATATCGTGCAACTCAATTTATAGAACAATAGCCGCAATCTTGCAGCATAGCAGATATTGTAATCAAATTAAATGATGGTACATCACAATAACTACTGTACGATATTGATCTCAACTCACGGCTATACAATTGCAGCAAGAAATTTTCAAAAAACTAGCCCGTTTAACCGTACCTTAAGAGGGAACAGGGCGTGAGATTCTCCATACAAACGTATTCCCCTATTTTCTTCCTGAATAATGGCTCTAGAGTATTTTTTTTTGTTTCATAAAATCAAGGTCTGCTGTTTACATGTCCCTGTCATTTTATTTTTTTCAGCAACTAATTAGTAAAGAAAATATGACCCTCCAAAAATTACAAAAAATGACCTATTTTTACCGCCGTGATTAGAGGACTACCAGACAATTTAGAAAAGTTTTTAACATAAAAGAAAATGATAGAAACCTAAGCATACTCTTTTTTTAAATTTAAAAAACAATTAAAATTGCATTGGCTCAGTTTTCGAGGAGAAAAAGGGGGAATACGAAACGTCAATCTCGTCAATTTTTTTGTGATATAATCGGTCTGAGCTGCAGCTGTCCTTATCACACACTACAGGGGTTGTTCGGGCGCAGCGCGACGGCAATAGTTTCTTCAAATACCTATTTTTCAAATTCCTCGCAGGCTCCGTCCCCTCTTAAGATAAGGCACGGCATACGCCGCCGTAAGTTTTTTCTTTATAATAGTATGGCACGCAGTTGTAAAAAGGTTCGCCATCCCTGCACTACATACCCATCCAAAATAGTGATAAATCAAATCAATGAAAGCGTGTAAACAAATTAAACAAACAAATTAACCTAAACAAACCGACTGTTCCGTTTTAAACAAGAATGTGATAAATTATCTTGTGGTGAAGGGTAGAACATGAACTATTCCATAAGTTGGTAGGCATACCAAAAACTTATGGGTTTTTCAACACGCAGTAATATGTTTGGCTTCGAGGAACTTATGAAGCTGCTGTCGGTTCCAACAGTCACAGAAAATAAAAACAGTCACTGTATTTATTTTATGTGACTGTTTTTGTTTTATTGAACAGTGTGGCCATGGCCCCAAATCTGCTATTTGAATAGTGTAAGAATGGTGTCATAACGACACCATTACTATCAAAACCTAAGCGGTCATTGGCTTAGAGTAAGACTAACTCTTTCGTCATTGGTCAAAACGATGCCATTGAGACACTATTCTGACACGATTATAACAATTGCATTAGCAGACTTGTGGCCCATTTTGCTGACGGATAGAATAATCGATGATTTATACAGGGTTATTGGTAAAACACTAACAACCTTTGAGGACCGTATTACTAACATAATTAACAACAAATTTTGTTCTATGACTATTATCAAAACAAAATACATTTACCAAAAACAGACTTTGAAGTTTTGTGTTGTATCTACATATCGAACTCGTTTTAGATATGTATTTTTGTAGTAAATAAATACGAAATGTCTCCTTTGCGCTGTCGTTCATAATAATTCAAAGTAAGTACCTACACTACGAGTTTCCGCGCTTCATACGCAAAAGCCGTTAATATTATTTTTTATTTTGTATAAAGTAAAAGGTGATGGCTAAAAAAATACCCAGAGTCAACACAAACTTCTTATGTGCGGTCTGAGTAGGCTTGTTTTGTACTATAAAAATATGTTTTCATTTGTTCGAAAAACTGTAGGATTTAGTTTTTTTTTTCATATACAAATCATGTCTAAAAATCCTTACTAATAATACTATGATATTTTTAATGAGAGAGCAATTGTTTCATAATCGTGTTGGAATGGTCTCTTTACAACATATAAGCTTAAATACAGACTAAACTTTTGCTCGCGACTCCATCCGCGTGGACTACAATAAAATGACCAGTTTAAATGACCTTCGTAGTGTAGGGTGGCTAGAACTACCAAGAGGTCAAGCTGTAACTACCATACCCCACGGATTTCAAGGTTTGCACTTTGGTACCATCAAATGTCTATTAAAGCTAACCCGCAGCCTAATTGCGTAACTCAATTTCTTTCGCCATATCTTTATATTTTTTATATTTCTATCATTTTGACAGTTCAACAACATCCATTGCGGCGTTGAGCTAGTTACAGGAGCACGGATTAACAATCATACGGCGTAATGAATGTCAAAAACAATGCCATGGTGATAGCAATTGAGTTACGCAATTCGGGTGCCGGTGGTAAACATTTCATTTCTGTCGATTCTGGGTTTTGAGTGTAGGTATAGATTTTTAGCCATATCCTTTTATGAATTATTAAAAGTCATAGTAATGGTGTTTTTCCAATAACCCTGTATAAGTACAGTGTTTTAGTTTAGTGCGAGTGACGAGTGCTGAATAACAGTGTTAGCTCAATAACACAGAAAAAGCCCAACTAAATGAATGAACATATTTTATCTCATTCAACTTGCATGATTGAATTCATTTGTTTCGGACCATTCCATTACGAACTGAATGACAAACTCATTTGGATGTCCAATAGCTTTTAATTTGATCGCCCAGGGATATTTGCGGATTGAATACTATATTATAGATCAGTCTTTCCCAAAGTATGGTGTTGATATTGGGTGGTCCCTGCCGGCTTAGCATGACCAATTATTGTATCTGTATTCTACCAAAGAATAGAAATCGCAGCCCCGGATCTTGAATTATTTCGAGGCAGGGCAAAAACTGAAAAATGCCGCCCCCGCCCAGCAATATTTTTCTTATCATCTTCATAATTTCAGCCATAACACGCCCACTGATGCTGATGGACTACTCAGTGTATTCGTCTACCAAGCTTGAATCTGCCGCCCGGGGCACGGGCCCCGGCTAGCCCCCCCTAGATCCGGGGCTGTCAAATCGTTATCTCTTCTGCCCGAACACGTGGCGAACCGTGCTTGGTTTATCAGAATTTTGAATAAAAATTGATGTTAAACTTTCGTTTTGAATTTAACGGGCTGTTATCTTGTCGAACTCAGGCACGGTACTGTTTTATAGGTATAAATAGATTAAATTTGTACGTTGTCAATAAATTTTCTTATGTTAGCTTGTAGTGGCGTAAGGTCAGTTTTTGTAAGAGGTAAGCCGGAGCTACAAATGCTTACCTGGCCACGAGAAGCTAATTAATAAAAGTAGGCAATACTGCCTGTGCTATTTTTCAAAGGGAAGCCGGTAGGAATCGTATTGTAGGGATTCTTCGCCACTGTAAGCTTGACCTTTCGTGTAAAGATATCTCTAAATTACTTTCCTAAACAAAGATAAAATACCGACCCATTCAAAACAACTTGTTTCTCAATCAGTAGACATAACCTTAAATTAGGGCTGCTATACATCCAGGTGTCCCGGATTTGTTCTAGTTTGCCATCCGGGCAAGGTATTTTGTAAAATTCGAAGTTTAGTAAAAGCACGGGGCCTCATCAGCATGCGTAGCATGACCACGATAGAAACGGGTTCTCTCGACGGAAGAATAGACAAACTGGCAGATTGAAGAAAAAATCTACCGTTTTATGCATACAATGACGAGAAGAAATGAATGTTTCTATTCTTCGGTAGAGAAAATTCTGATGAGCCAAGCATGGGTCGCCGCGTGCTCGGGCAGAAGATATAACGAGTTGGAATGAAAGAACTTTGTCTTTTCTTTGGTAGAATATAGATCTAATTGGCCATACTACTCATGCACGCTCAATAGAGGGCGTTATATGTATTGATTTGTTATTGAAGATTGTGTAAAATTCAAAACATGGAAAAATGGACCACGAAAAATATTTGTTCTAATTTAAAAAAAAATCTCCATGCACGAAAAATTTACCGTATTATAACAAACACGCTGGCGAACCGAACACGATCGATGATATTAATAGTGTTTTAGTTTAGTGCTAGTGTTAGATTGAGACTGCGGATTTTTTAATGTGTGGGAGATTTTTCACAAGGAGCGCTTGTAACTGTGTCGAAAAATGTTCTCAAAGTGGCGACAGTTTTTCCCATACTAATTTGCTATGATGGCATATCTTCTTGTTACTATGATCTAAGGACGCGTGCGAGGAATGTGTGCGAAGCCGTATAAATATCCTCACACTATCGGACTGCCTCCTGGCAATGCATTAGTGAGAAAGAGTCCGCTATGCATACGTTCTCACACCTTTCATCTACCTCGTTCAGCTTTGGTGGAAAGAGTCACACCATTTCACTGTTATCAGCTACACCTCCTCGCTACAGGTGCCCTTAAAATGGTTGACTTAAACGGTGCTGAATTGCTGATGCGCGCGTCATGTCCGTGAACGGGCACCGTCAGTTGGTACCTCAGATCATAGAAACAAGGAGTGTGCCAAGGCGCTATCGAGCTTGATGCCTGATCTTGAGCAAATTGCTCATATTATAAACGTTCGCGCTGGCGACGAACCGAACACGATCGATGGTATAAATACAGTGTTTTAGTTTAGTGCTAGTGTTGAGTGACGATTAACAGTGTTAGATTGAGTGTGTGCGGAATGTTCAATGCGTGGGAGATCTTTTTATTCACAAGGAGCGCTTAATTATGCGCGTAATTGTGTCGAAAAATGTACTAAAAGTGGCATCAGTTGTTCCCGTACTAATTTGCTATGATGGCATATCTCCTTGTTTCTATGATCTGAGGTTGGTACTGTATATGATTTTTATTTTATTTTTATCCTAAGGAATTTGTAAAATATCTTACACTGTGCTCACATAATTATTAGAGCATAAATGTTATCAAATAAATTGTATAATTGAATTTGTTGAAAAAAAAGTAACCATGGAGTTTCTTGTCCGTTCTTCTCCATAGGAATACGTTTTGGAACGGGCAACTAGCTTCAACTAATGAACAAACTGACTGACAACTATTGCTTGGCAATTCAAAAGTGCCTGTAAATTTAATGTTCTAATTGAAATAAATGTTTTGACCGCTCAGCTTCCTCGCTCATCTCTGGTGGAAATGAAAGATGACAACCCTAACTCAAAACAACATGGTTGCCGTTTCTCGATCCTCGCAAACAGCGCTGCGAGATATTATATAATATTTTCTTTTGCCAGCCTTCATTTGTAACATTTAGGAGAAGTTACAAACTTTTCGAAAGATTGATTATTGTTGTTTTAGAGATAACGAGGGTATGACGTCATAACATCACGCCTATATTCCCCGAAGGTTAGGCAGAGGTGTATAGTATAGTTCCACCCGCATTTCGCCAGTTATGTTTAAGTACCGTGTAGTCAAGATCCGTAACGTAGTAGTAGCGGTTATTTATTCATGTGGTCATTCATTCATCATTCACTCATCAAAATCAGCTGATCCATACATTTATGTTCACATGACTCAACAAAATGTATGGAACAACTGTTTTATTTTTTTCGCGATTTAGGGTTGGTCCCATAGTAAAAGTTGTTCTTAATAATGAGTAGGTACAATAACCCCTTAAAATATTTCCACCGTCTAACCTGCCACCCTGTATACTAACTGAATGTTTTTTAAAGAGCTATTTGAGGACAACATTTTTGTGATACAATATTTTCACATTATATCAAACGGCTTAAGCAGTGCACGCGCAAACAGCCCTTTTTTCCGACTTCCTTGATAAAAACCGTGACAGCTCGGCTAATAAATATAACACATTTATAAATTACTAGCAACCCGCCCCGGCTTCGCACGGGTAGGTACCTACTACTTACCTTCCTCTTGAATCACTCTATCTAATCAAAATCGGTTGCGTAGTTTTAAAGATTTAAGCATACATAGGGACAGACAGCAGGAAGCGACTTTGTTTTATACTATGTAGTGATATACAAAAACCTTTTCGGAAATGTGTCCTTCCATTGGAAACTGTTAGAGAATCCGTTCAATAGTTTTTGAGTTTATAGACGATATAAACCAACGCCGCTCGTGTTACTTTTAAATAGGTATAAAAGCGAAATAGCAGAAAACATCATAATTCTGACGGAGCGTCATTTCTCTCAGTTTGCTCCTACCGTAAGCCGCGTTAAGGAACTTCGTTCCAATAACTTGTCATAGCAAGGCAGCTGTATGGGATTTTGCTCAGCCATTGCACCAACCAAGCCATCAGTAGACCTAATTTTTTTCGTTACCTTTTTCAGGTGGACCTTAGCGAGAAGCCGTCATTCTGGAAGGCCCTGAAGCCGCCTGCCAAGGATAAGTGCGGGGAGCTGCTGACGTCACTGTGCTACCACCCCAGCAATAGTGTGCTGACCCTCACGCTGCTGAAGGCGAGGAATTTGAAGGCTAAGGATATTAATGGGAAATCAGGTAGGTCTGACTGAAGCCAAATTATTATTTTTTGTGCACGTTTTTAGCAAATTCCTTTAGGCTTACCTGTTTATAAAAATGTATCAAGTATGAAAATTTTTGACTATAATATTGAAGGGCAGTATCGAGCGCAAAACAAGATTCAAGTCAACTATTGTCGCTCGATAGAAAAAAATCACAGTCACCTCAAAAAAATGTTTAAAACCCGAAATTCTCGAATAATTTATTAATCAATTTAAATTATTTTGAATGTAGTGCATTCTTTGATTTCACACAGAACATAATTGTCATAGATTTCTTAGAAACTATATTTTCGCTGCAATTAAAGATTTTGTTAAATTTTACCCTGTTTTTTATCAGTTTTTCGTTCACAACCCGTATATTATCAGAGGGCCTAGCACGAAGGATTTTGACGTTGCATATCGTAAACGTAAGCATATTTTGAATTGAAAATACACGTTCGCTACACAATATTTTTATAAATTAAATACTTTATTTAAATCTCTGTATTTTTTTAAATGCGCCAATTGTATAAAATTCTATCTAAATGTTCTATGACTGTCGTATTTTAGTTTCGAAATTCGCTTACATTTACGATACGATACGTCAAAATCGTTCGTGCTAGGCCCACAGCTTTGATTTGCGGAAATTGTATGAATCGATAAAATTGGAAAATTGTCAGCCTCTTAAAATTATAATATAAAGGACGTCGGCAGTTTTGGGCTTGTTAAGGTACAGTAATAAAAGCTTAACCAAGAATAAAAATATATTTTAATTGTTCTTTGCCTAAGTTATCTTAGAGATTAAGAATTGGAATCAAAAATCGAAAAAAATAAGAAATAAAACGATTATGCCGTTGACATTTTGAAAAAACGAATAAAACAAAAACGGGTGCATGCTGGCTAGCGCGTGCCTCCACAGAATATCATGGCGACAGCAACTAAAACCTTTGAATTGAGAACTCATTAGTCGGGCTGTACTTCACTGGATCATTCACACCATACCTAACCTCACTGTCACAAATACGAAGATTTCTCTTTAATCCAATCCTACGTACAAAAACAAATAAAAAATGAATTTAAATATTCTTGAAATACTCGATCACACCAAACTAATTTCATATCTGTACCGACTTACATAATCTGAAGCCCAGCGTTCTAAGAGCGGCTGCGAGTGTCCTTTGCTGCATACAATATTTTACCCTAGTAGTAGGAATCTACAGTTTTTTTGTGGAAGAGCTCGAATTCGATCACAAACAGTCTATTATGTACTGATACGCCTCGTGATATCACCGCGAGTACAGCCAATTTGTTTGCGAACGTTCGAGGCAGAATCTCACCGTGACATTTTCCCTCGAACGTTAGCAAACAAAACAGGCAGAAACTACATTATTCCTCAGTGATATTTGTCATATATTTTATTTAATATAGAAACATTGATATTTTAGTCGACATTTTAATGGCAACACTTTGTAATAGTTTAAAAATAGAGATGGTTGTTTATTAGTCTCACTATTCTGTAGTCTATGTTTTAATGGACATCACAACTCTAGATATCTTCCTTTAGTTAGGTTTATTATCGATAAAATACGAATGAATATTTTACCGCCAGCAAGTCGTACGATCTGTGATTGTGATTTTAAATTATACTAGTTTAAGTCTGCCAGTGTTGAATCAGTAATTAAACAAATGTGTTAATCAAGCGTGCGTTTGCAATTGAAAAAACCCACAATCAGAACATTATAGTGGCGACGAGGAGAGTTTTTGTTTGAACAATGGAATCTCAATCAACATCGGCTGTCATGGAGGCTCGCCTGGTGGGTACTCTACCGGTGTTTGATAATGCTGCTCAAAGTTTTGCAAGCTGGCTCGAAATTTTCGAGGAATACTGCACATTAAACAATATTCCTCCAGAAAGTCCGTCAAGCAACACGAAAAGGTCTCTATTTCTTGTTCATATAGGCGTCCGACATTACGAGTTGTTACGGAGCACTTGTTTGCCTATAAAGCCGAATGCTAAGTCAATTGTAGAATTATCAAAGATTCTAAGTGAGAAATATGATTCCCCAGGTCTTGAATCTACTAATAGGTATCTATTTTATCGAAGAGTTCAAAAAGACAATGAAACAGGGTCAGAATTTATAGCAGCTTTACAAGAGCTAGCATATAAATGTAATTTTGGATCATACGCCGATAACGCATGTAGAGATCAACTTATTTGTGGCATAAAAACTGAGAGCATACGTAAAAAGTTACTTGGTGTGTCAAATCTAACCTATGATAATGCAAAGTCAATATTCTTACAAGAAGAAGTTGTCATGAACCAAATGAAAAGCATAAGTAACAACGTGTCAAGTGTGAATAAAGTCAGCAAGCAAATGCATTCCAATATTCAAAATCATAAGGCAAGCCCGTTTCAAACCAATACGTCAAGTCAATTTCAAGGTAATACGAGTCCAAGAAACGGTGCAAATCAAAAATTCAAACAATTGTCTCATTTATATAGTCACAAAGGTACCAAGCATTCATACAATGCCAGTCAGCAGCAATTTAATCGTCAAAGTAACCAGTCGACTCCAGGTCAACAGTCATGCTATAGGTGTGGCCGTCACCATAATCCAGCTACGTGTCCAGCACAAGCATGGCAATGTTACCTTGAAAGAAAATAGTATTCCAGTTTTTTTAAAACCATACCAATTACCTTATAATATTGTCATCATTGTTGGTGATAATTTAGACAAGTTAGAAAAAGAAGGGAAAATTTATAAAGTTACTCATTCAGATTGGGCATCACCTCTTGTACCAGTTAAAAAAGTTAACGGTGATTATAGACTTTGTGTAGATTTTAAACGTTCCGTCAACCAAAATATAAAAGTAGATTGTTATCCGCTTCCAAAACCAGAAGATGTGTTTGCAACCATGTCAGGTGGAGAAGTATTTATAGTTTTAGATTTGTCTGATGCGTACACACAATTATTAGTAGATAAAGAAAGTCAAAAATTATTAACGGTCAATACACATAAAGGATTATTTAGATATAAACGGTTAATTTATGGAGTAGCATCGGCTCCAGCTATTTTTCAAAAAGTCATGGATCAGATGTTGTCCGGTATACCTGATACTGTCTGTTATATTGATGATATCCTGATTAAGGGTAAGAATTACTCTGCTTGTTATTCTACAGCGGTTAAAGTGTTAGAAAGACTGAATAAACATATGGTAAGAATTAATCCAGATAAATGTAAGTGGTTTGCGTCATCTGTAGAATACTTAGGTCATGTTATATCAAAGGAAGGTAGGAAACCGAGCCCATCTTTAGTAGAAGCTATTGTCAATGCGAAAACTCCTCAAAATGTCAAAGAGTTAAGGTCATATTTAGGAATGTTAAATTTTTATCATAATTTTATCAGTAACTTGAGCACATTAGTCAAGCCATTACGTCAGTTAACTGAAAATAATGTCAAATGGAACTGGTCCGAGGAATGCCAATCTGCATTTATATTAAGTAAACAAAGATTAATAAGTAGTGAAGTTTTAGTTCATTATGATCCAGCGTTACCTTTAATAGTATATTCTGATGCCAGTCCAGTAGGACTTGGAGCAGTTTTGTGTCATGTCGTTAATCATAATGGTAAACAAGTAGAAAAACCTATAGCATATTCTTCTTGTTCTTTAACTAAAGTACAGTGTAATTACTCTCAACTTGATAGAGAAGCCCTAGGAGTGATTTATGCAGTCACAAAATTTCATAAGTATTTATGGGGAAGACGATTCACCCTTATCACGGATAATGCACCAATAAAGCATATTTTGCATCCTAACAAGGGTATACCTACGTTGGCAGCTCAACGGTTACAACATTGGGCATTAATCCTAGAAAGTTATGATTATAATATTGAACATAGGAAAAGTGAATTTCTACGACCAGCTGATGCCTTGTCTAGATTACCAATCAATAAAATTATAGTAGATGTGAATAGTTGTGAATTATCAGATGATTTACCAATTAGTGTATTTGATATTGCTAAGGAAACTTTAAATGATCCAGTGTTATGTAAAGTAAGTCAATTAACCAAAGAGGGTTGGCCTCATTATTGTAGGGAACCAGCGCTGAGTCCTTTTTTTAAAATAAGAAATTACATCTCAATTCATGATGATTGTCTTTTGTTTGGATCAAGATTGATTGTTCCTCAAAAATGTCAAAAAAAAATATTAAATCTTTTACATGAAGGTCATCCTGGTATTGTGCGTTCTAAAATGTTAGCTAGATCTTTATTCTGGTGGCCTGCAATGTCCACAGATGTTGAAATTATGTGTCAGTCTTGTGAACCATGTGGAGTAGTTAATTTTAAACCTTGTAATGATAAAATACCATGGCCTAAAACTCAGGTACCTTTTGAAAGAGTACATATTGATTTTTTTGAATTTAATAAACAACCTTTTTTAATTTATTGTGATACCTATTCTAAATGGTTAGATATAAGGATTATGTCAAAATGTAATGCACAAAGTGTGATTGAGGAGTTATGTGGAATCTTCTCATATGTAGGATTACCAGTTGAAATAGTCTCAGATAATGGTCCACCGTTTGATTCACATTCATTTATAAATTTTTGCACTAAATTTAACATTAAAGTTACTAAAAGTCCTCCTTACCATCCAGAAAGTAATGGATTTGCTGAAAGGAGTGTTCAGATAGCTAAAAAGGCATTAAGTAAACTCATATTAGAAAAAAAATATTGTGAGTCTATAAACTTAAAAATTAGTAAATTTCTTTTAAATTATAGGAACACTCAAACTACTACTACTGAAAAATGTCCTAATTCCCTGTTATTTTCATATCAGCATAGAACCTTACTGTCAATGTTAAATCCTAAATATAATCCTAAATCCGTCAATAAGTATCCTAGGTCGTCTATATTTCATGAAAATGATAATATTTTAATTCGCATGGGGAAGAATGGAGTTATAAATAAGGGTACAGTGTTAAAATGTCTAAGTCCAGTTATGTTTCTTGTGTCTGTAAATGGTGTAGTTAAGAAGGTTCACTTAAATCAAATGTGTCATGCACCATTGTCCACTGATGTGTCATCCTCACACCCTATACCTCCAGTTGTAAATTACCCTAATGAATGTCAACCAAGCTTCAGTCCTATACAACCAGGTCCAGTCCAATCCCATCCTATACAGTCAAGTCCAGTCCGGTCCCGTTCTATACAGTCCAGCCCTATACAGACATATCCTATTCAGTCCAGTCCTGTACAGTCTCACCCTACTGAATCCGGTCCTGTACAGTCTCACCCTATCGAGTCCGATCCTATACAGCCTAGTCCCATCCAACCAAGTCATCAGTCATCCCAAGGGTTAAGTAGACCGAAAAGAATCATCCGCCCTCCTAATCGATTAAATTATAAGGGGAGGATGTCATATATTTTATTTAATATAGAAACATTGATATTTTAGTCGACATTTTAATGGCAACACTTTGTAATAGTTTAAAAATAGAGATGGTTGTTTATTAGTCTCACTATTCTGTAGTCTATGTTTTAATGGACATCACAACTCTAGATATCTTCCTTTAGTTAGGTTTATTATCGATAAAATACGAATGAATATTTTACCGCCAGCAAGTCGTACGATCTGTGATTGTGATTTTAAATTATACTAGTTTAAGTCTGCCAGTGTTGAATCAGTAATTAAACAAATGTGTTAATCAAGCGTGCGTTTGCAATTGAAAAAACCCACAATCAGAACATTATAATATTTATAGCAACTTTTTTATAATATTAGTTCCTGTGGTCATGCAAACAAAGTCGCGGGCAAAAGCTAGAAAAAAAAAATTAAAATGATGGCAAAACTCAGAAATTGAAACATTTATCAAATTGAACTTATTAAATTGAAGAACCCACTTCTTATCAAGTAGACTATTTCGTCGCTCCGTAGGGTTGTCCATAAATCAAGATACGGATCTGAGGAGTTCCAATTAAGTGCCGGTTCCGTTTTCAACGGTAACTGGAGACTGGAAAATATTGCTGGCAGGTTTTTGCTGCCTTAATGATCTCTCGGAGTAGGGCTGCTACAAGAAAAAAATACCGAACAAGTGCTACTACGACAGAACCCAAGGATTCCGAAACATGCAATAGCGCCATCTACGCCACTATTACATCATTATAGTAGATTATTTCATATCTTGATCATATTATAGATGGCGCTACTGCATACTTCTAGTGGCGCCTTCTATGAGCAGATAGCTCCACTTATGGTCCGGTGACAGACGGACAACAAAGTGATCTTATAACGGTTTCGTTTTTCCCTTTGAGGTCGGAATCCTAAAAATCACCGTAGATGGGATTGCGCAAACACTCATCAAGTCCTTGATAATGATGAGTCAAATCCTTTAATAGTCAAAATCGGAATTTGTCAATTGCGCAATTCCTCAAATCACTTTTTGTCAAAACCTTAATTTGTCAAATACGGAATTCGCCGGACACGGCTGCATACAGTCAGTCAAGTAAACATGGAGTAATCTTTTTTCTGGCGGGCCAATACCTGCCGGGGGTGCGGACGAATGCGTAAGTGACTCCCGTGCCCCCGGCGTAAGGTAATTGGAGGAACACCGGGGTGTTTTTAGTCAGTAAGAGTCTGACAGACCCCCTCGCCCTCCCCAGGGCCGGGGACATCCATGAGGATTTCCACCTCGAAAAAAAATAAAATTAAAGTACTTAACTGAATTATTACAACGCTCTTGTGGGACCTTACATACGATACGATTCTTCGTTTATAAACAACTGCTAAAAAGAACTCAAGTACTAATTAATTTGACCGCAGCAAAACATTTTTAAAACGTTCCGAATTATACGCTTAGCTCAGGAATTTGCTAAGGAATTTTCACCTATTCCGCGCAACCCTTACTTATGGCGAACGAATTTTATTCCTCAAGAATTTTCATGAGAAAATGTCTAGTAAATTACCGTCGGGTTCATTAAAGTTTTTTTTATTGAAGGATCGTTTATGGCCATCTTATTTTTAATATCTGGGTACTTATATCTTTACGATGATTGCCAAAGAGGATTTATTGGTAGACTCGTATCATTTATACAGGTATAGAGCTTGTACACAAAACTGCGCTGCGACGCGCGACGTCGCATCGCACAATCCACGAGCTCGCACGACGCAACGCTAGAGCCTGTGAATCGATTCGCATCGCGCATTCTTGCGATGGCGATGTTACGTTTTATTTGTTTTTTTTTAAACGTATCTCTATCAATAACAGCGGTGTAACAATCATTTTACCCGACTTCGGCGAAGCCATAATGAAGGGTAATGATTTTAGTTACTGTTACTATCCATATCACAGTTAAAAAAATACATTCAGTACCTACGGTTGACGACTGTCGAAGGAATGGTTACCCGAACCGTGGAAGGGAGACCCCTTGCCGCACGAAATCGCATCGCAGCACTTTGCGTCTCAGTTTTCTGCATTGCGAATCCGCATCGCGCTGATTCGCAGTTTTGTGTACAAGCCCATCCAGGGCCTGCAGTATCGACATAGATAGCGATCGCTTTACGATCGAAATCGGTCGCTATTTATGAAAAAATCTATGGAAAAATACGGCGAAACAACCGATTTCGGTCGTAAGATATCGCTATGTCGAGACTGCAGGCTCTGGGCCTGCAGTATTGATATAGATAGCGATCGCTTTAAGACCGAAAACGGTTGCAAAGTCCAAAGGATCCGATTTTAATGATATTTGATAGTCTCTACTGTCAAAGCTATCAATTATTATCGGTATCATAGCGAATTTTTTCGCTAACTTTACGATTTTTCGTAATTTTTGCGAATATCTTTGCGACCATTTTTCACAGCTCGTAAATTATTCGTTATGTTTATGTAGGTCCGTAGTATTTAATATTGACAATATATACTATAATTTGTGGCGTCGTTGCCTCATTTAGTAAAAAAAATATTATGTTGTTGGAACAATTGATTCTTCATTGTCTCTTGGTCATTTATAGTGGAAACTCAGCTAAAATTTACAAAAGATACCAATGTTAATTTATCTTTTCTCAACCAAATAATCTTTCCCATTCCAGATCCCTACGTGAAAGTCTGGCTGCAATTCGGCGACAAGCGCATAGAGAAACGTAAGACCGCCATCTTCAAGTGTACCCTGAACCCTGTCTTCAACGACTCATTCTCCTTCAACGTACCCTGGGAGAAGATCAGGGAATGCTCCCTGGACGTCCAGGTGATGGATTTCGACAATATCGGGAGAAATGAGCTCATTGGCAGAATATTGCTAGCTGGTGAGTTGTCAAATGGCCTTCTTATACAATGTGTTGTCCCGGTGTGCCTCCCTCCCTCTATCCTCTCAGGCCTCGGCTAGCTATCGGAGGGAGGTAAATAAAACAACTTGCATGTTGGGAGTGGTATATTCATAACGTAGTTGTTATGTTTGCACTTTTACACTGTCACAATAGTTACAACGGTTTGCTTATATCTTTGCAACACTTGATTAGGTATATTATAATAATTATAATTAAGTACAATTTATAATTTATATAAAACAGTAAAGCGGTCCACAACTGTACCCCGATCATGAGTTTTTTTGACGTGTAGTATCGTTAATGTAAGCATATTTTGAATTGAAAATACACGTCTGTTACACAATATTTATATAAATTAAATACTTAATTATTTTGTCTGTATTTTTGAAAATGTGCAAATTGTATAAAATTTTATCAAAATGTTCAAGGACTGCTGTATTTTAAATTCAAAATATGCTTACGTTAACGAAACTATACGTCAAAAAAACTCATGATAGGGGTACTGATGTCTTTTAAGACCAGAAAAACAATGCGAGTAAATGCAAAATATGAGTAATTTCTTTGATTTATGAATGGCACTAAGGTCATGTTAACAAGTCATTCATAATCATAATATAGGAATAGAGGTTTTATGCAAACGTAAACATAAATTATATAATTAATAATGTAAAAAAAAAGTGATTTAAAAAAAAAATGCTACATCTCATCTTTGTAACCCTATTGTTTGACCTACAAAAATATTTGCCATTAATAAAGTAAGACCTTACATATCTATCACTGACTACTCTCACCGAGGCAATTCTGCCTGGTCAACCAAACGCCTCTAGGGTAACAGGATACGTAGGTATTCTGAAATACCGTGGGGATTTTTGATTGGCTAAGGTAACCTCGCTCCGTCGTCATATTGAATACCAATGAGGCAGAACATAAAGGATTATTTACTCCTTTATTTTTACATCTTTTATGATTACCTACGCTTTTATTGTTGAGGGGGTAGGCAGATATGCATACCTATACCACGGGGTCTCATCGGGAACAAAGGAACATTTGTTCAAATAACTCATATAGCGTTATATGTATCGATCAGTTATTGAAGTTTGTGTAAAATTTAGAACATGAAAAATCTTTCATCTTTATTCATTTCATTTAATATTTTCACCGTGGGAGAGCTATGCTTCGGCACGAATGGGCCGGCTCGACCGGAGTAATACCAGGGCCTCACAGAAAGCCGGCGTGAAACGACGCTTGCGTCGTGTTTTGCCGAGTGAGTGAGGGTACCCGAGGCCCAACCCCATGATGGCGCAGTTGATAAATCCATTGTTGTGGGGGGGGGGGCAAAACTGCGCTCAACAATGCCCAAGGCAAGAGCAGTTTTTTAAAGGCCGGCAACGCACTTGTGACTCATCTGGTGTTGCGAGTGTCCATGGGCGGCGGTAATCACTTACCATCACGTGATCCGTCTGCTCGTTTGCCTCCTATAATATAAAAAAAAAGAAGAAAATAGCCAATATGCCGCCAGGCACATGGCCACGGTACGGCAGAGGTCGCGGGTTCAATCCCCACCTGTGTCAGTTGGTTTTGGAATGTCTTAATATTATTTATTAACATTAAGATAAGCATAACATGGCTTTAACATGTACAAAAATTCTCAAAAATATACCATTTATAAACTTAAACTTGTCGAAAATAATCCGCCATTTTGTTTTTTCAGGAAAAAACGGCTCCGGCGCAACGGAAACGAAACACTGGCAGGACATGATAACGAAACCACGGCAGACCATCGTGCAGTGGCATCGTCTGAAGCCCGAGTGAAAACTTAACAAAAAAATAAAATAAAAAATTACAAAAAACGTCATAAGACTGAACGGTTAACAAAATTTAATGGCACTCCAATCTCTCTGAGCTGTCCTAGTATTGGCGTTGTGCATATCTTTTATCTTTATATTTCTTTGTAAAAAAAGATACAATCTTTTGTGTTTTTTCGTTTTGTGATGCAGCCAATACTTGTCTGAGTTATTTTTGTTAATTTGGATTTAACTGCATTGTCAGTTTTATTAATCATTAAAAAAAACTTTTTTATTCAGTGATCCACAAAACAAAAATTGACAATTACTTATTTTTAATTAAGTATGTATTTAATTTTTTTTTTTTATTGATAATCAACACAAATAAGTTTGAGTTTACAATTTTATACACTTTAATTTTTTTTTCTCCTTCATCTAAGCACACGCTACTTCTCGAATCTTGACTATCTTTTAAAAAAGAATACATTAAAATGACTTAAAATTAAAATCAAAATTGGTGATATTTCTAAATAAAGAAAAATCAAAGTGTTGAACATTAACTTTTCCTAAAAATTAGACTAAATAGAAATGCTGTTCATACAACGTTAAGTGTCATTTTACTTTGAGGAATTTATTGATTCTTGAAGTATCTTTATGTCAATTGTAAAAAAAGAAACAATAAATAATAAAAAAATCCACGGAGGATTGAAAATTATCTTAGTTCATTTTGTTTATAAATTTTAAAATTTAACAAAACGTTATTTCTATTCGTAATTACACACTTCTTGTATTTTTATAGTTTTTCTTAGCATATCTCATTCCATTGTACTTTTTTATACAGTGATATTTATTTATATATATATTTATTTATTGACACAGCGTTTCTAGATAGTTTTAAATCTTCAAGCTATATTGACGTTTTACATAATAAGTAATGGTTGGATGATGAATGTTAAGAATTTTAATAAAAAAAATATTGTTAGAATTAAAAATTAATTGTTAAAAATGTAGTAATTATTACGAAAAGTCGGGTTCACATCGCACAAAGAAGAGTAGATTTTTATTTTTATTTTCTTTATATTTATATTTTCTTTATATTTATATTTATCTTCTTTTATTATTATATTAATACGTAATGATTAAATTATCACGGCCGTACCACAAAAAAATAAACATCTGTTCAACACACGTTCAACGCACTAACTTGTCTAAAACAAGTGTGTATTATTTTTGGTAGCATTCGCGTTTAACGCGTGTCTATCTTTTTTGTGGTAAGGGTGTCAATGTTTTATCTAGGAAAGAATTTGCTTTTGAATTGCTCAATTAAGAGTCAGCAAAAAAAATTAATAAAGGTTTTTATTTGTTTTTATTTTATTTAAAGTAGATACTTAATCGATTCATCAGAGTAAATACCAAACTGCCAAATTGTTACCTTTGAAAAAAAAAACAATAAAATTACATCTAAACACGATTTTTGAGAAAAAAGTGTCAAAACGTTTGCTTTCTGTATTGAAGATGCTTAACGAAGTGAGTTCAGACATTCTAAATTAATTGTTAAAAATTAAGGAAGTGTGGCACGTGTATGAGGCTGGTCAATTTTAGGTGAGAATATAAAGAGATGTAAGAATTGCCCAAAGTTGCAAGCCGTTCTTTGAAAAATCATCCAGCAACTTTTGGATATAGCTTCGTTTGATAGGTAGCAACTTTTTTGTTAAATATATAATATATATAATTATATTATATATAAAAATAATAAAAAAATAGTATCGAAATGCTTGTTGTTACATGTTAAAGCTTACATTCCGTAAAAGTAGTTCGAATCGATGTTAAAACGTTTGAGAAATAAAAAAAATATTCATCAGAATCCAAAATATTGTATACATTTATAAAGTTTTATAGAAATTAGCGTATCTATAGGTGTACCACGTAGCTTGTTGTTATAGGTGTTAGACAATTCAATGTTCATAATAACTAGTTGCAAGAAACGAGATCTGTTAAAAAAGGGAAATAAAAAAAAACATTTACCAAATTTACTTAAAGAAATCCTCTAACTGAGCTTCAAAAACCGATTTTAGTGAAAAAATGACAAGAAAACTTAAATGTTAAGATATACCTAATTAAATAGTTTTAGAGTTAAAAATGAAACGAACGGTTAGCGACACCGATACTTAGGTAACGACTATATTAGTCACTTTTACTTGTAAATAGGCAGAATTTGCATCAGTAGACTTGTTACAAAATACTGGTTCCTTATAAGTATTAGGAATTTGCCGTTTTAAAATCTTTCGACATAAGTATCGATGTAACTGGCCACGAATTGGAATTAGTAATATGACACATCAATCCTCTGTCTAAAGTTTTGCAAATCAATCAAATACTTAATAAAATATGCCAGTAAAAATAATTCAATAGAAAAAAAAACATAAAAATCTCAAAAAACTGTCGGTTCGTTGAAAATTCTAGAAAAAAATAGCTGAGAACTATATTTTTTACTCTCGTGTTTAAGCGAAGATATAATGTCTATTTTTAATGAGGTAAAAATGCCTCTGTAATGCTTTTTCAATTATTTTTGCTATACATTTTGATATATTATGTTATTTTTACTAAATGTATGCTAACGCTTTATTAGTTAGGTGACCACGGATCTTTATTTTTGACATGCTTATATGTTTTTTTTTTACCAAATAATTGAGCTCAAGTAGTGCGTAGCGCTAACAACTTGAAGCTCTACTTATCCCATTTTATCAAACAAACATTCAGATATATCGAACATCTCGAGAATTAGAACAACGATTAAGTTCAGCTCTTTTTTAAAACAAGCATATCCAGGTATTGGTAGGGAAGTAAAAATAATAAAAAAATATTGTAAGTATAAACGAAAGGTCAAAATGAGAGGAATTATTCTAATAAATGTACATAAAATAGGAAAATTGTATTGATTGTCGTCATGCAAAGTTTGAGCTAATAACGAAACGTATTTCATTAAAATATACATAAAATATTTGAAAAAAATATATATCTTTGCATCTTCCGATTACTACCTCTTTTTGCTTAATCAATATTTTTACTGTTGAGTAGCAGAATATTTTCAACTCTAATAATTACGAAAAAATATTTTTTCATAAATAAAATAAAGCGATTTTATTTTAAGTAAATAAGTCAGTTGTTTGACACGCTAAAACAATATCCTATATTATATATATAATATTAAAAATTCAATGTACTTACTAATAAAATTATAATTATTTCACATTTTATTCTGAAATATTTATTGTTAGCTATTTTTTTTTGTCAAACAACTGGCTTATTAGCCTATATATGTAAGCTTTTCGATTCCAAAATCATTGTGATGTACAATTTTAACATATCAATCATTTTTTATTTTCAAAGCCTTCAAGGAATATATATTTTGGTGAAATGTTCTAAAAAAATATTTAAGTAGATTTAACACTGCGCACATATAAATTATTTTTTATCTATATACAGAATAACAACAAAATATAATGTCTTGTGTATGAGGAACAATTTGCTAATCTTAACTTTTTTTCTAAGACACATTTTTGAATTGATTCTACGTTGACGAAATACAGCAAAATGTTTCAAATCAAAACGAATAATGGACGATTTTTTTAATAGTAATAATAGTTAAGTTTTGTAGAAGTTAAATGGTGACGTACGCATTTATTTTTAATCATATAACATTAATATATTTGAATGTTATCATGTAATCGCAAATAACATAGTAATGTGGCCGAGAAAATGAGTTACATTGCAAAACATGTAATATTTTGCGCTTTTGTCATCCACCATGTTGTAAAGCTTCGGGTTTGGTTCGGTAAAGTTCGGCTCAAACGGTGTAACTTATAATCGCGGTCTGTGTCTATTTTGTGCAATATAAATGTTATAAAATTAGGAAAAATGTGATTTTAAAAATATAGTTGATTATATTTTATCGTATAGTTAAAAAAATAATAACGTTTTAAAATATATGTAATATCATGTAATGTTAAGGAATCAGTGTTTAGATTAGATGAAGAAGTTAAAAAATGTATTTATAGACTGTTACGTTTAAAAAAATAAGGATGTATTCGCTTTGAAAACATTTTTTTTATTTCTTTAACTTTTTTTATTACATAGATGTCATTGTTGTGTTTTATTTTTTGTTTTTTTTTAAATGTTTTTTCATGATTAATTAAGGTTTTTAGGAGTACGGTTCATTAAATTTATTATATTATACACGTATTATAAAGTGTTGACAATCATTAATGTATTGTGTATTTATTAATTGTAATTAAATTCATTATTCCCGAATAAAATATTGAGTTAATTACTGGTGATCTTCATTTCTATTGTCACTAAATAATGTCCAACTGTTGAAGACTTTTTTTGTTATTATATCCAGAGTGACTGGTTAAACGGCGCGTGGCATGGCGCGTGGCACGGCGCGTGGTGCGGCATTCCTAGTGCTGCGCGAGGTTCCTACTAAGGGCCTTTTCATTGTCATTCGTGTTTGGGCCCGCGTGCCGGCCAGGTACGCATGCGTACTGCCCGCAACCTATCGTATCATACATGCATGCGTGCCTGGCCCGCACGTGGGCGCAACACGCATGACAATGAAAAGGCTCTAACACGCGTCGTGTAACTGCTCCACGCCGAGCCGAGCTGTTTATACGGCGCGTGGCGCGCTGAATCACGAGTCTCGCTCGGCTCGCTCGTGTTTGCGCGCCGTTTAACCACACCTTAACTTTTGCCTATGCCGCGACTGAAACAATGCGATCTTACGCCCGGGGGGGCGCGGGTAGCGAAAGTAATCTATTTATTTCATGCACAGTGAAACAATGACAATAATACAATGTAAAATGCGTAAGACAAGTAACAACGACATTAGGAACGTGTGGTAAATAGATGGTACCTACTTACAGGTTAGTCAGGAATGAGGTTTGAACACAGATTTAGACTAGATACCGCAAACCGTCCATCCCAGCGTGCCCGTAAAGTTTGTGCGATGCACCTACTTGCCACGTTCTTACTTGAGTTTACTTTCAAACGCGCCGGTGAAACTTGACAAATTGTGTCGTTGAAGACGTAGGTGCAAATGCCAAATTGTACCAATAATAACTGTAAAAACTCTTATTCTTCTTATTTAAACTCTTTAAATGACTTGCGCGACAGCATAGTATGTAGGAAAAATGGCACAATCGTTTTCATACTATTTAGTGAACAAGCGGTAGGTACCTACCTATCTAGCCTAATCTAAATCGGTGGGTTTGAATGTCTTCAATAGCGATAGATTTGAAGGTAGGTGGATTGTATAATTCTTGATCTGGTTCTAAGTACACCCACCATCAAAGAGGGGGCCCACTAGGGCCCAAGCCTGCCGGAAAAGCGGGATTGTCCGAAAGGGATACCGCTGACCCGGACAAAAGGGCTAAGGAAGGAACACGGGTGGGTTTTAGTCAGTAAGAGTCTGACACTCCCGCTCCGCCCAGAGCGGGAGGGGTCATTTGATGATTTCCCATCCTCAAAAAAAAAAAAAATAAGTACAACCACCACGTCTTTTGCAGTAACACACAACACTTGAGAGTTTATTGTATTTTTGAAGCGTTTTTGAGAACGGATATGTATGCATACGCGCGGATATGAGTGCGATGTCGTTGCAAACAACGCAAACATAATTAGGGGCGGGGATAAGGAAAGGAATGATTCTCGAGTATGTACTTTGCGATCGCGATAAGAATAGGATACGATCTTGCCACCAAATCGCTCGCCCGATATCGATGTAATAATAATTATTATTATAATAAGTGGGAGGTCGACTCAGCAATAATAATTGTGCCGATAGTCGTTTCGTCCAATGGTCTAATAGCCTTGACCAAGACTCAAGGAGGCTCTCGTTAGGCAGTTGGCTTAATCCAACTGCCTAACACACACTTGATACAGAGAGCGGTCCTCTTGGACACGGCTCGAATTGTTAGGAGATTCCTCTTTCTGGACCCTGACCACTGGTTACTTGGATCCTGTTCCCGATACCGGTGGGGTACTAATTATTACATTTTTAAATGGTTTTTTTTTTTTGGAAATATTTAAAGAAGTACTATACTTAAAAATATTTAATTTCTGAAACAAGTCCCTATTTAGTACTTACTTCACTATCAAGGATACATAGTTATTAGGTAATAATTACTATCTATTTTTGAGTTGTTGATTCAACGTAAATTTCATTCCCTGACTATTTTAAATCCATTTCACTAGAGTTACATTTTCTAATGGTGTCCATAAAATTCAAAGTTATTTGAATTTGTTGAGTTAATTGTAATTGTTCGTGTAACAAGCGCGAAAAATGCTCATTTAGAGTATCAATGTCTACACAATTTGAACACGTCTTCTCAAATTTAGATTCTGTTTTCGTTCCAGGAATAATATCTTCGTAATTAATTTTTTTCTGACCTTTGTCCTGTATTTCATTTTTTGTTGGCGCATTTCTATTGTCAGACGACTTGCTTTCTGGAAAAACGGAAAATATAATTGTATTTAATATTTGTCTGTTCAATATAGAATATGAATATGGTCGCTAGTTTATAATAAAATGTATATTATTATATTCTCACCAGCAGTCGTTGTAAGGTTATTCAATGCTTCTTGTGGTGCCGGCTCCGGGCTGGAAGACCTCTCAGTTGTTGTCACAGTCATCAGATCACCATACTTTTGTGCGGTCTCGTCCATGGGCCCTTGAGGAGGAACTTGGGAGTCCCATAAAGAAGGAAATATTAAGGAATATTCAGGCAAATCGTAACTTTGTAACTCTTTTTTGTAAACGATCGTAACTTGTAACCCTTTCTTCTAAACAAAATGAGTAATAGTCTTTTGTCATACCACTTAATTCACCTAAAGCTGTTAAGTTATAAACCGATTATAAATGGCAAGTTTTTTTTATATATTTTTGCCTATTTTTGAGTTTACTGTACAAGAACCTAGCCATGACTCCATACATTTTGAAACATCTCCTTTCAATCAGTTTTTTGCGTTCCTGGATCTATCGCCGGCCGCTTGCGCTACTCAGCTTTGGGCCATTTCCGTATTTTATCGAAAAAAACGCGATAACTACGAGACGTTGCAAAACGCGACGCGATGATCAAATACAATGACCGTCCCGTATATAAGGTCTTACCCTTCATACTCGAAATATTTTAAGAGGTATTGTACATCTGTAGATGATAAAGATGCCATACAAACGAAAAAAAAATGATCTGAGTATATACTCGTATTTTTTTAATAAATTAATTTAAAATTGTTTGAAACACATTTTTATTTACCTATTTATTAAAAAAAAAAAACTCAGATCAAACTTTTTTTCGTTTGAATGGCATCTTTACTACTTATAAATGTGCCTTTTAAAATATATCGAGTATGAAGGGTAGGACCCTATATACGGGACGTATGGCAACCCACAACGCATTACAGACATCGGCAAACGTCTTGAACGTTGACCTTGACTGCGCAATAGTCAATTTTGTGTATTTTGTGACCCATAATTAGGGCTGCCATCCGTCCGGGGTTCCCCGGATTTCTCCTCGATTTTAGAGGGCGTTCGGGGAGCGTCCGGTAGGGGTTTCAAAAAAGTGTCCGGGGGAAACCCGGACACTTTGTGTCAGGGGTATCAATGTCAATAGTAAGAAGGAAACAAAATTTCGGGGGCGTCCGGGAAAAATACTCAATTTCTCCAAATGTCCAGGGTTTTTAAAGTTTTTGTCCGGCGTCAGCAATTTAGGTGATGGCAGCCCTACCCATAATGCATGAAAGAGTACGTACACAGACTTTCTCCCACTACGCTGCTTTTGGTCAAGTTGTTTGCCGGATACTATACCGTCCGTACCTACCAGAGAAATCTAAATACAGACTGATTTTTTTATAAAAGTCAAGAAAAAATACCTAAGTTGGTATCTTTTTTTTATGCATTCTATAAAATAGGTTTAAATTCTTGTACCTTTAGGTATGTACCGGCACCAAAGATGATCACAGATCGCGCATATACATTTTCGGCCCAATCGACAGTAAGTTGACAATATAATAGAGAATGCTCTAATTAGACAACGAGCATCAACTGACGAGCCAATCGCGTGCAGCCTCGGCGCCCCCCTGTCTTCTTCATTCCGCCAAAGAGACCGAAAAATCAGCTAATGCGCAGGTGACGTTTGTGATCAAGACTGGTGCCGAGACTACCATTTTGATAGTTTCCAAATATCGAAAAATACCGGACAAGTGCGAGTAGGACTTGCGCCCTGCGGGTTCCGTACAATCTTAATTGTCTATGTGGATAATTCATCCATCCCGGGAATCAAGTCTCGACGATTTTTGCCTGTTTTGAATAATAAATAAAATAAAATATTCCACTAGAAAATATAGGTATGCAAAAGCGCCATCTATGAGCAAGATGCCGCTCTTACAGTCATACTTCTAGTGGCGCCGTCTATGAGCAGATGGCTCCATCCGTGGTCTTGATACACCAACAGACGGAGAACAAAGTGATCCTATAAGGGTTCCGTTCTACCTTCTGAGGTACGGAACCTTAAAAAGCTAGAAATAAGGTGAGCATTTACCTATAGTGATACTAGTTCTGCATTCACACGCCATAAAACCAAAATGTTTGAACTCCATGTAAGCAATTTTAAATTCCCATATTCCTTCCATAGATTTGTCGACCTTTACCATCTGAAATAACCATTTTTACCATATGAATTTTATAGTTATATAACAAAATAACAAAATTATATACCTACCTACCCCGTTAAAACGAGTTCAGACGACATATCAACTCGGAAAGGGATCGTCACCGTATCAACTCGAGCCGTTTAGTATTCTTTGTATGAAACTCTCTACTGCTACTACTATCTATAACTACTCTACTACTATCGTTGACGTTACGATTCCCATTAGTGTGCTTTTACTAATGGGAATTGTATCGTAAACGATTCGCATCGGGACAAGCTCGCGAACCGCCGTGTGGCACGTGGTCAACCAGTGGTCCCCGCGCTTACGGCTCGTCGTCCCCGCGCTTACGCCTCTCCGTCGCCGCGCTTACGTCTCTTTGTCCACCCTTGCCCCTCTCACCCCTCCCGCGGCCGACCGCACACGTGCTGCCGGTCGGCAAGGCGGTCGGCGAGCCGTAACAGCTCGAATACACCTAATCCAGTAATCCGTCATCGGCCGAACTTTGCTCGGCCGACGCGTACACCGACACGACCGATTTTGTCGGCCGATGGCGGTCGTGTTGGTGTACGCGCTCTCTATAATTTACAAGTTTTTGCTTCAACCGTCCGAGTTCGGCAGATGAGAATTAGGTGTATTCGAGCCGTAAGCGCGGCATAAGCATAGCATAAGCATAATCGGCCTATAATGTTCCGACTGCTGGGACACAGGCCTCCTCTGTGAGAGGGAGTGGGCCGTAGTCCACCACGCGGGCCCAGTGCGGGTTGGTGGACGTCACATGTCTTCGAATTTTTGGTTCTAGGACATGCCAGTTTTCTCACGATGTTTTCCTTCACCGTTAAAGCAAGTGATAATTAATTTGTAATACGCACATGACTTCGAAAAGTCAGCGGTGCGTGCCTCGGGATCGAACTCAAACCATTCGCCGTGGGAGGCACATGGTTAATCCACTAGGCTATCACTGCATATAGGCTATCACTGCATATAGGCTATCACTGCATATAGGCTATCACTGCATATGCGTAAGCGCGGTGTCGTCGCCTATCTGTAGCCGAGTCGACGTATCGGAGCTGCTGGTCCGCTTTGGTTCCGTGAATACGTTACGGTTGACGCCTGTTTGACGGCGAGGCGAAAGGCGATACGGTGACGATCCCTTTCTGAGTTGATATGTCTGCTATGACCTTTATATTGCATTGTAATCAAATTCTGTGCTCTAATTAAAATTTCAAATCTCTAATAATGTCTTAGTTTCGCAATCACTATAAATTAAAACAAAACAAGTTTATACGGATGAAAGGACGCGTTAAAAAAAAAAAAAAAGATATACGAATATAAAAGATAATATGATAATTATTAAGTTTTTTTGTAGTAATTTTACTTACTTGATCCCAGAGTAAGGATTGATTAAAGCGGAGTGATCCCGACGGCGCCGAAAATATTTTTAGCCAACTGAAAAAATTTTTTTTTTACTTATATTATAAAGAGGAAAGATTTGTTTGTTTGTTTGTACCGAATATTATTATTATCTGTATTCATTTTATTTACTATAGGTACATTGTACATTTTTAAATATTTCTATGTATAAACTTCAAAAAAAACATTTAGAAATATAAAAAATAGTAGGTAGGTACTCCACCGGCATCGAGAACAGGGTCCAAGCTACCGGCGGTCAGGGGTCCAGAGAGAGGAACCTCCTAACAATGCGAGCCGTGTCCAAGAGTAGGTACCGCTCTCTGCATCAAGCCCTTGATCTAACTGCCTAACGAGAGCCTCCTCAGGTGTTGGTCGAGGCCCTTGGCTATTAGGTAATTGGCCGAAACGATTATCGGCACAATTAATGCCGAGTCCACCCCCCACATGCTGACAACCTTATGTGCCAAGTCAAGGTATTTCATTTCCTTATCTTTTTCGGCTTTCACGAGATTTCCATCATGCGGGACTGTGATATCAACTATCATTGCGCGGCGTTCTAATCGATCCACTATGTCCGGCTTATTAGCAATAATAGTCCGATAAGTGACATTATGTCAGCTAACATACTTTCTCACCCCACCATCTCGGAAAGAGTAATTTTGCTCTTCGATATCTGAGTTCAAAAGCCGTTTTTATTCTCTAGGGGATAAAGTAAATTGAATTTAGAACATCGTGTGCACTAAGTTTGTGAATTCTAAACGTCATTAAACCTATTTACTTCTACCTCCATGGTGCCGAATTTATAATACAACCTTTTTCCCTCGCTGAGGTGGGATGAAAAGTTACGTGGTGCACTCGAGTGCAAAGATTTTTCACCTCGTGCTCTTTTGATTCCCTCGCTACGCTACTATTTCATTGTTAATATTCAGTCGTCAAGTCATTTTAACATGCAGTGAATTGCCAGTTTTTAAAATTTTTCAGTTAAGATTCTTTTGCGAGACGCGTAAGGTTAGTGAATTGATATTTTAATGAACTGTGCCTTTGAATAAATGTTGTCATTGCGTTGGTTGATTTCTTCTTTTAATTCTTTGACTCCCTTCTGAGATACGGTTACGTTTGATTGGTTGAAACTGGTTTAAACTTTAAAGTAATGCTACTGATTCAAGTGAAAGATTGTTCAAGAGGCAGGACTTACAACGCGTCGTACATAAACGATGAATCTTCTACGGCCAGGGTGACGTCGGAGCCTTCCGAGAAAGTGTAGCCAGCAGACTTGACCGTACAGTTTCCAGGGCTCATTGTCACTGGTAATACAACAGCAATCCTATCATTAACTGTAAAAGAATATATAATTAAGGGAGTGCCTCCACTGCAGGCACCGGCACACAAAAATGATATTTTTGGGAACCGGCAGTAGCAATACCAAATGAAAATTGCAAGCTACCGTGTCAGCAGATTACTATTGCCGTGTTTAAAGTTGAATTACCTTAGATTTTTTTTTTAAACTACAGTGTATTGAGCGTTTCACGTAATCCCTTCGACGCTATGTTGGTCACCCTGAAATCGCAAAAAAAAATCAGCTGCTGCATACATTTTGTTGAGTTATAATTTATATGAAAATTAAATTAAATGTAACGGCTATGGAACAGCTGATTATTTTTTCGATATTTCATGGTTGGTCCTATAGTACCTATCTAAAATTTGTTCATAATGATGAGTATAATGACCCCTTATGGGCAGCAACAGGGTTTTTGTTACATGCAGTAAACTGTAAAAATCAGCTCCATTAAATCCTTGTGACAATTGAACTACTTAATTAAAAAAAAAAACAACCTTCCCCATACATTTTTTTGAGTTATGTGAACATAAATACCTAGATGGAACAGCTGATTATTTTTTCGCGATTTGAGGGTTGGTTCCATAGTAAAAGTAATAGTAAAAGTTGTTCATAATGATGAGTTTAATGACCCCTTTTGGGGAACAACAGGGTTGTGCAGATTTTGTGCGAAGCCGGGGTGGGTCAGCTAGTTTTTAAAATGTATCAGCTAGTTTTTATAATGTTCAGACCAAGCTCCAAAGTCTTGAGCATCGGCGCAAAGTTGCTAGTCTATTGGTTTTTTACCGGATACATTTCGGAGAGTGTGCTTTAGATCTGCATGATCTAATTCCCCCCTGCCCTTTTTTCTATCGGACGGCCATCGGTTCATGATAGATATGTTACTGTAAAAGCCCGAACTCAGGTAAATCTTAAGATGGAATGGTAAAAGTCCAAATTGTTCCATGATCATCGTTCATTTCGGACTTTTACCACCATACACTCGGTAAATCTGGTTTTACCTCAGAGACACGGAAATGTTGAAAAGAGTGAATAAGTTGTGACAGAACCGAATTGGTCAACCCCGACTCCGACTTGTCTGCCCTACCCCTAGACTGTTTTTATAATCCCGGAGGCGCGAAGGGAGAGTAGCCCCCGCCCTCTGTGAAAAGCGTAGGCACTCGCGCGAGCCGAAGCGCCTGAGGCTGCCGCCGGAGGCGACCAAAAAGCCGAAGTTGCGAAGGCGAGCACTTCCCGCAGCGCCGGAGACGTGTAAAATGCAAGTGGCACCGAAAGCGAGGATAAAACTCGTAAAATATTAGTTTTCGCAGCCCCATTTACCAACCGTCATCGGTAAAACCTAGGATGTACCAAACTCTAATGGTAAAAGCCCGAAAAAATATCTCCTTTTTATAAAATCCTTACATTTACCAACGTTAGTTGGTAAATGTAAGGATTTTACCACTATTCGAGCTTTTACAGTAACAGATATACCAAGAACCCGAACAAAGCGCTTTGATTCCACTTTCATTGTGAAAACCGCCAAGCAGTGGAATGCGCTGCCCGAGTGGGTGTTTCCCAACAGTTACAATCTGAGTATCTTCAAGTCACGAGTGAATCGGTTTCTTCTAGGCAAGCGTGCTCCATCGTAGACCGCATCATCGACGAGATGGCGGTCAAGCGCAAGCCTTGATAGGCTTGCGCTTGACCGCCATCTCGTCGATGTTCGGTGATCCGAATAAAAAAAAAAAACAATGTATATTATTATTATTATATTCTCACCAGCAGTCTTTTTATTGTTATCCAATAATTCTTCTGTGTCATCCACTGGTTTTAGAGAAGCGTCTTCGAAGTCCCGAGCTGGAATAAAGAAGGATATTTAGGCAAATCGCAACTTTGTAACCCTTTCTTCTAAAAAAATTTTAGGTAATGGTCTTCATAATGGTCATAATAATTTAATTCATCACTTAACTGACCTAAAGCTGATAGATAAGTTATAAACCGATTATGAATGGCAAGTATTTATAAACCATAGTTTAGCTTTTAAAAATCCGAATGAGTTATTAGTATTACGTATTTCATATTCCCGTGGATATCAGAATCAGTTGAGAGACTTGACCATGATAAGCATGAAGTAATAAGAATAATAAATACATTTCAAAAACACTGATTTCTGACACAGGCGGGTTTTGAACCCGCGACCTCTGCCGTCGCATCGCTCTAACCAACTGAGCTACAGTGTCTTCGTCTGAATCAGTTAGAGAACAATAGCAAAAACCTAGTTATGAAATTTAAGCCGTATAAAAATGTGATCTTTCGTAACCTAAATACCACCTTTAGGTACCATGAAATGTCTTACGGGAAAATCGTAACTTTGTATAGAAAAGGTAAAGTAGTAGCCACGAAAACGGTCTAACTAGCTAAAGAGTTTCACTAGTGGCTAGAATTGGCGAAAATCGTATTGAGGATAAACCTTGTAGATTAATAAAAAAAAAAACAATTGAAAATATGGAAAAAGCACTGCTTTAGAAACAATTTTAGCGTAAATTATGTTGCGTATTAATTATATTTACAAGATTAAGACCTTGTTGACCGATCAGATTTTGGAAAATAAATAAATTATAAACATTACAATGACATTATACAATGCCAACCATTCTTGACCCTTAATTTGTACACAGCATACAATGGGAAGGTTAACCGAAATAGAATATACGTTAGATTTTAAGCTAGGCTAGTAGCTATACAAGTATAAAAGTTTCAGTGAAACCCGTTCAGCCGTTGTCACGTGATGAGGCAACAAACGGACAGACAGACATAATTTTTTTAAAACGATCGACTCATGTTGTTTACATATTTCTAGTAGGTACCTATCCATAGTCAATTTCCAATTACAAACTTTTTGACCTCTACGATTTACTCGTAGTACAGATTTCTTTATTTAGGCCTACCTACCTATACAACGTGAAATTTTAGTGGTTGTTTTCCCGCGGCACAACGATTTGCCCTAAGTAGTACTATCGAAACATAGGGTTAAATTTTAATAATTATTAGAAAAAATTTTTTTTTTCAATATACATATTTTTAAAACGTTCTAAAAAGTGTAAAATAATTTCAAATGAAATAAAAAATGTAGGACGCATAATTGTAAGATGCGCCCTACGTTTTTTGTTTCATTAGAAATTGTTTTATACTTTTTAGACTGTTTTAAAAATGTGGAATTTGAAAAAAAAAATTTTTTACTGGTAATTATTAAAATTTAACTCTATGTTTCGATAGTACTACTGAGAGCAAATCGTTCTGCTGCGGGAAAAAAACCACTAAAATTTCATGTTGTATATCTTTTATGCATTCTTTAAAATAAGGTTAAATTCTTGTACCATTTTAATAGTAGTCAAATATCGAAAAAAAAAGCTATTTATAAAAAAGTTATATAAATATGGTGACCCTTTACCTATAGCGATATAAGTTCGGCATTTATACGATGCAGAAACAAATTCGCTTCGGTGTTCATAATGAAAGTCAAATTCCCATATCCCTTCCATAGCTTTTCCGATTGTCATTGTCTGAAAATAAATAATTTTATAGTTAGGCGATTCGCACACCGCACCGCATCACGTAGCGTAGCGCGGGAGTGCGTCATCTTACGTTGTTTGCAAGTAGCTGTATTTGTATAGAAAACACGCGTAGTGCAACACACTGAAAACGCATTCACGCGCGGGGCTTTTGTTCCGTCGCCACGCACCCCGCAGCGTAGCGCGGCAAGGTGTGTGATTCGCCTTAGGTACATAACAAAACACCAGTGGCGAAGGGTCCCCACAATACGATTCCTACCGGCTTCCCTTTGAAAAATAGCACAGGCAGTATTGACTCCTTTCATTAATTAGCTTTTCGTGGCCAGGTAAATATTTGTAGCTCGGCTTACCTTTTACAAAAACTGACCCTTCGCCACTGCAAAACACCCCGTTTTTATAAAGAATTAATTGTATTGCCATCAATTATTTAACTTTATTTATATTCAAAGTTCCAAGTCCCTATTTCATTGGAAAATTAGTTTAAAATGGGGAATTATTAACCGCACACCAGTAAAATATATAAATATAATTTAGACCTAATAATCTACATGATCTACACCAAATTAATACTGCGAAGCTCGTGCAAAAAGAAAAAAATTAAAACTGATATTTGAAAGACCGGTTAAGTTAGGTTAGAATGTGATCACACAATGCACGAGCCGAGCGAGCCGAGCGAAGCGAGCGGCGCCGCGGCGAGTGCCACAAACGAACTTTCGTTTAATAGATGAAGAACTATGATTGATAAAATGGTGTTTTATTTGAATATTCTGTTACACATTTAAGTATACCTAGGTGTTTATCGAAATACATAAAAAACTAATTAGTGAAAAATAAAACTGGTAAATTAATAAAAATTATAAACCAGACTGCAGTTTGCAAAATCATTAAAAGGAAAAAAAAAACAAGACATTGCAGTCGGGACCCACTGTTTCCGGGTATTAGTCATAGTATAGGAATATAGGCCCTGCATGACTGGCACCATTCCCATCACAGGGCACCGCACCACGCCACCGCACCCTGCAAAATGTGCCAAATTAGGCCTGACAGCGATGGTTACCAAAAGTTCGGCAATCTCTTGGAATGTAAGTTCTTTTGGACCAGCCTGTCTGTTTTGTACTGACGCCGCGTGATATGACCGCTAGAACTGCCAATTTGTTCGAACGTTCGAGGGAGTATCTCACCGTGACATTCTCCCTCGTACGTTCATATACGTGTCGGTACGGATTAGACAGGTTGCTTAGTAAATTTTACTTACACGATTTAGCATTAAGTTTTCTTTTGGGCGTGATCCCGGAGCAGTTACTCGTAGCCAACTGAAAAAAAGTTCATAATGTCATCATCCGCCTAGCTTTTTCCCAAACATGATTGGAGTCGGCTTCCAGTCTAACTGGTTGCGGCTGAATATCAATATTTTACATGGAGCGACTGCAGTCTGATCCCCACAACCCAATCATTGAAGAATACCGGTATTCGAATGTTAGACCAGTTGTCAGACTTTTGGGCTTCTGAGTACCCGTAACGACTATCAAAGATATTCCTATGATAACCGGGACTGACAGTTTAACGTGCTCTCCGAGGCACGGAGGGGTCTCGATGTGTAAAGAACGGTCACCCATCCAAGGACTGACCGCGGCAAGCGCAGCTTAACCTGGCAGATCGATCGATCAGCGTGGCTGTCATTTAGCCATGAGCCCCTCGTAAAAAGTTCATATAGATATTATATTATGTTCTACAAGCTTTTGTCTGTGACACCTTCCGCATGGACTTCAAAGTCCAGTGACATCAAAAAGCGGTCAACTTCGGAATGAAAGATAAAAATCGTGGGTGATGCATCCGGTTTGCGATCAGCAGTGTCCGGACTCTCCTATCCAGGGCGTCTAGTTCTGTCTGAGTCCATTTATTCATTACGACCTTTCATTCAAACGACCCTTGGGGTCGTATTACAGAACATGACTCAAGACTCAAGACTTTTAGGGTCGTACTACAGTAACTAACTCAAAACTCAATCATTAGGTACTTGAGACTAGCTTCAAGCCATTTGATTGGTTGAACGACTACTGATTCAAGTCAAACATTGTTCAGGAGGTAGTAGGTACTTACTAGTCATCTGCAAGGAACTGTTCAAAATGTAAATCTACAACCAGGGTGACGTCGGAGCCTTCCTTGAAGGTGTAGCCAGCAGACCTGACCGTACAGTCCTTAATTATATCTTGTATTAAAATACTAATACTTTCAGTATCTGCAAAAGAAAAATATAATTGAGGCCCCTCTTCCCGAACAAGGTTGAAACTTAACCATAACATAATCTCAAATCAAATCAAATTTTATTGGAATAAACTAAAACAAATATACTATATATATATATCGGTAATGTCTTAAGAAAAAGATAACAATACATTGCAGTCGGGAACTCGGGACACAATTAATGGATAGGTATTACCTGGAAACGGCGAGTCCCGTCTGCAATGTCATGCTTTCTTTTTACCCGACTTCGGTAAAGCCCTCAGATCATAGAAACAAGGAGATATGCCATCATAGCAAATTAGTACCGGAACAACTGATGCCACTTTTAGTACATTTTTTGACACAATTACGCGCATAATTAAACGCTCCTTGTGAATAAAAAGATCTCCCACGCATTAAACATTCCCCACACCCTCAATCTAACACTGTTAATCGTCACTCAACACTAGTACTAAACTAAAACACTGTATTTATACCATCGATGGTGTTCGGTTCGTCGCCAGTGCGTACGTTTTAAGATGAGCAATTTGCTCAAAATCAGGCATCAAGCTCGATAGCACCTTGGCACATCTCCCTTGTTTCTATGATCTGAGGTAAAGCCAAAAGGAAGGGTTATGATTTTAGCAGACTAATGAGTATGTATGTATGTTTGTATTTAAATATTTTCCACCGTAGCGCCTAAACCACTCATCCGATTTCGATGAATGAGGTGTCAATCGATTCGTTATTATAGTCCAGGAACATAGGCTATATATATATGTAGATTATGAAAAAACCAACATGGCGGATTTTAGTCGCCATTAGGTATGTGACGTCGTAAAATGTATGATATTATTATAATTGTATTCTCACCAGCAGCAGTCTTCATAAAATTATCCAGTACCTCTTGTTCCAAGAGTTTTCCGGTCGAGTTCCGAGCTGGAATAAAGGTAAAAATATTGAAGGATGTTTGGGTAAAATCGTAACTTTAACTTTACGTTACGATTGTTTACAAGAAAAGGTAACCTTTTCTTGTAAACAATCGTAACTTGTTAGCCTTTCTTCTTAACAAAATGGAGTAATATTATTTTGTAATATTACACTAGATTGACCTAAAGCTGATAGGTTATAAACCGGTTTTATAACCAATGGCAAGGTTTTGTAAACAATGGGTTAGCTTTTAAAAATTCCGATTTTTGATGAGGTAAGCAAAATGAGTCGATATAAAATCGTGGATATGAAAGAAGCTCGCCTTTGTAAAGGGTAGGCCAATTATAAGTTTCTTTTTAAAACTGCAATAAAATAAACGAGAATACTTTTTTATCCGAATATATTGGCTTTATTAGATAGAGCAAACATTCCCATTTTTTATTACGGAATACGATTCCATCCATGTGGCCGTCTCGGCTGGCTTGGCAGTAGCGTAGGTAGGTAGGTATCTTGCCAACCCAATTTTGCAAGAATTTGCTGATGGTTCCGGGCTCTAGCTTCCGTATGGCTCAGCCAATATTCAACTTAAGGCCCTTAATCGTTTGTGAATATTGTCTGCATAACATCGATCTTTCACGGTACCCACAAAAAAAGTCTAACAGTGACAAATCGCAGTCCCGAAGCGGTCAGGTAACATGACCAAGACGGCCGGATACACGATTACTGAACTTAGTAAGCTACGCAAAAGATCGATCAGGCTAGTGACAGTGTTTCTCAACCTTATTGAATATGCGACCCCTCAAGACCGTAATAAAAAATGTAAGTGATTTGAAAGACAAATTATTTAATTTTCTTTTTATTGAGACCAAATCTACTGATCGAGAAATCTAGTGCACTGTGCAAGGTAGACCGGCGCCCTTTGGAAAGTGATTTATTCTTTGCCGCGGAAGAGGCACCGAAAGGGTTAAATATAAACGGACACCGCCTTTTTCCAAACGTTCCAGATGAAAACCAGCTCCAAGTACCAGTGACGTGCCTACAGGGCAAGCTCGAGGGTATATCTCTAAATTTTTTATGAATGTAAGTGAGTAGCGTACAATAAAAAACATTTACAATCATGAAAAATTACGCGAAATACCCTCGGGCTTGCCCTGTAGGCACGCCACTGCCAAGTACTTGTGACTTGAAATTAAGCTGATCTGGAACCTGTTTGGTCCAGCCGAGAGACACAAACTTTTGTAGAAACGGAAATTAGTGTAATATATTTTTTCGTTTCTTTGTATTTTGTGTTCTGTTTTGCTGTACCTTATCATAATGGTCTTTTTTGTGTTGTGTCCAAATAAAATTTTTCTTTCTTTCTTTTCTTATTGAAATCATTGTATTTTTATTTGAGTGTAAATACATACAATATGCTTTTTACTTTTACCGGGCTTGCAACCGCGACCCCCCGAGCAAGTCTTTGCGATGCCCTAGGGGATCGTGACCCACAGGTTGAAGAACACTGGGCTAGTGAAGTGACTAATGTTTAGTTGTTGCGATCGATGGCGAGTTGATGTTTTGGGATTGAGTCGCAGACTCTCGGCTAAATAGTGGCGACATTTTCGGCTGTGCGCACCATACGAGCACGGAGAACATAAGTAGTGTCCACTAGCAAGCCCGTCTTATGAACTCTTTGCATCTTACAGCAAGCGCGGTAGATGGAGATATCTCCTCATTTCGACCAAAATGCATTTTTCAAATTCGCACTGTTTCGGCTACACAGCAGCTACTTTGGTATTAAGTTTTCAATATTTCCCGCCGTTAATCAAGCGTGAATCGATTCACTCTGACCCGCGGAAATATGATACTAATCTATTGACAATTATTTTTTACTGTCAAAATAACTTATGATTTTAAAAAAATACACTAGTTGGCCCACCCTTTACATAAAATATTTAAGGATTTATTTATTTAATACTAGCACTTTGTCCGCAACTTCGTCTGCGTGACCCACAAGAAAGATGTTTTTTTCTGGATAAAAAAGATACTCCTTTATAATGTAGCTTTCTACTGGCGAGAGAATTTTTAAATCGGTAATTAATTTTTGAGTATATTTATTACAAACAAATATAAAAAAAAACAAATCATTTCGTTTTCGATTGTTGTCATTATTACTCATATTATTATAAAATATATCGCCGCGTCATTGATCTGCTATCCGAACGAGAATATCATCCGTTATGTTGGACGACGCTAGTTATTCATACGAGAATATCAGCCGGCAACTTGACGTAACACCAGGTACTGGGGTGACAGCCGGCCATAGAGAAAGTGACAAAGAGACGTCATTCAAAAAGGAATCCGTTGTACATTATGGTACATTCGAAGGAGTATGTAATCGGTGGTTGGGAACGTTCTAGAATTGGTTCTAGAAGCTCGGATGGTTGCGAAGGTTCCGAATGATATTCCTGAATCAGAATCGATTGAGGGTTATACCGCGCTCAGGCCTCACGTACTTGGTGGAACGTCGGTATATTGCTATTTGAGTGTTAAACTGATTTAGAGTCTTGTGACTATGCTTTTTTTTTTTTTTTTTGAGGATGGGAAATCGTCAAATGACCCCTCCCGCTCTGGGCGGAGCGGAAGGGAGTGTCAGACTCTTACTGACTAAAACCCACCCGTGTTCCTTCCTTAGCCCTTTTGTCCGGGTCAGCGGTATCCCTTCCGGACAATCCCGCTTTCCTTGTGACTATCCTAAAAGTCCGTTTCATTCGCTTCGTTCTCCTCGCCCGCAAGATAGCATTTATGGCCTCTTCTGATAAAGTCAACGTACTGCCTTTAAATATATGATTTTTATAAAACACTTAAGTAACACTTTACCTATAGTGATATTAGTTCTGCATACAGACGTGCATAGGGCAGTATCATAGTCTTCACCATCATCTTCGGATTCCGTACAACTCAAAAAATAAAATGCAAACTCATGTATCCCTTCCATATATTTTTTGACTGTTACTGTCTGAAAATATATAATTAGGTATAAGTATAGTTACGTATATATAAATATATATACAGGGTGTAAAAAGACACATCACCAAGCTAACATCTATGCATTCTGTACGTGTAACTAAGTAACAGTAAAAATAATTGCTGGGATACAACTTTTATTTTTGGGTATAAAAAGCAGCTGTTTTTTGTAATTACGCTCTACCGATTGTGCCTAAGGGTGTGTTGATTTGTACGGGACGGGGGAGGTGGAGTATAGGCGTGCCCCCGGCCCCTAAACCCTACCACTGCTGCTCAGTGCCGTTTTCCGTGAAAACGTAAAAAAATATCGATACTTTAACCTTCAATATCTCCATAACCAGTCGGTTCCCAGGTATGGTCCAATACAATAAAACCATCGTATTGATGGGTAGAATATGTGGTTTCAGTTTTCGTTAAGGGTCATAAGTTTCGTCAAGGGTATACTATACACCCGATATTCCACCGTTCTTCTGTCAAAACTCGGATTTAATACCCCAATTAGAACTTTGCGACATTACACACCCATTAATGTGCCCATTGTGTCTTCAAATTACCGGCAACATACGTTTCTCTGGCGAGCAAGCATGACCCTAAACGCGCTTTGTAAATTACATGATATTGACATTTTTAATCCTAATTTATCGGCGGTGAAACGGTTGCTGAGCGGTGACTTCTATTTCAGGTGTAAGTAGGTAATTTATATTGAATCCATGTCGACTACATTAGCAAAATTACTAATTTATCTCCTATTACTTGCATAATTATAGTGTTGTTGATAACAATAACTAGTTACGGCGGTCGAGGCAACTAGGTGCATCCTGGTTCGTTGTTTCGGCACCAATGGATGGTCATTGTTATTTACCTGTTGATCTGTAAGATGTTAAATGGAATGAATTGTAGACTGGTAATTTGGTATACCTATTCTTGTATAGTGTTAATTAGTTTTGTTGCCCACCAGTGGCGAAGGGTCAGTTTTTGTAAGAGGTAAGCCGGAGCTACAAATGCTTGTGGCCAGAGAAAGCTAATTAAAAAAAGTAGGCAATACTGCCTGTGTTATTTTTCAAAGGGAAGTCGGTAGGAATCGTATTGTAGGGTCCCTTCGCCACTGTTGTCCACACATTGTAATACTACAACTAAAAGTGGAGACCTATAATTGGCTATATAGTGCATAAGTTAGTTTTTAATCTTTGTTAAAGCTGTTGGTCTTCCTAATACCTAAATAAATAAATATAATATACAGGGTGGCAGGTTAGACAGTGGAAATATTTTAAGGGGTCATTGTACTCATCATTATGAACAACTTTTACTATGGGACCAGCCCTAAAATCGCGAAAAAAAATCATCTGTTCCATGCATTTTGTCGAGTTATGTGAACATAAATGTATGGAACAGCTGACTTTTTTTTTGAAGAAACATTTCTACCGTTTCATTCATAAAACGTAGAAATGTTTCTACAATCTGTCACTTTGTCTATTCTTCTGTAGACAAAACCCGTTTCTATCGTGGTCACGCTAAGCCGGCTGACCGTTTAAATGATAGCCTTTTTATTATGAGGGGTAACTAAACAGCTACCCATGAACACTAATAAGACATAAAATATTATTTTTCCGTTACAATTTTAAAAATCGAAGCATTCAGGTAACAATTGTATAATAGTACTAGCCGTTGCCCGCAACTTCGTTCGCGTGGAAATTACAAATCTAAAGTTAAAAAACTAGTTTAAAAAAATTATAAACCCGACTGCGGTTTGCACTGCGTCTTGCTTGGTGTTAATAAAACCACTAAAAAGAAAAAAAAAACAGACATTGCTGTCTCCGGGTAACAGTCATAATTATGGGTCCTGCATGACTGACTGCATGCCTGCATGACTGACACCCACACGAGGGTCCCAACTCCCTGCAAATACTAATCCAGCCTTGATAGCGATGGTTACCAAAAGTTTCACTATCTCTTGGAATTATTTTTAACCTACGAGTAAGTATATTATAATCAGGGGCGTGCCTACAGGGCAAGCCCGAGGGTATATCTCTAAATTTTTAAATGTTTTTTATTGTAGCGTACAATAAAAAACATTTACAATCATGAAAAATTACGCGAAATACCCTCGGGCTTGCCCTGTAGGCATGCCACTGATTATTATGTATAGTAATTTTACTTACATCACCAAAAAAATATGGGTAATAAAAAGGTTTGTACATTTTCTGCGCATTTAATTGTCGCCATCTGAAAAATAGTTTATTAACTATAAATATAAGTTCTACAAGCTTTTGCCGATTCCGTCCGCGTGGACTACAAAATATTGACCATTTTAAATGAACTCCTTAGTATAGGGGGCTAGTACTATAAAGAGATCGAGCTGTACCTCTGGTTCAATCCAAGGAAATTACTTAAAATATCGCTTAGATTTTAAGTAGAACCCCAAGCCACCAAAACTGTGAAAACTACATCAAAATCCGTTCACTTTTTGTGTGAGGCGCACACAAACAGACAAACAGAGCAATATTCAAAAAAAAATGTTTGGCCATTGTTATCCCGTGGTTATCCCGACTGTTTTTGTTTTATTTTAATTTATTAATTTATTAGGGACCAACAGATGAATTACAAACATAACAAGTAATAAATAACAACACATAAGTTTTAACAGTGGTGTCGATTCTGTTGCTTACGAACTAAACTAATTTAGTCTTATTATGTCTCTTTCTAATGGAAAACACAAGAAAGGAATGGAAAATATTTAATCCTTTCAAATCTGTCCACTTGAATAGTTTTAATGTCAATTTAGTCGTAATCGCAAAAGGTCACGACTATTTTCCCGTAAATGACAAGGGCGAAGACTAATTTGACAGTTCTAAATATTTTCTGTCCTTTTTCAATGATAATTGTAAGAAAGAGATTGATTTGAGTGTGATTAAAATTTAGTTTAGTTTGATGTTCAACAGAATCAGCACCGGTATCTAGAAACAGTTTCCACAGATTATAAGTAGAGATCGGAGCAATCGCATGCAACCTACACTTCACTTTTTCCCTCAATAATATGGACATGCCTCTGAATAAATTTATTGTTTATCTTAAAAACTTTTAAAAAATATTTCGTCTCAGTAATCATATTATTATATTAACAGTTGGAGTTGTACGTAAAAGTATATAGGTAATATAGGCGTGGACAATTTTGTCTAGTCAGACAAAATTGTCCACGCCTATATTGTACGACGAAGCGTATTACAAAGGGATCTCAAATTTCAGATGAGTCGGGCGAAGACCCGGTGGCTCAGTTGGTTCAGAGCACTAGCCGTGGCTAGTGCTCTGAACCAACTGAGCCACCGGGTCGAGGGATTTGAACCCGCGACCTCTGCTGAACCGTGGTTCAGCAGAGGTCGCGGGTTCAAATCCCTCTCGGGTCATATGATTTTTGAGAATCACTTATATAATCAGAAACTAGTTTTTTTAAGTAATGCTAGAGTCTTGAGTCTGGTTCTGTAATACGTCCCATTCAAGAGGTAGGACTTACTCGCCATGATAGGGACTCCGTCCTAGAACCACGGTGACCTTGGAGCCTTCCGTGAAGGTGTAGCCAGACGCTAACGAACAGTTTCCACTCTCTGGTATTGCAATAGTAATACTGTAGTTATCTGTAAAAGAAACAAGTTTTTATGTCATTAGAGAAGCTCCCGCTGTCAAATGTAACCTGGACATTACCTAGAACTTGAGTACTTTAGACGAAAAATCAAACGAGCCCAAAGTCGATGGGGTTGCATGGTTTCATTACAAAGTTCCTATGGCCATGAAGTCATGAACTAAAGAAACATGTTTTTTTACATAGTCATGTGGGGTATAAAAATGAAAGATTTAAGACAATTTCAAAAATATGTACATCTTATACGTAAAAAACCGGGCAAGAGCGTGTCGGACCACACTCAGTCTAGGATTCCGTAGCAAGAAGTATTGCAGTCTTCAGACCGCAAATATAAGTTTGTATTTCATAATATTATCATGAAATACAACGTTATTTTTGCGGTTGTCAAAACTCAAAATTGAAAATACTGAATATTTCAAAAAGTTATTAACGTATCTTGTTCAAACCATATTTTAATCGAGAATATTTATTAGATGCCATAAGCTTGAATTTTTTCAGATTTTTTGATGACGCGGTTGGAAAATTACAGGGGGGGGACACATTGTTAACGACTTTCGGAGCTCCTAGTTCAGTCAATATGCACTTAAATAAAAAAATCATTTAAAAATCTTTATGTTATTTTTAAAGACCTATCCAACGATACCCCACATGATGGGGTGCGCGAAAATATTTTTTTTCATCCCTCAGTTTCATGTATGGGAGCCCCCCCTAATAATTTTATTTTTCATAATTTTACTGCAGGCCTTTATGGGGGCTTATAAAAGACACCTACTTACGAAGTTTCATTCAAATTGGTCATGAACTGTAGATTTGACGAGGCTGTGACAGACGGACAGACGGATCAGACAGACGGACATGACGAAACTAAATATAACTAATAAGGGTTCCTAGTTTTACTACGGAACCCTAAAAAGGTAAATATTTCAAAAAGTTATTGACGTATCTTGTTCAAACCAATCGAAAGTATTTATTGAATGCTAAACTTGATTTTTTTCAGATTTTTTAATTAAGGGGTTGGAAAACTACAGGGGGGGGGGACACAATCATTGTTAACGACTTTCGGAGCTCGTAGTTCACTAAATATGCACTTAAATTAAAAAGTCATTTAAAAACCTTTAAATTATTTTCAAAGACCTATCTAACGATACCCCACACAAAGGGTGCGCGTAAATATTTTTTTTTATCCCTCAGTTTCATGTATGGGGGCCACCCTTATTTTATTTTTTTGTAATTGCACTGCAGGTCTTTATGGCGGCTTATAGAAGACATCTACTTGCGAAGTTTCAAACATATTGGTTATGAACTGTAGATTTGACGAGGGTGTGACAGACGGACAGACAGACGGACAGACAGATAGACGGACATGACGAAACTATAAGGGTTCCTAGTTTTACTACGGTACCCTAAAAAAAGTGAAAAATAAAACAAGTAGGTAAACTTACATATTAAAAACGCGACTGCGGCTTGCACTGCGGTTCGGTGTTAATAAAACTACTAGAAATACAGGGTGTAAGGAGAACGCTTCCGAAGCCAGAACGTAGATTATATACAACCTAAATGCAAACGGATACCAATAACCTTTCGCTTTAAATTGATTATTTTCAAGACTTCATATTTCGTAAACACGCAATGAAAACCGTACAAAGCGTGAGGTCACTGACACGCTAGCCACAAAGCGCGCGCGGAGCTGGGGTCGTCGGCCGCGCGGCTGTCGGCGAGCGCGTGTACTTTGAACTCGAGGTTATGCGCGAGCGTTAGCTGATATTATTTACGAGTACATGGCGTGTTAATGTTGCAAAGAAAAAAAATGTATTTAATCGCAATTATTGGTTTATGTTACCTGTTCTCATAGCAGAGTGTAAGAAAAATGTAAAAAAAAATTGGTAAAATTGTAATTTTTTTTTCCCGATTTTTTGGTGGTATCGTATCGAGAATCACTAGCTCTATCACCTGTCTTCGTTTTCGGTAGCGTTTGCCTTACACCCTGTATATAATAATTTTGAAAATAATTAGGTATTAAACTCCCTCCAGTACTCACCCAGGGAGTGCACCAACCCCACGGACAGCGCGACGAACACCAACACGAACTGTTTATACATTTTAATTAATTAATGTAAATTGGAGTTAAATGTTTCTATAAAAGCAGGCGTCCACCCCCGATGCACGGTCTTTCGAATTAACTAAAGCAATCTATAATTTATTTCGCATTAATATACGGAAGTCTTATCAGTGGCGGAAACAACGCGGGTATTCCCGAACGCAGAATAATTATCTACAACTACGGTTGACGAGATTGTCGTTTTTAGGGTTCCGTAGTAAAACTAGGAACCCTTATAGTTTCGTCATGTCCGTCTGTCTGTCTGTCCGTCTGTCACACCCTCGTCAAATCTACAGTTCATAACCAATTTGTATGAAACTTTGCTAGTAGATGTCTTCTGTAAGCCGCCATAAAGGCCTGTAGTGAAATTACGAAAAATAAAACAATTACGAGCTTCGAAAGTCGTTAATAATGTGTCCGCCCCCCCTGTAGTTTTCCAACCCCTTTATTAATGGGATTAATTTTATATTATGTCCACGTTGATCGTCGAACAAGACCACTGTTGACGTCGATCGCTGCGTGGGTAGCGCTTCAATACCTAATTTTGACAGATTTTGAATCAAGCCCGCGCCATATACGATCCTTAAAAGGGCTATCACATTTTGTCACCTGTCTCGCTCGCACAAAACCGTATTTGTAAAGGTAAGCCCGTTAAATTAATATGTTTATCTAAAACATTAATATCTCATCTCCCGTTCCCGCGGCTCCTCCCAGCACTGCCACATGAGCTACCCGACCATCTGACCAGCTGCTCGTGTCTACTGTGTCAGTGAAAAGTAGAGTTCTGGTCAGGGTCGCCGCGCCGAGCACCTTATGTCAGCCAGAGGCCAAATACTGAGCTGCCGGCTTAGCATGACAATTCTATCTCTATTCTACCAAAGAATAGACAAAGTTCTTTTTATTCATCTCGTTATCTCTTCTGCCCGAGCACGCGGCGACCCGTGCTTGGCTTATCAGAATTTTGTCTACTGAAGAATAGAAGCATTTCTTCTCTTCATTGTATGCATAAAAATTTGTCACGTTGTCTATTCTTCTGTAGACAAAACCCGTTTCTATCGTAATCATGTTAGGCCGGCTGGTCTCCTTTATTACACGTGTGTAATAAATTGTTATATTGTAGGTATATTTATGTAACTTGTGTGTACTGTGTGTGTGTAACAAAAATAAATGGTTTAAGGCGCTGATAACTGCCAACGGCCTTGAGCGATTTGGGCGGTATAGCTTGAGTGTTCTGCGCTAAGCTCAAGCAACGCGACATACGTCCACCGAGCAATACGACTCGCCTATCAAGGAGTGCGCTGTGCAGAATTAGACGTATGATTACTTTTTAGTATCTAAAATATAAAATAAAATAAAAAAGTAACAGGCAATATCATAGTAGTAACATAGTCTTTTCACACAAAACAAATCATGAAATTATCTTAAGCGATTTGAAAGTAATTACGTTTTTATGTTTTGGGTAGACAGGAATTCATGAATTTATTTCATTAAGTATTTTACTACAATAGTTAAATATTCACAGGTACGATTGATGTATATATGTTCTAGTTTAACATAAAAAAATTGCACAACTAACCTGCATTATTTGACGGCGAAATAAGAGATTTAAAACTTGAGATTTACGGCCGTTACCATTTACCGTCGCCTTAAATGGTTTAATGTGTACTAGCCATGCAGTACAGCCAAGAGATAAAACGATAATTATTATCAACGCACGACGGAGTGGTTTACTAATTGGCTCGATAAGCTCGATTCATAAGGATAAACTAAACTTTACCGGTCGAAGTCGGTGCGGGTCAGCTAGTATTACATATAATATGTATACATAGGGAGTACTATTGAACGCGGCTTCTGGTTAATCTGCGTGTTACACGTTGCTTATTCCGTCGTATTATATGACATCAGTCGACTCGTCGCTATACCAGCAACTATGCTACGATAATATCGTGTGTTCATGTCGGCACGAGCGCGACAAAGTGAGTATTTTTAACCGACTTCCAAAAAGGAGGAGGTTCTGCATTCGGTTGGGATTTTTTTTTTTTTTCATGTATGTACACCGATTACTCCGTGATCTCTGAGCCGATTTACGTGATTCTTTTTTCATACGGTAGAAGAACCTCGCGCGGTGGTCCCATTTAAATTTTATTAAATTTGGTTGAGTAGATTTTGAACCATGTGTAATAAACGATATTTTTGGTGTATCTCGATGACATCATGACAATGATGAAAAAGTGATATTGTGTAAGTACATGAATTCCTGAACGCAATCGATCTCGATATTATACATACATAACATCACGCCGGTATTTCCCGCAAGGTTAGACAGAGGTGTAATAGTACACACAATTTTTTTATGCTTAAGTCGCATTTGATAGAAGGCTATAGGAAGCGAGCCTATTGCTATTATAAACTGAAACAAACACTGTTTTTAGGGTACCGTACCAAAATGGTAAAAAAGGAACCCTTATGGTGCGACTGTCTGTCTGTCTGTCACACCTGCTTATATCAGCAACTACTAATGCTATCGACTCGAAATTTGGAACAGTTATAAAAAATGCTTGCCAAACTTTATTGAAAATAAAAAAAGTCATAAAATGTTTTTATTTTCATTGCAACAGGGGCCGGAGTGGGGGTCTGAAATTCCAAAGTGGGGTTACTAGGTCAAGTGACATATCATATGAAAGGGCTTGATCTGCACATTTCAAAATATATTTTTATTTTATTGTATGTCTCACTTATGTTTTCGACATATGATGAAAAATGTCTGAAAAAATACCATTCCCCCCCTTATCTCCGAAGTTTGCGGAGCGAAACATCTGAAATAATTAGAGTTGATAGGAATTGACCCAAATATTGCACCAAAAATAAAATGATGTTCCTAACTAGTGCAGTTTTTTTTTAAATCATCAAAATTCCTTCACAAACAAACTCAGTTATGCGGTCCGGTTTTTTCACTTTATACGTCCAAAACTGATACGGAACCCTCGGTGCGCGAGTACGGTTCGCACTTGGCCGGTTTTTTATTCACAAGGAGCGCTTGTTATTGTGTCGAAAAATGTACTAAAAGTGGCATCAATTGTTCCCGTACTAATTAGGAGATATGCCATCATAGCATATTTGCTATAATGGCTTAACTCCTTGTTTCTATGATCAATAGGGCCTTGGCACATCTCCCTTGTTTCTATGATCTGAGAGAAAACCCAATCACTGCCCGATCTGGCAATCGAACCCAGAACCACGCTCAGCAGTTGTTCTTGACATTTAAACCACCGAGGCGTCAGTGTGGATAACATTCTTATCTGTTTTGAAGCTGTAGGTAAATCCGATTTAGGGGTTAGTTGTAAAAGGTCAACGATAGTCCTTATCTTGTGTTATTGTTACAAGTTTTTTATTAGTAAGTAATTTATTTGAGACTTTCCTGTTTATGATTGCGTTCATTTGATAACCTATTGAACTGCCTACTAATATTTTGTTGGGACTAAGAACATTTTATTTCACGGTGATCTGAAATATAATTTATAACGATGTAGTAATCTCCATTCGCTAGTAATGGCATCGCGGTTTAGAGGTGATGATTTTTTTGATATATGGAATGGCAACCCTGCTTTGACACTTCTTTTTTCGCGCGTTCGCGGCATCGCATGCAAAAATGGTTTCGGAAGAAAAACTATTTAGAAAATTGTGTAAATCCAGTAAAAAGTTGAAGCAGCATCATCGTAACAAATGTTGGAGTCACGACAGTGAGCGGAACCGCAGTCGCAGCCTTAATTGACGCAGTACTTACCGACCGTGAGCGGAGCCCCTTGCGTACCGATACTCCGGATAATGAAGGTAAGTCTTTTTGCAGGATTTACAGTGCAACGAAATCAAGGAACGTTCCTGGCTATGTTAACGAGCATATATACCGTGTTGGTACGAGATACTTTAAACACGAAGATCAACTTTGGTACGAGATACCAACTTTGATGTAAAACAGAATTCTGTTGTCGGTACGAGATACCGATTCTGCTGCTTGCACAGGTCATCATATGCGCATTTAACTGTACGAGATACGGTATAATGCAAGCAAAATGCTCTTGAGAAAACCTCCAAGGTTTTTCTCATATTTCAGATGAAGTCATCGGTCAGTGTGAATTCATCCCTCAAAACTTGGCCCTTGGGGATCAGACTGAGACCCAAAATGTCCAGACCCGAGAGGTTGAACAACAATTGGAACCGCCAGAAGCAGAATGAAGAGTCATTACAATTGCTGGGCCAAGAGTATGAAGTGATCAAATAAAATAAAAAAGTATTATTACCTAAATAATGATAATTGTAAATGTTGGAACTAACATATACATATAACATGATCTAAGATGGGGAGAGATGACATCCTAAAATTGCATAATTTGCCTGTAATCTGTCAACTTCTGGATGCCTACTATATGAAAAGTAGGGGCAGTGATCTCTGAAAGTGGGAAGATTAGAGACAAGTGTATTGTTTACCAGCAGAAACAAATGGGTACTGCACCAATTTGTAGACAAGACCATGTCAAACATAATTAATGACTCTATAGAAAAAACATGCTCAAATCTCAGTGGAAAAATTGAAACTAAACAAGAAGGTCACTAGTGGCCCCAGTTAGACATTTCCTAGAAATGACTCATAATACAACCAAAAATGAACTTCTCTATGGAGAGCAGCTAAGATCACAAATAATACATAGGAAACAGGAGTGTTTCATCCCAACAAATGAATCAGCACCAACCAGCCAAGCCGATGACATGAGGTGGGCCATGAAGCCAACCACAGCCTTCGCACCACAAGATGACCTACAACCCACAGCGTTCCGAGAGAACCCGGGGTGCCCACCACAAACTCAGCAGGACATAAGGTACATGCTGCCAATTTAAAACTACTTTGCTTTTTGGATGTCATTGACAAATGACCCCATTATATTGTAGTGAATTAAAGGATATTATATTCCTTTTATGTCTAATCCTCATCAAAATATAGCCCCTAAAAATAATTTATAAAATAGTAAAAATCTTTTACAGTTGGGGGCTATGACACCATGCTGTCATACAAAGAGAAAGATTTCAAAGATTTTATTTGTACCTAAACCTAATGGCATACAAATATTTATACTAAATATAACATAATACATATTGGTACTAAATCATTTGAATAAGTTCATAGAAGTTAGCCATTAACCACAGAGGATAATATAAGGACTGCAATAAGGTTAATTGATCATGGTTATTGTATGTGTTACATAGATCTTATGGTAGGTATCATACCTATTAGCACATAAAGCCAATGAACATAGGGAGTACCTCCATTTTGAATTTTATGAAACTTTATATGAATTTACAGCATTACCTTAAGGGTTGTGTATGGCACCGATTGTGTTCACCAAATTATTAAAACCAGTGGTTGGTAATCTAAGAAATTTAGGCTCCCTATCTACAATCCATATTGATGATTATTGATGTATCGGCCAAACATATAATATTTTTGTTTGGAAGTGCTTGGGCTTCATTATTAATTTTGAAAAACCAACACTTTGCCTAGTAAATATTGCAAATCTCTTGGATTAGAAACCCCATGTCATTGTACCTTGAGCTACCTTTGGGAAAATGAAATATAATTATAATTCCTAAAATTACAAAATGCTAAATAAGAGAATTTGCTAAGTTACTGGGCACTTTAGTAGCAGCATGCCCAGCCACACTATATGGTATGGTATATACAAATACTTGGCATTAACTAAATCAAAAGACTAAATCATCAACTATATTATGTTAATGTCAGACCTCCAGTGGTGGACGGATAACATAACGCATAACAGCAAACATTTTAAGCCAATAAATCTCGATTCACATGTGTATCTGTATACAGATGTTTCTCTATCAGGTTGGGGGTTCATTGCAATGGTGAGAGTGTTGGAGTCCTATGGTCATAATCAAAATATCACATATACCACTGAGACCTAATGGCTGTATATTTTGGCTTAAAATGCTTTGCAAAATCAAAAAATAACTGATATTCTTCTTCGGATTGACAACACCACCACCATAACATGCATTATTAAAACGGGTACTTAGGGTTCAATTTCCACATCTCAATAATGTTAGTAGAAAAATATGGGATTGGTGCAAAGCTATAAATGTTCATATCAATTCAGGCATCTTACATAAAATCTAAAGATAATTTTGCAGATGAGGAATAAAGAAATTTGACTAACATTGACTCTGAGTGGGGATTATTAATAGAATATGCATTCAATCAAATTGAGAGAAGGTTAGGCAAGCCAAGTACCTACCTATTGATTTATTTGCTACCAGGATTAACGCAAAATGCTAAAACATACCTGTGTATCATGACATAGAGACCTATATGTATATGCATTTCAAATAGATCCCTTTACACTACACTGTAGCAACTAGATAGATAGATAGATAGAATATACTAGGTACTTCTTTTAGGCATTTCCACCCTTTGCGTTAATTACAAAATGTCTAAAAAATAAAAAACGACAAAGCTAAGGAGACTTCCCTGTGGACTTGTCAGCCATAGTACCTATGGTGCTTTTCAGCCATGGTACCCCATTGGCAAAAATGTTGATGGGTACAAACCAGCAATATTTCAACCTGCCGGTTAATTGTTCTACCTACTAACTACAATTGTTACTATGCCCTTCCAGTACAGAACACCCATTGAGCAGTTCACTTACTCTGGCAGTGAACATCTTCTGCGGGAAACATTCAGATGCAGAGGTTTGCCAGAAGGCTCACAAAATATTATGTTATCATCTTTTTTCACCAGGTATGTTAAAGCAATACAACACAACATGCAAGAGCTGGTAGTCATTCTGCAAACCCCACGGGATAGAAATCTATACAGATTCAATACCGGATGTAATAAATTAACTCAATGAAATAATAAAAGAAATCTAGCCTACGGCTCGTTAAATTCTGCTAGATCGGCACTCTCCCTTCTGAATAAATGAAGAGTTTGGTAGTGACGATCACAGGCATAAAGCTTTTCTTTAAAGGCCTTTATAGAATTAAACCCACTTTGTAAGTATGTTAATACTTGGGATCCTTCGATAGTGCTAAGATTCCTGACAAATTAGGCCGTTAATAAGGATTTAAATTTAGGAAAATTAAGTAAAAAGCTTGTCACTTAATTAGCTCTTGCTACTGCTCAAAGGGTGCAGACTTTGTCGGTAATTAAAATAGAAGATACATCCATGTATCAAAACATTATACATATAGGTACCTACATAAAAATTTCTGATCTTATAAAAATATCAACTTCATCACTTAAATTACCATTTTGTGACCAAAACCCCGTAGTTTATCCAGCTAGAGCTTTAAAACAAACATTGGGCAAACATCAACTATTAGGAATGGTGAAAAATAGGTATTTGCTATTAACTAGTAGACAAATTAATAAGATCCAAACAAACAATTAGAAAGTGGATTAAATCAGTCATGAACATGAAGGAAAGCGGAGTCAACACAAAAATATTCACCAATAATATTCACAAATATTAATTAATAAATTAAATATTTACCATTAGGAAAATGGCAGGTTGGTCGGACACCTGTCTCACGTTTGCGAAATTTCGTGATGTACCAGTTAATTGCTCCACATGTAATGTTCCACATGACAGCTTTATTAATGCTGTCTTTACTTCCAACATAAAGATATACCTACCTAGCTTTTTGCGTTCACATAAAATAAATATAGGTATAACGTTTATGTTTACCTAACGTTCAAAGGTTTATTGTTAATTATATTTTCAAATATTTAAAAATAGTGTTATGGTTTAGTTATTATGACAACGGTAATTGGCCAATTATTATTTATAAGTACTTTGTCTAATAAATTTTACCAAAGTATTTAATTAAGTTATTATGATACAAGATTCATAAAAATATCAAGAAGAAATATATAAAATATTATTTATTTTGAATAATAATTATTTCTAAGCTAAGCTACCTAATGGAGCTTTTCTTTTGAAAGTTTATGTAATTATTGTGGAATGTTTTAAGTTATTTGCTATTTGATAAATACTGATTAAGTATATAAACTAAATTCAGCAGAAGTGCTAATAATATTATGAGTACTTAAGCAAATACTCAAACCTCAAATAAAAGTTGCTTCTTATAAAGCTGTTTTCTCCTTTTAGTCAAAATAATACTAGCCCATGTCGACTTAATACTCTAAACAGCTACATCGTTATAAATTATATTTCAGATCACCGTGAAATAAAATTGAATAATCAGACGAACTTACCTTAAGTGAAGTCCGATTATAATTTTATGAACGGTGATCTGAAATATAATTACCCACCCAGCCCATCCTGTATTGGAATAACAGTCCCTTGTCGAATGGGCCAACAAAGCAACGCTATCTCTAAAAAAGTGTCAAAGCAGGGTTGCCATTCCATATATCAAAAAAATCATCACCTCTAAACCGCGATGCCATTACTAGCGAATGGAGATTACTACATCGTTATAAATTATATTTCAGATCACCGTTCATAAAATTATAATCGGACTTCACTTAAGGTAAGTTCGTCTGATTATTCAATTATATACAGGATGGCAGGTTAGACAGTGAAAATATTTAAAGGGGTCATTGTACTCATCATTATGAACAACTTTTACTATGGGACCAACCCTGAAATCGCGAAAAAAAAATAAGCTGTTCCATACATTTATGTTCACTTAACTCAAAAAAACGTATGGAACAGCTGATTTTTTATTGCGATTTCATGGTTGGTCCCATAGTAAAAGTTGTTCAAAATGATGAGTACAATGACCCCTTTAAATATTTCCACTGTCTAACCTGCCACCCTGTATATTTTTATCCTGTGCATTAAAAGGTATTTCATGCAACTCGAGATACTTTAGAAATTACAAATTGGAATCACAGTTTGGTATTATATTTAATTAAAATATCAACGACATACCCTTTTGTTCATTGATATCAACGCCACCTAACAAATCTGAGTAGCTACTTCAGTACCTACTGAGATTGCCAGCCGCATATAGGTACACTAGCTTCCACCCGCGGCTCCGCCTGCGTTTTTGGGATAAAAAGTAGCCTATATCTATCACTTCACAATTATACACTTCTCCGTTGCGTTGTCGTATGTATTGCGTCGACGAACCAACGGAGTAGTGTATTGTGAAGTGACGCAACGCACCGCAGCGCAACGCACTAATGGGGCCTCGCCATAATGGTCTTAACGTAGCACGTGCTACGTCGTAGCAACAAAATAGACTTCGTAGATTTATTTTATTAAAAGCTTAGGGCATGAAAAGCCCTTCTCAAACTTAAAATAAGCTTTCAAAAAATATTGAAGCTTTATTTAGTAGGTACCTACTTTTTGTTTCATTTTATGCTTGTCTTAATATAGTTTTTATTATTTATATTTTATTTTTGTTGCACGGGACTTTACAAAGTCCCGGACCTTTCAAAGGCGTGCGTGGGGCCGAAGCCAATACGTAAAGGCCCTTTACAACAAACTTAAAATATATAAAATTTAATGGTGACACAGCTGGCGATTATCCTTGTATGCACTATATAAATGCACCCAAGGACAAACCCCAGCTGTGCAGAACTATTGCAAACATGTGGAGAAAAACTACTTGGGCTACTGTGATGGGATGGTAGTGGATTGGTTTTGGGGAACTATGGGAACCTATGGCGCCTGCCGGAACAATGTATATTGTCACGTAATAATGGCAGACGGAGACTTGCCAACTCACTAACTGGGCCCCCCGAAAATGATAATTTTAGAGGTTTCTATTGTGCTGTCGTAAATAAACACATTTTTTGCGCTTACATTTCAAACGCTGGCTGAACCTTACGAGATAGATCAAAATAATGTACTACAGTATTGTACACTTTAAAAAGGTCTACAAAAAAGTCCGCAATAGCATTATATCTATATTTTAAGGTTGTCTCACAATTACCATTTTTATGATTTTCAAATTTGGTCTAAAATAATGCTTTATTTGCGAAGGTGTTTTTACTAACATGGTATTAGGTACTTAATCCTTATCTAAATAAATATGTTAGTCATCTTATGTATTTCATTGTCCTTTATACAATTTAATTTGGATGAATATCTTAGGAAATATCACAGAATTAAAATAACTCGCGCAACAATATAATATTACGCCGACGACGGACGAACTTCAGGAGCCTGGCAGGCCGGTCAACTTACATTGCACGTACTGTAGGTAGTACTTAGTGCTATCCGTGCGAAACCCGGGCGGGTCGCTAGTTTGTAATATGTAAGGATGACTCGATTATACGATTTCCTCGTAATGATTATCAATATCTGCATATTGATAATCAATTTCTTCGTAGTCATTCTCCCCCTGTTCTGCGGCTTCCCTTTCATACTGACGTCGAAGGATTTCAAGACGGTTCACGTAGAACACTGAGTATGGCTGAAAGTAAAAACAGGAATCAATCAACCGATTACTATAAAACTACCAACCCCCCGAATAATTGAAGTCGTCGAAGATTAAAAACGAATGCCAGTAACTTTTAAACGTATTTTTATTTTTAGGTTATACCTACAACAAATAAAAGAAAGTAGGATGACCCCCTAGCCCCCCGTAGACCCTAACCTTGCTCCTCCCTCTAAACTCGTTGTTAGCAAGACAAAATCCTTTGATCTTTAAGAAACCATATCATCAAACGTTGACGTTTAAACGATGTAGCCAGTTTTAGCTGGGCAATATCATGAAATACAAGTAGGTATTTCATAAAATGATCGGTCACATTATGAAGTGATCAATTTTAACATCTGGCCACGACATGAATATGACGTAGCGCATCATCTTTTTAACCGACCTCAAAAAAAGGAGAAGGCTCTCAATTCGTTGCGATTTTTTTTTTTTTTAATTAACTGTATTAAAATTATACAATGTAAAGTAAATAGACCGGGATAGGTAATTACAAAAAATTGGGAGTCATTTGTAGTAAAAAAAAAGTTCGTCAATTAAAAAGTCATTTACTTAGATATTTTTCGCAAACCACCCGGCAGCGCGTGCCAGTTGACGGTTTTTGACAGTCCAGGGGAGATCTCTCCTTGCGCAGTCTGGTAAAAAGTGAACACTTACGTCGATTGGAACCCGTGCTAGACCTTGTTGTTGTTGCGTACAACGCTTTTTAGCATAAAATACGACCAGTGCCAGGATCACAGCTCCTGCAGCTGACGCACTGTATACAATGGGTGTGCTGTGATTTGAATTAAGTTTGTCTGAAAAAAAAAACATAGTTATATTTAGGTATATAATACTAGACTTGCCCGCGACTCCATCCGCGTGAACTGCAATGAAATGACCAGTTTAAATGACCTTCGTAGTGTAGGGTGGCTAGTATCACCAAGAGATCAGGCTGTATCTCTGGTTTAGCCCTCCGGAATTAGGTGAAACGTTGCTTAGATTTTAAATTGAACCCCAAGCTATCGATCTGTAAAAACCACATCAAAATCCGTTCAGTACTTTTCGCGTGATGCGCGCATAAATAAACAAACAAAAATTTAAAAAAAAAACGATTTGGGAATGGTTACGTCCCAGTACCCCGACTGTTTTTCTGGAATATCTTCAATGTACAGACACGGCTTTTTTACAATTTTATAATAGTATATAGATATACACAGGGTGGCAGGTTAGACAGTGGAAATATTTAAATGGGTATTGTACTCATCATTATGACCAACTTTTACTATGGGACCAACCTGGAAATCGCGAAAAATGAAACTGAACCGATTTTGGTGAAACTTTACAGTAGGCTAGGCTAAAGCTTATAGGTACACATCAGAATAACACATAGGCTACTTTTTATCCCAAAAACGCGGACGAAGCTGCGGGCGGAAGCTAGTTCTAAACATAATCAGAATTACATTTGGACGTAGCTATGCAAACTAGAACCAACCCACAAAAAGGTACTTTAGAGATAATTACATTTTTGTTTCTGAAGTGTGTAGAAACCTCAGATCATAGAAACAAGAGAGATGTGCCAAGGCGCTATCGAGCTTGATGCCTGAACTTGAGCAAATTGCTCATATTAAAAACGTACGCGCTGGCGACGAACCGAACACGATCGATGGTATAAATACAGTGTTTTAGTTTAGTGCTAGTGTTGAGTGACGATTAACAGTGATAGATTGAGGGTGTGCGGAATGTTTAATGCGTGGGAGATCTTTTTATTCACAAGGAGCGTTTAATTATGGGGGTAATTGTGTCGAAAAATGTACTAAAAGTGGCATCAGTTGTTCCGGTACTAATTTGCTATGATGGCATATCTCCTTGTTTCTATGATCTGAGGTAGAAACAAATAGGTAAGTTATTTGAGATAAACAACTTTACTAGGTTAAGGTTAGTATTGATGACGATATAAGACAATACATTATTTGGATTTTAGTGAGATTTTAGTATCTATTTTTGATCAAAAACCTGACGGTTCCTTATTGCAAAATTACTGTTTTGTGGGTTGGTTCTTGATGTAAATGATACGCAGATTTCGTTAAGACTGTTTTATTAAATCGGGCAGGTAGTAGAATAACATAATTTATACAAGTACCGACACCATACACAATATCTTTCCCCTAATAATTTTAAGCTTAAATGAAATAATACATAGCCGAACTACTTTTTAAATATTATCGCCACGCTATTTATTTACCCAGTAAACAAATGCGTGTAAATCAGAATTAATTCTAAAGAATATGTATAGGTATATATATATATATATATATATATATTTTTACAATATACCTATAGTTCATTATAATTATGTTGCCATTCACAATTTTATTAACACTGTTACAATATCTATTTATCTAGTAAATAAATATGTAATTTTAATCCCCTCGCGTGTCCGAAATTCGCACCGTGCAAAACCATGGAGTGGCCAAATTCGCACCCATTTTCGAGCTTTTTCGCACATATTTCGCACTATTTTTGCACTTCCGTTAAGAACACTATAACTCGCTATTTCGATAAACGACCTATGTAAAACCGTATATTTACAATCTATATAATATTTTCTATACGCTGTGTAAGTTTCATGTAATTTGGATAAATAATAAAAAAGATAAAAATAAGAGAACACATGTTTCACGCGTTTTGTTCGTTTTCACCACGTCCACTTGAGAGCTCTAAATATACACGGAAACCTTCGAATTTACTGATGAAAGTCATATCAATCGCCGCGGAATATAATAAGCTCACGATATCACAATAAACATTAATATATGGAGCCCTAAACAAAACTAGCACCGACCGGCGGAAATTCCGTTGACGTGTGACAACTTGATTCTTGTTCGAAATGTCAAGTCCGATTATTTGTTCGAGTACAAGAATATAATTTGATCTGAAGCATTAGTGGATGTATGGAATTATTGGTAGCCTGGTCTTTCACAAACATTTTAAGGTATAAAGGAAAGAGATCACACATGCATAGACAAAGTAATACCCGACTTTGTACTGCGCGGTGCGCTGTATCGGGGCTCAACTTGGCATTACCGGCGGCTGGCAGTGGCCACTCATAGGGGTAAACTTTTTGTGTCAGCCGCCGGCAGTGGCCACGCTTGGGGTTATGTACTTGATTATTTTTGACATTGTGACATTGTATTCTTAATTCCTTATGTATTATATCTATTATGCATTTATTTATTTATTTAGAATTCCTTGTTTATTATATTAAATATATTACCTTTTATTATAACATTCGAGAATATTTTATATCTACTTATTTATAAATCAAATAAAATAGGTAACTATACATTAAATAACTTATTATATTATTTTTTAAGGAGTTGACCTAGTTTTTTACGTGCGATGACAGCCGCCGTGTGTGCGTGCGCCCCGTAGGACCAGTATCACTTTCATTATTTATTTCCCTGGACTTGCAATCGTCGTCGCTCTCAGCACTAGACCACCTTTCATCGACATCAGTAGGCTCACATTTACTAGTTTGACCTTGGCAGATGTCGATGTCCTGTGAGTTAGATTCTACTTTAACTAAGTGACGCCTATTGCGTCTGTAACGCCTTCCCGTGTTATCTGAGACAAAATAAGACCTTGGTTGAGCTGCTTGCGAATGCACCCTTGCATTTTTACGTTTATCACCATCAATCATAATCACTGCGTCTCCTGGTTTCAGTGTGGGTAAAGCTCTTGCATGTCTATCATAATATTGCTTGCTAACCTCCTGATTACGGATAATGTTCCTATAGTCGTCAGTGTTGTCGCGACTAGGTACTAGCTTAGTAACATGAGAAGGCAGTGTACTATTAAGTCTGCGCCCCATTAGTAACTGCGCCGGTGAACTGATACCATCACGAGGTGTATTTCTAAAATTTAACAGTCCTAAATAAAAGTCTGACCTAGCTTCTATCGATTTGATTAATATATTTTTAATTGTTTGCACACTTCTCTCACTCCGACCATTTGATTGCGGATAATTAGGCGAGGAAGTAGTGTGATGAAACCCCCACTTGTTTTTGAAATCGATAAATTCCTTCGAAACGTAAGCTGGTCCATTGTCGGTCACAAGTTCGCTTGGAACACCGTGTCGCGCAAATTGGTCCTTCATAGCTGCAATTACCGCCTTGCTTCCAATACTCGTTAAGGGATTAACTTCAATAAAATTAGAAAAATAGTCTACTAATATGAGAAAGTATTTTTTTCCGTACTGAAATATGTCAGAGCCTACTTTAGCCCAAGGCATATTCGGTATGTGATGTGGTTGCAGAGGTTCGCGCGTGGGTCGTGGCTTCCGGTTCACACACGCTGTGCATCGTTTTACGGTGTTTTCAATGTCACGAGACATTCCCGGCCAAAACATCACCTCACGACCATTGCGCTTACATCTATCTATCCCCATATGCCCGTCATGCAAACGCTGTAACATTTCTGCTCGTAATGTTCGCGGAATGTAAACTAAGTTATCCTTGAAAATTATACCATCTGCAAATTCAAAACTTTGGTTATACTCCCAATGTACTCGCACACATTCATCAACTTCGTATTTATTTATTGGCCATCCGACTTTAATATATTTTATTAATAACTGACACTCATTATCTTTTGCCGTTTCGTCTCTAATTAAGCGCATTTTACTATCACTAAATCTCACATTCTCTAATAAAAAACAAGACTGCTCGGCGATTTCTTCTGAAATGGTTACTTTAATATTATCAGTTAATGCTGCCCGTGATAACGCGTCAGCGACGAACATGTATTTGCCCGGTTTATACACAACAGTGAAGTCATAAGCTTGTGCGCGCAGCATCATCCGCTGTAAACGCGCTGGAATCGAGTCTAATGATTTTTTAAATAGGGCTTCTAGGGGCTTATGATCGGTTTCTACAGTAATATTCTTTCGCCCAAAAACATACTGATGGAATCGCCCCAGAGCATACACAATTGCCAATAACTCCTTTTCAATTTGTGCGTAACGACACTGTGTGTCAGTGAGTGTCGCCGAGGCAAATTCAACTTGCCGGCCGCTCTGTAATAACACCGCGCCTAATGCACGCGAACTCGCATCTACTGATAAGAGAACCGGTTCGCGCTCCGAATATAGTGCTAATACAGGCGCACCGCACACTGAATCTTTTAACCGTTTCACAGCTAACTCATGCACTTCATCCCACAACCACTCTGAATCTTTTTTCAATAAAGTACGTAGTGGTGAAGCCACATCTGAATAATTTGGAATGAATTTCGAAAGAAAGTTAATCATGCCCAGAAAACGTTCTAAAGACTGTCTATCGTGGGGACTTGGCATCTGTTGTATGGCCTTTAATTTATTTTTGTCTATACGCATACCCGTAGAGCTAAACGTGTGTCCTAGGTAGGTTACTTCTTCAACACAAAATTCACATTTTTGCTTATTGAATCTTAGGCCTACCTCTCGTGCTCGATCGAGCAATAGCTTTAGTCTCGCGTCATGCTCAGACTTACTCGATGCCCATACAATGATATCGTCAACGAAAGAGTCTACACCCTCTAGATCTTCAAGAATTTGCCGAATTTTTGAATGGAATACCTCAGATGCGCAATTAATACCATAAGGTAGACGCAAAAATTGGTATCTCCCAAATGGTGTTCCAAATGTGCACAGATTGGCACTCTCATCATCAATCTGTACCATCCAAAACCCTGACCTAGCGTCTAACTTACTGAAGTATCGTGCTCCTTGCAGCTTGGTAGCAATTTCAGTGAGCGTCGGCAACGGGTAATGTGCGCGCTGTACGACGCGGTTTAGCGGACGCGGATCGAGACACACACGAATAGTACCGTCTTTTTTGGCTGCTACTACGATCGCATTAACCCACGGCGTTGGGTGTGACACTTTTCTAATCACTCCTATACGCTCCATCCTATTCAATTCCACCAATAATTTGTCACGCACACCTATAGGTATCTTACGGACTGGACAAATCGACGGCTGAGCATCACAACAAGTAACAATTTTGTATTTACCAGGCAATTTTCCTAAGCCACGGAAAAGGTCATCATATCTCTGCATATTTATTGAATATATTCGCTTAATTACACCTAAATCTTCACATGCATGCTTACCCAGTAAGCTACAACAATCTTGTTCAGAAATAACAAAACCCAGGTTATAAACTGCTCCTTTATAAATCCAATCTATATTATATGATCCAACTATTGGTATATAGTTGCCACAAAACGATTGTGCCTTTGTGTTATCACAATTCAATTTTTCTACTTGAAATCCTAATCTCTTATAGGTATTTAAAGACAGCACATTTAAGTCAGAACCCGTATCTAATTTAAATTTCTCTTTTCTACCATTTACAGATAACATTAATGTTTCATACCACTTAGCGTCCTTAGCATTATTGAGTCTTTCAATAGCAGAGATATAATACATTTCTTCTTCACTTACATCGTCCTCCTCTAATTGGTAAACACGTTTCTTTAAGCTTGGACACACTTTTTTAAAATGACCTCGTCTATTACACAAGAAACACATAACATTTGTAGCCGGACACCAGCCTGATAACCATCACAGGCGGCACTCGCACACGAAGCACACGCCGACCTCGCTGTGCCCTGCCGGTGATGCCGCGCGCCGCCGCCGCTGGCGCGCCAGCGCTGCGCCCGGCGACCCCTGCCGCCGCGACCGCTACGCGACCCGTGCACCGCGTCCACAACTTTCGTTGTACCCTCGCTACTACATCCAGCCTTGGTTTCCTCAATCTGCCGTTTTTCTTCATGCGACATCTCATTAGCTTGACACATTTTTACTGCCCTAGCCAAAGTAAGGTCTTCCGACCTAAGGAGACGATCACGCAGCGTGCCATCAACTACACCACAAACTATCCGGTCTCTTATGAGTCCTTCTTCAAGATGTTCAAACTCACAGTGTTGAGTGAGAAGTTTAAGGGCTGTGACGTACTCATCTATTGATTCACCTGACACCTGATTTCTCGTAAAAAACTTAAATCGAGCCATAGTAGTGTTATGCTTTGTTTTGAAATGTTCGTTGAACTTATTTACGAGCGTTTCAAAATCTTCTTTGTTTTCGTCCTTTGTGAACTTGAAAGTTGTATAGACATCGTAGCCCTCTGAACCAATCAGATTTATCAGCAAACTTGCTTGTACGTCCGCTGTTTCTTTGTGAACACCAGATGCCTTTAGAAATACCATAAACTGTTGGAACCATTTACGCCACGCCTCCGCCCGGTTGGCCGGTCCACCTTCTAAACTTAATTCCGATGGCGGACGCGCGTGTTCCATGTTTACGTTGTGATTTTATTGTTATTTTGCACAAACGACACTTTGAACATCCGAACTCACGTGGAATATTATTAATTATTTAGCACCGCTGTCACCATGATGTAAATGATACGCAGATTTCGTTAAGACTGTTTTATTAAATCGGGCAGGTAGTAGAATAACATAATTTATACAAGTACCGACACCATACACAATAGTTCTGTATTGCCATATGTTTTGGTTTAGCTTGGTTCTGTTTTGCATAATGAAAAAGCTTAAGATCTATAGGTACTATGCCACATGGGTCTGTAAATTTTTTAAAAAGTCACTGAATCTAGGGTTGGTATCCTTGGCACCTTCAATACTATGAGTAAAGAGTGTCTCAAGCAGCTTGGATCTTTTTTGAATATATGAAAGTTGATTCGTAGATTCTGTTGGTACCAATAACTCAATTTCACCAGTTTTGTGGGTTGGTTCTAGTTTGCATAACTACGTCCATTTATCACTCACCTGGCGTTATTTCATTCTTTATTTTCGAATTCAAATGGAGTATGACCTCAACTGTTTTCTTCAAAACAGAGTTATAGCATTGTATTTTCGACTGGTTGTGCGTTTCGTCCAAAATCTTCATAAATCGTATATTGGACCAAACTATGAGTGTCTTATTCGAGATAAAATCTTTGGAATAAATTAATTCTTCGATTTGTTTAGTTCGCCACGGGGTACCTGGTGGAAAATGATAACCGGCTTAGAATGTCTCAAGTGCCTATACCTACTTCTACTGGAACCTTCTAGTTCTTTATTTAACTTGTATCTACAAGATACAAGTTAAAAAGAACACAAATGCTTTATGTGGCAAAGTAGGTATAGTTTTATGTAAGTATTTTTGTCAAGGAATTTTGATGATTTTGAAAAAACTGTACTAGTTAGGAACATTGTTTTATTTTTGGTGCAATATTTGGGTCAATTCCTATCAACTGTAATTATTTCAGATTTTTCGCTCCGCAAACTTCGGAGATAAGGGGGGGGAATGGTATTTTTTCAGACATTTTTCATTATATGTCAAAACTGTGGGACATAAAATGAAAATATATTTTGAAATGTGCAGATCAAGCCCTTTCATATGATATGCCACTTGACCTAGTAACCCCACTTTAAAATTTCGGACCCCCACTCCGGCCCCTTTTGCAATGAAAATAAAAATATTTTTTGACTTTATTCATTTGCAATAAAGTTGGACAAGCATTTTTTATAACTGTTCCAAATTTCAAGTCGATAGCACTAGTATTTGCTGAAATAAGCAGGTGTGACGGACAGACAGACAGACAGACAGACGAAGTCGCACCATAAGGGTTCCTTTTTTGCCATTTTGGACGGAACCCTAAAAATAGGACAATGGGTAATTTGGTCCTTTGCACCAATACATTAGTGATTATTTTTTTGTGTTAAGTGACAACATACACAAAGAAAAAAAATAGACTTGCAACGAATATTCGGTTGCTATTCGGTATTCGGCCTATTCGGCTGCTTTTACCATATTCGGCCGAATATAGAATACTTAAGAAATATTTAACACACGACAATTTTCGGGTCTCTTTCATCATCCTCGAAGTATGTCCTAGATGATTTATTTTTAGAGGCCATAATTGATTATTTATAATTGTTAAAGTAGATAGTACCTAGTTATTTTACTGTTTATTTGTTGAAACTCACGTAATTCCACTTACAAACAAATCAAAATGTAGAAAGCACGAGAAACTGTAGTTATCGTATTAACGATACGCACTAACTTAACTTGTCAAAACATGTAGGTAGGTAGTGCGGTTGCAGTAGAACGCACGGAGAGGCTGGGGGTGGGAGGGCGCAAGAACAATAGAACAAGCGCGCAAGAAACAATCACGTCGATACATGTTTAATCGCCACATACCGGCCGAATACTTTTGCCTAATATTCGGCTATTCGGGCAAGAACCTCGCCGAATATTCGGTATGCGGCGTATGGCCGAATATACAATTTTGCGTTGCAAGTCTAAAAAAAAATTAAAACAACCGAGTTGTTGTACAATAACGTCTTAAATGTTTATTTATTTATTTATAATAGGTATTTGGATATTTTAAATAATTAAACAAAGTAAACATTATAACCGGTTACTATAATGTATAGAATAGCTACATATATGTATATAGCGTACGTGGACCAGACCCAGGCTCCATTCATTTCTGAAACATCTCTTTAGTTGTAGAACAGATTATTAACTACCGTGGGCTCTGCAGTAACCAGTTTTTAGGGTTCCGTAGTAAAACTAAGAGCCCTTATAGTTTCGTCATGTCCGTCTGTCAGTCTGTCTATGCGTCTGTCCGTCTGTCACACCCTCGTCAAATCTACCATAACCAATTTGTAAATAACCGTTCATAACCAATTTGTATGAAATTTCGCAGGCAGATGTCTTTTGTGTGACAATGTGTCCCCCCCTATAATTTTCCAACCGCGTTATCAAAAAATCTGAAACAACTCAAATGGCATCTATTAAATACTCTTGATTAAATTGGTTTGAACAAGATACGTTAATATTTTTTAGAAATATTCACTATTTTCAGTTTTGAGTTTTGGCAACCGCAAAAATAACGTTGTATTTCATAATATTACTAGCAAACCCGGCGAACTCCGTTTCGCCACCGTAGTACATGCTATGTATCAGAGATGGCGCTGTATGTGAAAAAAGATTTTCCCGCTTTTCTGTTGAAATTTTCCTGAATTTTCTTTGCTATAAACCTCACGGAGCTCGAGACCTTTCCAACGAATGCAAAACCGTGGAAATCGGTTCGTCCGTTCTGAACTTATATCGTCAGGAAGGAAAACCCGACTTATTTTGATATAGTAGATTATGAAATACAACAAACTTATATTTGCGGTCGGCACACTGAAATACTTCTTACTACGGAACCCTAGACTGAGCGTGGTCCGGCACGCTCTTGCCCGGTTTTTTAATTATATCGGGACTTTTCGCGCACAAACATAATCAAAATATCAGTATTTTGACTAAAAAACAGTTTATTAATAATACCTAGTTTAGTAACATTATACAGCACGTGTATATACCTTGAAATCTCCATTGAAAGTGCAGAAGAGAAGATGACGGCTTATCATATATAATATCATAAAATGCACTTTTGGTGGCACATGTTAGATTGAGGGCTTCATTCACGTAGTACTGATATTCAATAGTCCATTGATTATTGCCATTCGCATACTGGAACCGAACATTCTCTCTAGGCAGGCCTAGAATTCGAACATCTGAAAATTACATGTAAACCATTAATAATGGACGGGAGAGGGAGAGATTCTCCCGTCCAAGCCGCCGCGGTAGACGCTCCGGGCGTCGGGAGCCGCGTGACGACTCCCGGCCACCGTAGGCGCGGGCCTGCGGGCGGTGAGTAATGGGTAGCTGACCATCCGATCAGGACCAGGCCCGTGCCAAACGGCGCGTACGTGTTCCACGCGCGCCTCAAAGAGATGTCAGCATCAGAGAGGGGGCCCATTAGGGCCCAAGCCTGCCGGGAAAGCGGCATAGTCCGAAAGGGGTACCGCTGACCCGGAACATAAAGGGCTAAGGAAGGAACACGGGTGGGTTTTAGTCAGTAAGAGTCTGACACTCCCTTCCGCTCCGCCCAGAGCGGGAGGGGTCATTAGATGATTTCCCATCCTCAAAAAAAGAAAAAAAGAACCATTAATAATAAAATAATGAAAGTGTCTGTCTGTGATTTCGAAATATCTGCCTTTTCTTAAACTCCAAAACCCAAACACATTTTTTTTGCCTGTTCGTCTGCTCGGACTGATCTTTGAAACAGATGAATTGATTTTGATGGGACTTTCATTCGCACATAGGGAACTTGCAAGGAGTAATCTAGTCTAAGGCGTAAGGCGTAAGGCAACCCTGATATCGCGAAAAAAAAATCAGCTGTTCCATACATTTAGTTGAGTCATGTGAACATAAATGTATGGAACAGCTGATTTTTTTTCGCAATTTCAGGGTTGGTCCTATAGTAAAAGTTATTCATAATGATGAGTACAATGACCCCTTAAAATATTTCCACTGTCTAACCTGCCACCCTTTAGGTATAGTGTATTATCTATGGTCGTTGCGCCGAGACGTTGACAGCTGGCTCAAGCGCTTGGAACAGAGAAACCATCCGAACACGGTACGCGATCAGGGGGTCTACTCTCTAAGCACGAAATCCGTAGTTTCGGCCTTAGTTACGGGCGTTTCTTACTCCGTATCACCTACGGACTTAAGATTAGTTGGGGGCGCGAACTAAGAATTAATGATAGCACGATTTGACAGTTGTCTCTACTCCCGATGTGTTTTTATCCGTCCAAAAATTGAATTTGACACTTGTTTTGACGGAATCTTATGTCTATTGTACTTTCGGATGGGCCCGTATCTTCGTTGACGGACTTGCAGAGTAGACCCCCAGGTTAGTTCGCCCCTCTGTAGTATGCGCGTATCTATTATATTATTATTATGAGGTTAAATCAGTTAAAAAAGTTGGCGAGGCCGAGACGATCTTAATGCACGAATTGAAAAAAAAAACTTAGATAAATATCTTTTAATTTTCGGCTAATTGTTATTATTATAGTCCTAAAATATAGGTGCGGACCCATAACACAAAATACATATACACTATATACAGGGTAAAATTAAAACCAGTGCGGATATTTTAGGAGTTGAAAGTGCTCATGAATATGGCCAACTTTTATTATGGGAACGACACTGAAATATGAAAAAAAAATCAGCTGTTCCCTACAAAAATGCACTACAACACGATCAAATGTATGGAACAGCAGATTTTTTTTTTTTTTTCATATTACAGTGTCGGTCCCTAATAAAAGTTGATCATATTCATGAGTACTTTCACCTCCTACAATATCCGCACTGGTTTTAATTTTATCCTGTATAAAAAAAAACTTTACATTTATTATTTATTTATAATATAGTAAAAGGTACATATTAAGGTCCATAATATAATACAATGCATACCATAAGCAGGAAAATCAGATAATAATGGTAGCCTGGCGTATGTCTTTAGTACATCCGTGTTGTTAATTTGACAGATTACAGTTTTTCTATCGACGTCTAATTGGGATGTATCTAATAAAATCATTACTTTTCCCACAGACGGAGTCCTGAGCACTGAAAAAAAAATTATTTTTTTACTTTTTTTATATTGCGTGCCATAGTAAAAAGGTTACCTACAGTTTTATTGTATATACATAATTAAGTACTATATGAAGGCATTCTTTTGGTTTCTATTTAATCAACCATTTCATTACCTTATAAGGGAAGGTATCCACTGTAACAATTATTACCTACTTTCCTATTATTGTGTTGAGTTCATTCACTACTTAGGGCCGTAAGATCAATCGTAGCTCAACCACGGAAAAGAGTTTTATATCCCGTCTTCGATTGTTTCTTTGGGTTTTTGTATCAGAAAACAATCAAATTCAATATTATGGAAATCAGAATATTCATATCTTCAATATAATTGATGTCCAATAGATTAGGTAATTAAAGGATTATTTAGTTCATCTAATAAATATAATTTTAATAGGTAGGTACCTGATGAAATGGTTGATAAATTGGTAAGGGAGACTGAGGTTGATTGTATTGACTTCAATTGCTTGCCTTATTATTACATGAATTTACTTGCAACGTGTCCTGTACCAAAATGTGGGCTGAGTATTTTGATAAAAGATCACTTAATAAAGGAGTTTGGAACAGAACTTTACAACCAACTTTGTGCTAAGATTGTGCCAACAATTTGGAATTTGGATCAACATAAATGATAATGATAATTGATTTTTTTTTGTAAATAGGTTAAAAATAACACTTTTACACGTCAAAACATTTTTTTAAGCTAGATGAGTTCGGTGTTTCCTATATGACTACCTTTGAGAAGAAACACCGAAACAAACTCAAAGGTTGATGTCTCTTTTAAAGTCCAGACAATTAAGATAAATTGTGTAAGAACCATGCAGGTTAGTCTGAAATGGCCTTTAGAGGAAAGAGCCATACAGATTTGAGTAGACCTGACCTGACTATGCACGCATGTGCCGGGTATCGTGGTAGCTCAACCCAGACTTAGGGAGCTCAACGACCCGACGAACATTACCATCAGAAAATCATCATAAAACGTAAAACAGCGCTGCAATTTCAAAAAACGTAAGAAATTTTGAATTTAGCGCGCTACCTTGACGGATGCCCCTTAAGAGTGCGATGCCGCTACTTGCCAGTGCGCGCCACCAAAACAATTGCTATTTCACCAAGCGCCGCCGTGTTAGAAAAGGAGATGAACAATATTCTTACGCAAAATCAGCGTAAAAAATTAAAAAAAACCCCAACGCAGAAAAGATTAGCGAACATTTTTAGAAAGTCAAAAAGTAAGTCAGACCCCTCTTCATTTGATTGACTATCTATTAATTTAACCTCCAAATTATTTACTATTAATTTGACGCAAAAAGAGGGGTGTTATAAAGGAGATGTTTCAGAAATGTATGGAGCCTGGGAGTGGTCTACGTACACAATAAGTATTAACCTATACATGATAGTAACAGGTTTCTGATGTTTATTTTCTTTCATATTACTTCATTTAATTATAATTCATTATTTTCTTTGTCAAGGAGAGCAACACAACATTATGGTGGATCAACAATCGACAACTGAATTAAGTGAAACGTCATTTTGTCAACTGTTGATATTATTATGTCAATGTCAGTCAAAATGGCAACATCCAATCCATCACGCGTGCACACAACGACTCAAACGTCACGTCATAAAACTGTCAAACTCAACTGTCATGGCCGCCCTCAAAATAGGGATATTATAATGAAAAACTTCATCACAAATAATTTTTTCACGGCTGTACTCTTCTTCAAATGAATTTAATAATATTAGGTCTTTACCTATGAAATTGCCGTTCTGCAGTACTGGCCATTTCAAATCAAAATAATTTTTGTTTGGCTAAGAATTCTAATTTCAAATTAATTTTATTTTAAAAAACATGGTTTTTTTTTCCAAAAGTAGTCATTTGTTTATTGATTAGTGTTACATTTTCTTCGCATTTCAATATTTTTTGTCATCATGGATACGTAAAAAATTCGAGTAATTATGGAATACGAGTACCGTCGTGGCAGCAACGCGGCATAAGCGGCACGCAACATCAATGACGCTTACGGAGCTAACACTACAAACCAACGCACCACCTGTTATTGGTTTGCTCGCTTCCGTTCTGGAAATTTCGACCTGAAAAATGAACCTCGCGGTCGTACGAACACTTTGGTCGACAATGACGAATTAAAGGTGATTGTGGAAGCTGATGATACACAATCTACGGCTGAATTAGCAGCAGCTTTCGACGTTAGCGTCAAAACAATATTGGTCCATTTGCGTCAAATTGGCAAGGTAAAAAAGCTTGACAAATGGGTGCCCCACGAACTCAATGATCGCCAGCGCGAAGTACGCGTCGAGACGTGCCTTGCACTGCTTAACAGACACACAAATGAAGGAATTTTGAACCGCATTGTTACCTGCGATGAGAAATGGATTCTGTTTGATAACCGCAAGCGCTCAGCAAATTGGTTGGATCCTGGTTCAGCACCTAAACAATGCCCTAAACGAAAACTTACCCCTAGAAAAGTGATGGTCACTGTTTGGTGGCCTAGCGCCGGTGTGATTCATCACAGCTTCTTACCAAACGGGGTGAGCATTACTGCAGATGTGTACTGTGAAGAACTGAACACAATGATGAAGAAGCTGGCACATCTCCAACCAGCATTGGTCAATCGCTCGTCTCCGCTGCTCCTGCACGACAACGCGCGACCTCATACTGCACAGCAGACGGTCTCCAAGTTGCATGAACTGGGGTTGGAAGCTCTCCGTTATCCGCCCTATTCACCAGACCTTGCGCCTACAGACTACTACTTTTTCCAGAATTTGGATAACTATTAGCGGGAAAAAAATTCAATACACGAGAGGCAGTACAAAATGCCTTTGAAGCTTTTGTTGCCTCCCGTCCAGCTGATTTCTTTAAGAAGGGCATCAATAAACTGCCACTGCATTGGCAAAGATGCATTGATTGCATGGGTTATTACTTCGATTAATACAAATAAAAAATACATGAAAAAAAATCGTTTAAATTTTTTCATACAAAACGGCAATTTCATAGGTAAAGACCTATTATTTTTATGTAAATCCCCTATTTTCTATGTAGCGTACCTACGTACTTATACCAGTTCCAAGATGAAACATCTCCTTTGACCGCTATGTGTGTCTGTTTGTCGGTCGGTGGCACCGTAGCTCTTAAACGGGTGAACGGATTTGAATGCAGTTTTTTTATTTCAAAGCTGTCGCGGAGGGCCTCCCTCCTCCGTCCTCTCAGCCTCGGCTAGCTATCGGAGGCAGCCTCCACAGACACAAATCTTGATATTTTAAATAAAACACTGCAGGATGGTTGGAGAGGTATATTACGAGACGTAGGTTGTATTTTTGCACTTTATAACGTTACACAGAGGTATAAAAATAACTGTTATAAAAAGAGACTATTTGCTTATAGCTTTGCACACTTGATAAATAGGTAGTAGGTAATGAATAATAACAGTACAGCGGTTCAGCGGTCACAAGTGATGTCGTTGGAGACCAGACAAAGAATGACGAAACAATGCAAAAAAATATGAGATGTTCTAATTTTGAAATTTAAAGTTAAAATCTAAACCGAATTTAGAAGAATGGGATGAATGAAGTGGCCAGCAATGGAAGATTGCCAGCACTAAATGATGAAAGAAGGATGACTCCGTCACAAAGCAGGTTTTCTATCGGTGGCTCTTAGACATCTTTTCATCGTCAGTTTTTGTTAGCTGCGGTGGGGATCTTAGACGCATAATAGGTATTTACTTTACTTTCAAACACAATGTGTGACCTAAAATTTGAAACACCCCTGTATGCTATACAACATGAAATTTTAGTGGTTGTTTTCCCGCAGCAGAACGATTTGCCCTCAGTAGTACTATCGAAACATAGAGTTAAATTTTAATAATTACAAAAAAAAAAATTTTTTTTTTCAACTCTCACGTTTTTAAAACGGTCTAAAAAGTATAAAACAATTTCTAATGAAATAAAAAACGTGGGGCGCATCTTACACTTATGCGTCCTACATTTTTCATTTCATTAGAAATTATTTTACACTTTTTAGACCGTTTTAAAAATGAGGTTAATGAAAAAAAAAATTTTTTTCTAATCATTATTAAAATTTAACCCTATGTTTCGATAGTACTACTTAGGGCAAATAGTTGTGCCGCGGGAAAACAACCACAAAAACACGTTGTATAACTATGCAAGATTACGGAATTCTTGGTCTAATGCTGTAGCCAGGATATCTAGCATACTCGTACACCCTTGAAAATATAATAGCAGATATGTTGTGTTTAGATTCATTTTGATTAGTATTTAATTCTACATACAATACCTAAGTACATAGCGGTCAAACTTACAGCACCTCTCTATTTGCGTCGGGGGTTAAAAAAAATACAGTCCTTTGGGAAAAAGCGGAAATTCGGGGCTGAGTTCAGCCATCAAACTTTGTAATAGGTTCCTAAATTATGTCTAAGATGTATTTTACTAATTTTAATTTCTGAATAAATATTAATAATTATTTTAGGTAACACTTTCTACGTACCCGTAATGTCCCTCATGATTACGCTGTCACTGATATCCAATATTAAATCGCCATTCATATTTTCGTCATTTTTCTGACACGTAATATTTAATACTTCTCCATCGATGTACTTGTAGCTCTTATAGTCATCTTTGTAGTTTATAATGCCTCTTGTCAGTGTTTTGTTTTTTGGCAACGTTATTGTTGGCAACATTCGCAAGCCATTGATATACAATGTCACTGCATGATGTCCAGGATCTGTCAAAAAAAATAATATAATTCACCTCCTCTCATTTTTCCCTAATCCCCAAATACGTGCTTTTATTTAATTTATTTCCAATAACAATATTAAACTCTAATAATCAGACATCTATAATCTAATTATTAAGTATATTGTTAAGACACGACGTATATATTTTATGTTACTAACTATTACTAACTCCTATGTTTTGTGTTTGTTTCAGGGCTAAAAGGATTGCCACAAAAAGTTTAAGTTCACATTCTCTCTCTGTAAATATTTATCTAAAATACCCATGTATAGTCACTACGCGACACTGGCAGAAATGGCCGTAGTCATCGGCAAATTGCCATAAAAAAAAAAATATATAATATAATATAAGTCATGTAAGTAATGTATAAGTATAAACAGGTATGATATTATTTATTTATTTAACTATACTATACTACTATATATACATGACTTATTGTCTTATATATACACACTACCTAAGTATCTACAAATTAAAAGAAAAAAAAAAAAAAAAAAAGTAAAAAACATAAACAGGTTAACTTTTTGAACAGGGATCACTATAGCAGCTACCTACTTCAAAAATGTATAATTATGCATAAATGTAGTACACATTACCGTAGAGGATTTATTGATGAACGAATTCGTGAAAGTAATTTAGCTCGAGATAAAATACTAAAAAGGAAAATATTTTTTTTTAAATACTTAACCGACTTCAAAAAGCTACTACCAAAAAAATATAATTTTGGTTTCGGAAGTCGGTAGCAAAAAAAAGCAAACAAAAACCAAAGCCACCGACTTCCGAAACCAAAATGTTTTTTTTACTTTGTAGTGGTTTTTTGAAGTCAGTTATTTTTTTGGGAAAAGGTTTTATTAAAGATTATTTTTTGTTTCATAAAAAAAGGACTTTTTTGGACACATTGATACGTAAAGTTGCTATGAATTGTTATAAAGATACATATCAGAGATTTGTCTATAAAGAGAAGGTAAATAATAAATCTAAATAACCCTTCATCGCATTTAAAAAATTCGCCTCATTCAGGTCGAAATCAATTGTGTGTCATTGTCAAGTGCAACAGACGAACGAATAATAATAAATTCTAATAATAATTATAAGGGAGCGCCTCCGCAGCCGGCGGCGGCTCCCAAAAATAACGCCGTTGGGAACCGGAGTAGCCTTGGACTAGCAGTGATACCAGACGAAAATAATTGCAAACTACCGTAGCAGCAGATTAATGTTGCCGTGTTTTAAGTTGAATTATCTACCTTAGACTGAATTTTAAATTACAGTGTCAATGTAAAACAAAATACAACTTTTTTGGACTTACAAGGGGGAGGGAGGTGGTCGACGGAGCCACGCTACGCGGGGCTCCTATTTCTGTCTGCAAGGTTAAAAGTAACCTAACACGAAGGGGTTGACGGGGGCTTCGTTCGCTCGCTTTGCTCGCTCACCGAACCTAAATTGTCCGTGTCGGGGTGTCAAAGTTCCCGAGCTCGCTTCGCTCGCTCTTGGACCCTAGTTAGGTATGTTACTCAAATGAATCATGAAATGTTTTTTTAATTGTGCCAAATTGCCAACCCCATTTCCCGCTTTTTGCCAATGTCAGCGCCGGCTGCCAATTTAGCAACCGGCGGCGGCTGCAAATTCAGGTTACGGCGGCGGTCGCGGAGTCACTTCCTAATTATAAACTAGCTGCGCCCGCTACTTCGTCTACTAATATGCAGAAGGAGTAAATTTGACTAAAAACCAAAATTTTAAAATTCATTATTTCTTTATTGAATTCCTATTATACAGAAATGCACAGTAGGTAGTATGAAAAAAATAATTTGGGTACCACCTGGTTATTTTTTTTATAGTCCCCAATAGCCCTACTATGAGGTCTTTCAGGATTATCCATTCTTTCTGGGAAACCCTGTATAAGTACCTATACTTGTAGATACATAAATGTTGAGCATACTCTTTCATTTGTAAGCAATGTTATCTCGGTCATCTCAAAACCAAGCAAACTGAACCCCTAGCACGAATAAACTTCTTCATAACCAACGACTACGGTACTACCAACGAGGTTGCATGCTTAGGTTACATCATTAAATCCTTTTTCATTGAAAAGTTATTGCTCTATCCGACAGCTATAATTTTATTATGGGTCTACGAAACGTTATAGTTCAAATTCAAATTCAAATTCAAAAGTCATTTATTCAAAGTGGGCTAAAGCCAATTAGCACTTTTTGAACGTCAATATACATTAGACAGCCCCCAAAAACGCCCACCCTTCACCGCTTCCTAGTGTTTTAGCTGCGAAGAAGAAACGGCGCAACAAACTCCGCAGCAACACGATTCTGTCTTTCAGTTACTTTTGTTTTAAAAAATTATATAAATTTACGAAAAAATTATTACCTGAGCTTTTAAAACAAAATATATAAACTATAAATACTTAAAAGTAAAATAATAATGTAACCTAACACACACCCATATACCTAATCAAAGAAAATAAAGTAAAAAACAATAAAAAATATGCAGTCGCAAAAGATGCTTTAAAGTTTAGGCGTTATTAATATTCTAGTTACTAATCGGTAATAAAGGCTGTGTGTCCGGTTACAAGTGCCTTTTAGTATATACTCATAACGTATTTTCGATAGCCATTTCCGTACACTTGTTTAGTTTTAAACTTTTAAATACGCTCACATCGCGCCGTTACTATTTCTTCCCAAAAATGATCAGAGAAATCATTTATTTATTTATTTATTTCATTTGGAAAAACAAACAGTTACACACGTTTCTTAAAATACAGGTAATGTTAAAAAAAAGATTACATATGTGTAGCTCACAACGTTATACACATCTTAAATAAAATTAGCGTTATTAGGGAACTATTTGCACATGAGTGAAACTTAAACGGTGAAAACTAAGGAAAAAAGAAAAAAATAATATCTTAAGTGAAAATAATAACGGTAATACATAATATAAAGATATTACATTACAGTTCATGCTCTACAACTTTGAGTCATTAATGACTTGGATCAAGGATCTTCGAAACCTATTAGCAGATAGTGCAAAGAGCTCCAAATCTGCAAATACAATATTAAAATTAAATTCATTCAAATTAAAATCATCATAATCATAATAACATATCATTATGCCTGAATTCTTGGAAAGAGTAGGCAGAGGTTTAAAGTACACTACAGTTCACACAGGCGCGACCGCACACGACGATTTTGGAGGGGTCATACCGCAGCCGAAGACTTTAGATTACCGTGTTTGGCGCATTTTTGTGAGATTTTGGGGAGGCGAGGGTCATGACCCCCACGACTCCCCTCGAACCGCGCCTGAGTTCCCGAGTACCATGCAATAGGGGGCGAGCCTATGGTCACTAACCGGCATGAAACACAGACTCCGGGTTGCTATTTCCAGAATGTCCAAGTGAAAACACCCAATATGCAGTGGCGTGCTTAAAGGACAAGCCCGATGCATTTTTTTCGTTTTAGAGACTATTCATGTTCATTAGGGTTCCATAAGTGATAGCCTAGTGGTTTAACCTCAAATCATAGAAACAAGGAGATGTGCCAAGGCGCTATTGAGCTTGATGCCTGATCTTGAGCAAATTGCTCATATTAAAAACGTACGCGCTGGCGACGAACCGAACACGATCGATGGTATAAATACAGTGTTTTAGTTTAGTGCTAGTGTTGAGTGACGACTAACAGTGTTAGATTGAGGGTGTGCGGAATGTTCAATGCGTGGGAGATCTTTTTATTCACAAGGAGCGCTTAATTATGGGGGTAATTGTGTCGAAAAATGTACTAAAAGTGGCATCAGTTGTTCCAGTACTAATTTGATGGCATACTATTATGGCAGACTATGATGGCATATCTCCTTGTTTCTATGATCTGAGGGTTTAACCATGTGCCTCCCACGGCGAATGGTTAGAGTTCGATCCCGAGGCACGCACCGCTGTCCAAAACTGATACGGAACCCTCGGTGCGCGAGTACGACTCGCACTTGGCCGGTTTTCATGTATGTGTGTTATTTTTATTGGTACGTATTGCTTTAATAATGAATTCAGAAAAAAATTACATAAAACCCTCTAAAAAGAAAAAAAATGGGTCGGGCTTGCCCTCTAGGCACGCCACTGCCAATATGCATGCGCCCTGTTTGACCTGGGGATCGAACCTAAGATAGCGCTCTCAGCCCGCAGTTACTAGACCAACGAGGATTACCAACCACTTACTTGCATCTAAATCTTGACTCTTCAGGTTAAAGGTGGTTCTATAACGATATTCCCGCGTTGGGGTATAGGTAATACAAATACAGTCGAGGTAATAATTGTTATTTTCGGTCTTCAGGACAGAACTAAATATGTGTTGTTTAAATAGATCTGTTTTAATCAGTTGAATACCTGAAATGTAACACATTATTAATTTGTGGAGATCTGTACCCCTATCATGAGATTTTTTGACGTATAGTTTCGTTAACGTAAGCATATTTTGAATTGAAAATACAACAGTCCTAGAACATTTTAATAAAATTTTATACAATTTGCACATTTTAAAAAATACAGAGAAATTAATTAAGTGTTTAATTGATATAAATATTGTGTAGAAAACGTATATTTTCAATTCAATATATGCTTACGTTAACGAAAATAGTTTCGTTAACGTAAGCATATTTTGAATTTAAAATATAGCAGTCCTGGAACATTTTGATAAAATTTTATACAATTTGCACATTTTAAGAAATACAGAGAAATTAAAAATATTGTGTAACAAACGTGTATTTTCAATTCAAAATATGCTTACGTTAACGATACTACACGTCAAAAAACTCATGATCGGGGTACCTACTGTGGACGTATGGTATCGTTAACCTCTTGACTGCCGCAATTACAGACACAATTACAGACACAATTAAAAATCTATTATGTCTCGCGTGGATCCGCGCAGCGGCAGTCAGTAAGCCCATTTTGAATTTAAAATACAACAGTCCTAGAAAGTTTTAATTAAATTGTATAAAATTTGCACATTAAAAAAAATAAAGTATTTAATTTATATAAATATTGTGTTGCAAACGTATATTTTCAATCTAAACTAACATTATAAAGAGGAAAGATTTGATTGTTTTTATGTTTATTTGTAATGGATAAACTCGAAAACTACAAAACCGATTTTAAAAATTCTTTCGCCATAGCAAGCTACATTATCACCAAAAGATATTATTATAAGCTATATTTTATTTTCAAAAAAATAGAGATCCTTACGAAAATTACAATGTAAATCAAGGTATCAAAAATTTGCCTATAAAAGTCATTATTTCTTTACACTCCCTCTCCCATTATTTCTTTATCCTTTGACTTTTTTCAATAAAGTTGGGCAACCATTTTTTATAACTCTTCCAAATTTCAAATCGATATATACATATATATATATATATATATTATATATATATATATAGCAATAGTAGTTGCTAAATATAGGTATGTTTCATGGATTATTATCAACACCGTCATCCGAAGCTTCTAAAAATCTGTTTATGATTTTTAGTCCTCATTAAGTTCTAACTAGAAGTAGTTTATGTATAAGTAGTATAATTATTTTATGTTCTTGTTAATTTAGGTTACGATGGAATTGGCATATACTTTCATGTATGAAAATTCCTTTAACAATAAAGAAAAAAAAAAAAAAAGGTTCCTTTTTTACCATCTTGGTACGGAACCCTAAAAACGACGAAAAAATATCGAAATTCAAATCATACGCACTCAAATCTACGCGCGGTAGTTATTAATGAATTAATGGTGCGTTAACTATGGTCTATTTTTAGTTTTCCTCACGTGCCACAGGATTTATTTTTTCCATGTTTTTTTTCTACTTACACAGCACACCATATTATTACTGTCCAGATAGCAAAAAAAACCGGCCAAGTGCGAGTCGTACTCGCGCACCGAGGGTTGCGTATCATTTTTGGACGTATAAAGTGAAAAAATCCAGACCGCAGAACTAAGTTTGTTTGTGAAGGAATTTTGATGTTTTTGAAAAAACTGTACTAGTTAAGAACATCGTTTTATTTTTGGTGACATATTTGGGTCAATTCCTATCAACTCTAATTATTTCAGATTTTTCGCCCCGCTAACTTCGGAGATAAGGGGGGGGGAATGGTATTTTTTTGGACATTTTTCATCATATGTCGAAAACTGTGAGACATAAAATAAAATAAAAATATATTTTGAAATGTGCAGATTAAGCCCTTTCATATGATATGTCACTCGACCTATTAACCCCACTTTAAAATTTCGGACCCCCACTCCGGCCCCTTTTGCAATGAAAATAAAAATATTTTTGAACGTTTTTCATTTGCAATAAAGTTGAACAAGCATTCTTTATAACTGTTCCAAATTTTAAGTCGATAGCATAAGTAGTTGCTGAAATAAGCAGGTGTAACAAACAGACAAACAGACAGACAGACAGACAGACAGACGAAGTCGCACCTTATGGGTTCCTTTTAAATCATCCGGTATGCGAGGCACGAGGAACTTAATCCTAACGGTAGTCTCCCAAGCGCACACGTTCTTTGGTCTCGTCAAACTACATAAGATCTTACTTTTTTAATGGCAAATATTTTTGGAGGTATATAGCTAGCTATAGCCTACAAAGATGCTATTTAAAAATTTTTTAATTACATTTTTTTTTATACATTTTGAAAATTAAATTAAAATAATTTAGGTATGTTTATGTTTGGATAAAACTTTTATTCCTTATGATTATGAATGACTTATTTACATGACCTTAGTGCCATAATGCCATTTATAACCAAAAAGGAATAAAGGTTTTATGCAAACATAAACATTAAGGCGAATCACACTCCGCCCCGCGCTACGCTGCGGGGTGCGTGGCGACGGAACAAAAGCCACGCGCGTAAATGCATTTTCAGTGTGTTGCACCATGCGTGATTTCTATACAAATACAGGTAGGTACTTGCAAATAACGTAAGATCACGCACTCCCGCGCTACGCTGCGTGATGCGGTGCAGTGTGCGAATCGCCTAATAATTTAAATTAAGTATCTTTGTAACCTATTATATAGATGTACCTACTCCCTAAAATATTTGCCATTAAAAAAGTAAGACCTAATAAATAGTATCGAATTCTGAATAATTACTCTCCTTCCTTTATCCTAACAGAAATACATACATACCTTCTGTATTAAAGTATTCCAATCGTAGAACGCTGACATCATGTACTCCACTGCAGGATACGCGTATGTCCTCGCCATCCTCATAGATATAGTTAGCCTCTCCATCGTAGTCAACTAACAGGTTCGTCGTAACAATCGCCCAATTTAAGCCATTTATAGCCAACGCGATTGGTTCTAGTGAAACAATAAATACGTTGTTTTATACAAGTAAAGAAGAAAGAAAAAACATTTATTTGCGTCGATATGACGCATAAAAATAAAATGATACAGGAAAAAAATAAAACTCTGGGGAAAGTATGCCTCACAACTGCGCAAAACGGCCATCGCTCAGCATAATGCTGTGACCCATGCACGGAGCAAAGCCACAGCGCTGGTTTTCAGCGACAGCCGCACAAGTGTTATGGGACAGTTGATAAACCTCACCAGCCCCCGTATTCACAACGCTTCGAGTCGATTCCGATTCGGAAAGTCGTATGTCTATCTCGCTCGCTTTCGTAATGCGAAAACAAGATAGACGTACGACTTGTCGAATCGGAAAGAAATCGAAGCGTTGTGAATACGGGAGCAGAATAACATTTAGCTAAAAAAATTGGTTTATAAAAATCGACTTCCAAAAACAACACAAAAACTTTGAAATAAATAAAAAGTTTAGACTTCCTTAAATAAAAATCAAAATGTATTTTGAAGTCGGCGGGGCCTATTTAGGTTTTTGCCGCTTAGCCTTTAAACAGGAAGGCCAAAATAAGATTTCCCTTGATTCCTCGTTAAATCTGAAATTTTGCTTATTTTTTTGCTAGGCCCCACCGACTTCAATTTACATTTTAGATTTTTATTAATGGAAGTCTAACCTTTTTAATTATTTCACTTTTTGTGTTGTTTTTGGATGTCGGTTCTTATGAAACCTGTTTTTTATTTTCAACACTAGCTGTTTGTATAATTCATGTATTTAAATCTATCCCACGGAAACCGTACATTTTTCCGGAATAAAAACTAGCTTGTAATAATGCAGTGATAGCCTAATGGATTAACCATGTGCCTCCCACGGCGAATGGTTCGAGTTCGATCCCGAGGCACGCACCGCTGACTTTTCGAAGTCATGTATATGTGCGTATTAGAAATTAATTATCACTTGCTTTAACGGTGCAGGAAAACATCGTGAGGAAACCGGCATGTCAGAATTATTACGTAATATTGTAAGTAATTTTTTTTATTTTCAATGAATATTTAACGTAAACAATCATCTATAAGTCTTGCCAGACTATTCACTGCTTGTTAAGATAGTGCCAGACTGGGTTAAACTTGTTGAAGGCAACAAGAAATTTTCATCATTTTATTTCATATATAAAAGTTGAAATAAGCTATTTTTAATACCATTATGGGATTTACGTTTATGAAAACGCCAGACCAAATACGTGTAGTTAACACGTTCCAGACTGTACCCTTATCATGAGTTTTTTTGACGTATAGTTTCGTTAACGTAAGCATATTTTGAATTTAAAATACAGCAGTCCTAGAACATTTTGATAAAATTTTATACAATTTGCACATTTTAAAAAATACAGAGAAATTAATTAAGTATTTAATTTATATAAATTTATGGTGTAACAAACGTGTATTTTCAATTCAAAATATGCTTACGTTAACGATACTACACGTCAAAAAAACTCATGATAGGGGTACTGATAGGTATATTGTTTCGCTCTCCAGTAAAATTCAACAGAATGACGCAATACTACAAATCAGTTTTATTTTTTATTTTCAATGATTAGTTAACTTTGCATTTCGTAATATTATTATGAAGACAAACTTATATGTATTTGCGGTCAAAAAACTAAGATACTAAGATACTTTTTGCTACGGAACCCTACACTATGCGTGGTCCGACACGCTCTTGCCCGATTTTTTCATGCTTAAATTCAGTAACTCAAAAATGGCGCTGCTTTGTGGGATGTAAACGCTTTAAATACTTATTATTTAAGTTGATAATTTTTACATAGAATTTCCTGCAACGAGGGTTACATAAATATTGTTTTAAGAATTAATTATATTTTTAGTTAAAAGGTACTTTTAACCGAGCTGCTTGTCCACGGTTTAGCTGAGATTGAGCAATTTCCTTTAGATACTTATTTTAAGCGTCAAACCTTCAAATTGCGGTAGGGACCTACCTCAGATCATAGAAACAAGGAGATATGCCATCATAGCAAATTAGTACGGGAACAACTGATGCCACTTTTAGTACATTTTTCGACACAATTACGCGCATAATTAAGCGCTCCTTGTGAATAAAAAGATCTCCCACGCATTGAACATTCCGCACACCCTCAATCTAACACTGTTAATCGTCACTCTACACTAGCACTAAACTAAAACACTGTATTTATACCATCGATCGTGTTCGGTTCGTCGCCAGCGCGTACGTTTTTAATATGAGCAATTTGCTCAAAATCAGGCATCAAGCTCGATAGCGCCTTGGCACATCTCCTAGTTTCTATGATCTGAGGTACCTACTATAATGTTAGATTCATGTCAGATAATCGGTTTTAACTTTAATAGTGCGCTAATATTCTGTAAGAAGGCAGTACCAAATCACTTACCTGCTCCTCTGACGTGAAGATTAAAATATAAATAGCTTGCGGTATAGTTTCCATCTTTATATAGATACGGTATCCCATTGGTATAATTCTTTAAGACTGTGCACACCCAGCTTGTACTCATTTCAACCGTGACGTTTGTGACCTAAAACCAAATGTTTTCCTGTATTTTAAGTGGGTCTAGCCAGCCTCGGTCTAGCGGGGGGCTAGCCGAGGCCTGTGCCCCGGGCGGCAAATTCAGAGGGCGGCAAAAAGCTTGGTACACATTCGTGTACCAAGCTTTTTGCCGCCCTCTGAATTTAATAATCAATAATACCTACCTAATGGACGACTCGCCTACAATATTGGTAATGGCAATAATTTCTCTGCTGTCAACTGTGAATTCGATGCTTTTGATATAAATTTTGACATTTTTTTTTTCATAACTTTCTTTTTTGGCTACAAATATTGGCCACAGATAAACCATCAGTAGGTGAATCGTCCGTAAGTTCAATCAACCTTAGGTGAATTGTCCTTTAGGTATATCGTTCATTAGTTATTACAAACATGTGAAACGACCTTTAGGTAATTTAAACAGTAGGTGAATCAACCGTAGTTATTTCGACCATAGTTGAAACAACTTTAGTTGAAATGATACGTAACCGTTGCCAATTTTGCGATTTTTCCGCTAGACATTTATGACTTTTGCGCTAAAATAGGCGACAAAGGCGCAAAATTGGCAACAGTGGTCTCTTTCAGAGAGTCTCTAGAAGGGACCACTGTTGCCAATTTTGCGACTTTTGCGCTAGAAATGTATGCAAAAGTCACAAATGTCTAGGGGAAAAATCGCAAAATTGGCAACAGTGAATACGACATGTTGGCAGTTAACTAACAAAGCAACGCACAAAAATTTTACTGATTGCATTTTTGGCATCAGTATCGATCACTAATCACCCCCTGATAGTTATTTTAAAAATATATTTCATGTACAGAATTGACTTCTCTACAGATTTATTATAAGTATAGATATGATGTAATGTATCAAACCTTGTCATAAGAGACAAATCTCACAACTTAATTATTATTATATTGTTGGTTTTTATGATCGCACTGCAGGATACTCCGTAAATTTCTCGACAGATTTCAAGATTTGTTGCTGGCTGCGTTCGCACTTGGTTATGTATGCATGTCTCGCAACTTGTCTAAATTGTTGCAGAAAGGCCCAAATTTGTCGATAAAATTAATCATATTGCTTCGCCTTAACGGGTCGGACACCGGTGACCAGACACATTGTATAATACTTACATGTATGTCCACCGTATGGCAAAAAATTGATTCATACGAGTCTTTAGTTCGTTTGATTTCTGGTACGAAAGTTCGAGGTGAGGTACCAATCGAATACATACTGTTACACCTGAAAACAATAACACATTAAACTACAAAATTACGAAAAAACATAGTTAACTTTGTTTACAGTAAGTAACGTAATTGTATGTTTCAAAAAATAGCAAATAGGTAGGTATGTGTCTGTATCGCATGCTACGATTCAAACCAAAACAGATAGACAGACAGACGAAGTCGCACCATAAGGGTTCCTTTTTTACCATTTTGGTACGGAACCCTAAAAACTTTGCTTACATATAAAGCTAAAGTAATTCTTCTGATTTAACTAATAATCAGAACAAAAAAACTAACAAATATACAGGGTGGCAGGTTAGACAGTGGAAATATTAAAAGGGGTCATTGTACTCATCATTATGAACAACTTTTACTATGGGACCAACCCTGAAATCGCGTAAAAAACAGCTGTTCCATACATTCATGTTCACTTAACTCAACAAAATGTGTATGGAACAGCTGATTTTTATTTCACAAATTCAGGGCTGGTCCCATAGTAAAAGTTGTTCATAATGATGAGTACAATGACCACTGTGTATACCCTAACTCTGGTTTAAAGGTAAATTGGCTCCTGGGAGTTCTACTTTAACACTCAAAATAGTGTTTACTTTCGATAAGTTAAATAAAAAACCGGCCAAGTGCGAGTCGTACTCGCACACCGAGGGTTCCGTATCAGTTTTGGACGTATAAAGTGAAAAAACCGGACCGCATAACTAAGTTTGTTTGTGAAGGAATTTTGATGATTTTGAAAAAACTGCACTAGTTCGGAACATCGTTTTATTTTTGGTGCAATATTTGGGTCAATTCCTATCAACCCTAATTATTTCAGATTTTTCGCTCCGCAAACTTCGGAGATAAGGGGGGGGGGGAATGGTATTTTTTCAGACATTTTACATCATATGTCGAAAACTGTGAGACATAAAATAAAATAAAAATATATTTTGAAATGTGCAGATCAAGCCCTTTCATATGATATACCACTTGACCTTACAAGGTCAAGTAGTATATCATAAAATATGAAAGGGCTTGATCTTTAAAATTTCGGACCCCCACTCTGGCCCCTTTTGCAATGAAAATAAAAATATTTTTTGACTTTTTTCATATACAATAAAATTGGACAAGCAAGCGCTGTCCCAGAGGGGGGGGGTCACTGGGGACTTGACCCTATGTGTGCGTGCACGTTATGTTGTTGTGTTGCGACTCAGATACCTAAGGCCTCCCCCACATTGGGCGTGGGCGATCCTCGAGCGTGTGAACGACGCGAACGTCGCGTGCGCGTCGTTCACACGCTTGAGGGTTGCCCACGCCAAATGTGGGGTAGGCCTAAACTCGAGCGCGTCGAAAATGTGATAGGTAGGACCCATACAGAGTAATAATTATATTTTTTAAATAACTTACCACAGATAACTTAAGGCGTAATGTTCTATAATTATCTTGAGAGGTTTATGTTTGTAAACTGGATGCCCAATCACGTTCTTTTCATCGCGAAGATCGAGACGAATTTCAGGATTATCTGTAGGTAATTAAAATAACATTTTATATATCTACCTACCTATTACGCAAATATATGGATGGCCGTACTAAATCGATACGCGCCAAACTCAGTCGGCCGCTCACAGTTTGGCTTACTGTCCAGCACAAAAAACTAATATGAAATAAAGAAAACCAAACATTATCGCTGTTACCGCCTTATTCGACACCAACTTCAAAGACTTCTAATTAGTTATTTTCTCGAACTTAACCTCAAAATATTAAGTAGGTAAATTACAAATAAAAAAATTTGCTTAACTCTAAAAAATGTCACAACACAGAAAGAACATTTATTTCTTCTCCAAGTACACTAGGTTTAGACGTGACTTTGAATTTGATACGGAATCCTACATTCTTCTTTAAACTTTCAAATTGTGGTACTGTAAGGGCAGTTTCGCACTACGTGATAGTACGTCTGATATACGTCTCGAATTCGGTCGAGAAAAGATGGTCCGAAGTAGCCGTAGTAGGGGAGAGCAGGTAGGATTCGTACACTTTTTACTCTAAGCCATAAAAAAGAAAAACTATTAGCTATTTTAAAATAACTTCGATGCTGTTATATGCCCAAAGTATCTAGCTTTAATAATAGTGAAGTGTAGTTTAGATAAAAACCAGTATGGCAAAGCTACGGTAATTTTTCTAAAAAATGAAAAACGTACGAAACTACCCCGTCCATGGGGTAGCTTCGTACATAATGTGGGGCACATGAGTACATAGTGGGGTACCTCCGTACAGTCAAAGAAAATGTCATTTATAGTGTAATTTAAATCATGTATTGAGATCACAGTTAACACAGAATAAGCCTTCATATAGTTATATTTAATAATTATTGTTTTTAAAATACATAAAACGACATAATCACAAAAATAGAACACAATATTTTTTTCTCTTTTTCATAAAGGAACTAATGAACGGAATCAAGCTTCATGTGGGAATATTAACAGTTATTGTTTTTAAAGTGCACTTAGTCATAAAATAATTAAAACTTTTGATATTTTTGTTAATAAAATAACTAATAAATCAACGTTATAAAATTTACCATTAGATTAACAGGTACGAATCTACCCCACTAATAACTGCACGGCACGAAGGTACCCCAACCCGGAAAAACAACAAATTGAAAATAAAAATATCCGTTATAGTAAGCCTAAAATGACTATTCACATAATAAATCAAGTTATCACTCCATAAACTACAGGGTGGGCCAATAATTTTTGCACTTTTAAAACATGAATAGAAATAAAACTACAACAGACTGTTATTTTGTTGATTATATATTTAACGTTTTGAAAATTTAATGAAATTTATTTTTTAAAAATGACATCGTCGAGATGTGCACCGTCTCGTCGTTGGCACTCTAGCAATCGGTAATGCCAGAACCGCCGAACGCTTACGCGTAGATAATTCTGGATCGTTCCGAACGGAAATTTCAACCTCTCGAATGTTCTCATCGCTTCTTCTTGAACGTGGCCGGCCTGTTTGTTTAATATTCGTTATCGATCCCGTTTGCTCGAACTTCACGACCCAAGCTTTGATTAATTCGAAACAGGCGTCGTACAGTAACGTAGGAATCGTTGTTTTTGTAAAATTGTTTAACACAAAAAGCACGCTGTTGTCCCGTGAAGCGCTCCATCGTGACTAAAATTGCATGTAGCGACGCATAGTTTCCCGCCACCCGCGCACCCCTCCTTCCAACGGTATTCGAGAAATTTAGTGTTGCTATTTGCAAAAATTATTGGCCCACCCTTTATATTAAATCACTTTTCTGATTCGAGCAAAACTTATTCAGCTTGCTCCGTTGAAGCCGATGGCAGTACTGTCGCGGGGCTCCGCGGTTACTCTATGCGTATGAGCAGGAGTCACGCACACAAACGCGAACACGTCAAATGTATTAGATAGTGGAGATAATCACCACTGTACGAATGCTCCCTGTGTACGAATCCTACCTGCTCTCCCCTACTATTTGTATAAGTGGTTGTGCACTGCGTCCGATCCGATTTCGAGTTGTTTTAAAGTTTTAATCCATATTTTCTTCGGACCGAATTTTCTCGGATTCGGATCGGACGTAGTGCGAAACCGAGGTTCGTGTCAGATAATAATTGGGTTTACATATAATAGTAGTACACTATATTATTATTCTGTAAGAAGGCAGTACCTACCAAATCACTTACCAAATTCTCCTATGACGGTAAGACTTAAATCTATATAGTTTCGGGTATAGTTTCTATTTTTGTATAGATACGGTACTCCGTTTCTATATTCCTCTAAGATTGTGCACGACCACATAGTACTCATTTCAGCCGTGACTTTTGTGATCTAAAACCAAATGGTTTCTGTATTATAAGTGGGTCTGAGGTCTATCACGAATAATGATGACTTTGCGTATCGTAAACGTAAAGGGCGTCGCTCGGCAGTTTTGGGCTTGATATGGTACAGTAATAAAAGCTTAACCAAAAATAAAAATATATTTTAATTGTTTTTTGCCTAATCTATCTTAGAGATTAAGAATTGGAATCAAAAATCGAAATAAATAAGAAATAAAATGATAATGCCGTTGACATTTTGAAAAAACCAATAAAACAAAAGCGGGTGCATGCTGGCTGGCGCGTGCCTCCACAGAATATCATGTCGACAGCAACTAAAATCTTTTTTTTTTTTTTTTTTTTGTTTTTTAAAAAACGTTGCCCCACACTAGGATTTCTCCTGTATCGTGGGTGCGTTTACAAACACAAATTTCACATACACAAACAGCCAGACCTTGTGCAATGCGGGAATCGAACCCGCGACACGTCGCGCAGCAGCCAATCTCTCAGCCACTGCGACAACCGTGCGGTCAGAGAACTTTGAACTGAGAACTCATTAGTCGGGCTGTACTTCACTGGATCATACACACCATACTTAACCTCACTGTCAGAAATACGAAGATTTCTCTTTAATCCAATTACGTACAAAAACAAATAAAAAATGAATTTAAATACTCTTGAAATACTCGATCACACCAAACTAATTTCATATCTGTACCGACTTACACAATCTGAAGCCCAGCGTTCTATGGGCGTCTGCCAGTGCCCTTTATATGTGTCGCCGGCAATTTGAATGATTCCGCCGTTTACATACGGCGTCGTCTGTTTATAAACGCTTGCAGTTATGCAATATGCCGAAGGCAAAATGATAACTATAATTTCGTCGTTTACGTATTTGAAAACGTGAATAAGTTTTCAAATACGTGACAAAACAAGTGACAGAACCGAATTGGCCAACCCCGACTCCACGTGGTCTTGTCTGCCCTACACTCATCTCATCTTGCCTAGCCTTTTCCCAAATTATATTGGGGTCGGCTTCCAGTCTAACTAGTTTTGGCTGAATATCAATATTTTACGTGGAGCGACTGCCATCTGACCTCCACAACCCAATTAATGGGTAATACCGGTATTCGAATGTTAGACCAACTGTCAGACTTTAGGGCTTCTGACTACCCGTAACGATTGTGAAAGATATTCCTATGACAACCGGGACCGACTGCTTAACGTGCTCTCCGAGGCACGGAGGGGTCTCGATGTGTAAAGAACGGTCACCCATCCAAGGACTGGCCGCGGCAAGCGCAGCTTAACCTCGCAGCGGATCAGCGCGGCCGTCATTTAGCCACGAGCCCCTCAACTCTACTGCCTGCCTCTCGTCTGCCCTACACTAGAGTGTTTTTATAATCCCGGAGGCATCGAGGGAGAGTCTCTGCGATTTGTTACGCAAGGGCGGAGGGGCTGCGCTTCCCGCAGCGCCGGAGACGTGTTAAAACTAACTGGATACTAAAAAATTCTAAGTGAATATCGAAAATTTTATTTGAGACCCAGATTTTATGGTTACCTTAGTATTTTTTAACCTCAAAAACTTAAATACTTCAATTTGCCGCGGCATTATGTAAGCGCCGTTGAAATTGTTGATGAAATGTTGTTGCATACCTACTACAAAGTGACACGGCAATAAATATACCTACATTTTGCCTTCGGCATAATGCGATCGAGCGAGCGTTTTATAACTGACGACGCCGTATGTAAACGGCGGAATCGAACAAATTGCCTGCGACATATGCATCTTGAATCGAATATAGGTAGAGGTTATACCTCAGATCATAGAAATAAGGGAGATGTGCCAAGGCACTATTGAGCTTGATGCTATAATTTGCCCACATTGGGCGTAGTACAAAAGTACACGCTGGTGACGAACCAAACACGATCGATGATATTATAAATACTATAATAATAATACCATTAAACCCGCAGGGCGCCTTGAGGCGAGGTGACGGGGAGTAGCGACCCCGCGGTACCCGAGTGCTCCGGGGAGAAGTCACCGTTCCTCATTTTCGGCTTGCCTTAATTGGCTGGTCGGAGTGAACACTGACGAGGAACAGGTCTCCCGCCTCTGGCTTGCCTTAATTGGCCGTCCAGAGTGGAGTCGCTAGAGCAGAACCACACTGCTCGAAGGGTGGATGCTGAGCGTAAGTGGTGAGTGGGCCAGTGATGCCGGACCCTCAGGGAGCAAATGATCTGAGTTTAAAGTCCAGCAAAGCCTCTCCACCCTTCAGCCGCTCACGTTCCTGTTGCCCCCTTGTGGCGACTTGAGCAACCATTTTCGGGGGGCCCAGTTAGTGAGTTGGCAAGTCTCCGTCTGCCATTATTACGTGTCAATATACATTAATTCGGCAGGCGCCATAGGTTTCCATAGTTCCCCAAAACCAATCCACTACCATCCCATCACAGTAGCCCAAGTAGTTTTTCTCCACTTGTTTGCAATAGTTCTGCACAGCTGGGGTTTGTCCTTGGGTGCATTTATATAGCGCATACAGGGATAAGCGCCAGCTGTGTCACCATTAAATTTTATATATTTTAAGTTTGTTGTAAAGGGCCTCTACGTGTTGGCTTCGGCCCCACGCACGCCTTCGAAAGGTCCGGGACTTTGTAAAGTCCCGTGCAACAAAAATAAAATACCATTAATAATATTATTAGTGTTTTAGTTTAGTGTTAGTGTTGAGTGACGATTAACAGTGTTAGATTGAGGGTGTGCGGAATTTTTAATGTGTGGGAGATCTTTATACATATCACGAGGGGCGCTTGTAATTGTATTGAAAAATGTACTAAAAGTGGCGACAGTTGTTCCCGTACTAATTTGCTATGATGGCTTATCTCCTTGTTTCTATGATCTGAGGATAAAACTAAGAATATGATCAAAACGCAAGTTGTAGACAGAGTCATATAAATTGATCCTACAAACGTTTAGGTATAGGTAAACTACGTAATAGAATCAAAAGTGCTTGTAGCGCAAATCACCTTATAAAATGCTGTTTTAAGATTAGTGATCTTAGGCAATGCGTTTACTGGATTCCTTTAAGACGTTTTGTTTTATAGTCAATAGTTATAGGAAAAAAATATAACCGGTCCATATTAAGGCTAATCATAGATATAAATTAGGGCAATATTATAATATATACTTACAATAATAACATTGGTATTGTACTTGAATTCGGTTTCGGGTACAAAAGTGTCAGATATGATGCGTTGAGAATCATTGTGTTCTAATTTGTTACACCTGAAAACAGTAATAGATTATGTATAATGTGGGCCTGTAACTGCCCACTGCAGGACAGTCCTCGTCTTATACAGGAAGGAGTATTGACCACCACGCTTGCTTACTACGTGCTGGTATTTGATGTTCAGCACCCTAATTGCGGTAACTCAATTGCTATCACCATGGTATTGATTTTGACATCCAATACGCCGTATATTTGTATATCCGTGTTCCCGTAACTAGCGCAACGACGTAATGGATGTTGTTGAACTGTCAAAATAGAAGCCATGGCGATAGAAATTGAGTTACACAATAGGCTGCAGGTTGCGACCTGCCCGGGCTTCGCACGGGTAGCACTAAGGCCATGTTGTTTCAACTTACAGTTACGTATCTATAACCGTCAAATATGGCGGCTTGTACGACAATTTCATACTGACTTAACGATTACGTACTGACTTACGAATACAGATGGTTTGAAGCAACCCGCCCTAAGTATTGTTTTTGTGTAACTTTAACTATTTACGTAGCGCACGCCACGGAAGCTCGTAACGCGTAGCTTATTTTCGCAAAATGTTCATAAATTATAGCCTATAAACCTTCTCAGAAAATCCCTCTTTCTATTGGTGAATCCATCGACAGTTTAGAGTCGGCGAATTCAGTGAGGTCACTGGCGGCCAATATTGTATGTGCAGTGCGATGCATCGAGTCCCGCACTCCCGCCACCGGGAGGTGGGAGTGCGGGACTCGCCCCGAGACAAGGTAACGACACGCATACCGACCCTTAAACGTGCCTACGCTACTATTTTCGCCACCAGCAAACCGGCTGTGTTGCAATCCGAGTGACATGAAGTTAATGAGGATAAGCAGAGGCGCTGTATGTAGGTATGTATGTATGTATCTTTATTTATAACGTTTCACAATATTCATATAACTAAATAAAGCCCTTGTGAATCTATCTACTCACAAGGATCTGCCACAGCGTTACACCGAGAAAGATACGTGCGACAAAGATGGCTTTATCGTATAAGTAAACCGAATCCAATGACAAAATGAGTTATCGTGAAGTTTTGATTCAAGGGGTGGAATTATAAAAGAATAATGTAATTTTTTGAATAACTTACCACACATAATTTTGGTAGTCTCCCTCTATAACTATCTTGAGTGGTAGATCTTTGTAAGCCGTATAGTAAGCATAAGGCCTGTCTTGGGCAGAAATATAAATTTCAGGAATAACTGTAATTAAGAGAATAATAATCATAAACATAACAATAAAAATAGTTCTAAGCATCAAATAGTAGATTATTCACTAACCCCCTTACTTATAGACGATGATTAAATTAAACAGCTCTTAAATAAATTGTCATCTCTATTCATTGTCATAGAAATGATAAGGATAGTTGTATATTTAATCAGTGGTTAAAGTTAAGAGGCGTCTATAAGTACCTAAGCTGGTAAGGGGATAAAGCAGTGTCTTAAGGCGCGTGGTAACGGTAAAGACCTTGACTATAGGGGCTGATCTGGGCGCAGACGCAAAGACGCACGCGACAATTAGCAAAATTATTTCCTGCTTATACTACAAAACGTATTTTGAAATGAGACAAATCCCGATTCAAGATAAATGGATTGCCTATTATTCTCCAGCAAAAACCGAAAAATTATCACCTTTGGTTTAGGAGCAGTAGCGACTTTAGTTCTAAAAAAACCTCATTTGAATAATTATTTTCATACAGTAATTTTTAAGCTACAATATTTTTATGAGTCCGAAATAAAGGTAATAATATATTATATCAATGTTGATTATATTTTTTTCTAGATTTTTATGTTAGTTTAAGAGTAGTAGGACCACAACGGCGACGGAATTAATCTTTTCGAGGGTACCATACGCCTTAAGATCGTCGTCATGTTCGTGAACGGGCGCTGTCAGTTGGTACTGGTCATCTCTTGACTGTCTAAGTAATTAAATAATTTAACATATAGTACATATTTATTGTCTTTGTCAATTTATATACATATAAACTCCAACATATCCTATGTTCTTTTGACATAATGTATTTACTCAATGACATTTAAGGTGACATTATTATTTAATTTAACTTATTTTTGTGAATGTGAGTACGATGTGGGTTTCTATGTTACATAATATAGGTATAGATCTCAAGTTCAGTCTGACAGTTTGAGTACTTTATGCGACCTACCCAAATGTCCTTTCTGATAGTAATGTTCGCTGGGTCGTTGAGCTCCCTAAGTCAGGGTTGAGCTACCACGATACTCAGCACATGCGTGCACAGTCAGGATAGGTCCACTCAAATCTGTATGGCTCTTTCCTTTAAAGGCCATTCCAGACTAACCTGCATGGTCCTTGCATAGTTTCACTTTAATTTGTCTGGACTTTAAAAGAGACTGACCGTTGAGTTTGTTTCGGTGTTTCTTCTCAAAGGTAGTCAGATAGGAAACACCGACCTCATCTAGCTTAAAAATCAAAACAATTTTTGACGTGTAAAAGTGTTGCCTGTAACCTATTTACAGAATAAAATATCATTTCATCATTTCATTTCATTAAGATACTGGCGCCATATTGAATCGCGAGCGTAACGAAGAAATGAAATGAAATACTATTTATTTCTGTAAATGGGTTACAAGGAACACTTTTACACGTCAATAGGTAGGTATTTGTTTATAACTAGATGAGGTCGAAGTGTAGCGTAACTGAGTGCAGCAAGGGCTTCAAGCTTGCCCAGACAATGACACTTTTATCCCCGAGGAGAATACTCTACTTTTCACCTTTTCTCAAAATATTTATAGGCAAATAGATAACTGCGTAAAACGGAAAAATTAAATATTCCAGGTAACAAATGTAATATAAAAAAACCGGCCAAGTGCGAGTCGGACTCGTGCACTAAGTGTTCCGTACCATTATCTATAAAAACGGCAAAAAAACACGTTTTTTGTATGGGAGCCCCCTTAAATATTCATTTTATTCGTATAAGTATGCGGTAACCGAAATACATTATCTGTGAACACGCGTTTTACACTTTGGGTAGGTACGGAACCCTAAAAATGACTTATTTAAAAAAAAGCGGCGAATCACCGAATAACATTTTCTGCCGTTTTGCGGGGGGCGAGGTGAACGAACAAGTAAGCATACTACGGTTTGAAAAGATATTATATAATCACACACATAAATATGCTTCCCGTAAATTCCTTGTTGGAGCATAATTTATACTTATGCGATAGGAAATTCAATGGTTTCGCAGATTTGAAGTAGCGGACTGCCTTTTACAAACTACACAATTAACCATTTTCTCAGAGCACTAAAGCTCATCCCAGACGTAGCTATAATATATATTAATATATCGAGATATTTTATACAGGGTGGAATTTTGTAATGTCACATGAAGGGAAAGTACTCTTTATACTGCAGATAGAAAATTTTACTCAAAGAAAACATTCCTATAATATTTTTGAATAGAAAGAAAACTGCATTCAGAGATTTATAAAAAGTTGCTTGCTTCATCTGGGAATTGAACCCACCAAACGTGAAATAAAAACCGGCCAAGTGCGAGTCGTACTCGCGCACCGAGGGTTCCGTATCAGTTTTGGACGTATAAAGTGAAAAAAACCGGACCGCATAACTAAGTTTGTTTGTCAAGGAATTTTGATGATTTTGAAAAAACTGTAATAGTTAGGAACATCGTTTTATTTTTGTTGTAATATTTGACTCAATTCCTATCAACTCAAATTATTTCAGATTTTTCGCTCCGCAAACTTCGGAGATAAGGGGGGGAATGGTATTTTTTCAGACATTTTTCATCATATGTCGAAAACTGTGAGACATAAAATAAAATAAAAATATATTTTGAAATGTGCAAATCAAGCCCTTTTATATGATATGTCACTTGACCTAGTAACCTCACTTTAAAATTCCGGACCCCCACTCTGGCCCCTTTTTGCAATGAAAATAAAAATATTTTTTGATTTTTTTCATTTGCAATAAAGTTGGGCAAGCATTTTTTATAACTGTTCCAAATTTCAAGTCGATAGCTTTAATAGTTGCTGAAATAAGCAGGTGTGACGACGAAGTCGCACCATAAGGGTTCCTTTTTTACCATTTTGGTACGGAACCCTAAAAATGAACAGCCTGTGTTTTTATGATGCCGATTGAAAGGCAAGCAAGCAACTTTTTAAAAATCTTTGAATGCAGTATTACTTGATTTTAAAAATAAAGGAATGTTTTCTAGTAAAATTTTCTATCTACAGTATTAAGAGTACTTTCCCTTCAGGTGGCATTGCAAAATTTCACCCTGTATATTATAGTATAGCTATTATAGTATAGCACCACAAACGGGAGCTATACGGTCGTCCTTGCAAGCGCACGATTTTAAAGCTTATTTTCTGTACAGGATGGTATCCTCAATATATATATTAATATACCAAAATATATGTTGACATATTTTGGTGACGTCATAGAAATATAGGTATATTTACCCGAAAATTTACATAGAAAATATGTCGTAATATGCCTTGCTATGATTCATATTAATATACAGGGTGGCAGGTTAGAGAGTGGAAATATTGTAAGGGGTCATTCTACTCATCATTATGAACATCTTTTACTATGGGACCAACCCAGACATCGCGAAAAAAAAATCAGCTGTTCCATACATTTTGTTGAATTATGTGAACATAAATGTATGGAACAGCTGATTTTTGACTTTGAATGATCGCTTAAAATATTTCCACAGTCTAACCTGCCACCCTGTATATTATAGCTACGTCTGTGACGGGCTTTATTTGCGTCACAATACGATACAAAATGACAGCTGTCGTGCATGATTGACAATGAAATTTGACCAAATGGTCTAATTTATGGTCATATATGGTCAGATTATATGGTTTTATATGGTCAAATTGTTCAAATGGCCAGAGTGTACTTTGACAGAAGGGTTCGCCTGGCTTTGCATCTTCATAGGTTAAATGCTCCAAGTGTCTTACTGTGGGCTGGCTGGGCAATGATTTTGACGTATGGTATCGTAAATGTACCTAAGCATATTTTTTATTGACAATCCAACAGTCCTAGAACATTTTGATATAGGATTTTAAACAATTTGTGCATTTTAAAAAATACAGAGAAATAAATAAAACTGCGAAAAAAATTGCAAAGAAAATCTGCAAAAATCGGAGAAAATAGGGGGAGCCTTGACGCGCAATTAATTAATCGAATCAAGGAAAAAGTCGAATATTTTAAATAAAGTAATATTTTCTAAAAAAAAAAAGAAGTACGTGAAATTGATACCATTGCTTCGCATAGTGACCAATATTTTTTTTTTTAGTAACAAGAAAACCTGTTAGTTATTTTTTTTAATGCAGATCCGTAAAACAAAGCAATAAGATTTATTGAAATGGAGTAGGTAAGTTATTTTACAGTAATAGTTGTATTATTATTAGATAGGTACCTATTACTCAAATAGTTCTTACCAGTGTGTGCAGCTTCGGGATTCAATTTGATAATGAATATTAAAAAAACTAAGCAATACATTGTAATATTATTCATTTTAATTGAATCACTATTAATATTGAAAGAAATATAGTACTGAAATGTGTAAACAAATGATTTTAAGGTAAACGTCTATCGTAACAACACAGCTTCACAAGAGTGATTTGTTTCTGTAACATAGTGACAAAGGTTTTGGTATTTATAGGAACATATTAAATTATTATATCTAGCTGTGCCTGTGACTCTGTCCGCGTGGAAGGAAAACCACATTCAGTGGGTCGTAAGTTACAAGTATGGGCGTAGCCACGGTGGGTATGGTTAGGTATCTTACAGGTCAGAGCCAGGGTGGGGCAAGCGCCCCACCCTGGCATCCCAAAAACGCGGGCGAAGCCGCGGTCGGAAGCCAGCTCAAAATAAAATTCAATAAAATGACCGTCCTTAGTACCGTCCTCCCTGTAGTCTGTACCACTTCCTAGTGAAAGAAAGAAAGAAAGAAAAAACATTTATTTGCGTCGATATGATGCATAAAAATAAAAATGATACAGAAAAAAAAAACTCTGGGGAAAGGGAAGGGGAAAGGGGTCACATCCGCGCAAAACGGCCATCGCTCAGCATGATGCTGTGACCCATGCACGGAGCAAAGCCACAGCGCTGGTTTTCAGCGACAGCCGACGTTGACGTGATGTCGTCGACGACAACGTAGTGTTTCTTCTTCTTCTAACTTCGTTCGCTATCTCCATCCACTCGCTAACCTTTCGGCTTCGTGTGCTCTTTCCGCTCAGGACCGAGGTTCTGGCTCCATTCCAAAAACAATTGACACAGGCGGGACTTGAACCCGCGACATCTGCCGAACCGTGGCTGGCACTCTCACCAACTGAGCTACTGTGTCTTCGCCTGAACCAATTGAAATTTGGAATCCCTTCAATACGCCTCTTCCGAGCGTCAGCGACATCTATCGGAGAATAGTTACAAACTCCAACTCAATGTTTCCAATCTTTGCAGTTTGGAAGAACATCGATACGATATCACCTACTATACTATCACCTACTACTTCTATGTTTAAACATGGAGCCAGAATAAATGTATATTTTTGCGAATTTTTAAACATGTTACATTAAGATAAGCATAACATGGCTTTAACATGTTTAAAAAATCGCAAAAATATACATTTATTCTGGCTCCATGTTGAAACATAGAAGTAGGACAGAATGTGACCACGTGCAGTCGGGGTTTACTGATTCGGATTAACATCTATTTCGACCTATTGTTAATTAGGAATCGTATTAGGGTCATTCTCCGGTGTTCCATTGTTTGGTTGATTTCGGTGGCACAATATTCTCCGATCAACTATAATTCGTTTCCGAACAGAAGCTTTTTTGAGCGCAGGTATTAGTCAAAAGTATATTTCCGTCAAAACTAATTTTAATCAGTAGTTTTTAATGTAACATACCTATATCTACTTATAATGACTATAATGAGTCAATAACTTAATATACGAGTTTTATTGATAATGTTTTTGTGGTCGGTAAATCCAAACTGAAAAGATTGCAATTACATGTCATTCGGACACATTTTTCCTTATTATTACGACGGGGTATACAAATAATAACATAACATTACGCCTGTGTCCTTCGAGGGTTAGTCAGAGGTGTATGGTACACTCACTTTCCGCAGTTATATTTAAGTCCCATGTAAAAACGCGCGAGCATATTGCCACTAACTGAGCATAAATTCAGAAATTCAGAGTCCGGGCTATTACTGAGAATTAATAATAATAATAATATACAAACCGAAGGTTTTGCCTGTGCAATTATGGACGAAGTTATCATGACGAATAACTACCGGAGATATTATAATAAAACAAGTTTAAACGGATTAAATCGCGTATACATATATTATGTACCGTTTAAACTTGTTTTATTATAATGTGTAATAATCGCGAAAACCTAAGACATTATTACCGGAGATATATTGGGAAGGACGGGACTAATTCGATTAAATATGGGACCAACCATAGAATTATAATAAAAAAAAAACAAATGTTCCATACAAAATATACATAAAACTAATGGAACCGCTGATTTTTTTCATGATTTCATGGTTGGTTCTGTAGTTCATCGAACTAGTACCTAATACCTACTGTATGTGTGTATACTCTCCTTTAATATATCGTAATAATTATTATCATCCATCGTTTATGCTGTCACCCAGTATTATAAAGCCCCGTATTCATGGTAAACAAATGTTGAGCAACATTGTTGATTGCTGAAAACAATACTTTCCTGCCCACTGAACACGTTGTCTTGCCAGCAGCATGTTTCTAACAACACAGAAACACGTTGCCGCAACAGTGTTGCGCAACATTTGTTTACCATGAATACAAGGCCTTATGGTCTGCCCGGCGCTGATGCTACGGCGTAGCTCATGCTATGCTACGCCGTAGCACCGTGTCTGCTAGTGTAAATTATTGTTTTGTTGTTATGGAAGTATTTATATTGCAAAAAAGTCGTGTCTGTACATGAAGATGTTCCAAAAAAAAAACAGTTGGGATAGGGTACTGGGACGTAAAGATTTATATTTAAATTTGCCCAAAGATATATTTTTGAGAATTATGGTCTGTGTGCGCGCATCACGCAAAAAATACTAAACTGATTTTAATGTGGCTTTCATAGTTCGATATCTTGGAGTCCAACTAGAGTACTAGTTGAAGTCCTATTGAATTAGATGAAACTTTAATGTAGATCTAAGCTACATTTCATCTAATTCCAGTGAGATGAACCAGAGATACAGCTTGACCTGTTCGTAATACTAGCCGCCCTACAAGTAGGAGGTCATTTAAAATGGAGGTTATTTAAAAATTTATTCATCGTTATGGGCGCCTTCAAATTAGAGGCGTGAGTAAGCGCTACAGTGGCAGACTGCGCTTCTAGAAATTGTGTGTCAAAGGCAGTATATTAATACTGCCTTTGACACTTTCCTTTCCTACTTTCCTTTGGTGGATAAGAGCGTTTCAGTAAACAAAAACAGTGATTTTTCAGTTTGTAATGGCAATAGGCTCGCTCCCTAGCGTTCTATCAAATGCGACTTAAGCATAAAGAAATTGTGTGTACTATACACCTCTGTCTAACCTTGCGGGAAATATCGGCGTGATGTTATCTATGTATAATATGGAGGGCGATTGCGTTCAGGAATTCATGTACCTACACAATATCACTTGTTCATCATCGTCATGATGTCATCGAGATACACCAAAAATACCGTTTATTACACCTGGTTAAAAATCTACTCAACCAAAGTTAATAAAATTTATATGAGACCACCGCGCGAGCTTCTTCTACCATATGAAAAAAGAATCACGTAAATCGGCTCATAAGCCACGGAGTAATCGGTGTACATACATTAAAAAAAAAAAAAAACCAACCGAATGCAGAACCTCCTCCTTTTTGGAAGTCGGTTAAAAATTAGTAGTGGCGCGGCTTGCGCTTGCGCACCACAGTAGCGCTACTGCAGCGCTTACTCATGCCTCTAATTTGAAGGCGCCCTTATGTAGTCCACGCAGACGGAGTTGCAAGCATAAATATATTTAGAAATAATACAATATTCATTTTACGAGGATAATTCTTAGTAGGTAGGTACTGTAAATTATGCTGTAAATTAAGTGCATTTAATTTGTACAAAACTATTACCTAATCAAACATTGTTTTGCTCGCCTTTAGGTTGTTAACCACATAGAATGACGTGATTTATCCAAATTAAGTTATTAAGTAAATATATAAGTGATTCTCAAAAATCATATGACCCGAGCGGGATTTGAATTTTATCCAAATGTTCTAGGACTGTTGTATTTTAGATTTGAATTATGCTTTACATTCAATACGTCAAAATAATTCGTAACCGGCCCTCAGAAATAATCAAAATCAAAAACAAGATATTTTTTAGCCTAGCGAGTCGTTGTTATATACCTATATGTTCGACCAAGTTTTCTCGGCGATTCTTTTGCCACCTTGGTCAATACCTCTACAATACAGTTATCAGGATTCTGTCTATTTATGACCTAAACAAGATCAAGTGCAAAATGAAATTGACTAGTTGGATTCAAGAACCAAACTACCTTGATACTGAAAATCTACCAGCTGTCCCAGTGTAGACTATTGTATAAATAAATTAAAAAATAAATAAATTTACATTAAATTATATAAAATAACATACAGCAGACCTAAATATATGTAGCTATACAACCCCGTCTTCAACCGCAGGTGTCGTGCTCGTGATACGTGACTACGGAACCACTGAACTAAGCGTTCACCGAGCTCCGCAAAGGGAGGATCCTCCTACCAGATCGGGTGTTATTGTCTGGCGGGGCCACTGCCCCGACAGTTGATGTCGGGTTTGTGTCATCATCATCCGCCTAGCCTTTACCCAAACATGATTGGGGTCGGCTTCCAGTCTAACTGGTTGCGGCTGAATATCAATTTTACATGGAGCGACTGCCATCTGACCTCCACAACGCAATTATTGGGGAATACCTACTGGTATTCGAATGTTAGACCAGTTGTCAGACTTTTGGGCTTCTACCCGTAACGACTGCCAAAGATATTGCTATGACAACCGGAGCTGACTGTTTAACGTGCTCTCCGAGGCACGGAGGGGTCTCGATGTGTAAAGAACGGTCACCCATCCAAGCATCACCCATCCATCGACCTGCGAGGTTAACCTGCGCTTGAAGCGATCAGTCCGCTTCAAGCGCAGGTTAACCTCGCAGATCGATCGATCAGCACGGCTGTCATTTAGCTACGAGCCCCTCAATGATGTCGGGTTTCTGTATATGTATATGCTAACTGTGCTTGCACCGCAGCGAACGCAACTCTTCTATGTTCATGCATTACAAAATCTGCTCTGCCCTGCGCTGCATGGACCTGCGTCACCTGTGCGCATGCTGAGACGCAGGTTATTGGGTGGCACCTCAGATCATAGAAACAAGGAGATGTGCCAAGGCGCTATCGAGCTTGATGCCTGATCTGGAGCAAATTGCTCATATTATAAACGTAGGTACGCGCTGGCGACGAGTCGAACACGATCGATGGTATAAATACAGTGTTTTAGTTTAGTGCTAGTGTTGAGTGACGATTAACAGTATTAGATTGAGGGTGTGCGGAATGTTCAATGCGTGGGAGATTTTTTTATTCACAAGGAGCGCTTAATTATGCACGTAATTGTGTCGAAAAATGTACTCAAAGTGGCATCAGTTGTTCCCGTACTAATTTGCTATGATGGCATATCTCCTTGTTTCTATGATCTGAGGGTGGCACAGATGCAGGTGGCCCACTAGACGGTAAGTGGTCGCCACCACCTATGGACATTTGCAACATAGTGGCATCTTAGGTGCTTTGTTCACCCTAGAGCATAGAGCAGTGATAGGCAAAGTACGGCCCGCGGGCCAGCTCCGGCCCGCGAAAATATTTTTTTATCATTTAAATAGAAATGACAAGCAGGGGGCCAACATAGCGTCGAAGGAAATTCTTAAGCTGGGTACTCACTTAGCAGTGTAGCATGTAATGTATCAGATACGGTATCAAGTGAGTACGTAGACACGAGCCCGCTGCGAGCCGCTTCGCGTGGAGCGCTGTAAGCTCGCAGTGACCCGCCGAGTGGCGGTATCACTGCGAACGAACTGCAGCTCGTAGCTAGATACGCGGTGGACCGTGGACGAGCCGTACCCACTTGCAGGTTGATACAGTATCTGATACGTTACATGCAACACTGCTAAGTGAGTACCCAGCTTTACGTGAAACGGTCAATACGTAGTCGAGGAAACTAACAGTGTCACATGTTTTAACACACAAATCCTTATAAATATAAAATGCAGCAGAAATATTGACAACAGGATAAACAACAAGTTAAATTAATTAGCTATTAATATTCGTGCGTCCACGCAAGGTATTCATTGCAGGATTGTATCTAAAAGCAACTTATTAATATTTTATACAAACACTACGGACCTTCCGTACCACAAAAAGATAGACACGCGTTAAGTACGCGAATGCTACCAAAAATAATACGCACTTGTTTTAGCACTAACTTGTCTAAAACAAGTGTGTATTATATTTTGGTAGCATTCGCGTTTAACGCGTGTCTATCTTTTTTGTGGTAAGGGTGTAAGTACCTACCTATTTACAAGTTAAAAAAATACAAAAAAAGAAGAAAATAGTTACGCATCAAAATATTCGTAATACCATAGACATAGAATACTATAGACATAGCCTAAGAGATAAAGCCGCTGGCCGTTTCTTGTTTGTGTGCGATTCTGGATTTGTATGCTTCAGTGACGTCACTGTATCAAAACATTGCGCCAATGCGCGGTGTACTTTACAGTGACGTCACTGTATCACTGTCAACAAGAAATGACAGTCCTTACACAGTATACAGACACGGTTAGGCAACTCCAGTATATTCTTCCTCCAAGCGAATACACTACATTCGCAAACCTAATAGTGTTGAGACGAATGATTAAAATGAAATTGTGTCAAGTGACCGCACGGTTGTCGCAGTGGCTGAGAGATTGGCTGCTGCGCAACGTGTCGCGGGTTCGATTCCCGCATTGCACATAGGTCTGGCTGTTTGTGTATGTGAAATTTGTGTTTGTAAACGCACCCACGATACAGGAGAAATCCTAGTGTGGGGCAACGTTTTTTTTAAAAAAAAAAAAAAAAAAAAAAAAAAAATGTTATCGATATTTTTAGCGATCTCCGTACTTGGTGCCAGAATAAAAGTAATCCTAATTCTAACTACTAATTCTAATATACAGAGCACCTACAGTGTGTCTGGTCACCGGTATCCGACCCGTTAAGGTGAAGCAATATGATCAATTTTATCGACAAATCCACCGTAATAAGGCATTTTGGAAAAAAAATAAAAAGAAAAAAAAACAACCAAATTTTTTCACCTTTTAAGTTTCTAGTATTTTTTTAAGGTTTTAATGGGAGTTTTTGATAAACTTTTTAGTGTGAACTTATTGCCTACTTTTGTAGCTATCGAACGAAACCACTTTTATGCCTGTAGGACTTCTAATATCGGTAGATATGGCAAAAAGTAAAAAAGAATTAAATGGCCGTCATTTCATAACAGTAGGGGCAAAAAGCATGCCTTATTATGGTGGATTTGTCGATAAAATTGATCATATTGCTTCGCCTTAACGGGTCGGACACTGGTGACCAGACATATTGTATAAATGCGAAAATAAGTTTGTTTCTTTGTTTGTTACTTTTCACGCCTAATCAAAGAAACCGACCATCTTCCATACATGGCGGGGCCCAGAATTTGATGAGCTGTTACAAGTTTCAAATTAGTGCATTTGTAAAATAAAAAATATCAGCTCTTCTTACTGCCTTAGTTTCAGTTTAATTGACAATTGCATAATCGAGATATATGAGCTCGAATCTGTGGTTATACAGGGTGGCAGGTTAGACAGTGGAAATATTTTAAGGGGTCATTGTACTCATCAGTATGAACAACTTTTACTTTGGGACCAACCCTGAAATCGCGAAAAAAAAATCAGCTGTTCCATACATTTATGTTCACATGACTTAACAAAATGTATGATACAGCTGATTTTTTTTTTTACTATAAGCTAAGCAAAAAACATAATTTATTATTTACATTATTTTATTGTCTGTAACAACTTGGGCCCAAAAGTGGGCGGTCTCCAACGGTTACTTATATTAACGTCTAAAATCGGTATAATTATCATCGGCGGGCGTACTGTCAAATATCTAACCCACTACCAGATGACCTAGTAAGTTAAAATGTTGCGTCCAGCTAGGTAATTGTGTGTATTACAAAGAAAAGAATCGGAAAACAATGTTTTTTTACGATTTGAAATATTTACCAAACAATCGATTTTTATTAACACCTAAGGTTTAAGAACTTTATTTCTCAAAAAGAATTACATTCACGTATATGAGAAAAAACTTATATCTAATTAAGTTACATTACATCGCCTAACTAACGCCTTTCGAAATTATAACAGCAAATACTTTTCTGCGAAAGAATAGTAAGAACTTTTTCTTTCGCAGCAGACTAAATGTTCCATGATGGAAGGTCGCTTTTATCGTTTTGTATACGTACCAGATTATTAATAAAACTTAGGCAACCAATAATTGAAGAATCTTATGTACTATTATAAACAACGACAAATTGCAGTATTATGTCATTCATAGCTCCTAACCTAACAGCATGCAGTGATGACTGTCAGATTCAAACACCTGAAGTATTGATACATTTTATTTTTTGTAAATGTTTTTTTGTTTTTCTATTTTGAATGACATAAACACACGCGATTACAGCAGTAGTGAGAATTCATTACCACTAACCGAACCTACACACTTTTTACTCTATGGATTAACATCGTCGAAGTAAATTACATACCATTTTGACGCTGACTGTACAACTACATTACAATTTCTTTGCCTCCAACTGACTGATAGCGATTTAAACTTAAGCACATTGCAACTTGATTACAATCTGTTACAAATCCTTCCATAGAACGCACCCTTATACTGTAAGCCGTTGAGGAGTTCCATTGCTCATCGTCAAGTTCCACTACCACGTTTACTTTACCATAGCATAAGCATAATCGGCCTATGTTCCCACTGCTGGGACACAGGCCTCCTCTGTGAGAGGGAGTGGGCCGTAGTCCACCACGCGGGCCCAGTGCGGGTTGGTGAACGTCACATGTCTTCGAATTTTTTGGTTCTAGGACATGCCGGTTTCCTCACAATGTTTTCCTTCACCGTTAAAGCAAGCGATAATTCATTTCTAATACGCACATGACTTCGAAAAGTCAGCGGTGCGTGCCTCGGGATCGAACTCGAACCATTCGCCGTGGGAGGCACATGGTTAATCCACTAGGCTATCACTGCAATGCGGCTTACTTTACCATAAAGACATCAAATATCCTAATAGCCTCAGCAATGTACCCGAGTATCGTTTACGTGCCCCTGAGAATTGAAGAGTTCCGTCATTTTGTCATGGATCCCATCATCAGATTTTGATCAAATTTTGTGAAACTACTCCTAAAGTACCTACCCACTTCTCAATGAAAGAGAATACTTTGTACATGGCTATAAAATTTGAGGGTTTCCCTCAATTTCCAAATGATCCTCTCATCAGATCCTGAATTGTTGACAATGGGACCCTCTCGAGAGTTCCCAATTGACGGAGTAATCGCTGAACATACATAAAAAAAGAAAAAAGATTCTGATGTATTGAGAACCTTCTCCTTTTTTTGAAGTCGGTTAAAAAGTGTAAGTGTAGTGGTGAAGTCCTATCTACACTAATATTATGAAGCTGAAGAATTTGTTTGTTTGAACGCACTAATCTCTGGAACTAACAGTCGGATTCGAAAAATTCTTTTTGTATATGATAGCCAGATTCACGAGAAATAGTATAGGCTATTTCACATCACGCTACTAGCCTTAGGAGCCGAGGAACGAGGGCAAAACCACGGGGGCACAGCTAGCTGTGAATACATTCAAGGTCGGGTCTTGCATTGCAGCGACACGACCAGCTAATTATTTTTTCTTTTTATTGGAGATTGAAATATTGACCTCGAATTAACAATTTAGCTAAACACATTGACCTATATGTCCCTAGACAAGCAGTTCCAAACAAAAATCATGCCCCGCACGCGGGTACTTGTCTGTTGCTCACCGCATCAAACCGGACAACACTTGAGTGTGACATGTTTAATGTTCGGAACTGCTTGTCTAGACATAGGTCAATGGCTACACATGATTCAACTCGAATAGCTAACTGACTCATTACGACCCTCTTTGCCGTCTTGCAAATCTGACAATTAGTAAGCATAGTATTTCTTTATCACCATACTAGCTCTGCTCCCGGTTTTACCCCCATTGCTCGGCTCCTAAGGATCGTAGCGTGATGTTAAATAGCTTATTCTATTCCTCATAAATCTGGCCATCATTTACCTTGTCTTCTCGTAACCACGGTCAATGCATCGATCGAAACGTCGAGGTTAGTCAAAATACAGATATTTTGATTATGTTTGTGCGCAACAAGTCCCGATGTAATTAAAACATATTGTGTACAATTCGCGAAAGTTTCATAACTATAATAGCAACGTTTTAGTGATTATATAGTAAGTCAAGGTTATAACGACAAAATTTAAAACAAACTTAAAATGGTACAAGACCTCAGAACGCGGAGTTATCTGTTCGCAAAAATATGTATAGGTATTGCGCGTAAGTGAACTGCAGTGATAACACGAAGCCCGCGGTTGTTAAGTCACGGATGATGACGATGGTTTAAGTTTAAATGAACAGCTAATTAAACACATTTAATTATTATAGGTAATAGGGTTACACTTAAGGCGCTGGTAAACGCTAACGGTCGTAAATCTGTTATTTCGCCGTCAAATAATGCAGGTTAGTTGTGCATTTTTTTATGTTAAACTAGAACATATATACATCAATCGTACCTGTGAATATTTAACTATTGTAGTAAAATACTTAATGAAATAAATTCATGAATTCGCGTCTACCCAAAACATAAAAACGTAATTACTTTCAAATCGCTTCAGATATTTTCATGATTTGTTTTGTGTGAAAAGACTATGTTACTACCTATAATATTGCCTGTTACTTTTTTTTATTTTATATTTTAGATACTAAAAAGTAATAATACGTCTAATTCTGCACAGCGCGCTCCTTGATAGGCGAGTCGTATTGCTCGGTGGATGTATGTCGCGTTGCTTGAGCTCAGCGCAGAACACTCAAGCTATACCGCCCAAATCACTCAAGGCCGTTGGCGTATACCGGGGCCTTAAGTATAAATGAACAGCTAATTAAACACATTTAATTATTATAGGTAATAGGGTTACACTTAAGGCGCTGGTAAACGCTAACGGTCGTAAATCTGTTATTTCGCCGTCAAATATTGCAAGTTAGTTGTGCATTTTTTTTATGTTAAACTAGAACATGTATGCATCAATCTTGCCTGTGAATATTTAACTATATTGTAGTAAAATACTTCGTGAAATAAATTCATGAATTACTGTCTACCCAAAACATAAAAAAGTAATTACTTTGCTTATGCTAATATCATGATTTTTTTTGTGTGAAACGACTATTTTACTACCTATAACAGATACTTATTTTATTTTATATTTTCGATACTAAAAAGTAATAATACGTCTAAATCGGCACAGCACGCACCTTGATAGGCGAGTCGTATTGCTCGGTGGACGTATGTCGCGTTACGTGAGCTCAGCACAGCTAGTCTATTCTGTACCAACACAACGCAGAACACTCAAGCTACACCACCCAAATCACTCAAGCCCGTACGCAGTTATCAGCGCCTTAATGATGAGAATTATAACTTGACATTTCACTCACAAATTAAAATCACAGGAGTAAATTAACTCACAGGATTATCAGACTAAGCTGGTTGGTATACTTATGTAATTTGGATAACAATGTAATAAATAACATGGACTAAAAAGTTAAAAAATAATTATTAGAAAAAAAAACTATAAAAAAAAACGGACTAATAAGTATAAATATTTCTAATGGAATGAAAAACGTGGGGCGTATGCAATAGTAATAAGATCGGCCTCACAGTTTTCATTTCATTAGAAATTATTTTAGGTACGGTATGCCTACTTTCAGTCCGTTTTAAAAATGTGTTTTTTTTTTTTATATTTATGAAGGTCGCACACGTCAGGTAACCCGGTGCGCGGTCCACGGGTCCACACGGTTACATTCTCAGATCATATAAACAAGGAGATGTGCCAAGGCGCTATCGAGCTTGATGTCTGATCTTGAGCAAATTGCTCATATTAAAAACGTACGCGCTGGCGACGAACCGAACACGATCGATGGTATAAATACAGTGTTTTAGTTTAGTGCTAGTGTTGAGTGACGATTAACAGTGTTAGATTGAGGGTGTGCGGAATGTTGAATGCGTGGGAGATCTTTTTATTCACAAGGAGCGCTTAATTATGCGCGTAATTGTGTCGAAAAATGTACTAAAAGTGCCATCAGTTGTTCCGGTACTAATTTGCTATGATGGCATATCTCCTTTTTTCTATAATCTGAGGTTACATTGCATTCGGTTCAGTCCTACGGTTGACCCGGCGCGCACCTTCTATAATCTGAGGTTACATTGCATTCGGTTCAGTCTTACGGTTGACCCGGCGCGCACCTTCTATAATCTGAGGTTACATTGCATTCGGTTCAGTCCTACGGTCGACCCGGCGCGCACCTTCTATAATCTGAGGTTACATTGCATTCGGTTCAGTCCTACGGTCGACCCGGCGCACCACGCGACGCCGACGGACGGACGAGTAGGTACATTCTGCCCGGACATCGGGTTTTTTACCCTGATCTGGCACTCGGGTCCGGTTAACCGGACCGGTTTACCTAGCGTGTGCGGCCTCCTTTACGAAAGTTTTGTTTTTTTTTTATTTAATTTTAATAATTATATCGGGTGTAAAAAGACCCTTAACGAAAACTGAAACCACATTACCCATCGATACGATGATTTTTTTGTACTGGACCATACCTGGGAACCGACTGGTTATGGAGATATTGAAGGTTAAAGTTTCATTTTTTTTTTTAGTTTACACGATAACGGCACCGGGTGGCAGTGCAGCGAGGTTGGGGGGCCGGGGTACGCCGATACACCACCTCCCCCATCCCATACAAATCATCACACCCATAGGCATAGTCGGTAGCGCGTAATTACAAAAAACTGCTGTTTTTAATAGGTACCTAAAAATAAAAGTCGTTTTCCAGCAATTTTTTTTGCTCATGTTACTTAGTTACACGTACAGAATGCGTAGGTGTCGGCTTGGTGATATGTCTTTTTACACCCTGTATATTTAAAAACGTAACTCATATATTTAGCAAATGAATAAAGGATATAAGAAGGTAATGTAATAATATCTGCACTGTTTACAAACTGTCCCACTGCTAGGCACGGGTCTCCTCTCAGAATGAGAGCCCCATAGGCCGTAGTTTGCCACGCTGGCAAAGTGCGGGTTGGCAGACTTCACAAACCTTCAAGAATTTTATGGAGAACTCGCAGGCATGCAGGGTTCCTCACGATGTTTTTCCTTCACCGTTATAGAGCATAATAAATTATTTAAAACCTTTTACATAATTGCGTCAAATAACCCCATTCGTTGACCCTCAGCGATAAGGTATCATTCGTATTTATAGATGGGCAAAACACCCGGGTGATTTGGTAAACACCCGATAAACACCCGTAAACACCAATAAACCACGGGTACCTGGGTTTTTCGGTTTCGGGTTTTGCCCACCTAGATATATTCGTATTACAATATTGGTCAAAACAAAAAAAAAAAAATTATAGGTAAACTACCAATTACATTATAATCCAATTTAATGAAAAGATAAACAAACGGGTCACTAACCCGAACTTCAGTTTAGAGATGTTCAATCGTAGTGCTATTTTCTAGGGTTCCGTACCAAAATGGTAAAAAAGGAACCCTTATGGTGCGACTTCGTCTGTCTGTCTGTCTGTCACACCTGCTTATTTCAGCAACTACTAATGCTATCGACTTGAAATTTGGAACAGTTATAAAGAATGCTTGCCAAACTTTATTGCAAATGAAAAATGTCAAAAAATATTTTTATTTTCATAGCAAAAGGGGCCGGAGTGGGGGTCCGAAATTTTAATTTTAATTTTTTTGGGGTTACTAGGTCTAGTGGTGGTGGTAGTGGTGGTGGTACTAGTAGCATATCATATGAAAGGGCTTGATTTGCACATTTCAAAATATATTTTCATTTTATTTTATGTCTCACAGTTTTCGACATATGATGAAAAATATCTGAAAATATACCATTCCCCCCCCCCCCCCCCCCTTATCTCCGAAGTTTGCGGAGCGAAAAATCTGAAATAATTAGGGCTGATAGGAATTGACCCAAATATTGCACCAAAAATAAAACGATGTTCCTAACTAGTGCAGTTTTTTCAAAATCATCAAAATTCCTTCACAAACAAACTTAGTTGTGGTCCGGTTTTTTTCACTTTATACGCCCAAAAATGATACAGAATAACGGAACCCTCGGTGCGCGAGTACGACTCGCACTTGGCCGGTTTTTATTTTTCTTAAACATTGCCCCGCACTAGCATTTCTCGTGCGTTTACACACACGAAGGACATAGTTTTTTTTGTTAGAAGATTAGGCCCCCCACAAATTATAGTGTATAATAGTGAAACACATGTTAGTTTGTTCTTTATAATCTCTAGATTACAATAGTAATATTAGCTTTACTTCGTGAAAAGGCAATTCCGAAAAATCAACAATTAAATTTGAATTTATGTATAAAAAATTGTTTTTGTTATTATTTTAGAAGTTTCTATTTTACCTTTGCCCAAGTGCCCACGCCCAGGTTGTTCTAAATGATGCACCGGAAAAAAAATCTAAGAATGTTTATTAATAATAAATATTATTATGTTATTTATTTCAATCTTTAATGCTCTGTAAATAAGAGTACAAAATCGACTCTTCGTTACGCGCAATTTTTTTTTTCGTATGCAAAAAAAATTATGTCCAAAAAAAACTATGTCCTTTCACATAACTTAGACCTGAAACAAATAGTTGTGCCGTGCGGGAATCGAACCCGCGACATGCCGCGCAGCAACAAAAATAAAAATAAAAACTTTCTCGTTATTTTAGATTGGACTCTATTATCTTTAGATAAAGAATATATAAGAATAAAAATGATATAATAATAACTTATAAAAACGTGTTTATAGAAATTTTTGACAATTCTGGAAAACAATAACCCGAATTGAATTAAATTATTTTACTGTATTTATATACATTTTAATGTAAGTATTTGAGTAATGTCCTGAAACCCGGGACAATTTTCGTTCCGGAAAAAATGTCGTTGTTAAGGTGCAGTTAAATGGGCTAGTTTTTTGTCAATTTCTTGATGCAATTGTAAAGCCGTGAGTTAAGATCTATATCGTACTACAGCAGATAATGTAATGTATCATCATTTAATTTCATTGCAATATCGCTGGGCTATACTGCAAGATTGCCGCAATTGTTCTGCTGAGTTGCACGATATTGATCTCAACTCACGGCTGTACAATTGCAGCAAGAATTTGTCAAAAAACTAGCCTGTTTAACCGCACCTTAAGGAAGTCTCTAATTTTCGTCTCTGTCGAAGTTTAGGTGAATTAGCACTACCTATTCCGACCACTGCTGATAAGCCACCGATAAGATCCACCGCTAGCTTCCATTTATTTATCGCGTCGTATTTTTATATTACTTTAATATCCCAAAGAGCGGTCATCGGGGGTGGACGCCTGCCTTTGCCTTTGCCTACACGTATAATTGCGCATTTCCAACTAAATGTGTATTTAACTCCGATCTACATTTAAGTAAAATGTTTAGACCGTGCGTGTTGATGTTGGTCGCGCTATCCATGGGATTGGTGCACTCCTTGGGTGAGTGCTTGATGTAATTATTTTTAAAATTATTATTTTACTAGATTCGGCATCGAAGTTTGTGAAGATGGATAGATGAATGTTTGTTGCTCTTTCACGCAGAAACTACTGAACGGATTTTGATGACACTTTACAGTAGTATAGCTTAAACATCAGAATAACACACAGGCTACCTTTTATCCCGAAAAACGCGGGCAAAGCCGCGGGTAAATTTAATCATAAGAATTTTCATGTTTATAATATTTGCTGTAAGTATAACTTAGAATAATTTTATTGTGTTATATTTTAGTAAGAAAATGTACACTAGTAACGCCATCTATGATATAAAATTTGTGATTTGCCTTAACTGTCAAATGTCAATAAAGTTAGTCGTTTTCCGAGAGTGCACGTTCATATTCACAAGTATTCGTAGTAAGTTCGTATTCACAAGTAGCGCTTAATTGTGTCGCAAACTGTTCTAACTGTGGCGACAGTGGTTTCCATACTAATTTGCTATATCTCCTTTTTAGGGTTCCGTACCAAAATGATAAAAAAGGAACCCTTATGGTGTGACTTCGTCTGTCTGTCTGTCTGTCTGTCACACCTGCTTATTTCAGCAACTACTAATGCTATCGACTTGAAATTTGGAACAGTTATAAAGAAAGAATGCCAACTTTATTGCAAATAAAAAAAGTAAAAAAATATTTTTATTTTCATTGCAAAAGGGGCCGGAGTGGGGGTCCGAAATTTTAAAGTGGGGTTACTAGGTCAAGTGGCATATCATATGAAAGGGCTTGATTTGCACGTTTCAAAATATATTTTTATTTTATTTTATGTCTCACAGTTTTGGACATATGATGAAAAATGTCTGAAAAAATACCACCCCCCCCCTTATCTCCGAAGTTTGCGGAGCGAAAAATCTGAAAGGAACTGAGCTGATAGGAATTGACCCAAATATGGCACCAAAAATAAAACGATGTTCCTAACTATTACAGTTTTTTCAAAATCATCAAAATTCCTTGACAAACAAACTTAGTTATGCGGTCCGGTTTTATTCACTTTATACGTCCAAAATTGATACGGAACCCTCGGTGCGTGAGTACGACTCGCACTTGGTCGGTTTTTTTTTTCTATGATCTGAGATTAGAATGCATCTTTGCTGTGAGCTAGACAAAATAAAAATGTAATGTTACAGTGTTCTTTTAATTTAAGATGCTATGGGTTCCGAAAGATGCAATAGCGCCATTTCTGAGAATGATGCCACTATTACATACTTCCAGTGGCGCCATCTATGTATGAGCAGATGTCTCCACCCATTAAGGGTATTCGGACAGACGGACAACAAAGTGATGCTATAAGAGTTCAATTTTCCTCGGTCCTATAAGTCTCCATAAAATTTCCTATCTATATAATAAAAATGAATTGAAAGAAAGAAAGAAAGAAAGAAAGAAAATGCATTTATTTGCGTCGACATGACACACAAAAATAAAAAACAAGGTATGAGGAAAGAACTGTAAGGAAAGTATGCGTCACATCAGCGCAAAACGGCCATCACTCAGCATGATGCTGCGACCCTTGCACGGAGCAGAGCCACAGCGCTGGTTTCAGAGACAGCCGGCGTTGACATAATGACGACGACCGGTGCAGCGTGTAAATAATATAAATAAATATTAGAGAATAATAAATAATTACGAAAAGAATTATTATGTATTATACGACAATAAAATTATATACAAATATTTAAATATAGCAACATTCCTGCCATCATCGTCGCTCACGCAGCTCAGACAATAGATAAACCTGTTTACGTTGTAAAACGTTTCTAATATATTATCTGTGGATATGAACGCGCGTCCCTTTGACACTTAGGTAGTAGTTTGTGCTTTGACATTGAATTGCTGTTTAGTCTCGCTAAAACTCGAGAACGGCTGGACCGATTGACTTGAAACTTTGTTGTAGGGAAGCCAGGGAAGGTTTGAACGTCGAGCATTGCAACGCATGCCGGGCAGAGCTAGTCTACAATATTTAAAGTACTTTACCTCCCTGTGGCATAGCCGTAAAATACCCCTTAAGAAAAGGTTACATGTTACGATCGTGTATAAAGTTACGATTTGCCTAAATATCTGAGGTTGCGTGTTCAAATCACATCGGGTTCACCAGTTTGTGAAATGGAGGAACGAGGTGGAATGTCCCTCTATTGAAAAGGGAGGATTCTCCTACCAGACTGGGTAGTATTGTCTGGCGGGCCACTGCCCCGACAGCTGATGCCAGGTTCCTGTATATAATTATGCATACCGCTGCGAACACTGCTTGCGCGATGTAGGAGTTTTGACGTCAGACGTAATGTAGTGACCTGACAAGTTTTCACTGTACCTGTCGTTGTTACTGTTAGCTGTCTAGCTATGTAGGTAGTCTTCGATGTTGTCGGCAGATGTCGCTGTCGCTACATATCCTTTAATATCTCCTTCTTTATGGGACTTCCAAGACCATCCTCAAACAATGGATGAGACTTCAAGAAACTATGAAGAGCTGATGGCTAAGACGATAACTGATGAGCTGATGGCTGGGACAACTGAGCCAGTACCACAAGAAGCATTGGAAAACCATATAGAGACTGGTGAGGATATAATTCACTAGTCTTAAATCCTTCTAGCTGCAAAGTTAGAGGCATTGAGTTGGAGTCTGTAATTAATCTCCGATAGATGTCACCAAGGCTCATAAGAGGCGTAAAAAGAAGTTTCCAATTTAAACTGATTCAGACATGAAACTGTATCTCAGTTGATTAGAGTGATGCCACGGTAAGGCAGAGGTCGCGGGTTCAAACCCCACCTGTGTAAGGCATCGTCCTAATAGAACGCGATAGTAGAATAAGCGATGCGACCATCGCGTGTTCGTGCGATGGCAAAAACTGGGTGTCCTATCATCGCGCGAATTGACGACGCAAGCGAGCGAGCGACCATGGACTAGGGCAGTGGCACAGTCGATACCAAGAACAATGGACGCGCGAATTTCAATTAGGACACCTATTCGAATTCAATATGTTTGATCGCGCGTTCGTATGAACTAAGTTCGCGCGAATAGATTTACAAACATTTGAGTTGCGCGACCGCGTCGTGCGATTGTCAGTTAGGACACCGAGTTCAATATGTTTGATCGCACGTTTTCGTACGATTAAAATTCGCGCGAACCTACGATGATCGCGCATTCGCGTTCTATTAGGACGATGCCTTAGTTGTTTTTGACAATCTCTTATTATATTTAATTACATTAAATAAAGATTTGATTTAATATTATTATATTCGTAGTTAAGTTTCACGCTTATTCAGAAAGAGGGGCCTGCATCATATTATACATATTTTAAGCTTTTATTTAGTTTCACCTGTCCCGGTGTCTATCTGTGGGTAATCATATCTTACAATTGAATGACCCACTTCCCGGTATTAGATTGAGTTTAAATTTTGCGAACATGACAATGAAATGACAATGCAATTAATGTCATAGAGCTGGTCTGATAATGGAGCCGAAAGGTGGCCATAAGAACTCTGTAACGAAACGACGCAACCCCATCGAGTTTGGGCTCGTTTGATTTTTCTTCAGTACTCTAGTCCTAGACCAGGTCCGCCGCTAGGTGCTTGAGCGCCCATGTGCAATAGCAATTATGCCGCCCCCTAATATAACTACGCGAACCTTTTTTTTTTTGACGAATTTAGTGTCGATTTGAAGTTACTTACCCAGATTGTAAATCATCGGAGAACACCCACTTCGGCAGTGAATTCCATTGTTTTGCGGTTTTCATCATCAAAGTGTAATCAATCAAAGCGCTTCGTTTGGATTTTTGGTATATCAACCATGAACCGATGGCGCTTTTTCGTGCTTCTAGGCCTCCGATAGAATACACACACATATGGGATGGACGTATTATTTATGAAAATGAGTAAATTTAACCTGATCGATCGCTCGGTTTGCCGTCCCCTGGACATCCCGTCCGTGTGCTGTGCACTGCACACCCGCTTGCGGCGGGCCTGGTCTTAGATAATGTAAAAGACACTGGCAGACGCCTATAAAACGCTAGGCTTCAGATTGTCTAAGTCGGTACAGATATTAAATTAGTGTAGTGTGATCGAGTATTTCAAGAGTATTTAAATTCTTTTTTTTTTTGTTTTTGTACGTTGGGTTAAAGATAAATCTTCGTATATTTGTGACAGTGAGGTTAAGTATGGTGTAAATGATCCAATGAAGTACAGCCTGACTAATGAGTTCGCAATTCAAAGGTTTTAGTTGCTGTCGACATGATATTCTATGGAGGCCCGCGCCAGCCAGCATGCACCCGTTTTTGTTTTATTGGTTTTTTCAAAATGTCAACGGTATCATCATCTGCCTAGCCTTTTCCCAAATTATATTGGGGTCGGCATCCAGTCTAACTAGTTTTGGCTGAATATCAATATTTTACGCGGAGCGACGGCCATCTGACCTCCACAACCCAATTAATGGGTAATACCGGTATTCGAATGTTAGACCAGCTGTCAGACTTTTAGGGCTTCTGACTACCCGTAACGATTGTCAAAGATATTCCTATGACAACCGGGACCGACTGCTTAACGTGCTCTCCGAGGCACGGAGGGGTGTCGATGTGTAAAGAACGGTCACCCATCCAAGGACTGACCGCGGCAAGCGCAGCTTAACCTCGCAGATCGATTGATCAGCGCGGTCGTCATTTAGCCACGAGCCCCTCTAAAATGTCAACGGTATAATCATTTTATTTCTTATTTATTTCGATTTTTTATTTCAATTCTTAATCTCTAAGATAAATTAGGCAAAGCACAATTAAAATATATTTTTATTTTTGGTCAAGCTTTTATTACTGTACGAGATCAAGCCCAAAACTGCCAACGTCCTTTGACAGCAGGAGCTTCTTAACAATATAAAAGCTTGTTTCTTTTACAGATGATAGTATTACTATTCTAATACCAACGAAGGGTGAGGAGTGTACGTTCACGTCTGCTGGTTACACCTTCGCGGAAGGATCCATCGTCACCCTGGTTGTAGACCCCGAGCTGCCCTTCTACTATGGCTAGTAAGTGCCTCCTGAACAATTTTTGACATGAATCAGTAGTCATACGGTCGTATCGTATCACAGAACTTAACTCAATACTAAAGCATTACCTACTTAAAACTAGTTTCAAGCCATTTGATTGGTTGAAACTAGTATCAAGTATAATAAAACAAGTTTAAAGGGATTACATCGCTTCAAATTAATAAAATTGAAGTTTCTGTTTGTATTGTCAAAATAAGAGCTTTTTACTAAATGCATAATACACACATCAAAAGTGTCTAGGGATCAAGCATTTTTATGCGGATTTCTTGAGATTGAGATGTGGCTTTGTATTAAATTTATGATTTTATAAATTTATATGGATCCTTTTTGGTGCATTTCATAATTTGAATCAGGAACTCTCAATCAAATTCGAGTAAAAGATGAAAATAAGCTGTCAATATTTTCCCTATAAAAACATACAACGCATTGAAGACATTATTAGTGCTACTGTTTCCCTACTACTGATTAAAACCAACGTTATTATGGAGCGGCGACGTCATTTAAGCAGGGAAGAAATGCTCAGAGCCGTGGGAATGATAGAAGCTGGTTCCCGGCAACGTACTGTAGCTTTAGCTCTGAATACAAGTCAGAGTGTTATCAGTCGACTTTGGACACGTTACCGAAGCACTGGTACCGTGGCTGAGCGCCATGGAGGACGGTATCGCTGCACCACACGGAGACAAGACCGATACATTCAAATCTTAACTCGAAGAGCTCCAACAATAACCGCCATGATGTTAGCCGTGAGGCTTCATCACTCTTCAGGGAACTTAATTAGCGACCAAACAGTCAGAAACCGCTTGCATGAAGTGAACCTTCATTCCCGAAGACCGCTACGGGTACCACCTATAGCAATGCACAATCGTAGGATTCGATATCAATGGGCTCTTGAACACAGAAATTGGGCAGAAGAACAATGGCGTTTCGTGTGCTTTTCTGATGAGTCTCGTTTTGGTATGAGACCGGATACAAGACGTATACGACACTGGAGAACCCCTGGACGCCAACAGCGATTAAAATCCTGCCAGGAAGTCCATCCTTATAGTGGTGGAACCATCATGGTATGGGCGGGTATTTGGATCGGCGGAAGAACTGAGTTGATTTGGATCAGAGGCAACCTCAACGCTCAAATTTATGCTGAGACGATTGTATCAGACGTCATCGTTCCTCTACAAGTGCAAATCGGTCCCTTATTTCAGTTAATGCATGATAATGCACGACCGCACACCGCAAGAGTTGTAAGACAGACTCTCGCCGCAGCTAACATCAATGTCCTGCCCTGGCCTGCTCAGTCGCCAGACTTGAACCCGATTGAGCATGCATGGGATATGCTACAGAGAAGAGCTCTGCCGAATATGGAGGGTATCCAGTCGCAAGAAGACCTTTTTTTGTTGTTGCAACGAACATGGGCGGCCATTCCACAGCGTGATTTGGATGAACTCATTTTGAGTATGCCAAACCGATGTTCTTGTGTTGTTAGTGTTCGCGGTAGAAACACGGATTATTAATTGTTTAAGTTACCCAATAAAATTTTAAAGAAAACTGTTATTTCAGTCTTTTTTTCGAACTTTAATGTTAGTGGTTCAAATGTCAAAAATCCCTTTATTAGGAAAATGGCAAATTTCTTTATTAATGCAAAGGTGACTTGGTTTATCGTTACTGTGACAAACGAAAACACTTTATTTGATGAATCCTTAAAGAAAATTTTAATTAATATCAATCAGGAGAAAAGTTATTGCAAAAATATATGTTGATCCCTAGATACTTTTGATGTGTGTATATGAAATTATATTATGCGGTAGGTAGCTTTTTACCTACATAGATAAAAAAAACATTTTTAATTATTTTTTTTTGTCTGTATTTCTATCTTTCTGCTCGTTCCGGCTAATCTTCGAAACGGCTGGACCAATTTAGATGGGACTTTTACTGGCAGATAGCTGATATTATAAGGAGTATCTAAGGCTACATATCCGAATTCCGAGTCCCAGGCAGCTAGTGCTATTAAATAATAATAAAAAAGCCGTACATTGAAGATATTCCAAAAAAGTCGCGGGCTAAAGCTTGTCGAACATAAATATTTTATAGTTATTGAACTATTTTTCAGTTGGAAACCAGTAAATTCGTGGGAATCAGGTGTATACGGCTCTTTTTATAATAATTATGTAAGTAAATTGACTACATAAGCGGCACGCTATAATAACTGGTTTGAAGTGGGAGTTTAAGTCCACTCTTAAGTTTCGTAAAAATTAGCAACTACTTTTGAAAGAACAATTGCTATACTTTATTGACAATAGTGACACGTCATTATTGACAATAGAGTACAGCAATTGTTCTTTCAAAAGTAGTTGTCAATTTTTACGAAACTTTATGAGCGGACAAACTTCAAACCGGCCATCATAGCGATCATTAGGCTGTGTCCACAATAGGCAAACTGTGAGTGGTTGACTGAGTTTGCGGTAACAAACTGTTAGCGCAAACTAGCAAACTGTGGACACTCCATTTCAAATATATGGAATGGCGTACTAAACCGATACGCCGCAAACTCAGTCGGCCGCTCACAGTTTGCCTATTGTAGACACAGCCTTATTATATTCCAAGAGATAGCAGAACTTTTGGTAACCATCGCTATCAAGGGTGATTTAGTATTTGCATGGTGTAGGGCCCTGATGGGAATGTTGCCAGTCAGTCGTGCAGAACCCATATTGTGACTGTTACCTGAAAACAGTGGGTCCCAACTGCATTATCATGTTTTAGGGTTCCGTACCAAAATGGTAAGAAAGGAACCCTTATGGTGCGACTTCTATCTGTCTGTGGTCTGACGGATTTGTTGTTCTTTGATGTATTTACTTGCGAAATCACTATTTCTTTTGATGGTGTTCTGTGAGGGTTCACCAGTTACCATAGACACCCGGGCTCAGTGGCAAATTTGCCCTAATGCACAGTAAGCCCGGGCCTAGGGCGGCCGGGTATTAGGGGCGGCCAATCGGGGAAAAAAAAAAATACAGTCGAGCTTATCGTCGTCGAGCTTGATCTAACTTTACTCAACATAGTTGGAGTAGATTGTTTATGGAATTTGGATTGCGAAGATTTAATTACTTAATGATTTTGTTGCGCTTAGGCGTAGATGCATTGTTACATGTAAAACACGTTTTATACCTTGTATTAGGATAAATTTGTACTAAATTAAACAAAAAAATATTTCCTATTTTAAAAAATTTGCTTAATTATGAAAGCTGAGAAAGGGGCGGCTGGTACTTACTACACGACCTAGGGCGGCCAAGACTGCAAACCCGCCACTGCCCGGGCTGTTTACGTAATTTTTTTTTTACATTAATTATGAGTTAATGTATTTGTTACGTATTTGTTTATTTTTACAAAACCATGTTTTTATTAGCTCACTTTTTTGCCTGTTTTTTGTCTGTTTTAAATTAACTTTCGGGTAAAATAGAGATTTGGAACTTAAATAATAGTCCAGAAATGGATGGCAATGCTTTGATAAGTCCCTAACTATAAAATTATTTATTTTCAGACACTAAAAATCGATAAATATATGGAAGGAATATGGGAATTCATATTACTTTATAAAGATGATATGAATGAAGAAAATCATATCCAGAGCGCATGCAAAACTAATGTCACTATAGGTAAGGGTCACTTTATTTCTATTTTTTTAATAGAGTTTTTTTTTTTATTCGTTTGACTTACTTACTTCCTTTGGCGCTACAACCCTTTGTGGGTCTTGGCCTCCTCAACGATTTTCTTCCATTCTACGTTTGACTATTACCTACCTATTAAAATTGTACAAAATATAACCCTTGCTAACATAAAAAAATATGTACTACTAACTAGTAGGTACTTACCTCAGATCATAGAAACAAGGAGATGTGCCAAGGCGCTATCGAGCTTGATGCTTGATCTTGAGCAAATTGCTCATATTAAAAACGTACGCGCTGGCGACGAACCGAACACGATCGATGGTATAAATACAGTGTTTAGTTTAGTGCTATTGTTGAGTGACGATTAACAGTGTTAGATTGAAGGTGTGCGGAATGTTCAATGCGTGGGAGATCTTTTTATTCACAAGGAGCGCTTAATTATGCACGTAATTGTGTCGAAAAATGTACTAAAAGTGGCATCAGTTGTTCCCGTACTAATTTGCTATGATGGCATATCTCTTTGTTTCTATGATCTGAGGTACTTACCTAAAGCTTTTTCTTCATTAATTGTTAAATAATATAAAGTTGAAAGGACATAGTTTTTTTTTAGGCCCAGTGTAAAATATTAATGGCGCACGGCCATAATTACATATAAAAAGTAACCAATTTACTATAGCTAAAAGGCTAAAAAATATTTAAAAATCTAAACGGAATGATGAGAAATCATTATAAACAAGTGTTTTTTTTTATATTCTTGTCACAATCAATATCATACGAAAAAAAAATGGCGCGTAGCGAAGAGTCCATTTTGTACTGTTATTAACAGTGCAATATAGATTGAAATAAATAGAATAATAATAATATTTTTAATAAACATTCTTTGAAAAAAATTTTGCTGCACCATTTAGAACAATTCTGTGTGCCGTGCTGGCTTAGAGCTTTTAAACCTGAGTGTAGCCTCTTGGGCAAAGGTCAAATGGATAGGTACTCATAAAAGAATTACAAAAACATTTTTTTATTCATAAATTCTAATTTAATTGTTGATTTCTCAGAATTCCGTTCCGACGAGGTAAGACTAATAATAGCATTGTAATTTAGAGATTATAAGAAACAAACCAACATGCGTTTCATTAATATCCGCCACAATTTGTGGTGAGCCTAATCCTCTAACAAAAAAAAATATCTCTTTTTTCACGAACATCGATATAGGTACCTACTATAAATAAGATAACAACATGCATCGATCCTTTAATATTTTCTTCTTTTTGGGACTACCAAGGCCCTCCAAGACCCATGGAGGAGACCTCGCAAAACTATGACGAGCTGATGGCTGGAACAACTCAGAGGTCTTCCAGCCCGGAGCCGGTACCACAAGAAGCATTGGATAACCTTACAAAGACTGGTGAGGATATAATTCGCTGGTCTCCAACCATAGTATCCAAATAACCGTTACTTTTCGGGAGAGACAAAAAACTTAATAACTTTTCTTGTGATTGAGCCAGCTTGTTTGTGTTCCTGCATGTGGCCATATATTTTTAGGAATGGAAGAATGAGGTGGGATGTCCCTCCATTAAAAAGGGAGGTTCCTCTACCCGGTCCAGGTGTTATTGTCTGGCAGGCCACTACCCCGACAATTGATGTCGGGTTTCTGTATATATGCTAATTGCGCCGCAAACTCTGCTTGCGCGATGTAGGATTTTGACGTTACTGTCAGCTGTCTTAGCTATGTAGGTAGTCTTCGCTGTTGTCGGTAGATGTCGCTACATATTTACACTTCAGATATGGGATGCTTGATTTTAAGGTATTTCAAGGTATTTCCTTTTACAGATAACGATAATATTACTATTGTAGTACCAACGACGGGTGAAAACTGTACGGTCATGTCTGCTGGCTACACTTTCACAGAAGGATCCAACGTCACCCTGGTTTTAGATGCCGATCCCAAAATATTCTTCCTGTATGCCTAGTAAGTCGTAACTCCTAAACACTCTTTGACTTGAATCAGTAGTCTTACGGTCGTATCACAGAACCTAACTCAAGACTCAAGTTAATCTTTAAAATAAGATTGATAAACTTAGGCTACTTATCCGAATTCCACGCGGCCAAAGTTGCCGAAGTTGTAGGCACAGGTAATACTATTATAAAATCATAATAAAGCCGTATCTGTACTATTTATTACTTCTAGATATTCCAGAAAAAAACAAACGGGATAGTGTAGTGGGACCTGCGCAGAATTTTTGTTTTTTTGTATATAAATGTCTGTTTGTGCGCGCATCACGCATAAAGTATTGAACGAATTTTGATGTCGTTTTCACAGTTTGATAGCTTTGTGACGGAGTCATTCTTCTTTCATTATTTAGTGCTGGCAATCTTCCATTACTGGCCAATTCCATTCTTTTAAATTCGGTTTAGAATTTAACTTTAAATTTCAAAATTAGAACATCTCATATTTTTATGCATTTATTTCATTGTTTTGCCACTTTTTGTCTGGTCTCCAAAGACATCGGTCGTGTACCGCTGAACCGCTGTTCTGTTTTATTACCTACAAATTATACTTAATTACTTTTCTATAACAAGTGTGCCACGTTATTTAGTAAAACGTCTTTTATAGCAGTTACTGTTTATATTCAGTGGTAACGGATATTAACCGTTCTAAAGTGCTATTACGTCGCAATTACACCTCTCCAAACCATCTAGTGTTTTATTTCTACCAAGATTGTGCCCGGAGGCTCCCTCAAATTGCTAGCCGTGGCCTAAGAGGACAGAGGGAGGGACGCACTCTTAGACAGCTTGGATTTAAACTTAAAATCTAAGCAACATTTCATCTAATTCCGGTGGGATGAACCAGAGATACAGCTCGTCCTCTTTGTAGTACTAGCCCCCACACTAAGGAGGTCGTTTAAAATGCTCAATTTTATAGTCCACGTGGACGGAGTCACGGGCAAAAGCTTGTAGAACATATATATATTATAGTTAATAAACAAATTTTCAGTTGGCGACAAGTGAAAGAGAAGGAATCTGATAATTACTTCTACTTAAGGCAAGATCATGTAAGTAAAATTGATTACCTACTAAATATAGATTAAAAATAATTTTTATTTCATGAGATATCCGAACTTTTGGTAACCATCCCATCGCTATCAAGGCTGATCTAGTATTTGCAGGGTGTAGGGCCGTCCTGTGACGGGAATGGTGTCAGTCAGTCATGTAGGACCATCGAAGTACATCACTAGAGAAGACACCACATTAGACGCCGCTGTCCCGAACAACTGCGGAAAAATAGCCGCACGTCACTAATTCACTCTCTAGACGATATAGACCAGCGGTCGGACGTTCGAGGGAGAATCTCACCGTGACGTTCTCCCTCGAACGTTCGCAAACAAATTGGCAGTTCTCGCGGTGATATCACGGCGTGTCGGTACAGAATAGACAGGCTGGGCTATTTACGTAACATTTTAACATTTAAGAGCTGATTTACGCCGAATACACATAGCATTGAATGTATTTTTAAAACTTGTCATTATTTTACCATGTTTTCATTAGCTCGTTTTCTGGCCTGTCTGTTTTTTAGGGTTTCGTACCTCTAAAGGAAAAACGGAACCCTTATAGGATCACTTTGTTGTCCGCCGTCAGTCACCGGACCATAAGTGGAGCGCTCATAGATGACACCACTAGAAGTATGCAGTAGCGCCATCTATGATCATATTTCGGAACCCTTAGGGCGCGAGGCATACTCGCACTTGTCCGGTTTTTTTGTCTGTTCGGCACAAACTTAAAATTAAATATAGCCCAGAAATGGATGGCAATGCAATATTAATTCGTTATAAAAACTGACAAACATTTTAAGTAAGTAGGTATGTAACTGTAACATTATTTATTTTCAGACAATAAAAATCGAAAAATTTATGGAAGGGATATTGGAATTTATTTTATATTATAAATATAAGAATGACGTCGACCTTACCGAGTTTGTATGCAGAACTAGTGTCACTATAATAGGTAAAGGCTCATTAAACTATTATTAAAATTGTACAAAACTTTAACCCTATTGTGAAGAATACATAAAAAGATATAGCTACTTGCTAACATAAGAAAAATCTGTATTAGTTATAATATAAAATCTTTTTTTTTTCACGATAATCGATTAAGTATCCTAGAAATAAAAAAATCGTTCGTTTTTAGATTTTATATATGTGTGTACCTATATATGTTATATTTGTTGCCTTATCATAATTTTTTTCCATGGATATAATATTATGTACAAATTCAGTTTTCTTACAGAAAACCTTAGAGCAATTAAGTACGCATACCTATTAACTATTTTCTGTTTTTTAGAGCGAAATAATTCATCTGACATTTTTGAAGCGGCACCAAAAGACGAAATACAGAAAAAAAAAGGGAAATGTAAGATGAACAAGAAAAAAACTGGAATGGAAACAGGATCGAAATTTGAGAAGACGTGTTCAAACTGTATATACAATAGATATGCAGATAATGATACTCGAAATGAGCATTTTTCGCGCCTGATACATGAAGAATTACAATTAATTCAACCCTGCATGCGGACACGTGTTTATGCGAAAATTTTGAATTTATTACACACCATCAGAAATTGTCACTCCAATGAAACAGATATAACCGAGTCAGGGAATGATAATTAAATTGAATCAACAAGCCAAACATTTAATATTATGTATCTATTAATGGTCAAGTGCTGAATAGGACTTATTTTAAAAATTACTTGTTTATTAAAATTTCTATAACTTACATATTTTATACATTTTTAAATGTTTTCAATTATATCGGGACTTTTCGCGCACAAACATAATCAAAATATAAGCATTTTGACTAACCTCGACGTTTCGATCAAGTTGCATTGACCGTGGTCACGAGATTCTCGTGACCTTATATTTTCGTGCTTATATTTTGATTATGTTTGTGCGCGAAAAGTCCCGATATAATTGAAAACATGTGTACAATTCGCGAAAGTTTAAAAACTACAACTACATTTTTAAGTGTTTATAAATGAACGTATAACGTGAACAGGGTCCAAGCTAACGGTGATCAAGGCTCTAGAGAGGGGAACCTCCTTACTCCTACACTCACTACCCCTAGAAAAAAAAAAAACAAAAAAAAATTGGATACCCCATACTTAGAACTGAAACTGGACTTAAAAGTATAAAATAATTTCTAAGAAAATGAAAAACATGCAGTTCATGCAATAGATATAGTAAAATGCGCCCCACGTTTTTCATTTCCTTAGAAATTATTTTATACTTTTAAGTCCAGTTTCAATTCTAAGTATGGGGTACCCAATTTTTTTTTGTTTTTTTTTTTTCTAGTTTTGTGTGAAAATCTTAATGCGGTTTACAGAATACATCTACTTACCAAGTTTCAACAGTATAGCTCTTATAGTTTCGGAAAATAGTGGCTGTGACATACGGACGGACAGACAGATAGACATGACGAATTTATAAGGGTTCCGTTTTTGCCATTTGGCTACGGAACCCTAAAAAGCGCCCAAATGAAGCAAATGGGAAACGGTACATCCACAGATTTAGATTAGGCTAGATGCCGCATGTTCACTAATAGTATGAAAAAAAAAATAGTATGAAAACGAGCGAGCCATTTTTTCCTACCTGTGGCGCAAGTCATAATTTTTAAGAGTTTTTACAGTTATTATTGGTACAATTCGGCATTTGTTTGTCTTCAACGACACCATTTGTCAATTCACCGGCGCGTTTGAAACTAAACTCAAGTAGGAACGCGACAGTAGGCACATCGCACAAACTTTTCGGGCACGCTGGGACGGACGGTTTGCGCTATCGAGTCTACTCTAAATCTGTGGGTACTACATCTGTTCGCACGACAACGCTTTTTTTAAACTCACGCACTATTGAAATAAAGAAAAATAAAGCTCAAAGCACTTCTTTTCATAGCAAAGTTGAAGCTTTTCCTATCTAAAATATTTAAAGTACTTTCCCTCCGGGTGGCGTAAACATCCTTATTTATCTTGGGGTACTGCTTGCATGGGAGTATCTCGCCATTGCAACGATAGATCCTTGCAATGGCTTTTCGGCAAAACGGACGCTCGATCTAATGGCTTTTCGAAATTGTGGAACATCAATGCTATGGAATTTCGGCAATTCGAACGTTTCGATCTGACAACTTTAGGGAATTAGCCATCCGGGCACATGACATTCGAAATCAAATAGCAAACCCAGGCTAAAAATATCTTATAAATGTATATTTTATTTTTTAACGAATATTAAACATGTTAAAGCCATGTTATGCTTATTTAATGTTATTAAATATATTTTATACCATTCCCCCTCTAAAAAGCTTATTTTTATCACTGAAAACAGTGAATAAAAAGCACTTTTACTCACTGTTTTGATGTTTGAAAATGGAACACATCAATGTATTCGACCACAGATTTAAAGAACCTATGCTAGATGCGGCACGTTATTAGATTGTATGAAAACCGAACGTGTCATCTTTTTTATACCTACGATAACTTCACCCCAGCCATTTAGTGATGTGCTCAGAGTAAACAGAATTGTTTCAATCACTAAGCGTCACTGAGCTAACAGACTTTTTTTAGTACGAACAGTCGAACATGCAGGGCACGCTTGGTCGTGGCTTGCCGTATCTAGTGTAAGTGTAATCTGTGTATTCGACCTATATTGATGTGTTCTAAATTCAATTTGATTGGTCGACATTTTCGACAAGGAGTTTAGCATTAGAATAAAAACTGTTTTGTGTTCTTTGCTGTCCTTAGTAAATTGGCGCTATTTTGAATACTGTAAGTTGTACGAACACAAAGTTTAGTGTTACTTTAATCTTTAATTTTGTGTTCGTTTAGTGTTGTTCTAATCGATTAAAAATGCATTCTAGTGATGAAGATGTGTTAACACCTGAGTTTGTGAAAGAGAGGGCGGCCGATATAGTGGAAAGGTGGAAAGCTTGCTACCTACCCAAAAAATCACGGCTGGTTTACATCAAAGCCAATTTAACTTTACTTTTTCTTCATTATAATTGTATATTTTCACTTAAATCTTTCTTTTTCTCGTAGTCATGGTATAAAGTATAGTATGCAACTCTTGAAAAAAACGGATTTATATCGAGGGCCATGAATCGCTCGCGTCGCTCAGGATTCTAACACTTGAATCACTCGCTACGCTCGTGATTCAATCATCATGAATCACTCCCTACGGTCGTGATTCAATCGTTAGTATCCTTCACTAGCTCGTGATTCATCTATGGCCCTCGCTTTAAATCCGTCCTTTATTCACTAATTGCATAATATACTATGAGATTCCAAAAACAAATGACACAGGCAAAAATATCTTGGTTTTTTTTTTACATTTCTGTTAATAGCAATATTGCATCATTGTTATTACGAACGTCATTCTGTGTGGTTAACCACCTAAAGGCGAGCAAAACAATGTTTGATTAATAGTTTTGTGCTAATTAAATGCACATAATTTACAGCATAGGTACTAAAAATTATCCTCTTAACATTAATATTGTATTATTATTTCTAAACTAGAATTTTTCCCGCGACTCCGTCCGCGTAGACTACAATGCTTGACCAGTATAAATGACCTCCGTAGTGTAGGGTGGCTAGTACTACCAAGAGGTTAAGCTGTATCTTGGTTTTTTTTAGGCGGGATCAGATGAAACGTGGCCTAGATTTTAAGTTGGACCTTAAGCTATCGAACTGTGAAAATCACATCAAAATCCGTTCAGTACTTTTTGCGTGATGCGCGCACAAACAGACAAACAGACAAAAAATCTAAAACAAATATTTTTGGGTATGGTTACGTCCCAGTACCCTATCCCGACTGTTTTTATGGAATATCTTCAATGTGCAGACACGGCTTATTTACTCCTTTTTTTTTCCTGCAACTCCGCCAGCGTTGACTACATAACAATGAATTGAATTTTAAATAAGCTCCATTTTAAATGATCTCCTTCTTGTAGGATGGCTAGTACTACGAAGAGGTCAAGCTGCGTCTCTGGTTTATCTCACTGGAATTAGATGAAAATAATGTAGCTTGGATTTTATGTTGGACTCCAAGCTACAAAATTGTGAAAACTACATTATAATCGGTTTAGTACTTTTTCGGGCCGTATTAATAAGGACCGGTCATTATTAATAATGCCCAAGAGCGTCGGTCAAAGTTATTTTATTACTTTGACCGGCCATTATTAATAATGCCCGAGGACCCGTAGTCCATTAAAAAAATCAAGGTTTGAAATGGCTTGAATTTATATATATATACTTCCCTACTTCTAGCCCAATTATAAGTCCAAGAGCGAGCGAAGCAAGCTCGGGAACTTGCGGCACCCCGACACGGACAAGTTAGGTTCGAAGGGGTTGATGGGGGCCTCAGTAAGCGAGCAAAGCGAGCGAACGAAGCCCCCGTCAACCCCTTCGTGTTTTTGTTACTTAACCATGTAGACAGAAATAGGAGCCCCGCGAAGCGGGGCTACGTCGACCATTGCCCTTCCCCCAGCTCCCTTTACGCCCAAGCCCCAAGCCCCCTTAGTCCCCTTAGCCCTCTTAGCCCCATTAGCTCCCTAGCCCCTTACAAAAACACTAAAGTTCATCGGTTTTATTATTTTGCCCAAGACAGGGTGGTCATTATTCATAATGACCGGGAAAAGGGATTAATCAATTGATAAGGCAATGTAATTGATAAGGGCATTATTAGTAGTGACTGGATTTATCAAGTTGCCGTAACATAGATACTTCCTTATCAACAATACAATAATAATAATACCATTTAATTGTTTCGGGTAACAATGACCCATAACATAAATACCTTAAAGACTAACATACATACATACTTATATCAACATTATTGTGTTAGTATATAGGTATGTATGATATAATGTACAATAGTTAGCAGACACGATGCTACGGCGTAGCTCATGCTGTGCTACGCCGTAGCACTCGCGCCAGGCACACCATTATAAAGGTTCGTTTCGACTGACGCGGAGCTGGGTGGAGTGGAGAGGAGCAGACCGTGAATTGTCCAATCACAGTGTTCGTATTCTGATTGTCCACCGCTGGACATCGGCCCGCTGCAATGAACGCTCGCCTGTTTGGACTAGAGGTCGCAAGCGCGGCTGCCGAGCGTCTTGGGTTCGATCCCACAGTCACAGATTACTGAATAGTTACTACGTAACAGATACTTCACTCAGTAGAAAATTTCCAATACCTATTACGATAATTGCCTACTCCCTCGCGTCAACAACCACTGTATGCTAAAATGCGCCTAAATGCTCAAGCGTACAGCAGTGATTGCTTCGCACCGCGCGATTCCACAGTAATCGCAGGGCTGCCTCTTCGATAAAATTAAATTTACATAACTTTTTATCTATGTTATTGAGAACTGTGAATATGTTCTGACTTTTATGTGGCAGTTAAAAAAATTATCATTTATAAAATATTTAACCAACTTAAAAAAAGGAGGTGATCAGACATACAGGCCAAACTGAGAAGTTTGACTTGTATGGTTTGTAGGTATGTATGTTTGTGCGCGATAATCTCGCGTTTGGCTAAACCGATATCGATGCGGTTTTCAGAAAAGGATTTGTTACATTTAGGAGAACGTTTTAAAATAAGTATAATACTTCTTAGTTTGATGATGATCTTCGGAGATGTTCACGAAAACGAAACGAAAAAAAAAGCCTTAAAAAAAGAGAACCGACTTCAAATAAAGCACTAAGCCGTAAGAAATAATTTGTTTTTTTTTTATGTTTTGATTTTTTTTAATATTTTTTTGTTATGTTTTTTTTTATTGTTTTATGTTTTGTTGATTTACACCCATCTACAGCACATAAGGCACCACACGGCATCGTAATACGCGTACGAACGAACAGCACTATTAAAATTGAAAGGCGTGCGCGCGCTTCGCTTGCGAAAACCGCACTGAATTTGATCCGCCGGCGGACCGAGACCGCTCGGCTGGGCGGTAGGCACTTATAGCGCGCAAGTACATTGAGTGACGGAGGCCTGCCACAGTGAAGAATTCTTGGATTTTTCACTGAGTAATTCTCAGTAGCTGCCCGGAGTCTGGACTTATGCTCGGTTAGTGGCAATAGCCTCGCGTCCTTTTAGCATAAGCGTAAGCATAATCGGCCTATAATGTTCCCACTACTCCCTCCTCTGTGTGGGCCGTAGTCCACCACGCGGGCCCAGTGCGGGTTGATGCACGTCACATGGTTTTCGAATTTTTGGTTCTACGACATGCCGGTTTCCTCACGATGTTTTCCTTCACCGTTAAAGCAAGTGATAATTAATTTCTAATACGCACATGACTTCGAAAAGTCAGCGGTGCGTGCCTCGGGATCGAACTCGGACCATTCGCCGTGGGAGGCACATGGTTAGACCACTATCATCCTTCCATCCTTTTACATGGGACTTAAACATAACTGCGGAATGTAAGTTTACCATTAATACACCTCTGACTAACCCTTGAGGGACAGGCGTGATATATGTTATTAATTCTATACCGCTTCGTAGTAATAAGGAAAACCCGTCCGAATAACAGTATTTGCAATCATTTTCAGTCTGAATTTATCGCAAAAACAACTTTGTTTTTCACAACTTTGTTTTTCACAACTTGACTTATTACAACACTACAATTATGTTTATTTATTTTATTTATTAGGGACATAAAACAGTTACATGTTAAGATAAATACAATAAGAATCTTATAAGATAAGTAGTTAAACATATAACCCACACCATTGTCCACGGATTATTGAAAGAAATAAGAAACGAAAACAGAATATTCAGATGACTAATATTATTTGAATTTTGAGTTTTGTAAGTTTTTTATTATTTTGAAGTTAATACATTTGTAGCCAGAGTTTTAAATTATGTTAGGTACATTAAAAATTCTTTACTGGTTAAAACTAGTTTTGACTGAAATATTGGTCAAAACTATTTTTGACTAAAATCTGCACTGAAAAATTATTTTGATCGGAAACGATAATACCTAATCAACAATAGGTTGAAATAGATGATAATCCGAATCAGTGAACCCCGACTACACGTGGTCAGACTGTGTCCTACCCCTATGTTTAAACATGGAGCCAGAAGCTCGGTCCTGGTGGCCTAGCATGACCACTATAGAAACGAGTTTTGTCCACAGAAGAAAAGTACAAAGTTACAAATTGTAGAAAGATTTCTACCGTTTTATGCATACAATGAAGAGCAGAAATGTCTCTATTCTTCAGTAGAAAAAAATCTGATAAACCAAGCACAGGTCACCGCGTGCTCGGGCAGAAGAAATAACGATTTAATAGAAAGAACTTTGTCTATTCTTTGGTAGAATAGAGATAGAAATGGTCATGCTAAGCGTGCTGAGCGGAAAGAGCGCACAAAGCCGAGGGTTAGCGAGTGGATGGAGATAGCGAACGAAGCCAGCTGCCGATTTCCCGAGCAGAGCTGTGACCTCAGATCATAGAAACAAGGAGATATGCCATCATAGCAAATCAGTACGGGAACAACTGTCGCCACTTTTAGTACATTTTTCAACACAATTACAAGCGCCCCTCGTAAATATAAAGATCTCCCACACATTAAAAATTCCGCACACCCTCAATCTAAGACTGTTAATCGTCACTCAACACTAGCACTAAATTAAAACACTGTATTTTTATCATCGATCGTGTTCGGTTATGTGGTTTTCCTACTGCCAGGCGGACGAAGTCACATTATGTAATAATTTCATATATGTTCCTTTAAATACCAAAACCATTTCATTATGTTACAGGAATAAATCACTCTTGTGAAGTTGTATTGTTGCGATAGACGTTTACCTTAACTATAATTTAATTGTTTACACATTTCAGTACTATATTTCATTCAATATTATTAGTGATCCCATCAAAATGAATATTACAATGTTTAACTTAGTTATTTTAATGTTGTATATTAAAGTGAATTCCGAAGCAACGGACACTGGTAAGAACTATTTGAGTAAAACCTCATAGGTACTCTATAATCATAATTTTTACAATTTTATTAATACTGTCAGATAACTTACTGGATTTCAATTTGCATTGTCTTACGGATCTGCATTTAAATAATTAACTAACAGCACCCTAATTGTGTAACTCAATTGCTATCACCATGGTATTCACTTTGACATCCATTACGCAGTACCTATGTTTTATATCCGTGTTCCCGTAACTAGCTCAACGACGACGCAATGGATGTTGTTGAACTGTCAAATGAAAGCCATGGCGATAGCAATCGCGTAGCAATGAGGAAGAAAACTGTCAATTAGTTCCGCCTAGAGGGCGCTAATTATTTGTTACAAGCGAACTGTCAATCTCCATAGAGATTGTTTGAAATTTGTTATTTTCTCGATTTATACCAAAATATGGGTCGTTGTGTAGGTAGCCTTTGGATGTAAGGAAATAGGTGTTCACAAATTAGGTATTTGACTGATTTTGGGAAATGGTTTATATTAATCTTCATTATATTATAAGCACACTACATTAATATTTCAGGGAGATCTACTGTATTTATCAATAAAAATCAGTGATAAAGTATAAATTTCCAAAACCGCTCCAAAAACGCTGTTTCTGCGGAAGTGACGTAACACGCTAGTAAACGAGCTTTGTCAACAAGACAGACGGTGCAGCTGAAATTAATTTCATCAATAAATCATTTTTATTGGCTATAATGGCGTATATAAATGGTGTGTAGTTCCACAATGTACAATTGTACAAATACGTCTTTAAGCAGTCCATCATGATTCATGACACAAAAGAATTTATAGGTAATGTTTCTAAATTTTTATCAACATAACCTAAAATGAGATTTCACAAAACTTCTGAATGATTATACAAAAGATTTGTAAATAAATATGTGGCAGGTAGGTACTTACACTGCTGTTTTTACATTATTAAGTTCCGCAGCATAATAATCAGCGTTAGGTATTCTTAGAGAAAAGTGCAACCATAAATGCGTCTATCTTAGGTAGGTTGTATCAGCTTGCACAAAATTTGACTCCATTTTGAGATTCGATATGAATATTTATGCCACTAGATAGAAGATTTCTATGAAAACAGCTTCAGAAATAGCTCTAAGATCAAATATAGCACCCAGAAAACATAAAACGCAAACTACAATCTGTCAAAGCCGTGCTTACTCCAATGTTGCCAAGCTAGATTTTCATTTTACCCCAATGCCTGATTAATTTTACTCTAAAATCATAACTATTTATACAAAAATACCTGGCTAAAGTTTTGGTTTTAGATATACAATAAAACAAGTTCTTTCTTAATCAATGGTCATGTTTCACAATAAAAATATGCTGAATTTGTTTGTTTAACTCAAATTCAATTCAAATACTTAGGTACCTACATGTATTGCTTACCAAAAAGCCCATAAACTATAGTAATCATAACAACAATACGAAATCTAACCTTAAAATTTTGGAAGTGACTCCGCGACCGCCGCCGTGACCTGAATTTGCAGCCGGCACTGGTTGCTAAATTGGCAGCCGGCGCTGACTTTTGAAAATAAAGCGGGAAAGGGAGTTGGCAATTTGTCATAATTAAAAAAACATTTCATGTTTCATTTGAGTAACATACCTAATTAGGGTCCAAGAGCGAGCGAAGCGAGCTCGGGAACTTGGACACCCCGACACGGACAGGTTAGGTTCGAAGGGGTTGACGGGGGCTTCAGTGAGCGAGCGAACGAAGCCACCGTCAACCCCTTCGTGTTATGTTACTTTTAACCTTGCAGATAGAAATAGGAGCTCCGCGTACCGGGGCTCCGTCGACCACCTCCATCCCCCTTGTAAGTCCAAAAAAGTTGTATTTTGTTTTCCATTAACTGTTATTTAAAAGTCAGTCTAAGGTATTTAATTCAACTTAAAACACGGCAACATTAATCTGCTGCTACGGTAGTTTGCAATTATTTTCGTCTGGTATCACTGCTACTTCAAGGCTACTCCGGTTCCTAACGGCATTATTTTTGGGAGCCTAGTTGGCGCCGGCTGTGGAGGCGCTCCCTAAAATTTTACCCTCAAATTTACCCTAAAGAATTCTTTACCCTAAAAATAAGTTGGCAACACTGGCTTACTAGCGTGTGACGTCAACAGAGTGCGACAGGCCGTTCTTGTGACAGCTACAATAACAAAAAATATTGCATTTTATTTTCGTGTAATTTGCAAAAAATATACATATTTTAGTTAAAAATCAAGTGAAATAAGTTTATTTACGCTATGAACTGATAGGATGACCACAATCTGTAGCATATTTTCAATGTTGTCAAGAACCGAATTCCCAAGTAATATTTTTTTTAAAAGAAAGTGGGAAAAAGCACTGAGAATAGTAAACTTTAAATCAACTGACTTTTCACATTTCATTTACATGCTATGTGGAAAACATTGCTAAAAAACAGACTACGAGACCATTTCTAAGACAACAGGTTGGTATAAGGCAGTATAATGTCATAATACTAATCGTTTGTAAGATGTTTTTACTTCAAATAACCTCACTTTGTAACAAAATAGCCTAACATCTTGTATAACATTAATATCATTAAAGCTATCATAGCAAGATAAGTTCATTTTAGAACACATGAAACTTTAATAATGTCCTAAATACAGCTAAAACTCGATAATGATATGATAATGATAATGATAAATATAATGTACCTTTCGACCAGCTCAGCTTTTTTTCCTCGTTGCGATGATCCCATTTTTTTCAATTCCCCAGGTAGAATACATAGTTAAGAACGTAAATTGATATAAAAAACTTCGCAAAACTAAATTTATCATTCACGTAATGCACAGTTTTAATTATAGCTTTTTTGACAGGTGTAACTATCTCACAGCGCCCTCTGCCTAAAAGTTTTCACTTTTCTTCCTCATTAGGCTGCTGGTTATCTTGTTACCAAACAAGATATTACTTATAATTATTTTCTCACAATGCGGTAAATTTCACGTAGGTTTTTTTAGAAATTATTGCTTTAATTTCTTATTATTATAAGGTGTTTAAAAATTCGAATTATTTCTTCAAAGGAGTATTAAGTACTAGACAACAATTAAAATGTAAACTACGAATCGAAAACTAGTTGGTTCCGAGTTACTGCAGTAGATACCAATCAACCAATAAAAATACTAATGAAAGTTTAATAACCCGACTGCGATTTACACTGCGTGTTGTTGAAACCACTAAAACTAATTAAAAACAAAACGACATTGCAGTCGGGACCCACTCTTACACTTATTCATTATATTTATTTTATATTAATATTTTTTTTATATATTTATTTATTTTACGAGGGGCTCGTGGCTAAATGACAGCCGCGCTGATCGATCGATCTGCGAGGTTAAGCTGCGCTTGCCACGGTCAGTCCTTGGATGGGTGACCGTTCTTTACACATCGAAATCCCTCCGTGCCTCGGAGAGCACGTTAAGCAGTCGGTCCCGGTTGTCATAGGAATATCTTTGACAATCGTTACGGGTAGTCAGAAGCCCTAAAAGTCTGACAGCTGGTCTAACATTCGAATACCGGTATTACCCATTAATTGGGTTGTGGAGGTCAGATGGCAGTCGCTCCACGTAAAATATTGATATTCAGCCGAAACTAGTTAGACTGGAAGCCGACCCCAATATAATTTGGGAAAAGGCTAGGCAGATGATGATGATATTTATTTATTTTACCCGGGAAGAGTAAACCCGCGACTTCGTCCGCGTGACTTATACGTAGCGCCATTTAATGCCCTAAAGCAATTATCATCAACGAAAGTTATTGTTCTTTCCCTCAGAAACAGTACTTTTCTGGATGAAAGGTATATTCCTTTTCTGTACCCCTGACAACGTATATGCAAAATTTCATGATGATTAGTTCAGTCAGGTTTGGGCGTGAAAAGGTAACAAACAAAATTACTTTCGTATTTAAAATATTATTATTAGTTAGGATGGTTGCCATCTTGGATTTTGATTTAAGTCGAAATCAAATCAAAATAATGAGGCCAAAAATTATGTAAATGATACTCATGACGTATAATTTGTAAATTTTCATGGCCGCCATCTTGGATTTTGATTTCAACCTCATTTTCTTCATGGGCAATTGGGCACCCTCAAAAACGATGGAAATTATACCCATGATGTATACCTACCTAATTCGTAAATTTCCATGGCAGCCATATTTGATTTAAATTTTGACCTAATTTTCGGCATGGGCCACCATCAAAAACCATGGAAATGACACCCATGACACCCATGACGAATAATTCATATTTTTTTATCGCAATTTAACTCATGGATGAAAAAAAGTGTTTTCGCACTCTCCTTCATGTGGGGATCGTTGGATAGGTATTTAAAAATAAAATGAAGGTTTCTGATTTTTTTTAAATATGTGAATATTTCGTGACATAATTATGAGCTTCAAAGATCAGTAACAACATGTAACTTTCCAAACGCGTTTTTAAAAAATCTGGAAAAAGTAAATCTTTTAGAACTGAATAAACACATAATTATACACTAAATTAAATCAAACACTAAATTTGATTCAATTTAGTGCAATAAATTTTACGTAAACCTCTCTAGATTAAAAGTTATTGCACTAAATTGAATCAAAATCAAACACTTTTGATGCAATTTAGTCCAATAACTTTTAGTCTAGAGAGGTTTACACAACTAAAGTGAGAGAAAGAGATTTTAAGAAAAAAGTAATTGGATCACAACTTCTAAACTACATAATTATGTTGCGTTTAGATGAAACTATCTGACGTCCACGACACAAAAAAAATAATGATCACCTCTATCACTTATCTGCTTATTTTTTTTTTATTACAGATGTTAATCCTGTAATTAGACTCATTTTTTATAAGCAAGAGAAAGAGATTGCCTACACAGTTTACAAAGATAAACCTCTCAAAATATTTTTGCACGAGTTTTACGTAAGATATGTGTGGTATGTTATTTGGAAAATATATTACTCTTTTAGATCATTCCACACCTTGAATCATGTCTTTTCAATTATGCCTCCATCCATATGCCAAATTGCCAACCCCATTTTCTGCTTTTTTTGCAAAGTCAGTGCCGGCAGCCAACTCGGCAGAGGAGTCACTTTCTTAAATAAAATAAGATTAAAACACTTCTGTAACTTTTCTTTAATTTATAGACTTTTTATAATTTTCCTGCGTGGGTGGATGATATATTATACCTGAAGAATCTATAATCTGAGATTCTACCTAATTATCCTTGTCATTCATGTGTCAATGAACAGAGTTAAATAACGTTAATCATCGTTTATAAGTAAGGGAGATGAGGACTTAGTAGGTACCACAGTGGGCAGTTACAGGCCCACATTATACATTATTATTACTGTTTTCAGGTGTAACAGTATATATTCGATTGGCACACTTCCACCTTTTGTACCAGAAATCAAATCCACTGATGATAAGGAAATTATTATAAACGTAAGCATTTTATTTAATATTTAAATTAACAGCGACGTTTAAAGGAAACGGGCGAATCTCGTTCTAAAGTTACACACACGAAATGTTTACCAATAATTATTGTCAGATTTTTTGTGGTAAATCGCGAAATATTAAGTAGTTTTTTTTGGTGCAGTGATAGCCTAGTGGATTAACCATGTGCCTCCCATGGCGAATGGTTCGAGTTCGATCCCGAGGCACGCACCGCTGACTTTTCGAAGTCATGTGCGTATTAGAAATTAATTATCACTTGCTTTAACGGTGAAGGAAAACATCGTGAGGAAACCGGCATGTCCTAGAACCAAAAATTCGAAGACATGTAACGTCCACCAACCCGCACTGGGCCCGCGTGGTGGACTACGGCCCACTCCCTCTCACAGAGAGGAGGCCTGTGTCCCAGCAGTGGGAACATTATAGGCCGATTATGCTATGCTAAGTAAGTAGTTTTATCCATGGGATAAGAGATTAACTAATAGGTATATTCAAATGATTAATGATTTCCCTTATTTTCAGTTTTGCAATGTTGCTAGACGGAATAAGTTACCTAATCGATTTATCAAAACGTATCAATACATCAATATTTTGATATTATTTTGAATATACTTTAATTACTTAAATCTAAAAAAAAACTATATTTTTAAATGATTAGCTACTCAAGGACACAACAACGTTTCTAAAAAAAGTCGTAGAAATATATTATTTTATTTATTGATTATCTAGTAGTTTTTATTAGCTAGACTGGAAACCTATCCCAATCTAGTTGAGATACAAGCTAGGTGAGAGAACCAAAGCGTAGCACAACTCATTTTGACATCATCATCTCAGCCCGGTATGACCAACTGTTGGGTATAGGTTGGACATCGTCAAAAGAGCCAGTAACACCTGGACAAAGACTCTTCCTCTTTTGACATTAGGTATCGTCAACGTAAGCTAATATAATTACCCAATTATATTTAGGTTTGTTACGTAATAATTATAATTATGTATAAATTTTATATTTTTTCCATATCTGTGAAGGTATGTAGCAAAGTTTGCAAATTGTTTAATATTAAACAACTCTCATGTAACAAGACTGTGAGTTAATATGAGCACAAATTATGCGTCACTTCATGCAATTTTAGTCACTATGGGAATACTTCATGGGAGACAGCACACATTTTGTGTAAAACATTTTTGCAACAACAGTGATTCTTGCATTATGTTCGGCGTTTATTCCGCTCTGAATATGGATCTAAGTCAGTGTCCCAGGGAAAATTTAATTTGTACTCGGATTAGAAATTTGAGTCGAGTATATATATTGAAACCAACATCAATTGCCCAATTGGCAGAAAATAAATCATCAATCAGAAATGGCTGCCATTCCACGCGTCGAAATGCGAGAGAGTTTGTTACTTTGCGCTTCAGGTTCAACGAGTGTTTGCATCGAGACGGGGCACATCTCGACGATATTATTTTAGAACAATAAATTGAATCAGATGTTTGTTACGTTGGATAAATGATCAACAAAATATATTATCATTTGTAGTTTTTTTTGTATTCATGTTTCTAGATTACACACGTCACGGTTGAAATGAGTACTAGGTGGTCATGCACAGTCTTAGAGGAACACAGCAAGGGAATACGGAATACGTATCATTATAAAAATAGAACCTATACCGCAACAAATTCATATTTTGATCTTCATGTCAAAGCAGCACGTAAGTGATTTGGTACTGCCTCAGATCCTAGAAACAAGGAGATATGCCATCATAGCAAATTAGTACGGGAACAACTGTCGCCACTTTTAGTAAATTTTTCGGCACAGTTATTGCTCCTTGGAAATAAATAGATCCCCCAAACATAAAAAATTCCACACACCCTCAATCTAACACTGTTAATCGTCACTCAACACTAGCACTAAACTAAAACACTGTATTTATATCATCGATCGTGTTCGGTTCGTCGCCAACGTGTACTTTTGTATCACACACAATATGACCAAACTAAAGTATCAAGCTCAATAGTGCCTTGTTTCTATGATCTGAGGGTACTGCCTTCTTACAGAATATAGTTTAACGTTAATCTAAAATGAAAAGTAGGTATGTCTAAAATAAAATTAGTACAAAAATCAGATTTTGTATCAGTTAAGCTAAGAGATATTTGGGAAAATACTGGCAAAGTATTATAATATAATATTTTTGAGTTTATAGACAGACCAGACGCGGCGCGTATTAAGAGCTCTTACACACGAGCGGCATGTTCACAACGGCAGAGGTAACTGCAGCCGTCGACGCGTGTCGGCGGCTTCCGTTGACGCGTCGACGGGCGGCAGCTATAGGTCGACTGCTGCCGTCGACATTTCAACTTCGAAGATCAGCGGCAGCTATAGGTCGACTGCTGCCGTCGACACGTCGATGGTTGCCGCCGACGCGGCAGCTATAGGTCGACTGCTGCCGTCGACACGTCGATGGTTGCCGCCGACGCGGCAGCTATAGGTCGACTGCTGCCGTCGGCGCGTCGACGGTTGCCGCCGACGCGCGTCGACGGCTGCAGTTACCTCTGCCGTTGGGAACATGCCGCTCGTGTGTAAGAGCTCTAAGTTTATTACGCGTGACGATTTCTACCAGTTCGCAGTTCCAGTTCCTACCGCAAGCCGCGTAAGGAACTTCGTTCCATTAAGAAGACCTAAAACAAAACATTTCGATATGAAACCAAGTTGTATGTTGTTCGGTAGTTTTGTATATGTACGCACAAATACTACGTATTTTGTTTTTAAATCGATTTATACTTAATCGACTAGCATATTCCAAACGGGACATGCCTAAAACGGAACCCTTACAAAAGCGCGCAACACTGAACGCTGAGGTGTTGACACTTCTCTTCTACCCACACGTTTGCTAAGAGCTCGCTCCGGTGCTTGAGCCTATAAAACCAAAAATCACAATATTCAAGTGTCCAGCACAATAGACCACGTATATCGACTCCAGCCTCTGCGATTGCTACATTCATCATCGAAGGACAGGGGCCCCTGAAGCTTTCTTCGTCATACCAGGTCAGTCCCAAAATTACGGTCTATGCTAGCCAATTTCTCCATTTATGCGACATATGTTGTTGTTCGCTCTAAGTATTTAAATAGGGAGCATCTGTATGATACAAAACTCATAGAGAAAATATCGGTAGGTACAACGTTCAATGAAACATGTTTTTGTTTCACTAGAACCAGTCACGTTGGCAGTAAACGGCTTGAAATTGACGACTGTTGTGACGAACCTGTCAGTTGACTACGATGGAGAGGCTAACTATACCTATGAGGACGGCGAAGATATAGACTTATCCTGCAGTAGCGTCCATGATATTAGCGCTCCACTATTAGAATACTATAACGCAGAAGGTATGTAGGTAGGTAGAAGTATCAATTAACGTAAGGGACATTTTGCCTTTACGGAAAAGTGTTCCTTACGCTAATTGATATTTCTGGTATCAATATACAGCCTGTTAAACAGGCTAGTTTTTCACAATTTCTTGCTGCAATTGTATAGCCGTGAGTTGAGATCTATATCGTACAGCAGTTCAATAATTTCATTGCAATATCGCCAGGCTATACTGCAAGATATAGCAGCAACTGTTTTACTGAGTTTCACGATATAGATCTCAATTCACGGCTATACAATAGCAGCAAAAAATTGTCAGAAAACTAGTCCGTTTAACCTCACTTTTAGCTTTAACAAGGGACATACTGAAGGAGAGTTCGATTTACTACGGGACCAAAAAAATCAACTGTTCCATACAAAAATATAACAGAAAACTGAATAATCCGTCCATATGTTCCTCGCTTAACCTAACGCAGAAAAAGGAGATTTGAAATAAGTATAAAAAAATGTCACCCATCCACCGACAAGCCGCGGCAAACGCAGCTTGACCTGACATATCGATCGCTCTGACCTCTACAAATTAATTTGTGTAACGTTTCAGGTATTCTACTGTTTAAAACGCAAAATCTAATAGAACGAAAAATAAATATATTTCGTTCTGTCCTAAAGTCTGAAAATAATTATTATTACCTCGACTGTATTTGCTTTACCTATAACCCTACGCGGGAATATCGTTATAGAACAACCTTCAACCTGAAGAATCAAGATTTAGATGCAAGTAAGTGGTTGAGACTGCCTCGCTAGTTTAGTAACTGCAGGCTGAGTGAAATGCTCTAGCCCAGGTTCGACTCCCGGGTCAGGTAAAGTGTTATGTCTGAATGCGATAATCCCACCGTAAGTTCGAGTTTGTCTCTCAAACGCGAGCATTGCCAAACAAAGCCTTGTCAGGAGCACGCGTTGCCGTGACAACCGAAGTGAGTCTGAGTAGGTATGCTGAATGCCGCGATATCACAGTGAGATTTTCTCTCGAGCGTTCACAAACATACCAGGGTGCGCGCGTTGTCATGGCAACGGAAGTGAGTTTCTCTTTAACAACAAAGTTCTTCGCGTGACAGGAAGATTTGATCGCTTACATAAGACTTTATCAGTAAATATTAAATAACGTCATTTTATAGCTATTTTGTACCTACTAATATAAAATAATTATTCACGAAAAAATATATACCTAGGTACCCAAATAATAGATAAGCTAAATATCGATTATGATTGTACTTTTTGTCAATCAGTGGCCGTGAATTCACGCGGCGCGTGTCGTTACAGTATAGACGTAAGTAGCTGTTTAAAAAGTCAACCCTACTCTATACTTCCATGACGTTTTTTTTTTTACAGATGTTGGACAGCATGCAATGACATTCTATGTTAATGGCTTGCGAATGTTGCCAATAATGACGTTGCCAATAAACAAAACACTGACAATAGACAATATAGACTACAATGATGATTATTATCAGAGCTACAAGTACATCGATGGAGAAGTATTAAATATTACGTGTCAGAAAAATGACGAAAACATGAATGGCACTTTAACTTTACATATTAATGACAGCGAAATCATGAGGGACATTAAGAGTAAGTAGAAAGTGTTAGTTATGTAAAAATAATTATAAATATTTACATAGTTAGAAATTAAAACTGGTACCTAAAGTAAAATATTATATGTAAGTATACCTACTCATGTCACCGGATACTTTTTACCCGACTACGAAAAAGGAAGGGTAATGAGTTTAACAGCCTATGTAAGTATGTATGTGTCTATGTATGGATGTTCGATCATAACTCAAAAACTGCTGATCAAATTTTGACGAATGAGGTGTCGATCGATTCGTCTTTACAGTAAGAGTGTTATAGGCTATTTTTTTTTTTTAATACATCAATATGGCCCACAAAACGTAAAAAAAACCGGCCAAGTGCGAGTCGTACTCGCGCCCCGAGGGTTCCGTATCATTTTTGGACGTATAAAGTGAAAAAATCCGGACCGCATAACTAAGTTTGTTTGTCGAGGAATTTTGATAATTTTGAAAAAACTGTACTAGTTAGGAACATCGTTTTATTTTTGGTGCCATATTTGGGTCAATTCCTATCAACTCTAATTATTTCAGATTTTTCGCCCCGCAAACTTCGGAGATAAGGGAGGGGGAAAACTGTGAGACATAAAATAAAATAAAAATATATATTGAAATGTGGAGATCAAGCCCTTTCATATGATATATCACTTGACCTAGTAACCCCACTTTGAAATTTCGAACCCCCACTCCGGCCCCTTTTGCAATGAAAATAAAAATATTTTTGAACTTTTTTAATTTGCAATAAAATTGAACAAGCATTTTTTATAACTGTTCCAAATTTCAAGTCGATAGCATAAGTAGTTGCTGAAATAAGCAGGTGTGACAGACAGACAGACAGACGAAGTCGCACCATAAGGGTTCCTTTTTTACCATTTTGGTACGGAACCCTAAAAAGAGGACTAAAAAAATAAAAATTACCCGATTTTACCAAACGGAGTGTCCTTAGATTCGTCTTGATCCAAAGAGTATCGCGAGGTAAATGGTGTTACAAGAAATCCAATATAGCAAACACTGGACGAATAAAAAGTCTACGCTTTGTGACTTTCTTACTAGTAGCGCCATCTTGTGTTTTGTTTACGTTTCGTTCCATGACCGATTAAATTATGTAAAAGGCATAATATATGAGGTAGCTACTGTACACTAGTACTTTTTATGAATTATGTAAACACAGAGTTCACACCATAATTTTGAGAATTTCTTCCGGAAGGTTATAACATTTAAAAACTTGCATCCTAAAAGTGAATGCAGTGATTGACTCAAGCCACCAAAAAGTGTCAAATAAAAATAAGAGTTAAAAAAACTAAAACCCAACTACGGAAATAAATATCTGAAAAGCATAAAATAAGAAAATATTCAACACATCGGTACAGTCGTGTCCAGGTTATAGCCGTGGTCGCATGCCACCGTAAAGCAGCCACAGGTCATAGCGGCATGCGACCACAGCTAGGACCTAGACACGACTGTGCCGATGTGTTGAATATTTTCTTATTTTATGCTTTTCAGATGTTTTTTTTAACACCATTAGTTTACTATAAATCTAGCGATATTGTTAACTGACAAAAATTGTGAACGGAATATCTCGTTTACAATAAAACACTCAACATTTCGATAGTTTATAATCTCTCCATGTCCAGCCGTCAAATTGTAAAAAAACATGCAGTCGAGTAAGTACTATCGACCTGCAATATTTATCCGATTTTCTGCGATACCATAGTGCAGCGGTTCCTAACCCTTTCAATCTTATTACCCCTACTAGACTTTTGCCCGCGACTCCGTCCACGTGGACTACTGTGGAATGGCCAGTTTAAATGACCTCCGTAGTGTAGGGTGGCTAGCACTACCAAGAGGTCAACCTGTATCTCAGGTTCCTCCCATCAGAATTAGATAAAACGTAGCTCAGATTATAAGTTGGACCCCAAGCTATCGAACAGTGAAAACCAAATCAAAATCCGTTGAGTACTTTTCGCGTGATGCGCGCACAAACAGACAGAAATTCCAAAAAAATTTTTTTGGGTATGGTTACGTCCCAGTATCCTATCCCAACTGTTTTTTCTGGAATATCTTTAATGTACAGACACAGCTTTTTTACAATTTTATAATAGTATAGATAACCTATTAGGGAAACTCATTTTACTCCCCCTTAAAATGTTATCACTTGAAATTACGATAGCCTTTAATAATCATAATAAACTGCACAAAAAGTTGATGAATTAATAATATTGCAATGCAGTGTAATGATTAAGTGTCTATTACCAGTATTACCAGCCTTATTACCCCCGCAGAATGACTGTTTTACCCCCGAGGGGGTAATTACCCCCAGGTTCGGAAATTGCACAAAAAGTTGATGAATTAATAATATTGCAATGCAGGGCAATGATTAAGTGTCTATTACCAGTATTACCAGCCTTATTACCCTTATTATCAGCCTTATTACCCAGCCTTATTAGTATACTTCAGTTATTTTCATAGTGTCATGTCGTACGGTATTCTGTTGTGGGGACATGCCGCCGACATACAGTCTGTTTTCATTTTGCAGAAAAGAGCTATTCGATCAATTTATAAGTTAAGTCCCAGACATTCACTCAGAGAGAAATTTAAAGATATTAATATAATGACTGTTCCATCTCAGTACATTTATGAAAATCTATTGTATGCACATAAAAATATTAATCTCTTCACTAAATATAGTGATATTCATAATATTAATACTAGAAACAAACATAGACTTGTTGATCCTGCCACGAGGCACCAGAAAATAAGTGGCACATTTAAATGCCAAAGTGTACGCTTTTAAAATAATATCCATATTCAAAAATTAAGCCTTAATAAATTCAAATCATTAATAAAGCGAAAACTTTGTCGTAAAGCTTTTTATAGTGTTAAAGATTATATGGAGGACAAAAAGGCTTGGGATTGAGCTGTTCTAATACATACATGGGCCAATACTACTATTGACATAACCACTAAATTATTGCTCTTTTATTTGATTTTATAATTTTTTCTATATACACTTTGACATTAAATGTTTCCTTTTGAAACAATTTATATACAAAATGACATTGAATGTGATAATAATGATGTAATATATTGATTATAATTATTGTAAATGTGAGTACTATGTGGGTTATTATGTTACTGTTATAGATCTCAAGTTCAGTCTGACAGTTTGAGTACTTTAGGGGCCTACCCAAATGTCCTCTCTGATGGTAATGTTCGTCAGGTCGTTGAGCTCCCTAAGTCTGGGTTGAGCTACCACGATACCCGGCACATGCGTGCACAGTCAGGTCAGGTCCACTCAAATAAGGGGGCTTACTCCCGAAAATTATACGATTTCGATTTTGTTTCTGTTACGATCTCGATATTGATTCGAACTCGATTCAGTTCCGTACTCTTGAACAAAACCGAATCGAAAACCAAGATCGACTTACGATCGTGTGTTATCAGCGTCGTTATTTGTTTCCAGTTGACTACGTCACGACCAAATGCTAACACTATGGTAACATTCTTTTTAATAATGAAATATAAATGAAATTTTACTGAATGCCGTGTGTTCACGCGTGAGCCACACTACGTAAAGCGCTTGGGTGAAGTGACAAAGTGAGTTGGCTGAATGCCGTGATATCACGGTGAGAATGTCACGGTGAGATTCTCCCTCGAGCGTTCGCAAACAAATTGGAGTAGCGCGCGCGTTGCCATGACAACCGAAGTGAGTTGGCTGAATGCCGTGATATCACGGTGAGAATGTCACGGTGAGATTCTCCCTCGAGCGTTCGCAAACAAATTGGAGTAGCGCGCGCGTTGCCATGACAACCGAAGTGAGTTGGCTGAATGCCGTGATATCATATCACGGTGAGATTCTCCCCCAAGCGTTCGCAAACAAATTGGGGTAGCGTGCGCGTTGACATGACAACCGAAGTGAGTTTGCCGAATGCCGTGATATCACGGTGAGAATGTCACGGTGAGATTCTCCCTCGAGCGTTCGCAAACAAATTGGCGTTCGGTTGTCATGGGAACGCGCACGCTACTCCAATTTGTTTGCGAACGTTCGAGGGAGAATCTCACCGTGATATTTTGTCAACTTGTCCGTAGCACAGTGAGATTCACATGCCGCGCATGCGTGTTACGTGCGCGTGACTCGCGCGGAACGTAATACCTAATTCATAATATTAATATCGATATGATTGTACTTTTTGTCAATCCCTACAGACGTCAGCAATGCTCGCCGGGTGAATTCATGCGGTGAGCTCACACGGCGTATCCGTACAGAATAGACTAGCTGTACGATTTAATTCCTTCAGAACATCGAAAAAACAAGGCAAACCCGCAAGGCGAGAAATTACAGCCAACTACCAACAAAATCATGTTACTCGATCGTAATAAGTAACCATTTTTGCTATCGTGTATTTTGACAGTTCTTTTCGATCCTGCCACTCGATCCACAGATACTCGATCCAGTGGGGAGTATGGATTTTTCGATCGTAACGACGGTTTACGATCGTAGTTAGTTTCAATTCGATCCACCGCACGATCGTGCGCTAGTGATGATTTCAAGAGTACGAAATGACATAATTTTGACATTACTTCGATACGATCCTGAACTCGATCCAGTCGGGAGTAAGCCCCCTGTATGGCTCTTTCCTCTAAAGGCCATTTCAGACTAACCTGCATGGTTCTTACACAATTTATCTTAATTGTCTGGACTTTAAAAGAGACATCAACCTTTGAGTTTGTTTCGGTGTTTCTTCTCAAAGGTAGTAGGAAACACCGAACTCATCTAGCTTAAAAAAATGTTTTGACGTGTAAAAGTGTTATTTTTAACCTATTTACAAAATAAATACCTATCATTTATCATTTACCCCCGCAGAATGACTGTTTTACCCCTGAGGGGGTAATTACGCCCAGGTTCGGAACCCAGGCCGTAGTGCGTCCTTCAACCAATCAGCGCGCTTCTTGCGTTTTGTTCGAATCGTTACATAATACCTAGTCTATTACGACACGAAAAGCTGTGAAACCAGCCATTAGAGCTTAGGATTATTTCCATGATTTTTCTACGTTTTATTTAATATCAACGAACGATACAAGCCTAAGACCATCACGAAAAGGAAAGCAATACGAAGAACTCGATTTAACAAGAGCCGTAACACATTAGGACGCCAGCAGTGACGCCAAAGCGAATGCCAGAAGAGACCAGTATGAAAACAAAATGAACAACGAGGCGATGTTCATTTTGCCAGACGAGATTAGTATGAAAACAAAATGAACATTGCCACTATGTTCATTTTGTTTTCACTCGTCGGCATCCGCTTACTCTCTTATTCCTATAACAGAGCCCATTCTGTGGATAGTGAAATAGACATTTTCTTTGATAGTTTGGCAAAATTTAAATCTAAAGTTATTAAAATTTACTTGTAGTCAGCTGTCTACCAACGTATTGTTATTCACATCTCTCACCCCCAATAATATTAATTAATTCTGTATAATTTTAATTTAATATTAATTGTTATCCCAATTTAATTTAACAATATTTACTTTTTTATATTTTTATTTCGAATTTACCTATGTGCCATTAATTTTTCTGAATCAATTATACCTACAAGCAATGTGACGTATTCCAATTTTCTTTTCTATATAATGTAATCGAATCTGGCAATTATTTTATAATGTAAATAATATTATAACATATTAGTAGGTACCGATTTTGTATCAATAATTATGTATATTCTTTTAAACTCTGTAACTCAAATTAATTATGAATGTTGTGCATGCCTTTAAGTGATGTATTTACACTGTATTAAAAATTTGTAATTATTATTGCTGTCCAAAACTGTAAATATGTCGTTGGCATGGCTTAATAAAATAAATAAATAAATAAACCCGCTTTGGCGCCGCTGCTGGCGTCCTAATGTGATACGGCTCTAAGAATAATAATGTTTTCAGTGCTCAGGACTCCGTCTATGGGAAAAATTACGTTTTCATTAGATACATACCGATTAAAAGTGGTCAGAAAAACTGTAGTCTGCCAAATTAACAACACGAATGTACTAAAGACATACGCCAGGCTACCATTATTGTCTGATTTTCGTGAAGCGGGTATGTAAAACTATATCTATATTATAACATTATTAGTTCCGTATAATAATAACAATTTAGCTGGATAAAAAGATATCTATATCTATATCGATAGTTTTTTTTAATCGTGTTTTTAAACTGATTTAACATCATAATATAATTCTATTATAATCAATAATCGGATATTCAAGCACTTATTTATCCAGATTTTCCCACTATTGGACATGATTTTTGAATTTTATTGTATAAATCTTAAAAACATCTCGGAATCGTTTTGAAGTCCCGAGATTGCAAAAAATTCTAATAATATTATTATAAATGTGAAAGTTTGTGAGGATGGATGTATGGATGTATGTTACTCTTTCACGCAAAAACTTCGTCCCCGTAGAGCGAAAAGTCACTAAGTCATAAAATGGCCATATCGAGTTAAGAATGTCATCAAAATCGTATTTTTTTTCTTTAATTTTCAATCTTATTATCATGTCCATAGCTATCATAGTTTTTGTTTTAGAAAGTGCGAAAAATCAATAATTTAGCATTTTGACTAATATTATTTTAGGAACAATTACCTAAATTCACTTAATTACTTTTCGCCAGTTGTTTTATGTTCAAGAGTTGTAAAAATGCAAAAATTATGAAATCGAAAACTAACTAAATCTTTAGTGATTATTTGCACTGTTGTTCCGAGTATCTATAAAGCGAGAAATCATCAAGTTAAAAACATGAAAAAATCAGATAAGAAGTATTTTCAGATATGTTTTTTATTTGCAACAGGTTAGTCTCATTCTAACTAAATTGAATTATTTTCGAATTTTTTACCTAACGGTAAGGGTTGAAAAGAAATTATTAACATCGTTCGAAAAGTGAAAAATCATTAACTCATGACTCTGTGCAGGATTCTAAGAGATAAAACTAACTATTTTGGTTTTTCTTCATATCTTTGTAAAACATTTATTTTATTATATTTTATTACTTGTCTCATAAATTGTGATAAATTCCCTAAAATATAAAATTATAAAATCAGGAATATGTAGCAGTAATATCAAGCTATGATTTTTTTTCTTTTTTAAAACTTTAAACCGTCGTAACTCAAAATGGTCAATTCCGACTTAGTGACTTTTCGCTCTACGGGGACGATAATATAATTCTATTATAATCAATAATCGGATATTCAAGCACTTATTTATCCAGATTTTCCCACTATTGGACATGATTTTTGAATTTTATTGTATAAATCTTAAAAACATCTCGGAATCGTTTTGAAGTCCCGAGATTGCAAAAAATTCTAATAATATTATTATAAATGTGAAAGTTTGTGAGGATGGATGTATGGATGTATGTTACTCTTTCACGCAAAAACTACTGAACGGATTTTGATGAAACTTTACAGCAATATAGCTTATACATCAGAATAACACATAGGCTACTTTTTATCCCAAATAAGCGGGCGAAGCCGCGGCCGGAAGCTAGTAGAATATAAATGCATACAAATTTTCATAAAACTTCTAGGGACAAATGTATTCCTTTAAAAACATTATCGCCCATCTGTCCGAGTCGAATGCGCCGAAGGTTTATTTTTTGTTTATATGTAATTTTCAGGTCTTCGATTAATAGGCTTGCCTAGAAAGAATATTCTGTACCAATATACTAGCCTTAATCAATGGGTCATTGAATATCAGTACTCCGTGAATGAAACCCTCAATCTGACATGTGTCGTCAAAAGCGATGTTTTATATATGTATGAAGATGAAATTCAATGGATATTTGACGGTATGTCTGTCGCAGGCAATTTGTTCGATTCCGCCGTTTACATACGGCGTCGTCAGTTAAAAAACTCTCGCTCGTTCGCATTATGCTGAAGGCAAAATGTATATTGCCGTGTCACTTTGTAGTATGCCACAACATTTCATCATAAATTTAAACGCCGCCTACATAATGCCGCGGCAAATTGAAGTATTTAGGTTTTTGAGGTTAAAAAATGCTAAGGTAACCATAAAATCTGGGTCTCAAATACAATTTTCGATATACACTTCGAATTTTTCAGTATCCAGTTGGTTTTTACACGTCTCCGGCGCTGCGGGAAGCGCAGCCCTTCCGCCCTTGCGTAACAAATCGCAGGCACCCGGGCTCACCTTCGCAGCTTCGGCTTTTTGGAATTATAGTTATCATTTTGCCTTCGGCATATTACATAACTGCAAGCGTTTATAAACAGCCGACGCCGTATGTAAACGGCGGAATCATTCAAATTGCCTGCGACGTGTCTATTTACTGCACAATGTTACTAAACTAGTTATTAGTAGGTGTTGTAATAAATGAATTTAAACTTTATTTCTTAATAAGATTTATTTTAGGTGTACTCGCCATACAATGTCACAGAGCAGAGAGAAAAGGAATTTTTACATAGACAAAGGTGGCGTCTAAAAAAAGGCGCGGAATTTGAATATTACGTCTAACAGTAGGTACTAAACTGGTTAATGGAAACAAGGTTAAAAAAATCATGATATTTAAAAAAAAACATGTTTATTTTTTATTTTTATTGATTTTTTTGATTTTTTTCGGTTTTTATTAGTTTAATGCATAGTTTGCGAGCTTGCAACATTTTATTGTATAAAAAAATGATGATAGTGGTAATACTAAAATGATTAAAAAAGGTTTTGCTGATAAAGAGTGCTGAAACTCGATTCTGAGTTCCGTTTAACAATCAAACGGAATTTAATCTCCGACATGCATATAATATATCATAATGTTATTAAATATGTAAGAGATTTCAAAAACAACTGGCACAGGTGCCCAGAAGAGGCGAATTTGAAGGCATTTCAAGTTTCAACTGATTCAGGCGAAGACACAGTAGCTCAGTTGGTTAGAGCGCTTGCCACGGTATGGCAGAGGTCGCGGTTCAAACCCCACCTGTGCCAGTTGTTTTTGAAATCTATATGTACTATAAAGAGGAAAGTTTTTTTAGTTTGTACCAAATAGGCTCCAAAACTACTGGACCGATTTTAAAAATTCTTTCACCAGTAGAAAGCTACATTATCACTGAGTAACTTAGGCTACTTTTTATCCCGAAAAATGCACAGTTCCTGTGGTTCACGCGAGCGAAGTCGCGGGCAAGGTGCTAGTGCCTTATACATTTAATTTCACTGATTTCCATTTTTCATCAGGTGGACCGTGGCGACCTGCTGGACAAAACGAAGATATTAAAAGTCATCCTAAATATTCGAAAACGACCAAATTAACAATGTACAATGTACACTTTACGAAAATTTTGGATGAAACGCACAACCAGTCAAGAATACAATGCATTGAAACTATCAATAATAAAGTAGTTGAGGTCATGCTCCACTTGAAACCGCAAATGAAAATTAATGAAAAAACGTTAGGTAAGTGTGGTTATAATTAGATAATTAGTAAATGTGATTATAATTAGATTGACAGTCAGAAAAACATTGCAATGCATGCTGGGCAGCTAGTAATATAATTTAATATTGTTCATATAAAAATTACGTGTCGCATTGTTTGTCTGTGATGAACTCATTGCAATATTGCACACTGTGCGCAGTTTGGTCCAACTTGAGAGATAGGATAGTTTTTATAGAGATAGGGTAGGTGGGTCATACTCAGAAAACAATTACATTTTGAATTTGTAACTAAACTGATACGTTACGAACCTGAGAGTTGGTGTAACGAAACTGTACCCCGATATTGAGTTTTTTTGACGTATAGGTTGAATTGAAAATATATATACGTTGAATTGAAAATATACGTTTGTTACACAATGTTTATATAAATTAAATACTTAATTAATTTCTTTGTATTTTTTAAAATGTGCAAATTGTATAAGACTTCAATAAAATGTTCCAGGACTGCTGTATTTTAGATTCAAAATATGCTTACATTAAAGAAACTATACGTCAAAAAAACTCATGATAGGGGTAGTGTACCCCGATCATGAGTTTTTTTGACGTGTAGTATCGTTAACGTAAACATATTTTGAATTGAAAATACACGTTTGTTACACAATATTTTTATAAATTAAATACTTAATTAAATTCTCTATATTTTTTAAAATGTGCATATTGTATAAAATTTTATCAAAATGTTCCAGGACTGCTGTATTTTAAATTCAAAATATGCTTACGTTAACGAAACTATACGTCAAAAAAACTCATGATAGGGGGGTACCTATGTCATAAAGTGTAGTTCACATTACACGTCATGTTGGTAGCTACACTCAAATATTATTAAAACACTGCTTTAAGATATTTAGGAAATTTATTTGCAAGGCTCATCAGTAAAGGTAAATTATTATGTAGTCATAATTTAGTGTATTTTTTCAACAAAGTAATCAATTTCTCTTTCAATTGTCAAAATAATCACACAGTGAAACATAAATACTAACAATTTTCTTAAATAATAAATGTAATAAATACGTTAGGTAAAGTATAATTTAAAATAACTATGTACTTATAATATGTTAGTATGGTAGTTATTAGGGTTTCGTACCCAAAGGGTAAAAACGGAACCCTATTATTGAGACTTCGCTGTCCGTCCGTCTGTCTGTCTGTGTCTCCAGGCTGTATCTCATAAGAAGCCGGGGCGGGTCATGTATTACTATTATTACATGTTATGTATTATTTTCAGCCACTTATTACACGTATATTATATACAGTGTGTCAGCTGCAGGAACTGTGATACTCCTTACACTGGTCGTATTTTATGCAAAAAAGAAGTGTTATACGCAACAGCCACAAGGATCAGAACTGCCTAAAATCGACGTAAGTGTTCACTCTTTATTAGGGTTCCGTACCAAAATGGTAAAAAAGGAACCCTTATGGTGCGACTTCGTCTGTCTGTCTGTCTGTCACACTTGGTTATTTCAGCAACTACTAATGCTAGCGACTTGAAATTTGGAACAGTTATAAAGAATGCTTGTTCACCTATTATATTGCAAATGAAAAAAGTCAAAAAATATTATTATTTTTATTGCAAAAAGGGCCGGAGTGGGGGTCCAAAATTTCAAAGTGAGGTTACTAGGTCAAATGACATATCATATGAAAGGGCTTAATTTGCACATTTCAAAATATATTTTTATTTAATTTTATGTCTCACGGTTTTCTACATATGATGAAAAATGTCTGAAAAACTACCATTCCCCCCCCTTATCTCCAAAGTTTGCGGAGCGAAAAATCTGAAATATTTACAGTTTATAGGAATTTACCTATATATTGCACCAAAAATATAACGATGTTCCTAACTGGCACAGTTTTTTCAAAATTCCTTCAAAAACAAACTTAGTTATGCGGTCCGGTTTTCTTAACTTTTAGACATCCAAGGATGGTACGGGACCCTCGGTGGGCGAGTACGACTCGCACTTGGCCGGTTTTTATATTTACTAGCTGCGCCCCGCGGTTTCATCCGCGTAAGTTTCGATTAAAGTAACAGCTATAGGTAACAGTCATGTACGCATGGCTACAGATCAAGCTATACATTTCCAGTATAAGCTGATCTCGCATTGTATAGGATTTCCTTACAGTGAAAGGTCAGTGTAAACTAGGAATGTATAGCTTGATGTGTAGCCGTGTGTACCTATCAAGTTTCATTGCAATCGGTTTATTCGTTTTTGTGTGAAGAAGTGACAAACCTATCTATACTAATATTATAAAGAGGAAAGATTTTTTTGTTTAAGTATATGTTTGTACCGAATAGGCTCCGAAACGAGATTTTAACAATATTTTCACCAATATTAAGCTAAATTAAAAAGTGATAGTTAGCGTTTCACTTATAAAGTCCCTTCGACGCTATATAAGATATTCCAGAAATAATAGTCGGGATAGGGTACTGGGACGTAACCATGCCCGAATTTTTTTTTTTTTTATTTTTGTCTGTTTATGTGTTTGACTCTTTGTCTGTTTGTGCGCGCATCACGCAAAAAGTACGGAACGGATTTTGATGTAGTTTTCAGAATTCGATAGCTTGGGGTCCAACTTAAAATCTAAGCCACGTTTCTTCTTATTCCGGTGGGATAAACCAGAGATACAGCTTGACCTCTTGGTAGTACCAGCCACCCAACATTGCGGAGATCATTTAAACTGGTCACATCATTGTAGTCCACTAAGTCCACGCGGACGGAGTCGAGGGCAAAAGTCTAGTTTTATAAAAATCGGTTGATTGATTCCTGTTTTTACTTTTAGCCAGCCTCAGTGTTCTACGTGAATCTTCTTGGACTCCTTCGACGTCAGTATGAAAGGGACGCCGCAGAACAGGAGGAGAATGACTATGCAGAGATTGATGATTATGACCTGACGGAAAACCATTACGAAGTTATTGATAATGATAATGAGGATAATCATCAATACGAACAAATTTTATAGTCATACCTCGTGTGATTAGAACACATCTCGTGGTGCACAGGGTGCTTCTCAGACAAATAAGGCAAAAAAATAAAAATAATAAGTAGGTATTATAGATTGTGAAAATGTAAATAGGTATAATAGACAATGCTTCATGTGTTTGGAAGCTACTCATTGCCGGGTGGTTTCAAGTCATGCTCTTTTAAATGTTCTGCTGTTGGTGGCGTTGTGCGTTGGGTTGTTCCGTTCCCTATAAAATGGTTGATCGGAGCGACGCTGATGCATACGTCATGCTCGTGAACGGGTGCCTTCAGTTGGAACTGGTCCGTTTAATCCACCATGGCAATGCGTTGTTTCTTTCTTTATTAATTATGTTACCATGAAAAATTAACTTGTGGTAAATGTAGTATGTAAATAGTTGAATAATATAAGATTAACGAAATTTATAATAAATAACATTAAAAGGGCACGGACGAAAAGTCTGTGGTGTAATAAAAATTAACAATAAAAAAAAAATTTATATTCAAGTTGTACCTACAGGGTGACAGGTAATTCGGCCTATTCCTAAAGCTTATTTGCAATAAATTCGGACCCGAACTTGGAGTCGAAAGCATGTGATTTCCGAGTTATTGACTTTGCACATTTTAATTTTTTTTGAAAAATTTCCTCCTTTCAATCAAAAACTGCTTATTATGAGAAATTTACTACTTTTAATTAGGTAGGTACTTACTACTATAATTTACTGTAAAAAATCATTGCCTACAGGTCATAAACCAAAAAGAAAACAGGCAAGAGCGTTTGTATATATTTTGTACTAGCTGCCGCCCGCGGCTTCGCCCGCGTTTTTGAGATAAAAAGTAGCCTGTGTTATTTCTGATGTATAAGCTATATTACTGTAAAGTTTCATCAAAATCCGTTCAGTGCTTTTTGCATGAAAGAGTAACAAACATCCATACATCCATCCATACATCTTTACATCCTCACAAACTTTCACGTTTATAATATTAGTAGGATGGAGAAAAGCCTACCCGCATGTCCTCGAATCGGTATAGTTTTCACCAGCGCCGGCAGGCGAACTAACCTATAGATCAAACATCTAACCCACTTCCAAATTAGCGATGGGCAAAACGTGTCACTGAACTGAAAAGAGAGATACGTATCTTTTAGTTCAAAAGATACGTATCACTAATTTGTCTCAGTAGTTCATCTAGTTCAGTAGTTCAGCTTGGTGTCTATCACTCATTCTCATCAGTAGTTCATCTATCTGTATCTATCTCTCGCTCAGTGTCAGTGTTCACATATGAATCTGTATTATTTTTTGTTGCAAATTAAGCCTTATCTACGAAGTAACAATGACCATTTTACATTGCCCTTATTTTTGTACGTTACGTACCTATTTTATTCGTTCAGCTCACTGAGCCAGTGATACGTTCGGATACGAAGATACAGTTCGGATACGAAGATATAGTTCGGATACGAAGATACAGTTCGGATACGAAGATACAGTTCGGGAACGGGTGAACTAGAGATAGATAGATAGATAGTGAACTAGTTCATTAATTGTGTCTTTCGTTCGCGAACTACCCATCTCTATTCCAAATGACCTAGAAAGTTAAAATTTGGCGTGCAGCTAGGTAATTGTGTGTAGGTATAACATAGAAAATAATCGGAAAAGCAGTGTTTTTTACGATTTTAAATATTTACCAAGCACTTGATTTTTATTAACGCCTTTCGAAATGATAACAGCAAAAACTTTTCTGCGAAAGAATAGTATGACATTTTTTTTTCGCAGCAGATGATCCATGATTAGAGCTGCCATCCAGAAAATCTAGTTTAGAGGGCGTCCGGGGAGCGTCCGGTAGGGGTTTCAAAGACCCGGACACTTTGTGTCAGGGGTATCCTGATAGATCAACGTCCGGGGAGCGTCCGGTAGGGGTTCCAAAGACCCGGACACTTTGTGTCAGGGGTATCCTGATAGATCAAATATTTTTTTCGAGGATGTCCGGGAAAAATACTCAATTTCACCCAAATGTCCGGGGTTTTTTAAGTTTTTGTGCGGCGTCAGCAATTTAGGTGATGGCAGCTCCATCCATGATGAAAGGTCGCTTTTATCGTTTTGTATAGGTACCAGATAATTTAAAAAACTTAGACTGTTGTGGGTATTTTCATATATTTTTATTCTTGCCCCAACAAATTATATCGTCTATAAATGAATCTACTCCGTCTAATCCTTCAAATAACTGTTTAATTTTGGCGTGAAATACTTCAGGTGCACAATTCAACCCAAATGGCAATCGTAAATACTGATATCTTCCAAAGGGTGTACTAAACGTAGAGGAAGGTTGCTATGAATGGACCCCCTAACTTTATGACCTCATATCTCAAAAAGTGTAAGTGATAAAATGAAAGCAGTTTATTATTTTTATTTCGTAGGACCTCTATTTGTAATATTCAAACGCACAAACAATTCGGGCTTGTACTTTTTAAAATAAACGAAGAAAACTAAATCTTAGGTTGTTGCCTTCTTTGGACCATAGGCACCTTCATTGAACCACCGGGTTGCCATCAATGGACTTAGAGAAATTTGTTCTGGAGGTCCAATCGAGGCAACTAATTATTATAATTATCAAAATTATAAAATTATGACATAGGTACCTACAAAGAGAGACAAATAATACTCATAGTCATACGACTAGCAAACAAAATATAGTTAGATAAAGGCTACTTAGTAATTAAATTTTACATTTTACCGTCTCCAAGTTTGCATCTATTTCTGTACCAAAATTCATAAAAATCGGTTCAGTAGTTTAGCTGTGAAAGCGTAACAAACAAATAAACAAACAGAGCTACTTTCGCATTTATAATATTATTTGTATGGATTTGTAAAAATACTCGGGACCTATATTACTACTTTTTATTGTAATTTTTAAGTCATAATTATAGGGTATAATTATGACTTAAAAAATTACAATAAAAAGTTGCCATGATTGGATCGGTCCAACGGTGGAACTCTCTTCAGGTTCAATGATGGCAACAAGGTACTCGTAAAGAAAAAAAAGTCTTAAATATACAATGGTTATGATTATACAAAATTAAATGACCGCACGGTTGTCGCAGTGGCTGAGAGATTGGCTGCTGCGCGACGTGTCGCGGGTTCGATTCCCGCATTGCACAAGGTCTGGCTGTTTGTGTATGTGAAATTTGTGTTTGTAAACGCACCCACGATACAGGAGAAATCCTAGTGTGGGGCAACGTTTAAAAAAAAAAAAAAAAAAAAAAAAAAAATAAAAAAAAAAAAATTACACTCATGGAATCACAATTAAATTGTCTATTATTTCATAATAGTGCACGAAGATAAATATAAATACAATGAGAATTACGTCAACTTGTCCCGAGTGAAATTATAAGATTTTGACCGCCGCAAAACACAAGCACACTTGTCACCCGTTTCGAATAGTTTTGGTGTGGCTAGCTAGCACAGTTTTGGAAATACCGTGGTGGTCCAATGAAAACACTAGTCCAATGATCGCAACCTTCCCCTACATAGGACTGCACTAGCATTATCTAATTTTACTGACCAAAAGACTGAATTTGCGTCTAATACCGAAAAATACTTTGCATCGTGTAGCTTAGTAGCCAATTCATTGATTGTTGGTAACCAATAATTGAAGATTTGGAGAATTTAAGAATCTATAAGTAGAATTTTATAATAGGTACTATTATAAAATTGTATATAGGTATTATAAAATTGTAAAAAAGCCGTGTCTGTGATTTGATGATAAGTATTCTAGAAAAAACTGTCTGGATAGGGTGCTGGGACGAAACCATAGGTCCCCAAAAAGTTCTTATTTTTATTTTTGTCTGTGCGCGCATCACGCAAAAAGTACTGAACGGATTTTGATGTGGTTTTCACAGTTCGATAGCTTGGGGTCCAACTTAAAATCTAAGCCATGTTTCATCTGATTCCGGTGGGATGAACCAGATATACAACTTGACCTCTTGGTGGAACTAGCCACCCTACACTACGGAGGTAATTTAAACTGGTCTTCTCATTGTATTCCATGCGGACGGAGTCGTGGGCAAAAGTCAAATATCTACTAAATATTTTCTGTTTTCATCAAGACCAAAACTAGCGTATCTGACAAACTGTGTGTGTGTGTCAGAAGGAATGAATCCAGGGGTCTGATTGTGTTAGGTACCTACGGCAGGAGAAAATAAAAAACACAATATAGAAATTTTGTATTTTTTATTGAATAACTTTACTATTTATATTTATGTTATCAATATCACAAAACATTATAATTAGGTAGGTATTCAAGTAAAAAAGCCGATAACTTCTAAAAACAAAACACACTGTTGGAAAAATTTATAAAAACATAAATTTTAAAGAAAACGTCATTTTACAGCGTTAAAAACGATAAAAAAATGAAAAATAAAAAAAAAGTTTTTTTATTCATTTTTTTCTAAATTTTCCCAACAGCGAAAAATCACAAACAGCGTTTTATACATTTTTGTGTCAACAAACGCTTTCTATTGTCACACGATGACTAAACAAACTGTTATCAGATTCATTTGTAAAGTTAATAAAGAACAGGAAATAGAAATCTACTTTTGAACTCTTTTGTGACTCACGTCACACCAAAAACGTGCTTACATACCACGAAAATATGTTCTGCATGACCCATCTACTATGGTGATAAAAATCAAGGATTGTTTAGTTAGATTTTTACCTACAAGGCAAGAAAAAATTGCAATATTTCAAAACAAATCAAAATTAAATTCGTGGTCAAAACTTATACCAGTCAAACAGAACGGTTAATAAATTTGGTATATTTAAGGAATATTTTGAGACCAATTTCATACATTTTCCGCAAAAAACGTATCCCGGGCATTTTACTTTCCCATCACTATAAAAATTACCAGCCAATGCGAATCCATAATTTAATTTATCGCGTGATATTCTACCAATCACATTGCGTTGTTGCACCAAAAGTTTGATGTCTGATATCGTAAAATGCCCTATCTTCTGGTAATTTCTTAAGCCTTCTTCTCTTCCTCTTCTTTCTCTTTCTTCTCAGCTTCTGGGGCAGGAGTGGGGAGTTCAGGGTACTCCAGTTTGACACCTTCTTCGCAGGTAAAGATTGGACAGCATGTAGGGAACGGCGCGGTCTTGTTGGTCTTGTCTGAAAATAGAGAAAAATGACACTTAATAACTATGATACTGTAAATGAAGTGATGTTTTCTTCTATTTCCATTGGGTAAATAGAAACTATATTCCCGATCCAATACATCTATGAATAAACTAGCTTCTGCCCGCGGCTTCGCCCGCGTTTTTGGGATAAAAAGTAGCCTATGTGTTATTCTGATGAGCTATAATAGATACCTATATTACTGTAAAGTTTCACCAAAATCCGTTCAGTAGTTTTTGCGTGAAAGAGTAACAAACATCCATACAGCCATCCATCCTCACAAATTTGCACGTAATTATAATATTAGTAGAATTTTATTATTCTGATGTTTATGCTCTATTACTGTAAAGTTTCACCAAAATCCGTTCAGTAGTTTTTTTCGTGAAAGAGTAACAAACATCCATACACACATCATCCTCACAAACTTTCACGTTTATTTAGTAGGAAGTAGGATGCGGAGTGCAACCTTTCCATCACTTACCAGTGTCAAGCTTGCACTTGGGGTTGGCTAGCGGCAGTGGGCCACAGTCCTCCACCAGCTCCAGAAGCCTGGGGGGCGTGTCCTCGCTGACGACGCAGGTGCTGCGGCCGCAGAAGGGGGCTAGGTCCCAGGTGTTGCCAGGCTCCACGGTCGCGCAACGGGTTGACGCGAAGCACATTCCGGGGAAGTCTGAAAAGATAGAAATAATTTTTGAGGAAAGTGGTACAATAGTGTAATTTTTTTGCCCAAAATCGGAGTTAAAAACATTTTTGTTGACATTATTAAATGAATTAATACCTAATAATATTCATTTTATTGGAGAATCTGTTTTGAATTGGAATCAGTCTCATTGTTTTTTTTTGTACTAGCTTCGTTCGCATGATAGGTATGTCGATAAAAAGTAGATTACAATATATGTACCTATATCTTTATACTTTATACAAAATTGGTTTAGCTGTTTAACCGTGAAAACGTAACAAACAAGCAAACAGTTATTTTTGCATTTATAAATATTAGTATGGATAAAATTGATAGAGCTACAAAAATGATTTTACGCTGAAATCTTCCTCTTTATAATTTATTTTTAAAAACCGAGTCATTTTTTGTATTTTACCAATTACGCTAATCATAATTAGAAATTGATCGGGTGACAATTTATTATCCCTCAATTTTTATAAATGCAGAGAAAATATTTGCAGAAAAAAGAAGCATAATAATAATTATGCCCAACAAAACAAATAACGCTTACGTAAGCGTAAATATGCTTACAGTTTGTATTTGACATTCTCACACTAATAAAACAATTACATAAGTTTTACGCCGATACCTACTTAGTTAGACAAATATTTGGTTAAGCCATGTACCAGCCGCTAAGAGGCTACTTTCTAACATCATCACAGAGAGCTGTGGTTTCTAATTGTACGTTTTATTTATACTAGTAATAAATCTATCGTAAGTTAGTGTGATTTTATCGACTATAACAGTTTGAATCTAGTCATATTGAAGGAGGAACAGTCTTAATAGGAAAGGAACTCTTCTTAACATTTCTACAATTCCTATGAAAATTAATGAGTTATGCAAAGCATGAACTTACGTTATGTGTTTGTTTCATTCTGCTCGTTAAGAGCATTTTTTTTATTGAAATAAATTGGTATCTACTGTTGAAAAATTGATATTTTTATTTCGTTTGAAAATTATTATTTTTTGGCCGATTCCTAAATTTTTCGGGGCCTTTAATTTTTGGTTGTCCCAGGGCCTCCACACCTTTAAATCAGGCCCTGAGTATCTACTTACAACAAATACTTTCTCCATTGACGATTTAAACTCCGTAAAAGTCTATCAAAAGTCTTAAAAACTTAGGCCCGTATTCCAGAAAGATACTCGAGTACCGGTCTCTGCTTGAGCATAGATTTCAACCAGGGACCGAAAAGGTCACCCGTACAGGGTCTAACCCGGGTTATTTTTTTTGGGTTAGGTGAAAAACCTTGCATAAAGGTTAACCCGTATTCTGGGTTAATCAGCCTAATAATAACCGGTTCACGCATAGAGTTCATTTTTGTTCCTTTTTTTTCATTTTTGTTCTATTTCATTCGGGTTAATCAGCAATATTAACCGGTAACGGTATCCGTATTAAAGGGTTAACCGGTTACCCTGCATTAAGATTAACCAAAAATATGGGTTACAGATTTAACCAGTAACCTTTTAACGCGATTAATCGGTCCCCGATTTCAACCAATCAAATGGCTTTAAATCTATGCTCAAGCAGAGATCTGTGCTCGAGCATCGTTCTGTAATACGGGCCTTAGACACGGATAAACGAGGGTATTGTAAACAAAGAAGTACCCATCCATAGCAACGCCTTTCACAACACATTGTACAATTCAATAGGTTTCTTACATGACCCTGATCCATATACGCGTAATTTTTTGTCAAAATGTCCAATTGTTGTCACAAAAATTGCGTGCGACTGTGAACTTTTCATACAAATGCAATTTGTTTGACGAATGAATAACGTTTCTCATTCGTTGGTTCGTGCGAATAGCGGAGTTTGCGTAGTTTCGGCGTGTGAATCTTTTTGGAGAATACAATTGTTTTAGAAACTTGTATCTTTTTAGAGAAAGGGCATATTATACCTACTAATTACCTAATAACTTACAACATAAACCACTGAAGATAGAAATATTTATTTGAAAGATAATATTATGCGTAGATGTCGTTGAGTAAAGATGCATTAAGAAATTGTCGTAACACTCCTGAGTTAATCAAACGAAGGGTTACAAACAAGGACTGATTAATCGGGTTAAAAGGTAACCGGTTAAATCTCTAACCCATATGTTTGGTTAATCTTAACGCAGGGTAACCGGTTACCGGATTAACGCGAATGAAATGGAACAAAAATTAACAAAAATGAATAAAATGGAACAAAAATTAAAAAAAAGGAAATAAAATGAATTTTATGCGTGAACCCGGTAATTAATCAGCTGATTAACCCAGAATACCTACCTACGGGTTTAACCTTTACGCAAAGTTTTCCACCTAACCCAAAAAAATTACCCGGGTAAAACCCCTATACCTACGGGTAACCTTTTCGGTCCCTGGTTACAAATTTTAACAGCTATTTAAAATAAACAACGTCTAATCATCTTTTATAAAGAAAGGGGGTTGTGTATCTCCTTAAAATAGACAAAAGACATTCTAGGTCATACTAATTTTAAAGGATGCTAAGTAGACCATTTCCTTATTAGCAGTACTTGGTCCTTCGTTCATTTTGGTAGTCTTTGTAATTTGTGAACATGAGTCATTGGGTTGCTTGTCCTATTAGCGGCATGGTTCTTTTAGCGTCTGCCATCGTGTTAAGTGGTTGAGGAAATATTATATTTTGTTTAATGATACTTAGAGGGTAATGTGTCATGAGATTAATCACTTGCTTCCGCCCGCGGCTTCGCCCGCGTTTTTGGGATAAAAAGTAGCCTATGTGTTATTCTGATGCTATATTACTGTAGTTTCATCAAAATCCGGTCAGCAGTTCTTGCGTGAAAGAGTAACAAACATAAACATCAGAAACATCAGAAATATCAGAATAACACATAGGCTACTTTTTATCCCAAAAACGCGGGCGAAGCCGCGGGCAGAAGCTAGTTCCCCTATAATTGGTCCACTAGGTCCACCGGTTTATGCTGTGCGTTGTCTGTTTGTCGGCACATTTATTCTTATTATTTTATACTTAGTATTTAATTATGGCTAAGTCTTAAAGTCCTGCCTACACCATAAAGCTTATTAATTACTAAATTACCCATGATGTGTAAACTAGACGGAAGGCACTTAGTCATTACGAAAGAGAAAGTATCTCATGTATCAAGATTGTGCTATGTGGAGCGAAGTAGGGTTGACTCAGCGAGGACCAGAATTATTGCCATTCAAAATTTGCTAACCATAATTAAATACTAATACCACAAATAATATAATACTATACGTACAGATGCCTCATCTCATACAAAGAAATGTGACCGATTTAGCGCGGGCTATCTTCGGGCTATACATTTTTCCGTGCTTATAGCATTTGTCAAAATTTGAACAAATATTTTTCATGATGTATTTTTTATGTTCTCAATTTTACACAAACTTCAATAACAAATTGATACATATAACGCCATCTATTATGAGTTATTTCAACAAATGTTACTTTGTTCCTGATGAGACCCCGTGCTAATACTATAAAGCTGAAGAGTTTGTTTGTTTGTTTGAACGCGCTAATCTCTGGAACTACCTGTCGGATTCGAAAAAATCTTTTTGTATATGATAGCCACATTCATGAGGAATAGTCTATAAGCTATTTAACATCACGCTACGACCCTTAGGAGCCGAGCAACAGGGGTGAAATCGCGGGGAACAGCTAGTTAATAACCAGCACGCGTAGCAAGAGTAGACAAAATTACAGATTGTAAAAAAAAATCGCTTCGATATCAAAATGAAGAAAATAAATGTTTCTATTATTCAGGTGACAAAAATCTGCAACGCCAAGCACGGGTCGCCGAAGCAGAAGAGATAACGAGTTGGATAGAAAGAACTTTGTCTATTCTTTGGTAGAATAGAGATGGAACATAAGGCAAGTCTCAGATAAAAAGCCACAAAATATATTAAAAAATATGGTTAAAATAAGAACTTTTTTTGTTCAAGTCACTTAAAAAGAATCCAGCGGGTTCCCGCAACTTTAAACCTTAAGGCTGTGTCCCCAATAGGCAAATTGTGAGCGGCCGACTGAGTTTGCGGCGTATCGGTTTAGTACGCCCTTCCATATATTTGAAATTAAGTGTCCACAGTTGGCTAGTTTACTCAGTAAACTCAGTCGGCCGCTCACTGCCTATTGGGGACACAGCCTAACACATTAGTGTTCACAAACTTCATCTTAAATCTGTTACAAGTGCAGTTACGTCACATCTTCTCTGGAACTACTTAAAATTCTGTCTTCATAAGCATGAGGACACTTAACATTTCTTTTTTACGGACGTGACAACCTTGTTTGTGTGTATCAGTTAATCCGACGATGGATTGAACTTTTGCAACGAACTTGCGCAAGTTGAATTCGTGTTGTAACTTAGATATCCTTTTTTGAGAAGCCATGCAATATGAATTATGTATACAAATTGATGAATGTGGACTTTTGAAACGTGGAGTTTTGGATTTTATTTTATTATTTTTACTGTGGGATTTTATGCAAATGTACATTGGGACGTGGATTGAGCATGGATCCTGGACCGTAGATTTGTAAACAAGGACTTTTGGATATGGATTTTGGAACGTGCATCTTTGAACTTGAATTTTAAGAGGAGGATTTTTGTGATATCTACTATATAAAAATAAGTCGGGTTTTCCTTCCTGACGATATAAGTCCAGAACGGACGAACCGATTTCCACGGTTTTGCATTCGTTGTAAAGGTCTCGGGCTCCGTGAGCTTTATAGCAAAAAAAATTCAGGAAAATTTTAAGAGAAAAGCGGGAAAATCTTTTTTCACATACAGCGCCATCTCTGATACATAGCATGTACTACGGTGGCGAAACGGAGTTCGCCGGGTTTGCTAGTTATTCTATAAATTTGTGATTTCAGATATTGATTCTGGAACTATGATTTCCGAGAAAAACAAAGTAACCATGATATTGTAATAATTTGATTTAATAATGAAACCCTGGAGTTTCTACTGAATTAATTAGGCATTATAGACTGATTTCACTGATTATGTTATATCAAATTATAAATATTTATTTGTTCACTTGATTACCGAGTCGCTCCTGAACAAACCGCTTTCAGTTATTCCGCTATTCAGTAACTAGTTGCATAAAGGTTATTTCCTTGATTATCAATAGGTTAGTGGTTGTAACTAGCTAACAGTGAAAGGCATTCAGGAAGGTTTAAGTCGTGACAATTGCCAGCTAAATGCCATTGAAGATTGGATTCATTTCCTAAAAGAAATTTCCATAGCCTGGGTTTTTTAGTTGTTCGAGTGGAACGACCAGTCAGTCATATAAATAGGTTTTTCTATTGTTTTTGGCTAGACTGGAAGACTCCATCCATAAAAAAGAAAGAAGAATTGTTCGTATTCTAGAACATGTCAGTTTTAATAAAAGTTTTATGAATTAATATTTTTTCTGGAATACCTACTAGTCCTAATATTTATCATGGTTCATCATTATTAATGGTGAACTAATTTTAAAGCTTAATGTATTCTACGCCTTACGATTGGTGCACTATGATTATGTAAATAGGTATAAGTACCGGGAGGGATCTTGATCGCAGATCGCGCATGTACGTTTTCGGCCCAATAGACAATAGACAGTTGACAATACGTAATAGAGAATAGTCCAATAGACGACAAGCATCGACTGACGAACCAATCGCGTGCAGCCTCGGTGCCCCCATCTTCTTCATTCCGCCATAAGAACCGAAAAACCGCATGACGTTTGGGATCATAACTGATGCCGCTTGTTATACCTCCTTAATAATTTAATACATTATCTAAAAACGCGACATTCCGTTTTCAAACGTTAAGAAAACAATAACAAGACGTAACTAACAAAAGAAAAACGAAAAGGTACAGTTTTTATTGCAAACGGAACTCATTCTATTTTAAACCTGCCAGCTAGTTGTCACCTGTCACCGATGAATAAAAAACAAAATGTCAATTTAAATGTCATTTATAACTCTGATTATATAACCCACTTTTGTCCTTGCTCGAATTAGAATAAGTAGCAAAAACAGTGAGCACGGTGCAAATAAAAATAAAAGTAATATAGAAAAGAATGTCTAGGGTTGTCACCTTACTCTAATACGGAATATTGTACTCTTTTTCAAGCAAGCGTACTTTATAATCTACGACATTATAAATAAAGTGCGCTAAAATACTCATCTTACTAATTTTGGATTTTTAGACAACTATTTTCTAAAAGCATCTAGAAACAATGAAAAATTTGCGTACAATAAACAAAAAAATTAAAGTAGCTAAGTACTCTTTTTTACACATCTTACTTTATTTTTGTTACCACAAAATACAAAACGCATTTTTATTGTTCCAAATAAAATTATCAACCCTAATATTAACCCTTCTAATTATTAAGGTGACGGCTTTATCACGCAATTATATAAAGACACATTTTAGTAAAATAAAAACTATGAAAAAGGTGACCGTAATATTAAATGTCATTACGTCACGTGAATTTGTGTGATCTTATTAAATTTTTAATCACATTTAGTTACAAAATATAATTTAAATGTATTTCGTTGAAGTAAGTAGATGAGCCCATCGTTCGGACCTCAAATGTCAAACTATTGAAATATAAATCATTAAGTTATTTAGCAATATTCTCAACTGCTGACATTTTGAGATTGTTTAGTACAAAACTTTATTGCTAGCGGCCTGGTTTAATGTTAGGTAGACCTTTATTTTAAAAGGCTTTACATTTTGCATCTTTTAACGTAATATTAGTTTAGTATTTAAATGCTAACCAGATTTCTCTCTTTCCCATCGGTAGGAGTTATAAAAGAAAAGATCATGCCGTAGTAAAAAGATAGCCAATGTAATGAATCAGTCAGATTGATTTCCCCAATTTCTGAGAAAAATAAATGTTTAATCGCAATAACTAGTTTATAAATACGTTTTTGTAACATGTTTGCGTCCTCTTTAAGCCCGTTTACAAAACACCGGCCACAAAGTTTTACGTAAGGAGAAACGTGCTGCTTCACGGATAATTCTTTCGTAAACATTTTACATCTTAATCTTTTTGTAATGCAAAAAACGGAATGTGACATCATTTGTGCGTGTCCGATGTTGCCATGGGCGGTTACAGGGTTGCGTAAAAAAATGTTATTTAGTCTCTCGAGACGCATTATCTAAGGATTTCCGAGAATTGCAGGATTATGTTGAGAGAATTGAGAATTATGCTACATAGGTATGGTAATACCACTGTATCTTTTTGGTCAGTTTGTTCAAAATAAACTGGTACAAGTTAGCTTACTTTGTAGGAATTTAACTATGTCTTGTTAGACGCAGTGCGTCAAGCAACATTGCTGTGTTTTAGTTTGAAGGGTAAACGTGCCGGTTAAAATTGCAGCCATAAGAGAGCTTTATTTTTAAGGTTCAAACCCCTTTATCGTGCCTGTAAGCCGTGGTTTTCGAACCCTTAAAAACCTGACACTATTCGTAATGTATTTTCTATTATTGCATCGTGAAAGGTCACTTAACTTCTTAGTAGGTAGGTAATCGTATTAAATGTACATTACTTGCTTTTGCCTTCAACCTTATCTGCGTACAGTCGTACACTTTAGTATCCCATGGGAACTTAAAAAAATCCGGCCTTATTCCTTGTCTACTACATCATTAAGGGCAAATCTGTGCAAAATGTCAGCTTTCTAGGTCCAAGGGTTTAAGACTGGCTCATAAGCCAGCCCCCAGCCCTAGTCAGGACTTTTGTTTTTATATGTAGGTACCTATTGATGATTTCCGAGTTCCATTAGTCAGAAAGTTCCGGCGCCATCTAGTTTTAAATATCTACCAAAAACGTAGACCTTTAAAGATCAACTTACAGAAATAATCATTTAATTATTCTGGTTGCTACATTACTGATGATGAATGTTTCTAAGTAAAGTGAAGCAAATCGACCTCGTATCCAAGCTGCATAACTTAACTAAATCAAGAGCAGAGCCCTAGTGCAGTTCTAGATAGATCCAAGGCCCAACCGTTCACTTTTGAATATGTGAGTCAACTGTTTTCATTATTACGCCTCTTACGTTGTAAGGTCACCAGGAAATGAGCTGAATTAAATAATTAAATAGGTACGTTCGATACACTTCCAGGAAAGTTGAAAAAAAACCCGGTAAATTGATTTTAGGCGTTTCGATAAGTTTTTTATTTGCGATATTTTTTTGGTTTTTGTTTGTTTACTAATTCCGGTTTCAAAAGATTGAATAACTTTTAATGGACAGGGGCATGTGATCTGATATAAAAAATATTTTTTGTGTGTTCGTCTTCTATTCGTTCGCGCATTGCGATGAAACTTTAGTGAGTTGTTATGCGCAAGCCTGCGAAGGTTTTTAGTGCAAACAAAGCCGTGGGCAACGGCTAGTATTGACTAAATATTAATGAATTGCGATTAAATTATAAAAATACCAACCTCATTAAATTCACTGTTATAATCCGTTACATAATTATTATTTCGCGCTCATAATAAATAATGTTATCTGTGCAACAGTTAAAAACTTTAAAATGACGTGGAATTATGTGTTCTTATAAAATTAAATCTTTCGGTATTCGCTATATCGGGTCATGTAACCCGTTGTTAAAGATAAAAAAGATAAGTTTCGCGTTTAGCTTCGCAACCAGTTTTGGTGTCCAAAAAAGTGCATGCATTTTAGGGTTACCGGTTTAATTTGTGATTTTTTTTTATTATTATGTTTGAGAGGCCTTGCCTTAAAATATAATTTGTTAAAAAATTTTAATGTTATTTTATGATTTGAAAAACTTAGACTTAATCATCTAAAGTAGGTATTCTAAAGAGTTCTTATTCGATGACCGTTACTAAACTATGGACTGTATTTCATTAAATAGTCTATAATCTTAACATTAACCATAATAAAATAAAAATAATTAAAAAAAAACTTTTAGTCGACAACCCTAACATGAGGTCACTATATTTTAAAAGGTCCGTTATATCAAAAGAAATTAAAACAAGTTACAATCGAATTCGATTTTTGAAAAAGCAATCATCTTGAATTATGATTTGTATTTTGTATCAAAGAAGTTTTGAAAATGGAATGAATGTGTCACCTATTTATTTTTTTAAAGGCTTTTGTATTCTTTGGCCTACATTTGGCTCAATTTTACGCCAAAATAAATCAAACATTGCTTGTATGCAGTTATTGGCGTAAAAGTGGTGTAAAAGTTGGCTATTGCACGAATTCTTTAGAATTTAGATAATGAAAATTCATTGTAATGTTTTTAAATAAGTGTGATAAACTTTCCAGTCTAAATAAATATAGTGTAAAGAAAGTGCCGCTCTCTGAAGACGAATCTATGTTTTGACAATGTACCTTTCACTATTCGTTCAGCTATTTATTGACACTTTCGCAACCGACTAATCAACATTTGATTTATTTGAGGATGGTATAACTAGCGGCACCAGTCTTGATCACAAACGTCACCTGCGCATTAGCTGGTTTTTCGGTCTCTTCGGCGGAATGAAGAAGACGGAGGGCGCCGAGGCTGCACGCGATTGGTTCGTCAGTCGATGCTCGTCGTCTATTGGACTATTTTCTATTACGTATTGTCAACTGTCTATTGTCTATTGGGCCAAAAATGTACATGCGCGATCTGTGATCAAGATCGCTGCCGATACTTCTACCTATTCATTTAAAAAACATTAGCGAAACCCCAGGCCTGTGACTCACAGGCCTGGGGTTTCGCTAATGTTTTTTAAATCAGATCATAGAAACCATGTGCCAAGGCGCTATCGAGCTTGATGCCTGATTTTGAGCAAATTGCTCATACTAAAAACGTACGCACTGGCGACGAACCGAACACGATCGATGGTATAAATACAGTGTTTTAGTTTAGTGCTAGTGTTGATTGACGGTTAACAGTGTTAGATTGAGGGTGTGCGGAATGTTTAATGCGTGGGAGATCTTTTTATTCACAAGGAGCGCTTAATTATGCGCGTAATTGTGTCGAAAAATGTACTAAAAGTGGCATCAGTTGTTCCCGTACTAATTTGATATGATGGCATATCTCCTTGTTTCTATGATCTGAGGTTTCAGGTTTAAGGCCATAAGGCTTTGCATAGAAGTTTGGGACCTCATATTTTATAAGGATCGGAGCCCCACTCCATATGTTGGTGGTAAAGTAAGAATCACACATTCCGCGACCTTATCCCCGAAAGCACCTTGTTTTTTGAAAGTTTCCCTAATAACGCCCGACCCGGGGATCGAATCCAGTACCCTACGCTCAGCAATCGCGCTTGCAACCACTTAACCATCGAGGCAGGCTAGACATTTACATTTTAAACAATTCAAACAAACATAAAATACATGTTAATAAACATAAAATACAAGAATGAATAAACATTTTTTGTGAACATTCATTGGATGTATCATTAATCATTTAAAGTCATCAGATACAATTTATTGACCACTGTAGGTAATAATTGGATTCGGTTACCTATCATACTAAAATTAATTTATCGTTATTTTGAATAATCTTTTTTTTTAAACTAAAATTAATTCTTTATTCATTTTATTCACATATTATTCACATTTAAATATTTCATCGTAAAAAAAAAAAAAAAACTAAAATAATTATTATTTTGTAGATCTTTGGTGTTGACCGATCGTTCTGTTAAGGTTAAGCTACGCTTGCCGCGGCCAGTCTATAGATGGGTGACCATTCTTTACACATCGAGACCCCTCCATGCCTCGGAGAGCACGTCAAACAGTCGGTCCCGGTTGTCTACAGACGTCTGTCTGACTAGTAGTCAGAGGCCTGAAAGTCCGACAATCGGGTATATCAGGAGGTCTCGATTAATAACAAAATCGAACGATCACCGCGGCTGTTATTTAGGTACACTCGACAACAATGACGGTCGACCACTTTTCACCCTTATGTTCTTAGTAATAAGGGTGAAAAGTGGTCGACCGTCAATGTTGTCGAGTGTACATATTTTGTAAGTAACTGTTTCCCGTTGTTTCACCCCATTGCTGGAATCTTAAGAGTTGTAGCGTAATGTTAAATAACTTATACTATTCCTCATTAATCTGGCTATCATATAGAAAAATAATTTTTCAAATTCGACTGGCAGTTCCAGAGATCAGCGCGTTCAAACAAACAAACTCTTCAGCTTTTATAATAGCTAGTACCTATAGATTATCTATGTCACTCCCACAATAAAGACGTATCTAAAAACACTTCATATTTTAAAATCCATCAAGCCGTCTAGTCTACAGATCATGCCAAAGAAATAGACATACAAACATACTCCCCAAAAACATTATCCGCCTTCTTTGGCAGTCGGGTAAATACAAGCAAATCCCTACTAACTAAACAACCAACTTATCGCCATCCGACCGGCATCATGACCGACAAAACCTTACAACACATCCTACAAGTTACGACAATACCTCATTACGAGTGTAACAACCGTAGAATCCTGCTTACGACACATCCCTACTAGTTTAATTATTACTATGCAATCAACTATTGTGCTAGCTAAAGGATCTATGATTGAGCAATCATGTCAATCGAAGTTGGATAATAACCACGCTTCTGTACGCTCGATAGCGTAGGCAGAGGCCGGCATTTCGTTAGTTAAAGTGTCATATAAGGGTGGACTTACATCAGACGAGCGAATGCTCATTCTATCCCCTCTCTATCAAATTCTTTTAGTGTAAACTGACGTAGAGCATTCTTTCGTTGTTCTGTCTGCGTTTACAAATTCTATGGAATATTCTAAAAATGTTCGCTCGAACGAACCAGGAATATTTTTCAAATAAAGCAATTCACCCCTGCTACTCCACTCCTGTGGATCGTAGCGTGATATTAAATAATCTATACATGAATTTGGCTATCATATACAAAAAGAATTTTCCAAATCCAACTGGTAGTTCCACAGATTAGCGCGTTCAAACAAACAAACAAACTCTTCAGCTTTATAATAGTACATGAAACTTAGCCATAACTGGCGAAATGATGATATGAGTAGGTATCATGTAAAAAGACGAAACTAAAAAATGATCTCATAATGTCAGGAAAGCAGACATGCTCTAATAACGCCTATGTATGCTCTGATAATATCACAGCATGATGTTATCAGCTTGTTCAACGGAGTATCATTATGTTAATACATAGGTACAGCATAAAGTTGGGACATTTTGCTTTCCATGGCAATCCTACTAATATTATAAACGTGAAAGTTTGTGAGGATGTATAGATGGATGTATGGATGTTTGTTACTCTTTCACGCAAAAAGTTCTGAACGGATTTTGATGAAACTTTACAGTAATATAGCTTATACATCAGAATAACACGTAGGCTACTTTTTATCCCAAAAACGCGGGTGAAGCCGCGGGCGGAAGCTAGTAGAAAATGAGTTTAAAGCAAGTGAAATTAAATAAAAACTTGTAAAAAATAATTCAGTATTTGTGCTAAGTATAATTATAATTATGGTCAACATAATTTATGTTTAATTATCATTCTAATTATGTGATAGGTATAAGCATAAGTGTGTGTCTCATAATAATTACTTATTGTTAAAACCTGTTTTATTATAAATAATTATTGAATTTTAATCTTTGCATTATACGTACTAAGTTACAATTATTTATGACTAGTCTGGTTATAATATTGTATATGAATATTACCTGCTTTACGAACATACACACATACATTTCCTTATACATTCTTCCATCCATTAGCCAATCTAATTTACCATCAACTGATAAGTATCTACAATGAAGCCACTCCTTTATGCTACTGTTCATTTAAGTATCCATTGCTCAATTTATGAACTCCTTTATGAAGATATACCTAAAGACAGAAAATTTTAACAATGATTATTATTATGTTAAAGGTTGTACAAGATGACCCCTATCTTAACTAAATACGACTATACAATCATAGAGTGACTCCAATCCAACTATTATTATTATATTTATTTATTATTCTGAATGATCTTGAAAGGTTAGATAGATGTTATCAGACTTCGGCTTCTGACACTATCATAATAATTGTGATATCTATCATAATTAAACTTCATAATCTATCGTGATATCTTTTAAACAGTTCAGTCTTAAAAGTTTATTTAACTGTTTGATTCAGTCTAGATCGTGACTAAGCCATAAACTAGTTAGGCAAGACTAGAGTTAGATCGAATTATAGATTAATAAGCTACTTAGGTACTATCTGTTGCAGCCAGGCGTGGCTGATCTAGATTTGAAATGTCAGTTCAGAGTTCATTTCGTTACCATAGACTAGGTTATAGTACCTTCTGAGATGTTATAAGAATAATGCATTAACTAAAAGTTTCTTCTGATATCTTAGTTGGTTGACATTTTATCGTTCAATACTTTTCTAGCCATATCATCTTTCACAAAATCCATCCTTTATATTAGTGCCATGGTCAATATGTTTGTTTTCATTATTATTTTTTGCCATTCCGGTTATGCCTCAAAGCTTTTCGTACATTCCTTGACCTAGTAACTTTATTTTTATGTACTTATGTTTTTTATTGTAACCTTATTTGTCGCTTTAACTGTTTCCTCTTTTTTGTTTAAAGGTTTATGTGTGGCCTTTATTTTAATTAAGGTTATATCATCAAGGGGATTTAGTTAGTCTTCTTTTTCTTCTTTTTTTTTATTTTTGTAACTGTCAACTTCTTTTTATATATTTTTCTTGACTTTGTCAAGTGACTCTCCATTGTCCTCTACCTATTATTTATCTTGTTTCATATTATTAACTCTACTTCACGTTAATAATATACCAAAACTAACCAAAATTGGTTCTTTAGATTACAAAACCTTTTTTTTTAAGTTATAAACATAATATAGGTAATCAATCTCGTTGCTTGGAAAAGTTTATTCATATTTTTTTTTGCCACACGAAATTGACTTGATCAAAACCAGTAGGAACCAGTACATGCCCAAAGACGGTTTATTCCAATATGTTACCAATAAAGAAGACGTGTTACTTTTATCAGGAACTCGTGTTTACACGCAATGTAACGATAAACCAGTTAAAAAACCAGACAGTTCATCAATTTCACTGTTGAATCACTAAGTGTGACTGCTGTGGTTACTAGGGTTGGCACAAAGGCAATAACGCGGGTTAATACAATAGCAATATAATTTTGAAACTACAGTCTGTTGTAAAAATATTATTTTAAAGTTAATAACATTTATGATAAGGACTTATTATATCATATTTTCTTTTGAGAACTATAACAAAAAAATATATCTCTGAAAATCCCAAATACATAGGGACTCGAAAAATCAAAAAAATCCTTTCCTTTTCCTGCCGACATCTGAACTTTTGATGTCTTAATAATATAATTATTGCTTCTTGACAGCCCTGTGTCTTACCAACTGGGCCGTTACCGCTATCTGTTGCATAATCGTGACACTTTTTTCACTCTAAATACACACGCAACTATAAAACAAGATGATTTACTAATTTAGCTATTATTTTTTTATAAATTATGACGTTCACAAAAAAGGTGCGCAAAAAAATTATAAATAATTATCATATAATTTATGACATAAATATACTCGTATAAATTATGATATCAATAATTTTATATGAAACCAGGAAATTATCACCTTTAATACTGTGAAAACAATAATTAAAGTACGGTACTTCGTACTTAATTATTAAAATAATCACGCTACCCAATTGATTTTACGCAGGATAAAAGAAAAATTTTAAAGCTGATTCAACCACAATTTTTCCGCAGTCCTAACTTAATAAAGTTAAAGAAAAAAACTTTCAGAAAAACAAATAAAAAAAACTGTGCAGCGAAAGTATTTAAATTATTGTCTTATGCTAAAACCAATCAATGAGATTTACAAAGAAAAAGATGATATAACTCAAAAGGCTTAATAATTGTACCAGATCAATGTGAAAATTATAGCTAAAACTACTACAATAGTGCGTTGTTTAAATTTAAATATAATTATTATGAGAATATTTCTCTTTGTTCAATGAATATTACTATTGTGTGTGTGTGTAAATAATGTATTTCATAAACTATTATTGGTGACATAATTTTTTGTTATGTGACATAAGTACCTACCTATTGGATATATTTTTTTTAAATTAATGATTTTAGGCAGGTTTTTGGTATTTTTGTTTAAACAATAATAGATACCATTACAATTTTTATACATAAGTGTAAAAATTGTAATGGTACACAGACAAAAAGAAATACCTATCTAGGTACTAGTTACCAGTGGCGAAGGGTCAGTATTTGTAAGAGGAAAGCCGGAGCTACAAATGCTTACCTAGCCACGAAAAGCTAATTAATAAAAGTAGGCAATACTGCCTGTGCTATTTTTCAAAGGGAAGTCGGTAGGAATCGTATTGTTTTTTTAATATTTTTGACAGTAAAAAAGATAGAATTAAATAAAGAGAACGTTGGCAGATTATTCAAAAGTTTGAATTGATAAAATAATGATTAGACCTACATGCGTGCGAATATTTATATATTTTTTGTGATAGTTAAAATACATAAATGTGTATGTACCTACAGCCTATACTTTTTTGTTTTATGGAAATGGTACGTAAAGTTTTATTTTTTCAGGAAACAAATTAAATCTCTAATTTAAATTAAACTAAGACCTACTTTTATTTGCTTTAACTAATTAAGTAATAATGACTTAATCCGCTGTAACGGATTACTTAAAACAAGTTAACCGTAACTAGCGTTCAACTTTTACAAATTACCTACTAGAATGTTCGGTAGTGCAATTTATTGGTACAACTCTGTTTTATCTTTCATAGTATAAAATTACCGATTATCAATTTTAATTTCAAATTAATGTCTAATTTAAATTTCACGACGTTTATTTCGATTCCGATTTTTTATTTTTCTGTCTTATCATTCAAAGTAGGTATTATACAGTATCATTACTTTATTCATTTCATGTCATGAATAAATTTTTAAATACCTACATAGGTACCTACCTAATAATATTCACAATATTTTTGTCGTAATTTTAGTATGTTTTTAATTTTTAGTAACCCAATTAAAACACAAAGGCACTGATTCCAACACGTACAGCCTGCTTTTTAATTATTTTTCCAACAACATACGTCCGTCCATTTTTTTTCATAAGACACTGACCTCTCAACACATCAGCCGGGATCAGCCTCCTGAAAGTCGTGGGCCTTTCATCCTCCTTCTTTTCTTCAGCGGCAAAAGCGAGAGCGAATACGGCAAAAGCGACGAAATATTTCATTTTGAACAACACCTCACGAATGTCGGATCGATAGAAAAAAAAATAATAAAAAAATCGATGTGATTTCGCGCGCTTTTTTTTGACAGGTACGCGTCAACGCCGCACCAAGACTGAGTTAAAAGTTTTTTTTTTTTTTTTTTTTTTTTTTTTTTTTTGAAGGGCCTCTCGCAGTTGGCTTCTAACAGCCGTCACTGCTTAACCGGTCATCTGGTGAGGACTTACAAATGCCTCCAGCCAGGCTTAAAACTAAATAAAAACTACAAACTAAGCGACCACACGCTAAGGGCACCCCCTACTGGGGTACGGACCTCGGCTTAGGGCGTCGCTGGGGGGAGGACAACTAGAGGGAGGGGCTACTAGCTGGAACGGATTAATATGATTTAGGGACATATTTAAATCTACAGGCTCAGCGCGGGCTGGCTCGAGCAAGGGTCGGTTAGGGGACTGAGTCATACGCGGCGGCGGACTCGGGTCATGATGGGGACGTCGCGACGGGCCTCGTCGGCGAGGTCGGAATGGCGCCGGTCTGTGTTTGTACCTACGCAAAGTGCTGGTCTCCCTGCTGCTCTCTTGCAGTAAGGTGATAGCATCATCGGGAGTATTTAAAGCATGCCTCGGGCGGCGAATTTTACTAATCTGAGAGGGGGTGTATCGGGCGGCCGATACCACCAGAGGATTCGGGTGGTTCGGGGCAGAGTCAAAGAAGCGCTTGGAGGCGCGTTTCAAGCACTGCTGGATGGTGGGCAGTTTTAAGTCTAAGTGCAGGCGATCATTACGAACGTACCAGGGAGCTCCCGTGGCCTTTCGCATGAACCTGTTTTGGATGATTTGCATCCTATGGATTCGAGATGCCTTGACGTGTGCGAACACAGCGCCAGCATAGGTCATGATAGGGCGTATGCAAGTCACGTAAATGCGCACTTTGTACTTAAGTGCCAACTTGCTACGTGCATTAAGGATGGAGTGGAGGCGACCGAGAGCGAAGGCGGCGCGAGAGCGGACCGTCCTTATGTGCTCGATAAAGTTCAATCTCCTATCGAGGATGATGCCCAGGTATTTGGCTTGCCTATCCCAAGGGATCGGCTTGCCGAACATGGTGATCGGGGAGGGGTTATCAGGAGGAGTGCGCGGTTTGGAAAACAAAACCGCCTGGCTCTTATCGGGGTTTACTTCGATTCTCCATTTCCGAAACCAATCGCCTAGGGCGTTGACCGCGGTCTGTAGATTTCGAGCTATGCTATTGGGGCTAATGCCTGAGTAATAGATGGCCGTGTCGTCAGCAAATAAAGCCAACTGGGCCTTTCCCTTTTTGGGAATGTCGCTTGTGTACAGCGTGAACAGGAGGGGGGACAGCACGGAGCCTTGAGGGACTCCGGCTTTTATGGGATGAGGGGAGGAGAGAGCGCCTCCCTCGATGCGATAGCGGAAGGTGCGATTCGACAAAAAATCTCGGATGATGTGCACGAGACGATCTGGCACTCCGAGTTCGTACAGCTTGTACAATAAGCCGTTGTGCCAGACTTTGTCGAAGGCTTTTGCCACATCGAAAAATACTATGCCCGTCATCGTTCCATATGTGAAGCCGTGGCTTACATGTTCAACAATACGGTGGACTTGATGAATACAAGAGTGTCTGGGTCGAAACCCAAACTGCTCGTCAGGAAGGAGACTCTTGGATTCTACGTAATCCTTGAGTCTTTTGTAAATTAGCCTCTCGTAGATCTTCCCGAAAACCTTGAGGAGGCTAATGGGGCGATAGCTAGAGGGTTCGGATTTGGGCTTACCGGGTTTATGGATGCCTATAACTATTGCGTCTTTCCACGCTTGTGGAAATATATTATTGCTTAATGCACCATTGAAGATGGCGGTCATTAGCAGTATGAGGTGGGCGGGGAATAATTTAATCACTTTGTTGGTGATGCCGTCGGAGCCAGGGGCTTTTTTGGGGTTAAGCCCCTTAATGAGATCTTGCACTTCATCAGGGGTGATGGGGGGCAAGGGATTATCGGGGTCGTCTACGGGAGGGAGCGTAGCTCTACGTTCGACTTCAGCGTCTACCCGGGAAAGGTGGGCTTGGTCTACTGGTAGCGTACTAGGCGTGCATTGGGCTTCAAGACTGTCGGCTAGGCATTCAGCTTTGTCTTCGTCGTCGAAGGCGATCGACTTATCGGGACGTACTAGGGGGGGCATGGAGGTCACCTGTTCGGATTTTAATTTCCTCTGCAAGTGCCAAAAAGCCTGATGGGTCGGTTCGAGTTCGCTCAACATCTTGTCCCAGCGGGCTCCCCGCACTTCTGATATGCGTTTCTTTACAGATCTCTGTAAATAGCGCATATGAGCACGGTTCGCTTCACAGGGAAAAGCGTCATACGCACGGATGGCCGCGTTCTTCTCGGTCAGCAGAGCACGCACATCATCGGGCAGTCTCCAGCGATGGTCGTCCATCGCTGGAACCTGCCTCGAAGAGTCGTCCAAGATGGACTGTACGTGACTGCCGATCGAGAAGGCCGCCGCCTGCGTTTCGTCGACTGTGTTAATAGCGTCGGGGATAGAGTCCAAGTGTACGGACCGGGTGGATTTTAAGCCTTCGCTCAAATTCCCCCAGTCCGTAACGGTCTTGGTAAGATCGGGATCTCTAGGACCCGTGAGAGGGCCTAGTACCATGACAACTGGTCTATGGTCCGAATCGAGCTCTTGTAGCGTCTCAATAGAGCGCAAACCGAGGTTCACGTTCTTAAGAAGCGCTATGTCGAGGACGTCAGGACGGTGGTCTGGGTTGGGAGGGAAATGAGTGGGATTCATCGGAGCGATGATGTCGAAGTGGAGTTGGCCACACATATGGTGTAAGAGCTTGCCTCTCGTGTTATTCGAGTGGCTATTCCAGGCGATATGTTTGGCGTTAAAGTCGCCCGCTATGATAACGGAGCTACTCAAGCCAAGAAGTGTTTCAAGATCTTTTTTAAGATCGTTGTTATCGGAGGAAGAGGGAGGGAGGTAGGCCGATACTAAAGTGATCGGTTGATGTCCTGTCATGCCTAGTCGACAGATTGAGACCTCTAACTGCAAAAGAGGTGGGGGATCCATAGGTATGCAGTACAGTGACCTTTTGTGGTAGATGAGGGTTCCGCCCTTGTGGCAGCGAATCCTGTCATTGCGTACAACTTGGTAGTTGGCAATTGACGGGTTACGCGTGCTGGGCTTTAGGAAGGTCTCCTGTACGAGGAATATATCAATTTGATGGTCGCGGAGGAAGGTGGCGATCTCATCGCGTTGATTTCTAATACCGTTGGCATTAAAGAAGCCTAAATTAAGGGATCGGGGTTTGACTCTGCACCTTTCTTTTGTACTATCCATACTAAGGGTTGAATCTGAGGTTTTGCAGGGCGACTATGACGTCCTGGTAGCTTTCCCATATTTGCGAAAGTGCAAAAGGGTTGCCTTCGTTGGCGCGTATGGCTCGCGACATTTCACATGCCCTGGGGCTCATGTACACCGACGTCAGCTTAATTATGGGACTAGCCACCGACATGACGTCTGAGACGTTGCAAGCGGGGCGGGTAATGGGGGCGGGGTACGCGGCGGCGGCTGGCACGGTTGCGGGGGCAAGCGCGGGCTTGGGAGCGGACGCGGATTTGGGAGCGGACGCGGGTTTAGGAGCGGACGCGGGTTTGGGAGCGGGCGCAGTTTTGGGAGCGGACGCGGGTTTGGGGGCGGACGCGGGTTCGGTGGTGACGGGCGCTACTTGAGCGGTCGCAGGGGGTGACGCGGCGATGGGGGGGACTATCGGCGCGGGGATAGGGGTTGGAGTTGAGGGAGCCACCTGCAAAGCCGGGAAGGCTTGCTGGTGGTTGAGCTGGTTCCACGGAGAGGGTCTCTGTGGACTGAGCCTATTGGGTAACTGTGCCGAGGGAATCGGGACAGTGGGGCTCTCCCTCTTTCGGCGGGCGTTATTGCGCTTGGCCGATTTGCGGGAGGATTTGGGGGCTTTGGGGCAACCACGGTAATTAGCCGGGTGCCCGGATTCGCCGCAGAGCACGCAGCTGGGTGGGCCAAGAGGGCCGCAAAGGGTGCGGTCTTTGGGGCGTTCGCACTGAGAAGTGCCGTGGTCACCCAGGCACTTGACGCACCTGGGCTTCGCAAAGCAGTTCCTCTGCGAGTGACCGTAAAATTGGCAGTTGTGACACTGCGTGACTACACCGTTTTTATATGGTTTTTCAATCGATATGCCTGATAGGTGGCATACGGATTTAACATTGAAGATGGGGTGGTGGCCTTCAACGGGGTCGCACACCACAAGTACCATGTCGAAGGCCTGACGTTCAGGCCCTCCACGGTGCATGCGGTGTACTTCCGCAACGGGAATACCTTGCGACTGAAGGTCGCTAAGTATTGATTCGGAGTCAATGAGTTAAAAGTTTGAGTTTCCCGCGCTTTTATGCCAACTATCAGGCGGGGAGTGAGCGGCCAAGATGGCCGGGCTATTTTTTTTCTCATGCGTCTCAGGGTTGGCTTTTGTTGTGAAATTTTATTATTTTTTATGATGTTATCTGTGTTTTGAGCTGGCTACCTAACACCTTATTGGTGTAGGAAGTTATCCTGATTCAGATGTTGCAATCACCGACGGAATGAATCATACTTTCAATATTTGACACTATTTTCCTCATCATTTTAGGCTGTATGATTTGAATACTTTTGCTTAAATTGGGGAATGCTTTATAAACCACGAACCTGCAAAACTACTCGTTTTCATCTAGGAAAATAGTAAAAATATTTAAAAATAAATTATCTGTTTTTGCCCATTTTTAGGGTTCCGTAGCCAAATGGCAAAAAACGGAACCCTTATGGATTCGTCATGTCTGTCTGTCCGTCCGTTTGTCACCGCTATTTTTTTCCGAAACTATAAGAACTATACTGTTGAAACTTCGAAAGTAGATGTATTCTGTAAACCGCATTAAGATTTTCACACAAAAATAGAAAAATAAACAATAAATTTTTGGGGTTCCCCATACTTAGAACTGAAACTCAACAATTTTTTTTCATCAAGCCCATACGTGTGGGCTGTCTATGGATAGGTCTTCAAAAATGACATTGAGGTTTCTAATATCATTTTTTTCTAAACTGAATAGTTTGCGCGAGAGACACTTCAAAAGTGGTAAAATGTGTCCCGCCCTGTAACTTCTAAATGATAAAACTAAAAAAAATATGATGTACCATGTAAACTTCCACCGAAAATTAGTTTAAACGAGATCTAGTAAGTAGTTTTTTCAAAATCATCAAAATTCCTTCACAAACAAACTTTGTTATGCGGTCCGGTCTTTTTCACTTTATACGTCCAAAACTGATACGGAACCCTCGGTGCGCGAGTATGACTCGCACTTGGCCGGTGTTTCCTACAGGCCAGGGAATGAAAACGTACCTGTAAGTACACTCTCCCATGCAAGTTGTGTCATTAATTTAGAGATCGGATAATCGGATGCATATTTACCTACACCTCACTTTTTCCCACAATAATATGGACATGCCTCTGAATAAATTTATTGTTTACCTTAAAAACTTCTAAAAAACATTTCGTCTAAGTAATAATATTATTATATCAACAGTTGGAGTTGTACGTAAAAGTATATAATATAGGCGTGGACAATTTTGTCTGACTTGATGCAAACATTACCAACATACATTCCTATCACATTGAAATCGTACTTATCAAATTAATAAAATAATCAGTAAGTAGGTATGTATTATTAAAAAAAATCAGAACGGTATGTCCATATTATGTTTTCGTTGAAATAAAAGTAATGTTTAGGTAAATATGCATCCGATTATCCGATCTGTAGTCATTATACTGAATAAACCGGAATACCTATTAAAGTGGACTCTTGTAGACCACTGTAATAAATTCTAATACGTTATTGCATGACTCATACAACAAACCTTGCTTGAAAAGTAGTCATTCGTAGTTTATTTGTTGTTTTTTTTAGGTAACACTAGCTCGAACATTGACTTGCGTGTCTTCACGATTTGTGGAATAAAAATAAAACAAAAAAAATATATTAAAAGATGTTGATATTTCTAGAGGTTATTATAACACTTATTTAGAGCAATATTCGATAGGTCAAACAAAAAAAATCGGCCAAATGCAAGTCGTACTCACGCACCGAGGGTTCCGTATCATTTTTGGACGTATAAAAGTGAAAAAAACCGGACCGCATAACTAGGTTTGTTTGTGAAGGAATTTTGACGATTTCTAAAAAACTGTGCTAGTTACGAACATTGTTTTATTTTTTGTACAATATTTGCATGAATTCCTATCAACTCTAATTATTTCAGATTTTTCTCTCCACAAACTTCGGAGATAAGGGGGGGAGGAATGGTATTTTTTTAGACATTTTTTATCATATGTCAAAAACTATAAGACATAAAATAAAATAAAAATCTATTTTGAAATTTGCAAATCAAGCCCTTTCATATGATATATCACTTGACCTAGTTACCCCACTTTTAACCTTTTGCAATGAAAATAAAAATATTTTTTGACTTTTTTCAATAAAGTTAAGCAAGCGTTCCTTATAACTGTTCCAAATTTCAAGTCGATAGTTTTACTACGGAACCCTAAAAAATGGTCATTTTTTTCCGACTCCCAATACAAATAGAACATTTTTCCCCGAATTTTTTATTTGACCTATCAAATGTTGGTGCAAACAACCTCTAAAAATATGGTACGGTTACAGACCAACATCTTGTATATTTTTTGTAACTATTTATGTTTGTACGGGTGATAAACACACAGGGGTTTGTTTGCATTTTATACTTTTAGGGTTCCGTACCAAAATGGTAAAAAAGCAACCCTTATGGTGCGACTTCGTCCGTCTGTCTGTCACAGCTGGTTATTTCAGAAACTGCTAAGCTATTGACTTCTTTGGAACAATTATAAAGAATGCTTGCCCAGGTTTATTGCAAGTGAATGAAGTTAAAAAATGATTTTGGTTTCATTGAAAAAGGTGGCTGAAGTGGGGGTGCGAAATTTAAAAGTCATTAGGTAGGCATATTATATGAAAGGGCTTGATCTGAACATTTCAAAATATATTTTTATTTTCCTTTATGTCTTTTAGTTTTTGACATATGATGAAAAATGTCTCATTCCCCCCCCTTATCTCCAAAGTTTGCAGAGCCAAAAATCTGAAATAATTATAATTGATAGGAATTGACCAAAATATTGCATCAAAAATAAAACGATGTTCCTAACTAGAACAGTTTTTTGAAAATCATCAAAATTCCTTCACAAACAAACTTAGTTATGCGGTCCGGTTTTTTTAACTTTATACGTCCAAGGATGGTGCGGAACCCTCGGTGCGCGAGTACGACTCGCACTTGGCCGGTTTTTAGATACTTAGCTACCTAATGAACTATAAATAACTATGAACTATAATGAACTCTTTCTTTCTTTTTTTTCGTTTCTTTCTTTTCTTTCTGTTCTTTCTTTCTTTATTTCTTTGAAATGTTTGAAATAGTGACCATGGTGCCACACTGCCTCATTGATCTAGTGGTTGCAAGCGCAACTGGGGGTCCTGGATTGGTTTCCCGAGTTGGGCAAATTGTTATTGGGTTTTTCCATATTCTCAGTAGCAGCCCGGAATTTTGATTTGTGCCCCTATTATATGAATTAAAACGTAGTGAATTGGCGAATTGTGGGTTTTTTTTTATTTTTTATAAGTACTAGGTATATAAAGTAATTATGACTATGTTTGTGCGCGAAAAGTCCCGATATAATTGCTTATAAATCATAATAAGACTTCTGCAAATGTTTTGTGAACCAGTCGTTGGAGTGCCATAACAAATAAATAAATAATGCTATGTCACCCCTGTTTAGGTCCTTACGTTTTATGTTTTTTGTAGATTTATGTGTTAAAGTAATGCATACTACACCAAAAAGTTCTGAACGAGAATTGGTTCTGAAAAAACACTTCCAGCACCGTTAAAAACGTAACACATTGACATTCAGGGCAGCCAACATAATTACAGCCCCGGATCTTGAATTATTTCGAGGCGGGGCAAAAACTGAAAAATGCCGCCCCCACCCGACAATATTTTTCTTATCATCATCATAATTTCAGCCATAACACGCCCACTGATGCTGATGGACATAGGCCTCCCCCAAAAAACGCCACAACGACCGGTCTAGCGCTGCTCTTTGCGATTGCTACGCTTTGTAGACGAATACACTACTCAGTGTATTCGTCTACTAAACTTGAATTTGCCGCCCGGGGCATGGGCCCCGGCTAGCCCCCCCTAAAACCGGGGCTGACATAACACTATCGAAGAGTAGCGTTATTTGGCTGTGGTATTCTATAAGGTAGATGTACTTCCCCAGTCGCCCGACTGCTCCAGATTTGAGTGAGATATCCCGCTGTGCCCTACCCCTCTCAGATACATATCATCACCCAAAGTGCAGTGATAGCCTAGTGGTTTAACAATGTATCTATCTTACCGTAAAAGGTCCTCAGATCATAGAAACAAGAAAATATGTTATCATAGCAAATTAGTAGAGGAACCGCTGTCACCCGTTTAAAAGCAGTGTACGTCACAATTACAAACGCTCTTTGTGAACATAAAATCCGAAATTCCACACACACTGTTATTCGTCACTTACCCAATAGTACTGGCACATCTCCCTTGTTTCTTTAAGGCCCCGGTATACGCCAACGGCCTTGAGTGATTTGGGCGGTATAGCTTGAGTGTTCTGCGCTGAGCTCAAGCAACGCGACATACATCCACCGAGCAATACGACTCGCCTATCAAGGAGCGCGCTGTGCAGAATTAGACGTATTATTACTTTTTAGTATCTAAAATATAAAATAAAAAAAAAGTAACAGGCAATATTATAGGTAGTAACATAGTCTTTTCACACAAAACAAATCATGAAAATATCTTAAGCGATTTGAAAGTAATTACGTTTTTATGTTTTGGGTAGACACGAATTCATGAATTTATTTCATTAAGTATTTTACTACAATAGTTAAATATTCACAGGTACGATTGATGTATATATGTTCTAGTTTAACATAAAAAAATTGCACAACTAACCTGCATTATTTGACGGCGAAATAAGAGATTTAAAACTGGCCGTTACCATTTACCTTCGCCTTAAGAGGGCTCTCGCATTCGGCACCTCTCTCGCTCGCGCAGAACCATAATTATATTTTAAGAATGTTAAATGAAAAGATGCATTTTTGAAAAATGTAATCTGATAACGAACTACAAAATGATATTAATTTTACAGTTAAATAATTAAAACACATTTCTATTTATTTTCTTTCAGATTACATTTTTCAAAAATGCATCTTTTCATTCAACACCCTTAAAAATGGTTCTGTGCGAGCGAGAGAGGAGACAAAATTCCGAGAGCGCCCTTAATCCGAAGTTGGACATATAACTACTGCCGACCCTATTGGTATTGTCGCGTAGTGCCTCCCTCCCTCTGTCCTCTCAGGCCACGGCTAGCATGAGGGAGTCTCCGGACACAATCTTGATAAATAAAACACTGGGATGGTTGGGAGATATGTAATTGAGACGTAGTTGTTATAATTGCACTTTAGAACTGTTAACATCCATTACAACTGGTATAAAAACAGTACTTTATAAAAGACGTTTTACTTATTAAATTGCATACTTGTAATAGATTATAATTTGTAGGTAATAAATATAACAGAACAGCGGTTCAGCGGTATACGAGTGATGTCGTTGGAGACCCGACCAAGAATGCAATAATGAAATCAATGCATAAAAATATGAGATGTTCTAATTTTGAAATTTGTAGTTCAAATCTGGAAGAATGGAGTGGATGAAGTGGCCAGTAATGGAAGATTGCCAGCACTAAATGATGAATGAACGATGACTCCGTCACAGTATTAAGGCGCTGATAACTGCCAACGGCCTTGAGTGATTTGGGCGGTATAGCTTGAGTGTTCTGCGCTGAGCTCAAGCAACGCGACATACGTTCACCGAGCAATACGACTCGCCTATCAAGGAGCGCGCTGTGCCGAATTAGACGTGTTATTACTTTTTAGTATCTAAAATATAAAATAAAAAAAAGTAACAGGCAATATTATAGGTAATAACAAAGTCTTTGTACACAAAACAAATCATGAAAATATCTTAAGCGATTTGAAAGTAATTACGTTTTTCTGTTTTGGGTAGACAGTAATTCATGAATTTATTTCATTAAGTATTTTACTACAATAGTTAAATATTCACAGGTACGATTAATGTGTATATGTTCTAGTTTAACATAAAAAAATTGCACAACTAACCTGCATTATTTGACGGCGAAATAAGAGATTTAAAACTTGAGATTTACGGCCGTTACCATTTAGCGTTAAGATTCCAGATGTTCTAGCACTTTCACTCGTGCACCTATTAGCTCACGACGACTCAAGGACTGAACCGCTGAACGCGAAAGGTAAACTATACAAATGCATTAGCATCGATGACATCTCAGAACGGTATAAGAAGTGACCATACGTCCCGTTTTGAACGGGACTGTCCCTTTTCTCCGTTACCTGTCCCGTTGTCTCCAACAAAGCTCTGGGACGCAATATTTTCCGAAACCGCGCGAAATTAATACCTATACAAGGTAAAATTAAAACCAGAGGATATTTTAGGAGATGAAAGTACTACTTTTACTATGGGACCGACGCTGAAATATGAAAAAAAACAGGTGTTCCATACAAAAATCCACTACAACACGATCAAAATGTATGGAACAGCTGATTTTTTTTTCATATTTCAGTGTCTGTCCCATAATAAAAGTTGATCATATCCGCACTGGTTTTAATTTTATCCTGTATAAGTAATTTAATAATTACTGTCAGAGGAACTTTATTAAAGATGGTGAACTGGTGATTGATTTTATTTTTTACAACTTGTTATAATGAAAATAATTATAATTAATCTGAATATAATTATAGTGAACACTAATTGTATTAAGTTACACTTTGCTTTAAACTATAGAACATTACAAAGTTGTGTTTATTTTCATTGTTAACCTGCTAACTGGCATATTATATAAACCCATATCCCATTTTGAGTTAAGAAAATAATGCTCAGTTTAAGGCCCCGGTATACGCCAACGGCCTTGAGTGATTTGGGCGGTATAGCTTGAGTGTTCTGTGCTGAGCTCAAGCAACGCGACATACATCCACCGAGCAATACGACTCGCCTATCAAGGAGCGCGCTGTGCAGAATTAGACGTATTATTACTTTTTAGTATCTAAAATATAAAATAAAAAAAAAGTAACAGGCAATATTATAGGTAGTAACATAGTCTTTTCACACAAAACAAATCATGAAAATATCTTAAGCGATTTGAAAGTAATTACGTTTTTATGTTTTGGGTAGACACGAATTCATGAATTTATTTCATTAAGTATTTTACTACAATAGTTAAATATTCACAGGTACGATTGATGTATATATGTTCTAGTTTACCATAAAAAAATTGCTCAACTAACCTGCATTATTTGACGGCGAAATAAGAGATTTAAAACTGGCCGTTACCATTTACCTTCGCCTTAAGTATAAAATATAAACTATGCTCACTGCTTAAGGTGCGTACGAACGACTCAACTTGGCATCCGATTAGTAGAGCAGATCCTGGTGAGTCTCAATAAATTAGCACGTAAATAGGAAAAGGCTCGTTCACACGGTGACGATTCATTTTTTTTAACAAATCATCTTTTTTCACGATTGGTGTGTACAAACAACTTGACTTTCAATATGCGTTTCAAATAGGTTACTATAATTACGTATTATCAACACAATGCTGCGGAGTGCGGAGCAGCACAGATCTCCTCTTAATTAAAAAATATATATTTTCTAATACACCAAAATATCAAACAACAAGCTACCATAAAAAGTTTTGACAACAATGTGGGTGGAATCTAGATCAAACTGTTCCTGGAATATTTGTCTAGCTACCTAGACTTCCGTGCAATTACTTAGACACTTTTAGTATTGATAACGAGTAACAAATTATTCAATAAAACACGGCTGTATTAATAAATGTCAGTTGTAAGACTTGTAAGTAATTACTTAGACATATCAACCACGCAATATGAAACGTTGGAAAATGTATGAAATGCAGACAGACTTACATTTTCAGAGATGAGGGAAAGGTTATAAAAAATCCGATAAAATTTAAAAAAATCTTGGTAGACGACTGTCTGTCTGTCTGTCTGTCTGTCTGTCTGTCCGTCCGTATGTCACAGCCATTTATTTCCGAAACTATAAGAACTATACTCTTGAAACTTGGTAAGTAGATGTATTCTGTGAGCCGCATTAAGGTTTTCACACAAAAAAAAAAAAAAAAACAATACATTTTTAGGGTTCCCCATACTTAGAACTGAAACTCAATTTTTTTTTTCATCTTACCCATACGTGTGGGTTATCTATAGATAGGTCTTTAAAAATGATATTGAGGTATCATTTTTTTCTAAATATTTTGCGCGAGAGACACTTCCAAAGTGGTAAAATGTGTCCCCCCCCCCCCTGTAACTTCTAAAATAAGAGAATGATAAAACAAAAAAATATATATGATGTACATTACCATGTAAACTTCCACCGAAAATTGGTTTGAACGAGATCTAATAAGTAGTTTTTTCAAAATCATCAAAATTCCTTCAAAAACAAAGTTTGCTTTGCGGTCCGGTTTTTTTCACTTTATACGTCCAAAACTGACACGGAACCCTCGGTGCGCGAGTACTACTCGCACTTGGCTGGTTTTGAAAAATGTAATCTGATGGCGAACTACAAAATAATATTAATTTAACAGGTAAAAAATTATAACGCATTTCTACTGTGTTATCTTATAAGCAAAGTCAAAAAACGATTATGATCTGTTTTTAAGATGAGTTCAACTCAATTGTTTTTGATAAGAGTGTATAATATTAAAATTAATATCATTTTGCAGTTCACTATCAGGTCAGATTTTTCAAAAATGAATCTTTTCATTTCACATTCTTAAAAAATATGGCTTTGTGCGAGCGAGAGAGGTGCCAAATACGAGAGCCCTCTTAACAAGACGCAATGCAAACCGGTTGGGTTTTTTTCATTTTTAGGGTTCCGTAAGGTTCCGTTAAAACTTTCCAAAAAAGGAACCCTTATGGTGCGACTTCGTCTGTCTGTCTGTCTGTATGTCTATCTGTCTGTCTGTCTGTCTGTCACACCTGGTTATTTCAGTAACTACTAATGCTATCGACTTGAAATTTGGAACAGTTATAAAGAATGCTTGTCCAATTTTATTGCAAATGAAAAAGTCCAAAAATATTTTTATTTTCATTGCAAAAGGGGCCGGAGTGGGGGTCCGAAATTTCAAAGTGGGGTTACTAGGTCAAGTGACATATCATATGAAAGGACTTGATCTGCACATTTCAGAATATATTTTAATTTAATTTTATGTCTCACAGTTTTCGACATATGATGAAAAATGTCTGAAAAAATAGCATTCCCTTATCTCCGAAGTTTGCGGAGCGAAAAATCTGAAATAATTAGAGTTGATAGGAATTGACCCAAATATTGCACACAAAAATAAAGCGATGTTCCTATCTAGTACAGTTTTTTCATAATCATCAAAATTCCTTCACAAACAAACTTAGTTATGCGGTCCGGTTTTTTTCACTTTATACGTCCGAAACCTCCTTTTTTTTAAGTCGGTTAAAAATGATACGGAACCCTCGCTGCGCGAGTACAACTCGCACTTGGCCGGTTTTTTGTATACGGTACTTAGTACTTACTTATAGATGTCGGGCCACGTGACTCGCGTTTGTGCTCGCGTCTGTTTGTCCCCGACTAACAATACGTCATTCGGTGGGTGTAGGTGACGGAAGGGTTAAAGTAGTACCTCGTCAAGCGTGTTTTGTTTAGATATTGCTAATGCGATTCGTTGCAGATTTATTTTGAATTTTTGCTGCAACTCCATCCGCGTGGACTAAATTAAACTGACCATTTTAAATGACCTCCTTGTGTTTACTAATAATATTAGTAATACACTACGAAGAGGTCAAGCTGTATCTTTCGTTTAGCATAAGCATAGCATAATCGGCCTATAATGTTCCCACTGCTGGGACACAGGCCTCCTCTGTGAGAGGGAGTGGGCCGCAGTCCACCACGCGGGCCCAGTGCGGGTTGGTGGACGTCACATGTCTTCGAATTTTTTTTGGTTCTAGGACATGCCGGTTTCCTCACGATGTTTTCCTTCACCGTTAAAGCAAGTGATAATTAATTTCTAATACGCACATGAATTCAAAAAGTCAGCGGTGCGTGCCTCGGGATCGAACTCGAACCATTCGCCGTGGGAGGCACATGGTTAATCCACTAGGCTATCACTGCACGTTTCGTTTCTCCCACCGGAATTAGATGAAATATGGCTTAGATTTCAAGATGGACCCCAAGCTATCAAACTGTGGAAACCACATCAAAATCCGTTGAGTACTTTTTATGTGATACCCGCTCAAACAGACAGACAAAACTTATTAAAAAAAAGTTTTTGGGAATGGTTACGTCCCAGTACAGTAAAATTCAAAGTGTAATGTCCTTATTTCCATAGGTATCATATTTTACATAGGTACATATTTCGGCGAGAGGGTTGAACAAGTTACCAGCTGGATATGAAATGTGCTGAGACAGCAAAAAAAGTGCTGTCTTTGATGTTTAAAAAGCAGTTTCCCATCCAAGATCCATTCTCAGTATTGCTTGCTCCCTAGATCTGTAACATAGTAGTCTAGTCTTTCAACAAATCAGTTAGAACGGAATGATCTAATAATATACACGTATTTAACCTTGAACACTTGAACTAGAATTCTAGACTGATTCGCCTACGCCTATTACTGCAAAATGTCTTTGTTGTGTCGTTTATGTAATTGATATGGCTTTATTTAGGATTTACTTAAGAATTTTTGATTGGTCTTGAATATCAATAACTAGCTGTGCCCCGCGATTTCTGTCGCCGTTTAATTAAAAATAAACCGGATTATTAATTCGCCCACGCTATACAGGGTAAAATTAAAACCAGTGCATATACTTTAGGAGGTGAAAGTACTCATGAATATGATCAACTTTTATTATGGGACCGACATTGAAATATGAAAAAAAAATCAGCTGTTCCCTACAAAAATGCACCACAACACGATAAAAATGTATGAAACAGCTGATGTTTTTTTTCATATTTCAGTGTCGGTCCCATAATAAAAGTTGATCATATTCATGAGTACTTTCACCTCCTAAAATATCCGCACTGGTTTAATTTTACCCTGTATAGGACATCGATACGTTATCACTAGAGACCGGATTATATTATGCAATTGCATATTTGCATAATATGCATTCGCATATTTTGGCTATATTTTCAGGTTATTGCATATTTTACCAAAAATCTACTGATCGTGCAGATTTAGGCATGATTTCTATCATTATAACTGTATCTGTCTGGACAAATACGAAAGTTTGAAATCATTTTAGGCAATAACACTTACTATGAATTTTTGTGCCAAGCCAACAATTAACGATTCGGGTTTAATCTTGGCAGAGGTGATTGATGCCTGCAAATACAGCACCTATGCATCAAAATTCAAATACGGGCAGTAATTTTGTAGTGACCTCAGTGAATGTAGAGTAATAGTTTTCAAATTATAAAAATATTTTAAATGTGTTCAGTAGTAACATAGAAGGCACAATCTTACTACTGAAAATACGTACTTAGATTGTTAAAGTTTTCAAGCACAAAAATGATAACATTTAATTGAAAATGTAGTAAGTAAAGTAATTTATTTTAATTGTACCTACGTATTTATTTAAATTTAATGTTGCATATTTTGTCACTATTTGGCGATTTTGTTGCATATTTCGAGCATTTATGATTTTATGATGCATATTTGCATGCATATTGCGCCCATTTTAAGTTGCATGTAATCCGGTCTCTAGTTATCACCATCCATCACTGGGATTTTATTTATTTTCCGATTTCGGCACGACCCTGCAACATTATGGACATGACTATCGCTTTATACTGATGCATTGAACTTTCACCGTGCCATCAATAATCGCTCAGACATCGACAATTACGAGCACGATCTAGAAAGGATAGATCAAATTGTTAAGATGCTTTTCCACCGGGCGAGGCAAGGAGAGTCGAGGCGAGGCGAGAATTAAAGATTGTATGGCAAAAGGCGCATCTTCGCCTTCGGTGGAAATAATCGGGATTGACGAGGACGTGCGAGACGAGAATTAAAATATTTTTTTATATACGTACTCGTTTTTGGCGCACAAAGGAGCTCCTATATAAGGGCCATAGCGTGATGATAAATAGCCTATACTATTCCTCATAAGTCTGATTATCATATACAAAAATATTGACTCGCAGAAGCCATCGTGGGACAGGCTGTGCTCCCATGATTATGGGCATCTCACTATAATTATCTTCTGCATATAATGTACCCCACAATCTTGCGTTGGCTATTAATGACGAGTTTTGGTGATCATAAACCGATGAGATTTCAGTTCTCTGCCATCCAATCCTCGCCTCGCCTTGCCGATGGACAAGCACCTTTAGTATGACTTGCTACAAATACAGTCTAGTACTCACAATAGACACGTCATGATTTTGTTGTGCGCACTTATTTCTTTCTTTCTTTGATTAGGTATATTGACGGGTGTCAGGTCATCATCATTATTTTGCATAGGAAATTATTTTACTGTAAGTATTTATACTTAGTTATTATTGTTTTAAATCTCAGTTTTACTGTTTTGTTTTTTATAATTTGTACATAAAAGTAACTGACAGACAGAATTGTGTTGCTGCGGAGTTTGTTGCGCCGTTTCTTCTTCGCAGCTAAAACACTAGGAAGCGGTGAAGGGCGGGCGTTTTTGGGGGCTGTCTTATGTATATTTTGACGTTCAAAAAGTGCTAATTGACTTTAGCCCAGTTTGAATAAATGACTTTTGAATTTGAATTTGATGAAATTACAAGCACATGAGGCGCTTCAACGTTGTATAAGTAGCGGCGTGAATTATGAGCACAGATCGCGCATGTACATTTTTGGCCCAATAGACAATAAACAGTTGACAATACGTAATAGAGAATGGTCCAATTAGACGACGAGCAACCCCCGTCTTCTTCATTCCGCCAAAGAGACCGAAAAATCAGCTAATGCGCAGGTGACGTTTGTGATCAAGACTGGTGCCGCTAGTTTTAACTAAGGTTGAAAACACGTCGGCAAACCCCTTGGTCAATGATGATAATTTTTTTTACGAAAAATTCGCGGACATTCAAACAGGTCGAAAGAACCTCCTTTTTTTATGAATTCGGCTTAAAATCAGTTTAACCTAGTAACCTGTCACGCTCCAACTGCCCTCATCAATCAAAATCATTAGTAAGTATCAATAAAATTACAAATATATTTAGTGTCCCATCCGATCGCCAACCGGTTTCAAGATTGCTTAACTCGAGTGATCCGCGTACGAAATCGAGTAACATACTTGCGATCTACTTGGTATAAATCTTTTTACCGGGGCATATAGGCATATCTTGCTCAAATCTAGAACAGTCCGACTGGGGAAGAATACTACAGACAAATAACGCTAGTTTTCGGTAGTGTTGTGTTCCTGTGGTGAGTAACGTCGCCAGAGCCCCTGAGGATGCACTGTATTGACAGCGGGGGAGCTGTCCACCTAGCCAAGTTGCTTTTCTGTTAGCGTTCACGCCAAACGATAAGCACATAATGTATTATCATCTGCCATCATCTGCCTAGCCTTTTCCCAAATTATATTGGGGTCGGCTTCCAGTCTAACTAGTTTCGGCTGAATATCAATATTTTACGTGGAGCGACTGCCATCTGACCTCCACAACCCAATTAATGGGTAATACCGGTATTCGAATGTTAGACCAGCTGTCAGACTTTTAGGGCTTCTGACTACCCGTAACGATTGTCAAAGATATTCCTATGACAACCGGGACCGAGTGCTTAGCGTGCTCTCGAGGCACGGAGGGGTCTCGATGTGTAAAGAACGGTCACCCATCCAAGGACTGACCGCGGCAAGCGCAGCTTAACCTCGCAGATCGATCGATCAGCGCGGCTGTCATTTAGCCACGAGCCCCTCATAATCACATAATGTATGGCAGTGACATTAGTGAGGTCACGTGATTTTTCTGCAGGTATTGTCATTGCCATACTTACATTTTTAACCGACTTCAAAAAATAAGGAGGTTCTCAATTCGACTCGAAAATGTGTATTCTTTCACAGAAAAATGATATGAGGGTGGGGTTAGTGGTAATCTATTCACGCTATTTCTGTAATCGGGTGTGTTTATCTCACTCAAAATAGAAAAATAAAAATAGTTAAAACCACCTTAAAAAAGATCAAAATAATCTAATAATTTTGATCTTTTTGAAGGTGGTTTTAACTTTATTTAAACTTTTTTTGTGCTTATCGTTTGGCGTGAACGCTTACAGAAAAGCTACTTGGCTAGGGCCTTGGCTTGTCCCCTAAGCTGTCGGCACAGCGAGTCTTCATTTTAAAGGATGTTGTAACCGTTTCATAGGCTACGGTCAACGCTTATAGCAGGCCGTACGCTTGTTTGCCATCGTCGCCGTAAAAAAAAGAAACAAAAACGCGTAATAATAAAAACCCGACCTGCTTATCTAGCGCACCGTGACACGTTCATTCATTCGTTCAATCGATTGCTTAACCGCCGTCATTCATTGTCATTCATTGACCTGTTTGGGAAAATTTTACCAAAAGAATGGTACCTATTGATGCATTTTTTTTTCTTTAGTCTATTGTTTCAGTTAAAATGGGCAAGCTAACATTTTTTAACAATACTAGGCATTGACCTATATGTCCCTAGACAAGCAGTTCCGAACAAAAATCATGCCCCACACGCGGGGGTACTTGTCTGTTGCTCACCGCATCAAACCACAGAGTACTTAATAATATAGGAAACATCAAACGTCAAAGTGAATGTGAGGCTTGTGTTGTGCCCGCACAACACTTGAGTGTGACATGTTTAATGTTCGGAACTGTTTTTTTTTTTTTTTTGAGGATGGGAAATCATCAAATGACCCCTCCCGCTCTGGGCGGAGCGGAAGGGAGTGTCAGACTCTTACTGACTAAAACCCACCCGTGTTCCTTCCTTAGCCCTTTTGTCCGGGTCAGCGGTATCCCTTCCGGACAATCCCGCTTTCCCGGCAGGCTTGGGCCCTAGTGGGCCCCCTCTTTGATGCTGACATTGTCTAGACATATCGGTCAATGATACTAGGTATTGCGGATATGACTGTGAAGATCTTTGGAAATCAAATACTATCTATTATATTAATTTAATAAAGCTGATGTTTGTTTGTTTGAACGCGCTAATCTCTGGAACTACAACTAGCTTCAGCTTTATTATATGAGTATCGACCTCAGATCATAGAAACAAGGAGATATGCCAACATAGCAAATTAGTACGGGAACAACTGTCGCCGCTTTTAGTACATTTTTCAACACAATTACAAGCGCCCCTCGTGAATATAAAGATCTCCCACGCATTGAACATTCCGCACACCCTCAATCTAACACAGTTAATCGTCACTCAACACTAGTACTAAACTAAAACACTGTATTTATACCATCGATCGTGTTCGGTTCGTCGCCAGCGTGTACATTTTATATACGGTCAATGTGACCGTATCAAAGCGTCAATTTTAGTAGCGCCTTGGCACATCTCCCTTGTTTCTATGATCTGAGGTATCGACAGATAGCACTTTGCCGGCAACTTTGTCCCTGGACCCACAGGAATTGTGCATTTTTTCGGGATAAAAAGTAGCATAGAGCACTCAGAGCTAATGTAGCTTTTTATTTGTGAAAAGAATTTTCAGATACGAAGTCCGATTCTGAAAATTAGTTTCTTTTAGTTATTGTTTTAAATTAGTTAATTCTGTAGTCCCGGAGATTACCTACTCTACCCGGTTATTTTGAAATATTTAAACATCTATATTATCAAAAGAATTTATAAAATGTATTACGAGTTCGTCCAGCCGTTCTATTTGCTTGTTTTTAGGGTTCCGTACCAAAATGGTAAAAAAGGAACCCTTATGGTGCGACTTCGTCTGTCTGTCGGTCTGTCTGTCTGTCTGTCACACCTGCTTATTCCAGCAACTACTTATGCTATCGACTTGAAATTTGGAACAGTTATAAAGAATGCTTGCCAAACTTTATTGAAAATGAAAAAAGTCAAAAAATGATTTTATTTTCATTGCAAAAGGGGCGGGAGTGGGGGTCCGAAATTTCAAAGTGGGGTTACTAGGTCAAGTGACATATCATATAAAAGGGCTTGATCTGCACATTTCTAAATATATTTTCATTTTATTTTATGTCTCACAGTTTTCGACATATGATAAAGTGTCTGAAAAAATACCATTCCCCCCCCTTATCTCCGAAGTTTACGGAGCGAAAAATCTGAAATAATTAGAGTTGATAGGAATTGACCCAAATATTGCACCAAAAATAAAACGATGTTCCTAACTAGTGCAGTTTTTTCAAAATCATCATAATTCCTTCACAAACAAACTTAGTTATGCGGTCCGGTTTTTTTCACTTTATACGTCCAAAACCGATACGGAACCCTCGGTGCGCGAGTACGACTCGCACTTGGCCGGTTTTTTTTTAATGAAAGATATTTATGCACAGATTCATTATCAAGTGTTGGAAATCATCAAACTTTCAGCCTGCTCAAGTTATACTAAAACGTTATTTCCTCCTAGATATCTCCGGTTCTGTTCGTTTTGATGTAAGAACACTCACTGGAACGAGCTCTTTCATTTGAGCTTAGCCGGCTTGAGCTGGAGGGGAGCTAGGTGTGTACCAGGGATGTTACGAATGTCATATTTAACACATTCGCGAATGCGAATGTTCGGGATGCGAATGTGCTAATGCGAATGCGAATGTTTGGGACTAACATTAAAAAATAACATTAAAGTTTTTTTTAAAGTAATTTTTCTCACAAACATTGCATTTAGCGTGGTCTCGATTGATGTCGATCGTCAAAAATCGCCATATTTCACTTTTCTTTCCCGGTGCCATGGGAAAAGGTGTCAAAATAGCTCAACACAATTCTAAACTCACAAACTATCTACTTTTTTATTTACTTAAACTGACTGACAACACTAACAAGGCAAACTAACATGCTTATTTAGTTTGCCTTGTAGCAGCGAGAAAGAAACGCTTTCTATTGGTCGAAAGAAATACGTGATGCTGCCTGCGCCTTCTGCGCGTGCAAGGATCGACTAATCGTGCGGCCGCAGGGCGAGACACAACACGACTTGTACACATTCGCATTAGCAAAACATTCGCATCGTTTGATGCGAATGCGAATGTCCATGCGAATGTTTAAAATGATGCGAATCATTCGCATAAGCGAATGCGAATATTCGTAACATCCCTAGTGTGTACAACCAACTCGTCTTTCAATATGCGTTTCAAATTAGGTACATAATATATTATGTGAGCGTTATTTTTAAATTAAATTATTATCAATACAATGCTATATATAAGTACGGATCTCTCGTTTATAATAATTAAATTAAAATGGAAAATAGAAATCTAAGGATCCAATATAATAAACTCAATAAATATATCCACAGTAGCGTGTCGATTTCAAAAGCGTCATTAAAATATCTGCGTACGCGCATCGGTGACTATATTTCGGAATACATACGCAATTGATATCGTCATTTCCTGCAATCATTCTATTCTATCGATGGCTGCAAATTTCTAAGTATGTAGTAGGTATATGACATACATAAATAAGTGTATATAGAAACTAGTAATTTTCCTATGTAATAAAAAAATACATTAATTAAATTGAACATCGATACATCTACAAGCAATACAAGTCTTTCACTAAGAGCTCTACTAGAATACAGATGGTTTGAAACTCAGATCATAGAAACAAGGAGATGTGTTAATAACAAATTAGTACGGGAACCGCTGTTGCCACTTCTAATGCGCCTGCCACACACTCGACGAGTGGCATGGGAAGTAGCGAGGAAAGGAGGCAGAGACATAGTGTGGCAACATTACTCGTCATGCCACACGTCATGCTCCTCGTCCTCTCTCTCTCGGCAAATCACGGCAGCGCGAGGAGCATAGCGATGAGCAGCGCAAGGAGCATAGTCTGGCAGGCGCATAAAACAGTGTGCGTCACAACACAACAACGGAGCGTTTGTAGTTACAAACGCTCCGTCGTTGTAAGTATAAAGATCTCCCACACATTAAAAATGCCGCACACCCTCAATCTAACACTGTTATTCGTCACTCATTACTTACACTAAACTAAAACACTGTACTTTATTTGGTTTGATCATGTCAAAACGTCAAGCTCAATAGCGCCTTGGCACATCTCCCTTGTTTCTATTATCTGAGGTTTTAAATAATACCTAAAGAAAAGGTTATTGATAACAATTCTCACGGCTTCGTAAATCAAAAGACTCACTTCATTCAAATGAAGGACAGATCTAATTAATGCCTTCATAGTTTGTTATGAAACATTAACTAAACGATGACGTAACTAGCCCAGTTAAACGCTATTACTAAATAACCTGTACTTACAGCGAAAACAATGGTTAACAATGTTATGAAGTTGAAGTGACCAAGTGTTCGGCATAACATAATAGTCCGGTCAAATTAGACATAAAATTGTGATCAAATAACAATAATTCCGACAGAGCTGAATTTTGGTAGAGAGCTTGGGTACACCAGTAGAAATAAAATGCCAAAAGTCCTCATCGATCCCATGTGTGCTAAAAACGTTATTCTAGGTCAAACTTCGAAATAGTGGTTTTTTGCATTTTTCAGCCAAATCATATACACCAATTTTTTTTCGAATCCAATGGATAGTTCTAGAGATAAGCTCGTTCAACCAAACGAACAAACATACAAACAATTTCTTCAGCTTTAGTATGTTAGTATAGATTATTTAAATAAACAGGACCACAATAGATCGTGGAATATGCTTACCAAGGAAACCACGTTAAAAAAAACGCGCCAAATACACCACCTTATGCGCCTGCCAGACTATGCTCCTTGCGCTGCTCATCGCTATGCTCCTCGCGCTGCCGTGATTTGCCGCGATGTTGCCTTCTCTGCCAGACGAGACGAGAGGGAGAGAGAGAGGACGAGGAGCATGACGTGTGGCATGACGAGTAATGTTGCCACACTATGTCTCTGCCTCCTTTCCTCGCTACTTCCCATGCCACTCGTCGAGTGTGTGGCAGGCGCATTACAGGTGGCATGGAAACGTGTGCATAATGAGGAACACAACTTTTTTCAACTTTTTGAATCGCTATATTTCAGAAATGGTGAATCTGAGGAAAGAAGTTGAGAACAGTTTTTATAGATTTACATGCTCTACAATTTTAGTCTGATCTATTTTTATGATAAACTTTACCGTTTGGCTGAAAAATGCAAAAAACCTAAAATTTTGACCTTTGACCTTGATTTTTTTTTTAGCAGACATGGGACTTTTGGCTAATTATTCCTAGTGGTATACCCAAGGTCTCTACCAAAATTCAGCTCTGTCGGAATTATTGCTATTTGAATGTCTATTTTGACCGGACTATAAAATTTTCCAAAAAAGCGTGGATGGCCAAATCCATACCTTTAGGAAATCGAAAAACACTGAAAGGAGTCTCGGGGCCGATTTAAATAAAAACTAAAACCGCATCATTAATTTGAGTAGACGTATTGAAAAATAATTTGCCTAGCTGCGAATCGAACCCGTTGATTTTGAAAAAAAACTGCATTATTATACCAGCCAATAGTGTCAACAAAATAAAGAAAAGGACAAATTTTTAACTTAATACTATTTTTTTTTTTTTACAGCTATGGTACGGGTAATGTAGGTAATACTTGAAAATATGACAAAATTAATACTTTTATATGACAGTGCATTAATTACAGGTAGTCAGAAGCCTGAAAGTCTAACAACTGGTCTGACCTAAGAATACCTACTGGTATTACCTAATAGTTGGTCAGACGGCGCTGCGGAAGAGTGCTCTCTTAGCCGCCGGGCCTAAGTGTGAGAGGGAACACCGGGGTGGTTTTAGTCAGTGTAGGAGTCTGACAGCCCCCTCCCCTTCTCCCCCAGGGTAGAGGATATCCATAAAGATCTCCACATCCAGGATAAAAAAACCGGCCAAGTGCGAGTCGTACTCGCGCACCGAGGGTTCCGTATCATTTGTGGACGTATAAAGTGAAAAATCCGGACCGCATAACTAAGTTTGTTTGTGAAGGAATTTTGATTATTTTGAAAAAACTGTACTAGTTAGGAACATCGTTTTATTTTTGGTGCCATATTTGGGTCAATTCCTATCAACTCTAATTATTTCAGATTTTTCGCCCCGCAAACTTCGGAGATAAGGGGAAATGAATGGTATTTTTTTTGACATTTTTCATCATATGTCGAAAACTGTGAGACATAAAAAAAAATTAAAATATTTTTGAAATGTTCAAATCAAGCCCTTTCATATGATATTTATGTCACTTGACCTAGTAACCCCACTTTAAAATTTGGGAACCCCACTCCGGCCCCTTTTGCAATGAAAATAAAAATATTTTTTGACTTTTTTCATTTGCCATAAAGTTGTACAAGCATTCTTTATAACTGTTCCCAATTTCAAGTCGATAGCATAAGTAGTTGCTGAAATAAGCAGGTGTGACAGACAGACAGACGAAGTCGCACCATAAGGGTTCCCTACGTACGGAACCCTAAAAAGAGGTCAGATGGCAGTTGCTCCATAATAACGCTCCAAAAAAGATTTTTTCGAATCCAACTGGCAGTTCCAGAGATTAGCCAGTTCAAACAAACAAACTCTTCAGCTTTATAATATTAGTATAGATTGATATTCAGCCGCATTTAGACTGGAAGCCGATCTTTTTCCCAACCTAGTTAGAAAAAGCTAAGCGGATGGCATCATGGTAGGACTGGTTGTGTTTATGGTGACCCTATTAAATTATGTTCTGCTGTTTAGATTGCCGGCAACTTGTCTATGATTATCGCGATGTTGCAAATATAACACCATGAAGTTATTACTTAATTGTTTATCTTTACGCCTTGCTTGGTTTTGAGGTTGGCGAAAGTTCTATGTTTTAGGTAGGTAAGTATGTGGTTTGTTGGATAAAATGTGCTTAAGTAACATACAGTTAAGATCAGGAAGAGATAGGTGGCGTATGTTCGGTCAGCGACAAATATTTTTGTAATACAGCCGGCCTAGCATGACCACGATAGAAACGGGTTTTGTCTACATAGAAATAGACAAAGTGACAAATTGTAGAAACATTTCTACCGTTTCATTCATAAAACGTAGAAATGTTTCTACAATCTGTCACTGTCTATTTCTATGTAGACAAAACCCGTTTCTATCGTGGGCATGCTAGGCCGGCAGATAGGTACTTTTACGTCACATCTTAATTTGTAGAGTTTCAGAAGTCAGTGCCAAATCGAACCGAATCAAAAATCAAAGGCATTTATTTTGAAGGATGATATTTTGCATTAGCATTTTGAAGGCGGTTTTTACTTTTTTTAATGTTTTTTATAATTAACTAGCAAACCCGGCGAACTCCGTTTCGCCACCGTAGTACATGCTATGTATCAGAGATGGCGCTGTATGTGAAAAAAGATTTTCCCGCTTTTTTCTTTAAATTTTCCTGAATTTTCTTTGCTATAAACCTCACGGAGCCCGAGACCTTTTCAACGAATGCAAAACCGTGGAAATCGGTTCGTCCGTTCTGGACTTATATCGTCAGGAAGGAAAACCCGATTTATTTTTATATAGTAGATTATATCCTGCCTGCCTATTCTGTACCGAAACGCGGCGTGATATCGCGAGAACTGCTAATTTGTTTGCGAACGTTCGAGGCAGAATGTCACGGTGAGATTCTACCTCGAACTTTCGCAAACAAATTGGCAGTTCTCGCTATGATATCACGTGGCGTGTCGATACAGAATAGATAAGCTGGCTATCCAGCTTATCTATTCTGTACCATAATAATTTTTCGAATCCGAATAGTAGTTCCAGAGATTAGCGCGTTCAAATATACAAACTGTTCAACTTTATAATATTATTAGTATAGATACGAGACGCTGACGGGGGTCCCCCGACCGCACACGTTTTTTTTTTACCACCTTGTCTGTCTGTCTGTCTGTTCGGTACTTTTGCAATTCATTTTTCAAGCACTTGCTGGCATCGGACTAAGCTGAAAGGACACTGGCAGACGCCCATAGAACGCTGGGCTTCAGATTGTGTAGGTCGGTACAGATATGAAATTAGTTTGGTGTGATCAAGTATTTCAAGAGTATTTAAATTCATTTCTTTTTATTTTTACGTAATTGCGTTAAAGAGAAATCTTCGTATTTGTGACAGTGAGGTTAAGTATGGTGTGAATGATCCAATGAAATACAGCCCGACTAATGAGTTCCCAATTTGCTGTCGACATGATATTCTGTTGAGGCACGCGCCAGCCAGCATGCGCCCGTTTTTGTTTTATTGGTTTTTCAAAATGTCAACGGCATAATCATTTTATTTCTTATTTATTTAGATTTTTGATTCCATTTCTTAATCTCTAAGATAAATTAGGCAAAGAATAATTCAAATATATTTTTATTTTTGGTAAGCTTATTATTTATTTTTATTTATTAAGCTTTTATTACCGTACCAGATCAAGCCCAAAACTGCCGACGTCCTTTGGTATACTTACCTATGTAATTTGGATGATAATGCAATAATATGGACTAAAAAATAAAAAATAATTAATACTTTTTTTTTTCCATAATAAATTGTAACAAAAATCGCCATCCCCCAAACGATGTTTCAAGCCCCAAAAACTGCATCTCAGCTCACCCACCAAGCTGTACCAAGCGTAATACTATTACTCATTGAGTCACTGGTGACACATATCTCGTGGTAACGCCCAAACCAGCTCAACTGGTTTCACGTGATGTAACGTGGAAACTTACCGGCGAGTGCCCAGGCGACATAGACGGTAATGTAGGTTACTAATGGTGGGTAATAGGGCTTGAGACGTAGGATCACAGATCATAGAAACAAGGAGATATGCCATCATAGCAAATTAGTACGGGAATAACTGATGCCACTTTTAGTACATTTTTCGACACAATTACGCGCATAATTAAGCGCTCCTTGTTAATAAAAAGATCTCCCACGCATTGAACATTCCGCACACCCTCAATCTAACACTGTTAATCGTCACTCAACACTAGCACTAAACTAAAACACTGTATTTATACCATCGATCGTGTTCGGTTCGTCGCCAGCACGTACGTTTTTAATATGAGCAATTTGCTCAAGATCAGGCATCAAGCTTGATAGCGCCTTGGCACATCTCCTTGTTTCTATGATCTGAGCGTAGGATATTATGCACGTGCCTTTATTTTACGCATGTAGAATAGATATAAGGAGTACGATAAGTTCGTAGACATGATGAGAGCGTGATGCGCGCATAAACAGATAAAAATTCAAAAAAACAAAAATTTTTGTCATGGCACGGGGTCTCATCAGGAACAAAGTAACATTTGTTGAAAAAACTCATAATAAATGGCGTTATAAGTATCGATTTGTTATTGAAGTTTGTGTAAAATTTAGAACATGAAAAAATACATCATGAAAAATATTTGTTCAAATTTTGAATAATGCTTTAAGCACGGAAAAATGTATAGCCCGAAGATAGCCCGCGCTAGATCGGTCACATTTCGGTACGTATAGTATTATATTATCTGTGGTCATGATTACGTCCCAGTACCCTACCCTGGCCGTTTTTTAGGGTTCCGCACCTCAAAAGGAAAAACGGAACTCTTACAAGATCACTTTTGTCCGTCTGTCATGACCATGAGTGGAGCCATCTAGATGGCGCAACTAAAAGTATGTAGTAGCGCCATCTATGATCAAGATATGATATTTCTACCATGATGTAATAGCGGCATAGATGGCGCTATTGCATATTTCGGAATCCTCAGGGCGTGAGTCGTATCGCACTTGTCCGGTTTTTGAAATATTTGCACTGTAGGTACACGGCTTTTTTTACAGTTTTATAATATTATAGATGTCCTCTCAGTCAACCTGAAAATGATCAAACAATTGATATTGAAACCTTTTGTACTATTAACAATAGAAAGTCATTGTCCTATAATAAGCACGGAAGCGAGGTACTGACGTGTCCAAATATACATGTTTCAGGGCAATAGGCTGTTCTGAGTCACGAAAATTGTTATAGTCTGATTTTACGTATATTTTATACTAGCTGTTCCCCGCAGTTTCACCTACCGCGTTAATTTAAAAGAAATCGGATTTATTTATCCGCCCGCACTATTATTGCATTTTTGCTTAGCGTTCTTTCTGACTTTTTAGGGTTCCGTACCAAAATGGTAAAAAAGGAACCCTTTTTTTTTTTTTTTTTTGAGGATGGGAAATCATCAAATGACCCCTCCCGCTCTGGGCGGAGCGGAAGGGAGTGTCAGACTCTTACTGACTAAAACCCACCCATGTTCCTTCGTTAGCCCTTTTGTCCGGGTCAGCGGTATCCCTTCCGGACAATCCCGCTTTCCCGGCAGGCTTGGGCCCTAGAGGGCCCCCTCTCTGATGCTGACATCTCTTTGAGGCGCGCGTGGAACACGTACGCGCCGTTCGGCACGGGCCTGGTCCTGATCGGACGGTGAGCTACCCATTACTCACCGCCCGCAGGCCCGCGCCTACGGTGGCCGGGAGTCGTCACGCGGCTCCCGACGCCCGGAGCGTCTACCGTGGCGGCTTGGACGGGAGAATCTCTCCCTCTCCCGTCCCGCCGCCTCCTTCACTAGCATGACTGCTTCGCAGAAGGAGGCGACTGCCTCCCACTCCCCCTCGCCCCGGACCATGGCTTGAACCAGGGCCGGGCGCGAGAGGTCGCCGCCGCTGCCGATCGCCTCTACGAGGACACGGCGGTGCTCCGCCCATGCAGGGCAGGCCCCCACCGTGTGCTCCACCGTGTCCTCGGGGCGACCAACGCAGTGATGACACCCGGGCGTTTCCTCCCGCCCGATGATGTGCAGGTACCTCCCGAAACTTCCGTGTCCGGTGAGGACCTGCGTCAGGCGGTAGGTGAGGAAAAAAAAAAAAAAAAAAAAAAAGGAACCCTTATGGTGCAACTTCGTCTGTCTGTCTGTCTGTCTGTCACACCTGCTTATTTCAGCAACTACTAATGCTATCGAATTGAAATTTGGAACTGTTATATAAAATGCTTGTCCAACTTTATTGCAAATGAAAAATTAAAAAAAAAAAATATTTTTATTTTCATTGCAAAAGGGGCCGGAGTGGGGGTCCAAAATTTCAAAGTGGGGTTACTAGGTCAAGTGACATATCATATGAAAGGGCTTGATCTGCACATTTCAAAATATATTTTTATTTAATTTTATGTCTCACAGTTTTCGACATATAATGAAAAATGTCTGAAAAAATACCATTCCCCCCCCCCCTTATCTCCGAAGTTTGCGGAGCGAAAAATCTGAAATAATTAGAGTTGATAGAAATTAACCCAAATATGGCACCAAAAATAAAACGATGTTCCTAACTAGTACAGTTTTTTCAAAATCATCAAAATTCTTTCACAAACAAACTTAGTTTTGCGGTCCGGTTTTTTTTCACTTTAAACGTCCACAACTGATACGGAACCCCTTGGTGCGTGAGTACGACTCGTACTTGGCCGGTTTTTTTTTTTCATTTTGCTCGGCTCTTTTAAGGATGTGTGATGTTAAATAGCCCATACTATTGCTTATGCATTTGGCTATAATATATAAAAAGAATTTTTCTAATCCGACTGGTAATTCCAGAGATTAGCGCGTTCAAACAAACAAACTCTCCAGTTTTATAATATTAGTATAGATGGATGAACAATTTTTTTTTTGAGGGGCTTGTGGCTAAATGACAGCCGCGCTGATCGATCGATCTGCGAGGTTAAGCTGCGCTTGCCGCGGTCAGTCCTTGGATGGGTGACCGTTCTTTACACATCGAGACCCCTCCGTGCCTCGGAGAGCACGTTAAGCAGTCGGTCCCGGTTGTCATAGGAATATCTTTGACAATCGTTACGGGTAGTCAGAAGCCCTAAAAGTCTGACAGCTGGTCTAACATTCGAATACCGGTATTACCCATTAATTGGGTTGTGGAGGTCAGATGGCAGTCGCTCCTCGTAAAATATTGATATTCAGCCGAAACTAGTTAGACTGGAAGCCGACCCCAATATAATTTGGGAAAAGGCTAGGCAGATGATGATGAACTATTTTTTTGTAGATTTACTAGCTGTTAGCAGCTTCGTCTGTGTTTAAGTTCCGGGAAAAATACATAAAATGTCTGGTAATATTTTTTTTACAGAAGAGCTTATTGTACCTATTTTATAAGTTCTGGATGTTTAACGATGAAAATAACCAGACAAGTGCGATTAGGACTCGCGCTTTGAGGGTTCCATACAAAATGTAAGTTTGTGATCGCAAATAATATTTTTTATGTGATAAATATTATAACTACAAATTAACAATGTTCGGCTATTTTCCTTTACTTGTATTGTGAGACCTTGCTTTTTGCCAAATTTAATGATTCTAGGTCAACGGGAAGTATCCTATAGGTTTTGATTTGGTACTTGTGTCAAAATACGAGGCATAAATGACCTATTTTTATATTACGTTGACTTTGACGTTTTATGTGAATTTAAATGTCTACCAACCTACCTACATAGTTCTAGACTATTCAGGCCGACTATAACTAATATAGTGCGCATGCGCAGATCAGGGCTCTCACTTTCGCTCATTCCGGTCCATACGCCGCCAATGAGCCATTCACTACCTGATCGATTGTTTAATACACTCGACGATTACGTAGTAGCTCAGCCAATGAAATAGTGGATTAGATCGAAAATAAGCAAATGTTTCCATTCGAAAATATAAGTATAAAACAATTTAGAAAACATTGAAGATATTTTAGCCGGCTTAGCATAACCAATTCTATCTCTATTCTACCAAGGAATAGACAAAGTTCTTTCTATAAAATAGTTATCTTTTCTGCTTCTTATTTATTTATTTATTTATTTATTATAAAGGTACATATTAAGGTCTATAAAATATCTATCAATTTCGTAATGAGCGATATCGCTAAGAGGCACAATCACAGTCTATAAATACTGTGGGCACGATAGATTAGAAGCTTAGATATCTTATTCCACAGGACGCGAAAGACGGCCGTTCTTGCGTTTACCTCTTGGCATGAACTGTCGTCAGAAGGGCACAGTCTGCGATAAAGCTGGCATCAGTACTGTTAAACGATATGGCGAAATGTCGTTTTATGGCGCCTTGTCGTGTCAAATTCCGATGCTATAATTACATACAGCTTTAGATACAGCTCTTCGTACTTAGTACCTACTAACCACCCTAGACTAAATGCGCGGTTGAACGGGCTAGTTTTTTGACAATTTCTTGCAGCAATTGTATAGCCGTAAGTTGAGATCTATATCGTGCAACTCAGTAGAACATGTGCCATCATTAAATTAATTGCAATATCGGGCTATACTGCAAGATTGCGACAATTGTTCTACTGAGTTGCACGATTATGTAGATCTCAACTTACGGTTATACAATTGCAGCAAGAAATGATCAAAAAACTAGCCCGTTTAACCGCACCTTAAGGAAGTCATTTATAATGGTCGTCATTTTATTGTAGTCTTTGCGAACAGAGCCGCGGGTAAAAGTCTAGTCTTATCAGTTTGACTTTGTGTTAGACAGTGACAACGCTACAAGTGAGAAGAGATAGGTATACTCGCCTTCATGCCTCAAAAGTGAATCAACTGAATTTAATACATTTTTCGAGCGATCCGCATCCTGTGGGTAGTATGTCTATGATTGGAAGTTATAACAAGTTAGCAACCATAGATGACGGAAACTGTCTGACGTTAACTATGCCACTTACTATTCATTTCAAGCTTGTTAATCGAAAACCAGTTACTTAGTAGTAGAAACTGTAGAAAGGTCTTTATAAAAAAGACTCGTTTTAGGGAAGGTTTTCTTATACCTACAGGGTGGTCCGATTATAGTAGTCCAAAAATGTTGTCCAATAACTTTTAATCTACTTAGAGAAAGGGCACTGGCAAACGCCCATAGAACGCTGGGCCTCAGATTGTGTAAGTCGGTACAGATATGAAATTAGTTTGGTGTGATCGAGTATTTCAAGAGTATTTAAATTCATTTTTTATTTGTTTTTGTACGTAATTGGGTTAAAGAGAAATATTTTTATTTCTGACAGTGAGGTTAAGTATGGTGTGAATGATCCAGTGAAGTACAGCCCGACTAATGAGTTCTCAATTCAAAGGTTTTAGTTGCTGTCACCATTATATTCTGTGGAAGCACGCGCCAGCCAGCATGCACCCGTTTTTATTTTAGTGTATTTTTCAAAATGTCAATGGCATAATAATTTTATTTCTTATTTATTTCGATTTTTGATTCCAATTCTTAATCTCTAAGATAAATTAGGCAAAGAACAATTTAAATATATTTTTATTTTTGGTTAAGCTTTTATTACTGTACCATATCAAGCCTAAAACTGCCGACGTCCTTTACATAACCAAAGAGATTTTAAGAAAAAAATATTGGATCTCAACTTCTAAACTATTGATTTTCGCGGAACATAATATGTTGTGTTTAGATGAATGAACCCTTGTGATGTCAACGACCAGAAAAACATTTTTGGACTACTATAAACGGACTAGCCTGTACAAAGATGTTGGCAAATAGGCGTACGGCCCACCTTATGGTAAGCGATTACCATAGCCTATGAAACTTTGCCACAACGAGTAGGTATCACATACGCGTTGCTGCAAAAGTTACTCAGGAAGTAATCTACTATATAAAAATAAGTCGGGTTTTCCTTCCTGACGATATAAGTCCAGAACGGACGAACCGATTTCCACGGTTTTGCATTCGTTGGAAAGGTCTCGGGCTCCGTGAGGTTTATAGCAAAGAAAATTCAGGAAAGCGGAAAGGAGAAAAGCGGGAAAATCTTTTTTCACATACAGCGCCATCTCTGATACATAGCATGTACTACAGTGGCGAAACGGAGTTCGCCGGGTTTGCTAGTGCTGAATAGTTTATGATATTTTTGATTTCTATACGCTACACGTTTATCTCAACTAAAATCATCTGCCATTGTTCTTTCAAGTCGATAACATCAGTAGTTGCTGAAATAAGCAGCTGTGACAGACAAACAGACAGAGGAAGTCGCACCATTTGGTACGGAACCCTAAAACCACAAATCCGACTACTCTAAATATTTCCCTTTTCTTACATACGCAAGGCTAAAAAAGATTTTAATCTCATATTTATCCGGAATACGGAAAACATTATTTCCGACACACAATGTCGGATAAAAAACCAGCTTACAGCAATACTGCCGCTTATTTCATAATCTTAATGATAATAAATCCAAAGTATGTATGTTTGTAACTCAAATATAGGGAAGCCGTTTGTTGTACAACATTTTGGGCAGGACTTATATCCAGCTGTTGACTAGATCCCAAAACCATCAACTTTTCGTGAGGACCTTTGAATAATGCACGTGGAACTACGGGTGTTCTGCTGCATTTTGGTATAGGCACCGGCATCAGTTATGAGCACAGATTGCACATGCACATTTTCGGCCCAATAGACAATAGACAGTTGACAATACGTAACAGAGAATAGTCTGATCGACTGACGACCCAATCGCGTGCAGCCTCGGCGCCTCCCGTCTTCTTTATTCCGGCAAAGAGACCGAAAAATGAGCTAATGCGCAGGTGACGTTTGTGCTCATAACTGCTGCCGGTACTCATAGAATTCCAGCAACGAATTATGACCCAAAACACCAAGAATTCTGTGTCATTCTCTAAACATCACTTCGACATTGGAACTGTGTCTTGTTGTAATTCGCGATGACTTTAAAAACAAATGAGTTCGCTTTCCAATTGTGCGCGCTCATTTATGTGAGACTAGCTTTCGCCTGCGGCTTCGCTCGCGTTTTTGGGATAAAAGTAGCCTGTGTTATTCTGATGTGTAAGCTATATTACTGTAAAGTTTCATCAAAATCCGTTCAGTAGTTTTCCATCCATCCATCCATACATCCATCCTCATAAACTTTCGCATAATTTTATAATATTAGTAATAAGTAATATTAGTAAGATTCCAAGTGAGCTTTACGAACAAAGAGCTAAAGTAGAACAAGAGCATTCTTTCTCGATCTTTTAGTGTAACCGAAAGCTCGTTTTTAGTGGTGTTGTTGTTGCACCAAAATATCAACGAGCAAAAATGAGAACCAAAAACTAGAATAAAATTCTTGCACAATAGAACAAGGAAAGAATGCTCTACGTTTGTTTACACTAAGGCCGCCGCCGCACTGAAACGGCGACAGCGATGCGACTGCGACGCGACGGCGATTTCGTGAACAAATAAAGGACGTTGGCAGTTTTGGGCTTGATCTCGTACAGTAATAAAAGATTAACCAAAAATAAAAATATATTTTAATGTTGTTTTTTGCCTAATTTATCTTAGAGATTAAGAATTGAAATAATTATAAAATAAAATGATTATGCCGTTGACATTTTGAAAAAACCATTAAAACAAAAACGGATGCATGCGCCCTAGCGGGGGCCTCCATAGAATATCATGTCGACAGCAACTAAAACCTTTGAACTGAGAACTCATTAGTCGGGCTGTACTTCATTGTATCATTCACACCATACTTAACCTCACTGTCACAAATATGAAGATTTTTCTTTAACCCAATTACCTATAAAAATAAAAATAAAATGAATTTAAATACTCTTTAAATACTCGATCACACCAAACTAATTTCATATCTGTACCAACTTACACAATCTGAAGCCCAGCGTTCTATGGGCGACAGCCAGTGTCCTTTCGCTTGTTGTATCTGCAGTGCGGCCACCGACATATGTTTATATGAGTTTGTTTTTACGAAATCGCCGTCGCGTTGCTGTCGCCGTTCCAGTGCGGCCGCGGCCTAAAAGAATTTGATAGAGTGGGGTTAGAATGAGCATTCGCTCGTCGGCCTATACAGAATAGCTGCTGTACATACAAGCAAAACCGCTAGTTTAACTAGTTCAAATATAATTAATATCATTTAGCAACATATTAAGACATAGTTCCCACACTGCAATATTTTTTATGCGTTTGCGCATGCAAAGACAATTCAGGGAACATTTCAAGACATTTGAAAAAGCTTTTAAATTCGTTTGTTATGCTGTTAGGAAATGTTAACTTGCTCTAGATAAATTTAGGGTTCCGTATGGCTTTTGAACATGTCATCGTCTACCTAGCCTATTCCTTTAGAAGTTTAGAATCTAAAGGAATAGGCTAGGTTTATAGTTTAGATCATAGAAACAAGGGAGATATGCCAAGGCGCTTCGACATAATCAATGTGAACATTTTACTGACGGACCGAATGCGATCGATGATTTAATCGGTGCCCAGTGCCCACCCTATTGACGCTGGTCATACCTCAGATCATAGAAAAAAGGGGGAACGGGAACCACTGTCGCCACTTTTAGAACAGTTTGCGACCCAATTACAAACGCTCCTTGTGAATATAAAGATCTCCCACACATTAAAAATTCCGCACACCCTCAATCTAACACCTTTATCCGTCACTCAGCACTAGCACTAAAACACTGCATTTAAATCATCGATCGTGTTCGGTCCGTCGCCAGCGGACCGAACACGATCATGTATGTTTTAAGTATGATCAATGTGACCATATTAAAGCGTCAAACTCAATAGCGCCTTGGCACATCTCCCTTGTTTCTATGATCTGAGGGTGACCCAGTGGTAGCGATCCCGACTAACAACAATCTTACGTTCAAATCCGACTGGAAGTTCCAGAGATTAGCGCGTTCAGACAAATAAACAAACAAAGAACTCTTTAGCTCTCTCTTTTATTAAATTAGTATCTACTAGCGACCCGTCCCGGCTTCGCACGTGCTATAAACTTATTCCTCTTGAATCACTCAAAATCCGTTGCGTAGTTTTAAAGATTTAAGCATACATAGGGACAGACAGACAGGAAGCGACTTTGTTTTATACTATGTAGTGAAGTGATTAGACTGACAATATTATTGGTCACTCTTTAATGACTTTGACTATTGCAAGGTGACATTATAAACGTACTTGCTCGATTTATTATTGCAAATGTCAGGGTAAGTATCAAATGCCATTTTATTTGTGGTTTATCTATATCTAAATCTATGATATATAAACCATAGATACGTTATCCGAGATCTATAATGGCAACAAAAAAGTAAGGTAATTGCCCACCATTCATTTAATCATGCAACCAACCAGTTTCGAGGCTGAACGTCATTTCTTGCAAAATTTTGCGAAAAATAAAAAAACCTTACTAAACAAGAGGTATACTAAGCAAGGCATTCGTTTTCTTTCCCTTTTTTTTTTCACATATGCACTGATATGTATTTAAAGTATTTGCGCCGTTTTTTAGTACAGTGATGTTGGTGTATGGTATGACGCGTCTATATATAATATGTCATTGATCTAAATCTTATTTATAGCCACTGTCCAATCATTAATAAGAGCAGACAGACAGAAATGTATTACAAAATAATACTAATTAATATTGCGTCTGACAATCGACCATTCTTTACACATCGAGGCCGCTTTGTGTCTCGGAGACTACGATAAAGGGTGGGTAGGTATCTCAGATCATAGAAACAAGGGAGATGTGCAAAGGCGCTATTGAGCTTGAGGTTTTAGACGATCGTTTTTTTACACGAGATGATATACAGTGTTTTAGTTTAGTGCTAGTGTTGAGTGACGATTAACAGTGTTAGATTGAGGGTGTGCGGAATTTTTAATGTGTGGGAGATCTTTTTATTCACAAGGAGCGCTTGTAAAACTGTGTCGAAAAATGTTCTAAAAGTGGCGACAGTTGTTCCCGTACTAATTTGCTATGATGGCATATCACCTTGTTTCTATGATCTGAGGGACTACATTGTGATTTTCGATTTGACTCTGCCTCAGTGTGCCATGAGCCTTACGTGGGAAATTTTTTTAGGGTTCCCGAAGGATGCCAACGGAACCCTATTACTAAGACTACGCCGCCTGTCCATCCGCCTGTCACAGGGCTGTATCTTTAGCATAAGAATCGTAATGCAATTTTCACAGTAATTATAGCCACTATCATTGTAAATAATAATAACATCAAAGGCAAAACCCAAGGGGTCCCAATACAACCCAACGGAACCTCAGTGCGCGAGTCCGACTCGCACTTGACCAGTTTTTTAATATAAGCATTTGTAAATAAATTATTATTATAAAGTACTAGGTACCTACATACTATATAACTTCAAAGGTAAATGTACTTAAAACTTAATTGTAGGAAGGAAGCAACTTATGTTTATGTACTGATAGTAATATTAATTAACTTAATGATCATGTAACTTAGATACTGATCTCTTACTTAGGTATTTAAAAAAACCGGCCATGTGCGAGTCGTACTCGCGCACCGAGGGTTCCGTATCATTTTTAGACGTATAAAGTGAAAAAATCCGGACCGCATAACTAAGTTTGTTTGTGAAGGAATTTTGATGATTTTGAAAAAACTGTACCAGTTAGGAACATCGTTTTATTTTTGGTGCCATACTTGGGTCAATTCCTATCAACTCTAATTATTTCAGATTTTTCGCCCCGCAAACTTCGGAGATAAGGGGGGGGGAAAGGTATTTTTTGGACATTTTTCATCATATGTCGAAAACTGTGAGACATAAAATAAAATGAAAATATGTTTTGAAATCTACAGATCAAGCCCTTTCATATGATATGTCATTTGACCTAGTAACCCCACTTTGAAATTTTGGACCCCCACTCCGGCCCCTTTTGCAATAAAAATAAAAATATTTTTGGACTTTTTTCATTTGCAATAAAGTTGAACAAGTATTCTTTATAACTGTGTATTCAAGTCTATAGCATAAGTAGTTACTGAAATAAGCAGCTGTGACAGACAGACAGACAGACGAAGTCGCACCATAAGGGTTCCTTTTTTACCATTTTGGTACGGAACCCTAAAAATGAGCTCTGACCTCAGATCATAGAAACAAGGGAGATGTGCCAAAGTAGGTACCTACTATTGAGCTCTACAATAGGCTATATATACAAACGTGATGTTATGTCATAAAACAATACCACGCAATACACAAAATGGTATCAAATACACAAATTGTTGTTCTTGAAGGTGACACAATGTGGCAAAAAAAGTACACACTTTTTGCTGTGTTTTAACTAGATTATTATGAAAACATACGGTGGGATAAATTGGTCGGGATCGCTATGTTTTTGTAAAGTGAAGATTTTCGCGGAACTGATTTTTATGAATATTTTTGCGTATTTTAATCATGTTAAAGCCATGTTAAAGCATAACATGGCTTTAACATGTTTCAAATTCGCATCAAAAAATTTTAATGTTATTAAATATTAAGACATTCCAAAAAGAACTGACACAGGCGGGGCTTGAACCCGCGACCTCTGCCGTACCGTGGCTAGCATCAGCAAAGCAGTTCAGCTATTTTAGAAAAACTTTGGATTCTTGTAATTAAAATTTTGTACCTAATTTTTAAAATATTTTAGAAAAACTTTGGTTTCTACTATTTTTTTTTTTCAGTGTTAAGAATTACGAAACAAAAATTCAACGTAAGTAGTATTTAAGTATTTAGTCAATCACCAATATAAAAAGGCATTTAACTTTTTGCTTACAATCATTGCTTAGGTTTGCCATCCGTTCGAATTTCCCCGGATTAATCCTAGTTTGGAGGTCGTCCAGACAGGGTTTTGTGTACAGTCCAGGGTTTAGTAAAAGAGAATATGTTATTTTAATAGTCTTAAGTTCTAACCTTACGTTTAACTACGCAAAATATTGTAACGAACCAATTAAAACATTGATTAAAAATATTTTAGTATTTATTTGGTATCTAAGTAGTAGGTAAGGCATTTTATATTTAAAAACAATAAATTGGTAAGTTACATTTTTGGCAGAAATATTCGGGTTTTTAGCTCAAAAATCTAGGGTTTGAAATTCTTGTCCTGTTTTATTGATCCTACAGATGGCAACCCTATGATTGCTTGACTGCAACGAATCTGAAAGTATAAACAATTGTATGTAATTCACTATATAATAGCGAACGGTAGCTGCGTGAACTTAACATCCAGCAATTTTGTTGTTGAGAAATAAAATACTCGTAATTGCTTTGTGTACGAGTACTGATGAACAAAGAAGATTCTAGATTCGATTGCAAGATAAAAAAAAAATAAGTGGCGCAACAAACGCATCAGCAATTGTTTTTAAGGCTCCGTACTTCAAAAGGAAAAAAGGAATCCATAAAGAATAATTTCACTGTCCGTCTGTTAATCTTCTATCCGTCTGTCAAGACCCTTTTTCTCAGGCATGCGTGGAGGGATCCAGTTAAAATTACTATCAAAAGCTTAGCTCTACGATCCTTGGAGCTATAAAATGCACGGAACCCTCAGGGCGTGGTTCCTACTCGCATCACTTTTTAATAGATTAAATTCAAACTTGACGATCTTCTGGGTTCCCCTTTTTAATAGAAATACCTACCTGATGTAAATGTGAAGATGTTTGGATGTGTGGATATTTTTGGATGTGTTATTCAATCATGCAACGACTGAACGAATTTCGATAAAGGCGCACAGGCATAGTGATAGCCTAGTGGTTTAACCATGTGCCCCCCACGGCGAATGGTTCGAGTTCATTCCCGAGGCACGCACCGCTGACTTTTTGAAGTCATGTGCGTATTAGAAATTAATCATCACTTGCTTTAACGGTGAATGAAAACATCGTGAGGAAACCGGCATGTCCTTGGACCAAAAATTCGAAGACATGTGACGTCCACCAACCCGCACTGGGCCCGCGTGGTGGTCTACGGCCCATTCCCTCTCACAGAGAGGAGGCCTGTGTCCCAGCAGTGGGAACATTATAGGCTGATTAAGTGATTATGTTTATGCATGCTATGCACAGGCAGATCGTGTCCTAGATTACTTAATGTAGTTCTTGTTGAAAGCTTCTAAAACCGTTATAAATGAAAACTGCCATTGATTAGCCATTTTTCTGCGCATTACTAAGAGATAAATAACCCATGAAAACACAGATTAATCTCGCTCAAATCTGGAGCAGCCCGACTGGGGAAGTACCTCCACCTTACAGAACACCACAGCCAAATAACGCTACTCTTCGGTAGTATTGTGTTCCTGTGGTGAGTAAGGACACCAGTCTAATGATGCGCTGTGTTGACAGCGGGCGACCTGCTTATCCTTTAAGCTGTTGACACAGCAAACCCTCATTTTAAAGGGTCGGCAACATAATAATAATACCTAAATAATAATAAATTTATTTATTCGAAAAACTTAGTACCTACTATTTAACAAAATAACAGTAGGTATGGCAATATTTTTAAAACAAATATAATTTTCAAAACATGCGTGTGATACTCGGCGTTGTAAGCGTTTTATAGGTGGGTAAAAAAAGTCTGACATTTTTAATCACAAACAGTCGCGCTCGCAACACCTGCCCTTATGTTTCCAAAAAATAAAAGCTACTATAAATATACGGTGCAGGCCTTTCCACGGCTAGTGACCACATTACATGACCCTAGCATTAAGGTCACCAATTATACCTATTGTTCTTGTTATATTAGTGTTACGCTAAATGAGACACGCTTTGTTTCGGTTTTTTTGGCAAAAAATAGATTTTTAGGATGTAATGTACGTATGTGACAATATTTTGTTTGTTGTACAGTTATAAAGATAATAGTCATCGTCATGAGGTCATAATTATTATATTGTAAGTGTACCTACTTAACATAAAATTAAGCCTTTAGGTATGCCCCGAAAGGATAAGGATAGGAATAGTAGGTGAGTTTTTTTAGCGTCTAGAAAAAAAGTGTAGAAAAAATTGTCTGTAGGTATGTTTGTGTGTATATCTGTCAGTCTGTATGACTGTCTATCTGTCCGTCCATCTGTGTAACTGTCTGTATATTTGTCTGTCTGTCTATCTGTTTGTCTGTATATCTGTCTATCTGTTTGTCTGTATGTCTGCCTGTCTGTTTGTTAAGTCGCGGGCAGCTAATATTGCCATACGTATACCTAATGTAGGTACCTACATTGCTTACACAGACATGAACAATCTTTGATATTCATAAAGTATCGATGTTCTATAACTGCAAAGTTAAAGGCATTGAGTTGGAGTCTGTAATAATTTCGGATAGATATCGCCAAACGCTCTTAAGAGGTTTATGCAAAGAGATCTCAAATTTCGAGTGAACCGAGCGGGTCGCGATAGCTCAGTTAGTTCAGAGCAATGCCACGGTTCCGCAGAGGTCGCGGGTTCAAAGCCCGCTCGCGACATTCGCTTTTTGAGAAATCTCTTAATATTTAATACTTATCATCAAGAAATCGAAAGTAATCAGAATCGCGTGCCAAAAGTAACATTAAAACCGTTAAATATTCAAATTGATCTCAATTGTTACACCGGTTGCGTCATCATAATTATTTTGAGCAATTTCTTGGGTTTATGATCCGTACCGAATAGTGCGGAAGAAAAAAACCGACTTCTGTCTAAGACGTGGTTTGTAATTAATTTTCTAGACTGGAATCGACACAGTAATAAATTAATACTTAGGCCATGTTGTTTTAACTTACAGTTACGTATCTGTAACCGTCAAATATGGCGGCTTGTACGACAATTTCATACTGACTTAACGATTACGTACTGACTTACGAATACAGATGGTTTGAAGCAACCCGCCCTTAATAAGGGAGATGTGCCAAGGCGCTATCGAGCTTGATGCCTGATCTTGAGCAAATTGCTCATATTAAAAACGTACGCGCTGGCGACGAACCGAACACGATCGATGGTATAAATACAGTGTTTTAGTTTAATGCTAGTGTTGAGTGACGATTAACAGTGTTAGATTGAGGGTGTGCGGAATGTTTAATGCGTGGAAGATCTTTTTATTCACAAGGAGCGCTTAATTATGCGCGTAATTGTGTCGAAAAATGTACCAAAAGTGGCATCTGTTGTTCCCGTACTAATTTGCTATGATGGCATATCTCCTTGTTTCTATGATCTGAGCTTAATACCTAGGTAGAGCATAGCGGAATATCTCCACCTTACAGAATACCACAGCCAAATAACGGTACTCTTCGGTAGTGTTGTGTTCCTGTGGTGAGTAAGGTCGCCAGAGCTGCTGAGGCCTCTGCTTGGCCCCTAAGCTGTCGGCACAGCGAATCCTTATTTAAAGGGTCGGCAACGCGCATGTGATACTCGGTGTTGCAAGCGTTTCGTAGGCTACGGCATGGCCACTCAACCAATTTTGAAGGTGGGCCATAATTTTGATTCCGCGTCAGCCGGCGGGCCATCCAGTGAATAAAACTTGCCTTTAACTTACTCATAGTTTACGTTGTTGGCGGGCCAATCCAAATGCGTTGGTGGGCCACGAATTGTTGCCACCACCGTCTTATAAAAAAAAAAACTCACCAGGGCAAAAACCAGGGGCTCGTGGCTAAACCCTTGCTAATCGATCGATCTGTATTCTTACATTTTGATAAAATTACAGGTACGAATTTACTGTCTTAAAATCCATGATTTTTTCCCTGAACTTCACTCGACTCGGATTTCCTTGAGTGACCTTATTTCCTCAAGAAATTCTCGAAATTCTAATTCTTAAGTTTGTATAGGTACAAATATTACAGAGACTAAAAAATCCATTCTCGATTGATTGACTCACATAAACAAGGAAAATTACAAAACAATCATAAATTCGAGAAACTTGGTTTGTTAATTTACGATTAACTTGAAACTAATGAAGGATGTAACTTTCTTCTATTGAAGAGCTGTAAGTACCTACTTTAAAGTGTTTTAGGAAAATGTGAGAAACAGCTCAGCGTCATCAAAAACAGTTGACCGCCATCTCGCCTGAGGCTCTAGACAAGTTGCTTTTCTGTTAGCGTTCACGCCAAACGATAAGCACAAAATGTATGGCAATGACATTACCTGCGGAAAAGTCACGTGACTCACAAATGTCATTTCCATACATTTTATCCGTAGCGTTTGACGCTAACGCTAACAAAAAAGTAACTTGTCTAGGGCCTCTGATAATGCAGTCTACGATGGAGCACGCTTCCCTAGAAGAAACCGATTCACTCGTAACTTAAAGACACCTAGATTGTATTGAGCTAAGTATTTGTTTGTTAGAACGCGCTGATCTCTGGATCTCGTGTTTATGTGGCGCCTATTATTGCTCGTTGTACGAAGCTAACCTTCTGTATTTATTTATTCTGCAAACTAAGTTACAACTCATTTTACAAATGTAACACACGTTTACAAAACGACAGCTGAACATTATATAATTGGAACCAGTTAAGCGATGCAATTAGGTAAATGAGTTGATTAGTTCGATTACATAATTGCTATGTTGTAGGCGATTACCATATTATTATGAGGGATAATGTGGTAACGATAATCGTTATACTGATCTTTCTATATGTAGGCAGGTAAGTATAGGTACGCAAAAGGACACTGGCAGACGCCCATAGAACGCTGAGCTTCAGATTGTGTATGTCGGTACAGATATGAAATTAGTTTGGTGTGATCGAGTATTTCAAGAGTATTTAAATTCATTTTTTAATTATTTTTGTACTTAATTGGATTAAAGAGAAATCTTCATATTTGTGGGAGTGAGGTTAAGTATGGTGTGAATGATCTAATGAAGTACAGCCCGACTAATGAGTTCTCAATTCAAAGGTTTTAGTTGCTGTCGACATGATATTCTGTGGAGGCACGCGCCAGCCAGCATGCACCCCTTTTTGTTTTATTGTTTTTTTTCAAAATGTCAACGGCATAATCATTTTATTTCTTATTTATTTCGATTTTTTATTTCCATTTTAATCTCTAAGATAAATTAGGCAATGAACAATTAAAATATATTTTTTATTTTTGGTTAAGCTTTTATTACTGTACTGTACCATATCAAGCCCAAAGCTGCCGACGACCTTTCTTGATACCAATCTGAACTTAGAGAGTTAGGTACTGTTGTTGTCATGGGCGTAGCCAGCCATGGGCCAGGGTGGGGCAGCTGTCTAAAATAATAAGTAACTAGCAAACTATACCCGCGGTCTTACCCACGGAATAAAGAACAAGATGGAAGTAGTAAGTGGGCGTGGTCCCTATCACCACTGATGAGTACTGAGAGACATATGTACCGTTTGAGTGAGCGCAGTCGCGATGACAGATATTTATCGTGAACATATGCGTCACTACCGTTAAAAAATCATAAAAAAATACTAAAATGCCCTAATGTTCCATATTAGAGTGTAAAAATCATAGCCCCGGTAAAAATCTAACTCATGGAGGAATTTCGTACCATCGTTATGTTATATTTTCAGTTTTAATTCATAAAATACATTTTATTTTCTTTCTATCAAATATAGTACAAGAATGACAATAAAGAGTGATCCTTATTTTCATCTAAAATACGGATAATTTTCCTTTACTGGTTATCAATTGTTCTAGAATGTTTGATTACGAAATCAGACTTTACCTGCTATTCAATTAGTGCATCCAATAGGTATCGATAAAAATGTATCGACCATTTTTTATAAAATATTTTTTCGGTAGGTAAACTACGAAATGAGCTCCGATGCTAATCGAAGTTAGTAATCTTCTATGTGCCTATAATAGTATCTATAAAATGAAGTTTCTCGCTGCGTCTATCTGTGCACATTCATTTACTGCAGGAATTTTCATTCTGTTCTCATCAATGGAATCCCATCTTATCAATATCTTGAGAAAGGTTTGGTGTGAGATACGTTATTCATATCACCCCGTGTGAAGCTGCACCCTAATTGCGTAACTCAATTGCTATCACCATGGCATTGTTTTTGACATTCATTACGCCGTATGTTTGTTAATCCGTGCTCCCGTAACTAGTCAATGCCGTAATGGATGTTGTTGAACTGTCAATATGAAAGCCATGGCGAAAAAAATTGAGTTACACAATTAGGCCGCTGGTTGCGAGTATGTTTTTAGATGAGATACCATAGTCTAATTTAAATCAATATCACAGCAACAATAGAAAACTTGACAGTTTCCGTTTTCCAAAATATCCATCTAATGAAAGAAAAGTGGATCAACGCATCCAGAAAATTCAATTGGTTCCCCGCTAATACAAGAGGTACGATCTGCATGCTACATTTTATAGCAGATGATTTTATTATAAAAAAAAGTAATAGGTAATAAATATATTATAGCTACAACTGCCGTGCTTACAATAATCGCAGTAAGTCAAATTATTTTTATACAGAAATGAAGACGTTCTCAACATTTCAATTATGTATTTAATTCTGCGATTATCTTAAGCACGACAGACAAGTTGTCTGGTAATTCCTCAGATCATAAAAACAAGGGAGATGTGCCAAAACACTATTGAGCCAAGATCCTTGATCAATTTGATCAATGATATAAATACAGTGTTTTAGTTTAGTGTGAGTGATGGAGGCTAATGACAGTGTTACATTGAGGGTATGCGGAATTTTTTATGTGTGGGAGATCTCTATATATATTCACAAAAGAGCGTTTGTAATACTTATGCTAGTTGTGTATGAAATGTACTACATAATACTTATGTAGTACATTTCATTGAAAAAATAGGTACCTTATTGTTATAGTTTTTGCTCTATTCTAGCAATATATTTCAGAATTTATTCATAAAACAACACGAATATTTTAGAAATTAATCCAATATCGCGAAAACACTAGTCGCCATGTTATTTAGGCCGCGGCCGAACTGGTACGGCGACAGCGACGCGACGGCGATTTCGTGAACAAATAAATGTCGCTTGTCGTTTCTGCAGTGCGGCCACCGGCATAGTGTTTAATACTTATGAGTTTGTTTTCACAAAATCGCTGTCCCGTCGCTGTCACCGTACCAGTGCTGAGTGCAGCCGCGGCCTTAGAACTTGTGTCACTACACTCTCTACTATAGTAAACAGTCAGTTTTTCTCGGTTTTTCTTATAGAGAATCCGCGAGCTAATGAATATGGTGACGTCACTTACGTCACATAAACAGACAACATGGCGGTACAGCGTTCTCGTGCGTTCCTAAATAACCAATTTTTAGAGTATTATTTTATAGCTTTTTACGACTTTATAAAATAAATCAACAATTGTTATGAATAGTTCATTAAACACTTTTATATCTATTAATGTAAGTACCTTTAATCATTTCTTTTAGTTTTCGGTCACAGCGTAACATCTACTCCCTTTTTCTAAAAGCGTGGCAACTGCCTGTTCTGTCACTGTCAAATGTCAAGTCACTTGACATTTGTAAAATCCTTTGAAAAACCATCCGTCCCAAAAATGCCCATAACATTAGAAAGAAAGCTTTCTAAATATAATGTTATGAACATTTCTAAAAAATATCCCTTTTCAAGCGTTCTTCACATCATTCAATTAATCACAACAATATAACGACCTTTTTTTGGATTAAAACATACTCCAAAACAATCAAGTACCTACCTCTACTCGACACTAGACGGCATTTATTATCGATAAGTATAGTAGGTATGATATACCCCATCACTATTACCCGCATGCGTCACTATAAACTATAAAGTACAGTAATTGTTCATTCAAAAAAGCTGTAAATTTTTACGAAACTTTATGCGGACTTAAACGTCAAGTCGACGTTTCAGTCCGCTCATAAAGTTTCGTAAAAATTTACAACTTTTTTGAAAGAACAATTACTGTACTTTATAGTTTACAGTGACGCGCTACTATTGACAATAAAGTACAGCAATTGTTCTTTCAAAAGTAGTTGTCAATTTTTACAAAACTTTATGAGCGGACAAACTTCAAACCGGCCATCATAGCTTGCCGCTGGTTTAGGCCATTCAAATTCTACTCATATTACAACAACTACAGAGTTCTAATTTGAAAATAAGAATAATAAACGCCATCTAGCGTCCAATAGCGGTACATAATCGTGTTGGAATATATTTTAATCCAAAACGAAAAAGGTCGTTAATCTGTCATTATTAATTTTAGAATTTGAAATCAATGGAATGCTATTAAGGTTTAATTTGATGCAAATAATGTTGTGTATAAGTCTTGTCGTAATTGTTGTTTTTAGCCAATCATAATACAGAAATTATAGTGTGTGTCAACTGTGAATATGTGAGTTTGGCGACACTGGTATTCATAGAAAATTGGCCTCATACTCCTTCTACTGTTTTTACTGTTCTGTGGTCTTACCCCGGATATTATTTTTGTGCCGACTGTCGAGTGTGAACTTTCTTACGGATATAAAGTATTGTAGGTAGTAGGTACCTACCTAGATAATTTATTTTTTTAGGTTGGTTAGGTACCTTACAGGTCAGAGCCAGGGTGGGGCAAGCGCCCCACCCTGCCCCACCGTGGCCATGGTTGTTGTAATTAAAAAGTCCAGTCAAGTGCGAGTCAGACTCGCGCACGAATGGTTCCGTACCTACCATTATCTATACATTAGACACTATATTATACGTATAACCTTTGTTAAGATCGAGAAGAAAATGGCAAAAAAACTAACGTTTGTTGTATGGGAGCCCCCCATAAATATTTATTTTATTCTGTCTCTGAAGAGACCACTGTATCGAAGTCGGTTAAAAATAAACCATTGTAAGACTAGGAAGTACCTACCTAGTTACTATTTCCTAGCCTATGACATCACCGCAACCTCTTGCAATTCCTGGTAGATAGTACTAACCAATGCACAATTATCATAATAATATTTAATTACACTTGATTCTTGCTTAAAGCGATTCCTTCACACTAAAAGAGTATCTTTTTTTTTTCTGTTTTGATTTTGAAACTTCTTTTTACATTTTCAAAATTAATTAAAGTAATAATTGATGTATAAGTTTGCACAAAACCTTTATTCCTCTGCAAACACAAACATAAATTATTTTAATTAATTTTAAAAATGTATAAGTAGGTAAGATAAAATTGTTATTTAAAACAAATATTGCTACATAGCGTTTTTGTAATCTATAGGTGGACCTCCTAAAATATTTGCCATTAAAAAAGTAAGACCTTATATAATATCAATTTCCTTCCACAGCGGCATCACCGACCCAGTGAAGCGGTCCGCCTCTGCATAAAGGTAGCGTCCCACGTTTATGTCCGATGACATCAGCAGCTTTCACTGTCGTGAGCGGCCGCCGTGACTCACCTGTGTTGGGCTACGAAACAAGCGGTTGATTATGACATAGCTAAAAAGCAGGGAAACTGTAACGCATCAGAAATCCCTTCGGTATCGCATGTGATGTGTCTCATCAGAGTGCCTAGTAGTGTTGCCGCTCGATAGTCGACTATCAATAGTCTATCGATAGCTTATCGATAGCTGACCGATAGCAAAAATATCGATTGTACTATCTGCTCGGATCGTGACAATACTATTGATGGAAGCAATACTATCGATAGTATCGATACTGTCGATAGTCAAAACAATTGATAGTCCAAAACAATCGATAGTCCAAAACAATTGATAGTCCAAACAATCTAATCATTATCATAAGTATTGATTCTATCGACATATTCAAGGTCTCATAGACCTGGATAATACTGGAATTACCAAGTAGTTGAGTTGTAAAGGTCAGATGGCAGTCGTTCCATGTAAAATACTGATACGGGCTTTGTTTAATTATATGAATATTGTGAAACGTTGATAAATAAAGATACATACATACATACATACATACTCAGTTGCATTTAGTTAAGCTGGAAGCCGACCCTAACCTTGTTGGGAAAAAGATAGGTGGAAAGTCCAACCAAAGCAAATTCTTCCCCAAAAAATGCGCAACAACAAAACAAAGTTTCAAAGAAAGGTAGGGCGCAGTGGGATATGAACCGAACCCAATTGGGGGCCTTCTGCCCAACTAGGGGACGGGTTTCTGTGGTAGGTAAGGTCGCCAGAGCCCCTGAAGATGTGCTGTGTTGACTGCGAGGGACCTGCTATTTCCCTAAGCTGTTGGCACAGTGAATTCTCATTTTAAAGGATCGTCAAAAGGATGTAGATAATACTCGCTGTTACAAGCGTTTCATAGATAAGATAGACTACGGTAACCGCTTACCATCAGGTGGGCCATAAGAACGCCTGTTTGCGACCATCGCGGTATAAAAAAAAACTAAAGTCGATCGCCTATTTCGAAGCCACACACGAAACGCAGCCTGCCCGTCTCGTCTCTCGCTACGGTAATATAACCCTCAATATTTGGCAGTGCACGATAAATTCAGTTTCTACGAAACTGTCTTGTGTAACATGCAACATGAACATGACACAATCGTTTATTTTTTTCGTGTTTTTTAACTCATTTCGGTTTGTATTCGTCATGCGTCATCTACGCTTTCGATTTCGGAGTAAGTAAATAGAAATTTAAAAGCTAGGTGAATGTTCAAGAGGGTTCGTCAACAGTGACTTTTATTTTTTCTATACGACGATAGTGGCAAACAAGGTTATACAGTAGCCTTTGAAACGTTCGTTGTAATACTGAGTATTACTTATGTGTTGCTGATCCTTTAAAATGAGGTTTCGCTGTGCCGACAGCTTAGGGGACAAGCAGATCCCCCGCTGTCAACACAGCGCGTCCTCAGGAGATCTCGCGACCTTACTCACCCCATGAACACAACACTACCGAAGAGTACTGACTGGAGTGCTATAAAATTTAAAATGAAGGGGACCGAATCTGATACTCTAAACATTACTTCAAAATTGGAACGGTCTCGATCTGTGAATCCGCGATGATAATTTTATGTTGAAAACCATTTTTCAATACAAGCTTTTATAATGACAACTTCTCAGCTCCATCATAAGACCCTGGACATCATCTAGGTCTTCAATCACTTGTCAAAACAAATCCTCGTTGGATTTGTTTTGTCCTATTCTGTAAGTAATTTTGACTAATTTAATTAGGGTTTCGTACCTCAAAAGGAAAAACGGAACCCTTAAGGATCACTTTATCGTCGGTCTGTCCAAGTTGACGGCGATAGATGGCGCCACTACAAACATAACGGGTAGAGGCATCTCGCTCATAGATGGCGCTATTGCATATTTCTAGTGGAATACCTACCTATTTTATTTTATTTACCTATTATTCGTTTTGTACGGCACTCTTAGGGCGCGAGCGTCTGTCCATCTGTCCGTCTGTCTGTCCGTGTGTCACCACCGATTTTTTTTTCATTGTGGGTATACAACATTCCTAAAATTCAACTAAGTACCTACCTATAATGAATCATGATCTAGCTAGGGCAATCACAATTATATTGGACAAAAAAAACTATGGGTTTTTTTTTGGTCTAATGTTCACGCTCTGTGCGTTTGGAGGACGAGTAGAATATTTTAAACAGCCTTGGCACCAATGAGTACTCTGCTATGAAAAATGCTATTATCAATCATGTTTTCGTTTGTAAGGCACCTACCTACTTAGGTAAAATCTGTTTCTACAGCAGGTAGCAAAACGGACCCCGAAACCTTTAAGCGTAGGTACGGATTTTTCCATTTCCTCGGTTATATTTTTAGGTCTTTTCTTTAAAAAAAACCTACTATTAGGTACATTGACTAGCAACTAGATTTGCAATTATTCTATTTAGTATTATACCTATCTACCTATTTAGAGTCCTATTCTGTACTGATACGCCGCGTGATATCACCGTGAGAACTGCCAATTTGTTTGCGATCGTTCGAGGGAGAATGTCACGGTGAGATTCTCCGCGGGGAACAACTAGGTAGTAACTAGGCATAAAATTTGCTTTACCGCCATCTATATTTTAACATAGAAAGCTTTAGAAAAATTGTTCTCATGCAGTTTTATATAAGCTGACAACAGATGACGCTACCAGGTAAGCTATTAAAATTCCGCGGCATATTCCCCCAGTGCTACCAATATTACGCTAAGAATTGACGTTGTAACCCAACTAAATTAAATAGGTAGCTCTCTGACCTACTTTGCTTAGAAACATGGTGACTTGCAAAAAGAAGGATTTTGTGCGTTCAGAAAGACAGATTTCAACAACATAACATGTATAACCGTAACCGTAGCCGTAACATGTATACATACATAGGTACCTACTTTCCTAATTATTAAATTACCATTATTAAATATTAATTATATTTTCTGCAATAGTATAGTAACGTCTATATTTAAACTGCGATATTATTATTATATTATTATTGCGATCCAACAGACAAACTATATAATATAGTTTTGTTGGACATTATATTATTTTATAGACTATAATATGTACCTTTATAAATAAATAAATAAAATAAATAAGGCCTCAACTCTAAGTTCAGTCTTCCTTCTCAAGTGTTAGGAACATCTCAAGTTTATGCATTAGGAACATTAGTATTATATTAAACAGATTTTTAACATTATTAAAATTTACAGTTTATTAAATCAAATTCAAACGTTAAGGCGAAGGTAAATGGTAACGGCCAGTTTTAAATCTCTTATTTCGCCGTCAAATAATGCAGGTTAGTTGTGCAATTTTTTTATGTTAAACTAGAACATATGTACATCAATCGTACCTGTGAATATTTAACTATTATAGTAAAATACTTAATGAAATAAATTCATGAATTCGTGTCTACCCAAAACATAAAAACGTAATTACTTTCAAACCGCTTAAGATATTTTCATGATTTGTTTTGTGTGAAAAGACTATGTTACTACCTATAATATTGCCTGTTACTTTTTTTTTATTTTATATTTTAGATACTAAAAAGTAATACGTAATAAATAAAAAACGTAAATACGTCTAATTCTGCACAGCGCGCTCCTTGATAAGCGAGTCGTATTGCTCGGTGGATGTATGTCGCGTTGCTTGAGCTCAGCGCAGAACACTCAAGCTATACCGCCCAAATCACTCAAGGCCGTTGGCGTATACCGGGGCCTTAAATGCACGGAAAACGTTTAACTATTCTCGAACGAAAGTTTTCAGTTGACGTTTGTCTGGCAATTGGGTTGACATTTGTCAATTTCGCATTTTGGCAGCACTGTGCCGCGATTGCTCAATGCTTTGAGACGGTCGGTAATTGTCACACACGGATCTTATTAATTTTACACGTAAATTAAATTCTTGTGTTCGTGTTTAATATTATAATAAAACAAAAAATATATATCATCAAAACTTTAAACAGTGTTTAAGTGGTATTGTGTTGTTAAAGTGTTAAAATAACTTTTTGTTTGGTGCATCAAAATAGTTAAGTGATTCAAGATGAGTAATTTTACGAAGTTCATTAAAACTACGCCAATCACTGATGACTACGAGATCTCCAATACAGTACTCGGCCTTGGCATCAATGGAAAGGTAAGTTTTCATTTCGAAAGTTATTGAAAAACTACGAAAAATTGGAATTCGTGATGTTTACATATGACGTCACGGTTTAAAATTAGCCTGTACCCGATATTACCTTTATCTCATCACGCCCGAACGACAAAAGAATTAAAATTAGTTCAGCTTTTTTTAAACTTCGCGAGGTTTGCGTCATTATGAAATAATATATTTTACATCCTGTTGCTTCAAAACTTTCCTGGAATGCGACTTTATGATGTTGAAGGAATACCAAATAGAAGTTCCTAAACAGACTACAATAAGAATTAATAAATTCTTAAAATTACGCGGTAAACAGAACAAGTTTGCTAACGAAAATTAAAAGAAAAGAATAAACGATTTACAAAAAAAAAAGGTAGGCAAAGGTCTTGAGCCTATACCACAGAGTACATTATATTGGCCTATACAGCCCTTTATCAAGAGATCTTAGTAAAAAGATAAGAAGGTGAGAATTGTAGACCTATTGCACAATTTAGCGCCATTTGCTATCTACAGATAAAAACTGATACTGAATACTTCAATTAGGTCTGATGACAAATACATTTACTAAGTATTGCATAGAAATTGGATTTTCCAAATTGTACAACAAAAAGTTGTTTGTGAAAGTTTGTTTGTTGTGTAATAATAACGGTGGTGCATAGTAGGTACCTACTCAAACGTTACCATTTCCTTTTCCTGTTTACTTTATCAAGTAAAAAAAGTTGTATCACTTAAAAAGTTATATAGCAGATTAGTGTTTGCTAAAGAAGTTCCTTTTCTTTAAAAACCTATTTAACTGTTATTAATTGAGTGTACTCTTGTTCAGTTTTTTTCCTGTGAAAAAAAAATATTGTTCTAATAAGACTGCATTGGCCACCTCAGTCTATTTCGATTGTATTGCTCAGAGCAGTGTTATTGAACTCTGCAATCATTACCGTTCCACACAAATAACCAAGAAATTATGTGTTCCTAGTATTTCTTTTATTACTCTACACAATTTACACATAATTTGCTTGTGAAGGGAACAATGCAGTTAACACACTGTCATTTCACACACAATTTGAATGTGTTAATGATTCTGCGGAAAATATGACTGTATTTTAATTCTATTGCCTTGGTGACTATGACAAATGACAGCTGCATTAAACAGTTGCTAATACGTTTTACTTTTAATGCCATCCTTATTCCTAAGGAATAGAAGTCAAAATCGATTGAACTGTAAATTCGGTTTTTAAAAAATTCTACACCCTTACCACATAAAAGATAAACACATGTTAAACGCGAATGCTACCAAAAATAAAACACACTTGTTTTAGACAAGTTAGTGCTAATACAAGTGCGTATTATTTTTGGTAGCATTCATGTTGAACATGTGTTTATCTTTTTTGTGGTACGGCCCCTAATATTTAAATGGAGTATGGTAGATGAAAATCACTGCTTGACTTATTTATTTTATCCTAGGCTGGTACTTATATGTATGTATACTTAATTACTGTAAAATTGTTTTCAAAGCGTTGCAACAATTCCGTAATTATGACGGTCTTATCTCTTACGAAAGATAAAAACGTTTTCACCTAGTAGGTAGGTAGGTACATTTACATGATAATTAAATAATTATGTAACAGTGCCAGTGCACATTTGTCAATTAATAATTTTATAGTACACACGGCTACACATCAAGCTATACATTCCCAGTTTACACTGACCTCTCACTGTAAGGAAATCCTATACAATGCGAGATCAGCTTATACTGGAAATGTATAGCTTGATCTGTAGCCGTGCGTACCTACCGAAGTAAAACTAGCTGTTTTCAAATCCGACTGGTAGGTACTTAGTTCCAGAGATTATCGCGTTCAAACAAACAAACTCATCACCTTTATAAAAGGATGGTATCCGTAGTATTTGCTACAAGCTAGACATAACATTGAACTAGAATCAACACAATTAGACACCTTAAAAATAACTAGGTAAGAAGCTGCCTAAGTAATTGATGTCATGTTAAAAGTACCTAGTCTGTTAATCCTCCTGTATGCATTTGTCATAATAAGGATATGCCAATATCAAGTTGAGGACATGACATTTTCATACTTATTTACCTACCTATAAGGTTTAAAACTGATGATCGTTTTAAGTAAGTATGACAATAATACATGGACATTTGAGTAATGGGGCCATGCAAGAAGTAAGTAGGTACAGTCTTTTAAATAAAGTCCAAAAACCACAGAACAAGGTACTGTGACGCCATTCGCACGTACTTCCGACCAGTCAACTTAAATTGCACGTATTTTAGGTAGTTGTCCTAATGCAATCAAGGAAAATAAGTTTATGTTGCAAAAAATGTTTCAAAACAATATTTTACAATTACCACTTCCCAGCTCCATCATGAGACCCTGGACATCATCTAGGTCTACAGTTCTTGTCAAGACAAATCCAATGAGCCCAAACACGACGGAGTTATGTTGAGAAGTTGAGGAGTTCCTTCAGCCACCTCCCGGCCTCATCATGAGACCACCTCCATGGTACCATATTATTGCATTGTCAAGGAAGTTACATAATGTGTTCCAAAGGACACTGGCAGACGCCCATAGAACGCTGGGCTTCAAATTGTATATGTCGGTACAGATATGAAATTAGTTTGGTGTGATCGAGTATTTTAAGAGTATTTTAATTTATGTTTTATTTGTTTTTGTACTTAATTGGGTTAAAGAGAAATCTTCGTATTTGTGACAATAAGGTTAAGTATGGTGTGAATGATCCAATGAAGTACAGCCCGACTAATGAGTTCTCAATTCAAAGGTTTTAGTTGCTGTCGACATGATATTCTGTGGAGGCACGCGCCAGCCAGCATGCACCCGTTTTTTGTTTTATTGGTTTTTTTCAAAATGTCAACAGCATAATCATTTTATTTCTTATTTATTTCGATTTTTGATTCCAATTCTTAATCTCTAAGATAAATTAGGCAAAGAACAATTAAAATATATTTTTATTTTTGGTTAAGCTTTTATTACTGTACCATATCAAGCCCAAAACTGCCGACGTCCTTTCAGCTCAATCGGTTGGGGGTAACTGGTCTCAAATTCTGTTGCAGATTTGGCCCCATACTAACAGAGCAAGTTGAATAAAAGCTTGTAAAACCGCGGGCCATATTTCTAATAGAACACCTGAAATCTCGACTAGTCTTAAACATTAACAAACAAAAAAAGACGCAATTTGTTTGGTACCAATTCGAATGACTCACCGCCGGTTCTACAAGATTACAAAAAAATATGTAAATAGTGTGAAATGACTGCGAAATAAGAATTCTATGAATGAGCTCATACATGGCGGAATCTAGTTTTGTAATGTTACTTCACCAATCTTAATTTTTAGGGTTTCATAGTTCGGGGAACCATTTTTGATCGCGATCTGGTCATGGCCATTCTTTACACATTGAGACCTCTCCGTGCCTGGGAGAGCACGTTAAACTGTCGGTCCAGGTTGTATCATCAAATATCTATAACAGTCGTTACGGGTAGTCAGAAACCCGAAAGTCTGACAACTGGTCTGAAACTTATTAGAGTGAAGCCGCGGGTAGAAGATAAGGTTCTTTTAAGAAGATTACTTCATAATGAGTTATTATAACATCCAAAGAGTCATATATAAGAATAGTAAGAAAAAACTGTTATCAATTTCATAAAACGAAAGTTGTTACCACAGAACAGTAAAAACAGTAGAAGGAGTATGAGGCCAATTTTCTATGAATACCAGTGTCGCCAAACTCACATATTCACAGTTGACACACACTATAATTTCTTATTATGATTGGCTAAAAACAACAATTACGACAAGACTTATACACAACATTATTTGCATCAAATTAAACCTTAATAGCATTCCATTAATTTCAAATTCAAAAATTAATAATGACAGATTAACGACCTTTTTCGTTTTGGATTAAAATATATTCCTACACGATTATGTACCGCTATTGGACGCTAGATGGCGTTTATTATTCTTATTTTCAAATTAGAACTCTGTAATTGTTGTAATATGAGTAGAATTTGAATGGCCTAAACCAGCGGCAAGCTATGATGGCCGGTTTGAAGTTTGTCCGCTCATAAAGTATTGTAAAAATTGACAATTACTTTTGAAAGAACAATTGCTGCACTTTATTGTCAATAATAGCGCGTCACTGTAAACTATAAAGTACAGTAATTGTTCTTTCAAAAAAGTTATAAATTTTTACGAAACTTTATGAGCGGACTGAAACGTCGATTTGACGTTTAAGTCCGCTCATAAAGTTTCGTAAAAATTTACAACTTTTTTGAATGAACAATTACTGTACTTTATAGTTTATAGTGACGCATGCGGGTAATAGTGATGGGGTATATCATACCTACTATACTTATCGATAATAAATGCCGTCTAGTGTCGAGTAGAGGTAGGTACTTGATTGTTTTGGAGTATGTTTTAATCCAAAAAAAGGTCGTTATATTGTTGTGATTAATTGAATGATGTGAAGAACGCTTGAAAAGGGATATTTTTTAGAAATGTTCATAACATTATATTTAGAAAGCTTTCTTTCTAATGTTATGGGCATTTTTGGGACGGATGGTTTTTCAAAGGATTTTACAAATGTCAAGTGACTTGACATTTGACAGTGACAGAACAGGCAGTTGCCGCGCTTTTAGAAAAAGGGAGTAGATGTTACGCTGTGACCGAAAACTAAAAGAAATTATTAAAGGTACTTACATTAATAGATATAAAAGTGTTTAATGAACTATTCATAACAATTGTTGATTTATTTTACAAAGTCGTAAAAAGCTATAAAATAATACTCTAAAAATTGGTTATTTAGGAACGCACGAGAACGCTGTACCGCCATGTTGTCTGTTTATGTGACGTAAGTGACGTCACCATATTCATTAGCTCGCGGATTCTCTATAAGAAAAACCGAGAAAAACTGACTGTTTACTATAGTAGAGAGTGTAGTGACACAGGTTCTAAGGCCGCGGCTGCACTCAGCTATGGTACGGTGACAGCGACGGGACAGCGATTTTGTGAAAACAAACTCATAAGTATTAAACATTATGTCGGTGGCCGCACTGCAGAAACGACAAGCGACATTTATTTGTTCACGAAATCGCCGTCGCGTCGCTGTCGCCGTACCAGTGCGGCCGCGGCCTAAATAACATGGCGACTAGTGTTTTCGCGATATTGGATTAATTTCTAAAATATTCGTGTTGTTTTATGAATAAATTCTGAAATATATTGCTAGAATAGAGCAAAAACTATAACAATAAGGTACCTATTTTTTCAATGAAATGTACTACAACTAGCATAAGTATTACAAACGCTCTTTTGTGAATATATATAGAGATCTCCCACACATTAAAAATTCCGCATACCCTCAATGTAACACTGTCATTAGCCTCCATCACTCACACTAAACTAAAACACTGTATTTATATCATTGATCAAATTGATCAAGGATCTTGGCTCAATAGTATTTTGGCACATCTCCCTTGTTTTTATGATCTGAGGAATTACCAGACAACTTGTCTGTCGTGCTTAAGATAATCGCAGAATTAAATACATAATTGAAATGTTGAGAACATCTTCATTTCTGTATAAAAATAATTTGACTTACTGCGATTATTGTAAGCACGGCAGTTGTAGCTATAATATATTTATTACCCATTACTTTTTTTTATAATAAAATCATCTGCCATAAAATGTAGCATGCAGATCGTACCTCTTGTATTAGCGGGGAACCAATTGAATTTTCTGGATGCGTTGATCCACTTTTCTTTCATTAGATGGATATTTTGGAAAACGGAAACTGTCAAGTTTTCTATTGTTGCTGTGATATTGATTTAAATTAGTCTATGGTATCTCATCTAAAAACATACTCGCAATCAGCGGCCTAATTGTGTAACTCAATTTTTTTCGCCATGGCTTTCATATTGACAGTTCAACAACATCCATTACGGCATTGAGCTAGTTACGGGAGCACGGATTAACAAACATACGGCGTAATGAATGTCAAAAACAATGCCATGGTGATAGCAATTGAGTTACGCAATTAGGGTGCAGCTTCACACGGGGTGATATGAATAACGTATCTCACACCAAATCTTTCTCAAGAAATTGATAAGATGGGATTCCATTGATGAGAATAGAATGAAAATTCCTGCAGTAAATGAATGTGCACAGATAGACGCAGCGAGAAACTTCATTTCATAGATACTATTATAGGCACATAGAAGATTACTAACTTCGATGAGCATCGGAGCTCATTTCGTAGTTTACCTACCGAAAAAATATTTTATAAAAAATGGTCGATACATTTTTATCGATACCTATTGGATGCACTAATTGAATAGCAGGAAAAGTCTGATTTCGTAATCAAACATTCTAGAACAATTGATAACCAGTAAAGGAAAATTATCCGTATTTTAGATGAAAATAAGGATCACTCTTTATTGTCATTCTTGTACTATATTTGACAGAAAGAAAATAAAATGTATTTTATTAATTAAAACTGAAAATATTACATAACGATGGTACGAAATTCCTCCATGAGTTAGATTTTTACCGTGGCTATGATTTTTACACTCTAATATGGAACATTAGGCCCATTTTAGTATTTTTTATGATTTTTTAACGGTAGTGACGCATATGTTCACGATAAATATCTGTCATCGCGACTGCGCTCACTCAAACGGTACATATGTCTCTCAGTACTCATCAGTGGTGATAGGGACCACGCCCACTTACTACTTCCATCTTGTTCTTTATTCCGTGGTTGTTACAGTGAAACCAATAGGTATAGTTTGAGTAAAGTTTATCTGGCGATTGAAAAAGCGGAACTAAAGCAATTAAATATCACACCATTTTGATACGTCGTCTGGCGTACCATAGAATCTATCTTTGATAAAAAGCTTATCATACTACCTAATACGATTAAATGAACGATAAGGAAATACAAGCTGGATCTGGATTCCTGTGGTGACAATTTGTCAGATTTTGACAAATAAGTTGAATTGTCGCTGGAAATGCGACAAGAAACTCTTGACATAATTTATTTTATTATATTAAATGTATGTATTTATTCCTGTATATTTATTTTCAGTTTAACGTTATTTTTGTTGCACCTACCATGTTTTATCTCTGCATCACCTTAAGGTAGACTGGCAGAAAATGCCTAAAGCATTAAGTCCGCCTTTGTACGGGTTCCCTACTTGTTTTCGACAGTGTTTTTTACTAGTGCATAAAGAATAAAAAATAAATAAAAAAATGCGGTTTTAATAAAGGTGCGCGAGTCTTTAAAAAAAACTTGAACAGTTTTCCTCAAGTGACTTCTGTACAATTAACGTCACACATTGTAATAATTGCAAAACTAAGTAGTAATATTCATTACGTCGCCTCGACTTCCTTAATTGTTCGTAACTAACTTTTGTCCTAAATAAGGACCTGGAACAGGTATAATTATTAACTTTGGATTTTATTCATAGCCATTTAAGGGAGCACGTTTGCTAAAGTGGGTAGTTCTACTAAGTTTTTACTAAGAAACCCACAACTACCCACCTTTTGAAATCATTCCTTTTGACAGTTGTTTGCTTGCAACGCATATATATTGTAAATTAAGTGTATTATTGTGTAGTGTGACTGTGTAGCTGTTAATATGACTTGGTTAATAAATAAATATTGCATCACGTTTTTGATCTAATTCAGACCTCCTTGACGCGGCATATGACATCCCCTTTAGGGCTGCTTTTGTGCCTGCTTCTCCCAAACCGAGGGCTGAAGAATTTCTGAAATGAGAGAAGACTTGCCACTGAAATTCTCACCGAAAGTCCCATAACAAGATATCAAACCATTGATAAACAGCAAGACTGTGACTCAAAGCAGTTGGTTACGCAACGAATTAATGACGGGGATCACCAAAGATTATAAATATTACAATAAAAACGTCAATACGATATTTGGGAAAGTCCAGCCACAATGTCATTATCAGATAAATCGTATTCATTGTTGATGACAATGATGACAAATCAATGAGGAGGGTACGCCAAATGAGTCAACCCTTTAAACGCCGACACCGTAATATTACGTGTTCTGAAAACAGTGCACGAATCGCCACACACGTATAATTACGTTATTTTATTGGAAAAGTTCTCATAGTGCACAAACTCCTTAGAAAGTATGTCAGTTTTAAGGTGTAGGGTATAATCTTTATTGTTATGGAACTTTTTTAATGTTTTGAATGATAAATACTGTGAATTTTGGGATTTAAATACATTGTGATCACTGATCTCCTTGCTTGTATCGCCAATCACGTAATTTTACGAATACTAGGGATGGGGCAAATTCGTAAAATACTTTATAGGTTGGCCAAGAATAAACAAGGCTCTTTAGAAATTACTGTCACTATTTGCAATGAAAGTGGGTACTTTCATTACAAAATAACCATAGTGTTACTCTGATATACAAGTATCTGTACACAATAAAATGTATTTAAGTTTAAAATTATTTAATTTTTACGACAAAAATATAGAAATCTCGTTACGCGGAACCTCACTAGTGCAGACAATCGCCGGTCGCCGTCACCGTAATATTACGTGCGGCCAAGGAGCTTCAAGGTTATATCGCACTGTATTGTCAGTTGTCTCAGCGCCATCCCCGTAAAATCACGTGAAAGCTGCATCGCTCTGTGCAACTAGTGTTGTAGGGGTTTTTCGTGTTATCGTGTAGAACTTTAAATGCAAAAGAAATGCTGGAAGACGAAGAGTTATTAAATATTTTGCAATCGAATCATGAATTGCCAAGCGACGACAGTTCTAACACAGAAAGTGATGTTAAATTGGTAAGTTTAATTTATTGGTTAATTCGATAATTTAATTTGATTAGAAATTTTGTTTGTGTTTAATATAGGTAAGTACCTACTAGGGTTAGGTTAATAAAACATTGATTTTATTTCTGGCTTTTTATTAATGAAACCTCAAGAGAACACCAGTGTCCGCAAACCTATTGTCTTTCTATTGTGTCTCTAATTCGGTTCTTGACAACATTGAAAATATGCTACAGATTGTGGTCATCCTATCAGTTCATAGCGTAAATAAACTTATTTCACTTGATTTTTAACTAAAATATGTATATTTTTTGCAAATTACACGAAAATAAAATGCAATATTTTTTGTTATTGTAGCTGTCACAAGAACGGCCTGTCGCACTCTGTTGACGTCACACGCTCGTAAGCCAGTGTTGCCAACTTATTTTTAGGGTAAAAAATTCTTTAGGGTAAATTTGAGGGTAAAATTTTAGGGAGCGCCTCCGCAGCCGGCGCCGACTAGGCTCCCAAAAATAATGCCGTTAGGAACTGGAGTAGCCTTGAAGTAGCAGTGATACCAGACGAAAATAATTGCAAACTACCGTAGAAGCAGATTAATGTTGCCGTGTTTTAAGTTGAATTAAATACCTTAGACTGACTTTTAAATAACAGTGTTAATGTAAAACAAAATACAACTTTTTTGGACTTACAAGGGGGATGGAGGTGGTCGACGGAGCCCCGGTACGCGGAGCTCCTATTTCTATCTGCAAGGTTAAAAGTAACATAACACGAAGGGGTTCACGGGGGCTTCGTTCGCTCGCTCACTGAAGCCCCCGTCAACCCCTTCGAACCTAACCTGTCCGTGTCGGGGTGTCCAAGTTCCCGAGCTCGCTTCGCTCGCTCTTGGACCCTAATTAGGTATGTTACTCAAATGAAACATGAAATGTTTTTTTTAATTATGACAAATTGCCAACTCCCTTTCCCGCTTTTTTTTTTCAAAAGTCAGCGCCGGCTGCCAATTTAGCAACCAGTGCCGGCTGCAAATTCAGGTCACGGCGGCGGTCGCGGAGTCACTTCCAAAATTTTAAGGTTAGATTTCGTATTGTTGTTATGATTACTATAGTTTATGGGCTTTTTGGTAAGCAATACATGTAGGTACCTAAGTATTTGAATTGAATTTGAGTTAAACAAATTCAGCATATTTTTATTGTGAAACATGACCATTGATTAAGAAAGAACTTGTTTTATTGTATATCTAAAACCAAAACTTTAGCCAGGTATTTTTGTATAAATAGTTATGATTTTAGAGTAAAATTAATCAGGCATTGGGGTAAAATGAAAATCTAGCTTGGCAACACTGGAGTAAGCACGGCTTTGACAGATTGTAGTTTGCGTTTTATGTTTTCTGGGTGCTATATTTGATCTTAGAGCTATTTCTGAAGCTGTTTTCATAGAAATCTTCTATCTAGTGGCATAAATATTCATATCGAATCTCAAAATGGAGTCAAATTTTGTGCAAGCTGATACAACCTACCTAAGATAGACGCATTTATGGTTGCACTTTTCTTTAAGAATACCTAACGCTGATTATTATGCTGTGGAACTTAAAAATGTAAAAACAGCAGTGTAAGTACCTACCTGCCACATATTTATTTACAAATCTTTTGTATAATCATTCAGAAGTTTTGTGAAATCTCATTTTAGGTTTTGTTGATAAAAACTTAGAAACATTACCTATAAATTCTTTTGTGTCATGAATCATGATGGACTGCTTAAAGACGTATTTGTACATTGTGGAACTACACACCATTTATATACGCCATTATAGCCAATAAAAATGATTTATTGATGAAATTAATTTCAGCTGCACCGTCTGTCTTGTTGACAAAGCTCGTTTACTAGCGTGTTACGTCACTTCCGTAGAAACAGCGTTTTTGGAGCGGTTTTGGAAATTTATACTTTATCACTGATTTTTATTGATAAATACAGTAGATCTCCCTGAAATATCAATGTAGTGTGCTTATAATATAATGAAGATTAATATAAACCATTTCCCAAAATCAGTCAAATACCGAATTACGATAATCGAAAGGTTAGTATTGTTAATAAATAAAGAATTAATGCATCGATATTAAGTATTCCCAACACTATTCCAACTTATGCCTAAAGTGACTTGGCGCTGGAGGTAAGTCAAAGGTATCAAAATCTTGGCGGTTAAAGGGTTAAAAAGATTTCGATGCATTCGAAGTTATTTAGGTGATGACTGATGAGTTTGTTAGTGTATTCGAAGGGTATGTGACGTCATTTTTCGTGTAGTGTATAGTTCGTTCACCTCTATTATATTTTTAGAACTGTTCCTTTCAAAGGTCGGAATCTATCATAATTTTATGGCGTAAACACAGAATTTCTGTGGGCGCTTAAATATTAAAGTTTGTGACAGTAATTTTTTATTGTACCTCAGGGTATCGAAGTTACCTATTTTTGTCACTAACGTAACATTTTTTGTGGTCTAGATTAAATCTCATTTGACTAATATCTGAGCTATTAGCTAAACCAAAGCTAAACGCGAACCTATGTCAGGTAAGTAGTGTAGTCTGAACTTGTATGAAATACACAAGAAGACAATATTTTATACAGATCAGTTGATAAATGAGGTTGAACTTATCAAACTAATATGACAGCTCTTTTTTGTCCAATTCTTTGTTTTATTTGTGAAGTTTATTAGAAATGAGGTTGCCTTTGATTTTGTTGGTGAGTTGGTGTTTCTCGATATCGGGGCCTGTGTAGGCGTTATTATTACTAACAAAATTGATATCTGAATAACTTTGAAACATAAATATTAATCAGTAAACTGTCCAAGTACCCTCTAAAGACTGTAAGTAAACAAAGATTTAAAATAAACTCTCTTCGCAAGATCAAGCAATCTTGTTTATGTAAATCATAACAATCTGTAGACGCTTGTTTGGAAATACAGACTTCTTGTTTTGGAAAACAAAATTCGCAGTTTATACAATCAAACAATCTAGGATTAGTTACTAGCTCAAATGTTTCAATATTATCCAAAATATCGTTTAATTCTCCTTCCATTTAAGCACTTTATACAAAATACGCGTCACATGTCGGACTGTGCTTTGTTAGATGCTTGATAAGGGATCGATATTCGGGCCCCTACATTTTTAGGGACATCTAAGCAAAGGTTAGTGAAAACGAAAAGAGCCACCTATCTAGGTGCAGGCCTTAAAAGTTAGGGAATGTTCGTGAAAACGGGCAATAGCATCTTATCAAACGTCTAAAGCTAAACATCGACCTCCCAACGAGCACTACCAGTAGTTAGTCGAGTCAATAAAGGTTTTTACTTTGAAATCCTCCGAAAAAACACCGATTTTGATAATATTTTTTTTCAAATGTTTGTATTTATGTGATAATCCAAATCAAAAACATCATAGGTATTGGAGGGAAGTTATTTTTTCTGAAACATTAACAACTTCTTCCCTTTTAAAATCAAATAAACTGACATTCAAATCAAACACATTTATGTCGTTTACTCAGCAGATACCATCAATTATTGTATCGTTCAAAACACATGTAGACCATTCAAATGTGAGGTCACACCAGTTCATTCAACTGACGACGCCGGAACACACTTCCCATGTGTTAAACACGACCACAGTGGGGGGTTTTAGTGAGGTAATCGTGTCGGCACGATGGGGGTGAGAATAACTTATGCCTTGCATGATGAAAAGATTAGCAGTTATTAGCCGAGCTGACTGCTGAATGTGCCAAACGTACTTTAGTATTGTGTGTATCCTGCCGGGAAAGCGGGATTGTCCGAAAGGGATATACCGCTGACCCGGAACATAAAGGGCTAAGGAAGGAACACGGGTGGGTTTTAGTCAGTAAGAGTCTGACACTCCCTTCCGCTCCGCTCAGAGCGGGAGGGGTCATTTGATGATTTCCCATCCTCAAAAAAAAAAAAAAAGTATTGTGTGTATGACGAAAACCTCATGACATACCCTTAGGCCAGTGATCACCAATTAGTTTTATTGGGGGGCCCGCTTTAAATATTGAAGACTGTCGCGGTCCGTTTACTGGATGCGTCGTCTTTGTGGTTCTATTGCTATTTAAAGAACAAAGAAGATTGCCTCCTGCACTTTTTAATTATTTTTCTTTTATCTTTAGACATAAATAAAAAGTATGAACTATGAATTTATTGGTCCGAATGGCAGTCCGGAATTCCGGATCCGGTCCGCTCTTCCGTCGTCCCGCCATTTCGTGACCCCTGCTCTTTCCTACCCTTCTCAGAGACAGGAACCTTTTAAAAGTATTATCCTTTGTAATGAAAGGGCAAAGTTTAAATATAGGGAAAATCCATAGAAGGGTGACCTCTTTTCAAAAGTAACTGTGCACTTCCGAGATTCACATTTATTTTGGCTCATTAACAAAAGTTAGTATGGCAGCTAAATTCTAAACTGCAACTGTTTCGAGTTTTTTTTTATACGACGATGGGGGTCCTGCTTGTCCTCTAAGTTTGTAACCATCGATGGTTACAAACTTAGAGGACAAGCAGGACCCCCGCTGTCAACACACAGGAAGAAACACAACACTACGGAAGAGTAACATTCGTCAGCGAGTCGTTGAGCTCCCTAAGTCTGGATTGAGCTACTACGATACTCGGCACATGCGTGCACAATAAGGACAGGTCCACTCAAATCTGTATGGCTCTTTCCTCTAAAGGCCATTCCAGACTAACCTGCATGGTTCTTACATAGTTTAATTTTATATTGTCTGGACTTTAAAAGAGACCTTGATCTTTGAGTTTGTTTCGGTGTTTCTTCTCAAAGGTAGTCAGATAGGAAACACCGACCTCATCTAGTTTTAAAAGACTTGTAAAAGTGTTATTAGTAACCTATTTGCAGAATAAATGATTTCAATTTCAATTTCATTATTTAGCTGTGGTACCTATTCTGTAAGGTCTTCCAGTCAGGCTGCTCTAGATTTGTGCAAGGTAGGTATCTCGCTGTGCTCTACCTCTCTTAGTTAGAATATAAGTGATGATGTATTTCAAGATTTAGGTACTTGATCTTTTTAGGGCACAGCCATTTTTCAAAATCCGCCACAAGCTCAACCGCCCTTTGCCTTTTCCGCCGACTGATCGCAAAAAGCCCTTATTTATTTACCCACTTAGTAGGTACTTATTAGCAAACTCGTTTCACATACTCGATCTGCCTAACATTAATCTATCATTTGCTGTTACATGCTCATTGAACCGCAGCGCCCTACATTCGTCATCACCCATGACGTCATAACACAGTACATTGACATCTAATATTTTTCCACGGTGAAGTAAGACTGTTTCCATATGTGTCGGTATGGAATCTGTAATTTGTAAACAGTGTACTGGTTTTATGGAGACAATGCCAAGGTTTTTTCTCATTAATTTCTAGACTTGTCTGATGTCATGCTTTAGGTTAAATAGGCTTGTCCTGTTCTGATGCATTTGTACTAAAATCTATATTATATGCCACATAGTTGTGGCAAAAAGGCGTAGGTACAGCCTGCCTGATGGTTAACGGTTACCGTAGCCTATGAAACGTTTGGAACACCGAGTATCACATGCGTGTTGCCGTCCCTTTAAAATGAGGATTCGCTGTGCCGACACCTTAGAGGACAAGCTCGTCTCCCACTGTCAACACAGCGTATCCTCAGGAGCTCTGGCGACTTTACTCACCACAGGAACACAACACTACCGAAGTGTAGTAGTACGTATTTAGCTGTGGTATTCTATAAAGCGGAGGTACTTCCCCAGTCGGGCTGCTTCAGATTTGAGCAAGACATTCCGCTTGTGCCCTACCAGTCTACCGCTGCCCGCATTCAACGAATTCTCTGCTTTATCACATGCAAAAAGCCATGTAGGTTTTAATCAGTCCGCATAAAATGGGTTGTGAGTTTGTGACACAATTAATGAAAAAGACCTTAGCGTGCATGAAAAACATAGTTATTTTCCCTCATTATTATCCGAAATTGGTCGAGCGTAGGTTGCACACTAATTGCCTGTTATTTCGTTTTCGTATTGTATTTTCTTTTGTACTAAAATAACTATTAAACTAGTTGCTGCTTTTGAAGGTAATGTTACTTACTACCTACCTAAGTAATGAGTTGCTTACCTGGTACAAAAAGCTTATTAATAAAAGTAGGCAATACTGCCTGTGCTATTTTTCAAAGGGAAGCCGGTAGGAAATTGTATTGTAGGGACCCTTCGCCACTGCACCCTACACTAAGTTCATTTAAAATGGTCAATTTACGGTCCACGCGGCTGGAGCTACGGACAAAAGTCTAGTGTTTTACTTAATACAATTCAGGAACAATTTACTTCCAACCTTTTGTCTATTCTGTGGTAGGTGCCATCTGATATTAACTGTTGCTTTACGGTTTTATATTTACGTCATGGTATCAATTACCAATATTACCATGACGTAAATATAAAACCGTCTAGCAATTTGTATTAGTAATAAAATAACCGATAACAATCGATCTATTATACTATGGTATTTGAACACAATAAGTTATTGTTAGAAGCCATAGCCATAAAGGTGTATTGAAGAATTTATTCATGAATGAAGTCACCGTAATATTTACAGGTCTTAAAAGGATTGGCGAAAATGTTACACGTAAATTCAGCCTGAGGAAATACCGCAGACAACCGTTTTTAATCGCGCCTGATGTTAAGTGTTAAGAAAATGACCTAATAAACAGGTTTTGATGAACAAAGACCAACTGAGTTCGTTTAGTAGATAGCTAAGGACACGAGTCACTCTCGATACCTCCAAAGATTTTAAACCCAACCCTCTTCACAGCTTGTGTTGCAATTGGATAACATAATATCCAAATTCCAAAAATACAATTACCTTTTTCAATGAAAAACAGGTTAACCGTAATTAGAATACAACACAACACCGTTTAATCTTGCCGTTTCTTCGAAATTTAGATCTACATGCGCACCAGATTAAGTTACTACGTACGACCCGATCACCTGACCTTTATGAAGGCTTATGTTTATATTAAAATCTATATCCAATACCCATTATATTTAGATGGGATCATGGATTATGTCTCCGGGCAATTTCTTTATGTTATAGCTGGAGGAAATTATTGTTTTACTCTGAATATTGTAAAGATCATCGGATCGAGAGGTAGGCTTCCAGTCTAAACTGACGCGGCCAAATATCAGTATTTTACATAAAGCGACTGCCATTTTACCTCCCAACTTAAGATTAAGATAATGCCGTATTCGGTTAGACCAGTTGTGAGACTTTCATTGATACTTAAACTACGCCACATGCTGGTTCATGAGCGTGGCTGACGCACTTGCCAAAACTTATTTATCATGACGCAGCTATTAGAAACCCTGACGCAGATTTCATCGCAGGCAGAGAAGATCTCGTTCAAATCGACCCTGATTTAGACCAATTCTGCGAAATACAAACATCACCAAATAACTATTTACACAGATTCCCCGTAGTAAATGCTACGCTTCTGAATAAACGTTAACATTCGATTCGGATGTAAACATCCGGACCACTGGCCCTGGGTACAAGCGGATGCTTAGCTGTAGTCAATTCCCAATCCCAATACATCCTTCTTACATCCTTCTTGCTTATCAGAGTATTTTTGGATGGACATGTTAAATCCAGAAGCTTTATAATAAAACAAGTTTAAACGGTCTACATTGCGTATTACTGATTTTTGTTTTTCCTGACGTTTCGAACACTTTGCAGTGTTCTGGTCGCAGGATGCATCCTGCTGTGATCGTGAGAGTGATCACGAAAACCTAAGACATTTTTATCATCCAGAAGCTGTTGAATATCTGTTTTACGAAGAGTTACTGTTGTTTGACTTCCTCAATCAAGCTAAGATGTGATACTAGTACTCTTTAAGGTTCTTCTACCTGTCTTCTATGATATAAAATCTTAGTGACAGCCAAAAGCAAGGTCAGCCAAGCGTCGTGTCTTTCGAAATACACAGAACTTCTGATGCATAGTATAAACACGTTGAAGGCTTGACCTAGATTTTTTCGTTACTCATCGGTTTTTGAGGTCTCTAAAGCCTAACCTAACTGCTTCGGAGACATTGACACATAATTAGCATGTACTATGAAAATTTTGGTTGACGTTTTCCTTATACATTTCCATAAAAATTCAACGACATGTCTAAGCCTTTCGAGTCATATGAAGACAAATTGCTCGAGAAGCTTAAATAACTAGCTTGAAGTTACTGACTAACCGACTGACCCCTGTCTGACAATTCAAAACTGCCCGTAAATAATCTTTGAACCTTTGGATTGGTAAATAAACACCAAGCCAATATTTACCGCAGAAAGATCGCGAAGACGTAGACGTTTTGCTAAGGTAAATAGAGGAAGCTACGCTGCTGCTAGTGGTTGGACTGAATTCAATTGATCTGTAAGTGAATTGAGAACGGAATTTATTATTCCTCTCACTGTCAGGACCTGCGACGTTAAAATTCAGAACAACACAAACTTTATCAGCCTCCAGGAAAATGTACGAGTAAATACGGAATCCCATAATAGAATTCCATGAAATACGATTCCAATTTTGACGTTTATTACCAACTCCTGGATGTTATGGGATGTCAAACAAATATTAAATTTCGAATTTATAAATAATCTTTGTTTATTCTGTATGAATAATTTAGACAGTACGCACGGCTATATATCAAGCTACACATTTTCAGTATAAGCTGGCCTCGCATTGTGTAAGCTTTCCGTATAATGCTAGGCCAGCTTATACTGGAAATGTACAATACTCGCAATCTAAGTCTACCTACCTGAAACCAAGTTCTCCAATTGTTCGTGCATGGAGAATCGATTAAATACGGCATTACAAATCAAAATTCACATACTGCCTCGTTGCTCTAATGGTCTCAAGCATCTGCTGGTCGGGCAAAGAATTATTGTTTTTTCCACTAAGATATTTTTAGTAGCAGCCCTGAATCTAGATTTGTGCCTGGTTAATGGGAACCGGTTACCGTAGCCTTTGAAACGCTTGAAACTCCGAGTATCGCATGCGTGTTGTCCACCCTTTAAAATGAGGATTTACTGTGTCAATAGCTTAGGGAACAGGCAGGTCCCCCGCTGTCAGTACATCGCACCATCAGGGCCCCAAGTCTACTATTGCAATTGTGTAAGAATGGTCTCATAATGACATCATAACTGTCGAAACCTAAGTCAAAACCTTTGGTCATTGGCTTAGGGCCGTAAGATCTATCGTAGCTTAACCACGGAAGAGAGTTTAATCTCCGGTCTTCGATTGTTTTCTAATACAAAAACCCAAAGAAACAATCGCTGACGGGACATTAAACTCTCTTCTGTGGTTTAAACTACGATTGATCTTACGGCCCTTAGAGTAAGACTATCTCATTGGTCATTGGCAAAACAAACAATAACGATGTCATTATGAGACCATTCTGATACGATTATGACAATTGCAATAGCAGACTTGGGGTCCAGGACCCCTGGCGCCGCAGGAACACAACACTACCGAAGAGTAGCTTTATTTGGCTTTGGCATTTTGTAAGATACGTCACTAATCGGCCTGCTCCGGATCAGAGCGAATCAAATTCAAACGAAATTTCAAATTCGTGAATCAATTTAAAGATGCGATTGAACCATGTAGTTCTGTAGCGTAACCTCTGACCCGTTTCTCAGAGATAATCTCACAGATAAATCTAACAATAATAATTGAATTCGTTAAGAAACATTAATGTAAGTAATTACCATTTTTCCCAAGCCAATCAAGATGTGACGTCAGCCAATATGAGTACCTACCTAACTATTAAAATCAACTGCGTACATGTTGCGATAGGTGCCATAATTTATACGAGCATTTTAATGTAAAACGAGTATTTTTATTGCACATAAGCGTATTTCCAAAGACGTATAGGTACCTACATACATATACTGAGTGCCGATTAAATTATCAATCGTAGCTTAAACCACGGAAGAGAGTCACGGAATACGTCACAGTCACAGTATGGTAGACAACCGTTTTTAATCGGTGACGGACGATTGTCAAAATCAATCGAATGAATCGACAATCTTACAAGATTGTTTTCTAATTTTCTGCTTTCATTTGATTATTTTTATTACAATAAAAATAATCAAATGAAAGCAGAAAATTATGACTACGCTTTACAGTATCCCTAAAGGCAATATTTAAGAGTAGATGGTAGCGAGCTTGACATTTTACTGTTGAAGAATGTAAGAGTAGATCATTCATTTCGTAACAAAGATCAAGTCCTGTTAATACGTGAGCTGTCGAAACTCGTGATGATGAGACATTACAAGAAGTAAAACTTTGAAGGCAAGCCTGTTCTTAATAGTACTGGGTCTTTATGAGAAGTTTTTCTGACGAATTCTGTGACCTAGCCTTCAAAGACCTATTTAAAGAGCATACCTATGCTGACTGCCAGTCTTCATGTAGGTGTTTATCAGATCAGAATGATACTCAGACCTCTCTGTGAGAGGGAATCATGTTTTAACCACTTTAATTGACTCGGGTATGATCTTATTCTCGTCTTCTCACTGGCCCCTTAACAATCTGTAACACGTTTTTCTTTAAATATAAATGATAGAAAATCACAAAAAGAGCACGTCGTCAGTCGGAATCGAACGCACTGCCTGTTGTTCGTCAGGCGAAACTTGTTCGAATACATTGTTCTTGCTGCTTGGAATGAATTTTACGCAATTAATACTGCCTTTAGTAGCGTAAAATCCAAGTTAATATCCGGTATAATCACCACTTCGATTAATAGGGTTGCTATAATCCATATGTACGAGTCAAAATATCTTCTCTTTGGGTATAATAAATAATCTGGGTATCTTTTGAAGAGGCAGCAACTTCCTGGGCCCCTTTACTAAGCCGATTACCAAATTTAAACCAGTCAGACTAATTAACCTTACGAAAATTCAGAGATATGTTTAGATACCTACCAATGTAAACAAGCTTGTTGGATGTTGAGTTAATATTTTAAATAAAAACCAGACCATTGCAGTTTGTTTGTTTACATAATTATACGTCTTCTAATTATCAAAATACTGAAAACGGGGTTTCTCCATGCGATAACCCTTGAAAAATAAACATGACCTTTCATAAAAATAACTTAAAAGCGAAAAATCGAATCTTGATTTAACGCTGGCCTTCATTCAAGGTGAGGTTTTTTACCCAAACTAGAGTTGAATGTTTACTTATTATGTGTCTGTGTCTGAGTCGCTTTGTTAGGATAAATGTGGGGTTTTTAATCGTTATATAATTAGTATAATACCACTTTACGTCATTTTACTAAAAATTAATAATCGGATAGTGTATTTGGATGTTTTAATGATTGTGAGTCAATGGGTGGAAATGTGTAAACCAATTAAAATTATTCAATTATGTTGAGTGAATAAGAATGGATAAAACCGAGTTAATAGGCTTACTTAATGCGAGACATAAATAATCGGATGTTCAAGCGCAATAAAAAATTGTCTGGCCATGCTCATAGTCTAGCAGTAATCGTCGAAAACCTCTATTCTATAGTAGAAAATTGATGGTTCTTCCTTATCAGCGTCATTCTTAAAGACTTTCTCAGAAATAAATATTTAGTGTTGCACATCGTCCGTCATTTCAACACCGCAGGATGTCGTTTTCCCTATTCTTAGCGAAGACCACACACGATAGCAACATTAAAATGTAGATCTCATTGCCAGAATCGTTAAGCTTTTAATTGAGGTAACATTAACATCGAACTATGAAGGAAAACATTGTAATGAACTTCGCGTGTTGATGATAAAATCTATAGTTGTGTGAGTGACCTAAACACTACCGTTTACTAAAATCACCACATAAAATGTAATAATGAAGGTGTAAAGGAGCAGTGTTTAAACGTCATCAGTGCAGTATATCAAACTGCTGGCTGATGTACTTACCGCAATACAAAATGGCGGGACCCCCGTCTAATTTTCTAGAAATCTAGACTAAAGGAAAATGCGCAAGTTTTATAGAAAATTACTCCAGCCGGCGCAAAAGGAACCTATCTCAGATTTTTGTACCATTAATGTGTATAAAAAATAGATATATGTATTTATAATCTCCGCAATCAGTGGATAATATAGAAAAAAATGCCTTGATTATTCGTGCTAGCACCTGACCTTTTTGCAGAATATCACCAAAAAGGTCACACTGATCTTTTGCGAGGAAAATGCCTGTGTAATGTCCTTCTTGGGGACCGAGAGGGGAGAGCCTGGAATCTAGGGTATCCCCTCCCGGTGTTTCCACTAACATCCGCCTTTCAACTACAGATCAGCAGCAAGTCTCGTGTAAGAGAAAATCCTGTAGCCACAAGCCTGCTTGCTTATGATTGTGAATTAGTAAGCCGGTTACTGATACCTGCTAGTAGATTATTCAATCTGACTAACAAAAGTTCGTAGGTCAGATTCCCACTCGTTGCACTATCGGCCCGGTTATAGCGCTCCGGGCACAGGGGTGTCCAATATTAGCACGCATTCTACATGAGGAGGACGTCGGAGGGCTTAGCGAAAACCAACTGCAAACACAAGTACCTATATAAGCTTAGATAATTTACCAGCTACCATTAATTATAAAGGGGGAGTTCCTACCTTCCTACCTTTGCCAGGACTTACGACAAAGGTACTACCTATTAGATATGAAGGCCCATGTGTGAAATGATTATGAAGGCCTTAAATACTAAAATAGAACAAACATGTAATTACAAAAAGTACAGTAACAGATTAAGATTTCTTCACAAAAGGGGTTTTTCCATCTCTTGACTTACGCAGGTAGCTATCTGGTAATCACACAATAATATGTTATTTGTACGCTACAACTGCGTAGTTGGATGAAAATAATAGAGAATTTTCATTTATATTAATTTCTTCTCTCCTTTTATCAGTTGTCGTTATAGTGTCGTTTCGATTAGATATTGCAGTTCCAAATATCGAATATCTGCATCTATATAATTTAGGTAGGTACGAGTCTCTTGGAAAAGGTATGCACGTGCAAGTTTTAGGGGACGCAAAATTCAAATCTTGATCTTAGCTATGACATACACTGGATGTGAATGATAATGTACATATCTGTACATAGCTATACTATTCTTTCTACACCAAGATGTAAATAAATCTTACGCTTCACATATTGAGCAGCCAATGCCAAAACCATTAAAAAACCATCTGACAGTCGTCTCTAACGTATAGTTTGACATTGACTTGGTCAGCTGTTCAACCGTGTCGTGTTATGGGATCATCTATACTGATGTAATAAAGCTGAAGAGATTTTTTTTTGAAGCTGAAAAGGAAAATAAATATTCATCCAAGCATTAAGATTATATCCTGTGATTAACTAGAAACCAACATGCTTCGCAGTGGTTATGATTACATATTTTATTTCCAAGTACTGGCGATAGCGGTCAATAGGGAAACCCATGAGGCCATGACCTGGTTTCTGATGCACGGAGAGATTTCAATGTGTTGCCAACGGTTAAACTTCAAAGAAGCAACAATGCCTAAGGTTTAGTTTTATACCTACATCGTGTGGACATTAAACCGAGAACCTAATGAAAATATGTTTTTGATAGAATTTTGTTTATCAAAAGTCTAGCCAAATGAGGAAAGAAATAAAACATTACATTTCAATCAAATAGGTAACACTCTTGTGTCTGATATCTCAAATAAATGCGTGTAAGTATAAGTAGTGCAAAAATGTAACTACGCGAATATTTCTAATAATTATAACTCATGTTTTTTTACTATGAAACTGTGTCAACACATCTTTTCTTGATACATCCTTGAATTCCACCCACCCATTCATAAAAAAGCCACAGACTGAGACAGCTAGAATTGCACCTACTTTAGAAAAGGACGGATATAGAACAGTCATTCCCTGTTTAAAACTACTACTATTTCAGCAACTGCAACTGCAGCTGGCTAGTATATCTTGGCATACGTGGTGGCACTGTATGTAAAAACGATCGTGCCTGTTTTCCCAAAGTGATAAGAGGAGGTCTACAAAAACACCCACAGTTTGCCAGATAAAAGTCCCATGTAATACGAGACATGCCTATTGCCTTTAACCGGGCACAAATCCAGACTTTTTTGCTTCTACTGAGAATTCCCGAATGGAAATTCTGCTTTACCTTGAAATCGAACCCAGAACTGAGGCAGTTAAAGAAGAAAATTATAACTAAACATCAAATTCAGTACCTACATTTTATTATTTATGTAGGAAGTTCCATATATCGTCACGGACCAAAACATATTGGTCTCCGATGCTATGAGAAAATAAATCCCCACAATTTCCTACGATCAATGTAACGGGTTTTTTATAGCTGTTTGACGTCACTTACGTCATGCGGACTCATGCGTCATTCGTTGCGATATTCGCATATTTGGTGTGGTATGCTATAATTTTTGATTTTTAAGAAATAATAATGGCGATCGTGCAGGTATTTTGAAAGTATGCCTAAATAGTATCACGAAGGAATTGTAAAGCTAGAAAGTTTCTTTTGTTGAGAAAATGTTGTAAGCAAGACACAGGTTGGTTGGCAAATAATGGATGCCGGTATAAAATATACAGAACTTCAGAACAAAATCGTTATCCTTATCACCAAAGGTCTCGTCCAAAAAATACTTGTCTCCGACAGAGGTACTGCAGACGACAGAGGGGCTTAATTACACTGTTTTTTTAAATATAATACAGTCCACTAATTTCATTGTAACTATCGAAGGATCACAGCAAACATTGATCCGGCTCGAAGGACCATGTGCTTCCGGAATGGATGTTCCGCGATAGTTACAATCTGGGTATCTTCAAGTCGCCAGTGTATCGGTTTCTTCTAGGCAAGCGTGCTCCATCGTAGACCGCATCATCGCTTAACATCAGGCGAGATGACGATCAAACACTAGCCTATCCTACAGCCAAGCAAAAAATTCTAGTGTGGCAACGCACCTGTGATGCCTCTGGCAGTGGTGACAACTAACCATCATCAGGTAGACCGCTTAATATTGTTTGACATACAGTAACATTATAAAAACACAACAACATTACAATTATTATTTATCTCTGAAGGACCAAGCAAGCATTACTTTGAATTTAGCTGATATGACAATACCAGGAGATAACAACACTGACGTAAACAGTATATTGACACGACATTTCGCAATGACGCACATGACTTGTACAATAATGACAGTATTGCAAATCAGTGACGACATTCAAAAAGGGTTTCATTGTTACGATTACGATGTATTATGAAATCATTTTCCGCGTAATTTCCTGGTAATTGGGTGCAAGTTTTCCTATTTAAATGGCAAAGTAAGCCACTGATTGAAGAATTATATCAGTTTGATATCTAAGAGAGGTAGGGCACACTGGAATACCTCGCTCAAATCTGGAGCAACCCGACTGGGGAAGTACCTCCACCTTCCAGAATACCACAGCCGAATAACGCTACTCTTCAGCAGTGTTGTGTTCCTGTGGTGAGAAAGGTCGCCAGAGCTCCTGAGGATGCGCTGTATTGACAGCGGGGGACCTGTTTGTCTCCTAAGCTGTCAGCACAGCGAATCCGCATTTTAAAAGGTCGACAATGCGCACGATGCTCAGTGTCGTAGGGGTTTTAGAGGCTACTTACCATCAGGCGGGTCGCACGCCTGGTATGCCACCATTATGATATTAACAAAAATAAGTCAGGTATCCACGGGATGTAGAACACGGTCTTTCTTTTACCTAGGCTCTCTTACCACGAACTGTCGTCAGAAGGAGGCAGTGCGATATAGTCTTATCAGCCTATCAGGTTGACTTTGTGTTAGACTGTGATAGCGCTATAAATAGAATAGGAGAAGAGATAGATATACCACCGTCCCTTGTTTCACTATTTCTGAGGCGAAAATAAAGATAATCCTTGCAAAAAAGCTTTACTTGGATTTTTCCACTGATTCAATTTTTTTTCTGTTTTACTGGTCTAAATATTTAAAAATAGGACCAAACATTAGGATTAACGTGAAATAGCGTTATTTGTAGTGTAGAGCTAAAATGCGTAATAAAGTAATGTAAACAAAATAAAAAGATAAGCCATGTGCCAACGTAATGAACAAACAATCATAATTTTCCTCTTCATAACAATGGCTACGAAAGCATTATGGTTATGTCTAGTATCTCTAAAAGATTGCGCAAGATTTTTCCCAGGCTGTAAGTATGTCGCCAACAAGGCATATATCAGCTTTATTTTCCTTTTGTTATTCGCCTTTCATCCTCTCAACATGCCCAAAGCATCTAAGCATCCTATTTAGAATTTTCGTCACCACATCCTCTTTTAAACCTCCTGATGAGCTCATTCATCTCAATCGGGACACAAAGGGCACTGGCAGACGCCCATAGAACGCTGGGCTTCAGATTGTATAAGTCGGTACAAATATGAAATTAGTTTGGTGTGATCGAGTATTTCAAGAGTATTGAAATTCATTTTTTATTTGTTTTTGTACGTAATTGGGTTAAAGAGAAATTTTCGTATTTCTGACAGTGAGCTATGGTGTGAATGATCCAGTGAAGTACAGTCCGACTAATGAGTTCTCAATTCAAAGGTTTTAGTTGCTGTCGACATGATATTCTGTGGAAGCACGCGCCAGCCAGCATGCACCCGTTTTTGTTTTATTGGTTTTTTTCAAAATGTCAACGGCATAATCATTTTATTTCTTATTTATTTCGATTTTTGATTCCAATTCTTAATCTCTAAGATAAATTAGGCAAAGAACAATTAAAATATATTTTTATTTTTGGTTAAGCTTTTATTACTGTACCTACCATAGCTAGCCCAAAACTGCCGACGTCCTTTTCGTGCGATGTACCTAATACTTACGGTAAGGGCGAATCTACGATTTAAATCTTTGACTGTGCTGTGCCGTAAAATTTTGTTTTGTTCATCATATTCTGTCGCTCACTGTACCAGCGTACTCACGTAATTATGCTAATGATTTCTATGAACTATCAAGTCTCAGGAAACAACATCACACCATACATGATACATAATATTAAGTATTATGTTGAATACCTACGTAGTAATCATGTTAATATGTCGCAACATAGATAACATAAGCATTTTCTTAGTCTCACAATTCCTTAGAAGTAAATTTATCCCAGTTCGTTTTTCTGCTGTTAGATAATTACTTGTGGAGAATTAGAATAAAAACTCAAAACAGAAAATAAAACTTCAAAAAGATCAGCATGATGTTGTGACATGTGTGGTACAGTTTCGGAAGTCGATTCCGAACAAACCCAATTTAAAAATCAAAGGCATCGACTTCCGAAACTGTTTTACACGTTATTTTGGTTCTTTTAACCCGTATTGGTTTCGCCAAATTACCCTTAGTGACCAAATTCATGACTGAAAAACGGGATATTAATCTATCTGAATTTCATACATGTGTGTATGTTTTTAAATGATCTTTAGCAATATAATGTCAATTTGTTTAAACATGTACCAAAGCACGTGCTCTTTGTTCACGTGTAGACTCAGCGTGTCTGCTCCATGAATTAATCAGTCTAGTCTGCTTTAATTGATACATAATGATAGTAAACGCGGCTGTCTCGTACACATAGCATAGTTTTATAGGTATGCAGGCAATAAATAAACATAGTTATCAATACTACGGTAATTGGGGGATGCCTATTCCCAGCAGTGGAAGTCTTTCGGCTGAAATTAACATTGTTCATTTTGTTTTCCACGCAATTTTCCACTCTACATCTACAGTAAACCAATCTGAGTAACTCTGTCACCTTCAAAAACATTATCTTATTTTGATATAAATTTGATTTTAATTTATAAAAACGAATAGAAAAGTAGGGGGTCTACCCAAAACAGAAAAAAACAGCACGTGGTCTAGGTCTAGGCACAAAAAAGTTTGGGGACCTCTGGTCTAAGGCGTCATACACACTGCCTCGCGCCACGCGACGGGGCGCGGGGCCGCAGTTTTTAGCGTGGTATGCAAGTAGCTGTTTGTATACATAGAAAGCACGCGTGGTCGCACACACTAAAATCGCCCTAACGCGGCCCGTCGCGTGGCGCAGGGCAGTGTCTGCGACCACGCATGTTTTCTATACAAAATGAGCTAGGTACTTGCATACAATGCTAAAAACCGAGACCCTGCGCCACGTCATGACGCCTAACATAATCCTTCGCCATTCTCGGGCTGCAAGAATCCATAAGGGTTTCGCCACGTGAAAAAAGTTGTAGTACAGTAAGTCTGTACACAAATGTATTGTCTCCCGTGTTAGGAGTAGAATGGGTACTACAAACAAAAGACTCGGGGATATTGCATACGAAATTTCTTTCCATTGATGCGTGCACCTATTGTGTCATCATTACACATGCGGTGTCAATTGAAACATATTTCCTCCTAGCGTTTTCCGCCTGTCTCACTGCACCAGTGAATATTATACATAACATAACATCACACCTACATTCCCAGAAGAGTTGGCAGAGGTGTATAGTACACCCACATTTCGCCAGTTACGTTGAAGTCCCATGTACTTAATGGGGGGCGAGCCATTGCCATTAACCGGGCACAAATCCAGACTCCGTGCTATTACTGCTACTATGTAGTATTTCCTTTTGAAAAACCCAATAGCACTTTGCCCGACCCGGGGATCGATCGAAGAGTGCGGTCTTATGGATCCTCCATTTACGATTTATACCTTTGGCTCGCGGACTCGTTGGCGTACCAGCGGTCTTGCTCACCAATGGATTTTAACGCGCGATTTCTCATGCCCTTTAGACGCCGAGGGCCGAGGCGGTTGCCTCCCTGATGCATCCTTCTCTGAATGAAATCGGCTCTCTCACGATCCCGTCCCTATATTTAAAACACAGCTCAATACGTGCTTACGTATCATACGTGTCGTAGGAACCCCTCCTCATTTCACCGCACCCACGGGATGTTGTACAGATGAATCATGCTCGAAATCGCACCAGCGTCCAACGACATGACATAGTTTAAATAAATAATAGGTGCGCTGGCAATTCTACTTACCTTCGGAATATCAACATAAAGACTGTTGCCAACTTTCTCGCGTAAACAAAGTCAACGCTGGTTAAACGGTTGATTAATTTTAAATGCCGAAAATCTATGACCGGACGTGCGAATGTGTAGAAAACAGATTTTTTAACCGACTTCGAGAAGGAGGAAGTTTACAATTCGACTGTATATTTTTTTGTAGTTTTGCCTATGTTGACGATGTAATTAAGTACGGTATGTTAATTCACGGCAAGTCGTATGTAGGTTCGGTTACTGGTAATTAATTCACGCTATTGCAATCGCGTGTGTACTTATGTCACTCGAAGAAAAGTAAATTTTATCTTAAAAAATAAAATAAAACCGCCTTCAAAGAGAGTACAATGATATTGTATGGAACAGTTTACAGATACAGTACACAGATACCGCTGATTTTTGATTTGGTTTGATTCGGCACCGACTTCCGAAACTGTTCCACCCAACATTATTGTGATCTTTTTGAATGATGTTTTAACTTTTTTTTAAGTTTTTTTTCCGATCAGACCATGATCAAGAAACCGACATTCCAACGCGACGTAGTTTCTGCCTGACGTGTCATATTACACCATTTACAGCCGTAATTATGCCTCGTAAATTCGGTTTGGTATTCGTGGCACTATGGTCTTGAATTGCAGATTCCCACGAGTATGATGAGGGTTAGGTGAGGCAATGTGCGATTATGTTTTGACCGATTACCCCATTCATCATCTGCGCGAAAACCATTGCTTTTAGCTTTGGCTAAAGTCCAGCAGTGGACATCTTTTAGTTTAAATAATGTTGATAATAAAGCTAGTACATTAGTAATTGTCAATAATTTTACGTAACGCCAGAAATTCCAGCCTACTGCGTCACACATTCAATAACAATAGGTTATGGTTATGATATGGTTTTGACAGTTCAATACCTATACATTACTTTGAACTGATTATCATGTTATATTATAATATGCCATCCCTGCTGCGCAATGGAAAGGGTTGAATTGTTAAAATAAATGCGTTTAGCATTTACGAATTACGCCCAGTGGTTTTGTAAAAACCAAACATATCTTCGCAATTTAAGGAACTTTGTGCAACACTACATGTTTTTTTGTATGGAACAGTTGAATTTATTTTTCTTAGAACACGGCGGCTGCCATCTTGGGCCTGTGTCTGTTTGGGCGACGGACTGACTACTGTAACCCTGTCTTCACGAGTTTTAGGTCTAGGATCAAACAAAATAATATGAATAATCAAATTATCAAGTCGTCAACCACTTATCGGTTGATATATTTCAATTAATATCAATATGCCAGAATAGAAACCTTCACACCATAGGACGTGATAAATAAATTATTATGTGGACCGTAACAAGATGACAGCATTTATTAGGAAACAAATGATAAAGTTGTTAGAAACAATTTAAACTGCTGATCTACTGTTGAATGTGTGAAGCACACTATTAGTAAGTAGTGTTAATTGAGCGCTTAAAATCAAGTGAATTTCTTACAATATTTCCAAATTAGGCGTCATACGCACTGCTCCGCGCCACGCGACGGGCACGGGGTTGCGGGACGTCCCGCCTTTGACACCTAAAATACAATGACCCGCCCGGGACGCCGAAAATCACGCTTTTTTACATTCGAATATTAAAAACTTCGCCTTAGTCGAAAATAAATCTGGCAACGCTGCTGGTGTGTGACCACATTGACCACGTGTGTTTTCTACACAAACGAAGCTACTTGCATAGTGTGTAGGACGCCTTACCTAAAATGTGCTATACTCGTAGCTTGGTAACAAACTAACAACCCAGTATCGACCCCAAGTTTACAAGTCTGAATTTGTTCTTGGATTTGTATTGAGGACCCAAGCTCCCCTGCTAATGGTGCCCATCGGGGTGGTTTTAGTGAGGTCAATCCCACATTCCCCGGTCTTATCCCCAAAAGCGCTGCTTAGATGATGGTCAATTTGTCCACAACGATAGAACGTACAGAAATCTTTGTAATAACGCACACGAAAGACAAATAGGGTCATACCTATTACAGAACCCAACTCAAGACGCAAGCAGTCTAGTTAGTTTAGTTTCAAACTTTCAACCAATCAAGTGGCTTGGAACTGACAGACTGACAAACTGCCTAGATTTCCAAACGTTCTATCGTTGCAGAGAAATAATTGTTCGTGCACAAATTGTCCATCTTCTGCTTTGCACTAAGGTTTTACCTCGAAAAAAAGGTGGGTGCTTTCGTAACCGATTTACGCGAATATGTACATTCGACGCCATTGACGGTCGACCACTTTTCACCCTTATTACTAAGAGCATAAGGGTGAAAAGTGGTCGACCGTCAATGGCGTCGAATGTACATTACAGATAGCTGTGCCGCTAACGGTGAACCAATGTTTTTGCTAGCACTATCACTGTTCAAACAAGTGGAACTAGTCACATGATAAGGAGCTCACAACCACAACGTAATGGGGTTTAACTACATTAATTTGCTATAAGCAATTCTTTTATCAGTTGGTTTTAGGTGGCTTGCCTATTGGTGTGTGTGTTTGTTCACGCACGTATAGGTCCCAACGTCAGCTATGTGCACAGATCGCGAATATAACTTTTCAGCCCAATAGACAGTTGACAATACGTAATTGAGAATAGTCCAATAGACGACGAGCATCGACTGACGGACCAATCGCGTGCAGCCTCGGCGCTCCCCGTCTTCTTCATTCCGGCAAAGAGACCGAAAAATCAGCTAATACGCAGGTGATGTTTGTGCTCATGACCTAGGTTTTTTGTTTGACTGCACACAACAACAGTACAAAAAGAAAACTACTTAGGATAGTCGGTAGCAAAAATTCAGGATTGGTCCTGAAGTAAGTAGGTAAATCGATATTGGTATATTGAATACCTCTGTCAATCAATAAGTCCCATGTTAAGTCATTCACCCGGGGTTACAAACATACTACAACGTCACTAACTAATAATAGACAATGAATAGAGTTGTTTATGCAATGGACTACTACAGACTATACCACAAAGTAAATAGATACAGAGGGCTGACTCCATTCAACGAACGAAAAGGCACGCACACACATATAGACTCGCATCTTCGTACAGCGAGTGCATTGCCGCGACTGTCATTCGTTTCGGATAGTTTGAGATCGCCGTGTAGGTACGTACGGCGATTTCTGTCTACGTGCTGGTTCACGTCAACTAGCGGCTGCGGTGGCGAAATACCAAACATAACTATGGTATAAGTAATATGCGAGTGCTCACGTACAAGCTCGCGACTGGCGCGTGCGGCGCGCTAGCGACAATATCAAACGTGTGAAGTTCTTTGTGTGTTGCGTCGAACTAGCGGAAGAGCGCGTGATTCGCCAAGATTCAACCAATTTGAACTTCTCGCTAGCGCCGATACCACGAAAACGCCTGGCGGCCGATGTGAACACAAACTTACTCGCGAAGTCCACCGCCCGCTCCGCCGCGCCCGCACAGCGGCTGCGGGCGCGGCGGAGCTCAGCGTGAACAAGCGCTACGTGCACTTGCGCCTGTTATTGCTCGTTCTACATATGTGCCAGACTTCTGTAATGTTTATTTTGTGCCATTATTATAGTTCAATTATATCAATTTTATAAATAAACTCTTATTAGACCGATTGACGGACAAATTGAGATGTTTGTTTATTTATGAGGCGCGTATGCGCGGGAGTGCGTTTGATTACATAATACCTACTCGTGTAAGTACCTACTTACTTCGATATTTTATAAGACTCAGTTTAACTTAGTATATTTTTAGTAGCCCGTATTTCACCCTGCACGACCAATTCTATCTTTATTCTACCAAAGAATGGACAAATTTCTTTCTATCAAATTGTTAGCTCTTCTGCGCGAGCTCGCGGCGACCCGTCCGTCAGAAAGTCTACTGAAGAATAGAGACATTAATCTTCTCTTCATTGTATGCATGAAACGTAGAATCTTTCTACAATCTGTCACCTATTCTTCTGTAGACTAAATAAACTCGTTTCTATCGTGGTCATGCCTAGGCCGGCTGCAGGGCCAATCATTTTAGTGCGAGTCTCATTCAATTAGTGCGACAGAGATGACACCCTTTATAATAGCTGTAACTAGTCGATATTTATTTTAGATCAGAATCCAGGAAATAACACGGTAAACATTGATAAAGACGCAGGAAACCAGCTGATTTTACTGCCCAGTTGCTGACGTAGGTATTAACCAATATGATTCATATTTTCGCGAAGTTTGTTGGTAGGTAGGTATAACAGCGCCATTGATGGAGCGCGTGATTTTCTTTGAACACAACGTGCCGTATTGAATAATTGATTGAATGATTTTTTCCGCGACTGTTATTCAAAACAAACATTCCAAGACTTGCAAAATACATTGTTTATGATTTTGCAGCGATTCACTAAATCCGAAAACACTTAAAGAGCGCTTAAATATTACGCCCACTACTAACCTTAATCTAAAAATCCAAATAAATAAAAATAGATGGCAGAACAGGTGATGACTTAAATAATTTACAAATGTGACCAACAGATTAGCAGCGGAAACTAATAATTAATCTATGGTGACAAAATGACAAGACATTTTTATACCTATCTCACGTTAGGGCGCGGTCCCATTGAGAGCGATTAACTATTAGATAGTGAGCTATCAACTAGATATTAGATTGTTGGCCTATAAACTATTAGCCAAGGCGGTTACATTCATTGGAGTTATTGGTGAGCAATCTATCCTAATATAATTATGCTGAAGAGTTTGTTTTTTTGTTTCAACGCACTTATCTCTGGAACTATCAGTCGGATTCGAAAAAATCTTTTTGTGTATTTATAGCCAGATTCGTGAGGAATAGTATAGGGCATTAAACATCACGCTACAACCCTTAAGAGCGAAGCAAAGGGATAAAACCGCGAGGAACAGGTAGTTGGTGATATTAGATAGTGAGCGAGTCCAAATGCGCCACTACACTCTATTTCCCGGCCATTCTGCTTCTCGATTATATCACCTCTCACAAGCGATCAGTTGGATTGTGGAGTGTGGAAAGTCAGCTTTTGGTATGGAAAGCTTGAATTTCCAATAATTTCTTACTACTCCACCCAGACACATCTCATAAACGAAAAGGAAAGCTCAAATATAAATGCGATAGAATTTAGGTCAAGTTTGGCGCATGATACCCACAATGAGCCAAAAATTTGCGCGTCGGCGTGTAATTTATTATCTTATGTAATGCATATATAAGAGAAATGAGATCATACCTTTATGACTCCACAGAATAAGGAATAGGTTTCTTATATGCCGTGACTACCTCATTGGTCCAGCTAATCGAAACGGGTTTTGTTGACGAAAGAATAGACAAAACGATAGATTGTAGAATTCGATTTTTACCGATTCACCTGAGCATAATAATAATATCAGCCCTGTTTTTAAACTGCCCCACTGTTGGGCACGGGTCTCCTCTCTGAATGAGAGGAGATAGGCCATAGTCCACCTCTTTGGCCAAATGCGGGTTGGCAGACTTCACACAACTTCACACACTTCAAGAACTTTATGAAGAACTCTCAGGCATGCAGGTTTCCTCACGATGTTTTCTTTCACCATTTAAAGCATGTGATTATTAATTTCTAATACCTACGTACATGACTTCAAAAAGTCAGCGGTGCGTGCCTGGGGATCGAACCTGTACCATTCGCATAGCAATTACGAGTTGGATAGAAAGACTGTCTATTCTTGGTAGAATACAGATGGAATTGGTCATGCTACGTGTGCTGAAACCGCAAGCGACACTGCGAGGTCCTGGATTCGATCCCTGGGTCGGACAATGTAGTACCGTAGAACGGTCCCATACCTACGTACTTTTCAGACTCGGACCCAGAACTTTGTGCTCGAGAAGGTGGTCCCTAATACTCCGGTCTATAACCATAATTAGCAAGCATTTATTAACAAAATAAATTGTATCGTTTTCAGGTGGTCGAATGCAAGGAGAAGACAACTGGCGCAAAGCGTGCATTGAAGGTCTTGCACGACAACACTAAGGCACGTCGCGAAGTTGAGCTGCATTGGAGAGCGCGTGGCTGTATCCACATTGTCCAGGTAAAGTGAGAAATAACCTTGTAACTGTTGAGTATGCACTGTCAATCAATCATTCGGCACATTATTTATCACTTTGACCAATCCATTGATACTGGTCAAAGTGCGAAAATATGGTAATATTGTTGACTTTAACGCCCAGTAAAATACACACCTCTTTTTGCGCGCCTAAGTAACAGAAAAAAGGGTAATTTTATAAAGTCTAAATTATCTAGGTATTTTAAAATGGCGAAAAGTAGAAGTCACTTAATATTAACAATATCACATCAATTTATGTATTAAGACGCGTCAAGTACAGGAAGTGCCACTCCCACTAAATGATTGATTAGCCGAATGATTGATGAGGACGCGAATAAACAAATTTATTTTTCCCTGACATAACCGAAAACATGACTTGTAACAAGTAACAACAGTGACTTGTCGAAATATGGCATTTTATTTTTTTACTAGCTGTTCCCCGCGGTTTTACCCCGATTGCTTGGCTCCTAAAGATCGTAGCGTGATGTTAAATAGCCTATACTATTCCTTTTGAATCTGGCTATCATAAACGAAATGAATTTTTCGAATCCGACTGGTAGTTCCAGAGATTAGAGCGTTCAAACAAACAAACTCTTCAGCTTTATAGTATTAGTATAGATAAAATATTAAATTCGATTGTATCTAGTTAGACTGGAAGCCTACCCTAACCAAACGAAAAGACAGTGTCGATGAGGATATTACTTGTATTATAAAATCGTTTGTCACAAAAACAAATTTCCGCAAAATGACGTCGCAAAGACACAATCAAAGACCCATCCACAAAAGACTTAAAGTTAAACAATTACGAAGACGATCAGTCATCCATCCGTTTCCGAACCTCAGTGGGCGTTGCTTGACTTATCGATTCACATAAGCATAGCATAAGCATAATCGGCCTATAATGTTCCCACTGCTGGGACACAGGCCTCCTCTCTGTGAGAGGGAGTGGGCCGTAGTCCACCACGCGGGCCCAGTGCGGGTTGGTGGACGTCACATTTCTTTGAATTTTTGGTTCTAGGACATGCCGGTTTCCTCACGATGTTTTCCTTCACCGTTAAAGCAAGTGATAATTAATTTCTAATACGCACATGACTTCGAAAAGTCAGCGGTGCGTGCCTCGGAATCGAACTCGAACCATTCGCCGTGGGAGGCACATGGTTAAGCCACTAGGCTATCACTGCTTTTTCGATCGATTGATTCACGTCTGTATACAATTACCTTACATAATGAATAGCTCATTTCCCGATGACCTACTGGGATTTTTTTTCCCAATAGCCACCCGGTGGCAATCCATGTGGGGGCGACTGGGACTATACCTAATCAGGCACGTAGACATACTACCAACGGGAGGCGAAATACTCAAAAATGTATGAAATTCAGAGAGCCTACTGCGAGATGTAAAAATTATTGGACTTCACGTCAGTGGCGAGTGTGGCGACAGTGACACCTTGTCATATAATATCACTACAATATATCTGACGTCATGAATCCGAAATCACGCAAGAAGAGTTTTCAGAGGGATTAGCATATATAGAACGCCGACGGCTGACATCAACTGTCGGGGCAGTGGCCCGCCCGACAATATCACCCGGTTCGGTTGGAGGATCCTTCCTTTTCAATAGAGAGACATTCCACCTCAGTCTTCCATTCTCCAAATGACCACCTTTAGATGGGCAGCCCGCCTGCCACTCAATCATAAAAAAAACGATAAATCTGGTCAGAGTCGCGTCAAATCCTAATATGAGTCAACTCTAATAGCTGATAAGGGCGATAAGCCAGCAACATAATTGCATGCATTAAATATGTAATATCTACGTGGGCAGTTATTGATAAGAATGCAATTGTTGCTTACCTACCGAGTTTATTTCACGGTAACCCATTGGGTTGTGCTGGCCTCCTCTGTGTGAGAGGGAATGGGCTGTAATCCACAACGCGGACCCAGTGCAAGCTGGTGGACGTCACATATCTTAGAATTTTCGATTCTAGGACATGCCGGTTTCCTCAGGCTGTTTTTCTCCGCCGTTTTTAGAGCAGTAGTGATGAAACAAATTACACAAAGTCACTGCCTGTGTTTGAATCTACGACCACTGCTTTGGCCACCACTACTCGTTTATTTCGTCTACGTTATGAGGGTATTTAAATGTATTTTTAACCGACTTCAAAAAAGGAGGTTCTGTATTCGTCCCGTATGTATGTATGTATGTAAGTATGTATGTATGTATGTATGTATCAGGCGCGTGCATTGCATATAGGCAAGTAGGCAGTGACTACCTCTTAAGGTTCAATAAAACCATTTTTACTGTTACTATATCAATATACATAATTATATATCAATAATTAGTCATGATTGATATATTTTAAATATGTAGTAACAGTTAAAATAGTTTTATTGAATCATATGAGGTAGGCACCGCCTACTTGCCTATATGCACTGCACGCCACTGGTATGTATGTATGTTTGTATGTGCGCGATTTTCTCAAAAACTACTGATTCGATTTGGATGGGGTTTTCACTAACGTAATCTACATACTTTCAGGAAGGTTTTAGTATATAATACATTATGTAATCATTCCTATGTACAAAGTTATATGCATAAATGTACACACTCCGTAGAAGATTTACTGTTGAACAAATTCGTGAAAGTAATCTAACACGGGATAAAGAACTAAAAAGGGAAAAATAAAAAACTTTTTTAACAATAGATAACCGACTTCAAAAATCCACTACAAAGAAAATAATAATTTTGGTTTCGGAAGTCGGTGGCAAAAAAAAGCAAACAAAAACCAAAGCCACCGACTTCCGAAACCAAAATTATTATTTTCTTTGTAGTGGATTTTTGAAGTCGGTTATTTTAATAAGAAATCCATAGCCATCCGATCCATCTGAATTATGAGCATAATGGCCCCCTTAGAGATCGAACAGGGTTTTTGTTACATGTCGCTTTATTATTTACTTGCACTTTGATCTTACCGCACCTTGTCACGTGCCAAACTGCCAATCACTTGCAAAACCATACTCAATATTTACTGATAACATTATCGTTAACTAAGCCACGTCATTTTGTGTGGAACTCGTCACACTGATAAGATTTACTCCATTAAAATTATATTCCAACTAGCTGTGCCTGCACGCTTAGCATGACCAATTCTTCTCTATTCTACCAAAGAATAGACAAAGTACTTTCTATCCAAATCGTTATCTCTTCTGCCCGAGCACGCGGCGACCCATACTTGGTTTATCAATTTTATTATCAATGATATAAATCTAATGATGCAGTTTTAGAGTTTCGCTACCTATTTCTTAGGCTGTGTCCCCAATAGGCAAACTGTTAGCGGCCGACTGAGTTTGCGGCGTATCGGTTTAGTACGCCTTTCCGTATATTTGAAATGGAGTGTCCACAGTTTGCTAGTTTACGCTAACAGTTTGCTACTGCAAACTGTTAGCGCAAACTCAGTCGGCCGCTCACAGTTTGCTTATGGGACACAGCCTTATAGTTTCGGATATGGCCATCCACGCCCACTTGAAAAATTCACCCTGTATATCATTAAACGTACAACCTGCTTGGATAAATAATGGAATTGAAATTGGCGTCGCCATTAATTTCTGCGAAGCTAACCGTTCACTGTCATCAAAATTATTCGTGCTATAGATCCTCTGGTCATACAAACATTTAAATATATTTTTTTCTATTTTTCAGGTCATAGACGTGTACGAGAACTCGTATGGAGGCCGAGGGTGTCTCCTGGTGGTGATGGAGTGCATGGACGGTGGAGAGCTGTTCCAGAGGATACAAGATAACAGAGAGGGGGCTTTCACAGAACGACAGGCCGCTGAGGTAGTACATAAGAATTTATTGAATCTGTATCAGCGGCACGGTATGATGGTCGATTTGACGTATAAGTCCGCTCATAAAGTTTCGTAAAAAGGACATTGGCAGTTTTGGGCTTGATATGGTACAGTAATAAAAGCTTTGCCAAAAATAAAAAAATATTTTAATTGTTCTTTGCCTAATTTATCTTAGAGATTAAGAATAGGAATCAAAAATCGAAATAAATAAATAAAATGATTATGGCGTTGACATTTTGAAAAAATCAATAAAACAAAAACGTATGCATGCTGGCTGGCGTGTGCCTCCATAGAATATCATGTCGACAGCAACTAAAACCTTTGAATTGAGAACTCATTAGTCGGGTTGTACTTCATTGGATCATTCACACCATACTTAACCTCACTGTCACAAATACGATAATTTCTATTTTATCCAATTACGTACAAAAACAAATAAAAAATGAATTTAAATACTCTTGAAATACTCGATCACACCAAACTAATTTCATATCTGTACCGACATACACAATCTGAAGCCCAGCGTTCTATGGGCGTCTGCCGTGTCCTTTACAACTACTTTTGAAAAAACAATTGAACATTGAAAACAGTGACGCGTCACTGTTTTCAATAAAGTACAGCAATTGTTCTTTTAAAAGTTGTTGTCAAAATTCATTCAAATTCAAATTCATTTAGGTAGGTACTTATTTGTTTGCGAAATTTATGAGCGCACAAACTTCAGTGACGCGTCACTGTTTTCAATAAAGTACAAATCGGACAAATAAACTTCAAATCGGCCATCATAGCTTGCCGCTGATATAGCAGTGGCGAAGGGTCAATTTTTGTAAGAGGTAAGCTGAGCAAAAAGTCTTTGACAAGCGTGACGCATGCAATTCAGTTACTCTATCTTTGTAAACAATGTTAGTATGGCCAACTGTCAAAATTTGATGAATTTGTATAGAAAGTTTGTTTACATAGTTTACAAGTTCTATTGAAATGGACCATAGTTAGGATCTCAACATTATTGCATACTTACAACTCAACATAGCAACTCTAATTATTTCAGATTTTTGGCTCCGCAAACTTCGGAGATAAGGAGGGGGGGGGGGGGATGGTATTTTTTCAGACATTTTTCGTCATATGTCGAAAACTGTGAGACATAAAATAAAAATATATTATGAATATTGTGCAAATCAAGCCCTTTCATAATGATATGTCACTTAACCTAGTAACTCCACTTTAAAATGTCGGACCCCCACTCCGGCCCCTTTTCCAATGAAAATATTTTTTTTAACTTTTTTCATTTACAATAAAGTTGGGCAAGCACTATAACTGTTCCAAATGTCAAGTCATTAGTAGTTGCTGAAATAAGCAGGTGTGACAGACAGACAGACGAAGTCGCACCATAAGGGTTCCTTTTTTACCATTTTGATACGGAACCCTAAAAAGAACTTACACTATAAAAAATTAAAAATGTTCTAGTTTAGTTTGTATTAATACATACTCATTCAATAGCTTTTAGCTCACTATTAGAATTCATTTCTTTGAAATGTAGTTTTCTAACGGAATTTACGTATTCAAATATTTTGACATACAACATTGACCGTATGCAGGGTTCAACGAACTCTAACTCAAGTCTGAGTAACTGGCTGAAACGCTCGTTTCTTCCATCGTATCCTATGATATTATTTTTGGCACATTCTGAACAAGCGTGATCGTCTTTTTTTATTTCTTCTGGAATCTTCTGGATGTCTCTTTCTTCATTTTCTTCTTTTGCTATTGTACTGTTCGATGTTTGAGACGCTCTTTTTAAATTTTCCTTCTGCTTTTGCGTAGTTTTTGATTGGGTGTAACCTGAAAAAAATAGTTTTTCATTTTAAATGTAGGTATATTTTTTGTGAATTTGAAACATGTCAAAGCCATGTTTATGCTTCTCTTGTGTTATTAAATATACAGGATATCCCATGGCTATGCCACATGGAGGAAAAGTACTTTAAAAAGAGATAGAAAGTTCTGCTTCATGGATATTTCACTTTATTTTTAAAATAAAGTAATACTGCATTGAAAAATTTTTAAAAAGTTGCTTGCTTCAACTGGGAATCGAACCGACCAAATGTAAAAAAAAGAACATACTGTATTTTCTATGATGCCGATTAAAAGGGTTAATTATAAATATTAATTATTATAGTATCTTATGGTGAAATTTTACATTTAAGTTTAGGAAAATAATTAGAATAACTTTTCGTGCCGATTTTCATAGACAGCTTTGCTTATTTAGGGAATCGAATCCCTGACACGTCGCGCACCAGTCAATCTCTCAGCTACTGCGCTAAGCGTGCCGTCAGAGTTTTAAACATCTGAATTCCGGAGTCTGCATTTGTGGCTGGTTAATGGTAAAATAACCTATCTATAACATGGGACTTAACTGAAGAAATGTGAGTGTACTATGGACCTTGAGACGTTTAATAAACAAGTTATGCGTACTGTGGAGGGAGTGCGGGGCAATGCACCGCACTCGCACTTCCAACTAGGCAGCCGAGGCGACAGCACGACTAACGCAATGCAGTCATAACAAATTGTTTTATAACTTGTTTTATGACTTTAAAATAGAAAAAAAGGGTTCGGATATGATAGTACAAATATTCAAGAGTAATAATAAAAAAACAGAATGAAAAAGAATTGATATTTGTTGAAATTACAGCCAAATTCGTGAAGCAAGGTACAGAAATAAAAAAAAAACAACTTTTTTTTTCGGAGACCCTTTTAACCGAAAATGGTTAAAATTTCGGTATGTGATTAATAAGAATACAGTGTATTGACTCCTTTACTCTGGACCACTATTTGCGACACACTCTGTATAAAAAAAAGTTTATAACGGACTAAAAAGTATAACATAATTTCTAATGAAATGAAAAACGTGGGGCGTATCTTACTATTATCTCTACCTATATAAATTATTTTATAATAATATATTATTATTTTACTTTTTAGTCCATGTTATTGCATTGTCATCCAAATAACATAGGTATCTGGTATACCAAATTTCAGCTTAGTCCGATGCCAGCAAGTGGTTGAAAAATTAATTGCAAACCGAACAGACAGACTGACCGGATAGAAGAAAACGAGTTAATAAAAAATACGTGGAAAACTCTTACCTTCAAAATAGCGAGTGGGAACACCAAAGTATTTTAAACCTGTAGTGCCATCCTTGTCGTGTCTATTAAAATGAGCACCGCAAATTACTGCCTCTTCATAATGTGTGTAGTCAGATTGTGAATCCAGTTTTCCACCAACGCAACAAACCCAGGCCCGGAATAAATTTGAATACTCTTGAGGGTCCGGAAAGGGATAAAGTGGGATATCTGAAAAATATAGCCAAAAATTAAGAGTTTATTTTATTACTAGCCGTTGCCCGCGATTTCGTCTGCGTGAACATGGATGAAAAGTAGCCTATGTGGTTCTCCAGGTTCCGTACTACGTATTTGTCAAATTTCATCCAAATCCGTCCAGCCGTTTCAGCGTGAAGGAGTAACAAACACACACACACACACACACACACTTACGCTTTTATAACTAGTTTCCGCCCGCGGCTTCGCCCGCGTTTTTCGGGATAAAAGGTAGCCCATGTGTTATTCTGATGTATGTATTAAGCTATATTACTGTAAAGTTTCATCAAAATCCGTTCAGTTTTTGCGTGAAAGAGTAACAAACTTGGGCACCCCGACACGGATAGGTTAGGTTCAATAGTTAGTAATAGTAATAGTTCAAGGTAAAATGGTTGACGAGGGCTTCAGTGAGCGAGCAAAGCGAGCGAACGAAGTCCCCCATCAGTGCCTAAGTGTCGGGCCGACACGGATAGGTTAGGTTCGAAGGGGTTGACCCCTTCGTGTTAGGTTACTATTAACATTACAGACAGAAATTGTTGTAGGTAGTATTTTTTTTTTTATCGAAAAACAGTTACATTAATTACATCATCACGAAATGTCAATGGCAATGGCTTATTCTTATCGACACCGGCTCTCACCAGTTTTGTTAGATAATTCCCGCTTTATATCGCTAACGCTAACGCTGCGCTGTCTAACACTGAGTCAAACTAAATAATTTCTAATGGAATGGAAAACGTGGGGTGCATCTTACTTATTATTATCTATTGCATGCGCCCCACGTTTTCCATTTTATACTTTTTAGTCCATATTATTGCATTGTCATCCAAATTACACAGGTATACCTACCAAATTTCAGCTTAGTCCGAAGACGGGAAGTGCTTGAAAAATGAATTGCAAAGTTTGTACCGAACAGACAGACAGACAGACACGAAAGCGAGATAATAAAAACGTGGTAAAAATACTGTCTCTTTTGACTACAGTTCGTAGCAAGAGAGATAAATGCGAGAAACAATTTATTAGGGCGGGTTGCTTCAAACCATCTGTATCCGTAAGTCAGTAGGTACGTAATCGTCAAGTCAGTATGAAATTGTCGTACAAGCCGCCATATTTGACGGTTACAGATACGTAACTGTAAGTTGAAACAACATGGCCTTAGTCTCGTAATCTCTTTGTTAATATTTATATCCATACTTAGGCCATGTTGTTTCATCTTACAGTTACGTATCTGTAACCGTCAAATATGGCGGCTTGTACGACAATTTCATACTGACTTAACGATTACGTACTGACTTACGGATACAGATGGTTTGAAGCAACCCGCCCTTAGGGTCCTATCCTTCATACTCGAAATATTTTAAGAGGCACATCTATAGGTGGTAAAGATGCCATACAAATGAAAAAATAATGATCTGAGTATTTTTTTTTATTAAATAAATTAATTTAAAATTATTTTGACACAGAAAAATACTATTTTCAACATCCAATCCGCAAATTTCGAATAATCATAGCAAGTTACGTAAAAACTAGCGTAATGGATGTTGTAAATAATAAAGAGCCAGTATTTTTGTGTATCAAATAATTTTGAATTAATTTATTTATAAAAAAAATATACTCAGATCATTTTGTTTTTTCGTTTGTATAGCATCTTTACCACCAACAGATGTGCCTCTTAAAATATTTCGAGTGTGAAGGGTAAGACATTATTTATTATCTAATACTAAAGAGAGAGTGCGAATTTTGTGAGTTTGTGTAGGTATATGTGGAGGGTAATTTCCGGAACTACTGATCCGATTCTGAAAATTATTTCACTAGTAGATAGCTTCATTATCCAGCCTGACCAATTCTATCTCTATTCTACCAAAGAATAAGTTCTTTCTATCCAATTCGTTATCTCTTCTGCCTAAGCATGCGGCGACCCGTGCTTGGCTTATACCTATCAGTTTTGTCTACTGAAGAATATAAACATTTCTTCTCTTCATTGTATGCATAAAACGGTAGAAATCTTTCTTCAATCTGTCACTTTGTCTATTCTTCTGTAGACAAAACCTGTTTCTGTCGTGGTCATGCTAGGCGAGTGCTATTTTTATCACGAAAAAATACGCAGTTCCTGTAGGTCAAGGGAACGAAATCGCGGGTCAAATTGTGAATAACTAAAAATGATGATAGACTATAATTTTATTACTTACTGGGGTTGTATGGACATCCGAATTCACACGTCCGAGCCATATTGCACGTAGAACCAGAATGACAAGCACAGCCTCTAATAAAATGGGAACTAATTTATTTAAAACACTTCACGACAGTACAAAAATATGTAGGTTATTATATTAAAGACTTCCAGTGATATCAACGGGAAACGAATGAATGAATTAAACCTCTGTCCCGCGGGACAGATAGTCTACTACTTATGGCACTTAAAATGATGTTGCCAATATAATAAAAATAATGAATAAGCTTGGATAAGGGGGATCCGTCAAGATTGCGCGCGAAATTCTTCGCGCCTTCAAACACATTACCTAACCTAAAATATATGTAACCTGACACAATTTTGAAGGCTATTAAAATATTTTGAGATTTGTAATATTTTTGAAGCCTTGAAGTTTCTTACAAAAATGCGAATCTCTAAATCAGGGACCGAAAAGGTCACCCGTATAGGGGTTAACCCGGGTTATTTTTTTTGGGTTAGGTGAAAAACCTTGCATAAAGGTTAACCCGTATTCTGGGTTAATCAGCCTAATAATAACCGGTTCACGCATAGAGTTCATTTTTGTTCCTTTTTTTCTTTTTTGTTCTATTTCATTCGAGTTAATCAGAAATATTAACCGGTAACGGTATCCGTATTAAAGGGTTAACCGGTTACCCTGCATTAAGATTAACCAAAAATATGGGTTAGAGATTTAACCGGTAACCTTTTAACCCGATTAATCGGTCCCTGCTCTAAATGTCTCCCTCAAAAATGAACAGCAAACTACCCGTTTGTGTTGCCCTTGCCCTTAATAAAATGACAGGCGTCTTGGATTTTAAAACTTTAAAAACGATTACCTATCTCAGAACTTCCACAGGATTTGAAGTTGATTTTTTTTGTACTAATGCAAACAGAAATAGTTTATCAATATAATGTGCTATGTATGTTACATAGCAATATATTAATATGTTACATAGCAAGCATAGCGTAATTTTATTAATTTTGTAATCAATGGAGGCATAATTATGAATTCGAATAAGTATGTAAATGAATCAAATAGCCTATTGATTATCCATTCTTAATTATCCTATCTCATTGTTATGCCTATCGATTTTTGATAATACAAGGAAATTCTCCCGATTTTTTTACCGATTTCAAATTTCTGAACTGGCAGCCCTTTTCGTTTGTTTTATGTTCCACAGGGGATTCCCCACCCACGTTTAGAGAAGATAGTTAGATCATTCTCCAAGTTGATACACTTGTCTATTTATGCAACATCCAAATATTATGACATGCTAAGTGACCGCTTTATAAAATCAATTAATTGAACATGCAATATCAAAACCAAGCTTATTTTGAACCCTTTTCTATTACAGATAATGCACTCAATATGCGTCGCCGTCCGTCACCTCCACGACTCAAACATTGCTCACCGGGACATCAAACCTGAGAACTTGTTGTATACAAGCACTCAGCCGAACGCAGTGCTCAAACTGACAGACTTCGGGTTCGCTAAGGAGACTTTAACCCCAGCTGATACACTCCAAACACCTTGTTACACACCGTATTATGTTGCACCTGAGGTATGTTACACACCTCAGATCATAGAAACAAGGGAGCTGTGCCAAGGCGCTATTAGCTTGATACTTTAGTTTGGTCATTTTGAGCGTAGCACAAAAGTACACGCTGGCGACAGACCGAACACGATCGATGATATAAATACAGTGTTTTAGTTTAGTGCTAGTGTTGAGTGACGATTAACAGTGTTAGATTGAGGGTGTGCGGAATTTTTAATGTGTGGGAGATCTTTTTATTCACAAGGAGCGCTTGTAATTGGGTCGAAAAATTTACTAAAAGTGGAAACAGTTGTTCCCGTACTAATTTGCTATGATGGCATATCTCCTTGTTTCTATGATCTGAGTTACACACAGTGGCGTGCCTAGAGGGCAAGCCCGACGGATTTTTTTCGTTTTAGAAAGTATTTATGCTCATTTTTCTTAAATGTAAGTGATTTGTAATGTTCGTATTGCTTTAATAACAACTAACTCACTTAAATTCATGGAAAAATAATATAAATACTCTCTAAAACCACAAAAATGCGACGTGCTTGCCCTCTAGGCACGCCACTGCTTATACATAATAAATTGTGAATAATTAAGATTATTCACAATTTCACACTGACAGAGTCGGAGAGAAGTCAGAATCGCGGGTGCACCCTAACGAGTCCAATCGTAATTTGTACCAAAAAATGTACCTAAACCGGGGCCCGAAAAGGTCACCCGTAGGTATAGGGGTTAACCCGGGTTATTTTTTTGGGTTAGGTGAAAACCTTGCGTAAAAGTACCCGTATTCTGGGTTAATCAGCCTAATAATAACCGGGTTCACGCATAGAGTTCATTTTTGTACCTTTTTTTTATTTTTGTTCCATTTCATTCGGGTTGATCAGCAATATTAACCGGTAACGGTAACCGTATTAACTGGTTAACCGGTTACCCTGCATTAAGATTAACCAAACATGGATTAGAGATTTAACCGGTAACCTTTTAACCCGATTAATCGGGACCCCTGGTACTATTTCGCCCTAAAGGACGTACTTCTTTTAAATCATTGGTACTAAATAGTACATTATAGGTAATTATTTTTGTACAAAATATGATTGGTTTCGTTAGGGCACACCCGCGATTCTAACTCTCACAGTCGAAGTGAGTCGCGTATTTCTACTACATTACACCGCATACTGAACTTTATGTAATGTACAGTCACGGTGCGATAACCTTTGTCCTTTTTCAAATTCTTTCCTTTATCAAGTAAGTTCCAGGAAATATAGTAGGTACATACTATATGAATATGAAGCTACTGGGCAGACTAATGCATAAAAAACCGGCCAAGTGCGAGTCGGACTCGCGCACCAAGGGTTCCGTACCATTATCTATACAACATTAGACACTATATTCTAACCTTTATTAAGTTTAGTTAAACTATACCTTATTTTTAGGTTTCCGTAGTAAAACTAGGAACCCTTTAGTTTCATCATGTCCGTCTGTCCATCTGTCCGTCTGTCACACCCTCGTCAAATCTACAGTTCACCAATTTGTATGAAACTTCGCAGTTAGATGTCTTTTGTAAGTCGCCATAAAGGCCCCCCGGTAGCTGGGGGGGGAGGAGGCCCCCGACAGTTTATGTCGGGTTTGTATTATTATGCTTATCGCTGCGAACACTGCTTGCGCGATGTAGGATTTTTAACGTCAGACGTAATCTAGTGACATCTAACAAGTTGTCACTGTTAGATGTCTTCGATGTGATCGGCAGATGTCACTGTCGCTACAGTAGCTTGTTTAGAAAAATGATTTTTAACAAAAAACTTGTTCCAGGTCCTAGGTCCAGAGAAGTACGACAAATCCTGCGACATCTGGTCGCTAGGCGTTGTCATGTACATATTACTCTGCGGCTTCCCGCCATTCTACTCGAACCATGGGCTTGCTATATCACCTGGCATGAAGAAGGTAAGTGTTTTTGAGTGAGGCAGAGGTCGCGAGTTCGAACCCCGCCTGTGTCCGATTTTTTTGAAAATCACACATATTTATAAGCTTAACATGGCTTTAACATGTTTGAAATTCGCAAAAATACAGTGGCGGTCTAGAGGGGGGGGGGGGCGGTCGTATTCATGACCCCCCCTAAAATCGTATAAAAATATGCGAAACAGGGTAATTCATTGTATAGCATGTCGGCATTAACGGTATCCCCCCCCCCCCCCTGTGACCGTAAGAACCGTAAAGACCGTAAAAAGAGATTTTTTTCAACTGATACCGACGAAGACTCAGTAGCTCAGTTGGTTAGAGCAGTGCCACGGTGAGGCAGAGGTTGTGGGTTCTATTATTTATTATTTATTTATTATAAAGGTACATATTAAGGTCTATAAAATAATATAATGTCCAACAAAACTATATTATATAGTTTGTCTGTTGGATCGCAATAATAATATAATAATAATATAATAATAATATCGCAGTTTAAATATAGACGTTACTATACTAATGCAGAAAATTTTATAATGGTAATTTAATAATTAGGAAAGTAGGTACCTATGTATGTATACATGTTACGGCAGTGCGGGTTGCTTCAAACCATCTGTATTCGTAAGTCAGTACGTAATCGTTAAGTCAGTATGAAATTGTCATACAAGCCGCCATATTTGACGGTTACAGATACGTAACTGTAAGTTGAAACAACATGGCCTAAGTAGATATTTTTTAAGTTTTTTCTTAAATATATATTTTTGTTTTTTCTTCCCTGATTCCGTCGGGTAAATTGTTAAGTAAAGTAGCCCCGCCGTATCAGTTGTTTTTGAAAAAAATCTAACCTAATCCACCACCTCTGCCGTACCGTATATTCAATAACATTATGTTAAGCATAACATGTTTAAAATTTGCAAAAGTATACATATTAATATTATTTTCTTCTTACATTTTCAGCGCATCAGACTAGGGCAGTACGACTTTCCTGAGCCCGAGTGGTCCAATGTTTCCACCGAAGCCAAGAATCTCATTCGCGGCATGCTCTCAGTAGACCCCGCCAAGAGATTGACCATACACCAAGTAAGTATTTAGTACTTGACGAAATTAGGCCCTTGGCTGCACATAACGAATATTGACACAATAATTGCAAAGTCTACATCCGCCTAGCCCAGGGGTCAACCTGCGACTGCGCATGCGGCTCTTTCAATATAATGTTGCGGCTCTAATTCCATACGCAAACATTTTGGTATCAAAACCCTCAAAAATCTATCTCTATCTCTCAGTCTCGTCTCACACGCATGGCCCTCGCCGCGACCTGTTGTCAGTAGTTTATTTAAAATAAAAAATCAAAAATTTATTTATTTATTTTATTGATTTACACGCCATATACACACCAATTACATAAATCAAAGTATATAATTATAATAATTACAAACATAGACTGATAATAGAAATTATTCAAATCAATTATTTTCAAAAAAAAAAGTAGGCATATAACCATTAAATTGGCGAATTTATTATAGAATAGATCGCAGTCCGGGTTGGCTTCCACGAGCTTAAAATATAATATTGGATCGGTTATTTTTCGTGGCTCTTTAAAAACAGGTCGATTTTGCGAATTGTAACTTTTGGCTCTTCCATCTCAAAAGGTTGCCGATCCCCTGGCCTAGCCGTTTTTAAACCAGATTAGGGTCGGCTTTTAGTCTAGATAGATGCGGCTTTATATCTGTATTTTACTTGTAGCGACTGCCATCTGACCTCCTCCTTAGTACTGGTCGAAAAAAAAAATCAGCTGTTCCCTACAAAAATGCGCAACACGATCAAAATGTATGGAACAGCTGATTTTTTTTTTTTCATATTTCAGTGTCGGTCCCATAATAAAAGTTGATCATATTCATGAGTACTTTCACCTCCTAAAATATCCGCACTGGTTTTAATGTTACCCTGTATAGCTTATACATCAGAATAACACATAGGCTACTTTTTATCCCAAAAACGCGGGCGAAGACGCGGGCGGAAGCTAGTACGCTATAAAGACGATGTTATATAATAATATTTAATATTCATCCATAATAATAAGTGTATATTTTTTTGCTGTAATATGGGTACATACCTGAAATAAATGAATTTTATTTATTTATTTTATTTTATTATTTATATCAAAGCTTGTATCTTCCAGGTGATGTCAAGCCCCTGGATCCGTCAGTACACACAGGTGCCACAGACTCCGCTATACACTCACACGCTACTGCGCGAGAGTGGGGAGGTGTGGGCGGACGTTCAAGACGAGATGACTCGCTCGCTCGCCACAATGCGAGTCGATTACGATCAGGTGACGGCGAGTGTTCACATGTGTTAATTATGTTATTAGTTTAGTACTCAGCAGTGGCGAAGGGTCCCTACAATACGATTCCTACCGGCTTCTCTTTGAAAAACAGCACAGGCAGTATTGCCTACTTTTATTAATTAGCTTTTCTTGGCCAGAGCGCCTAACATGCGCGCCGCGACAAAATTTTGTCGACGCTTTTATCGTGCATTTGTCTCATATTCGCACTAGTAAGAGCGAGACAAAACAGGCGACAAATTTTGTCGCGGCGCGCATGTTAGCCCTACAGGTAAGTATTTATATCTCCGGCCTACCTCTTACGAAAACTGACCCTTCGCCACTAGTACTCAGATCATAGAAAAAAGCCGAACAAGTGCGAGTACTCGCGCCCTAAGGGTTCCGAAATATGCAACAGCGCCATCTGTGCCGCTATTACATCATAGTAGATATATCATATCTTGATCATAGATGGCGCCACTGCATACTTCTAGTGGCGCCATCTAGGAGCAGATACCACCACTTATGGTCCGGCGACAGACGGACAACAAAGTGATCCTATAAGGGTTCCGTTTTTCCTTTTGAGGTACGGAACCCTAAAAAGATATGCCATCATAGCAAATTAGTACGGGAACCACTGTCGCCACCTCAGATCATAGAAACAAGGGAGATGTGCCAAGGCGCTATCGAGCTTGATGCCTGATTTTGAGCAAATTGCTCATATTAAAAACGCACGCGCTGGCGACGAACCGAACACGATCGATGGTATAAATACAGTGTTTTAGTTTAGTGCTAGTGTTGAGTGACGATTAAATAACAGTGCCAGACTGAGGGTGTGCGGAATGTTTAATGCGTGGGAGATCTTTTTATTCACAAGGAGCGCTTAATTTTGCGCGTAATTGTGTCGAAAAATGTACTAAACGTGGCATCAGTTGTTCCCGTACTAATTCTATCAAGGCATATCTCCTTGTTTCTATGATCTGAGGTCGCCACTATACACTAACACACTACTGCGCGAGAGTGGCGAGGTGTGGGCGGACGTTCAGTAGGGCTAACATGCGCGCCGCGACAAATTTTGTCGACTGTTTTGTCTCGCTCTCACTTATGCGAATACGAGACAAATGCACGACAAAAGCGTCGACAAAATTTTGTCGCGGTGCGCATGTTAGGCGCTCTAGTAACCCCACTTTAAAGTTTAAAACCCCCACTCCGGCCCCTTTTGCAATGAAAATAAAAATATTTTTTGACTTTTTTCATTTGCAATAAAGTTGGACAAGCATTCTTTATAACTGTTCTAAATTTCAAGTTGATAGCATCAGTAGTTGCTGAAATAAGCAGCTGTGACAGACAGACGGACAGACAGACAGACAGACAGACGAAGTCGCACCATAAGGGTTACTTTTTTACCATTTTGGTACGGAACCCTAAAAATGAACTTAAATGCTCTCTAAACGAAAAATAATGCGTCCGCCTTGCCCTCTAGACACGCCTACGATCCCCCCCCCCCTCCTCAGACCGCCATTGGCCAACGACCAATCGAACCTAACCACTATCGCCACAATGATTGCATCTGCATCCTATAATAACCAACATTATTATTAATTTCAGGTACAAATCAAAGCATTGGAACAAAGCAATAATTCCTTACTAAACAAGAGAAGAAACAAAGTGGGCGCCTGACCGAGCTGCGCGCGCGCACAGGACGCACGTCGTACATTGTCCAAATGACGGTAGTTGTGAAAAAACTGTATGTGATACGAATATTATGATTTTACCGCGCTTTTAGGTGTCAGCGCCATCTAGTTTGTGCGGTAGGTCGTTTTGCTTTATTTTTTTGTAATTTCCAATAATGTAGATGAATTTATGGAAGATCTTTGGGGTTTAGTAATAGCTGATGATTTTTTTTCTAACATCATATTTTAAAGGCGTCGCGAATTTGTAATTTGTTTTTCTTGTGAATATGACGTCATGGATCGGCTGTTCATTAGAACCGCTTGAAAAGATAAACTTACTGGCATTTAATACCTTACAATAGGTTAATATTATAGTGAAGTCATACACACATTTACATTTAAATAATTTAATTAAATTTAATTTTAGTTTTAAAACAATACATTTTAAAATCGTTAAATATCTTGAGACATCGTCTAAGACCACACATTAAATTTTATTATTATTTTTGGAAATTACAAAATAAACGTAAAAATAGGTAAAAAAAATAGGTGTGTACTAATAAATAAATGTTTAGAAAAAAAAGATGTGTAACGAAATTGTTGTGTAGTCAGTTGGTAACTATATAAAAATTAATTATTGAATCAGAGAAAAAAAAAACTAATTAAGTAAATATAATTATATTTTTGTTCACAAAAAAATTGACTATTTTTCTATACATTATTTTTTGCAGTCCACATTGTTCGAAATCACAATTAATGTAAACTGTAATTTTAAGTTATTGTAATAATTTTGTTTGTAAGATTTATTTGCCCTTTTAGGGTGAAATAATTAACCACTGATTTCTGAAGACTAATCAAGTTTCTGATTAGTAAACCTGCTGTTAAATTTCATCTAAGACCGCCATATAAGATCAGTTTAATGTCCAATTTCTATTAGTCTTGAGGCTTGATTTAATGTGCAATACATCCATATACAGGGTTATTGAAAAAATACTAACCTCTCAGGATTACATCACTAACATCATAAACAACAACTTTTGTTCTGACTTTAATAATTCATCAGTTTTTATTTTCAGACAAAATTAAAAATATTATCTGTTTTTGCGTAGATAGCGCGGAAACTCTTAGTTTAGGTACTTACTTCCAATTATTATTAATAATGACAGCGCATGCGAGACGTTGCGTAGTTATTTACTACAAAATACAAATCAAAAACGTATCCGATACTTAGGTTGGTACAACAAAAACTTGAAAGTCAATTTTTGGTAAATGTACTATGTTCTGTACAGGGACCGAAAAGGTCACCCATATAGGGGTTAACCCGGGTTATTTTTTTTGGGTTAGGTGAAAAACCTTGCATAAAGGTTAACCCGTATTCAGGGTTAATCAGCCTAATAATAACCGGTTCACGCATAGAGTTCATTTTTTTTCATTTTTGTTCTATTTCATTCGGGTTAATCAGCAATATTAACCGGTAACGGTATCCGTATTAAATGGTTAACCGGTTACCCTGCATTAAGATTAACCAAAAATATGGGTTAGAGATTTAACCGGTAACCTTTTAACCCGATTAATCGGTCCCTGGTTCTGTAAGAAGTCATAGAACAAAAGTTGTTGTTTATGATGTTAGTAATATAGTCCTGAGAGGTTGTTAGTGTGTTTTCCAATAACCCAGTATAATAATATTCACTTGTCATGTAAATTGACACACACAAAGTCAAGTTTACTTGATCAAGCTAAATCAATTCGATGAACGAAAATTGCCGAATTACCAACAACGCAACAACCAATGTAAGATTACATCAGATTAATTAATTGATTGGCTATTCAGAAATTCAGTAAAATATAGTAAATAATGGATGTATTACTTGTAATAGGAAAGGGTATGTCTACTTAAAATAATTCCTAGATATTTACAACATATACCCAACTGTACCCCTATCACGAGTTTTTTTGACGTATAGTTTCGTTAACGTAAGCATATTTTGAATTTAAAATACAGCAGTCCTGGAACATTTTGATAAAATTTAATACAATTTGCACATTTTAAAAAATACAGAGAAATTAATTAAGTATTTAATTTATATAAATATTGTGTAACAAACGTGTATTTTCAATTCAAAATATGCTTACGTTAACGATACTACACGTCAAAAAAACTCATGATCGGGGTACTAAAAATCACAATTACACAATCAACAGCTATTTATTGGGTAGATCATTAATTACATATTTCGGAGCATTTATTAAATTCTCTGGGTATTTCCTATAATTGCTATTGTAAACATCAACACGCATTTTAGACAAAATATTGTCTTATTCATAAAAATTAAACCAATTTGTGTCGATTTTCTGTATATTTAAAAATTACAAATTTTTAATTATTGATGAATAAGATTATACTAAATAATGATCTCCTATCCATAGCATTGTTGTAAAAACAAGGTTCAACTATGTACATACATGCGATTTTTAATCGCCACCCTAAAACGCTACAATTTTATAGTACGCAATAGTCAAATAGGTTGAGCATAGGACCGAGATACGCTTGCGACTATTAATCGTAAGTTTGTAACGTTTGCGCCAGCCTTTATTATGTAAGACTTCACACGTTCACAAGTTGTGATTAGAATATAATTTTTAGATTTAATAATTAAATGTTAGGTACTTAATAGCTTATTGACTAGGACTTTACTAGAAATAACCGGTCTGTGTGTGAAATAACTGAATACTTATATTTTTTTCTTATGTTGACCTTTAGGCCAGGGCTGTCCAAACCAAATACGATCGCGGGCCAATATGAGTCACTAAATAGATTGGAGGGCCGCGCCGTAAAAACGATAATTTTGTTGTACAAATGATGCCATAAAAATAAAATAATACTTATACCTTTTTAAGGATTTTTTTTCGTATTTGTGGTAGACCACAAACACGTCGCGGGCCGCACAAATATAAGCCACGGGCCGCATGCGGACCGCGGGCCGTGCTTTGGACAGCCCTGCTTTAGGCAGTCAGAGTCAGTGTTGAGTTTACCTGGTTATTGTCCGTATACTGGGGCTTTAAAAGCATGGTGATACATTACAGTCCGGCCGCTGTGAGAATGCGTTCCTGACACTTCATTTAGCACTAAGCTCATCATCCGCCTAGCCTTTTCCCAAACATGATTGGGGTCGGCTTCCAGTCTAACTGGTTGCGGCTGAATATCGATATTTTACATGGAGCGACTGCCATCTGACCTCCGTAACCCAATTCTTGGGGAATACCGGTATTCGAATGTTAGACCAGTTGTCAGGCTTTTGGGCTCCTGACTACCCGTAACGACTGTCAAAGATATTCCTATGACAACCGGGACCGACTGCTTAACGTGCTCTCCGAGGCACGGAGGGGTCTCGATGTGTTAAGAACGGTCACCCATCCAAGGACTGACCGCGGCAAGCGCAGCTTAACCTCGCAGATCGATCGATCAGCGCGGCTGTCATTTAGCCACGAGCCCCTCAATCATTTAGCACTAAGCTATTTTAGTTCATTGTTGACTAGTTGACTCGCCCGGGCTTTGCACGGGTAAAGTTTAGTACACATACCCTACATCCAAAACCTCAAAAATAAGTTTCAAGCTTCTAGCTTTAAAAATGACGTAATTTCCATACAAACTTTCATCCCCTATTTCAACCCTTTACAGCCCTTTTTTCGCATTAAAAAGTAGCCTATGTCCTTTCTCAGGCTCTAGACTATCTCTATACCAAATGTCATTTGAATCGGTTCAGTAGTTTAGGCGTGATTGAGTAACACACAGACAGACAGAGTTACTTTCACATTTATAATATTAGTAAGGATTGATGTTATAATAACCATTTTAGTTAAATTATTATCAAATAGTGCATACCTATAAACGATGAAAATATTATTAATCGTAAAATATTTTCCACTTCAAAGTCTCGTCGCCTGTCATCGCCCATACATTTACGAACTGTCACGAACGCATTCTCTGAACGGCTGGACTGTAGCAACTGTGTTTCGCAATAAAGTGCTGTCGACACAGTTGCCGGCACGATTCTTGAGCACAAACGTCACCTGCGCATTAGTAAATTTTTCTCTTTGGCGGAATGAAGAAGGTGGGGGGCACCGAGGCTTCACGCGATTGGTTCGTCAGTCGATGCTCTTCGTCTATTGGACTATTCTCTATTGTGTAATGTCAATTGTCTATTTGACCGAAAGTGTACATGCGCGATCTGTGCTCACGACTCATGCCTACTTACCTATACTTGATCTGTCTTTCAGTATTTGAGTAGTGGATCCAGACATTATTTTGATGGATGACTGAGGCTTCGGATATTGTTTGAAGGTGCTAAAAGTTGTAAATCAAAACACTAAAGCATTTAATCGCAACTTAAGATTTGTCACTCCGATAAATTGAAAACAGCCGTTTAACATGACTTTGGTCTTTAGAAAAGTCTTGTTAAACGCCCGTTTTCAATATAACGGACTGTTATCTTGTCGGTGAACTTGGCCCTAAGTCGTCCCTTGGATTCGATATTACCAGACTGCCTTTGGCTTCTTTCCCAAAGCTTTAAACTTACTATTTTGGGCCCGTAATATCTTTTGTTAGATATTTCTTTGACTTTTCTATAAGAGGTCAAGTTTGGGGTAATCTCCGAAACTACTGATCCGATTCTGAAAATTCTTTCACTAATAGTAAGCTGCATTATCACTGAGTGCTATAGGCTACTTTTTATCCCGGAAAAATGCACAGTGGGTCACGCGGACGAAGTCGCGGGCAAAGTGTATTTGCAATTTTTGTTGTACAGTCAGTGACAACAGTTTATTAAAACACTAGCCCTTTGCCCGCGACTTCGTCCGCGTGGCCAACAGGAACTGTACATTTTTTCAGGATAAAAAGTAGTCTATCTTACTCAGTCATAATGTAGTTTACTACTGGTGAAAGAATTTTTAAAATCGGTATAGGGGGGTGATTCTCGCGGGTTCGATATTGATATCGAATTCGATATATATTGCAAAAACTGTCAAAATTCCTACCATTTTGACATTTGTTGCGATATATATCGAATTCGATATGAGTATATCACTCGCTAGAATCACCCAGTAGTTTTTGAGTTTGTTCATCACAAACAAAAATACAATTTATGTTTTCTCTTGATTTTTCTTAGAAAGCGACATTCTAAAAACCTACCTACCTGTTTAAAAACATCAGAATTTTTGTTTGTACCAAGAGGCTGTATTTTTTTGTCATATTGACAAAATTCTAGTCTTACTATCTATAATCTATATTTAAACAAATATAGATTGAATCACAGATTCTAGACATTCTAGATTCTCAGTAGCAACTCAGTGTCTGGATTTGTGTCTGATTGTGAATTGTGGATTTATGTCTAATAATCATTCCAGTTTTTTCAATCAATATACATACATATTTATCATATTTTTTTCCCCAAAAATATTTGTTTTGATTAAATTATAAGATATTACGGGCCCTATAACTTTAGACTATAAGAAATGCTTTGGAAAACAAAATTAAGCACGACAATGCGACAGTCGCTGCGATTTGTCGTTTCGTCAATTATTGAAAAACTTTGTTTTTCTGAATAATTCTGCACTACCTTAACCTAGCACTTTTACACCAATTTGCGCTCTGGTTAATGTAATGTGGTTTTATTCACCAAAATTGTCAATTTGTATGTAAATTATCACATTGTGTGGTGCTGTCACAAAATTATTGTTTAATATCTTAGTTAAATAAAAGAAGAATATATTGAAATATTGAGTGACTTATGCTGTGTATTGTTAAAATATAAATTAGGCCGTATGGCGTATACCCTGTTTTTGAGTTTTAATCAAACCCTGTACCCTTAGGCCGGCCTCAGACAACCGAAATGGCTTACCGATTTAAGAGACGGAATCCAGAATCGGAAACCAAAACGTTCAGAATCCCATATAAAATCATTGAACAGTCTGATTTTTTCCGGATATGATTTTTTCAGATCGATCTAAAGCCGCGTCTCCTGCGACCTGTTTTCGTGTTCGACGAACATCGAACAGTGAACAGTGAACGAGAAAGGGGCGTGGTCTACGTGTTTTGACGAACAAACACGTAGACCACGCCCCTTTCTCGTTCAATATGGCGCCGCCCTCAAGCGTTTCGCGCCCAAACCATCGAGCCGCGCGCGCAGTGTTGCCAACATGCGCCGCGCATTAATTAACACAACTATTTCTAGTCAAACTTTGTCTTTATTAGTTCGCATTCGCGACAGAGGCAGTGCAAATAAAAAAAATCAATTTAACAAAACGTTTATTATTGCATATTATAATTACACCAATACTGGAATGTATATTAGATAGATAAAATTATTAATTTAGATTTAAAATAATGAACACAAAATAAAAATTTTAGGTGCTACAAAAGAAACTACCAGCTTAAAATATATATATATACAGGGTGTCCCGTTATGAGTGGTCCAAGAGAAAACCCCGGTAAAAAGGACATATTTAGCATTAGTTTGGGAAATTTCGATATCGATTATATTGTTACAAATTTTCATGAAAAACTCCCCACTGGGACGATTTTTTTTTGTTATAATTTCGAAAAACTTATTCCTTCTCATAGGAAATTGTAGACAAAATATAGGTTTTTTTTTATGTCTAAATCGATTACTTGAGTTTACGTGTTAATCATTCAATCAATTATTTCTTATCGGTATCTAAATTCCCCAAACTAACGCTGCATACTGATAGCTAAACATGTCCTTTTACCGGGGTTTTCTCTTGGACCACTCATAACGGGACACCCTGTATATAGATAGGTATGTATATATAAAAAGCGACTGTAAAGTCTTCTTATACAGGGTGAGGAAAAAAGGCGGTCAGCTGAGAAAGAAGGTACTTTCACCTTACATATTGATGATAGAAAGTTATGCTCAAAGGAAAAATTCTTCATAATAATTAAAAATAGGTGTGTTACCATTGCTACCACCAAGTTAAGTTAAGTTGAATTACCTTAGATTGACTTTTAAATCAGTGTATAATACCGTGTCAGTGTAAAACAAAATACAATTTTTTTGGACTTACAAGGGGGAGGGAAGTGGTCAACAGAGCTCCGCTACACGGGGCTCCTATTTCTGTCTGCAAGATTAAAAATAGCCTAAAACGAAGGGGTTGAAGGGGGCTTCGTTCGCTCGCTTTGCTCGCTCACTGAAGCCCCCGGCAACCCCTTCAAACCTTTGCCCCTGTTTTACACCCTGTATACACTATATACTTACAATATTATGTTACTTAACGATTGCACCATTCCTTATTATTATTTTATAGTATACAAATGTAAGCAGTTAATTTTCTTAAAAATACTATAGAGAAAATGCTTAAAATACGCGTTTTTAGACTTAGGCGATTCGCACACTGCCCCGCATCACGCAGCGGCTTGCGGGAGTGCGTGATCTTCCGTTGTTTGCAAGTACCTATATTTGTATAGAAATCACGCATGGTGGAACACACTGAAAACGCATTCACGCGCGTGGTTTTTGTTCCATCGCCACGCACCCCGCTGCGTGATGCGGGGCAGTGTGCGAATCGCCTTAGTATTAAAAAAAAAATAGTAGTTGCATATTTTATAATATTAATAAAATGTTTCAAAGTTGAGATTCCTGAAGATTCAATCCAAATAATGTACTTTTTTAACGTACATAACGTCTATATGGGTAAATATACAGGGTGGCAGGTTAAACAGTGGAAATATTTTAAGGGGTCATTGTACTCATCATTATGAACAACTTTTACTATGAGGCCAACCCTGAAATAGCGAAAAAAAAATCAGCTGTTCCATACATTTTGTGGAGTTATGTGAACATAAATGTATGGAACAGCTGATTTTTTTTTTTTCGCGATTTAACAGTTGGTCCCATAGTAAAAGTTGTTCATAATGATGAGTACTATGACCCCTTAAAATATTTTCACTGTCTAACCTGCCACCCTGTATAAGTTTTAATATAATCCACCTAATTTTTTCTGTTATTGTCAATTTCACATACCTGTTACTAGTAGTCACTAATGTTATTTAAAATTATATATACTGGGTGAATTAGAGTAGTAATGTCCTTTATAGGTAAGTGAACAGTATATAGATGATGGGAGCTATCCAAGCGCACTGAGCGAGGGTCAGACCGGTCAGGGAGCCGAACATATACCATAGCAGACCCATGGTTAGAAGTTGCCATATCACATGGAACATTAATAAGCTGGAACAAAGAAAGTCATCATTACATATCTACAAGGTTATCGGTAAAACACTAAGGCTGTGTCCACAATAGGCAAACTGTGAGCGGCTGACTGACTTTGCGCTAACAGTTTGCAGTAGCTGTTACTGCCTACTGGGGACACAGCCTAAGAACCTCGCAAGACTGTATTACTAACATCAATAAACGACAACTTTTGTTCTATGGTTTTTACAAAAAACCGGACAAGTGCGAGTATGCCTCGCGCCCTAAGGGTTCCGAAATATGATCATAGATGGCGCTACTGCATACTTCCAATGGCGCCATCTATGAGCAGATGGCTCCACTTATGGTCCGGTGACTGACGGCGGACAACAAAGTGATCCTATAAGGGTTCCGTTTTTCCTTTTGAGGTACGGAACCCTAAAAAAATAGACTTCCAAATTTTTGTTTTATATCTGATTTTGCAGTAATTAACAACATAATATATCGTCCCCAGTGCGCTGTCATTCATAATAATAATTCGAAATAAGTACCTACACTACAAGTTTCCGCTCTTTAATCTACTATATAAAAATAAGTCGGGTTTTCCTTCCTGACGATATAAGTCCAGAACGGACGAACCGATTTCCACGGTTTTGCATTCGTTGGAAAGGTCTCGGGCTCCGTGAGGTTTATAGCAAAGAAAATTCAGGAAAATTTAAAGAAAAAAGCGGGAAAATCTTTTTTCACATACAGCGCCATCTCTGATACATAGCATGTACTACGGTGGTGAAACGGAGTTCGCCGGGTTTGCTAGTTTTGTATAAAAGTGATGAATTATTAAAAGTCATAGAACAAAAGTTGTTTATAATTTTTTTTTAAGAAAACATTGCCCCACGCTAGGATTTCTCCTGTATCGTGGGTGCGTTTACAAACACAAATTTCACATACACAAACAGCCAGACCTATGTGCAATGCGGGAATCGAACCCGCGACTCGTTGCGCAGCAGCCAATCTCTCAGCCACTGCGACAACCGTGCGGTCTATAATGTTAGTAATATGGTCCTGAGAGGTTGTTAGTGTTTTCCCAATAACCCTGTATAATACTAATTTAATAAAGATGAAAAGTTTTTGTGTTTGTTTGTTTGAATGCGCTAATCTCTGGAATTACCAGTTGGATTCGAAAAAATATTTTTGTTTATGATAGCCAGATTCATGAGGAATAGTATAGGCTATTTAACATCACGCTACGACCCTTGGGAGCCGAGCAACGTGGGTGAAACCGCGGGGAACAGCTCGTGTAACTTATATACTTACACCATATCTTTTTTGCGGGCGGCGGGCAAAGACGATTCCTTTTCTCGGTTCAAGTACCGCCTGACGCCTAGGTGGAGCGTTTGAAAGTAATTCACCCACTGAAATTTTAAAATGTAGGTTATATTATCTCAAAATATAATTGGTAAAATATAGCTCGAGTCCTATGACAGATGTCAAATACGAACAAAATGTCAAAATGCGTTAAAAATGTACGTACCGTATTTGACATATTATACAGGGTAAAATTAAAACCAGTGCGGATATTTTAGGAGGTGAAAGTACTCATGAATATGACCAACTTTTATTATGGGACCGACACAGAAATATGAAAAAAAAAATCTGCTGTTCCATAAATTTTGATCGTATTGTAGTGCATTTTTGTAGGGAATAGCTGATTCTTTTTTTCATATTTCAGTGTCGGTCCAGTAATAAAAGTTGATCATTTTCATGAGTACTTTCACCTCCTAAAATATCCGCACTGGTTTAATTTTACCCTGTATGTCACAGAACACACGTTATATTTTACTAACTAATTTTATAAATAATAAATCTTTATTTCACCAATAGGGAAAAAAACTAATGACAAATGATATTATTTTACGAACTATAGTTTAAAACAAAGTCGTTTATCTGTGTATTAGCTTAATAAGTACTTCTAAACTACGGTACGGTTCACGATCATTTAAAGAATTACTTGATGAAGGTTATTAAAGTTAGTCTGAAATTATTAAGAGCTAAAAATTAGATTTCCCCTCCACCTCGATGACGTCATCGCGGGGGGTGGAGGGAGGGTCAAACATACATTTTTGTGTTGCCGTCAAATGGATCTTCGCAACGATTCACTAAACTTTTTGTAACTTTTAAAGATTAGGAGCTTTCAAAAATACATGTTTTTCGTTACCCAATTCTTCTGGAACGTCAAAATACTCACATGTAACGTAGATATATCGATAAAGAACAGTTCCTTGTCAGTTTGGTTCAACTTCTTGGCTAGTTCTAAAGTGTTTGGGTTGTAGAACTTCCATTCGCTGAATATGAATCGCTGTAACCGACTGAGGGAATTCCACACGTTTTTGTGGAGACGGATCAGGCTGGAAATATAAAGATTTTGTTAGTGGGAGATAAAACCAGAAGTCTTCTTTTTATCATAAAATGACGCCTGTATTAATAGCAAAAAAAGATTCTATCTATACTACCATAATATTGTAAAAAAGCCGCGTCTCTACACCAGAATAAACAGTCGGGATAGGGTACTGGGACGTAACCATACCCAAAAAGATTTTTTTTTAAATTTTTGTCTGTCTGTTTGAAAAGTACTGAACGGATTTTGATGTGGTTTTCGCAGTTTGGGTCCAAATTAAAATCTAAGCCACGTTTCATTTAATTCCGGTGGGATAAACCAGAGATACAGCTTGACCTCTTGGTAGTACTAGCCACCCTACACTACGGAGGTCATTTAAACTGGTCATTCCGTGTTGTAGTCCACGCGGACGGAGTCGCAGGCAAAAGTCTAGTTCTAGAAAAATTTTATATGTGTACTCACATAGGTCTGCCCCCAGTAACACGTAGCATCAGATCGAGCAGTAAGGCGGGGAAGAAATGCACAAATATCGCCGATATACGGAACATTAGTAGAGAAGGCACGAATTTCAGGTGAGGGTACCTGGAAATATATAACATTACGCTTTTAATCCCCGAAGGGAAAGTTAGAAAATCATTTTATTATGCTCTCGCCTACTATAAATACAAATGAGAAAAATAAAAAAAAAACCAAACATTTGATAAAAAAATAAACACAAATGTACAGAAAATTAACACAAATAAACGAGAGACAAAAATGGTCTTAACTCAGCATTTTGCCACTTCAAGGGAAGGAAGCGGCACTGATATTCTCTTAAGACCTAATTAATGACTTCTTAAGATCTAATTAATGACTTCTGAAGATCTAATTAATGACTTCTTAAGATCTAATTAATGACTTCTAAAGATTTAATTAATGACTTCTTAAGATTTAATTAATGACTTCTTAAGATCTAATTAATGACTTCTTAATATTTAATTAATGACTTCTTAAGATCTAATTAATGACTTCTTAAGATTTAATTAATGACTTCTTAAGATCTAATTAATGACTTCTTAAGATTTAATTAATGACTTCTTAAGATCTAATTAATGACTTCTTAAGATCTATATAATGACTTCTTAATATTTAATTAATGACTTCTTAAGATCTAATTAATGACTTCTTAATATTTAATTAATGACTTCTTAAGATCTAATTAATGACTTCTTAAGATTTAATTAATGACTTCTTAAGATCTATTTAATGACTTCTTAAGATCTAATTAATGAGTTCTTGGGATGGGAAAGGGGAAGGGCAAAGGTGTATTTACACCCACATTTCGCCAGTTATGTTTAAGGCTGCGCAAGCCGCTTATTTTTCCATACAAACGTAGAAAGTCTTTCACGCTAAAACTACTGAACGGATATTGGTATAACTTTACAGTAATACCTGTAGCTTATACATCAGAATAACACATAGGCTACTTTTTATCCCAAAAACGCAGGCGAAGCCGCGGACGGAAGCTAGTTAATAGGTAGTATAGATATACTTACCACACAGCACTCTTGAGAGGGTATTTGTGCAGCATTGAATTGACTGTAGGCTCAAGCATCGACCAAGTGAACGGATGGCACGTTGACGACGAACAATGGTATACTGTTAAACCAGACCTGTTAAAAAAATAATTATGCAACATTAGTACTCAGGTAAGAGCGATGGCACGGAGGCAGAGGTACAAACCCCGCCTGTGTCAGTTGTTTTTGAAAATCTCTGTTCTCTGTGGTTTCGTCCCGTTGTTCGGCTCCTAAGGCGTCGTCCTAATTGGCTAACGATCGTACGATTGTACGATGCGATTTCGTCGTGCGATGAAAATAAGATTTTGCTGTGATCGCGCGATGATTTGCAAGCTTCAATTAGGACACTAAAGGAATGTGTGTTTAATTTCGTCGTGCGATGATATCGCATCGTTAGCTCGTACGATCGTTAGCCAATTAGGACGACACCTAAGGGTCGTAGCGTGATGTTAAATAGCCTATACTATTCCTCATGAATCTGGCTATTATACAAAAGGATTTTTTCGAATCCGACTGGTAGTTCCAGAGATTAGCGCGTTCAAATATACAAGCTTTTTAAATTTATTATATTAGTATAAATTAAGATAACATTATATACAGGGTAAAATTAAAACCAGTGTGGATATTTTAGGAGGTGAAAGTACTCATGAATATGATCAACTTTTATTATGGTCCCATAATAAAAATTGATCATATTCATGAGTACTTTCACCTCCTAAAATATCCGCACTGGTTTTAATTTTACCCTGTATATGTATAAGCATAACATGGCTTAAACATGTTAAAATTCTCAAAAAACAACATTACTTTTAATTAAAGTATCTTTCTAGGGCAAGCGGAAAAACCGACATTGACACTAAGGGCGAGATTCACTTTGCACTTTGACGTGGCTAAGTAGGCGTTTCATTCAAATATTAACATTATTCGTATTAGTCTAAGGTTAATATTCGAATAAATTAGACTACGTGAATTTTGCCACGTAAAATTCGCCACGTATTTAAATTACGCTTAACAGTGGACTATTAAAGTACAAATACATATTTTATAGCAACTTACGTAGATTTCCCCGCTTCCCAGCCAGCGATGAGTAGCTCGTTGATGACCACATCCACTGGTATGTAATCGGCTATGTTCTCTATGGCGAGCGGCAATCGACGGACCACACCTGTAATATGGAAATACAAAAAACATTTATGTTATGTAGTGACATATGGCAAACCAAAGGAAAGTGATAATTTTGAAAAACAATATAGGATGTTGAATATATTTTCTTTATTGGGAATCTGTAAATTACCTATTTGAAAAACAGAATCAACACCAAAAAAACTGATGAAACATCTACAAAATTGGCAAAGTTATAAGCGTTTTAAAATGATTTGCTAGGCAGGGACGGCACTATAGCGCAGTGACGTAACACCACGCGAACGTCGTACTTAACTCTACACCACCGCATATTATTGTTTCGCGCGACAAAGACGGAGAATACTCCCTCCAAAAACTTTAAAAGCGTCTATGTTTTCCATTTTGTCATAACATTTTTTTTTACTTTTTCTTATTCCTTCTTTGAAATAAAATAATTTATTTGTACTTTTTTAATAGTAGTCAACTACCGTATTGTTTTTAAATAAAAAACAACACTCTCTTGAGTTTTCCGTTTATCAGAATTCCCAGAATTTGATCCTTATTTGTGACACTATCGGATGGTATAATAATACAGGGTGTTCTTTTTCAAAATCAACGGGTTCGATTCCCGGCAAAGACAATCAATTTTTCAAAAATCTAACGATGCAGTTTTAGTTTTTATCAAAAACGGCCCCGAGACTCCTTTGAGTGTATTTCGCTATTTCTTATAGTTTCGGATTTAGCCATCCAAGCTCACTTAAAAAATTCACATACTTCTTCTAGTGGCGCCATCTATAAGCAGATTCTTCAGAATTGCCACGGACTGACGGACGACAAAGTGATCCTATATGGGTTCTGTTTCGGTGGCGGGGCTCGGAGACACTCCTAGCTGACCGCCTCCAGGGACAATCTCCCTCGTAATGATACGGCACTCTTTAAACCAGGCGCCGGAGCCTTGTGTTGTGTCTGGTGAGGACACTCGACCTGACTCCGACCCTGATCCGCCGGTAGTACACGTATCCCAGCGCACCCTGTATGCGCTCTATCGTATTGAAGATCAGAAGTACCAGCGTAAGCAGAAGGTACTCGCTACTGCTACCAGGTACCACCAAGTGAGGAGGGTGAGGTGCCGAAATGACAAGACAATTCTGTTTAAAGAATAATTCCCACTTAGGAGGGCTCGCACTTTCTTCCTATTTTTAACCGACTTCAAAAAAAGGAGGTTCTGTATTCGTCCCGTATGTATGTATGTATGTATGTATGTATGTATGTATGTAAGTATGTATGTATGTATGTATGTATGTATGTTTGTATGTGCGCGATTTTCTCAAAAACTACTGATTCGATTTGGATGGGGTTTTTACTAAGGTAATCTACATACTTTCAGGAAGGTTTTAATATATAATACATTATGTAATCATTCCTATGTACAAAGTTATATGCATAAATGTACACACTCCGTAGAAGATTTACTGTTGAACGAATTCGTGAAAGTAATCCAACACGGGATAAAGAACTAAAAAGGGAAAAATAAAAAACTTTTTTAACAAAAAATAACCGACTTCAAAAATCCACTACAAAGAAAATAATAATTTTGGTTTCGGAAGTCGGTGGCAAAAAAAAGCAAACAAAAACCAAAGCCACCGACTTCCGAAAACAAAATTATTATTTTCTTTGTAGTGGATTTTTGAAGTCGGTTATTTTTTGTTAAAAAAGTTTTTTTCCTACTTCCTATTTCTTGTTGTTGCCTCTTCTGTGGCTGAGCTGCGACTGTGACGGCTCAAAATAGCGCGTTTCTTATATGACCTAATTACTTTACCTCACATAGAGCCGTGTTTTTGAATCCTAATTCACTTTCGTTTTCACTACGTGTGAGCCCTTCTAATCAACTTTATTTAAATATCCAAACATAAATTACATAAGTGTTATATATCATAATTTGCGGAAAAATCCTACCTATCCAATGGTACAACTCCCATGGACCTAACTAGTCACATAAAAAAGTTTCTAGAACAAAAACTATCTAAATTTCTAACTTTAGCAAAGTTACAATATCCAATTGCCTATAACATAGCCATTTCTTATCGGATCTGCAATATTCTTGTTAGATACATGTTTCTAGACTACCACACGTCTAGTAAGACACAATTTATCATCCTAACTTGTGCACAAAAATATCTCATTTTCAAACACATATCGATCTATATTATAGGCACAATATTCATGAAATTCAGAGTCTTTACACAACATTATGTCCTAGCCTTCCTACCGAACCTAAATACATGACTAGATTGTAATTAGGACTTAAAGAATATGAACGCTGATTTTAAGATTGAACCATTTATTTAACGATGGGAGAAAATACAAAAGCACATCAAGCCGCCATTTGTTTTTATGGAAAAATGTACCACAGCCAATAAAAAAAAAAAAAGCTCCCTTTAATAACTTATTGTCCATTCCCACTCACATTCCAGACCACCTCACACAACACCTCCCCTCAATAATTATTAAAAAAAAAAAAAACAACACAAAACCAACACTGTATCACACCCTCCCTCTCACAAAGGTTACACATACATAAAATCTTTACTCTAATTACACTACTAAAACCAACCAATGATTAATTAAACAATTTTCCCCTCAAATATTTAAATGAAACCCCACCTAGAGCTTTAGTTAAAATATCTGCCACTTGTTTATCAGAACTTACATACTCAACTACTATTATTTTCTTATCTATCTTTTCTTTTACAAATTTCAACTTAATATCTAAGTGTTTGACCCTAGTAACTCCTGTAGCCATATTAGCCATCTTAATTGTGGACTGATTGTCTTCATATAAGACAATTGTCCCCACCGAAATACCAAAATCACATAACATAGACCTAAGCCAGCAAGCTTCACTAGTAGCATGACTGAGAGCTACATATTCGGCCTCAGTAGATGATAAAGCCACAGATTGTTGCTTTTTAGTCACCCAAATTACTGAACCTCCAAAAACTTTAAAGCAAAAACCTGTTGTTGATCTCTTATCATCACTGCCCCCCCAATCACTGTCAACATAACCAACAATATCATTTCTACCATCTCTATAGAAAGTTAAACACAAATCCAATGTTCCCTTTACATATCTAAGAACATTAAGTAACAATTTATACAATAGTTGGCTAGCACAACTTTGATATCTACTTAGTATGTTGACTATGGCACACAAGTCAGGTCTAGATCCAGCTACCGCATACATTAGACTTCCTATTATCATTCTACATTTATGCTCTATTTCTTCTGACTCTGAATTTTCTTTCTTTAATAATAAAAATTTAAAATTCTTATCAATAGGCAAAGATAATGGTTTACAATCTTTCATACCCCAATACTCTAAAATCTTTTTTAAATAATCTTTTTGACAAATTGTTGTACAACCTTTATCTAAATCCTGAGTTACTTCCATACCCAAAAATTTACCAACTACATCCTTCATTTTAAAAGAATCATATAATGTATTTCTCAACTTGTTACTTTCTGTCTCTGAAGTACTGAAATACAATATGTCATCAACATACAACAATAAAAATACTTTATTACCATTCTCATGTTTTGAATATAAACAGTAATCCTTATCAGAACTTTTAAAACCCTGTGACCTCATCACTTTATCAAAAGTTTCATTCCAGTACCTTGGAGACCTTTTTAACCCATAAATAGACTTATTAAGTTTGCAAAATTTCCAATCAGGCTCTATACCATCAGGCAACCTCAAATACACATCTTCACTAATGTTACTATTTAAAAAGGCATTACATACATCCAATTGCCTTATTTTACAATTTAACTTAGTAGCAACAGCAGTAAATATTCTAAAGGTATTTAGTTTAGCTACAGGAGCATATAAATCACTATCTTCACAGCTTTGTTGAAAGCCTCTGGCTACCAACCTTGCCTTATAAATAAATTCTCCATCCTGACTTTCTTTTCTCTTGAACACCCATTTAGTACTTATTATTTCTTCTCCCTTTGGTACCTTTTCAATGAGTGTCCAAGTATTATGTTCCTGTAACTGACTCAATTCCTTTTCTATAGCTTTCGTCCACTTATCAGCATCCTCTCTTTCCATAGCTTCCTTGTAGCTAGCAGGTTCTTCCTCTGCCACAACTAATGCCATGTAGTCATTGAACCTCGAAGGTTTGTTCACTTGTCTCCCACTCCGTGTGCGTACTGTCTGTTCTGTGGCATCAGAGTAATCAGAATTTTCAGAATTACTTGCCTCGCTATCACTGTGCTCTTCCTGTTCTGGCTCTCTCTCTGCCTGACCCTGTTCCTGTTCTACTTGAGCCTGTTCCTGCTGTGGCTCTTCCTGCATGGGCTCCTGGTCCATCTGTACCGGCTCCTGCCCTATTTCCTCTTGGTCAAATCCTGTATTCTCTCTATCCAAGTAGACTACTTTCTCTTTGTCATTTTCTTCTGGTGATGACATACCTTCTAACACAAACACTACATCTCTTTTTGTCTGTACTATCTTTTTCTTCTCATAATAAATTCTATATCCCTTTGAACTCTCATAGCCAACAAACACTCCTTCTTCAGCCTTTGAATCCAATTTACGCCTCTTTTCCTTAGGTATATGTATCCATACTTTAGAACCAAATATTTTATTTAATATGGTAATTTCAAAATCATGCCCAGTCCACATCTGAAATGGTGTCTTCCCTTCGGTTCTGCTCTTACTTGTTCTATTCAGCACATAGACAACTGTATTAATGGCCTCAGCCCACAACTCTTTACCTATGTTTTTGGCATGCAACATGGTACGTGCCGCCTCCACCAGGGTACGCATGTCTCTTTCGGCCTGGCCATTCTGCTCCGGCGTATAAGCCACTGTTGTTTGGTGCTGTATGCCCTTGCTAGTGAAATATTCCTCCATTTTCTTATTCACAAATTCACCCCCACCATCAGATCGAAAAATCTTTAAAACTTGCCCTGTTTTCCTTTCCGCAGACTGAGTATAGTACTTGACCCACTGCACAACCTCCGACTTATTGTGCATGAAGTAGACATAACGAAACTTAGTAAAATCATCCTTGATAAGTAAAAAGTATCTTGCTCCTCCAAGTGATACTACTTCAAATGGTCCACACACATCAGCATGTACCAACTCCAAAGGTTGTGTTGTACTGGACACACTGTCTTTAAAAGGAAGTTTGTGTGCCTTTCCCTTTAAACAATCAATGCACTTCTTATTGTCCTCAGTATATTTCACATTATTTGTTGAAAGTACAGACTTCACATAGTTTATGTTCTGGTGACATAACCTCTCATGCCACTCACTGAGAGTCACTGCACATTGGACATCATGTTTCTTAAATTTGAATACATAAACATTGTTTTCTTTAAGTCCTGTCACACACACCTGATTGTTTTTCTTTATTATACATTTGTCCAATGTTAAATCCACACTATATCCCTTAGTTGTAGCCCTTGTCACAGAAAACAAATTTAGTTTTAGTTCTGGCACAAATAACACCTCACTTAGTTTATTGTTTATAAATTCAATTTCTCCAATTCCCAAAACTGGTAGATGTCGCCCATCTCCAACAACAACAAAACGGTTTAATATTTGACGCATTGACGTAAACAAATTTCGTTCTGAAGTCATGTGCTCACTAGCACCACTATCAATAATCCACTTGCTTTCAGATGCATGACATGATAACCCATTGTTGTCTTTTATTATTGTTGAAAAGGCATTACTTTGTGCTCCAGTTTTTGTTTCTTTTGTGCACTGTTTCTTTAAATGTCCAACTTTGTTGCAATTAAAGCACTTTCTGACATCCTTTTTACTCTTACAATCTTGGATAAAATGTCCAGCCTTACCACACTTATAACATTTTTTTCCAGTGTCAGATTTTTTTGCAAATAATGCCACATTTTCACTATCTGTTGACTTTGCCTTCAGTCTGTCTTCCTCCACATGAAGTCTAGCAACTAAACTATCAAAAGTTTGCTTAGATGTGTCCACTGACTCCCAAGCTGACACAAAATGACTGTATTTCTCCGGCAATGCCATTAAAACTTTTGTAATAATAAATTTCTCAGAGATTTCCTCCCCTGCTTGCTTCAACTGCAGTTGTAACTCTTGTAGTTTTGATACGAATACCGACACCTCCATGTTCTCCTCGAACTTGAAATTAAAAAATCTCTGTTGCAACAAATGAATCGCTGTACTCGATTTCTGCTCATAAACATTGAGCAACTTGTCCCACATTTGTGCAGCAGTTTCACAAGCGATAATATGTATCATTGCGCTTTCGGTCAATCTTGAAACGATTAACCCTTGAGCCTTCGCATCTTTCTTTACCCACGCCGCATCTGCAGATTTTGCCTCAGTGCCATTCACCACCGATAGCACGTCTTGCGCTCTCAGCAACACTGTCATCTGGAACTTCCATAAATTCCAATTTGTCGGACCCTCCAACTTGACTCCCCCTCCCATCGTCATCGCCACAAGCTGATCCATTGACCCCCGATCTGCTCCGCCGTCGAATTGTTTACGTCTATCGCGTGTGCTCCCTTGCACCGCTAAACACCAGACGCCGCTGCCCTCAGCACAATTGGCTTCGACTTATTGCGAAACACAAAGAAGCAGAACACGCCTCCAAGTGATCGCCGTTTGTTTGTTGCACAAACAACGTCGGTTCTTCACCTAAAATACAGAGTTACGGAAATACTGGGCCCATAACCTGTAATTAGGACTTAAAGAATATGAACGCTGATTTTAAGATTGAACCATTTATTTAACGATGGGAGAAAATACAAAAGCACATCAAGCCGCCATTTGTTTTTATGGAAAAATGTACCACAAACAATAAAAAAAAAAAAGCTCCCTTTAATAACTTATTGTCCATTCCCACTCACATTCCAGACCACCTCACACAACATAGATTTTATATAACACATTACAACAATCCTACAAATGCAATTTTATGTACATAACACATATTCTCAAATTATAGCTTTCCTATCGTCGAGAGGTATAACTGCTTATATACATCTTATGTAAACAATATTCCTACACTATAAAAACACGATGTACACAAAACCTCGATTATGGTTACGAAGGTATTCACGACTTTACATAAAAAACATGAAATCTTATTCCTACACAATTCTAACAAGAAAATAATACAAATCCAATAGGAAACAAATGGTAAACATTAATCAATACTAAAATTAAGGAATTAATAACTCAAAATAACATAAAACACGATATGAAAACCTAACATATAAAAAAATATACAGTACTCCAAGCGACGAATCGAACGTCGCTTGTACCGTCGCAACTTGCGCCCGTGGGCCTAGATAGGGTCTTCGCCGACAGGTTCCGTTTTTTTCTTTTGAGGTACGGAAGTCTAAAAAAAAACCGGCCAAAAGCGAGTCGTACTCGCGCACTTAGGGTTCCGCACCATCCTTGGACGTTTAAAAGTAAAAAAAAACGAAGTTTGTTTGTGAATGAATTTTGATGATTTTGAAAACATTTCTTAACTTCATTCATTTGCAATAAATCTGGGCAAGCATTTTTTATAATTGTTCCAAATTTAAAGTCGATAGCATTAGTAGTTTCTGAAATAACCAGCTGTGACAGACAGACAGACGGACGAAGTCGCACCAAAAGGGTTCCTTGTTACGGAACCCTAATTACCTTTAGCAGCGCCCATTAGGAAACCTTGGGGTCCCACTTTAGAGCAAGTCCAGCCTGGCAACGGTTCCTTCCAGGCTGCCACAACTGAGAAAAAGATATTTTTTTATTATTTTAAACACAAAATTCGAAATTATCAAGATATCATAAGCAGTGGTAGAGATAGGAATAGGTAGTGCTAATTCACCTCAACCAGGGACCGAAAACCGCTATAAATTACGGTATCGAACAATTTCGGTTACTGTTTAGAATACAGTTAAAACCGTTTACGACGACATCATTTAGAACAACATACCGGTTATAATAACCCAAATCATAGGTCCTCACTGACTGTTCCCTTAAAAATACTGCCGGTTGTTAAAACTACCGGTTTTTATAACCAAATGTGAGCAGTCCCTTCGATGTTGTTATAACAGGTTTTGACTGTAGTTAGTTTTTAAGTTTAATTAATGTTTATTATACACAGGTATTTCTTATACTTAAAAGGAGACCTCTATGTAAGATATATATTATTGTAAAAGTTATACAAGTAGCTGAAATAAACTTTTTATTTATTTATAACTTACTCATGGTAGGTCTAACGATGGTACAGGGGAACAGATCGGCACACTTGACCACTTCATGTTCAGCTAAATGCTTAGTGAATGTGTATGTGTTTGGATGACTCTTCAATAATCTGAAATAAAACATAATTATTATTTACTAACATGTTTTAGGGAAACAGAAAGAAAACATTTGTTATTATTATTAATGAAGTTGGATATTAATTAATACATAATTTAAATTACCGGGCAAGTGCGAGTAGGAATCGCGTTCTGAGAGTTGCATACAAATTGTAAGTTTGTAATTGCGAAAAAAAATATTATTTATGTGATATTACAAAAAAAATACGATTTCCGGATTCTTTTATTTCCTTGTGTTGTAAGACCTTGCTTCTTGCCAAAATTCATGATACTAGGTCAACGGGAAGTACCCAATCGGGTTTGATTTTTTTTGCGAGTGTCAAAATATCCAGCATAAATGGCCATCTTGACTTTTTTACAGCTCCAAGCGACATAGTATTTAATATTGATTTGAACTTGAGCTCCACGCATTCCTGTGAAAAAGGATCTTGACATACGGACAGACAGACAACAAAATCCTATAAGGGTTCCTTTTTTCCTTTTGAGGTATGGAACCTTAAAAAGTAGTTGTTTCAAAATGTATGGAGTCAATGCTAGGTTCCTGGTACAGTATACTCAAAAATAGGCAAAAATAAATAAAACAGTTTCTAACTGTCCATTTTCTATATGTAAGCTTGGTTACTTGGTTTAAAAGAATAATTTACACTTAGAATTGCAACACAAAACAATAAGAACCATCATGGCGGCAGCTGTCATATTTTGGTCAACTTGACGTTTCTATCGTTTGACATTTCGATAAATGTTTTTCGTATATTACGAGTAACAGTCCAAAAACGATAGCCAAGTAAAACAGTGAGAGAAACGGTCCAAAACCCAAAAAAAGAAAGCCGGGTTGTTACAAAGAAATCAAAATCCAAACAAACGAACGCAATCACAACACAACCGACACCAAAGAGTATACAATCTAACCAACACTATGTAAAGCTGACGAACGAAACGCAACTGACAAGTCTAACAAGCTGCAAACTGACAGTGACATTAAAAAAAGTACACTTTAGTCTATGGTATCATAGGCGAGTCGCCATGTTGTAGCCAAATCAGTGCATTTATATGAATAACAATTTATTCTTGAACGGTATGATAATGTTGATTCAACCAATTATTTGTATTTTGCCCGACTTTCGTGGATTTCACTCCATTTTTTGAGCAAGTGTACAAAACGTAGCCGGTTTTGAAACATCTCCTTTTAAAAAATCATGCATACTTATTGAGAAACAAGTCTGTTATCAAGTCAACTACATAATGTTGTATGGATTTCAGATTATAGATACTCACTTTGGCTCAATCTCCAGTAAAGCCTCATCATTCAAGGTTCCTACTAAGGATATCACCTTCTCAGCATCTTCTGGGGCCTCGTACACCTTCTCATGAGCTTCAGTCAAGAAGGAGTTGACATAGGCTGATGATACGTGGATCATGACCTGAGAATTATAGATATAGAAATTTAACTATGTACTGTTTCAGATTGCTACGGTTGCCTCATTCTGCCGTCCTTAAGCTATACCTAATGCCGTTATCTGGTATCTGGACGATTTCAGTTTTTTTTATGTCACCATAATCCTACTAATATTATAAACGTGAACGTTTGTGAGGATGTATGTATGGATGGATGTTTGTTACTCTTTCATGATGATGAAATTCACAGAAATATAGCTTATACTTCAGAATAACACATAGGCTACTTTTTATCCCGAAAACTGCGGGCTAAGCCGCTGGCGGAAGCTAGTAAATTAATAATTACCTTCAAATTCTTAATATCCTTACACAGCTCCATGATTCTTCTTGTTCCAAGAAGATTAATATTGACGGTAGGCCTCAGACTCTCCTGAAAGTCTAGGGTAGCAGCCGAATGGATGACCACATTGACGTTATCGACCAGCATCTGCCGGTCCTGAGGACTAATACCTAAGCTCTCTTCACCAACATCTCCGGCTATGGGTACTAACTTCTGGAATATGTCTGTTGTATGGTTTTCTAGAAGTTTCTCAAACACCTGAAAGTTTTAAAATATTATAAATAAATACAAATGTTTATTTGTACAATGAGCGGCAGTAAATATTGACACTTATAGATGACAACAAAATATGTAAAAATATGTGCACTAAAAATGTTTGCATTTTGAGCTATTTAAGTTAAACAATTGTTAAACATTGTTCATAAGTAAGGTAAATACCCAGCAGTGGAATCATTATCATATGATATGTTGTATTTAGTAAATTGTGCAAGCCAGAAGTTTGCTTGTGTATTTATTTCACAGCTGTTTTTTTTTTTTTTTGATAGATGCAGAGAAAACGTAGGTACCATTAAATTTACATTGTGAAAAACATTGTTGCGTTCGAGTTAGTATGCTGTAGGAACCTCATTTTGGTAGAGAAAATAATCAAAATTACTACAATAATTATCTGCAACTCTATACAATCAATACTTTACGAAAATATTAGTCTACGCGTCTACATTCACTTCAAAACTTTTTTAAGGTTAATCTTTTACTTACCGGGTTTTTAGGGAATTCCTGCAGCCGCTCTGATATTTCTTTGCCTTTCTTAGGTCTCATGAGCAGATAAATCTTTCCTACATCGGGCATACATCGAAGAATCTTCTCAATAAGACACAGACCAACGAATCCTGTTCCACCGGTGATGAAAAAGTTTTTGCCCGCGTAAAATGCACGAACTTGCGAGTCGTCCGACATTTTCGAGGTTTTTTTGCTATCTTTGGTTTAAATCCTGAAATAAATAAAGAGATTCGTATTATGAAAAGTGAGATACAAAAAAGTAAAGTGTTCACTGTTCAGCCAAATCGCGAATTAGCGAAAGTGCGAAACTTTTTTATGTCAAAAATGACATTTCACATTTTGCTTGCGATTTTCTTTTTTTTAATTCACATTTTTATTGGCCTTGGCTTTTTGGACTTTAGCCATGACATCTGAGAAGAGAAAGTGTTGCTACATTACTGATTTCATTTCCTTTCTCTTACGTAAAAAAAATAATTAAAAGTACATGCATAATAATCTAATGGGTTCCACAACCTAGCAAGTACCAAGCCTTTTTACCCAACTTAAAAAAAGGAGGAAGTTTTCAATTCGTAGGAATGTTTTTTTTGTCAATTTCTTAAACAATGTACGTAGTACGTACCTATGTACTTTCTCAGTTTATCTTAGTTACTGCAAGTCGAGTGCAGGGAAACAATGTGAAAACCTGACTTTATTTATAGGTCTGATTTCGCGTACATCTATGCATGCAAACATAATGAACATTGCTCATTCGTTCTTGTAAGAGATGAGCAAGGGGTGATTCTCGCGGGTTCGATATTGAGGTTAAACAGTGGAAATATTTTAAGGGGTCATTGTACTCTTCATTATGAACAACTTTTACTATGGGACCAACCCTGAAATCGCGAAAAAAAATTCAGCTTTTCCATACATTTTGTTGAGTTATGTCATTTTGTGTGTATGGAACAGCTGATTTTTTTTTCGCGATTTCAGGTTGGTCCTATAGTAAAAGTTGTTCATAATGATGAGTACAATGACCCCTTAAAAGATTTCCACTATCTAACCTGCCACCCCGTATATTGCAACGAATGTGAAAATGGTAGGGATTTTGACAGTTGTTGCAATATATATCGAAGGCGATATCAATATCGAACCCGCGAGAATCACCCCCCATCGCCATTCACAACCATTCGATATGCTTCCATGTCGGAAATGGCACTAGTTTGATTGTCTTTTTTCCGAACCGATGGACTCGTCAAACGCTATTTAGCATTTTACACTTGCTTAAATGTAGGTAGCGTTTTAAAGGCTAATTAGCGTCTTACGAGTCCATCGGTTCGGAGAGTAGATAACCGAATAGTGTCATTTCCGACACGGAAGCATATCGAATTGTTGTGAATAGCTATCATGGAAGTATGGAGGTCTTCACTTTGAGTGGTATAATAAAAAGCCAAAATACTAAATGTAAGTTGGAGTCTGTGTTAGTCTCCGATAGATGTCACCAATGATGATTAAGGCGTATTCAGAGATTTATATAATCTGATGCGGACAGGACACAGTAGCTCAGTGGTTAGAGGTTCAAGAGGTTCCCACCCATGTCAGTTGTTTTTAAATATCTTTAAAATTCCAAGTGCAAACGTATTTGACCCGGAAATGTTCTTAAAAAACTGTTATTTAGATAAAATCTTCATTATCCAAAACGACAAAAAATCTTTATTATATCTGTATTACCGCTCACAATGTAACAAAAAACTTTGTATAGGTACCTACATGAAAAAAAACTGATGTGATTATAAATTAAGAAACGTTGCGATACAATTAAAATACGGTATTTGCCTCATTTTGGGAAATGGTTTATATTAATCTTCATTATATTATATACATTGATATTTCAGGGAGATCCACTGTATTTATCAATAAAAATCAGTGATAAAGTATAAATTTCCAAAACCGCTCCAAAAACGCTGTTTCTGACGGAAGTGACGTAACACGCTAATAATAGTAAACGAGCTTTGTCTAGGGATGCAGGAAGTGCCAAAAAGTATCGATATTTTAAAAAAAATATCAATATCGGTTTCGATATATCGAAAAAAAATATCAAGTATCGAAAACGTCTCAAAAACGATATATTTTCAGTAGCAAGACCATAGTCACCATTGATTAAAATGTCACAGTTTTTAGAATTAAGTGATAAAGTAATATCAGGGACACTAATGCGCCTGCCACACACTCGACGAATGGCATGGGAAATAGCGAGGAAAGGAGGCAGAGACATAGTGTGGCAACTTTACTCGTCATGCCACACGTCATGCTCCTCGTCCTCTCTCTCTCTCTCTCGTCTCGTCCGGCAGAGAGGGCAACATCGCGGCAAAGCACGGCAGCGCGAGGAGCATAGCGATGAGCAGCGCAAGGAGCATAGTCTGGCAGGCGCATAAAAGTTGAGAATGAAAATAGGTGCTGAAAGAACACTGTCTTCTAACATCGTTAAAAATTCAGATCATAGAAACAAGGAGATATGGCACCATAGCAAAATAGTACGGGAACAACTGTCGCCACTTTTAGTACATTTTTCAACACAATTACAAGCGCTACTTGTTAATAAAAAGATCTCCCACACATTAAAAATTCCGCACACCCTCAATCTAACACTGTTAATCGTCACTCAACACTAGTACTAAAGACTAAACTAAAACACTGTATTTATATCATCGATCGTGTTCGGTTCGTCGCCAGCGTGTACTTTTGTACTACGCTTAAAATGACCAAACTTAAGTAAGTACCTACCTATCAAACTCAATAGCGCCTTGGAACATCTCCCTTGTTTCTATGTTGTTTCTATGATCTACGGTTAGAAACGTTGCAACTTAATGAAATTCAGCGCCGAAAGGAATACTTAGTGAAACGCACACTACATACTTTTATGAATAGTAATAATACTGACAGATTTATTGAAATAAACTTGTAAAAGCAAACACAATAGAATTTCGTAAAGTACTAATATTTTTTGAAAATTTCACCGATATATCGATATTTTTTTTTCGATATATCGAAACCGATATTGATATTTTTATTTATATCGATACGATATATATCGATACATTTTGGCACTTCTTGCATCCCTAGCTTATGCTTACTCCAGTGTTGCCAAGCTAGATTTTCATTTTACCCCAATGCCTGATTAATTTTACTCTAAAATCATAACTATTTATACAAAAATACCTGGCTAAAGTTTTGGTTTTAGATATACAATAAAACAAGTTCTTTCTTAATCAATGGTCATGTTTCACAATAAAAATATGCTGAATTTGTTTAACTCAAATTCATTTCAAATACTTAGGTACCTACATATATTGCTTACCAAAAAGCCCATAAACTTTAGTAATCATAACAACAATACGAAATCTAACCTTAAAATTTTGGAAGTGACTCCGCGACCGCCGCCCTGTCCTGAATTTTCAGCCGGCACCGGTTGCTAAATTGGCAGCGGGCGCTGACTTTGGAAAAAAAAGCGGGAAAAGGAGTTGGCAATTTGGCATAATTAAAGAAACATTTCATGTTTCATTTGAGTAACATACCTAATTAGGGTCCAAGAGCGAGCGAAGCGAGCTCGGGAACTTGGACACCCCGACACGGACAGGTTAGGTTCAAACGGGTTAACGGGGGCTTCAGTGAGCGAGCGAACGAAGCCCCCGTCAACCCATTCGTGTTAGGTTACTTTTAACCTTGCAGATAGAAATAAGCGCTCCGCGTACCGGGGCTCCGTCGACCACCTCCCTCCCCCTTGTAAGTCCAAAAAAGTTGTATTTTGTTTTACATTGACACTAATTTAAAGTCAATCTAAGGTATTTAATTCAACTTAAAACACGGCAACATTAATCTGCTGCTATGGTAGTTTGCAATTATTTTCGTCTGGTATCACTGCTACTCCAAGGCTACTCCGGTTCCTAACGGCATTATTTTTGGGAGCCTAGTCGGCGCCGGCTGCGGAGGCGTTCCCTAAAATTTTACCCTCAAATTTACCCTGAAGAATTCTTTACCCTAAAAATAAGTTGGCAACACTGGCTTACTAGCGTGTGACGTCACCAGAGTGCAACAGGCCGTTCTTGTCACAGCTACAATAACAAAAAATATTGCATTTTATTTTCGTGTAATTTGTAAAAAATATACATATTTTTGTTGAAAATCAAGTGAAATAAGTTTATTTACGCTATGAACTGATAGGATGACCACAATCTGTAGCATATTTTCAATGTTGTCAAGAACCCTATTAGGTACATAAGTGATAGGATTAATCGACAAAGAATTTTCTATCAAAATGTTGGGTTAGATAAACTGGTATTATTATTAGCATAACCAGTTTTACGGTATTTTATTTTCTTTGTTCCAGAACAGGTTTTACCCGACAGGAAATATCTAGTTTTTAGGAAAATTGAATCGTTGTGGATTTAACTGGTTCCAATTATTTATTGTAGGTACGTTGTTTTTTTCTTTTATCGTTTGTCGTCAAAACAAATTAAGGGTCATTCACACAAATTGAATAGGTAGTTATGTATGCATAGACGCTCTCATTATTAACGTATCGTAGGTCAGCACTTCAACAGTCTATTACGTATCCGGTGCCCGAGACTAAATAACAAAATGCATACGTGGCTGTTCCTTGTTATATTACAATGGAGTCCTTGTGTCCTTCAGACGACAACAAACTTATATTAAGAAAGCATTGTTCTAACAATAGTCCCTTGTTATTTCCAGACTAAATAAAATACATATTATAAAAGAAAGCAGCATGTAGAAATAAGCAGTCTTGTACCGAACTCCGAGAATTAAACTCGTATTTTTAATATCAAATTAGTTTGTATTTTTTTAAAGTCGCCCCCAGTCCCTCCGATTTGACTGGCGCAGCCGGTAGGATTCTCGACAGAATTCATTGAAGTTTCGCGCTTTTTGAACACTGCATCGGTTCGCGCGTATAGCTCAGTGATACGGGAATCCACGAACCAAATAAATACGTCTCATCGAACGCGAAAATTGCAACGCAACGTGTTTCCTGGAACGGGGGAAGACTTTGGAGGAAGTGGAGAGCCTGTGAGTAGACCCAAATTGCTATTCCTTGTTTTCCTTTCTATTCCGTTAGTTTAGTATTTATAATAAGATATTGTGTTATTAAAGGACCGAACATCGCCTAATTAATATAGAACGTTATCTTATTTTCCGGCACATTACACTAGCATTGGTAATGTAAACGATTTATTTTTAAGAATGATTTATTGATAAAAAAAGTATATTATTATTGTGTGTATTTTTGATAATGATCAAATTAATTATTTTTGTTATCGCGTATTGAAAGAATATTGTGTGAATTTAATTGTTTTAACGCCAAAAATGTCGTATAAATTAATCCCTAAGGAAATATCTAGTATTATACCCAAGTTTGACGGAGATGAAAAACTTTTAAATCTATTTGTAAGAAAATGCGAATATGTTATTAATAATTTCAGAGAGCACGGAAATACCGCTCAAGATTTATATGTTTTTCATACTATAACTAGCAAGTTAGTAGGTAAGGCTGCTACACTTATTAGCGAACGACAAGACATAGAGACATGGTCTGAATTAAAAGCAATACTTACCCAACATTTCGGCGACCCGCGTTCAGAAGAATGCATTGCTATTGAGTTGGAAACATTACGCATAAATAGCGCTGAGTCTTACCTAGATTTTTGCAGCAGAATCCAGCACGTTAAAAGTACTTTGCTTGCTAAAGTCAACGTAATAGAGGACATTAATTTACGGACTAGTAAAATTACTATTTATGATAATATGTCAATGAACGTTTTCCTGTATAACCTGCCTGAAGACTTGATTCGCATTATAAGATTAAAAGGCTGTTCTACCTTAGAAACCGCTCTTAGCATAGTATTAGAAGAAGTCAATTTTCAATATCAATATTCGTCTAGAAATAAAATGCTGCAACCCAATAATCCGGTTAAATTACACACGCCTAGTAACTATATGGATCCACATAATCCATATGTAGATAAATTTGGTTTGAAACCATTTTATTCAAACAATCAGATGCAAAACAACAGGCAAGGATTATTACAAAACTCTAACATTCATAATAATTACAAACCTTTTAATAATCCGACTTCACAAAACTTCCGATTCGGTATTCCACAAAACATGCAAAATAATAGGCCCAATAAGCCAATGCAATCAACCGACTTTAGACCGAATTTGCCTCAACAACAATTTAAATTTAGTATTCCTCAAAATAACTTTAATAAACCACCATTTGAAGGTCACCCACAACAGCAAAATATGTACACTAAACCTCAACAAGATCAGTTTAAATTTGGGCATCAACCCAATAGAGTAGACACTGATGTATCAATGCGCACTGCAGCACCTGCTGCCAGAGCACATAACTTACATTATACTAACAATGAATCAGAAACCCTAGAAGACTATTACGACCACAAAACCGATGAAAATTGTTACAGTGAAAGGGTAGAGTCAAGTAATTTAAATTTCCTTGATTTTGAGCTACAACAAGAACAAGAAAACAACTCCGGAAATGAAAATTTTCGCATAACAGCCTCAGATCCAAATCAGAAATATTCAATTCAGATTAATTGTAACAATTCAGGTAACTTACCTTATATCGAAATTCCTGAAATAAAATCAAGATTTATGATCGACACAGGTAGCACTAGGTCTTTTATTAGTCCAAGAAAAGCAAACGAATACTTTTCCTATTACAAATACATGGAGCCTTTTGAAGTAGTTAGCACACATGGTCAGAGTAACCATAATGAAGTAATCCATATTCCGCTCTTGAAAATATTCAAAAGTAATCTTAAACATAAGTTTTATGTGTATGATGTTAACCAAACTTACGATGGACTTATAGGTTCAGACTTACTTACGGAATTAGGCGCTAATATAGATATGAACAATAAGGTTCTACGTACTCATAATACCAGTATTACAATTAATTATAACCCGCGTCGACAAGTGATTCTCGAACCGCGATCTGAAACGAAAATTAAATTACCTACAAACTTAAAAAATGGTTACGCTATCATAGATTACACTAATTTCGGAAGGGGTGTACGAATGCCTTCAGCTATCGTGACATGTGAGAACGGATTTGCTGAAACCATTATACAAAATACATCCGAATTAAAAATTACCTTAGAGTTTCTAAAACCATTTAAGGTTCAAAAATACGAAGATAATACACAACCTGAATGTTGCGTAGTAAATAAATTAACTAATAGCAATTGTGAAATTGACGAAATATTGACAAAAAATTTACAGAAAATCCGTACTGAACATTTGAATGAAGAAGAGAGTAAACTTATCTATAAATTATGCTACGAATATCGAGATATATTTCACTCGGAAGAACTTCCACTTACATTTACTAGCCAAGTAAAGCACCAGATTCGTACAAAAAATGAAGACCCCATATATATTAAACCTTATCGCCAACCACAAGCAGTGAACGCCGAAATAGATAACCAAGTACAGAAATTATTAAAAGACAACGTAATACAAGAATCACATTCCCCGTGGAATGCCCCAGTTCATCTTGTTCCAAAAAAAATGGATGCTTCTAACGAAGTTAAATATAGATTAGTAATAGATTACCGCAGATTAAATGAGATTACAATAGATGATAAGTATCCACTACCAATTATTTCAGACCTTTTTGATAAATTAGGCAAGTCTACTTATTTTAGCACGATTGATTTAGCCAGTGGTTACCATCAGATAGAAATGGAAAAATCTGACTGTAATAAGACAGGATTCAGTACACAAGCAGGACATTTTGAATTTATCAGAATGCCCTTTGGCTTGAAAACAGCTCCAGCCACCTTTCAACGCGCAATGGATAGCATTTTACGTGGCCTTCAAGGTACGCATTGTATGATTTATTTAGATGACATTATTGTATACTCTTCTAGCCTTCAAGAACACATAGAAAAACTTAGACAGGTTTTCAATCGTCTCAGAGAAAGTAATCTTAAGGTTCAGCTTAATAAAACTGAATTTTTACGCAAGGAAGTTTTATATCTAGGACACACCATTACCGATAAAGGTCTTAAACCTAATGAAGACAAAATTAAAGCTGTGTTAAACTTTCCTGTGCCAAAAACACCAACAGAAATAAAGAGTTTCCTAGGATTAATAGGTTACTACAGAAAGTTTATTAAGGATTTTTCTAAGCTAACAAAACCATTAACTGCATGTCTTAAGAAAAATAGCAAAGTATTAATCAACGAAGAATACTTAACCGCATTCGAAAAGTGCAAGGAGTTATTAGTTAATGCCCCACTCCTTCAGTATCCTGATTTTACAAAGCCATTTGTACTTACCACAGATGCGTCAAATGTAGCATTAGGCGCCGTCTTGTCTCAAGGCTCTATAGGTAGTGACAAGCCAGTTGCATACGCAAGTAGAACCTTAAACGAGGCCGAAACACGTTACAGTACGATAGAGAAAGAATTGCTTGCAATAGTGTGGGCAGTAAAACACTTTAGGCCTTATCTGTATGGACAAAAATTCCTAATTTATACAGACCACAGACCATTAGCATGGCTTTATTCCTTAAAAGAACCAAACAGTAAACTAACACGATGGCGGTTGTATCTAGCAGCTTACGACTTTGATATTATCTACAAAAATGGTTCTCAAAACACTAATGCCGATGCATTGTCTAGAATTAAGATAAATGCATTAGATAAAAACTCATCCGCTACCTCTATGGAAGTAAATACACCTATGAGTATATCATCAGAAATTCTAGACGAGACACCCACAGATAATAGACGTAGTTCTACATACTCTATACCTTCGCCTTCTAGTGAAACAGATACAGCGTCCGAAAATACAGATACCATACATTCTGCCAACGAATTAGAATCAATAGGTATACCTATACTAAACGAAGCCATAGACACTAAACCAAACCAAATATTAGTATACACATGGCATCAAAATTTATTATCAGTTAAGGATATCTCTACAAATCGACAACGAATACTCGAAGTACATCTACCTCAAAATAACTCAGAATTAGTTAAACAATTTCTAAAGCAATATATTAAAAACAATGTTAAATATTTCATTTATTTCGAGGATAAAGAGCACAGGCGCCTATTTACAGACATTATAATCAGTCTGTTTAAGAAAAATTCCGTGCAGTTTTTAGAATGTATCAATCGTGTAATCAATGTGGAAGACGAAAATGAACAACGCCAAATCATATTAAAGTACCATACAGGGAAAACGTGCCACCGCGGTATAAAGGAAACAATGGCCCGCCTAAAACGTACATATTACTGGTTTAACATGGAAAAAACAATATCGGCTATCATAAATAGTTGCGAACTGTGTAAAAAAATGAAATACGACAGAAAACCATATAAACCTGCTCTACAACTTACTCAAACTCAATCAAAACCATTTAATGAAATTTTCATGGACTTATTTTCCATCGAAGGAAAATACTTTCTTACTATTATAGATGCTTTCAGCAAGTTAGGTCAAGCATTCGGAATCAGTAACCGATCTACTCCGGAGGTAGTTAAAGCGCGAATTAAATACTTTTCATTCTATGGAACACCTCAAAAAATTAGTACAGATGCAGGATCAGAGTTTAATAACGCTCTGATGAAGGAATTATTATCTTTACATAAGATTGAAATGCACATAGGCACTCCTAACAACACCAATAGTATGGGACTTATAGAAAGGTTTCATTCTACTATATTAGAAGTTTATAGATTAGCTAAATATGAGCACAAAATTACTGATGTAGCATCTGTCATGAGCTACGCTATTATGGCCTACAATCAGACTATTCATTCCACCACAGGATTTACACCATTCGAAATCGTCTTCGGACATACAGATTCTAACAACATATTTGATACTAGATTTGATAAACAATACATGCAAAAATTAATCAGCGATCATAATAAGCGCACTAGATATTTATATCAATATATAACACAAAAGATGATTGACAAAAAGCAGGCAATAATAGATAAACAAGGTGGAGAAACGTCCTTCGAAATAAAACCTGGGGACAACATATTCGTCAAAGGCACAAATAAACGTCGCAGTAAGGATAAGCCCCGCTACTCCGCTGCTGTAGTTACAGGTGACCCTGAAAGAAATATATTTCCCGTAGCAATCGACCGTAAACGCGATACGCGAGTGCCAGTTAAAGACATTAAACGCGTTTTACAGAAATCTACTGCTTCTCCTGTCGACAGTAATGGTAGCCCAACTCCTGGGTCTTCAGCCTATGATCAATAACCCTGGCATTCTACCCGTAAGGAAGTATAATTAAGGATAAATGGAGTATAGGTAATTAAGATTTTAGATTTTAAAAATTAGTAGATACTGATAAATTGATTAAGATAATAAATTAAGATTTTAAGGTTTAAGAATTAGTACTGAATACATTTTAGGAATTATAATTAAGAAAAAAATATATACCAAGCGTTTCTTCCAATTGAACGTCTTAGTTAGTTATTTTAATAACGGTCTTAGGATTAATAATTACATTGACTTTAGTAACCAAGCAGACTCGACAAAATATTATCATCAAGGTAACCGAAATGGTGGAAGGTCTTGTAAATACCACACTAATATTAACCGTAACAATCTTACCTATTATTATACAACTATCAGAAACATCAGAAAAACTTGTGTACCCAGCTTTACTGAAAAAACCTTGTCAAAATGTTGCAACTATTGTAATTAAATCTTATTATAAGCGAAGGTCAGATAACGTTCATATTAGAAGTCCTACTACTATGCCAACTACATAATATACTTATTATGAATTAATACCCATTCCCATATTAATACTTAACCAGACCCTTATTATCTTGCCCAAATATCCTTACCTCATAGCAAAAGGATTGATGGTCAAATAACTCGCTCAACTCTGTCAGGAAATCGACAGATTCCAGGAAAATAACCCTCAGATTATTGAAGATCCATGCATAACAAATATAATGCAATATAAAAATAACATCAGTTCCTGTAAACAGATTTCAGAATCTATCCAATCAAATCGATGGATAATTTACACCAAGGTTAACGAAAACAATTCCTTGATCTGAAGGAAGTTCACTTATGAAATCTACATTTCTTATCTTACGTTCTACAGAAAAGTGTCAGTGAAAGTGTTAGTGAAAATGAAAACCCAAAGTGTTAGCCTATGGACCGTCATATTGTATGTAATCTTAATCATAAGTTTTCTACTGTTTTATTTTTATTTTTCATAGAAATGTAAATGTTAAATGTTTGTGTTTTATATTATGTTACTTATGTTTATTTTAAATGTTTCTCTAGTGTTTGTTAAATGTTTAATCGAAATTCTCCGAATTCAGTTTTTTTCAGAAAATTTCGATCTTAATGAGGGAGGAGTTATGTATGCATAGACGCTCTCATTATTAACGTATCGTAGGTCAGCACTTCAACAGTCTATTACGTATCCGGTGCCCGAGACTAAATAACAAAATGCATACGTGGCTGTTCCTTGTTATATTACAATGGAGTCCTTGTGTCCTTCAGACGACAACAAACTTATATTAAGAAAGCATTGTTCTAACAATAGTCCCTTGTTATTTCCAGACTAAATAAAATACATATTATAAAAGAAAGCAGCATGTAGAAATAAGCAGTCTTGTACCGAACTCCGAGAATTAAACTCGTATTTTTAATATCAAATTAGTTTGTATTTTTTTAAAGTCGCCCCCAGTCCCTCCGATTTGACTAGGTAGGTAGTGGGGTCCTAAATATACATAATTTGCAAATCACGGCGATTACCAATCCGTTTCGACGTGATGGTGATTATGACAATGTCACCGTGCCCGGCGTCAGCTGACCCTTCATTGTAGCGGTCATTGAGAAACCCAAAAGCTATTTTAGAGACGGACACAAAAAAAACCGGGCAACAGCATGTTGGCATGTTGGACTACGCTTCGTAGCAAGAAGTATTTCAGTTTTCCCACCGCAAATAAGTTATTTTTGCGATTGGAAAACTCAAAACTGAACAAAACGTAATAGCGCATACCTATTACAACAAAAAGTACCTAATTGACGTTTCTTTTTCAAACATGTCTTTTTGATGTGATAAAAGCTTGATTTTTTTTCAGATTTTTTAATATCGCTGTTGAAAATTTATAGGGGTTTGTGTTGTTAACGACATTCGGAGTCCATAATAATATTCACAGAATATTCATATAAATAAAAAAGTCACTTAGAAACCCTCATGTTATTTTCAAAAACCTACGGAACGATATCCCACAGAAAGGTGTGCCTTTTCGTAATTTTACTGGTGGTTCACAGACGACCTACCTGCGAAGTTTCATACAAATTGGTTAACAACTGTAGATTTTACGAAGTGTGACAGACGGACAGACAGACTTACGACGGAACCCTAAAAATTACACAATTTAACAATAGCAGGAATCCTATTATTTATATTTATATAGCCGGCAAAACTTGAATTTTAATACTTAATTATTTTAAAACTCATACCAAAGAAGTGTATGTAAACAAAATTATGTTGGTCTTAGGTATTAGCAATGGGTCTCTATATTATGTGGACTTTAGTACCTACTAACTGCGTCAATTACTTTTTTATGGATGAAAAATAGGCATGATTATACTGGTTAGTCCTTGTATGTTTTTCTCACTCGCATTTAAAAATAAATCAGTTTAGATAAACAGTGTTTTTAAAATGTTAATTAAGAACGGGTTTACCTTTACGATATTTAAGCAGTTAAAAAAAATCTGTCTGTTGTCGAATTTAACGACTTCTTTATTGCATCTAAAAATAGAAATACAATTTTCCTCGTACTTTGGGAAGGTTTTACAGTACATGGCAGCCCTGTGCTGGTTTGCCTCTTACCTTTTTCAAGGCGAGCTAGCCACAATGACGTCAGAGAAGGACAAGGAGGTCAAAGTCCGAAGCAAACGAAAGGATAATGTACACACAGAGCATGCAAATGATTTATTATCGATTATGCTTTGACCTAAGTAGGTACCATTCACCTACCTTCTTTGTATGGAAAGTTGACTTTAGATAGACCTCTGGGTAAGTAAGGTTTAGTTAGGTAATGATAGTAAACGGGATATTTTATGATTATTTTAATGACTTGATAGAATTTACAAAAGGTAGGTAAGTAGGTAAGTACCTACCTACCTAATTAAAACTAGAATCAAATAGGTATATAGTTACCTCAGTATACTAAAATAAATCTATAGGTATGTAGGTACCTACATCGATTTTTATTTGTTTTATTGATAAAATACATAATTAGGTACCTACCTCAGATCATAGAAACAAGGAGATGTGCCAAGGCGCTATCGAGCTTGATGCCTGATCTTGAGCAAATTGCTCATATTAAAAACGTACGCGCTGGCGACGAACCGAACACGATCGATGGTATAAATACAGTGTTTTAGTTTAGTGCTATAATTGTTGAGTGACGATTAACAGTGTCAGATTGAGGGTGTGCGGAATGTTCAATGCGTGGGAGATCTTTTTATTCACAAGGAGCGCTTAATTATGCGCGTAATTGTGTCGAAAAATGTACTAAAAGTGGCATCAGTTGTTCCCCTACTAATTTGCTATATTGGCATATCTCCTTGTTTCTATGATCTGAGGTACCTACCTAGATGTGTTGGTTAGGCAAAGGCAAAACGCAAGTCAACCTACTAAAAAGCATGTTAGCATGCATTTTCAGTTAAGTTTTGCGTAGTCTGTGGTAACATTTTTGCCGCCTTACCTACCGCAAGAAAAAAAAAAACAGATTTCGCCATTGCTTGCGGCTTACGGCAACTACGGCTATTTTCGGCGAATGGCCCAAACAACCTTAATAGGTAATCGTTGACCCACAACATTAATGCGTAAAGAATACATTAAAATCTATTAATAACCAGCAATATTAAATATTGCATGGTTTTTAGGGTTCCATAGTAAAACTAGGAACCCTTATAGTTTCATCCTTTCCGTCTGTCTGTCCGTCTGTCTGTCCATCTGTCCGTCTGTCACACCCTCGTCAAATCCACAGTTCATAACCAATTTGTATGAAACTTCGCAGGTAGATGTCTTCTATGACCCGCCATAAAGGCCTGTAATAAAATATTATGAAAAATAAAATAATTAAGGGGGGCTCCCATACATGAAACTGGGGGATGAAAATAAATATTTTCACGCACCCCATCATGTGGGGTATCGTTGGACAGGTCTTTGAAAATAACGATTAAAATCTCGATTAAAATTGGTTTGAACAAGATAGGTACGTCAATAACTTTTTGAAATATTCACTATTTTCAGTTTTGAGTTTTGGCAACCGCAAAATTAACTTTGTATTTCATAATGATATGAAATACAAACTTATATTTGCGGTCGGAAGACTGAAATACTTCTTGCTACGGAACCCTAGACTGTGCGTGGTCCGACACGCTCTTGCCCGGTTTTTTTATAGGTGTTTTTCCATAGTAGGTACTCTTGTTGACTACCGCTCTGCTACCGGCAGTTTATGTAATTTTATAATTATATCGATTGATTTGCCAATATTGAGAAAATATGATTGGTTGCATTTATGGTATGGCCCCATAGAATAATAATATAGAACACAGGTATGTAGCTATATACTATACTATAAGCGTACACCTTGTGTGGTGTTTCTTCTGTGGAGGTATGTATAAGTAGGTATTTTTATATAAGATAGGTAAGCATATAATATTGTTTATGTAGGTACATAATATTTTAACAGATTTAAAAACAACTGACACTGGCAGTGGGCGGGATTTGAACCCGCGACCTAATGCTACCGTAGCGTCACTCTAACTACTGAACCACTGAGCTTTTGTTTTTTTATCTCTATAATTTAGTAAGTAGCCTAGATAACAATAGTCTCTAGTATGTTCATACTTTTTTTAATATATTTTTTCTTTGAGTAGTAGGTATATCTACTTACATGTTTTTTTTTAATTAAAAATGTTGCATCTTATTCGTAATTTCGAGAAATTACGAGTAAGATGCAACATTTTTATTAAAATCTTTTTACTAAAAATAAAACTAATTTTTTTGTTAGAAACGCACCCACGAGTCACGACACGTGTGTCGTGGGTGCGTTTCCAACAAAAATACAAATCTCACATACACACTCACAGAGACAATATTGATTCGTGTTATAGGCAATTTTGCGATCATTATGTAGGTAGGTATGTACCAGTGGCAAAGGGTCAGTTTTTGTAAGAGGTAAGCCGGAGCTACAAATGCTTACCAGGCCACGAAAAGCTAATTCATAAAATTAAGCAATAATGCCTGTGCTATTTTTCAAAGGGAAGCCGGTAGGAATCGTATTATAGGGACCCTTCGCCACTGGTATGTACCTAGCTATTTCTCAATGATGGCTTACTACTGTCCTTGCTAATTTAGTCATAATTATTGGTTTTACCTAATACATTACAAGTCTTAACCATTTGCGGTAAGGTAAGACCTACAAAAAAGGATTTACCTACTACGTAAGGTAGGTTACCAAAGCTGGTTCTCATAATCAGATAGGTATTTTGAACAAACCTACTGAATAATATATGAAATTGAAATGGATTGATTTGGTACCTACTTACATAGGCATCTCGATTTTCAAAATATAAGTAGTTAGTAAGTACTAGATTTTTGGCCCCGACTCCACTATTTTAAATTAGGTAGGTAGGTACCTCTTTAGTGTAGGGTGGCCCGGTGGCTAGTAAATGTTGTGGACCCCAACCTACCAAACTGAAAACAACTGTGGAGAACAACATCACAAAATCCGTTCAGTAGGTACAGTTCAGTGAAAAAAAAATTGCTATCTTTCTCCATATAAATGCGCGGGCGGTACGCGATTGTACGTCATAATGTATGATTTTCATATGACACAACGTACCATGCCGTTCGAAAACAAATGATCATGAACGGCTGAACGTTCATTTCCGATGGACTTTCAAGTAAAAATTCTATTAAGTGGACCTTGTGTCACAACATATCAAATACTGTTCACTCTACCGTCATATAGAATCAGTTTTTGACCATTTCAAAAATGTGTTGTTGGCAATGTGCAGCAAAGCTACGCACACACGCACAACGTGATTATACGTCCCGCGTGCCTCCCGCGTCCCTACATTTAGTCATCCTGTGTCACGGGAGGTGTCTTACAAGCTATTTTGTTTGTTTTAAATGGAAAATCGCAAGACAAATCCGATGAGGATTTTTGAGGGTTCCGATGACTCAACCGAGGCGGACCCGTTCCAGGGCGATGATGGCGACTTTGGACCGGACAAAGATAGACCGGACAAACCCACGAGAAGATAGGTATTATACGTTGTTTCTATAAGACATCTTAATTATTAGTTGTAGGTACTCATTATGTTTTATCGAATGTAAACGATGACGTGATAAGACGTTTGTGTCATATAGTGTTTAAAACATCTCATATTAAGGAGCACTACGTATATAAACGTCAATTTTATTTATATGGAAAGGAGAATGAGCAAATCTGCCTTACCCCCCAATAGCATAAAAATATACACCAATCGATAGAGCTCTATAATGTGAATATTTGTTAGTATTACGACTTGTCTCAATTGTTAGTCCGTTCGGAGTTATGGCCCCCTAAATGTGACAACTTAAGGCGAAGGTAAATGGTAACGGCCAGTTTTAAATCTCTTATTTCGCCGTCAAATAATGCAGGTTAGTTGTGCAATTTTTTTATGTTAAACTAGAACATATATACATCAATCGTACCTGTGAATATTTAACTATTGTTGTAAAATACTTAATGAAATAAATTCATGAATTCGTGTCTACCCAAAACATAAAAACGTAATTACTTTCAAACCGCTTAAGATATTTTCATGATTTGTTTTGTGTGAAAAGACTATGTTACTACCTATAATAATACCTGTTACTTTTTTTTTATTTTATGTTTTAGATACTAAAAAGTAATAATACGTCTAATTCTGCACAGCGCGCTCCTTGATAGGCGAGTCGTATTGCTCGGTGGATGTATGTGGCGTTGCTTGAGCTCAGAGCAAAACACTCAAGCTATACCGCCCAAATCACTCAAGGCCGTTGGCGTATACCGGGGCCTTAATAATATCATAATCTTGTATTTCGTCAACTAATTAACGTGATAATAATTTGGTAATAATAACAAAATATTCTCCGTAACGAATCGATTCTAGAAATTATAATTCCTACCTATCTTTAACACTCCCCTTACTACCTAATATATCTACCTACCTATTTTACGATGATATTCATTGTCATACAAATAACAAGTAGGTATAGTTGCTTAATTTAAAGAGGCGTTTTTAGGTAGATAAGGGGAAAAATTGTAAATAATATTATTCACTTGCACTTAGCATTTTGTTAAATAATACTTAGGTAAGAGTTGAGAGACTTGCAAGCTAAGCTACATTAAACTCCCAGACCAGATGACGTTCACTTTCATTTTGACAATTCAACAATAAACATTACGTTGACCTAGTTGTCAGGTAGACGAACTTTTCAAACATAAGAAGCAATGAATATTCTCGAATTGTCAAAAGATTAAAATTATCTTTTGACTACAGACACCTTTCTCTACAAATTATGTAAGTAGGTACATACATACATACCTATATTACCAGTGTCTGTCTGGGCCCCAAGTCTGCTAATGCAATTGTTATAATCGTGTCAGAATAGTGTCTCAATGGCATCGTTTTGACCAATGACGAAAGAGCTACTCTTACTCTAAGCCAATGACCGCTTAGGTTTTGATAGTAATGGTGTCATTATGACACCATTCATACACTATTCAAATAGCAGAATTGGGGCCCAGACTGTCTGTAAAAATAATGATGATGAGAAAATTAAAGATGGTGACTTGTTTATGATTTCTTTAAGTCCATTTGATGAGTTTCCTTTGCCTTATCGAGAAGAAATCTTGTTTTTAGGGTTTCGTACCCAAAGGGTAGAAATGGAACCCTATTACTGAGACTTCGCTGTCCGTCTGTCTGTCTGTCTGTGTGTCTCCAGGCTGTATCTCATGAACCGTGATAGCTAGACAGTTGAAATTTTCACAGATAATGTATTTCTGTTGCCGCTATAACAACAAATACTAATAAAAGCAATAAAATAAATATTCAAGGGGGACTCCCATACAACAAACGTGATATTTTTGCTCGATATTGGTGCTGATTCTGTCGAACATCGCACTAAACTAATTTTAATCACACTATATCTCTTTCTTACAAATATCATTGAAAAAGGACAGAAAATATTTAGAACTGTCAAATTAGTCTACGCCCTTATCATTTACGGGAAAATAGTCATGACCTTTTGCGATTACGACTAAATTGACATTAAAACTATTCAAGCGGACTAATTTGGCAGGATTCAATATCTGCTATCCCTCTCTCATGTTTTTTATTAGAAAGAGACATAATGAGACTAAATTTGTTTAGTTTGTAAACAACAGAATCAGCACCATTGATAACGGCTGTTGCCGTTATCAATGGTGCTGATTCTGTGAATATTTGAATTATAAAATATATTGAATATTCTGTGAATATTTCAAGCGTTTACCTGTTGGTAAACGCTTGAAATATTCACAGAATATTCAATTATACATTAATATACATATATATTTAATTTAAAAATAAATAATTAACTTAAAATAAAACAAATATTAAAGGGATACAACAGATATGATTTTTTTGCCGTTTTTGCCCCATACAACAGACATGATTTTTTTGCCGTTTTTATAGATGTACGAAACCCTTCGTGCGCGAGTCCGACACGCACTTGCCCGTTTTTTTTTTGTTGAATGGAATAGAAACGTACCTAAGTACCTATAGTAGGTAGGTAATTAATTGCTCGAAATGAGTAAAAAAAATGTGAAATTCTCGATCACACTAAATTAATTTCATATCTGTACCGACATACACAATCTGAAGCCCAGCGTTCTATGGGCGTCTGCCGTGTCCTTTAAAGGTTAGTGACCTTGTTCCTTATGTATGCCGGATTCTCTGGCACTCATTGTAGGTAAGGTCTACGGCCTATTATACTTAGTATATTAACTGTTAACCATCCTGATAGCCAGCAAAACAGGAAACTAAAGGTGGGTAGGTACCTACAGTCTTTTTTTAACCGCCTTTAAAAGTCGGAAGTGCCTTTGTTGCCCAAATGCGCGACAGCAAAGATAGGGTTATGTTTTTAACGCGTAGGTATCTATGTAGGTGTACAGGGGGGGGGAAGTAGGTCGAGAACGATGATGTGTTTACGGAGCCGCCATTATTATAAAAAATAATACAAAAAATTACTTCAATAAAAAAATACCTACGTAAAATAAATACATAAATAAAATACATAAAAAGCGAGCGAAAAAAATTGAAACAAGATGTTAACCTTCAGAAAAAAATTTATTTCTATTTACCTACCCTACGTAGGTTTTAAAAAAATCATGCTACCAAATCATGTTTCCATCTTTTTGGTTCGCTTTATGCAATCGGGGTTTTTTTTCTTTTTCATTTATTTTTTAGAGATCCTCAAAGGGAAAAAGGAACCCTAGGATCACTTTGTTATCCGACTGTCTGTGTGTCAAGACTCTTTTTCTCAAGAAGGCGTGGAGGTACCCAGTTGAAAATAATATCAAATACTTAGGTCAACGGTCCATCGGAGATGTAAAAAAAATTAAGCCTCTAAGTCAACGCAATAATAAAATACAATCATAATAAAATGAATGCTGCATATTTTTACATACGCAAATAAATCAGAACCTACTTATAGGGTAGGTACTTATACTTTCCGTTGATCTAGAATCACGAAAATTCGCAAGAAGCAAGATCTCACAGCACAAGTAGGTACCTACATCGTTAATTTGCAGACATATCACATAAAAAAAAAACCGGCCAAGTGCGAGTCGTACTCGCGCACCGAGGGTTCCGTATCGGTTTTGGACGTATAAAATGAAAAAAACCGAACCGCATAACTGTTTGTTTGTGAAGGAATTTTGATGATTTTGAAAAAACTGCACTAGTTAGGAACATCGTTTTATTTATGGTGCAATATTTGGGTTAATTACTATCAACTCTAATTATTTCAGATTTTTCGCTCCGCAAACTTCGGAGATAAGGGGGGGGGAATGGTATTTTTTCAGACGTTTTTCATCATATATGTCGAAAACTGTGAGACATAAAATAAAATGAAAATATATTTTGAAATGTCTATTTTGAATATAATAAATATATATAATATATTATGAATATCTAGTATATTTTGAAAGGTCAAGCCCTTTCATATGATATGTCACTTGACCCAGTAACCCCACTTTGAAATTTCTGACCCCCACTCCGGCCCCTTTTGCAATGAAAATAAAAATATTTTTTTAATTTTTTCATTTTCAGTAAAGTTTGGCAAGTATTTTTTTATAACTGTTCCAAATTTCAAGTTGATAGCATAAGTAGTTGCTGAAATAAGCTGGTGTGACAGACAGACAGACGAAGTCGCACCATAAGGGTACCTTTTTTACCATTTTGGTACGGAACCCTAAAAATACGATTACAAAGTTAGTTTTGTACAATGTACGGAACTATCAAGGCGTGAGACCATGCGCATATGACTGGTTCTTTTTTTGGTTAATCTATCCCCCTATTTACGTCAGATCTGAACAATATAAATAAACACATTAGCCTCCTTTGCGTCGCGCAGTCGGGTAAAAAGGTTGTAATGGGCGTCTGGTAAAGGAAAACATCGTGTAGAAACCGGCATGTCGTAGAAGCAAAAAATTCAAAACAGTGACGTCTACCAACCCGCACTAGGCCCGCGTGGTGGACTACGGGCCCACACCCTCTTTTAGAGGAGGCCTGCAGTCTAATTGCGTAACTCAATTTCTTTCACCATGGCTTTCATTTTGACAGTTCAACAACATCCATTGCGGCGTTGAGATAGTTACGGGAGTACAGATTAAAAATCATACGGCGTAATGAATGTCAAAAACAATGCCATGGTGATAGCAATTGAGTTACCTACGCGATTAGGGTGCTGATTCCCAGCAGTGGGAACATTAAAAGCTTCTAAATTCAGAAAGCCTTCGTAACTGTAGTATTATAAGTTTATAACTTACTAATAAGTACCTACTTATTCTAAATGCGAAAGTTTGTGCGGCTGGATATGTGGATGGATGTTTGTAACGCAAAAAAGGCTAAACGGATTTTGATGAAACTGTACAGTAAAATAGCTTATAAGTAAATTATAACAGAACAACACATAGGCAACCTACTTTTTATCCCGAAAAACTAGGGTGAAGCCGCGGGTGGAAGTTAGTATTATTCTACTACACAAGTATTCTACACACATATAAATAAGTAATTTTTAGTTGAGATACATCCGTATACTCCTTACCTAACCTATAATAGTAGGTATTTCCACAGTGTGTTTGTCACCAAAACACTTACATAACCATTTAAGAATTTTATTCAAAAATATTGTTAGACAGGTCAACAAAATATCTAGTATTTATAAATAAATTAATGTTTCTTCTATAAGTCACATGACGCACGCTCGTGATTTGCATAAGAGTGGACTCTCTTTTAAAAAGACATCGAAATCGGATACAGAATTTAGCCATGGCATCGATAACAACATTTCCCGGGGCTGGATATAGGGCGGGGCTACAAGGGCTCTAGCCCCCGAGCCTCCAAAAGAAAGGGGTCTACAACTTAATTTTTTTAGATACGAAAAAAATATTCGTCATAGACAAAAAAGTTCACATTCACAAGATAGGTACTCTTCAAAACATTTCGAAGTTGAAAATTGAATAGATCAGATACACAAAACATGAACTTTACTCTTCATTTCATTATGTATGACTTTATGAGCATTTTTTTAAATTGAAATAAATTATAAATGTATATTTTTGTGAATTTGAAACATGTCAAAGCCATGTTATGCTTCTTCATGTTATTGAAATAAATTATTGTAAAGCTGAGATTTTTTTTTCGACTGATTCAAAGATTTTTCGGGGACTTCACTTCTTGGTTGGCCCAGGGCTCTACCTCTTTAAATCCGGCCCTGTCATTGCCCAACCCGAGAATCAAACCCAAATCCTTCGCTCAGCGGTTGCTCTTGCGACCATAGTCACACCAAAGTTTACATGACATCATGAAATGCTAACAGGTTGGTTTAAGTGTAGACATAGCTATCGACCTTCACACATAAAATAAAATAAATAAATATACAGAATATCTTCCGTAGTGTTGTGTTTTTGTGGTACGTTTAAAGTTTATATGGAGAAAAAAAAACTTAAGAAAATGAACTACGGTCGAATCTCGACCATTGTGCGACCCTCAGATCATAGAAACTAGGGAGATGTGCCAAGGCACTTTCGAGCTTGATGCCTGCACTTGAGCAAATTGCTCATATTAAAAACGTACGCGCTGGCGACGAACCGAACACGATCGATGTAAATGTTTATTTTATTGAAGTCACAAACACTGATGATCCTAATGCAGCTGCCTCTAATCTTATTAATATAGTACAAACCATAATAAAAAAACACACAAATATAGTCACTGTCCCCAAAAAAGAAAGAAACTTGAAGCCCTGGATTACTCCAGGACTTTTACGCTGCATTCGTCACCGCGACAAACTTCATAAAAAGGCTCGTAATTTACCAAATAGTGACATTGCCCAAGTCTCGTATAAACGTTACCGTAATTATTGTAATAGCCTCCTTAAAAAGCTTAAAAGAGCACATGAAAAACATGAATTGGAAAAAGCTAAACATAACCCTAAAACACTGTGGAACAAAATAAAAGAGATAACGAACACTAAAAAGATATGTGCACCTCCTCTAGAGCTTTTAAAAACATGTTCTGATCCGAACACTGCAGCCAACCATGTGTGTAAGTTCTTCGCCACCATAGGCACAGATCTAGCCTCTAAAATTGCGGTCAACCCGCAACCCTCTCCTCCGCCAACAACGTCCCCTCTTAACTCTTTTGTCATTCTTGAAGTTGACAACGCCGAGGTTGAGTCAGCCATTATGAATTTAAGACAAGACAGTGCCACTGGTTGGGACGGAATACCCACTATGCTACTAAAATTATGTCGGAATACTCTTGTACCCTTAATAACACATATAATTAACAAATCTATAGTTAGCGGAATTTTTCCAGAACCCTTCAAAAAAGCCCTGGTACATCCGATACACAAAGGTGGGAACAGGGACTGTGTGAACAACTATAGACCGATCTCAGTTCTCTCGGCGATTTCTAAGGTCATGGAAAGGTTGCTTAATAGTCGTCTACTAAACTTCTTAAAAAGACACGAAATTATAGCGCGCAACCAGTACGGCTTTAAAAAAGGCGTGTCTACAGAAGATGCAATTACCGACTTAACAGAATTCGTCGCAAGAGAGCTAGATAATAAGAGAAAATGCCTTACTATATTTCTGGACTTGACAAAAGCATTCGATACGGTCTCTGTTCCCGCCCTCCTCTCCAAACTGGAGAACATAGGCATTCGTGGGAAAACGCATGATCTCTTTAAAAGCTACCTCGGAAACAGGAGACTGAGTGTTAAGATCGATTCATGCGTCAGTGATGAAGAAATCGTAACATACGGAGTCCCGCAGGGCAGTGTGATTGGCCCCACATTATTCCTAGTCTATATAAATGACCTTTGCGCGCTGTCTCTCCCCAACTCCAAGATCTTCACATATCGCCGATGACACTGCAATTGTAGTGTATGGTGATACATGGACCGAAGTAAAAAACTATGCGGAAAATTCGTTACGAATGGTTGTGAAGTGGCTGCAAAATAATTTGCTGTCCTTAAACTTGGCTAAAACCAACTTTATTCCCTTTTCTATAAACCACAGGTCCAAACCTCCATCTGAATTTTCCATAGTAGCGCATGCATGTGCCAACTCCCCTTCATGCTCTTGTACAACGCTATCCCGTGCCAGTCACACCAAATACCTGGGCGTAATGATTGATGACGAACTGAAGTGGTACACCCATGTTGACAGCTTAACTTCAAAAGTCAGGAAACTTATTTACATTTTTAAGTCGCTAAGACATTGCGCAGATAATAAAATTCTAAAAATGGTGTACCTTGCACTTTGCGAGTCTGTCATCAGTTATTGCATCCCAGTCTGGGGTGGCACTGGTAAAACTAGGCTGCTTGAGTTGGAACGAGCACAAAGAGCTGTGCTTAAGGTGATGCTTGGCAGGCCGTATAGATTCCCAACTACCGAATTATATGCGGACTGCAAGGTACTTACTGTGCGGCAGCTCTTTGTGCTCCAAGCCACCCTCCGGAAACATAGCCAGACTCCCTCGCCAGATCCTACTAAACGTAAAGACAAAAATACATGCCCAACAATACCCCATAACACGGCTTTCGCTAGCCGCCAGCTCTATGTGATAAGTTCCCTTATATATAGAAAAATTAGTAAGCACATCCAATTAAATAACCTTAACAAGCACGAAGTCAAGACTAAATTAAAACACTGGCTATTTGATCAAGACTATGCCCGTACGGAAGATTTACTTACATACCCACAGTAATCACGCAGCTAAACACATATCACGCAGCTATGCACATACATTTCAACCAAGCTCAAACAACTAACAATACATAATTACTTACATAAAAATACACACTTACACCCACCCACACTACACACACCTACACGAACATCCTCACATACACCCATCAGTCACACATAAACAATCTACACATACACACATACACACACATATACATACTATTACACACTACATAACCGCTTGCATTACTTTACTTTATTTTATTAATTTTTTAGTTTTATTAAAACCCCGGGTAATTTAAATTAGGTTTCTTGCGAACAGCACTCACAGAAAAGGTTTATTTGTGTACGAAGTAACGGTAGAACACTGACTCCTAAGTCACAGGTTCCCCCTAGTTTAGGAGGCAGGGTTTCCATTGTCTAACCTACCTTTTTACAACCAAATACTTACTTGCAACCTAATTGTTAAGCATTTATTTACCTATTGTAACTAGGTTTTTGTGTCAATAAAGTTATTATTATTTTTATGGTTTTTGTTATACGGGACTTAAGAGTCCCGGACCTTTCGAAGGCGTGCGTGGGGCCGAAGCCAACACGTAGAGGCCCTTTACAATTTGAATATAAAATGTAATGGTGACATAGCTGGTGATCACCCCTGCATGCACCACAGAAATACACCCAAGGACAATCACCAGCTTATGCAGGACTATTGCAATACATGTGGAAAAAAGAAATTACTTGGGCTATTGTGATGGGATGATAATGGACTAAGATAAGGGAACTTTGTGAACCTATGGCGCCTGCCGGAACAATGTATGTGCACATGTAAAAATAGCAGACGGAGACTTGCCAACTCTCTCACTGGGCCCCCTGAAAAAAGTCGCTCGAGTCGCAACAAAGAGGGCAACAGAAACGTGAGTGGCTGAAGGGTGGAGAGGCTTCGCTGGACTTTAAACTCAGATCACTTGCTCCCTGAGGGTCCGGCATCACTGGCCCACTCACCACTTACGCTCAGCATCCACCCTCCGAGCAGAGGGGTTCTGCTCTAGCGACTCCACTCTAGACAGCCAATGAAGGCAAGCTGGAGGTGGGAGACCTGTTCCTCATCAGTGTTCACTCCGACCAGCCAATAAAGGCAAGTCGAAGGTGAGGAACGGTGGCTTCTCCCTGGAGCACTCGGGTACCGCGGGGTCGCTACTCCCCGTCACCTCGCCTCAAGGTGCCCTGCGGGTTTATTATTATTATTATTATTATTATTAAATACAGTGTTTTAGTTTAGTGTTAGTGTTGAGTGACGATTAACAGTGTTAGATTGAGGGTGTGCGGAATGTTTAATGCGTGGGAGATCTTTTTATTCACAGGGAGCGCTTAATTATGCGCGTAATTGTGTCGAAAAATGTACTAAAAGTGGCATCAGTTGTTCCCGTACTAATTTGCTATGATGGCATATCTCCTTGTTTCTATGATCTGAGGTGCGACCAACTAGCATACATTAAAAGTTCATTCACACAATGAAAACGTTCACTTATATTTATAGAAGATTAGATAATAATCATTTGAAACTGTTTGAGTAATACTAATAAATAATAAAAACTTATAAAATTAATATGAAACAGTTTTATTTTTATTTAAATTGCATATTTTTAGAAAGGCCTATTGCAATAACATCTTTAAAAAATATTGCATGCTCATAAATCGAAAGTGTTTCTCATATTTTTTTTGCCGTTAAGCATACATTATTCTTTTAATTATTGCTGCATTCTGGTTTATTATTAATAAAGTTTTAATGTATTATTGGTATTATAGTGGATATTGCAATAATCAATTTATATTGCTGTTGTCTAGACGGTGGTAACCACTTTCTATCTTAAGCGGACTACCTATATAATAATTAATTGCACTTTGAACTGAACGTTTTAGATTTGGAAGTGACTACGCGACCGCCGCCGTGACCTGAATTTGCAGCCGGCACCGGTTGCTAAATTGGCAGCCGGTGCTGACTTTGGAAAAAAGCGGGAAATGGGGTTGGCAATTTGGCATAATTGAAAAAACATTTCACGTTTCATTTTATACTTATTTAGGGTTCAAGAGCGAGCGAAACGAGCTCGGGAACTTGGACACCCCGACACGGATAGGTTAGGTTCGAAGGGATGGACGGGGGCTTCCCGCTTCAGTGAGCGCGCAAAGCGAGCGAACGAAGCCCCCGTCAACCCGTCGACCACCTCTCTCCCCCTTGTAAGTCCAAAAAAGTTGTATTTAGTTTTACATTGACACTGTAATTTAAAAGTCAGTCTAAGGTAGATAATTCAACTTAAAACACGGCAACATTAATCTGCTGCTACGGTAGTTTACAATTATTTTCGTCCGGTATCACTGCTACTCCAAGGCTACTCCGGTTCCCAACGGCGTTATTTTTGGGAGGAGGAATTCTTCTTTTGGTACGGCAATTTCATTCAAATTGGTACGGTAGGTACTCTGGCATTGTCCTTTCACGTTTCTACGAGCAGCAGTTTAGGCTGTGCGTTGATCTATCAGTCAGGCAGTTAGTCAGGACAAAGTCTTTTATATAGATTTGTAGACAGAAAATGTTAGACGAGGTAAGAGAAAATTATCCGGTTGTCATTGGCGCCTTGCACAGTAGTTGAATAACTAGAAAGCGTGCTTTGACTAACCGCAGTTTATACATAATATATTAAGGTAGGTATTAACCTAACTGCTTTGAGTTTGATGGCACTTTAATAGTTCTTTGTTCTTGCTTGCCAAAAATGTATACAAATTATGCAGCGGAAATGCTTAGTTGGTTGCGATGCCGACAACGGATTGTTTTTCTTACAAATTGGAGGGTGTGCGCCATTTTTTTTTGTGTGGGATATATATTTATGATCTGGTACACTTGAGCGAAGGATACTTGGGTGAATCCACTTGTGCAAATGTCTTTCACGCAAGTGTCTTTCGCGCAAGTATCTTTCGCGTAAGTGGATTCGCGCAAGTGTCTTTCGCGCAAGTGTCTTTCGCGCAAGTGTCTTTCGCGCAAGTGTCTTTCGCGCAAGTGTCTTTCGCGCAAGTGTCCTGCTACCTAAATTTACAAAGGAGCGTTATGTAGTTGACGCACACTGCTATAAAAGTGATCCTGTTCTAATCTGCTATGATAACATATATTATCTCCTTGTTTCTGTGATTTGAGGTTGACTATGTCTTCACTGGCCATAGTTAAATATGTCTATGATTATGGTACCTATCTAAGTCGTAAGACACCTGTAAGACTATCATTTATCCAGATAATGTTCGAATAGCTTAGCAAAGTAATTTACTTGATATTCCTGTTGTAAGTTTGTACGAGATACTTATACTTAGTCAAGCAACTGTAAATATATAAATCTAATATTTATTTGATTATAATAAAGCTCAAGAAGTAAAGAGTTTGTTTGTTTAAACGCGTTAATCTCTGGAACTACCCGTTGGATTCGAAAAAATCTCTTTGTATATGATAGCCAGATTAATGAGGAATGGTATAGGCTATTTAACATCACGCTATGACCCTTGGGAGCCGAGCAACGGGGGTGAACCCGCAGGGTACAGGCTGTACCCTGCGGTTTCACCCCCCAGCTAGTAATAAAAAAATCTTAACTGAAAAATTATTAGGTACCTACCTAACCGGAGCTATGAACTTTGAACCTTTAGATCCACGGTTCTTGTGAACATAAATGTCAATTATTCAACAGTTTATCCGCAGACAATCAATTTTTTTTCTAATAGTCATGGTAACTCATTACATCGGCCCTTCACATAGTTTGTAGGTAATGTTTACCATAAAAAAACCATGGTCACGCTAGCTTTATTTAACTACGCATTACATCACGTATAGGCATACTTTCACGTGTTTTACCATTACTATAAGTACTCATAGTAAAGTGTTGTCGTCTAAGTTTAAAGATTATTTTTTTATGGGAAAGTGGATATTCAATCATTTAAATATTTCCTGCGCTTTCAATTTTGTTGTAACGTTGCCGCGTTGTAAGTTATTCTTGGAACATCACATAAATTAGAAATCCGAACAGGGTGTCGCTGTCGAGGTGTCGAGATGTGAATTGCGATGTTTATGAGTTAGCTATCAAAGAGTTAGCCATCGTGGCTATATGATAGCTCTGCTAATTGATCGATCGGCGAGGTTAATCTAGGCTGCACTTCGCTTGCCGTTAATTTAAATTCGTTACGTTAAGAGGGCTCTTGCATTCGGCATCTCTCTTGCTCGCACAGAACCATAATTATATTTTAAGAATGTTAAATGAAAAGATGCATTTTTGAAAAATGTAATCTGATAGCGAACTACAAAATGATATTAATTATAATATTATAAACTCAAATTTAATTATTAAAAACACATGAGTTAAACAAACCTCAGAAACACATCATAATTGTTTTTTAAGTTTGTTTATTAGATATCACAGTAGTAATGTGTTTAAATTATTTACCTGTAAATTTTTTTTTTTTTTTTTTTTTTTTTTTTTTTAAAAAACGTTGCCCCACACTAGGATTTCTCCTGTGTCGTGGGTGCGTTTACAAACACAAATTTCACATACACAAACAGCCAGACCTTGTGCAATGCGGGAATCGAACCCGCGACACGTCGCGCAGCAGCCAATCTCTCAGCCACTGCGACAACCGTGCGGTCAATTAATATTACTTTGTAGTTTACTATCAGATTACATTTTTCAAAAATGCATCTTTTCATTCAACATTCTTAAAAATGGTTCTGTGCGAGCGAGAGAGGAGACAAAATTCCGAGAGCGCCCTTAAATTCGGCGTAAGTAGATGGATAACTAAATAACTCATTTTGTCTAGTTTCGAGGAGATCGCGATTTACCTACTAGTGTATTTTTTTGGGGTTCGAGACTCTTTTTCGAAAGACACAATATGCCCGATGAACGTATGTTCGAAAGAACTATTTACCGAATGCAAAGTTCGAACAGTCTTAGTTTCTAATGACAAAGTTACGAAACACTCTTCATCGACGAACGTTTGACCGAATGATATTTTTAACGATTAGGTACCAATTTGCTCGAATGGTAAAATAATCGTAAAATTATTTTTGTATATGTATACTTATGGTAGCCAGATTCATGTGAATAGGCTATTTAACATCACGCTACAACCCTTAGGAGTCTAGCAATGGGGGTGAAACCGGAGAACAGTTCCCCGCGACTTCCGTCTGCGTGGAAATTGATAAAAAAAGCCAGCTATGTGTTATTCCAGACTAATAGTCTATCTCTGTGCCAAATTTCATCCAGATCTGTTCAGCCGTTTCAACGTGAAGAAATAACAAACACAGTGGCGGATTTCCCCTAAGGCCCAGTAGGCCCGGGCCTAGGGCGGCTAGATATTAGGGGCGGCCAATCGTGGCAAAAAAATACAGTCGAGCTTAATCTAGCTTTACTCAACATAATTATGTAGAAGCGGATTGTTTAATAAAATTTAATTGCGATGATTTAATTACCTAATGATTTTGCTACGCTTCAGTGTAGACGCGTTTTGTAACCTGTAAACCACGTTTTATTCTTTGTATGAGAATAAACCTGTGCTAAATTAAATAAAACATAGTTTCCTTATTTTAAACATAGATATAAATTCTATTAGCTAAATAATGAGAGTTAGAAAGAAAGAAAGAAAGAAAATTATTTATTTGACACTCGCACAGTAGGTAAATTACATGGGTAGGTACATACATAAAAAGAGAAAACAAAAGTATGAAATAAAAAAAAATTAAAGTACAAAGTAAGGTAAAATAGTAAAACCTGTACGAGGCCAAAAGGCTCCTATCTCAGCATAGTGCCACGACATTTAAAAATAAATGCCGCAGCGCTGGTATTCTGATAGGGCCCAGTGATGCCACGAGCAGCCACAGATAGAGTTAAGAAAGGGGCGACTGGTACTTCACGGCCTAGGGCGGCCAAGACTGGAAATCCGCCACTAAACAAACATACACACACACGCACAAACTTTCGCATTAATAACAGCTGCATTGCGGAAGTTCCAGCTATTTGTCGGATCGTAAAAAAGTAAAGTCAATAGGTAAATACCTACCTAGAGACCGTTCCACGTAAGAATTCCCCTAGAAGTTATGTTGGCTGCCCTGAATCTCAATTTATTACAACATTTTCAACGGTGTTGGAAGTTTTCTTTCAGCACCAATTCACTTTCATCACTTTTTAACGTCCTAAATATTATTATAAAACATAAATCTACAAAAAACACAAAACGATATGACCTAAATAGGAATGACAAGCAGGGCAGCCAACATAACTTCTAGGGGAATTCTTATGTGGAACGGTCATTACGTCAAGCAGTTGACCTTCATTTTTTATGGGCAAATGTAAACAATGTTGATTATGGTATAAAGGACATTGCCAGATCCCGTTTCGTTTTTAAATTAAAGAGTATGGCCATGACAAACTATCCATAAATCATGATGTGTTTTTATAAATTCTGCGAGTTCATTGATCAAAATCATAATCATAATTTTGTATTTAATTAGGCAGTACCTACCTAAATTGATTTCTTTAGCGAATTAGGTACCTATAATGGCGTTTTTGAAGTCCTAAAGAATTTTGTAGAAGGAGGAGCAGGGACTTTGTTTTATAATAATTACTAGACTTTTGCCCGCGACTCCGTCCGCGTGGACTACAATGAACGGACCAGTTTAAATGACTTCCGTAGTGTAGGTTGGCTAGTACCTACTACCAAGAGATCAAGCTGTATCTCTGTTTTTTTACAGCGAAATTAGATAAAACGTGGCTTAGATTTTAAGTGGAACCCTAAGCTATCGAACTGTGAAAACCACATCAAACTCCGTTCAGTACTTTTTGCGTGATGCGCGCACAAACAGACAAAAATTGTAAAAAAATATATTTTTGGATATGGTTACGTCCCAGTACTCTATCCCGACTGTTTTTTCTGGAATATCTTCAATGTACAGACATGGCTTTTTTACCCGACTGCGCGACGCAAAGGAGGGTAATGTGTTTATCAGTCTATGTATGTATGTTTGTTTCTATGTGGCGTTCTAGAGACCAAATGCGTAGGCCGATTTTGATAATTCTTACGTCAATCGATTCGTCTTAACCTTGCGAGTGTCACTAAAGACATAACAGTAATCAAAATTCACCACAGCGACAACCAGACGCCATATTGTCAAAGTGAAAAAGAAAAAAAATGATGAACTGTGTCAAGTGGGGTGTCGTTGAATAGGTATTTTAAAATCATCTTTAGGTTCCTTTTATCATTTTTCATTTTAAATAATAGTTTAGGATATATAACGATTTAAAGTTGTTTAACAAAGCAATCATTCTCGCTAATTCTTACTTATTGATTTTTACAATTTTATAGATGTAAGGGAAGAGAAGAGAAGACAGACTGATGTGGCGACATGTCAAAACTTCCGGAATAAATTCTTTAAATGGTGGTGAAAACCGCATTAAAGTCCATCGTGTAGTTTAGTAGAATAAAGCAGACAAACAGACTGACACGAAAAGTGACTTTGTTTTATACTATTTATAGATTATCTAAGTATTCTTGGTAAAAACTTATGAATGACCATCGTGCAAAAAGGAGATAAAATATGTAAAGTCATTCTTCTGCGGTTTTTTTCTCTCGAATCGGCACTATTTAAGCATAAGCCGTGTAAAGGCCAGATGTATATCCAGCAGTTAAGCAGGAAGCCTTTCGGCTGATAATGATGATGATGTAGTCATTATGTGGGAACATAATAATAATAAAGGATGCTGGGTAAAAACCCGGAGTAATTACCACCACATTAGGTTTATACAGCCTGTATAATTATCTTGTTTAATTATACAGCCTGTATAATTTATTTATTTATTTATTTAGCTTTATTTATCCCTTACAAAATTGAATTCTATAACTTTACAAAATTGAGCAGCTAGTATCTAATTATTGTTTGTTAGTAGTGTTAGTTTATCTTAGTAAGTATTTTAGTATTATGTTAGTTGTAAGGGCCGCCTTTTGCGGTGAAAGCCTCCTCCAAATTTCTCCAAACGGTTCTATCTCTCGCCAGTCTATGCCATAGTGTCCCAGCTACTTCGACGATGTCATCACTCCATCTCTTTACAGGTCTACCTCGTCTCCTTTTCTTATATAGTGGGTACCAGTTCGTCACTATTTGTGACCACCTACTGTCTGTTTCTCTCTGTATATGGCCAGCCCATTTCCATTTTAGTGTCAGGATTTGCTTGACAACATCTCTTGCCTTTGTTTTTTTCCTGATCAGTGCATTTTGGACTCGATCTTGAAGTCTTATATTCATATAGCTTCTTTCTATCCCCCTTTGGCATGTTCTTAATTTGCTTAGATTTGTTTTTTTGAGTGGCCACGTTTGACAAGCATAATATGTTAAGCAAGGGGTCAGACATATGTTCATCGCCTTTGTTTTAAGGTTTGTTGGTAGAGGTCCTTTAAATATTTCCTTCATAGACCAGTATTTGTTCCACGTACTTTTTATTCTTCGGTCTATTTCTCTTTCTGTACATGATTTGAAAGCTATGAGATGCCCGAGATAGATAATATTCTTCGACGTAGTCTATGGGTACTGCCTGTATCGATATAGGTTCCTTGTCTCTATTCGTCATGTATAATTACCGCCTGTATAATTATCTTGTTTAATTATACAGTATAATTATTGTCTTGTATAATAATTATACAGGGTGTAAATCTACAGTTCTGTACATACAAGGTTTTCGAAGCCAGGATGATTTGAGATTTCCTACGAAAATTTAGAAAATGTTTTTTTGCGATTCCTGACATTTTTAGTAGGTACTGGAAACCTCAGTTGGTTCTTGGTTCGATAAAGTTTTTAAACTATAAGATAGAAGTACCTACATTTATATTTATTATAATTATGAGTTTATGTTATTTTTATTACTTATTTTACTTAATATTACAATATTAATGCACACAATCGAAAAATGCACATACTAATCATTTACATAATAAAGCAATTTTAAAGATTATTTGTAATCATAAAGTAGTAAGTAATTATGTAATTATACAGTGAGTCTGTAGACAAGTTACAAGAACAATTTTAAAATTCCAGTGCTTTTGTATAATTGGTATAATAAAAGAATGGGTAATTACTAAATTATACGGACTCACATAATATTTCTTTTAATAATGGAACAATAATTATAAAAAACTAAATTTTTTTCAATTTTTTTAAAGTTGATATTTTTTTGTATGCAATATTGAATTAATTGATACTATTAGATACGATATTATTGTTTTTTGTTAAGAAAACCTATTGTTTTAAAAAAAACCTCACCAAATAATAATATAATAATATATTAATATAGGTAGGTTCTTACCAAACTAATTTATTTCTATTCATAGAAATTCTTTAATAATTTAAATAATTTAAAAAAACAAATCAGTTAAACATTCCGTTTAAGTTCCATTCAACTTACCTAAGTAGGTACCGTTTTGCTTGTAACACTTTCAAAGTAAGTATAACAAGATCATTTGTTTATGTAAGATGTATGTAGGTACTCGTACTTACCTACATTCATACATAGTGGAATACAACAAAAAAATACTTAGACAAAGCCAATCTTAAAAAAATAAAAATATATCACTTACCGGTTTTGGTGTTATTATAAAGTCCAGTTTTCTCACATTAATATAAAATTTATTATTAAATTTGTAACACAGCGTACGCGCGCGTCGGATGCGCAAGAGTTACTGAGTTACGGCTCCAATTGGCTGGTGAACATCTCAATTCTCAGTTGACTGCGTTTTGGGGATCCTTGCGTTGAGAATGAAAACTGTTGCACATAGGCGATTGTCTTTTTGTAGATTTGCTTGGGATTTTAGAGTTTAAAAATTGCTCAAACTTTAAGACATTAAGACAAAGTTGGTAGGTATTTTTAATGCAATTTGAAGATAGGTAGGCCACAGCGAGATCTTGAGCAACCCGACTGGGGAACTACATCCACCTTAGAGAATACCACAGCCAGATACGTTGTGTTCCTGTGGTGTTAGTCACCATAGGAACACAACGTATCTGGCTGTGGTATTCTCTAAGTCGCCAGAGCTCCTAAGGATGCGCTGTGTTGACGAGAGACTTGCTTTTCCCTTATGCTATCGGCTTTGCACAGCGAATCCTCATTTTAAAGGGTCGGCAACGCGCACCTACGGATCCATGGCATGTAGTTCGTTTACTTGTAAGGTAAATAGCGGCTTGCAAGCATGGCGGATAGTTTACCAACACGATCATGACGACAGTTTGTGAAATAACGCCGGCAAAGTTTGCACAATTTGGCTAATCATCAACAGACTTTGTACTTTAGTATTTCGTGACAAATTATTTGGAATACACATAGATACTTACATAAAACTAGGGTTTTAGTAGTTTGGTCACAGTGTATTATCGTCACAGTTTTTAAAACTTTTTTGAATGTAAAATGGTCACAGGTACCTAGGTACTTTTATTTAATTATAATTTTGTGCAGTGATAGCCTAGTGGATTAACCATGTGCCTCCCACGGCGGCGAACGGTTCGAGTTCGATCCCGAGGCACGCACCGCTGACTTTTCGAAGTCATGTGCGTATTAGAAATTAATTATCACTTGCTTTAACGGTGAAGGAAAAACATCGTGAGGAAACCGGCATGTCCTAGAACCAAAAATTCGAAGACATGTGACGTCCACCAACCCGCACTGGGCCCGCGTGGTGGACTACGGCCCACTCCCTCTCACAGAGAGGAGGCCTGTGTCCCAGGCAGTGGGAACATTATAGGCCGATTATGCTTATGCTTATTATGCTATATTTTTGTGTAAATTCGAATCGTCACAGGTACATAAAGATACTTAAACATCTACTTATTGTACAGACTGCAACAAAATCGTTAAAATATTTTTTTCTGTTAAAACAAAAATGTCTAAAGAAAATCTAGGACATGCTGGTTATCTCACGATGGTTTCTTTCACCGTTTTTAGAGCAGTGGTGATGAAACAAGTAAATTGTACAGTGTGCACTTGTCTGGGTTTGATCCTACACCTCAGATCATAGAAACAAGGAGATGTGCCAAGGCGCTATCGAGCTTGATGCCTGATCTTGAGCAAATTGCTCATATTAAAAAAGTACGCACTGGCGACGAACCGAACACGATCGATGGTATAAATACAGTGTTTTAGTTTAGTGCTAGTGTTGAGTGACGATTAACAGTGTTAGATTGAGGGTGTGCGGAATGTTCAATGCGTGGGAGATCTTTTTATTCACAAGGAGCGCTTAATTATGCACGTAATTGTGTCGAAAAATGTACTAAAAGTGGCATCAGTTGTTCCCGTACTAATTCGCTATGATGGCATATCTCCTTGTTTCTATGATCTGAGTCCTACACCCTACTAGTTTTCAGTTGGAACTGGTATAAATAAAAGGTCTCTCATCTAAGTATACTAATAATATAAATCCGAAGAGTTTATTTGTTTGAACGCGCTGATCTCTGGAACTACCTGTCGGATTCGAAAAAATCTTTTTTTATATGATAGCGAGATTCATGAGGAATAGTATGGGCTATTTAACATCACGCTACGACCCTTAGGAGCCGAGCAACGGGGGTGAAGCCGCGAGAAACAGCTAGTTATTATAATAGATCATAATTATCAAATCTATAGGGCATGCCGGTTTCCTCACGATGTTTTCCTTCACCGTTTTTGGAGCAGATGAGGATTGTCGCAATACATTCTTATTTATATAAATGATAGCTGTTTAGCAATATATTATGTAAATAGGCTGTTTAATATTAATCGCAGAATATCGCTTTGTGAATATTAATAGCAAATTGCGAAGAAATAACATTTAAACATTACACGTATGGCCCGAAGGGTTTCACGGAGGTTTAGGTTTCCAAATTATGTTTAGCCTTTCGTATGCCGCAATTTCAGACAATAAAAAAGTGTCTCGTGCGGATTTAAGTTGCCGAAAATTATGAGGAATTAAGTCCCATGTAGACAGATAGCGATGAGGGGGTTTGGCGATCTACGCCGCAATGTACCTACAGCGATTTGAAGTGGGGGCAATAAGGTCCCAATCGCCACCCGGTGGCAACTGGGATTTTTTTTCCCAATTGCCACCTGGTGGCAATCCATGTGGACTGGGATTATACCCTCTAATTAAGTACCATTAACTGCCGGCCTAGCATGACCACGATAGAAACGGGTTTTGTCTACATAGAAATAGACAAAGTGACAGATTGTAGAAACATTTCTACTGTTTATGAATGAAATCTGTCACTTTGTCTATTTCTATGTAGACAAAACCCGTTTCTATCGTGGTCATGCTAGGCCGGCTGGTCACAAATTCAGACTCCTGCTACTGACAATCTCTTGATGGGAAAACCCAAGAACACTGCGTGATCCGGGGATCGAACCCAAAACAATAGCAGTCGCGTTGTGCGAAGTGCGAACATAATCTCAACAAAGTCTAAGGCGAAGTGTCCACTAGCGTCGAAGTTGACTTGCGCAAGCGACTTCTCGAACAACAAGTCAACTTGCGCGGGCGTTTACACGTTGGAAGTCGTTGGCGCAAGTCAACTTCCGCAAATTTTATTGCTAGTGGACCTGGTTGGAGACTGCGAGCGCGATTGCCGTGAATTTTAGATTTTTGGAGGCGGCATAACGCTTCTTTTCATTACGTGACGATTTCTACCACTCAACTCTTACCGCAAGCCGCGTTATGGAACTTTGTTCCGATGATACGGAACCAACATACTTATTTATTACTAGTTTCCGCCCGCGTCTTCGCCCGCGTTTTTCGGGATAAGAAGTAGCCTATGTGCTATTCTAGATCTCTATGCTAAACATTCAGATCCGTTCAGCCGTTCTGACGTGATTGAGTAACAAACATTCATCCATCCATCTATCTATCCATCCATCTAAACTTTCGAATTTATAATAATTAGGTACCTATAGATTTTTTTCAAGTCAATACTTGGTCTGCGTGTGCGCAAGTTCGCTCGCTTTTTAGCTTGTATGTATTTTTTTGCGCTTAATGGCAACCCTTGTATGACCCGGATTTGTAATGTGGTTTGTTTACCTACGTAAAGTTATTGTGGGTTTGTGTTATTTTTAGGGTTCCGTACCAAAATGGTAAAAAAGGAACCCTTATGGTGCGACTTCGTCTGTCTGTCTGTCACACCTGCTTATTTCAGCAACTACTTATGCTTTTGACTTGAAATTTGGAACAGTTATAAAGAATGCTCGTTCAACTTTATTGAAAATGAAAAAAGTCCAAAAATATTTTTATTTTCATTGCAAAAGGGGCCGGAGTGGGGGTCCGAAATTTTAAAGTGGGGTTACTAGGTCAAGTGACATAGGTATCATATGAAAGGGCTTGATCTGCACATTTCAAAATATATTTTTATTTTATTTTATGTCTCACAGTTCTCGACATAATATGTCGAAAACTGTGAGACATAAAATAAAATAAAAATTATAGGTCCCACATTCAATCTCTTCTTAAATTTCAACAGCATAAAACTGATTTCTATTCCTTCTCTTTCTCTGTTCATGCAGTAAGATTGTGGAACTCGCTTCCGCCTAACATACGTGATTCTCAATCAATTCCTATATTTAAGAGACGTGTTAAAGAACATCATCTTTCCTTATAAAATTTCTATTTTATTCTTATAGGTATGCATATATATTTATATTATTTATGTTAGCTTAGTTAGGTATTATATTTATATATCTTAGTTAAATATTTTATTTTATAAATGTATGTACATTTTTAACATATCGCACCTTTAGAATTGAAGTGGCCTAATCCAAAATTCTTGTTTTTTGGTAAACGCCAAAAAAAACATCTTGATAAGTCTTTAAGTCATTTTCTTAAATTTTTTTGTTATGCCACTTCAATTCTAAAGGTGCGATATGTTGTATTACAGACTATTATCTATAATTTTTATTATTCTACACACTGTGTCTTCGTTTATACCTGTCAAATATCCTGTCGCAGGTCTGCTGGCAGAAATTTCTTTAGAAATAAGCAGTACCTTTGTACCTAATGATTCATATGCATTTGTTATCCTTTGTATGTTGTGTGTACATAAATAATAAATAAATAAATAAATAAAAAATACCATTCCCCCCCCTTATCTCCGAAGTTTGCGGGGCGAAAAATCTGAAATAATTAAGAGTTGATAGGAATTGACCAAAATATGGCACCAAAAATAAAACGATGTTCCTAACTGTTTTTTCAAAATCCTCAAAATTCTTTCACAAACAAACATAGTTATGCGGTCCGGATTTTTTCACTTTATACTTCCAAAAATGATACGGAAACCTCGAGGTTTCCGGAGTACGACTCGCACTTGGCCGGTTTTTTTATATTATTGAGTGGTAAACAACAGCCCCACTTGACGGTTAGTCGTCACCGCCGAGCAGAATGAAACAAATACCTTGTTCATGTTTTGCATAATCCATTAATTTTCCGAAAATGTACATACTCGATCTGGGCTCACGACTCATACCTACAAAGAGTATACAAGGTACCTATACATTAATAGGTATCGATTCTGTTGTAGATCACACGTACTTACCGTAATCACACTTTTATGCCCCTATTCCGAAAAACGTGAAACTTAACTAACTTTGTACTTAGCAAGATTTTTTGCTGACTTAGCAACTACCTACCTGCATGTTCCTAATAACACAAAAATAGGTACCTAGGTATATAAAATATAAATCTTCAAAACAAAATACTATAGGGCAGCGATGTGGTTTAGTTTCTTTTTTTTATGAATAACAAAAAACGTAGGTAATATTTTATTATAAAAAAAATCATGAAGTCACATTGAGAGTCACCTCCTTTTTACCTTCAATTTTGATCAAAACAATTTGAAATTTTATGTGCATCTTTAGATTTTTTTGTTGATTGAAATAAATTATTGAAAAACTGTGAGAATATGTATTTTCTTTCGTCGGATTAAAAAATCAATTATCTTTTCTCTATTTCTTTTTTTCAATCCAGCGTCTTACGGCTACTATGATAATATTAGCTCTCTCTTACAAATATTATTGAAAAAGGACAGAAAATTATCAGAATTATTTGATATTCTGATAAATCATTTTCTGTCCTTTTTCAATAAATGATATTAGGTATGTAGACCAAGACAGGACAAAATTATCTTCTGACTTTTTCTGATGTTTTTTTGTTAGGAAGAGGCAGTGAGAGGAGGCTACTTTTTATCCCAAAAAATACGCGGTTTCTGTGGGTCACGCGGATGAAGTCGCGGGCAAAGTGCTAAGTAGTTTATAATAAAATAAAACTTCAAATGTAAACATCTACATTTTAATCTTGTATCTTACGGAATACAAATTTGTGGATTCTTACATTAACTTGTAAACTACCTACTTATGACACCAGAGTCTTGCGATGGCCAGAATCTGGAATCAGCTAAATATAAGATAGTTATATTATAATATAATTATATAAATACTACGGTACGAGCTATATCTGGACGTTTTAAGACATGTTTAGTCCAACGATGTGCAGAATAATAATAAATGTCCAATGTCACAATAAAAAAAGTTGCAATGGAGGCTATAATAATAAATATCCAATTGTATAAGTACTTACTAGAAGGTTTTTTATTTTTATTTGAATAAATGGAAGATGAAAACATAAATATCTAAAAAAAATATTTTTACTTAGTGTGAAATGAGATTTGAAAAATTAAAGAATGATATAATAAAGAATAATATTGAAGCGGTTGACTAAACATGTCTAAATCATTATCACTAAATCTAACTAAAATTACTTCTACTTACTCTACATGAGATTTTATAATTAAAAAAAAACATGCGATTTTGAAAAAAAAATAATACGCATCATTTATTATTACAATAGTAAAATTATTTAAGCTTATAATTATTCTAATAGTGCTATAATAAAAAGGCTTATCCTTTTTTAACAAATGAAAGACGTCAAAATTTACAAATAATAAAGTCCTTATTTAAAAAATAAAATATTCTATTTTCGTATACTTACATAAATAAAAAAAAATACAATTAATTTACTTGTAAAAATCGTTTTGGTTGCGCAAAACTGATTTTTAAGAGCAATGTCTTTTAAATAATTGTTTTAATAATTGCCTAACAAAGCTGCAAGTTATAATAACTATTACAATGAAATATGGCTTAAATAAACCACTTATTTTAACTAAGAAATCAGTTGTAGAAAAAAAATAGCAGCCAAATTGGAGAAATAAATAATTTGTGATGTTTAATTAGTAATATGGCAAGAAAAAACACTAGCCTAGATTATTTTAAGCTTATTTTGTAAAGCTACTTCTATCCGAAACTAGTCTTTACTATCCACTCATAAACAAGGTGAATTTTATTGCTAGGAATATTTTATCCTTGATGTCTTAAAAGTTATTTTCTGACCTCAGTTGAGACTCAGTGTTCATCTATGTTGATATATTTTAAAGGTTTAGGTACTAATGACGTAATTATTTCATTGTCAGTCAGTTTCAAATTACACAAATGTACCTGACTGGCAATAAGATTGTTAAAGATTCTATTTCTCGAAATAATTAAGAAATTCAATATAGTTAGGACGTAAGACATATTAAAAAAAGTTAAAATTGATTATTTTAATTTATAATTTATGTGATGTAACTTTTTATTTACCTAGGTACCTACTCATAATAATTTAAAGATATAATTATGATTGAGAATTATTGCTGAGACTTTTCAAATCATCGACAGTCTGTAATCATTGAAATAAATAATATTTCATTATTATTTATAATAATCATTGGATAAAAATCTTTATTAATTTTTAATTTTTACAGAATTTTAAGTTTTCAGTTTCGTTTGAATTTAAATACAACTAGACAAGATAAAGGTACTTATAAATAAAAATATAGTAATTATTTTATGTTTTAATAATATCAAAATTATACTAAAAAAGCTTTTTAAAGCCAAATGACACTGAGATTCTGTAGCAATCATTATCTAAAATGTAAATTGTAAAATTTCGAAAATAAAACACATTCTATCAGATTTAAATAGTGCTTATTATATGCTGATTTAGATTCAGTGACAGTTTTTTAATGATTGGTGTCTACAGGGTGATTTCTTTCAGAATTGGTCCTGTAGTAAACCGAACTGGATTCGAATACTTGATACCTTCCTTTAATAAGACACTCTGTATACCTATACTTCATAGTTTACATTACAAGTACCTACAGTTTTGAATGAAGTTATACAGTGTAAATATTGTTCATTTTCATTATTTTCCTGATGTCTCACAATAATATGTGAAACTTAACGTTTTTCTTAAATTATTATTACTAAAAAAATACAGAAATGGACACGACGTATTCCATTAAATTTTGATGTTACTGTGATGTCTTTTTTTCATGGAAGAAAGTTTTATCAATTTAACAAATACTTATACGCTAATTAAGTACTGGTTTGGAATGCATAGATACTATATCTACGTAGGATTGTAATGAATATCAATTTGTTGAGAAAAAACACTGGCTCTTGGCAAAAGACTAAACACTTTGCCAGAAAAAAGTAAAAAAAAAACTGTTTTTTTTTAATGAGATTCAATAAAAATGTCAAATTCACTGTTGAAAAATACCTAAGCTATTTAAAATCCTTCTGATATAATTATGGCTCATCCATGGTTCAAAAATAAAAATAATGTCATTATCTGAGTATTTAACTTAAATAATTTCAAACGATATAACTTAAAATTATTCAAAAAAATAATAATTAAAATCTAAAAATAAAGCTGCAAAAATACTTAAATTAATAGTAAAATAAAATTCTTTATTACAAAAAAAAGATCCTATTATGTACTAAAAATAATAATAGTAGCTACCACCATTTCTAGTTTAAATTGTATAAAAATATTATTTAATAAAAATAAACAAACCAATTCCTTTCAATGTTACAATTATTCAAAATTGTAACTTATTTCATTTTGCCCTTTGTGGGGAAGGCAATTAACTAAGTTATAAAACGCTAGTTTGATACCGTTTCAAAAATGTATTTTCTAAAAAAAAGAAATATATATTTTCTTCATAATTAGGTAATGCCATTATTTTGTCGTTTGCAATTATTGTAGCCATATTTGTGTTACAGTGTGTCTGATCTTATATAATTTGAGCCCCAATTAGCTTCAGATTTATTTCTTCTCAACTATTAAATTAAATCAAATTATTAAGCTCATTATTCATTATTACTTTTATTTTTTTATGAATTAGTGTAAATTATAACTTATGTCATTTTCCACTCATAGTAAAGTCAGGAATTAAAGTGGGTAGTAGGTCCAAAAAATTATATGTACCTACTTGCTGTATTGTGACAGCTACAACTGGTACAAGCACCGAAGGGTTCATAATATAATGACATTAAGTGAACGTCAAAACAGGGCCCCAATTCTGCTATTGCAATTGTATATGAATGGTGTCATAATGACACCATAACGGTCAAAACCTAAGCGCTCATTGGCTTAGAGTAAGACTATCTGTTTCGTCATTGGTCAAAACGATGTCATTGAGAGACCATTCCAGACACGATTATGACAATTGCATTAGCAGACTTGGGCCCCAGGACTATTAACCAAGTCCAGTTTAGTTAAATATAAAAATAATAATGTCAAATTACAAGATGTTAATCTAAATTCGAGAAAATAATTAGCATTTTATTCAGAGTCGTCAAAAATATGTTTATAGCCATTTTGGCTATTATGGATAAAACAATAGCCCAAATAACGGTACAGGCTATAAATGGGCTATATTAGTATATACGGACGGATAATAGTTACATAATTGCACTTAAGGAATGTGTAATATAATAATAGATTTTTTCACTATTCATAATATACTTACTAATAGTTCTAAAATACTTAATAATACATATAATAATTGTGTTATTATTTGACCTTATTTAATAAATGTTTATTTGTAATAATAAATCGCAATGAAATTAATAATAATAATAAGCCAAAGAGCAAACTCGAAAGCCTCTTTTCATAGACAGAAAGAGCATTTGATTGGTCGCCACGCGTCATAAGAATAATAAATAATTGGAATATAGAAATGAAACTCGCGCCTGAAGCGTTCACGGTCACGATATTAGCATACCATCTAGCTATACTCACTTTTTGTTTAACAAAAATCTAGCGTTTGTTAAACAAAAAGTCAGTATTATATAGCACCCTAGCGGCATTCGTAGGACGACAGCGGGGTGTTGGCTGAGAGGGGAAGTAGGTCTTTTCAGTGTTTTGAGCACGCATAAAGGAGATTCCATTCTATACTCGTATTATTTATTATTCTTATGCCAATGTCTAGGTTAACATTCTTCCCCAATAAATTAGAAGTGTGTTATGTAAAACGAAGGTGTTTAATTACTGGGTCTATTTTGTTTAAAGAGGCGATTTAACTTTATTCTTTTGCAAAATTAACACATGTAATTAGTCTTTACTTTTTTTGTCACTAGGATTTTTTTAGAATTGAGGAATTACAGCCTAGATAAAATGCATTGCTGGTTGAGTTGGATGAGGTTGAACATTGAATAGCACAGCAGTTAGTACAAGTTGATATATTTCTGTTAAAATAATGATAAAAACCGAATGGAAACGTTTGGACTATCTCCCCGGCCATTGGTCTTTGGCTTGACTAATACGTCAGCCGGCCTAGCATGACCACGATAGAAATGGGTTTTGTCTACATAGAAATAGACAAAGTGACAGATTTCATTCATAAAACGTAGAAATGTTTCTACAATCTGTCACTTTGTCTATTTCTATGTAGACAAAACCCGTTTCTATCGTGGTCATGCTAGGCCGGCAGGTGATATCACTTACGAGTTTGTCCTTGAGAGACGCCAGTCTAAACATTTATTAATAAAGTCGTACAGCCGACTTAGCATGACCAATTCTATATATCTATTCTACCAAAGAATATACAAAGTTCTTTCTATCCAACTCGTTATCTGTACTGTCTGAGCACGCGGCGACCCGTTGGTTTATCAGAATTTTTTCTACTGAAGAATAGAAACATTTCTTCTCGTCATTGTATGCGTAAATCGGTAGAAATCTTTCTACAATCTGTCACTTTGTCTATTCGTTTGTAGACAAAATCCGTTTCTGTCGTGGTCATGCTAGACCGGCAGGTGTACCTATATTATAATGTCTTATTTATACAATTAAATAGTCTGTGACCCTAGTTGTGACAATCTCGGTGAATACGGATGTTGTACTCTATGAAGGGTATCTTGTGCTCCTGGATTGGGTAGCAGAGGTCCTGGAATAGAAATTAGGGAGTTAAATTCTGGTATAAATGTAGAACAGTTGACGAGGTCTTTAGCAAAGAGTTCGTCTAGGGAAGTACTACTACCACACCACAGAATAAAACAAAATGATGACTCTGCAAAAACAGTAAAATAAATTGCGAGTTGGAAGTCAGTATAGTTTCCAATAGATCATCATCTGCCTAGCCTTTTCCCAAATTATATTGGGGTCGGCATCCAGTCTAACTAGTTTTGGCTGAATATCAATATTTTACGTGGAGCGACTGCCATCTGACCTCCACAACCCAATTAATGGGTAATACCGGTATTCGAATGTTAGACCAGCTGTCAGACTTTAGGGCTTCTGACTACGCGTAACGATTGTCTTGTTGTATAGTTTCCGATAGATATCGCCAAAAACTCAGAAGCGTATACAAAGGGATTTCAAGATTTCGAGTTTTCGAGTGAGGCGAGCGGGACCCGATAGCTCAGTTGGTTTCAGAGCACTAGCCACGGTTCGGTAAATGTCGCGGGTTGAAATCCCGCTCGGTTCATTCGTTTTTAGGGTTCCGTACCTCAAAAGGAAAAACGGAACCCTTATAGGATCACTTTGTTGTCCGCCGTCAGTCAACGGACCATAAGTGGAGCCATCTGCTCATAGATGTGCAGATGGCTCATAGATGGCGCCATTGGAAGTATGCAGTAGCGCCATCTATGATCATATTTCGGAACCCTTAGGGCGCGAGGCATACTCGCACTTGTCCGGTTTTTTTAAATCTCTTACATGTATATTTAAGGAAACTAGGTGCGCCCCGCGGTTTCACCAACCGTTTAATTTAATAGAAATCAGATTAAGGAAATGATACCCATGACGTGTAATTCGTAAATTATCGTAGCCGCTATTTTGAATTTTGATTTCAACCTCTATTCGCCATGGATCCCTCAAAAACCATGGAAATGATACCCATTCGTAAATTTTCATGGCCGCCAACTTGGATTTGATTTTAACCTCATTATAGCATGAGCACTCTCAGAAACCATGGAAATGATATCCATGACGAGTAGCACACTAGTGGTATTACAGTAAGAATTATTCTCTAAGAAGAAAAATAGACAAAGATAGTAAGAACACCAACAAACCTTATTAGGGAACAGCATCTTTAAGGGTAAGAAGCTGGCCCTGACCCTCAACATCCTGTCCACATTGCACTCCAGCGCCATCTTGATGCTCCACGTATCATCAGCTAATGCTGGCTTGGGAGGTTCCTTGCTGGACTGGCAGGATTTAGACGAGTCGTAGTTGCATTGAAGGTCGCAGAGGCGGAACTCCTTGATTTTTAGAGACCTAAGAGGTATGGGAGATTTTAAATAGCTATCTTTAGCTGATGCAAAAGATCTTAAACAATTTTTTTTTCTATACCACGATGGTGGCAAAAGGCTTATGGCCGGAATGGCCCGCCTGATACAGTACAGTGCTGGTCGAAGGGGGGGGGGGTCGTAGGTTTCATGCCCCCCCCCCAAATCGTACAAAAATGCGCGAAAGAGTAATTCACGGTATAGCACGGTTGCGACCTTCAAAATGAGGATTCGCTGTGCAGACAGCTTATGAGACAAGCAGGTCCCCCGCTGTCAACACAGCGCATCCTCAGGAGTGCTCAGTCGCAAAATGCCCACTTCGCAAAATGTCTATAGGTCGCGAATACTGTCCGTTTCTCAGAATGACTCTTTCGTTTAATGTCACTTTCGTATAATGTCACTTTCGTATAATGTCACTTTCGTATAATGTCACTTTCGTATAATGTCACTTTCGCAGAATGTCTCTTTAGCTCTGGCGCCCTTACTCATCACAAGAACACAATACTCCCGAAGAGTACCGTTATTTGGCTGTGATATTCTGTAAGTTTGAGAAGTCATATCCTTACCTGAACGTGAGATCTACGTGTTTGTGACTGAGGCAGTGTGACAACGGCACCGTGTATGTGAAGTTGTGGATGTTGTTAGCGCACACGTGCTCGCTGAATAAAGACGAGTTAATGATGGACTTGCTGGAGATACCCACACGGACTGTGTCGCATTCTGGAAAATATAACGCGGTGATTAGATGCAAAAGGACATGGCTAAATAGAGTATGGGCGACTGCCCTAGCAATGTATAAACATAGCATCTAGTAATATGTAGGTAATGCTGAATCTATACTATTATAAAAATTGTAAAAAAGCTGTTTCTGTACATTGAAGATATTCCAGAAAAAACAGTCGGGATAGGGTACTGGGACGTAACTATACCCAAATATATATTTTTTAGATTTTTTGTCTGTTTGTGCGCGCATCACGCGAAAAGTACTGAACGGATTTTGATGTGGTTTTCACAGTTCGATAGCTTGGGGTCCAACTTAAAATTTAAGCTACGTTTCATCTAATTCTGATAAGAGGAACCAGAGATACAGTTTGACCTCTTGGTAGTACTAGCCACTCTACACTACGGAGGTAATTTAAACTGGTCATTTCATTGTAGTCCACACGGACGGAGTCGCGGGCAAAAGTCTAGTAGCTGAATATTAGTCATTTTGTATGAAAAAAGTTTCAGAAACTTTTCATATCGTTACAATCCTGAAAATAAAATAGGATAGAAGTTAGGACTTCCAGCCTATTCCGGGCTTATTTGGCAACCTCAAATATTGAACAAGCATCAAACCGGCCTAGCAAGACCAAGATAGGAACGGATTTTGTCTACAGAAGAATAGACAAAGTGACAGATTGTCGAAAGATTTCTACCGTTTTATGGATACAATGACGAGAAGAAATGTTTCTATTCTTCAGTAGACAAAATTCTGATAAACCATGCACGGGTCGCCGCGTGCTCGGGCAGAAGAGATAACCAGTTGAATAGAAAGAACTTCGTCTATTCTTTGGTAGAATAGAGATAGAGGCTCTAGAGATCATTCTTAGAATCTCCAACCATGAAATGCAATAGCCAATCTTATCAACCGGGCTAATCATTTAGGCCAAGTGTTAATTAATGTTCTATTAGAATGAGTAGTTCTATGCCAACAAAAATTGACTTTAGTGTATTCCAAGTGTTAATCACAACAAACAAAAATGCAGCACTGAAAATCAGCATTGTGGTGTGGCATGTTGAGAAAATACTCTCAATGTTGCCATTATCACAACATCTTGCTGAGTGCCTTTTCGCATGCGAATGCGACGCAACTTTCTATTTATAATTTTTTAATCTGTTTTAAGCAAACGACAGTGTTTTTTTTATTCAAATTTTTTTTTTGTGTTTTTGTAATTTGTTTGTTTGTTCCTTGCTATAATGTTCGCATAGTGGCAATCGTCGCATGCAATAAATCATTTTTCTTTCAGTCTTTCAAAAATATTTTTAAACTTACCATAAGGTCCATTATTCTCATGGGACTGCTCTCTCAAAATCATCTCTTCAGAACTGCTTTTCAGTTCTTCTCTTGTTTCCCTCTTAGCCCTGATATGTCTCTTCATCCGACTCCCATTATCAGTTCCATTCTGCTTGTTAGCATCCAAATAATTTGCTATAATCTCTTCATTAGTTTTGAAGGAATCATTTTCACTTCTCAGCGATTCTGATTCAGTTTTCAAAGAATCTGTATTGTTCTTTTCTGGTATTACTGGGATGTTGGGTAGTTTGTCCCTGGGGAGGGGTTCTAGAGGTCTTATGAAGGTGTCGTTTTGTTCCTTTTCGGGTTTTGACCTTTCTAAGGGCTCTTGGTTGTCGTAAGTCTGTGGTGGATCCAGGCCGCATGGTGACTGGAAATAATGAAGCTGGTTATTTGCTGACAGTAATTGTTTACAAAACTATATTTAATTTAACTAAGTATAGTGTGCGTCGTCAATTAAAGGACGATGAACGTCAAACAAACGCGTCACAATCTGGGTGTATTCAAGTCACGAGTGAATCGGTTTCTTCTAGGCAAGAGTGCTTCATCGTAGATCGCATCATCGCTTAACATCAGGTGAAATGGCGGTCAAACGTAAGCCTATCTTTGAACAAAAATTAAATATAAACTGTTCCAACGACGCAATATTAAAAAAAAAAATTGGGGGCATGTTAGAGTAGCTTTCAAGTAGGAAAGAGTTCGTCCAGTGATTCTTACAAATAAAACTTTTTTAAAACTGCGAATCTGACGAGGTATGAAAGAAAGAAAGAAAAAAAAGTTTATTCGGCACGAAAAACCTTCAGACACACAGACAACATTCTTAAAAATAATAGTAATAAAAACAACAAAATGGAAAGAACAAAAAAAAAAGGATTTATAAAGTTAGGTAGGTAGGGGAGACCGGGGATAGTTGACTAACGGGTAGGTAGACTAACGGTTAATAACTCGTCGACAGTACGAGAGTTACGTTATCCAGTCACATACAATAATCCCACTCCGCATTACCCTCAGTTGTACGAAGCACGGCATACCAGCCGCGCGTCGTTTAGTAGTGGTGACACGATTTATGTTTATTACACACCTAAGTAAAATTTTAGTCTCGCACACTTTTTGTTTTTGGGCTTACAGATTTATTTTGAACCACTTTCCTTTTAATCAAAAAGTTTGTTTATGAGTTGTTTATCATATAGCATAGCGTTATTTCCAAGCCGGAGACACTGTTTAGGTTAGCCATGTCATCGAACAATTAAAATGGTGGTTGGGGATGGTTGACTAATTTTTTTTGGGGCTGGTAGAATAATTGAATTAGTGTGTTCATTGGTTCGTCTTCTATGCATTCGCATATTGTTCATCCCCAAGCCCTCTCAATAGCCCTCGTCAATTTCTCCGCCGGGCAGTCCAGATCCTCCGGCGATTGTACCTCGCAAAAGCTTCCTCTGTCGCTAGCCAGTCCATGAGCTCCCAGAAAGTGTAGACCCAAACTTGTCCCAGTCACCTTCTTGGAGTTGTATTTTCGGTAGTGGTGCAGATCTCTGTTCACACCATTCCAGCTAATGACATCTAAACCTCAAAACAAATGGGTCTGAGATCTGATGAGCAAGAAGTCCGGATCCAACATACAGTTCCGGTGATGGGGCAGAAATGTCCCAACGCGGTGGTGATGTCCACGACGCTGGAATACAGGGTGTCACCTGTGTAAATGAAGTAGCAGGGTGTGTTTCTTTTGTTAAGAGTAATGTTACGTTCGGTGACCGACTGAGCAATAGCAGCTCCTCACCTATCCTCCGCCTCGCTACCTCATTAAAGACTCTTTGCATTGAGGCCTCCTGCAACGATAAACTTTTCCGTGTCAAGCGCATTGATCACTTGAGCGATGCAGTAGACCTGGTCTTCTATAGGACTTCCTTCCTCGAGGTACACATCAACGATACTTATACATTGGTTACCTAACTTAATATTAGCAGTGATAATGGTGTGCTTACAAGGTCTGGGTTATATCAGTTATTCTGGGCAGTCTCGGCTGTAAGCCGAGTGAGCATCCGGAACATTACCCTTGCAGATAATGTACCTGTGCGCCTGTTACTCCCTTCGGTACTGCTTGCATGGTATGGTGGGTTTCACTACAGTAACCTCAACTGTGATCCATTACTATGCACTCTGCTGCCCAATGGGTATGGCCCAAACACTTGTAATCTTTCAATTTGACTAGTATTTTGATTAAAAAGCTCAATTAACAAAGAATATATATATTGCTCATAGCTTTCCATGCTTTTATAGAAATTACTATATAGGTCAACTTACCCCTATGTCGTAATCAACCTACCCCAGACCTGGGGTTAGTCGACTAAGAGGCAGAGGTCTGCAAAATCCCGTAAATAACTAATATAACGTTAAGTAATCAAAAAAATATGAATTTATTATTTAGCTTAATAGTGTTCCTATCAAATATAGTGGTTATTTTATCTAAATACATTAAAACACAAGAGATATATACCATTAAGTAAAAACTTGGTCAACTATCCCCGGTCTCCCCTACTGTGTGTCTAGTAGTTGTGCCAAATAGGTTCAGTTCAGCATAATGTCAGACCACGAGTGCCTTACGCTGATTTTCAACTGAACCCTTTGTGACGCAACCGATGTAACAAGTTTCATGTAAATAGATATAACTTATAATGTACTAATAATATATTATATACATATAATATATAAATGCGAGAAAAAATTATAATAATAACAAGTAGGTACCTAGATAAGTATGTGTAATAAAAAAAAAAAAAAAAAAAATCAAATAAAAAAGACACATCCAGCTCGCAACAGTACAATAGGTGCCTGCATTATTTATAACATGGTCGTTTGCCTAATTGCGCTGCCACGCTGCGCAAAAGTGACAAAAAAATAGAATAAAAATTAACGAAACATACAATAGATATAATTATAGTCCGGGCGAGTTAAAACCTGTTTGCAGCGAGGCAGACGCAACTCGGCATACCGCCATTGCTCAGTGCACGGCACGGACCTGTCTGTCGGTTTGCTAACCCATTATTTAAATAAAAATAAAATCGCTCATAATGTGAACATAATTATGAACCTATGTCTCTAAATTTAATAAATATATACTAACATTACTTTACAATTATCAAGTGCAACAGAAGAGTAAAAAGATGAATAGAAATAAGAGATGGTCGAGAATTATACGGATCCATTGAAGGTGAGTACAGAACGATAAAAGGCATCATGCGATACCTTTTTAAATTTGACGACGAAAGATTATACGTTCGCGTTGTACCTACCAATTACTACCTTTATTTTTTTATTTTTTTTTTATTTAGTTCATACCGAACCACAAGCAAGTCGAGAAACCCAGCTCAGCTCAGCAGATTAGCATTGAATAGCTCTTTTATGAGATGGGATGACGGATGGACAGAGTTTGCACCCCGAACCAACATCAGACGCACCTGTCGTAAGCAGGCCAGACACTGAGGGTATTACTTATTTGTCATATAATAATAATAAGAATTCGCTGAACTAGTGCATTATTCTATTAATTTATTTTGTTCTTTCAGGCTTAGCATCTACGGTGGTACGTCCGCAATGGGTACGGGCAGCGCAACAGTCCATCACGGGGAAGCATTGGCTGAAGCAAGACGGAGTGCAAAGCATCGAGAGTGAGCAAAACCACTCCAATTTTAATTAAGATTTTTCCGGTATGTGAATATGTAATAAGATAATATCTTACCAAAATTGATCTGATCCATGCTGTGAGCCTTATAATATCCTTTTGTAAGCAGCGTGTAAATAACTTCAAATACAATATAGTATCAAAATATTTAGTGTAATAACAAGAAAAGACGCAGTCCAAAGAAAACAGCTGTTTTTGTAATTACGCGCTACGGACTGTGCCTATGGGTGTGTTGATTTGTACGGGACGGGGGAGGTGGAGTATAGGCGTACCCCAGCCCCGCCGCTGCCGCCCGGTGCCATTTTCGTGAAAAACGTAAAAAAAAATATTGAGCCTTTAACCTTCAATATCTCCATAACCAGTTGGTTCCCAGGTATGGTCCAGTACAAGAAAATCATCGTATTGATGGTGAGAATATGTGGTTTTAGTTTTGGTTAAGGGTCTTTTTACACCCGATATAATATTCTCACCTGGCATTCAGGATCCAGTTCGTTATTGGTGTTGGCTGCAAAGGAGCATCCGCCACCGATGACGTCAGCGATCCTTGACAGCGATATAGGACGCTCTGTTTGAAGTGATTGCAGGGTAGGTACTGTGTCTGTCAATAGAAGAATAGTGGTAAGTAAACGTTTAAAAGAGTAACCATGGAGTTTCTTGCCCGTTCTTCTCCATAGGAATCTACGCTTTGGAACGGGCATCTAGCTTCATCATTATTACTAACTGACAGACTCCTTGACAATTCAAAAGTACCTGTAATTGGTCTAATTGAAATAAATGCTTTGACTTTGACTTTGACTTTAAAGGTCATTATTTGATGGGATTTAGTTGGAGTAGGACAGGAATCACCGATTAGTTTTTTTGGGGGTCCGTTTTAAAAATACAGCATGTAACAAAAACCCTGTTGTTCCCCAAAAGGGGTCATTATACTCATAACTTTTACTATGGCACCCACCCGGAAATCGCGAAAAAAATCTGCTGCTTCATACATTTTGTTGAGTTATGTGAACATAAATGTATGAAGCAGCTGATTTTTTTTTCACGATTTCAGGGTTGATCCCATAGTAAAAGTTGTCGATAATGATGAGTATAATGACCCCTTTTGGGGAACAACAGGGTTTTTGTTACATGCTGTATAAAACACAGTCGCAGTAGTCGGAGATAGTGGCAGAAGAAGAGAGATGGTGCTAAGGGCAGGCCTAACAAAATAAAATAGTATAAAAGTTATTCAGTTAGACTCTTTAATTTCAATGAAAAAATAATTGATATTAGTGCCGCCGCGCGCCGCCGCTACTATCCGCTATTCGACCTCCGATTTAAAAGTACTGCAACTGAAGTCGGAACCGGAGGTATAACATTAATCGGAAGTTCCTGTAGCATTATGGAATGCATCTTTATAATATGAGGTTGGCAACATTGCCGAGGTTCCCGCTAATAACTTTTTTAATATTATTAAATGCTTTTTCATGGACTGAAGTTCATGAAAAAGCATTTAGCTAATGTTTGGTTAGAGGGTTTTATTGTAAGTAGTAATGGATTTAGATCCTATAATGTAAGAGACAAGAATAATGTAAACTATACAAGAACCTCTTACCATGTTCGACCTGCATGATTATGGTGACAAAGTAAGCCTGGCCTACTGTTGGTTGAATGAATTAAGTATTATAATAAACAGTGTTGTAAAGAATCATAATTTTAGTTAATTTATTATTCTTTAACAATAGAATAAATTAAGCATTGTTGTTATTTAAAATAATAGTTAATATCTGTTTTGCTTTAGTACATATGTATTATTTATATTATTTTTTTTGTAAAAGGGAAAGAAGATACTGTTATAAGATGTATTGGTTTATTTGTTAATTTCAAATTATTTTTTCTAAAAGGGGAAGATGTAGCATTATGGAATGCATCTTTATAATATGAGGTTGGCAACATTGCCGAGGTTCCCGCCAACAGCTCGCTTGGGTTAGCCGCGCTCGCATACTTATATTATTAATATAGAGTTATAATTAATTAAGAGTTAGTGTATTCATCTTGTTTTGTAATACATTATTTTTCAAAACCTTTGTGCGTTTCACTACAATACAGTTCCGACCTCAGATCATAGAAACAAGGAGATGTGCCAAGGCGCTATCGAGCTAGATGCCTGATCTTGAGCAAAATGCTCATATTAAAAACGTACGCGCTGGCGACGAACCGAACACGATCGATGGTATAAATACAGTGTTTTAGTTTAGTGCTAGTATTAAGTGACGATTAACAGTATTAGATTAAGGGTGTGCGGAATGTTCAATGCGTGGGAGATCTTTTTATTCACAAGGAGCGCTTAATTATGGGCGTAATTGTGTCGAAAAATGTACTAAAAGTGGCATCAATTGTTCCGGTACTAATTTGCTATGTTGGCATATCTCCATGTTTCTATGATCTGAGGTTCCGACTTATCGGAGTCGGAGACGAAGCTTCGTAACATCCCTAGTCTACAGTAGGTACTTACTTATGAGGTTGCTTCCATAGATTTTGGTAGGATGTGCGGACGAAGACACCGTGTGAGGGGACTCTGTCGGTGCTGTTGTTATGTACTCCTGAGTTGTCTTGTGGGGACCTTTCTCTGTAACAATATTCACAGATCAGTTCAAAAGAACTAGTGGCTAAATGACAGCCGCTCCGACCGATCGATCTGTAAAGTAAAGCCTTGTTTGCTGCGGTCAGCCCGTTGATGGGTGATCATTTTTTTGCGCAACAAAATCGATTCGATCGATCGACACGAAAAAGCGCCATCGGTTCATGGTTGATATACCAAAAACCCGAACGAAGCGCTTTGATTCCACTTTCATTGTGAAAACCGCCAAACAGTGGAATGCGCTGCCCGAGTGGGCGAATGCGCTCCCCGATAGTTACAATCTGGGTGTCTTCAAGTCACGAGTGAATCGGTTTCTTCTAGGCAAGCGTGCTCCATCGTAGACCGCATCATCGCTTAACATCAGGCGAGATGGCGGTCAAACGCAAGCCAATTTATAAATAAAAAAAAATAAAAAAAAAGATTCTGATAAAATTTGATAGTGACATAGTTCGGCACTTAGGTAAGTAAGGATATTGAGAATTCACAACCAGATTTTTAAAAAGTGTTTACGCTAAACGCCTTTGGCAAAGCATTATTTTAGGATGGTAAATAAAGTATCTAACTCACCTTTCGCAGTTTTCTTGGATGCCGTGTGTTGTGATGATTTTAAATTCTAAAATATAAAAAATAATATTTATTTTCCAATAAATAAAATAATATAAACAAGTGTTACATACTATTATGATTTATGAATATATATTACTATTATGAATGTAATATTATAATACAGATAATGTTCAATTATACAGGTGTAAATCTTTAGGGCTGCCATAAATTATACGAAAACACCCGCTCCATATTAGCATTGTGGCCTGGGATTGCAAAGAGAGATTGGCATATTTTGAGAAAATTGGCTTTTCTTTCGTAAATGCAATTATACATGTCTAACTACCAAACCGGGACAACTGACTTACTAACCGAGACACCGAGACACAACGCTTCAAACCGGGACATATACCGTTGTATTTTTCGGTGTACTTATTCTACTACCTTATGTCAGTATTTTCTCATAAGGCAATATTACCTGTATCTGGTTCAAGTCTGGCGGTGTCCTATGCGTGTGCGGTTCGTTATTCAACTTCCCATAGTGAGGGTAGTGTAGTTTGTCATGAAGTCGGATCTCTTTCATCGATATTAACTCTTGATGCTCGCGGAAGTATAGGGCGGACATTACCACGAGGCTGAAATAAAATAAAAATCGTAATTAGGGCTCCGTACCTCAAAAGGAAAAACGGAACCCTTATAGGATCACTTTGTTGTCCGCCGTCAGTCACCGGACAATAAGTGGAGCCATCTGCTCATAGATGGCGCCATTGGAAGTATGCGGTAGCGCCATCTATTATCATATGTCGGAACCCTTAGGGCGTGAGGCATACTCGCACTTGTCCGGTTTTTTTATGTGTGGGAGATTTTTTATTCACAAGGAGTGCTTGTAATTGTGTCGAAAACTGTTCTAAAAGTGGTGACAGTTGTTCCCGTAATAATTTGCTATGATGGCATCATATCTCCTTGTTTCTATGATCTCAGGGTGGGACTGTATCAGATAGACAGCAGTATACTGGCTGTAATTTTAGTTAGTCTTGATACGAAAAGGGGTCATTGTACTCATAATTATGAACAACTTTTACTATGGGACCAACTCTGAAATCGCGAAAAAGAAATCAGCTGCTCCATACATTTTGTTGAGGTGTATATAAATGTATGGAACAGCAGATTTGATTCCTAAAAAGGGGTGAAATAGTAAAGTTTGTATGAAGAAAATAACGACATTAAAGTTGTTCTCCGACTTCCACGCAGACCGAATCGTGCGCATAGCTGATAATAATTAATGCCGACCACACATTACCAGAATTTTCTGTCAGAAAAATCCTGAAGCTCGTCAAACCACCAACCAGAAGCAGAAGTACGGTCAGACAAACATCTGACAGTGTGCGGGGCTTAGTACAAATACTATGAGCTGAGTGCCTTCCAGCGGGCCTCAGATTTTTTCTGACAGAAAATTCTAATAATGCGTGGTTGGCCTAAAAATAATAACTGTGAATAGACTCACCAGACAGCCATAATAAATATCAGTATTGTAATAACAATTTGCAGGAACTTATTGGAAATCAATTCACTGCTGGTATCCCCATAGTCTTTCCGACAGCAAATCCCCAATTTAGAGTTGCCGTACGAAAAATTATCGTCACTCTTCAACCATAGACAAGTGTCCTTTTTCTTTGTCAATGTACTTTCGTAACTTTCTTCCGGGTATTTCTGTATATTCGGCTCGGCATATGTCGGGTTTTCGACATTTTCTGCCTTTTCGAGTTTATTTGAGTGGTATCTCACACAGGTTTTGTTATAATTGTAATATTTGCCATATTTTGAGTAGTTCCCGTGGCAATTTTTGCACTGTTTTCTCGTATATTTGGGGGAATTGTGGCTTAATTTATGGCAACACTCGTGTTTTCTGATGTTGCGGGCTATGTCTCTGATTTGGTCTATGGAAATGTTGCCATCACTGTAGAAAGATTTTGACGAGTTTGACATTGCTGAGTAGCGGGAATCTGGAAGAAAATAAATAAATTAGATATTGGGAAACATGTGAACTGTGAATTATCCTTTGATTTTTATTTAGTAACTAGCTATCCCACCTTCTCATCCTTCTCATCTATAAGGTATAACCTCAATCATAGAAACAAGGGAGATGTGCCAAGGCGGTTTTGAGCTTATTACGTTGACATGATCAATATGATCATGTTGTCAACAGACCGAATGCAATTGATGATTGCACGCACACTTAAACACAATCTCGACCCGTTCCGTCTCGAAACGGGTCGAGATTGTGTTTAAGTGTGCGTGCGGTGACGCATAGATACCTACTTTGGCGCACACATACAAGCCGCGCGCGGTGCGTTTGTAGGAAGATAACCTACTTCCCCTATTTATACTATGGTTTAACTTACCATTGCTGACACTAGACCGTGAGCTATCCCTCCTCTGCAGAATGCTGATCTTGCACAGTTTCTTGTTGATCCTCTCGAGCTGGTCGATCCTGGACTCCAGGTTGCCTGTCACCTTGGACAGCTCTTTAACGGCGCCAAGGTTCTCCATGAAGATTCGATCCTGTCAACAGAAAATCAGTGATAGCGTAAGGAAAGCTACATGCCGACTGCTGCCGACAGACTTCACACACAAGACTTCAAGAACTTTATGGAGAACGCCTGAGAGTTCTCCATAAAGTTCTTGAAGTCTTGTGTGTGAAGTCTGCCAACCCGAACTTGGCTAGCGTGGTGGAATATATATCCCCCCCCTCTCATTCTGAGAGGAGGCCCGTGCCCAGCATTGGGACAGTTTATATGCAGGGTTGATAAGACAAAGGGTAAAAAGAAAAAGTATAGGTACTTTCGCATTTACAATAACAATTTTAGTTTGAGTTACACTACTTAACTCCTAGTTACAGTATCGAGACTTGTCATAGGAGACAAACCTCACGTCTTGTTTTGTTGGTCTTTAACTCTTTACGTTCACACTGCAGAAAACTGCGTAAATTCTTCACACATGTCTCAAGCTATCAAATGTCAAACAAGTTGCGCTTCAACAAGTTTTATATGACAATGCAAAAGGGTTCGATACATTAGCAGAAAACATAGTTTTCAATATGTTTGTATGTGAATGTTTCGCCAGTGGAAACCCACAGTAATCGTTGGAAATGGTTTTCAAAATTTCATCTCTGTGTTTTTAGAATTAATTCCTTACCTTATTCACCACCAGAAACTTAGGTATAGTATCTCCATTGGGCAGAGTGACGTCACCAGCTTCTTTGACAGCCTCAGGTATAACACGGCGCACCTCCTGAGCTATCACGCCAGTGTCCAACTGAGGAGTGGGCCGGGACGGGTCATAACCTAGTAGGCCGGAATGCTCCGCGAACGATGGGTCGTAGTTGAACCTGATGGGAAAGACATATCATCAAAATAAATATACTAATAGGTATAGTATCCGGCAGGAAAGATGATCACAGATCGCGCATGTACATTTTTGGCCCAATAGACAATAGACAGTTGACAATAATGAACCAAACGCGTGCAGCCTCGTCGCCCCCCGTCTTCTTCATTCCGCCAAACAGACCGAAAACCCAGCTAATGCGCAGGTGACATTTGTGATCATAAGTGGTGCCGCTAGTTATACTCTACATTTTATTCCCAGACGCGTGTCGCTGGTTCGCAGTCAATGTCAGTGCCTCTAATGCAGTATTTAAAATTAAATTTACTTCAGTTTACATACGGCACATTTTTAAACGCGCGCACATCACGCCTTACATAATTTGTTCGAAAGCGGCGACAAGGTCACGCACCTCTTTGACTTTTATTGACTTGTTACTTAGATTTATGTGAACGGGCTGGACGCATGTTTGTCGTCTATAACAAAAAAAAGAAAAAGAAAATCTAGCGTTATTCTGATGTGATGATGATTACTAACTTGACAACTCGGATGCTCTGCACGTTCTTCAGTTGCTGTGCCGTGTCCAACTCCTCAATGTTGTGCTTGGCGCGAGCGTCAGATGGGTGCAGGATGTGACCCATCACTTTCAGGTTACCTTGGGAATTAAACAGTCATCATTAGACATACATGTATGTAGATAGGAAGAGGAACCAACCCACACTGGGGCCGAGTGTTGAATGGCCCACTCCCTTTCACAGAGAGGAGGTATGGGTCCCAGCAGTGGGAATACTATTGGCTAATGGTAGAGACATAGAAATAGATAACAGCTATTACAAGTTAGATTCATTCACTGCCACCATTTAAGGATATTTATGTAGACATAATAGATAAGATAATAATAGACGACTTTAGCAGGGTAATTTTGGAATCAATAATGCAGTGTTCCACACATATTTAAAAGCTAGTCTACACGGTTTCAAAGAAAAGAGCTTTAGGCTAAGAAAATATATTTTAGTAAGAGATACGGAACTCCAATCAACGACTAAATAACTTGAGTAATCGAATCTAACCTCAAGTCGACTATAAAGTTTTATTCAACTGTAAATAACAATTTATATATGTAGTTGATCTCATAGAAGTTTCCTTAAAAAATCGGACAAGTGCAAGTACGACTAGCGCCCTGAGGGTTCCTAAATATGCAATAGCGCCATCTTCGCCGCTATTACATCATAGTAGATATAATGACTTCTAACCCATCATAATCTTGATCATAGATGGCGCTATTGCATACTTCTAGTAGCGCCATCTATGAGCAGATGGCTCCACTTATGGTCCGGTGACAGACGGACAACAAAGTGATCCTATAAGGGTACCGTTTTTCCTTTTGAGGCACGGAACCCTGAAAAGATAGGCTGAATACACAATAAAAACAAATTCAGCTACATTCGGAGCTGAACCCAAAGATACCGAGAAGTACTTTGATGTGAGGACTAAGAAAGATCTTACCATTGACAACACAGGATTCGTCAGGCCTGTCAGTGTTGATGCCGACTCTCCCCGTGAAGTGGACGCTGTTGTCCGATACTCCTCGCTGCCACCAGCTCTCGGTGCAGTCCGATTCGAACTGGCCGGGGTTTGATGCCTGGAGAATAAAATTAGTTAAGATAACATCTGGTGTCGTTACCGAAGGATTGATTAAAGTAAGCTTCAAGCAGACTTAGAAAAAAGAACCTTGTAAAATTAGAGAAGTTTAAAATATGACAGTAGGTACTTAATTTATTAAAAAAACGGATTTGACCAAAAATCGATCCTTGTGGCACTCTTTCATCAAGGTTGTTGTTTGGAAGAGAATTTATGTATACATAATTGTAATTAGGATAGCTGTCGCATTTTGTCACCTCTCTCGCTCGCACATAACCATATTATTTAAAAAAAAAAATATTAAAAGATGCATTTTTGGAAAATGTAATCACATAACGAACTACAAAATATCATAACTCATCTCAAAAACAGATCACAGCAGAAATGTGTTTTAATTATTTACCTGTTAAAATAATTTTATTTTGGAGTTCGCCATGTGATTAAATTCAAAAATGCATCTTTTCATTTAACATCCTTACAAATACGGTTCTGTGCGAGCAGGAGAGGTGACAAAATGCGACAACCCTCATAATTTGATTCAGAATCAAGCCAGTAGGTATAATAAAACAACGACTAACTTGACTCACCCTGACAATGATCCTGTCACTGGCAGAAGCGGCGATGATGAAGTCGGTGTGGGCCACATGGGCCCTCAGGGCTACCACCAGCTGGAAGTGTCTCTGGTCAGGGTTGGGTCTGCCCTTCTTCCTCATGTTATTGTTTGTGGTCTCCGCGAAGTGCAGCCGGCCGACTGTCACTTTGGCGCCTTCACGGCGGATTTCAACACTGAAGAGGAAGAAATGAAAATTTTATTCAGGTCGAAATCAATTGTGTCTATAAATTATTGTAAGGGTTAAATCAATCAAATTCAAGTCAAATTGCCATAATGCAGTCAGCGCAAGACCGATTGGTGTGGCGGTGCTTGGGGGAGGCCTATGTCCAGCAGTGGATGTGTTTCGGCTGATATGATGATTGCCTCAGACGGGTCTTTTCGACGGAATTTAGATCAAGCCTTTCTTAATTTTGGGTTGCTACAAAGTTTCCTAACAGAAAAACCTCTAGGCCTAGGAATTGAACCTATACCTAAGTTTTCAGTAGTCATACTTGACTTTCTTTTTATACGACTGCCCCAGAAGGAGGCTAATGTTTTTTATATAAATGTGTGTGTATGTCTATTTCTTTGGCACAATCTGTAGCCTAAACGGCTTGATGGATTTCAACATTTGAGGTATCGTTAGAATCGTCTTCATTGTGGAAGTGACATGGGGTACCTATATTTAAATATGGCGTCTGCAAATTAAAAAACAGTGGAGTGCAGTCGGGTTCTATTTAGGGTTCCGTACCTTAAACGGAAAAACGGAACCTTTATAGGATCACTTTGTTGTCCGAATGTCCATATGTCAAGACCTTAACGGATGGAGGCATCCGGTCATGGATGGCGCCATTAGATGTATGTAATAGCGGCATCTTGTTCATAGATGGCGCGCTATTGCATATTTCGGAACCCTCAGGGTGCGAGTCGTACTCGAATTTGTCCGTTTTTTTAATAATTTTGTTTATTATAGTTTGTTACTACTAGTGAGAAATTAGTCTATATTCTATAAGATCAATATAGAAGAACAGGATACCGCTATTTTTGTAGGTCTTAAGGTACTTACGGTACAGGGTGAAAAGGTTTCTTTGTTCTGTCTGATTGACTTTGTTCAATTCTCACTTCTTGGCTTGGGTCTTCCGCCTGCAATAAAAGGTTAAAATGTAAAATTCTTGATATTACAGCAAGGACTGGCTTTGAAGAATAATTGAAAGTTATTATAACCTTGCAAGTTTTGGTTACTTCCCAAGGGAATAATGACCGTATTATGGTGAATTTCGTATTTTCGGTGTTGTACCAGGTATCTGGCCGAATACTCGCCATTCAAGGCTGCTGCTCAACTCTGCTTTGCACTGCCTTTTTACTTCAACGATATGTCTAGCCCACCATTTCCGAAGCCTTCGAAAATGGGGGGCTAGTTTTTACTGTTGTTAAATTATGTTAATTCGTAAAAATCATAGTTATTTTGACAGGAGTAGCTACGCTTAACTTGCCATTTTCAGAGATTTAATCAGGTGTCTAAATTTTAGATAGAGTCTATCTACATAAAGATTGGGCCCTATCAGGAGGTATTCCACGAAGCACACCCAAAGGAAGCACACCCAGACGAAGCACACCTAAAGTATGGTGTAATTCGTCTGGGTGTGCTTCGTTTGGGTGTGCTTCATGGAATACCTCCCTATCAGAATATCAGCGCTGCGGCATTAATTTTTTAAATGTCGTAGCACTATGATGAGATAGGAGCCTTTTGGCCTCGTACAGGTTTTATTATTTTATTTTATTTATTTCACACTTTTGTTTCCTCTTTTTATGTTTGTAATTTCCTGTGCGAGTCTCAAATTTATCTTTCTTTCTAGAGTCAGGAAAAATCAGAGCTGCCACGGTATACAAAAGAGGTCCTTACCTTAACCCCATAGAAGTGCAAACAGAAATTGCTGATCTTCTTGAACCCCTCGCCGGTCTTCACGTAGTGAGGGTCACCTTGCATCTGTATCTGACAGGTCACTTGGAAGTGGTTCTTTTTCTGACAGACGAAGGCCTCGTCGATTTGGGAGTAGTTGAAGCCTTTGTCGGCGCCGACCACGTAGGAGGGGGGTTGACTGCAAGATTAATGGGCTAGTTATGGTAACTGGATATTACTTTTTATAAAATTTTACTGTTTAAGGAGAATCCATGGCATAATCGCCTAGCAATTAACAGTACCTTCACTATCACTATCAGTAGAGCGTTTTACATAAGAATTCCCTGACGCTATGTTGACTGCCCTGAATGTCAATATGTTACAACGTTTTTAACGGTGTTGGAAGTTTTTCTTCCGTACCAATTGTCGTTCACCACTTTTTAGTATCCTGGACATTACTTTAACATATAAATCTATAAGAAACATAAAAGTTAAGACTTAAACAGGGGATCCAACATGGCGTCGAAGGGACTTCTTGTCTCTCGTCTTATAATTGGGTATCTCTTATCTCTCGTCTTGTAATTGGGTATAATGTCAGCGAAAAAAGTTGGTTCACACTTCCATTTTTTAAATTATTGTACCTACACAATATAAATTATATTATAAACTCTTGACTGCTACATCAATTACATGACATGTTAAAAACAAACATACATACATACATAGACTGATAAACACATTACCCTCCTTTGCGTTGCGCAGTCGTGTAAAAAGCAGTGTGTCGGCCCAAAGAATCGGTAAATAATCATCCAAACGACCAAACCACAGGTTCAGATCCTAGAACACTTAAAACACGAAATAAATACTCACAGTGGCTTCAAGTTGCAGTCGTAGAGCGAGTGCCACACGTTTTGCTGGAAGGAGCCGAACCTGATGCATTGCAGAGGAGCATCGTCCCCCGCTTCCGACCCGTCTACTGAGGGGGGAGCGGGTCGGGGGACGTGGGTTACACTCTCAGGAGATAGGGCCGCTGGTAAAGAAAAGTTTAAATGTTAAAGATTTGTTTTGAACATAAAGAAGATTTGGAACTGCCCCTGATGATCCAAATCTCTTTACAAGCTATCATATCGTTGATCGATCGTAATCTATTGTGCTTAACTCAAATGCTGCTGAACAGATTAAAGCACAATGAAAAAGGTTTCAAAAACACACAATCGTCTCCAAGGACTAAATTTCAAGGTAAGTTAAGCTAAAACTATTCTAAATTTCAAGACGATAGCATTATTAGCTGCTAAAATAAGCAGTTTTGACAGACAGACATACGGATAGACAGACGAAGTCGCACCCTAGGGGTTCTTTCTTACCACTTTAGTACGGAACCCTAATAACTTAAAGGAGATGTTTCATCCTGGAACTGGTATACGTACGCCACATAGAAAAATAGGAAAAAAAATGGAGATTTATATAAAAATATTATTAAATTCATTTGAAGAAGAGTACAATTGTAAGAGAATTATTTGAGATGAAGTTTTTCACTATGATATCCCTATTTTTAGGGCGGCCATGACAGTTGAGTTTGACAGTGTTATTTTATGACGTGACGTTTGAGTCGTTGTGCGCACGCGTGGTGGATTGAATGTTGCCATTTTGACTGACATTGACATAACAACAGTTGTCAAAATGACGTTTCACTTATTTCATTTGTCGGTTGTTGATCCACCATATTTGTGTTGTGTTGCTCTTCTTGACAAAGTAAAGACTGAATTACAATTCAACGAAGTAATATTATAGAAAATAAGCATTAGGAACTGGTTACTATCATGTATAGCTATAATACTTAATTGCGTACGTAGACCCCTCCCAGGCTCCATACATTTCTGAAACAACTCCTTTAGTCGTTCTAATTCGATTGGATTGGATTTGGTGCGATTCCTGTGATTTCTTACCCTTGTTTGACATCTATTTACCTACATAGAAAAGTAAAATATTCTTAACTAGCTTCCGCCCGCGGCTTCGTCCGCGTTTTTTGGCATAAAGAGTAGCCTATATTGTGCTATTCTAGACTATGATCTATCTGTGTCAAATTTCATCCAGATCCATTCAGCCGTTCTGGCGCGATTGAGTAACAAACATCCATCCATCCATCCATCCAAACTTTCGCATTTATAATATTAGTATAGTTAACTTACCAGGCTCACATTTCACTTGAGAGTTCGTATCCTGCGAATGCTTTCTCTTCTTCGTGCTCGGTTCCTGTAGGCTGGTGTACACCGGCGTCAGGCTCTCGTGTCCTATTGCCACCAGCTGCGGGTTTATCATCCCTTGCTCAAGCTCTGGCATATCTACCCTCATCTGGCTGTACCTAAGGATGGCAATCAAATACAGATTTTGTATAAAATGGGTCTAAGGCGATTTGCACACCGCACCGCATCACGCAGCGTAGCGCGGGAGTGCGTGATCTTACGTAGTTTGCAAGTACCCTGTATTTGTATAGAAAACACGCGTAGTGCAACACACAGAAAACGCATTCACGCGCGGGGCTTTTGTTTCGTCGCCACGCACCTAGCAGCGTAGCACGGGGCGATGTGTGATTCGCCTAAGACTTCATGAACCGTATGAAAGGTCAGAATTTGAGGCGCTTTTTAAATTTGTCATTTGCTATGGAGAATAAGCGGTAGGACAATATTCATAGTAATGCTATTAATTCGATGGATTTTAAAGGTAATTGTAGATGACAGCTTTAACAGTGATTGATCTCTCTCTAGTTTTCCTACAAAGTGGAGTGGCAATTATTCTAGTCTCCTCTTTATCCTGTTATTCATAATTATTTATTGAAGATTTGATATTCACTGACTGATCATCGTCGCTTCCGAAGCTAGACGTTGATTCGTTTCTAAGTAGTCTGAGTCGCAGAAGTTTATTTGTGTTGCTATATTTTGGATGCTATGGCTACAAAACGTTGAGACTAATAAGTAGCTACGAAAATCTTACCTACAAGTAAGATTTTTATCAAACAAAATTCATCTGTAGGTCTACTTATGAATTTCGTTTATCAGTTTGTGTTAGAGCATAAATAAATATCTTTTCTTTACCCACAAATTCTTAAATTAGTGTACCTACTTACAATAATAAATTGTATGTTTCTCACCTGTTCTGGTAAACATCTCCCAGCCCCAAATCATGTCGTACCGTCCTGATCCCAAGCTCCACTATATTGGAATCTTGGGGCAACACTACTACATCATTCAAATTACTCCTTAACACTTCATGGTCTATGTTATCTGTCTTTAACTCTTCATAAATGTAGTCTCCATTTTGTTGGAGGATCTCATGGGTGGGTATGTGGTCATGGACCAGCATGTAATCAGAGCTGAGGACTGTTTGGGGCACAGCAATGGCGTGGGAGCCTTGGGTCTCGGATGGACTGTAAGGATTCTCCGATCCTGAGTCCGGCGGACTTTCAGGCAGTTGATGGCCCCTGAAAGAATTGGAATAACAATTGTACTACCTATTAGCTTCGCCCGTGATACCGCGTGCACTTTAGGACGTTAAATTGGCGGAGGGAAGTGAGTATGGCTTCTTTACTTAGTAATAGTTATTATACTTTGATTGGAGGCAGATTACGAGAACTTAAGCAGCATCAAGGCTTCCTCAATAGGTTCCATATGTCCCATCAGACAGACAAGTCTAGATCAGGACCATTATGAAAACAAAATCCCATGCACATCATGACCATAGCTGTTCACCACCCATTTTGCATTGACAATGACAAGTCTTAAAACAGTGGTGTACAGTGATCAGATCCTCCTACCCATCCTCAGATCTTTTAACCACATTCTTGATGAATTCTCCTAGATTCCTATCTAGGAGAATTCATCAGAGCGCTCGAGTCGCATCTAGAGTCCTAGTCCTCTAGGACTCTAGATGCGACTCGAGCGCTTTATGAAACCACGTCATCTTGTTTCTATAGACAACGTTATAGTGACGTCATTGGACGCTACATTACAGCCAGTGTATCACAGCACCGCTTTTCTAGGAAACCGTAGCTGTAAAGGTTGCCGACCACTGCTCTAGACATTGTCAGAGGTGCTTAGTGCTTACCCAGTCCGGCGCGGGTCGATCGTCTGGGGCGCATAACAGCCTTCGCCCACGGAGCTCATGTACGCCTCTATGTCCAACTCTTCGATGAAGCCCGGACCTGGAACAATGCAAATGAAATTAATCAGTTCGTGTACAAATAAGCAGCCTATAAAGTTCCCACTTCTGGAATTCAGCACCCTCTTTGTAATAGGGAGTGGGCCGTAGTCCACCACGCGGGCCCAGTGCGGGTTGGTGGACGTCCCAAGTCTTCGAATTTTTGGTCCTAGGACATGCTGGTTCCCTCACGAAGTCACGATGTTTTTCTTCATGAGCGAGAGGTGAATAGAGGCAGCGTCATTTTCAATCCTATAGTTAGGTAATCCGCACGGGTAGTACCTGTAAGTGCGTCGTGAATTTAAAATGTTTGGGAACACCTGCCATACGCAATATACCTATCGATTACTCATAAAGTCATAAGTCAATAACTTTTCCGCCTATCACTCGTACCTACAATCACTTTCGCATGCGCATATAAATTGAAATATTCAGTAAAAATACTTACGCGATTTGTAATTTATTTTACCCATCCCCTAATGATGCACTGCTGCATTTAATTATTAAATACCGTAAATTCCTTGGGATCATAGATAATACCCACGGGATGCTCGAAAGAACTTTTTAAACGATGATGGTAAGCGGTTACCGTAGCCTTATAAAACGCTTGCAACACCTATCGGTTGCCTCCTCTTTAAAATGAGGATTTGCTGTATTAAACAGCTTAGGAGAGAAGCAGGTCCCTCGCGGCTGTCAACACAGCGCATCCTCAGGAGCTCTGACGACCTTACTACTAAGTTAAATTGACTGAATCGGAGTGAATCAGACATTAAATGTTGATATAACACTATTTGACTCATAATACCATCAGAAAGCTGTGATTAAAAGCTTTCAGAAACCTCGAGCCCATGGTGTAAATCTGTAGTACAGGGTGGGCCAAAAATTCTTGCAAATAGCAACACTGAACGTATCAAAAACCATTGGAGGGAGGAGGGCGCGGATGGCGGAAAATTATGTGTTGCTTCATGCAATTTTAGTCACTATGGAGCGTTTCACGGGAGAACAGCATGCATTTTGTGTAAAACATTTTTACAAAAACAGTGAATCTTAGGTACAATTTCGGCGTTTATTTCGCTCTGAATATGGATCTAAGTCAGTGTCCCAGAATAAGATTAATTTGTTCTTGGATTAGAAATTTTAGTCGAGTATACACAAGGAAAATAACATCAATTGCCCAATTGGCAGAAAATAAATCATCATCCAAGAAATGGCTGCCATTCCACGCGTCAAAATGTGAGAGAGTTGTTACTTTGCGCTCCAGGTTCGACAAGTGTTTGCGTCGAGACAGAGCACATCTCATCGATATCATTTAAAAAAAAAAAAATGGCATTAGATGTTTGTTGCGTTGAATAAATGATCAACAAAATATATTATCATTTGTAGTTTTATTTCTATTCATGTTTCAAAAGTGCAAAAATTTTTGGCCCACCCTTTACAATAAAAATTACGGATAGATACATTAATAAAAACAGCCGAAACACACAAAAGAAATCAGTCATCACTATACGACAATATTTCACTTGAGTCACAATTCAACGCTCGGACCTACTAGAACAAAAACTATACGAGAGAACCCCTTCCTATCAAAACACACGCACAGTTAACTATACTTTTACTTGACTATAGCACAACTTGCACGGTTTGATAGACAATTGATACTGTGTCTATGCTTGCGAATACACGCAATTGTTTACGCATTCGAGCAACGCTTCCGCACCCTCTCCTTTGCAAGTGCACACGCATGTTGCTAGAGATCTATAATGAGATGTTATTGCTAGTATGTTAAAGCGTTGTTTGACACTTTCAGACAGAGTAAGGATAAATAATCATGTGTTTAAAATTGCGGAATGTTGTCAGTCAGTCAATGACTAAAGTCAAAGTCAAGGCATTTATTTCAATTAGACCAATTACAGATACTTTTGAATTGTCAAGGAGTCTGTCAGTTAGTCAGAATGATGAAGCTAGATGCCCGTTCTAAAGCGTAGATTCTCATGGAGAAGAACGGGCAAGAAACTCCATGGTTACTCTTTTAAATCAAACGCATCGTGCCGAAAACTACGTTATACACACTGAGCGTATCATACGTGGCTCATTTTACGTCGCGTTCCGCGTATGAAACTGAAAAGGTTTACCAACAGTCGATTGGTCCATGAACCACTGGTCAACATTAAACTTTTCATCCAAAGGACTTTTCATCCACGAACGTTTCGCCAGCATTACTCTACGTCAGTGAGTGCTTAACCAACAGAATGTTTTGACCAATAACTTTTCACCCAAAGAACAATTGGCCCATGGACTGTTCCCCAACAGAACGGTACGTCAGTGAGTGTTTAGGTAACCTCTAAAAGCAATAATAGCCTAGGGGTATGACCGTTGGACTACCAAGTCGCAGGTCGTAGGTTCAAACCCTGGCACGCACCAATGTCTTTTCGAATTCATATGCGTATTATACATTAATTATGACTTGCTAAAACCGGTGAAGGAAAACATCGTGAGGAAACCAGCACACCTATATACATCGCGCTACATACAAATTCTCTTGAGCGGCCTCACCATACTAGTTCCTGAGGCCCTAGACAAGTTGCTTTTCTGTTATCGTTCACGCCAAACGACAAGCACAAAATGTATGGCAATGACATTAGCTGCGGAAAAGTCACGTGACTCACAAATGTCACTTCCATATATTTTATCCGTAGCGTTTGACGCTAACGCTAACAGAAAAGTAACTTGTCTAGGGCCTCTGATCTATTACCATACGTTACTTAGGCCATGTTGTTTCAACTTACAGTTACGTATCTGTAACCGTCAAATATGGCGGCTTGTACGACAATTTCTTACTGACTTAACGATTACGTACTGACTTACGAATACATATGGTTTGAAGCAACGCGCCCTTAGTCGCGTATCTTGCACAGTTTGCGGCTTAGGGCGGGTTGCTTCAAACCATCTGTATCCGTAAGTCAGTACGTAATCGTTAAGTCAGTATGAAATTGTCGTACAAGCCGCCATATTTGACGGTTACAGATACGTAACTGTAAGATGAAACAACATGGCCTTAGTGTGTTGAAATTATTTTGAATCGCGTCGCTGAAATTACGCCCGACCGAAATTCTGCGTCCTGCGTCTATGAGAGATGAGACTCCCTCGAACGTTCGCAATCAAATTGGCAGTACCCGCGGTGATATCACGCGGCTTGTCCGTACAGTAGACAGTCAGAACGCGTCGTAATTTCCTCCTGCCGGCCTAGCATGACCACGATAGAAACGGGTTTTGTCTACATAGAAATAGACAAAGTGACAGATTGTAGAAACATTTCTACCGTTTCATTCATAAAACGTAGAAATGTTTCTACAATCTGTCACTTTGTCTATTTCTATGTAGACAAAACCCGTTTCTATCGTGGTCATGCTAGGCCGGCTGATGTGTGCCATTAACAAACATTGTAGGTACACCTAACCGGACTTACGCAGCGTAATTACGCGCTGTGTAAGTCCGGTTAGGTGTATCGTGGCACATAGGCGCATCTTCGGTTAGATTTCAAAGGCGTAATTATGTGTGACGGCGTTACGCGACGGAAGATACGCGACGTAAATTACGTCAAATGTGTATCTGCTAACTGTGCGTATAGGTCTTCATAGCGGGAACAGCTATATTTCTTGTTATTTGTCAACTATCATGCGTATATGACACTTTCTTTGATGCGTGAACATTTGACGCACGCGAACTACCCGCAAACCTTGCATGACGACGTTGCGCTAGAGTTGCATGTTTAGCTGTTAGCCGAATAAGAGAAATGTGCAAGAGTTCCGTGTACCCTATAATATTCCCACTACTGGGACTACTTGGACTGGGACTTATTTGGCTGTCAAATAAGCTAGCGGTCTACCTAATTGTAGTGATAGCCGCCGATTATGGACATCTAGAATACCAGAGTAGGTAAACGCAGGTGCTTTGGCCTAAATGTCTCATGTACCTGTAATTTTACATGAAAGGACCGCCATCTGACATGTAGGTACTATGATAGGGCTGCCAAAAATGCTGAAACGCCGACTGGGACATTTGGAATAGAAAAAAGAAAGTGTGAAATTTTTATGTTTAAGTTTTGGTAGTTATTGGCATGATTGGCATTGAGCATTACATGTTTTGAGATGATTTTCTTTAGTGTATCCAACTATGCAAGTCTAGCTACCAAACCAGGACAATTGATGATGACTTACTGATCGGGACACCGGGACACAATGCTTCAAACCGGGATATGTCCCGGTGTACCAGGACGTATGGCAGTTCTAATCTAGGACCGACTGTTTAACGTGCTCTCCGAAGTACGGACGGGTGTCGATGTGTAAAGACAGATCACCCCCATACATGAACTGAACTTCGCCGATCGATCGATCAGTGCATTTAGCCACGAGCCCTTCATTATAGTGCTCTAACTACCTTCTTGAATACGGTTTTTAGAGTTCCGAACCTCAAAAGGAAAACCAGAACCCCTTTTTTTTTGTTTTTATTCTTTTCAAAAACAATTCTCACCCACGGCTTTACTACGCACATTATTTTCACATCAGCCGTCATCATAAATCTGCGCGCGCGCATAATATCATAAACTTGGCCACTATAGTTTCACGACGCGGCAATGCGTGACCGGTGATCATAGTTACGGCATCAATTATAGAGATATTTGCAAATCCTAATGCCTCTAATCATGTATGTGGGAAAAACTGGACGGTGCCGTGTTTAAAGTGTAGTGTTCCGTACTTATTTAACGCGACTACAGCCGGCCTAGCATGACCACGATAGAAACGGGTTTTGTCTACATAGAAATAGACAAAGTGACAGATTTCATTCATAAAACGTAGAAATGTTTCTACAATCTGTCACTTTGTCTATTTCTATGTAGACAAAACCCGTTTCTATCGTGGTCATGCTAGGCCGGCAGGAGCTAAACCTCAGAAAAAAGGAGATTATGCCATCATAGCAAATTAGTACAGGAACCACTGTCGCCACTTTTAGAACAGTTTGCGACACAATTACAAGCGCTTCTTGTGAATATAAAGATCTCCCACACATAAAAAAATCCGCACACCCTCAAACTAATACTGTTATTTGTCACTCAGTACTAGCACTAAACTAAAACACTGTATTTATCATCTATCGCGTTTGGTCCGTCGCTCGCCAGCGTGTAGGTACGTTTTAATTATGGTCAATGTGACCACACTAAAACGTCAAGCTCAATAGCGCCTTGGCACATCTTCCTTGTTTCTATGATCTGAGAGCTAAACGCAAGTTTTATAATGCCTTAAAGTTTATGATCTACTTCAGTAAACTGCAGACACGGCTTTTTTACAGTTTTGTGATAGTATGTATCTATAGATATAGATATCTTATAACCGGTAACCAATCACAAAGTTTACATAATACATCAACTTATTACATTAATTAAAGCGACATTATGCAACATTAATTATGATATAAAAAGATTAACTATAACCTCAAGGAACCCCGCAGATAACCATGCTGACTTAAAGTCATCGACACTGATTGAATGAATAAGTGATGATCGAGTGAAAGGACTGAGGTGAACGGCTTGCACACGACTGGTTTACTGTGCAGGTAGATGCAGAAATACCATTCATTAGAAAAAAGAAAAGAAAGAAAATAAATAAAGAAAGAAAATAAACAAAGAAAGAAAGAAAAAATGTTTATTATTTACTTTTTTTTGTACCACGATGGTGGTAAACAGACGTAGGTACTGCCTGCCTCTTGGTAAACGATTACGGTACCTAACCTATGAAACGCTTTCAATATCAGTAGTACCACATGCGCATTGCAGACTCTTTAAAATGAGTATTCACTGCAGTGCCGACAGCATAAGAGACAAGCAGGTCCCCCGTTGTCAATACAGTGCATCCTCAGGAGTTCTTGCAACCTTACTCACCATAGGAACAGGAACACATTTATCAATAAAATATTAATCACAAATTATATTAATTATGTAGTTCCATCGTCACAAGCATTTAATGGAGATTATTTTTGCCGTTTACTGTATGTTATTTGGACGTATAGATATTATCAACGTGCGACAGTAAACTAAACTTTGTTAACGAACACGGGGTGGGTCAACTAGTAATAAGATCTCAAACGTCTTTTCTCGGAGTTTCCACTAATATCCGCCTCATAAATTCCTTTTCCTAATCGCCTTTCATTCATCCTTTTAACATGACCAAACCATTTCATTAGTTATCAAGATAGATGTTACCAACGCTCATAAGAGGCGTATTCAAAGAGATTGCAAATTACAACTGACGCTTAGACGTGATAGCTCAGTTGGTTAGAGCTATGCTACGGTCACGGGAAATCTCTTATTTAATAACATTAGCTATCAATCTATACTAATATTTAAATTGTCTGTTTATTTGAACGTGCTAATCTCTCGAACTACCAGACGGATTCGAAAAATTCGTTTTGTATATTATAGCCAGATTCATGAAAAATAGTTTATGCTATTTAACATCACGCTACGACCCTTAGGAGCCGAGCGACGGGGGGAAACCGCGGGGTACACCTAGTAGTTGCGTCAAGTAGTACTTCTGAAAATACGTTTTGTGTTTGCATATTACTGAATCTTGAACGTGCTGTGTCGTCATATGACTCCCGGTAATGGTGGCTTGATGTTAATTTTATGTTACTTTATGCACACTTAGAACCATAATAAGGGAATAATAAAATATGTATAATAAACAGAATATAATATAAAATAAGGACGAACCATTAGATCAGGGTTTGTTAGTGGGGTCCAAGGACCTCTTAGGGGTCCGTGACATGAGTACCAGGGGTTCACAGCAACTCAGTTCACTCTTAACATAATTAATTAATTATATTATTCATTAGGAAAATTATGCAGTATTTCGCGCATCGTATTTTTGACCGCTAGCTCGTACTAAAATAAAAACCAGCCAAGTGCGAGTCGGACTCGCGCACGAAGGGTTCCGTACCATTATCTATACAAAATTAGACACTTTACTGCTAACATTAAACTTACCTAACTTTCACAGATCCGATTGATATGAAATGTTGTGTAGTACTGTTACTTCGGTGGTATTTCCAAGACATACTAACTTTAAGCTGATGCTGTAGCATCAAATAGTCTGCGGGATGCTTAATTCAATGGATCACCCACTTTTACACAAAGTCAAACTGACAAGACTATATCGCAGACTAGATAGATCACCCACTTTTACACAAAGTCAAACTGACAAGACTATATTTATTTTTATTTATTATAAAGGTACATATTAAGGTCTATAAAATAATATAATGTCCAACAAAACTATATATATAGTTTGTCTGTTGGATCGCAATAATAATATAATATCGCAGACTAGATAGTAGTAAGTCACGAAATGTCACCAAAAAGACACCCTTTTGACATTTCGTGGAAAGGGGGTAAAGGCACTTAATAAACTAGTTGCGCTTCACGTGAAAAACAAATGCAAATCTAACTAAGGGCCGATTTCACCAACGTCAGATAACATTTATCCAAGGAATAAAGTTGACATTTGACAGATGTTCTATACAAAATATGTCAAATCTCTACTTTATTCCTTGGATAAATGTTATCTGACGTTGGTGAAATCGGCCCTTCGTAGCATAGTGCTGCCATAAATGCTGAAACGCCGACCGGGATATTTGAAAAAAAAAAAGTGAAACCAGAATCTTTTATCACCTAGGTTAGAAAATTTATTAAAACCTCAGATCATAGAAACAAGGAGATATGCCATCATAGCAAATTAGTACGGGAACAACTGATGCCACTTTTAGTACATTTTTCGACACAATTACACGCATAAGTAAGCGTTCCGTGTGAATAAAAAGATCTCCCACGCATTGAACATTCCGCACACCCGCAATCTAACACTGTTAATCGTCACTCAACACTAGCACTAAACTAAAACACTGTATTTATACCATCGATCGTGTTCGGTTCGTCGCCAGCGCGTACGTTTTTAATATGAGCAATTTGCTCAAGATCAGGCATCAAGCTCGATAGCGCCTTGGCACATCTCCTTGTTTCTATGATCTGAGATTAAAACCAAATAAAATGCGAAATATCAACGATGATCTATCGAAAAAAGGCCATTCATATTTTTCTGAAGTCTGGCATTTTCACCCTTTTCGTCCACTGCGATGAGGTCAATGAAAACACCCGTCCCACATGACCCTGAGCCAGCCCCGGATCTAGGGGGGGCTAGCCGGGGCCCATGCCCCGGGCGGCATATTTAAGCTTGGTAGACGAATACACTGAGTAGTGTATTCGTCTACCAAGCGTATAAATCGCAAAGAACAGCGCTAGATCGGTCGTTGTGGCGTTCTTTGGGGGAGGCTTATGTCCATCAGCATCAGTGGGGTGTTAAGGCTGAAATGATGATGATAAAGGTAAAAATATTGTCGGGCGGGGGCGGCATTTTTCAGCTTTTGCCCCGCCTCGAAATAATTGAAGCCGGATCTTCAATTATAAGGCGGGGCAAAAACTGAAAAATGCCGCCCCCGCCCGAATGGGGGCTGCCATGAGCATTCTGGCCTGGGAATTGGGATTTCAAAGAGAGATCGGTACATTTTCAGCAGGTTTGCTTTTCTTTTGTGTATGCGATTATGCATAATTATATCTAACTACCAAACCGGGACAACTGGGAGGTCATTCTCGCGGGTTCGATATGATATGACCTTCGATATATTGCAACAACTGTCAAAATCCCTACCATTTTGACAGTTGTTGCAATATATCGAAGGCAATATCAATATCGAACCCGCGAGTACCTCCTTGACTTACTGACCGGGAGACCGGGACACAATGCATCAAACCAGGACATGTCCCGGTGTACCGGGACGTATGGCAGTCCTAAACTGAGATTATACGTATTATCAGTAACTAAACATTGGCTAAACTCGAATAAAGTGTGATATCATCTCCGATTTCGGGTCAAGGCAATCATTAGCACGCAACTGCTAATAAATTATACTTTTGCACCAAAATACGAGTATAAACCGTCTCGGTTTGAGTGTAAAATACTACCTACATAATCATTATTAAAACAGTCATCTTCATGTTTTATTACCTTTATGAGTCATTAATTATTTTGTAGATATACTTAACTTACATACAAATATAATATATTCGCCCGCGACTTCGTCCGCGTGTCCCACAGGAACTGTGCATTTTTTCGGGATAAAAAGTAGCCTATGTTAGTCAGTGATAATGTAGCTTTCTATTGGTGAATGAAAAATGGTTAAAATTGGTCCAGTAGTTTCGGAGCCTATTCACTATTCAGTACAAAAAAACAAACAAAAAAACATTTCCTCTTGATATTAAATAGCTTAAAACCTTACTCAAAAATTGGGCTATTAAATGCAAAAAAGAAATTTCAAATCCGACTGGTAGTTCCAGAGATTAGCGCGTTCAAACAAACTCTTCAGCTTTAATAATATACAGGGTAAAATTAAACCAGTGCGGATATTTTAGGAGGTGAAAGTACTCATGAATATGATCAACTTTTATTATGGGACCGACACTGAAATATGAAAAAAAAAACAGCTGTTCCATATATTTTGATCGTGTTGTAGTGCATTTTTTTAGGGAACAGCTGATTTTTTTTTTTTCATATTTCAGTGTCGGTCTCATAATAAAAGTTGATCATATTCATGAGTACTTTCATCTCCTAAAATATCCGCACTGGTTTTAATTTTACCCTGTATTTGTAGGTACCTATTGTACCTAGATTGGTGTGAGAATTTCATACACATAATTTAGGTATAGGTAGGTAGGTAGGTATATGCAATTTTACAAAGAGATTGAAAGAAGAAAAACCGCTATGCGATCATTTTCTTTTCAAAAAAAACAAAAACAATATAAGCAATCAGCTCCGCGGGAAATGTTACTACAAAGATCTGCAATCTTCCCTAGAATTTTGCGTAAACAATAAACAAATACAATAATAACTTGAGTTTAACTCAAAATACAGAGGTTATCAATACAAGTAAACTATCCTTGACCGAATTAATTATCAGATTGCACTTAGAATTAATTTCTGGGTTTGTAAACAATACTGAAAATGGGGTCATATCTCAGATCTTAGAAACAAGGGAGATGTGTCAAGGCGCTATTGAGCTTGACGCTTGAGGAGTGATTTTTCAAAAGGACCTATTTTCATTTTTGCTAGAAAAAAAATCTAGAAAAAAAGGCTTTTTAAAAACTAGCCTTTAGTCCAAAATCCAATCCAAAAAGTTCATATTTGCGAGGTTAGGCGTTTGCCGCGGTCTGTCCATGAATGGGTGACCATTCTTTACACGTCGAGAGCCCTCCGTGCCTCGGAGAGCACGTTAAACAGTCGGTCCCAGTTGTCATACGAGTATTTTTGACAGTCGTTACGGGTAGTCAGGAGCCCAAAAGTCTGACAACTGGTCTAACATTCGAATATCGGTACCCCAATCTCGTTTGGGAAATGGCTAGGCGTATGACATGCCGACGGTCCCTACGTAGGTACAATCCCCTAACTGTTCTACAAATGATAAATTTTACAGGAGAGCACTTCAAAGATTCAAACGCGCGTATATACTTGAATAATCAGACGAACTTACCTTAAGTGAAGTCCGATTATAATTTTATGAACGGTGATCTGAAATATAATTTATAACGATGTAGTAATCTCCATTCGCTAGTAATGACATCGCGGTTTAGAGGTGATGATTTTTTTGATATATGGAATGGCAACCCTGCTTTGACACTTTTTTAGAGATAGCGTTGCTTTGTTGGCCCATTCGACAAGGGACTGTTATTCCAATACAGGATGGGCTGGGTGGGTAATTATATTTCAGATCACCGTTCATAAAATTATAATCGGACTTCACTTAAGGTAAGTTCGTCTGATTATTCAATTTTATTTCACGGTGATCTGAAATATAATTTATAACGATGTAGCTGTTTAGAGTATTAAGTCGACATGGGCTAGTATTATTTTGACTAAAAGGAGAAAACAGCTTTATAAGAAGCAACTTTTATTTGAGGTTTGAGTAATATTATTAGCACTTCTGCTGAATTTAGTTTATATACTTAATCAGTATTTATCAAATAGCAAATAACTTAAAACATTCCACAATAATTACATAAACTTTCAAAAGAAAAGCTCCATTAGGTAGCTTAGCTTAGAAATAATTATTATTCAAAATAAATAATATTTTATATATTTCTTCTTGATATTTTTATGAATCTTGTATCATAATAACTTAATTAAATACTTTGGTAAAATTTATTAGACAAAGTACTTATAAATAATAATTGGCCAATTACCGTTGTCATAATAACTAAACCATAACACTATTTTTAAATATTTGAAAATATAATTAACAATAAACCTTTGAACGTTAGGTAAACATAAACGTTATACCTATATTTATTTTATGTGAACGCAAAAAGCTAGGTAGGCATATCTTTATGTTGGAAGTAAAGACAGCATTAATAAAGCTGTCATGTGGAACATTACATGTGGAGCAATTAACTGGTACATCACGAAATTTCGCAAACGTGAGACAGGTGTCCGACCAACCTGCCATTTTCCTAATGGTAAATATTTAATATTTAATTTATTAATTAATATTTGTGAATATTATTGGTGAATATTTTTGTGTTGACTCCGCTTTCCTTCATGTTCATGACTGATTTAATCCACTTTCTAATTGTTTGTTTGGATCTTATTAATTTGTCTACTAGTTAATAGCAAATACCTATTTTTCATCATTCCTAATAGTTGATGTTTGCCCAATGTTTGTTTTAAAGCTCTAGCTGGATAAACTACGGGGTTTTGGTCACAAAATGGTAATTTAAGTGATGAAGTTGATATTTTTATAAGATCAGAAATTTTTATGTAGGTACCTATATGTATAATGTTTTGATACATGGATGTATCTTCTATTTTAATTACCGACAAAGTCTGCACCCTTTGAGCAGTAGCAAGAGCTAATTAAGTGACAAGCTTTTTACTTAATTTTCCTAAATTTAAATCCTTATTAACGGCCTAATTTGTCAGGAATCTTAGCACTATCGAAGGATCCCAAGTATTAACATACTTACAAAGTGGGTTTAATTCTATAAAGGCCTTTAAAGAAAAGCTTTATGCCTGTGATCGTCACTACCAAACTCTTCATTTATTCAGAAGGGAGAGTGCCGATCTAGCAGAATTTAACGAGCCGTAGGCTAGATTTCTTTTATTATTTCATTGAGTTAATTTATTACATCCGGTATTGAATCTGTATAGATTTCTATCCCGTGGGGTTTGCAGAATGACTACCAGCTCTTGCATGTTGTGTTGTATTGCTTTAACATACTGTACGGGACGGGCGTACTCGTAGCTCAAGTGTATGTCTATAGCGTTTGAGACGCCGATGTCCCGGTGCGCATTGGTTCACAGCTTCGTGTCAGCATACGTTGAAGATCACCTATTCATACGGGCAAGGAGTCTTGAAATAACAACAATAATAAGTCTTCATAACTCTTCAGGGAGCGATTTCAGGATCTGGTGACGTAGTGAAGTACCTTGCCGATGACTACGATTCGCTAAATTCACTGCGCCGCTCAGGTACCTCGAAACTTTACCGTAACGAGGCCCGCGAATCATGTGCTACTCTCCAGCAACGCCACCATAATTGATATCGATCTATCATAGCGGAATATAATGTACTTTGAACGTACATAATGTACGTATACCGATAATTAGTGTACCTAGAGTAGATAACGAGATAATGAACATTGATTGTGGCGCCGCTGTAATGCCTACTCTCTGGCGGCGCCACTAAGATTTCATAGACTCCGTAATGATATTAACATCTATTCCCTGTTGAAAAGTAATGTACGAACGCTGTTTAATACGTACGTGTTCATAAATATCATAAATATATTGTAGTTTCGTTTATTTCAGTGAATATAATTTACATTGGGAACGCCTTAATATTTTATGTTAGCAAAATATTGTGTTATTGAAGTTGAAGGTATTTGTGGAAAACAATATTATTACATTTAGGAAATGCAATGCTGTAAGATTTGATTTGCGTAATTGGACATTCTGAATCCCGCGGAATCAAGGTGTTTGCTGGATCCCGTATGGATAAATTATGAATAAGTCCAACATTAATTGAAGGGACTTTTATGAAACAAATCATAATGTTTTTTAAAGACAATTATTAGGTATTATCTACTAGACTTTTGCCTACGACTCCATCCGCGTGGACTACAATTAATTGACCATTTTATTAAATTACCTCCTTAGTGTAGGGCGTCTAGTATTTCGAAGAGATCAAGTTGTATCTCTGGTCCATCGCACATTCATCCCACCGAAATTAGATGAAATTAGCATAGATTTTAGTTGGACCCAAAGCTAGGTTTTTTTTAGTGATAAAACATTATTTTTGTTAATTTTTTTATGCATAATCGGATATTAGATTTTTTTCTTGGTCCATTTATGTATACAATAGCTACTATACAGCATGGAACAAAAACCCTCTTCAATCCCAAATAAAATGGGGCCATTTTATACTTATCATTATGAACAACTTTTACTATGACACCAATGCTGAAATCGTGAAAAAAAAATCAGCTGTTCCATACATTTTGTTGAGTTATGGTGAACATAAATGTATGGAATAGCTGATTTTCTAAATAATTGAAATGGGGCTATTTCACCAACCTATCAATATCTGTTCAATAAGCGAAAGATAAGATAAGCTAAAGGTGACTTTTAGGCGATTCGAACACTGCCCCGCATCACGCAGCGGGGTGCGGGAGTGCGTGATCTTACGTTGTTTGCAAGTACCTATGTTTGTATAGAAATCACGCATAGTACAACACACTGAAAACGCATTCACGCGCGGGGTTGCAGATCACGCACCTACATGCGGAGAAACACGCACCCCCGCGCGTGGGTGCGGGGCAACACGCAAGGTATGGCACACTGAGATCTGCAGTATCGTGCGTGATTTCGTGTTGACAGTTGACATCTGCCGACAACATACATATCGTTGCTAGGAAGTTTGTTTTATTTTAAATCTGCCAGTATGAAGAACAAGACAATCATTGCCATCTAGTGTAATAAATTAGATACTAATGAACTGCTACAAAAAGTTGCTAAGACAACACTACTAGGTGGCGTATTGTTTTTTCCTCTAGGCTACCGCATGACAATACTGCACCCTACGCGCGTTTGTGCGGAAAAATCTGCATGATGATGCAGATCTGCACTCCCGCACCCGCACGCGTGGCGCCGTCGCCACGCACCCCGCTGCGTGATGCGGGGCAGTGTGCGAATCGCCTTAGTAAATTAACTTTTACTTCAATAATGTTGTCATTAACATATTATTGCATAGTTTAGTGATCACATTAGCTTAATTAACAGACAATGATAGGTTGGTGAAATAGCCCCTTAATGTGTCATTTTTTTGTGTTTTATTTCAATTACCTATATTCGTACATAACCACTCAAGTGCCTACGTCACAAAAAAGCGCGGGCAACGTGCTTCACGACTGACGCGGACGACCGCTCGGTGCGCCTGACCGTAATAAAACTTTATTTATGGCCGTTTGAAGAGGTTATTTGAGAAACAAACGACTGTTTTGTATAGCTTATGAAACAAACCACTTGTTTAAAGGAGTTTCTGGCAATTTAGCCCAATGATAAAAAAATAAAAAATGCAAGAAGTTGGAACATAAGTGCGTTAAGACGTTTCGTGGGATAAAATATTTTTTTGTACGAAATCTAAAGCGACAACGTTATGATTTTTTGTTAGAATAAAAAACTATATTAGTTAATCTTGCCGTACTATATTTAATGTGAACATATTTTCTTAAAACAATAGCCTAAAATAGCTGTTGAATGAGCGCAATAAATTCTCTTACACCGCATTCCGCTGCAAAATGATACAGTATGTTCATGCCTATTTTATAGAGAATATTGAACCCGTATGATAAAAATATATGTTGATAACTAAAGACACATGTCTTAACTATGGATTTAGTTTAAAAAATATATCACTTTCTAAGAAAATATTGTTCTAATACACAAAAACAAGAAAGACGCTCCATTTTTAAAACTTAACAGGGTCATTTTTGTTTACAGATTACCGGAAAACGTATTATTCTTTTTGAAAAAAATTATAATTGATAGAAAGAGCAAATGCTGTGTAGTAACAAGTACATGCTAAATCATGACAGTGTAGAATTAAATTATCTTAAAATGTTAAGGTTTAGATGAGCTAAATCTTGCGTCACGATCGCGACTCCATAGCGCGGAAAGCAATATGGCTACCGTCTAAGGGCCGCGACACACTTGGTTCTAAGTGATACCTACGTAACACGATTTCCGTGTTTGTTAAATTAGATAGTGGGATTTTTGGATTCATAGGGGTGGTTTGAAATAAAATTATGTTGTGTTTAGAAAAAATAAATTGTATTATTTTTAAAATAATTAAAATGACCATTTTTTATTATTAACTTATTATGATACGTATGTTTATTCTTATTTTAAAACATAACATAAAATGTATAATTATAAAATTATTTATAATAAAAAAAAATATAAGTAGGTACATATTATAACAATTTTCGGAAGTACTTAAATTAAGATGTTACAAAATCGTGGTTTCATTTAACCAGATATGTTGATTCCAATTTTAAAACATAACATTAAATGTATTATTATAAAATTATTTATAACAAATCAAAAAAATTATAAGTAGGTACATATTACAACAATTTTCAAAAGTACTTAAATTAAGTTAATATAAAATAGTGGTTTCATTTCACCCTAAAACACGAAAAAAAATCAGCTGTTTCGTATATTTTGTCAATTTATGTGAATACAGATGTTTGAATTGTTTATAATGATGAGTACAGTGACCACCTGGATAGAGGTCAAGGTCAACAAAAACTAAGTGAAGACAATGTAAAATTTCAGGTTTGGTCCCATAAGTTGTTCATAATGATGAGTAAAGTCACGTGGTCAAGTATCGCTCATCAATTACCAGTCACCCTATATAAAAAAGCAAATCAAACAGATACTCGGGTACATCATAAGCTGCGTTAGGTTCCGACCTTCACGCGGGCGAAGTCAATATTAAAAATCATTTATTCAAACTAGGTTGACAATCAGCACTTTTTGAAGGTCAAAATTAAATAAAGCGGTTGCCCACTTTATGTAATTTTGACCTTCAAACAATCACATCATGGGATGGTCGATGTGTCTGAATACCTACTCTGAATCCCTTCGAACAGTGTGGAATTCCTCGAAACATATTTCTAAGCAGAGCGTTACATTACACTGCTTGCAAATATATTTCGAGCGACTCTTTTTGCACCAAACACAACGTGCGCTTTTAGTGGCGCCAGTGCCGACGAAATGGTTCCCTGACAAAATAGGACGCCGTATCTTTCCCGGTCCAAGTGACAGATATTTCGTGACGACCTGAGTCGGAAAAGATGCAGGCCTTCCAAATCGTTGAACCAATTCTTCGGCTAGACGTTGTCTAAATGCACGTTGTGTAGCGGTCTTGTGAAAAGACTTATAAATTATATAAGAGTTTAGAATGGTAACATTTAAAAGGCGCCTAAACACTTTTTTGTACCACACCTGATTTCTAGACCTTTCTATGGGGTGTGCAGAGAGAAGTTGGTCTTTTTTATCCACACCCCCCATAGAAAGGTTGTAATCTAGTACTACTTGTGGTTTATATTTGTACCGCCCGTACTTTTCTTTGCCCGCTACTTCGCCTTTGTGAAATGTCGAAAGCATGGCGACAACGCTGGTATCACGCCACAACATCACGGATAAATCCCGGCAATAACTGTGTACGATTTCACCAACCCGCAACTCGTTCTTACCTACACTTTTGATGGACTCAGGGACAAACTCCCTATTAACTCTGAGAGTCCCATAGCAATCGGTGCCATGGGACTTCAAGTATCTTGCCAAAAGAGGCGAGTTATAAAAATTATCCATAACTAAAGTGTGGCCTCGATTAAGGAGTGGGTTCACGAGATCGTACACAATACGAGCTGTCACATTAGACGGTGGAGGTGGCCTTGAAGTACTAGGGACTTCGTCTGTCTGGCTGTCGTCTATCTGTCTGTCGTCTGTCTGTCTGTCGTCTGTCTGTCTGTCGTCTGTCTGTCCTTTGCCAGTGTAGAAGAAAAACTTCCACAAGTACCCGGTCGACGCTTCGCACAGCTCATAGCTTTTAACGCCTACCTTGGCGGCTTTGGTGGCTATTTTCTGTGCGAAGGACAGCCGACCGTGCCACTTGAGGAGTGATTCGTCTATGGCGAGGTCACGTCCTGGATAGTATAAGAAACTATACTTGCTATTAAGATGGTCGAGTACCGGCCGAATTTTACTAAGTCTGGATTCATCTGGAGTCATGTCCCGTCCCGTCACGTTTTCCGCAAAATGTAACATGCGCTTTATGAGCACGTACCTATTATATGTCATAAGTTGCCTAAAATACTTCAAGGTGAGATAGCCATTTTCTCGCCAGTAATCCTTTTCAACGGATAGCGGCGCTAACCCTTGAAAAATCATAACGGCAAAGAAAACAGCCATCTCACTCCGATCCGTGTTCACCCAAAAGTTAAGCCGAGATTTTTCCGTGGTGAGGTATTTGTCAATGACGTACGACGAGTGCCTGTTTGTTTGGCTCACGAGGAGATCAAAAAATTGGTCGTCAAAAAATTTTAAAAAAACGTCTGACGGCCGGGTAGTGTGGTCCACAGCAAAAGTTGGACCAGGGGTACCTGTGAAAACCTCCCGCTGGCCAACAAATGTGTTGTGGTCGCAGCTCCAGTCAAAGGAGAGGTTGTCTGCCGATGCCATTTGGCGCATCAAGAGGTCTGCCTCGGTATCCTCTTGCGCCAACCACTCCACAGCCTCGGCGTTAAGATCGTCCGGTATGTGGGCAGACTCCAAATCTGTCTGAGCTTCTGTCAACTCCAAATCGCTTGCCTCGTGCGAGCTGTCATTGTCCTCCTCCTGCAGCCATTGGTCCAAAATGGCATCAGACTTTTTTGTATCCGGATCTAGAAAAAAGAAAAGTTATTTTTGCTGACGAAACAATAATAACGATGTAATTATTTAATGCTGATAATGATTACTTACCAGATGCGCAAAAGCCTTTTGGCTTTGACGTTTCGGAGGATGTGCTGGTGCACGAGGCATCTTTGTTAGAAGTGGAGCCTAGAAAAAATATTTTAAATTAAAATGTGTTGTAAATTTAACTCCAAAAATGTGATTTCGATTGTTTGATATACATACCAACTCCACAACGGACATTTATGCGTCGAGGCGCTTTTTTTGGAGCAACCATTTTGACATCGGTTTCTATAAAAATGAATACAATATTATTCATAGTTTTAAATGTATAAAATCATAGGGAATTGACTCCATAGAAAAACAAAGTTATTCTTACTTAGATTGCCAGAAGTCCAGTCCACCTGTAGCGGAGAAAATCCAGGAGCTTCGACAATACTGTCAAAACTGATCGTGCTGGAATACAACAAATTATCTTTTACTTAATACTTTTGTTAAATTGCTACAATTATGTGTTGAAATATATTTTTTTAAATTGCCTTGTCACCTTGTTGGAGTCGAAAAATCGGTCTTTGGTGATGTTGGGATTGGAGATGTCGGGACTGGAGACGTTGGGACTGGAGATGCTGAAGTCAGCACCCTATGTCTTTCTTCAATTTTTCTATGGAAGACATTATAATGATCAAAAGAAGCCACGTAAATTTTCTAAATTATAGGTACTATAAAGTATAGGTATTTTATATTATACCGAATTTCCCAAGCCTGCAGTTTAGGAGCTGGTGGCGTGGTTGGCGTGCCTACGCTCAACCGACAGGTTTCTCGGTGCGGTGATTGCTTTCTGTAACAATAACCAATGTCAAACCAAACAAATAAGACCAAATATGAGTAGTCCGTTCGATATCGTTATAACAGATTTCGGCTTTCTTACCGTGACCGCTTACGAGGAGGCGCATCAGGCATGAGTGAGCGCTCCATTTCTTTTTGGCGTTTCCGCGCCACTAACTCCTGCTTGACCGATGGTGACATTTTGGCCAATATTTTTTTTGTTTTGGCAACCGCTTGCTTCACCAACGCATGCTCTTCTTCGTAGGATCTACAAATAACAGACCTTCGATTACCTTCGTGTAAAATATTAAGAAAGGAAGAAAAGAAGAAAGATAAAGCATTCATTTCCGTCAATATGACGCACAAAAATAAAAATAATGATACGGAGGGAAAATAACTGTAGGGAAAGTATGCCTCACATCCGCGCAAAACGGCTATCGCTCAGCATTTAATAATAGAGATAAAGTAATATATCTACCGGGAAGAAGGTCCTGGTACAGCCAAATCCACCTCAGGTGTATTTTGTGGTGGGGTATCACTATATAATTTTCTAGGGGAACATTTACCCCGCCCCCTAGGCTGGCCTCTACCTCGCTTGTTTTGTTTATTACTGAAAATGTGAAATATTAGAAATATAACATTTAGTAAGATGAAAAAAATACAAAAACCCTGTCACCCTATACATATGTTTCCACATAATACCAATACCAACCAACTAAATAAAAAAACCATACAAAAGAACCCAAACAAACCACTAATCAGCAATAGTAAAAAAAAAATTCAACAAAAAAGTTTGTCTCAGCCCTTATTCCGTAAAACACCAAAGTGCTTTTGGTAACTACAGCGACATGGGGCGTTTACTTACGACAACGCGTGCCTTATCGTCCATCCTGTTTAAATGCACACATTTTCCGTTAATATTTATATTTTAAATTAAAGTTAAATAACTAGATTTATTAATTTATAACATATTTCCTGTCTAAAATATGAAAATCATACATTTATTCCACTTCAAAACTGCCACCTGTCTTATAAATGCAGCTTCGAGCATTTTGTGAAATTAATTTTTCATATATTACACCAAGAATAATTACAAGTGAATAGTAAACCAAATAGAGCAATAAACAACGTTTATTTTGACGTATAATACATCTAAAAATATTAAAGGGAAACTACTTACGGCATCTTTACAAATATTTCTCCAATGGCGTCGAACGACCGAACTTAACCACTCACTTCACAGCACTGTTATAAAATTATTCGACTGAATACAGATTCAAAATGGCACGCACTCTGTCGCTACATTATTGAACTAATATTATAAAACAAACTTTGACCCGCTGAACCTTACAATAATCGAAATAGAGCCGAAAATCGAACATAGTCCTCTTGGTAGCTCTGGCTACCTGACGCGATTTGCGAAAAAAAATTGGGTTGCCTCGCAACTGAAAGCACTTGAGTGGATAATACCCTAAACTGACCAGATAGTATTATGAATTATTATGTACGTTTAAAAGTCATCATCATTCAATTTATTTATTAACAAAATGTTTTGCTAACATAAAATATCAAGGCGCTCCTAATGTAAATTATTTTTAGTGAAATAAACGAAACTACAATATATTTATGATATTTATGAACACGTACGTATTAAACAGCGTTCGTACATTACTTTTCAACAGGGAATAGATGTTAATATCATTACGGAGTATACGAAATCTTAGTGGCGCCGCCAGAGAGTAGGCATTGCAGCGGCGCCACAATCAATGTTCATTATCTCGTTATCTACTCTAGGTACACTAATTATCGGTATACGTACATTATGTACGTTCAAAGTACATTATATTCCACTATGATAGAACGCTATCGATTATGGTGGCGTTGCTGGAGAGTAGCACATCGCGAATCGCTCCCTGATTTAACTTTATTTATTAACAATTTTTTACTATTATTTACATGGTTTTCAGCTAATTACAGTGCTTATACTAAACCTGACTATCACATGTTATATATCACTGAAAACCTAATGAGGTAGGCTACACGCTACAACAAGTCATAACCTTTCAGGACCTAACCCTGAAAAGCTATTTCAGTATGAACAAGAAATTTCGGTTAAAGTTGCTACAAAAATTATTTTACAAGTTAAATATCTACTAAACTATGCAACTTATAACCATGAAACTACTTGTTATAGGTAGCCTAGGTAATGAAACAACGAAATGTAATATTTTTATTGTCACCAAATACATAATTATAGCACTATATAACAAAATATAAAGGTATAAAAAAACAATGTTTACAAACGACCTAGTGCTTATGTAAATAGGGGTTCCAGGGCTTTGCACATCAAAAGGGAATGTCTAGACCTAGGTCTAAACCTAGGTCTAGATCTAGGTCATCCATCTAGGTGCCCTGGAATGGTCCTATTTACATAGGCGACTTTACATACGAGTTTTACTTGCGGTTGTATAACAAACTGACTCTAAAACTTAAGTATTTCAATATTTACAAATTTAACACTGCACATAACACTTTGGTGACATCGTCACGAACATTTCTCCCGCCGTGCAGCGCCGCGACGACCCGGAGTGGAGCCGGCGCTGCAGTACCCGGTGAGTGACGATCGCCGGCGCGACGCCCGTCGTCGCGACGCCTCGTTCACTTTGGCAGTGGCACTAGCTTCTTCACCGGACGCTTTAGAGTGCCGCCAGGGGTGCGCACCTCAGCGATCCGGACTTCACCGTCGGCGCCTGGATGTACCGCCGTCACTCTGCCTCGCGGCCATGTGTTGCGAGGCAGTTGGCCGTCTGCGATGAGCACAGGGTCGCCCACCTGCAGACTGGGCCCTCGGGTGTGCGGCTCCCGCCGGTTTTGGAGCTCCGGCAGGTACTCTCTCACCCAGCGGCGCCAAAACATATCGGCGAGTATCTGCGAACGTCGCCAGTGCTTCTTGCTGTCTATATCTTCCTCGGTGAACACGCCGGGTAGCGGTAGTCTCGCCGAACCACCAAGTAGGAAGTGATTCGGCGTTATCGATTCGTCGTCTTCGCTGTCAACAGAGACGTGAGTGAGCGGTCTGCTGTTGACGGTGTACTCGGCCTCACACAACAGTGTGGACAGCACTTCTTCATGCGGGTGCTTTTCGTGCAGTACGGTGTAGAGTGCGGACTTCACGCATCGGACGAGGCGCTCCCATACGCCTCCCATGAACGGTGCTGACGGTGTGATGAAGCGCCACACGATGCCACGGCGACTAGCCTCTTCTTGGAGCGCCTCTCTGAGCTCTCTGTCTGCGCCGTGCATGTTGGTACCGTTGTCCGAGTGTATTTCAGTGGGGCATCCTCGTCGAGCGGCGAACCTTCTCAGCGCCAGTATAGCGGAGTCTGCGCTGAGGGTGGCGGCGATCTCTAGATGTACTGCTCTGGTGGTGAGACACGTGAACAGCGCTACGTATCTCTTCTGATGCTGACGACCAACGGTGACGGAGAGCGGGCCAAAATAGTCGAGCCCGGTGAAGGTGAACGGCCTCTGGTGATGTGCGAGGCGCGTCTTCGGGTGGTCGCCGGTCGCAGGCACCGGAGGTTGCGCCTTGCGAATGCGACACTGTAAGCACCGGCTCACCACCATCTTCGTTGTGGGCCGCAATCTGACGACCCAGTAGTGTTGACGTATCTCGTTGATTGTGAGCTCCGTCCCGCTGTGCTGTAGACTGCGATGCGTCCAGTCTATGTATAGTCGCGTGATGCGATGACCGCCGTCTAGTATCGGCGGACGCTTCATTTCTTCGGTTACTTCGCTGGTAGCAGCTATGCGGCTCTTCAGTCGTATTACGTTGTCTGTTAACTCTACTCGCAGCGGTCGCAATCGGCTATTTCTGTCGACGCTCTGCCCGTTCTGCAGATCGCATAATTCTTGTGCGAACGCTTCTTGTTGTACGACTCGAACAAGCACTTTTTCTGCTTGTATGACGTACTCTGCTCCCAGCTGTATGTATTTCATGTGCTGTACTTCTGTGCGAAGCGGCGATTTGCTTGAGGATGGCAACGTTTTCTTGTGCTTCCTCCAGTCTGGATCCTTTTCGATGTTTTTTCTAGTTCTCTTGTAGAACGTTTTCTCTGTCTGGGCGCTTTTCGATTTTTGACATAGCGCGATAAACTGTAGAACGTAAGCCGTAGCACGTAGTAGTCGTTCCCATCTTGAAAATCTTAGCGGGTCTGGGACGGCCTCTGACAATTTCTGTGTGCTTCGCATTTCTGTGGCTATGTGCGTTCTTTCTTCGCCTGTTTGTTCGTCGACTGCCGGCTTCTCTGACGGCCAATTTGACGGATCTTCATACAAGAAGGTGGGGCCGCGGTACCACTCGTGGTTTGAGTCGAAGTGGCGTGGCACATCGCGGGTCGCGATGTCGGCGATATTCATCTTCGTAGGTACCCAGCGCCAGTCTTCCGTCTTGCTGTTTTCTTCTATGGCGGCCAGTCGATGAGCTACAAAGGGTTTGTAGACTCGTGCCCCTCTTCTGATCCACGTCAGTACTGTTTTGCTGTCTGACCAGTACGTCACCGATTCCGGCGTTGCCTTGTGTTCTTGTACCGCCGCTGTTGCTATGCGAGTTCCCATCACGGCGGCTTGCAGTTCGAGGCGTGGTATAGATTGCAGTTTCAACGGTGCCACCCTCGCCTTTGCCATGACGAGACTGATGTGAATCTTGCCGTCCGGTGTAACGGCCCGCCAGTATACAGCCGCTGAGTATGCCATCTCGCTCGCATCGGTGAATACGTGTACTTGAAGTTCCATAGCTTCGCTGTAGCCGGGGTAACATCTCGGTATGTTGACGTTCTTGAGCTGTTCTAGATGTTGAATCCAGTTCTTCCACTGAGTGGCCAGATCTTGGTCAAGCGACTGATCCCAGTCCACGCCTCGCCTCCAGGCTTCTTGCAATATTTGTTTGGCCCGAATCGTGACTGGTGAGGCGAGGCCAAGGGGGTCGTATAGCGACATGACGATTTTCAGGGCTTCTCTCTTGCTGGGCGTTTCTTTTTCTAGTATGTTGCACGGAAGGCGCGCGAGCTCTAAGTTGAAGCTCAGCACGTCTGTAGTCGGCCTCCAGATTAAGCCGAGTATCTTCTCTATGTTTTCTTTGTTTCCGATGTTGACAACTTCAGACGGTTTCTGTGTGGGCTCTATCTGTTCTATTACTCCTGCTGAGTTTGATACCCACTTCTTGAGGTCGAACTGCGCCTGTTTGTGTATATCTCGAACTGTCTTGGCTATGCGCGCCGCCTCTTGATGTGTTCTGAAGCTGTCCAGATAGTCGTCCATGTAGTGGTTTTCGACTATCGCTTCTACTGCCTCCGGATACTTGTCGATGTATTTCTTTGCGTTCCAGTTTTTTGCGAAGATAGCTGTACACGGTGAACTCGCTGCGCCGAATATGATTGACGTCATGCGGAATTCTTCAGGAGCTCCCTCCCGCCGGTTTCCTCTCCAGAGATAGCGGAGCGCATCTCTGTCTTCCGGTCGCACCTTCACCTGCATGAACATTTCTGCTATGTCTCCAGAGATGGCGGTAAGGTGTCGCCGGAAGCGCATCATGACGCCTGGTAGAGACTGTAGCAGATCTGGTCCCGTGAGCAAGAAGTCGTTGAGTGATTTTCCTTGCGACTTCGCGGCTGCGTCATGAACGATGCGGAGTTTTTCCGGCTTCATGGCGTTGAAGACGTCGAAGTGAGGCAGGTACCACGTCTTGCCTGGTGTGGTGTTCTGTGGTGCTCTTTCTGCATATCCCTTTTGCACGAGAGAGTCCATCTGTTCCGTGTATCTTTCCTTGAGCGCGGGATTGCGATCAAGCTTCCTTTCTATTGCTACGAGCCTCTTCAAAGCTGTCCCGTAGCTATCTGGCATCTGAGTGTCTTCATTTTTCCACAACATTGCTGTCTGTACATGTCCATCTTCTAATTGTTTCGTATGACGATTGAGTATATCTTCTGCCTTCTTCTCAGGGTCAGAGTCTTGACGGCGTGGATTGATGTACATCGATTCAAGTGCGAAGAATTGACGCAGCTGCTCTTCTATGTTCTCATCGCTGGTTGACAATTTGTTGACGCAGTGCACCTGCTGACCCAGTGTCCTGGTGTGTGCTCCGTGCAGGGCCCAACCTAGTGCTGTGAGTGACGCAATAGGCTGGTGTTTGGGTCCCCTGCGAATGTCGCTGGCCAGCAGTAGGTGCCAGTTGTCTTGACCGATGAGTATCTTGGGAGTGCCGGCGTCATAGATGAGATGTTCCCTGATGTCTTGCAGGTGTTTGCAGTGTGCGACATCTTCTTCGCTGATCGTCTGTGGCGTGAGATGAAGCTCAGGTATGGTGCGCGCTCTGAAGGGGATTTCGTTGTTCTTCTGCGTGATGAGTGTGACGGTGATTCTTCTCGAACAAGGGGTGTTGATTGTTGTGTTTCCAATCACACCGATCTTCAGCGGTTCAAGCTTGCCCTCTGCTCCGAGTTGCTTTGCTATTTCTTCATCGATGAGTGAAACAGTCGATCCATCGTCGAGTAGCGCGTAGGTACTGACTTCTCCCGCCGGTCCGGCTACTTGTACCGGTACTATCTTCAAATACGTCAGGCTGGATGAAGTGTGCGAACTGGCCACTGTTTCTTGTGATTGTTTCTTGTTTTCTATAGCATCGGGCTTCTTGACCTCTTCTGTTTTCGTCTTCTTCTCGTAATGAAGAAGTGTGTGGTGCGAGGCTGTGCATCCCTCGGCGCCACATCTTGTAGTCTTGCAAGCGTGTCCTTGGTATCTGCTCCGTAGACAGCGGAAGCACATGCCATGTTTCTTCGCGAGTTCCCACTTCTTGTCGATTGAGGCTTCTTTGAACTTCGCACATTCAGATGCGTAGTGTCCCTCCTTGTTACAGACGCGGCATCTACTGGGTGGCCTGTCTGTAGTCACGTGGGTCCTCTGTGTGTTGCGTCTTGTTGTTGAATCTTCGGTGGTCTTGATGTTCTCAGGCGGAGCGAAGGCGCTGCAGAAGCGAGCTTGTTCAGTGATGAAGTCGCTGAAGAGACTGAGGTCCGGTAATGCTTGATACTTCTCGGTGAATGTTCTGTACCACTGTGTTCGCAGTGAACTCGGCAGCTTCTCGGTGAGTGAGCGCAGTAACTCGGCGTTCATCAGGTAGTGTTCTTTCTTCAAGGCACGCAGAGTGACGACACCGCTTCTGACTCGGCTTGCGAATGTGCAGATGTCCTTTGGAGTCTCGTTGCAGCGCGGCAGTCCTCGCAGTCTTTCTGTTTCCGCTTGTGCTATTGAGTCTGGACGGCCGAACTGCAGCTCCAGTTCCTTCATGATGTCGTCTGGTCTTGCGTGGCCGATGAGTTCAGAGCTCACTGTCTCGAGTGCTCTTCCTCGCAGGCTTCTTCTAAGTCTTGCTGTATTTTCAACGTCGTTGAAGTATTTCCGTGTTGTTTCATAGATGGCACGGAACGATAGCCATTCTGTATGTGCTCCACTGAAGTTCGGTAACATCATGATGACCTTCGACGCAGGGTTGTATGAAGCGCACACGGCTTCACCATTCTTCTTGGCGGCAAGCGACGCGATGGCAGACGTGAGCTCCGATATGAATGGACGGAGCTGCTCTTCCCCCTTGACATCTTCTTGAGTCTTGAGGGTCGCGGTGCTATTCTTCTTTTCGATTTGCTTGTTCACTTCGTTGACTTCAGAAGATGGGGGTACTTGCTGTTGAAGGGCTTGCATGTCGATGTCCACGGTGGGGGCCGGCGGCTTGATGCTTGTATGTCTATTGCCCCGCTCTGTGGCGTTGTCCTCCGTTGGCTGTGGCTCCGGTGCTTCTTCTAGCCAGGAACGCACGTATTCACTTTTCGAATTTCCATCTTCTAAATATCCATCGTCCGATTCTTCTTCGGCTCTCTGAAGTGCTATCTGCGCAAGTTCCAACTTAATCTTCAGTAAGTCTTCACGTGCTTTCAAAATGTTTCTTGTCGATTGAGTTTTGTTCGTTGTTGACTGCGGCGGCGGTCGGGAATGTTCGTTACGGGTGTCACCCCGGGTAGTCATCGGCACGGCGCGGGTTGCTGGCTTGTCAGCTGGTCTCACTGTTCGGTCCGAGTCTCCTTCTTCAATATGGATGTCCCTCCTGGATGTCGATGCAGCTGGTACTTCGGTTTCTTCTATCTGTATCGATGCAGGCAGGTCTCCCCCCTCCCGACGCAGTGGAGGGCGTGGCGGCTCGGTCCCTTCAGTCGTAGACGGCGAACGCGGTGGCAGGTCATGATGGATAGGCGGTGTTCTATGTTCTCTGTCGACGTCCACTATCCACGCTTCAGGCGCCTTGCCATGCGATCTTGTAACCGGCATGCTTGATTGAAGTCTTGACGTCACAGGTTATCTTCAGTCTTCAGGTGTTGACACGAAGAAAATATCCGGCTTGAACTGGACCAGCAGATGTACGGGACGGGCGTACTCGTAGCTCAAGTGTATGTCTATAGCGTTTGAGACGCCGATGTCCCGGTGCGCATTGGTTCACAGCTTCGTGTCAGCATACGTTGAAGATCACCTATTCATACGGGCAAGGAGTCTTGAAATAACAACAATAATAAGTCTTCATAACTCTTCAGGGAGCGATTTCAGGATCTGGTGACGTAGTGAAGTACCTTGCCGATGACTACGATTCGCTAAATTCACTGCGCCGCTCAGGTACCTCGAAACTTTACCGTAACGAGGCCCGCGAATCGCTCCCTGCAGGGCTAACATGCGCAGCGCGACAAGCGTTTCTCGTTGCATTATGTCACGCTAGGACGAGATAATACTTTTTCTCGTCCAGAGCTAACATGGCAGCACAAACAACTCGTCTCGTTCTGTCAAATTTAGACTTCGTGACAAATTGTCGACAAATCCTAACATGACACCATAATTTTATCATATTTTGACACTTCTACGTGACTTAACTCATGATTTTTCTCGTCGTAACTTTTGAGCACGAGAAGGATAGACAAAGCCCGACATTGCAGAAAAACAAAGTTATACTAACTGTTTTACAAGTTCGTGGTACATAATTAAATATATGTAGCTAATCTTTTTTTATTGTTCTAACCAAATATAATTATGGCAGTTCCATAGGTACTTTAATTATGTAAGTATCTAAGAACGATTTATGAAAAAGAGAGACGAGGAAGATGCAGAGGATAAAAATATCTCTTTGATCTGAGGGACACTGAGTTCCAGTCTCTCTGGTGGATCACTAAGCCGCAGGCGCGATCCACGGGGGGGGAGGGGGGGGTCATGACCCCCCCCAAAATCGTACAAAAATGCTCCAAACATGGTAATTTACGGTAGGTAGGTATAGCACGTCGGCATTAATCGCTATGACCCCCCCCCCCAGTCTTTGGCTGCGGTATGACCCCCCCCCAAAATCATCGGTTGCGACCGCGCCTGTTAAGCCGATGGTTATTTATGTAATAGACAAACAAAAAAACAGACAAGTGCGAGTACGACTCGCGCCCTGAAGGTTCCTAAATGCAATAGCGCCATCTATGATCAAGATGTCGCTATTACATAATTTTTGTGGCGCCATCTATGAGCAAGACGCCTCCACCCGTTAAGAGTCCTGAGTAGTCCTGACATACGGACAAACGGACAACAAAGTCATCCCCTTTAAGGGTACCGTTTTTCTTTTTGAGGTACGGTACCCTAAAAATTACCTCGAGCCTCAAAATAGCGTGGGTCTGCCTGTCCACCTCATCGCGTCATCGCAACAGAATCGAACGAATCATGGAGAATATATTTAAGGAGGAACAACTCTGAGTATGAAAAGTGTCCGTCAAAATGTGTTAAATCAGGGTGGCGCTACTGTCTTACATTCATACCATACCTCTCTCTGCCTATGTACTGCTACCGTCATTTTGGACGGTTTTTAAACTATTATTTACCTATTAAAGCTGGACACTTTTTCAACTTGTCTTCATAAAAAGGTAGTACTCCTTAATCTGTACTCCATGGAACGAATGAAATGCTTTTCATTCGTTCCATTGACCGATGTTGCTAGATTAAAAAAGTATTTTTTTCACTATACGGCTACATCGCTTTCTCGTGTAGAGAAATTGAAGTCACGACGAGATAAGTTCTCGATCATTGCGCGCATGTTAGGAAAAATGACAAACGAATCGATATCGACTAATTTTGTCGTCTCGATCGACAATTTTATCGCGGAGCGCATGTTAGGCCTACTGATTTAACTTTATTTATTAACAATTTTTTACTATTATTTACATGGTTTTCAGCTAATTACAGTGCTTATACTAAACCTGACTATCACATGTTATATATCACTGAAAACCTAATGAGGTAGGCTACACGCTACAACAAGTCATAACCTTTCAGGACCTAACCCTGAAAAGCTATTTCAGTATGAACAAGAAATTTCGGTTAAAGTTGCTACAAAAATTATTTTACAAGTTAAATATCTACTAAACTATGCAACTTATAACCATGAAACTACTTGTTATAGGTAGCCTAGGTAATGAAACAACGAAATGTAATATTTTTATTGTCACCAAATACATAATTATAGCACTATATAACAAAATATAAAGGTATAAAAAAACAATGTTTACAAACGACCTAGTGCTTATGTAAATAGGGGTTCCAGGGCTTTGCACATCAAAAGGGAATGTCTAGACCTAGGTCTAAACCTAGGTCTAGATCTAGGTCATCCATCTAGGTGCCCTGGAATGGTCCTATTTACATAGGCGACTTTACATACGAGTTTTACTTGCGGTTGTATAACAAACTGACTCTAAAACTTAAGTATTTCAATATTTACAAATTTAACACTGCACATAACACTTTGGTGACATCGTCACGAACACATACCTGGTGAAAAAAGATGATAACATAATATTTTGTGAGCCTTCTGGCAAACCTCTGCATCTGAATGTTTCCCGCAGAAGATGTTCACTGCCAGAGTAAGTGAACTGCTCAATGGGTGTTCTGTACTGGAAGGGCATAGTAACAATTGTAGTTAGTAGGTAGAATAATTAACCGGCAGGTTGAAATATTGCTGGTTTGTACCCATCAACATTTTTGCCAATGGGGTACCATGGCTGAAAAGCACCATAGGTACTATGGCTGACAAGTCCACAGGGAAGTCTCCTTAGCTTTGTCGTTTTTTATTTTTTAGACATTTTGTAATTAACGCAAAGGGTGGAAATGCCTAAAAGAAGTACCTAGTATATTCTATCTATCTATCTATCTAGTTGCTACAGTGTAGTGTAAAGGGATCTATTTGAAATGCATATACATATAGGTCTCTATGTCATGATACACAGGTATGTTTTAGCATTTTGCGTTAATCCTGGTAGCAAATAAATCAATAGGTAGGTACTTGGCTTGCCTAACCTTCTCTCAATTTGATTGAATGCATATTCTATTAATAATCCCCACTCAGAGTCAATGTTAGTCAAATTTCTTTATTCCTCATCTGCAAAATTATCTTTAGATTTTATGTAAGATGCCTGAATTGATATGAACATTTATAGCTTTGCACCAATCCCATATTTTTCTACTAACATTATTGAGATGTGGAAATTGAACCCTAAGTACCCGTTTTAATAATGCATGTTATGGTGGTGGTGTTGTCAATCCGAAGAAGAATATCAGTTATTTTTTGATTTTGCAAAGCATTTTAAGCCAAAATATACAGCCATTAGGTCTAAGTGGTATATGTGATATTTTGATTATGACCATAGGACTCCAACACTCTCACCATTGCAATGAACCCCCAACCTGATAGAGAAACATCTGTATACAGATACACATGTGAATCGAGATTTATTGGCTTAAAATGTTTGCTGTTATGCGTTATGTTATCCGTCCACCACTGGAGGTCTGACATTAACATAATATAGTTGATGATTTAGTCTTTTGATTTAGTTAATGCCAAGTATTTGTATATACCATACCATATAGTGTGGCTGGGCATGCTGCTACTAAAGTGCCCAGTAACTTAGCAAATTCTCTTATTTAGCATTTTGTAATTTTAGGAATTATAATTATATTTCATTTTCCCAAAGGTAGCTCAAGGTACAATGACATGGGGTTTCTAATCCAAGAGATTTGCAATATTTACTAGGCAAAGTGTTGGTTTTTCAAAATTAATAATGAAGCCCAAGCACTTCCGAACAAAAATATTATATGTTTGGCCGATACATCAATAATCATCAATATGGATTGTAGATAGGAAGCCTAAATTTCTTAGATTACCAACCACTGGTTTTAATAATTTGGTGAACACAATCGGTGCCATACACAACCCTTAAGGTAATGCTGTAAATTCATATAAAGTTTCATCAAATTCAAAATGGAGGTACTCCCTATGTTCATTGGCTTTATGTGCTAATAGGTATGATACCTACCATAAGATCTATGTAACACATACAATAACCATGATCAATTAACCTTATTGCAGTCCTTATATTATCCTCTGTGGTTAATGGCTAACTTCTATGAACTTACTCAAATGATTTAGTACCAATATGTATTATGTTATATTTAGTATAAATATTTGTATGCCATTAGGTTTAGGTACAAATAAAATCTTTGAAATGTATTCTCTTTGTATGACAGCATGGTGTCATAGCCCCCAACTGTAAAAGATTTTTACTATTTTATAAATTATTTTTAGGGGCTATATTTTGATGAGGATTAGACATAAAAGGAATATAATATCCTTTAATTCACTACAATATAATGGGGTCATTTGTCAATGACATCCAAAAAGCAAAGTAGTTTTAAATTGGCAGCATGTACCTTATGTCCTGCTGAGTTTGTGGTGGGCACCCCGGGTTCTCTCGGAACGCTGTGGGTTGTAGGTCATCTTGTGGTGCGAAGGCTGTGGTTGGCTTCATGGCCCACCTCATGTCATCGGCTTGGCTGGTTGGTGCTGATTCATTTGTTGGGATGAAACACTCCTGTTTCCTATGTATTATTTGTGATCTTAGCTGCTCTCCATAGAGAAGTTCATTTTTGGTTGTATTATGAGTCATTTCTAGGAAATGTCTAACTGGGGCCACTAGTGACCTTCTTGTTTAGTTTCAATTTTTCCACCGAGATTTGAGCATGTTTTTTCTATAGAGTCATTAATTATGTTTGACATGGTCTTGTCTACAAATTGGTGCAGTACCCATTTGTTTCTGCTGGTAAACAATACACTTGTCTCTAATCTTCCCACTTTCAGAGATCACTGCCCCTACTTTTCATATAGTAGGCATCCAGAAGTTGACAGATTACAGGCAAATTATGCAATTTTAGGATGTCATCTCTCCCCATCTTAGATCATGTTATATGTATATGTTAGTTCCAACATTTACAATTATCATTATTTAGGTAATAATACTTTTTTATTTTATTTGATCACTTCATACTCTTGGCCCAGCAATTGTAATGACTCTTCATTCTGCTTCTGGCGGTTGCAATTGTTGTTCAACCTCTCGGGTCTGGACATTTTGGGTCTCAGTCTGATCCCCAAGGGCCAAGTTTTGAGGGATGAATTCACACTGACCGATGACTTCATCTGAAATATGAGAAAAACCTTGGAGGTTTTCTCAAGAGCATTTTGCTTGCATTATACCGTATCTCGTACAGTTAAATGCGCATGTGATGACCTGTGCAAGCAGCAGAATCGGTATCTCGTACCGACAACAGAATTCTGTTTTACATCAAAGTTGGTATCTCGTACCAAAGTTGATCTTCGTGTTTAAAGTATCTCGTACCAACACGGTATATATGCTCGTTAACATAGCCAGGAACGTTCCTTGATTTCGTTGCACTGTAAATCCTGCAAAAAGACTTACCTTCATTATCCGGAGTATCGGTACGCAAGGGGCTCCGCTCACGGTCGGTAGGTACTGCGTCAATTAAGGCTGCGACTGCGGTTCCGCTCACTGTCGTGACTCCAACATTTGTTACGATGATGCTGCTTCAACTTTTTACTGGATTTACACAATTTTCTAAATAGTTTTTCTTCCGAAACCATTTTTGCATGCGATGCCGCGAACGCGCGAAAAAAGAAGTGTCAAAGCAGGGTTGCCATTCCATATATCAAAAAAATCATCACCTCTAAACCGCGATGTCATTACTAGCGAATGGAGATTACTACATCGTTATAAATTATATTTCAGATCACCGTGAAATAAAATTAATGTTCTAAAGAGAAATTTGGTGTGTTTTAATGTTCAACTGGTCAACTTAGGCCATGTTGTTTCATCTAATGCGCCTGCCAGACTATGCTACTTGCGCTGCTCATCGCTATGCTCCTCGCGCTGCCGTGATTTGCCGCGATGTTGCCCTCTCTGCCGGACGAGACGAGAGAGAGAGAGAGATGCGAGGAGCATGACGTGTGGCATGACGAGTAATGTTGCCACACTATGTCTCTGCCTCCTTTCCTCGCTACTTCCCATGCCACTCGTCGAGTGTGTGGCAGGCGCATTACAGTTACGTATCTGTAACCGTCAAATATGGCGGCTTGTACGACAATTTCATACTGACTTAACGATTACGTACTGACTTACGAATACAGATGGTTTGAAGCAACCCGCCCTTAGTATTGTCTTTATTAAACTAAACGATAGTTTAGGCTGGCCTGAAAGCCACGAAAACAAAAAAAACACAAATCACGTATCACTTGTGGAATGTACCTACTGACTACTCGAAAAACATCACCCTCCTTTTAGGACAGTCGGATAAATAATAGGAAAATTACAACTATCAATACCAGGTGCAATTTCATGGATCACTAGTTATGCTACAACCCTACGTAGGGGTGGCACAATTTAGTTCACAAATTAGCGTGGGGTACACAATATTAGCCTGCTCGGTCAACTGTGTGATTTGTACAAATAAAACATGTTTACCCTTTAAAAGGGGTGGTTTTAAGGAAAACAGGTGTAGGTTCTGTTAGCTGTTTAAGACCGAAGCGAATCTCTTATTTTGGAAAGCTTTTTTTTTCTGAATTCATGAGGGAGAAAATATATAAAAAAAGTATATTTTGTAATTGCCTTCTTTAACTAGTGATTTATCTAGTTACTGGCACTTCGCGTGACATACACGTAGCGCCATCTAGCATCCAAAAGCTACTTTTTTTTCTGGGTGAAAAGTACCCTTTGTCCTTTTCTGTACCCCTGACAACGTATATTCAAAATTTCATGATGGGCGGTTCAGTGGTTTAGGCGTGAAAAGGTAACAAACCAACTTACTTTCACATTTTTAATATTAGTTAGGATTTTAAACGACTATGGTGGTACCTCAGATCATAGAAACAAGGAGATATGCCATCATAGCAAATTAGTACCGGAACAACTGATGCCACTTTTAGTACATTTTTCGACACAATTACGCGCATAATTAAGTGCTCCTTGTGAATAAAAAGATCTCCCACGCATTGAACATTCCGCACACCCTCTATCTAACACTGTTAATCGTCACTCAACACTAGCACTAAACTAAAACACTTTACCTATTTATACCATCGATCGTGTTCGGTTCGTCGCCAGCGCGTACGTTTTTAATATGAGCAATTTGCTCAAGATCAGGCATCAAGTTCGATAGCGCCTTGGCACATCTCCTTGTTTCTATGATCTGAGGGTGGTACACAGTCGTAAAGCCCGCCTGAAGCCCGCCTGATGGTAAGCAGTTACCGCAGGCTACGACACGCTTGCATCACCGAGGATAACATGCTCGTTGCCGACTCTTTAAAATGAGGACTCGCTGTGCCGACAGTTTAGGAGACAAGCAGGGCCCCAATTCTGCTATTTCAATAGTGTATGAATGGTGTCATAATGACACCATTCATACACTATGAATGGTGTCAAAACCTAAGCGCTCATTGGCTTAGAGTAAGACTATCTGTTTCATCATTGGTCAAAACGATGTCATTGATAGACCATTCTGACACGATTACGACAATTGTATTAGCAGACTTGGGCCCCAGGTCCCCCGCAGTCAACACAGCGCATCCTCAGGAGCTCTGGCGATCTCACCACAGGAACACAACACTACCGAAGAGTAGCATTATTTGGCTGTGGTATTCTATAAACGTTGTTGTATCAATTATTGGGCCAGCTTTAATTTTTCGAGACCAAAATATCAATTTTCGTCATCTCCATATATAATAGAGGTCAAATGTTACTTTTTTTGACCTCTACGCACATTACAAACACAAGAGATTCCGCTGTTTATCAATGATGTTGGCGTCTATTCACAAAATGGTTTACAAAAGGCCAATTGAATATTAAGTGGGTACTATCATATCGGTACTGTAATTTAGATCCATGAATAGATCTTACACATGTTATGGCGATCAAAATCCTATCATAAGTGTTGCTACGGAAAATATATTGCTATACTTACGTCACTCTAACTAACGCCCGAAATTGGAAAAAAACAGTAAAAAAAAATAAAATCCTACTAATATTATAAACGTGAAAATTTGTGAGGATGGATGTATGGATGGATGTTTGTTACTCTTTCACGCAAAAACTGCTTAACGGATTTTGATGAAACTTTACAGTAATATAGCTTATACATCAGAATAACACATAGGCTTCTTTTTATCCCAAAAACGCGGGCGAAGCCGCGGCCGGAAGCTAGTAGATCATAAGTAGCTAGCTACTTTTGAAAAATTAACAAAAAAGCTATAAACGCCCATTCCAAAATACAGTTTTCTAAGGAGGAGAATGGGTAAGAGTACTTACTCTTAAAATATTAAATTATACTTATAATTATATTACGTAGGATCTAGTTTTGTGATACATTCTTATTTGAGCTATTCAATCATTATAATTATTTAGTAATTAAACCACTCCTAAACGAATATTTATGTCGCAGCATAGCATAGCATAATCGGCCTATAATGTTCCCACTGCTGGGACACAGGCCTCCTCTCTGTGAGAGGGAGTGGGCCGTAGTCCACCACGCGGGCCCAGTGCGGGTTGGTGGACGTCACATGTCTTCGAATTTTTGGTTCTAGGACATGCCGGTTTCCTCACGATGTTTTCCTTCACCGTTAAAGCAAGTGATAATTAATTTCTAATACGCACATGACTTCGAAAAGTCAGCGGTGCGTGTCTCGGGATCGAACTCGAACCATTCGCCGTAGGAGGCACATGGTTAATCCACTAGGCTATCACTGCCCTTATGTCGCAGGGAAATGAGGAAATCAGGGATTTCACGAAATCCCTAGGTATATCACGAAATCACGGTAGATGTCGAATTTTCTTGTCTATTAGGTACGTCTTTTTACAAAATTTTTTTAGTGATATGACAAAATGCAAATATAATGTCAGTGATATATCGTTTTAAACTGAATCTAGTAAAATGAAGAAAGTACCTATTATGGATAAAATAATAAAACAAAATTACAAATTAACTTATGCATTTTTACTAAGTGATGCATTTTAGGGGTTAACAGGGGGGCAAGGGGGCTAATATAGCGTCCTAATAGTGAATGAATTTTTAGAATTGGATCAGTAGTTCCGGAGTTTGCCTCATACACAGCCCCGGTTATAGGGAGGGGGCTAGCCCCCGGATATAGGGGCGGAAAATTCAGAGGGCGGCAAATTCAAGCTTGGTAAACGAATTCACTGAGTAGTGTATTCGTCTACCAAGCGTAGTAATCGCAAAGAGCAGCGCTAGACCGGTCGTTGTGGCGTTCTTTGGGGGAGGCCTCAGCATCAGTGAGCGTGTTATGGCTGAAATTATGATGATGATAACAAAAATATTGTCGGGCGGCATTTTTCAGTTTTTACCCCGCCTCGAAATAATTCAAGATCCGGGGCTGCTCATTCATACAAACTTTACCCGTTCATAATATCAGTACCTATAGATAATTTAAACAGCAAAAACAATCAGACAAGGTACTTAGTAAAGATCTAGTAATTTTGCACACGTGTCTAGAAAACCTCGGCGGGTTTCCCCAAGACGCCATTCTGCACTTCAATTCTTTTTCAAATTACATAATCACACAACGTGTCGTTACAAAAAACCACCGACCGACGTCTACATCTGAGTGGTTTTCAAAAAAATAAAATGATTTCGCGATAACTCGTGAAGTCATGACGTCTTTCTCGATATTTTGAATGGTGTATAAAAGTAAGAGCCCGGGGGCTTCACCCCCCTTCCCCCCCTTGATCCTCTACTGAGTGTCGAGGAACGTGTTAACATCAACACGCATTTCACATAAGATGTCCTTTCAACGCTATGTTGGTAGCCCTGAATTTCAATAAATGTTACAACGTTTTTAACGGTGTTGGAAGTTTTCTTTCAGTACCAATTCTCGTTCACCACTTTATAGTGTCCTAAGCATTACTTTTCCAAACACTGAAGTGCTACAGCGTATGGGCAAAACACCAGAACTTATCCGGACAATCAAGCAAAGAAAAGTCGTTTACCTAGGCCACGTACTTAGAAACGACCAATATGTCCTCCTCAAGACCATCATGATGGGCAAAATCGCTGGGAAACGTAAAGGCGGAAGGCGCAAAATGTCATGGCTCAGAAACATAAGAGAATGGACCGGCATCAAAACTGTAGAACAACTATTCAGACTAGCCATGAACAAGAAAAAGTTTAAAGAGCTGACTGCCAACCTTCAATGATGGAGAGGCACTAGAAGAAGAAGAAGCATTACTATAACACATAAATATACAAAAATAAATAAAACGTTGAGAGTGACATTCAGGGCAGCCAACATAGCGCGAAGGGACTTTTTATATAAAACGCTCTCTAGCATGACCCATTCTATATTCTACCAAAGAATAGACAAAGTTCTTTCTATCCAACTCGTTATCTCTTCTGCCCGAGCACGCGGCGACCCGTGCGTTGCTAAATCAGAATTTTGTCTACTGAAGAATAGAAACATTTCTTTTCTTCGTTGTGTGCATAAAACGGTAGAAATCTTTCTACAATCTGTCATTTTGTCTATTCTTCTGTTTCTATCGTGGTCATGCTAGGCTAGGTGAGATATTGCTCAAACACGAGACCAACAAAAAATTTACGCAAACACGTGTATTTGATTAAAACCCACAATCATAAAAAACTGTACCTACTAACAAAATCTAAACTGTAGGGCAGTACATCGGCATGTCCTTATCACCGGCCAGCCGGATCGCATTACCGGCCGACCCGTAATACGAAGAGATATCGTCAACTTTGTTACTCTTTACTTCGTAATGGTTATTTTGTGGGGAAAACAATATTATTATCTTTTATTTTACAGGGAAAACCATTGATAATTAAGCTAGGGAAAATAACAAAAAAGTTAGAACCGCCTTCAAAAAGATCACGGTTCGGATTCGGAAGTCAATTCGTTTTACGCGGATGTCGGATGTCACCTCAGATCATAGAAACAAGGAGATGTGCCAAGGCGCTATCGAGCTTGATGCCTGATCTTGAGCAAATTGCTCATATTAAAAACGTACGCGCTGGCGACGAACCGAACACGATCGATGGTATAAATACAGTGTTTTAGTTTAGTGCTAGTGTTGAGTGACGATTAACAGTGTTAGATTGAGGGTGTGCGGAATGTTCAATGCGTGGGAGATCTTTTTATTCACAAGGAGCGCTTAATTATGCGCGTAATTGTGTCGAAAAATGTACTAAAAGTGGCATCAGTTCTTCCCGTACTAATTTGCTATTATGGCATATCTCCTTGTTTCTATGATCTGAGGATGTCACGCATATTTTCCTTACACACAATTTTATTTTTGTCCATTTCTGTCATAGAAACATTTCTTCTCTTCATTATTATGCATGAAACGGTAGACGTAGACAAAATGAGATTTAATAGAAAGATTTCTACCATTGTATGCATAAAATGAACAGAAGATGACGTTTCTATTCTTCAGTAGACAAAACGCACCCCCCACCGAATAATATGGTAATCGATAATTCTAAATTTTACAGGAAAAATAAAAAACTGTTTTTTGCTTATATCTCAGCACGGGTGCATCGTAAGATAGTGATTTATATGTCAAAACAAAGCATATTTTTTTACTGTCTATTTCCTTTTATGATTTTTTTGTAATAGTTTCCTAAATGAAGTTATTGACGAAAATAACATTACTGAAATTGCTGGTCAAAAGTATAGTATGCAACGCATCATTCCGATATTATTCGCGTGTAAACCCAGCGATATCTTAGGCAGTATTAATGCATTACAGTATTATTCGTCAAAATGTAGTGTCAAAAAAGTTTACGGTAATACGATATTACGACATTATTCGGGTGAAATCTCAGCGATAGTGTATACAGTATTATTACATTACGACATTATTCGGGTGAAATCTCAGTTATAGTGAATACAGTATTATTACATTACAATAATATTCGTCGATGTATGGTGTCAATAATGAACAGTAATATAATGTTGCAAATACGTTATTTCATTAAATAATTTAGTAAATATTAATTGATTTGGCAAAAAAGTAACAAATTTAGAATAAATTGATTTTATAGGTACTGCATAATTTATTTAAATAATAGTGATTTGTTAAAGGTTTTCAAATAAAACGATGCATAGCTTTTATTATATTAATCAGGTACAACATTATGTTTTTTATCACAAATAATAATCAGATGGAAGTCCTGTTGGTCCATTGGGTCGTTGGTATCTAAATGATAGTAAAAATCAATCATGTCAATCATCATTACAGTCCGATTCAGTCTGAAGATTGTTCTGTCATAATTTCACTGGTCTGTAGGAAACGATAAAAAGTATGACAATGCTGAGGTAAGGCTTCTGTTCTGCATAGACTTAATAAATCTTCTTTTAAACCGCTACTCGGTATCGGTTTCGTCACCTTTAGGTAACTCCTATCACTGTCTGGTGAAATCTGTATCTGTTTACTCCCCGCCCGATCTCTGCCCAAGAGGAACTCACCGAGTGTGGCGATACAGGTCAGCAGATAGGGATGAGACGCGGTCTTTCTTTGCATTTTATCCTTGGCAGTTGATGTGTTTTTCGTTTGATGATCCTTTGACTTGCGCGGATGCTGTGACGGATGTGTTGCATCGGGCCATGGAATACTACATTCCTTATTCCGAAGTACCGCTCTCCGGCAAAGCTCGCCTGTGGTTTGGGCCTCAATGTGGTCTCGCTAAAGCCAGTAAACAGTGAGGCATACCTGGCCTGGGTTGATGCTCGACACCGTAAAGCGAAGAACATAAGTCAGAGGAAGAAGTCGTTTAACAAGGCTGCCACGTCCTGCAAAAAGGAGCTCGCTTTGATCACATTAGTCGAATAGGGAACAAATTGACTTCGTACCCTGCGGGTAGTAAAGCGTTTTGGTCAAATCAGTTGAAGCGAATCTGTTTGCGGAGTCATCACGTCTAAATGCTGGCAACGCTATACCTCCAACTCTACCTGGCAGCACGACATTTATGTCGGAAATTCGCATTTGCCAAATGGAGATTTGCAAAACACTGTGCAATCTTGACGTGAACAAGGCCAGTGGCCCAGATGGTATTCTAGCCATAGTTCTGAGGACATGTGCGCCTGATTTGTTTCCTGTGTCTCTTTTAAATACTGGACAAGTGCCGAAAACGTGGAATCTTTCCAACGTGCAACCCGTGCCCAAAAAAGATTTCAAGAGAGAAACGAAAGAGGTAGATACCTAGTCGTGCCGACCCTGCTAATTTGGTTACGTCCATACTTTACAAGAGAATGCAGCGTCTCTTCAATAACAGGCTCTTGACGTTGAAGCTAATGATCTCCTCAGTTATCGGCAATCCGTATTTCGCCGAAACCGGTCTACTGGGGACCTAGCCTACGCTACTGACTTATGAAACATGAGGACGCGCTAACCGTTTCCCTGGACAAGAAGACTTTCGAAGACTTTCGATAGGGTTTGGCACGACGGCCTTATTCGTATGCTTTCCTCATATGACTTGCCTACCTGTTTCGTTGCGTGGATATCAGACTTCCTGAGGGATCGTTCGATTCGAGTCATTGATGGCTGCTCGTCCGCTCGAAAAGCAATTAATGTGTGTCCTTCAGGGGTCAGTGCTCTCTGCGACGCTCTTCCTGCTGCATATCAACGATCTGCTTTAGCCCGGAATCTTTGGGTATGCAGATGACAACAATGTTGTAGAGAGATACATAGCCAATGAACGGACTACTGGACTACAAATCCAGGCTCTGAGAGAGGCCATGGTCGAGCGCTTGAATTTGTCCCTTATGGCAGTCTCCGATTGCAGCGATGCCAATCTGGTCAAGTTCAATGCAACTAAGACCCAGGCGTGTCTGTTCTCTGCTAAAAAGAGCCCATTCCAGCTGGCTCCTATATTTTTAAATGTGTCCATACTCCATACCGATAACTGACCATCTTGAGCTTTTGGTCGTTACTCTGACGTCTCCCCTTAACTTTGGCTCTTATATTGAGTCCAAAGCTCAATTGGCAGCTAAAAAGTTAGGATTCCTCTCGAAGCTGCGACGGTACTTCATGTCCCTCCTACCCTTTTTTCTATCGGACAGTCAGAAGCACGAAAAACCGCCATCGGTTCATGGTTGATATACCGAAAACCCATACGAAGCGCTTTGATTCCACTTTCATTGTGAAAACCGCAAAACAATGGAATTTACTATCGGAGTGGATGTTCCCGATAATAACAATCTGGGTTTCTTCAAGACGAGAGTGAATCGGTTTCTTCTGGGCAAGCGTGCTCCATCGTAGACCGCATCATCGCTTCACGTCAGGCGAAATGGCGGTCAAATGCAAGCCTAATAAACAGCGAACAACATTACGATTTTGCATAATATCTCTCATGTATTGTAAAAAAACATTACCAAATCGTGTAAATAAAAATAACACATGAATATAATTGTTTTAAACTTTACATGAAACACTAAATGTATTTCTTACGCGAATAAAATGGTAATCGTCACTTACCGAAAAACTTAACGATTGCATAATCTGCATTTACTTGTTAAGGTACTATTCGTGTAAAAAGTGTGTTTAGATTTTAAGAGAATAATATTGTTATGTTCATTACGGGGCCATAGAAATTATTGTACTTTTATCAATATCCATAGAAACATTACAAAAAAAATTCACAAGGTGTAATGAATGCTCTAGACACCGAATATGCAATAAAACATAAACTACCGCAATAGCACATTACCATATTATTCGGTGGGGGGTGCGATTAAAGTCTGGTACGCCAAGCACGGATCGCCGAGTGGTCGGGCAGTAGATATTACGGTTTGATAGAAAGAACTTTGTCTATTGTTTGGTAGAATAGAGATAAAATAAATTGGTTATGATAAGCCGACAGGTAGATATAGGACAGTATGGTACTTACGTGATATAATTATTAGTGGCAAATCGTTCCTGAGAATATCACAAATATGGTTAATCGCGTAGATAGAGCCATAATAAGACAACAACATATTATTACCTACGCAGATGAAACACGTGCGCACAATTATTATTATTGCGTTTTATGCTGTAACAGTGCGTAAATAATAATAGTAGGTACAGTTTTTTATGTTTATTTATCTACGATATTACTATAAAGCGAATATTATTATATGTATATTTTTTTGTATTTTTGTTTGTAATGAATAACTCAAAAAATATTGGACCGATTTTAAAAATGATTTCACCAGTAGAAAGTTATATTATTACTGAGTAACATAGGCTATTTTTTATCCCGAACAAATGCACAGTTCATGTGGGTTACGCAGACGAAGATACGGGCAAAGTGCTAATTTTATATTATACTAAATAGATACTAATACATGAAGTATAATAGTATCAGTGGCGAAGGGTCCCTACAATACGATTCCTACCGGCTTCCTTTGAAAAATAGCACAGGCAGTATTGCCTTCTTTTATTAATTAGCTTTTCGTGGCCAGGTAAGCATTTGTAGTACCGGCTTACCTCTTACAAAAACTGACCTTTCGCTACCGAATAGTATATTATGATATTACAAAACTGAAGGAAGAAAACATGGGGGGTATCGTTGGATAGAGAATTGAAAGTAACATAAAGGTTTCTAAGTTACTTTTTTATTTAGGTGCATAAAAGTGAACCCATCTCTAACCTTTCAACCGCGTTATCAAAAAATCTGGAAAAAATCAAGCTCATAGCATCTAATAAGTACTTTCGATTAAAATTTGTTTTAACAAGATAAGTCAATTAGTTTTTGAAATATTCACGATTTTCGTTTTTGCCAACCGTAAACTTTTAAAGAGTAGCAACTTTCCATCGCCCACTCGTTTACGCCGTTATAATTGATCACCGACCCAGTCATTAACCGGCTAATGATTGAATTGCCCACATGTCAAGTTTCATCGGGCAGTTATAACCGGTCACCTACATACAGCAGACAGTCATAACTAGGGATGCATTTAATGTCGATGTATCGGCGATGTTTTGTTCTTTACCACGTTTTTATTACCTCGTTTTCTTGTCTGTCTGTCTGTTCGGTACAAATCTCAGATTATAGAAACAAGGAGATATGCCATCATAGCAAATTAGTACGGGAACAAACTGATGCCACTTTTAGTACATTTTTCGACACAATTACGCACATAATTAAGCGCTCCTTGTGAATAAAAAGATCTCCCACGCATTGAACATTCCGCACACCCTCAATCTAACACTGTTAATCGTCACTCAACACTAGCACTAAACAAAAACACTGTATTTACACCATCGATCGTGTTCGGTTCGTCGCCAGCGCGTACATTTTTAATAAGAGCAATTTGCTCAAGATTAGGCATCAAGCTCGATAGCGCCTTGGCACATCTCCTTGTTTCTATGATCTGAGGTACAAATACAATTCATTTTTCAAGCACTTGCTAGCATCGGACTAAGCTGAAATTTGGTATACCTGTGTAATTTGGATGGGAATGCAATATGGACTAAAAAGTAAAAAATAAATTATTAGATTTTTTTTTTAAACCACGGTTTTAATTTATGTTTATTTATCTACGATATTACTATAAAGCGAATATTATTATATGTATATTTTTTTGTATTTTTGTTTGTAATGAATAACTCAAAAAATATTGGACCGATTTTAAAAATGATTTCACCAGTAGAAAGTTATATTATTACTGAGTAACATAGGCTATTTTTTATCCCGAACAAATGCACAGTTCATGTGGGTTACGCAGACGAAGATACGGGCAAAGTGCTAATTTTATATTATACTAAATAGATACTAATACATGAAGTATAATAGTATCAGTGGCGAAGGGTCCCTACAATACGATTCCTACCGGCTTCCTTTGAAAAATAGCACAGGCAGTATTGCCTTCTTTTATTAATTAGCTTTTCGTGGCCAGGTAAGCATTTGTAGTACCGGCTTACCTCTTACAAAAACTGACCTTTCGCTACCGAATAGTATATTATGATATTACAAAACTGAAGGAAGAAAACATGGGGGGTATCGTTGGATAGAGAATTGAAAGTAACATAAAGGTTTCTAAGTTACTTTTTTATTTAGGTGCATAAAAGTGAACCCATCTCTAACCTTTCAACCGCGTTATCAAAAAATCTGGAAAAAATCAAGCTCATAGCATCTAATAAGTACTTTCGATTAAAATTTGTTTTAACAAGATAAGTCAATTAGTTTTTGAAATATTCACGATTTTCGTTTTTGCCAACCGTAAACTTTTAAAGAGTAGCAACTTTCCATCGCCCACTCGTTTACGCCGTTATAATTGATCACCGACCCAGTCATTAACCGGCTAATGATTGAATTGCCCACATGTCAAGTTTCATCGGGCAGTTATAACCGGTCACCTACATACAGCAGACAGTCATAACTAGGGATGCATTTAATGTCGATGTATCGGCGATGTTTTGTTCTTTACCACGTTTTTATTACCTCGTTTTCTTGTCTGTCTGTCTGTTCGGTACAAATCTCAGATTATAGAAACAAGGAGATATGCCATCATAGCAAATTAGTACGGGAACAAACTGATGCCACTTTTAGTACATTTTTCGACACAATTACGCACATAATTAAGCGCTCCTTGTGAATAAAAAGATCTCCCACGCATTGAACATTCCGCACACCCTCAATCTAACACTGTTAATCGTCACTCAACACTAGCACTAAACAAAAACACTGTATTTACACCATCGATCGTGTTCGGTTCGTCGCCAGCGCGTACATTTTTAATAAGAGCAATTTGCTCAAGATTAGGCATCAAGCTCGATAGCGCCTTGGCACATCTCCTTGTTTCTATGATCTGAGGTACAAATACAATTCATTTTTCAAGCACTTGCTAGCATCGGACTAAGCTGAAATTTGGTATACCTGTGTAATTTGGATGGGAATGCAATATGGACTAAAAAGTAAAAAATAAATTATTAGATTTTTTTTTTAAACCACGGTTTTAAAATGGAGTAACAATTAGTACAAAATAAAGTTTTTCATATCATCGGAAATTATTTTGTACCTTTTACTCCGTTTTAAAAACGTGGTTTAAAAAAAAAAAAAAAAAAATTTACTAGTTTTTATTTAGTTACGTTACACAGTTAAGTTTAACTAACACGGTTAAGTGTTTATTGTAAATACTGGAATAACAGTCACGGTTACCTCAATGCTTGGTTGAAGTTTAATTAAATGTTAGGTATTAAATTGAGACTGGTATTACTGAAAAGGTTCCGTATATTTTTTTGTTGATTATCTTATTTATAATATTCTTTTACTGGGTAAATTACGTTTTTTTTACAGTATTTATTTAATTAGGCATTAACTATAGTGGTGATTGTGTCTTTATGATAAACTTCACAAAAGTAAGGATTGAGAACCGCTGCCGTAAAATCGAAATAAAAATAAATAACCTGGAATAAAAAAAAATATAAAATCGTGTACGGTCTGGGATTCCCCGTCAGCAGCAACGAACAAAGTTGCTTACGCCTCGCATATAATAGGAAGAGACAGAGAGAGAAAGACGCATGGAGAGGGCATAACGCTTTTTCTTTACGTGACGATTTCTACCAGTCAAACTTCTATTTCCTACCGCAAGAAAAAATCTGGTAGGTATATTTGAATGTACCGACAAGTTCAGAATTTTAAAAAATACTGGCATCTGAAATGTTTGAAAAAGGAAGACTGTCACATAGCAAAAAAATAGTAAATTAAAAATTATAAAAACCCGACTGCCAAAAAACAACTAAAAAGTTCAAAACAAGAGCACTTTTCAAGCAGTCTGATGCAGTTGGTGGCAATTATTTGTGTTAAATCTTAGATTGTATGCCACCAACTGCATCAGACTGCTTGAAAAGTGCTCTTGTTTTGAACTTTTTAGTTGTTTTTTGGCAGTCGGGTTTTTATAATTTTTAATAGGGTTCTTGCCAACATTGAAAATATGCTACAGATTGTGGTCATCCTATCAGTTCATAGCGTAAATAAACTTATTTCACTTGATTTTCAACTAAAATATGTATATTTTTTGCAAATCACACGAAAATAAAATGTAATATTTTTTGTTATTTTAGCTGTGACAAGAACGGCCTGTTGCACTCTGGTGACGTCACACGCTAGTAAGCCAGTGTTGCCAACTTATTTTTAGGGTAAAGAATTCTTTAGGGTAAATTTGAGGGTAAAATTTTAGGGAGCGCCTCCGCAGCCGGCGTCGACTAGGCTCCCAAAAATAATGCCGTTAGGAACCGGAGTAGCCTTGGAGTAGCAGTGATACCAGACGAAAATAATTGCAAACTACCGTAGCAGCAGATTAATGTTGCCGTCTTTTAAGTTGAATTAAATACCTTAGACTGACTTTTAAATTACATTGCCAATGTAGAACAAAATACAACTTTTACAAGGGGGATGGAGGTGGTCGACGAAGCCCCGGTACGCGGAGCTCCTATTTCTATCTTTAAGGTTAAAAGTAACCTAACACGAAGGGGTTGACGGGGGCTTCGTTCGCTCGCTCACTGAAGCCTCCGTCAACCCCTTCGAACCTAACCTGTCCGTGTCGGGGTGTCCAAGTTCCCGAGCTCGCTTCGCTCGCTCTTGGACCCTAATTAGGTATGTTACTCAAATAAAACATGAAATGTTTTTTTAATTATGCCAAATTGCCAACTCCCTTTCCCGCTTTTTTTTCCAAAGTCAGCGCCGGCTGCCAATTTAGTCAATTCCAAAATTTTAAGGTTAGATTTCGTATTGTTGTTATGATTACTAAAGTTTATGGGCTTTTTGGTAAGCAATACATGTAGGTACCTAAGTATTTGAATTGAATTTGAGTTAAACAAACAAATTCAGCATATTTTTATTGTGAAACATGACCATTGATTAAGAAAGAATTTGTTTTATTGTATATCTCAAACGAAAACTTTAGCCAGGTATTTTTGTATAAATAGTTATGATTTTACAGTAAAATTAATCAGGCATTGGGGTAAAATGAAAATCTAATTTGGCAACACTGGAGTAAGCACGGCTTTGACAGGTTGCAGTTTGCGTTTTATGTTTTCTGGGTGCTATTGATCTTAGAGCTATTTCTGAAGCTGTTTTCATAGAAATCTTCTATCTAGTGGCATAAATATTCATATCGAATCTCAAAATGGAGTAAAATTTTGTGCAAGCTGATACAACCTACCTAAGATAGACGCATTTATGGTTGCACTTTTCTTTAAGAATAACGCTGATTATTATGCTGCGGAACTTAAAAATGTAAAAACAGCAGTGTAAGTAACCACATATTTATTTACAAATATTTTGTATAATCATTCAGAAGTTTTGTGAAATCTCATTTTAGGTTATGTTGATAAAAACTCAGAAACATTACCTATACATTCTTTTGTGTCATGAATCATGATGGACTGCTTAAAGACGTATTTGTACATTGTGGAACTACACACCATTTATACGCCATTATAGCCAATAAAAAATAATTGATGAAATTAATTTCAGCTTCACCATCTGTCTTGTTGACAAAGCTCGTTTACTAGCGTGTTACATCACTTCCGTCAGAAACAGCGTTTTTGGAGCGGTTTTGGAAATTTATACTTTATCACTGATTTTTATTGATAAAGACAGTAGATCTCCCTGAAATATCAATGTAGTGTGCTTATAATATAATGAAGATTTATATAAACCATTTCCCAAAATGAGGCAAATAGCCTATTTACTATTTTTATTTTTCACTTTTTAGTTTTTAATGTATGTTTTCGTAATCTTTTCGAGCCCTTCATTTTGATACCCCACATGATAGGTTTGAGGAAAACAAACTTTTTGAAGACGCCAAAAATCGGCCATTTTTCACTGTTTTTTTGTTTGTGTATCGTTAATACTTGAAATAAAAACTTAAATCAATAAGTAAGAATTAGCGAGAATGATTGCTTTGTTAAACAACTTTAAATCGTTATATATCCTAAACTATTATTTGAAATGAAAAATGATAAAAGGAACCTAAAGATGATTTTAAAATACCTATTCAACGACACCCCACTTGACATAGTTCATCAACTTTTTTTTTTTCATTTTGACAATATGGCGTCTGGTTGTCGCTGTGGTGAATTTTGATTACTGTTATGTCGTTAGTGACACTCGCAAGGTTAAGACGAATCGATTGACGTAAGAATTATCAAAATCGGCCTACGCATTTGGTCTCTAGAACGCCACATAGAAACAAACATACTTACATTACATACATACTCATACATACATACTTACATAGACTGATAAACACATTACCCTCCTTTGCGTCTCGCAGTCGGGTAAAAAGGCGGCTGCGTTCCAAATTAACATTTTAAATTATAAAAACAAACAAGAGGTTACATTGAGGTACTCTAAAGAAAAAATTGCGCGAATTCCACTTACACGGCACGCTGGTCATATCGAGCGTATTAACGAAACCGGTGTGTATGTACGAATTATTAATTCTATTTAAATACTCAGTACGAAAGCGGGCAACGCTCCATTAACTAGCTGTGTGCTATTCTGAAACGTTTTGCGCCAAGAATGTTGCATTTTTGCAGAATGGGAATTTTGAGTTTGTTCTTGATTACAAATTAACAAATAATAGGTAGGTAATAAGGGAAATCCGGAAGCGAAAGGCACTCGCTTTTCATAATTTCGAATATTTACGTACCTACCTACCAGGCGCGGTCCCAGGGGAGGGGTCATGGGGGTCATGACCCCCCCCCCCCCCAAAATCGTACAAAAATGCGCGAAACACGGTAATTCACGGTATAGCACGTCGGCATTAATCGGTATGACCCCCCCCAAAAGTCTTCGGTTGCGGTATGACCCCCCCCCCAAAATCGTCGGCTGCGACCGCGCCTGCTACCTACAATGACAGGAGAACTTTCTTGCCCTTACAGTTACCAAAATCTAAAAGGTACCGTTTGACAGTTGTCAAATTTATTAGACTAGGCATGCGAACCAAAAAAATCGGTACCTACCTACATTATGCGATTCTTAAGAGATATCGATATTGATCCTTTAGAGTTGGTAATCGATTACACTTTTATCTACATTAACGCTAGAATAAATTAGAACAGGATAACTCAAAACACGAAATTTTGTGCTATCGTTTAAATTAATTATTATCATTTCGTTTTCAGTAATGCTCTCGAAATGTGTGTCTCTTTCGAAATGGTCCATCATAATTTTCTTTGTCTTGTCCACTTTGGCTTAGTTGACAGTCATCCACCAAAGCCGGAAATTATAAAAAGTTAAGTGTTAAAATTAATATTTTATAATTTATAAAGTTTCGATTATTTAAATATTTTAACCGATTATTCGTATAAGCATGAATTTGAATCACCACAACACTATCATTATGGTAAAGGACCTAACGACATAACATTGAAACAACGTCAAAAACAAATGAGAATCAGGTTTTTTGCTTTGTTTAACAGATTCGAATTTAAATTTCGAATTTGAATCGTGTAGGTAAGTACGCTTGTACAAAGTTACTGCGGGAAGATAAATGTGAAACGTCAAACGGTACTTTTTAGATTTTGTTCACTGTAGTGACATTTTATTTCATGTCTAAAAAAAACAAGTAGGCAGTGTAGGCACATGGCACATTCATAAAAATATGTACCAGATAACTTTTTTATTTATTTATTTAAAATTGAAGTTCTTGTTGAGACATTTATAGTAAAAAAAAGGTAAGTATTTTTTTTAAGCCCGTCCGCAGTTTTCCCGACGTCATAATTTATTATCTCATGTAAATAAAACCACTAAAAAGAAAAATACTACAAGACATTGGTGCCGATTCTGTTGAACGTCGCACTAAACTAATTTTAATCACACTATATATCTTTCTTACAAATATCATTGAAAAAGGACAGAAAATATTTTTAGAACTGTCAAATAAAATTAGTCTACGCCCTTGTCATTTACGAGAAAATAGTCATAACCTTTTGCGATTACGACTAAATTGACGTTAAAACTATTCAAGTGGACTAATTTGACAGGATTAAATATCTGCTATCCTTCTCTCATGTTTTTTATTAGAAAGAGACATAATAAGACAAAATTTTCACCCACTTTCAGACCCACTGTTTCAGGGCCTATCCATATTTATGGGTATGGTATTATCCCTATTACTTACGTAATTTAACAGGTAACCTTGTCAGCAATGAGACGGTCGGGTGACGTTCAAATTAACTGCTACAGTAACTGTTTAATGTTTTGACTGTGTCGGTAACTCAGTAGTAAGTTGTAGTAAGACATAATATCAGTGTCAGTGTCAAAAGTGTAACAATAATATCAGTGTTTTAATCTGTTGATGTTACGTATAACGTAATGTATGTAACTGTCACGATATTGGCTAAGTTAGTAAGGAACTATGGGGAACCAGGTCTACAGTTTCTTTATAACTAAAACTTCAAGTCTTATGTAGATATTTGATGGTTGTCTTAATTTTTGGGTAATTAAGATTTCACAAGATCCTTTGATCGAATAGATCATGCACTACTTGTACACAAATTGTTATTGGTTGGTGCTAGGGGTGATTTGTATGTAGATGGTCCTCATCATATGTGAAAAATAGATACCAGACGGTCCTAGTTTTCAGTGGTAATATACATTCGTCAAGAGCGGTGCATTTCACTTCAGGGGTTCCCCAAGGATCAATATTAGGACCTCTTTCATTTAATATTCAAAACAAATTTTCAAAACAAGCTGTTATAATGACCATTTCCCAACTTCATCATGAGACCCTGGACATCATCTAGGTCTATAGGTAAGGTAGGTAGGTCTATAGGTAGGTATTTGTCAAGACAAATACAAAGAGCCCAAACACGACGGAGTTATGTTGATAAGTTGAGGAGTTCCTATCCTATAGCCGCCTGCCGGCTCCATTATGAAACCACCTCCATGTCTATCATAATTTGCTCAATCGGTTGTGGGGAACTGGTATAAAATTCAGTTGCAAGATTTCGCCTCATACACATACACACACGGCAAGTTAATTAAAAGCGTGTAATTATGATATAAAATAACTAGATCATACGGAAATTTACCTTGGCCTCTGCTCTGCGACCGGGTGGTCCGTGAATTCGATTCCTGACCGGCGTCCTCCATGTGCCAAGTGTATTCCATCTTAGTTTAGAACGCACACATTTTTTTTTCTGTATTTAATTTCACGTTGCATCCAGAACGAACCCGATGTGACACATCGCGGGAAACGTCAAATTTTGAATGTTTTTTTTTTGTATTCTCTTTTCAAACTGTTCTATGCCTAATATAAAGTTCTAAGAAACGGATATTGCGTGAATTTAAAACTTTTCCGCTATGTTAATTGTTACCATATCACGTATGTGTATTGTTTTTTATAGAATTGCGTTTTCACTTTTAAATCACATTTCACAGTGAAATTAGTATGAGCGTCGGACCGTCACGATTCAGCCAGTGCGTAGCGAATTTAAATACAACAAAAAAGTATTTATTTACTTTTTTAAACACTTGTAACACTCGTTGTTATTTTTTTATTTGTTGTGTGTTCTTTATTTAAAAACTCTTTAGTTTGTCTCCGTACGTCCGTCATTACTTTAAACTTAGAAGGCACTGACAACAAACATCAACACTGCGTTTCACCCCTTGTGTTAAAAAGAGACAGAGAGAAAGGTAAATGGACGTGGCGCTAAGTTAGAAAGCGACAGGTATATTTGCCTTTTCACGGTTTCCACGGAAAACATTGGTGGTTTAGAGGGAAAATATTGACCAATAGCGTGATTTTCCTTTTACGAATTAAATGGTAAGGGGGATGATTTTGGTAATTTGCATATTGGGGGTGGACGATTATTTACTCGCCGTTTGTAATAGTAAAGTAATATTTACTTATTTATACATCTATGAAGAGACTTTTTTCAGTAATTTTAAAAATTCTGTGTTTTCTTTTGTTTTGTTTTTCATTAAACAGTATTTTTTTTATATTCAAGTCATGTTGCCACGGTCAAGTCTTGTATGGGTACCTAGTAGCATCCATACCACTGGGAATCGAACCGAGAATACACTAATCCAAAGACTACAGTTAGTTTCCATGCTGTCAGGCATTAGTAATTTATTATTGCTATAAAACAAGATTTATTACATTATTTAAAATTCCATTTAGAGTTATACACTTACTTCTATTACTTGTATAGAATAATAAATAGTACATCCAATTTATATGCGTAAGTACAGTTAGGTTTTATTATGTAGCAAATGCAACTCACAAAATAACGATATAAGTAGGTACCTAGGTACCTACCTACGTTTATTTAAGAAAGGTAGAGCAGAGCGTATCTCGCTCAAATCTGGAGCAGCCCGACTGGGGAAGTACCTCCACCTTAGAACACCACAGCCAAATAACGCTGCTCTTCAGTAGTGTTGTGTGCCTGGTGAGTAAGTCGCCAAAGCTCCTGGAGGGTGCGCTGTGTTGACAGAGCCCCCGCTTGTCTCTTAAGCTGTCGGCACAGCGAAAATTGGCAGTTTAGATTAAAATAAAGGAAATTATAAAAATTCAAAATTAATTGTGAAAGTCCTCCCTTTTTTAGAAAATTCTCCTTTTTAGACCTATTATAGTCCTCATTTTTTAAATTATCACCTAGCAACCCTATTCCAGGGGGACTACAGTATGGGGTTCTTCAACATATTTATACCCTTTGAATATATTTTTATTATTTTTAGTAATAGGCTTGCGTTTGATCGCAGTTTCACTAGGTACTAAGCTATGATGTGGTCTACGATGGAGTAGGTACGTTCGAATAGAAGAGAACCGACTCACTCGCCACTTGAAGACACCCAGATTGTAACTATCGAGCATCGATCACTAATATTAGTGATCGATGCTATCGAGGAACACCCACTCCGGTAGCGCATTCCACTGTTTGGCGGTGTTCACAATGAAAGTGAAATCAACACGTCCTAACGTTATACTTATTACTAGGGTAAGTCCACTCTTCAAGCTGATATTGGTTATGTAAGTGTTTTTTAGGGTTCCCTTATCTTTATTGTTCGTCTGTCATGAACTCATGACCATGAGTGGAGCCATCAGCTCATAGATGGCGCCAGAACTATTAATTAGTGCCATCTATGACCAAGATATGATATATCTTCTATGATGTAATAGCGGCATAGATGGTCTATTGCATATTTCGGAACCTTCAGGACGCGAGTCGTACGCGCACTTATTCGGTTTTTTTAATACAAAGGCAGCTGTCGTCAGCGTCACCCTCCATCGATTTAATCAGCACCTGACGGTACCCTAATATATACCCATGTGATTTAACGCACCATTGATTCGAACCGGTGAAATACTGGTAGTAACTTATTGGTCACTGAGCACCTGTGATATGGTCTAATACACATGACCATGTGCTATTGAAGCATTGGTGCCGACTTACAAGACGCGGGTCCTAGTGATGTGTCCTCAGATCATAACAAGGGAGATGTGCCAAGGCGCTATTGAGCTTGACGCTTTGTTATGGTCACATTGACTGTACACGCTGGCAACGAACCGAACACGTTCTATGATTTAAATAAAGTGTTTTAGTTTAGTACTAGTGTTGAGTGACGATTAAGTGTTAGATTGAGGGTGTGCGGAATTTTTTATGTGTGGAGATCTTTATATTCGCAAGGAGCGCTTGTAATTGTTGTTTGTAAATGTTCTAAAAGTGGCGACAGTTGTTCCCGTACTAATTTGCTATGATGGCATAAGTATCTCCTTGTTTCTATGATCTGAGGATGTGTCCCTCACACATGAGTTACTCATTTGAGGTCCTTGTGATAGCAAATTTGAAAGGGTTACTCGAATTTTAACATTGAACCTCATTCACGTCCTCATTTGACCGCACGTTTGTCGCAGTGGCTGAGATTGGCTGCTGCGCGACGTGTCGCGGGTTCTATTCCCGCATTGCACATAGGTCTGGCTGTTTGTGAAATTTGTGTTTGTAAACGCACCCACGACACAGGTGAAATCCTAGTGTGAGGCAACGTTTAAAAAAATAAATAAAAAGGAATTAAAATTGAATGAAAAATTGTATCGAGACTACCAAACATGGTTTTATTTCAGTACAATCTGTAAGCCTGTATCTGTGTGATTTTCAAATTTTCGTTGTGTGCTATATGTGTTCACCTCGTTCACCGCAAAAAGTGGTAGAAAATGTTATTCGATGCTTCGCTGCTTACGAACCCCTTAGGTTAAATGCTCTTAGGGCCGTAAGATCAATCGTAGCTTAAACCACAGAGGAGAGTTTAATCTCTCGTCTTCGATTGTGTCTTTGGATTGTTGTATTAGAAAACAATCGAAGACGGGAGATTAACTCTCTTCCGCGGTTTAAGCTACGATTGATCTTACGGCCCAGAGTCAAGTCATTTCCATTTAGTCCGAAGTTAGCCGAACGTACCCGAATCATGTTCCGCGGAGTACAACCATAAGCAATAATCTAGCAACTAGCACAGTTAATTACAAAAAACAATCAGTATGTATTTCTGCTATATTCCCACGGTAGTCATTACGACTACACAATAGGGGGCGGGGCAGCGGATGACCTTTGATATGACCAGGCGTTTAGCTTTGCTCATAATTCATGTTATTTTTGGTGAAGGGTGGTGTTGGACAGGTGGATTGATGTTCAGTTGTATTTGATAGTGCTTACAGTATGCAGTAAATATTACACGTCGAGCTTAAGAGATATCGGCTAGCTTCGGCTTAATAGAGCGTTATCTCTGTCGCACGAAGCACTAACAGTCCGGTATCTGATAAACAAGGGGTATGATTAAATCAATTACCTATTAAATGTATTGCAGATTAGTGACAAATCTAAACTTAGGTGACAGAAAATATAGTTCCCTCAAACAAGTCGGCGACAAAACGTCACATATGAGTGACGGATACGACGCTCTACAAAGCTGAAGCTAGCCGATTATCTCTTTCTCAAAATCGATGTGTAATATTTACTCTCGGATTGTAGATTGTGTGATTTATATTTTGTTATTTTTTTAACAAATTTCACATAACACTGTTTGACATCCTTGATACATATTAATTTCCCCAATCACTACAGTATCATGAGTTAGGGGTGTCACCGATTATGAACGGATATACGCGTCAAACGGGGCCGTGCGACTGACCTATCAACCATCACTGCATTACTGTAATTAAGTTAATTGTTTGACACCCCTGTGATTATTAATTGTTTTTATTTTTGTGTAGATTTTTTATTATACACGTAAAACAATCTAATATACCTTATACGAGCTGTCGCATTTTGTCACCTCGCTCGCACAGAACTACCTATATTTTTTTAAATGTTTTATGAAAAGATGATTTTTTGAAAAATATGATCTTATAGCGAACTGCAAAATAATATAATATTAACCAATGACTTATTTATAGAACCGTTTTTAAATCTATCAAGAAAACATAAAAATGCTTTTCATATTTCACAACGAAATTAAAACAAAACTTTATCAGTGATTTTACGAATACCAGAAATTAATTGCTAGCAATATCAACCATAATTTTTCTGTATAATTTTATGGACATTTCCTTATCTAATTCACAAATTGTCAACGATAAAACATGACGGATATTAAGGTCAAAATCTCTGAACAAAATTAATACGCGATTACAACCAGCCATTTTGATTAGGGGGTCTACTATTTGACCGAATTCAATATTTCGGCTCAATTGATAATGAGAACCATCGCAAACATAACTTATCTATATTATATCTATCCTACGTTACTTCGTAGGTACTAAATGTACTAATATTATAAACTCGAAAGTTTTTGAGAATGGATGTTTGTTACTCTTTCACGCAAAAACTACTGAACGGATTTTGATAAAACTTTACAGTAATAAGTAGGTATTGCTTATAACTACATCAGAATAATACTAATAGGCTATAATTTATAAAGATATTGTTAGGGTTCCTGCGTGAAAATTGAAAAACGTTTAAAATTAAGCAAAACTTGAAGTTACGAGGGCGAACTCGCGGGCGGAAACTAGTAAATAGTATAAAACAAAGTCGCTTTTTATGTCTGTGTGTTTGTCCTTCTAAATTACACCAATGAATTTTAATGCAATTTTCACCACTATTCAGAGAACTTATACTGGATTTTTTGAAATTTTTCGAACTTCGCTAAAAGTATCATCAAGTAGACATTATACAGACTAATATCTGTTTCTATCGAACCCTGAGTAGCCCCCGAAATCCTCCCAACATTATCTGAGGTTTACAACGATGTTCAAGCCACGTCATCGCAGCACGAATCGGTTGCCAAGTCTAAAAGCCAAGTCAAGAAGTTTGGTCGATAAAGCCTGAAGCCGCTTTGTTATGCCCATGACATTATGGAAGACTTGCTGTGTTCAATAAGCCGTTAAATTATGGTATTTAACCGCTGATTATGTTGATGTCAATATTAGGTTTTTGGGAAATCAACAATCGTCATTTATCAGTCAAAAGACGTCTACTATTGAGCATTACAATTTTAAAATAGGTAAATTATTTATTTACTAACTGTTCCCCGCCCCGTTGCTCGGCTCCTAAGGGTCGTAGCGTGATGTTAAATGGCTCATACTATTTCTCATGAACCTGGCTATCATAAACAAAAAGAATTTTCTGAATCCGACTGGTAGTTCCCGAGATTAGCACGTTCAAACAAACAAACTCTTCAGCTTTATAATATTAGCTCCTACTTAGATTTTTGATCGACTTCAAAAGGAAGAGTTTGTCAATTCGATTGTATTTTTTTGTATGTTTGTTACGCGATAACTTCGCCAATTAGGTAGGTATAAGAGAGTAGATGAAGCTTTCGCTGTGGTCCCGTATAAATTTTATTAACTTTAGTTGAGTAGTTTTTTAACCAGCTTCAATAAACGGTATTTAGTTCACTTTGTCTATGTTGACGATGTAATTATTCACAGCAAAAAAAAAACTTCAAACTGCCTTCAAAAAGATCAAATTATTGGTCTGTGAAACAGTTTCCAAAGCCTTTGATTTTTGATTTGGTTTGATTCGGCACCGACTTCGCAAACGAATCGGTTTCTTCTAATAGGCGCCATCGTAGACTGCATCATCACTTAATTATATCAAGCAAGATGGCGGTCAAACGCAAGCCTTAAAAACTAAAAAAAAAATCAGAAAAAACTATTCTTTTTTTATTTGATCCTTATTGGATAACGGATACAATACCCAATTCTTTAACAACCATATTACAGGTAGGTAGGTACTATCTATCCAATTAGGTAGTTGTTTTCTTTAGGTCTAAATCCTTAAAATGACTCGCAATAGAGGACATCAAACGTATTTTTACCTTTGTACTTGATCTTTAGATCGTTTCAACTTCGTAAATGCTCGGGTAAAATCGTTACAATTCAAGGTATTTGACTACCATACCAACATCGACCAAATAATGGTAGCAACCTGTAGTTATGGATGGGTGGGGCTTATCCCCTCTCTATTGTGTGGTCTCAACCAATAGGGTGCAGGGATTTTAAATTGGGAACGCGTGCCGATGCGTCGCTACTTTACAACGTCAAAAATTGACGTATCGTCAAACCAAAACAGTTGTATACAGGATGATTTACATAATCTTTTTTGAGTATTTTTTTGCTTTCGCTTAATTAATTTTCAAGTCTATGTGTTGGATTAGACTATCTACAATTTATTTACAATTTATTCATACTAGATTTATTTCAGTCTGTCCTTAACACCGATTTTGTTAAAAAAATTTCTAAAATATCTGAACGTTTTTTTTTATCACAAGACCAGTCCCTTTTTCAAATAAAGAAATTATACAAAGAAATTAAGTCTTACAATTGCGTAAACTTCAAGCAAATAAGTATATAGCAAATAAGTAGCCTCTCTAGAGGCAGAACCTCAGATCATAGAAACAAGGGAGATGTGACAAAGCGCTACTAAAATTGACGCTTTGATACGGTCACATTGACCGTATATAAAATGTACACGCTGGCGACGAACCGAACACGATCGATGATATAAATACAGTGTTTTAGTTTAGTACTAGTGTTGAGTGACGATTAACAGTGTTAGATTGAGGGTGTGTGGAATGTTCAATGCGTGGGAGATCTTTATATTCACGAGGGGCGCTTGTAATTGTGTTGAAAAATGTACTAAAAGTGGCGACAGTTGTTCCAGTACTAATTTGCTATGATGGCATATCGCCTTGTTTCTATGATCTGAGGGCAGAACTAACTAAACAAGTAACTTTCTGGGAGATTGTATGGTAAAATGTCAAGGAGAACGACTATCTTTGTATACAAACAATATCTACACTAGTAGCATAGTTTTACAAAAGTATAATAGACGTTTTATTAATTAATCACGTTCGATAAATGTATTTAATTTAGATATTAAGAGCTACGAGCCTTGCTATTGGCACAATTCCAGACTCTGGGCTGTTATTGCGAATTCCCTAATGGCATGGGGTCTCATCAGGAACAAAGGAACATTTGTTGAAATAACTCATAATAGATGGCGTTATATGTATCGATTTGTTATTGAAGTTTGTGTAAAATTGAGAACATGAAAAAATACATCATGAAAAATATTTGTTCAAATTTTGAAAAATCCTTTAGCACAGAAAAAATTATAGCCCGAAGATAGCCCGCGCTAAATCGGTCACATTTCTTTGTATGAGATGAGCCATCTATACGTATAGTATTATATTATCTGTGGTAATGGTAAAGTCGAATAACACTGAATGACTCGGGAATCGAACCTAAAACCTTTCGCTTAGCAGTCGTGCTTGCGACCTTTAGAATAAAGAGGCAATATGACAATGATGTCAAAAGAAACTATAACACAACGAGATCTCAATCAATCTGGAGCAGCTCGACTGGGGTACCTCCACCTTACAGAACACCACAGCCAAATAACGCTTCTCTTCGGTAGTGTTGTGTTCCTGTGGTGAGTAAGGTCGCCAGAGCTCGTGAGGACGCGCTGTGTTGACAGCGGGGGACCTACTTGTCGTCTAAGCGAATCCTCATTTTAAAGGGTCGGCAACGTGCATGTCTCAGATCATAGAAACAAGGAGATGTGCCAAGACGCTATCGAGCTTGATGCCTGATCTTGAGCAAATTGCTCATATTAAAAACGTACGCACTGGCGACGAACCGAACACGATCGATGGTATAAATACAGTGTTTTAGTTTAGTGCTAGTGTTAAGTGATGATTAACAGTGTTAGATTGAGGGTGTGCGGAATGTTCAATGCGTGGGAGATCTTTTTATTCACAAGGAGCGCTTAATTATGCGCGTAATTGTGTCGAAAAATGTACTAAAAGTGGCATCAGTTGTTCCCGTACTAATTTGCTATGATGGCATATCTCCTTGTTTCTATGATCTGAGGTGCATGTGATAGGTACTCGATGTTGCAAGCGTTTCGTACGCCTGTTTGCCCATATTTTCTCATAAAATAGTTTTCAACACCCTGTATAAACTAATGACATCACAGCATGATAAATTTTCACTGCCATGTCTTGAAATTCACGACGATAGTATACACGAAACGAAACGACATAAATTACTTATTAATATTCCGTAGTTTCTCACAAACAAAATAATAATTGCAAGTTTTTAAATATGAAGGACATTTTTGTTTACTCGTGACGATTGTACCCCATATACAGGTAGGGGTGTACAGATGTACACCATTGAGATTTTCTTAATCTAAGTAGGCTCCTACTGATTTACTAAAACTCCTACTAATTTATTAAAACTGAAGAGTTTGTTTAATAATGTGCTTATCTCTGGAACTACCAGTCGGATTCGAAAAATTCTTTCTGTATAATGATAGCCAGATTCATGAGGAATAGTATAGGTTGTTTACCATCACGCTATGACCCTTAGGAGCCGAGCATAACATCATGCTTATATTCCCCGAAGGGTTAGGCTAGGCAGAGGCGTATGTATAGGTAGATACACTCATATTTTGCCAGTTAGGCTTAAGTGCCTGTAATAAGGAGAGAGCCTATTGCCATTAACCGGACACGAATCCAAACTCCGGGCTGCTACTAAGATTTCTTCCAACACAAAAACCAAATAACCACTGAACAGCCGCCGCGTTTGCAAGCAGTGCTTTCAAAATTAAAATAAAAAATGTTCAAGTTCCAAGCTCCAAAGTCATAAGCAACGGCGCAAAGTTGCTAGTCTATCGGTTTTTTATCGGATACATTTGGGAGAGTGTACTTCAGATCTGCATGATCTAATTCCCTCCTGCCCTTTTTTCTATCGGATGGTCAGAAGCACGAAAACGCGCCATCGGTTTATGGTTGATATACCTACCAAAAACCTGAACGAAGCGCTTTGGTTCCACTTTGTTCGCCTTCAAAAAGATCAAAATAGTTGTGTGAAACAGTTTTGGTTCCGAATCAGACTTGAAACAAAAAGGCATCGACTTCCGAAACTGTGACACTTATTTTAACCTTTTTGAAGGCGGTTTTAACGTTTTATTTTTCTATTTTGAGTGAGATAAACACACCCAAATACAGCAATGGTGTGAATACATTACAACCAACCTAACCCGACCCTCATACCACTTTTTGCTGTGAAAAAATACGCAATTTCGTTTACTTGGATGAAATACTTAAAGGACGTTGGTAGTTTTGGGCTTGATATGGTACAGTAATAAAAGCTTAACAAAAAAAAAAAATATTTTAAATGTTCTTTGCCTAATTTATCTTAGAGATTAAGAATTGGAATCAAAAATCGAAATAAATAAGAAATAAAATGATTATGCCGTTGACATTTTGAAAAAACCAATAAAACAAAAACGGGTGCATGCTGGCTGGCGCGTGCTTCCACAGAATATCATATCGACCAACTAAAACCTTTGAATTGAGAACTCATTAGTCGGGCTGTACTTCTTTGGACCTCCACAGAATATCATGACGACAGCAACTAAAACCTTTGAATTGAGAACTCCTTAGTCGGGCTGTACTTCATTGTATCATTCACACCATACTTAACCTCATTGTCACAAATACGACGATTTCTCTTTAACCCAATTACGTACAAAAACAAATAAAAAATGAATTTAAATACTCCTGAAATACTCGATCACACCAAACTAATTTCATATCTGTACCGACCTACACAATCTGAAGCCTAGCGTTCTATGGGCGTCCGCCGTGTCCTTTCATTATTTTATTCCAGATATTTTGATTTAAAAACCACACTATTGAACTGATTTTGACGAAATCTAAAAGTATCCTTTCAAATAAAAAAGATTTTTCCAAATAGGTTTATAAAATATGTCGGAGTTCTGAGGTAACAAACATAAAAAAAAACACAAACGCATTCATAATCTCCTCCTTTCTGAAGTCGGTTAAAAATAGGTTGCTATTATAATCTATGGCTCGCCAGTGCCATAGTAACCCCCTCTATTTATGCGTGTGGTAAATTACATACCCTTAGAATATGTTAATCAAATCGAAGTGAATCACTCTTTCATCACGATGCCAATGCGTTGACAGAAATAAAATTGAGGAAGTAGGTATAAAATAATAAGGTTATTATTTATCTATCGATATTCGGATTGAATTTTGATCAACATAAAATCTGTTTGCTCATTTAGCCTTTCAAAGTAGCCGTCAAAGGTGCCACCACCGCCGTCAAAGGCGCCACCACCGCCGTCAAAGGCGCCGCTACTGCCGTCAAAAGCGCCGTTACCGCCGTCAAAAGTCAACGCGTCGCCGGCGTCAAAGGTTTGCCGGTTTTGAAATGCGACACTAATTGAGCAAACGGTTTAGATAGGTACAACATCAACAATTCAAAATTTCTTGTTGCTTTTTTTGCAAATTGCTACGCTGTAAAACAGCAAGTAAAAGGTAGGTAAATAAAAAAAATATTTTTTGCGGACTACGTTGACGGATCCCCCATAGGTAGGTGTATATGCATGGGTTGTCATCAGGAACAAAGGAACATTTGTTGAAATAACTCATAATAGATGGCGATATATGTATCGATTTGTTATTGAAGTTTGTGTAAAATTGAGAACACGAAAAAATACATCATGAAAAATATTTGTTAAAATTTTGAAAAATCCTTTAAGCACAGAAAAATGTATAGCCCGAAGACAGCCCGCGCTAAATCGGTCACATTTCTTTGTATGAGATGAGGCATCTGTACGTATAGTATTATATTATCTGTGGTATATGTGTAATGTACGCATTACAATATCACCCTACATTTTTTCAGATTTTTTTTTATAGAACCCTATGGATGCATTTGTCCAATACATCGAGATCGGGAATCAGAAGAATAAGGTACTTAATTAATGTAATACTAACTCTTTTTTACATTAAACAGCCTTGGCATTGCATAGTCATAAGCATAGTCGGCCTATAATGTTCCCACTGCTGGGACACAGGCCTCCTCTCTATGAAAGGGGGCCAGTGCGGGTTGGTGGACGTCACATGTCTTCGAATTTTTGGTTCTAGGACATGCCAGTTTCCTCACGATGTTTTCCTTCACCGTTAAAGCAAGTGATAATTAATTTCTAATACGCACATGACTTCGAAAAGTCAGCGGTGCGTGCCTCGGAATCGAACTCGAACCATTCGCCGTGGGAGGCACATGGTTAAACCACTAGGCTATCACTGCTCATGGCATGCCAATGCCCTTGGCATTGGCTAACCTTCAATTATTAAAAATACGACAACAGCAAACATCGACTTGGTACATATTAATCAGCTACCTGCAATTAAAAATGCAGTGTTGCGTGAACATTTTTTTATATTATTTTTTCTGCTATTGCAGAACAATCACGTCTGTAACCGAAGGTTATTTGACGTTTTTGTTTTTAATCAGTTTGTTCGTCTGTACCCTTGTATCTCTAAAACGGCTGAGCAGATAAAGTGTGAAATCTTTTATAATTTATATTTAGCGCAGATTTTTTCTGTTATGTGTTAACTCGGCATTGAAAATTGTTTTATTGACCTAATATATTTTTTATCTTATATTGTATTTTTTTTATCTTATATTGTAATAAAAGTCTTGAACTCACAAATTTTAATTGGTTATTGTTTTAGTAATTAAGTACTAATAATTTTTACTAACTTTTATGGATGGTTGTCATAATTTGGACAATCCTTTTCATAATACATTGATCCATCGCTTTTATCGAAAAAAATATATTTTATACTGTGCATTACCTCAACATAACAAAATTCCTGTATTCCCCGAAGAGGTGAAGTCACAAAAATGCAGTCTTTTAATGTAAATTATACCAACAGTCTTTATAAATACCTACAACATATTTTTTTAGTTTTTATACCTATACAAAAACTTAAGGGCGCTCTCGGAATTTTGTCTCCTCTCTCGCTCGCACAGAACCATTTTTAAGAATGATGAATGAAAAGATGCATTTTTGAAAAATGTAATCTGATACAGAACTACAAAACAATATTAATTTTACAGGTAAATAATTAAAACACATTTCTACTGTGATATTTAATAAACAAGGTTAAAAAACGATTACGATGTGTTTTTGAGGCATGTTTAACTCATGTGTTTTTAATCATTAAATTGGAGTTTATAATATTATAACTAATATCATTTTGTAGTTCTGTATCAGATTACAATTTTCAAAAATGCATCTTTTCATTTAACTTTCTTAAAATATATGGTTTTGTGCGAGCGAGAGAGGTGCCGAATGCGAGAGCCCTCTTAAAGTAGATTGTTCAGAATCAGTAAACGATAATGTTATATTTTTGTCGAGAAATAATTATTTGAATATTTTGTACGACGATGTTCGCAGCGTGCACAGTAGCGTATAACTTTGTTAGTTTTCATTAAATGTTTTTTCAAATGTTTTACATAGACTCTTTTAATTAAGTAAAATCTTTTTGGGGTGTTTCGGCTTTTGCAATCACAAAAAATAATGCGGTACCTAGGTATATGTTGGCATTAAAGTACATACAACAGTATTGTGTAATTAGAAAATACTTAAAAAATAATTGAAAAAGATTGTGTGGTTGATAATTTCATTGAGACGATTTTTTACTTTTTCATTACGACAGTTAGGTAGGTACTGCTTGAGACAGGGTAACCTCATAACCAAGGATTATGCAGCCATATTGGATTTATTTTAACTCGAAGGTCAAAACAACAAACAAAAAAAAACATTACCTTCTAAACAAACTAGTCCGAATCAAAGTCTACAGTTTACGTGGTGTAACCGTACGGTTTTCGCAATGCTGTGAATCTATGGTATTTAAAGGTAGGGCATTTATTGTGTAACAGAGAATGCAGTACAATAGGTCTGGACCTGGAAGTTAAGGCGCTGATAACTGCCAACGGCCTTGAGTGATTTGGGTGGTATAGCTTGAGTGTTTTGCGCTGAGCTCAAGCAACGCGACATACGTCCACCGAGCAATACGACTCGCCTATCAAGGAGCGCGCTGTGCCGAATTAGACGTATTATTACTTTTTAGTATCTAAAATATAAAATAAAAAAAAAAGTAACAGGCCATATTATAGGTAGTAACATAGTCTTTTCACACAAAACAAATCATGAAAATATGTTAAGCGATTTGAAAGTAATTACGTTTTTATGTTTTGGGTAGACAGTAATTCATGAATTTATTTAATTAGGTATTTTACTACAATAGTTAAATATTCACAGGTACGATTGATGTATATATGTTCTAGTTTAACATAAAAAAATTGCACAACTAACCTGCATTATTTGACGGCGAAATAAGAGATTTAAAACTTGAGATTTACGGCCGTTACCATTTACCGTCGCCTTAATAGTAAGTACTGATTCATCCTGTGTTTTGGATAGAATTCACATGCAATGATTTCTCATGCGTAATGCTCTAATGTCGCACTTGCTACGCCTGTCTGTACCGACACGCCACTTGATTCACCGCGAGAACTGCCAATTTCTTTGCGAACGTTCGATGGAGAATGTCACGGTGAGATTCTCCCTCGAACGTTAAAAATATTTACAAAAACCGTGCCATCAAAAATATTTACAAAGATGTTTTGAAAAAAGAGTTAACTTATAAGTAAGATTTTCAGTTTCCTGCATGACAATAATAAATATGTTTTATCATCATATTTAATCAGCTGTCTCTTAGAGGGAAAGAGATAGCTATATTTTTCCCAGCACCTCACATAATAATTCACTAACGATTAAGACTACTTATTTTTTGTCACAGTACAAATTAATTACAGAAGTACAGTTGCTTAATCTTTTGACTGCTTTGTTGGTTTAATGGTTGCAAGCACAACTGCTGAACGTGGGGTCTTGGATTAGATCCCCGGATCTGAAAAGGTGTTATTAGGTTTTTCCTCAAACCATAGAAACAAGGAGATAGGTATGCTATTATAGCAAATTAGTACGAAAACCGCTGTCGCCACTTTTAAAGCAGCGTTGATCACAATTACAAACGCTCCTTTGTAAATATAAAGATCTCCCATATGTTAAAAATACCGCACACCTTCAATCTAACACTGTTATTCGTCACTTGTCACTCACACTAAACTAAAACATTTGCTTACCCATATATCATCGATCGCGTAATGTAGGTATCCTACACCTCTGCTTACCCTTCTTCTTTGGGAAATATAGGCGTAATGTACTGATTATACTAGTTTTACTAACACAATTTCTCTTTTGACCGATTTAGTATCGTTACTAATCAAAATGTTTGAACCATTTAATCGCAAAACCTCTAATAGGCGTGAGAAAATAAACATTATAATTAGTACTTACATTAAAACAACATTATTTTTCCATAACCACATACAAATGTGTTTTTTATGGTATTATTAAAAAGCTGTATCCATAAAATAAAATATTATCGCGCATTTTTATGCCGTCTTGGAAATACTTTATAAATATTTTATTTTATTTTTTATATTGATGATGATTGCAGTGAATAAAATATACATTACGGCTGGTTGCGCCAATATCTGTTGAAGTTCCATATAAGTTATTTGACGGATAATGTCATACTTACTTTTGTCAAGTTTTTTAATTTACCTAGTGGATTGTGCTAATCCAGATACAGTTGAATTAACCCTAAAAGTTCAAAGAACCTTTTATCTAGCAGTTAAATGGGTATATAAGAAACGGTGTTTCTACCGATAGCAAAAAAAATATTCGTCATTATTTTGAGTCGTAATTTTAATAATCCAAAAAGAAATCTGCTGGTTCGACATAACTGTTTTAATAAACAAAACACCAATAAAAAAAACAATTTTAATAAAAAACCGCTGTCGGCACTTTTAAAGCAACTTGCGTCGCAACCACAAACACACCTTTGTAATATTGAGATCTGCCACACATTAAAAATTACGCACACCAAATAATACATATTTCAAAATACACAGACACAGATACTCGATGCCGTTCACATGAACTTACCTTAGATTACAGTACTCCCAAATTAATAATGCGCATGCAGATCTTCGTTAATTGTCGTATTCCCGGAAACCAAAAAGTATATAGAAAAAAAGAAGTATATAGAGTGGTTAAGTGCATTTTCTTCATGCATAATTTAGGGCTCTTACGATTCAATGATTCGGTGTTTCCGGGAATACGACAATTAGCGAAGATCTGCATGCGCATTATTAATTTGGGAATACTGTACGTGTATTGTAAAGTTGTCTTACTGATCTGTATCTGCTCTACGTCATATTCCCACGTACCCATAGACAATGGGCCACAAAAGGAGCTAAACCCAGCCATTGTGACGGCAGTTAATTACATGCTACTGATTATTCTATGCCCCGAACACCTGTGCCTGTGTTATGAACCGATATACCTGAATTTCAGATAAAAATCTAGCTACAAATTAATTTTAGGAATTTTACAGCAAATTCTGTTGTTCATCGCACTAATCCTAAGCTGTATCTCTTTCTTACAAAAATAATACAGTTGTTCATCGCACTAAGGGCACTGGCAGACGTCCACAAAACGCTGGGCTTCAGATTGTGTAAGTCGGTACAGATATGAAATTAGTTTGTTGTGATCGAGTATTTCAATTCATTTTTTATTTGTTTTTGGACGTAATTGGGTTAAAGAGATTTCTTCGTATTTCTGACAGTGAGGTTAAGTATGGTGTGAATGATCCAGTGAAGAACAGCCCGACTAATGAGTTCTCAATTCAAAGGTTTTAGTTGCTGTCACCATGATATTCTGTGGAGGTCCAATGAAGTACAGCCCGACTAATGAGTTCTCAATTCTAAGGTTTTAGTTGCTGTCGACATGATATTTTGTGGAGGCACGCGCCAGCCAGCATGTACCCGTTTTTGTTTTATTGGTTTTTTTTAAATGTCAACGGCATAATCATTTTATTTCTTATTTATTTCGATGTTTGATTCCAATTCTTAAATCTCTAAGATAAATTAGGCAAAGAAATTAAAATATATTTTTATTTTTGGTTAAGCTTTTATTACTGTACCATATCAAGCCCAAAACTGCCGACGTCCTTTTAATACTACTGCATCTCTTTCTTACAAATAATATCACTGAAAAGTAGAGACCGACCGAAAATTGTTTTTATTTTTTTCTGAAATCGACGACGAAGAGACCGAAATTCGGCCTAATTTGCATTTTCGGCCGAAAACCGAAACAGAAAAGAATTTCTTTTTGTTTTTCGATAAGTTTTTATGATATTTTTCTTAGAGATCTTTTTTTAACATATCTTATACTAATATGCATTATAAATTTGAAGGGTTTGTTTGAATGCGCTAATCTCGGGAACTACCAGTCGGATTCGAAAAATTATTTATGATAGCCAGATTCATGAGGAATAATCGTATAGGCTGACATCGCGCTACAACCCTTAGGAGCCGAGTAACGGGGGTGACACCGCGGGGAACAGCTAGTTTATGTACAAGAAATTCGAAATGCCCTTCATCCTTCCTGCCTTACATCAATGCCTGCCGCACGCCTGACTATGCCTTAAAATGCCTGTCCTAAGGCATTCGATGTGTTAACACCATCAACCATCATCAAGAAGAGACGATAATACGTCCTGCGGGCCTAGCATGACCACGATAGAAACGGGTTTTGTCTACAGAAGAATAGACAAAGTGACAGATTGTAGAAAGATTTCTACCGTTTTATGCATACAATGAAGAGAAGAAAATAATGTTTCTATTCTTCAGTAGACAAAATTCTGATAAACCAAGCACGGGTCGCTGCTAAGCGTAGCATGACCAATTCCATCTCCATTCTACCAAGAATAGACAAAGTTCTTTCTATCCAACTCGTTATCTCTTCTGTTCAAGCACGCGGCGACCCGTGCTTGGCGTTGAAGACTTGTCGACTGAACAATAGAAACATTTCTTATCTTCATTTTTAACATCGCCATGCTTAAATCGGTAGAAATCTTTCTACTATCTGCAGGCGCGGTCGCCGAAGACTTTGGTCATATCGATTAATGCGGCACGTGCAATACCGTGAATTACCGTGTTTCGAAAATTTTTGTACTATTTTGGTGGGGGTCAAGACCCCTATCACCCCCCCCCCCCTCGGACCGCCACTGATCTGTCATTTAGTCTATTCTTCCATCGACAAAATGCGTTTCAATATTGCTCATGCTACTATGCTCTAGCTCCGTCTCTCTCCCGGTACATTGATGGCAATAACTTCATGAATAGTCATGATACGGCTCTTGATAAGCCAACAATCACAATAATGATCATATTGACAGACGTACATCAGGTATTTGTATCTCTTGACCTTCTCTGTGAATGTGGTGGACCGAACACATGCAGATAAGCGGGGCGTGCTCCAAGGCACAAGCGACGGCGATTATATGCCGAACGAGAAGTGCCAATGCCAATAACTTTAACTATCTTCAAGTCACGAGTGAATCGGTTTCTTCTAGGCAAGCGTGCTCCATCATAGACCGCATCATCGCTTAACATCAGACGAGATGGCAGTCAAATGCAAGGCTATTATAAAAGAAAAATTCAAAACTTTTGCAATACGATACAATAATTTTTGCCACTCTGCCGTGTCACGCAAATATCTGTTACCTTATGATGGTACATGAGATTCGCGTAACAAGGTGCAAATCGTATTTTATTAGGCTCCTCTACAAAAAAAAATGTTTCATCTAACTTTAACCGATTCGTCGTATGGGCAAGATAAAAAACTCTTGTAAGTATGATTTTGATTGATTTAAACTTTAAACGCTGTTAAAATATATCTACTAAACTATGTTTTTTGAGATACCTTCAGCAAATAGGCCTGACCAGAGGCACTAGACAAGTTGCTTTTCTGTTAGCGTTCACGCCAAACGCTACGTCTAAAATTTTTGGCAATGACGTTACCTGCGGAAAAGTCACGTGACTCACAAATGTCAATTCCATACATTTTGTCCGTAGCGTTTGGCGTGAACGCTAACAAAAAAGCAACTTGTCTAGGGCCTCAGAAGCGCTACTGCTTATAACTTAAACCGCGCCTCTCAACACAACACAAAGTAGATAATGGAGGATCTGGTTCCAGCCATCGCTCCATTGTACCGTAGTTAGGGCAGACGAATTTCTAGTACCTTTGTAATGCCTTGACATCATTCACATCATCATCCAATTGACTATGGATGACGGATGACGGGCGCGCGTCGAAGAAACAAGCATATATTATTATGGTGCTTATGGTATCTTGTTTTATCGACTGCAACAACACAACTCGTGGCTAAATTACAGTAGCGCTGATTGATCGATCTGCGAAGTTAAGCTACGCTTGCCGCGGTCAGTTAATGGATGGGTGACCATTCAAGACCCTTCTGGGCTTCAGAGAGCACGTTAATCAGTCGGTTCTGGTTGCCATACGAATATCTATGACAGTCGTTACTAGTCGAAAATCTGACAATCTGACCAAGATTACCTACCGGTATTACCCAATTTTTGGGTTGTGGTAGTCAGGATGCAGTGGCAGTGCAGTTCCCGTACTAATTTGCTATGATAACACACCTATTTGCTTGTTTCTGTGATCTAAGATGTCACTAAGAAAATCCTGAGCGAAGCTGGGTAGCGCAGGTACTAAGTAATAATCTAAATATGATCTTGAATGACGCGTACCCGAACCCTAATATAAAAAAACAAAGACAGGAAAGTAGGTATAAAACCATCAGCACATCGCTAAAAATACAAACCTACTCTGCTTTTTCCTTATGTCTAAGAGCGAAACAAATGCATATAAAAGTTTAAGAAGTCAGATACAGATACGGTGCTAAAAAGATTTATTCCCCGTTCGTCCTAACGTTTTGTCCTCCATTCCAAAATATTCTTAGTTTGTCCCATATTGAAGTCCTGCTTCGTCCCAAATTATAAGTAGGTTCTTAAAAAGGTACAGTCAACAAAAACAAAAATTCCGTAAACTACCCTACGATAAAACATCGACAGTCAAAAAATTTTTCTAGTTTTGGATAGAGTACTGGGAAAGCGTATTGATAGTAGTCTATACTCACCCACACACTGTAGATATTCTGTTGTATGTACATCACACTAAAGTAATTTTAATCACAAATAGGTAATAGCTATACAGGTTGTCCCACGGCTATGCCACATGGAGGGAAAGTACTTTAAATACTGTAGATAGGAAGTTTACCGAAGTTTGCTTCATGGAGACTTCACTTTATTTTTAAAATTAAGTAATACTGCATTCAAAGATTTTTAAAAAGTTGCTTGCTTCATCTGGGTATCGAACTGACCAAATTTGAAAAAATGAACATCCTGTATTTTTATGATGCCGATTGAAAGGGTTAATTATAAGCAGTAATTCCTTCTAAGTAACATAGTATCTTAAATTAAAATAACATGGTAAAATTTTACATTTAAGTTTAGAAACAGAATTGATTAGAATAACTTTTCGTGTCGATTTTCATAGATAGCTTTAATTATTTAATAATAAGTACTTTTTTAAACTGTGTTCCTTATTAGTCCATGATAAATGCAATAAAATTCCATTTGGATGCATCTTTGCTGTGAGCTAGACTGTAGGCGAATATGAAAAAAGTTAAAATTTAACGGTGTTCCTTCAATTTAGTATACCATGTTACTTAGAAGGAATTAATGCTTACAATGAACTCTCCTCGCCGCGTGCTCGGGCAGAAGAAATAACGAGTTGGATAGAAAGAACTTTGTCTATTCTTCGGTAGAATAGAGATAGAATTTGTCTTGCTAAGGGCCGTAAGATCAATCGTAGCTTCACCACGGAATAGAGTTTAATCTCCCGTCTTCGATTGTTTTCCAATACAAAAACCCAAAATACAATCGAAGACGGGAGATTATTTAAACTCTCTTCTGTGGTTTAAACTACGATTGATCTTACGGCTAGTGTTGCCCAAATGCAAGACCGAGACGTGTCTAACTCAGTCTCTGGTCTCGGTTTTGCGTCAGTACCCATAGTCATGGTCTTGGTTTTAGTATTGCACATTCAATCTTGGTCTTGGTCTCAATCTTATTGTAATTAGGTGGTCTTTGTCTTGCGAAAATGATTGATGCAAGACCGATTTTGGGCAACACTACTTACGGCCCTAAGCCAGCAGATTTAGTTCAAGTTTTATAATTAGAAACACAACTCAAAGGTCACAAGGGCATATTATGTGGACACATTCCAAATGTCATCATTGTCATCATTAATGCGATTTGTGGAACAGAACATTCACTGATGTCACTGGTCTCTACATTTACGCACAATTACGCGAAAAGATAACGTATCCATCGGAATTCACAAATTAGGGAATTCGATACCATGTTTTGGATAAAATGTTTTATAAAATACAACGTAACAGGAAATCAATGATATTATGTTGATGACGTCGTAAAAAATATTGTTTGAGTGCAGTAAAGAAGATGCAGTGATAGCCTAGTGGATTAACCATGTGCCTCCCACGGCGAATGGTTCGAGTTCGATCCCGAGGCACGCACCGCTGACTTTTCGAGGGCATGTGCGTATTAGAAATTAATTGATCACTTGCTTTAACGGTGAAGGAAAAACATCGTGAGGAAACCGGCATGTCCTAGAACCAAAAATTCGAAGACATGTGACGTCCACCAACCCGCACTGGGCCCGCGTGGTGGACTACGGCCCACTCCCTCTCACAGAGGAGACCTGTGTCCCAGCAGTGGGAACATTATAGGCCGACTATGCTATGCTTATGCTATGCACTTGCGTAAACGCTAAATTTAGCGTTTTAAACGCTAATTAGCGTTCTACGAGTCCATCGGTTCGGAAAGTAGATAACCGAAAAGTGTCATTTCCGACACGGAAGCATATCGAATGGTTGTGAATAGCTATGCTGTTCTCATTTTAACTTGCGCTGTTAGTGGAGGGCAAAATCTTGCAACAAAATTTTAGACCAGGGCCCCAAGTCTGCTAATGCAATTGTTATAATCGTGTCAGAATAGTGTCTCAATGGCATCGTTTTGACCAATGACGAAAGAGTTAGTCTTGCTCTAAGCCAATGACCGCTTAGGTTTTGATAGTAATGGTGTCATTATGACACCATTCGTAGGTACACTATTCAAATAGCAGAATTGGGGCCCAGTTCCCTCGAACCAATTGAGTTGATATTTGAAACACATAATAGGTATGTAACCTCGGTGATAATAATAAGGTACCAAAAAGGCGGTATCATGATGGATCCGGGAGGTGGCTATGGGAACTCCTTAACTTCTCAACATAACTCCATCGTGTTTTGGCATTTGTCTTGACAAGTTCTGTAGACCGAGATGATGTCCAGAGTCTCATGATGGAGCTGGGAAGTGATCTTTATAAAAGCTTTTGAAAAATGTTTTTCAATATTTAACTTATTATTTCATAGGTATCTGCTAGACTTTTGTCCGCGACTCCGCCCGCGTGGGCTAGACTAAAAACACCATTTTAAGGACGCGTTTACAAATCTGAAAAAAAAATAGTCTGTTTTTCGGTAAAATTTCCAACCGAATGAAACTAAATCAAACGTAACTTTCAAACTTTTCACTTAAAACATAATGCACCTGCCACATTATCTCTCCACCACCCTTGGTTGACTGGTAGAGAATGCCTAAGGCATTAAGTCCGCCTTTGTACATTTTTATGTTGCATAAAGTTTAAATAAATAAATAAATAACTATTGCCATGGATAGATTACCAACTCCTTTATTTCCAATTCATACAGATTTTTTTTTGTTTTAATTTTGGTTTTCGATATTGTAAAAACGATTTCCCATTGCCTTTTCACACAAAATTGACGATACGAGCTTGAGTTTAGGATCATTTTTCTTAATTTATTGACATAATCTTGTTTTTTTAAAAATTGCCTAGGTAAGCAGATATAGTCATCTCAAAACGATACAAAAAATAATTACGAAAATGTTACAAATAATCTCAGAAAAAAAATAAACGTCTACTTTTTCACGTGTTTTGCTAATAGACATGAACCTTAATGGGTGGCATTAAGGTTTATTTTACTTGTCTTGATTTATTGTACTAAAAATTCTAATAAAATGAAAGTTCACATTGTGAGTGTTGTGAGTGGACCCTGTGTCGCTTGTAAGCAGCAGCTCGCAAATTAGTTTACTTACTTATTATTCCCGCAACTGTAATTGCGTATTTGTGCGTTTGAGCCGTGTCAATATAGTGGTGCGGTCTATTTTGTAAACGCAACCTTAAATGATCTCTTTAGTGTAGAGTGGTTAGTAACTACTAACTACTATGAAGAAATCAATGAAAGCTGTATCTCTGATTCATCCCAACTGAATTAGATGACAAAATGTGGCTTATATTTTATTTAAGTTGAACCCCAAGTTACCAAACTGTGGAAGCCACATCAAAATCCGTTCAGTGGTTTTTGCATGATGCAAACAGACTTGAAATTTTTTTTGAATTTTGGTAGGTACATTGAAGTTTCAACAGACCGGCTTTTTTACAGTTTTCCAATGGTACAGATTTTTCAGTTCAATTAATTATAATTATGTACGACCGACTTGTACGAGTATGTTTAAAAAAAATCGAGTTGTTATGTGAGTTTTGTAACTGACTGTACAATGTACAATACCTACACGAAAATCTACATTCTACGTAGGTATCTAATAGTTTTTTTTTAATCTAGTAATGCATGATTATCGACAATTTAGGGAAGAAGGGGTGAAATGGATCGCATTTTTTTTTATTTAATTCCTTGCAATTAAAGCTAATATATCATTCACTGTTTGGGCATTTTTCATATAGGTATTTTAGAATAATTATTTTGCATACTTAATACCACTGCCAAATAGAATAACAAAAAGTGCGAAAAATAACCATTAAATGTACTTACTTCTAACTCTTCATATAAAGTGTTTAAATACCTACAATTATTAATATTTCTACACACATTTTATTGTTTTTTACTATGAATATTTTCCCACACCGTTGTGTCGATGAAATTTTTAAATATTATATTATTTTTCCTACGCAATACGCAACTTAAAGCAGGTTTTACAATTTTTGTTACAAAACGAGTTTGCACCTAACAAGTATCTATAATTAAGTTATAATAAAACGGAGGCAATGTTGCAAGTTTGAATCCAGTCACGACTTTTTCAATCACGTTTAGAACTAGACTTGTTTTATATCAGTAACTGCATTATTATAAAATATTATGAAAACGATGATTCATGATCTAATAATAAATTCAAGACATAAAAGATTAAGCAAGGTATCTTTCGTACCATAAGTAGGTATGTAAACGCGAAATAGGTATCGTTAGGTAACCCTTAACGAGACATTGATTGATAGTAAACATAGCTATGTAATAGCTTCGGTGGTGACAGAAGCGCCACCTGTGATTTAATGATAAACTAAAGGTGCAACTTTGACAAAGTCTTACGAGTTACGACCTAATCTTTTTTCTCTAATCCTAATACATTTTATACTTACCATAAAAAACATTTGGTATAATAATAAAGGACTATAAATAAAAATCAATGGTTAGCTCATAAATTAAGTCGTAGTATTAATAAAAACGATCACCACTCACCTAGATAAAAACATAGGTAACAACGATATGAGGAAATTAAAAGGATGTCGTCGAAGGTACGTCAAACAAAACTTTATCGTCTACATTTACTAATAATGCAGAACAAAAGCTTTAAAAAAAAGTACCGTAGTCATAAAAAAAGAAAAAAATACAAAAAAAAAATCTTAAAACAACAAAAAGTTTTTGTCAAAACTCTATACACCGTATGCAAATTCCACGAATACCAGTGTATGGTCATAGACCCTAATAGCGCGCATTGAATACCAATCAAGTGACCCTTTTCCTATAGAAAGTCATACTCACTTAGAGGGGATAATCCAGTAATCACATCCATTTTTCTATTAAAGCACAAACTACAAATGTTTTTTTCACTCTATATGGATGTTTCAATCTGTCACCCATTTCTTTGACACTATTTTGCACATAAAACCAATTTAACAAATGTATGTTCGCACATTATTACTGGATATTGTTAACAAATGTCACTGATTGTACATTTTTTTCCGTATTTATGATTAAATCACTATGCACTATCACATTGGTTTCATTCACCCGAGGTTTGCAAGTCGTAATGACAATCACTCGCGTTCCCTTTACAATTACAATCAAATACTCCAATAAGCACAACTTAAACTTGTTTTTGTCAAATATAAGAGATTGTTAGAGGTTCATCTATTAGAATATCACGCTAAAATCACATATTAAACTTCTCCGAATCACACACGACACAAAAACATGAGAAACGTCACTACACTAAACAGCCAAACAGGTTTTGTTTTTTTTCTTCTCGATCGAGTTCTTACCACGTGACAGTATCGACTAATAACAACGTAGTTCGTTCGTGAATGGCTAGGTGGCGTCACGTGCAGGGTACGAAATCAGAGCCAAAAGTAATTAAGATTATTTTTTCACGTGAATCAACCATTGAAATTTTATTGACATATTCAATATTTTCGTATGAAATGAATTTCATTTTATGTTGATTAGAAAAATTTTCGATAACGCGCCGGCGGCGACTTTTAGTCGTTGCGGATTTATGCTTACAGTTCATTTTAAGGTCAACCGCTGTAATTTATCAGATTTTTATCTGAAAATTAAATTGCATCCATGAAAAAATAATAAAAAAGGTGAAATAATAGTGAATGATTTAACTAGGATATATAGCTAACATAAGGATTTAACTATGTAATAACTGTACCGATCTACATAATTGTTTAATTGATCACAACATATTAATGATATTTTATTAAAAAAAAACCTCAAACAATGATTACCTATATGACTTTTCATTTTTTTTAAAAGAGATCGAATATTTGTGTTATTTTTACTTTGTATCGAAGTAACAACTCGGAAATACTAAGAACAGTAGAAAATACTTTCATGCTGAGTTAATAAAAGATTTCTGCCTTGTCTGAACAAGGCAGAATTAAAAAAAAAACCATAGGTAATGTTCTTTTCATTGATTTGATAGCATTTATACACAAAAAAAGCAGTAAATAAAAAAATATACATTCTCAATACCATAATTACTTTGATTGTAATGTAATAAACACCGGTCCATTTTTCCCAACCTACCCATATAATTTAACGAAGTAAAAGGTAGGTATGTTTATACAACGTTAAATGAAAATATATTTTGAAATGTGCAGATCAAGCCCTTTCATATGATATGTCATTTGACCTAGTAACCCCACTTTAAAATTTCGGACCCCCACTCCGGCCTCTTTTGCAATGAAAATAAAAATATTTATTGACTTTTTTCAATTGCAATAAAGTTGGACAAGCATTTTTATATAACTGTTTCAAAATCAAGTCGATAGCTTTAGTAGTTGCTGAAATAAGCAGTTGTGACAGACAGACAGACTGACAGACAGACAGACAGACGAAGTCGCACCATAAGGGTTCCTTTTTTACTATTTTGGTACGGAACCCTAAAAATACCTATAAATAAAAAGGAGATATGCCATCATAGCAAATTAGTACGGGAACAACTGTCGCCACTTCTAAAACATTTTTCGACACGCGCTCCTGTGAATAAAAAGATCTCCCACACATAAAAATTTCGCACACCCTCAATCTAATACTGTTAATAGTCACTCAACACTAGCACTAAACTAAAACACTGTATTTATATCATCGATCGTGTTCGGCTCGTCGCCAGCGTGTACGTTTTATATACGGTCAATGTGACCATATCAAAGCGTCAAGCTCAATAGCGCCTTGGCACATCTCCCTTGTTTCTATGATCTGAGGTATAATACCTATACCAAGGTGCTATTGAGCTTGACGCTTTGACATGATCAATGTGATCATTATGCCGACGGACCGAATGCGATCGATGATTTATACAGGGTGGCAGGTTAGACAGTGGAAATATTTTAAGGGGTCATTGTACTCATCATTATGAACAACTTTTACTATGGGACCGACACTGAAATCGCGAAAAAAAAATCAGCTGTTCCATACATTTATGTTCACATAACTCAACAAAATGTATGGAATAGCTGTTTTTTTTTCGCGATTTCAGGGTTGATTTCATAGTAAAAGTTGTTCATAAAGATGAGTACAATGATCCCTTTAAATATTTCCACTGTCTAACCTGCCACCCTGTATACAGTGTTTTGGTTTAGTGTGAGTGAGTGAGTTTAGTGCACAGAGGAATTACAGAGGTTTAGTGTTAGATTGAGGGTGTGTGGCATTTTTAATGTGCGGGAGATCTTTATATATATTTACAAAGGAGCGACTTTGTAGTTGTGACGCACACTGCTTTAAAAGTGGCGACAGCGATTCCCAATAACATCTAATAATCTCCTTGTTTCTATACTAAGTTTTGTGCATGGTTACCAAATGCCAAATATCTTGTGGCATTTTAAATATGACAGTTCCCATAGCAACGTTTGTGTAAACTAAAGTGGATCTATTGATGTGGTGAGTTTTTAGATTAAATTCCTAGTATTTTCCATAGGAAACAATTGAGTAAGTGAGCTATTTAATACTATTTATAATAAGCAAGTTATTTATGACAAAAGGGGGAAGAGAGTCGCCTTAGGGGGTATGGGTGCCGGTATAATTACAGGCACAAGCATCGACATAAAGAGACATTTCAACTTTGTCTCTAGGGCGGACAACGGACCTGCGATGCCTCTATGGACTCTGGTATTGCAGATGTCCACAGAAGATGACTTCTTACTATGTAGGTAGTAAGTAGGTACGCCAAGCACGGGTCGCCGCGTGTTCAGGCAGAAGAAATAACGAGTTGGATAGAAAGAACTTGCTACGCGTGCTGCCTTACGTTCGGGAAATAGAAGCGTTAAGGCGCTGATAACTGCCAACGGCCTAGAGTGATTTGGGTGGTATAGCTTGAGTGTTCTGCGCTGAGCTCAAGCAACGCGACATATGTCCACCGAGCAATACGACTCGCCTATCAAGGAGCGCACTGTGCCGAATTAGACGTATTATTACTTTTAGTATCTAAAATATAAAATAAAAAAAAAGTAACAGGCAATATTATAGGTAGTAACATAGTCTTTTCACACAAAACAAATCATGAAAATATCTTAAGCGATTCGAAAGTAATTACGTTTTTATGTTTTGGGTAGACAGTAATTTGAATTTATTTCATTAAGTATCTTACTACAATAGTTAAATATTCACAGGTACGATTGATGTACATATGTTCTAGTTTAACATAAAAAAATTGCACAACTAACCTACATTATTTGACGGCGAAATAAGAGATTTAAAACTTGAGATTTACGGCCGTTACCATTTACCGTCGCCTTAAGTTAATATTATGTTAATGACTATAACTGTGGGTGTTCCCCGATAATTACAATCTGGGTGTCTTCAAGTCGAGAGTGAATCGGTTTCTTCTAGGCAAGCGTGCTCCATCGTAGACCGCATCATCGCTTAACATCAGGCGAGATGGCGGTCAAACGCAAGCCTTATTATTTCATAAAAAAATATATTTATATAACTTTTTTTCCAACAGTATTGAGTAGAAGCAATATCCTCAAGATGCCAGAACTTGTAGAGCAGATGTACTGCTCCCAGCAGATTGTGATACCACCCAAGTATCCGTACATACTCAAGAGATATTGTAAAGGTAAGATACGTAACTTGAAATCATTGTTATCACCACAGTCGGGATAGGGTACTGAAACATGCTTCTAAAAGTGCCTGTGCCGTATAGGCCGGGCGCCGACGCCCGGTTGCCACCATTGCGGTGACTGCCCCGACGACACGGCGCAGCACACACTGGAGGAGTGCCCAGCTTGGGCAGTGCAGCGCCGTGACCTCGTCGCGGCGGTCGGTGCTGCGGATGGCCTCTCGCTCCCGGCCGTGGTTGAGGCCATGGTCGGCAGCGAGAGCGCTTGGAACGCCGTCGCCTCCTTCTGCGAGGAGGTGATGGACGCCAAGGAGGCGGCGGAAAGGGAGAGAGAGGCGCTGTCCTCTCTCCCCATCCGCAGCAGACGCACCGGGCGCCGTAGGGCGGCCAACGATCTCCGGCCACCATAGGGTGCGGCCTGCGGTCGGCGGACTTGGGGCTACTGCCGTGCGGCAGCAGTCCGTCATGAAAGAGCCCTGACTATTATTTGGTGTATATTAATTAGGTTTTCTTATGTAGGTAATTAAAGAAATCAAACTAGCTTTATCTTTGTTTTTCATCAGCTGCAATAAAAACTCAACCGTACGACCTCCTACGCTGGTCGTTCGAGTACTTCAAGGCTTTAGCGGAGCACCGCCCTCCCCCCGTCAAACTGAGGCTGGAGTACCCGGTCTACAGCACCGAGGGGGGGCTGACCAGGGGTTGTTTGAAGATGCTGGCACATCAGGTAATACGCAGAGCAGATGTAGTAAGCACTAGCAGTAATTGTCCGTCGTAATTTCTGGAACAATCAGTCGGATTCGAAAAATTATTTGGGTACCTAAATGATAGCCAGATTTATGAGGAATAGTATAGGTTATTTAACATCACGCTGTAACACTTAAAAGTCAAGCAAAAAGAAAAAAAGTCAGAAAGAACGATAAGTGAAAATGAAGCTATAGCGCGGGTGCTTAAATCATCCGATTTCTTTTAAATTAAACCGCGGGAATTAGCTAGTGTCATGATATAAATAAAATTATATATTTTCTCCCAGCTATATGGCATGACGGAAATTCCGACGGCTATTCTGAAGCAGGCATGGCAGGGGTTCTGCCTGGACTGTGTGGAGCTGAAGAGAATCCTGTGCCTATGTGAGGTGTATCTTCGTGAAGACTCAGTGCCTTACTTTCATTTCTTAGCGGTCGCTGGAGGTCTGTTGACTAAGGTAGGTTTTTTACATTTCACTTCACATCTTGGCTGGAATTTGTGAATACTATTCAATTGACAATTTTTCCAGTATCAGGTACGTATAAAAATATAAAATTGAACGAGGCAACCTGAGGCAACGTAGGACAGTGTAAATCAAAAGAAAAATATAGAAAAAATATTGCACATCGCATAATCAAATCGCACGAAGAAACGTTGTACGTTCCTATTCAATATGGTGTACTCACCCATTTTTTCCCAGTGTCTGACCCACACAATGATCCTGCTCTGTGAGTCTCTGACCAAGGAACCTGATGGAGGATCTGCAGCGATACCTGTGGAGGAGTTCCTCACAATGTACCACTATTTGGCTTTGATGGACGCCTCCAAAGATGTCCAGTACCATAACGGGTTTAGAGAAGGTATGTATATTTATTATATATACTAGCTGTGCCCGCGACTCCGTCCGCGTGGAAGTCGGAAAATAACATGAGGTCGTAATTTCATTAAAGAACTATGATATGTAGGTAATAGGTATGCTACTTCATCATCCGCATAAAAATCGACAAACAATAACAATATTATGCAAAAACCATGCAGCACACAGAATCGATCAGTACCAATCTTACCCTTAATGTTTCACCAATCGTAACGACACATATCTGATATCATCTATCACCAATCACCACCACGCAATTAACCTATCACTAACCTATTACCAATACAAATACCTACATATGTGGACCCGGCATAATACCTACATGTTAGCAAAGTTACTCCTGACTGATAGATTTTTTGTAATAACTTTTGATAGAATGGACCGATTTTAATGAAATAAAGACTAAATGTTACCTCAAGATATTGCCTATACATTTCTTTCTACTTCCTCATAATCAATTCAGTAGTATTGATTTGATGCGTGTTCAAACACACAGACAAACAGACAGACAAACCGACAGACAAACAGACAGACATTAATTCTAAAAATGATAGAAATTTACTTTATTACTTATTCTTATTCCCCATATTATTTTTATGCAAATATATGCAATGTACAGACACGTGGAATTTACATTCTTATTATATGTACCTATAGATTTCAGTATACAACAACAACAACTTGTCACTGATCTTCTTGATAAATACTTCAGTTAGTGGTAACTTATCTTTATGGGTGCATTCAGGTAGAAAGCAGGCAGTATGCGCCGATTTACCGGTGCTTATCGGAACCATTCCCCACGTCAGCGAGTCAGCGCAGGCAGTCTGTACTGACTTACTGAGTCTCCATAGATTGGTGAACCGAGCGTCGATAAGCGCGGACCAGGGGGTCTACTCTCTAAGCACGAAATCCATAGTTTCGACCTTAGTTACGGGCGTTTCTTACTCCGTATCACCTACGGACTTAAGATTAGTTCGGGGCCCCAACTAAGAATGAATGATACCACGATTTGACAGTTGTCCCTACTACCGATGTGTTTTTATCCGTCCGAAAAATTGAATTTGACACTTGTTTTGACGGAATCTTATGTCTATTGTACTTTCTGACGGGCCCGTATCTTCGCTGACGGACTTACAGAGTAGACCCCCAGTTCTGATCGGCCACAATCTGCCCGGGTAGCCAATTTTTCAGAGATGTCCTTTGCTTTTACCAGCTTGTTTTATGTAGTGACTCCTGCGCGGATCGGTTCCGATAAGTGTCGATAAATCAGCGCGGACTGTTTGCTTTCTACAATGCGCCTTAAGAGTGGAGAGGAAGAATTGGGTCATTCTGCAGACTAACAAGAAATTTAGTTAACAGTAACCTTTATTTTGTAGGTATATTGCCAGCACCTGAAGAAGCTGGTGAAGAAGAGGAAACTGCACAAACAGAGTCGGTAAGTGAAATATTTATATTAGCAGAAATTGATCTATTCATAGTACGAGAGCATAATAAATCTAATAATTATTAATATCAGCCTCGCCACCTAGTATATTTTTGTACTTATTTTGTATACGCCGGAGCAACACCATGTTGCATTGTGGCATGCCACACGGCCGCATGTAAAGTTTTAATTTAAGGCGGTGTCCCCAACAGGCAAACTGTGAGCGGCCGACTGAGACTGCGCTAACAGTTTGCAGTAGGCAAACTGTTAGCGCAAACTAGCAAACTGTGGACACTTCATTTCAAATATATGGAAGGGCGTACTAAACCGATACGCCGCAAACTCAGTCGGCCGCTAACAGTTTGCCTATTGGGGACACAGCCTTGAGCCTAAGTCACCATTATTTGCTATTGTTAGTAAATTAAGCCTGGATCTTTTCGTACTAGTGACCTTTTCCACAAACGTTTCCTCTTTCGGTTTTTACTAGCTGAATGAATTAGTACTAAATAACCTGCGCTGCTAAAGTTAATCTTATCAGCCTTGGCTTTAGGTACAGTGTCCCAGTCAATCAAATTAGACCAGAAATATTGAGGTAGTGGTTTTTCGTAATTCCAGTTTAAATTTCGTGCTGTATTAATTTTTCTGTTGTCCAATAGGGTGACCGTGCCAAGCTTATCAACGTAAGTTCAAAAAGTAATTTTACATTAATTTAGTATCAAATCTCTAAATGTTCTGATTTTTGACTTTCGAGAGTAAGCGATAGAGCTCAAAAGGAATTATCCTCATTTATTATAAACAACTTTTACTATGAGTCCAATCCTAAAATCGCGAAAAATAATCTGCTGTTCCATACATTTTTTCGCTTTTGTTTAAAACCGATGGTTTATTTATATTGACGCCGTAAAATAGTACGGCACGGTGCTGAGCCATGGTGATGTGGCCAAGCCCTTAGATAACTTGGGATCCAATAATATCAATCCATAACATTACAAGGTGACGAATTTAACTAAAGCTGATTATCTAACGGTCACGTTATCCTAAAAGCAGTGATAGCCTAGTGATTTAACCATGTGCCTCCCACGGCGAATGGTTCGATTTCGATCCCGAGGCACGCACCGCTGACTTATCGAAGTCATGTGCGTATTAGAAATTAATGATCACTTGCTATAACGGTGAAGGAAAACATCGTGAGGAAACCGGCATGTCCTAGAACCAAAAATTCGAAAACATGTGACGTCCACCAGCCCGCACTGGGCCCGCTTGGTGGACTACGGCCCACTCCCTCTCACAGACAGAGGAGGCCTGTGTCCTAGTAGTGGGAATATTATAGGCTGATTGTGCTTATGCTTATGCACCTTATCCTAAATACAGATAGAATCCGATGAGGAAGACGATTACTGGGAAGATCAAGACGTCCAACGATTAGCTCTGATAGGCGACCATGTGGCTCGCACCGCTAGGCTCAGTGTAAAACTAAACTTGCCCACCATTGGGAGGATCGAGCGGTCTCCATCAATTGAGAGGATGAAAGCGATTGAAAGAGACAACTATATGAGGGAGAGAATAGGTGCTATTGTTTCTTATGTTGGTACAGACGGCAGAGAATGGGTCCCTGACAGTTCTCTAATTCAGGGGCTCTTATTATCTGCATAAGCAAAATCTTCAAAGGAGACAACATTTTGCTGTGGTGACGCACTCTTCCTAAATGTATTGGGCGATGACAGGCGACGAGACTTTGAAGTGGAAAATATTTGACGATTAAAAATATTTTCATTGTTTATATGCGCTATTGATAATAATTTAACTAAAATTCCTATTGTAACATCAATCTACAATCAACTAGAATAGCTTAGTGCTAATAGAAGTGTCAGGAACGCATTCTCTCAGCGGCCGGACAGTAGTTTGATTCATCCTATAGCCATTTCTACTAGGTTGGGATTGGGTTCCAGTCTAAGTCGTTGTAGTTGAATTTAGGCTAGCTTTTGCCTACGACTCCGTCGGCATGGACCCTATCCCATGACAATTTCGAAAAATCCTTATTCCTTGTCTACTTAAAGGGAATCAAATTTTTTTTCTATACAGCTTTCTATGTCCAAGGGTTTATGATTCAGTCAGCGAATGGGTCAGGACTTTTCTTTTTATAAGCATTGATGATGAAGCGACTACTGTCTGACATTCACAACTCAATTACTTAAGTAATGACGGTATTCAACAGCGTATTCTCAAGACAGGGACACAACACTGCTGAAAAGTAGCGTTATTTGGCTGTGGTATTCTGTAAGGTGGAGGTACTTTCCCAGTCGGATTGCTCCAGATTTGAGCGACATATCCCGATGTGCCCTTCTTCTCATATTTTTTCTTAAAATGTCTTGCCGATTACGTTTTCTCGTAACAAGAACGTCTTCGAGACTTTGGGCAGTCAGCGTCGGTTGGTAACAGAGCTGACTGCTAAGGTATGCTGGACGTACTTAAGTATTCTTACTGTGAGCTCTTTTACCAATTATAATGTTGTCATTTTCAGGAAAGCCAACTCCAAATGAAGAAGTTGATGTTAGTTTGAATTATCTTTTAATGTTGTTGTTTACTAGTAATATTTAGTGTCCATTATAACAGCCATTTTATATTTCTGCTCATGCTCTGCGATTTAAGACCTTATTCCTAGTATACATAGTTTAGTTTCGACAGTAGTGAAAATTGTTTTATGACTTTTTGATAGATGTATTATTCTGATATCAGCTTAACTGTTATCATGTAGTTTTACCGATTTCTATTTCATTGACTTATTATTAATAGAAAGTTGTCAATTAGCTAGGTGGCTTTCTTTTAAATGATCATTACGACATACGTTGTTGTAAGTCTGTCGCCATTATAAGTGTACTGGTAAAAGTGCATCAATCGTTTCAAATTCATATTCAAACTTTTTTATCTTGTTTTTTTCAGAAAAAACTGAAGCACCTAAGTACGACACGGTTAGCAAATGCGGACCTAGGAAAGTCCGGTAAGTCTTTACAAAGATAATGATGGCGTTCAATGATCATATTTTTAATTAGTGATAAATCTTGAAAACTTTACAAGTGAGTTAATTTTACGGGATTATTACCCTGTTTGATAACTGTTTAACGTCATAATCATAACGTCTCTAAATTTTAATACAATCTTAAGTTAAGGAGGTAACATTGTGTTTTCAATCTCATTTGATTGCTTTTTCGTGAGGACTAATGAATTGATAAAATCGAATCACAACAATATTTTCGATTCGCTCATTACTACTAGTGGCAAGCATCGTCTGTAGTATTCCTTAGTATTAATGACACATAGATGAACATTCTGCTTTCTTAATCAGTGTTGGAAGTGAATAAAATTAATCGATAACACATAATTCCGAACGATAATTTTGACTTGATTCTCGGAAAACACAACACATAATATTTTCGAATGATAATTTTGCTGTGATTCGAATACTAATTAAATATATCGATATTTTAGTAAAAGCCCTGGTAGAAGAAATCAAACAAGATGAAACTTCAAAAGTTATTGACATTTTCGTGTTTGATGAGGAAGATAAAGCTGTGAAATATGAAATATACGGTTTACAATATTTTATTATTACACCCATCGCATATTGCAGATAGATTGGATACGCGGGATATTACACCAACTTACAATAGGCGGCAGTTTATTAAAGAGATATCGGTTGCACCGGTTTTATAGAGAGTCATCTTCTCACACCAAGCACTAAAGCCCGTATTACAGAACGATGCTCGAGCACAGATCTCTGCTTAAGCATAGATTTAAAGCCATTTGATTGGTTGAAATCTATGCTCAAGCAGAGATCGGTGCTCGAGTATCGTTCTGGAATACGGGCCTAACAGTCCGGTATCTAATTACAAGTCAGCGACAAAATGTCACATAGGCCGATGAATCCGATTATCTCTTTCTCAAACTCGATGTATATTTACTATCCATGCGGATATGAATAGGATTGAAAATGGCGTGGCCTCTATACATCTCTTTCTTGCACCCTGTTCATCTCTCTCTTGCACGCTCTTGGTTGTGAGTATAGACAGCAAAAGTGTGCAAGCAAAATTTTAATATAGGCGACGCCATTTTTAGGATTCCGTACCTCAAAAGGAAAAACGGAACCCTTATAGGATAACTTTGTTGTCCGCCGTCAGTCACCAGACCATAAGTGGAGCCATCTGCTCATAGATGGCGCCATTGAAAGTATGCAGTAGCGCCATCTATGATCATATTTCGGAACCCTTAGGGCGCGAGGCATACTCGCACTTGTCCGGTCCGTTTGTCTCTGTCCGTCTGTCAAAACCCTCTTTCTCAGGAATTGGTAGAGGTATGAAGTTGAAATTCATATCAAATATAAGGTCCCTTGCGGTGAAATTATTATAAATTTCACATAGATTTTGGTGTGAAAATGTGACTGTTTTTTATTTAGAGGTTTTTTTAGGAGATAACAATCCTGTTAATAGATACCTACAGCTTCAAGCTTCTGTACAAATTGCATATACTGCTTTGAATAAACTTCCAGTATACGGAAATCTGCAATTTGCGAATGGATAGTTTTGTAGATTTTTTTTAAAATTAATTATGATTGTTAATATTTTTTTTGTAAAAGTTGTTACCGTTTATTACTTTCTTTTATTAGTAGTGTGCTTAAGTAAAGTAAAAAAAAAAAGTGTAAAAGCTTGAGAATGAATAAAATTAGGCATAGTCGGTTATGACTAGAGTGGGTAAGGTAAAAGTACAATTTATCATTTTCAATCGTAAAGTACTTAATCAGTAGTTAATCAGTAATGATTATTATTCATACAAATTAATGTTTTCAAAATTTTAGTAGGTATTAAAGAAAAAGACATTATAATATTTAATTATGTAGTTTTAGTGGTAATTTTATAATATTTAGCTAAGCTAGGTAGCTAAGAAAAAGACGTAAGTATTTGAATAAGTAGTTTAAGTAGCATTTTATTCAATATCCTGTTTTTGTTACTTCGTAAAAGTAGTATGTAGATTGGCGTAACTACACAACTTATCCTTCTGAATTCTGTCAGAGTCAGGCCAGTAACCGGGAAAATAAAATCATACCACGTTGTCGGAACTACCCGCGGTCCACTAGGGTACGGGTGGCCTTAGAGTGCGGGTCACCCTAGGGTACAGGCCGCCCTAGGGTACAGGCCGTCCTAAGGTACAGGCCGCCCTAGGGTACAGGCTGTCCTAGGGTATTGGTCGCCATAGGGTATGGGTCCTCCTAGGGTACGTAGCCCCTTGCCTTTTGCCAGTCATGCCATACCCTGTAGTTACGCCACTGACCCCCCTTAAGTAGACCTCGTATAGTCCAAGCTCTAATTGAAGCCTGTAAAAGTAGGAGACCCGAAAGACGAACCGATTGCAACTGGTTACACTCCTGCAACTGAAGCACCAGCTGAAAAACCATTGGAAGAAGGAGAAGAGGCACCTGTCTTCATTGGAAATGATGCTGAGAGAGTTGCTTTGTTTTTAGCCGAAGTAATGTTGAATGAAGATTTTACTGATGTAGATCAGGAATGGCGAACATTCTTACTGTTCTTTTGTACTTAATGTTCGTATTGTTCCAGTAGCATTCCAGTCCAGCGGATCTGGAATGCCACTGGAATAAGGTGAACCATCACTGGAATGCCATTCTTTGATATCTTTTTCATGTAAAGAATCAGAAATGAAGAAGAAATCTTTTTAAATATAAAGTATTATGTATTCGCAATTTTGAAACGTATTAGAAACTTTTACATTCATCTATTAAAGGTTGATTTTTTATCTTTAATTTTATGCTTTTATTAGTACCGTACTGTCTCACTGGTTTATCGGTCGTACGACTGGTAAGCGTTAGGTCCTTGGTTCGATCTCGAGGCAAAGTGTTATTGAATCTTCCAAATTTCTTAGTAGCAGCTTAGAGAGATCTGTGCCTGGTTAATAGCAAAAGGCTCGCCCCCCATGGGACTTAAACATAACTAGCGAAATGTGAGTGTACTATACACCTCTGCCTATGTCTTTGAGGAATATAGGCATATATCATCATATTAAAATTTATCCTTCAATCCCATCCCTCCCATCCCAGATATTACAAGTCCGTGAGCAACGCCTAGCTGATCTCCTGCAGACCTTCGATGAAATAGCGGCAATTGTGGATAGGTTCAAGGCTGCTAGTTATGACCTAGGTTAGAAACTTTTCCTTTACTGTATCTAGATTATATTTTTGTAGTTCCTTTTCAGAGGTCATATTTACTCTCCTGATCTTCAACGCAGCATATCTTTCTTCGTTTGTATCAGTCGTTTGTGTTTTCAGAGGTATACGACCGACAAAAATAGTAGTAGAACTGCCTTCGTAAAGGGAAAGTTGCGGAACCATTTTTCACCCCCTCCTACTGACATCAAATTACCCATTGTTTTAACAAGGGATAATTTGATGTCAGTAGGTAAGAGAAAAATCTGAATTTAGGTGACAAAAAAAATCTTGTAGGGAGTTCTACAACTTTTACTTCGCAGGGTGGGTCTTTCAACTTCCCTCTCTTCCCCACCTACAAAATCGAAGGCACTTGAAATTAAATTCGTACTTATTTGGGTAAAAAAGCCGTGATGCTATGTTGAGACTCCTTCTTTCAAACCCACCTAATATTTTTACCTAAAATCCATCCTAACAGTCTTTGACGCCGTGCCTTTTAATTTAATTCCTTAATGGTCTCTATCTTATCTTTATTTCTCTGTATCTTCCCGACTATTTAATAGTAATCCCATATGGTGGTGAAGTCAGCCTTCCTAATTTTTCTACTCCACTTTGCTCTGCCCTTGAGATCCGTGGCAGAAACATTGCATGTGACCATGTCTTTATTCACCATAGGTATTCATCCACTTGGTTTTAGGTCTATCTCGGAAGTTCTTTCTTACATATTCTGTAATAATTTTTTGAATTTATACAGTTGATGTCGTCAATTCGGATGTGGAACTAACTTGATAAATTTGCTCATAGGAATGGTGGCTGGACGACAGATGTCAACTACTAGTGGTGAATTCATCGTCCAACATATCGAGAAAGAAATTATGGCGTACATTGATGACCAGATCGCCATTTTGCCTGACCCTGATCTCAAGAAGAAAAAGGTATGGAATCCATCCATACCCCGGATTGGCTTCCAGTCTAACTTAATGCGGCAGAATATCAATATTTTACTTGAAACAACTACTGCCATCTGACCTCATAGCATAATCAACCTATAATGTTCACACTGCTGGGACACAGACCTTTACTCTGTGAGAGGGAGTGGGCCGTAGTTCACCACACGAGCCCAGTGCGGGTTAGTGGACGTCACATGTCTTCGATTTTTTTAATTCTAGGACATGCCGGTTTCCTCACGAAGTTTTCCTTCACCGCTTCTAGAGCAGTGGTGATGAAACAAATTAGGTTGCTACGTTTAAAAAAAACAAATGTGGAAAAGTTTTCATACGATTTTTCATGACAATTTCTACTCTTGGCATCATTGAGTGTGAAAAATGATGTTGAAATATCCTCTTGTGGAACAGGCAAAACCGGAAGAAGTGGCGATGATCCGAGACATATTGGAGCAGTTCTTGGACGATAACATGGATGTCATTGCACCAGATGTTGAAGAGGTTGAGGAGGAAGAAGCGCCTATACCTGAGGTAGTACCTTAGCCTACTGTATTTTCAACGTAGAAGATTTTTTATGAGATTGACTATGGTATTCATCGACATTGATGTGAAAATTTAAGGGTTTATTGGCGACATTGTGTGTGGAGTTTGACTATACAGTATTACTACGGCCATACACTGTTCTTCTACTTTGATATGACCACGGACGTCATTATTACAAAATACCTAATACTATATAGATACACAGTTCCTTATAAATAACACATCAAAAAGCGTCGTGAAACATTTCCTAAATAATTAAAAACAATTTCGACCGATGATACTAATTTGGCCGTATGCCTGCGGTCTTGAGTTCATGACTGTATCAGTGTTTAACTGTTTACTAACCTCAGATGATAGAAACAAGGACAAATTAGTACGGGAACCACTTTCGCCACTTTTAAAACAATATGAATCACAACTACAAACGTTCCTTTGTAAATATAGAGAATGTCACACTGTTATTCGTCACTCGTCACTCACACTAAACTAAAACAGAGTATCGATCGCGTTCGGTCCGTCGGCTTGCATGATCGCATTGTTCATGTCAAAGCATCAAGCTTATCCCGGAGTGCCTCCCTCTCGCCATCCTCTCTCCCTCTGAAAGCTAGCAGAAAGTAGAGAAGATAGCGAGAGGGAGGCACTCCGGGACACAATAGCTCCTTGGCATATCTCCCTTGTTTTTTGTTTTAACATTATTATTTCTTGAGCTCAGATAACAATGGTATACGCTGTCCCTGGCATTGGAGGACCAGTGGACCCTGAGCTTGTGGCGGACTTTGAGGAGTATATCAGGGAAGTCTGCAAGGTCCAGGCCGATATGGTGATGCCCAGGAACATCAGGCACTTCCTCTGTCCTCCTCTTGAGAAGTAAGTGGAACGTTGTATATTAGTACTTTTTTGTTTTTTAAGTGTGTGTATGTCTATGTCTTTGGTATGTTCTGTAGCCTAAACGGCTTGATGGATTTCAACTTAAGAGGTGTCGTTAGATTTGTCTTTATTGTGGAAGTGACCTAAGGTGTAGTATTTAAATATTATGCAGTCGGGTTCTTGTTTTTTTACAATAATTCTGTTTATATTGTTGGTTTTTCTGGCGACTGTTTGTAGTGACTGACTCGTTGTTCTGGTGGTCGCAAGCGCAACTGCTGAACGTAAGGTCCTAGGTTCGATCTCCGGGTCGGGCAGTGTTATTAGGTGTTTCCATTAAGAAATTCTGATTTGTACCGAAATAATTGCAAGCTCGCCCCTTATAACTGCCTATACCTTCGAGGAATACACGCGTGATGTTATGTTCGTTCTGCAGTTTCTGATAGAATGTATTTCTATTGTTCAAATTTATATTCACAGGTACATTGAACATGACTACGGCACACACACCTCGCCTTTGAAACCAGAAGTCGCTACAGGTGGTGCTCTCACAGAATAATTATGAACTTTGATTTCATTAGAACAACGTCCGGTTTCCATTGCACCTGAAATAGTTTTACGACCATCTATATCTAGTCCTCACCGTTTATCTACTGCTTTGTCCGTTATAATTTATCTAATGGATAGTGCCTGTTCAGATAGTGAAACAATATACAAAAGTGGCCCACCATAGCCCAAGTACCTATAAGTACTAGTATAACATTAATAGTACCTACTTTGCCTGCGACTTCGTTCGCGTGGATCACAGGAACTATGCATTTTTCGAGATTACCTATCTCATACATACAAACTTACAAAATTTTCCTCTTTATAATATTAAGTAGTGTAGATTAGCATTGTTGATCATTTTAGCTATAGCATTAGATATTTCACATTTTCTTGTATTAATTATTAGAAGTTTTGTAGCATTTAAATTAAAAATGTCAACATTTTAGCTTCAAAATAAGCCGGGACACACAGAAGCCATTTATCTAACTGCGTATTTTAGCTTCAAGTCAAACAAAAGCTTTCCTAGAACTTTTTATTATTACCATTTCTCTGTTTTTTTTTTATTAGTTTCTTCATGTTTCAATGTTATTAACTTTTAATGTATTAAATTATTTAACATTTATTCATTTGTTTTTATTGTAGTTTGTTTTTTTACCACGATCTACTAGGTACGTCTTGTTTCTTATGTCTGACGGAATAATGACAATAGTGCCATAATATTGCTACTGGCTTAAAGCTGTGTGTCTTAAATTGAATATTAAAATGCCTACTTAAGCCTGTCACAGACGTAGCTATAATATATATTAATATATCGAGATATAGAAGTAGAAACGTATAGAAACGGTGACGTCATAGAAATATATATTAAAGCTGCGTGTGTAGTACTCGAAAATTTATATAGAAAATATGTCGTAATATGCCTTGCTATGATTCATCTTAGCTACGTCTGTGACGGGCTTTATATCTCCGACCATTTTAACGTAATCAAACTGAGGCAAATAAACCTATTTTTAAATCGAAGACCCAACGATAATCCGGTCATGAATCATAAGTTTTTCTTCTGTAAGATAAATCGTAGTTTAAACCAAAGAAGAGAGTTTAATCTCCCGTCTCGATTGTTTCTTTGGGTTTTTGTATTGGAAAACAATCGAAGACGGGAGATTAAACTCTATTCCGTGGTTAAGCTACGATTGATCTTACGGCCCTTAGATATCCAACAGAGTATTCGATTTTTTTGCGCGAATGAGAACGAAGCACCCGAACAAACGTGGTCTGTAGGCAGAGAGCTTTTGTTGGGGGTATATTAAAATTTTGGAAAAAAGGGAGGGATTTAGGAATTTTGATGGACTAGGCGTTTCCAATGAAACATTATAAACTTTACATTCGTTTTATTACATTATGGAATAATAAATAAACCCCCCCATGTATATACCGACCTATCACCGAGACACGTTTCTCCTGCCTGCGGACTATCGCCGTCCTTTTCTAGCTGGGCATTTGCGTATAGCGTCGTCTCGCTCTAGTTGAACTTTGGAGGCTATCCAGGAAAATAGTGATGGAAATATTTAATTTGCGACATATGCATTTTAATTTATACTGATTGGAATTTGATGATTGAGTTAATGTTACGATATTTTTAATTTAGTAGATTTTCACACTACAGATGCAGTGGGGAAAAGCAAAAAGAAAATACATAATTCAAGTAGTAAATGCATAAATAACACTATCTTAGATGTACCAACAATTTTAACGTTCGTTCGTTTTTTTTGGATGTTCCCAAACGTTCGAAGATTCCAAATATTTAGAAGTTTCATTCAAAATGCCAATACCCAGCCAGTCTAGACGAAGACTTCAAACATTGAGCATATTTCTTTCCTGCACTATTTTTAACATCCCATCATGGTTTTACTGAATTACCATAGCCATTAACCGCTGGCGTCTAAGCAAAACAAATTTTATTTAAAGCATTATTATGCGGTTTTCGAACGTCAGCCGCCATTTTTAGATGTCAAAATTTCAGCACGATTGTATAAAATTTTAAATGTCATCCAATTCTCGTTTGTAAATAAAGAATTTATATTGTTTAACATCGTTCGTTATAATTTTTGTACTTTTTGTTAGTTCAAAATTTACTTTAAAATCGGTAGAATTTTAACTATCTACTCAGCCATAGATGAAACCACTTCCGAATTAACTACTATTGTTGACCACAAACCGTCACCATCTCAAAAATTATGAATAACAAAATAATCTTAGCCAGTATCGACCGCCATATTGAATGTTCGTTCGAAAACCGCCAAAACCTTATACCACTCCAAAACATGTCTACATTATAAAGATACAGCGAAAAAATGAAAAAATATTGCTGCATGTATATATTTGGATTTAACTTTGGGGTAACTAAATTCTATATACACAATAATAACTCAGCACTAACAATTTCACCGGAAGTCTCCTTCTTATCTTAATTAAATACAAAAAAGTACTAAACAGAAAGCTCGCGAAAATAATAACATGACTGAAGTATTTCTTTTTCAAAATGTACATATAATATACTTACAGACAAAAACAAATTACCGTACGCACTAGTTCATTAATTTATCAAAGTCACTGACTTTTTAAGACACTTACTCAGTGACTTCGATAAATTCTAGTTTCCCATTCTCGAATTCACCTCCCTTTTAGGAATCTATAAGTTTTAAATTTACACTAAGAGAACTTAAATTAATTCGACACTGGAAGAAAATTGAAACGGTGTTCACAAAGTTGGGATTGAGTTTATAATTTCTTTTTTTATTTTAGCACTTCTAGTTTTAAATTAAGATAATCTGAGTTAACTGACTAACAATATTTGGAATCATTCAATAGAAAATGTATTGATGACATATTACATGGGACTTAAGTATAACTGGCAAAAAGTGGATGTACATACATAACCCTTAGAGAAATAGAAAATGTTACGAAGGAATTCCAATGAACATAGAACTATCAAAACAAAACACAATAACGAAGCGACAATAGATTAGCACTTAGCAGTAAGGATCGAATAGCCATTAAAATAACCATCACTTTGAATCTTCAAGCTATTCTTGTGAATCAATATTCAATTCTAGCTAAGCATAGCTAGAATAGCAAATGGCTAGTGAAGTGACACAAGAGGGAATAAACATAAATAAAGTTGAGCCTGCTAAAAATAGAAGTGCATATTACAAAACATTTCATGTTAATAACTCAATCGAACCCCAACTTTGCGGAAACGCTCCCTTTACGTACATTCATTGTGATATAAGAAAAACAGTGAGAGCCAAAGTGTCCTGCGTTAGACTTATACAATAAGAAAAAATGCTAACACTTAAATAACATGTCGTATAAACTTAGGCATTACTTAACAAGTACCGCTTACACCGATTATTGTGGGATTATGAAGACAACTTGCGTTTTTTGGTGTGAACAACCAAGTTATAAGTACGCATGGGAATCGTCGAGGGGCAGATGGCCTGCGGTCTACAGGTATCCTAGCATAGATATACAAACCGAAATTTTTATTTTATATAAAAATCAATAAATACCTACGTTAATTATCACTAAGGAAGCGTCATTTTGGAACGAATTTTATTAATTTAATTTTTAAAAAATGTTTTGCTTTCTTTAACTAAGCGTTTAGAAGGACCCATGTCATGTTTTATTTTTATTAATTAATATCTAGCTGACTGCTCTATCTCTACACGTGAAAATATATACTTATTCCATTTCCATTATGGAATTTCTAAACACATCCATCATTCTCGAGGTATGTCTTTAGAACATGGATTTTTTTCACTAAAATATTTCATTTTTATAACAACCGTAACCATTCAGAGTTTTAGGATTGCATTTAATCGTTGCCAATTGGAAATTGGAACTATCGTTACTAAGTGTTAAAAGAAGCCGAAAAAAATATTTTGAAGGACATTTAATAACTATGTCATCAAGGCAAACAAAAATAAAATAAAAGTACATAATATTGGAAGGTTTTTATGTAGACAGAACTATTAAAAACTACTGGCACTGCTGATAAGCAATAGTTGTATTTTACTGTCACTGATTCAAATAATGAAAACTGGATTTGCAATCCATCACAGAAGTTAAAGGTATTTGGAAGAAAGCTGAGTCTAAATCTAAAGATCAATGCAATAAAAATCTATATTTATCTTGTCTATTTCTTAACTTTATAGGCCTCGGGCTTGATCAATTTGATAATTGCATTCATTCCTATATATCAAATTCCTACATATTTTAATATCAAAATTTATGACATGGGTACTTCTATTATTTTTCAAAAATTTGTTACGTATAAATAGACATGGTCTGATACACACCTTTATGTAAAAGCCATTTAAAATAGCATGTGAATAAGGAAGAATATGAAATTGAGCTTCATTACAGCCAAAATAAGGAATAGTAGGAGCCAGTTTATCAATTGCAAAGCTTCGATTACGATCAATCAAATATCGGCCGAAAGGGCTCCTAGGCAGGGCATTGAAATTACAAAATGGAAAACTTTAAGGGCAAAAACAAACCCATAAGAATATCTTTACAAATTCTTGAAAATGGGTTTTTCAGCGTTTGGCGGTAAACCATTCTAAAAATCACAAGAGTGTGAATTTCCGCATTCTTTTCATTGCGTTCCTACGTTTCATATTACATTACCACGAATCGAACCACTACGCTCCTAGCCGCTATCAAATCGCACGATCCTTTATGATCATTACTTTATGACACCTTCTAATAAATTACCATTATCATAACTCTATAGAAATCGTAAGAAATTCTAATATTTCTACTTAGATTTTCGAGAGGCGTCTATGAAATGACCAAAAACCGAAGAAAGATTGAGAGGAACTATTCGATCTTACCAACAGTAGACATAACAAGCCTGATATAAAGATCTTACAAATTATCTTGGACATTGAAACCAATTGTACCAGCAACCAGTCTACTGATTAAACTGGTGAATATGATATTCTAAGGCCACTCATGGATCGCCAACTCAAAATTTACTCAATAATATCGTAGAAGACTGAAGATGCAAAAGATATATTACAAGTAGACAATAAATTAGAAGATGCCACAATTACACTTCATAATATTTTCACTACTTAAGTCGTTTGTTTAACAATTTTATTTTGGAATCTTTATTTTACATGGGTGCCTATATATAATAATATATATTTCTGCGTTCAAGAACAACTCCATGTATTTAGCAAGTGTTCAAAGTGTTATATTAATTATATAATATATCCATATTTACGAACAATTGTGATAAAACAGCTCAACTAATTCTCAAGACTAACATAAGAGTTGTTCTTTAAAACGAATGCATTTGACTAGTTCTCATAAACTTCTATTTATTATTGAGCCATCAGAAATCCTAATTGCGATCTTGGAAAAATTTACACGCGTCCACTAAACAAAATGTATTTCCTTTAATTTGCTTAAACATCTGAATGAATCTTCAGCGGAGAACAGAAAGCATTATAATCAAAAAATTAAGGTACAAATTATTTGTTTTTAAGGCATTTGTAACCTCAAAATTTGACTATCATGTCAGTTATTTATGTGCTGTTCAAATCTTTTGTCTTCTTGTGTCTTTAATTGATTCCTTGAATAATATAGTATCAATGTCAATTACAGTTATATAGAATTCAGGATTCGTTAATCAAATTACTTAAAACGACCAACAAATTAATCATAAGCCAGTCGTTATAAAATGACATTTTATGGAAGCATGACAGTTAAATTAATCGAAGACTTCAGAAATCATTGGCACAATAACTGACTTTAAAAATATAACCTCATGAGTTTAACATGAATATCAATACATTTCGCTATTGTTATTAAAACTAGGCGATAACAGATTTGAATTCATTAGATATTGAGCTGTTAAAGGTACAAAATTATTGGAATCACTATTACTTATAACGATCCATATCTAACAGCCTAGCGCCTGGGAAGTAGTAGAGATACACTGTGTTATGGAAACCATGGTCATAATCACTTTTTACAACGTTTAAGATTCTAATTTTATAACAAATGCCTCTAAATTACCTAGGAACAGATCGTTTCAACAAGTTTTTACACAGGAGACAGATGTTTCTATTTTTACAATAACAGACCTATGTTACCTTAACTTTTATACATGAAAGACAATAGGGAAGGAGGTTATAAGAATTGTCATGTTAAGTTTCAGTACTGGCCATAAGAGTCATATTTTCAACGAATCCAAGTCGATCATCGCAACAATCACAATATACATTTTTACACAACACAGTGTAAATCCCGAAGCAAATATAACAGCCCGTAAAAGCTTATTTTTAAAGAGAAAAATATATCACCTAAATTATTTGCCTGTGTACTTAACAATATCTATTGGTGTCAATGTTGAATTGGCGGGAGTCGCCATCTTGTAACAAATGTCAAACGAATGTCGAATGCCAAAATTGGTTTGTTTATCGTGGCGTGATTGGAAGCTTGAAACGAAGGGGCGTTAACGAGGATAGCTTCGTTTGCAGATGACATCAGGCTATAGCTAAGAGTCGAGCTGCCCTCGTTAACAGTTCTAAGACACGTCGCCAAACGTTACGCAGCGCGTTGGAGCGAGAAAACAGAAATCTCCATAGGAAGAACACGGTGGCCACTTGAGTAAGAATGTGGACTATGTGTAATCTGTAACCAAAACCATATTGTCATACAAATTAAAATTGTGGTTATAGAGAGTTTCCACAGATTTAGAGTAGACTAGATACCGCAAACCGTCCGTCCCAGCGTGCCCGAAAAGTTTGTGCGATGCGCCTACTTGCCGCGTTTCTACTTGAGTTTACTTTTAAACGCGCCGTTGAAACTTGACAAATTGTGTTATTGAAGACATACAAATGCCAAATTGTACCAATAATAACTGTAAAAACTCTTAAAGGGTTGCCCAAGGCCTTTAAATGACTTGCAACAGCATAGATAGTAGGTAGGAAAAAGTGGCACGCTCGTTTTCATACTATTTAGTGAACATGCGGTATCTAGCCTAATCTATCTGTGAGCGTTTCACTTAAGAATTTCACTTAAGAAGTTGGCTGCACTGAATGTCAATATGTTACAACGTTTTTAATGATGTTGGAAGATTTTTTCAGAGCATTGGCTCTCATTGTTAAAGTATCTAATTCCTAGGACACTAAAAAGTGGTCAACAATAATTGTCTCGTTTACCACTTTTTAGTGTCCTAGGCATTAGATACTTTAACATATAAATCTACAAAAAACATTAAACGTTAAGACCTAAATAAGAGTGACATTCAGGACAGCCAACATAGCGTGGAAGGAAATTCTTATGAGAAACGCTCTATATCTCTTCCCTATCCAAAGAGAATATTAAAGTCAAAGTCAAAAACATTTATTTCAATTAGACCATTTACAGGCACTTTTGAAATGTCAAACAATATTACAATAGTTGTCAGTCGGTTTGTCCGTTAGTTGAAGCTAGTTGTCCGTTCCAAAACGTAGATTCCTATGGAGAAGAACGGACAAGAAACTCCATGGTTACTCTTTTTCAATAAATTCAGTTACAATTTCTTTGATTACAGTGATGCCCTAATATGTGAGAACTATGTTTAGTAAGGTACAAAATAATAATAATATCAACTAGACAAGTGAAAAAACATTGTTTAGGCAGTCAAGAGATGACCAGCACCAACTGACAGCGCCCGTTCACGGACATGACGTGCGCATCAGCACCGTTCAACTCAACCATTTTGGAGGGAATCGAACGATCCAATACACACGCCACCGTCAGCGGTACATTTAAGCGAGCATGACATGCTCTCAACTGCCATACTATAGATAAGCTTAAAACTTAAATAGCTAGGTACATCAGGTACATGGCACTCACATTCACAATACACAAAGAAAGTAATCAATTACAAAACTAACGTTATTCATATGCGTACAAAAAACCAAACTTAATTTAAATTAATTTAAATATACGAATAAAATCTGGCTTCTGTCAGTCTGAAAGTTTTACAAGTCTGATCCTCTAAACCAAGTTCTAAAAAAATTGCTAGCAAAATCATAAAAGCAAACAGATTCAATTAAATTTCAAAACCATCTGCAAATCTGGCACACTAGAGTCTGTATCATAGGTAAAATCAAGTTTAGTAATTATATGGAGATACTAGCTGTTGACCACGATTTCGCCCGCATTTTTCGGGATAAAAAGTAGCCCATGCTATTCCAGACTATAATCTATTTCTGTGCCAAATTTCATCCAGATTCGTTCAGCCGGTCTGGCGTGCATCCATCCATTCATCTATCCAAACTTTCGCATCGCATGCATCTATTCAAACTTTCGCATTTATAATATTATAGTATAGTATACAGCATGTAACAAAAACCCTGTTGGACCCCAAAAGGGGTCATTATACTCATCATTACAAACAACTTTTACTGTGGGACCAACCCTGGAATCGCGAAAACAAACAGCTGCTCCATACATTTTGTTGAGTTATATGAACATAAACAGTTGATATTTTTTTTCTCGATTTTGATGAAATATACTAGATAACTAGGATATGGAAGTAAAAAAGTTGTTTGCACAGAGAAGACTTTTATTCAAATGAATGACACAAGTCATTATCAAAAAAAACACATGTTCGAATATCAATTTGAAATGCTGTTTCAACTAAAAAGTTTCCACATCCCATAGTAAAATTTGTTCATAATATTATGAATAGGTATATGTAATTACCCCTTTTGGGGACCAACAGGGTTTTTGTTACATGCTGTATTATAGGTAAAATCAAGTTTAATATGTGAAGATATACCTTCGCAGCACCGCCCTGGACTTGGGCAACGTGTCGGGGCTCTCCTTGAAGAGGAACCTCCTGATGCCCAGCACGTACGACTCGATGTACGCGTCCCAGTCAATGTTCCGCACGTTGAAGTCGAAAGTCCTGGACACAGACAAATCAGAGATTTTAGACTCTATAAGAAAAACGTCAGGAAAAACAAAAATACACGCGATATATGGTCGGTTGCAGAAAGATAATATTAAATTTTAAAGGAGACTTTAACCACACATTTTCTATCGTTAAAGTCTCCTTTAAAACTTAATGACCTTTTCTGCAACTCAGTGTTAATCCGTGAAAAACCGGACAAGCGCGAATACAACTCGCGCCTTGAGGGTGCCGAAATATGCAATAGCGCCATCTATTACGTCCTAATAGATATATCATATCTTGATCATAGATGACACTTTTGCATGCTTCTAGTGGCGCCATCTATAAGCAGATGGCTCCACGCGTGGTCATGACAGATGGACAATAAAGTGATCCTATCAGGGTATAGCCGTGGTCGCATGCCGCTGTATTATTGACTAATAAGCCGGTCCAGCAGGGCGGCATGCGACCACGGCGATACCCTGGATATCATAACTTCAGGCTATCAGACAGGAATAGGAATATTTTCTTGTTTCATGCTTTTTTGTAAATTTTTTGTAGTAGTCGGGTTTTAGTTTTTAAAATTTTATTTTTCACTAGCTTTTACCCGCGGCTTCTGCCTGCGGCTTCGCCCGCGTTTTTGGGATAAAAATTAGACTATGTGTTATTCTGATGTATAAGCTATATTACTGTAAAGTTTCATCAAAATCTGTTCAGTAGTTTTTGCGTGAAAGAGTAACAAACATCCATACATACATCCGTCCATACATCCATCCTCACATACTTTCACATAATATATTAGTAGGATATCATCACTCCGCCCTACCTGCGGTCGTCAGGCGAGAGTGACGCGCAGAGTGCCTGCACGTTATCATCGGCGAAGGACCACTGGCGCGTGGTGAAGTACTCGAGGCATGCAGCTGCATTCTCCAACTTGTTCTGAACACGAACCATCCTGGAAAAGACGGTCGACGGCATTACAGTATAGATTAAGATTCTTAGGCATATAAGTAAGGGACTTTAGAATCCCTGAGAATCCTGGAGAATAGTTTCTCCTTTCAACCACCTGCAAAATCCCTTACACCTTCTACATGAAGACTAGACTCATATAATCGGAGTTAATAACTGCTCTTGAAGTTCCCCTTTATGACTTTGTAAATTTTATTATTCTTCTGACATTTATAGATAATCAGTCCAGAGATTGTCATGAATTAATTGTTCGTTTCTAATAAGTAAGCTGGTTTCTCTTGTATAGTTATAAATAACATTATTTGTGTATATTTAAGTAAATTTCTTTGAGATTTGTGAATGTGAGTACCATGTAGATATTTACAATGTTTTAAGCTGATTGTAGTATGACAGTTGAGAGCATGTCATGCTCGCTTAAATGTACCGCTGATGGTGGCGTGTGTATTGGATCGTTCGATTCCCTCCAAAATGGTTGAGTTAAACGGTGCTGATGCACGCGTCATGTCCGTGAACGGGCGCTGTCAGTCGGTACTGGTCATCTCTTGACTGCTCAAGCTATATTTTGACATTTTACTGTTTTAAATGATTTTTATTTTATTTTATTAGTACTACCTTTGATTTTATTTTTTATCCTAAGGGATTTTTAAAATATCTCACATTGTTCTCACATATTAGGGCATAAATGTAATCAAAGAAATTGTATATTTGAATTAGTTGAAAAAGAGTAACCATGGAGTTTCTTGTCCGTTCTTCTCCATAGGAATCTACGTTTTGGAACGGACAACTAGCTTCAACTAACGGACAAACTGACTGACAACTATTGCTTGACTATTCAAAAGTGCCTGTAAATGGTCTAATTGAAATAAATGTTGTTTTAAGCTTTCACAGTTTGTCTCTAAATTTAAAATGTCACTTACGGGATATCTTCCGTGATTATTGTATTGTTTGAGTTCCCGATATTTCGACGCTGTTGCAAGCGCCATGATCGCGGGTTGACTGGAGATTGCGGGTGGATGAAAATAAATTGTTAGGAGCAGACAAATCTGTCTACCCTCTTTCTTTGTCTCTTGCTACGCGCACTACTGGAACTCGACACTAAGTCACGGCAAAACACACTCACAGTATCAACAAGTTTTTTGGAGTCTTTATAACGATGTCGGCTGCCATTTATGAGCATGTTTATAACTGGATTCCACGTACTTGACAATTTGAAGCCATCCTCTCGATTGAAATTCTTGTGTTTTCTTATTTCAATTGCTTCTCTTGTCAGCCTTGGTATGTAATGTATGTAAAATCCCATATGAACATCCTGGGGTTTATAAAATTGATTGCAGCTGTGGCAGCTCATACATAGGGCAGACGAAGCGAACTGTCTCATGCCGCATCAAAGAGCACATCAAGGCTGTCAAAAACAATGATGAGCAAAAATCTGCCATAGCTGAACATCTGCTGCAGTCAGGGCCCAATCACTGGATTGAATTTCACAAGCCAAGTATTCTGTCCACGGACAAACATTACATACCAAGGCTGACAAGAGAAGCAATTGAAATAAGAAAACACAAGAATTTCAATCGAGAGGATGGCTTCAAATTGTCAAGTACGTGGAATCCAGTTATAAACATGCTCATAAATGGCAGCCGACATCGTTATAAAGACTCCAAAAAACTTGTTGATACTGTGAGTGTGTTTTGCCGTGACTTAGTGTCGAGTTCCAGTAGTGCGCGTAGCAAGAGACAAAGAAAGAGGGTAGACAGATTTGTCTGCTCCTAACAATTTATTTTCATCCACCCGCAATCTCCAGTCAACCCGCGATCATGGCGCTTGCAACAGCGTCGAAATATCGGGAACTCAAACAATACAATAATCACGGAAGATATCCCGTAAGTGACATTTTAAATTTTGAAATAAATGTTTTGACTTTAACTTTGACTTTGAAGACTTAAGTTGTTATTTGTTTACTATAGATTTTTCTATGTCATAGGTATACCAAAAGAATAATCTATATCTTGGTTGGACTTAAAGATGCTATAATTATGCTATCATGGATTATGGCAATCCAATTTATTACGATGGATCTAACTGTAGGATATATGCAAGTTCTGCTAATTGTTCTGCTGATGTTAGGCACCAGCTATTTCATGTGAAAACTGTTTAAAAATCAGCAGTGTTTGCTAGATTAAAACTCAATACCACATATTTAGCAAAGATTTATGGTAAATTAATTTGATTTTGCCAATTTTTCGATGAGGTATACTTAGACGACATCATAAGTGCGAAAAATCAAATTTATGTAAAACGCCTTCCAAACCAAAAATGCTTGTGATATTTAGTTTATTTTAGTGTAATTCTGTAGATAGTTGCTCGCAATACTTTATCATTGCTTTGAGTTAGGCTAAACTTTGATAACTCTGTCATCATTCTGATGTTAAGCGATAATGAGGTCGACGTTGGTGCTCACTTGCTAAAAAGCAACCTATTAACTCGTGACTTAAAGATTCCTAGGTTTTATCTATTGTAAAACACAAACTCTTAGGGAGTTCCACTCTTTAGAGAGTTCTTCTCTCGATATACACAAAGCCTATTGCTATGTTTATTAACCATAGTATACAACACCATACATACATGGGTTTCTTGCCAGTAGCGGTGGCTATGAGATCCATAATGGCGGCGGGCGCGCGATGCTGCAACAGTGACAACGCACCATGTTTCAACTTATTGCTGGTTATGTCGCCCCCTGGGTACCATAAAACTTCATCTGGAAACAACAAGATTGCAATATGATGATTAATTCATGATCCAGGTGTAAAGAGGATAAACATATTAGAAGTAGGGCACGCATGTGACTCTCGGTGTTTGCAATCATAGTCATTATCAAATACAGTGTCTACTTACTGAACGGATGTTTCCGCATGTATTTGAAGCTAGTCTTAACAAAGCGTTGCCACGTGATGGGGTTCTGCTGGCCCGTGCAACAGTTGTACACCACTACACCCTCACCTCTGAAAATAATAACAATAGTCTTTGGTGATTGTCTGCGCCCTTCAATAAAAAAAGAAAAACAAAATTCAGCTAATCACAATCATAAAAATCAAACAAATCACAACACTATTATTCACTCACGCGAGATCCTGCCTATGCCTTATTCCTTCCCTATCCGGCCGGCAGTTACGTCTGAAACGTCTAAAATAGTGTTGTGAAAATACTCTAAAATAAGTGTTGTGACGTTGTGAGTGACCTCAAAAGACTTTGTGGGTGTGCCACAAGAACCAAATCAAGAATAATACAGTCCACTAGCCTCAAAGCCACCTCCTATAAGTACATATCTTCATGCTCCCGCGCCCACAGTGATTGATGAATTTCATTAAAATAATTTGTAACACTTCTATTGTAAAATCATTTATTTCTATGATTTTTGTTGTGCATTACATTCCGAGAATTTAGATTTTAGGATATCGCTGTCACCTAGATAAGCCTTCTCTACGTTTGGCTCAGCTTCTATTTCATCGTACTGTACGAGGACTGATTTATTAACAGTAACTGCTGATCCACAATATCTTGGATCAGCAATTTTGAATTATTTTAATACTAGCTGTGCCCCTCAGTTTCACCCGCCGTTTGATTTAAGATCCGCCCGCGTTATTATTTTGTTTTCGCTTAGCGTTCTGTCTGACTTTTTTCTCTTTGCTCGGCTCCTAAGGGTCATAGCGTGATGTTAAATAACCTATATTATTTCTCATGAATTTGGCTATCATATACAAAAATATTTTTTGGAATCCGACTGATAGTTCCTTAGATTAACAGGTATGAACAAAAAGCTCCTCAGCTTTATTACATTAGTAGGTATACTTCTTCACATACCGTCTCAAATGCGTCCTCCACGCGCAAACAATCATTAGATTGATGACAGTATCGACGGGCACCAAGTCCGCCACCTTTGTGCCCGTGCCCCGCATCGTGCGGAAGATGCCCTTGCCCACCGCCGCGATGATGCCGTTGGGACCGTTCCAGTTGTCCACCCAACCTTTTACTGGCTCTCGGACCGATGAGAGCACTGGAATAGAGGAAATTGGTTTTAAATTGCTGGTGAGGTGAATGTTGCGTTGGGTTGCTTTCAGTTGGGTCATCTAACGGCCTGGGCCCCAAGTCTGCTAATGCAATTGTCATAATCGTGTCAGAATGGTCTCTCAATGACATCGTTTTGACCAATGACGAAAGAGATAGTCTTACTTTAAGCCAATGACCGCTTAGGTTTTGACCGTTATGGTGTCATTATGACACCATTCTTACACAATGTGATGAATACTTTTAAAGAGCAGAATTTAAAGGTATAGAAACCCTGGGGTAACAAAGGAGTGGAGACATTCTTTTATAGAGGATTCATTATATTTTGCTTATTCCCATAATTGTCACAGAATATGCTTAGAAATGTTTTTAAGAAAAGGATATGTAAATCATTTTCTCTTTGGCATATTTGAAGTTGTGGAGGCACCTTTGTGGAGGGCCGTAGCTAGAGCCCCTGTTGCCCTACCCTAAATCCGGCCCTGAGTGAATGTGTAGGTAAACGAATCCCGCACCCGCAGCCATTGGCAGTTAGAGGAACACCATGTATTTTTAGTCGTTAAGAGACCACATTACCCTCTCCATTAAGTAGGTATCTATGAGGATATTAAAAATAAAAGGTAAATCAAGGGCATGATCTCAGATCATAGAAACAAGGGAGATGTGCCAAGCGCTATCGAGTTTGATGCCTGATTTTGAGCAAATTGCTCATATTAAAAACGTACGCGCTGGCGACGAACCGAACACGATCGATGGTATAAATACAGTGTTTTAGTTTAGTGCTAGTGTTGAGTGACGATTAACAGTGTTAGATTGAGGGTGTGCGGAATGTTTAATGCATGGGAGATCTTTTTATTCATAAGGAGCGCTTAATTATGCGCGTAATTGTGTCGAAAAATGTACTAAAAGTGGCATCAGTTGTTCCAGTACTAATTTGCTATGATGGCATATCTTCTTGTTTCTATGATCTGAGGGCATGACGAAGGTTCATGGTAAGAACCAACTGAAAAGAAAGAAATAAGGTAGAAGACCTTGTGTTGCTCCTGGTATTTCTTTGCAGAAGAATCATCTGTCAAATGAATTGTGTTTATGTCAATTTATGAGTAGGTACATGAGTATTTACAGGCAACACTACTTCATACCTCATTCATTGTAAATTTTTCTGTAAAAAGTATCAAGGCCAAAAATAAAGAACAAAAAAAAGTTGAAATTTTATTTTAATACTACGACAGCATTAATTTAACACTAAAAACTGTTAAACAAAGTAATGCACACAGCCCCAGATCTTGAATTATTTCGAGGCGGGGCAAAATTGGAAAATTTCCGCCTCCAGCCGACAACATATTTACCTTTATCATCATCAACATTTCAGCCATAACACGCTCACTGATGCTGATGGACATAGGCCTCCCCCAAAGAACGCCACAACGACCGGTCTAGCGCTGCTCTTTGCGATTACTACGCTTGGTAGACGAATACACTACTCAGTGTATTTGTCTACACTACTCGGTGTATTCGTCTACCAAGCTTGAATTTGCCGCCCTCCGAATTTGCCGCCCGGGGCACGGGTCCCGGCTTGCCTCCCCTTGATCCGGGGCTAATATGAGGTATCATTTTACTCTACATTTCCCCTAATCATTAATTCCATACCAGATTCATAATCAACTGATATTACGTATTATGCTATCATTACACTTCAGCGTAAAATTACATAATCCAGCCCATATCGAATACTCGTATTGCTCACGCGTAATCGATTCATCATTGATAACACAGATTACATCCAAAAATAATTATCGTGATAACATTGTGACATAGTTTTTGACTTACATAAATATGCTATCGTAAAGATAAAACCGTAAGGATTTGTTATTATGGGCTTGTCCAGGATTTGGGCTGTTTAAAACAAAGAGGTTACAGCTGAGCGGTGCGAGGTAGCTTAGCGGAGCTGTGAAACGATGTGACTCTTTCCGCCAAAGCTGTATGAGGAAGTATTTGGTAGTAAATTTTTTATAGGTTTGTCTAAGATACCGAAATAAAAGAAGCCTACGTAAAGTATAAACTTGGCTTACTTAAAAAAATTACGTTCCTTTCCATAAAGTGTTAAACGCCATCATTGTTTCCGTGTTAGAAAATCAGAGCAAGCAAATAACATTTCTCCTTTTTCACAATAAAATACTGATAGCTTTAAGATTTCATAGTTGCCCTGCAGCAGACTATTGGCCATTCCCAACAACCGATCTATCGGCTTTTCCCCCTACTAGGGATAGATTTTTGACATAAGCTCTATAGAAGTGAAGTCAAAAATCTATCTCTACTAAGGTAAAGAGCTGATAGATCGGTTATTGGGAACGGCAATATAAGGAATTAAAATCTTACCGATAGAAGGCCGTACGATAGAGACCGGCAGGTTACCGCTCTCCTTTATAAGCATGTCCTCTGCAAGAGCCTTTGTGAATGTATATGTGTTAGGCCTATCACCTGGAATTGAAAAGAAATACTTTAATAATCAACAAAGTAATGATAAAGAAGACTTCTGCAACTAGGTATATTATAGTCCTGCTGGACTATTGCAATAGTTTTCTTTGTTCCTGCCGAAAGCTGGGGATTGCTTGGGTGTATTTCTATAGTGCATACAAGGATAATCGCCCGCTATGTCACCATTACGTTTCATCAAAGTTATCATAAAGGACCTCTTCGTATTGGCTTCGGCCCCACACATGCCTCGCTTAAAAAGTCCCGTGCAGGAGTGGGAAGAAGACTTCCTAGAGAGAAGTTACATTATCCCTGGTCATGTGATAGTTTGGTCTTCGACACAACTCAATAGATTGCGCTGTCTGTTGAACCAGGACGCCATCTATCCCCGATATATGCGTCGATTCGTAGAGAACGTTTCATTCGACGCTATGTTGGCTGTCCTGAATTTCAATATATGTTACATCGTTTTTAACGGTGTTGGAAGTTTTCTTTCAATACCAAGTCTTGTTCACCACTTTATAGTGTCCTAGGCAGTAATTTAAGACAGTAAATCTACAAAAAACATAAATCGTTAAGATCTAAATAAGAGTGACACTCAGGGCAGCCAACATAGCGTCGAACCCTACTTCTCATGTGAAACACTCTCTAGTGAATAAAAGTTGTCATTGCTTCTTCCTATTCACTCACCGACTAAATCCGGTGTGATTCTATCCACCAGCTCGTCCGGCAGGGTCTGGACCAGCGTCACGACGTGTTCGGGGTGCGCGGGCGGCGCGTACACTGTCTCCTCTACGCGTTCGCGCTCGCAGTTGCAGTATGCTGTCGACACGTGGACTAGTGCCTGGAAGACGAGACATATCATGTTAAATCATCAGCCGGCCTAGCATAACCACGATAGAAACGGGTTTTGTCTACAGAAGAATAGACAATTTATTATAAATTGTAATTATAAATTTATTTATTTTCTCTTCACAATAGGTACTAGGTCTTATAATTAAACAGTCTATGATGATCTCTTAAATTTCACCTATGTGACTGGTGCCTGAGCGGTGCCACAAAGTGACAGATTGTAGAAAGATTTCTACCGTTTTGTGCATACAATGATGAGAAGAAAATTTGTCTCTATTCTTCAGTGGACAAAATTCTGATAAACCAAGTACGGGTCGACGCGTGCTCGGGCAGAAGAGTTAGTGCAGGCATGCTTAGCATGACCAATAAAATTCTATCTCTATTCTACCAAAGGACAAAGTTCTTTCTATCCAACGCGTTAGAGCTGCCCGAGCACGCGGCTACCCGTGCTTAGCTTATCAGAATTTTGTCTACTGAAGAATAGAAACATTTCTTCTCTTCATTGTATGCATAAATCGGTAGAAAGCTTTCTACAATCAGTCACTTTGTCTATTCTTCTGTAGACAAACCCCGTTTCTATCGTGGTCATGCTAAGCGTGCAGAAAGAAGCTAGGTTAAGGTTAAGCTAGGTTCCTCACCTCAAGGCTAAGCATACGATGGCACAGCTGTACAAGCTGCTGCGTCCCCAGCATGTTGATGGTGACGGACAACTTGAGCTTCTCATCGAACTTCACCGTCGCGGCCGAGTGGAACACCACCGAGATCTGGTGGAGAAGAATGGAGAATATTGTCAATAGTTTGTTTTTTGGTGCAGTTTGCGTAGGGATCTGTTTGTTTTCCAATGCAAGGTCATTTGGAAGGTTCACAAAATTAACATAGCTGAATTACGGTGGAGAAGAATAAATAGTTGAACGGTTTTTATGGTTTTTAGGTAATGTAACGCTATTTAAGAATGTATAAAGAATAAATTACAACACTGAAACACGGTGGAGAATAATGGAGAATATAGTCAACAGTTTGCTTTGGTTGTTTAGTCTGCGTAGGGATCTATTATTTTTTTGCAAAGTAATTTGAAAAGTAGACATAATTAATATCTAACTGAAACCTACACGGTGGAGAAGAATGGAGACACACTACAGTATAAAAACTGTATTAACTCTGTATGAAAAATTACAACACTGAAGCATGATGGAGAAGAATAGAGAATGTCATCAACAATTAAGTATTATTCCTAAATTGTTATGCCATGATTTTCCAAGGTGTTTTAAGAAAATACTAACTGCTGAATTAATTTGTATTTTTTAATTAACGTCTAACCTTCCTTTGCTTTGTGATGTTTAAAAACGGAAGAAATAATTAACATGGTCATTTATTTCATACATATGTCAAACAAATTATTATATTGAAAAACATGACAGACTTAAAATAATATTGTCTTAACAAGTAAGACTCATTGTATTGTTTAAAATAATGTATTCATTTGTTAAGAATATTGGAAAGCTTACTCTGTGTCACGGTGTCAATGAAGTCTTTACAAATATTCTTCTTTTTACCCGAATTTGGCGAAGCCCAAAACGAGGGTATAGTTGTAAACCTGTATGTTATTATGTATGTATGCATTTCCGTTTTGGTGTTCCCTCATGGAGACAAAACGAGCGAACTGATTATAATGAGGTATCATTTAGATTCGTATCTACTCCGCCAGTGACACTGGTCCTAAAGATTATGAAAATAACCAACATGGCGGAATTTAGTCGCCATTATGTAAAGTCGTAATTTTTTAATAGGTAGGTATTGGAAGTAATTACGTACCCTCATAATCATAACCATGGGACGCAAAACGAGGTGGCAATCACCCAGTAATTGGGTTTAGGAGGTCAGATGGCGGTCAATATGTGTAAAATATTGATTATTGATATTCAGCCGCATTGTTTTTTACGACGATGATAATAACAGCTTCAGGTGGATCCACACATTGCGAGCATGTGCTCCGCACGGCGCACAACGCATGCTTGAAGCATTTGCCGACATACATTGGCTCGCCCTCGCGCGTGCGGAGCGCATGCCTCGCCACGAATATACAGGTCCACACTTGGCGAGGCATGCGTTGTGCGCCGTGCGGAGCGCATGCCTCGCAATGTGTGGATCCACCTTTAGGCGTACGGCTCGCCTGATGGTGAGCGATTACCTACCATAGCCTATCAAACGCTTGCAAGACGTAGTATCTGTTCTTCTCAAAGGTTTCTGATAGAATACACCGACCCCATCTAGTTTTTAAAAAAGATTGACGTGTAAAAAGCGTTATTTATAACCTGTTGCCCGCGACTTCGTCAGCGTGAAAATTGATGAAAAGTAGCCTATGTATTTTTCCAGGTCCCAGGCTTCCTCTTTGCCAAATTTCATCCAAACCCGTCCAGCCGTTTCAGCGGGAAGAAGTAACAAACACACACTTACACAAATGATCATTTCATTTCCTTTTTAGCCCTTTAGGGATGGAATAAAAAACACCCCTTTCACTAGGTCCATTGGTTTAGGCTGTGCGTTGTCTACCAATCAATAAGTCAGCCACGGTACTATTCCATAGGTCCTATAGAAGATTTGGTCTTTTCCACAAGGCTTTGTTTTTTTTTTTGAAAATAGGCTTGCGTTTGATGTTAAGCGATGATACGGTCTACGATAGAGCACGTTTACGTGGAAGAAACCGATTCACTCGTGACTTGAAGACACCCAGATTGTAACTGTCGGGGAACACCCACTCAAGCAACACATTCCACTGTTTGTCGGTTTTCACAATAAAAGTAGAATCAAAGCATCATCGTCGTCGTTCGGGTTTTTGGTATATCAACCATAAATCGTTAGAGAAGATTTGACGTACCTTCTGACAGAGCATAGCTTGGTCTGCAGCGCTAATGCCCAGCTCTGGCTCGGTGATATCGCCCACTATTGGGACTATCTTGTTCAGTTCCTGAGGCCGCTCTCTCCGTAGAGTCTCGAACAACTGAAGAACAAATTTATTGGTAAGTTAACACTGAGATGATGGCTGATATTGTTAGGGAAGAAAAAGAAAAAAGACGAGGAATCTCTGAATCCAGAGATATGATATTTTTGTCAAACATTGCCAAGGTTTGTATGGGACTTGGTCCAAGTGCTGCCTACAAATGCAAGTTAGCGCATTATGCTCCTCAGGCTAACATTAGTGCTCACACCTAAGCACTTTAAAATCGGATCCAACTCTTCCTAATCCTTCGAAGAATACAGGCGTGGTGTTATGTTATGACGAAGAATTTAACACAACAAAATGTAGAGAAGTAAACGACATCTTGTTTAACGCAATGATTATATGATTTGCATTTGCCCATACACTTATTTAAACGACCCACACATATGTTCCAGATTTGAGTTTACTGTCTGTCTGTTTAGGTTTTCCTAATAAAATGTTAAGAATAAAGAGAATTGTTAATAAATATAATTATAAGAGATTTCAAAAACAACCGACGCGGACGGGATTTGAACCCGCGACCTGTTCCGAACCGTAGCGTTGCTCTGCCAACTGAGGTACTGCGTCCCACCCGCTTCAGTTGAAATTTGAAATCTCTTTGAATACGCCTCTTATCAGCGTTGGTGACATCTATCAGGGACTAATACAGATTCCAACTCAATGCCTTTAACTTTGTAGTTTTATGGACATCGATACAATATCACCCGTCTTATATCTACATAAAAATCTCGCAAAAACTCGAAAACCGAGAATAGAACTCGAAAATAGAATAACAAAATAAATGAAAGATCGAGAAGAGAATGACGAATGAATGACAGAACAACTGACCGGTGACTGTGTTAGCTCGGTGAGGCGTGAGGCGACATCCTGGCCTCGTTTCGGCCTCATCAGTAGGTAGATCTTCTTAATTTTTGGACAACTCCTTAACAGCTTTTCAACCAGCACCTGAGGAACAAAGAAATGACGATCAACTTTTTGGAAGAAAAGAACTATTGCTGCTGAGTGGCAGCAATAGTTCCTATCAGGGACCGATTAATCGGGTTAAAAGGTTACCGGTTAAATCTCTAACCCATATTTTTATTTAATCTTAATGCAGGGTAACCGGTCAACCCTTTAATACGGATACCGTTACCGGTTAATATTACTGATTAACCCGAATGAAATAGAACAAAAATGAAAAAAAAAAGGAACAAAAATGAACTCTATGCGTGATCCGGTTATTATTAGGCTGATTAACCCAGAATACGGGTTAACCTTCATGCAAGGTTTTTCACCTAACCCAAAAAAAATAACCCGGGTTAACCCCTATACGGGTGACCTTTTCGGTCCCTGGTTCCTATTTACACCTCCTAATAAGATAACAGTTCGGCCGCTGAGAGAATGCGTTCCTGACAGCTCGTGATTGTCGGTACGAGCGAAACTTTAAATGGGAGAATATTTTACGATTAAAAATATTACTAGGTACTATGTACTAATTTAAGTAAAATTCATAATATAAAATCAATCGACAGTACCTAAATTAAAATATTTTAGTGCTAACCTTAGATCATAGAAACAAGGAGATATGCCATCATAGCAAATTAGTACGGGAACAACTGATGCCACTTTTAGTACATTCTTCGACACAATTACGCGCATAATTAAGCGCTCCTTGTGAATAAAAAGATCTCCCACGTTCGAACATTCCGCACACCCTTAATCTAACACTGTTAATCGTCACTCAACACTAGCACTAAACTAAAACACTGTATTTATACCATCGATCGTGTTCGGTTCGTCGCCAGCGCGTACGTTTTTAATATGAGCAATTTGCTCAAGATCAGGCATCAAGCTAGATAGCGCCTTGGCACATCTCCTTGTTTCTATGATCTGAGGTGCTAACCGAACTATAATATGGTACATTTTCATGACAATTATTTTTCAAATATATTTAATATATTTATCAAGTAAATGAAAACTTCCATCTTCACTCCTAAGAATAACGCAAATGTAGGTATGTCTTCAAATGTAAGAATATCCGACCATAGCGTGACCCATGAACTGTGCAGTTTTTCGACAAGCATTTAAGGATAATCTAACATCCTATTAGTGAAAGAATTTTCAGTTCAGTCAAAAATCAGTTCCGGAGATTACCCCGTAAATGCAAACTTGAAAAACTTTAGAAAATAAGTACCTCTAGATATAGACTGACATTTTTAGTAATTAGGTCAGAACGTATCCTGTTTCCAAAAGTGAATAAGTAAGATAAGCATTGTTTGTGTTGATAGTGACCAAACACGTTAATCACTTTATGCTTGCATTGGTAATCAAATTAATCTTTATTGATAACAATATCGCCTATGGTTATGTTTATTACTTAATCTATATAAATAAAAATTAATTCCTGTGCGTTAGTCTCGCTAAAACTTGAGAACGACTGGACCGATTGACTTGAAACTTTGTACAGTTGTTGTAGGGAAGCCAGGGAAGGTTTAAACGCCGAGCATTTGTAATATTTACGAAAATATACATTGAAAGAACACAAGTATAAGTTCTAGGCCAAGTAACTTTTTGTATGATTGTAATGAAAACTTATACTTTTAACTCAATGTTCCAAAAAATGCTATTGCATTTTATTCTGTTGTCAAATCTAATGTCAACATAAACAAATAACGAAAGGCATTCCCTTTAACCGGTAATACTACAGCGTCGATACAACATACCTAGGTACCTACAACAAAAAATTCTCATTTCTCACCCAAAATAAAAATATGTTTATTTATTTATCATAACTCATAAGTCAAAGTCAAGTCAAAGTCAAAAACATTTATTTCAATTAGACCATTTACAGGCACTTTTGAAATGTCAAACAATATTACAATAGTTGTCAGTCGGTTTGTCCGTTAGTTGAAGCTAGTTGTCCGTTCCAAAACGTAGATTCCTATGGAGAAGAACGGACAAGAAACTCCATGGTTACTCTTTTTCAATAAATTCAGTTACAATTTCTTTGATTACAGTGATGCCCTAATATGTGAGAACTATGTTTAGTAAGGTACAAAATAATAATAATATCAACTAGACAAGTGAAAAAACATTGTTTAGGCAGTCAAGAGATGACCAGCACCAACTGACAGCGCCCGTTCACGGACATGACGTGCGCATCAGCACCGTTCAACTCAACCATTTTGGAGGGAATCGAACGATCCAATACACACGCCACCGTCAGCGGTACCTTTAAGCGAGCATGACATGCTCTCAACTGCCATACTATAGATAAGCTTAAAACTTAAAAAGAATACAAAACTAACGTTATAAAAACATAACATAAAAAAAACTATCATTATTATAAATATCACTCATTAAAATATCATAAAAAACTATCATATAAAAATAAACTATCATGTTAGGTAGGTATCCACCATAGAAGTAATCCATCAAATATTAATTTGCTGATCAATGATTTTGTTCTTGAATTTTAATTTTGAAATGTCATGAAAATACACGCTAGCAACTATTAATGAATGTTATTATCGTACGTTGTAAGAACTAACTGAAGAAATCTAGTTTTTTCCCGACTTTAACGAGGACCTATTTAGTAATCATGTTAAGGACAACTTGACGTATCAGGTTAAAAACACAAGATTATTAGATGAACTTACAATGCCTTTATCCATACGAGGTAAAGTCTGTATGTATGAGATAATCTCCAGAACTACACATCCGATTGTGAAAATTCTTTCATTCATAGGAAGCTACGTCACCAATGCGAGAGAGAGATGGAGCTAGGAGTGAGCATCGAATCATTTCAACAATAATCAGCAAAATTTTATCAGAAGCGAATAAACTGTTGTCCAAAATAGGTTGAAAATGTATGCCATTGACTAACGAACTGGTTTCAGAAAACTTAGGCAATACGTAGGTATTATCATTGACGAACGTATTGTTTCAAAAAACCAACTCAATTTTATTTTAACACGACGATCATTAATATTTTATAAATTATTTTAAACGTAAAAACGTCATTTATATTGGAGAAACGATAAATTAATTTGTTTTAAAACCTATTCAAAAAGCAAACAGCTTTTTCAATGTATGATTTATCGAAAAAAAACCTTTCCGTTACATTACCACAAATCGTTAATGATCCCTAGATGGACCCTGTTCAGGACTAATGTAACACAAAGTAAATAGATACAGAAGGGCAACTCCATTCAACGAGCGAAAAGGTCTCCGCTTAAAGCCAGCGCAGCAGCGTTGCCCAAGATCCCCAGCAGCATTATGCTGAGTGGGCAACATTATGCTCGTTGAACAGCATTATGCTGAGCATATACCTTTTTTGGTAGAGCTGCGGTGTACAATAGTAATGTAGCTTTTTATTATTATTTTAAAGTAGGTACTTAGATTATGTATATCTGCCGAGCTGTATAAAAAAATATTTCGAATCTTTAAATAAAAAAAAAATATTATCTCACCTTCCCCATGAAACCGGTACCACCAGTTACAAAAACAGACTTATCAGCATAAAACTCAGCGACCGGCACGTACTCCTGACTCCCGGGTACATAATGCCCACCGGACAAACAGGACGCCATTTTGAATTACTTTCCCTTCACAAATCTCACGCTTGAACACTTGCTAAATACATCAAAGCTTGTCTAGCCTAACATGTGCGGGTTTTCACAGGTTCTCCGGTTCTAGTGTATCAACAGGTTGCAGGTTGTTTCAACATGGTTGTTTGTTTACACCTGAAAAGATAGAGAAATTGGTTAATTGGTTGTTGATGTATCGTATAAGACCGACAACGATCGGTCCGACAAAAGTTGGCGCAATATAAGGCAAAGATTTTAATTCTTTAAAACAGATGTTTAAACAAACACATTCCTACAAAAATTCGAGCAAATATAATTACTTCTCGACAATCCGATCCGATTTTTGTCGTTGGTAGGTAGTAGGGATGTACCGACTAGTCGGCGACTAGTCGGTAAAGCCGACTATCCGGCCACTTTTATAGTCGGCGACTAGTCGGCAAAAAACGCCGACTAGTCGGCCATTACTTTATTCATATAAATAGAGTGATTGAAATGAATTTTATTCATTATTAATTGTTTTTATTTCAATATCAGTCTTACAAATTGGCAAAATAATACAGGAATAGAAAAAAAAAATCTGAACGCAAATTTCTAATAATAACTTTGATTAAAGAACATAATATGTAATCACCTATTGATTATTTATTTAAGAATCGCAATTCGATTCTATTCGATATTTTATATCGAATAGAATCGAATATGTTTTATATAAAAAAAACACTAAGTAACGGCTATCGTATGTGAGCGACGAACATTACCGATTCCACCCGAACACCGCCGAAAGCAATGATCGGCTTGGCCGACTAGTCGGCCGAGTAATCGGCCTTTTTCCAGCCGACTAGTCGGCTAGTCGGCTAGTCGGCCAAACTCATAGTCGGCCCAACACTAGTTGGTAGGTATGCCAGAGACAAGGAAGGATAAAACGAACGTACGATTGACCACTCGCCTGGCGTACTGCAAATTGACTAATGTATCGCGTATTACTACATAATCATGGGCAAAATTATGAATATTTTAAAATATAAGGAAAAAAATGTACATATGAATTAGGTACATTTGAATAGATTAGCACGAGTGCACGACGCAATCGATAACAAAAATATATTTTTCACGAAAAAGAACATTAATATGACCTAATCATTATTTGACGCGATTATGTACTGTTTTACTAATATCTATACAGAAGGAAAAAAAGCTGAAAAGGTTGTCTGTTTGAACGGGCTAATCTCTGGAACTAGCTTGTAGAGAATTAAACTAAGTTTCTTAAAGTCGCGCCTGTCTGGGTTCGACCTTGCGGCCTACGACTCGTAGATTGGGGCTGTTCCTAATAGGTAGACCACTACAGTTCTCCTCTCTCATAAAACTTAATATGCATAAGCATGATCAGCCTATAATGTTCCCACTGCTGGGACACAGGCCTCCTCTGTGAGAGGGAGTGGGCCGTAGTCCACCACGCGGGCCCAGTGCGGGTTGGTGGATGTCACATGTCTTCGAATTTTTGGTTCTAGGACATGCCAGTTTCCTCACGATTTTTTTCATTCACCGTTGAAGCAAGTGATTGTTTGTATTTTCTAATACGCACATGACTTCGAAAAGTCAGCGGTGCGTGCCTCGGGATCGAACTCGAACCATTCGCCGTGGAAGGCACATGTTTAATCCACTAGGCTATCACTGCATTGCACTGCTAAAACTAAATAAATATCAGAAACTTTGAGTGTCAACAAAAATTCGCGAGCTAAACCAGCAACTACGTGCTCGTGGGCGAGCTTTGTAATGTTCAGTTCAACAAACCCACAGCTAAAATACCGTACCAAACGTTGACAATGTAGCTGAATAATGTAGCTGAATAAGCTGAGTAACGGCCTGGCCACGACCTTGCCTCTATCAGCGCCAGCGGTAGCCTAGCGCGGGGCGGCGAGTGGTAAAAAAAATGTATGAACCATGCCACGAAGAATCGCTCGCAGCGGCAAGAACCGGTACCGTGCTTGCCACTAAGCCAAAAGTCGTGGCCGGGTCGTAAGGGCTTGGTCAAACTACCACGGCGCCGCCGCCGCATCGTTTTGGAACGGTGCGGCGGCGCCGTACCGTGCCGTGTCAAATTCCGATGCCTTGACCTGTGAAGTGGCAATTTCTTTCTAAATATGGACCGCTCAAGAAGTATTCTGCTTCTCCTACTATTGAGAAGAGATCGGTTTCTTCTAGGCAAGGGTGCTCCATCATACACCACATCATCGCTTACATCAGGCGCGGTGGATGGCGGTCAAACGCAAGCCTATTATTTAATAAAAAAAAGACCCATGAATAAAGAGAGGTACATTATTTAGATAAATAAACTGTCACTTTTCGCATCGCAATTTGACACGACACGGCGCCGCGCCGCGCCGTTTTACGGTGCCGCCGTCGCAACGTTGTGGTGTGGCCAAGCCGTTAGGCACCGCAAAACTTCGAAGTGCGGACGGAATTCACGAAAGTTGTTTAGTTATTAAATAAGTTTTTATATTGGCATTTGTTTTTAATATCATCCTATAGACAGTCTCACATACACACATCAAAAGTATCTAGGGATCAACATATATTTTTGCAATAACTTTTCTCCTGATTGATATTAATTAAAATTTTCTTTAAGGATTCATCAAATAAAGTGTTTTCGTTTGTCACAGTAACGATAAACCAAGTCACCTTTGCATTAATAAAGAAATTTGCCATTTTCCTAATAAAGGGATTTTTGACATTTGAACCACTAACATTAAAGTTCGAAAAAAAGACTGAAATAACAGTTTTCTTTAAAATTTTATTGGGTAACTTAAACAATTAATAATCCGTGTTTCTACCGCGAACACTAACAACACAAGAACATCGGTTTGGCATACTCAAAATGAGTTCATCCAAATCACGCTGTGGAATGGCCGCCCATGTTCGTTGCAACGACAAAAAAAGGTCTTCTTGCGACTGGATACCCTCCATATTCGGCAGAGCTCTTCTCTGTAGCATATCCCATGCATGCTCAATCGGGTTCAAGTCTGGCGACTGAGCAGGCCAGGGCAGGACATTGATGTTAGCTGCGGCGAGAGTCTGTCTTACAACTCTTGCGGTGTGCGGTCGTGCATTATCATGCATTAACTGAAATAAGGGACCGATTTGCACTTGTAGAGGAACGATGACGTCTGATACAATCGTCTCAGCATAAATTTGAGCGTTGAGGTTGCCTCTGATCCAAATCAACTCAGTTCTTCCGCCGATCCAAATACCCGCCCATACCATGATGGTTCCACCACTATAAGGATGGACTTCCTGGCAGGATTTTAATCGCTGTTGGCGTCCAGGGGTTCTCCAGTGTCGTATACGTCTTGTATCCGGTCTCATACCAAAACGAGACTCATCAGAAAAGCACACGAAACGCCATTGTTCTTCTGCCCAATTTCTGTGTTCAAGAGCCCATTGATATCGAATCCTACGATTGTGCATTGCTATAGGTGGTACCCGTAGCGGTCTTCGGGAATGAAGGTTCACTTCATGCAAGCGGTTTCTGACTGTTTGGTCGCTAATTAAGTTCCCTGAAGAGTGATGAAGCCTCACGGCTAACATCATGGCGGTTATTGTTGGAGCTCTTCGAGTTAAGATTTGAATGTATCGGTCTTGTCTCCGTGTGGTGCAGCGATACCGTCCTCCATGGCGCTCAGCCACGGTACCAGTGCTTCGGTAACGTGTCCAAAGTCGACTGATAACACTCTGACTTGTATTCAGAGCTAAAGCTACAGTACGTTGCCGGGAACCAGCTTCTATCATTCCCACGGCTCTGAGCATTTCTTCCCTGCTTAAATGACGTCGCCGCTCCATAATAACGTTGGTTTTAATCAGTAGTAGGGAAACAGTAGCACTAATAATGTCTTCAATGCGTTGTATGTTTTTATAGGGAAAATATTGACAGCTTATTTTCATCTTTTACTCGAATTTGATTGAGAGTTCCTGATTCAAATTATGAAATGCACCAAAAAGGATCCATATAAATTTATAAAATCATAAATTTATTACAAAGCCACATCTCAATCTCAAGAAATCCGCATAAAAATGCTTGATCCCTAGACACTTTTGATGTGTGTAGTATTGTATAGTACCTATCATGTGTTTTTCAGGCCAGCATTCGTAAGCAGATGGATTAGTGGTAATGGACCCGACATACGAGTTGTGGGTTCGAATCCAAGCAGGCATGCAATTTTTTCATTTTTAGTGTATCGTACCTCAAAAGGAAAAACGGAACCCTTATAGGATCACTTTGTTGTCTGCCGTCAGTCACCGGACCATAAGTGGAGCCATCTGCTCATAGATGGCGCCATTGGAAGTATGCAGTAGCGCCATCTATGATCATATTTCGGAACTCTTAGGGCGCGAGGCATGCTCGCACTTGTCCGGTTTTTTTTATCAAGACTAATTAATTTTGGAGGCTAATCGCCTTTTACCATTTGCATATCCAATAACCCTGGTAATTTCACACCTTCGCCGCCATAAAGTATTTTAGCTATCTTAACTGCCCTCAACTAATAAACGGGCACTTCAAATCTGCGTTATGACCTCAACCTTCAAAATTCATAATAATATCTATTGCTATCAATTACCTAAGTATTACTAAAATATCCTTGCAATCTTAAGGCCAACTAGTTTGCCAAAACAGATATTAAGTTCATTAACTTTCAACCATGAACCAACATAATAAATTATACAGGGTGAATTTTCGAAATGGAACTTTGTACCCAAAATAAACAGGGTGTAATCCGAAATTATGAGAAATAGAGAAAAGTCGTCTAAGCATGAGCTCGATTTAGAATAAAATAAAAATGGCAGTAAGTATTTTCATTTTTTTTAAATCTGTTAAGTACTTGAGTGGGAAATCAAATTGATTAATTTTTCATCATTATGTCGAAAACTGTGAGACATAAAATTAAATAAAAATATATTTTGAAATGTGCAAATCAAGCCCTTTCATATGATATGTCACTTGACCTAGTAACCCCACTTTGAAATTTTGGACCCCCACTCCGGCCCCTTTTGCAATAAAAATAAAAATATTTTTTTATTTTTTTCATTTGCTATAAAGTTGGACAAGCATTTTTTATAACTGTCCAAATTTCAAGTCGATAGCATTAGTAGTTGCTGAAATAAGCAGGTGTGACAGACAGACAGACGAAGTCGCACCATAAGGGTTCCTTTTTTACCATTTTGGTACGGAACCCCAAAAAGTCAGAAAGAACGCTAAGCGCAAAACAAATTAATAGCGCGGGCGGGTAAGTAATCCGATTTCTTTTGAATTGTCCACTCCTTCTCACAGAGAGTGAGAGTGACTTCCCACGGTCAGTGATCACACAGGTCACAGACGCATCGACGCTCTTTCCACGGTCAGTGATTTTACGTTTTGATTGACAGAAATGCAACGATGTCTATACTATGTACCTACCTACCTATTTATTATAAAACTCTAAGAAAGTCGCGTCTGTACATTGAAGATATTCCAGAAAAACAGTCAGGATATGGTACTGGGACATAATCATGACTAAAAAAATATTTATTGGAATTTTTGTCTGTGCACTCATCCATCACGCAAATAAGTAGGTAGGTACCTACTGAACGAATTTTATCGTGGTTTTTACCGTCTGGTAGCTTGAGGTTTAACTTAAAATGTTGCCCTATCCAAAAATACAATAAGACATACAAATAGACACAACGAACAATTGCCAATTTAAAAAAAGTATTCTATAATTTTATAAGTCATCATAAAATGCCAAGGCGTTAACAAGTTTAAGGTTACACGTATACGACTAGGTCACATTAATATGCATATAAAATCGCATAATAATTATGCAATTTGATAATTTCAATCATAGTTCTTCCGGCAAAATTGAATATTGATTAAGGTCATATTAAAAATGCCTATAATTGCATAAATCATAAATAGCTGGCAGTAATTAAAATGCTTTTTCTCAAAAATCGTCTAAAAATAGTTTACATAAACTCATAAATGGTCTAAAAATAGTTTACAAACGCTAAGTTGCACAAAAGGTCATTAAGTTTTAAAGGAGTCTTTAAGGCGCTGATAACTGCCAACGGCCTTGAGTGATTTGGGTGGTATAGCTTGAGTGTTCTGCGCTGAGCTCAAGCAACGCGACATACGTCCACCGAGCAATACGACTCGCATATCAAGGAGCGCGCTGTGCCGAATTAGACGTATTATTACTTTTTACTATCTAAAATATAAAATAAAAAAAGTAACAGGCAATATCATCCACCAGCACAGGAAACATCAGTTCCATAGAGGTATGCCACAAAAAAGTACTAAAGCTACTTCAAATGCTAGATCTCTCTAAATCAGGTGGCCCGGACTTAATACCACCTATATTTATAGTCAACTCTGCGAAAAGTCTAGCCAAACCTATCTGTATTATATTCAAGAGGTCTTTAACAGAAGGCACTGTTCCTAAAATGTGGAAATCTGCATTCGTTACGCCAGTTTTTAAAAAAGGTGATAAGTCCCTCGTAAATAACTATCGTCCTATTTCTAAGCTATGCCTGTTTTCCAAAGTGCTTGAGCGCGTTGTTTACTCTGCAGTTTATTCAGCCTTAAAATGTGACTTTGGTGATGAGCAGCATGGTTTTCTTCGTAAGCGATCCACTACCACTAACCTTATTCTTTCCAATGAATTTATCTCTAAAGGTATGGAGCAACGTGCGCAAGTTGATGTAATTTATACGGATTACAGTAAATGTTTTGACCGCATTGATCACAGGGTACTCTTACGTAAACTTCTCTTAGCTGGAATTCACGGCGACCTATATCGATGGTTTTCATCCTACATTGAAAATAGATCACAAGCAGTAGTATTACAGGGTTTCACTTCTAGTTGGAAGCTGATACCATCTGGAGTTCCTCAGGGATCCATATTAGGACCTCTTCTATTTAATTTATTTATAACAGATATTAGGAAATGTTTTATTAACTCATACATTTTATTATACGCCGATGACATGAAAATACTTAAAACAGTACGATGTTCATCTGACACTTCTCTACTCCAGGAAGATCTCAATAGGTTTGTAGATTACTGTAGACTTAATAAACTTCAACTAAATGTATCCAAATGCTTTCATATGACTTATACACGGCAAAAGAAGACAATTGGTTCAGGGTATGCATTGGATAACCAAACAATCACTAAGGTGAACAGTATAAGGGACTTGGGCGTTATCCAGGACAGTAAACTTATTTTCGAAATGCATATTGATGAAATCGTAAAGAAAGCGTCCAAGTCCCTAGGTGTCATAATAAGATTATCTACTTGCTTCAGCTCTCTAAAACCACTTAAAGTATTATACTGTTCATACGTACGCAGCCACCTTTAATACGCATCTCAAGTTTGGAACCCAAATTATGACGTGTATAAGTCAAGAATAGAAAGCATTCAGAAAAAGTTTTTAAGATACTTAGATTATAAGACAAAGCAATGCTCAACGGACTACACTCATCGTTGCAAAAGATACCATTTTCTACCACTGGAAAACAGACGCCATGCTAATGATATTACATTTCTGTTAAATATAGCCAATAGTTCCATCGATTGTTCCCAACTTATCTCCAAAATATCAATCAGAACCCATCACGTAGGTTTCAGGCAGCGGCCACTTCTTCACATTCCCTTCGCATCAACCAACTACCGACGGAATGCCTTCTTCTTACGTAGCGCAGCAAGCTTCAATAACCTTCCCTCTTATTTTGATGTTGATCTATTTAAAACCAGCCCTAGCACATTATGAAGAACTATAAACAATGAATACTTTGTTATAGACCGCAATGAGTAGCATTACTCATCATTAATATTATGTTTTAGCACAATAAACTGTCACAGTTATCAGATACTAATAATTATCTTTTTATGTTTTGTTTTTTAAAGATGAATATGTTTTGTTTTGTTTAGAAAAATTTGTAGAATTTATTTTTAATTTTAATTTTTGTATGTTTTATTTCTTTCTTTTTTAATTTTAGGTACATAGTTTTTAATTTGTGGAAGCTTTTAAATGGCAATTTGTAAGCGATATTGTACATAACTTACCTTTAAAGATATTAGACTGTAAGCTTTCCGAAGAATAAATAAATAAATAAATAAATAATATAAATATTATAGGTAGTAACATAGTCTTTTCACACAAAACAAATCATGAAAATATCTTAAGCAATTTGAAAGTAATTACGTTTTTATGTTTTAGGTAGACAGTAATTCATAAATTTATTTCATTGAGTATTTTACTACAATAGTAAATATATAATAAAATATAATATAATCAATATATTCACAGGTACGATTGATGTACATATATTATGTTCTAGTTTAACATAAAAAAATTGCACAACTAACCTGCATTATTTGACGGCGAAATAAGAGATTTAAAACTTGAGATTTACGGCCGTTACCATTTACCGTCGCCTTAACGATAGAAATTGTATGGGTAATGCCTCCATTAAAATTTAATTATCTTTCTGCAACCGACCGTAAGACTAATAATAGTCATTTCATTCAGAAACGAAAAGTTGTTAATGAATGATTTTATTTTACTAAGGCAGAACTTACCTATCTCGGCGAAATATATGTAGGAAATTATAGTCTATTTTTCTGTCATATTTGTCTCTTAAGGCCGCGGCCGCACTGGTACGGCGACACGATACGACGGCGATTTCGTGAAAACAAACTCATATAAATATAGGTCGGTGGCCGCATTGCAGAAACGACAAGCGACATGTATTTGTTCACGAAATCGCTGTCACCGTGCGTTCCATTGCGGCCGCGGTCTAAAAGCTACTCTTGAGGGCAGCTAAAAGAGGTAAGTACCTATTTGGTTATAATTATTAAGGCGAAGGTAAATGGTAACGGCCAGTTTTAAATCTCTTATTTCGCCGTCAAATAATGCAGGTTAGTTGAGCAATTTTTTTATGTTAAACTAGAACATATATTTATCAATCGTACCTGTGAATATTTAACTATTGTAGTAAAATACTTAATGAAATAAGTTCATGAATTCGTGTCTACCCAAAACATAAAAACGTAATTACTTTCAAATCGCTTAAGATATTTTCATGATTTGTTTTGTGTGAAAAGACTATGTTACTACCTATAATATTGCCTGTTACTTTTTTTTAATTTTATATTTTAGAAACTAAAAAAAACTTTTTTAACAAAAAATAACCGACTTCAAAAATCCACTACAAAGAAAATAATAATTTTGGTTTCGGAAGTCGGTGGCTTTGGTTTTTGTTTGCTTTTTTTGCCATCGACTTCCAAAACCAAAATTATTATTTTCTTTGTAGTGGATTTTTGAAGTCGGTTATTTTTTGTTAAAAAAGTTTTTTATTTTTCCCTTTTTAGTTCTTTATCCCGTGTTAGATTACTTTCACGAATTCGTTCAACAGTAAATCTTCTACGGAGTGTGTACATTTATGCCTATAACTTTGTACATAGGAATGATTACATAATGTATTATATACTTAAACCTTCCTGAAAGTATGTAGATTACGTTAGTGAAAACCCCATTCAAATCGAATCAGTAGTTTTTGAGAAAATCGCGCACATACAAACATACATACATATATACATACTTACATACATACATACATACATACATACTTACATACATACATACATACGGGACGAATACAGAACCTCCTTTTTTGAAGTCGGTTAAAAAGTAATAATACGTCTAATTCTGCACTTCGCGCTCCTTGATAGGCGAGTCGTATTGCTCGGTGGATGTATGTCGCGTTGCTTGAGCTCAGCGCAGAACACTCAAGCTATACCGCCCAAATCACTCAAGGCCGTTGGCGTATACCGGGGCCTTAAGAAACTAGCTATTCCCCGCGGTTTCACCCCCGTTGCTCGGCTCCTAAGGATCATAGCGTGATATTAAATAGCTTATACTATTATATTACTTATGAATTTGGATATCATATACTTAGGTAGGTACCTACTTACAAAAAGATTTTTTCTAATCCGACTGGTAGTTCCAGAGATTCGCGCGTTCAAACAAACACACTCTTCAGCTGTATAATATTAGTATAAGTACCTACTTAGATATTTTACAAGTTGCAGTCGGAAATTTTTTTTGGGTTTGCCTAGCAGTCTTTAGTTAAAATGCAAAGGAAACTGATTGCGGAATTCCTGGATCATTGTCTAGACTACATGGTTGTGATCATCTAGATGCACTACATTTGCGTTTTTAGTCATGTCAACAATAGGAAATAATGTACCTATATCTAATCCAAACGGCAGAAGACCGAGTAATGTAGCCATTTTGGAGACCTACCAGCACTGGACTACGATAAATTGTTAAGATTGATCGATTGATTCAAGCTCAACTTCTGACCTATCATATCAAGTGATTTGGTTTTTTAAGTCCAATTAACGAAATATCTGCCAAGTGCGAGTCAGACTCGTGCACGAAGGGTTCTGTACCATTATCTATACAACATTAGACAGAGACACTATATTATAACCTTTATTAAGATCGCGAAAAAAACAGCAAAAAAGTCACGTTTGTTGTATGGTTGTTGGGAGCCCCCTGAAATATTTATTTTATTCTGTTTTTAGTATTTGTTGTTATAGCGGCAACAGAAATACATCATCTGTGAAAATTTTAACTGTCTATCACGGTTCATGAGATACAGCCTGGTGACAAACGGACAAACGGACAGCGAAGCCATAGTAATAGGGTCCTGTTTTATCCTTTGGGTACGGAACCCTAAAAATCTGCAACGACGAAACAACACAAAAAACGTTCTTACCAAAAAAGTCGTACAAAAAAATTACACTATCCTCTTGATACAGCTAAACGTCAATGAATTGATTCAAAGTATGCAACAGCTAAACCACTTGTATTTCGCTTTTAGATACATTTTTAATAGTCACAAGCACGTCCCAATGTAAATAATATAGTTCACGTACAACTTTATCAATAAATCACTTTTTATTTTATCGGTTTTCGCGAAAGGCGCAATCTATGCCATCATTTTGACGTTTGATCTCCAGTCATTTTTTTTATTTTTACTATATTGGTTTTGGCCAGTTTTAGAAAGGAGGCTTTATGTAAGAAATTTAAAATAACGTAATTTTGCAGACGGTCAAATTAAACGAAGGAATCATTGATTTTTAGGGTTCCGTACCTAAAAGGTAAAAACGGGACCCTATTACTAAGACTTCGCTGGCCGTCTGTCTGTCTGTCTGTGTGTCTCCAGGCTGTATCTCATGAACCGTGATAGCTAGACAGTTGAAATTTTCACAGACGGTGTATTTCTGTTGCCGCTATAACAACACATACTAAAAACAGAGTAAAATAAATATTTAAAGGGGGTTCCCATACAACAAACGTGATTTTTTGCTCGATATTGATAACGGCAACAGGTTAGACGCTTGAAATATTCACAGAATATATAGTTATATATTTACTTTAAAAATAAATCATTAAATTAAAATAAAACAAATATTTAAGGTGGGCCCTTACAACAGACATGATTTTTTTGCCGTTTTTATAGATATTGGTACGGAACCCTTCGTGCGCGAGTCCGACTCGCACTTGGCCGGTTTAAGACATACCTACGTATTTTTGATAATGATTTTTGGAAATATTTATAAACCGTATTGCATCATCTAAATTCTAAAATATTGTTTTGTTAGATTTATTATTAGTAGAGTACTATAATGGGACTTTTAACTGAACTGGCCTCTGCCTCTGCCTAGCCCTTTGGGGAATATAGGCGAGATGTTATATAATGTTGTTAATATTTCCTCGTTTTTATGGGCGCGGTAGTTTATCTGTTTACAGCTAATATTTTGATTGATAACAATGATAACTGAAAAATTGAGGCCAGATTTCTTTTACAAGCTTATCGTCATGCACATGCAGTGATACACCCACCATCGGTATCGCTAATCGGTTGTATAACCAGCACGCTTAGCATGACCGATTCTATCTCTATTCTACCAAAGAATAGACAAAGTTCTTTCTATTCAACTCGTTATCTCTTCTGCCCGATCACGCGCGACCTGTGCTTGGCTTATCAGAATTTTGTTTACTGAACAATAGAGATTTCTTCTTTTCATTGTCTGCATAAAACGGTAGAAATCTTTCTACAATCTGTCACTTTGTCTACAGTAAAACAGAGAAATTGTAGAAAGATTTCTACCAATATTTTCCATTTCGATATCTAAAAAAATAAGTACTATTTGTCGAATCCTGCGCGAACAAAGTCACGGGCATATTTAGTGAGACATTCATAATTGGTAAAATGTGGGTGTACTCTACCCTACCCTTTATACCACCGTGATGTCATGTGTGACAGTTGTACAACACAAGGTTCAATTACGATACTATCTATGTCTATCTGTTATATCATAGTTTTAAAACCAGATATTCGCACAGCATAATAAAAAAAACATAGTGTGCAATTAGAATGCATACTAATGAATGACCATGACACAGATATAAAAATTAAAATACATACATAATATTAGATTTAACGAATTACCGGAAATTAACTGTCATTTAATTTTAAGAATCGGCAAATATATGCAAAAATTCACGCGTCATTTGATTTGAGCATGAGTCGAATTCAAGGTGGTTGAACCGGATTAACTCAGATCATAGAAACAAAGAGATATGTCATCATAGCAAATTAGTACGGGAACCGCTGTCGCCACTTTTAAAGCAGTGTGCGTCACAACTACAAACGCTCCTATGTAAATATAGAGATCACCCACACATTAAAAATGCTGCACACCCTTAATCTATAACACTGTGATTCGTCACTAGTCTCTCACACTAAACTAAAAAACTGTATTTATATCATCGATCGTGTTCGGTTCGGCGCCAGCTTGTACGTTTTAATTACGGTCAATGTGACCATATGAAAGCGTCAAGCTCAATGGCGTCTTGGCACATCTCCCTTGTTTCTATGATCTGAGAACATGAGAACAGTACCCCCTATCATGAGAATTTTTGACGTATAGTATCGTTAACGTGAGCATATTTTGAATTTAAAATACAGCAGTCCTGGAACATTTCGATAAAAATTTATACAATTTGCACATTTAAAAAAATACAGAGAAATTAATTAAGTATTTAATTTGTATAAATATTGTGTAACAAACGTGTATTTTCAATTCAAAATATGCTTACGTTAACGATACTACACGTCAAAAAAACTCATGGTCGGGGTATACTAATTTATATGTCTCCTATTCAACACTAGCTTCGCACATAGACCGCCACAAGTAATTTTGGCAGGATATTATCATTATTAGCACGCTCGGCATGTGAATTAGGACGCGTTTCCCTCTCTTTCCTCGGCGGCACGTGCAGCGTAACGAGTTGTACCGTACAGAGCTACAGTAGTATGATAATTTAAGGATAACTTTCTTTTTAATTGTTTGGATGTTTTGACTATTAACTCAAATTGCAGACTCGTAAAACAATGAAATAGGTATCTACCTCAGATCATAGAAACAACTTGTTTCTATGATCTGAGGTATCTTCTTAGATAATTTATCTGAGATAATTGATATTTAATCTGAGATAATTTAAGGATAACTTTCTTTTTAATTGTTTGGATGTTCTGACTACTATCTCAAATTGCAGACTCGTAAAATAATGAAATAGGTATCTACCTCAGATCATAGAAACAACTTGTTTCTATGATCTGAGGTATCTACACTAATATTATAAAGCTGAAGAGTTTGTTTGTTTATTTGAACGCGTTAATCTCTGAAACTACCTGTCAGATTCGAAAGAAACACCTGTAAAGTTTCATCAAAATCCGTTTATCTAGTAGTTTTTGTGTGAAAGAGTAACAAACTTGCATACACGTATTCATCCTCACAAATTTTCCCGTTTATAATATAAGTAGGATTTAATTTAATTACTTACCCCCAAAAAAACCCAAAATTTAAAATCCCGAAAATTATAATCAGAACTGATAAATGATAAATGATATTTATTTTGTAAATAGGTTAAAAATAACACTTTTACACGTCAAAACATTTTTTTAAGCTAGATGAGTTCGGTGTTTCCTATATGACTACCTTTGAGAAGAAACACCGAAACAAACTCAAAGGTTGATGTCTCTTTTAAAGTCCAGACAATTAAGATAAATTGTGTAAGAACCATGCAGGTTAGTCTGAAATGGCCTTTAGAGGAAAGAGCTATACAGATTTGAGTGGACCTGACCTGACTGTGCACGCATGTGCCGGGTATCGTGGTAGCTCAACCCAGACTTAGGGAGCTCAACGACCCGACGAACATTACCATCAGAGAGGACATTTGGGTAGGCCCCCAAAAGTACTCAAACTGTCAGACTGAACTTGAGATCTATAACAGTAACATAATAACCCACATAGTACTCACATTTACAATAATTATAATCAATATATTACATCATTATTATCACATTCAATATCATTTTGTATATAAATTGTTTCAAAAGGAAACATTTAATGTCAAAGTGTATATCGAAAAAATTATAAAATCAAATAAAAGAGCAATAATTTAGTGGTTATGTCAATAGTAGTATTATACATATATTTAACTATAAACTCCTGCTTAACCTTAAAACTAGAAAGCGTGCGTACCGTTAGACGAATAGAATCAATAGGGACAAGGTCGTACGATGCCCCCAGCGCACCCGACGACGCCCAGTGTCGGCCGAAGGACTAGGGAACATGCTACGTTCACACACGGGAGAGTAATTGAGGCAGTGGTGCTGATTCTGTTGAACATCGCACTAAACTAATTTTAATCACACTTTATCTCTTTCTTACAAATATCATTGAAAAAGGACAGAAAATATTTAGACCTGTCAAATTAGTCTACGCCCTTGTCATTTACGGGAAAATAGTCGTGACCTTTTGCGATTACGACTAAATTGACATTAGAACTATTCAAGTGGACTAATTTGACAGGATTAAATATCTTCTATCCCTTTCTCATGTTTTTTTATTAGAAAGAGACATTAAGACTTAATTAGTTCAGTTCATTAAATACAACAGAATCGGCACCAGTACTTATAGGTAAACCAGAATCTCATGGCATAAAAAAATAAAATAAAATAATGATTTTGGCACCAATAAAGTACGAGTTGCGTAAAATTCTGAAAATTGTTAGGGCAATCTAAAACTCTTTCATCCATTTACTCCGATGCTGGTAGCAACAAACTTTAATCTCTACTTTTGCCATCAGATTCTGGTCGACATATACCACAGAATAGAATGAAAAGACTAAATAATAAGTCAATAGAAATTTTATCTACTAAATTTTACTATCAGATACGTGTTGACGATTCACAGTCAATGTCAGTACATCCAGTCCTATTATTATCAATGTGAAAGTAAAGTTTGTTTGTTTGTTACCTTATCACGCCTAAACCACTGAACCGATCATCATTAAATTGTGTATATACGTTTTTAGGGGTACAGAAAAGGACTTAGGGTACCTCTTATCTAGAAAAGAAACACTATTCCCGAGGAAAAGAACAATAACTTTCAATGGTCATAATTGTTGGCGCTAGGTATTGTGTCATGCGGACGAAGTCGCGGTCAAAGTATTAGTGTTATACAAAATAGAGTATAACACTGTATAAAAAACTAAACGCCGACATGCTGTTTTCTAGCTGGCAAGCAAGATGCTGCGACATAGGTAATCTCTTAAAAAAGAAACAATTTGAACTACCTATATCGAAATTATTTAGTTTAAAGTTTCATAATACCTATAATATTGTCGGAATCATTTTGTATGTCGAAATAGCGTATTGTCTAATATCGGTCAATCGTAGTTAAAATTTTTTGTCAGTGTGGCTAAGTTAGGCAACTATATAATTATTTGAAACAGCAAGTTTATGCCTTGATGTCATTGGCCCGAAATTATGCTGTCATTACTCGTTACTCTCCCGCCAGTAGGTACTAGGCCAGAACTTTGCAATGTGAATGCGCCTTCGCTCGTAACACTCAAATGCTTCTATGCGGGGAAGTTGGAACAAAATCGTAGAACCGAAGTAGTCGTAATGTTAGGTAATCTGTGATAGAATTTGTTTTCTATTCAGATACTAGCCTACGACTAGACCTAGCCCACCACCTCCGTCCGCGTAGAACTAGGAACACAACAAAATGTCGTTATTTTCATCATCCAATTTTACCACCCCTTTTGACCGCTTTAAAGGGGCGGTAAACGGGCTATAAAAATTGCATCTTGCTAAGAATCTTTCTGAGAATTATAGATGGGCAATATTTGCGGCGATACTATTGATGCAATTTAGCTATGCAAGATATTGCGGGGTACCTGTATATTCAGGGAAGGTAGCAAGGTAGCAATAACTGTGTAGCTGTAGAATTGAGTCCGTATAAGTTCAGGGCCCCCAATTCTGCTTTTGCAATTATGTATGAATGGTGTCATAATGACACCATAACGGTTAAAACCTAAGCGCTCATTGGCTTAGAGTATGACTATCTCTTTCGTCATTGGTCAAAACGATGTCATTGAGAGACCATTCTGACACGATTATGACAATTGCATTAGCAGACTTGGGCCCCAGGTATTTGTGGCTGTAGAACGGACCTAGTGAGAAATAATAGTGGACAGCGAGGCCGGTCTTGCTGCTGCAGCAGTTGCGATGTAGGTACTATCATTTCATTTCATTGCAATTGCAATATCACGTGGCTCACGTGGTTCTACTGAGTTGCACGATTTAGATCTCAACTCCCAGCTATACAATAAAATTGCAGCAACAAATTGTCAAAAAACTATCCCGTTTAACAGCACCTATAATTGTGTAATTTAAAAAAATGAAATAATCTTGAAATACCTTAGAAATGCACAAAGGAGGGCTTTGTGCATCTCTAAGGTATTTCAAGGAATATTTCCTCCAAATTTCAAATCTCTTGCTCTACCGGCTTAGTAGTATGGGCTGTTATAGATATGAGAAGATTACGTTTGTCCGTCTGTACGCAGATTGTAACTGTTGGGGAACACCTCAGATCATAGAAACAAGAGAGATGTGCCAAGGCGCTATGAAAGTTAAAACGTACACGCTGGCGACGAACCGAACACGATCAATGATATAAATACAGTGTTTTAGTTTAGTGCTAGTGCTGAGTGACGATAAACAGTGTTAGATTGAGGGTGTGCGGTTTTTTTGATGTGTGGAAGATCTTTATATTGACAAGGACCGCTTGTAATTGTGTCGACAAATCTACTAAAAGTGGGAACAGTTGTTCCCGTAGTAATTTGCTATATGATGGCATATCTCCTTGTTTCTATGATCTGAGCAATAGACCAAAAAATATTCAACCGAAGTTTAGGCAAAAATTGTTGGAAAAATCTCAAAGGTATTTGGCACGGGAACGGATTGAAAGTCGGTAAAATGCAGGTCGTTTTTGTACACCAATTTAATGGTTTCCGGGCGATTTGAGCTCGTGCAAAGCCGCAGGCAAAACCAAGCTTGTTCCAGTTTTCTGTTTTCTGTTTGGCAGTTTGCAAGATTTACATACATACATACCATAAAATCATGCCTTTTTCCCCTAGGGTAAGCAGAATTTAAGTAAGGACCAGGCGCGGTCTCCGCAGCTGACGATATTGGGGGGGGGGGTCATACCGCAGCCGAAGACTTTGGGGGGGTCATACCTATCAATGTCGACGTGCTTTACCGTGAATTACCGTGTTTGACGCATTTTTGTATGATTTTGGGGAGGTCATGACCCCCATGACCTCCCCCCCTAGGACCGCGCCTGCTAAGACACAGATAAGATATTCAGCCGCAACCAAGTTAGACTGGAAGCCGACCCCAATCTAGTTTGGGAAAAGGCTTGGCGAATGATAATGGTAAGCAGAATCTACAGAATTCCACGTACTAAAATCGTCGGGGGATCGTAGTGTTCATGACCCCCCCTCCCTCCAAAAGCTTACAAAAATAAGCGAAACACGGTAATTCACGGTATAGCATCGGCATTAATCGGTATGACCCCTTCCAAAGACTTTGGCTGCAGTATGACCCCCCCAGTCTTCAGCTGCGGTCGCGCCTGCTCATAGGTATATGGTTGAGCCCCAATGGGAGCATACACCTAGGGTGATTATGTAAGCAACTGTGATGGACAATTAGTTCCATCTCTGTATTTGAAGAGGTCTTTGTCCTGCATCAGGACAATTACAGGATATTATCAGCAATTTAATAAAGATATAATAGAATTAATGCGTAGCTTTCGATGTTCCATATATGGTCGAATGTCGCAATTATAGACTCAATACAAATTCTATTGTCTTGCGTGTGAAAAGTTTTATTAGAGATCAGCTATTCCCCGCGGTTTCACCCCCGTTGCTCGGCTCCTAAGGGTCGTAGCGTGATGTTAAATAGCCTATACTTTTCTTCATGAATTTGGCTATCATATACAAAAATATTTTTCGTATTCCGACTCGTAGTTCCAGAGATTAGCGGGTTCAAACAAACAATCCCTTCAGCTTTATAATTCAGGATAGGTTAATAAAATTGATTTACTCGTAATATTTACATCTATAGGTATTATACCTACTTCGTGAAAAGTTTATTGACCTTTAATATTTTCCAACTAACATCGCGACATTGAGTAAGTAACCGAATACAAAAACCTAGTTAGGTTATTATAAAAAAAACCGGCCAAGTGCGAGTCGGACTCGCGCACGAAGGGTTTCGTACCATTATCTATAAAAACGGCAAAAAAATCAGGTCTGTTGTATGGGAGCCCCCCTTAAATATTTGTTTGTATTTTAATTTAATAAATAATTAATAATTAAATATTCTCTGAATATTTCAAGCGTCTACCTGTTGCCGTTATCAATATCGAGCAAAAACGAGCAAAAAAATCACGTTTGTTGTACGGGAGCCCCCCTTAAAAATTGATTTTATTCTGTTTTTAGTATTTTTTGTTATAGCGGCAATAGACATGTACATCATGTGTGAAAATTTCAACTGTCTAGCTATCACAGTTCATGAGATACAGCCTGGAGACACACAGACAGACGGACGGACAGCGAAGTCTCAGTAATAGGGTTCTGTTTTTACCCTTTGGGTACGAAACTCTAAAAAAAACACAATCCAAAAATAAAAGAATTGCGATGAAAAAAATTAAAACGTAGAAAGTGTTTCACATAAGAAGTGACGACGCTATGTTGGCTGCCCTGAATTTCAATATGTTACAACGTTATTAACGGTGTTGGAAGTTTTCTTTCCTACCAATTCTCGTTCACCACTTTAATTATAGCGTCCTAGGCATTACTTTAAGGTGCTGATAACTGCCAACGACCTTGAGTGATTTGGGTGGTTATAGCTTGAGTGTTCTGCGCTGAGCTCAAGCAACGCGACATACGTCCACCGAGCAATACGACTCGCCTATCAAGGAGCGCGCTGTGCCGAATTAGAGGTAAGTATATAAGTAAGTACTTTTTAGTATCTAAAATATAAAAAAAATAAAGTAACAGGCAATATTATAGGTAGTAACATAGTCTTTTCACACAAAACAAATCATGAAAATATCTTAAGCGATTTGATAGTAATTACTTACGTTTTTATGTTTTGGGTAGACAGGAATTCATGAATTTATTTCATTAAGTATTTTAGTACAATAGTTAAATATTCACAGGTACGATTGATGTATATATGTTGTTGTTTAACATAAAAAAATTGCACAACTAACCTGCATTATTTGACGGTGAAATAAGAGATTTAAAACTTGAGATTTACGGCCGTTACCATTTACCGTCGCCTTAACACAATAAATCTACAAAAAAAACATAAAACGTTAACGTTTCTACAATATTTAGGTTTCATCAAAGACAAAGGCTTATACAACTTTCAAATTATTTTAGAAAGCATTACGAACTATTACAAGCAGTATTTTGTAATGCGCAATATCGCTTTACATACTAACGGCCAGTTACATTATCTACTGGCCTCTACATGAGTTCCGTATTGTCTTTTCGGTCGATTGCAGTGATAGCCTAGTGGTTTACCCATGTGCCTCCCACGGCGAATGGTTCGAGTTCGATACCGAAGCACGCACCGCTGACTTTTCGAAGTCATGTGCGTATTAGAAATTAATTATCACTTGCTTTAACGGTAAAGGAAAACATTGTGAGGAAACCGGCATGTCCTAGAACCAAAACTTCGAAGACATGTGACGTCCACCAACCCGCACTGGGCCCGCGTGGTGGGCTACGGCCCACTCCCTCTCACAGAGAGGAGGCCTGTGACCCAGCAGTGGGAACATTATAGGCCGATTATGCTATGGTCGATTGCTCAAAAATCCTGAAGCCCAATTCTCGTAAATAAAAATGTTCGTTTAGTTCATATTTGGTTCCGATTTAGTCTCAATCCATTTTCATGTAAAATGTTGGGAAGACGAGACCATATATGGCTAGCAATGTCAAAAAGTTATCACGGCCCCAAGTTATATGCTATAGCAATTGTCATAACATAACTCATAATCGTGTCCGAATGGTCTCTTTTGACCAATGACCAAAGAGACAGTCTTGCTCTAAGCCATTGCAATGACCGAAGGTTTTGACAGTTATGATGTCATTAAGACACCATTCTTACATAATTGCAATAGCAGACTTGGGGCCCGAGCCAAGCTTCTAACTCTACGCGCCCTAACTCTACAAGCCGTAACTTCACAAACTCTACACCTTAGTCAAAATACCTATGTGGCTTGGCCGTTTCGTTACTACAACTCTACAAGAACTATTGTATAATAGAAAAGTAATGAGCATATAATGTCTTAGGTTTTCGCGATTATAACGCATTTTAATAAAACAAGTTTGAACGGATTAAATCACGTATATTACAGATTTTTCCTGATGTTTCGAACACTTTGCAGCATTCGTGGTCGCGGGACGACTGAGCTGCCGGTCGATTCTGTAAAAATCTCACCGTGAAAACTTAGGTGAAGTGAGTTTGTTTTTGCTAGGAATTGACAGCTCACTCCGCGCTCACTTCACCTAAGTTTTCACGGTGAGATGGTTACAGAATCGCACTACTTACTGGTAGGCGTCATGACAGCAAAGTCGTCAGGAAAAATCTGTAATATACGCGATTTAATGCGTTCAAACTTGTTTTATTATAAAGTAATGACCAGTTAATACGCCCTTAATGTAGCGAAATGTAGGTGTTTCCTTTTTAATACAGCGATGCTGGCAAATAAGCGTACAGCCCGCCTGATGGTAGGTAAGGGGTTACATTTATATTGAGTTGATGTACCTAAACAAATGAGCGCTGCGAACCGGCGACACGCGTCTGAAAATAAAATGTAGTACAGTACGTGGCAGTAAATAATGCACATGGAGCTTCAGAAAGAGATATTTGCTAGCTTCGACTTTATAGCGCTTCATCTCTGTCGCACGAAGCACTAACAGTTTGGTATCTAATAAACAAGTCGGCGACAAAATGTCACATAGGTATGAGTGATGGATACGACGCTCTACAAAGCCGAAGCTAGCCGATTATCTCTTTCTCAAACTCGATGTGCAATATTTATTGCCGGGTACTGTAGGTAGATAACATTTCTATTGAATTATTTAGATATCTGTGATATAATCTGACGATTGCAGCTCACGGATATAGGAATAGGATCTGGCCGCACAATTATTACTAATGAGCCCACGACGAATGCATCATCCAAGCTGTCTACTATCATCTTTCATGTTTCTTGTTCATTTATACATTCCCAGGCTTCTGCAATCGATTACCTCAGCCATAGAAATCAAAATGTCAAGTCAATAGAAATGTCTTGCTTGTACTAAGTAATTAATAAAATAAAAACCGGTCAAGTGCGAGTCGGACTCGCGCACGAAGGGTTTCGTACCATTATCTATAAAAACGGAAAAAAATCATGTCTGTTGTATGGGAGCCCCCATTAAATATTTGTTTTATTTTAATCTCAGATCATAGAAACAATGGAGCTTGATGCCTGATTTTGAGCAAATTGCTCATATTAAAAACGTACGCGCTGGCGACGAACCGAACACGATCGATGGTATAAATACAGTGTTTTAGTTTAGTGCTAGTGTTGAGTGACGATTAACAGTGTTAGATTGAGGGTGTGCGGAATGTTTAATGCGTGGGAGATCTTTTTATTCACAAGGAGCGCTTAATTATGCGCGTAATTATGTCGAAAAATGTACTAAAAGTGGCATCAGTTGTTCCGGTACTAATTTGCTATGATGGCATATCTCCTTGTTTCTATGATCTGAGATTTGAATTTAATTATTTATTTTTAATGTGAATATATTATAGGTATTTAATTAAATACTCTGTGAATATTTCAAGCGTCTACCTGTTGCTGTTATCAATATCGAGCAAAAAAATCACATTTGGTGTACGGGAGCTCCCCTTAAATATTGATTTTATTCTGTTTTTAGTATTTGTGGATAAAGCGGCAACAGACATACATCATCTGTGTTTCAACTGTCTAGCTATCACGGTTCATGAGATATAGCCTGGAGACACACAGACAGACAGACAGACAGCGAAGTCTCAGTAATAGGGTTCCGTTTTTAACCGACTTCAAAAAAGGAGGTTCTGTATTCGTCCGGTATGTATGTATGTATGTATGTAAGTATGTATGTAAGTATGTATGTAAGTATGTATGTATGTATGTATGTAAGTATGTATGTATGTATGTTTGTATGTGCGCAATTTTCTCAAAAACTACTGATTCGATTTGGATGGGGTTTTCAATAACGTAATCTACATACTTTCAGGAAGGTTTTAGTATATAATACATCTTTATTCCGTGTAATACATTATGTAATCATTCCTATGTACAAAGTTATAGGCATAAATGTACATACTCCGTAGAAGATTTACTGTTGAACGAATTCGTGAAAGTAATCTAACACGGGTTAAAGAACTAAAAAGGGAAAAATAAAAAACTTTTTTAACAAAAAATAACCGACTTCAAAAATCCACTACAAAGAAAATAATAATTTTGGTTTCGGAAGTCGGTGGCAAAAAAAGCAAACAAAAACCAAAGCCACCGACTTCCGAAACCAAAATTATTATTTTCTTTGTAGTGGATTTTTGAAGTCGGTTATTTTTTGTTAAAAAAGTTTTTTTAGCCTTTGGGTACGAAACCCTAAAAGGATGATGAAAAGAGATTACTTCATCACAAAGTATACCATACCGTTGATACCGTTTTGTCACAAAACGTGCATAGGTATTAAGCGTGCAGACTGCAGACCGCGGTCACGATGTACCAAACTCGATACTAGAAAAGAACTGCCGGCCTAGCATGACCACGATAGAAACGGGTTTTGTCTACATAGAAATAGACAAAGTGACAGATTGTACTACCGTTTCATTCATAAAACGTACCTAGAAATGTTTCTACAATCTGTCACTTTGTCTATTTCTATGTAGACAAAATCCATTTCTATCGTGGTCATGCTAGGCCGGCTGTTGACCTATTTTAAAGACTTTCTCTGTAAAGTGGGCGTAAAGTAAGTTCTCTGTAAAGGGGCATCAGTTTTAACTGTCAGTTCAGCACCAGTTCAGTTAAAACTGCACTAGTAGGTATACAGGGTGGCAGGTTAGACAGTGGAAATATTTTAAGGGGTCATTGCACTCATCATTATGAACAACTTTTACTAAGGGACCAACCCTGAAATCGCAAAAAAAAATCAGCTGTTCCATACAATATGTTCACATAACTCAACAAAATGTATGGAACAGCTGATTTTTTTTTTCGCGATTTCAGGGTTGGTCCATTATGAACAACTTTTACTAAGGGACCAACCCTGAAATCGCAAAAAAAAAATCAGCTGTTCCATACAATATGCTCACATAACTCAACAAAATGTATGGAACAGCTGATTTTTTTTTTCGCAATTTCAGGCTTGGTCCCATAGTAAAAGTTGTTCATAATGATGAGTACAACGACCCCTCAAAATATTTCCACTGTCTAACCTGCCACCCTGTATAGCCCACTTAAGACAGTTCATCGGGTATCTGTTCAGTCCGTGATTAATCTAACGTCAATCTAATGAAATTGTCGCCGCAAATCAGAGGATGAAGTACGAAAAATCCTTTCTCAGTGCATCTTAACACCCTCTGATGAACTTATCTTGTACTTTAGTGGTTTAGACGGTACTTTATCTGTAGATTAGTCATGGAACTGTATTATTAAGCAAAAATCCGCATAATTCCCGTTCTCTAATTGACCAAAATTATGAGAATCTGACCACAGTAAGTTTAATTTTCCTTGTATCGTCACAAACAAAAGAAATATTTTCTCTATTTTTTTTAGCACAAAAATGACGTGTAGGTAATTTTAAATATAGATTAGTAGGATATAGTGACAATTTCTACCACTCCCAAACGGTCGCAACAATGGTAACAATTGACCACAAATGGTGCGTGACTGTACCGCTGTACGGTGAATTCTAAGTGTTAAGCCGCGTTATACTGAACATTTTTGAGCAAGCTGCCCGATTCAGAACGGGTATTAAAGCCATCATGTAAGTGTCAACTCATTCTGGAACAATAATGACAATGTGACGATTCGATTACAATAAAAAGCGTTACTTACAAGAAAACTATTTCTCATCAGTGATAAAGATATAAAGAGGTTAAGGCCTTTTTGAGATCTGAAAATTCATGAGCAAGTCTTACCCGTAATCTGTTCTCAAAAAGGCCACAATGTTATAAAAATCGTGTTATTTACCAATTTCCAAAAAAATACGCTAAGGCGGCTTTATTAGATTATTTAAGAAATTAGGTTTTACTAATTTTCAGCGCTCGAAAAGGTATAAATCTAAAAATAGTGAGAATATAGTCAATTTCTTTAAAAAAATATGTCATATATGCTAAGACAATGGATCTATTTTAATAGAATCTAAGCATAAAACAAATTGTAGGTACGTTCTTCAAGGTAATGTGAACGCGGCTTTACAAGACGGATTCTATTCTACTGTTCACTGACCTAGCGGAGAAAGTGCCCACGCGCCGATATCGTCGAGCGCAGCGGTGATATCTGAAGTTTTTCTTTGTTTTGTTTTGTAGTGATGTTTATCGTTTTTTTATTTCGTTTCGTTATAGCATACTGTTTTAATATAATGCGTGTTTGATTTTTGATATTGTTACTTAAATTATTTTCTTTTGGTTTTATTGTCATGTAGGTATGTACGTACTTGATGTAGGTTTGTTTTTTTCTTTTTTCAAATGTAGAAAATGTTACTAAAGCCTATCTTATTATTGTATGCAATAAGTAGGCTAAAAAGTATGTTATGGAAATCTATGGGAATGAGTAAACGTAATATCATTCGCTTATGCAATGATGATAGAGATATTAGCAACTGGTTTATAGTTAAACTAACGTTACCCGCGGCTTCTCTTTCGCAGTTGTAACTAAAAATAACGAATTGATTGTGCGGACCTTAACAGAACAATACATTCATTATCTTTTTTATTCATGTCTAGGGCTGCCATCACCTAAATTGCTGTCGCCGGACAAAAACTTTAAAAGCCCCGGACATTTAGGTGAAATTGAGAATTTTTCCCGGACGCCCCCGAAAAAAAATTTTCATCAATCCGGATTCCCCTGACACAAAGTGTCCGGTTTTCCCCCGGACACTTTTTGATACCCCTACCGGACGCTCCCCGGACGCCCTCTAAACGGACGGACGGATGGCAGCCCTATTCATGTCAGAATATCGAAAAAAAATCAAAACATGTTCATAGTTATTAGGGTTCCGTACCAAAATGGTAAAAAAGGAACCCTTATGGTGCGACTTCGTCTGTCTGTCTGTCTGTCTGTCTGTCTGTCTGTCTGTCACACCTGTTTATTTCAGCAACTACTAATGCTATCGACTTGAAATTTGGAACAGTTATAAAGAATGCTTGTCCAACTATATTGCAAATGAAAAAAGTCAATAAATATTTTTATTTTCATTGCAAAAGGGGCCGGAGTGGGGGTCCAAAATTTCAAAGTGGGGTTACTAGGTCAAGTGACATATCATATGAAAGGGCTTGATATGCACATTTCAAAATATATTTTTATTTAATTTTATGTCTCACAGTTTTCGACATATGATGAAAAATGTCTGAAAAAATACCATTCCCCCCCCCTTATCTCCGAAGTTTGCGAAGCGAAAAATCTGAAATAATTAGGGTTGATAGGAATTGACCCAAATATTGCACCAAAAATAAAACGATGTTCCTAGCTAGTACAGTTTTTTCAAAATCATCAAAATTTCTTCACAAACAAACTTAGTTATGCGGTCCGGTTTTTTTCACTTTATACGTCCAAAAATGATACGGAACCCTCGGTGCGCGAGTACGACTCGCACTTGGCCGGTTTTTTTTTTATTTAGTCCGCGCTTCATCTTCCTTACCGTTTGGGATTATATCAATACAACAACATCTGTGATCCAACAGACAAACTATGTATACAAGGTGGCAGGTTAGACAGTGGAAATATTTAAAGGGGTCATTGTACTCATCTTTTACTATGGGACCAACCTTGAAATCGCGAAAAAAAAATCAGCTGTTCCATACATTTTCTTGAGTTAAGTGAACATAAATGTATGGAACAGCTGATTTTTTTTTCACGATTTCCGGTTTGGTCCCATAGTAAAAGTTGTTCATAATGATGAGTACAATGACCCCTTTAAATATTTCCACTGTCTAACCTGCCACCCTGTATAGTTTTGTGGGACATTATATTATAGACCTTAATTAATATGTACAGTCGACGTCATTGACGGTCGACCACTTTTCACCCTTATTACTAAGAACATAAGGGTGAAAAGTGGTCGACCGTCAATGACGTCGAGTGTACCTTTTACTACATAATAAATAAATAAATAATAAATAACCACAACGACGATGGCGCATCTACCAACCGGACCGCGACAGTCTTTTAAATATTTAACGGAACTCCAATAAAATTAATTGGTCACCCCTGACTGTTATCTGGCCTCCTAGAGGTCGGTAATAATAGATCATTATAAATGTGTCTCCTTAGTCGACGCCTGAACTCCTGTGTTACTTTCCAGCCCATAAAATATTTCTAAGCAAAAAATCATGACGTTGCGTTGCTGCGTGCAAAAAACCGGCAACTCAGGACCCAGACGAATCTATATCGCATTTGCTGGAGTGTCCGTTGTATTGACCTACTCGAGGAACGATCTTAGAGCTGCCATCCTCAGCACTATTTATGGCCATATACAACGTTATTCTTAGCTTAAGCAAAAGCCGAAAAGGGGTAATTGAAATCATCATTATGAACAACTTTTATCATGGGACCAACCCTGAAATCACGAAAAAAAACAGGTGTTCCATACATTTAGTTGAAATGTGAACACAAATGTATGGCACAGCTTTTTTTTTCACTATTTCAAGCTGGGACTAAGCCTGAAATCGTGAAAAAAAAAGCTGTTCCATACAGTAACAATAATAGCTGTGTTACATAGTAAAAGTTGTTCATAATGATGAGAACAATGACCCCTTTTCGGCTTTTGCATAAACTAAATAGGATTATTAACGGTACTTCTATGTTTCTGATTTTGACAAGTATACAACATATAATAGAAAAACAATTGTAAAACGTTTTAATTAACTGTTACGTACAATATGCTACTGTCAGTTGGAAAACGTTATTTTGATGTTATTATTATTGTTAAATGTAAACTGTTATGATTAATTTATGAGAAGTAGGGCACGGTGGGATATCTTGCTCCAATCTGAAGCAGCCCGACTGGGGCATTATCTCAACCTTACAGAATACCACAGCCAAATAACGCTACTCTTCGGTAGTGTTGTATTCCTGTGGTGAGTCAGGTCGCCAGAGCTCCTGAGGATGCGCTGTGTTGACATGTGGGTCCTACTTGTCCCCTAAGCTGTCCTGTCAGCGAATCCTCATTGTAAAGGATGGCAACCTAGAAAGATTTTTTTCCAAAGTTATGGGTATTTTTGGGACGGATTGTTTGTCAAAGGATTACGAGTATTTTGCTTTATCAATTATCCCATTGACTGTCACTAATGAGACACAATTGATTTTTATATTGTTCCACACCTGAATCAGGTGTTTCGACAGATGAACTATTATCAGGAAAGTAGCAATTGAGTGTCCAGAGTGGAGTGTTTTTTTTACAATTAGCAGTTTTTAGTCGAGAGCAGGAAAATTTCCAAAAAAACTTAAAAAGTGCTATAACTTGGTAACGATCCAGTATCGATCTCAAGTTTACGGGTCCGAATTTGTTGAAAATAAGCTCTAGTATTACCCCTTTCAAGGAATATGTCTAATTACTGGCACGCTATATTTTTATTCTATGTCGTTTATTCATTTTAATATACATCGTTTTACATTTTTAAATATTTCAATAAAGAAAAAAAAACATTTAAAAATATAAAATAGTACCCCACCGGCATAGCGTGCACCCTCTATTATTATTAAGTACCTATTAAATATTTAAGAGATTTTAAAACAACTGACACGACCGGTACTTGATCTGCGACCTCTGCATGCCGTAGCGTAGCTCTAACCTCTGAACCACCGTGTCATTGGTGTCATACTCGCATTAGTTGAAATTATAAATATCTTTAATTATTTTTTTTCTTGTTTGTGTTTTTTAATCCTTGTTATTTGTTATTTTTTTTCATAAAAGACACCTACCATTAAACAGTCCATGTATTATTATAAGTCCTAAGATTACGTATTCTACGACGAACTTCAAGGGTCAGAAATATATAAATTTAAATTTTAGACAGCTGACATGCAAGCTGACCTTGCAAGAACATGATTTTTTTTTACCGCAAGGATGAATTAGGTACTTAGGTTTAAATCTTCTTAACAATAGGGCAAATTAATGACAACATCAAAGTATTACACGTAAATGTAATCATTTACGCGTAGAACTCTAGAATTATTGCAAATAAATACCAAGGTTACGGAAGGGTTTTGGTAGAAAAATCCTTCTATACCTACTTATAATAAATCTGTAGAGAGGTCAATTCTGTACATGAAATATATTTTCAAAATAACTATCAGGGGGTGATTACTGATCGATACTGATGCCAAAAATGCAATCAGTAAAATTTTTGTCTGTCTATCTGTCTGTATGTCTGTATGTTCCTTATAGAAGAAACAAAAACTACTCGACGGATTTGAACGAAACTTGGTACAATTATTTTTCATACTCCTGGGCAGCTTATAGTGTACTTTTCATCACGCTATAATCAAGCAGTGAAGGGAAGGGAGCAGAGCAGTGAAGGGAAATGTTGGGAAAACGGGAGAAGTTACTCCATTTTTTAAGCTTCCGTCGCGTGTGCAGCCTTAATGGTTAATGCTACATAGAAATCATGTATAACGGAAATGTTCTACATAAAATTATCTAAAAAATATCCCACAATAGCATATGTCTATCTTTTATGGTTGACTCACAATAACATGTGTAACTCCCGATAGCTTAGCAGTTCGGAGCTTTCTGATTGTATTATACACAAGGAGTTACACGCTGATGGAGTCGTGGGCACAGCTATTAATAATAATATTCTGCGGTTCCTTATTGCGATATTTTTCAATAGTATTGTGGATTGACATATTATATTTCCCCAATAAAATACGAAAGTTAATCTGTCTGTTACATCAAAACCATTGAACCGTGAGGAAGGACATATGCTACTTTTTTACGAAAAACGACGGAAACGCGGACGAAGTCGCGGGCAAAAGCTAGTTATACCTATTATTATTATTTTTTATGCGACGATGGAGGCAAACATGCGTACGGCCCACCTGGTGTTAAGCCGTCACATGGACAACTTAAAGGACAAGCAGATCCCCCGCTGTCAACACAGCGCATCCTCAGGAGCTTTGGCGACCTTACTCACCACAGGAACACAACACTACCGAAGAGTAGCGTCGACTATCAGCGTTAATATTATAAAAGGTGATCGTTTTGTATTATAACAGTTATTACACAAAACCGAATACGGCAAAAAATTAGGTGGCAATCGCTGCCAATTATTTTGTAGAATAGAAGCACGATATTATGACTCAATATTTTTCAGTTCGAATTTTAAACATAAAAAAATATTGGGGGAGCCGTCAGGGTACCTATTCCATCATATTATTTTTTGGTATTTTTTTAATTATTTGTTATTTAGTACCTAACTATTACTAATTATATTATAATTATTGAGCGTATTGAACTTTGATCAACATACAACGTAAAAAAAACAGCGCTGCAATTTGAAAATCACGTAAGAAATTTTGTGTTTCGCGGACTAGATACCCTTATGACTTTTGTTCCTAAAGTTTTTTTTTTTTCTTTATTGTTAAAGGAATTTTTATACATGAAAGTATATGCCAATTCCATCGTAACCTAAATTAACAAGAACATAAAATAATTATACTACTTATACATAAACTACTTCTAATTAGAACTTAATGAGGACTAAGAATCATAAACAGATTTTTAGAAGCTTCGGATGACGGTGTTGATAATGTTCCTAATGTTACTCGCCCTACTTAAAAGCAACTTGAAGTAAACTAACTTAACCGACTGAGCCATTTAAATGTAAGCACAATGCACCGGGCTATGTGGTGTTTAAACTAAACTTAGGATTGCTTTTGTAACTTATTTGTACTTAAGATTCTTCTCAATTTTCTCTCAGTTAGAAATTAATTTACGAAACGATTTCTAATATGTATCTTAGTGGTAGTTCTTTATCACAATCTTCAAAATCATAGAACAATAATTCACTTATAAATAATGGTTAAATTAAACAGCCTTTATGTCAATTGTCATCTCTATTCATTGTCAGACAAGGATAGTAGTTTATTTAATCAGTGGTTAAAGTTAAGTGCCGTTTATAAGTAAGAGGGTAAAATGTTTATTATTACTCTCCTGAAAAGTTGCAAAAATATCGTACCAAATGGTTCTGATTTCGAGATGTGAATACTCATATTTCTTGTACAAGGTAATACTAAAGTTTACATTCATAAAAATCCCTTTGTCCGTCATCACACTTGTCTCTTACGTTGACGGTGACTGTAGGTACCTACTCTAATTCGGTGATTGCATGATGTTGATGTTACGTTATCTAGCGCATACTGCTGACTCAGATGCACGCTTTCTCCGAGCTTCATCGAAAATATACGTCTTTTCCTGTACGTAACATACTTCAAAGACAATGACGGTGTCATTCTGAGAATTATTTCATCAGTTTCGGAGACTTTGATTACGTTATGATAAAATTAAGTAGGTACCTACTAGTACTTTGCCCGCAACTTCGTCCGTGTGTCCTGAAGGAACTATGCATTTTTCGGGATAAAAAATAGGCGACAAAATTTATTGGATGTTATTAAATATTTAAGAGATTCCAAAAACAACTGACACAGGCAGGATTCGAACCTGCGACCTCTGCCTATACCGGGGCAGCGCTTCTACCCACTGAGCTCAGTGGGTAGAAGCGCTGCCCCGGTATAGGCAGAGGTCGCAGGTTCGAATCCTGCCTGTGTCAGTTGTTTTTGGAATCTCTTAAATATTTAATAACATTTAATAAGCATAACATGGCTTTAACATGTTTAATATTCGCAAAAATATACATTTATAAAATTTATTGGAAATTGGCGGTACGGTTGTCCCAGTGGCTGAGCAATTGGCTGCTGCGCAACGCGTCGCGGGTTCGATTCCCGCACGGAGCAAACATTTGTTCCGGAGTTTGGAGTGTTTGTGTATGTAAAATTTGTGTTTGTAAACGCACCCACGACACTGGAGAAATCCTAGTGTGAGGGCAACGATTTTATAAAGAAAAAAACCGGCCAAGTGCGAGTCGTACTCGCGCACCGAGGGTTCCGTATCATTTTTGGACGTATAAGTGAAAAAAACCGGACCGCATAACCAAGTTTGTTTGTGAAGGAATTTTGATGATTTTGAAAAAACTGTAGGGGAGACCGAGGGGAGTTGAAACAATTTTGACATTTTGTTTCATATACAAAATACTATAGACAGAAATCGTATGATATTAGTACCAATCGATAGGTCATTCTTTACACTTGCGAATGACTAACTTAAAGAAATTGTAAGCGTTAAATAATGTGGTGAAAAATCGACTTAACCGTAACAAGTCAACTTGTTTCAACTCACCTCATACCAAGGTAAGATGAAACAGGGGTCGAGGAGAGTTGAAACATATGATTTTTGAGTAGTATTAAGGGTTGTAAAATAAAAATGATGATATAATTTAAAGCTATTTAATCAAATAAAACTTTTCAAGTACGAAACAACTTTTTAAGTTGGTTGGTTTTATGTTTTATGTTGGTTAACTTTTATGTCGCAAAGTTACTTCTTCTGCTGCGAGATCATACATTTCGCGACTCGCCATACCTCTGTCAGTTTTTTTTTTTATAATCTGTAGGCATACTGAAACAAAATAAACAAATTATACCAAAAAAAAAATTGTGCCCGTTATTTATTGACTGCTTTCTGATGTAAAATTGAAAATGAGGAGAGTTGAAACAGCCTGTTTCAAATCACCTCAGTAAGAAAAAACCTCCCAATTTTCATTAAATGCACAATCAAGATGCAAATACACAGAAATCAATTGTACCAAATATATATAATAAATCTTTAGTTAATGATCTTTCGAAACATATATAACTTAAGCCATAATACAAAAACTTTATCAAAATATAGGCATCGTAAAAAAACGTTAAAAACTTACTTTTCACGATTTTTGTCACATGGGACGCAGAACTCCACAACCGCGTGACTTACGTCCCCGACGTGTACTGACATGTCAGCGGGCGAAGGGAAGGGATTGAAAAGCGACGTTGCCAACTCGCTAACGTTTTAAGTTCCGAGATATTGGTACTGTTTCAAATCACCTTTGTTTCAAATCTCCTCGGTCTCCCCTACTAGTTAGGAACATCGTTTTATTTTTGTTGCCATATTTGGGTCAATTCCTATCAACCCTAATTATTTCAGATTTTTCGCTCCGCAAACTTCGAAGATAAGGGGAATGGTATTTTTTCAGACATTTTTCATCATATGTCGAAAACTGTGAGACATAAAATAAAATGAAAATATATTTTGAAATGTGCAGATCAAGCCCTTTCATATGATATATCATTTGCCCTAGTAACCCCACTTTGAAATTTTGGACCGGCCCCTTTTGCAATGAAAATAAAAAAAAAAATGACTTTTCTCATTTGCAATATAGTTGGACAAGCATTCTTTATAACTGTTCCAAATTTCAAGTCGATAGCATTAGTAGTTGCTGAAATAAACAGGTGTGACAGACAGACAGACGAAGTCGCACCATAAGGGTTCCTTTTTTACCATTTTGGTACGGAACCCTAAAAAGTACCTAGTAGGTATAGCACTCAGGGATAATGTAGCTTCCTATGTGTAAATTATTTTCAGAATCCGACCACGTCCGATCACCTTATACGTGATACAAACTTGCCTGTTTATAGGTAATGTAAGTATAGAAAAATAAATCGGAAATAACCCAACCTTAATTCATAGGAAATGTATGATTTAAAACATAATATTATGACGCACTTTTTATCTGTCTAAGTGATAAGAAATCAGTGAATAATAAGTGATAACGATATTCCAATAGCCCAATTTCTATAGATGATGTAATAACTGAATAAATTGTAGATATCAGGTGGATAAACTAAAAAAAGGCTTGTACACAAAACCGCGAATCGGCGCGATGCGAATTCGCAAAGCAGAAAACTGCGCCGCGAATTGCTACGATGCGATTTCGTGCGGCAAGGGATCTCCCTTCCACGGTTCGGGTGACCATTCCTTCGACGATCCCTGAATGTATTTTTTTAACTAGGTAGTGACCTGTGACAGGGATACGAAAAAGAGTGTTATGCTGCTGTTATTGATAAAAAAAAAGATATAAAAAAAATGTAACGTAACACCGGAACAATGTGATTTTGCGATGTATCGTGCAGACTCGTAGATTTTTGCGATGCGGCGTCGCATCGCAGATTTGTGTACAAGCTCTTAAGTAGGAGCTCTAAAGTCTTTACAGCGACTAAAATCCGCCATGTTGATTTTTATACGGCAACTAAAATCTGCCATGTTGGATTTTTTCAGCGAGGTTGTAAAAAATTAAATAAATCTGACATGGACATGTGGGGTATCAAAATGAAGGGCTCAAAGAGACGATTACGAATCGCATCGCAGTTTTTAATCGCCTTCAATATACATTTAGATTTTTATTTATGGAAGTTTACCATTTTTATTTCATCGTTTTTAGTGTAGTTTTTGGAAATCGGATTTTCTGAAACCTGCTTTGATTAATAAGTAGTAGAGCTCTAAACAGCTCATCTGGGGAACTACTACCACCTACCATCATACATACTTCTGCCGCCAAGTAGCATTACTGTGTCCCGGTTTCAGGGATACTGAGATAGGTATGGGTGCTGGTGTAATTACAGTAGGGCTGCCATACGTCGTACACCGGGACATGTCCCGGTTTGAAGCGTTGTGTTCCGGTGTCCCGGTCAGTAAGTCAGTTGTCCCGGTTTGGTAGTTAAACATGCATAGCTAGTTGCATATACGAAAGGAAAGCATTCTCATTTGCCAATCTCTCTTTGCAATCGCAAGCCACAAAGCTCATATGGGACGGGATGTTTTTGTTGATCTGACAAAAAAGCGAAATGAGTGAAAAGTGTAATACTCAAAAGTCAGAATTTCAGAAAAATATGAGTAGGCAAAGAAACGTTGCACTGAGAACGTAGAGTAAGCCTAAGAAAATTAGGAAATCGTTTTTTCGATAGATCATCGTCGATTTGTCGCATTTTATTTATAGTTTTAATAAATATCTACCAAAAATTTAATTTTAAAGTTCCTAACCCTGGTGTAATAGAGTCTGATTCCACAATTTTTATTTTTTGTATTCCAAATGTCCCGGTCGGCGTTTCAGCATTTCTGGCAGCCCTAAATTACATACACACAAGACATTTCAATTTCGTCTCTAATGTGGACAAAACAGTTGCGATGCCCTTGTTAGTACACGTACGTTCAAATGATTATTAATTTTAATTTCATATAAGCTACATACATAGCTATATGTCTGTTCACCTCATATGAAAAGCAAGAGCGCTATTGCAATGTAAATGCAAAACAGCATTGAGGAGTGTAGCTTGTACAAAGCGTAAGTAACCAATGGAGTGCCAATGTGGACACACAATAATAATATCTCCCTAAAATCTTGAGAAAGCGTAGATATTCACTAGCTGCTGCTTCAGCCTCAGTGGCGAATAGTATTCAAACTACAATTCAACTTGCCTTTCTGAACATGGCAGTGATTAAGAGCCATTTCACGTTTTGTCACTTGTCTCGCTCGCACAAAACCCTATTTTTAAGAATGTTAAATGAAAAGATGCATTTTTGAAAAATGTAATTCATTATTGTTCTATATAAAAATATTAATTTAACTGGTAAATATTAAAAACACATTTCTACTGTGTTGTCTAATCAATTTAGCTCATTAACTATTAGGATTTCTTTTTGAGATAATTTCAACTCATTATTTTTTAATAATTCAATTTGAGTTTTAAATATTAAAGTTAATATCATTTTGTAAAACATTAATGAATTAAATTTTTCAAAAATGCATCTCTTCATTTAAAATTCTTAAAAATATGGTTCTGTGCGAGCGAGAGAGGTGACAAAATGTAAAATGGCTCTTAATGTCTATGAATTTATCTACTGTGTACGTCCCATATAAAATCTTCATGTAGCGTCACTAAGCGTCACTAAGCGTCACTAAGCGTCACTAATATAGGTACTAAAGAAAAGACGTAATCTGAAAGCTTATGTAGCGGTAGGTATATGACATAGGTAAATGAGCCTATAAAGCGGCGTTCTCACGTGGCGACTTAAATCGGTCTAAAACTAACTAAAACTTGAAATTAGTTTGTGAATTGAATAACAATCGTCACTGTAGTAACAATATTATGAGACTCGCTTTCAATAAAGACGATCAACTATTTAGTGCAATATATTTTTTTATGTTACTTGATCAACTAAAAGTTGACCGACTGACTGACCTCGTGAAAACGCCGCATAATGTTCCAACTGTTGAGACTCAAGCCTCCTGTTTATGGGCAGGAGTGGGCTGTAATCCATTACGCAGACTCATTGCGGGTTTGTGTTGGTATAATGTTATAAGCATTACATGATTATAACCATTTTTTCCACCGATAACTGTGACCTATTTTCAACATTAAACGTTTTTTAGTTTGTATTGTGAACTGTGTCGCAGCGGCGGCATTTGTGCAGTTTTAGTTTAGTATGATTCGTGCGCACTCCATTTGCTCCCTACTCTATGTCCGTGCGTGACTGGGATGTCACTTTCTACAGCATTAATATTGATTTCAAACGACGTTAGTCGGCGAAGTGTATATTCACAATATTTAACCTCGCAGTGTAGGCAGAATGGTACATAGGTATAGAAGTTATTTTTCTCTAAGTGATGTCATCCAGTCAGCATGAAAAAGATGCATACACAGTATATTATAGGTACATACGCTTCATATACATAATATTTTGTATAGTAATTACGACACGTAATTTTGCGGTATGGTGTGCCCTCACAAAATCGATGTGCCAAGGCACTATTTGAGCTTGACGCTTTGTTATGATCAATGTGATCATGTTGCCGACAGGCCGAACGCAATTTTATTGATGATTTATTTATATTAATACAATGTTTTAGTTTATAATAGTGTGAGTGACAAGTGACGAATAACATAGATTGAGGGTGTGTGTCATTTTTTATGTGCGAGAGATGTTTATTACAAAGAAGCTTTTATTGTTGTGTTGTGACGCACACAGCTTTAAAAGTGGCGACAGCGGTTCCCGTACTGATTTGCTAAGATATTATATTGAAAGTGCATTTAATAAATTACCTTTATCCTTCTACACAAATTCAAAATAAGATCTAGCTCGGAATCGAACCATGACCCTCAAAAAGGCGAGCCTTCTCTTCGTCATGTGTCATCAAAGATTAACCTTAATTTAAATTCTAAAGTGCAAAATATTTTTGGCTTTGACCTTATGAATACCATACTAGATTAATATAAATAATTAATTTATAATAACGGATAACCATCTTGTTAAAGTTATTAAATTCATTATGTATACCAATGCAAATTAATTCGCCCATCCCGTAAAATCAAATTGATTATAATCAATTAATACTAAGTTTAATTTAAATAGGTACGGTACTTCAATTAAAGTATAGTAAAACACTAGATGTGTTCGCGACTTTGTCCACGCAGAAGTCGGAAAAAAAAACACAGTGTCGTTCTAATCTGTCTGTCAGTCTGTCACGGTAACTACTAGTTACCGTGACAGACTGACAGACAGAGATTATAAGACCTTCATATTAGTAATTTGGAGGGAATATTCTTTGAGTAGATAGGTACCTTAGAGGTGCACTAAGGAGGGATTTTTGTAACTACTGTTACATAGGTATATATGTACTTATACAGGGTGGCAGGTTAGACAGTGGAAATATTTTGAGGGGTCATTGTACTCATCATTATGAACAACTTTTATTATGGAAACAACACCGAAATCGCGAAAAAAAAATCAGCTGTTCCATACATTTTGTTGAATTATGCGAACATAAATGTATGGAACAGCTGTTTTTTTTCGGGATTTCAGGGCTGGTCCCATAATAAAAGTTGTGCATAATGATGAGTACAATGACCCCTTAAAATATTTCCACTGCCTAACCTGCCACCAGCCGGCCTAGCATGACCACGATAGAAACGGGTTTTGTCTACAAAGAAATAGACAAAGTGACAGATTTCATTCATAAAACGTAGAAATGTTTCTACAATCTGTCACTTTGTCTATTTCTATGTAGACAGAACCCGTTTCTATCGTGGTCATGCTAGGCCAGGTGCCACCCTGTAGATAGAAGGTAAACATAATCAATTAACAAAAACTTCGAACCCTGTCATAAAATTGAAACGGTATAGGTTATAATATAACTTCTTTCGTCGCATCTCTTAGAATGTTGACTGAAGTCGTCTCCACTTATAAAAGTCTAGGGCGTCTTCAGCGGTCAGATTGTAGGCCAGAAAATCGATATGAGATCGGCTTGCTTAATATGAGAATCTTCTATAAGACTTGCATACGTATTAAATTCTAGTAAAAATCTAACTGGGTCAAAAGTTGCTCTAGTGTGAATTTTTTTTATATATCGTCGCTCTGCAGTGAAAACCTCGTGATGGCAATAAACGTAAACGTAAACGTCTGGTAAAATAACCTCCTTTTTTTAAGTCGGTTAAAAACATGTATGAAGTGTAAAAATGTAAGTTCTTCTGTTTTCAAATAAGTATTTCAATATTATTAATATAATATGTTTTTTAAGGGATCTTGATCTACGCAACAAATAAATAAGAAGAAAAATGAATTTGTGCTTTACGAGGTTTTCACTGCAAGGCGACGATATTGGGATTGCAGCAGCAAAAATGCTTTTTCTTGTTTGTGGTACCAAACTTTTTTTGCATTAAAAAAATGCGATGGAGAAAATGCTTTAAATTTTTTGAATTAATTAATTTACAATTTTCTTGGAGTTGTAATTTAAAAAGTGTCATTAATAAATTATAATAAATTAACAGATATATTCTCGGGATGAAAGTTTTTGTTTGAAAATATCATTAGATATAGGATGATGGAAAATTTATTTTGCTGAGATTGATGTGTGAATGAAACAAATGACTGTTTTTTTTTCAGTTTGTCAACATTATTATTTTGTGTAGAAAAGCTGAATCTCATCTATACTATACTTACTAATATTATAAAGAGGAAATATTTTTTTGTTTGTTTGTTTGTACCGAATAGGCTCCGAAACTACTGGACCGATTTTAAAAATTCTTTCGCTAATAGAAAGCTACATTATCACTAAGTAACATAGACTACTTTTTATCCCGAAAAAATGCACAGTTCCTGTGGGACACGCGGACGAAGTCGCGAGCGAAGTGCTAGTTATCAATAAATCAGTTGATGGACGTACGGTACCCTACTTATTTAAATTTTAAATCAAACGATATTAGGTGAATATCAAGAAAACTCACAGTATCTAAATTACTCGCATCGTTAGTACAGTCGTGCACAATAAAGTAATCGTACGTCCGATTTCGAAATCGTGATGACTTCGATTCCGTGACGATATGATGTGAATGGCCGACTTTAGGGAAAGTTTAGTTATTATAGTTTAATTCAATTAAGTAAGAGAATATTACAGGTAAAGTTAGTTTCTCTTATGAGATGAAAATGTTGTGGAAAGCGGTTGTAAATAAATATAACATTGTAAACTTGTGTTTACTAAAGTGTGTTTTTTAATAAATAAAGAATTTTAAATTATATTTTTTAATAGGTAGGTAAGTATACTTTTATTCAGTCTAAGATATTTGTATAAAAATTCAAAATCAAACAAAATAAAATATTTTTATTTTTATCAAAAATTATTATATTATTACAAAAATATGCAGTTCAATTTTAAGAATTAAATTGTTTGCTAAGAATTAATATTAAGTATTTTCTTGCTTTATTTCTTTAAATGCTAAGTATGTCATTTCGATTCTTATCTTTTCCAGTTTTAAATCTAATCTAAGCCATGCCGTGTTTTATACCGCCTAAAGCCAGATTTATTTCATTCTAGGAAATCTAGTTTAAATTGTTATCAACTGTAAGGAAAATATTTTCAAATATTATTTCATGAAAGAATTAAAAAATATCCTTAAAAATAAAATAATGAGAAAACACAAACGCAAAAAAACCGAAAGTTACAGAAAAAAGCAAACAGCGCGCTGTTTGCTTTTGTTTTTTTCTGTAACTTTTAACTTTCGTTTTTTTTTAGTTAACGAACCACCTAGTATTTTTTTTGTCATGATCATAAATAATAATTGAATTCAAAAAATCATATTAATAAGTAATAAGTATGTTCATTTTTAATTTTAACATAGTTTTTTCTTAATACAGTTAGAAAAATATAGGTACTGTATTAAATTGTTCTAGGTTATATATTTCACAAAAAAATAATAAAATAAACTTAATTTAATTACCCACCGTATAAAAAACAAATCACCAAAAAAACTCCACACAAAAAAAAAACTTTTTTACCAAAAAAATTCGAATAAGAAAAAAAATCGAGTCAACAAGAAAAATAAATAAATTAAAATATTTTTTTATCACTTCACCATAGTGCACGTGTCACTTTACGTTAATAACTTCGCGATAGGAGTCCACGTCAGTATCGGAACGCTGCCAGGCGGAGACTGACCGCGCGGGGACCCAGCTTATCTTATACAAGTTACACCAGCAAGACTTTTGACCAAGAGGGGTGCGTAGGATTCACAAGTACAGGGCCGTCTTAGACCATGCAGGGGCCCTCGGGCACAAGTTTAGGTTTTGTCTCAAACTTCAACCGGGCAAACTTTTGCTGTGCAGCACTAGCTATCTGGATGCTTTGATAATGATGCGTTGAATCGAGAAACCATTATTTTTTCAATTGTTTTATTGTATGAAAAATACATAGGTACCTAGCCACTGGGTATCAGCATTTCGAGGCCCCCATCAGGCTGAGGGCCCTGGGCATGTGCCCCGCGTGCCCTTATGGTAAAGATCTCAGATCATGGATCATGGATTAGTACGGGAACAACTGTCGCCACTTTTAGTACATTTTTCAACACAATTACAAGCGCCCCTCGTGAATATAAAGATCTCCCACCCATTAAAAATTCAGCACACCCTCAATCTAACACTGTTAATCGTCACTCAACACTAGCACTAAACTAAAACACTGTAGGTACCTACCTATTTACCCGACTGCGCGACGCAAAGGAGGGTAATGTGTTTATATCATCGATCGTGATCGGTTCGTCGCCAGCGTGTACTTTTGTACTACGCCCAATTTGCTCAAATTAAAGCTGCAAGCTCAATAGCACCTTGGCACATCTCCCTTGTTTCTATGATCTGAGGTAAAGACGGAACTGCACAAGTATTGAAGGTATTTTCAAGAAAATTAGGTCAACTATCTAACAGTGGCAAAGGGTCAAATTTTGTAGGAGGTAACCCGGGCAAAAAACCTTTGACAAGCGTGACGCATGCAGTCCAGTAATCGGCTTGCGTTTAACCGCCATCTCGCCTGATGTTGATGAAGCGATGATGTGGTCTACGATGGAGCACGCTTGCCTAGAAGAAACCGATTCACTCGTGACTTGAAGACACCCAGATTGTAACTGTCGGGGAACACCCCCTCGAGCAGCGCATTCCACTGTTTGGCAGTTTTTAAACTGACTGATGACTTCTGTGTTCCCTTTCCGAAGATTATAGCCACCTTCATTCAATGTGCATCATTCACAGGTTTAATAAGGCTCATGAATATGTTGGCTTCACAATAGAACTGTTAAATCTCACGTAGGTATACCTGTTCAATAAAGAGCAAGCACACTCGTGGTATTTCTAATATGCAGGATGACAATGCTATACCTCCTTTTAAGGCGCTACTAAGTGCCAGCGGCCTTGAGTGATTTGAGCGGTATAGCTTGAGTGTTCTGCGCTGAGCTCACGCAACGCGACCTACGTCCACCGAGCAATACGACTCGCCTATCAAGGAGCGCGCTGTGCCGAATTAGGCGTATTATTACTTTTTAGTAACTAATATTTGATTAAAAAAAATACACTCTAACTAAAAGTTAGATAGTTAAATTATCTTTAAAATGGTGAAGGTTTCGTAAAAATACGCTCAATAGTTTTCGCGCGATCTTCACTTTTTTGAACGCGTTAGACCTAACTTTACAAATTAATTACACTACATAGATAAACGTAATCTAAAATATACTCTAATCAAATTATTAAGAAAATGCTCTAGTTTAGCATATATTTTTTTCAAATCATTGACACTACTCGTTTAGACGTGATCTTCAGTTTAAAATCTTTAAAAGTCGTATATCTGAGCCTTAAAGGAGTTAATTTTACCGGCCTCCCTAATAAAGCAGTTACCGTAGCTTATAAAGCGCTTGGAAACACCAAGTATTATGTTCGTTGCCAACTCTTTAATGTGGATTCGCTGTGCCGACAGCTTAGGGGACAAGCAGGTCCCCGCTGATTTGGGAGAATTTGTTATACCCCTGACACTCCCCAAAAAGTGACGTATGCCTATTAGCGTTGCGTCGCAGTTACCATTAATGTCAAAGTCAACCTGGTTGTTCAAAAAAAGATAAAAAAATAGTTAACGCCTTTTCAAGGTAACACATGGTTCGCAATTTTTCTGTTATAACCTTAGAATAACATAGATTTACCTTGGTTTGAATTCAGATGAAATGATTTATGATGCACCACGATCACAAATTGATAGAGTTATAAAACCTATCGTTACGAAATACTTAAATCTTTGAACGCCGTGGCAGTCACCGGTGACCGACAAACAATACATCCGTTTTCAATTGTGTCTGATGGCGTGGCGTTAAGTTAATCAACTTTTAATTAGGTAGGTATACTTACATATAACTTAACACAAAATAATAAGATACAACATAACAATTAAGCAGTGATAGCCAATGCTATTGCCATGCGCCTCCCACGGCGAAAGGTTCGAGTTCGATCCCGAGCTCAGATCATAGAAACAAGAGATGTGCCAAGGCGCTATCTAGTTTGATGCCTGAACTTGAGCAAATTGCTCATAATAAAAACGTACGCGCTGGCGACGAACCGAACACGATCGATGGTATAAATACAGTGTTTTAGTTTAGTGTTAGTGTTGAGTGACGATTAACAGTGTTAGATTGAGGGTGTGCGGAATGTTTAATGCGTGTTGTTGTTCCCGTACTATTTGCTATGATGGCATATCTCCTTGTTTCTATGATCTGAGATCCCGAGGCATGCACCGCTGACTTTTCATGTGCGTATTAGAAATTAATTATCACTTGCTTTAACGGTGAAGGAAAACATCGTGAGGAAACCTGCATGCCTGAGAGTTCTCCATAAAGTTCTTGAAGTCTGCCAACCCGCACTTGGCCAGCGTGGTGGACTATATTATGGGCTATCCCCTCTCATTCATTGTCATACAAATGACAGGATAGTTGTATATTTATTAATTAGTGGCCTAGAGGCTTCTAGTAAGGGGGAATGCTATATCTAAGTTATAAGTAAAGTGCAGTCCAGAAACGAAAGTATTTAGGGTTCCGTACCCGAAGACTGCCAACAAGGCCCTATTACTAACCGTCTGTGCGTCCATCCGTCTGTCACAGAGCTGTATCTCATTAACCGATTAAAATACAGTACCTAACAATAAAAAGTCAAAACAGTAACAGAATCTTTAGTGGGCAAGTCCGACTCGCGCTTGGCCGGTTTTTTTTTAAATATAATACTATTTTAACTGTTCAAATAAACAATGTCAAGTATACCTTAACCTTAGTAATCTTATGTTGTTGATGAAATACTGCCTCTTTAGCCATAAATTAATAAATAATTTGTTATTCTTTTAGTTTGACCTTAAATGTATGTTAAAAAAGTGTTCTTATCCGCCGATGAATTATTTTAAAACTAGCTTATGCCCGCGACTTCGCTCGCGTTAAAGACACGTAGTGACACATCTAGTATCCTAAAGCAATGTCGAAAGTTATTGCTCTTTCCTTAGAGAAAAGTACTTTTTTTCTAGATGAAAGGTACCCAATGTCCTTTTCTGTACTCTTGACAACGTATATGCAAAATTTCATGATGATCGGTTTAGTAGTTTAGGCGTGAAAAGGTAACAAACAAACAACTTTTACATAATCTTTATATTTAAAAGAAAGATTAGTGAATAAATTAACATAAAAAAAACAATGTGTTACAGGCAGAATACTTCAGCAATAGATCATTGTTTCGAATGTTTTTCTACATTGTTTTAAAATTCAAGTCAAAGTCCAAACGAACTTAAATCGCAACCTCGCTACGTGATTCAACTCTTCAAAAAAAGTTCGAGTCGAGTTCGAAACTAGCCGAGAAATTCCCGAAATTACCAATAATAAACTCGTACACTCATTTTTTAAATCATAGGAATAAGAAATTTTAAATCCAATGATAGCCTAGTGGTCAAACTTTTTTGCTCTTCGAGTTCTATCCCAAGGCACGCATGACTTTTCGTAGTCATGTGCGTATTCGAAATTATTTTATCACTTGCTGAAAAACATCGCGAAGAAACCTATACGCCTTAGAGTTCTCCATAAAGTTCTTGAAGGTGTGTGGAGTCTGCCAACCTGCACTTGGCCAGCGTGGCGGACTATGGCCTGTCCCCTCTCATTGTAAGAGGAGGCCCCCCCGGCCCAACTGTGGGACAGTTTATAAACAGGGCTAATATTATTAAAAAAACCTTAATATTTGAAAATATAGAAAACTAGCTGACCCGCCCGGCTTCGCACGGATAAAGTTTAGTACACCTACCCTTCATCTACGCCTACCCTACGCCTAGCCTACGCCTACCCTACGTCTACCCTATGCCTACCCTACGCCTACCCTACACCTACCCTACACCTACCCTACACCTACCCTACACCTACCCCACACCTACCCTACACCCCAAATCTCAAAAGTAAGTTTCAAGCTTCTAGCTTTAAAAATGACGTAATTTCCATACAAACTTTCATGCCCTATTTCAACCCTTTCCAGCCCTTTTTTCGCATAAAAAATTAGCCTATGTCCTTTTCAGGCTCCAGGCTATCTCTGTACCGAATTTCATTTGAATCGGTTCAGTAGTTTAGGCGTGATTGCGTAACACACAGACAGACAGAAAGACAGACAGACAGAGTTACTTTCACATCACACTAATATTATAAATGTGAAAGTTTGTGCGTGTGTGGGTGTGTGTGTATATTTGTTACTTCTTCACGCTGAAACGGCTGGACGGATTTGGATGAAATTTGGCACACAGATATATTATAGTCTGGAATAACACATAGGCTACCTTTTATCCCGAAAAACGCGGGCGAAGCCGCGGGCGGAAGCTAGTTTACAATATTAGTAAGGATTACACACACACTTAAAGTTCTGCCGTACCTACCGTGGCTAGTACAACCAACTGAGCTATCGCTATCAGTTGAAAAATCGAATAGCTCAATTTGCTCAAAGCACTAGCCACGGTATGGCAGAGGCCACAGGTTCTAATCCCGCTCGCGTCATTACATTTTTGAAAATCTCTTATATATTAATATACAAGAGAAGCATAGCATGGCTGTGGCATGTTACAAATTCACAAAAATATGACATTATTTTCTAGGTGTGATATTATGTAATTTTTATAGCAAATTAGAACTTAGTTCTCTATCTACCCACAAAGGACAAAGATCACATGTTTAGCAAGCCCTAGCGGAGGATATCCTCTATTTAGATGAACGTAAATAGGGAGCCGCAGTTCTACATAGCCTGTGTACCGTCAGCATAACAATCAAAATGATATTTGATATTAGGACAGACCATAGAAACAAAGGAGATGTGCAAGGTGCTATTGAGCTTGATGCTTTGATGATCAATGTGATCGTGTTGTTGACGGACTGAATGCGATAGATGATATATAGATTTATATACAATGTTTTAGTTTAGCGTGAGTGACGAGTGATAAATAAAAATGTTAGATTTTTTAAATTTAATAATAGACTTGCGTTTGACCGCCATCACTCGCCAGTTAAGCGATGATGAAGATCTAGAATAATCTAGATAGATTGAGGATGTGCGGCATTTTTAATGTGTAGGAGACCTATATATTTATAAAGGAGCGTTTGTAGTTCCGCACATTGTTTAAAAAAAGTGGCGACAGCGGTTCCCATACTAATTTGCTATGATAACATATCTCTTTGTTTCTATGATCTGACCTCGCCCCCTATTACGTAGAAATGAAACACAACTGACGTGTTTTGTTATGTTTGTTAGAATCTGAAATTAATAATTCAATGTTATTTTTCTTATTATGTATATTTTTGTGAACTTTAAAAAAGTCAAAGTCATGTTATGTTATGCTTATATAATTGTTAATAAATATTTATGTGATTAAAAAACAACTAACACGAGTGGGACTTGATCTGTGACCTCTGACGTACCGTGACGTTGCTCTAACCCCTGAACAACCGCATCACACCCGCATTAGTTGAAATTTTGTATCTCTTTAATACATATTTTTTTGTTTGATTTTTTTATCCTCCTTTTTTATTTATTGTTTAATAAATAGTACATAGACTATTTGTTACCTACAAGTATCTACCTGTAGATATTAATAACATTCCATGTATTTTTTTAAGTTTTAAGATTATTACTTATTTTATAAGGGACACGTGTTTTATTGTTTATATGTATAAGCTAGTATTATATTAATGTTGGTATTTAATAAGTTATATGAACTTTCCTATATCCTAAGATAATAAAAAAATAATAGAGTTCAATATAAGATAAAGAGAAGAAAAAGTTTTTTATTCTTTAAAACGATAAAAAACGTGTCTACTGAAATCTTTGTAAATTCTTGGAAACGAAAACCTGAATTAAATTGCTCCATTGCTGCGTGAAAGAAGGACAATCCAACAAACACACTTTCGCATTTTTAAGAAAGGAAGGAAGAATTATCTTACAAATAAAAATGAATGTTTGTCCTTTGTTCCTATATCATTCATTCGATTGACTTGAAACTTTTGCAGACTTTACTGTGGGAAAGCCAAGAAAGATTTCTGATAAAAACTTTGTACTACATACCATCTCAATTTAAAACTTTTTATAAAAATTATGTGTACATTAAAGAAAATACGAATAAAAAAAAATATATATAAGTACCTATGTATTAGTAAATTTAAATTTTCAATAATAACTTTTTCCTGCAGACCGTACGCTCAAAATCCATGTCAATAGGTCATTGCACTATTTGTCAGTAAGTAATTTTTTTATTAATATTGCTGCCGAGATCGTGAATCTTTGAACCTATTCGGTTTGAACCAGTGGTCCAGTTTTGAATGGGATAGGGGGCCATTACCGCCTCTAACTACCGCATTCACAGATGTCAATAAAAGTTAATGAACCATTAACTACCTAATAAAGGTGGTCAGTAAATCTCAGCAAGCAAGCACTTAATTAATAAAGAAAAATAAACAATAGTAAGTATTTTTTTAGGTAGGTACATGTTTGTCTATTGTTTTTTTTTATTACAAATTTTGTTTTTTATACGACGATGTTACACTATCCTATGCAACATGGCATGGCATAACAATATGCAATGCAGGACCGTAGTGCAGCTAAAAGTACTAAAAAAGATACAATTCTAACTATTGTGCAGTCAATGGTGGCATAAAATACTACGCATAACCACAAACAATGCCGCTAAAAGGGGCAAAATAGATAAACTATTGAGCATTAAATAGTGCCTTAAGGTGTCACAAAAATATTGTAGGTTCTCGCTGTAGTCATAACTTTTAATATATAGAACTCTTGCCCGGTATTGATCTCCCTGTAGACCTTACAGTCCAAGATCTCAGGGCCCCCCGACGTTACTTATTTTCTGAGTAACAAAATGTGTGGGATAGAGAGTTAGTGTTTACTTTGATCGTACGCATACCTGCTAGCTTGGGCCGACGGCTAATTTACAAGTACCAGGTGTTAGAAGTACCAACGTAAAAGTATATTCATTATTACTTAAAGTCCGAGTGATGATTTTTAAGTTGGTTTTACAGATTATTATTCTTAATAATCAATACTGTCAGACACTTCCTGTCGGCTCGCAAAAAATTAACGTAATCTTACTTATAGTCTGAGTCTTAATTTTTATATAACAGGGAACTATTTCAATACTTTTTGTAAGCAGCCAGACCAATCGTAGAAGCCGTTTGGCTTCTTGCGCTAATACTCATATCGACATTTTAATTGTGTGGGAGGGATGTTTATCCCTCAATTAAAATGTCGATATGAGTATTAGCGCAAGTGTGATAGATTAGACACCTATAAAACACCTTCAGTTGTTAATTATCTAACTAATGGAAGTCTTCAATGATAATTAAATAATATTTAACGCCTAATTATTCAATATGAAGGTAGTTACAGTACAATAAAATACGAATACAATAAAACTCTTAAAGATTTGTTTTAATATGTACAGTTGTTGACTTATGGACGAAAGTTTTTTACTGAATATATTCACAAAATTAATTATTTTTAACAGCAATTAATTTTTATCTTAAAAGAAACAAAAGAAATGTGTATACTGTGAACATCTTAAAAGAACTTGTGAAATTATTAATAATTATTATTTATAATTAGTAGGTATGTTATTGTCTTTTAAGCTTTATTATCATCATTGTTGAAGTTTGATATCTCATCATCATCATGATTAGGTAATGTTTTTACGTACCTCTAACACCTGATAGTATCAGGTGTTAGAGGTACGTAATGATGAACCAACCATGAACCAACGGTCAATTTACAGGTATCAGGCTGATACCTGTAAATTGACCGTTGGTTCAAGCTGGCAGGTATGCGTACGTTCAAAGTACACGCTAACACTATTCAATCCTACACATTTTGTTACTCAAAAAATAAGTAACGTCTGTGGGTCCTGGGATCTTGGACTATTAGGTCTATAAGGAGAACAGAAACAGGCAAGAGTTCTATAACAGGTAATATTAAAACTTATGACCGCAGCGAGAACCTAAGATATTTCTGTGACAGCTAATATGGCACTATTAACTGCTCAATACATTGACCTATATGTCCCTAGACAAGCAGTTCCGAACAAAAATCATGCCCCACACGCGGGTACTTGTCTGTTGCTCACCGCATCAAACGTCAAAGTGAATGTGAGGCTTGTGTTGTGCCCGCACAACACCTGCGTGTGGCATGTTTAATGTTCGGAACTGTTTGTCTAGACACATAGGTCAATGGCTCAATAGTTAGAACTTTGTCTCTTTTGCCCCGTTTAGCCGCATTTTGGTTATGCGTAGTATTTTATGCCACCATTGACTGCACAATAGTTAGAATAGTATCTTTTTTAGCAGAATGGTGTAATTTTTTTAGCGAGAACCTAGATATTTTTGTGACAACATAATGGCACTATAAACTTGTGACGGAGTCATCCTTCATTCATCATTTAGTGCTGGCAATCTTCCATCACTGGCCACTTCATCCACTCCATTCTTCCAGATTTGAACTTCAAATTTCAAAATTAGAACATCTCATATTTTTATGCATTTATTTCGTCATTCTTTGTCTGGTCTCCAACGACATCACTTGTGACCGCTGAACCGCTGTATTGATATATTTTATACCTACTACCTATTTATCAAGTGTGCAAAGCTATAAGCAAATAGTCTCTTTTTGTAACAGTTATTTTTATACCTCTGTGTAACGTTATAAAGTGCAAATATACAACCTACGTCTCGCAATATACCTCTCCAACCATCCTGCAGTGTTTTATTCCTATCAAGATTTGTGTCTGTGGAGACTCCCTCCGATAGCTAGCCGAGGCTGAGAGGACAGAGGGAGGGAGGCGCTCCGCGACAAACTGATCAATCAAGCTAATAGGTATGCGTACGTTTAAAGTACATACATTTTATTACTCAGAAAATGAGTACCTAACGTCTTGGGGTCTTGCTCAGACCTTTATGTAAAGCTGAAATTTTGACAAATGTGCTAGTTGGGTAGTTTATGAATGATTAACGTTAATAAAGGTTTGCAAGTGCGGCCGTAAGTCTGAGATTGTTATTGCAGTGCTAAGAATAGACACCGATTTTGTCACGAGGTATCTTAGGTACTTTTTACGTCATTCGCTGACACAAGGCGGGTCCAGCCATTTGACTGACGTGATGAATAGCCTGGAATGGGAATCCAGAGGTTTAAACAAACAAACTCTCCAGCTTTATAATATTAGTATTGTTTGTTTGAACGCGCTAATCTCTGGAACTACCAATAGAATTCGAAAATTCTTTTTGTATAATTACGGTACCGGACTATTTTTTTTTATTGTGAATCTGTAAACTATTTGAAAAAATATAATTAACACAAAAAAAACCGATGAAACATCTACATAATTGGCAAAGTTATAAGCGTTTTTAAATGATTTGCTAGACACGGACGGCATGCATGATAAGTGACGTAACACCACGTATGTCCGCTTCGCGCGACAAGGACGGAGCGATACTCCCTCCAAAAACTTTAAAAGCGTCTATGTTTTCCATTTTGTGATAAATATATTTTTCTTTTACTTTTTTGTTATTCCTATTCCTTCTTTGGAATAAAATAATTTATTTGTAGGTACTTTTTTAATAGTAGTCCACTACCGTATTATGATATCCAGACTCATGAGAAATAGTATAGACTATTTAACATCACGCTACGACCCTTAGGAGTCGAGCAACGGGGTGAAACCAGGGGGTATAGCTAGATACAATATTATGGCATTCAAAAACTTACATTTAGACTAATCACACACCTTGCCGCGCTACGCTGCGGGGTGCGTGGCGACGGAACAAAAGCCCCGCGCGTGAATGCGTTTTCAGTGTGTTGCACTACGCGTGATTTCTATACAAATACAGGTACTTGCATACAACGGAAGATCACGCACTCCCGCGCTACGCTGCGTGATGCGGTGCGGTGTGCGAATCGCCAGACATTCAAGATTTTGCACTAATAACTTGATGGTAATAAGCCGGGTCCGTAAGCCTTCGTAGTACCACGGAAGTGGATTAAATATAAACATTTTGCGGGCTTCTAACAGCGTATGACGACAGTCTTTAATAACCATATTTGTTTATATAACTAGAGTATTTCTATTTCTGGTCTTGCTGTGGATTTGTTTGCAAAAAATAGACTGCATTATAAAGATAGCCTATTCGTACTAGTAGCAAGGACATAATCATAGTACCTATTTGTTAAGAGAAATAGTACCTATCTTATCGATTTAAGGAAGCTTATACCAATCGTATCTATACTCCATTTACTATAACATTAGAAAAATAATGGCGAAATAACGATAGTTATTGTAGGTATTATATTGTTGCAATGACTGCGTTTTTGTGTTTAAATTTATTGCAAATGGTAAATAGATTACATAGCTTTAAATATATCGTGAAATAACGATGCTTAATAGACGCCTACATCCAAATAACGAAACAGTTATAACCGTTTTTTGTCTAATGTTATAATAAATGGAGCAGTGGCGAAGGGTCCCTACAATACGATTCCTACCGGCTTCCCATTGAAAAATAGCACAGGGAGTAGGTATTGCCTTTTATTAATTAGCTTTTCGTGGCCAGGTAAGCATTTGAAGCTCCGGCTTACCTCCTACGAAAACTGACCCTTCGCCACTGAAATTTAGTATAGGAATCTAGACGGAACGGACCTGAACTGACGGAACGGACCGGAACTGGTGTTTTAAATAGATCTAAGATTTTTTTTCTATATCGCCAATTCGCCACTAAAGTATGAAACGAGATAACATATTATAAAAGTCACAGCTACTACCGTAGGGTGTAAGCAGAGGTCTATTAGTAGGTAGGTAGGTACACATTTCTACAATTATTTATGTATTCAATAAAACTTTGCTCGATCCGGGGATCGAACACGGGACCTCACGGTCAACAGTCGAGCTTGCGACCACTAGACCAATGAGGTAATCAAAGGCAAATGTCTTCTTTATATAGACTGTATTTAGACCTTGAAGAAGATACAAGAAGTTTTCATCAAAAGTGGTCACCCATCCTGGGATTGAACTCGTCAAGCGCAGCTTAACCTCTCGCGCAGTTCTTGGTAGGTAGGTACTAGCTTTGATATAACTGTACGATATTGGTGCCGATTCTGTTATTTACAAACTAAACTAATTTAGTCTCATTATGTTTCTTTCTAACGAAAAACACGAGAAAGGGATAGAAGATATTTAATCCTGTCTAATTAGTCCACTTGCTTCATTTCAATGTGAATTTAGTCGGTTTCGCAAAAAGTCACGACTATTTTCCCTTATATGACAAGGGCGTTGACTAATTTGACAGTTCTTAATATTTTCTGTCCTTTTTCAATGACATTTGTAAGAAAGAGATATGGTGTGATTAAAATTAGTTTAGTGCTATGTTCTAAAGAATCAGCACCATTGTATTCGCCTGTAAATTGTACTAACTATAAATGTCTGTAGGGGTTACCTATTTAATCTATTTATAGTTTACAAATACTTGCAAATAAACATACCCAGTTAAAAATATACTGTTTATAATTTTATTTTTACACTAACAATCAAAGCTAGAAGTATCTTTGTAGTTCGTCGTAAACTAATTTTGTTGCTAGTTAACAGACGGACTCAGATATAATTTGGTATCTGGATAAAAAAATATACTCTGGAAAATTATAATTAGTAACGCGAGCGGAGGCGCGGCCATATTTAGTGCTATCCGTAGTGATTTTTAAAGTCTAGGCAAGAAATTAGGTCAACTGGCATTTATTTGGAGGCTGGCAAAAGGGTGACAAGTACGTGCGAGGCAGCTTAGGTACGTGTCATCGCTGATAAAGTTCAAGAAAGTAGGCTAAACAGCTGAAAAGGTTCCAGGTCATTACAAAAAAAACTAAGTAAGTTTTTTTATCTGGATGATCTAATTCCCTCCTGCCCTTTTTTCTATCGGACGGCCAGAAGCAGAGAAAGGCGACATCGTTTCATGGTTGATACCAGAAATCCGAACTTTGAAGTTATCTTCATTGTGAGAACTGCTGAACGCGCTGCCGGAGTGGGGGTTCCCCGACAGTTACAATCTGGGTGTCTTCAGGTCGCGAGTGAATCGGCTTCTTTTAGGCAAGCGTGCTCCTTCGTAGACTGTATCATCGCTTAAGGCGAGATGGCGGTCAAACGGTATAAGTGATATAGGAGGACCGAAGATATGATGGGAGAAAAAACTCATGTTAAAGTGAAAAAAACTGAACAAGTACCTACGTGTAAGACTCGCACCCTGAACGCGTGTAAATGTATGACCGTATACTACAGAGAATACAAAGTCGTTTAGGACTTTAAAAGTTTTTTTAAATAAATAAATCGATTTACTGCCTAACTAAATACAAAATATGTATCCCACGTATGATTTCGATCAACTGAACTCGCGGAATTTATAAAAATATAATCATGAATTATGGGTAGTTTGGCCATACTCTATAACTTAAAAACTTTTTTAACAAAAAATAACCGACTTCAAAAATCCACTACAAAGAAAATAATAATTTTGGATTCGGAAGTCGGTGGCTTTGGTTTTTGTTTGCTTTTTTTTGCCACCGACTTCCGAAACCAAAATTATTATTTTCTTTGTAGTGGATTTTTGAAGTCGGTTATTTTTTGTTAAAAAAGTTTTTTATTTTTCCCTTTTTAGTTCTATAACCCGTTTTACTTTCACGAATTCGTTCAACAGTAAATCTTCTACGGAGTGTACATTTATGCATATAACTTTGTACATAGGAATGATTACATAATGTATTATATACTAAAACCTTCCTAAAAGTATGTAGATTACGTTAGTGAAAACCCCATCCAAATCGAATCAGTAGTTTTTGAGAAAATCGCGCACATACAAACATACATACATACATACTTACATACATACATACATACATACGGGACGAATACAGAACCTCCTTTTTTGAAGTCGGTTAAAAATATAATCATGATTTATGGGTAGTTTGGCCATACTCTATAACTTAAAAAACATCTAGCAATCTCCTTTCAAAAAATTCTAGGTCAACGGTTTTGATTTGTTTGCCAGTGTCATCAGTGTATTGCGTTGACTTAGAAGCTTGAGTTTTTTTACAACTCCAAAAGGCCGTAGATCTAGTATTTGATATCAATTTCAACTTGATATTTCTACGCGTTCTTGAGAGAAAGGGTCTGGACAAACAGACATAAAGACGGACAACGAAGCAATCCTGTTCCTTATTTCCTTTAAAGGTACGGAACCCTAAAAATAATGTTATATGCCAAATAGTTTCTGAAACATTCGAATTTTATTTATAAAACTAGTTGTTCCGAGCGGATTCACCCCCATTGCTCAGGTCCTAAGGGTCATAGCGTGATGTTAAATAGCCTATACTATTTCTCATGAATCTGGCTATCATATACAAAATATTTTTTGAATCCGACTGGTAGGTAGTTCCAGATATTAGCTCGTTCAAACAAACTCTTCAGCTTCATTAGTAGCGATTTTACGTCACCGACTTCCGAAACTGCATTTTGGAAGTCGGTTTAATGCACAAAGAACTCTACTAATATCACCGATTACCTGCATCGCTAGTGCAAACGCAACGTCCGTAATACCTCTTAATTGGATGACATAATTCTCATAAGTCTAACCGACTGCCGACACTGAATTTATCACAGCACACAAGAGAGCGGTTAGTTGTAATTTATGTGCATACTAGCGCGTTGCCCGTGACTTCGTCCGTGTGACATACACTTAACGCCATCTAGCGTCCTACAATAAATGAATAAAAAAAAAAAAAAAAAAGCTATTGTGACCGTCGAAAGTTATTGGTATTTTCCTCGGGAACAGTACTTTTTTCGCGATGAAGGGTATCCTATGTCCTTTTCTGTTCTGCGGTTTAGGTGTGAATAGGCAACAAACATACAAACGAACTTACTTTCACAATTATAATATTATTTAGGATGTTTGGATGTCGTTTGAAAGAGTTATTTTAATCAGTATTATAATTTTTATTAAGGACTAGCTATTAATCATGGTTTCACTCGCATACTAAGGCCATGTTGTTTCAACTTACAGTTACGTATCTGTAACCGTCAAATATGGCGGCTTGTAGGACAATTTCATACTGACTTATCGATTACGTACTGACTTACGAATACAGATGGTTTGAAGCAACCCGCCCTAAGAGAGCTTTATTCTTTATTGTAGATATATAAATTTCATACATAATTTTAAATACAGATGGCATGTACAAAGGCGAGCTTAACTCAAAAATTGAGTTTTCTACCAGCAAACCTTTGAGCGATAGAGATAGATAAACTATGAGGGCAATAAGTGTACAATTTTATTATAACTTAATATTTAATTTTATTTTAACTTAAATATGCCGAATCTAAATAAATATATTATATTACCTACTATAATAAATAACTAAACCTACATACATACATAAATATACATACATAGCATAAGCATAAGCATAATCGGCCTATAATGTTCCCACTGCTGGGACACAGGCCTCCTCTGTGAGAGGGAGTGGGCCGTAGTCCACCACGCGGGCCCAGTGCGGGTTGGTGGACGTCACATGTCTTCGAATTTTCGGTTCTAGGACATGTTGGTTTCATCACGATGTTTTCCTTCACCGTTAAAGCAAGTGATAATTAATTTCTAATACGCACATGACTTCGAAAAGTCAGCGGTGCGTGCCTCGGGATCGAACTCGAACCATTCGCCGTGGGAGGCACATGGTTAATCCACTAGGTTATCACTGCATTTTATATACATACATATACTATGTCATTCCGAAAGGAAATGCTCTTTAATGCTCCTCTTGAACACGTTCAGAGAAGGGCTGTCGCGTATAGAGTGTGGTAGAGAGTTCCATAGACGCACTGCACTGATGGTAAAAGAACCACCATACCGGCTGGAGCTGTGACGTGAAATACGAAGGAGAAGTGAGGAGGCAGAACGACAGGGTTTACCCCGGGGGACGAGGTACTCAAAGCGTTCACGAAGATAATCAGGAGAATTAGAATTGTGTAGAATAGTATAAAGAAGAGATAGGATATGGGTATCTCGACGACGCCGAATTGGTAGCCACTTCAATCTGGTCCGAAACTCCGACACATGGTCGTATTTACGGAGGCCAAAAATAAAGCGGATACACAAGATCTGTAGTCGTTCGAGTTTGTTTAAGAGTTCCTCCGTCGCATCAAGATAACAGACATCAGCATAGTCGATAAGCTTTATGTACCCAGATAAAAATATATTATATTTTTTTGTTTATATAATGACAAACAGGCACACGGCCCGCCTGATGGTATGCAGTTAGGTCCCGTAGTATATTATGAAACGCTTGCAACACCGAGTATCAGATGCGCGTTGCCGATCCTTTAAAATAAGCTTAGAAAACAAGCAAGTCCCATGCTGTTAATATCATCCTTAGGAGCTTTGGCGACCTTACTCACCACAGGAACAAGACACTATCGAAGAGTTGCGTTATTTGACTGTGGTGTTCTGTAAGGTGTAGGTACTTCCCCAGTCGGGCTGGTCCAGATTTGAGCGAGATAACCCGCTATGCCCGCCCCTACCTCTTCTCTTCAAAAACTCTCAATTTTACCGACTATTACTAAAATTACTAACAAAAATAACACATCGTTAAAGTGGTATGTGCCAGCGATGAATGTAGGTATATGAAAATTGCTTATCCTCTCCATTCCGTGACTGTCCATAATAATGTATAGTTGTAAAAATCTAGTCGTTCCCATTTATTCGCTGTGCCATTTAACGCGGCCGCAAGTGCACTGCACGTTAGCAAATACGTCTAATTGGATGACACAATTGTATGTCTGACTTACGTCGGCCGACAGTGTAGCGGTCGTTTACGGAATTATATCATCAATCATCACAATCTTGATATATTTAAATGATTTCATGGTTTAACACTTCTAATATTAAATGATAATTTTTTTTTTTTTTTGGTTCTGAAGTGATACCTAGGTACTTAATAATGTCTTAGGTTTACGCGATTACTACACATTATCAAAAAATGAAAAATAAGTAATATACGCGATTTAATCCGTTTAAACTTGTTTTATTATGATACCTTCCTTTTTATATGACACTAGCCCTTGCCCGCGACTTCTTTCGGGTGACATTGTTCATGATGATGTGGTATTATTAATTTAAATAAAATTAAAAATTATAATTCCTAAATAAATTTTCCTATCACTTCTTATTGCGTACATTTATTTTCAGTATGGCCCGCTAGCATACCCTTAATTTTCTGGATGGCCCTTTAAAAAATCGAGTTTGACACCCCTGCTATAATGGTTCTGGTTTTTCCTTATGATATACGGACCCCTAAAAATTGCAAGTCAGTGGTAAGAAATATAACAAATGGCAATCTCTGATACAACATTTCTTATAGCAGAAAAAGGGTGCTATATTCCTATAAATGGGGATGACATCGTCCCCTCATGACATTTATTGCTATGGGCCGAGATTAGGACGCCTCCCTAAGCCCTTCAGCAATCGAACTTCGAAGGCATGACAGATATTATGTTACTAGTCTGTGCCCAGCCCGCCGATGTAACCACGATTCTGCATCGCGAATATCACGATACAGACGCGATGCAGCATCGATACCTCAGATCATAGAGAAAAAGAAATATGCCATCATTGCAAATTAGTAAGGAAACCACTGTCGCGACTTTTAGAACAGGTTGCGACACAATTAGGTACAAGCGCTCCTTGTGAATATAAAGATCCATGCATTAAAAATTCCGCGGACCCTCAATTTATCACTGTTATTCGTCACTCGAGTGACGAGTGATAGCCTAGTGGTTAAACCATGTGCCTCCCACGGCGAATAGTTCGAGTTCGATCCCGAGGCACGCACCGCTGACTTTTCGAAGTCATGTGCGTATTAGAAATTAATTATCACTTGCTTTAACGGTGAAGGAAAACATCGTGAGGAAACCGGCATGTCCTAGAACCAAAAATTCGAAGACATGTGACGTCCACCAACCCGCACTGGGCCCGCGTGGTGGACTACGGGCACTACGGCCCAGTCCCTCTCACAGAGAGGAGGCCTGTGTCCCAGCAGTGGGAACATTATAGGCCGATTATGCTTATGTTATTCGTCACTCATCAAGTCATCACTAACACTAAACTAAAACACTGTATTTATTAGTTCATCTGTCGAGCAACCTGATTCAGGTCGAAATCAATTGTGTCTGTCAATTGCAACAGTTGAAGGGAATGAAGAGTTATTGATCGCGTTTAGTCCAACACCTATCTAACACTGTTATTCGTCACTCATCACAGTCATCACTAGCACTAAACTAAAACACTGTATTTATATCATCGATCGTGTTCGGTCCGACGTCAGCCTGTACGTTTAATTATGGTCAATGTAATCAAACTAAAGCGTCACGCTCATTAGCGCCTTGATACGTCTCCCTTGTTTCTATAAGCTGAGGCATCGATGCGGTCGCGCGTTGCAGATGCGACAAATGGCCAAAAGTAGCGATGCAGAAGCGATGGCCTGCATCGCTACAAAAGTTAGTCGTGGGCGACCTCCTTGAAAATCGGACGTCTATTGCAGTTACCACCGGGTCACCGCAACTCTCAGATCATTGGGTAAACAATAATTTTACATAAGTAATCCTTCAGGGAGTCGAACCGTGACAGTTTTTCTAAGATGGCAAGTTTTGTTTTGTAGTTCATTACAAAATCATATCGGTATTGCTTTTTGTGATTTCCCTAAGGCTTGTATGACGGGCAGTCACTGTAATACAGGCAACGACAGAGGCAATTCACAGTTTATAAAACACAACTGAACAATATAAAACCGGCCAAGTGCGAGTCGGACTGGCGCTCGAAGGGTTCCGTACCATTATCTATACAACATTAGACACTATAACCTTTATTAAGATCGAGAAACAACCGGCAAAAAAATCACGTAAGTTGTATGGGAGCCCCCCTTAAAAAAATATTTTATTCTGTTTTTAGTATTTGTTGTTATAGCGGCAACAGAAATACATCATCTGTGAAAATTTCAACTGTCTAGCTATCACGGTTCATGATATACAGCCTGGTGACAGACAGACAGACGGACAGCGAAGTCTCAGTAATAGGGTTCCGTTTTTACTTTACCCGTTGGGTACGGAACCCTAAAAACCGCCTTTAAAAATATCACAATATAATAATGTATGAAATAGTTTTGGAAATCGATGCTTTTGATTTTTGATTTAGTTTGATTCGACACTGATTCATTCACCGAATTATTTTTAACTAGCTTCTGCCCGCGGCTTCGTCGCGATAGATGATGAAGGAATGGATGTTTGTTACTCTTTCACGCAAAAACTACCAGGCGCGGTCCCAGGGGGGGTCATGGGGGTCATGACCCCACCCCCCATAGCATAAGCATAATCGGCCTATAATGTTCCCACTGCTGGGACACAGGCCTCCTCTGTGAGAGGGAGTGGGCCGTAGTCCACCACGCGGGCCCAGTGCGGGTTGGTGGACGTCACATGTCTTCGAATTTTTGGTTCTAGGACATGTCGGTTTCCTCACGATGTTTTCCTTCACCGTTAAAGCAAGTGATAATTAATTTCTAATACGCACATGACTTCGAAAAGTCAGCGGCGCGTGCCTCGGGATCGAACTCGAACCATTCGCCGTGGGAGGCACATGGTTTAACCACCCCCCAAAATCGTACAAAAATGCGCCAAACACGGTATAGCACGTCGGCATTAATCGGTATGACCCCAAAGTCTTCGGCTGCGGTATGACCTCCCGCAAAATCGTCGGCTGCGACCACGCCTGAAAACTACTGAACGGATTTTGATGAAACTTTACAGTAATATCTAGCTTATTCTATGAGCTTATACATCAGAATAACACATAGACTACTTTTATCCTGAGGGACCGTCTATTAATGACGTGAGGCTCGAAAAGGGGGGGAGGGGTCCGGAAAAAATCACGAAACATCACAAGGGGGGAGGGGGGGTGTAGTGAGATATCACGTGTATTTATTTTTACATTGTACATACAAAATGAAAAAAATTAAGATAATTTGTATCAAAAAAATACACGTGATCTGCTAAAAAGTGAAGTTGCTAAAAAAAATCACGTGATTAATGGACGTCCCCTAAATCAGACTGAAGGCCTTAAAAAGTAGGTATAATTATTAAATATCCTCCCTAACTTTAGGCCAACAATACCTGTAGATATTCAGCCGCATCCGGTTAATGAGACAGGCCCGACCCCAACACGATTGGGGTGAGGTCAGGCGCATAATAACATAATTGTTTTTAGAACTATTGCCAAAACCCGCTTGTAACGTTTCTGTAATAAAAAAAAATATCTTTATACCATTCCCCCTCTAAAAAGCTTATTTTATTCACTGAAAACAGTGAATAAAAAGCACTTTTACTCACTGTTTTGATGTTTGAAAATGGAACACACCAATGTATTCGACCACAGATTTAAAGAACCTATGCTAGATGCGGCACGTTATTAGATTGTATGAAAACCGAACGTGTCATCTTTTTTATACCTACGATAACTTCACCCCAGCCATTTAGTGATGTGCTCAGAGTAAACAGAATTGTTTCAATCACTAAGCGTCACTGAGCTAACAGACTTTTTTTAGTACGAACAGTCGAACATGCAGGGCACGCTTGGTCGTGGCTTGCCGTATCTAGTGTAAGTGTAATCTGTGTATTCGACCTATATTGATGTGTTCTAAATTCAATTTGATTGGTCGACATTTTCGACAATGAGTTTAGCATTAGATTAAAAACTGTTTTGTGTTCTTTGCTGTCCTTAGTAAATTGGCGCTATTTTGAATATTGTACGAACACAAAGTTTAGTGTTACTTTAATCTTTAATTTTGTGTTTGTTTAGTGTTGTTCTAATCGATTAAAAATGCATTCTAGTGATGAAGATGTGTTAACACCTGAGTTTGTGAAAGAGAGGGCAGCCGATATAGTGGAAAGGTGGAAAGCTTGCTACCCAAAAAATCACGGCTGGTTTACATCAAAGCCAATTTAACTTTACTTTTTCTTCATTATATGTATATTTTCACTTAAATCTTTCTTTTTCTCGTAGTCATGGTATAAAGTATAGTATGCAACTCTTGAATAAAACGGATTTATATCGAGGGCCATGAATCGCTCGCGTCGCTCAGGATTCTAACACTTGAATCACTCGCTACGCTCGTGATTCAATCATCATGAATCACTCCCTACGGTCGTGATTCAATCGTTAGAATCCTTCACTAGCTCGTGATTCATCTATGGCCCTCGCTTTAAATCCGTCCTTTATTCACTAATTGCATAATATACTATTAACTACGGGATGCGAGTTGCTCAAAAAAATTGTGAAATTCAGACTGACTGTACTGATGAATTTATTTACAACAAAAAGGCTTTACTTCAGTGAAATCAAGCTTCTAAACAACAAAATGATTCACTCATAATAATTAAATAAAAAATATTTTTTTTTTTAGATTAAAATTCATAATAATCTTGGTTCTATTTTTTTAACCGACTTCCAAAAAGGAGGAGGTTCTGCATTCGGTTGGTTTTTTTTTTTTTTTTTTTTTTTTTTTTTTAATGTATGTACACCGATTACTCCGTGATTTCTGAGCCGATTTACGTGATTCTTTTTTCATATGGTAGATAAACCTCGCGCGGTGGTCCCATATAAATTTTATTAACTTTGGTTGAGTAGATTTTTAACCAGGTGTAATAAACGGTATTTTTGGTGTATCTCGATGACATCATGACGATGATGAAAAAGTGATATTGTGTAGGTACATGAATTCCTGAACGCAATCGATCTCGATATTATGCATACATAACATCACGCCGATATTTCCCGCAAGGTTAGACAGAGGTGTATAGTACACACAATTTTTTCATGCTTAAGTCGCATTTGATAGAAGGCTAGGGAGCGAGCCTATTGCTATTACAAACTGAAAAAACACTGTTTTTAGGGTTCCGTAGTAAAACTAGGAACCCTTATAGTTTCATCATGACCGTCTGTCTGTCCGTCTGTCCGTCTGTCCGTCTGTCACACCCTCGTCAAATCTACAGTTCATAACCAATTTGTATGAAACTTCGTAGGTAGATGTGTTTTATAAGCCGCCATTAAGGCCTATAGTGAAATTACGAAAAATAAAATTATTAGGGGGAAAATATTTTTTTTCATCCCTCAGTTTCATGTATGGGAGCCCCCCCATACATGAAACTGAGGGATGAAAAAAAATATTTTCGCGCACCACACCATGTGGGGTATCGTTGGATAGGTCTTTGAAAATAACATGAAGGTTTCTAAATACTTTTTTTATTTAAGTGCATATTGAGTGAACTAGGAGCTCCCAAAGTCGTTGACAATGTGTCCCCCCCCTGTAATTTTCCAACCGCGCTATCGAAAAATCTGGAAAAAATCAAGCTTATAGCATTTAATAAATACTTTCGATTGAATTGGTTTGAACAAAATACGTCACTAAATTTTTGAAATATTCACTATTTTCCATTTTGAGTTTGACAACCGTAAAAATAATAATATTTCATAATAATATTATGAAATACAAACTTGTATTTGCGGTCGGAACACTGAAATACTTCTTGCTACGGAACCCTACACTGTGCGAGGTCCGACACGCTCTTGCCCAGTTTTTGTTTACTGAAATGCTCTCATCCACCAACATCTATGAATATAAGTACCTACCTATTTAAATTCGTGGAAGTAATCGATCTCGGTAAAAGTACATACAAAATGTGTGTCAAAGGCAGTATATTAGTCGCTCTATGCATGATTTTATGGTACTTTTATATACGTAAGGTATTATTATAAAAAAAACATGACATGTTACACTACACTAAAAAGTTAAAAATAAAAAACAGGTTTTAAAAAAACCGACTTCCAAAAACTACACTAAAAACTATGAAATAATAAGTTTAAACTTCCATAATTAAAAATCTAAATGTATATTGAAGTCGGCGGGGCCTAGCATGAAAATAAGCAAAATTGCAGATTAACAAGGAATAAAAGGAAATCTTAATTTCCACGTGCACACACTGCGCACACCCTTCCTGTTTAAAGACTGAGAGGCAAAAACCTGAAGAGGCCCCGCCGGCTTCAATATACATTTAGATTTTTAATTATGGAAGTTTAAACTTATTATTTCATAGTTTTTAGTGTAGTTTTTACAATAACATTCGTTTTGTAACAAACATAAACTCAAATTAAAAGTATTGTTTTAGGTTAAGAAAATTAATATATATTTTTTTTATCAAAATACTTATGTATATTTTTGATATGATGTAATTAATATGCTTGAGTTAAGCCAATATTTCTTTGAAATGCCAAGAATGTCATATTTCTTGACTAGAGAAATTCATTTTACCCGTGTAACTCCGAGAGTGGTATGTATAACTTATCATCTTGCTTATCATAATCCGCTCATAGCGCTGTCACTGTCTAACAAAATGTCAAACTGACAAGACAATATCGCAGACATTGACGTCTGACTACGAACCAATCATGCATGAATAATTTTGACTTTTAAAATAATCATCTTTACTTTACTTTACTTATAAAATAATCATATAATATACTTATAAAATGTAATAAATTTTAGTATTAAAAAACAGTGAAATATAATAAAAACCTACCTACCTACTTAAATACAACTAATATTTAAATAACTATAATAAATAGCGCTCTTCCTCTCTCCTACCTACAAATTAAATTGTGCTGTGCCCGACAGGGTCCTTAAAGAACCTATAGACTTAAGCCTACCACCTGTAATACATAAGGAATGCAATAAATAATTGAGTATTGAGTATTGAGTATTGACGTATCGTATCGTAAATTTGTATCGTATCGCAAACGTATATGTATGTAAATTAAATACTCAATTTATTTTGCTGTATTTTTTAAATACTAAGGCAAATTCTATAAAATATCAAAATATCCGTATTTCGCATCCCGTGGTTAATATTTCTGATAAAAAACATTAACACAGAAATACACGAAATGAAAAAAATCCAAAGACACTGCAAATAATGACGTTTATCGTGCGCCATATTGCATTTCGTGTGACGTCATATGGCATGATACACATCTCACATCGGCAAGAAGAGTGTCACAACACAATAAATGTAGTTTTTGGGAAATCACGATTTTCTTTTTTTTAGATCCTAGAATTCCATAAAAAAAAATCCTCCAGCGAGGAATCGCACTATAATTATGAATTTTTTTAGCAAATCAAGTTTGTAATTGCCTTTCAGATGGCAGACATAACTCAATTTCGTATTATTATGTGTTGTGACACCCTTCTTGCCGATGTGCGACATTTTGAATGAAGACAAACCTAACATTTTATTTGTTGAAATTGTTTTTTTTAAGACAATGATAGCAAACAGTCGTACGCGCAATGGTAAGCGGTTACCGTAGCCAGTAGCCTATGAAATACCTGCAATACCGAGTAGGTATCACAATATGCGCGTGAATACAGGGTGGAATTTTGTAATCCCACCTGAAGGGAAAGTACTCGCAATAGGTACTGAAGATAGAAAATTTTGCTCAAAGAAAACATTCCTTTATTTTTGAATAGAAAGAAAACTGCATTCAAAGATTTTCGATAATTCGCTTGCCACACCCAGGATTTGAACCGATTAAAATCGGTAAAAATTACACCCCGTACTATTATTGCATTGATCGTTAGGATCAATTATAAGGATGAAATCTCTCTATCAAACTTGATAAATTAAATGATAGGAAAACCGTGAAATCTTAAATTATTAATTTGTTACGGTTTGATTCCCGGGTGTGGCAGGCGAATTTTTGAAAATCTTTGAATGCAGTTTTCTTTCTATTCAAAAATAAAGGAATGTTTTCTTTGAGTAAAATTTTCTATCTACAGTATTAAGAGTACTTTCCCTTCAGGTGGCATTACAAAATTCCACCCTGTATAATATATGAGGATATAAAATGAGGATTCGCAGCTTAGGAAACAAGCAGCCGGCCTAGCATGACCACGATAGAAACGGGTTTTGTCAACACAGCGCATCCTAGGAGCTCTGGCGACCTCACTCACTGGTTCAATAGTTTTAGATGTACGAACAATCTCACATACAATGCGATCAAAATAAGCATAGAAACGTCAATGACATCGAACTGTCAACGATCCCTTGAAAAATACATCTTGCAATAAGACAATTATTTTGCGAATTAATAACGTTTTTTTTTCGCTTTATTAAAATCCATTGTAATAACAAAACAGCTCAATTTTCAATACGATACTTCACAGTATGGCGCAACGTCATTCCTATTCCTATTTTGATCGATTGTACAATAATCTATGAAAATCATAACCCTTCCTTTTGACATTGCCGTAGTCGGATAAAATATAACCCGTCACCGCCGCCTATGGACATTGCACAAGAGTTTGCAGTTTACGTTGTCCACTCTAGAGACAAAATTGAAATGTTTCATGTGCCTGTAATTATACCTGTACCCAAACCCATCAAACTGGAACGTAAAATTGAAATGCCCGATAAATTGAAAACGGCCGTTTAACATGAATTTTTATATAGAAAAAGATATGTTAAACGGTCGTTTACAGTTTATCGTAAAGTTTAAAGTAATTGACATACAGAATTGTGTTGCTGCGGAGTTTGTTGCGCCGTTTCTTCTTTGCAGCTAAAACACTAGGAAGCGGTAAAGGGCGGGCGTTTTTGGGGGCTGTCTTATGTATATTTTGACGTTCAAAAAGTGCTAATTGACTTTAGCCCAGTTTGAATAAATGACTTTTGAATTTGAATTTGAATCGATCTGTTATATTTTTGGTGAACTTGGCCCTTAGTAGCACAAATAGATATCTACAAGCTCGACAAGCTCTTTCATAAAGAGTTTTACTAGTAATTAAAATTTAACTAAACAAGGTCTATTATTAATAGGTATACGGTGGCATTATGAACAATTTTCTACTAAGGGACCAAGCCTGAAATCGTAAAAGAGTTAACCGTTTCTTAGAAAAAAGTCAAGCTCAAGGTCACTCGACAAAATGTAGAGAATATCTGATTTATTTTTTTCACAATTTCAGGGTTGGTCTCACAGTAGAAATTGTTTTTAGGGTTTCCTAACTCAAAAGAAAATAATTAATAGAAAATTAAACATTTAGTAATTAGGTTTTTTTATTTGAAGAAATTTTCTTCACCAAAAATCATATTTATGTGTTAATTTGTCGTCCGTAGTACAGGTAGAAGTATCAAGTAGAAATTACTATCAAATACTAAAATCTACAGTCCCTTGAAAATGTAAAGAATTCAAACTTCTAAGTTGACACAATTAAAAGATATGGCCATTTAGGTATTATGTCGCATATTTTGACACTCGTAAACTTACTCATCAAAACTTATAGGATACTTCCCGCTGACCTAGAATCATGAAATTTGGCAAGAAGCAAGGTCTCACTGCACAAGTAAAGGAACAAATCCATACATTGTTACTTTGTAGTTATATCACAATAAAAACTACATACACGATTAAGTTTGTACGGAACCCTCAGGGTGCGAGTACTACTCGCACTTGTCAGTTGTCAAGGTTTTTTTTTTAAATCATCACGATTGAAGAGGAATTGTCCTAATTCTTAAGGCAAATAGTGGGCTATAATATTATTATAGGATTTCTCATTATAACTCTACTTCTTCAAGGTAATTATAAATAAGTATCCTATTATTAAGATTGTATAGCTTATTATTCTTACTTTAATAGTATAAATACATATTCAATACACTTTTAAATATTTACAAAATAAAAATAGAAAATATTAACCCGTCAGCACTGGTTATTAATCATTAAAACGTCCGTTTATGCATAATTTGGTTATGAAAAATAACATGGACGTTAACTAATCATAATTAGTAATAATCAGATATTTTTTCTTTTCCACGCATACAGAGTTCATAATTATGACGAAAGTGACGCTATTTTTAAAGGGATTGACGTAATTGTAACGAGTTATTAACATAAAAAAATAGGTCATTGTACATTAACTATGGTTAATTGGTTCGACGATCCTATAAACTGAAATTATTAATAGAAAATTAAACATTTCGTAATTAGGTCTTTTTTTAATTTAGGAAATTTTCTTCACCAAAAACCATATTCCTGTGTCAATCAGGGTCGATTGGATAATTTTCGTGGTCATCTTTAAGATGACTTAATACGATTACCTACATGGTTACAATGACCAATAATCAGATTAACCTTACACACAATTTCTCGACACACACACTTGCAACAGAATATGTGTCAATTTTGACATTGGCGAAAAAATCGCCCGTGAATCATGAACAAAATCCTTACTAAATTGTCCAGACATTACCAGGAGAACAGCGCATACTTAACACCCATTCAGGAACGTGGCCAGAAAGAGACGGCTATAGGATTTCTAAAATTCAGGGAAAACCACGACTGCCACACATTATGTATAACACATTAATGTTATGTCATTCGTGCAATTTTTTTGAATCCGTCAACTAGTCTACGTCACACATTTTTTGCAATCGGAACACCAATATTCGAATTATGAATTCCATTCAAAATTAAAAGAAAATGCGGCAAAAATTAACCGTCACTTTTTTTTCTTCAGCTAACGCGGCATAGTCGACGCCTTAACATTTGTCTGTCTGTTACTAACTGCATTAGACAGATTTTAGGTCACAAGAACTGAACTAAACTGGTGAATTATATGAAGCATAATTTACTTACGTGTGCTGCATCGACCAACGGGTAACTTAAAACACTTAAGTCTATGCATTTGTTAGAAAAACCGACAATTTAACATGTAATAACGATTGAAACACACGGCACAGTTATAACCTGAGACCTTTGCACTACAATTTATTTTTACACTAACTCGGTATGTGGTGCGCGGTTAATTTTAAATAATTTATTTAAACACTGTAAGGCTGAAATGTGTGTGGTTACTAGTTTCGTGGGGAAAAATAATCAATTGGAGACGGTCCGTCAGGTGGCCATTTTGTCTCCGACTGGATAAGCAGGGCACTGTTTTCTACGCATGCGCCAAGAGCCGCCCAAATCTCTATGCTCGAATAGATGAGTACAGAATATAGAATATATGGAAGACTTGGAACCCTCTTTACTCGATGTTACTATCGTCAATTTTTGCGAAACGAATTTTCGAAAAGAACATTCTTTTCCAGAATAAAAAATTGGCGCGGCGTTCCAATTTTTGAATTGATGCTTTTATGATTTTTTGCTTAAAAAATGACGTTCGCTTTTGAGGGTTAACGAAAAATGAACATAGAGAAATTAATTTTCGCGATAGATTGAAATAAGTAGATATTCTGATAATAATTTAGTTCCATTTCCAAAATATTTAAGCTACAACAAACTCGTACCAGCCAATATTAAGTTATCTTCACCCTTCTTATTTTCTTACGGTAAGCAGTCTTAGTTATACGTCAGTCAAGCAAAATGTTCACTAGCACGCACCGCTAGTATAATTATGTTTCACGTAAAACATGATAGATGGCGTTATTCTCAGCAATTATTGATAAATTGGAGTCAAAAGTTGTTTGGTGTGTATCCTTTCCTTATCTAAGTAATGTTAATTTATATACCTACAGGTGAATTTTCGAGTGGGTGTGGATGGTCAAATTCGAAACTACTGATTATGAAATAGCGAAAAATACTCAAAGAAATCTCGGACGGAGCCGATTCTTTGATGAAAACTAGAATGGTGTCATTAGATTTTTGAAAAATCAATTTTCTTAGCCAGGAATCGAACCCGTTAAAATATGCTTGCCCACCTTTATTGCAAATTAAAGAATTTAAAAAACATTTTTATTTTTAATAAATAAAAAATGAAACATTTTTTTTTTTTAATAAATAAATAAATAAATTTTTATTGCAAATGGCGCCGAAGAGGGTTTGCAAATTTTGAAGTGTGTAGATCAAGTTGCATATCATATGAAAGGGCTTGATCTGTACCTACATTTCAAAAATATTTTTTTATGCCGTAAAGTTTTCGACTTAATGATGGAAAATATCTAAAAAATACCATTCACCATTATCTCCGAAATACGGTAGGTACCGGACTATTTTTTTTTATTATGAATCTGTAAACTATTTGAAAAAAGATAATTAATACCAAAAAAACCGATGAAACATCTACAAAATTGGCAAAGTTATAAGCGTTTGAAAATGATTTGCTAGACACGGACGGCATGCATGATAAGTGACGTAACACCACCTATGTCCGCTTCGCGTGACAAAGACGGAGCGATACTCCCCCCAAAAACTTTAAAAGCGTCTATGTTTTCCATTTTGTGATAAGTTTTTTTTATTTTTTTGTTATTCCTATTCCTTCTTTGGAATAAAATAATTTATTTGTACTTTTTTAATAGTAGTCCACTACCGTAGGTATTTACAAAGTGAAAAGTCAGAAATAATTAAAGTTGACAGAAGTTAACCTAAATATTGCACCAAAAATAAAAAAATAAAACGATGTTCGTAACTAGCGCAATATTTTAAGATATCATCAAAGTTCTTTCACAAACGAACTTAGTTATGCGGTCCAGTTTTTTACTTTTATACGTCCAAAAACGATACGGAACCCTTGGTGTGCGAGTATGACTCACACTTGGCCGGTTTTTAGGGTTCCGTACCTCGAAAGGAAAAACGGAACCCTTATAGGATCACTTTGTTGTCCACCGTAAGTCACCGGACCATAAGTAGAGCCGTCTGTTCATAGATGGCGCCATTGGAAGTATGCAGTAGCGCCATCTATGTCGGAACCCTTAGGGCATGAGGCATACTCGCACTTGGCCGGTTTTTTAAAGAGGTTCCGCTTTCGTGAATCATTAAAACGTGTCTTTAATTTGTACTACGTAACAACGTAACCTACTTATACAATACTACCTTATTTCTGTAGGTAGGTACCTACTCGTACTTTGATAAGGTAACAACCTCCGATCATAGAAACAAGGGAGATGTGCCAAGGTGCTATTGAGCTGGACGCTTTACATCTATAGGTAGGTACTATTATAAAATTGTAAAAAGGCCGTGTCTGTACATTGAAGATATTCCAGAAAAAACAGTCGGGATAACCAGCCGGCCTAGCATGACCACGATAGAAACGGGTTTTGTCTACATAGAAATAGACAAAGTGACAGATTGTAGAAACATTTCTACGTTTTATGAATGAAACGGTAGAAATGTTTCTACAATCTGTCACTTTGTCTATTTCTATGTAGACAAAACCCGTTTCTATCGTGGTCATGCTAGGCCGGCTGGGACGTAACTACCTATACCCAAAAAGATTTTTTTTTAATTTTTTGTCTGTTTCTCTGTTTGTGCGCGCATCACGCAAAAAGTGCTGAACGGATTTTGATGTGGTTTTCACAGTTCGATAGCTTAGGGTCCAACTTAAAAGCCACGTTTTATCTGATTCCGCTGAAAAAAACAAGAGATACAGCTTGACCTCTTGGTAGTACTAGCCAACCAACACCACGGAGGTCATTTAAACTGGTCAGTTCATTGTAGGCCACGCGGACGGAGTCGCGGGCAAAAGTCTAGTGATCAATATGATCATGTTAACGACGGACCGACATGATCGATGATTTATACAGTTGCCTAGTTTAGTGTGAGTCACGACCTCAGATCATAGAAACAAGGAGATGTGCCAAGGCGCTATCGAGCTTGATGCCCGATCTTGAGCAAATTGCTCAAATATTAAAAACGTACTCGCTGGCGACGAACCGAACACGATCGATGGTATAAATACAGTGTTTTAGTTTAGTGCTAGTGTTGAGTGATGATTAACAGTCAGTGTTAAGGGTGTGCGGAATGTTCAATGCGTGGGAGATCTTTTTACTCCCAAGGAGCGCTTAATTATGCGCGTAATTGTGTCGAAAAATGTACTAAAAGTGGCATCAGTTGTTCCCGTACTAATTTGCTATGATGGCATATCTCCTTGTTTCTATGATCTGAGGTCACGACTTTACGAGTGACGAATAACAGTATTAGTTACATTGAGGGTGTGCGCGGCATTTTTAATGTGTGGGTGATCTCTATATTTACAAAGGAGCTTTTGCTGTTGTAGTTTGCACACTGCTTTAAAAGCGGCGACAGCAGTTCCCGTACTAATTTGCTATCATATCACATCTCTTGGTTTCTATGATCTAAGCCCCAAGGTAGGTACCTAACGAATTTTTATGATTATGACTCAGAAAGCAGAAACTTGACGCTGTTTCTTTAACTAATTACTTACATCACACTAATAATATATTATAAATGTAAAAATTTGCGTGTGTCTGTAGGTATGTTACTCCTCCCTCCACAAATTAAAAATTAATTCTCACTCTCTCTGTAATCGTGCCACTCGTGGTCATGGCTGAAGGTCGTGATTATTATTTATTTAAAAAAAAAAGTCTTATAATTTAACCAACAAATACAAGACAATACACAAAGCTGGAGCACCGCGCACGGGGCACTGTACAAAGGCAAAGACAAGACGATTAACCAAAATTAGTAAAAAATATAATAAAAAAACCGGCCAAGTGCGAGTCGTACTCGCGCACCGAGGGTTCCGTATCAGTTTTGGACGTATAAAGTGAAAAAAACCGGACCGCAAAACTAAGTTTGTTTATGAAAGAATTTTGAAAAAAACTGTACTAGTTAGGAACATCGTTTTGTTTTTGGTGCAATATTTGGGTCAATTTCTATCAACTCTAATTATTTCAGATTTTTCACTCCGCAAATTTCGGAGATAAGGGGGGGGGAATGGTATTTTTTCAGACATTTTTCATCATATGTCGAAAACTGTAAGACATAAAATTAAATAAAAATATATTTTGAAATGTGCAGATCAAGCCCTTTCATATGATATATCACTTGACCCAGTAACTCCACTTTGAAATTTTGGACCCCCACTCCGGCCCCTTTTGCAATGAAAATAAAAATATTTTTTTACCCGACTGCGCGACGCCGGAGGGTAATGTGTTTATCAGTCTATGTATGTATGTATGTATGTATGTATGTATGTTTGTTTCTATGTGGCGTTCTAGAGACCAAATGCGTAGGCCGATTTTGATAATTCTTACGTCAATCGATTCGTCTTAACCTTGCGAGTGTCACTAAAGACATAACAGTAATCAAAATTCACCATAGCGACAACCAGACGCCATATTGTCAAAATGAAAAAAAAAAAAGTTGATGAACAATGTCAAGTGGGGTGTCATTGAATAGGTATTTTAAAATCATCTTTAGGTTTCTTTTATCATTTTTCATTTTAAATAATAGTTTAGGATATATAACGATTTAAAGTTGTTTAACAAAGCAATCATTCAAAACCTATCATGTGGGGTATCAAAATGAAGGGCTCGAAAAGAAGATTACGAAAACATACATTAAAAATTAAAAAGTGAAAAATAAAAATAGTAAATTAAAAATTAAAAAAACCCGACTGCCAAAAAACAACTAAAAAGTTCAAAACAAGAGCACTTTTCAAGCAGTCTGATGCAGTTGGTGGCATAAAATCTAAGATTTAACACAAATAATTGCCACCAACTGCATCAGACTGCTTGAAAAGTGCTCTTGTTTTGAACTTTTTAGTTGTTTTTTGGCAGTCGGGTTTTTTTAATTTTTAATTTACTATTTTTATTACCATTTTGGTACAGAACCCTAAAAACAAAATTCAAAAAGAAAAATAAATATCTATGAGATGGTTGAGGCTGGTGGAGTTTAAACTCAATTTAGTTATGGTACGCCGCGTCTGCCCCCTGACTGTCATAACGCCCCCCATTACCCTTTGGACTCGCTACCGCCCCCACGAAAAGCTCCAGCGCGCACTAGTGGGCGGTACTGCCCCCGTTGGAAACCTATGTAGATTTTTGATATAAATTCTATAGAGCTAATAATTATGTCAAAAATCTATTTCTAAAAGGGAAAAGTGCTGTTAGATCGGCTATCAGGCTGTGCGTTAGGTATCTATCAACTAGCTTCCGCCCGCGGCTTCGCCCCTCATTTTTGGGATACAAAGTAGCCTATGTGTTATTCTGATGTATAAGCTATATTACTGTAAAGTTTCATCAAAATCCGTTCAGTAGTTTTTGCCTGAAACAGTAACAAACATCCATACATCTTTACATCCTCACAAACTTTCACGTTTATAATATTAGTAGGTTGAGTCACAGTAATGTTTTATATGCACATTGTACAGTTAATATAAGTGCGGATGCACTATTAATTGTTGGAAACAATAATATGACGCATCTCATGCATTTTTCTAATGAACAACAAATAGGTAGGTAGTGTAGGTACTTCAAGAAATACCGACCACAACAAAACAAACGTAGTTTGCCTACATTATGGCTACGTTGAGCTTGTTTTTTTACCTGAAATGTATCTCTGGTCAAATCTGGGGCAGCCCGACTGGGGAACACGCGTGGTCGCAGCCGACAACTTTGGGGGGAGTCATACCGCAGCCGAAGACTTTGGAGGGGGTCATACCGCAGCCGAAGACTGGGGGGGTCATACCGATTAATGCCCGAGTGCTATACCGAGAATTACCTGCTGTGTTTCGCACATTTTTGTATGATTTTGTGGTCCAGGTCATGACCCCTACGACCAGGGCTGCCATCCGTCCGGGGTTCCCCGGATTTGTCCTAGTTTAGAGGGCGTCCGGGGAGCGTCCGGTAGGGGTTTAAAAAAATGTCCCGGTAAAACCCGGACACTTTATGTCAGAAGTATCCTGATTGATGAAATATTTTTTTCGGGGGCGTCCGGGAAACATACTCAATTTCACCCAAATGTCCGGGGTTTTAAAGTTTTTGTCCGGCGTCAGCAATTTAGGTGATGGCAGCCCTACCTACGACCCCCTACTACTGCTGGGAAAGGACCACTACTGCTGGGAAAGTCCCTCGGAATTTACACTTACAGAATACCACAGCCAAATAACGCTACTCTTTGTTAGTGTTGTGTTCCTGTGGTGAGTAAGGTCGCCAGAGCTCCTGAGGATACGCTGTGTTGGCAGCGGGGGACCTGCTTGTCCTCTAAGCTGTCGGCACAGCGAATCCTCATTTTAAAGGGCAACGCGCATGTGATCCTCGGTGTTGCGCACGTTTCATAGGCAACGGTAAACGCTTACCATCAGGCGGGCTGTACGCCTTTGCTACCATCGTCATATAAAAAAACTTTTTTAACAAATAATAACCGACTTCAAAAATCCACTACAAAGAAAATAATAATTTTGGTTTCGGAAGTCGGTGGCTTTGGTTTTTGTTTGCTTTTTTTGCCACCGACTTCCGAAACCAAAATTATTATTTTCTTTGTATTTTTGAAGTCGGTTATTTTTTGTTAAAAAAGTTTTTTATTTTTCCCTTTTTAGTTCTTTATCCCGTGTTAGATTACTTTCACGAATTCGTTCAACAGTAAATCTTCTACGGAGTGTGTACATTTATGCCTATAACTTTGTACATAGGAATGATTACATAATGTATTATATACCAAAACCTTCCTGAAAGTATGTAGATTACGTTAGTGAAAACCCCATTCAAATCGAATCTGTAGTTTTTGAGAAAATCGCGCACATACAAACATACATACATACATACTTACATACTTACATACATCTCTCTCATACTCCTTTTTTGAAGTCGGTTAATAAAAAAGTTATAACATAATTTAGTATCAGTAAGTAATTACACTCAAATTGACATTAATAGTAGATACTTTGATGACTGATATTATAGGGAAAACCTATTATGTGTTACATTATTTAATGTTCCCTATATAAATCAGAATATTTCGCTAATTATCCTGTTTTCCTAGTCACGTAGACAGGGTGACCATGTAAGTTGTTTCAGTAGGATATTCTGTTACGGGCCGGCTAATATAAAAACTTTTAATACAGGTTGTAAGGCGATTCGCACACTGCCCCGCATCACGCAGCGTAGCGCGGGGGTGCGTGATATTCCGTTGTTTGCAAGTACCTGTATGTGTATAGAAATCACGCATGGTGCAACACTGAAAACGCATTCATGCGCGGGATTTTTGTTCCGTCGCAACGCACCCCGCAGCGTAGCGCGGGGCGGTGTGTGATTCGCCTAATGCTCGTTTTCACTAACACTAAGAAAGACCAGCAACCTAATTGCGTAACTCAATTTCTATCACCATGGCCTTCATTTGACAGTTCAACAACATTCATTGCGGCGTTGAGCTAGTTACGGGAGCACGGATTATGAAACATACAGCGTAATGAACGTCAAAATCAATGCCATGGTGATAGCAATTGAGTTACGCAATTAGGGTGCAGGTAATACATAAATTAATAAATGGAGTCACCTAGCACAAAAAAACATGTCACCAACCACTAGGCGATAACTATTGACTATCCATGATTGTCGCCTAGTAGTTGGTAATAAGTTTTTTTTTGGGCTACATAGTTTAAGTCTGACATTACATTTAGGAGGCTCCTAGTGTAAGTGAAAACGGGCATAAGGGCCAAGTTTACCGACAATATAACAAACAGTCGAATAAATTAAAAACGGCCGTTTAACATGACTTATTATAAAGAATAAAAATAGTAAATTAAAAATTAAAAAAACCCGACTGCCAAAAAACAACTAAAAAGTTCAAAACAAGAGCACTTTTCAAGCAGTCTGATGCAGTTGGTGGCAATTATTTGTGTTAAATCTTAGATTTTATGCCACCAACTGCATCAGACTGCTTGAAAAGTGCTCTTGTTTTGAACTTTTTAGTTGTTTTTTGGCAGTCGGGTTTTTTTAATTTTTAATTTACTATTTTTATTTTTCACTTTTTAGTTTTTAATGTATGTTTTCGTAATCTTCTTTTTTGTTTGTATATCGTTAATACTTGAAATAAAAACTTAAATCAATAAGTAAGAATTAGCGAGAATGATTGCTTTGTTAAACAACTTTAAATCGTTATATATCCTAAACTATTATTTAAAATGAAAAATGATAAAAGGAACCTAAAGATGATTTTAAAATACCTATTCAACGACACCCCACTTGACATAGTTCATTAACTTTTTTTTTTTTCATTTTGACAATATGGCGTCTGGTTGTCGCTGTGGTGAATTTTGATTACTGTTTTGTCTTTAGTGACACTCGCAAAGTTAAGACAAATCGATTGACGTAAGAATTATCAAAATCGGCCTACGCATTTGGTCTCTAGAACGCCACATAGAAACAAACATACATACATACATACATAGACTGATAAACACATTACCCTCCTTTGCGTCTCGCAGTCGGGTAAAAAGATCGATTTTTTACCGTGGTCTTAGGATTTCCAGCATGCACAATGGACCAGCGAGCCAAACCTCCGGTTTTTAAGATCGCGGTCTTTTAGATGCTCCATTGGCGGTTATACCTTTGGCTCGCGGGTTCGCTGGCGTACCAGCGGTCTTGCTCGCCTATGGATCACCCCCTTTATAGTTAAACAGCTTGAAGAGGTACCTACCTACACAAATAAATATATTCTTAAAATTTTCCTCCAATACATTGAAGATTAAACGCATAAAAAGTCGCGAGCCAGTACCAATTATTTTTATTTTTTATAACAACACCAACTGTTTTTCTTGACGTAAACAATGTTTAAATACTTCTATTTACACAATTATGTATCCTTAACCGCTCTCTCCAAAACAAAAGCATTTGATAAGACCATATTTACATTGAGTAATGACGTATGTAAATGTCCTTAAATTGTGACGTATGTCAATTGAATCCGGGAATTTACAGGGATTTATTGTTACCATAGTGGGCGGCCATTTACAGTGTCGCTCGCCATATTGGATCGGACAGATGTGAAATATTTTTGAAAATAAAAATGTTGATTTTTATTTTCTTAGTGTTTTTATCTTCTAATTTCTTGTTTATTAAATCTGAAGGTGAGTTCATTTTTTATTAATCGATAGAAAAAAATGGTACGAATAAAAATGTTGTTTATTTTATTTTTTGTGAGTGTGTTTCTGTTTCATGAAATCCGAAGGTAAGTGGTTCTTTTATATTTTTTATAAAATTTTAGCATTTTTATTTTATTTAAGTAAACTGTAATGCGTGTAGGTATAAAGCCCGTCACAGACATAGCTATAATATATATTAATATGAATCATAGCAAGGCATATTACGACATATTTTCTATATAAATTTTCGAGTGACCACACACGCAGCTATATATTTCTATGACGTCACCAATACATTATACCGATATATTAATATATATTATAGCTACGTTTGTGACGGGTTTTAAGAGTGTTCACCTTTATAAAAGTAAGTTATAAAATCATGTCCTACTAATAGATAACTTAGATCATAATCGAATAGCGAAAGAATTTCAATTTGTTTGTGTCAAAATGAACTTTCTTTACTTTTCTTTCTACAAAATTTAACAAACAGAGGTATTTATGTTCTGTTCCAAACAGAAACCTAGAGCCGTACTATGACGTATCAAAGTCCTCATCGTTTTGTTGCAATATAGGGATAGTACCATTCGACCAATAAATAAATCTTTCACCCTGAAACATGGCTCACGATCTGTTCTAAAGCCTTTAAGTCAAAGTCATTAAGTTTTAAAGGAAACTTTAACGATTGAAATTGTATGGTTAATGCCTCCATTAAAATTTGATTATATCTTTCTGAAACCGACCGTGAGATAGTTCTCTTTATATTATCTACGAGCTATATTAATAAATTGTGACGTAGACAACTGTTGTATATGTACCTATATTAGGTATTATTTAAACCAATTTTATATTAAATAGGTGCTGTTTATTTGCCACTTTTTCCTTATTACGATGATTATTGAACATAGGTACCTACCTATTTAACTAAAATTATAGACACGGGTGATCTATGTAATGACTCTGTGTTTGAAACATGAGAAAGTCACAATCGCAAGAAATCAACTGTATGCCGCCAAATTACAAAGAAAATGAAACATGAAATTTTAAAGAAAAAACTTAAACAAATATAAAAATTAAAATGTCAAAAATTAAAAATTTAAAAATAGTAGGTAGGTATACAAGCAAAATCATCTCTTTTCACTAAGTAGGATAAACCATTACTTTTTTGAATGGATTGAACATATGGGTGGATTTGTTCTATTATCATATGATCATGGTATTTTTTTTGTTTTCATACTGTTCAGTCAAATTGGCAATAATTTTTTCATTCTTTCTTGTTGTTCTTTCGTCTGCTAACAGGAATGTTTTTATCTTTATTCTATGGTGAAACACTTTTCTCGTTTACTATACTAAGTGAAAAAGCACAAAAACAAAACGAAATGAATTAAATAAATCGAATCGGGGGCGTCGGCCACAGGTGCTTCGACCACTGGGGGCCTAAGCCATGGACCCAATTAAATGTCGCTCGCTCATTCAATGACCACGCATTTCAGCACGCTTAGCATGACCAATTCTATCTCTATTCTACCAAAGAAAAGACAAAGTTCTTTCTATCCAACTCGTTATCTCTTCTGCCCGAGCACGCGGCGACCCGTGCTTGGCTTATCAGAATTTTGTCTACTGAAGAATAAAACATTTCTTCTCTTCATTGTATGCATAAAACGGTAGAAATCTTTCCACAATCTGTCACTTTGTCTATTCTTCTGTAGACAAAACCCGTTTCTATCGTGATCATGCTAGGCGAGCTGATACACCTTGTAGATTGATGGCTCTACTTCCTTACTAAAATGAATTATCCTATACCGATGCTCCCCACAAGAATTCCTAGAAACATTGTCACCGTTAAATGACGAAGTTACTCTTCTCAATTATTTTAACCACAAACAATATACCTAATTGCAATACGGTAGTGGACTACTATTAAAAAAGTACAAAAATAAATTATTGTATTCTAAAGAAGGAATAGGAACAACAAAAAAGTAAAAACAATAAAAATAATTTGTCACAAAATGGAAAACATAGACGCTTTTAAAGTTTTTGGAGGGAGTATCGCTCCGTCTTTGTCGCGCGAAGCGGACATAGGTGGTGTTACGTTACTGCATGATAGTGCCGTCCGTGTCTAGCAAATCATTTTAAAACGCTTATAACTTTGCCAATTTTGTAGATGTTTCATCGGGTTTTTTGGTGTTAATTATCTTTTTTCAAATAGTTTACAGATTCATAATAAAAAAAAAATAGTCCGGTACCGTATAATAAACTGCCACGGGCGGATTTGAACCCGCGACCTCTGCCGTACCGTGGCATCGTGGCGTTATGTAGCAAGATATTATTATCTCCGGAATAATTCTGAAAATTCTTTCAGTATTATGAAGCTACATTATCCCTGAGCGGTAGGTAGGTATAGGCAATTTTTTAATATACCCAAATGTTCTCTCTGATGGTAATGTTCGTCGGGTCGTTGAGCTCCCTAAGTCTGGGTTGAGCTACCACGATACCCGGCACATGCGTGCACAGTCAGGTCAGGTCCACTCAAATCTGTATGGCTCTTTCCTCTAAAGGCCATTTCAGACTAACCTGCATGGTTCTTACACAATTTATCTTAATTGTCTGGACTTTAAAAGAGACATCAACCTTTGAGTTTGTTTCGGTGTTTCTTCTCAAAGGTAGTCATATAGGAAACACCGAACTCATCTAGCTTAAAAAAATGTTTTGACGTGTAAAAGTGTTATTTTTAACCTATTTACAAAATAAATATCATTTATCATTATCATTTATCAATTCCAGCCGGCCTAGCCTGACCACCACAGAAACGAGGTTTGTCTACAGAAGAATAGACAAAGTGACAGATTGTAGAAAGATTTCTACCGTTTTATGCAAACAATGAAGAGAAGAAATGTTTCTATTCTTCAGTAGACAAAATTCTGATACGCCTGGCACGGGTCGCCGCGTGCTCGAGCAGATAACGAGTTGGATAGAAAGAGCTTTGTCTATTCTTTGGTAGAATAGAGATAGAAATTAGTCATAGTTGAAAAAGAGTAACCATGGAGTTTCTTGTCCGTTCTTCTCCATAGGAATCTACGTTTTGTAACGGACAACTAGCTTCAACTAACGGACAAACTGACTGACAACTTACTATTGCTTGACTATTCAAAAGTGCCTGTAAATGGTCTAATTGAAATAAATGTTTTGACTTTGAAATGTTTTGACTTTGACATGCTAAGCCGGCTATGGATCACACGGAGCAAGCTGCGGGCAAAACTGTGTATTGTAGATACAAAGTGTTGTAAAATCTCGTACTCTATTCAAGGAAAATAGAACGATGTTCAATTATCATTGTATTATAATTATATTGTACATTTACCAATATTAATACCTACATATAACAATAGTTTGAATCATAAATTCATCATAATACCAGCTTGCTTTGTTTCAGCTTTTGGACTTTGTATGTATAGACTTTTGCCCGCGACTCCGTCCGCGTGGACTACCTACAATGAACTGACCAGTTTAAATGACCTCCGTAGTGTAGGTTGGCTAGTACTACCAAGAGGTCAAGCTGTATCTCTGGTTTTTTTCAGCGGAATCAGATAAAACGTAGCTTAGATTTTAAGTTGAACCATAAGCTATCGAACTGTGAAAACCACATCGAAATCCGTTCAGTAGTTTTCGCGTGATGCGCGCACAAACAGACAAAGAGACAAAAATTTAAAAAAAAATATTTTCGGATAAAGTTACGTCCCAGTACCTACCCTATCCCAACTGTTTTTTCTGGAATATCTTCAATGTACAGACACGGCTCTTTTACAATTTTATAATAGTATAGATGCCTATTCAGTTATTTATAACCCATTTTTCATATCAGTCTATAAAATTAATAGTAGGTAGGTATAAAATATAGTTATTTTTCGTGTCTATTTGTCCGCTTAGTACCTACCACCTACTTCTAAACTACACAATGGATTTTATTGCGGTTTTCAACACCATTTATAGAGAATTAATTCCGAAAGATTTATGTGTATAATACGTTATTATTTAACTTTAATTTAACAACATTTATTTCCGGCATTAAAGTTATTTACATAACATTTATAAACATTTTTATGTACAAAACAAAAATTACAATATGTACCTACTTAAATTCAACAAACTAATAGCATCAAAAAATTCCTCCGCATCGCTGGCAACTGGTAGCGTGCCCAAAAGACTAGCAACATTGCCACGTTGTATGGCAATGCTTAATCTTTGGCCAAAGCACAGATAATATAATACTATACGTACAGATGCCTCATCTCATACAAAGAAATGTGACCGATTTAGCGTGGGCTATCTTCGGGCTATACATTTATCCGTGCTTTAAGGATTTTTAAAAATTTGAACAAATATTTTTCATGATGTATTTTTTCATGTTCTCAATTTTACGCAAACTTCAATAACAAATCGATACATATAACGCCATCTATTATGAGTTATTTCAACAAATGTTCCATTGTTCCTGATGAGACCCCGTGGCCAAAGTAACAGCCAGCCCTTTGGTCACTGGAAGTGTCAACTTCTTAATATGAGATGAGCACTCGGTCCCCCGGTTAAACTTGTCTATTCTTGACCGACACGCGTGATATAACGTTCGAGGGAGAATGTCACGGTGAGATTCCGCACCGTCGCACGGGTGCTATAAACCTTACTCTTGAATCAATCTATCTCAGCCCCGGATCTAGGGGGGGCAAGCCGGGGCCCGTGGCCCGGGCGGCAAATTCAAGCTTGGTAAACGAATACACTGAGTAGTGTATTCGTCTACCAAGCGTAGTAATCGCAAAGAGCAGCGCTAGACCGGTCGTTGTGGCATTCTTTGGGGGCGGCCTATGTCCATCAGCGGCATCAGCATTAGTGGGCGTGTTATGGCTGAAATGATGATGATGATAAAGGTAAATATATTGTCGGGCGGGGGCGGCATTTTTCAGTTTTTGCCCCGCCTCAAAATAATTAAAGATCCGTGGCTGCTCTATCTATTAAAAAAAACGCATCATAATCCGTTGCGTAGTTTTCAAGATCTAAGCATACATAGGGACAGACAGACAGACAGCGGGAAGCGACTTTGTTTTATATTATGTAGTGATAGTGATTTTTTTTTTTTTATTGTTTATTTATTTTACTCCACAGACTTTTCGTCCATGCCCTTTTAATGTTAGTAATTTTACATTTTTCTTATTCTTATATTATTCAACTGTTTTACATACTACATTTACCACTAGTTAATTTGTATATAATTAATAAAACAAACAGAAACAACGCATTGCCATGGTGGATCCAATGGACCAGTTCCAACTGAAAGCGCCCGTTCACGAGCATGACGTATTCATCAGCGTCGCTCCGATCAACCATTTTATAGGGAACGGAACAACCCAACGCACAACGCCACCAACAGCAGAACATTTAAGTGAGCATGACATTCGAACCCATCCGGCAATGAGTTGCTTCCAATATACTATAAACACATTAGTCATTATCTATTGTAACTACACACATCAAAAGTATCTAGGGATCAACATATATTTTTGCAATAACTTTTCTCCTGATTGATATTAATTAAAATTTTCTTTAAGGATTCATCAAATAAAGTGTTTTCGTTTGTCACAGTAACGATAAACCAAGTCACCTTTGCATTAATAAAGAAATTTGCCATTTTCCTAATAAAGGGATTTTTGACATTTGAACCACTAACATTAAAGTTCGAAAAAAATACTGAAATAACAGTTTTCTTTAAAATTTTATTGGGTAACTTAAACAATTAATAATCCGTGTTTCTACCGCGAACACTAACAACACAAGAACATCGGTTTGGCATACTCAAAATGAGTTCATCCAAATCACGCTGTGGAATGGCCGCCCATGTTCGTTGCAACAACAAAAAAAGGTCTTCTTGCGACTGGATACCCTCCATATTCGGCAGAGCTCTTCTCTGTAGCATATCCCATGCATGCTCAATCGGGTTCAAGTCTGGCGACTGAGCAGGCCAGGGCAGGACATTGATGTTAGCTGCGGCGAGAGTCTGTCTTACAACTCTTGCGGTGTGCGGTCGTGCATTATCATGCATTAACTGAAATAAGGGACCGATTTGCACTTGTAGAGGAACGATGACGTCTGATACAATCGTCTCAGCATAAATTTGAGCGTTGAGGTTGCCTCTGATCCAAATCAACTCAGTTCTTCCGCCGATCCAAATACCCGCCCATACCATGATGGTTCCACCACTATAAGGATGGACTTCCTGGCAGGATTTTAATCGCTGTTGGCGTCCAGGGGTTCTCCAGTGTCGTATACGTCTTGTATCCGGTCTCATACCAAAACGAGACTCATCAGAAAAGCACACGAAACGCCATTGTTCTTCTGCCCAATTTCTGTGTTCAAGAGCCCATTGATATCGAATCCTACGATTGTGCATTGCTATAGGTGGTACCCGTAGCGGTCTTCGGGAATGAAGGTTCACTTCATGCAAGCGGTTTCTGACTGTTTGGTCGCTAATTAAGTTCCCTGAAGAGTGATGAAGCCTCACGGCTAACATCATGGCGGTTATTGTTGGAGCTCTTCGAGTTAAGATTTGAATGTATCGGTCTTGTCTCCGTGTGGTGCAGCGATACCGTCCTCCATGGCGCTCAGCCACGGTACCAGTGCTTCGGTAACGTGTCCAAAGTCGACTGATAACACTCTGACTTGTATTCAGAGCTAAAGCTACAGTACGTTGCCGGGAACCAGCTTCTATCATTCCCACGGCTCTGAGCATTTCTTCCCTGCTTAAATGACGTCGCCGCTCCATAATAACGTTGGTTTTAATCAGTAGTAGGGAAACAGTAGCACTAATAATGTCTTCAATGCGTTGTATGTTTTTATAGGGAAAATATTGACAGCTTATTTTCATCTTTTACTCGAATTTGATTGAGAGTTCCTGATTCAAATTATGAAATGCACCAAAAAGGATCCATATAAATTTATAAAATCATAAATTTATTACAAAGCCACATCTCAATCTCAAGAAATCCGCATAAAAATGCTTGATCCCTAGACACTTTTGATGTGTGTATTTACATTTTCACAATCTATAGGTATTTACATAATTTTTTTCTTTTTAGTTTTTTTTTTCTATTTCAGAAAAATAGAAAAGAAAAAAATAGTGATAGTGATAGTTCCCCATTGCTATGAGGAACAGGGTTTTAGCTAACTATACCTACAGAAACAGAGGTGTTCATTCAACCAAAACACACTTTTTCGGGAAGAGACTTTATTTATAACTAGCTTCCGCCCGCGGATTCGCTCGCGTTTTTCGGGATGTATTATACATATAAACCTTTCTGTTGAATTTATCTATCTATTAAAAAAACCGCATCAAAATCCGTTGCGTAGTTTTAAAGATCTAAGCATAATAGGGACAGACAGCGGGAAGCGACTTTGTTTTATATTATGTACCTACCTAGTGATATTTGTTTTCTTTTACAGATAATGGTAATCTTACTATTGTAATAACAAATGAGAATGACAACTGTTCGACCAAGTTTGCTGGCTACACCCTTACAGAAGGCCACAGTGTCACTCTGGTCCCAGAACCAGAAATGTTCGTCAACTATGGCTTGTAAGTACCTCCCGAACAGCGTTGCCAGACGTCCCGATTTTGGCGGGACGTCCCGACATTTTAGCCCAAAATTGAATGTCCCGCGAGGGACAGGCTCAGTCCCGCTTTTTGAGGATTACTCGACGGTGCCGCCCCCACCTTCAAACTGCTTTCCTGAAGGCGTTTTTTCCAAGTGAATTTTAAATAGGTAGTCGGATGCCGGAAATAAATGCTCCGTAAAAATTAAAGCAGAATTACTCATTCAATTCAATCTGGAGCTATCCTGTGCAAAGTTCTTCGACTAACTGCTGATTATTTACGTTTTTAGGGTTCCGTACCAAAATGGTAAAAAAGGAACCCTTGTGGTGCGACTTCGTCTGTCTGTCTGTCTGTCTGTCACACCTGCTTATTTCAGCAACTACTTACGCTATCGACTTGAAATTTGGAACAGTTATAAAGAATGCTTGTTCAACTTTATTGCAAATGAAAAAAATCCAAAAATATTTTTATTTTCATTGCAAAAGGGGCCGGACTGGGGGTCCGAAATTTTAAAGTGGGGTTACTAGGTCAAATGACATATCATATGAAAGGGCTTGATCTGCACATTTCAAAATATATTTTTATTTTATTTTATGTCTCACAATTTTCGACATATGACGAAAAATGTCCAAAAAAATACCATTCCCCCCCCCCTTATCTCCGAAGCTTGCGGGGCGAAAAATCTGAAATAATTAGAGTTGATAGGAATTGACCCAAATATGGCACCAAAAATAAAACGATGTTCCTAACTAGTACAGTTTTTTCGAAATAATCAAAATTCCTTCACAAACAAACTTAGTTATGCGGTCCGGATTTTTTCGCTTTATACGTCCAAAAATGATACGGAACCCTCGGTGCGCGAGTACGACTCGCACTTGGCCGGTTTTTTTTATTATGTCCCGCTTTCGACACAAGAATCCCGCTTTTTTTACTCAAAAAGTTTCAAAATCCCGCTTTGCCCGAAATAAAATCTGGCAACGCTGCTCCCGAACGATCTTCCACTTGAATTAGCTGTGTGATTGTTCTGTTTAGCAATAAGACTAGATAATGACGAGACAAATCGATATCATGCTTAAAATTTTGACGTGTAGGTACCTACCTAAATTATCAAATAGTGAAGTTGCTAACTTTCTACGTTTGTATGGAAAAACAAGTGGCTTGCGCAGACATGAGGAAAAACCGGACAAGTGCGAGTATGCCTCGCGCCCTAAGGGTTCCGAAATATGATCATAGATGGCGCTACTGCATACTTCCAATGGCGCCATCTATGAGCAGATGGCTCAACTTAAGGTCCGGTGACTGACGGCGGACAACAAAGTCATCCTATAAGGGTTCCGTTTTTCCTTTTGATGTACGGAACCCTAAAAATCAGCTAGTTTGCGAATTTTTACACAGAACAGAAGTATTGATATAGAAAATAAAACCATTAGCTACTGCTCTGTTCTTTGTAGCCTTTAATTAAGTTAATTTCATTAAGTGTTCGTTCTTATTTACGCTAAAGTTATGTTTCTACGGCAGTGCTTTTTCCACTTTTTCAAGATATTTTTTACATTAATCTATAAGATTTATTCTTAACACGAATTCATTAGCCACTAGTGAAACTCTTTAGCTAGCCAGACCTTTTTTTTCGTAGCTACTACTTTACCTTTTCTATATGTATAAAGTTATGTTGTTCCCATAAGACTTGCATGGTGCCGACCCTTAATGTTATAATTATAAATAACTAATTTTCAGTTGGCGGCATGTAACTGCGTCAGGAACAAAAAACCTTTCTGATAAATTAAATCACACTCATGTAAGTTAAATAACTACAAAGAACCTTTTCAACACACTTGCTCATAAAAGGGCTCTTATTTCACCGCAATTAGCCACGTAATGCCACCTGTAATCAAACTGTGACTTTTTCCTCACCATTACTCACTAGTGAGTTATACGCCTCCCCCACTACGAGCGCGCGTGCTCCTCCAGCACGCGCCAGTATTATTTTATTCGCAAGTGTGTTGAAAAACGTCGTATGATACACGTGTTTATTGGTGATTACCGTCTTCGGCTCCCTTAAGACCCTCGCCTAATCACCAACTTTACACACTTGTACCATAATGTACTATTATATATGTACCAAGAAGTCGCGTTATGGTTACAAAGAAAACAATTGAGTAATCCCTTGGACGCTATATTGGCTGCCCTGAATCTCAATTTATTACAACGTCTTTAACGGTGTTCGTGTTGGAAATTTTCTTTCAGCACCAATTCACTTTCATCACTTTTTAACGTCCTAAATATTATTATAAAACATAAATCTACAAAATACACAAAACGATAAATGACCTAAATAGGAATGACAAGCAGGGGAGCCAACATAGCGTCTAGGGCCTGGGTTCCGAACCTGGGGGTAATTACCCCCTCGGGGGTAAAAAAGTTATTCTGCGGGGGTAATAGGCTGGTAATAAAATATAATAAATTTTATAATCGTATTGGGAAACTAATGGCAGTTGTATGTATGTAATTAAATAAAGAAAAAAAAAACAAAATCATTAATTAAAAACTTGAAATAAGTATCATTAAAAAGCTTGCAAATACAAAACAATATCAACCAGCACACTGCATTATCATTAATTCATCGACTTTTTGTGCAATTTATTATAATTAAGGCTATTCTATTTTCATGTGTTAAAACTTTAACGGGGTAAATGAGTTTCCCTTTCCAGGGGAATTCTTACGTGAAACGGTCTATAGTAATTTTATAGTTTTAGAAGTCGCTGGCTTTTGTTTTTGTTTGTTTGTCTTATTGGTTAGTTGATTGAAACTAGCCTCAAGTGATGCTTGAGTCTCGGGTTAGGTATATCTGATTACTTTTTGCTAGTTGGAATATAACTTCATAGGTACATAGATATAGATTAAATGATTACTCTTATTAACTGGTTTTAAAAACATGGTATATTTTTTTGTAAATGAACTATAAAATTATTTATTTTCAGACAGTAAAAGTCGAAAAAGCTATGGAAGGGATATGGGAATTTGAATTTTATTATTACGGTGAAAATTATAATTATAAGCAAAATAAAACGAAAAAACCAATGAATGGCGCAAACTACACCACATCTGTATGCAGAACTAATGTCACTATAGGTAAGGGTCACTTAATATTATGTTATAATGAATACTTTTAAACCGACTTCAAAAAATAACTTTATTGCAAATGAAAAAAGTCCAAAAATATTTTTATTTTCATTGCAAAAGGGGCCGGAGTGGAGGTCCGAAATTTCAAAGTGGGGTTACTACGTCAAGTGACATATCATATGAAAGGGCTTGCTCTGCACATTTCCAAAATATATTTTGATTTAATTTTATGTCTCACAGTTTTCGACATATGATGAAAAATGTCCAAAAAAATACCATTCCCCCCCCCTATCTCCGAAGTTTGCGGGGCGAAAAATCTGAAATAATTAGAGTTGATAGGAATTGACCCAAATATGGCACCAAAAATAAAACGATGTTCCTAACTGGTACAGTCTTTTCAAAATCATCAAAATTCCTTAACAAACGAACTTAGTTATGCGGTCCGAATTTTTTCACTTTATACGTCCAAAAATGATACGGACCCTAGGTGCGCGAGTACGACTTGCACTTGGCCGGTTTTTTTTTTAAATGTTTGTTACCTCAGAACTCCGTCATTTATAAACCAATTTGAAACAATAGAAAATTTGAAAAAAAAAAATATTTTAAAGGATATACTTTCAGATTGGTTTCATTTTAATTTCGTAAAGATCTGATGATGAGTTTCGGAGACAGACGACGGAACTTTTCAAAAAATGCCTGCAAATCAACTGCAATTGCTGCTATCGCATATCTATGCATTGTTTATGGAATCACACCACAACATCACGACTGTACCCTCTGAAAGGGTACGCACATATATGTACCTATTAATAAAATATAAATTATTAAAGTGTGTAGAAAATTATAATAGTTAATATTGGTAACTGGTGAATGGTGAGGTCTACTTGGCTGGGCGAATGATGATGAGTGTGTGAGAAAATTATAATGGTGGTTACATTGTTATAGATATATGTTAGAGATTATTTGTGATTTATCAAGTATTTATGAATATGTGTAGGTAGGTGTCCAACACAAAAGGGATTTTATTATAAAATAACACAATTAGGCAAGACTAGACTTTTATTTTTGTGACTCGAAAAACTAGTTGCTCATTCCAAAAGAAATTACCGATGGAGAAGAATGAGCAAGAAACTCCATGGTTTATTTTATACATATTGTTTTCATCATGATATACACAAATTAAATTTAGTCATAACCATTGTAAAACATGTAGGTAGAAAAACAAGAATATTCCTACTTAATATAACTAGATCATTTAGACAATCATTTTCATTTAAATTAGCAATTATAAAATGAGGATACACAAAGCATAGCAATATAGCAACACAGATATAAAGATATTAAATTAACATAATTTTAGAGAATAATAACACTGTACTTAACTCAAGTGGCACCTCGTAGAAACGATTGGTAAAAAGTCAAAGATTAAAAGATTAGAATAAAGGTGATAGAATTTATTTTACTTTAATAATTATATATTCAAAATCTAATATAAATATATGAATATTAACTATGTATTGATTGATAGGATTAAGTATAAATTATGTTCAAAATATAATATGTAGGTATATTATGTATATATTATGAATGTTATGTATATTATGTATATTATGATTGTTATGTATATTATGAATATTATGAATGTTATGTATATTATGTATATTATGTATATTATGAATATTATGTATATTGACGATATATTTATAAATTTTAGGCAATGTTATAAGAAAGTAATACTTCCAGGCTTATATAAACTATTTTAGGTATATATGTATGTATACAGGTTATATATATATATAATAATAAAATATTCAGATTAACAACCATAATACATATATATAGACAAGCATTTTCTACGATTATTACATAATAATACCAATACTTATCTTTTATAACAATATTACGGAGCTCTGCTCACTATGGCGGCCGGACACAGAATGAATCACATCGTACGATTCCGTCTCCTTTTATACAGTGTAACAAACAACGCTAAAAGAACACTTGTTCATAACTTAATGATTTTATGATGTATGATTAATTACAATGGTTATCAAAAAATCTAGAAAGATTTATTTAGTACACAGCTATAAGATTCTCGATATAAAAAAGAACATGTGGTTCCATAACAAACATTTTGTTATAAACAACAGTTGTTCTTAATAACCTATTTATCTTAGATGATATATTGAATTATTTGTATTAAATAAATACATTTAAATTAATTATAATGGCATAAAATACCATAATCAATAATCAAATTATTACTATTTTATAACACGGCCATTCTGAAATGTACTACGTTCTCGGAGTACAACACAAATATGTTGGTTTTCATTTAGGTACTACAGTCAGTTTTACAATATAATTGTTTTTGATACATGTGGTGACAGAAAACTGTAAACACAGGCACAGCCACAGGTGAAACCAAAAGCACAGCCCCAAGATCAAAGGCACAGCCACAGAACCAAAAGGCACAACAAAAAGTACAGCCATAGGTTCACAGGCACAGCCACAGGCACAGCCACAGGCACAGCCACAGGCACAGCCACAGGCACAGCCACAGGCACAGCCACAGGCACAGCCACAGGCACAGCCACAGGCACAGCCACAGGCACAGCCACAGGCACAGCCACAGGCACAGCCACAGGCACAGCCACAGGCACAGCCACAGGCACAGCCACAGGCACAGCCACAGGCACAGCCAAAAGCACAGCCCCAAGATCAAAGGCACAGCCACAGAACCAAAAGGCACAACAAAAAGTACAGCCATAGGTTCACAGGCACAGCCATGGCACAGCTACTGGTAGAACCACAGGCACAGCCACAGTTTACAACAATATCATCTATTAAACTTTACTCAACCTTAATAAACTAAAAGTAAAACAAATATAAGTATTAGAATAGAATGTCTACTACAAATACCATCATTAGTAGCAAAGTCCTCATCGACCCATTCTCTTGACCAGTGTCGTAACTTATCTTTAGATATTACTACGTTTCTTTGACCCAAGCCTCGCAAGTTATATCGATCGTTGTCTAAAACTTTTACTATTCCATATGGCCCCCTGAACTTTGGCATAAGTTTGTGATGACGCCGATGGTTTTGATAGACGTATACAGTGTCACCTACATGGTAAGTTTTTTTTGTTACGTCGTACGGCATCAAAACATTTAAGTGATCTAAAGCAAGTTCACGGTCTGTTTGTAAATCAAAATTTTGAACACGGTAGCATCGTCGCCAAGAACTTCATTAAGTCGCGCTTGTACACACGGAATGTTGGAGTTTCTACCTAATAATAAACGAAGAAGAGAGAACCCTGTTGACTTCTGAATTGTAGTATTTAAGGATAACTGTACATTGCATAATTCGTTCGGCCAATCTGACATATTCGAACGTTGGCAGTGCCACGTCGTTCTGTCATTTGTTGCTAGAAAGAGCAACAAGGATAGCGGTGAGCAACCCCTCGAGGATTGTTTGATCCATTTTAGATAAGTACCTGAAAATATACCATTATTAATATTGCGTTAGAATTTGTGATCCCACTTCTGATGTGAGAAAATTATAATGGTGGTTACATTGTTATAGATATATGTTAGAGATTATTTGTGATTTATCAAGTATTTATGAATATGTGTAGGTAGGTGTCCAACACAAAAGGGATTTTATTATAAAATAACACAATTAGGCAAGACTAGACTTTTATTTTTGTGACTCGAAAAACTAGTTGCTCATTCCAAAAGAAATTACCGGTGGAGAAGAATGAGCAAGAAACTCCATGGTTTATTTTATACATATTGTTTTCATCATGATATACACAAATTAAATTTAGTCATAACCATTGTAAAACATGTAGGTAGAAAAACAAGAATATTCCTACTTAATATAACTAGATCATTTAGACAATCATTTTCATTTAAATTAGCAATTATAAAATGAGGATACACAAAGCATAGCAATATAGCAACACAGATATAAAGATATTAAATTAACATAATTTTAGAGAATAATAACACTGTACTTAACTCAAGTGGCACCTCGTAGAAACGATTGGTAAAAAGTCAAAGATTAAAAGATTAGAATAAAGGTGATAGAATTTATTTTACTTTAATAATTATATATTCAAAATCTAATATAAATATATGAATATTAACTATGTATTGATTGATAGGATTAAGTATAAATTATGTTCAAAATATAATATGTAGGTATATTATGTATATATTATGAATGTTATGTATATTATGTATATTATGATTGTTATGTATATTATGAATATTATGTATATTATGTATATTATGTATATTATGTATATTATGTATATTATGAATATTATGTATATTGACGATATATTTATAAATTTTAGGCAATGTTATAAGAAAGTAATACTTCCAGGCTTATATAAACTATTTTAGGTATATATGTATGTATACAGGTTATATATATATATAATAATAAAATATTCAGATTAACAACCATAATACATATATATAGACAAGCATTTTCTACGATTATTACATAATAATACCAATACTTATCTTTTATAACAATATTACGGAGCTCTGCTCACTATGGCGGCCGGACACAGAATGAATCACATCACACATGGAAATCACTGCGTCCCCGCCGGGGGGCGCGGTAGGCGAGCTCGGGGCGAACCCCTCTCCCGCGGGAGCAATACCTCCGCCCGTAAAAACGGGCGCGTCATTGGGTTGCCGGTATAGGCGCGGCATGTGACGGCGCCTGAGCAGAATGCCCGAGCAACCGTCTGTGTGTAAGTGCTATCTGTTTTTCGGTAGGAGCGCCGCGACCTAATGCCGCTTCTTCACGGCAGCTCGGCGGTCAGTCACCGCCAGGTGGGACATCCGGTTACCCGGATGAGGCCCGGCGGGTGACGACCAGCGACAGAGCTGCCGACTTTAGGCGCTCCCTACCGAGGAATGTTGACCCCCCGCCTACAACGCTTCCAGATCGAGCCGGTCACGCTCCAGGCGAGGGGGCCGTTTCGTATGTATGAGCGGTAGTGTTTTGTGTAACACCGCTCAATGTCAGCGCTATAAGTGCGCGCCCGCAGCGCACTTTCAGCGCGTGAGTCATATGTATGTGGAGTCGCGAGTGTATGATTCAGTGTGCGTCATGCCTATATTAACTTAGTACACGCCGCACACCGAGCGTATGTAGTGTATGTGGAGTCTCTTTGTTTGGGTGGGTCGCGTGTAGGTGTCTGCGACCCACTCAGGCGTCAAGTCCGGTGGGGGGGGGAGTCATGTCCGACAGCAGGTCGCGCGGAAAGCGCTTTGCGTCGGGAGGGCGCGCATGCCAGGGCGCTATCTGCTTGACATGGGGCCAAGCAGACGCGTCGGCACGCGCGAACATCTTCTTCGACAGGCGCGTCGTGAACTCTTCCAGGCTCTCGATCTTGAGGTCCCGGTGGATCACGCTATTCCTCACATAGCGAGGGGCACCGACTACTCTCCGCAGCGCCATGTTCTGTTGCGCGCGGAGGAGCTTGCGATTGGTCTCGCTAGTGAGGGCGAGCCAAGCTGGGGCGGCATACGTCAGCACTGGGCGTATGTACGTTTTGTACACACCCAGCTTGACGCGTGCCGGGAGTCGAGATGAGAACACTGGATAGAGCAGAGCGCGGGCTGCCTTGCTCTTCGCAGCGACCTTGCGGACATGACTGCCCATTGTGAGCCGACGATCTATGGTAACCCCTAAGTATTTAACCTGGGGCGACCACGCGATGTCGGCTCCTTGGAGTCTCAGGGGTGGGGGGAGTGGGGCGTACCCGGTGAGCATCGCTTGCGTCTTACCCACGTTCACCGACAGCCGCCACTTGGACAGCCACTCGGGGAGTAGGTCGAGCGCGCGCTGCATTTTGACGGCCGCGTACTTCGCGTTCATTGACGTAGTAATGTACGCGGCGTCATCTGCGTACAGCGCGAGCGTGGCGTCGCTAGTGGTGGGGATGTCGTCGGTGTAACGTGAGTAGCACAGCGGCGAGATGCAGCTGCCTTGCGGAACTCCCGCCGCCACCGGATGGGCGCTTGAAAGCGCTCCGTCGACCACCACCCTGAAAGTCCTGTGGGACAGGAAGGAGGAAACCACCTTTACTACACGTCGGGGCGCATCCGACGTCGACAATTTGAAAAGCAGACCGGCGTGCCAAACGCGATCAAATGCCTTCTCCATGTCGAGGAATACTGCAACCGCGTGCTCCTTCTTGTTCACAGCCGCCGTGAGTAGGTGCAGTACCCTCGACAACTGGAGCGTCGTGCTGTGTTCCGCGCGGAACCCGAATTGTTCCGGGCGCGGTGTGACGTGTGGCGTGAGGTGTCGCAGCAGGAGCTGTTCAAACACCTTGGAGACAGTAGGCAGCAACGTGATGGGCCGATAGCTCTCGGGCTTCAGCACGTTTTTGTTCGCCTTGGGCAGCATTATGACGCGCCCCTCCTTCCATGCACTCGGGAACGCCCCCGTGCGCAGTATCCCCGTGTACAGGCGCGCCAGTGCCGCTACCGTACGGTACGGCAGGTGGCGCAGCGCTGTGTTGGTGATACCGTCAGCTCCGGGGGCCTTCCTAGGCTTGGTTCTCAGGATGGCGCGTCGTACTGCACAAGGCGAGAAATAAACTGGGTCTTCCTCCGAGGCTATCGGCGAGGCGAAGTAGTCCCCAAGGTGCCTCTCGACCGCTGCGACATGCTCGGTGTCGTCAGTCGGGTTCGGCTGGAATTGACGCTCCAGGTGCTCGGCAAAGATCTCCGCACGGTCTGCTGCGGCATATCTTAGCGCCCCTCCGCTGTTAAGTAGCGGGCGCACCGGAGCCGGGGTATTCGTGAGCCGCCGGCACAGTCTGTGTATCGACGGCCAGTCACCGTCGGCGGCGTCGATGTAAGACTCCCAGCTCGCGGTGTTGTGTGCCTCTAACTCGGCCTTCACCCTCTCCGCGAGTCGGTTGAGCTCGGACTTTTGCGTCGGGCATCTTGATTGTTGCCACCGTTTGCGTAGGCGCCTCTTCTTGGCGATCAACGCTCTAAGGTGGTTGGGCAGGGGGGGCAGTAGTGGCTTCCCCTGCGGCTGCGTCACTGTTGTCGCCTCTTCAAAGGCGCGCTGGATGCAAACGGTGACCTCTTCTGCCAGTCCGTCGACGTCCGCGGCGGCGACGATAGGCCGAGTAGGTGTGGTGGTCTCCATCACTTCCTGAAATTTCTTCCAGTCCGTCCTGCGACGTGGCGCTGGAGGACTGAGTCGGGCTGGCAATCCTGATAAGACGACGAGCACAGGTTGGTGGTCCGACTGCATCTCGTCGTCCATCACTTGCTGCGTGATCTGGCAGTGTAGCCCATTGTGGACCACGATGTCCAGCACGTCCGGGGCATGCGATACTGTGTCCGGGTAGTGGGTCGGTGTCTCTGGTCCGGACACCGTGTACCCATGGGCTTCCGCGTCTGCGAAGAGCCGTCTCCCCTCGGTATTCGTAGTGCTTGCGTTCCACGCCGGATGCTTGCAGTTTAAGTCGCCGGCGATGACCGTCGGGTGCGGCGACTGCTGAAGGAGCGCCCGCAGCTCCGCACAATCAAGTGGGGCTGCAGGGGGCTTGTAGCTTGCGTACAGATTGAGGTCCTCGCCGGCAACATTCAACTGCACACCCAACGCGTACAGCGTGTTGAGCGACGGCAAGGGGAGTTCCTGGTGCACGACTCTCCGCTTCACTAGTACCGCCAGACCACGGTAGGAGATGTTCTGCACCGACTTCTCGTCCTTCCTATAAACGAGATATCCCGGGAATCGCGCTCGATCAGCTGGTCCCAGGAACGTCTCGCTTATGAGCGCCACGTCTATGTTTTGGTCCTTGAGGAGGAGGCGGAGGGGGGCGACCTTGTTCCTAAGGCCGCGGGCATTCCAATGCAGCACCCTCAACGACCTATCCATGGTACAGCGTGAGCAGTGCCGCTAGGCCGTCGAGGATGACGAGCTCCGCGTCCTGGCCCTGTCTTATGGCTTTAATCAAGTCCATTAACAGCTTTATGGCACAGGCGGTAAATTCACGCTTCCGCTCGTCTTGTGTCGCTGCCGGCGTTGTTGCACTAGCGCTGGCAGTCGCAGGCTTCTTCCCTGTGTCTTCGGCCGCGCCGGTGGCGCCGCCCCGCGGCGCGCGACGTTGACGCGCGCCTGTAGTGCGCGGTTGCGCCGCTAGGGCGGCGCTCGCGGCTTGTTGTAGTTGCGCTGCAGCTTGTACGCCGGCGCTCTCGGCGACGGCGGGTTGCGGCTGCGACGCCTGTGCCATGGCCGGAACAAGGTCGGCCTGTGTCTCGGGCTCTTGTGCGCCGGGGGGTTGGGGCTTCTTCCCCCTCTTCCTACCCCCGCGCTTTTTCTTCCTCCGCCCTGAGGAGGTAGGGCCTCCGCGATCTGTGGGCCCGTTCGCTGCCGCCATGAGCGACGCGCTTGGCGCCTCCTTGTCGTCCTGCAGCGTCTGCCCCTCGGTGGCCGCTTTGGGCCGGCGTGACCGCTTGGTCATGGCGACAGTGCCCGCTCGCTTGTTCCGGATCTCGTCCTGGAACACGGGGCACTTGAGGCTGGAAGCGGGGTGCTGCCCCCCGCAGTTTACGCACGTCGGCGGTTCCGTGCGTGGGCGTGGGCAGTCCCGTGCTGGGTGCCCCTCTCCGCACCGCACACAAGCGAGCGGGCGGTGGCAGTGGTGCGAGCTGTGCCTAAATTTCTGGCACCGATGGCACTGAGCGGGCCCACGCTTGGCACGCCATGCCTCAATACTGACACCACGCATGTACAAGAATGTTGTGGTGTCAAATATTTTGCGGACATCCGTGGTCCGCTTGAGGACGGCGTGGAAAACGCAGCCGTGTCGTCCCTTGCGCGCCTGAATATGGCGCACGTACTCCGGCTCGTACCCAAGCTCGCGGAGTTCCTCCTCGATTTCCGTCGGGTCCGTGTCGGAGGGCAGTCCTCGGATCGCCACCTTCATGCTGCGATCCGCTGGCAGCGAGTAGGCGAACCATGATAGGCCTGTCTCCTTTTCCAGGTTGGTTAAGTACCGCTGGATCAGCCGGTACTCCTCCTCTGTGTCGGGGATGAAGCGAACCCCGCTCTGGTAAGGGCGGGCGTTTGGCGGCCGACCCAGCTTGGCACTAATGGCCCTGAAGTGAGCTGCCCATCCTGGCAGCCTCTCAACCACCAGCGGCGGGTAGCGCGGCTTCCTCTCCTCCGGCTTCTTCTTTGAAGCCGCTGCGTCCGTGGTAGCAGCGGCGGCAGTAGCAGGGGCCGGGGCCCCGTCCGTGGGTGTAGGCGAGCGACGCGCCGCCTCCACGAACGTCATCGGTTCCGACTCACCGCGCCCGCTCGGCTCACGCACCCGTTGCGGTAGCGGCGAGTCGGCGCAGTAGCGCTTCGCGTCAGCGGCTTCTTCGTCAGGGCTCCGCTGTCTTCGCTGGGCCCGGGCCCCGAGCTGGAACTCGAAGCCGAAGCCCAGCGATCCGGTAGGGGAGGGGGTGCGCAGCGCAGGAGATGGACCGGCTCGCGGGTGCGTATCCTTAGACACGCTTCCGCGACCGGCCGCTGAGTCGCCCGACGCTATCGACGCGCTCGATCCCGCTCTCGATGAGCAGGCCGACAGCATCGCGGGCGAGTCCTGCGCTGCGGTCCTGGGTGGCGCCGGTGACTCAGGCGCCCCCTGGCTTAACGCCAGCATCGCCTGGGAGCGCAAGGAGGCTTCCGGCGGCGGCGTAGTGGGACTTGTTATTGATGCGCCTGGTGCAGCTGTCGCCGAGCCCGCCAGCGAGGGGCGGGGCGCGGCTGACGCGGTGCGTGAGGCTGTGGCCGCACGTTGCGCGGCGGGCGTGGACGCGGCGGGCGCGGTCGCACCGCTCGCGGGCGGCGCGGGGGTGCGCGCGGGCGGCGCGGCAGCGGTCGCCGCGGCGGGGGGGCGCGCGGGCGGCGCAGCGGTGCGCGCGGGGGGGGCGGTTATACGCGGGGTAGGTGCGGCGGCGCGCGCTAGGTGCGTGCGGCCAGTCGCGGCGGGTCCCGGGGCCTGGATGGGTACCGGGCGAAAGGCAGGTGGCCTAATCGGCACAGCATGCTGCCGACTCGACGACGGCGCCGGCGAATCGCGCGCGGACGCCGGCGCCGCCGGAGGGGCGGCTGCTGCTGGCCTGGGTGTTGGTGGGGGGGGCTCAGCCGGTGATGCACCGGGCGGTGCGTCCCCGATGTCGGGGAGCGACGTCGCCCGGTCCGTCATCGGGCGGGCCGGAGGCGGAGAGCCGGTCTCGCCCAGCGACTTGCGGGCTCCGGGCTTCTTAGGCGGCATCGTTGGTCGTGGTCTCCGCGACCGCAACGGTGTGTTGCCACACCGGGCAGCGGCGGGGCGGTGCCCCCCTGTGTTCGCGCAAGTGGTGGTTGCCCGTACCTGCGCAAACACAAAGGAAGAACGGTTAAAGGCGGTCCGTGCGGATTTACCGGAGCAGCAGCGACAGCGGATTTGCGCGTGCGTCCAGTACGGCCACGGGCGAATCCAATGAATCACATCGTACGATTCCGTCTCCTTTTATACAGTGTAACAAACAACGCTAAAAGAACACTTGTTCATAACTTAATGATTTTATGATGTATGATTAATTACAATGGTTATCAAAAAATCTAGAAAGATTTATTTAGTACACAGCTATAAGATTCTCGATATAAAAAAAAAAAAGAACATGTGGTTCCATAACAAACATTTTGTTATAAACAACAGTTGTTCTTAATAACCTATTTATCTTAGATGATATATTGAATTATTTGTATTAAATAAATACATTTAAATTAATTATAATGGCATAAAATACCATAATCAATAATCAAATTATTACTATTTTATAACAAGTGCAACCTACTTGGTTGGGCGAATGGTGATGAGTGCTACCATAATAATAATATGACATCGTTGGTCTACTGCAGGGGTTGGCAAACCGCGGCTAAATCGATATTTTTACTGCGGATGGCTCTTCTAGCTTAAAAGTTTGCTGACTCCTGAAGTTTTCAGTATTAATGATTTTATTATTGAATTATTTTTACTTACAGTACCCGACAAGGACAAATCTGCAGGCAGTAAGTATTATTTGAAAATAATCTCTTATTATTAAACTACGTGAGTCTTAACATTACGCTACGACCCATAGGAGCCGAGCAACGGGGATGAAACCGCGTGAAAGAATTCTCCGATCTTGTCGCGCAAAACAGCTATGTAGTAGGTACCTTCTTGGGCGTACCTTGTTAGGGCGAGACATTAGTTCGTTGCTCTGCTCTGCGTTGCGTAATTTCACACTACACTACTCCGTTGGTTCGTCGACGCAATGCATACGACAACCCAACGGAGAAGTGTATTGTGAAGTGACGCAACGCAGCGCAGCGCAACGCACTAATGGGGCCTCGCCCTTACTAAGCGTTTTTAAATTATGACGTCAGTATGTTAGTAGTGCTATCTTTTTCTAGCTACAATTCTTTAAACGCTTAGAAACTGGACATTATTAGGGTTCCGTACCTCAAAAAGAAAGACGGAACCCTTTGTTGTCTAAAGGATCACTTTGTTGTCCGTCTGTCATGACCATGAGTGGAGCCATCTGCTCATAGATGACGCCACTAGAAGTATGCAATAGCGCCATCTATGATCAAGATATGATATTATCTATTATGATGTAATAGCGGCATAGATGGCGCTATTGCATATTTCGGAACCCTCAGAGAATTTAGTTTCAACCTTATAATAGTATTAACTACTCAAATTCGTACCATGATCTCCAAAGTATGTTTGTGTTTTTCAACTTTTCTTTAGAAGTATAATATGTATAATATAAGTGTTTTAATCAGGGACCGATTAATCGGGTTAAAAGGTTACCGGTTAAATCTCTAACCCATATGTTTGGTTAATCTGAATGCAGGGTAACCGGTTAACCCTTTAATACGGATACTGTTACCGGTTAATATTGCTGATTAACCCGAAAAAAGTAGAACAAAAATGAAAAAAAAGGAACAAAATTGAACTCTATGCGTGAACCGGTTATTTTACGCTGATTAACCCAGAATACGGGTTGACTTTTATGCAAGGTTTTTCACCTAACCCAAAAAAATAACCCGGTTAACGGGTTAACCCCTATATGGGTGACCTTTTCGGTCCCTGGTTTTAATTTAGCAAATAAATAAATGAATTAATAAATATTTTCAGATCGTACCATCATTGAATCCGTGTTGGGTACGGTCGCCATATTCATCATATTAGGTCAAACAGCTTATATCATATTCCTCAGAGCTGAAAGTAAGTCCCTCAATGTATTATATTTTATCTATACATATATACCTACTATCTTCACTACATAGTATAAAATAAAAGTCACTTCCCGTTGTCTGTCCCTATCTCAGATCATAGAAACAAGGAGATAAGCCATCATAGCAACGTACCGGAACAACTGATGCCACTTTTAGTACATTTTTCGACACAATTACGCGCATTATTAAGTGTGAATAAAAAGATCTCCCACGCATTAAACATTCCGCACACCCTCAATCTAACACTGTTAATCGTCACTCAACACTAGCACTAAACTAAAACACTGTATTTATACCATCGATCGTGTTCGTTTCGTCGCCAGCGCGTACGTTTTTAATATGAGCAATTTGCTCAAGATCAGGCATCAAGTTCGATAGCGCCTTGGCACATCTCCTTGTTTCTATGATCTGAGGTCCCTATGTATGCTTAGATCTTTAAAACTACGCAACGGATTTCGATGCGGTTTTTTTAATAGATGAAATGATTCAAAAAAGTTTATAATTAAATATATATGTATGACATACCTACGTGGGCAAAGCCGCGGGCGGAAGCTACTTACTAATATTATGAAGTTGAAGAGTTTGTTTATTTGAAGGCGCTAATCTCTGAAACTACCAGTCGGATTCGAAAAAATCTTTTTGTATAAGATAGCCAGATTCATGAAGAATAGTATAGGCTATTTAACATCACGCCACGACCCTTAGGAGCTGAGCAACGGGGGTGAAACCGCGGGGAACAGCCAGTAAAGAATATAAGTTACCTATGAATAGTATAAAACAAAGTCGTTTGTCGTATAGATCCGTCTGTTTGTTCTTCTAAACTACACAATCCTACTAATATTATAAACGCGAAAGTTTGTGAGGATGGATGTATGGATGGATGTAGGTATGTATGGGAAGATATTAGAATACTAAACATTTAATTTTATATTCCAGCTAAAAGACTTAAAACAGATGATAATTATAAAAATCTTTCGAAGAGGGCAGATCCTGTTGATTACCCGAACGATACTGGTAAGTAAGAATAAAGCAAAGACATTGTCATAGATATATTGCCATCCCTTACTAGCAGAAACAAAAAAGAGAAAGATAGGAGAAATTAAAATTCCAACAGGTATAATGATCCGCTTTTTCCCATCTACTTATACTTTGTTATAAGTGTAGATACCATCAGTAGCGAAGGGTCCCTACAATACGATTCCTACCGGCTTCCCTTTGCAAAATAGCACTGGTAGTATATTGCCTACTTTTATTAATTAGCTTTTCGTGTCCAGGTAAGCATTTGTAGCTCTGGCTTACCTCTCACAAAAACTGACCCTTCGCCACTGGTATGTACTTCTTTCCATTCTCATTTGTTGGCCTCTTTAATATTCTATCTCTTTCTTTTCTTAGGTATTAGTAGGAGATGGCATATTTTAGTTGTCACGGAAAAACGATGGAATATACGATCTCTATCAATGTTCTATCATCATATTTTGTATGTCTTTCCTTAGCTCGCTACTGTTCAAACCCAGGTCAGAAGAATATGGAAATAGCTGCTCCAGTAGATGATGATGATGATCCAGATAACGACATCTACGAAGCCCCGAATATGGTATTGACTGCTAATGGTAAGTAGACATAATTATAATGTTCTACTGGGACTCAGATCTAGAGAGAATGAGCCGTAATAGTAATACGCAATGTTAACGCAATACGGAATAGTGAATGTCAGTTTTTGATTCTAAGACATTTTCCTCTCGATGTTTTTCTTTCTCCGTTTTCAATTAAAGTCTGTCTGCACTCCAATTACCGAACTCTTCAACTGAATCATGTTTTATGTACCTACACACATTTTGTAGACCGAAAATTGAAAGAAACACTTTCGCTCCAGACTCTGTAATATTTTAAAAGTGAAGAGTAGAGTGCAGAGTGAAGACTTGCAGAGTGGTTACATCAAATAGGCCCCTGGTTACCGAGTCACAAATCACTCTGTATCAAAAATAATTTGCGGCTGACTCACTGACAGCATACTTACAAGTTATAATTGTAACAACTATAGGAATATTAGGAAATATGCAAGAATCCCATCCGAGAATACAACGAGATACAGCGCAGAAACCAATTGCTCAGCCACCATGTTAACAGATCCTCAAAGCGATCGTTATAGATAAGGTGTATTTTCAAGCTAGTTTTTGTATGTTTGGATGATATGCGTTTACTAGTCCAATCTATAAAAGCCAGGCCAAACCAAATCCGGTCCAAGTACGGTACAGTCCGTCTAGCACTTCTGTTTGCTTTATTGATGGAAGGATTGCGTGATAAAATATTGATTGGTTTGCATGTATCACTCAATCTCAGATGTCACACCAATCGTACTGCAAATGGACTGCAATCGCACGCGAATGCTTTGCGTCAGTGTGACATCTGACTTAGAATTTCATACATTAACAATCCTTCTGCTTGACGTAAAGACTGCAGAATGCGCCTGTATTTGGTGTGCCCACAGACATCTTCTAAATAATAAATCAATAGAAGTCGTAAAGGCGCGTGACCTAGTCGCCGGTTTCTAGAAAATTATGTAAGGTAGGTGATGTTTAAACGGCCACCAATTCAACGAGAGCGCCCATTTAAAAATCTGACGTATGTGAACCGAATAAAGTTTAATTTATATTGCATTGGATGCTTTGACGTTGACTGCGAACCGGCGACACGCGTCTGGGAGTAAAATGGTAGATAACATTTCTATTGACTTGTTATTTCGATTTCTGTGGATGGGGCCTTAAATTTAATGTCTTTAGATCATTATTGTCATTTTATTTGCAGGACGTATGCCAACACGTCCACCACAGCCACCAGATATCGACACTATGCCTCGTAAGTCTTCTTTCTTTCTTACTTTTAGACTTTAGTAATAGAACTCCTTTTTAAAGGTCTCCTCATAGCCCGAGCTCCCACGGTAAGCTATTTTACCTCTCACCAAACACCCTCAAAATAAATGGTACTGGATTCGCAAGCAAAGCCTTTGCATAATTATTATAATAATTATGTTAATTATTCGAAAATTTCAGAGTACCCCAATGGGGAACTAGCTTTTGCCTGCAACTTCGTCCTCGTGAAGCCCGAAATTATCCTACAGGAATGTACTACCTGGACATTAAAAAAAAATCAGCTGTCCATACATTTATGTTCACCTAACTCAACAAAATGTATCAATGGAGCAGCAGATTTTTTATTGACGATTTTAGGGTAGGTCCCATAGAAAAAGTTGTTCAAAATGAAAATGATGAGTATAATGATATTGACCCCTTTTGTGATCGAACAGGGTTTTTGTTACATACTGTATAATATAATATTTAATAAGAGATCCTAATATTATAATTATGTTTGTAGGTACACCAAGACCAGATCACAACATGAGGGTTGACCATCAAGCGATGCTGGCATCAGCTCTGAATAGTCCGGCACGGAGCCCGATGATAGACAACAATCCTCCTTCGTTTCCAAGGCCGAAACACATAGGTTAGTATAAGAACCTTCACGAGATAAAGATCGCTCAGTCCAGTTTAGGAACCCTATCTATTTTCTGCCAACCCACCGCATGATATCACCGCCAGAAATTCCAATTTGTTTACGAACGGAATGTCACGGTGCGATTCAAATTGACAGCCCTGCGATGAAAATTGTCGACTTCTTCCTCAGATCATAGAAACAAGGCAGATGTGCCAAGGCGCTATCGAGCTTGATGCCTGAACTTGAGCAAATTGCTCATAATAAAAACGTATGCGCTGGTGACGAACCGAACACGATCGATGGTATAAATACAGTATTTTAGTTTAGTGTTAGTGTTGATGACGATTAACAGTGTTAGATTGAGGGTGTGCGGAATGTTTAATGCGTGGGAGATCTTTTTATTCACAAGGAGCGCTTAATTATGCGCGTAATTGTGTCGAAAAATGTACTAAAAGTGGCATCAGTTGATCTCGTACTAATTGTTTCTATGATCTGAGACTTCTTCCTATCATGACGCTGGTTCAAGAAGGGCTTGTTACTAAATGGCAAATGCGCTGTGTTTTTTCTGTAACGACAGGCGACACGCCGCTTGATACTAGAACTGCCAATTTGTTTGCGAACGTTCGAGGGAGAATCTCACCGTGACATTCTCCCTTTAAAGTTCGCAAACAAATTGGCAGTTCTCGCGGTGACATCACGCGGCGTGATGGTACAGAATAGGCTGATCCTTCCAGCGTTCAATCTACAGGGTAAAATTACAACCAGTGCGGATATTTTAGGAGGTGACAGTACTCATGAATATGATCAACTTTTATTATGGGACCGACACTGAAATATGAAAAAAAAAATCAGCTGTTCCATACATTTTGATCGTGTTGTAGTGGATTTTGTAGGGAACAGCTGATTTTTTTTTTTTCATATTTCAGCGTCGGTCCCTTAATAAAAGTTGACTATATTTATGAGTACTGTCACCTCCTAAAGTATCCGCACTGGTTTTAATTTTACCCTGTATAATGGGACCATTCCTTACACATCGAGACCTCTCCGTGACAAAACGGTCATCCGCGTTACCTAGGTACTTAATTTCTGTCACCATGGCTTTAGAATAGAATAGAATAGAATAAAGGTTTAAATTGTTTCCAGCATTACAGCACTTATTATGTACCTAGGTAGACAAAAATACTATAATACGGGAAGCAAAAGGTTCGGGCGTCAGCATATTGCTTAGGTTCCCTAGTAGGTTGCCAAGCGCTGGTTTTCAGCCTTCATTTTGACAGTTCAACAACATTCATTGCGGCGTTGAGCTAGTTACGGGAGCACGAATTATGAAACGTACGGCGGCGGCGTAATGAATGTCAAAATCAATGCCATGGTGATAGCAATTCAGTTACGCAATTAGGGTGACGGTTTCCATACGAATATCAGAAGTAATAGTCAGAAGCCCGAAAGTCTGACAACTGGTCAAGGGATTTATTGAACCTTATTCTTTCAGAACGGGAACCCAATGTGATGAACCGTCCACCGCTACCTCTGCCAGTGCATCCTCAAGATCATGTGCACGAAGTTTACGAAGGTAAGCCCTCGTTCGCACGGCAGCTTGTTTACGCGCGTTAGGGCCCTTGTGCACCTGTCCAGTTCCAGTCCGTAAAAACGAACGTTTGAAAAGAGAGAGAAGAAGAAAAGAAAGAGAAAGAGTTTTCGAACAGTTTTTTAAGAATCGTGTGACGTCACACGTTTAATACGTGCGGGGAGGAGTGGGGAAGGAAGGCAGAGATCGAATTCTATGGTTGGCATTCAAAAACTAATATAGAATTGTAAAAGTAGGCAGGTACTATGTGATAGGCTTGTAGTAATGCCAGTAAGTAATAAGTTTAGGATAGGTAGAACAAAGAATCCTACTTATCACTATCACTACATAGTATAAAACAAAGTCGCTTCCTGTCTGTCTATCTGTACCTATGTATGCTTAGATCTTTAAAACTACGCAACGGATTTTAATGCGGTTTTTTTTAAATAGATAGAGTGATTCAAGAGGAAGGTTTATATGTATAGTACATGCATAATAGGTAGAGTAGAGAAACACTGACCTATAATTATAGTTCGTAAAATATAGCTTAATCTCTGTGACAGATGTCAAATACAAACAAATAATGTAATGAACTAAAAATGTACCTACGTATTTATCAGCTGTCACAGAGACAAAGATATATTTTATGAACTATGGGGATTTTATACAGATTAAAAAAAAACCTTGGGGTAGAATTCCATACATCCATACATACATAGGTACATCCATCCTCACAAACTTTCACATTATTTTATAATATTAATAAGAAGTAAGATTGCAGCACGCAATTGTAAAAAAAGGTTCGCGATTCCTGGCCTACAAACAGTAAAAACCGAATATAGTGCACAAGGCGTCATTCGGAAATTTTCATCCGTTTCCGTTAAAAACTGGATACGAACTGGAACTGGATGTGGTGCACAAGGGCCCTTAAGGCGCTCTCGGAATTTTGTCTCCTCTCTCGCTCGCACAGAACCATTTTTAAGAATGTTGAATGAAAAGATGCATTTTTGAAAAATGTAATCTGATATGAACTACAAAATAATATTAATTTTACAGGTAAATAATTTAAGCACATTTCTAGTGTGATATCTAATAAACAAACTTCAAAAACAATTAAGTAGGTATGATCTGTTTTTGAGGTTTGTTTAACTCATGTGTTCTTAATAATTTAATTAGACTTTATAATATCATTTTGTAGTTCGCTATCAAACTACATTTTTCAAAAATGCATCTTTTCATTTAACATTCTTAAAATATATGGTTCTGTGCGAGCGAGAGACGTGCCGAATGCGAGAGCCCTCTTAAAAAAAAGAGTCGTAGGGGTTTTTCAAGGCAAATTCGATTCAAAACCTAGCGCCGAGCATTGAAAATCCAACAGTACGCGATTTAGAACTTGGTGTAAAAAATCGTTATCGTGCGAGCAGGGCCCCAAGCCTGCTGATGCAATTGTCATAATCGTGTCAGAATGGTCTCTCAATGTCATTGTTTGACCAACATCCTGGACGAAAGAGATAGTCTTACTCTAAGGCCCGTATTACAGAATGACGCTCGAGCACAGATCTCTGCTTGAGCATACATTTAAAGCCATTTGATTGATTGACATCTATGCTCAAGCAGAGATCTGTGCTCGAGTATCGTTCTGTAATACGAGCCTTAGTCTAAGCCAATGAACGCTTAGGTTTTGACCGTTATGATGTCATTATGACATCATTCTTACACAATTGCAATAGCAGAATTGGGGCCCAGATTCGATGTATCGATTCTCATTTGTTTCATTCGGCAGCCTACACCGATCGAACTCGAATCATTCGCCGTGGGAGGGGCATGGTTAAACCCTCAGATCATAGAATTCTATGATCTGAGGTTAAACCACTAAGCTAACACTGCACAAAATAGTCAATTCTGATCAATTCTTTATTACAGAAATGGATGCTGAAGAGAACACGTATGAACCACCGCCTATCATAAACACTATGCCGATGCCAAGTAAGTATAACTAACTGTTCCCCGCGGTTTCACCCCTGTTACTCGGCTCCTAAGAGTCGTAGTGTGATGTTAAATAGCCTATACTATTCCTCATGAATCTGGCTATCATATACAAAAAGATTTTTTTGAATCCGACTGGTAGTTCTAGAGATTAGTGATAGAGTGGATCTACCAGTCGGATTTGAGAAATTCTAGTTGCATTTGATAGCCTAAGAAAACTTTGCGCGGGCGGGTAAGGGTAAATAATCAAGTAGGTAAATTAAAACTTTCGTGTTGATCCTAATAATAATAATAATTTTGATGTTGACTCGGCTATCATTGTGCCGATTGTCGTAACGGCTAATGGCCTTATGGCCAAGAGCCTCGACCAACATCTTATGAGGCTCTCGTTAGGCGGCTGGATCAAGGGCCTGATACAAAAGGCAGTTCTCCTTGAAACGGCGCGCATTGTGAGGAGGTTCCTGTCTCTGGAGCCCTAACCGCCGGTAGCTTGGACCCTGCTCCCCATACCGGTGGATCCCTATTTTTTATATTTTTAAATGTTTTTTAATTATTATTTTTATTTTTAATTAGAGAAATATTTAAAAATGTAAATATATGTTTAAAAAATGAATAAATGGAATAATAATTTTGATGTTGACTCGGCTATCATTGTGCCGATTGTCGTAACGGCTAATGGCCTTATGGCCAAGAGCCTCGACCAACATCTTATGAGGCTCTCGTTAGGCGGCTGGATCAAGGGCCTGATACAAAAGGCAGTTCTCCTTGAAACGGCGCGCATTGTGAGGAGGTTCCTGTCTCTGGAGCCCTAACCGCCGGTAGCTTGGACCCTGCTCCCCATATCGGTGGATTCCTATTTTTTATATCTTTAAATATTTTTTTTGTATTTAGATAAATATTTAAAAATGTAAAAGATATGTGTAGAGAATAAATAAATGGAATAGTAATTTAATGTGAAAGAAAGCGTAATTTACGATATAAGACTTCAAATGGATTTTTCTTAAGAATATTCGAACATAGGTACCTATTGCCCCCCTTATTATCTCTATCGCTAGGGAGGCGCACCTCTATGATCAAGATATGGTAATATCTACTATGATGTAATAGCGGCATAGATAGCGCTATTGCATATTTCGGAACCCTCAGGGGGCCAGTCTTACTCACACTTGTCTGTTTTTAGGGTTCCGTACCAAAATGGTAAAAAAGGAACCCTTATGGTGCGACTGCGTCTGTCTGTCTGTCACACCTGCTTATTTCAGCAACTACTTATGCTATCGACTTGAAATTTGGAACAGTTATAAAGAATGCTTGATCACTAATTGCAAATGAAAAAAGTCCAAAAATGTTTTTATTTTCATTGCAAAAGGGGCCGGAGTGGGGGTCTGAAATTTCAAAGTGGGGCTACTAGGTCAAGTGACATATCATATGAAAGGTCTTGATCTGCACATTTCAAAATATATTTTTATTTTATGTCTTACAGTTTTCGACATATCATGAAAAATATCCAAAAAAATACCATTCCCCCCCCCCCTTATCTCCGAAGTTTGCGGGGCGAAAAATCTGAAATAATTAGAGTTGATAGGAATTGACCCAAATATGGCACCAAAAATAAAACGATGTTCCTAACTAGTAGGTACAGTTATTTCAAAATCATCAAAATTCCTTCACAAACAAACTTAGTTATGCGGTCCGGATTTTTTCACTTTATACGTCCAAAACTGATACGGAACCCTCGGTGCGCGAGTACGACTCGCACTTGGCCGGTTTGTTTTTTTTTTAATTACCCGTTTGCATTGCAGGTAGGCGCCCTGTTCCAACAAAGAAAGTTGTGACGTCACCACCACGTCATCTGGACGTAAAACAAAATACAGCGAAGCCAAGATTCGCCGGCAAGCCAGCTGTAACATCTAAACCGCAAGGTCCTCGATCCAGTAAGTACTTACCTACATACATAATATCACGAGTGTTGGATTTCTGCCCGGGAAAAAACCTAGTTTCGAGTTTATTCCCGGGCATGAACCCATCTATCGGGTGTAAAAAGACTAAAGACCCTTAACGAAAACTGAAACCACATATGCTACCCATCAAGACGATCATTTTATACTGGACCATACCTGGGAACCGACTGGTTATGGAGATATTTAAGGTTAAGGTCGCAATATTTTTTTTTATGTTTTTTTCTAAAACAGCACCTAGCGGCAGCGGCGGGGTTCGGGGGCCAGGGGCATGCCTATACTCTACCTCCCCCGTCACACACCCATAGGCCTAGTCGGTAGCGCGTAATTACAAAAAACATAATACTGAACTCGAATAGGTGTCCTAACAAACATTTGAGTCACGCGACCGCGTCGTGTGATTGTCAGTTATTCCTATTCGAGTTCAATATGTTTGATCGCGCGTTCGTAGGTATAAAATTCGCGCGAACCTACGATGATCGCGCATTCGTGTTCTATTAGGACAATGCGGCAATGCCGTACACTTGTGGGCTAGCTCTAATTCGTCAAGTCTTAATTATCTCTGTAGTAGTGTAATGTGCGCTATTAAATTGAACTTTACAGAATAGCATTAATAATAATATATATTTCACTTTTTACAGATACCATGACGTCAGCCAATGAATTGGAACAAGCCTTCAAACGGAGGAATAACGGTGAGAGTGAGAGTAGCATTCCGATCGTATCTCCTGGCACCATACTTCTTGAAGACTTTTTATACATTTTCGTTTAATATTTGATTATTTAAAGATTTAAACTGTATTTTACAGAAACCAAGCCAAAAGTCAGCTCACAGGCGCACACAGGCACACAACAACAGGCTCTCAGGCGCAGGAATAACGGTAAGGAATATTCTCAAAACATCACTTTGAAATTCAAACGATTTCGAGGTTTGAATCCGCGATTATTTAGGACCGTACCTTACCGGCACCAATGATATATAAACCACTAGCTTCCGCTCGCGGCTTCGCCCGCGTTTTCCGGAATAAAAAGTAGCATATGTGTTCTTCCAGGTCCCAGGCTGCCTCTTTGCCAAATTTCATCCAAATCCGTCCAGCCGTTTCAGCATGAAGTAACAAACATACACACACACACACACACACGCACAAACTTTCGCATTTATAATATTATTAGTGTGATAGATGCGTTGCCCGCGATCTAAAATGGCAACAAAAAAGTAAGGTAATTGCCTGACATTCACTTAGTCACGCACCAACCAGTGTCGCGGCTGTACGTCATTTCTTGCAACATTTTGCGGAAAAAAATGCCTACCAAACAACAGGTATGCCGTAAGCAAGGCATTCGTTTTCTTTCCCTTTATTTGCGCATATGCACTAATATGCAGCTATCTAGCTATTTAAAGTATTTACGATGTTTTTTAGTACAGTGATATTGGTGTATGGTGCGTCTATATTTTACGTTGTCATTGACCGGGACGCCATCAATAGTGGCTACGCCTTCATATTGGCGACGTGTCCAGTCTGTCGCCAATTTAGGCGCCATACATTTCAACATGATTTTTTTGCGTACGTATCCGGCGACGTCTGTGTTCCAGTGAGATACGGCTCTTACTTTAAAAACCAATGTACCTACTCGCTTTCGAATCGTGTGCGCTCACTTAAGTGAGGTTCCAAGTGGCACCTTAACCTGTGAAACCCCTAAATGAGACACAATAAATAAACAATAATTCCTGACTCACTCACTGGTAGGACAGCGGGACTTGAGAGGTTAATTGTGAAACACTCGCGATCAACATTACTTTAATTTCGATCAAATAGACTTTTTCACAATAAATAATACAGTTTTTCCTATTTTACAAAAATACCTAATTGTCAACATTCGTGCTTTCACAGATGCAAATCCCTTCGAACTAGAAGAAGCCCTAAGAAGGCGAAACAATGGTAAGAATATTTCTACAATACTGGGTTTCGTTCCCAGAAATGCCCGCGACCCGAATAGCTGCGACCTCTGTGGTACCGCGGCGTCACTCTAACCACTGAGCAATGTTACCTCTCTTTCAGTACGCCTCTCATGAACATTGGGGATAGGTATCTATCGGAGACTCCGATAGCTATAGCACTGATTAAGGTAGACTGCAAGCGACACTAGTAATTCCTATACATTTTCTGAGATTGTAAGGGACATTCCAAGCGCGGCGACACTTCGCTGTCGCTTCCAGTACATTTGTTCTGTCGCTGCCGTATGCATGCCGCTGTGATCTCTGTCGCCAGTGTCCGAATTGTACCTTACAAATTCCAACTTAAGTAAATCACCTCATTTTAATTTAAATAAATCATTTGGAAGATTGGTCGAATGCTCATTTAATATGTCATATTAAAATAATTAATGTTTTTCATCACAGTTCAACAAGTGCCGATGGTATCAATTCCTGACCCCGCATCTAGAGGAACGCCAGCATCAAGACCCAGTGAGTATTAAGCAAGCCCCGGATCTTGAATTATTTAGAGGCGGGGCAAAAACGGAAAAATGCCGCCCCCACCCAACAATATATTTACCTTTATCATCATCATCATATCAGCCATTACATAGCCACTGATGCTGATGGACAGGCCTCCCCCAAAGAACGCCACATCGACCGGTCTTGCGCTGCTCTTTACTACTCAGTGTATTCGTTTACCAAGCTTGAGTTTGCCGCCCTCTAAATTTGCCGCCCGGGGAACAGGCCCCGGCTTGCCCCCCCTACATCCGGGGCTGCGCTGTGGTCTCTGTCGCCAGTGTCCGAATTGTACCATAATAAAAAATCCAACTTAATTAAGTAAATCACCTCATCTATGCTATTGAGAAGATCAGTCGAATGCTCATTATACTTAGGTACGCGTCATAATAAAATAATGAATGCTTTTCATCACAGTTCAACAAGTGCCGATAGCATCAATTCCTGACCCCGCATCTAGAGCGCCAGCATCAAGACCCAGTGAGTATTAAGAAGTTTCATTGAACAGAGTAGATGTGCCCGCGACTCCGTCCGCGACTCAGGAAACAACACAAGCGGGTCGGTTGCAGAAAGATAATTAAATTTTAATGGAGGCATTAACCATACAATTTCTATCGTTAAAGTCTCCTTTAAAACTTAATGACCTTTTCTGCAACTCAGCGAATGTCGTTGTACTGTTTATTATTATTATATTATTCGTTCGGTTCGTCGCCAGCGTGTACTTTTGTACTACGCCCAATGTGGGCAAATTAAAGCATCAAGTTCAATAGCGCCTTGGCACATCTCCCTTGTTTCTATGATCTGAGGCGTTGCCCTTTAAAATGAGGATTTGCTGTGCCGACTCCATACAGGACAAGCAGCACCCTAATTGTGCGTAACTCAGTTTGACCCCTTTTATGTAGGCACTAATAACTTCCACCCGCGGCTTCGCCCGCGTTTTTGGGATAAAAAGTAGCCTATGTGTTATTCTAAGCTATATTACTCTAAAGTTTCATCAACATCCGTTCAGTAGTTTTTGCGTGAAAGAGTAACCAATATCCATCCATCTACATACACCCTCACAAACCCTCACGTTTATATTATTAGTAAAATAAACGCCGGAGTTTTTAGTGTGTGCAAAGCCCCTCATAACCACTTCATTTGCATAGTGATAGTGTGTGGTATGCGCTTGCATTTTATCCGCCAAAAAAGTAATTAGGTATTTGTCTAAATAAATTCTTTTATGAACAGGACCTGCAGTCAAATCGAAGCCGAGGGGGCCACCCATACCACAACCAGTGCAAGAAGGTAATTTATTAAATACAGCGTGAATTATTTAAAGAATAGTTAAAATACCCTGGTCTAATGGTCGCAATTGCGACTCCTAAGCGAGGGGTCCTGGGTTCGATCCCCGGGTCGGGCAGTGTCTTATGTTTTCCTATTGGGAAATTCTCGGTAGCAGCCCGGAGTCTGGATTTGTGCCCTCATAGCATAAGCATAATCGGCCTATTATGTTCCCACTACTGGGACACAGCCTCCTCTGTCTGTGAGAGGGAGTGGGCCGTAGTCCACCACGCGGGCCCAGTGCGGGTTAGTGGACGTCACATGTATTCGATTTTTTAGTTCTAGGACATGCCGGTTTCCTCGCGATGTTTTCCTTCACCGTTAAAGCAAGTGATAATTAATTTCTAATACGCACATGACTTCGAAAAGTCAGCGGTGCGTGCCTCGGGATCGAACTCGAACCATTCGCCGTGGGAGGCACATCCCATATAGCCATTTTTGGTCGCAGATGTATTAAAGATGTAACAAGTTGCAACAGTTTCGTAACTGGTACGACACAATGTGGCTGTGTAGGGATTAGCTTTTATGTGTTGTAACGGTTCAGTAAAAATGTGACGGAAACTAGATTCAGTAACTTTTTGTAGTCGCTGTTTCGATATTTTACAGCTTAATTTTTATCCACACATTTTACACACTTTGCGTTTGGTGTGTAACTAGTGTGCAATGTTGACACAATGTGTTGTAATTAGGTAGTAACATGTGTAGTCGATGTTCCGGAACACTTTAACACTAACTTACACAACAAAAAACATCACCAGAGCCAATCATTCTCAAACTGGCTTATTTTTGCTGCCGTTATCTACCATTTAATTAAAATCAAAATGAGTAAACAACCAAAAACCTCACGTAAATTCCGATGGACTTCGACTTTTTACAGAAGAGTTAAAGAATTAACGTCCCAAAATAACATAAGTACATGTAAGTTTATTTTTTGTTATAATAATTGTTTGATATTGCATTGTTGATAGGGCGAATTGACAGATTAGATACCCATTTTAATGGACTTAAAACTTATTTTTCTAGGCCATTTACAGGAAAACAGTGCGGAATTTGGTACCGAGGAGCTTAGTAGTATGATTCCTAGCGCCAAAGTTTCAACTTTCGACTCTGTGGCGATCCCTCCTAATATAATATGTGAAATCCTAATATAATTGAGATGAGCCTTCTTTTGTTAAAACAATGCAAAAAGGCATCTTGTACTTTTAACTTTGGGAAACACTGTAACCAAAAATATATGAGAAACCATCTTATAAATCCAGTAATTTTGTAACAACAACGTCGACACGTGTCGACACATTATCGTAACTTTGTGACTAGTTGTGACGAGCATATTTTCTTACCAAAAATATATTTTTTCATTTTATTTATCAATTTCATGGTTAATTCTTACTAAAATAATTTGTTATTAGTTTTAAAATTTGATATTGTATTTAAATAGAAGCTTTTGAGCACTCGATGTGTAATTTTTTATATTTTTTTTTTATAAAAACATTGTTTACCTCTCGCCAGAATTATTAAATTATTATATTGTGGTGGCGCATTGGTATATATCAACAAACTCAACGAAATTACACAGTATATTTCTTTTCTCATTAAGATTTGAGCATATTAAACCATAGTAATTAATGAAAACTAATTCTTTGTTTACTTACCTTGACAGTTAAGATGGGGTTTTTCTATTTTTATTATTTTAACGATGTTACTCATGCACGAGTCAACGAAAATGAACGAATGAATGAATGATTTGTGCGAAATCTGGTAACAATGTTATGACACGGCGACGTAAATTAGAAACCAAATGTTACTGTGTCGACTCTTCCCCATTTTTAGTTGCAGCGACTGATAAACACGGAACGTCGACGAGATAATGTTTCGAGATTGAATGAGTGTCGACGCTAAGTGGCGAAACGGTTACGTTATGTTCGCAAAAATGGTTATATGGGATGGTTAAACCAGTAGGCTATCACTGCGATTTGTGCCCTATTTAATAACAATATGCTCTCCTTATTATAAAAGTTGTTGAACGCCAAAATGTAGCGGTCTACACATATAATTTATTAGCGTTGCGATCGCTCGCATGCGCGCTAAACTCGGAAATAGTAGTCTGCCAGTTTGAATGACGATTACACGTCTCCCCATGCCCTGTCGATTGTCTGGCAACGAAACAGTTGAAAACCGGCCAAGTGCGAGTAGTACTCGCGCACCGAGGGTTCCGTATCATTTTTGGACGTATAAAGTGAAAAAAACCGGACCGCATAACTAAGTTTGTTTGTGAAGGAATTTTGATGATTTTGAAAAAACTGTACTAGTTAGGAACAACGTTTTATTTTTGCTACCATTCCTATCAGCTCTAATTATTTCAGATTTTTCGCTCCGCAAACTTCGGAGATAAGGGGGGGAATTGTATTTTTTCAGACATTTTTCATCATACGTCGAAAACTGTGATACATAAAATAAAATTAAAATATATTTTCAAATTAAAATATATTTAATGTGCAGATCAAGCCCTTTCATATGATATGCCACTTGACCTAGTAACCCCACTTTAAAATTTTTGACCCCCACTCCGGCCCCTTTTGCAATGAAAATAAAAAAAAAAAAACTTTTTTCATTTACAATAAAGTTGGACAAGCATTCTTTATAACTGTTCCAAATTTCAAGTCGATAGCATTAGTAGTTGCTGAAATAAGCAGGTGTGTCAGACAGACAGACAGACAGACAGACGAAGTCGTACCATAAGGGTTCCTTTTTTACCATTTTGGTACGGAACCCTAAAAATGAACTTTATATTCAGTGTATAAGTATAACATAAGGAGGTTACAAGAGGCTATACCTCGGTCAGTCTCCGGTGTCCCATTGTTTGGTTGATTTCTGTGGCACATTTTTTTCTGTTAATTAGGACATTTTAACAGGAAATATCGAATCTAGATTAAACTTAGAGAGTATTGGTAGCAGAGGGTACAGATAGTATTTCCTTTAAAATGTCTTAGTTAATCAGAGAAAATTGTGCCACCGAAATCAACCAAACAATGGGACACCGGAGACCAACCTACATCTCTGCGGAAACCACCTTTGATATGTGTTTTTAGTGAATATCTTGGAAACCTCTGAAGGCATAAATTTAAAACTTCGGGCACAATTACACGAGATGGGGCTCTAATTTTTTGCATAAGCAAAATCTCCAAAGGAGACAACATTTTGCTGGCGTGACTCACTCTATGAGGAGGAGGTAGGTAGATTGGATAATCTTATTGTTTTTATTTTTTTTCAGAAATATACTACAACCAGCCTGAAGAATCTTCGGATGAAGAATGGACTTACGAACCACTGAAGCCCCTCAATATTAATACTTACGACGACTCAAATTTATACAATAACGCTAACTAAACTATTAACTGTAGGTTTTTGAATTTTAAGGGCTTGGAACATAGTATTATGTTATCTGTTCCCCGCGGTTTCACCCCCGTTGCTCGGCTCCTAAGGGTCGTAGCGTGATGTTAAATAGCCTATAACAGGGGTCGGCAACGCGCGGCCCGCGTGGCTCATTCTTGCGGCCCGCGACTGTTTTGAAATAAAGGTCGTATCTTTCTGAATTATTAAATTACGCGCCAAAAATTATAATAAAAAAACCGGGCAAAAGCGTGTCGGAACACGCAGTCTTCCGACCGCAAATATAAGTTTGTATTTCATAATATGAAGTTATTTTTGCGGTTGTCAAAGTCAAAACTGAAAATAGTGAATATTTCAGTAATTGACGTATCTTGTTCGAACCAATTTTAATCGAAAGTATCTACCTATTTAGTAGATGTTATAAGTTAATTTTTTTTTCAGAATTTTTGATAACACGCCTTTAATTTTGTAATTTCGCCTTGTAATTTTCATTTTTTTTTTCATTTTCCCTCGAGCTCCTAGTTTACTTAACATGCACTTAAATAAAAAAGTCGTTTAGGAACCATAATGTTAAATAACATTCAAAGACCAAAGAACCACAGTCAAAGACCTATCCAACGATACCCCACATGAAGGGGTGCGCCAAAATATTTTATGAAGTGCGGCCCGCCTTTACTTCATTGAGCCACTATGTGGCTCTTTCCTGCTAAAAGGTTGCCGACCCCTGGCCTATAATATTCCTCATGAATCTGGCTATCATATACATAAAGAATTTTTCAAATCCGTCCGGTAGTTCCAGAGATTACTGCGATCAAACAAACAAACTCTTAAGCTTTATTTATATTGTGTAAATATAGACAGTTCGGATTACAAAGGTCGTAAAGATACGGTAAGGTTTGTCCTTTAAGCCCTTTGTAATCTGAAGTGTGGAGTCTTACTTTGAGTTGCCATACGTCCGGAATTTTCCGAATACATCCGGAAAGGGTTTTCGTCTAGGAAGCGAAGGGAATTCTTAGATGTACGGAATTTAAAAAATAATCAAAAATCCAATCTTTTACCTATTTAAATAATTAAATCAACGTTAACAACACACGACGTGCCGCGAAAGTCATTGTCCGGATTTTTCTGCAACAGTCCGTAATTTTCTCTGGATTTTCTATTTTTTGATCTGGTAAGCCTAGTTCCAATGTTGGGAAATAGTTATTTGCTATACAAGAGTGCAAAGTTGCTTTTTAACCGCGTGCTCAATTTTGAAAGAAAGAAAAATGATTTATTGCATGCGACGACATGACAATAATAAAGGTGGCAAACAACAAAAAAAAAATCGAAGTATTGAAAAGTAGGTACATCAACACGGTCCAGGGATATTTCATACTCAAATAAATATTTTGATGACCGAGCAAGCGAAGGATTCTAAAACTGAATCTCGAGTGCAGCGAGTGATTCAAAAATTAGAATCCTGAGCGTTAGCGAGGGAATCAAAAGAGCACGAGGTAAAAAATCTTTGCACTCGAGTGCAACACGTAACTTTTCATCCCACCTCAGCGCGGAAAAAAAAGTTGTACTTATCATAAATTCGGCACCACGGAGGTAGGAGTAAATAGGTTTAATGATGTTTTGAATTCACAAACTTAGTGCACACGATGTTCTAAATTCAATTTACTTTATCCTCTAGAGAATAAAAACGGCTTTTGCACTCAGATAACGAAGAGCAAAAATACTCTTTCCGAGATGGTGGGATGAATAGTAGATTGTTATACAAGGGTGGAAAGAAATCAATTCCCATACGAGGTATTTAGACGCACGAGCGAAGCGAGGGCGGCTATAGTCCGAGTGGGAATTGATGACTTTCACCCGTGTTAAACACTCTACTTTTCATTTCAAATATAAGGAAAGTAAAAAATAGTAGTTTTCTTTAACGGAATTGGGGGTCGACATTTCAGAATCGCTTGAACTCATTTTTAATCAAATAATTTCGGTACAGAGTTAGTATCCCGCCAAATTATACATAAATAGTATTTTTTAATTTAAATTTCAAATATGGAACACACCGCCCGCGTCACCGCCGCAGGCCATCCCACTTTAATAGGTATTTTTTTTAATTCACATTGGCCGTATACACTCACAAGACCACAGCATTTTATTTTTAATCGATATTTTTCTTAATTATGTAAAAAAAATTATAGCCGACTAAATAACCAATTTTAGTTCTATTTTTAAAATTCATTCCCGCCCTAGGGAGGGAAGCAATTACTATGAGTCTTTCCCGCCCAAGGGAGGCAAGCATCGTTTTCGACCCGCTGCTCTGATCAAACAAACACTACTTTCCGAGTATGAGAAATGAAAAAGATCTTTTCATACCTATGGAAGCCATGTACTCCTCACCGCGTGTAGGTGAGTTCAGCCTGTAGTTTCAGAGATTTTTATATAAAGAGTCTAAAAATAAATTAGGTAGGTAGGTGAGTACTTAAAATTATTCTATTTAAAAAGTACTGTTATATAAATTCATAAGTTTTACAAAGTATTAATATTGCATTTAAAATAAATATGTAAGTAGTTACCTTATTAATTTAAGTAATACATTTATTAATTTGAACATAGTTTACTTTATACAAAGTTACTTAAACTTAATTATAATTTGGTGCAAGCATAAAGACATTGCTCATATTATTAATTTATATTAGCCAATATAGACATTAAAACCATTATACCTAACCATGCCAGAAGTATTAAAATACTTTCTCAAAATATTAGAAGCGTAAAACGTAAAAATACCTAATTTTATGACGCTCCTCAGTAGATCGAATGTCGATTGGGATGTGATTATTTTGACAGAGTGTTGGCTGCTTTCTTCGCAATATATACCAGACCTGGAGGGCTACTATTATATAGCTACTACAACTCACAAAACCCAAAATGAAGGTGTTGTGATTTATTATAAAAAAGATTATAAAGTATTGATTGAGGAGCCTTCATTAATCGACGCAAATTGTCTACTTTTAAAACTTAACCATGATATTTGTATCATTGGTATTTACCGCCCACCAGGTCAACATAACACCAATCATTTTAACGAGTCACTAGATGCACTTCTAATTACATTATCCACCTGTAAGAACATAATTATATGTGGGGATATAAATATTGATATAGCACAGTGCTCTAGTGATAAGCGCGCATATGAATACCTGAACATCTTAGCCAGTCATGGCATACTGTCTGGACATAACATGCCCACCCACGGTCGTACTTGCTTAGATCATATTATGATCAAATCAAAATTAGAATGCACTTGTATTATTATTGAAACTTCAATTACTGATCATGATAGTGTCGGAGTCATCATTGACCTAAAAACTAAAATTGAATACACTGACAAACCCATGAGACGTATTGAGTATGATAAGTTAGATATTGCTATAAACAACGTAGATTTTGGACCAATACTTGACTCCACAAATGCTAACACTGCTACTGACCATCTCGTTTCTGTTATAGGTAAGTTAATTGAGGACAATACCAAAGTAACCAAAGTGTCAAACAGGAAAAGAACCTATAAACTTGGGTTACTGAGGGATTACTACGCTGCATGAGGAATCGAGACAATCTGAATAAAAAACTTAAAAAGAACCCTGAAGATGAGGTGCTCAAAATAACTTACAAACGATACAGGAATTTTTGTAATGCCCTTTTAAAAAAACAAAAACGTAAATATGATAAAATGGACATAGAAAGGGCAACCACTAGCAATAAAAAACTATGGAATTCTATTAAAAACATCTGTCACCTCACAAAAAAACCTGATTATTCATCTGGACTTATCACACTTGATAATCCAAATGCTTGTGTCGATGAGGCGAACAGATTTTTCGCAAATGTGGGAAAAAATCTGGCTGAAAAAATTAATAACACTTACCACAACCTTAATGATGAACGAATCCCTACAGCTGCACCTGTGAACTCGCTTGTCCTACTTCCCAGTGATGTGGATGAGATTGGGCAGCTCATTCTAGACTTACGTGAGGACGCAGCTGTGGGAGTGGACCAAATATCAGGAAAAATCGTCAAGCGATATGTAAACTTACTAGTGGTTCCTCTGACTCATATCTGTAACCTTTCCCTGGCTACTGGTGTATTTCCTCAGTCCCTTAAGGTTGCACTTGTAAAACCTATCCACAAAGGTGGAGACAAAGACTCCATAAATAATTACCGACCTATTTCAATCCTCCCGACTCTGTCCAAGGTCTTAGAGCGCCTTATGAAGAAACGTCTCATGAATTTCTTGGAATCTAACGGCTTAATCTCACCATTCCAATTTGGTTTCCGGTCTGGTAAATCAACCGACGACGCTGTCCACGAACTTACCAGCTCTATAATAGCCAATCTGGATGAGAAAAGAAAGTGTCTAACGGTATTCCTTGACTTGGCAAAGGCCTTTGACACGGTTTTTATTCCAAGGCTTATACAGAGACTTGAAGAGATTGGTGTTAGAGGCCTCCCTCTGAAACTATTCGAAGACTATTTAAACAATCGGACACAACGAGTAAAAATCAATGAATGGATAAGCGACGAGCTCACTGTGCAATACGGCGTACCACAAGGAAGTGTACTTGGACCTAGCCTCTTTCTGGTCTACATCAATGGCCTATGTCAGCTGCAGCTTAACAACGGAAGAATACTTTCTTTTGCCGATGACACAGCACTTTTCTTTAGTGGTAATACTTGGCAGGATGTATTTCACAATGCGCAATGCGGTGTTAACAAAGTCTGTCAATGGTCTGTCAATCAACCAAATATATAGCTTTTGCAATCAGAAGAAATCTCCTTCCACCTGAAGACCTCTCCATTACTGCTCACAGTTGCTCTGGAGTTGCGAACACATCATGCCTCTGCCCACCTCTCCAAAGAACTGAGACAATTAAATACCTAGGAGTTTACATGGATCAGACTCTGACTTTTAAACCTCACATTGATGTCCTTGTCTCCAGACTACGCAAGATGATCTATATCTTTAAAATTTTAAGGCATGTGGCTAACTTACGTACCATTAAATTGGTCTACCAGGCTCTCTGCCAATCACTTGTGACCTACTGTATTTCCTCGTGGGGAGGTGCTGGAAAGGTGCACCTTCTGGATGTTGAGCGCGCTCAAAGAGCCATTCTGAAGGTTGGTGCTGGTCTTCCTTTTCGTTACCCTACCACTGAGCTTTATAAAACATGGGATGTTCTAACAGTTAGGCAGAACTTCATACTAACAGTTGTACTTAAGAAACACGCCCAGATTGCATATGATCCAAAATTAAAGAAAGATAAGCGAAGAAAAGGTAATGTCTGTCCTAAAACTTCATCTAATACGAGCTTGTCACAGAGATTTTATGGTTTTCTCGGTAGCTATCTTTACAACAAAATAAATACTTCCTTGTCTATTTATCCACTACGAAAATCTGAATGTAAAGTAAAACTAAATGGATGGCTTAAGACCCTCGACTACGATGCAACTGAAAAGCTACTTGCTACTTTATCATAAAACAGTCACTACAAACACACACATGGTACTGACACACAAACAACTACACACCCTCACACATACACTTACTCACACACATATCTGCTTTATGTAATGTGAAATCTCTTCCACTAAAACATAAGTACATAATAAGTCTAATATGTTGCATATTATTGTAAGCTGGTGGTGTGGGGACCTGGTGACCTGTAACACAGGTATTCTTATACCTATCGCAGGCACCAGTCTCTCACAAAAGGCATAGAGTATAATAATTATTGTGATGTAATAGAACACTAATTGTTAACTTTTGTGAAGAGAGCAATAAACTTATTATTTATTTATTATTATTTATAATATAGACATAAGTTTGTAATATTTAAAGCACAAATTGTATTGATACTAAATTGTAAATAAAATAAAAAATAATCAAATTATATACTTCCACAAGATTCGTAATAACATAAAGCCGTCCGTCGTACCCCGCGCTCTCGAACGGGGACGCGGGAAAAAACGCCCGGGGGCGGGCTCCGAGTCCCGTGTCACATCGCGTGGCACGGGACAGTGGTGCTGATTCTGTTGAACATCACACTAAACTAATTTTAATCACACTATATCTCTTTCTTACAAATATCATTGAAAAAGGACAGGAAATATTTAGAACTGTCAAATTAGTCTACGCCCTTGTCATTCACGGGAAAATAGTCGTGACCTTTTGCGATTACGACTAAATTGACATAAAAACTATTCAAGAGGACTAATTTGACAGGATTAAATATCTGCTATTCCTCTCTCATGTTTTTTATTAGAAAGAGACTTAATAAGACTAAATTAGTTTAGTTCGTAAACAAGAGAATCGGCACTAGTGTGTATGACGCCTTAGGGCAGGAGTTTGACACCTTTGGTCGGCAGACACGAAGGAAGCAGTATTAAACATTAATTATTATAAAAATATTCTATATAATATAGTTACTCGATGGCGGCAATATCTCATACTCCGAATCATCATCGCAATAATCTCGCTGTTCTGTAAAGAGAATTATTTTTTTATATTTGTGTACACAATAAACAAAATTAAATCTACATACAGCATGTAACAAAAATCCTGTTCCATCCCAAAAGGGGTCATTATACTCATCATTATGAACAACTTTTACTATGGGACAAACCCTGAAACCGCGAAAAAAATCAGCTGCTCCATACATTTTATGACCCCTTTTGGGATCGAACTGGGTTTTGTTACATGCTATATATTTTGCAAAGATTAGCTTAAATCGTAAATGCGCCATCACCGTACTTCAGTGAGTGAGCTCACACATCCCGTGTTGAATGAGAGAGTTTGAATATGTTGAGAGTTGAATGAGAGTGAGCGAGACAATCATATATGATACTTCAGCAGTGGCGTGCCTAGAGGGTAAGCCCGACGCATTTTTTTCGTTTTTGAGAGTGTTTATGTTAATTTTTAGGGTACCGTACCTCAAAAGGAAAAACGGAACCCTTATAGGATCACTTTGTTGTCCGCCGTCAGTCACCGGACCATAAGTGGAGCCATCTGCTCATAGATGGCGCCATTGGAAGTATGCAGTAGCGCAATCTATGATCATATTTCTAAACCCTTAGGGCGCGAAGCATACTCACACTTGTCCGGTTTTTTTCATGAATGTAAGTGATTTTTAATGGACATATTGCTTTAATAACGACATTAACTCACTTAAATTCATGAAAAATAAACATAAATACCGTCTAAAACCAATAAAATGCTTTAGGTTCGCTACTGCACTTCAGTACCCCGATCATGAGTTTTTTTGACGTGTAGTATCGTTAAAGTAAGCATATTTTGAATTGAAAATACACGTTTGTTACACAATATTTATATAAATTAAATACTTAACTAATTTCTCTATATTTGAATAGTTTTAATGTCAATTTAGTCGTAATCGCAAAAGGTCACGCCTATTTTCCCGTAAATGACAAGGGCGTAGACTAATTTGACAGTTCTAAATATTTTCTGACCTTTTTCAATGATATTTGTAAGAAAGAGATATAGAGTGTTTAAAATTAGTTTAGTGTTATGTTCAACAGAATCGGCACCAATACCCTCAAATAGCTACCTTGTAGTTGTGAAGGACAGCTTGGCATCGTCATCGACGTCGATGATACGTGCGGTAAATGTGCTGGAAAAAATAATATTTTGTTCATAAAGTGGTTCCTTCGCACATCATAAGCCGAAAAACCAGACAAGTGTGAGTATGACTCGCGCCCTAAGGGTTCCATCATAGTAGATAAATCATATCTTGATCATAGATGGCGCTACTGCATACTTCTAGTGGCGCCATCTATGAGCAGATGGCTCCACTCTTGATGATTGACCACGCGCGTAATAGGACACCCAGTATTTCCCATCGCGCGAACACGCGATGGTCGCATCGCTTATTCGCGCGATGATCGCGCATTCGCGTTCTATTAGGACGATGCCTAAGGAAATATGTGATGAGATTTAGTGATCGTGCCAAACCACAAAAAAAAAATGTTTTGTTTAAATTCCCAACATCGTCTTCCACTCTTCTGGAAATAAATCAAAATCTGTCTTTGAGTCTAGGCTAAGCGCGATTTGATTGGCTGTCGTTATTCCCGTCAACCAATCAGGAGCTATTAATTGAAGTTTTTATTAAAACAAAAAAAAAAAGTTTTATAAATACCTTGGATTGGAGATTGAAATGGTGCCCCATCTGGTGTGGGAGGCGCTCGCGGTAGGGGTCCTGTAAAAATATAAAATAAACCCTGTATTTCTGAAAAAGGTTCGCAAAGATGTACCTATGCAGAACCGAATTTAAAGGCGTAAAAACCCTGAAACCAAGAAAATTTTGAATTAGACGAAACAAAGGATTTTTCAGTTTTTCAATAATTTATAATAAAAGGACTTTGGCAGTTTTGGGCTTGAAATGGTACAGTAATAAAAGCTTAACTAAAAATAAAAAAATATTTTAATTGTTCTTTGCCTAATTTATCTTAGAGATTAAGGCCATGTTGTTAAGCATGAAGCATGAAGCAACCCGCCCTAAGAATTGGAATCAAAAATCGAAATAAGAAATAAAATGATTATGCCGTTGAAATTTTGAAAAAACAAAAACGGGTGCATGCTAGCTAGCGCGTGCCTCCACAGAATATCATGTCGACAACAACTAAAACCTTTGAATTGAGAACTCATTTAGTATCACACCATACTTAACCTCACTGTCACAAATACGAGGATTTCTCTGTAACCCAATTACGTACAAAAACAATAAAAAATGAATTTAAATACTCTTGAAATACTCGATCACACCAAACTAATTTCATATCTGTACCGATATACACAATCTGAAGCCCAGCGTTCTATAGGTGTCTGCCAGTGTCCTTTATCAATCCAAAGCTAAATATTGTTTTTGTTTGTTTCTTTAAACTCTCTAATCTCTGAAACTACCAGTCAGATTCGAAGAGGTCTTTTTGTATATGATAGCCAGATTCAAGAGGAATAGTACCTATAGGCTATTTAACATCACGCTACGACCCTTAGGAGCAGAGCAAAGAGGGTGAGACCGCGAGCCACAGGTATCTATACCAATATCATAAAGCTGAAGAGTTTGTTTGTTTAAACGCGCTAATCTCTGAAACTACCAGTCGGATTAGAAAAAATCTTTTTGTATATGATAGCCAGATTCATGAGGAATAGTATAGGCTATTTAACACCACGCAGTGACCCCTAGGAGCCGAGCAACGGGGGTGAAACCGCGCGGAACAGCTAGCAGTTAATAAAATACAACACTTACTTGGTCTTTTAAACAATAATTTAGGAGCACAAACACTCGGGTAAGGTGGTGGCAATGGTTTAGCTGAAATAAAGAATAATATAATTATTTAACTACCGAAACGAGATTCTCAATTAGACTATTTTTAGGGTTCCGTACCTCGAAAGGAAAAACAGAATCCTCCTAGGATCACTTTGTTGTCCGTCTGTCCGTATGTCAAACGGGTGGAGGCATCTGCTCATAGATGGCGCCACTAGTATGTAATAGCGGCATCTTGCTCATAGGTGGCGCTATTGCATATTTCTAGTGGAATATTTTATTTTATTATGGATGAACGAAATTAAGTTTGTACGGAACCCTCAGGACGCGAGTCTTACTCGCACTTGGCCGGATTTTTAATATTTTAATTTAATAATTTTTATTTCAGACAGAGTCCATAGGGTTAGTAACAATTTACTTATTATCTAGTGTTAGTAGGTACAAACTACAGACACAAACTTATAATGATAATTCAGTGTGGAGCTGCATCCACCTTTGCATTATCGGGGATTCCCACCTATCGGCGAATACACTGAGAATAGTGTTGGCTGCGGACACGCGTCATCAGGGAGGCACATCTTTTCCTAATAATGGCGGCAAAACCATCAACATTTGTGTCCGCAAACATCCCTGATGCACTGCAGCGCCACGGCAGCCCCAGCAGTACCCTCAGTGCATTATTATATTGGACGCGTAGGTCGCCGTATGCCTGCTGAGTGAAACTAACCTACAGGCTGCACGTGTAGAATTGACAGTAAGCTTTAAAAAGCGTTACTTTTACTGGCTTCGTACATCGTGCAAACCTGCGGGCCAGCATGTTACAATATTAAAAATAAGTTATTATTTACCTTCAACATGCCTCCTTGCAAAACCAGGAGGTCTGCATTCTTTAGAAGTATCCATAGCCGTATTTAAGTATGATGGTTTTGGTAGACCTGTTAAAAAAAGATATCAAGCTTGCTTTAGGGGTACCTACCTAGTCGCTTTTTGAAGAAGGTTAAAACTCTTTTAACCGACTCCAAAAAGGAGGTTCTGTATTTGACACTTATGTATGTAGGTACGTTTATATGACCGCGCTTTGCTCAAAAACTCCTACTCCAATTTGGATGGGGTTTTCGTTAACGTAATCTACATACTTTCAGGAAGGTTTTAGTACATAATATTATAAATTAGGTCATTTTCTTTTGTAAGTAACAAATTAAATGCATAAATGTACACTACGTAGAATTTACTGATTAAAGGAAAAATATATTTTTTTTACAAAAAAATAACCGACTTCAAAAAGGCACTAAAAGTCAATAATAATTATGGTTTCGAAAGTCAGTGGCAAAAATAATTGTAAAAAAAATATTTTCTTTAAAAGCCACGTTTTTAGTCCGTATAATTGCATTGTCATCCAAATTACATAGGTATACCAAATTTCAGCTTAATCCGATGACAGGAAGTGCTTGAAAAATGAATTGCAAAATTTGTACCGAACAGACAGACAGACAGAAAAACGTAGTAAAAACAAACAAAACCTAAAGCCACCGAAAACTTGCGAAATCAAAATTGTTATTGCTTTGTAGTGGCTGTTTGAAGTCGGTTATTTTTTTCAACTTTTTTTTTTTTTTTTAATCGATGATAGGCTTGCGCTTGACCGCCATCTCGCCTGATGTTAAGCGATGATGCGATCTACGATGGAGCACGCTTGCCTAGAAGAAATCGATTCACTCGTGACTTGAAGACACCCAGATTGTACTTAACTGTTGGGAAATACCTCGATCATAGAAACAAGGAGATATGCCATCATAGCAAATTAGTACCGGAACAACAAATGCCACTTTTAGTACATTGTTCGACACAATTACGCGCATAATTAAGCGCTCCATGTGAATAAAAAGATCTCCCACGCATTAAACATTCCGCACACCCTCGATCTAACACTGTTAATCGTCACCAAACACTAGCACTAAACTAAAACACTGTATTTATACCATCGATCGTGTTCGGTTCGTCGCCAGCGCGTGCGTTTTTAATATGAGCAATTTGCTCAAAATCAGGCATCAAGCTCGGTAACGCCTTGGCACATCTCCCTTGTTTCTATGATCTGAGGGAAATACCCACTCGGGCAGCGTTATTAAGTTATTATTTACCTTCAACCTGCCTCCTTGTAAAACCAGGAGGTGCGCATTCTTTAGAAGTATCCATATCCATATTTAGGTATGACGGCTTTGGTGGTATTAGACCTGTAAAAGAATAATAATTAAAAACATAACATCAAGAATAACTGTGTTATACTTTATAATAATTTAATTTGTGATAAGTAGTACGTAGATTAAGAGGGCTCTCGCATTCGGCACCTCTCTCGCTCGCACAGAACCATATACAGGGTGGCAGGTTAGACAGTGGAAATATTTTAACGGGTCATTGTACTCACCATTATGAACAACTTTTACTATGGGACCAAACACAATGGACAATGGAACTGCAGAAAAAACGTAAAATATAACATTACGTTTTTTGAATACTTTTTTTTATTTTATTATTATACAACGTGAAATTTTAGTGGTTGTTTTCTCGCGGCAGAATGATTTGCCTTCAGTAGTACTAGTTTTTTAATCATTACCAGAAAATTCATTTTTTTACCCGACTGCGCGACGCAAAGGAGGGTAATGTGTTTATCAGTCTATGTATGTATGTATTTATGTATGTTTGTTTCTATGTGGCGTTCTAGAGACCAAATGCGTAGGCCGATTTTGATAATTCTTACGTCAATCGATTCGTCTTAACCTTGCGAGTGTCACTAAAGACATGACAGTAATTAAAATTCACCACAGCGACAACCAGACGCCATATTGTCAAAATGAAAAAAAAAAAAGTTGATGAACTATGTCAAGTGTGGTGTCGTTGAATAGGTATTTTAAAATCATCTTTAGGTTCCTTTTATTTTAAAACCACGTTTTTATAATTGTCTAAAAAATATAAAATAATTTCTAATGAAATGAAAAACGTGGGGCGCATCTTACAATAATAATTATGCGTCCTACATTTTTCATATTCATTAGGTAGACTAGCGAACCCGCCAGACGTTGTCTTGTCCGAATGTTGGCTTGCCTACTATTAGCGGGTTCAGCATTTCCTAGAACCCAATCGCAGCACCATTTAACCGGCCCAATTGTGAATCTAATAAACCATCCAGGGACCCACCCAAACACAACAATTTCACCAAAATCGGTCCAGCCGTTTAGCAGGTGGTTCAGTGACATGAATTCCGCGTGTAGATTAGGGTGCGTATGATTAGAATTTTGATTTTTTTCATAGATTTTTTATTTAGTTTCCGTTTTTAATCGACTTCTTATTGTAGGTAACTAAGTATGAATATGAAAAGTTTACTTCAAATTATTAATATCTAGTACCTATTCAACGATAGATCAGTTTCATAATTTAGGTAGGTACCTAAAAAAAATAAAAATATTGATGCCATAGGATTCTACCCCATATTACACCCTATTTTTAGCGAAACCTAATAAAAGTCGTTCGGTAGTAAAGATATTCACCTCCGACATGTCTCCTTTTAGAATCAGGAGTTGTGAGAGATTCTTCAGAAGCATCGAAAGCCTTTCTTCTGTACGACGGCTGTGCTGCCGAGGGAACTGTAAAAAAGTTTCAAGGTTGTGCGCGAAATTCATTTTTTTTACGTTCTTTTGCAGATCGCAGAGCTGTTTTACGTTGTTTTTTGATCTAAATTCAATTCGCGACAATAATGATAATATAGTTACATTTTAAATAATATTCATCAAAATCATCAATATAGCCCTCGAAATCGTATTTGAGGAAAATTTTAATGTTTCGTGAAAATATTACGATTTTCCCCGAATGTAATTTCAAAGGGGTATATATTGATGATTTTAATGATTATTATTTAGTAACTATATTGTCATTATTGTCGTGATTTCACGAATCGAATTTAAATCAACATATTGAACATCAATCGTAAAACAACGCTGCAATTTGCAATAAACCCAAGATATTTTGAATTTCGCGCGCAACTTCGACGGATCCCGACACGGGAATTAAACCCGGGATTCCACGCTCAGCAATCGCGCTTACGACCACTAGATCAACGAGGCAGTTTCTACTGCTAATGATCAATTAAAAAAAAACCGGCCAAGTGCGAGTCGTACTTGCGCACCGAGGGTTCCGTATCATTTTTGGACGTATAAAGTGAAAAAATCCGGACCGCATAACTAATTTTGTTTGTGAAGGAATTTTGATGATTTTGAAAAAACTGTACTAGTTAGGAACATTGTTTTATTTTTGGTGCCATATTTGGGTCAATTCCTATTGACTCTAATTATTTCAGATTTTTCGCTCCGCAAACTTCGGAGATAAGGGGGGGGGAATGGTATTTTTTTGGACATTTTTCATCATATGTCGAAAACTGTGAGACATAAAATAAAATGAAAATATATTTTGAAATGTGCAGATCAAGCCCTTTCATATGATATGTCATTTGACCTCGTAACCCCACTTTAAAATTTTGGACCCCCACTCCGGCCCCTTTTGCAATGAAAATAAAAATATTTTTGGACTTTTTTCATTTGCAATAAAGTTGAACAAGCATTCTTTATAACTGTTCCAAATTTCAAGTCGATAGCATAAGTAGTTGCTGAAATAAGCAGGTGTGACAGACAGACAGACAGACAGACAGACGAAGTCGCACTATAAGGGTTCCTTTTTTACCATTTTGGTACGGAACCCTAAAAAGATAACTTACCATCATTGTCGATATAAGCATTTTCAAAACGCTTGGAGGGAGGTATGGGAACTGCGAATATAACCAAAAGATTTTTTATATATTATTAATTAAAATATAATCGTTCGTCTGTTCATACATTCGTACATTGTAATAGTAAGTGCAGTGATAGCCTAGTGGTTTAACCATGTGCCAGTGCCTCTCACGACGAATGGTTCGAGAAATCATATGTGCGTATTAGAAATTAATTATCACTTGCTTTAACGGTGAAGGAAAACATCGTGAGGAAACCTGCATGCCTGTGAATTCTCCGGAGGAAAAATTAAACAAAAAACTGGGTTTCCCCAAGGTTCTATCCTCGGTCCCTTCCTGTGATTTGGTAAAAATGTGCATGGGTGCGTCCTCTATGTAACGTTTAAAGCATTTTGGTTAACATTATGTATTATTATAGATACAAATTAATAGGAAAGGTAACGACATATTTGTCTCGATGACACAATTAAAAAATGGAAATTGTTTTCTTGGAAAAAAATCTAACTAAAGCTTTTGACTTTCTTAGTAATATATAATAAATTGAAACCTACCTTCCTCAATTACCTCATTAGTAGGTAAGGGCAACGGAGGACGATTTGCAATCCTTTTACGTTCTGCAAGCATAAAACCGTTATTGAATTAGTACTATGTATATCTATACCTACTCATATTATAAAGCCGAAGAGTGTTTGTTTGAACAGACTAATCTCTAAAACTACCAGTCGAATGCGAAAAAATCCTTTTGTATACAGGGTAAAATTAAAACCAGTGCGGATATTTTAGGAGGTGAAAGTACTCATGAATATGATCAACTTTTATTATGGGACCGACACAGAAATATGAAAAAAAAAACAGATGTTCCATACATTTTGATCGTGTTGTAGTGCATTTTTGTAGGGAACAGCTGTTTTTTTTTTTTCATATATCAGTGTCGGTCCCATAATAAAAGTTGATCATATTCATGAGTACTTCCACCTCTCAAAATATCCGCACTGGTTTTAATTTTACCCTGTATAATAGCCAGATTCATGAGGAATAGTATAGGCTATTTAACATCACGCTACGACCCTTAGGAGCCGAGCAACGGGGGTGAAAGCGCGGAACAGCCAGTTGTATATGTATACTCGTAATAGGGATGTCATACTAAATGATTTATCTAACTATCTATATTGATTGATGTGACTGATACGCAAACTAAGGGCTGTGACGTGCTTAATCCCGTAATTACGGTAAGTACGGGAACCGCTGTCGCCGCTTTTAGAACAGCGTGCGCCACAACTACAAACGCTCCTTTGTAAATATACAGGGTGGCAGGATAGACAGTGGAAATCTTTTAAGGGGTCATTGTACTCATCATTATGAACAACTTTTACTATGGGACCAACCCTGAAATCGCGACAAAAAAATCAGCTGTTCCATACATTTTGTTGAGTTATGTGAACATAAATGTATGGAACAGTTGATTTTTTTTCGAGATTTCGGGGTTGGTCCCATAGTAAAAGTTGCTCATAATGATGAGTACCATGACCCCTTTAAATATTTCCACTGTCTAACCTGCCACCCTGTAGAGATCTCCCACACATTAAAACCTTCGCGCACCTTCAATCTCACACTTATTCGTCACTCGTCACTCATACTAAACTAAAACACTGTATATAAATCATCGATCGCGTTCGATCTATCGACAACATGATCACATTGATCATGTCAAAGCGTCAAGTTCAATAGCGCCTTGGCACTTCTGGGCCCCAAGTCTGCTAATGCAATTGTCATAATCGTGTCAGAATGGTCTCTCAATTACATAATTTTGACCAATGACGAAAGAGATAGTCTTACTCTAAGCCAATGACCGCTTAGGTTTTGGCAGTTTTGGTGTCATTCTCACACAATTGCAATAGCAGAATTGGGGCCCTGCTTTGTTTCTATGATCTAAGGTACCTATATATTTATACAATATTTTATTTACCTTTTCTATCAATAATTATTTTCGATGCGCGATCTGTGGAACAAATGAATAACATGTCTTTAACGTCAATGATGATTAGAATGATAATTAACATATAATTCAATTATTTAAAATTTTCTTTCGAAAAATTCATTTTGTAGGTACCTATATGATAGCCAAATTCATGAGGAATAGTATAGGCTATTTAACATCACGCTAGGACCTTTAGGAGCCGAGCAGCGGGGTGAAACTGCGGGGAATAGCTAGTATTTATCAGATAGAGAAAGAAAAAATATGATTTTTGATTACCTTTGAATTTTATGTATATGAGGTATGCATTTTGTGCTAAAAACATTATACTGAGGACAGGGCCGGCTATTGTCAACCAGTGCACTGAATAACCTGAAAAAGGAAAACCAATCAAATATATTGGGTGACGGGTTAAATTAGGAACATATTGAAGAAGGGTATTTGGGCCTAAAAACTAATAATTTTGACGTCTTAGGTTTTCGCGATTATTACACATTATAATAAAACAAGTTTAAACGGATTAAATCGCGTATATTACAGTCTGCAGTGTGTGAGCATGCCCTAGGCAAACCCAACCATTTCCTACGTTTTGATCAACCTCAAATCCTCGCAAAGGAGAACCGATATGTACCTAGAATGCTTCGCGAGGCTATTGAAATTAAAAAACATCCTAATTTCAATAGAGAGGATGGTTGGCAATTACCACCTGTTTGGAATCCAGTTCTTAAAATAATCAAGTCCCAAACTCACACCGGACTACAAAACCTCGAGACACCGTGAGCGATTATTGTGTGCATCGAAACGAGTACGATTCGAATAATATCGATTGAATCGATTGTGCGGGTAGATCGAGAATATTTTTTCTATAAATTAGCTGTCATGACGCCTACCACCTCAGTCGTCCTGCGACCACGAACGCTGCAAAGTGTTCGAAACGTCAGGGAAACTCTGTAATATACGCGATTTAATCCGTTTAAACTTGTTTTATTATAATAATAATTTTGATATACGATATCGTAAACGTAAGCGAATTTTGATCTAAAATACAACAGTCCTAGAATATTTTGATAAAATTTTATACAATAAAAAAAATACTGAGAAATAAAGTTAGTAATTTGGATGACAATGCAATAATGTGGACTAAAAAGTCAAAGAAAATACTAGTTATTTTTAACCACGTTTTTAAAACGGACTAAAAAGTATAAAATTTTTTCTAATGAAATTAAATAAACGTGGGGCGCATGCAAATGATAAATAGTAGATAAAATGCACCCCACGTTTTTCATTTCATTAGAAATTATTTTATACTTTTTATTCCGTTTTAAAAACGTGTTTAAAAAAATTATTGTTTTTTTTTTTTCGTGATTTCAATTCTGGTCCCGTAGTTAATTATTTATTTATTTTCTCTATCTATTAATTATAGTATCGAATACTGAGTTGACTGCTTCAAAATGTTCCTCGTTAACCTGACTCGCTAACCTAGGACTGCCATAAATGCTAAAACTATGACCGGGACATTTGGAACATAAAAAAATTGTTAAACTAGAACTTTTACACCTAGGTTAGTGACTTTCACGTTTCATTTTTAGTAGATATAAAATTTATTAAAACTAAATAAAATGCGATCAAAATCAACGATGATCTATAGAAAAAACGCCATCCTAATGTTCTTAGGCTTATTCTACGTTCTCAGTACAACTTTTTTCCCCATATTTTTATAAAGTCATTTTTAAGACATTTTTAAAGTGTCGGCAACACGCATGTTATACTCGGTGTTGCAAGCGTTTCATCATCATCATCATCTGCCTAGCCTTTTCCCAAATTATATTGGGGTCGGCTTCCAGTCTAACTAGTTTCGGCTGAATATCAATATTTTACGTGGAGCGACTGCCATCTGACCTCCACAACCCAATTAATGGGTAATACTGGTATTCGAATGTTAGACCAGCTGTCAGACTTTTAGGGCTTCTGACTACCCGTAACGAATGTCAAAGATATTCCTATGATAACCGGGACCGACTGCTTAACGTGCTCTCCGAGGCACGGAGGGGTCTCGATGTGTAATGAACGGTCACCCATCCAAGGACTGACCGCGGCAAGCGCAGCTTAACCTCGCAGATCGATCGATCAGCGCGGCTGTCATTTAGCCACGAGCCCCTCGAGGTGTTGCAAGCGTTTCATACACTGCGGTAATCGCTTACCATCAGGCAAATTAGGCGACGGCCTAGGGCGCCCTAATTTGGGGGGCGGCATGGCGAGGTTAGCGGGGGCCGCGGAGGACATGACGAGGGTACGGGAGGGGCGAGTTACCGCGGGCTGACTGCATGGCGTCGTTTTCTCGGACGCCTCTTCTGTGTAGGTGTACATACAATCAATGGGTATTCCCCAGCTAGTCAGTGGCATGCATAGAGGGCAAGTCGGACGCATTTTTTGGTTTTAGAGGGTATTAATGTCAATTTTTCATTAATTTAAGTGAGTTAATGTCGTTATTAAAGCAATACGTACATTAAAAATCACTTACAATCATGAAAAAATAACATATTAATTCCTACTCTATAAAATGAAAAAATCGGCTAACTGCAAGTCGTACTCGGCCAACGAGGGTCCCGTACCATCTTTGGACTTATACAGGGTGACAGGTTACAGTGGAAATATTTTAAGGGGTCATTGCACTCATCATTATGAACCACTTTTAGTATGGGACCAACCCTAAAATCGCGAAAAAAAAATCAGCTGTTCCATACATTAATGTTCACATAACTCAACAAAATGTATGCAACAGCTGATTTTTTTTCGCGAATTCAGGGTTGCTCTCATAGTAAAAGTTGTTCCGAGTACAATGACCCCTTAAAATATTTCCACTGTCTAACCTGCCACCCTGTAAAAGTAAAAAAAACCGGATCGCATAACTAAGTTTGTTTGTGAAAGAATTTTGATAATTTTGAAAAAACTGTGCTAGGTACCTACCTAGTTAGGAATATCGTTTTATTTTTGATGCAATATTCAGGCAAATTTCTATCAACTCAAATTATTTCAGATTTTTCGCTCTGTTTTTTTCATCATAATTATGTCATAATTTTAAAATGTGCAGATCTAGCCTTGTCATATGATATGCCACCCAACCTAATGACTCCACTTTAAAATTTCGAACCCCACTTCAGCCCATTTTTTCAATGCAACTAAAAATATATTTTAAATTTTTTCATATTAGGTATGTATTAAAAAATAGGCAAGCATTTTCTATAACTGTTCCACAAGTCGATAGCATTAGTAGTTACTGAAATAAGCAGCCGTGACAGACAGACAGACAGACGGAGGCGCACTATAAGGGTTCCTTTTTACCATTTTGGTACGGAACCCTAAAAAAATGCGGGCTTGCCCTCTAGCCACGCCACTGAGGCTAGTATTATCTATTATCACTACACTACGGAGGTCATTTAATATGGTCGATTTATTTTAGTCTACGCGGACGGAGTCGCGGGTAAGAGCCTAGTATACTATACGATACTTACTTCTCTCTACTTCAGCATCTGAAAGTAAAAAAGCATTTATTAAGTAATTAATTATTATTTGCTTATTAGAAATTAATTATCACTTGCTTTAACGGTGAAGGAAAACATCGTTAGGAAACCGGCATGTCCTAGAACCAAAAATTCGAAGACATGTGACGTCCACCAACCCGCACTGGGCCCGCGTGGTGGACTACGGCCCACTCCCTCTCACAGAGGAGGCCTGTGTCCCAGCAGTGGGAACATTATAGGCCGATTATGCTAAGTAATTAATATGTATACTAAATTACTAATATTATAAAGCTGAAGAGTTTGTTTGTTTGAGCGTGCTAATCTGTGGAAGTACCAGTCGGATTTGAAAAAACTCTTTTGTATATATGATAGCCAGATTCATGAGGAACAGTATAGGCTATTTAACATCACGCTACAATTCTTAAGCGCAGGCTACACCGCCAGCTAGCGGGCGGGCGGGCTAGGCGGGCGAGGCATTTCACACACTGACGATAAGTTCGCGGTGTGAACCGAAGTATGAAGAGAGGTGAAACGATGCCTCGCCCGGCTCGCTAGCTCGCTCGCTAACTGCGGTATTTTTTTTTTTTTGAATGGACTCTCGCAGTTGGCTTCTAACAGCCGTCACTGCTTAACCGGTCATCTGGTGAGGACTTACAAATGCCTCCAGCCAGGCTTAAAACTAAATAAAACTACAAACTAAGCGACCACACGCTAAGGGCACCCCCTACTCAGGCGCGTGCATTGCATATAGGCAAGTAGGCAGTGACTACCTCTTAAGGTTCAATAAAACCATTTTAACTATTACTACGTCAATATACATCATTATATAACAACTTATTATGTACCTGCATTCATAGCAAATAAAGATTCTATTCTATTCTATTCTATTATAAATTATAAAGTATACGCTTTTACAATAAAATCCCTAGCCATATTCAAAAATTAAGCCTTAATAAATTCAAATCATTAATAAAGCGAAAACTTTGTCATAAAGCTTTTTATAGTGTTAAAGATTATATGGAGGACAAAAAGGCTTGGGATTGAGCTGTTCCAATACATACATGGGCCAATACTACTATTGACATAACCACTAAATTATTGCTCTTTTATTTGATTTTATATTTTTTTCTATATACACTTTGACATTGAATGTTTCCTTTTGAAACAATTTATATACAAAATGACATTGAATGTGATAATAATGATAATATATTGATTATAATTATTGTAAATGTGAGTACTATGTGGGTTATTATGTTACTGTTATAGATCTCAAGTTCAGTCTGACAGTTTGAGTACTTTAGGGGGCCTACCCAAATGTCCTCTCTGATGGTAATGTTCGTCGGGTCGTTGAGCTCCCTAAGTCTGGGTTGAGCTACCACGATACCCGGCACATGCGTGCACAGTCAGGTCAGGTCCACTCAAATCTGTATGGCTCTTTCCTCTAAAGGCCATTTCAGACTAACCTGCATGGTTCTTACACAATTTATCTTAATTGTCTGGACTTTAAAAGAGACATCAACCTTTGAGTTTGTTTCGGTGTTTCTTCTCAAAGGTAGTCATATAGGAAACACCGAACTCATCTAGCTTAAAAAAATGTTTTGACGTGTAAAAGTGTTATTTTTAACCTATTTACAAAATAAATATCATTTATCATTTATCATTTATTCTATAATATCAATAATGAATCATAATTGATATATTTTATTTATGTAGTAATAGTTAAAATAGTTTTATTGAATCTTATGAGGTAGGCACTGCCTACTTGCCTATATGCAATGCACGCCACTGCCCCTACTGGGGTACGGGCCTCGGCTTAGGGCGTCGCTGGGGGGAGGGCAACTAGAGGGAGGGACTACTAGCTAGATCGGTTCATTATTTTGGGTCGAATTTAAATCTACAGGCTCAGCGCGGGCTGGCTCGAGCAAGGGTCGGTTAGGGGACTGAGTCATACGCGGCGGCGGACTCGGGTCATGATGGGGACGTCGCGACGGGCCTCGTCGGCGAGGTCGGAATGGGCTAGCTGGCGGTGTGGCCTGCGCTTTATTTATAGCCTCCTAGATCCCCCCCTCCTCCGTAGATATCATGGAAACCTAACAAAAACGATAAAATTCCTATGGGTGAAAAAAAAGTATTTTCTTTTTAAGACCACACGGCAAAGCGAAACGGAAGGGTTATGATTTCGGAAGTCTATTTATGTTTGTATTTATTTACGTATTTTCCACTTCCACCATAATGCCTAAACTAAACTACTCATCCAACATAAAATGAAATTCCTGTTTGTTGACGTAAAATAATAATAATGACTAATGAATGACGGGGTATCCAAGAATTTGTGCAGTACCTACCTAGCGTCCTTTAGTTAAATAAATAATATTATACAGGGTTATTAGTAAAACACTAACAACCTTGCAGGACTGTAATAACAACTTTTGTTCTATGACTTTTTACAAAACATAATACATTTATCTAACAAAAATAGACTTTCAACTTTATGTTGTAACTACCTGTGTATACAAATACGTAACGTCTCCCGTGCGGTGTTAAGCCGTGTCTCCTGCGCCCTGTTTTCGTGTTCGACGAACATCGAACAGTGAACAGTGAACGAGAAAGGGGCGTGGTCTACGTGTTTTGAGTGTTTTATTCGTCAAAACACGTAGACCACGCCCCTTTCTCATTCACTGTTCATTGTTCGATGTTCGAGTTTCCGCGCTTAAGCAAAATTTTATGAATTATTATGTCCTAGAACAAAAGTTGTTGTTTATGATGTTAGTAATACAGTCCTGAGTCCTGAGAGATTGTTAGTGTTTTTCCAATAACCCTGTATAATAAGTATACAGGGTGGCAGGTTAGACAGTGGAAATATTTAAAGATCATCATCATTATGAACAACTTTTACTATGAGAGCAACCCTGAAATCGCGAAAAAAAATCAGCTGTTCCATACATTTATGTTCACATAACTCAACAAAATGTATGGAACAGCTGATTTTTTTTTCATGATTTCAGATTTGGTCTCATAGTAAAAGTTATTCATAATGATGAGTACAATGACCCCTTTAAATATTTTCACTGTCTAACCTGCCACCCTGTATAAATACGTTACGTCTCCCGTGCGCTGTTATTCATAATAATAATTCGAAGTAGTATGAGTTTCTGCGCTTGCTACGCAAAAGCCAGTTATTTATTACATTTTATTTTGTATGAAATATTAAATGTCTTAGAACAAAAGTTGTTGTTTATGTTAGTAATAGGTACAGTCCTGGGGCCCAAGTCTGCTAATACAATTGTCGTAATCGTGTCAGAATGGTCTATCAATGACATCGTTTTGACCAATGACGAAACAGATAGTCTTACTCTAAGCCAATGAGCGCTTAGGTTTTGACCGTTCTGGTGTCATTATGACACCATTCATACACTATTGAAATAGCAGAATTGGGGCCCTGAGAGGTTGTTAGTGTTTTTCCAATAACCCTGTATAAGTATATCATATATAATACCTATAATATAAATATAAGTACTTACTGCTTGATTTATGATGATGATGATCATTTTCTGATACTGAAATAATGAAATAACAATGAAAACCAGTATTTTTAAACCTTTATAAAATCTAATTCGGACATGACCACTAATGGCCAGCCTGTCCATTTCGTACCGACGCACCGCATGATGTCACCGCGAGAACTGCCAATTTGTTTGCGAACGTTCGAGGGAGAATCTCACCGTGACATCTCCCTCGAACGTTTGCAAACAAATTGGCAGTTCTCGCGGCGTGTCGGCAGTGGCGTGCAGGCCCGCCGCAAGCGGGTGTGCAAGGAGTGCACCGCACACGGGCGGCACGTCCAGGGGGGCGGCAAATCGAGCGATCGATCACGTAAAGTTCACTTATTGTCATAAATAATACCCATCCCACATATAGCCTAAGAGATGCTATCGCATGGACAGTATGGAAAGTGCCGGATTTAATCTTAGCGCCGCCCCTGCGCACTAAAAAATGCCGCCCCTGAAAATTTGCCGCCCTGGGCACTAGCCTCGAGTGTAGAGTCCTTGGCATGAGAGAACGCTATAAAACCTTCTTGATTACAAAAAAAAAAAAAACAGCGTAATTATAATAGGGGGCGGCATAATCACTATTGCACACGGGCGCTCGAACACCTAGCGGCGGGCCTGGTGGCGTGCCTACAGGGCAAGCCCGAGGGTATTTCGAGTAATTTTTCATGATTCTAAATGTTTTTTATTGTACGCTACTCACTTACATTCATGAAAAATTTTGAGATATACCCTCGGGCGTGCCCTGTAGGCACGCCACTGCGTGTCGGTATCGGTATAGAATAGACAGACTGGTGTAATGCGCACTTTAGGTAAGAAAGCTGCAACCCAGATCATAGATTCTACAGGGTGGCAGGTTAAACAGTGGAAATATTTTGAAGGGTCATTGTACTCATCAATATGAACAACTTTTACTATGGGACCAACCATGAAATCGCGAAAAAAAAATCAGCTGTTCCATACATTTTGTTGAGTTAAGTGAACATAAATGTATGGAACAGCTGAGTTTTTTTTCGCGATTTAATGGTTGGTCCCATAGTTAAAGTTGTTCACAATGATGAGTACCTACAATGACCCCTTTAAATATTTCCACTGTCTAACCTGCCACCCTGTATAATCTAGCTACAAGCACAGATTACTCAGCAATTCTTATGGATAATCGAGCCCTGTCCCCAACTATGGCCTTACCGCCGCTATTGCGGCGTGCCCTAAGGCCGCGGCCGCACTGGTACGGCGACAGCGATGCGACGGTGATTTCGTGAAAACAAACATAAATGTCGGTGGCCGCACTGCAGAAACGACAAGCGACATTAATTTTTTCACAAAATCGCCGTCGCTGTCGCCGTTCCGGCGCGGCCGCGGCCTAAGCCTTGCTTACCTGTAATATCAGTTTGACACGTCCAAGTCTCAGTATCTCCATACGTGTGATTACGCGACCACGGATCGTAATCCATAAACAAATCAAAGCTGAAATTCCAAATTCCCGCTAAATGCCGATGTGCCTTTTCCGTCTGAAAAAACAAGTTTTACTAAATGTAGATTATAGGTACAAAATATGAAAGTGTATCGTTATTAAATAAAATATTTCGGAATAGGCTAGTTGCGCTGTAGTATATTTCATTTAAAAATAAGTACCTTATTGTTAAGGTGGATTCAAACCAAACGAACAAAAAGCTAGAGTAGAACAAGAGCATCTTTCTCGATCTTTCAGTGTAACAAAAGCGTTTTCACCACAAAATATCAACGAGTAAAAATGAGAACCAAGCGCTAGAATTCTTGCACAATAGATGTTTAGATCAGCCGAACGCAAGGCCCCGGCCGTCCCGTCCATATAGGCAAACTAGGCAACGGCCTAGGGCGCTCGAATTTGGGGGGCGCAATGGCGAGGGTAGAGGACGGGCAAGTTACCGGCGAGCTGACTTGCGCTTCTTCTGCGTAGAGCGCCAGCTTTAGACTACTATACTGCTCTAGAGTCTAGACGACTACTAGTAGAGTAGCTATATGCGTAGAGTGTACCTACCCGCTTAGCAGTATGTACCTAGTGTAATCAGAGGATGTTCCCGGGTAATTAATCTATAATTTATGATTTATTTTTTTATACATTTCTCGTTTAAAGGGGCGCCATTCTGTTATTCGCCTAGGGCGTTAAGTTTCCTCGGGCCGGCGCTGGCCGAACGAATCGCTAGAACACCTTCTTACATATGCAATAGCAGACTTGGGGCCCAGATAAGACGTAGGGAAAACCAGAGTCAGGTTTTTATAAAAAAAATAATTTAATATTTTTATTCCTCACTTTTTAGTTTTCAATGAAGATAATATACCTACATTTTTGTAATCGTCTCTTTGATACACTATACCCTTCTTGTGGGCTTCGCCGCAGTCGGGTAATAAATCATAATACTGGTGCTGATTCTGTTGAACATCGCACTAAACTAATTTTAATCACGCTAAGTATATCTCTTTCTTACCAATATCATTGAAAAAGGACAGAAAATATTTAGAACTGTCAAATTAGTATATGTCCTTGTCATTACGGAAAAATAGTCGGGACCTTTTGCGATTACGACTAAATTGACATTAAAACCATTCAAGTGGACTAATTTGACAGGATTAAATATCTGCTATCCCTCTCTCATGTTTTTTATTAGAAAAAGACTTATTAAGACTAAATTAGTTTAGTTTGTAAACAACAGAATCAGCACCATTGTCAGAATATCACGAAACAAGAAAACAAAATACTTACATGTGTTATACTATACATTAACGTGGCAGTTTCATTTTCTTCGGAAAATTGGAAACTCTTGTTATAATTGATGCGATAACTCGTATTATTCAAACGATCAAGGCTTGTCGTTTTATTCTTATTTTTTTTATTAGTATGCTGCCAACTGAAATCATAATATTTAAAACATAAAATCTATACCTATATCAATACAACAACAAATATGCAATAGCGCCATCTATGAGCAAGATGCCCCTATTTTACATACTTCTAGTGGCGCCATCTATGAGCAGATGCCTCCACCCGTTAAAGGTTAAGAGTCTTAACATACGGACAGACAGACAACAAAGTGTTCCTTTAGTGGTTCAGTTTTTCCTTTTGAGGTACGGAACCCTAAAAACAGTCTAATTCAAAATCTCCTTTTGGAAGTTAAATAATTACATTATTCTTTATTTCAGCTAAACCATTGCCACCACCTTACCCGAGTGTTTGTGTTCCTAAATTATTGTTTAAAAGACCAAGTAAGTGTTGTATTTTATTAACTACTAGCTGTTCCGCGCGGTTTCACCCCCGTTGCTCGGCTCCTAGGGGTCATAGCGTGATGTTAAATAGCCTATACTATACCTCATGAATCTGGCTATCAAAAATTTTTTTTCGAATATGCTCAGATAAATCTCAGCATCTTGTAGGTACATTTTTTAAGAGAGTTATTTTATATTATGATTTTATTAGGTCTTAAACAGGGTGGCAGGTTAGACAGTGGAAATATTTAAAGGGGTCGTTGTACTCATCATTATGAACAACTTTTACTATTGGACTAACGCTGAATTCGCGAAAAAATAATCAGCTGTTGCATACATTTTTTTGAGTTAAGTATGTGAACATAAATGTATGGAACAGCTGATTGTTTTTCGCGATTTCAGGGTTGCTCCCATAGTAAAAGTTGTTCATAATGATGAGTACAATGACCCCTTTAAATATTTCCACTGTCTAACCTGCCACCCTGTATACTTAAACGAGTCAGCAGTCATTGTGATTTGATAGTTCCTTATTATTAATTCTATATAAGTCTGAAGAGCCTACTTCCATCCAATTCATGTGTGCTTTACTAAATTGTCTTGGCCTTTATGATTTTGATTTAAAACAATGTTTTTCTTTTTTAATCATGTGTTTAAATCGTGATTTAAATCATGATCACTCAACCCTGACTCTGATGCGCCGGTCGTCGTCATCACGTCAACGCAGGCTGTCGCTGAAAACCAGCGCTGTGGCTCTGTTTCATTCATGAGCAATGATCGGACTCGGTAGATTGATTTGGGGTCAATGAACTGACACGTATATAAGGTCCTACCCTTCATACTCGAAATATTTTAAGAGGTACATCTGTAGGTGGTAAAGATGCCATACAAACGAAGTAAAAAAATTATCTGAGTATATATTTTTTTAAATAAATTAATTTAAAATTATTTGACACACATTAAAAATATTATTTTCAACATCTATTACGCTAGTTTTTACGTACCTTACTGTCATGTCGAAAATAGTATTTTTATGTGTCAAATAATTTATTTCAAATAATTTTATTTATTTATTTAAAAAAAATACTCAGATTATTATTTTTTTTCGTTTGTATGGCATCTTTACCACCTATAGATGTGTCCCCTAAAATATTTCGAGTATGAAAGGTAGGACCCTATATATTAATATGGATATGCCTCCGGGATTCCGGGATTTTGTAATAATTAAGATCTTTTAAGAATTTCAAATATTGTTATGTGTACGATGAATAATGGACGCACAAAAGTAAGATTCACTTTATTACTTAATAAATAAGAAAAAGTCAGTCTTCTCGTTACCACAGTCAATGCAACTTGATCAAAACGTCGAGGTTAATCAAAATACTGATATTTTGATTATGTTTGAGCGCGAAAAGTCCCGATATAATTAAAAAACACGCCAAAGTTTAAAAACTACAAATAAGAAAAAAACAATTTTAAACGTTTAACTATCGCATTCTATAAATTTCAAATGTTTTAGTTCAAAAAATATTTGATTCAATCCCGTAAGTACCAAAATGAAATCCCGGAAAAAAGGCTTATCCATGTTATAATTTCTATGACTATTCATGATGCAAGTACGTAAAATCAATGTACCTACCTACTCCGATCATTGTTCATGAGTCACAGCATCATGCGGAGCGGTGACCGTTTTGCGCGGATGTGACGCATATTTTCCTCAAGTAGGTACTTACTTATAGTTTTTTTTTTCCATAAGTATATTAGTTATTTTTATTTTTGTGTGTCATGTCGATGCAAATAAATGCATTTTCTTTATTAATCTCTCCTTCTTGATCACTCAGTTATATTCAAGTAAGCTTACCTGCTTTGCTTAAAGAAATATTCACTTTCTATATCTAAAGTGAAGTTTCTGCTCTTCATAAGTTTGATGTTTGGTAACACTTCACAGGTTTGACTTCCTTTCCGAATCTCTACCTTGACGACATTATCTGCAAGATAAAAAAAAATATAACTCTCAGTCCCTCAACTTGTCTACAGGCGCGGTCCCAGGGGGGGTCATGGGGGTGACCCCCCCCCAAAATCGTCCAAAAATGGCGAAACACGGTAATTTACGGTATATAGCACGTCGGCATTAATCGGTATGACCCCCCCAATGTCTTCAGCTGCGGTATGACCCCCCCCCCCCAAAATCGTCGGCTGCGACCGCGCCTGTCTCTAGACAAGTTGCTTTTCTGTTAGCGTTCACGCCAAACGATAAGCACAAAATGTATGGCAACGACATTACCTGCGGAAAAGTCACGTGACTCACAAATGTCACTTCCATACATTTTATCCGTAGCGTTTGACGCTAACGCTAACAGAAAAGTAACTTGTCTAGGGCCTCTGTACGACTCGCCGCGTGATATCACCGCGGGCACTGCCAATTTGTTTGTGAACGTTCGAGGGAGAATCTCACCGTGATATTCTCCCTCGAACGTTAGCAAACAAATTGATATCAAGCGGCGTGTCGCTAAAGATATGTAGGTAGAGGTCCCTTTATCTGTCCGAGAAACATCACACTTTGTTCTTCCACCCTCGACGGGAGACACTGATTCAACCGATTTCAACCAATTGTGAGAATAATCATAAATTAGGTACAATAAGACAATTCGCAAACTGCACCGCATCACTCAGCGTAGCGCGGTAGTGCGTGATCTTACGTTGTTTGCAAGTACCTGTATTTGTATAGAAATCACGCATGGTACAACACACTGAGAACGCATTCACGCGCGTGGCTTTTGGTCCGTCGCCACGCACCCCGCAGCGAAGCGCGGGGCGGTGTGTGATTCGCCTAATTATGTAAAATCCTGTGTTACACACAAGAGTTTTAGAAATATTTTCCTTATACGAATTTGTATCTAAATTATTGAGTAAGTAGGTACCTAGGTATATTAGAACAGATCATACACTTAATACCACACGGAGGAAAAGTAGGTACTTTAAATACATTTAGATGCTATTAAACGGCCTAGTTTTTTGACAATTTCAATTTCAAGATTTTTAGTTGAACCCCAAGCTATCGAACTGTGAAAACCACATCAAAATTCGTTCAGTACTTTTCGCGCGATACGCGCACAAACAGACAATTCCAAAAATAATCTTTTTGGGTATGGTTACATTCTTGTTTCTATGATCTGAGGTTACATTACATCCCAGTACCCTGTCCCGACTCTTTTTTCTGGAGTATCTTCAATGTACCTACAGACACGGGTTTTTTACAATTTTATAATAGTAGGTATAGATAGATATAATTTGATAGATAAGGCAGTGTAGGCAACTACCTAGGCAGTAGGCAGTGCCTAGCGCCGCCCTTGGGCACTGTAAAAAAATGCCGGCCCTATTGTCGCAATTTTGCATAAAATGGATAAAGTTTTGATATACACACATCAAAAGTATCTAGGGATCAACATATATTTTTGCAATAACTTTTCTCCTGATTGATATTAATTAAAATTTTCTTTAAGGATTCATCAAATAAAGTGTTTTCGTTTGTCACAGTAACGATAAACCAAGTCACCTTTGCATTAATAAAGAAATTTGCCATTTTCCTAATAAAGGGATTTTTGACATTTGAACCACTAACATTAAAGTTCGAAAAAAAGACTGAAATAACAGTTTTCTTTAAAATTTTATTGGGTAACTTAAACAATTAATAATCCGTGTTTCTACCGCGAACACTAACAACACAAGAACATCGGTTTGGCATACTCAAAATGAGTTCATCCAAATCACGCTGTGGAATGGCCGCCCATGTTCGTTGCAACAACAAAAAAAGGTCTTCTTGCGACTGGATACCCTCCATATTCGGCAGAGCTCTTCTCTGTAGCATATCCCATGCATGCTCAATCGGGTTCAAGTCTGGCGACTGAGCAGGCCAGGGCAGGACATTGATGTTAGCTGCGGCGAGAGTCTGTCTTACAACTCTTGCGGTGTGCGGTCGTGCATTATCATGCATTAACTGAAATAAGGGACCGATTTGCACTTGTAGAGGAACGATGACGTCTGATACAATCGTCTCAGCATAAATTTGAGCGTTGAGGTTGCCTCTGATCCAAATCAACTCAGTTCTTCCGCCGATCCAAATACCCGCCCATACCATGATGGTTCCACCACTATAAGGATGGACTTCCTGGCAGGATTTTAATCGCTGTTGGCGTCCAGGGGTTCTCCAGTGTCGTATACGTCTTGTATCCGGTCTCATACCAAAACGAAACTCATCAGAAAAGCACACGAAACGCCATTGTTCTTCTGCCCAATTTCTGTGTTCAAGAGCCCATTGATATCGAATCCTACGATTGTGCATTGCTATAGGTGGTACCCGTAGCGGTCTTCGGGAATGAAGGTTCACTTCATGCAAGCGGTTTCTGACTGTTTGGTCGCTAATTAAGTTCCCTGAAGAGTGATGAAGCCTCATGGCTAACATCATGGCGGTTATTGTTGGAGCTCTTCGAGTTAAGATTTGAATGTATCGGTCTTGTCTCCGTGTGGTGCAGCGATACCGTCCTCCATGGCGCTCAGCCACGGTACCAGTGCTTCGGTAACGTGTCCAAAGTCGACTGATAACACTCTGACTTGTATTCAGAGCTAAAGCTACAGTACGTTGCCGGGAACCAGCTTCTATCATTCCCACGGCTCTGAGCATTTCTTCCCTGCTTAAATGACGTCGCCGCTCCATAATAACGTTGGTTTTAATCAGTAGTAGGGAAACAGTAGCACTAATAATGTCTTCAATGCGTTGTATGTTTTTATAGGGAAAATATTGACAGCTTATTTTCATCTTTTACTCGAATTTGATTGAGAGTTCCTGATTCAAATTATGAAATGCACCAAAAAGGATCCATATAAATTTATAAAATCATAAATTTATTACAAAGCCACATCTCAATCTCAAGAAATCCGCATAAAAATGCTTGATCCCTAGACACTTTTGATGTGTGTATTATGTACAATTTCTAACTTATTTTTTTTTAAATGCAAAAAAAATTACGGTATCAATTTTTCAAAAAAATTACTAGTTATTTTTTTTTATTAGTGATCCATTTTTGTAAAATAAAAAAGCGTTTTCAATAACGTGAAGAATTTCTTTTACTTCCTCCAAAAAAATTGCCGCCCTGGGTACTAGCCCTGAGTGCCCCCAGTGTATATCCAGCGCTGTGCCTCGGAGCCCCGCATCGGCTAAGACACCGTGGGGCGAGAACCAAGAAAAATTTGAAAATATTTCAACAAATGAAAGATTTGAAGATCTGTATCCTCAATAACAATATTATTGCCATATTTTTTTTGCATATTTTCAAATTATTATACAGGGTAAAATTAAAACCAGTGCGGATATTTTAGGAGGTGAAAGTACTCATGAATATGATCAACTTTTATTATGGGACTGACACTGAAATATGAAAAAAAGAAAATCAGCTGTTCCATACATTTTGATCGTGTTGTAGTGCATTTTTGTAGGGAACAGCTGATTTTTTTTTCATATTTCAGTGTCGGTCCCATAATAAAATTTGATCATATTCATGAGTACTTTCACCTCCTAAAATATCCGCACTGGTTTTAATTTTACCCTGTAGAATGATATTTGATTTTTTCGCGACCATAGGCACATTTTTTAACATCATTATAATTACAATTAGATAACAATTAGGTAGGTACTAATTCACCAACGTGAAGCACAACTATTTTATGTCAACATTTGTTTACCTTTTTGCTCAAAAAATCCATTGTTAATTGTAAAACCACTATCACATTTAACATCTATTTACACTATTATAAAATTGTAAAAAAGCTGTGTCTGTACATTGAAGATATTCCAGAAAAAATTGTCGGGATAGGGTACTAGGACGTGACCATGCTCGAAAATATTTATTTTTGTCTGTTTATGTTTGTGCGCGCATCACGCAAAAAGTACTAAACGGATTTTGATGTGGTTTTCATAGTTCGATAGCTTGGGGTCCAACTTAAAATCTAAGCCATATTTCATTTAGTTCCGATGGGACGAACCAGAGATACAGCTTATTGTTATAGTCCACGCGGACAGAGTCGCGGGCAAAAGTCTAGTTAATAATAATTATATCGTCACTTATTATTAATCATAGCAGAAACATTGTCTCACCTTCCGATTTTATAACTAGCAAACACGTAGTCATGAAGAATATGATCAAAATCAACATATTTTAAACTTTTTTTTTCACTTTAAATTTACACTGACACTGACGCCTATTTTAATTATGTAGGTAGTACATATACAGAATGCGTGATATTAACCATAATTAAACTGTCAATATACTACATAATGAGTGTGCTTAGCTATTGGTTTTCCTTGTTTCGGGTTACGTATGTTAGGTAAGGTATTTATTAAAATAAATGGATATTAAATTTTATGTACAAAGTTCAATTCAGATTAATATAATAAATAATTTTCCTGTAGATTTCCGTGAAAAACTAGAGAACGGTAGACTTTCTGTAATGTTAAAATAAAAAAGAAACATTTAATAGGTATCTTATTTAAATAAAATATACATGGAATACTCTTTACATATTTTTATTTACAATAAACAACATTTTAATACTAAAATCGTTAATATTTACAAGTCTTATTTTAAATTAAATAAATTAAATTGCCTCATTGATAACCTCAGATCATAGAAACAAGGGAGATGTGCCAAGGCACTATTAAACTTCACGCCTCAAAAGATCAATTTGATCAATGTTGTCGACTGACTTAACCAGGCTCGGTCAACTGTGTATGGGTGACTTTGGACACAAGGTGGGTTCCAGTTCATGATAAGAATAGCGATATCGATGACTCTGTCTAACAGGCTGATTACAATGAAATGTTACCAAGTAAAATAAAATGAAATATCGTGTAACAAATTATGACCTAAACATGATTAATTTAATTTAAAATGTAGCTTAATAACTAACACCTATTTTTTTACGGTTATATAATTAAAATTATGAACTCTAAACGAAATTTGGAAAAATAATTATATCTTTAGAAATAAATTTGAATTTAAAAAATGGACTCTGGTAGTTTGCTCTGGCAACACCATATGATAAATGTCTGCTGTTATGGTTGGTCGTTTTTTCTTGTTTCTGTTTATTTGTTGTGCTTTAAAACGATAAACTGTTTCTGATTTTTCTATCATAACGTTGAGTCGGCAAACTGTTACGCCGTTGCGGTGAAAAAGTGTTGTGTTGAGTGAGATAGTGATTCTTTCGAGATTTCTTTGTGAGAACGAGAATTGTTTCGCAATTAATCAAAGTAAAACATAGGAAAGTGCGTCAATTGTGGATTTCCAGCTTTTCAAGATGTCTTAATTTGTATTATATGCCCACCTTTATGAATAGATATTATTTTATTGTCTTACTGTCAATAAAATAATATCTATTCTAGGTGGGCATATAATTTTTTTCATTGGATTTACTGGGATCCCACTAGATAGCGTGCAAATTCGTCTCACATTTTTACTATGAAGTTGATATTCTTCTCGCTAGAGTAATATTGTTGTGTGGACTTAACGCGATTCATAATTTATACAGCGTGGCGCTACCATGGTGACATTAATTGAACACACAGATAGGGTTAGTGGCCATAAATCATATTCAATAAGACAGGTAAAAAAAATCGTAAAATGAAAAAATATTTTTTTCGAACAAACTAAATAATACGCCTACTCTTTGCGTTTGTTTCATCTTATTAGTATTGCTTATTCGTTTTATTTCATTGATATGATGCTAAAATCCGTGACCCCGGCAAATGACCGCTGGGCTACAGTTCTTTAAGTACAGGATGCTCCAAGATGCTATTTTCTAAAATTTGAAATAAATTAATAAATAATAACGTTTTATGGAATTAAAATTTATTTATAAAATGAAAATGTAAAACAGTATACATATATTAAATTAATGTCACCATTGTAGCGCCACGCTGTATACAGTGTTTTAGTTTAGTGTGAGTGACGAGTGACGAATAAGTGTTAGATTGATGGTGCGCGGCATTTTCCATGTGTGGGAGATCTCTATATTTACAAAGGAGCGTTTGTAGTTGTGACGCACACTGCTTTAAAAGTGGCGACAGCGGTTCCCGTACTAATATATCGCCTGGTTTCTATGATCTCAGATTTTTGCCCAAACTTTTTACTTCATATCATCGTCCCTCAGTTTAACAATTTTTGGGTCGTCAATAATTTCATCGATCTTATGCAAGTCTTTTAATGAAACCTGTCCGGTCCCCCTCTCCATAGGTTTAGGCTGAGTTGGGTCTGGTTTCCAACCCAAGAAGTTTATAATTTGGTACGTAGCTGGAATGCCGCGCACTTTTCGGTCAGGCATTTCCTGAAAAAGTATAAAAATATGAATTATCTTTTTAAGCATTATACCCAAAGGCCGAGAGGCCCAAGCTGAAGATTTCGTGACATTGAATAATAAACTTTATTTTCAGCGCTGTAAAGTACAAAATTGCGAGTTCGAGGACGCCCGATAAGCTGTCTAACGTCTGCGTCGATGTTCGTACAATCTTGCACTCTATGTTACTAATAATAAAATGTATTATTCAAATAATTTGTCGCGGTATCGAAAATGCTTTCTTTTATTTTCCAAATAAATCTATAATAAAAAAACTATTATACTTAAATGAGGCATTTTATTTATTTAAAAATTGTATATCGAAACTTTATACATTTTATGCAAAATTTCGATAATGGGCGGCATTTTTCATAGTGCCCAGGGGCGGCGCTAAGGTTAAATCCGGCACTGGCGACTAATTTAACAAGACTAAATATCTTCTATGATAGCAGATAATTATTTAATCTTGTCAAATTAGTCCACTTGCATAGTTTTAATGACAATTCCGTGCGAATCATTCAATAAGCCGACAAAATTAGTCGTCTTCGCAAAAGCTCACCACTATTTTCCCGTAAATTTCTGCCCTCTTTCAATTTTAATTAAAAATAAGAGATGGTACACATAGGTACACTATCTTTCATAATTGGTCGTATATTCAAACTTCGAAGCAAATCCGAATCCGAATTGCTTCGAAGTTTGAATATACGACCAATTATGATAGTGAAACTGCTAAAGGATCCCTTTCCCTGACTGTACAACAGAATGGCACCAATTACTTACTTTTCCATACATCTCATCGTAAATTGCGGCCGCGGCGAACTGCACGTCTTTGGCGAGCCTTAGGGGTCGGTTGTAGGCCGCGTTGCCCTCCCCCAGGGCGCGCACGTCCCTCATCACCTCCCATAGGCTGGGGTACCACACTACTATCGTATCTACGTCCACAGTTTGTAAGGTAAAACCGCTCCTGAAATTGTAAAAAAAAATCCCTTTAAGAAATGTATCTTTGTAAATACTTTTTTTTTTTATTTATTTATTTATTTATTGGATCGCCAACAGAGGCTACACAATTACATGCATATTAACATTTTTGCGTACAATATTAGTGTGCGCCTCCAATTACAGGCGACCACATCATTCACTTATTGTCTAGGTAGGTACAACAAGTTTGATTAGGCAGAAATAATTAAAATTAATTAAAATAAAATGAACAAAAATCATAATAAGAGAATCAAAATTAAAAGTAAAACAATAAGAGTAAACATAATAATAAACATAATTCAAATTCTATGTATAGAATAAGATAATAAAATGAGAATAATTATAATGTGAGATACTTGGTGAATTTAGCCGCCCTCACTTCGCACGGGTGCAGTTTGAGTGCCTAGTAGTGTTGCGGCTCGATAGTTGACTATCGATAGTGACGATAGTCTATCGATATTTGAGCGATAGCACGAATATCGATTGTGCTATCGATAGCTCGGATCGTGCCAATACTAATGATGGAGTCAATACTATCGATACTATCGAAGTTTATAAAGCAATACTCTCGATAGTCAAAAAAAACCGGCCAAGTGCGAGTCGTACTCGCGCACCGAGGGTTCCGTATCAGTTTTGGACGTATAAAGTGAAAAAAACCGGACCGCATAACTAAGTTTGTTTGTCAAGGAATTTTGATGATTTTGAAAAAACTGTAATAGGAACATCGTTTTATTTTTGGTGCAATATTTGGGTCAATTCTTATCGACTCTAATTATGATTTTTCGCCCCGCAAACTTCGGAGATAAGGGGGGGGGAATGGTATTTTTTCAGACATTTTTCATCATAAGTCGAAAACAGTGAGTTTTAAAATAAAATGAAACCATATTTTGAAATGTGCAAATCAAGCCCTTTCATATGATATGTCACTTGACCTAGTAACCCCACTTTAAAATTTCAGACCCCCACTTCGGCCCCTTTTGCAATGACAATAAAAATATTTTTTTACTTTTTTCATTTGCAATAAAGTTGGACAAGCATTTTTTATAACTGTTCTAAATTTCAAGTCGATAGCTTTAGTAGTTGCTGAAATAAGCAGGTGTGACAGACAGACAGACGAAGTCGCACCATAAGGGTTCCTTTTTTACCATTTTGGTACGGAACCCTAACAATCGAGAGTTCAAAACAATCGAACGAATTTTCATGAAACTTAACAGTATTATAGCTTATACATCAGAATAACACATAGGCTACTTTTTATCCCAAACACGCGGCCGAAGCCGCGGGCGGGAGCTAGTAATAAACCCGAAATAAATGGTACTTACGCAGTAAGCAATCCCCCTATATCTCTAATCCTTGTGAATGGTGATATATGTGGTGATATGCCCCCGCAGCGTTCGCTCTCTGCCAGCTGAAGGGCTTGGCGCATCTCCATGAGCGTGTCCCCCCCAAATACACACGCCATGAACACCTGGAAATATGGTCCCAACAGTTACAATCTGGGTGTCTTCAAGTGGCGAGTGAATCGGTTTCTTCTAGGGATGTTATGGAGCTCCGTAACCGTAACCGAAACTAAGGCGATTCGCACACTGCACCGCATCACGCAGCGTAGCGCGGGAGTGCGTGATGTTCCGTTGTTTGCAAGTATCTGTATTTGTATAGAAATCACGCATGGTGCAACCCGCTGAAAAAGCATTCACGCGCGGGATATTTGTTCCGTCGCCACCACAGAACAATATTACTCTAGCGAGGTCGCCACGCACCCCGCAGCATAGCGCGGGGCGGTGTGTGATTCGCCTAAAGGACGAAATAATATGCTCAATGTGGAAAATTCTAAAAATGGAATCTAAATGAGACGCGTTATTTGTATTTTACTTTTAAAATTTCTTGAAAATGTAATATCCGCAACCGAAACTATCCGAAACTACCGGATAATGCGAAATAATTTCATATCCGTAACCGTATCTGAAACCGATGCGATATAATATTATTCATAACTAGACTTTTGCCCGCGACTCCGTCCGCGTGGACTATAGTGAAATTACCAGTTTAAATGACCTCCGTAGTTTAAGGGGGCTAGTATTATCAAGAGGTCAAGCTGTATCTCTGGTTCCTCCCATCGGAATTAGATGAAACGTAGCTTAGATTTTAAGTTCAGTATTTTTGGCGTGATGCGCGCACAAACAGACAAACAGACAAAAATTCAAAAAGAAATATTTTTGGGTATGGTTACGTCCCAGTACCTACTCTATCCTGACTGTTTTTTTCTGGAATATCTTCAATGTACAGACACGGCTCTTTTACAATTTTATAATAGTATGGATATAGGTATCCGTATCCACATCTAGATCCGAAATGTCATATCCATAACATCCCTAGTTTCTTCTAAGCAAGCGTGCTCCATCGTAGACCGCATCACCGCTTAATATCAGGCGAGATGACGGTCAAACGCAAGCCTATTTAATTTATTTAATTAAATAAAAAAACCGGACAAATGCGAGTACGACTCGCGCCCTGAGGGTTCCGGAATATGCAATAGCGCCATCTATGCCGCTATTACATCATAGTAGATATACCATATCTTGATCATAGATGGCGCTAATGCATACTTCTAGTGGCGCCATCTATGAGCAGATGGCTCCACTCATGGTCATGACAGGCGGACAATAAAGTGATCCTATCAGGGTTCCGTTTTTCTTTTTAAGGTACCTACTAGGTATATCACATAATAACAACCACTTACCCCATCAGGTTTCAAGCATTTCATGATCCTATCAAAACAACCGGGTAGGTCATTCACCCAGTGGAGCGCCAATGAAGACACTAGCAGGTCCACACTGTTATCTGGAAGCTAAACAATATATCAACATTTAAAAAGGGTTCCTTTTTTACCATTTTGGTACGAACCCTAATAAAACGAAATCTTCAACATACATCGATATTCTCCTCATCCATAATTCTTCTATCACACTGGACTCCGTCCCCTACGATTGCCTTGTCTAGGTGCGTCTGTGAAGTGTCACATAGCGTCACTTTCTCAACGCTGTCCGGTAAGAAGTGACGAGCTACATAACCACGACTTGCACCTGGAATATAATTTTGGAAGGTTAAGGAACAGTTGTCCTACTAATATTATAAACATGGAAGTTTGTGAGGATGTATGGATGGATGTTTGTTACTCTTTCACACAAAAAGTACTGAACGGATTTTACTTGGATTAATCCAATGATATTCGAGCTATGAAGCTTTATTGCATTTTTTTTTAATAGATAGAGTGATTCAAGACGAAGGTTTATATGTTTAATACATCCCGAAAAAAGCGGGCAAAGCCGCGGACCGGAGCTAGTATGTTATATAGTAGTAATAAACTTACTTACCAAGCTCAACAGCATTCTTAAACACTCGTTTAATATCTAAAACTCGGTCAGCAGTCCGCCACCCCACCTCTTCTTTAATATACTCTGATAAGTGATAATCGTCCCTTCGCGCTGACCTCTCCCTCTGCAAAGTCTTCGCATTCCTATCAAATATATTCATAGAGCGATACACTGATGTAGCAGTCTTCTGTTTTGCAGTTTTAGAAGAATTATTTCTTACCAAAACCTGTACATAGTTACGTAAATATTTTGACTCGTTTTTCGTTATGTGCAGCCTGTAGAGGCATTTGAGGAGTTGTGCTTGTGACATTATTATTATAATAAATGTAATAATAGGGTTTATTTTAGTTATAAACACATTATTTTATTTATTTTGCAAATTGCGTGTAAATTTGAGGTTATGTTTTCTATATTATCTGACAACTTGACAATGACAATTGACAAGTGACAGACTAAACAATGACAATCACGACAATGACAATTTGAGATGACAATGATGACATTGACAACAAAGTTTGAAAAAACAGGCATCGTTCGAAAATGAATATGGCTGCTTGTACAAACAGCCTAAATATAACCTTGTGCTACTAGGAACATTATTTTTTTATAGACCTTAGGGCCTTTGTGCACTACACGTTTACAGCACGTTTTTAGGGTTCCGTAGTAAAACTATTACCCTTATAGTTTCGTTATGTCCGTCTGTCCGGCTATCCGTCTGACTGTCTGTCTGTCTGTCCGTCTGTCACACACTCGTAAAATCTACAGTTCTTAATTAATATGTATGAAACTTCACAGGTAGATGTCTTTTATAAGCCGCTATAAAAACCTGTAGAGAAATACATACATGCCCCATACATGAAACTGAGGGATGAAGAGAAATATTTTCACGCACCCTTCATATGGGGTATCGTTGGATAGGTCTTTGAAAATAACATAAAGGCTTCTAAATTACTTTTTTATTTAAGTGCATATTTAGCGAACTAGGAGCTCAGAAAGTCGTTTACAATGTGTCCCCCCCCCTGTAATTTTCCAATCGCGTTCTCAAAAAATCTGAAAAAATTCAAGCTTATGGAATCTAATAAAAACTCTCGATTAAAATTAGTTTGAACAAGATACGTTAATAACTTTTTGGAATATTCACTATTTTCAGTTTTGACCGCAATAATAATTTTGTATTTCATTATAATATTAGGAAATACAAACTTATGTTTGACTGACTGAAATACTTCTTCCTACGGAACCCTAGACTGTGCGTGGTTCGACACGCTCTTGCCCGGTTTTTTGTTGTCAATTCACAATTTGACAAATCGTCAATCTATTTATATCAATGTCACTGTCAGTGTCAAAAGTGTCAAGTGTCACCGGACCAGTGTTGCCAACTTAGTGGATTTTCCACTAATACTGGTGGTTCAGACCCCTTTTTCAGCGGAGGAATTTTGTTTTTAGTGGCTTGTGGTTTTCGCTAGTGGTTTAGTTTATAACAATAAGTGGTAAGCAAAACATTATCAGCTAACACATAAGCGATGTTTTTGTTATGAAAAGGGCTTTTGTCACAAGGTTTCGACATAATTATGTAGACAATACTAGATTCAGGAATCCCTGCCCCTCCCCAGAGGTATCTAGTTCAGTCAGCTTTGTATTTATCGCGCGGACTTAGGTACAAGTTTTTTTTTTTGGAGGATGTGCCCAAGTTTTTTTTAAATGATTCTGGCTTTTAGTGGTTTCTGGTGGTTTGAACAGTTACTTTTAGCGGATATGGCAGAAAAAAATTGGCAACACTGCACCGGACTCCGGCTTTTATTCTGTCAAAGCAAAGCGAGCCGTGGTTCAAAAATATTTGTTTTTACATAGAAAAACTGTATTGACTGATTTTTAAAATAGAGCTCGTTATTAACACCAAAAGTAAGTAATTCTATATTAAAAAATTTAAATTTAAGAAAAAAATTGTGTTATCAATCGCTTACATAACCTAAAACTCTTGATTTTTTTGAAACATTTTGAGCTATTGCTTCCGAATAACGTAACAAACAAACAAAACAATGTGAATCGCACAAACTTTAAAATTCCGTGCCAATTTTATATACTAATAAAGTCTCGATTGATTTTTTTAATATTTGGTGATATCAATGATTATTACAAGAATAGTCATCCTGAATCAGTTTAGTGCAAATGTGCAAAAGCGAAGCAGGGGGAGGGGGGGAGGCAGGTAGGCTTGGTCTGCCCTAGAATAATGTCAATCACATAAATTAAAAACATCAGAATTATCTCCATCAACAATAATAATGTAAAGAAAAATATATCTGACACAAAAACTCTTAGAAACTTGCAGTGATATCTAATATTTCTACTTAAAAATTCATAGGTTTAAAATTTTGAATTACATTGTCTATGGCAGTTCGGCATCAATACCTAGTTTATAATCAGGCCTTCCCTAGCATAAAATGGTTTGCCCTTGCTTTTGAGTCAACCGCCCATCGAGTCCAGCTCTTGGATGTCTAACAAGATTCCTTTGTTTCAGCATTTCATAAAAAAAAATTATAGGTATTCTATTATTTTTCAGATGTGGCCAATTATCATGCAGTTTTTAAGATCAAACGCTCCATACTTCACATTACCGGTGGCAGCAGTAGTTGGTGTCATAGGCTACAACTTAGAAAGCTTATTATCTGATAGATATACACCATATAATAGTAAGATTAACTATGATAACATGGCACCTCCCTCCGCTTGACACTGCAAGTAAACGTGGCACTTTGCAGCATGCAGTGCTTGAAACATCAGGAAAACGGGTTATTCCCAATGAACCACATGGTCCATTTTCGAGACCATTAAAAATAATAAAAAACAAGACAATTGCAGTCGGGACCCACTCTTATAATATACAGTTAAAACCATTTACAACGACATCATTTAGAACAACATATCGGTTAAAATAACCAAAATCATAGGGACTCACTGACTGTTCCCTCAAAAATACCGCCTGTTGTTATGACTATCGGTTATTATAACCAAATGTGAGTGGTCCCTTCAATGTCGTTGTAACAGATTTTGACTGTATTTCATTTTACCCCAAACTAGTGGTTTTTTTTTTTATTTTTTGTTATTTTTAGTGGTTTCTCGGTTTTTAAATCTTAATTTGTTTCAATTATTCCAGAGCCCATTCAAGAACAAAGATTAGAACGCCAAACAGATGAAGATCACCTCAACGACCCCACCAATGTTCAAAAACTGAAATACAAAGAGAATGTGCTTGGCAGGAACGTATCACCATCACTGCAGAACAACTAGTCATAATGGTTAGATTTATATTACAAATAGTAGTTTGAGTTGAGCATTTTATTATTAAAGACTTTGCATGGGTGCAATCTACTGATGCGTCAAAACATCGAGATTTCTGTGCTGTATCTAAGTTAGATAATAGATATTATTGTATTGTATATATATGTTACCGGCAATCTACAATCCGGTATTCTATACAATACCTAGGCAATGTATAGAATACCTAAAACAAACAGGTAAAAGTTAACAAATTCAACTTTGTTAACTTTGTAAACAATGTTAGTATGGCCAACTGTCAAAATTTGATGAATTTGTATAGAAAGTTTGTTTACAAAGTTTACAAGTTCTATTGAAATGGACCATAGGTAGGTGTATAAAATATTATTTGTTTTATACTTTACCTAAGTATATTCTATACAACACCGAATACTCAGCCAGTAATGTGTGTAAATGTGGACTTATAAGGGAGAGGGAGGTGACATCAACCACTTTGTATGGTGATTGGGACTAAAATAAATATGTATAGCCAGGTATGAAACACATTTTGTTCGAAATGTAATGTAAATAGAAGCGTTATTTAATATATCAAAAAGCTCAAAGTCATTTGAGTTCGATTATTTATATGACAACAAAACGCAGAAATTAATAAATAGTAGTTGCTGCTAAACTAGTCCATATTTCTGAATCCAGATTAGTATCAGCTTTCACGACATAATAAAAAATAATTCGTTACGTGTATTCTTTCAAAATATTCACACAAAATTTATGGAAAAATTTATACCGAAAAAAAATTATAGCCCAAAACGGGTGATGTACTTTGATTATACGTAGATATCGAATAACTACATATTGTCATCGCTTACTAAATATTCCAGACCAGACAATACGTTATAGTACAAATTCTACTCTTTATCTTGCTGAGAAAAAAAAATACTTACCTACCTAAAATAATAATAAATATTGTGAATGATTAGAAACCTTATAGGCGTCCCAAACCAGTGAGATGTAATGCTTTTTTTGTGTCTGTGGTGGCACGTTGACACGCAGTATGATTTCGAGAGCATAATGTCGATGCATCGCCCAGACGCAAAATCGAGAGATAAGTCGTGCCTGTGTAGAAACCTTAAAACTATGTATAGTGTAAATAAAATCGAATAAATGCAGTTATGCCATACCTACAAAATAGTTCCAGTCGTCCCCATTTTCTTATCCAACCGAAAAAAATAAGAATAAGTAATCCACATCACCAGTGAAGCCAAGACATTTCAAGACAATGCGAACTACGGAAACGGTACTTATCGGATAAGTATTTTTAGGGTTCTGTACCTCAAAAGGAAAAACGGAACCCTTATAGGGTCACTTTGTTGTCCGTCTGTCCGAGACCCTTGGAAGCATCTGCTCATAGATGGCGCCACTAGTAGGAAGTAAGTAATAGATCTTGCTCATAGATGGCGCTATTGCATATTGCTAGTGGAATATTTTATTTAATATATCTACATAATTAAGTTTGTACGGAACCCTCAGGGCGCGAGTCCTACTCCCACTTGTTATTTTTAAATAGTTTGTGAACAGGAAAAAATATAAAAAATCTAATCATCAGTTATGCTGGCAATGGGGACAACGGGAAATACCTATATTTTTTCCGTAGCCACACCCATGGGAACAACGGGAACTATTATTTTTTTTCGCTGGTCACACCCATGGGGGACAATGGAACTATTTTGCGCATTAATTATTTTGTATCAGTTGGCACTACCAGTACATCTGTCTGCAATCAAACGATCAACCATTAAATAATGCAAATTATGAGTCCGCAAACCATTTATTTAATAATCTGTTTTATCTGTGAATAATTTATGTATATTACCCACGGAGGTAAAACACTTTCCTCTGTGATATTACCATTGCCGTTTACTTGTTGCGTACCTAGGTATATAATAAGTTGAACATGTCACTTCGAAAGTTGTACATAATTATTGTTTTACATTGTTATTATAATTTTTTTTTTTTATTCGACGTTATATTTTATTCAGCAGTCCTCTTTCAACCAATTATTTAGTTAACCAGCCCCCAATACTTTTTTCAGTTTGATAACATAATTATGTAAAAAGTGATAGAAGCTTATAAAATACTTATACAGGGTGTAATGTAAAACGAGGGACGTATTGAAGGAACCCTATTCAGTATTCGATTAACTAATAAACGAAAGTTAATCGAACTGTTATCGAATACTGAATCCCTCCTTATTACGTCCTCATTTTTAGGGTTCCGTAGTAAAACTAGGAACCCTTATAGTTTCGTCATGTCCGTCTGTCTGTCTGTCTGTTCGTCTGTCACACCATCGTAAAATCTTTCATAACAGTTCATAACCAATATGTATGAAACTCCACAGGTAGATGTCTTGTGTAAGCCGCTATAAAAACCTGTAGCGAAATTATAAAAAATAAAATAATTAAGGGCCCCCCCCCCTTAATTATTTTATTTTTTATAATTTATATGCATACATGAAACTGAAGGATGAAAAAAAATATTTTTGCGCACCCTTTAATGTGGGGTATGGTTGGATAGGTCTTTGAAAATAAAAATAAGATCAAGGTTTCCAAATTACTTCTTTAAGTGCATATTTAGTGAACTAGAAGCTTCCAAAGTCGTTAACAATTTGTCCCCCCCTCCTGTAATTTTCCAACCGCGTTATCAAAAAATCTGAAAAAAATCAAGCTAATAGCATCTAATAAATAATTACGATTAAAATTGGTTTGAACAAGAATAAAATAATTAAGGTGAGGGGCCCCTTACATGAAACTGAGGGATGAAGAAAAATATTTTCGCGCACCCCTTCATGCGGGGTATCGTTGGATAGGTTTTTGAAAATAACATAAAGGTTACTAAATGACTTTTTTATTTAAGTGCATATTTAGCGAACTAGGACCTCCGAAAGTCGTTTACAATGTCTCCCCCTGTAATTTTCCAATCGCGTTATCAAAAAATCTGAAAAATTTCAAGCTTATGGAATCTAATAAACACTCTCGATTAAAATTGGTTTGAACAAGATACGTTAATAACTTTTTGAAATATTCACTATTTTCAGTTTTGACCGCAAAAATAACTTTGTATTTCAAAGTCAAAGTCAAAACATTTATTTCAATTAGACCATTTACAGGCACTTTTGAATAGTCAAGCAATAGTTGTCAGTCAGTTTGTCCGTTAGTTGAAGCTAGTTGTCCGTTCCAAAACGTAGATTCCTATGGAGAAGAACGGACAAGAAACTCCATGGTTACTCTTTTTCAACTAATTCAATTATACAATTTCAATTTCAAACAATGTGAGATATTATAAAAATCCCTTAGGATAAAAAATTAAATCAAAGGTAGTTACTAAAATAAAATAAAAATCATTTAAACCTGTAAAATGTCAAAATATTGCTTGAGCAGTCAAGAGATGACCAGTACCGACTGACAGCGCCCGTTCACGGACATGACGCGTGCATCAGCACCGTTCAACTCAACCATTTTGGAGGGAATCGAACGATCCAATACACACGCCACCATCATCGGTACATTTAAGCGAGCATGACATGCTCTCAACTGCATACTACAATCAGCTGAAAAAACATTGTAAATATCTACATGGTACTCACATTCACAAATCTCAAAGAAATTTACTTAAATATACACAAATAATGTTATTTATAACTATACAAGAGAAACCAGCTTACTTATTAGAAACGAACAATTAATTCATGACAATCTCTGGACTGATTACCTATAAATGTCAGAAGAATAATAAAATTTACAAAGTCATAAAGGGGAACTTCAAGAGCAGTTATTAACTCCGATTATATGAGTCTAAGTGGTTGTGGAGCAGGACCAGCATTAAGCCAAGCATCTTTATCAGCAATATAGTCTTCTAGTTTATAATATGCTTGCCTACAAAGTGTGCGTTTTATACAATCTTTGAATTTATTTTCATTTAATTGGAGAACGTTAGGAGGTAGTTTATTATAAAATTTTATACAGTACCCCATAAAAGATGTATGTACCTACTTTCGATAATCTGTAGCGTGGTTGAACTAGTTTGTTCCCATCTCGAGTATTATAATGGTGTCTTTCACATCTTTTACTAAATAGATGTAGATTTTTCCTAACATACATTATGTTTTCGTAAATGTATTGGCAAGGCACCGTCATGATGTTTATTTCTTTTAACAGTTCTCTAAGAGATTCGCGACTGCGGAGCTTATAAATGGCTCTTATAGCTCTCTTTTGCAGAATAAAAATAGATTCAATGTCTGCAGCTCGTCCCCACAGTAAAATACCGTAAGACATGATGCTGTGAAAGTAACTAAAGTAGACCAGTCTAGCGGTATCGACGTCTGTTAGTTGCCGAACTTTCCTTACTGCGTATGCGGCTGAACTAAGCCGTCCTGCAAGGGAAGTAATGTGAGGACCCCATTGAAGTTTCGAATCAAGCGTGATCCCTAGAAACACTGTCTCATTAATAAACTCAAGTTTTTCCTTATTTAGTACGACGTCACATTCACTGCTTTTTACATTCGGTAAGGCGAACCTTATACATTTAGTTTTTTTCCCATTGAGCACTAAATTATTTGCAGTAAACCAATCATGTACCTGAAGAATAGCATTATTTACGTCGTCAAGATTTTGAACACGTCTATCTACTTTAAAAATCAATGATGTGTCATCAGCAAATAACACCATCTTTGGCTGATTTTGCAGTAAATGTGGTAAATCATTAATATATACTAGAAATAGGAACGGACCCAATATTGATCCTTGTGGTACCCCCATTTTCACTTTTTGACCCAATGAACTTACACCGTTTATTTGAACATACTGTTGTCTATCACTTAAGTAAGAATCTACCAAACTGAGTGCTAATTTATGAAGCCCGTAAAACTCGAGCTTCAACAACAGTGTTTCATGATTTACGCAATCAAATGCCTTCGAGAGGTCGCAAAAGATTCCGATGGCGTCTTGCCCTTCCTCCCACGCATTAAAAATATGCTTCAATAAAGTAACACCGGCGTCAGTAGTACAACGTCCTTTGGTGAAACCATACTGTTGATCATGTAAGATGTTGTTAGAATTAAAATGATGTAGCATTTGATTAAGCATAATTTTTTCAAACACCTTGCTGAAAGCTGGCAGCACAGATACGGGTCTATAATTATTGGTGTCCTTACTATCCCCGGATTTGAAGAGCGGTATGACTTTACTGTATTTCATTAGATCCGGAAAAATTCCTTGATCCACACACGAATTAAATATTAGGGCCAAGTAGGGCGCTACGGTCACAATAATAGATTGACAAACTTTAATTGACATGCCCCATAGATCTTCGGTCAGTTTAATTTTAATATCCTTAAAAGCTTTAATTTCATTACAATATTAGGAAATACAAACTTATGTTTGCAGTTGGAAAACTGAAATACTTCTTCCTACGGAACCCTAGACTGTGGATAGTTCGACACGCTCTTGCCCGGTTTTTATCCTTACATCCTGAATATTATACTAGCTGTTCCCCGCGGTTTCACCCCCGTTGCTCGGCTCCTAAGGGTCCTAGCGTGATGTTAAATAGCCTATACTATTCCTCATGAATCTGGCTATCATATACAAAATGAATTTCTCGAACCCGACTGGTAGTTCTAGAGATTATCGCGTTCAAACAAACTCTTCAGCTTCATAACATTAAGTATGGATTATGTATTTTTGTGCAATAATGATATACTTATTGTGTTGTTTTCCGACTTCCACGTGAACGGAGTCGCAGGCATAGCTAGTTAAAATAAAACAACATAAAGACTTGACACTTAAATAATTTATTCTTAAAATACTTTTTTTTAGGAAATAACACTTATAACAAACTACGAATAACGCCGCAACTCCACCGAATTTGACTGCCGCAAAAGCGCTAATTTGGACAATTGTGTTGCCAGACTAAAAATACTTAAGCCGCATCACTAGATAATAATTGGCGCGCTAGAAGTGATGCTGGACGAGATCGCACACTTAGAATTAATTAAATAAAAGAATAAAATGATTATCTTTAATATCCAACAGGAAAATCAACAATTTAAAAAAGTAAATGAGAAATATACAATGGTAAAAAAAGTATTTAGTCTGGCAACAGTACTAACCCATTCAATGTAATATCAACATTACCATTTTTAAATGTTTGACAAAATTAATGCACTTTTTTATATACCTACTTCACTAGCACTTCGTCCGCGTGTCCCACAGGAACTGTGCATTTTTTCGGGATAAAAAGTAGCCTATGTTACTCAGTGATAATGTAGCTTTCTCTTAGTGAAAGATTTTTTAAAATCGGTCCAGTAGTTTCGGAGCCTATTCGGTACAAACAAACAAAAAAATCTTTCTTCTTTATAATATTATAGTATAGATATAGATTATATCTTTGATTTTTTTAACAGTAACTTAGGCCAAGAAATCTAGATAGGCACCTGCCCCCCTCAGGGCCGGATGCTTGTGCCCCGGTGCGCTGCCCTAAGGGCAACAGGAGCTGTAGCCCCGGTGCCCTGCCCTAAGGGCAACAGGGGCTGTGGCCCCGGGCCTCCACAAGAAAGGAATCTCCACAACTTGATTTTTTTTAGATAAGAACAGTAAAATTTGTTTGTCAAAGACAAAAAAGTTCACATTCACATGGTATTTTTAGGGTTCCGTACCAAAATGGTAAAAAAGGAACCCTTATGGTGCGACTTCGTCTGTCTGTCTGTCACACCTGCTTATTTCAGCAACTACTTATGCTATCGACTTGAAATTTGGAACAGTTATAAAGAATGCTTGTTCAATTTTATTGCAAATGAAAAAAGTCCAAAAATATTTTTATTTTCATTGCAAAAGGGGCCGGAGTGGGGGTCCGAAATTTCAAAGTGGGGTTATTAGGTCAAGTGACATATCATATGAAAGGGCTTGCACATTTCAAAATATATATTTTTATTTTATTTTATGTCTCACAGTTTTCGACATATGATGAAAAATGTCCAAAAAAATACCATTCCCCCCCCCCTATCTCCGAAGTTTGCGGGGCGAAAAATCTGAAATAATTAGAGTTGACACTAATTATTTCAGAACGAATTTCGAATTTCAGAACGAATTGACCCAAATCATCATCCGCCTAGCCTTTTCCCAAACATGATTGGGCTCGGCTTCCAGTCTAACTGGTTGCGGCTGAATATCAATATTTTACATGGAGCGACTGCCATCTGACCTCCACAACCCAATTATTGGGAAATACCGGTATTCGGATGTTAGATCAGTTGTCAGACTTTTGGGCTCCTGACTACCCGTAACGACTGTCAAAGATATTCCTATGACAACCGGGACCGACTGCTTAACGTGCAGTTATGCGGTCCGGATTTTTTCACTTTATACGTCCAAAAATGATACGGAACCCTCGGTGCGCGAGTACGACTCGCACTTGGCCGGTTTTTTTTGAAAAACATTTCTAAACATATTGCTATGGAAATTAATGGATTAGGCAAAACATGAATTTCTTTTTCTTTCAAAACATTCTGCTCGTTAAGAGCATTTCAATTGAAATAAATTGGTACCTACTATAGAAAAACTGTAACTTCATCTGATTATTTTTTTTTTTCGTCTGATTCCTTTTTTCGGGGTCTCTAATTTTTGGTTGCATCCCCTAGCCAAGTTGCTTTTCTCTTAGCGTTTACGCCAAACGCTACGGACAAAATGTATGGCAGTGACATTAGTGAGATCACGTGACTTTTCCGCAGGTAATGTCATTGCCATATATTTTGTGCTTATCGTTTGGCGTGAACGTTTACAGAAAAGCTACTAAGCTAGGGCCCCTTGTCAACATACATCCATAGTCATACATTGAATGGGTTCCTTTCAGAAGCTAGCAACCATAATCATACTTAATCTTTTCATAATATACATAATTGGAATTTCTCTTTATACATAAAAAAAATATTTACAAAAAGATATAACATATAACTTTTGCTTAATGTATAATAAATCTCGCTATGTATATCCATAAAACTTTCGTACACAACAAAAACAGGCAAGATAGGAAAGGGATGAAGACTTTTAAATATTTTAGATGTGCCACTCTTCAACAAATCTTGATGTAAGTAGACATAGAAGTAGTGTTTCGACTTACATACTGTAGTTATAATTTTAAACTTTGCAAATACATTTAATTTTTTGATCAGTGCCCAAATTGTATATAATTTTCTGCTATGCAAATATAGTATTTTTATTCCATTCTGTCATAAAAAATACAATATAAGTACCTGCCTACCTGGCAAAGATTTCAAAGCGAGTGAGTGATTTCTTACTTATGTTTGATACTGGTGCTGATTCTGTTGAACATCGCACTAAACTAATTTTAATCACACTATATGTCTTACTTACAAATATCATTGAAAAAGGACAGAAAATATTTAGAACTGTCAAATTAGTCTACGCCCTTGTCATTTACGGGAAAATAGTCGTGACCTTTTGCGATTACGACTAAATTGACATTAAAACTATTCAAGTGGACTAATTTGACAGGATTAAATATCTGGTATCCCTCTCTCATGTTTTTTATTAGAAAAAGACATAACAAGACTAAACTAGTTTAGTTCGTAAACAATAGAATCGGCACCACTGTATCGTACGTACTAAAAAGTTGGGGCCCTGATTGAAAATTGTTATGTATATAAGGTCCTACCCTTCATACTCGAAATATTTTAAGAGGTACATCTGTAGGTGGTAAAGATGCCATACAAACGAAAAAAAAAAATCTGAGTAAATTTTTTTTTTAAATAAATTAATTTAAAATTATTTTAAACACATAAAAAATATTATTTTCAACATCCATTACGCTAGTTGTTACGTACCTTACTATTAATATTAGAAACAAGCGTAATGGATGTCGTAAATAGTATTTTTATGTGTCAAATAATTTATTTAAAATAATTTTATTTATTTATAAAAATAAAAAAAATACGCAGATCATTTTTTTTTTTCGTTTGTATGGCATCTTTACCACCTATAGATGTGCCTCTTAAAATATTTCGAGTATGAAGGGTAGGACCCTATATGTAATTCTATTGACAATAATATAAAAACTTGGTACCTTTGAGCTGATCTTATGATCTTAAGGGAATTCTTATGATTAAATAAATAAATATTTCACATCGACCTTTAGAAAGAGATATCGATTATCTACGGCTTTATAGAGCGTCATCTCTGTCGCACGAAGCACTAACAGTCCGGTATGCAATAAACAAGTCAGCGACAAAAACGTCACATAGGTTTGAGTGACGGATACGACGCTCTACAAAGTCGAAGCTAGCCGATTATCTTTCTCAAACTCGATGTGTAAGTAATATTTACTGCCGGGTACTGTAAGTCCTTTATTCTATTCGACAGTGGCGCCATCTATTAGTTAGCTACCCTAATTTCACATCAAAAATTCATCTAATATCTTTAAATTGTTACCGTTGACAAAATATGTATAAAAATTTCAAAATCTTTAAATGCTAGTTTCGTTGATATATTTTAATATTGCTATGTTAAATACAATGTGATGATGTTAATTTTTTATGACATAAGCCAGGGGTCGCCAAATGGCGAGCAACGGTCCGGATCCGGAATTACCAGGGCTTCCCAACCAGTGGGGCGCGCCTCCCAAGGATCCTCAATAATATGATCTGATATTCTTAAGAAAAAATCATTTGAAATCTTAAATGGTTATGCTTTCTTTCACTATAATTTATTCTTAGGAATGAACAAAGTTTAATTTACTTGATTATGCTAGAAATTAAGAAATAATTTTACCGTCGTAAAAATTGTATTTTTTATTGCATCAATGAAATATTTTTTATAATCCGGAGGGGCTCAACGCAAAAAAGTTTGGGAATCCCTAATTTAGACAATTCATACAACTGGTACTAATAAAGGGATAGACACATTATGGGACGCGTCCGTAAGCCGCGTCCTGGGCCTGCAGTCTCGACATAGATAGCGATCGCTTTACGACCGAAATCGGTTGTTCCGCCGTATTTTTCCATATATTTTTTCATAGATAGCGACTTACGACGACGATACTTGAGCATTCGGACGTCCGATCGGTCGCGGCTCTCAGTCGCGCCTTACGGTCGTGTCCGATTTTGTCTATCCTCTGTGTTGTACATCGCACAAAACTAATTTTAATCACACTATACCTATCTCTTTCTTACAAATATCATTAAAAAGGACAGAAAATATTAAGGACAGTCAAATTAGCCATGCCCTTATCATTTATGCAAATTAGTCCAATTGCTTATTTTCAACGTGACTATTTGTCACGTTGAAAATAAGCAATTGGACTAATTTGACAGAACTAAATATCTTCTATCCTTTACTAGGAATATAGTGAGACGAAATTAGTCTGTAAACAACTGTAGCGAACAAAATTCGGTTTTAAGCAAATCCCACATCGAACGAGTGAGATTCCAAATCGCCGACATCATTTCATAATTTAATATATTTTTGTTTTTTATAATTTCATAATTACATCTAATTTTGACTCTGTACAGCTCAATAATTAATCAAATCAAAAAAGATTTTTTTACACCATAACAACGAATATGTTACAAAAATAAAAATTATGTCCCTATTTGACTATTTTTTCAACAAATCCATGATTCCTTGAATTCTAATCCAGATAGGGGTAAATTGGCTACCCCATGGTTGATTAAAACATGGTTTTTCTCCCCGCTATGGCCCAAAACCACCCCTTCCCCCCTTGCCCCGGTATCTGAAAGACTATTCCATCTAATCCATTGTCAATTCTCACGTCAATTTATTTACAAATCCGAGACTCAATCAGGGTTCCCGTCATATTATTGCACCAATAACAAAACAGTTTGACTAGCCACGTAAACGCCTATTGGTTTATTTCTGCCATCAACATCTTGAGCCAATGACGTGATTTAGTAATAATATATTTTGTACCACAGGTTACCTAAACTGTTCCAAAAACAATTTCAACCAATAACGGATTGCATAACAAATTTTTCTATCTCCATGAAACAACAAAACGTATCGTACGATGTTGTGCTAGATTGCAAATACTTCCTCACAACATCTAGGTCTTGTAACGCCCTAGACTTTTTGACTAGAGCCTCCTTTTCTTCCGACTCTGGCTTGTCTGTGGCTAGAGGCATTAAATCCTCTTTAGCCTTTTCAATGTAAGTCATTGGATCAATGACTTTATGGTTCCCTCCAAAAACGGAGCCATTGGTCCCTTGTCCGGTAACTAATTCTTCATCAACAGTCAAATACTGATCTAGATTACCTAGATTTGTGTAATAAGATTCTACATCATAATCCTTCAACATATTTGCTAGAATTTCTTCATCGTTTTCATAGACTTTTGGCTTGTCTACATGTCTTTCTTCCGGTACGGACACATCATAACCCGTATCTACAAAGCTTTTTGTTATTGTATCTGGGGGCGTTCGTTCCCACGCCTTATCTAACATGTACAACGCTTCTAAACATGTTAGATTCCTATCAATACCTCTTAACACATTCATAGCTTTCTCTTCTAAAATTAATCTTCGGAATTCTTCTCGAAACTTCGCTGAAACACCGTTCTTCATTGGAATTAAACCGTTAGTCGCTTTCCAAGGAACGAAAACAAGCTTTAGATGCGACAATTGCAGTTTAGAATGTATAGTCGCCCTATCTAATACCAAGATAGCTTTTCGGTTCTTCATTTGTAATTCTCTGTTCCAATATTTAACGTACTCCTCAAACATTTGAGTAGTGAAATGGGCTTGTGAGTGACGTATATACGTTACTGGTAAACTATCTGGATTTCTGAATGAGTGTAATAAAGGATCTTCAGTGCCGCATACAAGTAACTTCTTTTTGTCGGTTCCTGGCATATTAGCGCATAGGAAAACCGACAATCTGTCTTTGACATAGCCTTGTATATATTTCTTTCCTGCTAATTTCTTTATTCGGCCTTTTGAAGGATTGTAGTAGAAACCGAATTCATCGGCGGTATAAATGTCTTCATCTGGTATACCTAACCGAGCATCGCTCCATTGTTCTCTAAAGAAATGGTTTTTCCATTTCGATTCCATTTGATTATGATAATCCCTTTTACACGGAGTTCCCCTAAGAGTGATATTATACCTTTTTTTGAACCTATCCAGCCATTTTTTGCTGCCATTAAAAGCGACGAAACCGCTCTCTTTGGCGAACGCTTCGGCGATATCTTGTAGCATTTTTCCTGATACTTGAATATCATTAGCCTTTTGGGATTGAAACCATTCCACTATTCTTGTATCTAACACACTGTTCATGTACCTTGTGGTCCTTTTTCCCGCCTTTTTGGGTAGTGCATACTTTTCCCGATCCTCCCAAATTTCGTTGACAATTTCTGGTGTTAAATGATATAGTCTACAAACGTCTGAAACTGACCTTCCTTTATGCATTTTGTTGACGATAGCACATTGTGTTGGGTGACTCAAGTCTTCCCTTTTCAAGCATCCGAATGGATTACTGAATTGTTTAAATAAGTCATCAGATATTCTTAATTCTCCGTCTGATTGTGTGTTGTCACCCGATGAGGTGTTCACGTCTCGACGGGCGGATTTCCTGAAAGGAGATAAAACTTATCATAATATAATTCCGTGAATATCGTATAAGGTGGTTAAACGATGACGTATGAAGGAAGGTATTCAATTTTCGAGTTCGATTACTACAGAATCAATTCAAAAATCAGGAGAGAAAATCTGCTGTTCCATACATTTTGTCAAATTATATGGATACTTTTGTGCAGAAAATACTAAGAACTGTCAAATTAGTCTATGTCAAGAAAATAAGCGACTTAAATCACGTCGATAGTGAACAAGTGGACTAATATGACACGACTAAATTAAAAATCTTATTCTGATATTTTTTGTTAGAAAGAAACAGACTAAATTAGTTTAGTTTTCATACAACAGAATCTCTTTCCGTTTAACAAAACACTCACGGTGTGGGTTCCTGTTCCTCTCTCCTCTTAGAATGCGCTTGTTTTGTGTGATTTTTTAGCTGCGAGTCCGTGTGGAATTTGGCGTGACATTTGTCACACTCCTCTGTGCGTTCGTGCGTCGTCATGTGTCGCGCCTGGAGAGAAAACAAATTGGCTGCATTACGAAACTGGCACGGATGGAGATTGATATTGGCAAATGATGAAGGCAAATAAAGGTACAAATACGCGCAAAATAACTTGCCTGGGCTTGCAGTCTCGACATAGATAACGATGCCATTGCAAACTACCGATCGCTAAATAATGGTGCTGATTCTGTTGAACATCGCACTAAACTAATTTTAATCACACTGTATCTCTTTCTTACAAATATCATAGAAAAAGGACAGAAAATATTTAGAACTGTCAAATTAGTCTACGCCCTTGTCATTTACGGGAAAATAGTCATAACCTTTTGCGATTACGACTAAATTGACGTTAAAAGTATTCAAGTGGACTAATTTGACAGGATTAAATATGTGCTATCCTTCTCTCACATTTTTTATTAGAAAGAGACATAATAAGACTAAATTAGTTTAGTTCGTAAACAACAGAATCGGCACCAATAACGAAAAAAATCAGTTGCCATAACGATGTTTACGATTACGATAAATGCAAGTCTCTACAACTAACATAACGAGCAAACCATATCGCGCCATATTTATTGTTGATTTTTACTGTTGGTGATTTTAAAAACAGCAATTAGCGGTCTACACGAATACTTTGCGGGCTGTCAAAAGTAAAAAACCGGACAAGTGCGAGTATGCCTCGCGCCCTAAGGGTTCCGAAATATGATCATAGATGGCGCTACTGAATACTTCCAATGGCGCCATCTATGAGCAGATGGCTCCACTTATGGTCCGGTGACTGACGGCGGACAACAAAGTGATCCTATAAGGGTTCCGTTCTTCCTTTTGAGGTACGGAACCCTAAAAATGGTCGCAAACATTACGAGAAATCGTAAAATTAGTTTGCTATGATACTGTTAACAATCGACAGCTTTGACAGTATAGACTACCAAATATCGTTATAATCGGATCGTTAGGACTTTGCGACCGATATCGGTCGTAAAGCGATCGCTATCTATGTCGAGACTCCAGACCCTGACACCAAGTTCTCCACAGTTCCGCGCATTTAGTATTTTAAGGTAGGTAATAAATTAAATATCAATGATAATAATTTCACAAGAATTGGTCCCGGACAATTATTGAACAAAGAAAAATAAATTATTATTATTATCTTGATAATTTCAAACCCTGGCCATGACCCCGTCTTACTGTGCTATTTGGACCCACAGTTTGTTTGGCATGCAACAGAAATATACAGTCAAAATCTGTTATAACGACATCAAAGGGACCACGCATATTTGGTTATAAAAACCGGTAGTCGTAACAACCGGCGGTGTTTTTGAGGGAACAATGAAATGAAATGAAATGATGATGAAATGAAATGATATTTTATTCTGTAAATAGGTTACAGGTAACACTTTTACACGTCAAAAATTGTTTTGATTTTTAAGCTAGATGAGGTTGGTGTTTCCTATCTGACTACCTTTGAGAAGAAACACCGAAACAAACTCAAAGGTCAGTCTCCTTTAAAGTCCAGACAAATTAAAATGAAACTATGCAAGGACCATGCAGGTTAGTCTGGAATGGCCTTTAAAGGAAAGAGCCATACAGACAGTGAGGACCTATGATTTTAGTTATTATAACCGGTATGTTGTTCTAAATGATGTCGTCGTAAACGGTTTTAACTGTAATTTATTGCAAATAATAATGGACTCACCAAATAATTCTTATTAGTAACTTTGATACCACACAGTGGACACTGGGGAGCCGCCTTCTCCAAGTGCACCTTGGAGTGCATGCGAAGACTGAACGCCTTCTTGAAGTACCGGCCGCATATCTCACATTTATGTCTGAAAAATAATGCATAAAAATTTACAAAAAGTTGTAGAGGAATGCTGACGTGCATATTTTTGAGAAAAAGTAGGCCGTAATATATGCAGGTTTGTGGATGAAATCCATACACTGAAAACCCAGAATCGACAGCAATGAAATATTTACGAACGGGTTAGCTTTGATAGACATTTGATGGTACCAAAGTGCAAACTTTGAAATCCGTGAGGTGTGGAAGGTACAGCTTGACCTCTTGGTAGTTGTAGCCACCCTAGACTACGAAGGTCATTTAAACTGGTCATTTTATTGAAGTCCACGTGGGTGAAGTCGCGGGCAAAAGTTTAGTCTGTATTTAAGCTTTATGTTGCAACAATTGCTCTCACATTGAAAATATCAGAGTATTATTAGTAAGGATTTGTAGACATGATTTTTATATGAAAAAAATTAAATCCCAGTTTTTCGAATAAATGAAAACATTTTTTTAATGTACAAAATAAGCATACTCAGACCACACATAAGAAGTTTGTGTCTACTGGGTATTTTTTTTGCCACCTTTACAATAAGTTGTAGAGGAATGCTGATGTGCATATTTCTGAGAAAAAGTAGGCCGTAATAAATGTCTTCGAATTTTTGGTTTCCTGACTATGTTTTCTTTCATTGTTGCTGGATGCAGACATCCAGTGGATTCCTGCAACTAAGCATGACCAATTCTATCTCTATTCTACCAAAGAATAGACAAAGTTCTTTCTATTCAACTCGTTATCTCTTTTGCCCGAGCACGCGGCGACCCGTTCTTGGCTTACCAGAATTTTGTCTACTGAACAATAGAAACATTTCTTTTCTTCATTGTGTGCATAAAACAATAGAATATTTTTTACAAACTGTCACTTTATCCATTCTTCTGCAGACAAAACCCGTTTCTATTGTGGTCATGCTAAGCATGCTGCAAGTAGTAACAAAAGTATATACCTTGTCTTAACTTGATGTTCAAGTGCGTGATTCTTAAGGTCCGCAGCATTTTCAAACTCTGCATTGCACACTGTACATTGGAATGTCCTCGTTTTTTTTTTTACTTTCTGTTTAATTTCCTTGCTTTTTTTTCTCCTTTTTGATTTTTTTGGTTTTTCACTCTGAAATATGTAATATTTTATTAGATTATGGTTATAGAGAACTACTTGCATGTCTATGAAAATATTGTTAGGGTTTTTACACCCATATTCAAAAAAAAGCTATGAGGTCTCAAACATGCAGTACACAAAAACCTCATATGAATATAAACATTATAAGTATAAAAGTAAGGTTCATATTCACATAAGCGAATATAAACAAGCATTTCATATGAATATGAACCTTAATGAAATACAAAATAATGTTCATATTTGAATGAATTTTCTGTACATTGTGCGTTCAGAACCTCATAGCAATGTTTGTGGATATGAGTGAGAATCATAAATAGTTTTGTATTTTTATTTTTTGTACACAAAATATTTTTTCCAAATAATTGACAAGATGGTTGGACAGTGTAGGTATTATAGTTTGTAAAACAAATATGAATGAAGTCAAATATGAACAAATAATGTCATAAAATGCATTAAAATTGTACGGATTTGACATGACATCTGTCGCAGACATCAAGCTATATTTTACGAGGTATAAGTAGGTACTGATAACATTATAGCAATAAAAATCTTTTTTTAGGTAGACCTACAGCTTTTAATAGCATGCTGTAATCATTCAGTGATAAGAGAACTACGTTAATAGTACATTTATTTACAAATAATATGTTCTGGTAATACAGTTAAAACCGTTTACGACGACATCATTTAGAACAACATACCGGTTATAATAACCAAAAGCATAGGTCCTCACTGACTGTTCCCTCAAAAAAACCCCCGGTTGTTACGACTATCGGTTTTTATAACCAAATATGAGTGGTCCCTTCAATGTTGTTATAACAGATTTTGTATCACTTATTTGTAAAGGGGAATATTTTGATAAATTAATCATTAATTATTGGGAAAAAGGTGTGAGTATATCTATGTATCGTAAAGAAAGGCCAATTATGGATGATATTGGTAACACCCATAGCCAATTCATGCAAGAACATACTGATACATTGGATTACCAAGTTTGTGGCACTTCAAACACAAATATCATGATGTTTACATTGAATAGAGTAAACAGTCATGTAGTAAAGTGGTTTTAAGAGCAAGTTTCAAGTATTTACACATGTTTAGAGCACTGATACTAGTTAGAAATAGTAGTTTTACGTCTAAATTGTTACCTACTTTGTTAAACTCTAGTGGACAGTCCTCGTCCATTTCTTCCACTTCCACGGTAACCAGCACTCCGGGCATGATAGGCTCATCATCACTGTCCTCCTCATACTTAACGTTTCTATTAGTTTCTTCGATTTCGGCTTTCCGTTTTACTGCCGACAAACATTCGTCGTCTGATGAACTATCGACATAAGTCGTCGTAGGAGCCTCTGAACCAGAAGCCATGTCGACAGACACGTTACTTATTACCGGTACTACACAAACATTGTAATTATTATCGTGATAAAACTCAAGTTTTCAAGGATATAAATAAAAATAAACACCGCCTATTATCCCAGACGCCATTTTCCATCTGTCAGATTTTATATTATTTTATAATATGGCAATTCGCAATTAATTTACAAATAATGGAAATGGAATGCATCTTTAAAGCATAGTTTACAAAACACTTTTTTGTTTAATATTATAAAGCGTTAAAGCTAGATCTTCAATCAAACATAAATTCAATTTTGATTCATTTTAACTCAATAACTTTAAACAATAAGTTTAAACAAAATTTTGCAATGGCAACAATTCAGTTGTCAACAATAAAAAAAGTTCCCGCTGTCAATGAACCGCCCGAAAAAAAGCAACGCGCATCGCTTCTCTTTTGGAATTTATGGTACTGTAACAAGGCTCCCTTTTGTGTTACCGCTGATATTATAACGTGAAATCCACAAAAGCAACGCGTAAACAATGCGCGATTAGCGTTATGAACGCTAGAACAGTGTTTTTACGCGAAATTGTGATCAAATAATCGCGATATATGGATCAATATCGCGCACTTGTTAATATGCGCTAGCAGCAGCCAAGCGTCGGTTCACCAAATGGAGACGAAATCCGGCGTTGGCATTCAAGACCACTGGATGAAGAGTATGATGGAGCCGGCGTCTAGTGACAAACAAGATAACCGTTCTTCAGTTAAACGCGAGAAAATGGCCGAGGCTTACAATGGTGGTGACAATGTAACATACGAATTGAAACAACAGCAAAATGACACAAGGTACAGATGCGATGTTTGCGATCTTACGTTCGAAGCTATGGAGTATTTGATGCTGCACAAAAAGTTCCACGGAAACGACAAAGATGCGCCGATTATGGAGCCAGAGCCCCCAGTACATCACAAAGAAGGACCTAAAAAAAGGCGCAAATTCAAATGTGACCATTGCGACGTTAAGGTGAACTCTCAGTACCACTTGGATATACATAGGAGCAAGCATGAAGGTGCTGCTTCCAAAAAGTATTTATGCGAGGTCTGTGACCGCAGCTTTGTCGCTGCTCAGTTCCTCAAAAGTCATATGCAAACTCATTCATCAACATCTACAATAAATTGTGAGATTTGCAACAAAAACTTCACCGGACAAGCATATTTGAAGCTTCACATGCAGCTACACAACGATATAAAGAAGTTCAAATGTTCTAAATGTGACGAGATGTTTCCTACGAAAAACTGTTTGAAAATCCACATGAAGAAGCATACAAAAGTGAAAAATTTCAAATGTGACTGTTGTAACAAGTTGTTTGTATCAAAAATAACTATGGAGAAACACAGACAGACACATGAGGGGCAGCCAATCGATTGTCATGTGAAATGTACACAATGTGACCGAACTATGCATGCCTCGTTACTCCGGACTCATCTAACAAGAGCCCACCCTCCTAACATTGACGATGACGTTAAACGACCACATAAATGTACTACATGCGGCAAAAGCTTCATTGTGAGAATTAATCTCAATCTTCATATCAGAGTCTGTCATCCGGATCTTGCTGAACCGGAGGACGAGGACGAAGAGATCATGACAGATAACTCCTAGGATAAACACGTACATAAGCATATTGCTACGTATTATTATGGAATAATTATACTTTTTTATAACTAAGTAGTTTGAATTAATTTACTTCCTGTAACCTTCCAGTTTAAGTTGTAAGTTGATGTTGAATAAAACAATTATATTTTTTATAAATTATTTTAGTTATTAACCCTTTTTTGTAAAGTCGCGCCATACAATATGGGAACGAATGATTAATATTAAAGGCACAATTCCATTATGCAAGTATGACGTCACACTTGTGTGCAAGTGATTTGAAACGAACATTTCAGGTGCAACTTGTTTGCAAGCTGTGGTTTCCACTAAGTATACAAATTGTAAATGTGACGTCATACTTGCATGCAAGACTTGTCTAATGGAATCGCGCCTTAAGGGCTAAGTGCACCGACAAGATAACAGTCCGTTAATTTGAAATCGGCCGTTTAACAAAGTCATGTTAAACGGCCATTTTCAATTTATCGGTCTGAACTTGGCCCTTAGGCAGGCGCGGTCCCAGCTGACGATTTTGGGGGGGTCATACCACAGCTGAAGACTAGGGGGGGTCATACCGATTAATGCCGATGTGATATACCGTGAATTACCGTGTTTGGCGCATATTTGTACGATTTTGGGGGGGGGGGGTCATGACCCCCTTGGGTTAGTGCCAGCTCTAGTCTTTAGGTTACTGCAGAAGTGCAGATTTATCAATAGCAAGTCAATGGTTCAACCATGTTCTCATAGGTGGCGCTATTACCAATAACATCAAATTGAAGTGTAAAAAATTCTAGTATTTCTATGGAAATCGACCACTCTTCGGGCTTCCGTCGGCAAACATGCTCGATGCGCTGCAGAATCGAGGTAGCCCCACCAGAATACTAAAGGCATTATCGTAGTGTACCTACTCGAAAGGTGTTGTAGGCCCGCTGTGGGTAGTTGGTCTAAAGCGCTGGTATAAAAACTTTGGCAGTAAGCCTTGAACAATGTCACTTTCACATTTGCTGTAGGTAGGTACCTACATCTTACAAAATAAATCTCTGAACCAACATTAGCACGCACCGACAACGCTATTCGCTCCCACTCCATATCTGCATCGTCATCAAGTCTCGGTCACTATGTGTCCTAAGCTCAGATCATAGAAACAAGGAGATATGCCATCATGGCAAATTAGTACGGGAACAACTGATGCCACTTTTAGTACATTTTTCGACAATTAAGCGCTCCTTGTGAATAAAACGATCTCCCACGCATTGAACATTCCGCACACCCTCAATCTAACACTGTTAATCGTCACTCAACACTAGCACTAAACTAAAACATTGTATTTATACCATCGATCGTGTTCGGTTCGTCGCCAGCGCGTACGTTTTTAATATGAGCAATTTGCTCAAGGTCAGGCATCAAGCTCGATAGCGGCTTGGCACATCTCCTTGTTTCTATGATCTGAGGTCCTAAGTATAGGTACTTACTACTTACTAGGATTGTAAACTTGTATGTAACGGAGCCTCGCCTCCGCCTCCGCAAATGCGGAAGTTCCGCATGAAACCTCCGCCTCCGCAAGGTTTGTATGGATGCCTCCTCTGGGCTGTGCCTCTAGGTCAACCACTGATAATATTTCTAATCTATCGTCAGTGGAAAGGCGAACTTAACCGCCAAAAGAAAGTGATGATTTTTAACACTTTAACACTTATAGTTTCGTCATGTCTGTCTGTCTGTCTGTCCGTCCGTATGTCAGGCATTTTTTTCCGAAACTATAAGAACTATAAACTAACCTACTGTTAAAACTTGGTAAGTAGATGCATATTCTATGAACCGCATTAAGACTTCCGCACAAAAAAAAAAACAAACAACAATAAATTTTTGGGGTTCCCATACTTAAAACTGAAACTCAACATTTTTTTTTTCATCTAACCCATACCTACGTGTGGGGTATCTATGGATAGGTCTTCAAAAATGATATTGAGGTTTCTAATATCATTTTTTTCTAAACTGAATAGTTTGCGTGAGAGACTTCCAAAGTGGTAAAATGTGTGTCCCCCCTGTAACTTCTAAAAAGAGAATGAAAAACTAAAAAATATATATGATGTAGGTACCTACATTACCAGGTAAACTTCCACCGAAAATTGGTTTGAACGAGATCTAGTGAGTAGTTTTTTCAAAATCATCAAAATTCCTTCATAAACAAAGTTTGTTATGCGGACCGGTTTTTTTCATCTATCCACTAGGGCTACGTAGGTACCTACATACACTCAAAAAACATTTAGGTACTCATCCTTCTGGAAGAGTCCGATAAAAATGAACAAACGAAATACCCTTAATTACATTTTTAATAAATAAATTAAACTATAACAGATCACTTTTCAGAGTTTTCAGGCTCAGGTTTCTTCTCTTCATCACCTTCTGTTACTTCTGTCACTTTTGCCTCTTCTACCTTTTCTTCCGACTCCTTTGACTGCTGTGCTGCCATTTCTTCCGCGAGTTGCTGTAAAGAAATAGTTTAAGATAGTTATAGTACTAAAGAATATTTCGTCAATAAATCGCACCTCTGCAGAAGAAGAGAAAACGAAAGGAAATATATTTTGAAATGTGTAAATAAAGCCCCATATGTTATGGCACTTGACCTAGTAACCCCATTTCAAAATTTAGAATCCCCACTTCAGCGCCATTTACAAAAAAAAAAATAATTTTGATTTTCAATAAAGTTGGGCAAGCATTCTTTATAACTGTTCCAAACAAGTCGATAGCATTAGTATTTGCTGACATAAGCAGCTGTGATAGACAGACAGACGAAGTCGCACCATAAGGGTTCCTTTTTTACCATTTTGGTACGGAACCCTAATAAAAACGTCACTTTCTAACGCAACTCACCGCGGCTTTCTTCATATCTTCTTCTTTCTTCTTTTGCAAGTCTTTTGACACTTCTCTATTCAAGTATAGTTCGTCCAAAGCCTTCTTTGGAAGTGGACTGAATACTTTGACTGGCTTCTTGGTGACGTCATCGCACGTTTTTTGGAAGATTTCGTAACGCGTACACAAGCCCTCGAATTGTTCGGGGGTCAAACACAAGTACTTATCGATTGCCATTTTGCTAAAATAAGAAAAACAAAACTACTTAGTAGATAAAACAAAAAAAAATCGACTGCGCTACATGTACTGAACCCATGATTTCAGTTTTCGTTACTGTCACTTACACCAGCCCCGGATCTAGGGGGGGGGGCTAGCCAGGGCCCATTCCCCGGGCGGCAAATTCAAGCTTGGTAGACGAATACTCTGAGTAGTGTATTCGTCTACCAAGCGTAGTAGAATCGCAAAGAACAGCGATAGACCGGTCGTTGTGGCTTGTGGCGTTCTTTCGGGGAGGGCTATGTCCATCAGCATCAGTGCGCGTGTTATAGCTGAAATTATGATGATGATAAGAAAAATATTGTCGGGCGGGGACGGCATTTTTCAGTTTTTGCCCCGCCTCGAAATAATTCAAGATCCGGGGCTGACTTACACCCTGTGATCCTGTAGCGCGCCTAGGTATAATGCATATATGGACAAGGAGTCTATATCTAGATATACCTACCTTAGGGCTTTAATTTTTTTCACAATTGGTCAAACGACGAGCGGACTAGTCAAAATAAATAGATTATAATTAAAGTATACTTACGTGTTGTGTGGGAGACCTGTGAACTGCCGGAATAATAAACTATAAATGAACGTACCTAAGTATAACAATGACCGTGGAATTTTCTAGCTATAGGTAGTATTTGTTTTTATTGCAATTAATATGGGCAGGAATAGTCAACATTTTTTATTCAAACCAACTACACACATCAAAAGTGTCTAGGGATCAAGCATTTTTATGCGGATTTCTTGAGATTGAGATGTGGCTTTGTAATAAATTTATGATTTTATAAATTTATATGGATCCTTTTTGGTGCATTTCATAATTTGAATCAGGAACTCTCAATCAAATTCGAGTAAAAGATGAAAATAAGCTGTCAATATTTTCCCTATAAAAACATACAACGCATTGAAGACATTATTAGTGCTACTGTTTCCCTACTACTGATTAAAACCAACGTTATTATGGAGCGGCGACGTCATTTAAGCAGGGAAGAAATGCTCAGAGCCGTGGGAATGATAGAAGCTGGTTCCCGGCAACGTACTGTAGCTTTAGCTCTGAATACAAGTCAGAGTGTTATCAGTCGACTTTGGACACGTTACCGAAGCACTGGTACCGTGGCTGAGCGCCATGGAGGACGGTATCGCTGCACCACACGGAGACAAGACCGATACATTCAAATCTTAACTCGAAGAGCTCCAACAATAACCGCCATGATGTTAGCCGTGAGGCTTCATCACTCTTCAGGGAACTTAATTAGCGACCAAACAGTCAGAAACCGCTTGCATGAAGTGAACCTTCATTCCCGAAGACCGCTACGGGTACCACCTATAGCAATGCACAATCGTAGGATTCGATATCAATGGGCTCTTGAACACAGAAATTGGGCAGAAGAACAATGGCGTTTCGTGTGCTTTTCTGATGAGTCTCGTTTTGGTATGAGACCGGATACAAGACGTATACGACACTGGAGAACCCCTGGACGCCAACAGCGATTAAAATCCTGCCAGGAAGTCCATCCTTATAGTGGTGGAACCATCATGGTATGGGCGGGTATTTGGATCGGCGGAAGAACTGAGTTGATTTGGATCAGAGGCAACCTCAACGCTCAAATTTATGCTGAGACGATTGTATCAGACGTCATCGTTCCTCTACAAGTGCAAATCGGTCCCTTATTTCAGTTAATGCATGATAATGCACGACCGCACACCGCAAGAGTTGTAAGACAGACTCTCGCCGCAGCTAACATCAATGTCCTGCCCTGGCCTGCTCAGTCGCCAGACTTGAACCCGATTGAGCATGCATGGGATATGCTACAGAGAAGAGCTCTGCCGAATATGGAGGGTATCCAGTCGCAAGAAGACCTTTTTTTGTTGTTGCAACGAACATGGGCGGCCATTCCACAGCGTGATTTGGATGAACTCATTTTGAGTATGCCAAACCGATGTTCTTGTGTTGTTAGTGTTCGCGGTAGAAACACGGATTATTAATTGTTTAAGTTACCCAATAAAATTTTAAAGAAAACTGTTATTTCAGTCTTTTTTTCGAACTTTAATGTTAGTGGTTCAAATGTCAAAAATCCCTTTATTAGGAAAATGGCAAATTTCTTTATTAATGCAAAGGTGACTTGGTTTATCGTTACTGTGACAAACGAAAACACTTTATTTGATGAATCCTTAAAGAAAATTTTAATTAATATCAATCAGGAGAAAAGTTATTGCAAAAATATATGTTGATCCCTAGATACTTTTGATGTGTGTACTTACCCACACTTTTATAGGTGCGTACAAACGATCCCACTTAACGCCCGATCAGCCTGTCTATTGTGTACCTACCTACCCACTCACCGCGTGATATCACCGCGAGAATTGCCAATTTGTTAGCGAACGTCCGAAGGAGAATGTCACGGTGAGATTCTCCCTCGAACGTTCGCAAACAAATTCGGACGAGTCTCCTCAATCACGTGAATAATAACGTACCAATAAGGTAGTGTCCTACTAACTATTAAAAAAGTACAAATAAATTATTTTATTTCAAAGGAATAGGCACAACAAAAAAGTAAAAGCAAAAATAATAATTTATCACAAAATGAAAAACATAGACGCTTTTAAACTTTTTGGAGGGAGTATCGCTCCGTCTTTGTCGCGCGAACCGGACGTAGGTGGTGTTACGTCACTAGTAGGTAGTGCCGTCTGTGTCTAGCAAATCATTTTAAAACTTTGCCAATTTTGTAGATTTGTTTCATCGGTTTTTTGGTGTTAATTGTCTTTTTTCAAATAGTTTACAGATTCACAATAAAAAAAAGTAGTTAACATCCCTATTTGTAGGGGTTTGCCCGGATCGGCTCTACAGATCGGGTGTCAAGTTGGGTCGTCCGTACGCACCTTTTAACAGTACCTACTGTGCGTGATTGATTTACCGACTGACATATAGTTCGATATGTATGCACGATATTCACGATTCTACTGCAAATCGATAATATTATGGTGATTTTTATCAGGGACCGAAAAGGTCACCCGTATAGGGGTTAACCCGGGTTATTTTTTTTGGGTTAGGTGAAAAACCTTGCATAAAGGTTAACCCGTATTCTGAGTTAATCAGCCTAATAATAACCGGTTCACACATAGAGTTCATTTTTGTTCCTTGTTTTTCATTTTTGTTCTATTTCATTCGGGTTAATCAGCAATATTAACCGGTAACGGTATTCGTATTAAAGGGTTAACCGGTTAGCCTGCATTAGGATTAACCAAAAATATGGGTTAGAGATTTAACCGGTAACCTTTTAACCCGATTAATCGGTCCCTGATTTTTATAACTCGAAATGAAGTAAAAAAAAAACGTGGTTTGGATAGGGAATGTTTGTAATACATTCCAAACTATAAAAAATATAATAATTTTGAATGGCGACAGTGAATTGACTCCGGAGTCCATTTAAATCCAGAGCTGTTGGCATTGTTAACCATCTACTCCCAGAAAAATCAAAGGAAACCAACGTCCCTACATGAAAGCCTACATCGATTTCTACAAATAGGTAAGTTTATTTTAAATAGGTCTATTGAATAGTGTAATTATAACTTTCATGATACTTTGATTCTAGTACCTACTTTGTCTCGCAGTAAGTGTGAAAATTAGAGTATTCGCCTCGAGGATAAAGGTGTCTTCGTCTTGGGCGAGCTTGAATCCCTCGCTGCACTCAGGATTCTAGTCTTAAATAGCGCCCGTGAGCCATTGCTTTATCCCGTTGGTGAATAATAATGTTAACAAACGTATAAATGAAATATTCTAGCAAAATGTTGACGACCCCTAAAGTCAAATAATGCGACATACAATAAATAAAACATTGATTATTCTATGTATATATATATCAGTTGTTACGTAGGTACCAATAAATTTGCATAAAAACAATCCAATAATTAACTTTAATTTATAATCGATTCCAATTTAAACGTAATTTATTGGAATAATTATGTAAACAATTCGTGAGTTTTATGAAATTATGAGTCCAAAATAATTATTTTCAAGTAAAATATGGCTCTAGGTCAAACTAGAGAAAATAACTGCCGCATTGATAGTCCATGTTCCCCTCAAATCATAGAATAATATTTCTATGATGTTCTCCTATCATGCGGATTGATATCGAGTAAATACACACGGTCAAGTCCTCAGATCACAAAAAACCCTAAAAAGGATATACATAATTATGTACTTATGCCATCATAGCAAATTAAGTAGTACGGGAACCATTGTCGCCACTTTTAAAATAGTTTGCGACACAATTACAAGCGCTCCTTGTGAATATAGATCTCCCACACATTAAAAATTCCGCACACCCTCAACGTAACTCAGCACACTAAACTTAAACACTGTATTTTTACCATCTATCGCGTTCGGTCCGTCACCACCGTGTAGGTACGTTTTAATTATGGTCAATACGACCATATTAAAGCGTCAAGCTAAATATAGCGCCTTAACACATCTCCCTTGCTTCTATGATCTGAGGTCAAGTCTTTTGGTCAAGTGATTCTGAGCCAAATTGGACGATAAGACTGACTGACTACTGGGGCGGAGCGGAGAGGAGCGGAGCAATATTAACGAATGGGATTGCTAAAAGCTCCGCGAGCGCAGAATGCAGAATTTATGCAATCCCATTGGTTATATGTGGTTATATCGCTCCGCTCCAGGGTTGTTTTTTTATTTTATTTTAATCAAATCAGGCAGATTTTTTTGCCTCACCCCTTAAGGGTCTTGCGGTCTTGCCTCGGACAGACGGACAACAAATTTGTTTGACGGAACCCTAAAAAATAAAAATCAGGGGCGGATCCAAGGGTTAGCCAGGGCTGAAGCCCCCAATCTTAAGTTTAGCTAGATTCCAAATTAGTGTTTAGATTTCCAATTCTTTGCTTTCCCCCTGGAAAATGACCACCCAGGTCCCTCCAAAAATAAACATGTAGATTACTACTGGATTCGGCACTGCTAGGTATGAGGTAGGTAGTCAGTAGAAGCAGCAGAACTTCGCCTTAAAATTATGTAATGATGTTTAAAAAGGAACCTTAGTTCATCTACCATAGTTCACATACCAAATGGCGCTGCCGGTCACCGTTCTAACAAAAGTGTTACCTACTGATAACTTCATATTTTTTACTTGTTTTGATTTAATTACTGTTGTATAATATTTTAATTATTTTTAATTAACAATAATTAATAATAATCAATGTAGGAAAATAATATTGAATACTATTAATTAATACCATATACCTACTCACTTACCTATTGTTATCTTTTTACTTCAAGAAAATAAAATAGGTAGGTGCTTTTAGTTATGCTACTATAATATTATTTTTTAATTTTATAGAGGTAAGTAGGTATGTTCAAAAATATATTAGATATAAGAAAATACCTTAGGTCCAAATTTTTTTTACTGCACTTTCGGCCATTTTAATATTTTTATTTTAGAAACCTAAACTGCTACGGCCTTGCCACAAAAAAGATAGACACGCGTTCAACGCGAATGCTACTAAAAATAATACACACTTGTTTTAGACAAGTTAGTGCTAAAACAAGTGCGTATTATTTTGGGTAGCATTCCTATCTTTTTTGTGGTAAGGGTGTTAGAGTGCGCGCAAGATAAGACTGCGCGCGACTGAGGGCGCTGCTTGCTAAGAAAAGCTCGAAATATACTCGGTACCAATAGCGGACCCCGATTAGTTCCGATTTTGGCCGCGCGCAGACTTATCTTGCGTGCACTCTACACAGGTATCGACTACTTTGCTCTCGATTTAAAACGTTCCAATAAGATTCGTTCCCCTCTTATTTGTCGTTCGTAGAACGGAACGAAAAGCCACCCCTCAAAGGCTAATGACTCACCCGTTTCACCCCCTAGCGGAAATTACCGACGTAACCCGACAATACCCGAGCGGCACGCGTACGGGGCCCGCACGGAAAACATAAAACCTCAACCCACATTATTATGTAATATTTTACAATTTTTTAAATATAATATAATCATTAAAATTAAAGTGAAAATGCGCGGGAATATGTCAAGTGCTTGTTATTTTGGATACGCGTCCGTGTGTTGTGTCAAACAAAAATGATGTGAGGTAGACTGCCTATATTGATTTTCTAGTGACGTGCGGATGAAAACGTTGTATGCGGAATACAGTGTTATTATTAGATTGTGTAGTGCTTTTAATAATTCAGTAAGTCATTATACTTCTAAAGTGATTCAAATCCGACTAAAATAATGCTATTGGAACTTTGAAAAGATTCCTGTGCCTCGATTGGAAATGTGTGAAAACCTGCATTAATTTTTTCATAATTAATTATGTCGCACAAGATTTTTGTCTAAAAAACACATGATTTTAAATTAAAATCAAAGCACAATTTACACGAAAAATGTGCTGAAAAATACTTAAAAATAAAAAGACGCCATATTTACAATTCTAAAAATAGTTTGAACCCCTAAAAAGATATTTTTAAAAGGAAATCTTATAATAAACATCTAAAAGTATAAAATTTATCGATCGATTTACATCGCAATGTCACCCACGAACGCGTTATAAATAGATAGCTATTTTCTTAACTATCACGGTAGATCGATTTGCGAATAAATAACACGAAAAGACTATCGCGTTATAGGTATAATAAAACGTGACCATAATATCTGATAATGACAATTTAAAGACCGAATGGTCTACTGACCGAGGTTATCATCATTGATAACGGCAAAACCTGGGGCCTATTTGATGTAACTACTGCAAGTCTGCACTCCAAATTACGAACTCTTCAACTGAATCCTGTTTTATGTACACACATTTTGCAGACTGAAAATTGAAATTTGAAACACTTTCGCTCCATACTCTGCAATATTTGAAAAGTGAAGAGTACAGTGCAGAGTGAAGACTTGCAGAGTGGTTACATCAAATAAGCCCCTGATTTCCCCAATGTTTCTAAGAGTAGATGACAGATACCTACCTGATGAAATCTAAGAAATCCGTCATCTATTATTGGATCATACCTCAGATCATAGAAACAAGGAGATATGCCATCATAGCAAATTAGTACGGGAACAACTGATGCCACTTTTAGTACATTTTTCGACACAATTACGCGCATAATTAAGCGCTCCTTGTGAATAAAAAGATCTCCCACGCATTGAAAATTCCGCACACCCTCAATCTAACACTGTTAATCGTCACTCAACACTAGCACTAAACTAAAACACTGTATTTATACCATCGATCGTGTTCGGTTCGTCGCCAGCGCGTACGTTTTTAATATGAGCAATTTGCTCAAGATCAGGCATCAAACTCGATAGCGCCTTGGCACATCTCCTTGTTTCTATGATCTGAGGATCATACGGTTGCTTTAGAGCAAAATTAGATCGACAAAGTTGCTTTCAAGTAGTCCAATTTACGGTTACTAAAAAAATATCCTAGCCAACAGTGGCGAAGGGTCAGTTTTTGTAAGAGGTAAGCCGTAGCTACAACTGCTTACCTGGCCACGAAAAGCTAATTAATTAAAGTAGCCAATACTCCTTGTGCTATTTTTGAAAGGGAAGCCAGTAGGAATCGTATTGTAGGGACCCTTCGCCACTGCTAGCCAATATAATGTAATCATTAAGAAGAAAAGGATAAAGTCCTTATTCTTTACGCAGCCAAATAACGCTACATACTCTTCGGTAATGTTGTGTTCCAGTGGTAAGTAAGGTCCCAGAGCTCCTGAGGATGCGTTGTGTGGACAGCGGGGGACCTGCTTATCCTCTAAGCTATAGGCACAGCAAATCTCATTATAAAAAGTCGGCGACGCGCATGTGATACTTGGGGTTGTAAGCGTTTCATGAGCTACTGTAACCGTTTACCACAAGCTAGTCGTACGTCTGTTTGCCACCATCGTTGTACCAGAAAAATGCACCCTCAATTCAGGGGAGACTCCTTGTATGAGGCAACATCTCAGATCATAGAAACAAGGGAGTGTGCCAAGGCGCTATCGAGCTTGATGCCTGACTTTGAGCAAATTGCTCATATTAAAAACGTACGCGCTGGCGACGAACCGAACACGATCGATGGTATAAATACAGTGTTTTAGTTTAGTGCTAGTGTTGAGTGATGATTAACAGTGTTAGATTGAGGGTGTGCGGAATGTTTAATGCGTGGGAGATCTTTTTATTCACAAGGAGCGCTTAATTATGCGCGTAATTGTGTCGAAAAATGTACTAAAAGTGGCATCAGTTGTTCCGGTACTAATTTGCTATGATGGCATATCTCCTTGTTTCTATGATCTGAGGGCAACATCTTAGCCCGTGCACTTGGTTACCCACCTATATTAGAATTAATATACCTATATGATACATTGGCCCACGTTGGGCGCCAGTATCTCAGAGTGCCTCCCTCACGGTCCTGTCACTGTCAGTCTTGTAAAATTCTAAATACTTAAAGCCGCGTTGACACGGTCCGAGTATGCTCGGACCGAGTGGACTCGGATCCCTACTCGGACGTAACTCGTATTGTGGCAACCCGTAATCCGCGCTCGGATGATAGGTTGCCACAATACGAGTTACGTCCGAGTAGTCATCCGAGTCCACTCGGTCCGAGCACACTCGGACCGTGTCAACTCGGCTTAAGCCATGTCTGTACATTGAAGATATTCCAGAAAAAACAATTGGATTAGGGTACGGGGACTTAATCATATACTATGGTTTCCCAAAAAGATTGTCTTTTGAATTTTTGTCTGTTTGTGCGCGCATCACGCAAAAAGTACTGAACGGATTTTAATGTGGTTTTCACAGTTCAATAGCTTGAGGTCTAACTTAAAATCTAAGCCACGTTTCATCTAATTCTGGTGGGACAAATTCTTGGTAGCACTAGCCACCCTACACTACGGAGGTCATTTAAACTGGTTATTTCATTGTAGTCCACGCGGACAGAGTCGCGGGCAAAAGTCTAGATAATATCTATATTTATACCTTGGCCCCACGTTGGGCGCCAGTATCTTGGAGTGCCTCCCTCACGGTCCTCTCAGGCTTCAGCTAGCTCTGAGGGAGCCTTCGGGTACAGCTTGAGAAAGGAAACAACTAGGAGAAGTTATATTGTATATTTTGATACAACAGTAATTTCCACGTTTACACTGTAAATAACAACCGGTTTACAAATCGGTTGATTTGCTTATGTAACATTCAACACTTGATTTACTTGTACGTACCTATATAATTTGTAGTACTTATACCTACTTACATAATTATGTAATAGTTAGAATTAGAACTTAACAGCGGTCCACGGAAGACGAAAACAATGCGAAAAACATTAAAATAAATGCGTAAATTATTATGAGTAACGTTCTAAATTCAAACTGAATTTGAATTATGAAACGCGCGGCCAGTAATAATAATTAAAGATTGCCAGTACTTAAGTAATGAAAGAAGGATGAATATATATGACTTCATGACAATATAGGCAGAATTGTACCTAGTATCAGTCTGCATAAAATTGCCACGGCCATGCAATGCTTCCAACGCCTATTTTATTGGAACAAGGACGTCGATATTGACATAGCATTGAATGTGAGACGCGACCCTGAATGATACTACCTTCATATCTGATATCTATAATATTATAAAGAGAGGTAGGGCACAGTGGGATATCCCGCTCAAATCTAGAGCAGCTTGACGGGGAAGTACCTTCATCGAATACCACAGCCAAATAACGCTACTCTTCGGTAATGTTGTGTTCCTGTGGTGAGTAAAGTCGCCAGAGCTCCTGAGGATGCGCTGTGTTGACAACGGGGGACCTGTTTGTCCCCTTAGCTATCGTTTTACACTGTTATTCGTTACTTGTCGCTTACACTAAACTAAAACACTGTAGGTATACAAATAATTGATCGCATTCGATCCATGATTTATCAAAGCGCCTTGGCACATCTCCCTTGTTTCTATGATCAGAGATCGAAATTTTATACCTCTCTTTTCGAGAGTTAAAGTCCGATGCACCTTGAGCAGTTACACCTGCAACTAATCCTGCTTCTTCCACGAAATCTTTCGTATCGTCACCTTCTTTCCTTCTAAAAGGCGCGCGTGGAACGCGGTGTGCCGCCGTCTCGGGCCCGGGTTCGTTCGGGCGCGTACTCCCCAAGTCCGACACCCGCAGGCCGCATCCTGCGGTGGCTGGAGACCGTTGACTCGGTTCTCCAACTTCCGCATCCAGTCTGTCCCTTTTTTAAATTCAACAGTCCATCTCACCAAACGCGCACCTACTAGGCTACACTTCCAAATCACCGCGTTATTCGAGTAAACTCTCGAAGCGAATGGACTGAATGGAGTAACCAATCACGTACCTTAGCGTCATGACTACCGAACGCAAACCGGTGTTTGGATCGTCGTTGATTATGACCTTCGCTAACGTTCTAACATACTCGATCGTGAGACCGTAGCGAAGGTCATAGTCAACGACCAATCCAACACAAGTTTGCGCTCGGTAATAGTGACGCTAACGCACCTGATTGGTTACTCCATTCACTTCGAGAGATGCTGACTTGATTAACGCAATGATTTGCAATTATAACTCGGAATCAGGGGCCTATTTGATGTAACCACTCTGCAAGTCTGCACTCTGCTCTCTTCTCTTCACTTTTCAAATATTGCAGAGTGTGGAGCGAAAGTGTTTTATGAAAAATTATTGGCTTTTCGAATGTACGAGCTCACTCTTTACTTTTCCAAAAGTAAATTTTCAGCCTGCAAAACGTGTGTACATAAAACATAATTCAGTTGAAGAGTTCGGGAAATCGGAGTGCAGACTTGCAGAGTATTACATCTAATACGCCCCAGCACTCTGTGCCCCATCACCTATACGGTCGATCGCTGTCGCCACTATCGCCAGTGTCGGAATGTAGCCGTTATTTTTATTTTATTTCATGTTTAAAATGTTTCATCTCGTCATAAAATTGGCCAGTTCACGTTTGACATCAGTTTAATTGTAAAACCTTGAACTTTTACTTTTTTTTCACATTGTTAACCCCGTGGGGCCTAATCTGATTAAACACGCGCCTTGTTGTTTCTAATAATCACTTTTTATTATAACTAGAAGGTACTGCTTAAATTATGCTCATGCCTTATCCTTATGGAGGTAGGCAGAAAGTACAAAACGCCTCATGCTACGATAGGTAGGTACCTAAATACCTACATACTACATACTCTTGCTTCGTCCATATTCTTTGTGCTAATCAGATCTAATTGTAGTTTTTAAACTTTCGCGAATTGTACAGATCTAATTGTGTAGGGAATAAACTACTGACCATTTGGGGTAGAAAAGTTTTAAGTGGAGGTACATAATAATATAGAAAAAATTGCTAAGAGAATGGGCCAAATATAGTTCCTTGCGGAACACCGAATCTAGCTTTGAAGTTCACGCGCAGTTTAGGGTTATTGTTTATAATTTTTCCAATTAAGTATAGGCCGTACTTAATCTTAACTATAACAAGCGTCCACCAGCTTACCTACTTATTTCGAAAATCTCAAAATGTTGGATGAAACAAGTTTAACTTGCCTTATCCTGTGTGATACTGTTAAAAAAATGGTTGCGCCATTTGGTTGAGCATAATTTACTTCTTTTATTTTTTTAAAACGTTGCCCCACACCAGGATTTCTCCTGTGTCGTGGACCCGTGAGTGCGTTTACAAACACCAATTTCACAACCACAAACACACCCGACCCGGAACAAGTATTTTCTCCGTGCGGGAATCGAACCCGCGACACATTAACAGTGACGACACAAATTCCTTTTTAGAACACTCTATTAATTCAAATAAAATCTCAAACTAGGCACTAACGCATTGTTCCTTAGACTTTTTAACGCTGGCAACAATCCAGCAAGATATAAACTACCTACATATTACTAAAATCCTTTCTGTTGACCCAATTTAGTTACCCAAACGGTAATAATAAGGCCACGTTAATTGCTCGAACTGGATAACCGTCATTCAAGCATATTGTTTACGTAATTGGCTTCTCAGACGATTTTTTTAGTTGTTAAAAAAATCAGTTTGATGAATCTTATTTACAAGAATATCGCTGGAACATCTTGGGTGTTTCATTTTTGAGCACGGCTTTTAAATAAAATCACCTTGCCGTAAAGATTACTGGATCGACAAAATAGCAACTTTAAATGTATTTTTTCTTTCTTTTTATCCATAGTAAATTAAATACTTACCTAAAATATTTATACAACAGGTATGTACAGTACGTGGCAGTAAATAATGCACATCGAGCTTCAGAAAGAGATATTTGCTAGCTTCGACTTTATAGAGCGTCATCTCTGTCGCACGAAGCACTAACAGTCTGGTATCTAATAAACAAGTCGGCGACAAAACGTCACATAGGTATGAGTGACGGATACGACGCTCTACAAAGCCGAAGCTAGCTGATTATCTCTTTCTCAAACTCGATGTGCAATATTTATTGCCAGGTACTGTAGGTGTACTTACTTACTAATATAAAATATCAGTTCCCAAAATATCCGCCCTAACAAGGCGTTCTTTTTCAATAATACTTATTTTTATTTCGTAACAATAGGGGTGGCCCGCGGTTGCTATTTCAATTCGATGCAATAATATACTCCCCTATTCTTATTTGTTTTTCGCCCAACCCTGAGTTAATATTGACCTGCCTGCCGTATGCTTATGTAGGTATCAAATTGGTAATATTCGGAAGTAGGTTTAACAAGAGTAACAGGCAGTCTAGGTAATTGCTTTTTCAATGAATTGCATTTCAATGAATTTGCCTATTCTGGCAAAATATTGTGACGTGTTTGTAAATAATAATACAGCTTGGCATGAGAGTTTGAGAGAGCAAAGAGTTTGGAAAAAATGAGGGCGCCAATTACACTAAGGCCACTTTTAATGGGAAATTAGCAAAAGAATTTGAATAAATCGTTAAAATAAATGAAAACAAAAAACGGATGATTCGAAATCTATCTACCTACCAGTGGCGTGCAGTGCATATAAGCAAGTAGGCAGTGCCTACCTCATATAATTCAATAAAACTATTTTAACTGTTACTACATAAATAAAATATATCAATCATGACTAATTATTGATATATAATTATGTATATTGATGTAGTAATAGTTAAAATGGTTTTATTAAACCTTAAAAGGGTGGTCACTGCCTACTTGCCTATATGCAATGCACGCGCCTGCTACCTACTATATTTTAGCATTTGTGGTCAAAGTATGTATGTATTAATTCCACCTGTCACCGCGTCAAACTCTTTTTTGCCAAAAAGAGTTTGACCGTTTTCTTACCACTGATATTACTTTTTAAAGCCTGCAATACATGTTGGCCGAGCAGCGTTGTCGAGTGAAGGCCAATACCAACATGTAGATGGCATATTTGCCTTGTCTTGCTATCGCTCGGTGTCACTTGCCTAGTTGGTTGAGTAAAGACAAGTGCCAACGTGTGTAGACCTCATTTGACGTAGCTTGCCACAACTTGCAGTCGCTCGCGACCACTTGCCTCACTTCGGATCGGTGTCGGTTTTCCTGCACAAATCAAAGGCGCTCGCGTGAGCTCGGCCCATAGTGTTCACATGTTTGTCCGCGCGCTATTATGCGCTTGACGTCAAACTTGCCGAACGTCTAGACAGTAGCGCTTGGCTTGTGTCAATTTGTCTAGGCTCGCGTTTGGTCTAAGCTTGGCCAACATGTATTGCAGGCTTAACGGATTGCCCCAAAAGGAGGGTAATATTTTCGAGAGTAGCTTTGTACGTATGTATGTAGGTATGTTTCTATGTCTATTTCTTTAGCACGCTTGTTAGCAACAGACCGCACACCTAGATCTAAAGATAGTTTTGAATTAGCTCTCTTTAGATCTAGGTATAGGTACCGGCAGGAATCATGAACACAGCCTAGATCGCGCATGTAACTTTGCGGCCCAATAGACAGTAGACAGTTGACAATACGTAATACAGAATAGTCCAATAGACGACGAGCATCGAATGACGAACTAATCACGTGCAGCCTCGCGCCCCCCGTCTCCTTCATTCAAATGCCAAAGAGACCGAAAAATCAGCTAATGGGCAGGTGACGTTTGTGCTCATAACTGCTGCCGCTGGATAAACGAGAGCAAATTCAAAAAATCAAATTTTTTGAGACTCTTTAGATCTAGGTGTGCGAAAGAGGTGTCGTTAGATTCTTCTTCATTTGAATTTTAATATTCATTTGAATATTTAAAGAAGTCGGGTTTTTTGTTTAAAAAGAAATTGTTTATCTTTTTACACAATTAAAATTAAGTTCTTTCTAAAGATTATTTAAGCCATAATGATCTAAGAAATTTAAGCCAAGTTGATCTTAAAATTAAAAGCCCAATTGATCTGAGCATTATACGCGAAATTGATCTCGGAATTATAGGTAGGTATGCCAAATTGATCTAAGAATTATAAGTAAGCCAATTAGGTACCTACTAACGGATTGAAGGCGTAGAAAATGGGAAACTATGGACCACACTTCATTATTGTTAAGCCGCGTCCCCTGCGACGTGTTTTCGTGTTCGACGAACATCGAACAGTGAACAGTGAACGAGAAAGGGGCGTGGTCTACGTGTTTTGAGTGTTTTTATTCGTCAAAACACGTAGACCACGCCCCTTTCTCGTTCACTGTTCACTGTTCGAGGTTCGTCGAACACGAAAACACGTCGCAGTAGACGCGCCTTTAAAGTTACGAAATAACGGCCGATACAATACAGGAATCGGTCATTTGTCTACTTAAGCCACGACTTAAGCTATGGCATTTTTTCTCATCAAACTAAAAACTGCTCGTAAAACATAGTTACCAAATACTATCCCAGAAAGTGTTGAGCCTTTCTGGGTGTTTTTTACTTGAATTTATGGCCATCTACTTACACAGTTGTGTCAACCGCTAAAGAGGTCACCTTGCTTGATTGATCTAATGTGAGAATCAGATCAGAATATATGAAAATACGGATCTAAAATGTTTCAGATACCTACCTCAGTAGTAGGTAGGTACAACTAAAACTTGAGTCTATTTTTGGTAAAATTACTAAAATTTGTAAAAAGTCATAAAACAAAAGTTGTTGTTAATGATGTTAGTAGTTAGTAGGTACCTACTATAGTCCTGTGAGGTTATTAGAATTTTACAAGTAACCCTGTCTAAATGTAGGTAGGTACTAAATTATTATGTAGGGAAGTACCTATTGAGGCACCGGAATGAACTTCAAACACCAATATTTAAATAATTAAAAACCAGGAATAATACCTTCCACAGAATAAATTGCAATAAAAAGAACAGATAAATAACAAAAATAATAATCGGCATGACCGTCCATCGGAACGAAAGCTCGATTTAAAAAAATGACTATAAATTTAATGCAGCGCCATCTCTTGGCGAATGACTGAACAATGTCAGTGAAATGTGAGAGTTTTTTATGTTCGTGATTGGACCCTTTGGTGTGAAGCGTGAAGATGGAAGGTGGAGGTTCTACGGGGACCTCGGAGGTCTACCAGTATGTGGGACCTTTCCGGCTGGAGAAGACCTTGGGAAAGGGACAAACAGGTACCTAAATATTTGAAATAATTTGAGTTGCCCCACGGAATACATAATTATAGGGTTCTACCCTTCATACTCGAAATATTTTAAGAGGCACATCTATAGGTGGTAAAGATACAAACGAAAAAAAAAAATGATCTGAGCATTTTTTTTTTAATAAATAAATAAAATTATTTTTAATAAATTATTTGAGACATAAAAATACTATTATCGACATCCATTACGCTTTTTTCTAATATTAATAGTAAGGTACGTAAAAACTAGCGTAATGGATGTTGAAAATAATATTTTTTGTGTGTCATATAATTTTAAATTAATTAATTTTAAAAAATATACTCAGATCAATTTTTTTTGTTTGTATGGCATCTTTACCACTAACAGATACATGTACCTCTTAAAATATTTCGAGTACCTTGAAGGATAAGACCTTATACAGGGTAAAATTAAAACCAGTGCGGATATTTTAGGAGGCGAAATTACTCATGAATATGATCAACTTTTATTATGGGACTGACACTGAAATACAAAAATGCACGACAACACGATTAAAATGTATGGAACAGCTAATTTTTGTTTTCATATTTCAGTGTCGGTCCCATAATAAAAGTTGATCATATTCATGAGTACTTTCACCTCCTAAAATATCCGCACTGGTTTTAATTTTACCCTGTATAAGAAAGAGGTTGGAACGGCTTTAGTACAAAATCTCTTCGGAAACGAGGAGTCTCGCCTGATTCTCCCACCATCTGTCTCACTACTATATTATACGTTGTCTCTAGACATCGAAACGCACACTAGCGCAGCATACAACACACGGAACGCGTTCCTGCTATTGGCTTTCACACATAAACAACTAATTATGTGTGACGCGAACGCCACTACGCAGCACTGCCTATTCTTCTGTTCTGTGGGTTGCCCGGTAGGTACACCGTGACATGTCCCGGTGTCCCGGTTAGTAAGTCAGTTGTCCCGGTTTGGTAGTTAAACATCATAGTTGCATACACAGTTTGCAATCCCAGGCCACAATGCACATGGGGAACGTTATTTGTTTGAGTTAGTCAAAGGGGCCCCGAGAATTGCATTGTGTAGGGGCTCCGATATGGTTAATCCGGCCCTGAATGTAAGGCCGGATAATTGTAAATTCCCTCGGGATAAGGTCCACGCGGACGGAGTCGCGAGCAAAAGTTAGTGTAAAATGTACTACTAACGAGTGCCTTGCAATTTTTGTTTGATAACGTTCGAGGGTGAATGTCACGGTGAGATTCACACTTCGGTTCTAATTTGTAATCAACGCGCGCGCGTGTCACGGCTTCCTCCAATTTATTTGGCAAAACTCGAGGGAGAATCTCAACGTGAGCTCACCGTATTCAGACAAAAACAAATGAGTTTGCTTTCGAATTGTGTGCGCTCACTTGAATGAGGTTCCAAGAGAACTTTACATAATAGCACTCAGATGTCAGTCACTGTGTAAAATGATATTCAGCTGCGTCTAATGAGACTAGAATCTGACCACAAGGTTGGGAAAAGGTAATTACGTTGACGGCGAAGCTGGTTGTACGAGCTACGCTGTACATTGACCTTTGTTTTTAGTTTGTAGACGTACGTCATACTTATTTAGGCATATCGCAATTTTCAGGTGTACATTTCTTAAACACAATATTATATGATTTTGTAATTTTATAATTATATTTAATAGCGATAATTTCATCAAGGGAATCGTTCGTCTACTCATTTCTTAAGATGGCTTCCCATGGTCAGTGATCTTACGGATCATAACAGCTGACGATCACAGACAGCCACGGACCGCACCGACGTTATTTCTACGGTCAGTGATTTGTGCGTCAGTGACTCAGCGGTGCATCGGCATCGTGACAACGACGGACGGGACACCGACTCGCGGCGGATACCGACGCACCGGTACGGACGCGTCCGCGTTAGCACAGACTGCCTATTTTCCATGATCTGCAGCCGAGCACCTCTGTGCTATTCCGTAAAATCACTGACTGTTAGAAGCCAGCATAACAAGTTTACATAACATTTCCACTGTTGCCCCAACATCTACGCCCCAATAAAACAAAAATGAACTGCATAACTAATTTATTTAAAACCTCTGGACATTATGCGACGTCTCTGTACCTCTGAACGCGTTTCTTGTTTTCTGACTCTTCCACCAGAGCTTGCAACAGGGAACTGGTTAAAAATGGATCTGAAAAAGAAAATAGCAACGTTGACAGCTGTTGAAAGTGTATATTTTAATTAAGCTGCCCTTGTTGCGGTCATTTCATGGATGTATGTTCAAACTTTACATGTGACCCCTACGTGCCTCGAAGAGCACATTAAAAATTGAGTCGGGTTTGCATACTATGACAGCTTCGTTACGGGTAGTCAAAAGCCCAAAAGTGTGACAACTGGTCTAACCTTAGAATACCTGTATTACCCAGTAGTTTCAGTTTTAACATAGCCTTAGTATTTGCATTTCTGCGGCTATAACACTGACTGCGGTCTACGTTTATAATATTAATTGTATTTAGCATTAAATTGCACCAGTTATTATGTATGATTGGCGCCCTTTGCTTATTAAATGGGCAACCATCCAAGTTTCCAAAAAAAAAAATAACCACCAGCGGTGCAATAACTTTCAGCATCGCTTGAAATTCAACCGTTTATAGTCGCATTTATTATGTATTTATTGAAAGCTGATGTGTATGAGGGGCTCCTGGCTAAATGACAGCCACGCTGATCGATCGATCTGCGAGGTTAAGCTGCGCTTGCCGCGGTCAGTCCTTGGATGGGTGACCGTTCTTTACACATCGAGATATCTCCGTGCCTCGGAGAGCACGTTAAGCAGTCGGTCCCGGTTGTCATAGTAATATCTTTGACAGCCGTTACGGGTAGTCAGAAGCCCAAAAAGTCTGACAACCGTCAAACCATTTTTTTTTATCGGTAGCTCACGTATGATGAGTAGAGTGACGGTTTCTTCTCTTCCTCCTATTACATTCAACGGTACCGTTATCCCAATAAGCCCCAATGTAAAAGATTTAGGGCTACATCTTGACTCGACGCTTAACTGGCAAAGTCAGGTTTCAAGTGTCAGTCAAAAAGTCAACGGCACCTTGCGTTCCTTGTACCGTCTGAGGAACTTTCTGCCTGCTAAGACGAAAGCAATGCTTGTGCAGACTTTAATATTCCCTATAATCGACTATGGTGACGTGTGCTACTTTGACTTGAACGCAGTCCTGCTGGATAAGCTCGATAGGGTCCTTAATAACTGCATTCGGTTCATATTTAACCTGCGTAAATATGACCATGTGTCGAACTACAGATCTGAGCTCAAATGGATGCCTATCCGCCAGAGAAGAAGTTTGCGTGCGTTGACCACACTTTTTTCCCTACTTAACTCTCCTACTTCTCCTTCTTATCTTATGTCTCACTTTCAATACCTATGTTCTACACATACTAGGAATCTACGTTCTTCCAATAATCTTCTCCTACACTGTCCTCCTCATACTTCTGATTTTATTCATTCTTCCTTTCATGTTCAGTCCATTCTTCTCTGGAACGCCCTCCCTCTTGATATCAGGACGGCCACCAGTCGTTATGCATTTAAGCGGAAATTGCGGACTTATTATCTAAACAAATAGCAGAATCATTTCAATAATCTCTATTCTATAAGTACCTAAGTATAAATTATATATTTAATATATATATATCCCAATTATTATATGCATATAATATATATATATATCTCTATATATTAATGTACTTTTATACCTATTTTATTTAGTTATACATTTACACCTTTTTATTTCGATATTCTTACTTTCTTGTAATAAAATGCACCTGCCATGATATCTCTCCACCACCCTTGGTTGACTGGTAGAGAATGCCTAAGGCATTAAGTCCGCCTTTGTATCTTTTAAGTTGCATAAAGTTTAAATAAATAAATAAATAAATAAATAAATAAAATAGATAAGTACCTAGGTACATTTCGGTGCTGACTATACACTTTGTAGGTACCTACAGGTAAAAAAGTAGGTAGGTATAAGTTTAGTTACTTAATTCGGCAAAAAATCAGATTCGTCTGGGGTGAAGTATGTTGGTCCCCTAATGAAGAGAAACCATACAGCGGCAATTCTCAAAAAATAAAAAAGCTCAGGGGTTTTTTGTCCTCCTGCCCAGGGGGGGGGGGACGACGACGACAACGTTTATCCTCCCAACCCCGCGCTGCACGATAGCACGTGACTTTATCGTGCACGTGTGAATCGGTCATCGTGTAGGCAAGCGCGGTCGTACTCGCAAAGATTTTAGAGGGGTCATAATACCAACTACCAACCGACGACGTAAAGTGAATTACCGCGCATTTTTGTACGATTTCGGGGGAGGTCACGACCCCTACGACCCCCCCCCCCTCGGACCGCCACTGCGTGTAGGTTAGGTAGGTACCTCGATCCTTAGAGTCAAACCTCACTGACGTCGAAGCGAAGTGACAATCAAAAATGTTGTAGGTACAGCAAATTTACCTTTTTTTCTAGGTCCCTACAACATAATGCACAGTTTCCTATCGAGGTAAAAAGAAACTGGGCAAGAGCATGTTCGATCACGCACAGTGTAGGGTTCCGTAACAAGAAGAATCAGACTATCACAGCGAAATAACGCTCTACTTTTTGATAATGTTCTGTTCCTGTGGCGAGTAAGGTCGCCAGAGATCTTGAGGATGCGCTGTGTTGACAGCGGGGGCCCTGCTTGTCCCCTAAGCTGACCAAGTCCCAGCAGTGGGCACATTATTTTTGTTGAGTATATCGACGGTCCCTGCTCCGTACAATCCCCTAGCTACAAATGACAAATATAGGAGAGTGCTTCAAAGATTCAAACGCGCGTACATACCTAATGTTCTACAAGATAAATTTTGTGTTCAATTGGCCAATTTAAAATTATTTTTATTAAACTAAACGATAGTTTAGGGAGGCCTGAAGGCCACGAAAAACACAAATCACGTATCTACCACTTAGGGGATTGTACGTAGGGACCGTCGATATGATGTAGGTACCTACTGTATAAAGTAACAATTCATTTTATCAACATACAAATATTTTTCATCAATCTAAATAAATACAAAATACTTACTGATATTGACAAAGTTTCCCGAGTTCTGCTTATCTCGTATGGGGGTGAGCGCGACGCTTGGCGGCACCGCTTGTATGGCAGCAGTGTGGTAGACTACGGTCGAGGAGCTGATCGCCAAGTCCAGGACTAACAAAATTAAGAGCCTGTAAAAATGGCTCTATGAGTAGGTACTTAGATACCTATCAAAATTCCTTCACAAACAAACTGAGTTGTTCATGCGGTCCGGTTTTTTTTAACTTTTTGATATACCTCTACGTCCAAAGATGGTAGGAGACCTCAGATCATAGAAACAAGGAGACATGCCATCATAGCAAATTAGTACGGGAACAACTAATGCCACTTTTAGAACACTTTTCGACACAATTACAAGCGCTCCTTGTGAATAAAAAGATCCCCCACGCATTAAACAAACATTCCGCACACCCTCAATCTAACACTGTTAATCGTCACTCAACACTAGCACTAAACTAAAACACTGTATTTATACCATCGATCGTGTTCGATTCGTCGCCAGCGCGTACGTTTTTAGTATGAGCAATTTGCTCAAAATCAGGCATCAAGCTCGATAGCGCCTTGGCACACTCCCTTGTTTCTATGATCTGAGTACGAGACCCTCGGTGGGCGAGTACGACTCGCACTGGGCCGATTTTTAGGGTTCCGTACCTCAAAAGGAAATACGGAACCCTTAAAGGATTACTTTGTTGTCCGTCTGTCACCGGACCACAAATGGAGCCATCTGCTCATAGATGGCGCCACTAGAATTATGCAGTAGCGTCATATGATATGATTAATGATGATATACTATGATGTAATAGCGGCATAGATGGCGCTATTGCATGTTTCGGAACCCTCAGGGTCGTACTCCCACTTGGCTGGTATTTTCTTCTATAGTTAGATAACCATAAATTATAATGAAATTCTCCACTTACCCGTGTAAAAATGACATTATTGATGAAGTTAAGCACTTGTTTCACTTTCCGAGGGTTCCATAAGAATGGTGTTTTACTGCGCGCGCGCATCCAGTTTCTGTTTATACCTGGATGGTATATAGAGCTGTTATTACACCGATACATGGGTGACACGGTGATATTGGTGACACAATGTCACGGTGAGATTCTCCCTCGAGCGTTCGCAAACAAATTGGCAGTTCACGCGGTGATATCACGCGGCGAGTCGTTACAGAATAGACTATAGCTGGTCGTCGGCATTAAGGCGCTGATAACTGCCAACGGCCTTGAGTGATTTGGGTGGTATAGCTTGATTGTTCTGTGCTGAGCTCAAGCAACGCGACATACGTCCACCGAGCAATACGACTCGCCTATTAAGGAGCGCGCTGTGCCGAGACGTAATATTACTTTTTAGTATCTAAAATATAAAATTAAAAAAAAAGTAACAAAACAAATCATGAAAATATCTTAAGCGATTTGAAAGTAATTACGTTTTTATGTTTTGGGTAGACAGTAATTCATGAATTTATTTCATTAAGTCTTTTACTACAATAGTTAAATATTCACAGGTACGATTGATGTAATTATGTTTTAGTTTAACATAAAAAAAATTGCACAACTAACCTGTATTATTTGACGGCGAAATAAGAGATTTAAAACTTGAGATTTACGGCCGTTACCATTTACCGTCGCCTTAATCGGCACAGCCGGACAGTAAAAACGAATGTAGAGTTATGTGTTTGAGAAAAAGGCTGCTTGGCTAAATCGCACGTTTCATACTAACAACTCTATGTAAGTAGTAAATGCTGTACAGGAAATATTGAAACTAAACCCACAGTTCGCACTAAACCTAAATGTAAATTGTAATAGGTAGCGTAGCGTGAGAAATAATTATTTCTACACCTGCACGAATTTATTCTGTAAGTAAGGGTGTGAGAGTTTCGTTGTTGTAGTGGTCGCATAGCGAGTATTTTTCGGCATAGGTAGGTACCTACCTAGCGTAGTTTAGGTATGTAGAGTCAATTTTAAATTTTATCGAACCCTCAGGGCGCATTCCTAATAATAAATCGAGGGCTAATAATGCGCTATCACTGTTTTGGTAAAATATCTCACTTTTCACGTTTTATGATTCCAGGTCTAGTGAAATTGGGTGTGCACTGCGTGACAGGCAAGAAGGTAGCTATCAAGATCATCAACAGGGAGAAACTCAGCGAATCTGTGCTGATGAAGGTATATTATTTTATTCTTATTTTTTTTTATATTGAAGATAGCGCCATCTGTTGGTCAGTAGCTGAAACAATTTTCTAAGAAGTAAATTAAATTGAATTAATAAAGATGGTAATGTTATGAGAAAAAATCCTATCAAAAGCTTTAACATTAATGTTTAAACTTATGGGTAGGTATGTACTTACTACATTGTTTATATTTTAAACTGAATAAAAAAAATAATTAATTCTACAATCATTTAACTAGTGCCATCTATTGGCAGTAATAAGATTTACTAATTACTGTTTACTTATAATTTTATTAACGCAAAACCTTTTTACTTTTTCAGGTTGAAAGAGAAATAGCAATTATGAAATTGATAGAACATCCACACGTGTTAGGACTGTCCGATGTTTACGAAAATAAGAAATATTTGTAAGTACTAAATCTAACTTTCACCATACGATTGGTTAATTACACTTTTACATTCAAAAAGATCCCAAATTACGACTGACGCGTTAAGACGCGGTAGCTCAGTTGGTTAGAGCGACCCCATGGTGCGGTAGAGGTCGCGGGTTAATGTCCCGTCCCGCCCGCGTCAGTTGGTTTTTGAAATCTCATATCAACGGTCTCTACGTACAATCCCCTAAGTACAAATGTCATTTTTTGCAGGAGAGCGCTTCAAAGATTAAAACGCGCGTACATAATGTTCTACAAGATAAATGCTGTGTGTGGTTTTAATGTTCAATTGGCCAACTTAGAATATTTTTTTATTATTAAACTATAAATGATAATTTAGGGTGGCCTGAAGACCACGAAAACAAAAAACACAAATCACGTATCTACCACTTAGGGGATTGTACGTAGGGACCATCGATATAACCCTACTGCCATGCAGTTTGGAAACTTGACACATTGTCATTAAGATAATTATGTCATAAATTTTGACATTCTTCAAGTCCTGTCAATTGTTGAACCACTGTAAAGTTTCTACATTGTGGCTCTGCTCAGCTCTACATCTAGGGGGGGGCTAGCCAGGGCTCGAGCCCCGGGCGGCAAATTCAAGCTTGGTAGAAGAATACCAGAGTAGTGTTTTCATCTACCAAGCGTAGTAATCGCAAAGAGCAGCACTAAACCGGTCATTTGTGGCGTTCTTTGGGGAGGCCTAGGTCCATCAGCATCAGTGGGCGTGTTATGGCTGAAATGATGATGATGAAAAAAACATTGTCGGGTGGGGGCGGCATTTTTCAGTTTTTGTCCCGCCTCGAAATAATTCAAGATCCGGGGCTGGCTTTGCTATGATATTATCTATTGTAATACCAACCTATTATTTTCTAGATATTTAGTATTAGAGCACGTCAGCGGTGGCGAGCTGTTCGACTACCTGGTCAAAAAAGGCCGGCTCACACCTAAGGAGGCGCGGCGGTTCTTCAGGCAAATCATCTCCGCGCTTGATTTCTGTCACAGTCACTCTATATGGTACGTTATCCTTATTAGATACTATGTATACTTAGGTATACGTACGTCAGTTATGAGCACAGATCACGCATGTACATTTTCGGCCCAGAAGACAATAGGCAGTTGACAACACGTAATAGAGAATGGTCCAATTAGACAACGAGCATCGACTGAGGAACCAATCGCGTGCAGCCTCGGCGTCCCCGTCTTCTTTATTCCGCCAAAGAGACCGAAAATCAGCTAATGCGCAGGTGACGTTTGTGCTCATTACTGCTGCCGGTACCTATATACCTACGATTTACGTAGCAGCGGAGCGGATGCGCGCTCATGCTACGGCAGCCGACCACGTTCGTCAGAATACTCCATGTTGCATGCGGATATGAACTTTAATTACTGTATAGACACTTCAATTTCCTTTAACGCATTGTTAAATGCGCTCTGCTTAAGCCCAGTGGTAGCGGCCCCAACTTATAAGACATAGATTCAAATCCAGGCAGGCGCGCACTTTGTGCAATGGTACCACAATTCCGTACCAGGCGTGAATAGGTTAATAATTCGACTTACATTTTTTTTAAATGCATATTATGCATAATAATTGCGTGTTTCATAGGGTTAATAAATAACTAAGTCGACTGCTTGGGATGTAAGTCGACTTATCAACTTATTCACGCCTGGTACGAAATTGCTCAATGCTCTAAAAACTGAAACATTGTGAGGTAGGTACCTAACCGGCATGAACATCATTCTAGAACCAAAAATTTGAAGACGTGACGATATCTAGCAACCCGCATAGTACCTTTACGGCCTGGCCACGACCTTGCCGCTATCAGCGGCAGCGGCGAGCGGGGTGGCGAGCGGTAAATTGAAATATATGAAAATGTATGAACTATAATGCCACGAAAAAATCGCTCGCAGCGGCGCGGTATCGGTACTATTGCCACTAAAACCGCGCCGCTTGCCGCTAAGCCAAAAGTCGTGGCCGGGCTGTTATTATAGTACGATTAATTATTATTTACGGCGCAGTAGGTCTCTAATACCATATTACTACTGCCATCTAGCGTCGAGTGGCACAACAAAATAATTTCATTTCAGAACCAAAACAGACAAAATACAGCAGAAATTATTTTAATTCACAGCCACCGCGATTTAAAACCCGAGAATTTACTCTTGGACGAGCGGAACAACATCAAAATAGCTGACTTCGGCATGGCGTCGTTGCAGCCCGCTGGGTCGCTGCTAGAGACATCTTGTGGCAGTCCGCACTACGCCTGCCCAGAAGTTATTAGGGTAAGTACCTATATAATGCTTATTTTTTTATTTAATACCTAAGAGGTTTGCATTTGATCGCCATCTCGCCTGATTTTAAGCGATGATGCGGTCTACAATGGAGCCCGCTTGCCTAGAAGAAACCGATTCACTCGCGACTTCAAGACACCCAGATTGTAACTGTCGGGGAACACCCACTCCGGCAGCGCATTCCACTGTTTGCCAGTTTTCACAATGAAAGTGGAATCAAAGCGCTTCGTTCTGGTTTTTTGTATAACAACCAGGAACCGATGGCGTTTTTCGTGCTTTTGGCTGTCCGATAGAAAGGCAGGAGGGAATTAGATCATGCAGATAAGAATCACACATTTAAAAGGACCGTTTCTTCGGAGCCACAAGGTTGCGGTTGATCGACGCCACTTTCATACGATAATAATGTGCTATTTGCTTGGCAAGTCGATCATAATCTAGTTGCACCTTTAGTGTTGTCAAAAACAACTTTAGGACGAAAACTAGAGCGCATCAACAGCTGCAATCCTATCCTACTTCCTACTAATAAGTATTATAAATGTGAAAGTTTGTGAGGATGGATGTATGTATGTATGGATGTTTGTTACTCTTTCACGCAAAAACTATTGAACGGATTTTAATGAAACTTTACAGTAATATAGCTATTATACATCAGAATAACACATAGGCTACTTTTTATCCCAAAAACGCAGGCGAAGCCGCGGGCGGAAGCTAGTAATGAATAAGACTCGTTACTCGTGTAACAAAATTTTACAAAATCTATTTTAATATTCACTGTTTTTATACAACTAAACTAAACGTCTATAATTTTGTCTCCCTGTCGACCGTTATACTACTTAGCAACAAAGTGTTCACATCCTGAATTTATGAACATAGGTAATTCAATTACCCGGTAATATTATGTGCTCAATTGTCTTGTCTTGAGAACTCATAGCAAGACAAATTCAAGAATGTCAAAAAATTGATTGCCTTGGTGCACAACAACACAAGTGATCCATCCAAGTAGGTAGGTAACATTTTTAGTCAAAATCGAGTTATTCCATTATTCTTCTAATTGCGTTGTCACCACCTGGATCACTTGTGCACCAAGACATTTTAATGTGAGCGATAAGGATTCTTTAACTTTTGCATAACTTGTGTTTTTTAAGACTATTTTGTACCTACTACAAAATCTCCCTGACTATTGGTCGGACTAAAATTCGTGACGACAACGTGTCTTTCCTAGAAAATGACAAAAATAAAACACAAAAATCAATGGAAAGTTTTTTATTACAATTTCGCGCCAAAAACATGGCGGGAAAACTTACAATTGACACACAAGATGGCGCCTATAAAATAGTTACACCAAAGTTTACCCATATCCTCATAATTATCTAGTTAAGTACTTTGAACGCAAAACGCTGGTTTAAATTGAATCAAGTGGTAAATTATAGGGCTAGAAATTGAGCGTGGGTCGTGGTATACTCATATTAGTGAAACTTAATGGGTTTATTGTTGAGATGAGCGCGCTTCGCTCCCGTAAACCGTTATAAGCCGCCGACTTATCTTCAAAGTCCAAACACACATAATTTGCAATTTGCCACCCATTGTAGGTTTTTACCGCACATCAAATCGTTTAGTTTCAAAAACAAGCAATAGATGACATTATACAAATGTTTTTACAAACTTTGAAGATATAGACGCCAGAGTTATATTAAAAGACGTAGAATAAAACTGTTTGAGCATGATTTAGTAACTCCAGCCATCAATGGAACGTACCCTAGGCAGTAAGGCGTCTAGCAAAGTTATACTCTTGTAGTAATTGGTCCAACTGATTTCTTTGGGAGCAAAATATAATTTTGTTCATGCTAAGCACATACTAGAACTACCCTCAAACAATTTTGTAGCGATGTTATTAACTGGGTACTACAAAATAATGAATAAACAAACAATACGTTACGTTAGTTAATAACGTTACGGGCATCTAATACAACAAATTAACACAGTTAAAATTATTCAGTTAGCGCTAACTAACCATGAGTTAACCGAAACGGTTCAACAGGGTTCAGATTACAACGACCTTTACACCGGAAAGTGACACCCCTAAATTAGATTAGCAATTTCCGTTTTTAAATAGCGCTTTAATTACCTAGTCAACGGCGGCACACGGCGGGTCAAAGGAACAAACTTTGCTTCATTTATAATAATAGCAGTCGGAAAACAACAATGTCGTTATTTTATTCAAAATTTGCTACCTTTTTCACCCCTTTAGGAATGGAATTTAAAAAAAAACCTTCCTTATTGCACTTCTAGGGACTCAAGAAATATTTTCTCCAAACAAATCTCTAGGTCCAGGTTTAGGTTGTGCGTTTCCTGTGAGTCAATCACAGTACTGTTTTATAGGTAGATTAATATAGATTACTAGGTGCGGTGGCGGCGTAAGGGGGGACGGTGGGGTCGGTCCGCCCCGGGTGCCAAGCTCCAAGAAGTGACTGTGGTGCCGATTCTGTTGTTTACGAACTAAACTAATTTAGTCTTATTAAGTCTCTTTCTAATAAAAAACATGAGAGAGGGTTAGATATTTAATCCTGTCAAATTAGTCCACTTGAATAGTTTTAATGTCAATTTAGTCGTAATCGTGTTTTCGTGTGTAAAACGTATTTTCCCGTAAATGACAAGGGTGTAGACTAATTTGACAGTTCTAAATATTTTCTGTCCTTTTTCAATGATATTTGTAAGAAAGAGATATAGTGTGATTAAAATTTGTTTAGTGCGATGTTCGACAGAATCAGCACCAGTCTCGTCCGCGGAGAACCACTATCACACATTTTAACTAAGGAAATGATTAAATCGTCCGCAGCGCAGCACAGAATACTTGCTCAGCCACGAGCACGCGTGGCAAGGGGCTAGGGCGGTTGTTTTATTTTGGGGGGTTCTCAATAGTAAACCGCCCCGGGTGACAACCCATGCTACGCCACCAATGACTAGGTGTTGCCCGCGATGTCATGTCACTCGCATCCTTAGGGACCTAGATTTAGATGGCCTATCCACTTTGGTTCAATTTCACGCTTTGCGTTTTTTCTAATTTCTACGTATGTCAGATCTATAATAGAACTTATATTTGCCTAGGGCTACCTACTTTTTCTTTTACAATGCATATGGTAAAAAAGTTTATTCAATATTTTAGTTAGGAATACAAAAATAAAAAGGGCTAACACAACATAATCTGTTTAAAGAAAATAGTGTGTCTGGAAGGATTTGGAGGAGGCATTTTCCTAACAGTGGAACAGTATTATACACTTAAAAAAATCTTAGTAGATATACATTTTTTTTTTCCTAAATCTGACACTACTTTTCTCAATGTACCCCACAAAGTTAAAAAAAGTTTATGAAGACTTATATACTATTTGTATATGTGCGAGTATAATGTATACTAAACTTAGGTAGATGATTTCATTGACAATATTAACTCATTACAACAACAGGGTTTGTGACAAAATGGCTTTAGGCTTATGTGATTACTATTTACAAACTCTGAGTTTGGTTCTAATTGAAGTGAAATATTACCCCCATACCTATTTCTACCGCTAAGAAAGGTACGTGCGGGTGTAATTACAGGCACATGAGACATTTCAACTTTGTCTCTGGGGTGACAAGGAAATAATCGTTCATCTGTCGCACTTGACAGACACAATTGATTTCGACCTGCCGGCCTAGCATGACCACGATAGAAATGGGTTTTGTCTACATAGAAATAGACAAAGTGACAGATTGTAGAAACATTTCTACGTTTTATGAATGAAACGGTAGAAATGTTTCTACAATCTGTCACTTTGTCTATTTCTATGTAGACAAAACCCGTTTCTATCGTGGTCATGCTAGGCCGGCTTAATGAGGCGGATTTATTAAATGCGACAGACGGAGGGATATTATTACACGGTGGTGACCACAGAACACTATACTCCTAGCGGAGGTGGTGACCATCAGATGGGGAATTGGCTAGTTTACTACTTAAAAAAATAGTGAACTAATACTGAGTTGCAGAAAAGGTCATTAAGTTTTAAAGGAGACTTTAATGATAGAAATTGTATGGTTAAAGTCTCCATTAAAATTTAATTATCTTTCTGCAACCGACCGTAAGTGTCTAAAGAGGAGTAAAGTCTGAAATATTTTACTTGAAAAAAATTAAAGAATAGCCATTCAAATTCTGAAATCAGTTATTTATTTTATGATTATGATACCTTTAATATTTTTTGTATCCAAGATGCCACAACCCACTAAAGTTGTAATGCATTGTAAATGAAACCAGTAATAAAATCTAACAAAAAAATGGTATGTACTTGTACAATGAGCAATTTTATTTGAATCACAGTCAAAAATGTCTTGAATATCAAAAAAATCACAAGCCCTTTAAACCGTATGTGGAATTTTCAACCCTTAATTGGCTGCAGACAATTAGGGCAAACACTATAAATTGCTCAGCCAATGTTAAAGGATTTATTTAAGAAGCTTGCTTGCAATGTAATAGAAAATAATCTAATACTACAATATTACAAGTGTTAACAAACTTAAATGTTAATGTTAGTTAAATTAACTAATTAGTTCCTAAAAATATTGCTAATAAGTAGCAGTAAAGTGAATTAATTAATTTATAATTTTGTATCAATCTGACCCAACTATGGTAGAGATTTTGCTTTTAAATAGCTGCTATCAAATAACCCTGAAATAATTAAATCAATTTGTTATGAATGATTTTATTGGATTTCAATCAGGAAAGAACTACATACCTATTATAAAATATTAGCCTGTCTTTCTTCAAGACTATATTATTTAAGTGTACCAATATTTTGTAATCAGATTAAATGATAAAAAAAACCATTCTTGGGTCCTAATCAACGTGTTAATTTAACTTTTAACAGAACTGTGAAATAACAACAAATCTTTTTAACTAATTTACACATTTTATCATAATCATATTGATAAATCAAACACACATCTGAATTTTCCGAAAAAAACATTTAAACATTCTGGAGAATTCATATCAATCAATGATAGTTTCAGTTACACAGATCAGAAATTCCAGATGTATGTAGACATAGATATGGCAAAAGCATCTTACCGAGGTCTACACTCAATCATCATCAACTCTCTGTTTTTTGCTGGTATTCGAAGGAGTTTGCGGTGGTGAGCAAGCTGTATCCCTACGCTTGCCTGAATGCCTTGCACAAGCATTACCAGACAGCCGGTTAGAGTGCGAGTGTGATTCTCGAGTAGGAGAGAACTGTTTTAACATCTCAACGTCATTGAAAATCACTTGAGCGCCGCCACCACAAGTGGGGACCACATCTCCTTTATACAACTTCGTCTCCAATTCCCCATCAGTGTCTTGTTCTTGAGAAATAAGACAGTACTTCGATGTTCTTGAGTTGGCTATGTCTTTTACACTTGTCAACTTGTTTACAACTTTACTGTTTACAATGTTTGGCTTCATTACTGTGCCCATGGGGACTATTTTGTTGGGGGCGTGTTCTACCCAGCCGCGGCCGTCGGCGGAGAGAGAACGGCGGTGTCTAGGGTTGGCAACGGCTACGCCACGACGCGATGACGCTGGCGTGTCCCTTTGTGCTTGAGTTGTTTGTGGTACGGAGCTGAATGGAGTTAAGAGGTGCGCTGGTAAAGCTCTAGGAGTCGACCCCGGAGTGAAGTCCCTGTTGCCTTCTCTGTTACTCGTCTGTGCACCCATTTCCCCAGTCATTTTGTTGAATCCATCATTATCGCCTCGGTTCAGAGCTTCGGCTATGATTCTTAGTCTATTCTCTTTTTCTTCGATAGCGTCCCTCAATCGTTCCTTCTCACAATGTATTTCTTTAGCTTTCTCGTGTTCTGCTGCAATCTTATGGTTGTATTTCCTTTCTAGAATCTTTTTTTGCTTTTCTTTGTCGAATTTGTTTTGGCTAAGCAACATTTCCTTTTCTTGTAATTCTCTTTTTAATGATGAAGTGTACTCTGTCAATTCGGTCAGTTTTCGCTGATGTGTGAGTGATGCATTCTCAGTGGTTGTCAGGCGTTCTTCTAAAGCTCTGACTCTTCGTTCTGCTGCTGCCAACTGTGCTCGCAAGGAAGCATTCTCGCTTCTGACCTCTAGGGAGTCCTTTTCAAGGTCTAATAGAGCTGACCTTAACCTTTCATCTTTGATAGCTTTGCTGCGTTTTAGAGTTTCACGTCTACTGATCCTCATTTCCAAATGGGCCATAAGTTCTTTGATTATATGAGCTGCTTTAGAACTGTTTAATTCTAGACTTGGGAAGTCAGGTCCAAGACTGTAGACAAGACCCAGATCCATCTCCAAATCCTTAGCTTCCGGCCTGGCCATATTATCTCGGGCTGTAGTAAATAGTCTGTTGGCTTTACGGCGGCCTGAAGTAAGGCCAATGTTAGCAGCTATGTCAATTACTTGGGGCTTAGTCACTTCCACCTCCGCGGCCACCTCTGCAAACCTCATCACTTGTAGAGTCTCATCGTAATCTTCAGCTCTTGGGTTAGCACACACAACCATGCGTACTTGACCTTCACCTTCAAAGAAATTCTTGAACAAATGAGTAATTTTTGACTCTCTGTATGGCACCATATTGCTAGTACCGCTGATCTGATTTTCTCTTAACGCCTCCAAACATGTTCTGAGAGTCATTAAAGACTTGTTTATGTTACCAGCTTCTCGTAGACGTTGACCGGTGTTCTTAGTTCTGTTTGTGCGTTCACTACCAGCTAAGTCAACCAGGCTGAGCTGGCTTATGTTAAGAAACTTCTTATTTTGGATCACAGCTTCTCCCATTTCATCAACCGGTGCCTGCACCAATCGAATTGTGAACACAGAATGGCTTCTACTTGATTCTGCGTTTAACGAAGTATGTGCCATACGTTTGCGTTTCAAACCCAAGTAGAATGCCTCAAAAGCTTCTTCAGCAGACTTAATTTCTACTTCAGTAACTCCGTGAACATACATGTTGTGAGCTGCATCTTCACGGATGATTTTTACAGGCAGGTTCCTACTTATCGGAGGTCCGTCTTCAAGTAAATCAAACACACTGTTATTATAAATCTCTACGTAAGTAACAAAGACTGCATATTGATTGTCTTCATTAATACCCTCAATTTTAGTTACATCTGATGATGACATAGCTAAATCAGGGTTTGAATTATTCTTCCTTCCACTTTTGAATTTGTGGAGTTCCTGCTGCCGCTCCAACATGGCTTCCGCCTCAGTTTGAATATCGAACATGTTCATTTTGTCAGGTTTGAAGATGTATTTGTGGGCTTGAAAGTCGTTGATAGTTTTGAAGATAATATTCAAACATCTTGGTAGAATACCACAATTTTGCGGCTCACCGGTCATCGTGAATGTTTTGCCGCTGCCTGTGACACCGTAAGTAAATAACAAGCCGTTCTTACCTTTGATTAGGCCTTCAACTATCGGTAAAGCGACTTTGTCGAACACTTCTTGTTGATTCGTTTCTGGCGGGAATACTTCTTTGAAAGTATACTTCATAGTTTTGGCATTCTCGTTTCTGTAGCTTATAGCAGTCGAAGGGGGCGTTAGGAGGACCGTAGTGGGCGATATTATCTTCATACATGGTGAATCAGATTCTCTTTGCATAGGTCGCAGTCGGCAGTATACCTGTACTGGATCTCGCTCACCAATTAGATTTTGTTTACTCCTAGCAGGCGTTCGTATGTCGTTTAATCTTTGTTTCGATTTAGCGGACTTCATTTTGAACGTATTTTGATATCACATACACTATCACAAATTATATTTTTCAACGGATTGATAAAATCAAAGCAACGGTCGTTCATGAATGATCAATATGTTACTAACATTTCAATTATTGAATTGCGAGGTTGGTTATCTCTTTTTAGCATGGGGGATTTGTGTATTGCTGTCTCATGTAACGGTTGACAGTTGGTATCTGTCGTATTTGGTTGGATTATACGCGGCCGTTTAAAGTTTGACATAATGAGAATGTTGCTACCATTCGAAATAAAATTTCCTTAAAATTTATCATAATATTACAACATAATTAGATTATTTTATAGAAATGGTGTTTATTTCCTAAAATAATGTTTTGAATAAATGCGTACTAGAATATCAATAAAATATAGTTAAATCTACTATCCTTATTCTTTATAAATGTTAAGAAATAACCTAAGGAAAAAAATATATCCATAATTCCTTTGTTACAAGTAATAAAACAATATGAGTTTATTTGAACATTATTTTATATAAAAAAATATTTTATAAGTTGATAAAATAATGACGTAAAAAATAGCTAACCTTGACAGCAATTTACCCTTGTTAGAGGAAGTTCTCAGCTAGGTTGCCACACTGTTATGATCCAATGCCGCCAACTTTACAGATGATAAATGTATTACGCTCTGTTCCACGAAACATTTATCGATAAATATAACAAATATTGTATTTAATTATTTGCATTTGTAAATTCAAACAATAATTAATATCACATTTGATTGCCATTTTAACTTAGTAAATGTTAGCTAAATAAAAAGTAAAATAATTACAAAATAAACAAAAATCACAATATTCACAGACTAAAAATACCTTTTGAAAAAAAAATGACGTTTTGATAATCGATAATATCGATTAACAAAACGTATTTTTTTTTTCACGATATTGATTCGATATCTTCAAGCTATTCGTGAAAATTCGGTCTATACTGTATAATCTATGGTGAAAATAGTGAATAAGTAGAGTTCAAGAACCTACTTATTTATTATTTTATTTAAATACTGCAATGTATCAATTATATACAGCATACCTATACCTAATGTCCAAAGAATAAATTAATGGTTCCATTTTTGACCCGATGGCGGCGAAGCTGAAAAAGAGGGGTATAAGTTTTTAACCTGTATGTATGTAGGTAGTAATAAAATAACACGAGATTTCGTTTATTTATTACAGGGTGAAAAATATGACGGTCGTCGAGCTGATGTGTGGTCGTGTGGGGTGATTTTATACGCGCTGCTGGTCGGTGCTTTGCCCTTCGACGATGATAATTTACGTCAATTACTTGAAAAGGTATTTTTTATGCTTTAAGTATAATTTTACCGCATTATATTATTTGACTTCGACTAAAAGGAACTAAGTTATTTAAGTACACTAATTTATAATTTTAATTATCATCATTCATCATCTAAAGACAATTAAAAACATTTTCTAAATATATTTTTCTGGATGCACGGCAGTGCGCCAGCCAAGTTTAACACAAAATTAATGTTTTTTTTTTTTCTTAATACCTACCTAAGTAATTATTTTTGTTTTCAGGTAAAGCGTGGTGTATTCCATGTACCACATTTCGTTCCTCCTGACTGCCAACAGCTGCTTCGAGGGATGATAGAAGTTAACCCGGAAAAACGGATGACGGTAAGAAAAAAAAAACATTTTTTTTATGTTCCTTCATAGTTGGTTGGATACACCCATGTAGGTACAGTACGTCAACATTTTGGAAATCTTTTAAAAAAAATGGATCTTGATACGGCGCCATTACTAAAACAACTTACTATTATTATTCTGATTATACGTGAAAAAACCAATGGTTTGAAGAAGACTGGGATTTTTCTAAAGAAAAGCAAATTTTATTTTCTCAGATTTTATTTGCTTTTATAGTACTTGAATGTTCGAAACACGGTAATTCTCGGTATAGCACGTTGGCAATAATCGGTATGACCCCGGTATGCCCCCCTAAAGTCTTCGGCAGCGACCGCACCTGGACAGAGCAATGATTTGACGTCAAAAGACCCACTTCCCCAATCTAACTTACTTTTTCCATCCCCAGCTGGCAGAAATCACCCGACACCCGTGGGTGACCGCCGGAGGTCGCGGGGAATTGGAACAGGAACTTCCGATGATGGAGGTGGTCCAGACTAGGGTCCTGCCTTCCGCCGAGGCTATAGACCCGGATGTGCTGCAGGCTATCTGTAGCCTGGGCTGCTTCAAGCAGAGGGAGAAACTGATACAAGAGTTATTGAGTCCGCAGTGAGTTTTTTTTGTTTCCTTTTCGCATATTTTTTTTTTGTGTAGATTGTAGAGCGTATCATTACTTTTAACCATTTTAAAAAATATGTTTTTTATATTAAGTGCATTTTTTTTTTGGTGGTAGAAACTTCAGGGAAACTTCAAGTTATTTATGGAGTTAAGTCATCAATGATACTAAAATGAGACACAGTTAAAGTCTTATTGTTAGGCGGCCGCAAGAGGTCGTTTGTGCATCTGAAAATAGGCTCAAATTAGAATGATAAACTTCCTTTAACTATTTTTTTATGAAAGGCTTGTGATGTTGGATACGGTCAGTCTAATCAGTGCTCAGTACTCCTCAAGTACATTGACTTTATGGGGATGTATTGCAAAAAGCACGTTACTATACAATCCATATGTCCTTTCTAATGTAACAGAACTTTTCAAATCAATTATCTGAAGTTTCATCCATGTTTTTTCCCAGCCATAACACAGAGAAAGTGATCTACTTCCTCTTACTGGAGCGCAAGCGGCGGAGACCCGCGCGGGATGACGAGCCGCGACCCGCGGCGCCCGCGCTGCCGCCCGACCCGCCGCGCAAGCGGCTCGACACGTGCCGGGTAAGGGTTACCAGACTATCTAAAACAACTATACATGGGGCGAATATGAAGAGACTTGACACGTGCCGGGTATGTAAGGGTTACCAGACTATCTAAATCACATTTATTGATACTTAAACATCTTAGAAGAAATGGTGCGAACATGTCCGGACAGTTCGTTTTTCCCTTTTTGTAATTATTTATTCTAGGCCAGCGTGCTTTTTCTTCTAGGCAAGCGTTCTCCATCGTAGACCGCATCCTCGCTTAACATCAGGCGAGATGGCGGTCAAACACAAGCCTATCATTGAATTAAATTTTTAATGTTCCGTACCTCAAAAGAAAAATGATTGCTTTGTTGTCGGTCTGTCTGTCTGTCAAGACCCTTTTTCTCAGGAACGCGTGGAGGTATCAAGTTGAAATTAATATCAAATACTTAGGTCTACGGTCTCTTGGAGCTGTGAGAAAATCATGCTTCTGAGTCAACGCAATAAAAAATACGGCCAATTAAAATCAGACAAGAAGCAAAGTACAAGTAAAGGAAAAAATCTGAAAATCACATATTTTTTCCTTTTTGCGATCACCAAACTTACATTTTATACGGAACCCTCAGTGCGCGAGTCTTACTAACCCTTGTCGGTTTTAATTTTTTTGAATTTAAATTAAATATGTAGGTACTAATATAAATATTTTTACATCTGTGTAGGTTTATAAAATGAATAAACTAAACAAAATGTTGCTACAAATGTTTCTGAAACCATGTTAAAAAAAAAGTTGCTTTTTCGTTTTGAAAATGATGTATTAGTATGCTAACTAGGTACAGGCGCGGATATAGGAAGGGGGGCAACCCCCACCTGACCAAAATTTTTGACTAGGTATTTCTTTTCTATTTTTGGAAAACAGGTGAAATCATACAAAAATGCCTTTTTTAAACGAAATCCTGTATCGGCGCCTGACTAGGTATTTATTTCAGTAATCTGGGGCCGTGCTGCGAAGTGTCCAAACCATTAATGTTCGTGGAAAAGAGAACGAATCGTCCTGCATAGCTCCGTCTCTTTCAACGGGACTTGATGGTCACACGTCGTGGTACGGCCCCTGTGCATTTTGAAGATGATTCTTATATTGCAGGTTAACGGACAGTCGGCACACTTTGGTCAAATCAGCGAGGGGTCCCCCATAACCCCCAGGAGATCACAGTATAGGTACGAAGTTTAAATATATAATTATCTTCCAGGTCATTCGTTATGGGTAAGCAAGTAACCTAGGTTAAGGCAGAAAAAAAAGTTCTGTTTGACGTTTCTAATTTGACATCTGGGTGCACGGTAGTGTACCGAAAAGTTTGCGTCCAGATCTTTTCTGTATTTATTTTTCTTTAGTAACGACAAGTATTATTTATATTAGTTTAGGCTAAGAAACTACACTACGACTTATTGAACACATACAATTTATTGCTGTCATGGCGCTGACAACATACATTCCTAAATACCGAGAGAAAACCGACTGAAAACTATTCAAATGACGCAGTGATAATGCTCTGTGGGTTCGATTCCCACACTTAAAAGTAAGTCGAAAATAGGGCACTAAGCTATGATATAAAATAATGCAAAAATGCTGACTTGCTGCCCTCTTCCTGCAGACGACAGCGTTGCATAGACGGTGTTAATTGTCACTTACCTGTATCTTTACTTGTTTCGACATATGTACTTACATACATTACATTTACATACAAGCTTGGCTATAAGTCTGTATCTTCACGCCGTTCGCTACAGTAAAGGGCAGGTAGTAGTGTGTGTAATATCCGAGGTTTGAGCACAGGTTTGGTCGCAGCAGGTCTGCGTCGGGGCGCCGGGGCGAGGGGCGGAGCTCCCCGCAGTTGCCGGCCAGCCCCCCAAGTAAGTTACTGGGAGAAATATACTGTAAGCTATTTCGTGTTTTTATAGACAAAAAAAACTTTTTGCTTACCCAAAATATGTTAATATTTAGAAAAAACAAATACTCAGAATCAAAATCGGATAAATTTATTTACTATTGACATGAAGTACAAACATTATTAGAATTATTTATTAGAAAACACAGATTGAAACGTTACAACAAAAAAAAAATGAATTGAGATTGACTAGATACACGGTAGTGGGCCCTGCAAAGTTCTAGCAAACAAGTTATACAAATAATAATTATTTTTAATTTAGCTGGTCACACTCCACATCGGGTGTCTTCATTGGGTGGCACACCTGCAACCCCTGGATCACCATTGGGTAAGTATTGATTTTTTTTTGTACTTGCTCCACCAAAGTATTTATTAATATGACCAAAACTCAAAATATATTGTTGTATCGTTTAATATTTTTTTAAACATTGGAGTTTAAAAAAGGCGGTATGCTCTAGGTATAGACACTTTTTGTGGTGTATTTATAATAAAAAATATTTCAGTCAAGACCCTCGACTTTTTTAATGTTTATTTTTTATTACAGCTTCTCCATCAGTTCGAGAGCATCACCACCAGAGAGCAAACTCCACGGGACCTACAATAAGTCTTAATATAAGTAAGTCTCTTCGTAGGTATTCACAACATTTTGATGACTCAAATAAAAAGTACACAAATACACGTACAAATTATTAAGTTTTAGTATGTACCTACTTATCTAAAAAATGTAGCTTAATGCAATTTAGGGGCAATTGATTAAAAAAATGTGTCTCGTGTGGATATGCTTTCGGCATACAATGAAAAAATTGGGTCCTTTTTAAGCTTTTTTTAATCTAATATTGATGATCCTTAACAAATAAATAAACACAGGTGGCGAGCCTGGTGAAGCGGTGATTATAATAAACGAATCACCGATCATGGGCTCGTCAGTAGCAGTGCGACCTCACAGCCCTTCACAATCGCATAGAGGTATGTGCATGGTAGTGGGCCCGCCAAGTTCAATGTTCATTACAGTTTTTTTAATCGTTTTGTTATTTCTATCAGTTTATCACTTAATAAATATTTTTACTTAATATATTTTAATTAATATGTTCCAGTACCTAGTTTTAAAATATTTGTGATCCATTTAAATAATGAATTAGAAACTAAGTAGTTCGTATTTTTTTTTTCACACTTATTTATAATTTAAACCATTTTCTGCCAATTTAGTTTTACTATTATTTTATCAGTGAATTTTTGAGAAGCCTCACTAATCTTATTGGTAGGTAATGTTCTTCGAAAAATCAGGTCCGTGATGACTAGAGATCGGATCTGATCCAATTAGGATGCATATTTACCTAAAGTTCAGGTCTTCTCTTCTTAAACCCTACATGTGGGTTCGATTCCCGCACAGGACAATCGCACCCACGATACAGTAAAAATTAGGAGTATGAGGAAGCGTTTTAAAAAACGCCGCTTCCGTACTTTCGTAGTGGTAAATTATCTTTAGGTAAATATGCATTATCTGATCTCTAGTGATGACTGTTTTTTGCCCATAATTATGGGCAGATGCATGAACGTGGACGAAGCAGAAGGTGTATGTGACACGTGGCGTTTGTCTCTACATTAATGGGTAAAAGGCCTACCACCTGAGTTTATGTATGTATTACAATACAATAATTGTTTGTACAGTGCGAGAAAGGTCATCTCTACCAGGTCCACCGAGCACGACACAGTCTCCCGCGCAACCTTCTCTGTTCCCCAACTTAGGTACTATTACAAGTAAGTACCACATACCACGTACCACGCCTCTTATGAGAGGCGTTTAAGAGGCGTAAAAAGAGGTTTCCAATTTCAACTGATCCAGAAATGACACTGTAGCTCAGTTAGAGCGCTGCCCCGGTTTAGGCAGAGGTCGCGAGTTCAAACCCTGCCTGTGTCAGTTGTTTTTAAAAATCTCTTATCTCGAAATATTTTAAGAGGCACATCTATAGGTGATAAAGATGTCATACAAACGAAAAAAAAATTGATCTGAGATCTGAAAAAAAATTATTTTAAATAAATTATTGGACACATAAAAATACTATTTTCGACATCCATTACGCTTGTTTCTGATATTAATAGTAAGGTACGTAAAAACTAGCGCAATGCATGTTGAAAATAATATTCTTGATGTGTTTCAAATAATTTTAAATTAATATATTTAAAAAAAATATACACTCATATCATTTTTTTTTTCGTTTGTATACTTAGCATCCTTACCACTAACAGATGTGTCTGTTAAAATATTTGGAGTATGAAGGGTAAGACCTTATCACCCTTACCACAAAAAAGATAGACACGCGTCAAACGCGAATGCTACCAAAAATAATACACACACTTGTTTCAGACAAGTTAGTGCTAAAACAAGTGCATATTATTAGGGTTCCGTACCTCAAAAGGAAAAACGGAACCCTTATAGGATCACTTTGTTGTCGCGCCATTGGAAGTATGCAGTAGCGCCATCTATGATCATATATCGGAACCCTTAGGGCGCGAGGCATACTCGCACTTGTCCGGTTTTTATTTGGTAGCATCCACGTTTAACGCGTGTCTATCTTTTATGTGGTATGGCCATATATTAAATAACATTAAATAAGCATAACATAGCTTTAACACGTTTAAAATTCGCAAAAAATATACATTTATAATACTATGTGTTTTCAGGTGTAGCGCCGGGCGGGATGGGTGGCGTAGGTGTAGGCGTAGGCGGGATGGGCGGCGTGTGCGGCGGCGGCGCGGCGGCCCCGTGGCGCGTACGACTCGCCACCATCAAGAACTCCTTCCTAGGCTCGCCACGGTTCCATAGGAGGAAAATGCAGGGTTTGTATCGTACACTATAGTCTGTTGATTTACCTGTATCCGTTAAGGGGTGATTCTACCCATCATACTGAACGACTTTTCCTATGACGCCCAATACACGGCCTACTGTGATAAACTACTAATACTACTGTGATAAATTGATGATTGACGTTTGCGTGACGAAAATCTGGATACTTTGATATGTTCATCAAGCAACCATCAATCATGATTGATGGTTTTGATTGAGCCTCTAATGGACGCTTAAGACCCATATCCAATTCGTAAAAAAAAACGTGCAAATATTCGACAAAATAATACATAATTTAGCCAGAATTAATTTAAAAAACGTATTGATCTTTCAGTGGGTCAATGATAAGCTGTAATTTTTTAATGCACTCCACAATACAATGCTTCATCACATAGAATAATCTCAAAACTACAATATCTTCCACAGCATCATCAGAAGAGGTCCACTTAACTCCTGAATCGTCTCCGGAACTCACGAAGCGGTCCTGGTTCGGTTCGCTCCTACTGTCTGCTGATAAAGAGGAGACTTTCACAGCTTTAGTGAAGGGAAAACCTCTGGCTACCGTCAAAGCAGACCTAATACATGCTTTCTTGAGTGTAAGTATCGTATACTTCAGCTCGTTCAATTTTATGTGTTGTCGAATCTCATGTTCACTGAGTAATTGCTTGTTGCTGTCGGAATCAGAAATTCCTAATATCCAGCTAACTTTATGCCCTGAATCCTACTAATTGCTGCCTGCGAGGTTAATCAGATGATTGGTATCCATACCCATCCGCATTAATGGACACAAAACAGTGATTTTATTTCCGTTACACATCCCGGGTGATTCGTCCATCTACATACTCTTATCTCAGTGTGCGGAGCTATTGCCCGTACATTTTTGGTCCTTCGAGCCGGATATATTCAGGAAATAAAATCACTGTTTTGTGTCCCTTAACAATTGACAGTTTATTAGTAAAATCATGGTTTAATTTTTCGTTACGGTGTCACTTACATCTCTATTTAACCTATTTAAATGAAAACCTATTTAAATGAAACTTCCAGATAGCAGAGTTATCACACAGCGTTTTAAGTCCGATGTCCTTTCGAGTGGAGTACAAGCGAGGATCAAACGCGCCCGCCATGTTCCAAAGACACGTGAGATTTCAGGTAAGAATAAAATTATTGTTAGTTTGTTACAAAAGGGTGAGTTTTTGAGACAAGGGGCTTCAGTGCAAAACCCGAAGCTATGAGTAGTCATCGCATCATATTAACTGAGTAGTCGAAGGAGTGACGAGCTCGATTATAGAATTTAATTTCGTTCAAAAACTCCTGGCTTAGCCAAAAATCGAACCTAATCTGTTTTGCATAAAAATAACACTGTATTATTGCTGCAGCCAATAAGCCGTATCTCTATTCATTTATAGACCAGTTTGTCCTAGTCTCTTTTCGTTGGCAATATTTTTGGTAATTTTATAAAATAAATTATTATTGTTATTTTTTCAGGTTGACATTTCAACAATAACGAAAGCGCCAGGGGAGAACGGCAAGGAGTACTTATATGCCATCACCTTCACATTACTATCAGGTACGTTTTTAACTTCACAATATCCAATTTTAAATTATTACTAGATTTCATACGTTATTTAAATAAATATGTATTTGATTTTTTTTGTTATAACTTAGCGGAGCACTACCGTGCACCCAAGAATTTACTATGTATTCCTGTTAATTTTAATTTAAAATAGGTACCTACTGTTGGCAACACCAACATCAACATTTTCAATGTAAATTTGACGTTTCTATTATCTGTGGAAACAGCACTGTATTTCGCTCTCTTCCAACGAACGGTGCAATAAATGGACGTGTCTGTAACTCCAGAGTTTTACTTCACCAAATACTGAAGCCCTCCTGCCCTACCAGCAACCTAGCAACATTACCCACAGTCCACTGCACAGCTGTGTACACCTACCTAGTAGGTTGAATACCTATAGGTTATTTTTGCGACACATTAAACATTAATTTCGTTCAGCCAAAACAACAACAACAAAAAAATGACTTTTTAAAGTCATCACAGTGCGAAGGAATCTCTTAAAAATTTAATTAAGATTCTGAGGTAAAATACGGTATTTGCCTCATTTTGGGAAATGGTTTATATTAATCTTTATTATATTATAAGCACACTACATTGATATTTCAGGGAGATCTACTGTATTTATCAATAAAAATCAGTGATAAAGTATAAATTTCCAAAACCGCTCCAAAAACGCTGTTTCTGACGGAAGTGACGTAACACGCTAGTAATAGTAAACGAGCTTTGTCTAGGGATGCAGGAAGTGCCAAAAAGTATCGATATATATCGTATCGATATTTTAAAAAAATATCTATATCGGTTTCGATATATCGAAAAAAAAATATCAAGTATCGAAAACGTATCAAAAACGATATATTTTCAGTAGCAAGACCATAGTCACCATTGATTAAAATGTCACAGTTTTTAGATTTAAGTGATAAAGTAATGTCAGGGACACTAATGCGCCTGCCACACACTCGACGACTGGCATGGGAAGTAGCGAGGAAAGGAGGCAGAGACATAGTGTGGCAACATTACTCGTCATGCCACACGTCATGCTCCTCGTCCTCTCTCTCTCTCTCTCGTCTCGTCCGGCAGAGAGGGCAACATCGTGGCAAAGTACGGCAGCGCGAGGAGCATAGCGATGAGCAGCGCAAGGAGCATAGTCTGCCAGGCGCATAAAAGTTGAGAATGAAAATACCGAAACCTAAAGACCAGATCTGCATTTTAAGTACCAATAAAACTAATAATATATTATCAATAGCTCAAAATAGACTAAACAATTATGATATTTGTCATTACCTAACAAGTCATTGTGGAATTCAACAACTCATAAGCGGAATAAAAACAAAGTTAACTAACTACACTATGCGAGACTATTGTATCATATTCATAGGTCATGATGACTTTATAAGCACAAAGGATTATTTCAATTTAATTTATGACATAAGAAACAATTTGAAAGAAATTAGAAACACGAACATTATTATAAACTTACCAACTTTTAAATGTGATAACCGCTCAAATATGTTTAACTGGAGAATAGAAAATTTCAACAACTTATTGTACTTGGACATAATGACACACCAACATGCATATCTGATTGATTCGAATCTGAACCTTAAGTATGACAAAACAATGTTCAATGAACTGACAGGAATAGTAAATAATTATGGCATGGATACAATTTTTAGAGATATACATCAACTAATAGAAGAATTAAGAAGTAGCCAGATTGGCATCAACGATAGTAATAGTCACCAAACAGGCAACCAAACGAAAATATTAGAGGAACCAGAAGACAGCTCGCAATCAATGTTTATGCAGCCTGTTCTAACAACTGATATAATCTCGGCCATACAATCACTTAAAAATACAAATACTGTAGGATTTGACGGCATGTCAACAAAAGTAATAAAATATGTTAATGAGCTCATAGCACCCATACTAGCACACATTATTAATCTTGGTATTGTCGACGGAGTTTACCCAGAAGACCTGAAAAAAGTAATTATTAAACCGCTCCACAAAAAAGACTGCAAAATCCAGATCCACCACCATAGCAGTATATAAATATGTTCAAATGGCCCTCCAACACATAAACGATAAGAAATCTGCATTAGGAATATTATTAGATATGACCAAAGCTTATGATAAAGTTTCATATAACATACTCTTAAAGAAATTATATGGCTCAGGGATACGAGGACCTGCATACCAATGGTTTAAATCTTATCTAAATAATAGAAAACAGATAGTACAAATTGATTATCATAACACAAAAAAACACAAAATAGAAACAATAAGATCCCAAACAAGAACCCTAACGTGCTCCATCCCCCAGGGTAGCGTATTAGGATGTATACTCTTTCTCATTTATATTAATGACCTACCAAAATCATTTGATAAAGAAAAAATTTTACCCATACTATTTGCAGATGACATATCCATACTAATCAAACGTGAAAACACTGAAAATTTCGACCAACTAATACATAATACCTTGCAAACTGTTACAAATTGGCTACAAGACCACAATCTAGAAATAAATTATACCAAAACAAAATTAATGCAATTTAGATCATACAAATCTCCGGCCATTCAATTAAATACTATTTTTCAAAATTCACAAATAGAATCTGTCGAGACATTTAAACTATTAGGTATAAAAATAGACACCCATATCAATTGGAAAACCCACATAGAAGAAGTAAAAACCAAACTCTCAAAATTCACCTACGCTCTATTCCAATTGAAACATAGCACAAATACAAAAACAGCAATATCAGCCTATTATGCTTACGCGTACTCATGGTTAAGATACGGAGTAATACTATGGGGAAATAGTGTAAATATATCCCAGCTATTCATAATGCAAAAAAAATGTATTAGAATCCTAGCCCAAATAAATAACAGACAAAGTTGTAAACCCTATTTTTTGAAATATCAATTACTCACACTTCCTTCCATATACATACATGATATATGTAAATTTGTATTTAAACACATGCACACATTTACTAAAGTACAAGATACACATGATATAAACACCCGCCACAAAGGTAGATTATACCTACCACCCTCAAGAATTAAAATGTTAAATAAAAGTCCACAATACATGGCAATAAGAATATATAATAAACTACCACAAGATATAAAAAAAGAAACTAAACACATATCATTTAATAAAAAATTAAAAGCTTATCTTATAAAAAAATGCTACTATTCCGTTGAAGAATTTTTAAATGAACCTATAAATAATAACTGAAACATAAATCTATAAATTATATATATACCTATAGATACCTAAATAAAATATGCATACATAAATTATATATGAACCATACATGGAAATTACAAATATTAACATAATTTTATCATACAGGGACATACCAACATAGCAAACTAATTTAATAGCAATGTTATTAATACGGCGACCTATTCAAAATTCAAAATAATAATTTTATATAGGATACCTACATATAACATAGTATAATACTTATCATAAAATTATGAAATTTGCGATGCCTGCAAAAGGCCGCTAAGTCGTAAGTGCCTACTTATCTATTAAGATCTTGATGTATGTAACACTTGGTTTGCAAATAAATGTTTTTGATTTTGATTTTGATTTTGAACATAAGAACTGTATTCTTTCTTCTACCTATGTTAAACAAATAATAAATGATTTGATTTGATTTGATTTGATTTGATTTGAAATGCTCTCTAGTTTCGTAAGTCCTTGTGATTTTGATGGTATAGAACAGTGTTTCCCAAACATTGTGCTGCCATGGCCTGGTAATATTCATACTGGCCCTTCGTGACCCAACTTAAGGCGACGGTAAATGGTAACGGCCGTAAATCTCAAGTTTTAAATCTCTTATTTCACCGTCAAATAATGCAGGTTAGTTGTGCAATTTTTTATGTTAAACTAGAACATATATACATCAATCGTACCTGTGAATATTTAACTATTGTAGTAAAATACTTAATGAAATAAATTCATGAATTACTGTCTACCCAAAACATAAAAACCTAATTACTTTCAAATCGCTTAAGATATTTTCATGATTTGTTTTGTGTGAAAAGACTATAGTTACTACCTATAATATTGCCTGTTACTTTTTTTTTACTTTATATACTAAAAAGTAATAATACGTCTAATTCGGCACAGCGCGCTCCTTGATAGGCGAGTCGTATTGCTCGGTGGACGTATGTCGCGTTGCTTGAGCTCAGCGCAGAACACTCAAGCTATACTACCCAAATCACTCAAGGCCGTTGGCAGTTATCAGCGCCTTAATAATAGTTTTCACCCCCTGTCCCCCGCTAGTTACATGTGTAAATTACAATAGAATTGTTCCGACTGCTGACAGAACACCACCGGAGCAAAATCAAAAAATGTGTTTAATCAATGAATGTCAATATGATACAGAAGTTAGAAGCGGCGGCGGGCGGCGCTAACGATGCGTCGATCGATAATATTATTTTAAAACAAAGCGGGAGGGCTGTGACCCGGTATTTTATTTTGATGGCCCGCCGCCCGGTACTAGGGCCCCAAGTCTGCTATGGTGTCATAATGACATCATAGCTGTCAAAACCTATGCGGTCATTGGCTTAGAGTCCCCCAGTTTCCGAAACAAAAATTATCGAAAGATTTACGTCAACAGTCTGTTAACTTCAAATTAAAGGTGTTTTGGGTTGTTGAAAGAAATATGTGACAGTCTGTCAAACGTTTGTACATTCAATTGTCAACCTTCAATTAGCTCTAAATCAAAGCAATTTTGGGTTTCCGGTAAGCTTTTTCGTATGTTAACGAACTGTCAACATGCGTAAAGTTAATTGTTGAATATTGACCAATTAACTGCATGTTACTTGTCATAGTTTTATTAAAATTGCAAAATCTATGTGAATAACAGTTCACAGGTGTAGGAGTAAACTAAAGGTAATGCAATTTAAGATAAAATACGATATTATATACAATTTTATGCCGATTACCAAAATACATTTTGAACTTACCGCCTTTACATACCCCGTTCCTCTTGACAACATATCTTGTCAAAATTGACGTTTGACGTATTCTGTCAGATGAAAGAGACAACGCTATGCATTAGACAGAATAAGAAAGACCTCTAAGTTGAATGAATGAATGAATTTTGTCGGGGTGGCGAGACGAATAAATAAATCATCGTAATTTTGTCAATCAGATAATTTGGAGAAAAATTGCTTTTCGGAAACCCAATAATTGTAACAGAGTGTTGACTGACTGTTAATTGTGACAGTGTGTTAGCTAGTTTGGCATGTGACACGCCTTTTCAGAAACCGGCGGTAAGACTATCTCTTTGGTCATTGGTCAAAACGATATCATTATGAGACCATTCTGACACGATTATGACAATACGGTAGTGGCCTACTATTAAAAAAGTACAAATAATTTTTTTTATTTCAAAGAAGGAATAGGCACAACAAAAAAGTAAAAGCAAAAATAATAATTTATCACAAAATGGAAAACATAGACGCTTTTAAAGTTTTTGGAGGGAGTATCGCTCCGTCTTTGTCGCGCGAAGCGGACGTAGGTGGTGTTACGTCACTAGTAGGTAGTGCCGTCCGTGTCTAGCAAATCATTTTAAAACGCTTATAACTTTGCCAATTTTGTAGATGTTTCATCGGTTTTTTTGGTGTTGTCTTTTTTCAAATAGTTTACACTTTCACATTCACAATAAAAAAAAAGTTGTTAACATCCCTATTGCAATACCAGTATAGGGATGTTGAATATATTTTTTTTATTGTGAATCTGTAAACTATTTGAAAAAAGATAATTAACACCAAAAAAACCGATGAAACATCTACAAAATTGGCAAAGTTATAAGCGTTTTAAAATGATTTGCTAGACACGGACGGCATGCATGATAAGTGACGTAACACCACCTATGTCCGCTTCGCGCGACAAAGACGGAGCGATACTCCCCCCAAAAACTTTAAAAGCGTCTATGTTTTCCATTTTGTGATAAATATTTTTTTTTTTTACTTTTTTGTTATTCCTATTCCTTCTTTGGAATAAAATAATTTATTTGTACTTTTTTAATAGTAGTCCACTACCGTATTGGGGCCCAGGTCGCGACCCGGCAAGTGGGAAACGCTGGTATAGAATATTGAATGATATCCTCAGGCAACATCCGTCGCTTCCGGCGCGTGTGCGAGGTGGTGCAGGCGGCCGTGTGCCGCGCGCCCGGGGCCAGCCGCGCGCCCGCGCTGCCCGCGCCCGGGGCGGGCCGCGCGCCCGCGCCGCACCCGCCCTCGCCGCGCGCGCAACGCAGGAACATACACCCGCACGGTACGAGCAACGCAGACGACGGACTTTTTGTGCGATCAAGTCTGCAGCGCTTTGCAGCGCTCGAACAAAGTGCACAGATTGTTCGTGCGCTGCAGACTCGATCGCACAAAAAGGCTGTCGTCTGCGTTGTCCCTTAGTGTTGCCGAACTATCGATAGTTTTCATCTAAAAAAGGCCATACTATCGATAGTATCGATACTATCGATAGCTCGAAATGTAACAATATTATTGACGCACTACAATACTATCGATAGTATTCCTGCTCATTAAACTATCGATAGATACTATCGATACTTAGTATCAAAATTCTGAAAATCAATACTGTCGATATATCTATTAAAGTTCAGAAAAACAATACCTAGTATCGATAATATCGATACTATCAATAGTATTGCTTTATAAACTATCGATAGTATTGTCTCCATCAATAATATTGTCACGATCGGAACTATCGATACTATTGATACTATAGATAGTTCATAATTTATGAGCAGCAATAGTATCGAGTGTTGTAGTCCGTGTATCCACACAATAATCATTATAATAATCATATATTACAGCGACTGGCGAGATCCCAGACAGTCCAGAGACTCCGCACCAGCAGTCGGACCACGACAGCGACTCCTCGGTGTTCGACACGGTGAAGAGCCCCACTAGTCACACCTCCATAGACCAACTAGACCAGGTACACCTCTATTTTATTCTAAAATTGAGTACCTATACCTACTTTACGTTTTAAAGACTGCAATAATTTAAAACTAAAAACTGCTAAACATATATAAGTATAGAAATATTTTTCTTTTATATTTGAGGAAAATACAACTATTTCGTGAAAACGTTACGATTTTCCTCAAATATAATTTCAAAGGCTATTATTGATGATTTTAATGATTATTATTTAGTAGCTATACAGGGTGGCAGGTTAGACAGTAGAAATATTTTAAGGGGTCATTGTACTCATCATTATAACAACTTACTATGGGACCAACCCTGAAATCGCGAAAGAAAAATCTGCTGTTCCATACATTTTGTTGAATTATGTGAACATAAATGTATGACGGAACAGCTGATTTTTTTTCGCGATTTCAGGGTTGGTCCCATAATAAAAGTTGTTCATAATGATGAGTACAATGACCTCTTAAAATATTTCCACTATCTAACCTGCCACCCTGTATAATTTTGATCAACATACAAAGCAAAACAGCGCCGCAATTTGCAAAAATCGTAAGAAATTTTGAATTTCGCGCGCTACCTTGACGGATGTATATTTAATCTGTAACGTTTCAGAACGGCACACATCCGCTCGGGTCGAGTTCGTCCGTTACAAGCGGCTCCAGTGGATACAAAGTAAATATTTATACTTGGGCATACTAAAGGCGCGTCTCCTGCGCGTGTTCATTGAACATCGAACATGTTTAAATGAACGAAAAGGGGCGTGGCCTACGTGTTTTGCTTAGCAAAATCACTGGACCACGTGACGGAAAACATGTTCGTCGTTCAATTGAACACGAAAACACGTCGCAGGAGACCCGGCTTAAGAAAATAATAACTTTTTGTTCATAAAGCCGGGTCTCCTTCCATTCAATTGAACACGAAAACACGTCGTTTTCGTGTTCAATTGAACGTCGAACATGTTTGCCGTCACGTGGTCGAGTGATTTTGCTAAACAAAGCGTGGGCCACGCCCCTTTTTTGTTCATTAAACATGTTCGATGTTCAAGGAACACGCGCAGGAGACCCGCCTTAATTGACAATGACCAAAACAATTTGACCTTAAATCCAATTTTATAAATTATTTTTTTATTTTAATGAGCTACTAAAACATTTGACTGACTCTGAATAGATGATGATGGAATGGTAGAATTAATTAAAGTAATTATGTAATGTAGCAAAAATGAATTAATTGTGATTTATTAAACCGAATGAAAAAGAAGTTACATAATTCCTTGAAAAGAGTGTTTGAATGAAAAGATTGAAAAGTTATAGGTATGCACTTTTTAACCGAATGAAAAATCGATCGAATGAATGAACGATATATTTTTTTATTAGTTTGTTTGTAGTGTGGTAGCATGTACCTAGGGCTGCCCTCCCCGGACGAATGGCAGCCCTACATATCCGTTGTATCGGCAGTCGTTAATAGTGTTAACGACAGGGTATTATCGAGCAGGAACGACCCTTAACGACCGGGAATATTTTGTTCCACTCGTTAGGGTGGAACAGAACATTGCTAGTCGTCAATAGTGTTAACGACGGGGTACTAACGAGCGAGAACGACGTTAATAAGGTGGAACAAAACATTCCCAGTCGTTAATAGTATTAACGATGGGGTATTAACGAGCGGGAATGACCTTAACGGGTGGAACAAAATATTCCCAGTCGTTAACACTCAGTCGTTAACAGTGTTAACGAGTGGGAACGTCCCGGTACAAACGGTTTAGCAAGTAACAAGGTCCCTCCCGGCAGCAGGGCGGGCGCCGGCGGACCGCGGAGCCCGCCTCCGCCTCCCTCGACCACGAGATCATGAGCTGCGGCCGCGACCTGCCAGGTCAGTGCCCTATGTTATACATTCTTATAAACAAAATGTCTTTATGGTTCTTTGTTTTATAATTTTAGACAGCAAAACCTCACAGATGTGATAAAAAAATAATATTTCAAACTCAAAAATATTTTTTTTGCATTTTTTATTACTAGCCTTTGCCCGCAGCTTCGCCCGCGTTTTTCGAGATAAAATGTAGCCTATGTTGTATTTTATTTATAAACTTTATTTCTGTGAAGTTTCATCAAAGTTTATAATATTAGTAAGATTAGGAAGAAGTAGGTTTATAAGATATCGGTTCCTACACATCACATCTGTGAAGTTTCGCTTACTTAAAACTTGTATAGAACAAGCTAAGTTTGACTTAGTTGCATCTTTAGAAATACATGTCTAAGTTATGTCTTCTATCTAATATAATCTACTTGAAAATATATTACTTTCTATCTAGTTCTATTTCTCATTCGCTTTTACTCCGTCTATTCAAAGTAGAAGAAGTTTCCTGTGTGTACGCACCGGAACCTACCGCTTAATAAGGCCGTTATTCCAAATGCGTACAGTGTGGCTATGTTTCAGACAATTGAGCTTGGTACCTGTTTAGTTACCCAAGTCCCTACTGACTGTGAACCTAGCCCTACAATATTGACCTAGCACCCTAGTTAGCCTAACGCCCTAACCTACCATACAAACCATACCAAACGTGGGTTACGTTGGTTTTACGTGCGGGAAGTCTGTTACAGGGAGACCTACGGTAACAGACGGAATTTGGGTAGGAACAGGGGTTTGTGTACGTCGTGCAATGTACACAGGAAATGGTTTTCTCACTGCCGATCCCACAGACTCATAGGATCGATGATGGCTAAAGGTGTCTTGGCCACAGTGAGAGGATTAATAGGAGATGAAGTAAACTCGGCTCCAGCTTGATGACTAATTTATTACAATAATTAAGTTTATTATATACAAATATTGTGGTCAATACACACTGATACCTATTTACATGTGTGTTGTATGTGTATTGAGCCGATGATGCGAAGATCTCAGTAGGTCACTGCTTAGCGCTGACGGTGCGCCAGAGTTACCGGCGCCTGTGCCGAATGTATGTCGCTGACGCTGTGGCTGTTGTTGGCGCGTTTAACTATTTGCATGTTCAAGGTCGAACATTCTGGCGCCTCTCAGGACCTAGACTCCAGTTGGTATAACTCAATAGTTTCGTGTTGATGTGGGTTCCGATGTTACAGTTGGTTGGCCCGTTGTTCGCTGCTTAGATGTCTTGTTTGCGGCGAGCTCGTTTCGTCCTCTTGCTTGTTGGTTAGCTGGCGCCGTACTTGTTCTTCTGGTCTTGTGCTGCACTGTGACTCCCATCCATCTCAGTATTGCTGGACCGTAGCAAACTAAAAATAAAAAGATGAAAAGCATGATTATACAAGATATTGTACTTGTTAAGAATGTGTGAGAGCTAATTTGACTCCAAACAGTACTATCTAATTCGGTTTGTAACGTATTTTCTTTATTAACTAATTGTTGAAGAATATCTTTTGAGTTATCTACTATGACTTCTTCTTTGGAAATATTTAGTATGGATTTAGTTACCATGTGCGTATTAATGGGAAAATCTATTTGTTTTGAGTATGATGTTACAATCGGTACTGAAACAATTCTTTTAGCAGTTAATATGTTATTAGTTGTTTTAATTATGCAGTTATCTGCGATTCGTATTACACCAACATTTTGAAGGTCAACTTCTTCTCTTTGTCCATCACAAAGTATTGACGTCGTAACCCGATCTCTTACAATGAATAACCAAGTGTTTGGCATGTGAAGTTGTTTCCATATTATTTTATTGGATAAATATAATGTTTTGGTAGGACATTTCGTATGTGTCTGGTTTTTAAACAGTTGATCTACCATGCAATTTTCATTTAATTGCATGTTTTTCACGGCCCCGGGAAAGCAAATAAAATGGTTAGTCCATTCTAAACAGCGTTTGAACTCCTCATAGTTCAAATCAAAATATCGTTCGTTGTTGTAATCTAAACCTATGTAAGTTTTAGATACTTCTACACTTTGGGCAGACTTATCAGAGTTTATCATCGGGACTGGCGTAATATACATTAGGGTATATTTAGTTATCTCTTGTATAGGAAAATAGGAGTATACTTTTATATGAGTATTGTTTTCAGATATCTTGGTGTCCAGTAACTGTTGTTGAACGATTCTTAAATTAGAAGGTAGTTTTTGGTTTGCTGATGATATCAGGTCACTGACGTTGTTTGGTGTTAATACACTATATACTGTTGCTTTGGTTAGGTATATTTCTAACAATCCGTTATAATGATCTATGATTTCTTCCATGAAATTATATGCTAATTGGTAAGTCTGCATAATATGTATATTTACACTGTTGTGGTCGACTGTACTGAACCAATGGTCGTAACTCTCCATGTAAAATATAACTTGGTTTAGTTTAGTTTGAAATCCTATAAGTTTCTGTTTTATTCTTTCTTCAGTTTTGTTGACTTGTGATATTGTTGATATCATAAATTTGGTTTGATGGTTGGCAGCTTCAATTAATTTTTTTTGGTTTAAATTTAATGACTCTATGTCTCGGTAAGCCTCATCATTCACTCCGAATATAGACGTTAATAACTGTCCCAATATGCCCCTTTTCTTTCTAGTTTGGTTCACTTCTGTCAAATATTCTTTAGTACGCTCAAATTTAGATTCTTCTTCTAATAGATGGTGGTATAATTGCTTGCAAAATGCGGAATTTGTTATTTTTTCTGCATTTGTACATAGTTGACTAAATTGTGACGTCACTGTTTTTATTTTGCCAAACTCTTGCTCTAGGTGTTGTTTTTCATAATTTATTTCTATCCTAAATATTCCTCTATCAATGCTTGCTGTTCCTAGTTGTTCAACATAAAATCCTGGTGGGACCGTTTTTAAAGAGTATGTCGTTGTGGTCGATTTTGCTGAACCCAATATTTGTAAAATGATGAACAGCGATGTAAACCACTTGTATAATTTATTACATCGTTTAGGTTGATTAGTTTTGTTATTTCTTAGGATCTTAGCGGTATTTGTTTGTGTTGCTTGCCTAGGTTCATTACTACCCGTACTACTACCCGTGTTTGTTTCGATTGGCAATGGTATTAGTTTGTGGATTGACCGTTTTTGAGTTGATCCTGACGATTTTTGCAGTGTCACAACTCGAGATAGGTCGTCATTGCCCGGATGTATTTCCTTGATTTTTGCAAGTGGCCATTTGCTGGGAGAAACATTTTCATCTTTTATAATTACTAGAGTTCCAACTGACAAGTTTTCTTGATTCGTTTTCCATTTGTACCTCTGTTGTAGTTTGAGTAAATAGTCTTTAGTCCAGCTATTCCAGAAATCCTTTTTCATTTTTTGGATTTGTTTCCATCTGTTTAAGTGATCTGTATTAGTTTCCGATAGTGGGTCTGGTACCCCTACTGCTTCTCTTCCTATTAAGAAATGACTAGGTGTTAACACGACATTGTCGTTTATATCTTCACTTAGTGCACATAAAGGTCTTGAGTTTAAACATGCTTCAGTTTGATGTAAAAACGTGCTCATTTCTTCATAAGTGAGTGTCTGCTCTCCTATCACTCTACGCAAATGGTGTTTCATAGATTTTACTCCTGCTTCCCAAATCCCTCCGAAGTGGGGAGATGATGGAGGAATAAAGTGCCATTGTGTTCCAATGTTGGTCATCGTGTTTTGAAAGTCGTCAGACTGGGTTATGTCTAACATTTCTTTATACAAGTAATTGGCGGTGCCTACGAAATTTGTCGCATTGTCACTATACATGTGTGATACTGGACCTCTGCGTGCCATAAACCTTCGCAGTGCTGCTATGAACGTTTCTGTTGATAAGTCGCCTGCCAGCTCCAAATGTATCGCTTTCGTGGATAGGCAAACAAATATCGCAATGTAGCCTTTGTAAGACTTATGACCTCTACCTTTCATTGTTCTCACTGATATTGGTCCAGCATAGTCCACGCCTGTGTGACTGAATGGATACGATTCCGTCACTCTTGGTTTTGGTAATGAGCCCATTTTTTGTGAGGCGGTGGATGATCTGTATCTAGTGCACTTTACACATTTCCGAATGCTACTTTTCACTGTTCGCTTTCCTCCAAGAATCCAATACTTCTGTCGTATATACGCTAAGGTCAAACTATTACCTCCATGTAATGTGGTTAAATGGGCGTCGCGAACTATAATCAATGTTACATGATTGTCATGAGGTAACAGAATTGGGTGTTTCTGATCATATGGTAGATTGGAGTTTTGAAGTCTTCCTCCTACTCGCAGTAAGCCCTCATTATCAATAAATGGGTCAAGGCATGCTAACCTGGTTCCTTTCTTCAATGATTGTCCGGCTTTAATGGTTTTGTACTCTTCAGAAAATACTTCTTGTTGGACTAAGAAGAGGACTTTTTTAGTTGTTACATTCATTTCCATACAATTTAATGGTTTTTTGTTTTGTTGTTTATTTACGAATCTGTAGCAATATGATAACACTCGTATCATCTTTTGGAAGCTTGAAAACCTTTCCCAAATATTGTTTTTCGGTCGAGGTTTTATAGTTATATGATAACATCGTTTAATCTCCTCACATATCTCTGGTACAGTTTTTTTACTAGGAATGCTATCAGTTTTTAACCACTCTGGACCATTCCACCACAGAGATAAGTTTTGTAATTTATTTGGCACAATACCTCTTGTAATTAGGTCAGCTGGATTTTGTAATGTATTTACATAATTCCATTTCGCCTGTGGTAACACTCGTTGTATTTCGGATACCCTGTTAGCTACGAACGTCTTCCATCGCTCAGCTTCACCTTTTATCCAGCCGAGAGTAATCATTGAGTCCGTCCAACAATAAATATTTGCGATTTCCATTTCCATTCCAGTAATAACTTTCTCCATCAGTTGGGTTAATAATACTGCAGCACATAACTCCAATTTAGGTAATGTAGTTTTCTGCTTTTTTGGTGCTACCTTTGATTTAGCTTGTAATAGGGTTACGTTAAACATATTATCATTTAGACTTATGTTAGTACTTGACTTGCTCGACGCATCAAATACTACTCGTAGCTTAGTAGTTAGTGAATCTTCCTTGATTACTGGTTGATGTGGTATATAGTATTTACCTTGGTAATAGTCAGTACTAGTAACTTTTCTCATATGGCCCATTTCTAAGTACTCATTGAGAAAGTCTTGGTATCTTTTTTGTAAGTTTTCATCTTTGTCGAACTTCCGTTCTAATTGTAAAAATCTTGCAATAGCTTTTTTGCGCGAATTCCCGTAATCTACGTTGCGATTTTTGAATGGGAGTTTCACTGTGTATGTTCCATCTGGATTTCTTATAGTAGTTTTTTTGTAATAGTCTTCGCAAGCCTGATCCTCGTTGGACAATTGGTATTTTTCAGGAATTTCTTCTAATTCCCAAAACTTGTTTAGTTGTTGTACTTCTGTAGTACGTGTCATCATACTAATAACTGTGTTAGTATTGGTAGTATTGCCACAAATACCGGATAAAATCCACCCAAACTCGGTATTTTGAGCGATTATTCCGTCTTGCATCTTGTGTAACCCGTTTAATAATAAGTTACTATACTCTTGAGCCCCCAATATTATATCTATTGGTCCTCTTTTGTAGTACGTGGGATCGGCAAATAGTTTGTTTTGTAAACAATCTGATTTTAGTTCTGGTAAATTTTTCTCTGGTAAACAACCAGTTAGTTTTGGTAGCGTTATAAGTGTGACAGGTAACCTATATTCACTCGGAAATCTTGGTTGTAGCATGACATTGATAGAGTTTTTCGATGTCTTAGGTTTTTCGTCAGCAATCCCGATCACTTCGGTATGTATCTTAATACGTGGGAATGACAATAGTTGGGCAACCTCCTCTGTGCAGAATGATGCCTCTGAACCTTGATCACATAGAACCCTTAGTAAATGCGATGTCCCATCCGCCGAGTGAGTTTTTATTAAGGCTGTCGCTAGTAGTGTGGTTTTTGGTATATTAGTTTTGTTAATAGTAGACATATTAGTTATAGTTTTCGTTATTGATTTACTTGTAGATGGAGTGGATAACTCGTTCTTTTGTGACTCACTTTTAGAGTGTCTTACGGTCATATTATTGTTGTTCTGGTGTAAATAAGAATGATGACCTCTTTTCCCACAGTATCCACAACTTTTAGTGCTGTGACATTTTATCGATGTTTCATGAATCAAGCAATTTTTGCACATCTGTTTTTCGTATACGACCTTATTGCGATCTTGCACTGACAGCGTTTTAAAACTAGTACATTGGTAAATGCTGTGTTCGTGACTTTGGCAAAACCAACATACAAGTTTATCCACTTGTTTGGTTGTTGAATTTGATGACTCATGACGCGATTTGTGAGCAAAGGATTCTTCCCTGAATGAGCTTGACGCTTCCAGACACTTAAATCGTTTTTCTAAGAATTGCATCATTGCCGAAAATTCCTGTAGTTTATTAGGCTCTTTTAATTGCTGTTCGTATTTTTCATCAGTTTCTGAGTCCCATATTCTACTAAGTATCCTTGTCAAAATAGGATCCCAAGTTGAGATGTTGATGTTTTGACTTTTTAGTGCTTCTAGGTTCTCGTTAATTGTATCATGGAGATTTCTTAAGTTCGCGGCAGTAGTTTTCTTTAATTTCGACATACTCAGAATATTATCAATATGTTTAGTAATGATGATTCTTTCATTTTTGTATCGCCTTGTCAACAGATTCCACGCAGTTATGTAATTAGCGTCACAAACTGTTAAATGCTTGATCAGCTTAGCGGCGTCGCCTCGTACATGTGTTTTTAAATACTGCATTTTTTCCGTGTCACTTAACGATTTATCTTCGTGTATTATTTTCAAGAATAGATCATAAAAAGAATTCCATGACTCGTAACTTCCACTAAATGTTGGTATTATTATTTTTGGTAACTTAACCGAGGTTTTATGGTTGTTGTGTGGTGATTTGTGACCTATTTCTGCAAACAATTTTCCCATCACAAGGTCGAATTCCGTTTGTGTTTTCTCAAACATATTTTCTTGAAAATAACTGTGTTCCAACGTACTATCTTCCATTAAAATGAGTAAGTGGGTTTCTTCAATTTCTTGCCACTGCTTTTGTAAAGTTGTTACTAGAGATTCTAAATACCAACTCGCTTTCTCTTCAGTCATCGATTGAACTGCCGACTGTAACTTTTTCTGCATCTGATTAACCCGAAATAGTTGAATAAATAGTTTGGGTGACCTAATGCCTTCTTCCTCTTCGGGATCTATATCTTGTGGCTCATACAGTTGGTTCACTACCTGTAGTCTTTTCTCACACTTCAAGAGGTATTCAATAGCCTGCGTATACTGTGTATTGATAGCACTAAAGTAATTGGTAGTGATGTATTTGTGATCACACAACACATCTTGGTCTTTCAGTCGTAAATGGTTTTTGGACGTTCGAGTGAATATTTCTGTGAGTCGATTCCTCCTTTCCGTGATATATTTTAGAGTTTTTCTTGATGCTGAGTCTTTTTTGATGTTAGTGAATATTTGTTTTAGTTCATTGTAATCTGCTTCTTGGCTTCTTATAACTTCGTTTATTTCTTGTATGTCCATTTTTCCTAACTGTCCTTACTAGTCCTATTTGTTAAGAACCCTATTTGCCCTTTGATACGATAAGTGCGACTTGTCAAAATATCGGTGAAGCCGCTTGTGGGAGCCGATTTCCGATCCGCTATCGTACAAATTGCGTGTAAGTACGTCAGTCCTTTTACATACAACAACCAAGCGTTTGTTGAGTTATTACGCTAGTTTGAAGTACGTCTAAACGTCATTCAGTCAGTTTAATGCGTATGACAAGAACAAGAAGTTTTTATTTTATTAATTATTATTTTATAACGGTTACAACGTTTAAGTACCGATTTAAACAAATTACCCTGGTTTACCTAAAAAACAACTGCTCGAAGGACCAAAATGTACGCACCGGAACCTACCGCTTAATAAGGCCGTTATTCCAAATGCGTACAGTGTGGCTATGTTTCAGACAATTGAGCTTGGTACCTGTTTAGTTACCCAAGTCCCTACTGACTGTGAACCTAGCCCTACAATATTGACCTAGCACCCTAGTTAGCCTAACGCCCTAACCTACCATACAAACCATACCAAACGTGGGTTACGTTGGTTTTACGTGCGGGAAGTCTGTTACAGGGAGACCTACGGTAACAGACGGAATTTGGGTAGGAACAGGGGTTTGTGTACGTCGTGCAATGTACACAGGAAATGGTTTTCTCACTGCCGATCCCACAGACTCATAGGATCGATGATGGCTAAAGGTGTCTTGGCCACAGTGAGAGGATTAATAGGAGATGAAGTAAACTCGGCTCCAGCTTGATGACTAATTTATTACAATAATTAAGTTTATTATATACAAATATTGTGGTCAATACACACTGATACCTATTTACATGTGTGTTGTATGTGTATTGAGCCGATGATGCGAAGATCTCAGTAGGTCACTGCTTAGCGCTGACGGTGCGCCAGAGTTACCGGCGCCTGTGCCGAATGTATGTCGCTGACGCTGTGGCTGTTGTTGGCGCGTTTAACTATTTGCATGTTCAAGGTCGAACACTGTGTTTAAATCAAAGTAGAAGAAGTCTCAGACTTCAAAATACAATTTTGCCTGCCCAATCGATTAATTTAAAGTTAGTCTTTTATAGTTTTAAATAAAAAATATTTTAAAAAATCCAATAAATAAATTCACCCATCCCATAGAATCACCATTACACCAAGTCCCCACTCCGCAGGCACTCACACAAAGCGTTCCTCTTCGGAATGTCGCGAAGCAACTTCATCCCCCCGACGAGGGTTGGACTCGCGCGACAACTCCATCAAGGACGAGTTGCGACGCAACAACTCTTTGCGCGACAATCGCCGCGACTTGTTGCAACGCGACAGAGATGTCGCACCGCCTACTACGTCGATTGCGTGAGAGTAATCTTAGTAAGTTTTGGCGATATGTGCTGGGGAATTCGGAGGAGTGAGTGGTTGAAATTCCTTTTTTGGGCGTGATTGCTTGGCAGATGAAGGTTGATAAAGCGACTGGATGATTTTTTTAAATATTGATCGACTGCTTAAAAACTATTAAAATAAATTAATTGAACTAGCAAATTGCTGCAAAATAATATTTGCTTGTTTTGTAAATTTTAAGCAAATCAACCCCATTGAATATTGTGATAAAATTTTAGTCAGGTTTATGTTGATAATTTTCACCCACCACTGAGGTTGAAATAAAAAAGGGGTGAAAAATATTTAGTTCGATGACCAAAGTATCAGAATCACTAATGGGAAAAAATGATTGTAGTAATATTTTTATACTGCATAAAACTAATTAAAGAGGTATCGCGACGATTTCTAACGTACCTGCTTGTCAATAGTTGATTATGAAACACCTACATACCTACATATTTCCTATCACTTGAAAATTTTTCCCCATCACATATTCGGCCTTAGCTAAAACACGATGTATGTAATTCTATACAGAATTTGTCGGCTTGCTTTCAAATTGAGCTCGATGGTACTACAAAAACTAGAGAATTGTACCTATGGTTAATTTTGTCACCTATAAATCAGCGCCGTGACTGAAAGACAATACAAAGCCTAATAAACCAATGAATTTAGAGATTTGAAATTTGGAGGAAGTATTCCTTGAGTACCCTAGAGATGCACTAAGGAGGGTTTTGTTGAAATTTCACCCCTCAAACAGTGAAAGGGGTGGTAAAGTTTGCTTGAAGAAAATAATAACATTGTGTTGTTTTGCGGCTTTCAAGCGACGGAGTCTAATAAGTTGGTTTTTAATCATTAACCACCTTAGATACCTACTTATTAACGATGATCAAATGAATTAGCTCATACGTCAATTGCCATCTCTATTAAATAATTGGGGTTGATTGTTGATATATATTTTTTTTTGGTTGAGTAATTTTTTTTTGTCATTATCTCTAGCAGTTTCTGCTATTACATAAGTTGGTTAATTTACAGTTAAAAAGGAACAGTTGTAATGTCGAAATAACATAAAAACAGTGTATTTCATAATTCTGTGCCAATTTAGATTTTATGTAAAAGGACTAAATCCGTTTCAAACTAGGTATCTCTCAAAAGTCAACTCTTTGAGAGTTTGCAAACACCTTTTACAATTTTTTTCTTATATTTTGTTAGAAGTAGGTATTTTTGACATCTTTGAAATTATCAAAGTTAGGTAGGTACTCATAATTGCAAGTTATGAAGTTATCCTTCGTTTCCAATAAGATAATTTATTTTGCCGCATTCACTTGGGATAAAGGGGCAGCGGTTAAACAAAAACTGATAAATGAATGAATTAATTAAATAACAACTCATTCATTCATTAATTTATCAGTTTTTGTTTATGAATGAGTGAATGAGTTGATATTTAATTCAATCATTTATTAATACATAATTCTGGATTTCTAAATTGATGCTGATAAATGTTTTATTTACTTGTTATTATACTTTAAACCTAGGTTTAAAGTAGCTGTCAAGCTCAGTTTGAAGGTTTATGTACAGTCAGCTAAGTAAACTATTAACGCGTGTTTCGGTTGTGTCAGTAATTGGGTGCGGTTCTGTCTTCACAGGTTGATATGGATAGCATTGGCCATGCTAAAAAAAAGCTACATGAAAATAAAAAAACCTCGTAGGTAGCTAGATTAATCTTGTTTAATTAGACGCCTATTTTTTAGTCTAACAGTTTTTTTTTGCTGGCTATCATATTGTTAATGTTAGGTATGTTAAATGCAATCTATAAAACTATTATAGTAATATTAGATACTAAAACGACTTTTTTTTTCTTATTTTAAGCTTTTAAATGATTAAAGGTTTCTTTATCTTTCTGTGAAGACGGAACTACTTGCGGCAAAGTGCACAAAGTTCGGATAAGACTAGAAAACTACATGTTTTTTGGAAACGACTGTACTTCCAAATTATAAAATAAAAAAAATATAGATGACACAAAAGCTTCCTAATTAACACAATTTATGCAAAAATCGATTAAAATAAAAACACATTTGGCGTACCTACTCCCAATTAAAAATTTTGTCGTTTGCCAGAATAAAAAACATGGTGTTTTAAAAATATATTTTGATTCGTGTAAGTATAATAAAAATATTGAGATTTTTAAGAAATTGCGTATTATGATCAAATGATTGCGATTTGATTGGCAAAACATCACACGAAAAATATTTTTAATTGCACCGTTAAAGCCAGTCAAAATAATACCAGCTATCTATTTAATTTAATTATTTTAAGAAAAATAGTACTATAATAAAGAACTATTATTTTGACTGAATAAAGTTACCAAGTATGAATGCTACACAGAATGTAACAAATAAATCCAAATAAAATAATAAAATTTAGAAAAAAAAACTGGTTTAAGTAATAATGCTTACCTACGTATTATTGGATATTTGTTACAACTGTAAAAAAAATGCCGATCAAGGATAAAATATAGCAAAATCTGTTTTTATAAGTATACATATAGCTGTATTTAGTAAGCTTAAAGTATGTGTTAATTTTAATTAAAATAAATAAAAAAAAACTTATATAAAAAATAATGAAACCGGCCATGTACTTTTTAAAATGTTAAAAAAGCTACCCCTGTGTACTGAGATTATGCTTAGTTAGTTTAAGGCATGAGATGTATGCTGTATTTTTGCAAAAGAAGTATATATGTATATGTTTACCCTTACCTACTGCCATAGACAACGCTTACACTATAGCTATAGAATCTATAGACTTGCACTTTATGTATATCGCCCAAAATTTTATCGGTGGAGTTTATACTGCTGATGTTTATAATATTTATGGAGAATCTATCTAGATATTTATTTCAACTGGTTTATTTTTCGAAAATATAGGTAAGTAGAAGTTCAAAAATATTTAAGAAAATCTAACGATATCTGAAAATTTTAATTTATTTGTTTCTTTACATAATAGTTTATTAATTTTAAACCAAAAATTAAAAATAAATAATTTTAGAAAGTTGAAAGTTGATAATTTTAGTTTTTTTTAGTTTTATGCAAATATAATGGTTACGTTGGGCGGTATAGTAGTTGATTTAAATATATAAAGACGTCTTACTATATAAAATATAACGTGCTGTGTTCATTGTCAGTAAACATCCTGTATCGTGCAAAATATTGTAATTTAATCTGGGTGCACTGTAGTGCACCGCCAAGTTCTTCAAATAGTCTAGGAGCCATGACATTACTAAAACACAATATTATTATGTATTGGGTAACGGTTATTTTTCTAAGTGTCCATAAATGCGTGTTCCTAATATCATGCATGGTAGTCTAGGAGTCTAAGCTGTTACTCCATCCAAAGTTCATAAAAATAGCTAGAGTATTAGACTCTATTTGAAACTGTATATAATTATATATTTTGTTTATAAAACGATGATCGATTGACTTTTTATGCTTAAAAAGTGAATCGAATCGTTATGGAATAGTGTTAATGATGTCAATTTTTCCAGTTTGCCTATGTAGATGCGAAAACAAACGATATTTTGCACGTCGAACCCATATACATGTTAAAAAATCCAATATAAAAACGTACCTATATAAAAAAATGAATACATGTAACTAATAAGCAACATTTTCGTTTATGTTTGTAAATGATTGTTGAAAAAATTAAGTTTTTTGTAAATATTACGCATCTTTTACGAATGGCGTGAAATAAAAATTTCATGTTGTTTTTCAACAATGTTTAAAGATGTGAAACGATATTTTCAGCTGTGTTATTGACTACTTAGTATAATTGTGTGATTCGGAAGAATAATACTTTATACGCACAGTAATATGATATACCTACAAATCAGGCTAAAAAAATACTAAGCTTCTATATTTGGCATTATTTAGTACTCTCAGTATCTGACGAGAGCTAGGTACTTTATTTAAAAAAAATAGAATTTATACTCCTATTTTGTTGAAGTTAAGTAAATTGTTACCCTATTTATTTTGTCTCTGGCTCTCAGACCACAATATAGTATTTCCACCCAACATTTCTACATTTACCGTTAGATATTTAAAACTATGATTACCTTTTATTTTTAGAGAATTGATATTTATCTTAAGAATTTTAATTTTTTTACCTAAATTAATGTTATTTTATTTTAGTTTTTGGTCTCAAAATTTAAATGGTGATATCAAATGATATTGTTCGTGAAACAACAGCTTTACATATTTATATCATACATTCCCTGATATTGTAATATGTAGATAGGTAATTTGTATAGTATACGTCAAGTGCTTTTTGTATAAAAACGTTTTGAATATGCCTTGGTCGCGTTTTGCGACATAAAAAGGTTGAAGTAGCATTTACAATTTTAATATGGCAAAAAATAGTAAATTCTATAATTTAGGCGTTCTTAAAAATATTGTAGGAATTCGTTTTGGAAAATGGCAGATATTTTTTTCTTAATTTTTTTTAACTTGTATGATTAATGATTACAAACCTCTTTTTGATCAAAAAAATTTTTTTTACTGTTAAAAATTTTACCTGGTATTTAAGCTTGTAATTACCCATTTTTATTATTATATTTTACATAAGGGTTAAATAATGTCTTAAAATTGTGACTGCTATTTCTTGTAACATGTTTGTTATTATTGCTGCAATGATAGTAACATTTTCTAGTCATTATATGTGACTTTCTAGTCCCAGTTAGTCTAATTCCTATTATTTGTTAATTTTATAGGCAACGATATGGTCCATTACTATTGACTGGTCCATTTACAAAAACAAAAAAAAAACATCAACATGGATTTTATTAAAATTATTATAATTTCTGTGTCTGAAAAATTATGCAAATTAACAAAAGGAGTATATTGTCGTTGTCTATAATACGTAATAACTTATCCTAAGGTGCTTATTTTGTTAGAAAGCCAATGTAAATATTTTTGAAACGATTTTGGTACTTAGTAAAGATTTTTTTATTCTGAATTATTGATCACCAAAAAAAATATCCAAAATGATTGAAAAAATATTTATGTGGCTTAAATGTGTTTTTGGCCTTTTTAAACCATGAGTTTTCATGTTTTCATTGATATTTTGTATTTGATTATTAGGTTTTGACTTTTTTACTGTGTTAAAATAAATATATTATTAAGTATAAAACCAATATGTACCTACTATAATTATCTGTATTTGCTGACAATATCAATTAGCCATTATTTTTATTTTTTATTGTAAAAACATGGTGTTTGTATATTCCTCTTGACTACCTGACCTGATTTTTACATATCACTGGGAATAACCATATTTCATAATTTCCATAAAAAAACATTTATTGAAATTAGTTGGCTAGTTCAAAATGGTATAAAATTGCCTAAAAGAACACAAACAATGTCATAAATGAAGAATATTAACTAATTTTGAAGCCCGCTAAAAATTTACGAGTGAATGATAAATAATTCGTTCATTCAATTACGTTGTAAAGGCGGGTCTCCTGCGCGTGTTCATTGAACATCGAACATGTTTAATGAACAAAAAGGGGCGTGGCCTACGCGTTTTGTTTAGCAAAATCACTCGACCACGTGACGGAAAACATGTTCGATGTTTAATTGAACACGAAAACACGTCACAGGAGACCCAACGTAATAAGCGAATCGAAGATTGTTTTGCAAAAAAGAATAATGTTTTGTAAAAAACGTATTTATTTACGAAAAATGCCTTCGTAATAATCATAATAAATGTATCGTTGAAAATATTCGTATATTTTAACATTGAGAAGCGAACATAATTTTGTACTCAGTAAATTTTTAAGAAAAAAACTACCAAATTATATCCTCCGATATTTATACATTGAAAAATAATATATAAATACAACTCCGATTTTACTTTCTGTGTGTTCGTGTAACTCTGTAAAATACTTAATAATTAATATATTTATTAAAAATATTCTTCTTTGGTCTTCGAGCAAAGTATTTGTGACTTTGTGTCAAGTTATGACGGTTCTAAGTAATATTTGTTCGTTAGACCAAACTTGATGGATCTGTACATTATTAGAGGGAGTATACTATGCTACGCTATATCCATACTGTAACTTGCTTAAGAAACTTATTGGTTAACATTGAACAAAATAATAAATTGAAAAACAATTTACGTGTTTTATTTGAGACCCAAGCCACTTTCTTCTATCATCCGCCTAGCCTTTTCCCAAGTTCCAGACTATGCGGCCGCACACACACCTCGTGTGACGGCGGGGCGGTAGGTACGGCAGTGCGGGTTTACACGCCTTAAGTGACATACATAATCAAAATTATTTAGTAATACTTAGGAAGTGACTCCGCGACCGCCCGCCGTGACCTGAATTTGCAGCCGCCGCCGGTTGCTAAATTGCAGCCGGCGCTGACATTGGAAAAAAAGCGGGAAATGGGGTTGGCAATTTGGCATAATTAAAAAAACATTTCATGTTTCATTTGAGTAACATACCTAACTAGGGTCCAAGAGCGAGCGAAGCGAGCTCGGGAACTTGGACACCCCAACACGGACAATTTAGGTTCGAAGGGGTTGACGGGGGCTTCAGTGAGCGAGCAAAGTGAGCGAACGAAGCCCCAGTCAACCCCTTCGTGTTAGGTTACTTTTAACCTTGCAGACAGAAATAGAAATAGACAGAAAAAGTTGTATTTTGTTTTACATCGACACTGTAATTTAACAAATCAAATCAAATCAAATCAAATAAGTTTATTTGTGTACACAGGTAAATAAGTTGTTACAATATAGAATTTCAATGTACCTCTGTGTCCTGCCACAGACGGCATACAAATATTATTAAAAGTCAGTCTAAGGTACATATTTCAACTTAAAACACGGCAACATTAATCTGCTGCTACAGTAGTTTGCAATTATTTTCGTCTGGTATCACCGCTACTCCAAGGCTACGGCGGTTCCCAACGGCGTTATTTTTGGGAGCCGCCGCCGGCTGCGGAGGCGCTCCCTTTTTTTTAACCGACTGGGGCGAATTATTTTTTAAATCTTCATTATTATATTATTAGGGTTCCGTACCTCAAAAGGAAAAACGGAACCCTTAAAGGATCACTTTATCGTCCGTTTGTCACCAACCCTAAAAGAAGTATGTAATATTGCTCATAGATGGCGCTATTGAGTGTCATCTTCCTCATAGATGGCGCTACTAAGACGATGACGCTTTTGCAAAGGGCACTGGCAGACGCCCATAGAACGCTGGGCTTCAGATTGTGTAAGTCGGTACAGATATGAAATTAGTTTGGTGTGATCGAGTATTTCAAGAGTATTTAAATTCATTTTTTATTTGTTTTTGTACGTAATTGGGTTTCAGAGAAATATTCGTATTTCTGACAGTGAGGTTAAGTATGGTGTGAATGATCCAGTGAAGTACAGCCCGACTAATGAGTTCTCAATTCAAAGGTTTTAGTTGTTGTCACCATGATATTCTGTGGAGGTCCAATGAAGTACAGCCCGACTAATGAGTTCTCAATTAAAAGGTTTTAATTGCTATCACCATGATATTCTGTGGAATCACGCGCCAGCCAGCATGCACCCGTTTTTGTTTTAGTGGTTTTTTCAAAATGTCAATGGCATAATCATTTTATTTCTTATTTATTTCGATTTTTGATTCCAATTCTTAATCTCTAAGATAAATTAGGCAAAGAACAATTAAAATATATTTTAATTTTTGGTTAAGCTTTTATTACTGTACCATATCAAGCCCAAAACTGCCGACGTCCTTTCTAGTGGAATATTTTATTTTATTTAATATTTTATGATTCAGGGTTTAATCCAAAAAAAAAGTATCCTGGGATACTGCTTGCATGGTGGATTGTGGGTGCAAGGGGGGGAAAAATTTCGTTATTTTTTGCCTAGGATGCACCGTTTCCGAGATATTTAAGTTTCCATTTTTTATTAATTTTGAGTACACATTTGCAAAACCACTAGTTGACTAGTGTCACCTGTTATGTAATAGTAGATTTATTGGGAGCATTAATTATTTGTTCTGGGGTTATGATAGTTTCACCTGTTGTGTAATAGGTAGTAGATTTATTGGGAGCATTGATTCTTGTTCTTGATTTAAATAGTTTTCGAAAACAAAAATTTGTTGGAGTACTGCTTGGTTGCATCACAGAGATTTTGTAAATGGTAAGAGTAAGGTGCATGTAGACCTCCGACTTCGTACACTACGTCGTCCTATTTAGAAAACTCACGCTGACTCACGCTGATCGCAAGAAATTGCGTACACCACTGATATTTGATTCAGTTAGCTCAATCGGTGCTACTAATTATCATAGCATGATAATGATAATAAAAAAAACCGGCCAAGTGCGAGTCGTACTCGCGCGCCGAGGGTTCCGTATCATTTTTGGATGTATAAAGTGAAAAAAACCGGACCGCATAACTAAGTTAGTTTGTGAAGGAATTTTGATGATTTTGAAAAACTGTACTAGTTAGGAACATCGTTTTATTTTTGGTGCCATATTTGGGTCAATTCCTATCAACCCTAATTATTTCAGATTTTTCGCTCCGCGAACTTCGGAGATAAGGGAGGGGGAATGGTATTTTTTCAGACATTTTTCATCATATGTCGAAAAGTGTGAGACATAAAATAAAATGAAAATATATTTTGAAATGTGCAGATCGAGCCCTTTATGATATATCACTTGACCTAATAACCCCACTTTGAAATTTTGGATCCCCACTCCGGCCCCTTTTGCAATGAAAATAAAAATATTTTTTGACTTTTTTTATTTGCAATATAGTTGGACAAGCATTCTGTATAACTGTTCCAAATTTCAAGTCGATAGCATTAGTAGTTGCTGAAATAAACAGGTGTGACAGACAGACAGACAGACAGACAGACAGACGAAGTCGCACGACAAAATTTAATATTGATCTCTTCTCAGTATGACCACAGACTAACTATATTAAGCAAAAAATTACGGTCAAATTTCGACCACTTGGTGGCCACTAAGTAGTATTTATTATAACGAATGCGACTTACGACAAAATATTTTTTCGCAATTCCCGGGACCGATGTTTTGCCAGTATCGGTATCAAAAACAGGCATAAATCGACGAGACTCAATTCTCGGGATGGATGCACTAATACTGGATGATCTACATACATAATTAAGTTTGTACGGAACCCTCGGGGTGCGAGTCCTACCTAACCCTTAAAGGATCATTTTGTTGTCCGCCGTCAGTCACCGGACCATAAGTGGAGCCATCTGCTCATAGATGGCGCCATTGGAAGTATGCAGTAGCGCCATCTATGATCATATTTCGGAACCCTTAAGGCGCGAGGCCTACTCGCACTTGTCCGGTGTTTTTTTATTAAATCGTGTTAACTTAACAATTAACTAAATTATGAATTAAATTAATTAATGACCTGTTAAGTTACAGAATAAAATTAAAAGTCGTAGTTTATAAAATTTGGATATGAAAAAAAAAAAACCCCAAATTATTTTTCAAATATATTTCAGTAATCAAAATATAATAATAGGCTTATACGTTAATAGTTACAAATCGTATCTTGTGGCCAAATCGAAATCAACGTTGAGACGCCACAAAACATCAGTAAACACTTATTTTATACACGAAAAAAAAACCATTTTGATATCACAAAAACCGTCAGCCGAAAAATAAATTATTTACACGCGAAAGTACATATCCAATAGAGTATTACATTTTTTTTACATAAATAATCTTGACATGTGCAGAATATTCACAAAGTGAAGATTTTTTTGCCTTAATTTAAATACAATAAATAAAATAAAACAAAGCTCTTAGATCTAAGTGAATTTAATTTTTTAACATTTTAGTGCATTAAACACGTTTTTATTAAATTATTCTTTAAAAATAACTTTTATGTTCGATAAAAATGATCGTATGAAACTTTTTCGTTTATAATTTCAATATAATTATTAGCTATTTATTATCTTCGGTTATTTATATAAATTAATACTTTCGTCCTGTATTTTTTTTAAAATGCGTTTATAATTAGGTCGTTTGCACACTGACGGCTGGTTGCATGATTTTGTGACATGGGTTTAAAATCGCATTGGGATATTTTTGTCACATAAACACTGGTTTTGGTCGTTCTAAGAACAACATTATTTCGCTGGTTTTATATATATTTTTTTAATTTTTTTTACATAATTTTTTTTTTACTACCTAACGACAAAACAATCGCGCGACCGAATCGTCACTGTGCAAACATTAATTTAATAAATTATCCAGCTAAAGTTATGTACAATAGTCTTTTGGGCTACATAATATTTCTTTATAAAAACAAAGTTTAGGCAAGCATTGACATTCTGAATCAGAATATTATCACAAATGATAAATTTGAGTTCAACTAAAAGCATACAGGAACTTGATTATATTTACATTATTTAGGCCCTTTGCACACGGATGAAACTTGCGACAAAACATTAATCAATTTTATGAAATCTCCACAAAGAAAATTTTAAAGTTTAGCGTAGCAATAGTATGTTGTTTTTCCGATCATTTTGGGCAAGAAAAACCCGTGTACATAGGTTCACATCCTTAAGTTAACTTTATCACATACTAAATAAAAATTAACTATGTCGTATGAGCAAATGTATATTTATATAACTACCGTTGGTCATTATTGATTTTTAGCATCAAAAGCAAACGGAAGATAGAGGAATTTATGTTTAGGGGCCATCTTATAGGTTTTGAAAGTCGGCAATAAGAAAAAACTATGGCACTTACGACAATTTTAACAAAAGATTTAACCCGTAAAAACCATAATTCGGCAGTTAGGTATTTAAGCAGTCAATATTCAAAATGGCGGTGTGCAACTGGCGTTTAGATTTTTTGCTCAAATTATTGTATCTAGAATTCTAGATGTCTAGAACTTTGAGTTACCAACTAGGTATATGACATTTCAATCAGTTTTCTATTAAAATTGTACTAGATAGAAAAGTGATCTGAAAAAATCTGGTCGATCAAATATCTTATGCAGTCAGTGTATATAAAACTGTATCTTATTTAGTGGTAGTTAGAATTCAAAATGCAATATCACTATCACTTGACGTCGAAAATAAGGTCTAATATATTTGATGAATCTCTCTTTTTTCTCGAATAATAAAAAAAAAAACCATGATTTTAGAAATACTAAGGATGGCCCCGCTACTTACGTCAGTAAATGAATTATTTGTAAAAAAAATACAAAGGAAAATTATTGTAAAGTTAGTTTAAAATTAATTAAATTAAGTTTTTTTATAAATAAGGCTGGTTACACTCGTTTAGCGCGGAATAAGAACTTTTTATATAATTATTATATGAGATGGTTAAATAAGAAATACGTATAAATAGCTGCTTTAAATAATACGTTTACTTTAGAAATCAGACTTTAAAAAAAGAAAAGAAATCAGAGATTGATTTTATAAATGCAATTTAATACTTTTATAAATACCTAGTGATTTAATTAACAAAATTATTTGTTATTGAATGTTAGTTGGATAGGCTTCCGTTTGACCACAGATTATTTCCCGATATATGGGACCAAATATTTTTTTTTCTAAATAAGTATTTTTTAATGATTAAAAAAACAACCATTGTAAAAAAAAGTTACACATAATGACTAGCCCAAGCTCTTATTTCGCACTATAGCTGCAATACCTAATACCAAAAAAAAAATACAAACAAACTGAGCATAATAATAATGATGGACGTTTTTCGTAAACTAATCAAAATCGGCTGAGCATAGTTTTATCTACATTTAGTTCTATCTAAATTAGTCTTATTCATATATTCTGTATATTTCGCCAGGCCCACTGCTGGACATAGACAATATTTTAACTTATTTATTTGCGAATTTAAATATAAAATCACGGATTAATAAGTAAGTAAATGGAATGATTTTGTTTGGTGGCAAGGTTATATTACAGATATTTCGACTATGGACGAAAAACTACGGCGCTTTCTTCAACATAGCCTTTTAATGTTAAATGTAGTAAATAATTAAAACATTCCATTTAATTACTTATCTGTGGTTTAGATATAGTTGCCATATAGTAATTATAGAAAATATTTCAATAATTTCCTAATACCGTTTGTTGGATAAGTCTATATTCAGCAGTGGACACACTGGCTATGTATTTATGTTATGTATAATCTGCATACAATGTATACTTTGAAAGCGTTTTTTTCTATATTTATTATATCATTGATATATTGTACAGGGTTGATCAAAGCCATATTTGTGAAGGAATAATTACGCAGATGACGTCACGACTTATACATACAACGATTTTGTCGTGCGATATTTTTGAGCAATTTTTTTAAGTCGTAGCTGCAATACACTACGCGCCAAAAAAATTGAAGCAGGTTTGAAGAGCTCGCGCCTAAAAAAATCGCAGCGATTCGTCGCATGCGCTTACGACTGCAGCCAGCCTTAAACAGCGTTAATTCTATTAACTAAGACTAATAATGGTGCGACTAATTGCAACGACAAATCGTCAGTATGTAGGAGGCCTAACGCAAATATGGCATTCATCACATGAATATTCTACCTAAGTATGTTTAAAAAATAAAAATATCAATTATCAGCGATCGAGATAGGATAGAACTTTGTCTTAATAAAATCACAGAATTTTTAATATTTTCAATTTTAGTTTGGAAAATATTAAATGTCCAATGATATCATTATGACAGTTCTATGACCATTCGTCGCGATAGATTATGTACCATAATTAAATTACATAAGTAACAGTTATTTTAAAAATCGTCATATTTTTCAGTAATCCAACTCTATTATATACATTATCGATCACGTTGCTTCGTTTCTTTTAACATTGTTTAGTTCCCTCCTAACCTATAGCACACGATTCAATTATTTCACAGAGCTCTACTAAAAATAACAATGTTTTACAGACTTAAAAAAATAACAACCCAAAATTTTCTATTATGAAAATCAACTCCATAAAATAATTCACCGCAACATGGCAACATTTTAGCACTTTGACAGTTCAATTTCAGTGTTGCCATTACAATAACCTTTAATTCCTACTAAAAGCTGCCGCTGCTCACAAAAAAGGTTGGTACGTGTTCGATACTTTTTCTACCACTGGTAATACTTAGTGTTTTTGCCGAATCTTGCACTTATCACAATAAAAAGCAACACTATTTGCTATACATATGCAGTAGGGTTTGGATGACTTTTTTATTAAAAAATAAAATTAAAAAAATTGCAGATTTATCGAGTTTATATCGGAGTAGCTATGAACTTATAATGAACAGATCGCACTATTAAAGGTGAAACCGATTATCTGACATGGAACCTACGTGTCAGATAATCGGTTTTACATTTAATTGACTTACGGCTCAAATACACCAAATCCGTCATCGTACGAACTTTGCTCGTACGACGACGGCCGAACTCGGACGATTGAATCAAACACTTGTAAATCATAGAGAGCGCGTACACCTCAGATCATAGAAACAAGGAGATATGCCATCATAGCAAATTAGTACCGGAACAACTGATGCCACTTGTAGTACATTTTTCGACACAATTACGTGCTTAATTAAGTGCTCCTTGTGAATAAAAAGATCTCCCACGCATTGAACATTCCGCACACCCTCAATCTAACACTGTTAATAGTCACTCAACAATAGCACTAAACTAAAACACTGTATTTATACCATCGATCGTGTTCGGTTCGTCATCAGCGCGTACGTTTTTAATATGAGCAATTTGCTCAAGATCAGCCATCAAGCTCGATAGCGCCTTGGCACATCTCCCTTGTTTCTATGATCTGGTTCGGCGGATGCGGATTTGGTGTATTTGAGCCGTTAGGCAGCTATCACATTGTCGTTTTATTGTCATAAAAAAATAAATACTTACATCACACTGTTATAGATAGGCAGTAGCAGAATTGAATTGAACTCATAACTAAAGGTGCTGTTAAACGGGCTAGTTTTTTCACAATTTCTTGCTGCAATTGTATAGCCGTGAGTTGAGATCTATATCGTACAGCATTTATTGTGACGTACCATCATTTAATTTCATTGCAATATCGCCGGGCTATACTGCACGATTGCGGCAATCGTTCTATTGAGTTGCACAATATAGATCTTAACTTACGGCTATACAATTGCAGCAAGAAATGGTTAAAAAACTAGCCCGTTTAACCGCACCTTTAGTGACGTTTTGTAGTTAATATTAGAGTACAGTACCCGGCAATAAATATTGCACATCGAGTTTGAGAAAGAGATAATCGGCTAGCTTCGGCTTTGTAGAGCGTAGTATCCGTCACTCATACCTATGTCACGTTTTGTCACCGACTTGTTTATTAGATACCAGACTGTTAGTGCTTCGTGCGACAGAGATGACGCTCTATAAAGTCGAAGCTAGCAAATATCTCTTTCTGAAGCTCGATGTGCATTATTTACTGCCACGTACTGTAATCTGTAACTGACTAGTCGGCGAGAAAACGTTATAGGTATAAGTGACTTGGACGATGCTTTACGAAGCCGAAGCTAGGTTATCTCTTTCTAAAGTTCGAAGTGCAATATTATTTGTCGGGCAGTACCCGGCAAATAATATTACACTTCGAACTTTAAAATTTTATGTGATATTGGCAAAATTGTTGTGGTTCTCCCACAAAAGCCACTAATCAAAAGTTTAAGTTACATGTCACTCATATTTTAACAGAGTTGTCACATAATGACATATTTTTATTTTTATTAACCGACTTCAAAAAAGGAGGTTCTGTATTCGTCCCGTATGTATGTATGTATGTATGTAAGTATGTATGTATGTATGTATGGATGTATGTTTGTATGTGCGCGATTTTCTCAAAAACTACTGATTCGATTTGGATGGGGTTTTCACTAACGTAATCTACATACATACTTTCAGGAAGGTTTTAGTATATAATACATTATTTTAGTATATAATACATTATGTAATCATTCCTATGTACAAAGTTATAGGCATAAATGTACACACTCCGTAGAAGATTTACTGTTGAACGAATTCGTGAAAGTAATCTAACACGGGATAAAGAACTAAAAAGGAAGTCGGTGGCAAAAAAAGCAAACAAAAATCAAAGCCACCGACTTCCGAAACCAAAATTATTATTTTCTTTGTAGTGGATTTTTGAAGTCGGTTATTTTTTGTTAAAAAAGTTTTTATATAAAAAAATCTTTGACTGACTGACAGATCAACGCACAGCCTAAACCGCTGATCGTAGAAACGTGACATTTGGAGGACGTACCCCTTAGATGACGTAGGCATCCATAAGAAAGGATTTTTGAAAATTCCACCCCTAAGGTAATAAAGGGTGGCAAAGTTTGTATGGGAAAACGTGTTTTCTTGGCCTGATCGATTTCCACGCGGGCGAAGCCGCTTGCAAAAACTAGTATGACAATAAAATGATAGTGTAATACTAGCCTTCCAGGCAGTGGCGTGCCTAGAGGGCAAGCCCGACGCATTTTTTTGGTTTTAAAGGGTATTTTAATTATGTTCATTTTTCATGAATTTTTATGTTCCTTTTTCATGAATTTAAGTGACTCAGGATCATCACAGACGTCCGGAAAAATTAAGAAGGTGAATGAGGTATTTTACGTCAAATTGAACGATATCATTTTCATTCGTTCTCTGAATCCAGTAAGCCATTACGGACGTCTGTGATAAGCCTTAATGTCGTTATTAAAACTGTAGGTACATTAAAAATCACTTACATTCATAAAAAAAACGGGACTAGTGCGAGTATGCCTCGCGCCCTAAGGGTTCCGCTAAATGATCATAGATGGCGCTACTGCATACTTCTAGTGGCGTCATCTATGAGCACATGGCTCAACTTATGGTCCGGTGACTGACGGCGGACAACAAAGTGATCCTATAAGGGTTCCGTTTTTCCTTTTAAGGTACGGAACCCTAAAAATATCAAAATACTCAATAAAACGACAAAATTCGTCGGGCTTGTCCTCTAGGCACGCCACTGCTTACAGGTCGTTGCAACTGAAGCTACTCCGTCGTGAACCTAGAGCCTATGGTGTCCAAACCCGCGGCTGCCTCAACGGCCGGCCGCGCCGTATCACCGGCCGGCCAGCAGCAGTGCAACCAGCAGCAGCAGCGCCGGACATACGCGGTGCGCTACGCTGTTGTACTTGCTGCTTTGCTCGCACGTACCTGTATCCAACAAAAAATAATAAATTATCTTCTCATGGGTGTAGAGCAAAAAATAATTAATTTTCTTCTCATGGGTGTAGAGCAAAAAATAATTAATTTGGTCAAACTTTGGCGAAATAAATGCAATTTATTTAAACAAAACTATGGAAAATATTATATTTTTTTCTGAAAGATCTTAAAGTCATAAACAATGTGTAAGGTTCTACTCATCATTATGAACAACTTTTACTATGGGACCAACACTGAAATCGCGAAGAAAAATCAGCTGTTCCATACATTTTGTTGAGTAATGTGAACATAAAAAGGAACAGCTGATTTTTTTTCTCGATTTCAATTTTGGTCCCATAGTAAAAGTTGTTCATAATTATGAGTACAATGACCCCTTTTAATATTTCCACTGTCTAGCCTGCCACCCTGTATAAGTACCTATAATCTTTTGGACATTTTGTATGTATAAAGTGAACAACAAGTGGCAGTACCATTAATGGTAAGGTTGTAGGCCTTGTCGCCGGCGACGCCGGGCTGCACGGCGCGGTCGCACGAGCGCGACACGGCCGATACTGATAGGTACTGCACCGGCACGCCGAACGAGTCTGGAACGTTACACACAGCTGTTGGAATACCAGGCGGTCCCAGGGGTGGTCATGGGGGTCATGACCCCCCCCAAAATCGTACAAAAATGCGCCAAAGGCTGCTTGTGCACTGCAGACGTTTTCAATTCGTATTCGGTTTTTTACGGATTTTTAGCCAATAGGCCTGCAGAACGATCCCCACCACTTTTTAAAACGTATGAAAAAAAACGGTCCGTAGAAAAAACGTGCTGTAAACGTGTAGTGCACAAACAGCCAAACACGATAATTCACGGTATAGCACGTCGGCATTAATCAATATGACCCCCCCTAAAGTCGTCGGCTGCAGTATGACCCGCCCCCCCCAAAATAGTCGTCGGTGGAATACGTCATGTATCGTCAGTATGTTCCCATTGCTGGGACTCAGGCTTTCTGTGGGAGTGAACCGTAAATAAAATGTATTGACTCAAAGGGCTAAACGTATACAATTTGCTCAGTTAGGTATTTTTACCAAAAAATATAATTCATTCTACAATATTTTTGCAATGTTCGTTGCAGTATAATTTTTTTTGTGAATATGTTTAATTTTATTTTTATTAGTATTTAAATCACTGACGCCCCACAATGCATCGCCATTTCCTTCTTCATCTTGAATTATTTCGAGGCGGGGCAAAAACTAAAAAATGCCGCCCCCGCCCGACAATATTTTGACCTTTATCATCATCATTTCAGCCATAACGCGCCCACTGCTGCTGATGGACATAGGCCTGTCCCAAAGAACGCCACTACGACCGGTCTTGCGCTGCTCTTTGCGATTACTAAGCTTGGTATACGAATATATATTACTCAGTGTATTCGTCTACCAAGCATGAATTTGCCGCCCGGGGCACAGGCCCCGGCTAGCCCCCCCTAGATCCGGGGCTGGCCATTTTAATGGTCGCCACTCCAGTATATTTCGATTCCATCGGCCATCTGTTCTGTGAGCAATGTGCCCCGCCAAATAGTAGATTATGCACTAACGGGATAAAGCAGTGTCTTATGTCATGGGCGTCATATTGAATCCCGAGTGCACGAAGGATTCTAGGGTTAACTCCCGAGCGTAGCGAGGGAGTTTAGGCGTGGGAGTTATAATCATCTAATACAAGATCATAACAACAATAATCTAAAAGAAGGGTACATTTTTCAAAAATGCATCTTTTCATTTTATATTCTTAAAAGTGTAGTTTTTTTTTCCAATGTAATGTATCCGGTGCAGGAGCAAGGAAACCGAAAACTTCAATAACACCTCCAAACAATAAAACAAAAATAAACAAAGGCGCGGACTCACAGGTCTGCGATTATTGTATCTTTATAAAAAAATAAAAAAAAGTATAGTTCTGTGCGAGCGAGACAGGTGACAAAATGTAATAGCCCTCTGAAGTAGGTGTCTCTTAGGCCGAGATAAATAGACGTTACTTAGCACGTACTTTGGCTAAGCAGTATCGTTGTCACTGTCGCGCAACCTGCAAGCAAGACAGAGACGGGAACATAGCTTAGCGAAAGCCGTGCTAAGTAACGTCTATTTATCTCGGCTCATTGGTGAAAATGAGTATAAGGGCGGGTTGCTTCAAACCATTTGTATTCGTAAGTCAGTACGTAATCGTTAAGTCAGTATGAAATTGTCGTACAAGCCGCCATATTTGACGGTTACAGATACGTAACTGTAAGTTGAAACAACATGGCCTAAGGGCCGAGTTCACCGACAAGATAACAGTCCGTTATACTGAAAACGGCTGTTTAACATGACTTTTTCTATAGAAAAAAAAGCTTTAAACGGCCGTTTTCAATTTATCGGACTGTTATCTTGTCGGTGAACTGGGCCCAAAGAGGTGTAAGTAACTCACCGTTCCTGATCTGCGTGGTGTACAGGAAGCACAGCGCCGCCTGCGCGCCGGGCCGCGCGCCCCCCGCCACCAGCAGCCCCCGCGACCCCTCCGCCCAGCTGCCGTAGCACGTATACACTGAGGAGAGGAGAAGGTTATACAAAAACCGGCCAAGTGCGAGTCTGACTCGCGCACGAAGGGTTTCGTATAAAAACGGCAAAAAAATCATGTCTGTTGTATGGGAGCCCTCTTAAATATTTGTTTTATTTTAATTTAATTATTCATTTTTAAAGTGAATATACAGGGTGGCAGGTTAGACAGTGGAAATATTTTAAGGGGTCATTGTACTCATCATTGTGAACAACTTTTACTATGGGACCAACCCTGAAATAGCAAAAAAAAAATCAGCTGTTCCATACATTTTGTTGAGTCATGTGAACATAAATTGTATGGAACAGCTGATTTTTTTTTCGCGATTTCAGGGTTGGTCCTTGGTCCCATAGTAAAAGTTGTTCATAATGATGAGTACAATGACCCCTTAAAATATTTCCACTGTCTAACCTGCCACCCTGTATAATTAAATATTCTGTGAATATTTCAAGTGCCTGTTGCCGTTATCAATAACGAGCAAAAACGAGCAAAAAAATGACGTTTGTTGTACGGGAGCCCCCCTTAAATATTGATTTTATTCTGTTTTTAGTATTTGTTAGAATGGAACAATACCTAATGGAACCAGCTTGAGTTTAAAAGTATTAAGTGGGTCACGAAAGGGCAGTATGAAAATTACCGGGCCATGGCAGAACAAAGTTTGGGGAACACTGATATAGAACATTACATTAATAGATTGCATTTTTCAAAAATGCATCTTTTCTTCACTAAACAATTTACTTACGGGATAACTTCCGTGATTTTTGTATGGATTGAGTTCCCGATACTTCGACGCTGTTGCAAGCGCCATGATCGCGGGTAAACTGGAGAATGCGGGTGGATGAACACTTAAAATGGAAGTTATCCCGTAAGTAAATTGTTTAGTGAAGTAAAAAACCGTGAAAGTTTAAAACAATGCATCTTTTCATTTAACATTCTTAAAAATATAAAGTTCTGTCACAGATAATATAATATTATACGTACAGATGCCTCATCTCATACAAAGAAATGTGACCGATTTAGCGCGGGCTATCTTCGGGCTATACATTTTTCCGTGCTTAAAGCATTTTTCAAAATTTGAACAAATATTTTTTATGATGTATTTTTTCATGTTCTCAATTTTACACAAACTTCAATAACAAATCGATACATATAACGCCATCTATTATGAGTTGTTTCAACAAATGTTACTTTGTTCCTGATGAGACCCCGTGGTTAGAAGTGACAAAATGTAAAATGCATACATTTCTTCAATGTTCATTTTGTAAACGTGGACAAGCGATACCAATCTCGTCTGGCATTCGCTTTGGCAGCCCGTTTGGCGTCTCACGGACACCACGGAAGCGCTGCTGGCGTCCTAATGGATATGGCTCTAATAATTGGTGACAGTGTACCGGTGGTGGTGCAGGCGGACTGGAACTCGATGGTGTCCTGTGAAGCACCACAGCCGATGCTGGCACTGTCGTACTGGCCCGCCACGCACTCCACCGGCTTCTGCGCCGCCTCCTCGCCCGGCTCGTCTGACAACAAACACACGTAACATCAGACACATTCTGTGTGAGCACTGCCTTCCTAATAGCTATTAAGCTCATTTCAGACTACGCTATACTATATAGCATTACAGCATATAGCTCATAGCACGACAATATCGCGCACCATACATTGTTATGGACACGTTCACACTGTGCTATACTATATAGTATGGCTTTGTATGGGCTCAAAGGGCGGGCGTAACCACCATTTTGGCAATCAATACCTTTAGGCTCAAATCTCATTGTTTTCAAAATGGTGGTTACGCGGGTTACGCCCTTTGAACCTAAAGGTAGCATGCGCTATACTATATAAGTATAGTATAGCGTAGTCTGAATACAGCTTTAGTTTATTACAAATTGAAGGTTGACTATGGTCTATGTGGCAACATCTTTTATATTCTGTTATGTATGTCATGTGTCTATGGTGTATAAATAAATGAAGTCAATCTGTTTGAGATCCTCGAAACGGTCGTTTTATTAACAATAGCAAATGCAGTAATCGCGAAATGGCAGGTTCAAGAAAAAGGCGTTTATCAGACGATTTTCACACAAACGCTGCATTTTTCCTCAATATTTGACTAAATTCCAAAATATTTTTGAAAAACAATCTAAAGACAGATAAGGTCCTCTGCCGGCCTAGCAAGACCGCAATAGAAACGGGTTTAGTATACAGAGGAATAGACAAAGTGATAGATTGTAGAAAGATTTCTACAGTTTTATGCATACAATGACGAGAAGAAATGTTTATATTCTTCAGTAGACAAAACTCTGATAAGCCAAGCACGAGTCGCCGCGTGCTCGGGCAGAAGAGACAACAATTTGGACAAAAATGTCTATTCTTTGGTAGAATAGAGATAGAATTGGTCATGCTAAGCCGGCTGGTGTCACTTTCGATAAAAACAGAAAATCGTAAAAATAACGATTATTGCTTTTTCAATTATGAGGGCAGTATAGTACGCCCACATTTGATAGGGCCCATAAGATATGATATGATAGGATCTATGATTTTTGCGAATCAGGGCAGAAACTTGATACTGGCACGCAGCCCCGGATCTAGGGGGGGAGGGGGGGGGGGGGGCAAGCCGGGGCCCATGCCCCGGGCGGCAAATGTAATATTATAACTTTGGCTTATAACTTTGCCAATTTTGTAGATGTTTCATCGGTTTTTTTGGTGTTAATTATCTTTTTTCAAATCGTTTACAGATTCACAATAAAAAAAATAGTCCGGTACGTATTCGGCTATCATATACAAAAATATTTTTTGGAATCCGACTGGTAGTTCTAGAGATTAGTGCGTACAAACAAACAACTCTTCAGCCTTATAATATTAGTATAGACTTATACGGCTGTACCACAAAAAAATAATCATCTGTTCAACACACGTTCAACACGACTGCTACCAAAAATAATAGGCAATTGTTTTAGCACTAACTTGTCTAAAACAAGCAAGTGTGTATTATTTTTGGTAGCATTCGCGTTTAACGTGTGTCTATCTTTTTTGTGGTGAGGCCGATAGAGTATATTTACCAATAGTAAGTTGTTGTCGTCTCCGGCGGCGGTCCGCTAGCGAGTCGATCACGGTGTAGCGGCCCAGCATTGGGCAACGCACTGGGGAGAGTGACGTCGCTGGAAGTACAAATACACGTAAAATTACGTAAGAAAAAACCGGCCAAGTGCGAGTCGGACTCGCGCACGAAGGGTTCCGTACCATTATCTATAAAAACGGCAAAAAAATTATGTGTGTTGTATGGAACTCCCCCTTAAATATTTTTTTTATTTTAATTTAATTATTTATTTTTAAAGTGAATACATAATTAAATATTCTGTCAGTATTTCATGCGTCTATCTAGTGCCGTTATCAATATCGAGTATAAACGAGCAAAAAAATCATGTTTGTTGTATGGGAGCCCCCCTTAAGTATTTACTTTATTCTGTTTTTAGTATTTGTTGTTAAAGCGGCAACAGAAATACATCATCTGTGAAAATTTCAATTGTCTAGCTATCACGGTTCATGAGATACAGCCTGGTGACAGACAGACAGACGGACAGCGGAGCCTTAGTAATAGGGTCCCGTTTTACCCTTTGGGTACAGAATCCCTAAGTTGAGCCGTGGTTAGGTGGTTACACGTGCTCATTAATAGCACAAAAGCACGAGTGTGTGTCAGACCACGACAGGGTTCCGTAGTTTGTACTAAGTAGCAAAAAAGCATTTTAGTTGTCCGACCGCAACAATAACTTTGTATTTCACAATGATATTAGGAAACACAAAGTTATTTTTGCGGTTATAACTCAAAATTATTAATAATACTATTTTTAATTTGAATTGTTTATTAGGTTCTGCAAGATTGCTTTTTTCTTGATTTTTGATGACGCGGTTGGTATACTTGCAGCTCTAGTACTAGTGCGGTACTTACTGATGAGCGTCACGTGCGGCGTGTAGAGCTGGTCTGCGCATGCGTGGTGCGGCGCGTCGTGTAGAGTGGTACAGCTGCAGCTCTAGTACTAGTGCGGTACTTACTGATGAGCGTCACGTGCGGCGTGTAGAGCTGGTCTGCGCATGCGTGGTGCGGCGCGTCGTGTAGAGTGGTACAGCTGCAGCTCTAGTACTAGTGCGGTACTTACTGATGAGCGTCACGTGCGGCGTGTAGAGCTGGTCTGCGCATGCGTGGTGCGGCGCGTCGTGTAGAGTGGTACAGCTGCAGCTCTAGTACTAGTGCGGTACTTACTGATGAGCGTCACGTGCGGCGTGTAGAGCTGGTCTGCGCATGCGTGGTGCGGCGCGTCGTGTAGAGTGGTACAGCTGCAGCTCTAGTACTAGTGCGGTACTTACTGATGAGCGTCACGTGCGGCGTGTAGAGCTGGTCTGCGCATGCGTGGTGCGGCGCGTCGTGTAGAGTGGTACAGCTGCAGCTCTAGTACTAGTGCGGTACTTACTGATGAGCGTCACGTGCGGCGTGTAGAGCTGGTCTGCGCATGCGTGGTGCGGCGCGTCGTGTAGAGTGGTACAGCTGCAGCTCTAGTACTAGTGCGGTACTTACTGATGAGCGTCACGTGCGGCGTGTAGAGCTGGTCTGCGCATGCGTGGTGCGGCGCGTCGTGTAGAGTGGTACAGCTGCAGCTCTAGTACTAGTGCGGTACTTACTGATGAGCGTCACGTGCGGCGTGTAGAGCTGGTCTGCGCATGCGTGGTGCGGCGCGTCGTGTAGAGTGGTACAGCTGCAGCTCTAGTACTAGTGCGGTACTTACTGATGAGCGTCACGTGCGGCGTGTAGAGCTGGTCTGCGCATGCGTGGTGCGGCGCGTCGTGTAGAGTGGTACAGCTGCAGCTCTAGTACTAGTGCGGTACTTACTGATGAGCGTCACGTGCGGCGTGTAGAGCTGGTCTGCGCATGCGTGGTGCGGCGCGTCGTGTAGAGTGGTACAGCTGCAGCTCTAGTACTAGTGCGGTACTTACTGATGAGCGTCACGTGCGGCGTGTAGAGCTGGTCTGCGCATGCGTGGTGCGGCGCGTCGTGTAGAGTGGCGCCCAGCTGCAGCTCTAGTACCGCGCCCTCTCGCCTCGCCAGTCGCACGCACACGTGGCCCGACTCGCTGGAACACACAACAATACCTATGTTATACCTAACATCTCATAAAACTACACTTCTAATCCCTGAAGGGTTCGGCAGATGTATACAGGGTGAAAAAAAAAAATCTGCTGTTCCATACATTTATGTTTACTTAACAAAATATGTATGGAACAGCTGACTTTTTTTTAGCAATTTCAGGGTTGGTCCCATAGTGAAAGTTGTTCATAATGATGAGTACAGTCACGAGCATAAATATATACAGGTCGCGTCATGTAAAAAGAACGCTGGCTGTCAAGCTGCGCATAGACGATTTTACGGTCTATTTGGTGGTATGAAGTGCGGCGCGGGGCGGGCGGGTCACGCGGCGCATGCTTGCCGGTGCGCTATTGGTTCGTCAGTCGACCTTTGCTTTCCGCGCTGTGTCCACGTTACGTTCATTCTCAAAATACCATCGCGCACAAAAGTTTGAAATTACGAAATGGTTTTACATAGAAAAGAGAGAAAAATGATTTATGACGTGTATTGTTTAATGAAGAGAGAGGCTGATAATAATGCAGTTGATAATTAAAAAAAATGTATTAAACGGACCGCAGAGGCAACAAAATGTTCCGAGTCTACAGTGAGACGAATTGTAAAAGGTTCAAAAGATTCGGAATTTCTTACTGTCTTTCGAACTCCCGGCAAAAATACAAAAGATTACTACACTGAATCAAACATGTTTTTAATTCTATTTAATAATATTCTATCTAATATATTTTTCAATGTACCAATAAACGAAGCTGCGAGCGAAAGGCTAGTTCAAAAATAAAACAACAGGCCTAGTACTTTCGTGCGCGAGTGTACCCATGCGCAAACACACCCCCTCCATTTTCTTCCAGCGTTCTTTTTACATGACGCGTACTGTACCATGGACAGTTCGGCAATAATATCTGATTCCATGATTAATTCATTCATCATCATCTGCCTTTTCTCAAATTATATTGGGGTCGGCATCCAGTCTAACTAGTTTTGGCTGAATATCAATATTTTATTGATTATGATGAATGAATTAATGCGCTACTTTTCTTTGAAAAAATATTTTTTAATTTTCGATTTTAGAATTAATTTAATATTTTCAAAATACTTCTATGAACTATTATTGCCAGTGTTTTCACTTAGGCGAATCACACACCTTGCCGCGCTACGCTGCGGGGTGCGTGGCGACGGAACAAAAATCCCGCGCGTGAATGCGTTTTCAGTGTGTTGCACCATGCGTGATTTCTATACAAATACAGGTACTTGCAAACAACGGAACATCACGCACCCCCGCGCTACGCTGCGTGATGCGGTGCGGTGTGCGAATCGCCTTATTGTCGTATTGTCATCTCCACATTTTATGATGATGGTATATGATAATGATGATGTATAGTAATACAGTAGATCTCTCACCATCCCCTGGTGAGGTGCGCGACCAGCTTGACCAGCTTCTTGTCCTTCTGCTCCAGGATGGAGTGGCACACCAGCCGCTTCTCCTCGAACGAGCCATCCGAGTTCATTATCTTAAAATTATTAAATAGAAATATATCAACTATTTATGCTATAAAACAATACCGTGACTGACTGACAGACAAGCGCACAGGCATAAAAAATCGATAAAAATCCGTTTACTACTTTTGCAAACAGACAAAAAATATTTTTTTTGGGCATGGTTACGTCCCAGTACTATCCCGACTGTTTTTTTATGGAATATGTTCAACGTACAGATTCGGATTGTATAGCCGTGAGTTGACATCTATCGTACAGCAGTTATTATGATGTATGTACTATCATTTTAATTGATTTTATATCATTACAATATCGCCGGGCTATACTGCAAAATTGCGGCAATTGTTCTACTGGGTTGCACGATATAGATCTCAACTCACGGCTATACATTGCAGCAAGAAATTGTCAATAACTAGCCCGTTTAACCTATAGTATAGAAATTACCATAGTATGCGATCAGAATAAGAATAGGATTGACCTTGCGCCATATTGTGACGTTTGTAGTAGGTAGACATTTTGTATTAAAACGTCTACTACAAGAGATTAGGTAAATCAAAGACTCAGTTAAATAAAGTGAAAAAAAAAAATAACTTATGGATTCGCAAATTAATTGTCTTTGTAAGACTTACTTTTCAAGTGATAGTTGACAGTCCGAGGTCATTGACTTTCTTATTCTTCTTGCGATCGCATAGTAATTGTAGATAGATTAAGTGGTACCTTAAGCGTGGCGTTCTTGGTGGTGAAGTGGTACTGGTGCGTGTGGTCCAAACTGAACCACTTGTGGTGCTCCACCACCCAGCTCGGGAAGTGGCAGCGGTTGTGTTCGTCATCAACTGAAAATATAACAATACGTGTTAAATTAACCCGATTTTTGAAACATAGTTCACCCGTAATTATGGAATATAGCCCCCATTTTAATTATTCGCTAATGACTTCATACTAATTTGCACGCTGGCGTGGACGAATGTCTTCTTCATCTGTGTCATACTAAATTGAACTCTATTACTTAATGAATAAGGTTGATATTAAAGGTATAATAGGCGTGGATAAAATATCGTGCGCGCGACGCGTCGCCTGTGTATAAATTACTTTATACTTGACAGAGTCTATGGAAAAGACATTATTTTGTCCACTGCCTGACTAGTGTCAACCAGATTAACTACATTACATGCGTATGTGCCATAAATTCTCTTAAAATGGCTATTGACATTATTTTTGGCATGAGTCATGGGGGTCATGACCCCCCCCCTAAAATCGTACCAAAAATGCGCCAAACACGGTAATACACGGTATAGTACGTCGACATTAATCGGTATGACCTCCCCAATGACCTCGGCTGCGGTATGACCCCCCCCCCCCCAAAATCGTCAGCTGCGACCAGTGCACACAGTGGTGTCAGCTCAGATCATAGAAACAAGGAGATATGCCATCATAGCAAATTAGTACCGGAACAACTGATGCCACTTTTAGTACATTTTTCGACACAATTACGCGCATAATTAAGCGCTCCTTGTGAATAAAAAGATCTCCCACGCATTAAACATTCCGCACACCCTCAATCTTACTCTGTTAATCGTCACTCAACACTAGTACTAAACTAAAACACTGTATTTATACCATCGATCGTGTTCGGTTCGTCGCCAGCGCGTACGTTTTTAATATGAGCAATTTGCTCAAGATCAGGCATCAAGCTCGATAGCGCCTTGGCACATCTCCTTGTTTCTATGATCTGAGGGTGTCAGTTACCGACTGCGCGATGTTGTACGTCATAAGTGGAGCGGTGTCAGTTAGTGGCGGGCACACAATCGTACGTACTGTTGGTGAGCTTCATGGTGCGACTGCCATCGACCGGTGACGTCAGCCCGTTGCACGTGGCGTCGCCCGACTGCGCGATGTTGTACGTCACCATCTTGTCGGCGTGCTGCCCTTTGTACACGAAGCATCTGCAACGTAAGATGGTATTGTTAATGTATGTTTTAATTAATTTTTAAACATGTAGGGCCGTACCACAAAAAAGATAAACACGCGTTCAACACGAATGCTACCAAAAATAATAAGCACTTGTTTTAGCACTAACTTGTCTAAAACAAGTGTGTATTATTTTTGGTAGCATTCGCGTTCAACACGTGTTTATCTTTTTTGTGGTACGGGTGGTATTGTTAAAGCTACTGACACGGCGTGTCACATAAGAGCGTTGGTGAATTCTTTGGAAGGCTCTTTAGGCCGCGGCCACACTGGTACGGCGACAGCGACTTCGTGAAAACAACCTCATATAAACATATAATTATGTCGGTGGCCGCATTGCAGAACCGACAAGCGAAATTTATTTGTTTAGGAAATCGCCGTCGCGTCGCTGTCGCTGTTCTGGTGCGACCACGGCCTAACTCTAATTTAATGCTCTAGTCTCCTATAGATGTCATCAACACCCATAAGAGGCTTTAAAAATGTATGCATCTTAAGATACAATTCTTCTATACTATCATAGGTAGGTTTTTAAAAATAAAAAACCGGACAAGTGCGAGTATGCCTCGCGCCCTAAGGGTTCCGCAATATGATCATAGATGGCGCTACTGCATACTTCCAATGGCGCCATCTATGGGCAGATGGCTCCACTTTTGGTCCGGTGACTGACGGCGGACAACAAAGTGATCCTATAAGGGTTCCGTTTTCCCTTTTGAGGTACGGAACCCTAAAATAGTTTATTGCAGAAAGTTTTACAACTTACAACAGTAAATCTTACATAGGGACGCCCTTTTAAGTAAATAATATACCTGTGCTAGGTAGTAATATACATTACACAGTTTGATTGGTGGCGGTGTTACATGTACTTACAGGCACATGAGACGTTTTAACTTTGTCTCTAGGGTGGACAACGCACCTTCTATAACATATCCAAAGGCGGTAGGGGCCGCCTGCATGTTTGCCTCAAAAATATCGTGTATCGGACGAGCTCATACCTGTACATATCCTCGTCAGTGGAGATGGAGTTCCTGCGCTGCACCTGCGAGATGAGCCCTACCAGGTACCGCGTAGAGCCCTCCTTCCACGTCGCCAGGCAGATCAGCTCTTCAACTGGAAGACAGACCGAAATACTGTATTATTAGAGTCGATCAACTATTGTTTGTAATATCCTTGTCCCCGCAATAAAAAAAAAATTTACTCTCAAAATGTAACAATTTACCAATATTTTATACCTTGAACAGTTAAAGAATACATAGCATTAACATTAAACAGCATTTACGAGGGGAGGTCAAAAAGTTCATGGAATGAAAAGAAAGGGGGGTGAAATTAAATTTGATTTGGCCGAATACCGAACATTCGGCCAGGCTTTTTTTCATGATTCGGTATTTGACTGAATAGTACCTACGCAATATTCGGCCAAATACCAATATTAGAAAAAGTTGCCAAATAGGCCGAATACCGAGTAGTAGCCGGACAGGCCGAATACCGAGTAGTAGCCGGACAGGCCGTATACCGAGTAGTAGCCGAATATTTGAAGCCCCCGTCGTAGATAGCGATCGGTTATGTGTACGTACCATTGCTCTCAGTACCGGGCACGTCGGGGCAGGCCATGTAGCGCAGTAGCAGGCGCGAGTCGTCCGTGCACGACTCGGCGCGCGACGGCGGGTTGGCGCAGTCGCCCGCCCCGCTGGAACAAGTGGTATTGTCAGATAGGCAATGCAAGTTTAGAATAGGCGCTTCTTGGACAATATTATGACAAGCCAGTGGGTACTTAATATTAATCGCTACTTTTATAAACTTATTGACAACTGTATATTTGTTTGAGTGTAATTAATTTAATTGGTGACTAAATGGATACTTAATGACATAATAGCTCTGTAATTGAATTCTCACTTTTTAATTTTATTGAATTAATGTAATGTATGTAGGTATTACGATATTTATGTTTAAATTTTGTATGCCTCAACGGCGGGACATAGCAGACTTATTTATACAATTATTATACACCACCTTATGAACCTATGATCCACAACAAATGAATTTGAATTTGAATATTTAGGTCAAAAAGTCGCACTAGAACAACGAGGCAGTATAGCATTAGGGCTTTTACAAATATGTGCGACACCCACACGACAGTTGGACGGCTCTCTCAATGTGTCAAATGTTCCATACATTTGACACATTGAGAGTTACAAAAAAAATTGAAATATAATTGAGAAAAAACAATCGCCGGTGCGCAATGCCACTCCCGCACTGAAGCAGTCCAACACCATCATCCACCCAGCCTTTTCCCAAACTATGTAGATTGGAGTCGGCTTCAGTCTAACTGGTTGCGGCTGAATATCAATATATTACGTGGAGCGACTGCCATCTGACCTGCACAACCCAATTTATTGGGTAATACTGGTATTCGAAAGATAGACCAGTTATCAGACTCTCGGGCTCCTGACTACCCGTAAAGACTGTCAAAGATATTCCTATGACAACCGGGACCGACTTTAACGTGCTCTCCGAGGCACGGAGGGGTCTCGATGTGTTAAGAACGGTCCATCCAAGGAGTGGCCGCGGCAAGCGCAGCTTAACCTCGCAGATTGATCGATCAGCGCGGCTGTTATTCAGCCACGAGCCGTCACCAATCGTCTAAATTGAAATAGCACTTTCATTCCTTTCTATCCACTCACCGACTATACGTGAAGGTGAAGGGCGCCGGGTGGAAGGGGCAGGGCTCCGGCAGCGGCCGGGGCTCCTTCCTGAACATGGAGTAGAGCGCCGCATCGCCAGTTATTGACTCGCACATCGTGGACAACGAGTCTCTCTGGCCACAGTATGCTGTGAAACAGAGAAAATTATCATTATTATACACCAGCAATTCCCCGCGGTTTCACCCCCGTAGCTCGGCTCCTAAGGGTCGTAGCGTGATGTTAAATAGCCTATACTATTCCTCACGAATCTGGCTATCATATACAAAAATAATTAATCGAATCCGACTGCTCGCTTAGCATGACTACGATAGAAACGGGTTTGGTCTATAGAAGAATAGACAAAGTGACATATTGTAGAAATATTTCTACCATTTTATGCATTCAATGAAGAGAAGAAATGTCTTTATTCTTCAGTAGACAAAATTCTGATAGCCAAGCACGGGTCGCCGCGTGCTCGGGCAGAAGAGATAACGAGTTGGATAGAAAGATCTTTGTCTATTCTTTGGTAGAGTAGAGATAGAATTGGTCATGGAGGAGGACGATCAGTATGATGACGAGTTCGTAGATACTCACTTTCTTTATATTGTAACACATATTTGTGTTTTTCATGTATGACCAGGCATCTGTAACAGTCCTCGTTTCTGAAACATTACAGTCACAACAATTAATTGAAAGTCAAACTATAGTATATTTTGTGATCAGCAATATAAACAGACGTAAATTGGACATTGGGCAGGCCCTGTGCCCATAGGTAATGGAGCCAGGCGCGGATACAGGATTTCGTTTACGAAAGGGGCAAATTTTGTGTGATTTTTACCTTACTGCCAGAAAATTCGTTATAAACTATACAGGGCCCCAATTCTGCTATTGCAATAATTGTATAAGAATGGTGACTTATCGGTCAAAACCTAAGCGGTCATTAGCTTAGGAGTAAGCGTCGCCGCATACGGGCCACAAGTGGCCGCCACTTCTCACATTTGACTTGTCACAGGAACAAATGTGACAAGTGGCGGCCACTTGTGGCCCGTGTGTGCGGCGACGGTAAGAATATCTCTTTCGTCATTGGTTAAAACAATGTCATCGAGAGACCATTCTGACACGATTATGACAGTTGCATTAGCAGACTTGGGGCTCAGTTCTAATTGTAATTAGTTATCCATAATTTAGGGGGCGGAGGCAATTGCACCCATTGAATTTTTAGGAATGCTTCATAAAGTGCCAGTTGAGTTGCCACTTACCAGTATCTGTCATGCTTTTGTGCGAGCTATACGCCTCATACTGTGTACCACGGGCTTTAAGCTAGACGGTAACCATAGCAACCGAACTAACCTGTCGTACACGAGGAACTTGTCGTTGGCGTCCGTCTCCGCGCACTCCCCCTTGCCCTGCATGGTGGTGGAGTTGATGTAGATGAGGCCCGGGATCCCGGACTGGAACCAGCCGCCCGTCCAGCCTTCTGGGAAGTTGCAGCCGCCGCCTGGAAGGAGAAGACACTGATTAGGATGTGCTTGACATTATATTTCTATAATGTATACATATACAGGGTGGCAGGTTAGACAGTGGAAATACGAAAAGGAGTCATTGTACTCATCATTATGAACAACTTTTATTATGGGACCAAAATAAATCAGCTCAATCACGAAAAAAAATCAGCTGTTCCATACGTGTAATTGTTGAGTTATGTGAACATAAATGTATGGAACTGCTCTTTCTTAGGGCCAAGTTCACTGACAAGGATAAATTAAAAACGACCGTTTAACATGATTTTTCATGTATAAAAAGTGATGATAAACGGCCGTTTTCAATTTACCAGACTGTTAAACTTGTCGGTGAACTTGGCCCTTAGTATTTTTAACCGACTTCAAAAAGGCGGAGGTTCTCAATTCCGGTGTATTTTTTAGGGTTCCGTACCAAAATGGTAAAAAAGGAACCCTTATGGTGCGACATCGTCTGTCTGTCTGTCTGTCTGTCACGCCTGCTTATTTCACCAACTACCTACTTATGCTATCGACTTGAAATTTGGAACAGTTATAAAGAATGCTTGTTCAACTTTATTGCAAATGAAAAATATCCAAAATTTTTTTTATTTTCATTGCAAAAGGGGCCGGAGTGGGGGTCCAAAATTTTAAAGTGGGGTTACCTACTAGGTCAAGTGACATATCAAGTGGCTTGATCTGCATATTTCAAAATATATTTTCATTTTATTTTATGTCTCACAGTTTTCGACATATGATGAAAAATGTCTGAAAAAATACCATTCCCCCCCCTTATCTCCGAAGTTTGCGGGGCGAAAAATCTGAAATAATTATAGTTGATAGGAATTGACCCAAATATGGCACCAAAAATAAAACAATGTTTCTAACTAGTACAGTTGTTTCAAAATCATTAAAATTCCTTCACAAACAAACTTAGTTATGCGGTCCGGATTTTTTCACTTTATACCTCCAAAAATGATTCGGAACCCTCGGTGCGCGAGTACGACTCGCACTTGGCCGGTTTTTTATATTATAAATCGAACCTCCAATAACAACAAAAGTAATCTTGAAGATATAAACTGAGAACTATATTCACAAATCCCTCAACTAGCTCTTCTGGAAGACTACGAATGGATCTGACAACAAAGGCATATCTAAGCTCTCAGAGGCTTGGAGCGGGGTTTACCTAAGCCGATAGGTAGCCGATCTCTCTCGCTATAGTATCGTATGCTTACTATATTAACGTTGAATTTACGCTAGTAATCCTAACCTTATTTGCGATACAGAATAGACCAAAAACGCAAATATTAATATTTTGTACGAATGAGGTCGAAATTCGCTAATACACGCAGTTACGTCAAAAATTGTTACGAACCAACATTATTCGATTTTAGTAGTTATTTTGAGATCTGTAATTTATTTTGTAATGATGTGACATTTTTAGGGTTCCGTACCCAAAGGGTGAAAAGGGAGCCTATTACTAAGACTCCGCTGTCCGTCCCTACGGAACTTTCGTGCGCGAGTCCGACTCGCACTTGGGCGGTTTTTTCCCTAGATGCTTTCAAATTTTATCAAAATATTTTTTTTGATATTACAAATAAAACTATTTGAACGTTTTCTATAAAAAAAATATCCGGGTTTTAAGCTCAAAAATCCGGGGTTTTCAAGCTTCTTGTCCTTGTTTATTTATTATACAGATACAGATGCCATGGTAACCCTATCACACGGTACATGTTTTTTTTCGCCTAAACATCTCGAAATTCGAACAGTGTCGAAATGAATCCGCGATGATTTACCTACTTAAAAACAAATGAGTTCGCCTTCGAATTGTGTGCGCTCACTTGAGTGAGGCTCCAAGTGAACTTTACAGAATAGCACTACAGAGTTACAGAGGCCCTAGCCAAGTTGCTTTTCTATTGGCGTTCACGCCAAACGATAAGCACAAAATGTATGCCAATGACATTACCTGCGGAAAAGTCACGTGACTCACAAATGTCATTTCCATACATTTTATCCGTAGCGTTAGACGTTAACGCTAACGGAAAAGCAACTTGGCTAGGGGGGCAGTACACATAAATGACGTAATCGGTTTCAAATCGGCCCTTTAAAGGACGAGGGACCATTATCAAACGTGCCTAGATCATTACAGTAAGTGTCAACGAACCACAATGGTAATATCCACCCCATTTTTATTATTATTATTACACGATCCAACCGCAATTAAAACTACCCTATGATTTTAATAATAATAGTGTGCCGAGGACAAAAGGTTCTAGGCACAATAGATCTAAATCTAGTATTCACGGCTAGGCTAGGTCCCAATAAGCTTTGTTCTTTATTTTTGTATAGCCTATAGCCTAATTTACAGCTGTGAGCAATTCTATAGATGTTGGTTTGGTCTAATTGAAAAGATCCAAGCGCTTGAGTTCCAGTTGTTCCATTTTCAAAAGTTGCGTAATTTTGGGTCGTGACGCAGAAGATCACTTTGGCAAAATGACATCGTAAAAAATTTGGTCACTTTCGCATAATGTCACTTTCGTAAAAAGTCACTTTCGCAAAAAGTCACTATCGCACAGTGTCACTTTCTCAAGAAGTCACTTTCGCAGAATGTCATTGTGTTCTCAATTGTTTTTAGCACTTTATAATCTCATCTCTAAATAGTACAGGCAGGATGAGGACAGACGTGGATAGCGACTTTGTTTTATACAAAGTCGCTATCCACGTCTGTCCTCATCCTGCCTGTTTCTCCGCTTACTGCTTTTAAACCAAGCAATGGATTTTGATAAGGTTTTCACGGTCATTTGAATTATGACGCCGATAGGCTTCTGATGATAACCTACTGATGCATCACGTATTCACGACACTTTTTTTTTTATTTGGTAATAAGTAGGCTTCCGTTTAACCGCCATCTCGCCTGAATCTACGATGGAGCACGCTTGCCCCAATGAAGAACCCAATTCACTCGTGACTTGAAGACACCCAGATAACTGTTGGGAAACACCCACTCGAGCAGCGCATTCCACTGTTTGGCAGTTTTCACAATGAAAGTGGAATCAAAGCGCTTCGTTCGGGTTTTGTTGAAAATTTTGTGTAAATCAAGCTTTGCTTTGCTTTACTATAGGGCTAGCCCTATAGTCTCATCATCGTCAATATCGCTAATCTTTCTTCCCTTACACCACACAACAGTGCCAATGTATAAAACATTCGTCAGCATTGTCCTGTTCCTTTGTTTTACGATGGTTTGACTCCAGGTGTTCCTACATTGACGGATGCCAAGGTTTTAGGGTACCGGATGATTTTTGAGCGATGAAAATCAGCGCTACGAAGTTTTTTTGCGATTGTGATTTTTTAAGATCTATACATATATGCTGTTATTATTTTTTTTTTTGACGATCATTTGTAAAGAGCAGGACTGTAGTTATTGAGCTATCTGTAATTTAACGTAACGTAATTACCGCTTTAAGGATTTAAAGAGAATGCGCACCCTATTTCATAAATTCTCAAAATCAGAGCCAATTTAACACTAGGTATCTTAGAAAAGTATAGAAAAAAAATTAACAATGTTTAATTAATGGAGTATTTAGCTAAGATCTTAAGCTACAAAATGATATAAAAATATTACAAGTATCACTTAAAGTTTCTCAGAAACAGCCGTTGAAGGACGTTAATTTGTGCAACGCAAAAACTTTTAGAAAAGTGAGACATTGTCACGTCAAAAAATTCCCCGTTAATTACAATCGGGGTGTCTTCTAGTCGTGAGTAAATCGGTTTTCTTTTAGACAAGCGTGCTCTATCATCGCATCATCGCTTAACTCAGGCGAGATAGCGGTCAAACGCAAGCCTATTTAATTAAAAAAAATATATATATACAGAACCCTTTGCAAAACAGCACATTATTATTGAAAAAATTCAACTCGTTCAGTTATTAAAAATGAATTTATTCTTCAGGACCGCATCCTGCCATTGTGGCGGTTTTCAACAAATATAATGTCATTGCACGTACAGCATTGCAATTCTGACACAATAACTCTTTGATTTTTATTTTTATTTCAGTTTCATCACCTAGATGTGTTTGTTTAACTTGTTAGATCGATAATTTCATACAAATTGACACATTTTTATTTATCTAACGGATTGTGGCAATCCGGAGACTGAAACTGGTCCTTAACCCATCAATGCAATGAAATGAAGCACAATTAAAATTCTATTGTTTGCGGCCTCAGGAGGCCGTTCGTGCATCTACAAATAAACGAGCTGTACCATGAACACGGGGAGAAAAAGAGTTTAACCAATTAACGCCAAACGTCAAAATTCCACACTCCTTATCAATCACTATCGAAATACCGAACCACCGATTTCGCCCTACCCTCCCCCACATAAATATTTTAATTTATCTCTGGTATTCGGCAATTTATTATCAAATTAATTACGGTTCCCCCCACAAGATGGCGCTGAGGGCCACTCGGCAGGTAAACAAATATATTCAATTATAAAATGGCGGACAATTAGTTTTCGAAATTGCACCCGCCAAAAACAATTTCGTTGACAGACAGATACACAATTGAGTTATGAACGCCGCTATATCTATCTTTTATCTTTTGTCAGCTTGTTTAATTATAAATTATGAGTTTTTGACAGTTTTGAGCAATAAATAATGTTTTTATTTGAACTCAGTTGAACTAAATGCTTTGTTTTGCCGAATATAAAATATGTCGTCGAGAATTAAGTAGAGTTTGGTTAGTTTATATTTTCTTTTTCAAACAAAGATGCTCTCAGAAAATTGGTTAATGAGTGAAAAACCTATTTTCAGGAATAATATTTGATGCGATAATAAATAACTTTCTGCAATCACCGATTCGCCTGTTAATTGTACCTAGTAATCACCAAAAGAAACCGGACAGGTGCGAGTAGCGACCATTAGACCATAGAGGCAGTCATTCACACATTCACAGACTTAAGCGTTACTTGAGACTAGTTTCAACGAATCAAATGGCTTGAAACTAGTCTCAAATAATGCTTAAATCTTGAGTTGGGTTATGGGAACGACCCATCTTTGCTGATGGTAAGGTAATGCTAAGGTAGTGAAAGTCCTAAGTCCCCCCAGCTGCGATAATATCGGCCGACAATATCGCAAGCGTTATTGCGGTATTTGTTCTTAGTAGGTACCTACCGACATTTTGGGACGCATGCAATCTTAAACACTGCTGCGATAATAACGCGTCGTCATTATCGCAATAACGCATGCGATAGTATCGACCGTTCCTGTGTGAGAGAGCCTGTACACACGCAAGACACACGTTGGAAATATCGGACGATAAAAAAACGCAGTAGATGACCGTTGGGGTAGACGTGGTCTTGAGTGTGGACCATGAATCGGCTAACGTAGGGTAGGCCGCTCTGAAGCTAGGTAGAGTGACGATATTCGCAGAGTGGAAGTTGGATGAGAGTGGCCGAGGATCGAGTTAGATGGCGTGCGATTGGAGGCCTGTCCCGAGATGGGCTGCTATAGGCTGATGATCAGTGGCGTGCCTACAGGGCAAGCCCGAGGGTATTTCTCGTAATTTTTCATGATTGTAAGTGTTTTTTATTGTACGCTACTCACTTACATTCATGAACAATTTAGAGATATACCCTCGGGCTTGCCCTGTAGGCACGCCACTGCTGATGATGATGAAAAACGCAGCCGTGTGGACAGGAGAAGGACGAATTATCGCAATAACGCAAGCGGTATTATCGCACCTAAGTGGCCCCAGCCTTTAATTATAATATTAACGTATATTATAAATTATTAACTAATAAAACGTGTACATATTTCATGATTTAATTACTTCAAGTCATAATCGAGTATGCATTGTTCGTCAAAGCTTTCTTAATCGTGTTTCAAACGTGACTAGAGCGGATGGTGTTATGCTATAGTGGAGATGTAAGTCGAATGAATCAGATAATTAAATCATATGTGCCAGTGAAATAGGGAAGGGTCCTTCTTAATAGGTGACTAGGAACTGTCACTATTATGTTCAGTGTTATGAGAAAAAATGTGTTTACTGTAGGGTTTTTGTAGTTTCGTCACAACAGTAGTTTCGTCACAGAACAACCTGTCTCTCATTATGCGATATTCCTTAGATCTTTATACTCATCCAATCTTTAGACGTACCCTAAAATCTCGAAAAATTGCTGTTCCATACAGACAAAATGTAACAGCGGTTTTAGTGTACTATTTGTTTTCATCTAAATATACTATATCCTTATCCTACTATTATAAATGCGAAAGTTTATTTGTTTGTTACCTTTTTACGCCTAAACCACTGAACCAATCATCATTAAATTTTGAACATACGTTGTCAGGGGTAGAGAAAAGGACATAGGGTACCTTTCATCCAGAAAAAATGTACTATTCCCGAGGGAAAGAACAATAACTTTCGTCGGACAATTGCTTTAGGACGCTAGATGGCGCTACGTGTATGTCACGCAGATAAAGTTCTAGTATCAAATAAATTAGAAATATAACCTTTTCCTAAGACATAAGTATGCATAAGTGAGCAATTACGTTAATTTACTAGCGTTTATACATGATAGTTCCCACTTAGATCCGCGAATACGAATAAAATATTCCATACTAAGTTAATACTGCTCAAGAGTTCCCAACAATTACCTCTCCAAAGAAAATTTAACCAAACTGCATTATTCACTCCCGCATAACATCGTCCGCTCTAAGCGCGTCGGAAATGTGATTGAGTTTCATTTTCTGAATGTCTAATGAACTTCGCTCATTTACCCGCCTGTGCCCCGTCCCTCTCACACGTGCTCACACCACGTACGTTAGAAGGAGACGGCAATAAGTTAGACTGCACAGTTCACGAATGAGTGATTTCATCTCATACGAACCATTCTCTTTATTGCATTAAATTTTAATTAATTTTGTATAGAACATGTGAATAAGTTTGTGAATGAAGTACTAAATAGAAAACTAATAATATGGTCGGTCATTTTTATGCTCATGAAAGCTTAATAGTAATTTTAAATGACTTTGTAATTAATAATGCTGTGAGGTCTGACATATTTTATATTTATAGACCGGTCCGTTATTAACCGTGAGTATAAAATGTTTCTTCCGATTCTCACGGATAAACGGGTTATCCGTGAGAATCGGAAGAAACACATTTATCTTCATTCTGATAATACATCAGAATTCAGATTTATCCGCTATGTTCCCACTGCTGGGGCACATCACACAGGCCTCCTCTCTGTGAGAGGGAGTGGGCCGTAGTCCACCACGCGGGCCCAGGCCGAACGCGGGTTGGTGGACGTCAGATGTCTTCGAATTTTTGGTTCTAGGACATGCCGGTTTCCTCATGATATTTTTCTTCGCTGTTTTTAGAGCAGTGGTGATGAAACAAATTGCACAAAGGGCGTGCAGGGTGGCGGTAGGCAGGCTGAAAGCCAAAAATACCGCCCCGGGACCCGACGGCTTGCCTGGCAAAGCCTGGTTCCTGGCCTCTGAGGCTCTCGGGCCCCGACTAGAAGGGCTCCTAAGCGCATGCTTGGAGAGAGGCCAGTTCCCGCTTCGTTGGAAGACGGGGAAGCTGGTCCTCATTCAGAAGCCGGGGCGCCCTGCGGACTCTCCGTCCGCATACCGGCCCGTGGTGCTGCTCGACGAGGTGGGCAAGCTCTTTGAAAGAGTAATTGCAAACCGCCTCGCCGGGCACCTTGCGGGGACGGGGCCGGATCTTGCGGAACACCAGTTTGGTTTCCGCAAGGGGCGCTCTACGGTGGACGCCATCATGCGCGTGAGAGCCCTCACGGCGGGGGATGCGGTGTCTAGGGGTGGGGTTGTTTTGGCGGTGTCTCTCGACATCGCCAACGCCTTCAACTCCATGCCCTGGAGCTGCATAAGGGAGGCACTCCGGTATCACCGGGTGCCGACCTACCTTCGTCGAGTGGTCGGGGATTACCTGTCGGACAGGGCAGTAATCTACCCCGGTCGCAGCGGAGAATGGAACCGGCGAGAGATGTCGTGCGGTGTTCCGCAGGGATCGGTCCTGGGGCCGGCCCTGTGGAACATCGGTTACGACTGGGTGCTGCGTGCCGACCTCCCTACCGGCGTCAGCGTAGTTTGCTACGCTGACGACACGCTGGTACTGGCACAAGGGGGGTCGCACGAGGCGGCGGTCGAATTGATGACGCGCGGGGTTGCGATAGTCGCGGAGAGGATCCGGCAGCTGGGTCTCGAGGTGGCATTGCACAAGTCCGAGGCCATGTGCTTTCATGGGCCTCGGAATGCGCCACCGCCGGGATCCCGGCTGATGGCGGGAGGGATCTCCATCGGCGTCGAGTCGACATTGAAGTACCTAGGACTCGTCCTCGACAGCCGGTGGAACTTCGTTGAGCACTTCCGACGTTTGGCTCCCAAATTGGAACGGGCAGGGGCTGCCTTCAAACGGCTCTTGCCCAACCTGAGGGGGCCAAACGCCTCCTGCCGGAGGCTCTACGCGGGGGTCGTGCGGTCCATGGCCCTTTACGGGGCCCCGGTGTGGGCGCGTTCTCTGGGGCGGCGAGCCGCCCACTATCTTAACGCGCCCCAAAAGGTGGTAGCCGTGAGGCTGGTCCGTGGATACCGCACGATCTCCGGCGAGGCGGCGAGCCTCCTTGCCGGATTGCCGCCATGGGATCTGGAGGCGATAGTCCTCGCGCGCCTGTGGGACTGGCGCGCGGAGGTACTACGCCGGGGGGAAACTCCGCTGCCGCGGCAAATCGTCGCTCAGCGGACGGACCTCCGGCGCGATCTCATGGCGACATGGAGAGAGCGACTGTCGCAGCCCCGTGCAGGGCACGCCACAATAGTGGCGATAGTGCCCCTCTTTGAGGAGTGGCTAGAGAGGCGCCACGGCGCCCTCACCTTCCGCCTGACGCAGGTCCTCACCGGACATGGGTGTTTCGGGAGGTTCCTGCATCGAATCGGGCGGGAGGAAACGCCCGGGTGCCACCACTGCGTGGATCGACCGGAGGACACGGCGGAGCACACTGTAGAGGTGTGCCCCGCTTGGGCGGAGCATCGCCGTGTCCTCGTAACGGCGATCGGCGGCGGCGACCTCTCGCGCCCGGCCCTGGTTCAAGCCATGGTCCGGGGCGAGAGGGAATGGGAAGCCGTCGCCTCCTTCTGCGAAGCAGTCATGCTAGCGAAGGAGGTGGCGGGGCGTGAGAGGGAGAGAGCCTCACGTCCCAGCCGCCGCGGCGGTGGACGCCCCGGGCGTCGGGGGTCACTTGATGGCCCCCGGCCACCGTAGGCGCGGGCCTGTGGACGGTGAGTTGGGTATGCTCACCGTCCGTCCGTCTCATGACGACAGGCCGTGTCGACGGCGCGTTCGTGTTCCACGCGCGCCTCAAAGAGAGTCAGCAACAGCGTAGGGGCCCGCAAGGGCCGAAGCCTGCCAGGGCTGCGGGACTGTTCGAAAGAGACACCGCAGCCCTGGAATGTAACGGGCAACGAAGGAACATGGATGGGTTTTAGTCAGTACAAGTCTGACACTCCCTTCCGCTCCGCCCAGAGCGGAGGGGGTCATTTGATGATTTCCCATCCAAAAAAAAAAAAAAAAAAAAGGGCTGGGTTACCTAAACTCCTCCTTTAAATAAGGTACTGTAGGACTCTCAGATCGTAGGACTGCTAGTAGAGCAGTTAGGTATCTGTTTTTATGGAGGAGTATAGTACCTAAGATTCTCACCTATATTTTACATGAATCGGAATGATTAGCTGTAGAACTTGCTTGCCAAACGAAAGTACCTATGAGGGCATTTTTTTTTCTATAATGCCAGTTCATTCAGCCGCATCTGCCTCGACTGGAAGTCAACCCTGACAGTAAAAAGCTAGACTATATTAATGATTCAACGATCACTTGCTAAAATTAGTAGGTATCTATTTAAAATCCATAGACTCCTAATGGTGTCTGCCGACTGGCTGAGGCCACGATTGACAGGAGTGTTAAAAAGCAAGAGGGAAAATCTATAGAGCACTCTTTTTAACTCATTGGATGTCCCGTAAGAAAAAGGAGACATATGATTTATGTATGAACAAAATAAACAATGGATTCAGAACATAATTTAATTAATTTTAACCACATTAATTATTTAAATGACTAGAAAACAAAACGCTTCGTAAACAAGCTATTTTCGCGCGCGAAAATAGTCGGCCATTTTCACGGCTGACGTAAACAATGCCGCCATATTGGAAAACGGCAGCTAATGGAAAGCGCGGCAAAAATATCTCACTTTTTGTGTTTGCTAATTAGGTAATTGAGTTTTTTTTTTCACCTGCTATAATGATGCAATTAAGGTCTAATTAAAATTAAATGTTGATAAATTCGGATTAAGTATGTTAAGGGATATTTATTGTTTGTTGTCTTAATTTTAATTAGATGATTTATTGTGTGCACGTAAAAATCAATTACTGAAGAAAAAGGGACTTATAACGGTCTGAAATGGCCAACACGTTGAAATTCGGCTCGTTCCAAACCTCTGCCGAATTGATTTATCATTATCACATATTATTTTTTATTTTTAAATTCAGTTTTTATACAGAGTGGCAGGTTAGACAGTGGAAATACGAAAAGGGGTCATTGTATTCATCATTATTACAACTTTTAGTATGGGACCAAGCCTGAAAACGCGAAAAAACATCAGCTGTTCCATAAATTTATGTATGTTACTCGCCCCGCCCTCGCGGAGAATACAAGCTGTTTCATCCTACTAATATTATAAACGTGAAAGATTGTGAGGATGTATAGATGTATGGATGGATGTTTGTTACTCTTTCACGCAAAAACTACTGAACGGATTTTGATGAAACTTTACAGTAATATAGCTTAATACATCAGAATAACACACAGGCTACTTTTTATCCCAAAAACGCGGGCGAAGCCGCGGGCAGAAGCTAGTTCAATAATATATTCACTTATTTAGTTCAAAATAGGCTAAGACAACAATAGGTACTAGGCCCGACTAAGTTTTAACTTTTTTACTATACTATTTTACTAGCGGCCCGCCCCGGCTTTGCCCGGATTGTGCGATAATAGGTATAAGTACCTATGTCCATCTGGAATAATGTAGGTGTACCTTTCAAATGGTGAATAGTTTTTGCGTTTTGTCATAGTCATAGCGAACAAGGCCCCAGATAATTTGTGAAGGATGACATGGCATTGTTTTATCTTCAAGTAAAACATAGAAATATGTAACTGTGTATAAAATAAACATTTACGTGGACGAAGCAAAATAAGTAAGGAAGGAGCCATTCATCACGAGTCATTTAGAATTCTTGCTTACCCCCTTGGGAAAAAGTCACGAATCACAGTTAATTAGTTAGTACAGTTAATCCAATTAAATATAAATTTTGTAACATCCTGTATAACTCTATCGCATATCTGTAGGGTTGCCATACATCCCGTAATATACAGGACTGTCACCGTACCTATTTGACCGTCGTCGCGTCCCGTTTTGCTACATGCCCCGTATTAGTCCCGTTTTTCGACAATATCGACAAAATACAGAAATGGCCCAGAGCTGAGTAGCGCAAGCGGCCGGCAGGAGATGCAGGCGCGCGAAAATCTTTGATTTATTTAATACTAGCTTCTATTATATTCTTCTAGCTTCTATATAGCTCTAATGATGTCTAAGCTATATTACTGTAAAGTTTCATCAAAATCCGTTCAGTAGTTTTTGCGTGAAAGAGTAACAAACATCCATACATCTTCACATCCTTACAAACTTTAACGTTTATAATATTAGTAGGATTAGTCAAAGTCAAAGTTAAAACAACGGATGGATGGGATGGATGTTTGTTACTCTTTTACGCAAAAACTACTGAACGGATTTTGATGAAATTTTACAGTAATATAGCTTATACATCAGAATAACATATATAGGCTACCTTTTATCCCGGAAAACGCTGGCGAAGCCGCGGGCGGAAGCTAGTTGATAATCCCACTAATATTATAAATGCGAAAGTTTGTGCGTGTGTGTGTGTATGTTTGTTACTTCTTTACGCTGAAACGGCTGGACGGATTTGGATGAAATTTGGCACACAGATAGATTATAGTCTGGAATAACACATAGGCTACCCTTTATTCCGGAAAACGCGGGCGAAGCCGCGGGCGTAAGCTAGTAAATCAATACTTGCTTTGGTGTAGTTGAAAACTTGAAACGCTGCGTTTCAACTTTGAATAAGGTAATGCCTTTTGTGCATCAAAATATTAAAATCCCGTATTGGTTCCTGGTTATGGCAACCCTACATATCTGCGACGACACTCGAGACTTCGAGAGCCGATTATATAGTTACAAACCACTCAATGTTTACAATATTGTAACGATTACGATAATGGATCGAGATTAAACCGATTACCGATTATATTTCCAGTGGATATCGAATTAACTACCAGGATTATAGTAAGAGGAGTATACGAGCTTGTTTACTCAAGTAAACGTACTCTAAATATAAGTAGTTGTTGTATTACATAACATAACATCAGGTCTCTATTTCCCGAACTTGTAAGCAGAGGTTTATCATAGTAAAACTATATTATTATGTCTATATTTATACTTAGTTTACTAGCTTTTGCTAACGGCTTCGCCCGCGTGGATATTGGAAATAATCCCACGGGAACGTAGGTAGGTAGGTACCTACCTACTACCAAGCCTATGTCACTCTCAGTCTAGTGAGTTGCCCATCAATAGGTACTCTATCTACTCATCTGAAAAAGGTCATACTATCGAAGCATCGATACAGCAATCGATAGTATTGCTTTATGAACTATCGATACTATAGACAGTCCAAAACAATCGATAGTATTGATACTAATCAATACTATCGAACGGCAACACTACTAGTGACCCGCCCCTGCTTCGCAAGGGTGCAATCTACTGATGTGGCGACATGTTAACATCCAGATATCTGTATCTGTATCTAATACACATAAACCTTCCGGAATAAATTCTCTAAATGATGGTGAAAACCGCATTAAAATCCATTGTGTGGTTAGAAGAAATAAGCAGGCAAACAGACACGAAAAGCGACATTTATATTTTTTAAACAACTGACCGTAGGCAAAACCAGGTACCTACCTACAATACACGCTAAAAAAATAATAAAAAACTTGTTCAAAAGAAAGCAAGAACAAAATCAATAAGATAGTACATATCTTAGCAACGCCCTTAGCATTCAGGGGTCCTTGCAAAATAAAACAAATCCCGAACAGCTCCGTAAAAAATTATAATGTACGTAATTGTATCTCGGGCCGCACCTGTCGATGAGGCCGACGGGACAGTCTTGATACTTGCGTCTGTGACGGGATCTTATTAAAATTTAAGATTGCATAGTTAGAATAGAATTTGTAGGTATCTTTTTATTTTACTCAATGCTCAAAACTTTATTGCGTTCCATAATAAACAAAGGTTTCTAAAACTATTAAAATTTCTATGACAAAATCTCTATTTCAAAATTCTAGTTCAACGTCAATAGACTTTGAACTAGAAGTTGAATAAGAAGCTCTGTTATACCTGTAGGATAGCTTTAAAACTCTTAGGGCTAAGTTCACCGATAAAATAACAGTCCGTTAAATTGAAAACGGCCGTTTAACAAGACTTTTCTAAAGGTCAGTCATGTTAAACGGCCGTTTTCAATTTATAGGACTGTTAACTTGTCGGTGAATTCGACCCTTAGGATATTGAGGACCACGTTGGATTTTATGTAAACGACGTTCTTCATCTACTTAAGAATTACGGCTCTTGTCCAATCTAAACATTGCATGATCAAATCGTCCCACGTGATCTTGTATAAAATTTAGTTATCCCTACAAATATCAAAAAATAAAACCACTTTGATGTTAATTTTTTCCATAAGAATAATTTCGGCTTATTAGAAACTCATAATTAATCTACAAAAGCAGATACTTTGAATAACAACCAATGTAGAAACTCCTCACCGTTAGTTTCATTTGTAAAATTAACTGGAGAGCACAACAGACCCACACGGTTCGTTAATCAGCTAAAGAGCTTGTACTGACCCGAACCGTCAATTTTCACGCTTGAACACACTTTCTGAAAGAATTTATAACAAATAATATACGGTTCTCATTTTAGATATATGAATTACGAACGAAAGGTCATATTTTTTTTGTAAATTATTTCGATATTTTCAATATTGACCGACCAATCCGACCATGTTTTGTTTAGTTTCAATAAAAGTGAATTAGTGAGGCTTCCTTGTAGTCTGTGTGTTACGAGAGGTTTAAGTGCAGTAATGGACTATGATAAGCTGATTAAACTGATTGAGCTTCATCAATAAAATCGTCATCAAAACTTACACCCTTACTTGTAGACGATGATTAAATTAAACAGCTCTTAAGTCAATTGTCATCTTTATTCATTGTCATACAAATGACAAGGATAGCTGTTGTATATGTATTTAATCAATGGTTAAAGTTAAGAGGCATCTATAAGTAAGGTGTTTAATATATACAAGTTAATAAAGGTTAAGTACTCAATATTAAATAAACTAGAAAAGAAAATTTGTTTCCGAAATCACACAGTTAAAGATGGAGTGACTAATTTAATCCGCAAACGACATAGCAAGAGATTTTAAAGTAAAGACAATTTTTACTACAAACAAAATTATAGTAAGTACTAGTAGAAATAACTCAAGCTAAAAAACGACATAGCAATTATTTAATATTTTTTTGCGTACATCGTAAAGTACCAAGAAGGTTGGTCGGCGTAGTGTCCGTTGCGCTCAGGTGTGTTATAAAGACGTTTTTCTTGTCTCGGGTCCCGCGGTGCCATTGCTGCGTAGGGATGGGACATTATCTCTATATTATTTAACGATATATAGATGTATTTCAGTGGGTAATGTTTTTTCACTGTATTGAATACATATTTAGACGAAAGTTACTAACCGGGCTGCTTATAAAAAATAGTTAAAATAAGTATAATATCGGTGTATTTACACACAACACAACACAACTAATTATTTTGGGTTTTTATCAAGAACCTATTGTATTAGGTAATTTTAAATAACACCTACGTATACTCATTACAACTGTGTACAATAAACTCCAGCTTAGTCGTAAACAGTACCTACACGATAAGATTAATACAATAAAACCGCAATAACAGTGGTATTATTCCAATAATACTGTTGTATTGGTCATTACTGGCTTTATTGGAAATGTAATACATAATGAGAACGGCCACTAACACAGATTACTTGCCCGTTTGAATTGTTATTTTAGTACTAGCAATTTGGTCTTGTTTATAGTGCGACTAGCTTCCGCCCGCGGCTTCGTCCACTTTTTTTGGGATAAAAAGTATAATAAAAACGTTAAAGGTAGATATTTATCGATATCGATAAACTACACCACATCTCTAATCATAAAATATCCGTCAAAGTATGACAAATATTGTTTTTACTACACTACGGGTACGGGATAGCCTAGCATGCCGGGTGCACAGATTTTAAACATATCTCGGTAAATAACTTGCTTTACTTACATATTTTTTATTGATATCTGTAGAATTTTCTTTTAGAAAACGTGAGATGGATTTTTATGTTACACTGTTACAGCATGTGGATAAAAATGTTAGAAAAAAATGGAGATAAGTTTACCTACTTGTATACTAGCCTCCTTACTTATATGCCAATTAACTTTAACCACTGAATAAAATATACAACTATCCTTGTTATTTGTATTAGAGACATAACATATTTAAGCCGACTTCCTTGCTGTGGGTGTCCAAATCCGTCAACATTTCTTGTAGTTCTTGAGAAGACTTTGCAAATGCAATGCAAATATGAACACATCCAAAACTAAAGCAATGACCAACAGGGCAAAGGAAACCATCAAAGTAAATAACATGACAATAGAATATGTAGAAGATTACACATATTTAGGCAAAATGATCACAACAAACAACATATCCAACAAAGAGATTGAGACACGAATAGGGCATGCATGGAAGAAATACTAGTCTGGTAATGAAAGACAAAAAAAATATATCTCTGTAAAAGGAAAGCTTTTCAACACCAGCATCCTTTCCATCCTAATTTACGGGTGCCAAACATGGGCGCTGACCAAATCCCAACAGACTAAATTACAAACATGTCAACGTAGCATGGAACGGAGCATGATGGGAAAAAGAAAGATCGAAAGAACTAGGCACAGTAAAATTAGGAAGGCTACAAAAACTGAGGATGTGGTGTTGAAACTGAGAAGCCTTAAATGGAAATGGGCCGGCCACACTATCAGTGGAGAAGAGAAGTGGAATAAATTAACCCTGTGGTACCCTAGAGAGGGAAAGAGAAAGAAGGGGAAACCATTTACAAGATGGGAAGACGAAATAGTGAAGACGGCCGGAAAAACCTGGACTAGGCTAGCACGAGAAAGGGAAAATTGGAAAACGTTGGAGGAGGAATTTGTCAAAGGGCACACAGAAAATTAAAAACTTAAATATTGTATTGTTTTAAATGTGTTAAGAGTTGTAATTCTGAAAGAAGGCTATAAATAAATAAATAAATAAGAGACATAACAGCTGTTTAATTTAATAATCGTCTCTATGTAGGTACCAACAGTAAGGGAGTAGATTTTAAAATTGAAATCAATTAACCTAATATCCTAAAGCAGGACATTCACGGTCACACTATTTGGCGTGGCGCCAATCGACTGAAGTCAAATGGATGGAGGTCAATAATTTTGGGCACTCACGGTTTCATAGGTTTCACTCCAAATTAGTGTCCAACTGAAACCGAAACGTCGGACACTACTCCAAATGATTTTCATTCTAGGTCGGTCCTGCCTGCCATGGCGCATAGCGCAACCATTTCGCATTCACATTCAAATGGCCAAGTGGCATGAGGCCGTGGATTACGGCAGGCATGGAAAATCTGTGAGTGGGCATCGCTCCAGAATTTGGACTTGCACGCACGATCACGCCATTTGGCGCGTTGCGCGATGGACTAATCGTGAATGTCCAGCTTAATTTAAAAATCAAATTCGAAAGGCGTTTCTTCAAATTAGACTGAATATAAGCACTTTTTGCACCAAATCCCAAAACGTGTCTGTTCAAAATTCCTAATAAAGTTTATCGACTACTCTACGCACTTCGAATGAACGAAAAAAAAAACACTTAACCCCACTAAAGCGAGACAAAAAGGATAAAATGTTACCTGTATCGAAATAAAAGCCTAAAATAGGGCAACACTTTTAGCACTAAGTGCTGGACAAAACGTCAAGTTGGATTTGTCACTCAGAAACCCAATCCACCTTTTTGGATCAAATACGGCTAAATAAATATCGTATTTCTTCAGAAACACCCAATTGTTGAGACTAATGGTCGAGGAATTGTCTAAACAAGTTAATTTAACTTGAAAACTTGGTATCGTTTACATTGTAACTTGAAGTTTAGGCACAACTCACACTGGGATAGTAACGGTAATGTTTTTGTTTGACAGATTGGCAGATTGATTTTACAAAGAAATCTATACTATAAATATTAGGCATAAAGAGAAAGTCCGAATTTTGTGACTTTGTGTATATGTGGAGGGTAATCTCCGGAACTACTGATCCGATTTTGAAAATTCTTTTATTAATAGAAAGCTACATTATCCCTTTTTATCCCCAAAAAATGCACAGTTCCTGTGCGTCACGCGGACGAAGTCACAGGAAAAGTGCTAGTTGAAGTTGATAAATACAATGATATAAACTTAGTAGGTAACATTTTTTATACTGGCCCAGATTTGGGCAGAGGCCTTCCCGCCATGGCTCAGGAAGAACATAGAAAGAAGAAGAGAACGGAGGAAGACATTTCTCTTTAATTTAAAAAATAAAAACCTTACGATACAAAGCCCCAGAGCACGGCTATTGTGAAACGTTTAAAGATCCAGGGCCCTAAGTCTACTATTGCAATAAATTGTGACATCATAACTGTCACAACCTAAGCGTCATTGGCTTAGAGTAAGACCATCTCTTCTAGTCATTGGTCAAAACGATATCATTATGAGACCAATCTGACACGATTATGACAATTGCAATAGCAGACTTGGGGCCCAGTACACATGCCGTGTCAGTGAGAAGACATCATGCTGCGTATTTCTAAAAGACGCGAGAAACACCGCAAATCACTACTATCCCTGTGTGCGCTGTGCCTAAACCTAATGGGCGAAAGGGCTGCCTCCGCGACAGGAAGACGGTTTCCCGATAAAATATTTGATGGCCATTATAAACATTTGACAATTACTGGTGAAGATGTTCCATAGATTTGGAAGGGGAGCTAATTGTTACCTAAATTTTAAAAGCAAAATGGCGGAGCCGCAGCTATCTTATGGATAAAATTCGCCACAGGATAATTTGGAGAAGAATTAAAGTTAAGAATGTAAAATAGTTAGTCTTGATATGGACATGTGGCGGAGGAAAATATCGCTCAAAATGTAAAGCTTAGGTTAGAATAGAGCCAATAGAGGAAGACCAAAGAAACGATGGATGGACTGTGTGAAAGATATGGCCAGAAAGGGCTGTTAGATGTATGGAAGAAAAAGAGGCTTAATGTGTGAAAGATAAAAGCATGCTGTGCCAACCACAAATAAATTGGGACAAGGGCAAGAGAACGATGAATTAAAATAAAGAATGAATCTTGCAATGCATGCTTCTCTCCAGTTCAAGATGAAACACCAGAAATTGCTATATCTGTCGAAAGACTGACTTTAATGGGCTTTGCAGCCGACAAGCTTTTGAATGGAGACCGCAGAGTAGCTATTGATACTGTGGTATTCTGTAAGGTACTTCCCCAATTGGGTTGCTTCAGATTTGAGCGAGATATCCTGCTGTGTCCTACCTGTCTTAACCTTCTCCTCAATCGACCCCTTTTGGGGGAAAGGTAACATAACTGACGATAAGTTTGGCGCGGTGGCTGAGCGATTAGCTGATGCGCGGCGTGACCTGGATTCAACTCCCGCACAAAAGAAATATTTTTGTTTCGAGTGGGTGTGTTTGTGTATGTAAAATTTGTGTTTGTAAACGCATCCATGATACAGGAGTAATTCCTAAGTGTCGCAACGTTCCTTTAAAAATAAAGAACTTTAAAACATACAGTTCTTTAGCGTTTACACTGGACGTGTCCATTTGTCACAAAGGCATATTATGATAAACAGTGTCTTTGATACGTTATAGCTGTTTTACATGCCTTTGACGAGGATTATGTCTGTACTGTATGAGCTTCTACGAGTCTTATGATGTAGTTTGTGTTTTTAGGGTTCCGTACTGTTTTTAGGGTTCCGTACCAAAATGGTAAAAAAGGAACCCTTATGGTGCGACTTCGTCTGTCTGTCTGTCTGTCTGTCTGTCACACCTGCTTATTTCAGCAACTACTTATGCTATCGACTTGAAATTTGGAACAGTTATAAAGAATGCTTGTTTAACTTTATTGCAAATGAAAAAAGTCCAAAAATATTTTTATTTTGATTGCAAAAGGGGCCGGAGTGGGGGTCCGAAATTTCAAAGTGGGGTTACTAGGTCAAGTGACATATCATATGAAAGGGCTTGATCTGCACATTTCAAAATATATTTTTATTTTATTTTATGTCTCACAGTTTTCGACATATGATGAAAAATGACCAAAAAAATACCATTCCCCCCCCCCCCCCCTTATCTCCGAAGTATGCGGGGCGAAAAATCTGAAATAATTAGAGTTGATAGGAATTGACTTGAATATGGCACCAAAAATAAAACAATGTTCCTAACTAGTAGTTTTTTTTAAATCATCAAAATTCCTTCACAAACAAACTTAGTTATGCGGTTCGGATTTTTTCACTTTATACGTCCAAAAATGATACGGAACCCTCGGTGCGCGAGTACGACTCGCACTTGGCCGATTTTTTTTTTATAGGTAGGTTAAATGCCGATGGCTCATCAGGGGGTTCTTTTTCGCTGACCTGCCTATTCTGTACCGATACGCCGCGTAGGATCACCGCAAGAACTGCCAGTTTGTTTGCGAACGTTCGAGGGAGAAAGACACGGTGAGATTCTACCTCGAACGTCCGCAAAGTTCTCGCAAGTTCGGTGTCGGTACAGAATAGACAGGCTGTAGGCGGCTACAGTTTAAAAAACCGGCCAAGTGCGAGCCGGACTCGCGCACGAAGGGTTCCGTACCATTATCTATAAAAACGGCAAAAGAATTATGTCTTTTGTATGGAACCCCCCCTTAAATATTTTTATTATTTTAATTTAATTATTTATTTTTAAAGTGAATACATAATTAAATATTCTGTGAGTATTTCAAGCGTCTACCTGGTGCCGTTATCAATATCGAGCATAAACGAGCAAAAAAATCACGTTTGTTTTAGGTATGGGAGCCCCACTTAAATATTTATTTTATTCTGTTTTTATTGTGTATGTGTATGTGTATGTGTGTTATTTTATTGTGTATTTCTTGTTATAGCGGCAACAGAAATACATCATCTGTGAAAATTTCAACTGTCTAGCTATCACAGTTCATGAGATACAGCCTGGAGACACACAGACAGACAGACAGACGGACGGACAGCGAAGTCTCAGTAATAGGGTTCCGTTTTTACCCTTTGGGTACGAAACCCTAAAAATATAACTTATAATTTTTTTACTAAAAAGAATACACACATAAAAATGTGGAGTTAACTTTGGCCCTAAACTTGGCAAGGCTGTTTCTTGTTTGTCAATGATATACCGTTACAATAGTCTAATTTTGGTTGTTATAAATTACTTTTTGACTAATTAGGTAAGGCACAGTGGTAGGTATATCTCAGCAGTCCGACTGGGGAAGTACCTACCTCGGCCTTACAGAATCCCACAGCCAAATAACGCTACTCTTCAGTAGTGTTGTGTTCCTGTAGTGAGTAAGGTCGCCAGAACTTCTGAGGATGCGCTGTGTTGACAGCGGGGGACCCAAGCAAGCAGCGAATCCTCATTTTAAAGGATCGGCAACACGCTTGTTATACTCGGTCACAGATAATATAATACTATACGTACAGATGCCTCATCTCATACAAAGAAATGTGACCGATTTAGCGCGGGCTATCTTCGGGCTATACATTTTTCCGTGCTTAAAGGATTTTTCAAAATTTGAACAAATATTTTTCATGATGTATTTTTTCATGTTCTCAATTTTACACAAACTTCAATAACAAATCGATACATACAGGGTGGCAGGTTAAATAGTGGAAATATTTTAAGGGGTCATTGTACTCATCATTATTAACAACTTTTACTATGGGACCAACCCTGAAATCCCGAAAAAAAAATCAGCTGTTCCATACATTTTGTTGAGTTTTGTGAACATAAATGTATGGAACAGCTGATTATTTTTTCGGGATTTCAGGGTTGGTCCCATAGTAAAAGTTGTTCAAAATGCTGGGTACAATGACCCCTTAAAATATTTCCACTGTCTAACCTGCCACCCTGTATAACGCCATCTATTATGAGTTATTTCAACAAATGTTCCTTTGTTCCTGATGAGACCCCGTGACTCGGTGTTGCAAGCTTTAAATAGGCTATGCTAACCGCTTACTGTCAGTCAGGGGCCGTACCACGACGTGTTATTGCCATCATTATTCCGCTGTGAGAGAGGGATGGCACTATACAGCACGAATAGCGCTATCCCTTGTTTACAGTGGAACAATGATGGTTTAAACACGTCATGGTACGGCCCCAGGCTGTAGCCAGTTTGCCACCATCATAGTATATGAAAAAAAATCTTAAGAAAATTGCAATACCTTTAAAGCCTGCAATACATGTTGGCCGAGCTTAGACCAACGCGAGCCACTTTGACACAAAGCAAGCGCTACTGTTTAGACCTTGGAGGAAGAATTTACTGGAGTTAGTCTAACCGTGTCTGTATACTGTGTGAAGGCTGTCATTTCTCGTTGACAGTGACACAGTGACGTCACTGTAAAGTACACCGCGCATTGGCGCAATGTTTTGATACAGTGACGTCACTGAAGCGTCAACCAGTCAACTCTTCCCTAGTCACGCACACTAATACAAATCCAGAACCGCACACAAACAAAAAACGGCCAGCGGCTTTAGTCCTTAGGCTCAGTCTATATTATTCTATGTCTATGGTTTAGACGTTCGGCAAGTTTGACGTCAACCGTATAATAGCGCGCGGACAAACATGTGAACACTATTGTCGCCTTTAATTTGTGCAAAAAAACCGACACCGCTCCGAAGTGAGGCAAGTGATCGCGAGCGACTGCAAGTTGTGGCAAGCTACGTCAAATGAGGTCTATACACGCTGGCGCTTGTCTACACTCAACCAACTAGGCAAGTGACACCGAGCGATAGCAAGACAAGGCAAATATACCGTCTACATGTTGGTATTGGCCTTCACTCGACAACGCTCGGCCAACAGTATTGCAGGCTTAACATTAAACAATTCATTCGTAGTTCGTACTTTTAATCCCAAAATATTTTTCCTAAAGGTAGGTTTTCCAATACGTTCGTAATTTCGAGTCCTTTTTCATTGGCATATCCATCGCTGCACTCTCGATCAAACGTCGCGTCGGAATGTAAACGTCATCGGATGTTCCGTCCGACATATCGGACGGGTTTGGACGGATGATCGAGTGACGTGAACAAATTGGTTCTGAAGCTGTTTGGATGACGATAAGCGGTGGATGTTTTTGTATGAAATACTATTTTTGTGGTGCGTAATTTTACTTTTACGGCAGTGATAGATAATGGTTTCGCCGCATATCAGATTTTCGGATCTTTTCCCTTACCTACTTGTGCTGAGACCTTGCTTTTTGCCAAATTTGATGATTCTAGGTCAACGGGAACTAGGTACTCTACAGGTTTTGATTTATTTGAGAGTGTCAAAATATGCGGCATGGGTACACTACATAAATACGAAAAACTTTATTCCGTCAGTCACAAATACGAATTTCATAATACCGATTTTCATAATTCCGAATGGTTCAAAATTCCGAATAAGTATAACAACTCCGACTTATTATTACACCTATTTTCATAATTCCTAAATTTCAATATTCCTTATGTTTATAATTACTATTCTCAAAATACCGAGTTACAATAGATCGAATACCAAAAAGTCCGACTTAATGATAATTCGAAACATCAAAAATACGAATTCCGATTATTAAAATACCGATTAATACAATTCCGAAATGAAAACGCCTTGTAAAACTGGAACTTGTAAAATACAGGGGATTTGCAGCATGCAAGCAGTCATGCAGCATGCAAGCAGACATGCAGCATGCAAGCAAGCATGCAACAAGCAAGCAGGCATGTAACATGCAAGCAAGCATGCAGCATGCAAGCAGGCAAGCAGCAAGCAAGCAGGCATGCAACATGCAGCAAGCATTTTTTCTGTCACGGCTCCGGCGCTGCGGGGTTTGGGCGGCCCCACGCGAGCTTATCGTCGCAGATGGTTTTAACGCTCACCACCGCAGCTTCAGCTTGCTGGCCGGCAGCCGGCCAGCCTCAGCCGCGGCGGTGGGCCTTCAAACCACCTGCTCCTCAGCTCGCGGGCCACCCCACCCCTCTGCGCCTACGCGGGCTTAAATTACACTCTAGGGTAGGCCAGACAAGACTACGTGAAGTCGGTTTTGCAGCGATTCGTTTCTGTCACAAAATTTTGAAATTCGAACAAATAAAATTCGGAAAAGTGATTTAGAATCCTAATTTTAGTAGTTTATTCGAAGTATTGAAAATCGGAATGTCGTTTATCGGACTAAAAACTCTTCGAGCATTTGATTCTTCGAACGTATGAAAATTAACAAATCGCATGTACGACTCTCGGTAAAATTAATTTCGCGATTTTTAATAATAGACATTATAATTCTTAGGTATTATGAAATTCGGACTTTTGAAAATCGGAATTTCAAAATTCGGAATAAAATATTTCGAAGTATTTGGGTGTTCCTATGCGGCATAAATAAATGGCCAAATTTTTTTTGCATTGACTTAGAAGCTTGTTTTTTTTTTACAGCTCCAAGGGAATACATATAAACCTAAGTATTTGATATTAATTTCAACTTGACACCTTCACGCGTTCCTGAGAAAAAAGGTTTTAACTTTTAACAGACGGACAACGAAGTGATCCTATAAGCGTTCTTTTTTAGGGTTCCGTACCAAAATGGCAAACAAGGAACCCTTATGGTGCGACTTCGTCTGTCTGTCTGTCTGTCACACCTGCTTATTTCAGCAACTACATACTTATGCTATCGACTTGAAATTTGGAACAGTTATAAAGAATGCTTGTTCAACTTTATTGCAAATGAAAAAAGTCCAAAAATATTTTTATTTTGATTGCAAAAGGGGCCGGAGTGGGGGTCCGAAATTTCAAAGTGGGGTTACTGGGGTCAAGTGACATATCATATGAAAGGGCTTGATCTGCACATTTCAAAATATATTTTTATATTATTTTATGTCTCACAGTTTTCGACATATGATGAAAAATGACCAAAAAAAATACCATTCCCCCCCCCCCCTTATCTCAGAAGTTTGCGGGGCGAAAAATCTGAAATAATTAGAGTTGATAGGAATTGACCCAAATATGGCACCAAAAATAAAACGATGTTCCTAACTATTACAGTTTTTTCAAAATCATCAAAATTCCTTCACAAACAAACTTAGTTATGCGGTCCGGATTTTTTCACTTTATACGTCCAAAAATGATACGGAACCCTCGGTGCGCGAGTACGACTCGCTCTTGGCCGGTTTTTTTTCTTTTGAGGTACGGAACCTATGTACCTACCCCGCAATATAATTTCATGTGAATACCCAGCTGACACAAATAATGAGTATTATACCCGCACAAAAACCATTAAGGTAGGTACCAAAACGAACTGAAACGAATTATTATTACATAAAAACTAAAAACATTATTTTTATTACAATAATAACTTTATCTTTCAATCGAACACATGTCGCATTCGTAATAATGGTTGAATGTCGCTAAAATGTTATTTGTTCAAATAACCATTTATTTAGGTTATTATATAAACATTATGTTTATAAAGGACCCTTTTTGTAAATTAACAAATGTGTGTCCACTTATGGAGGGTAGTTAGGTAACCGTAAAAACCTTTTTTTGATTGCCAACATTTTTTTATTTAGTAAATTGGCAATTTTTATAGAGGTGGTGCAAGAAAAAAACCGGACAAGTGCAAAGGACTCGCCCCCTGAGAGTTCCGTACAAACTTAATTATGTATGTAGTTATTATTGTGTATTCATGTAGTTATATTACATAAAATAAAATATTCCACTATAAATATGCACAATAGCGCCATCTATGAGCAAGACACCGCTATTGCATACTTCTTCTAGTGGCGCCATCTATTAGCAGATGCCTCGGACTTACCACGGCCAGACGGATGTCAAAGTAATCCTATAAGGGTTCCGTTTTTCCTTTTGAGATACGGAACCCTAAAAAGCACTTGTCGGTCTCGATCCCGCGACCCCGTGCATCATAAGCAGGTGTTTTAACCTGCGAGCCGTCACGAGTAGTACAATCCAATAAATTATGCTCTACTATTTAATATCCCTTAGCTTCTCGCCCACCCTTGTACGAAAACCGTGAAGATAAATAAATTCTGTCAAGGGACAGTCGTAATATAAATAATGAGATATCCCCTACACTTCTGTCCGTGATGGTATGTGGTCACCATAGAGACTTATTAAACGCTGGACGCGAGTTATGGTCATTCTTGTCTTTACCACATTTGCCACGGACTGTGGTCAAAAGTAAGTTAGTAAGTCTGCGGCAGTTTTTCTTTTTATTCCAGTCAAGATTTTTTTTTATTTAGTAAATTGCTTGCGTTTGACCGCCATCTAAGCGATGATGCGGTGTACGGTGGAGTGGAGCACGCTCGCCTAGAAGGAACCGACTAAAAAGTATAAAATAATTTCTAATGAAATGAAAAATGTGGGGCGCATCTTATAGATAAAAGTAAGATGCGCATCACGTTTTTTAGGGTTCCGTACCAAAATGGTAAAAAAGGAACCCTTATGGTGCGACTTCGTCTGTCTGTCTGTCTATCTATCTGTCACACCTGCTTATTTCAGCAACTACTTATGCTATCGACTTGAAATTTGGAACAGTTATAAAGAATGCTTGTTCAACTTTATTGCAAATGAAAAAAGTCCAAAAATATTTTTATTTTCATTGCAAAAGGGGCCGGAGTGGGGGTCCGAAATTTTAAAGTGGGGTTACTAGGTCAAGTGACATAACATATGAAAGGGCTCGATCTGCACATTTCAAAATATATTTTTATTTTATTTTATGTCTCACAGTTTTCGACATATGATGAAAAATATCCAAAAAAATACCATTCCCCCCCTTATCTCCGAAGTTTGCCGGGCGAAAAATCTGAAATAATTAGAGTTGATAGGAATTGACCCAAATATGGCACTAAAATAAAAAGATGTTCCTAACTAGAACAGTTTTTTCAAAATTCCTTCACAAACAAACTTAGTTATGCGGTCCGGATTTTTTCACTTTATACGTCCAAAAATGATACGGAACCCGCGGTGCGCGAGTACGACTCGCACATGGCCGGTTTTTTTAATTTTTAACTGTTACTTAAATTACGTAAATCAACGAAATCGGCAAAATTTCTTATACGACAGCGAAATGTGGGTAGGTACTACTAGACACCTCTGCCTACCCCTTCGGGGACTACAGGCGTGATTATATGTTATTTATGGTTTAGTAAGGATTCCTTGCAGAATGAATATAACCCAAAAAAGTACCTTCAACGACTCAAACAGACATCTGTTACATCACTGACTGCGGTACTATCAATAACCGCTCGCAAACTCAACATGAACCTTAATTTTATGAATTCAAGGTGGTTTTTCGTTCGACACGCGAGTTACGTAACTCAGGAAGACGGTTCGATGTTCTTCAGTTTTATGTGCCGATAATATTTGGCAATAGCTAATAATAAATGTTGCTTGTTTGTATGTCTGTACATGTATTTTTTGAAGGGCTGTTCAGAAGTTATAAGAGCAAAATTGACAATTCTCAAAATTACATAAAAGTCTACAAAATATCTAATTCTCATAATGGCAAATTCTACATACAGGATATCCCTGGAAGTATGGATCAAATCGAATAGGGGCGTGGGCAAAGTAATTTCAAAACTTTTTAACGCTGAAAAAGAACACACCTATATTTATTATACCTACCATCCGATAGTGTCGCCAATAAGGATCAAATTCTGGAGAAAAAACCATACGGCAAACTAAAACAAAATGTTTCTGCGTTTGTCACGACTCACGGTCAGTCAAATAAGAAAAAAATTGAGTGACCGTGACAATTTGCCTCAGAGAAGTTAAGGATCGATTGGACGCCGTGACTGTCATTTAGGCACGAGTTCCTTTAAAAGTCAGCAGCCGGCCTAGCATGACCACGATAGAAACGGGTTTTGTCTACATAGAAATAGACAAAGTGACAGATTGTAGAAACATTTCTACGTTTTATGAATGAAACGGTAGAAATGTTTCTACAATCTGTCACTTTGTCTATTTCTATGTAGACAAAACTCGTTTCTATCGTGGTCATGCTAGGCCGGCTGATAGTATTAGCTAAATCTATACTAATAATTTATTATAAAGAGGAAAGATTAGTTTTTTTTGTATGTTTGTTTGTAATGATTGAACACAAAGACTAATGGACTGATTTAAAAAAATCTTTTACCAGTAGAAAGCTACATCATCACTGAGTAACATAGGCTACTATTTATCCCGAAAAAATGCACAGATCCTGTGGGACCCGCGGACGAAGTCACGGGCAAAGTGCTATACACAATAATTTGCAGGCAAACCCTGAGCTCATCATAGTGTACGGTCGCGTGTCAGCCCACTGTTACATAGACACGAACACGGGACCCCACTTATTTATTCATGACAACCATCTTACATACTACAAAACAATGTTATTGTATCTGCTCTATGAAATGTAAGAATAAGATCGTCTCACATTGTCGGATCCAGAGCTGAAACTCCTTCAAAATCTCAGGTTCTGACAGATTTCAGACTATAAATAGCTTAGTGATTTAGGCCCAAGTTCACCGACAAGATAACAGTCCGATAAATTGAAAACGGCCGTTTAACGTTACTCTTTATATAGAAACAGATATGTTGAACGGCTTTTTCGATTTATTGGACTTTCTTGTCGATGATCTTGGCCCGTATTGTTTTGATTTTTTCCTCCTAGCCCCTCAAATCATATCTGGATGAGCTCTCAGCCCCCCCCCCTAATTTCTAAATTATCTAATTTTCCATAATAAAACTTCGGGGTAATCCCCGGAGTCCGGAATCGCTCATGGTTAATAGCAAATAGGCTCGCCCATTCCATTTTCAGCTACCTGAGACGACGGTGGTGGACCAAGGAATTATTATGGAAAATCAGATAATTTAGAAATTATTCTAAATTATCTAATTTTCCGGAGAATATCCTAACGGAAAAAACACAATAACACTTTCCGCGACTCGGGGATCAAACCCAGGACCCCGCGCTTAGCAGTCACGCTTGCGTCAGATCATCAAAATCAAGAAGACACAATATGATAAATTAATCAATAAAAGAAATGTTTTGATTAAATTAACGTGAACCATCGCAAGAAAGCGACATGTCGCGAAATCAGAAATTTGCAAATGTCTGGATCTTCTCCGGATATTTTTTGATCTGGTAACCCTACTCACACTGGAACAACGATGACAACAACATGTCATAGTTCGGCCCTTGACGCCCAGAATTCCCTAACAGGAAAGCTCCACGCAGTTGACAAGGAAATCGAACTCAGTACCGTACACCAATAACACTGTTACATAAAGATACATTAGTAGGTACGAGTATATTCATGGCACAGATCCATAGACATGTAAGCACTGGACGCGAAACACGGTCGTTCGCGCTTTAAAGTGGATCCGTCAAGGTTGCGCGCGAAACTCAAAATTTCTTGGGTTTTTGCAAATTGCAGCGCTGTTTTACATTGTATGTTGATCCAAATTCGATTCGCAATAATGATAATATGGTTACTAAATCATATCTAATCATCAAAATCATGAATATAAATAGCCCTCGAAATTATATTTCAGGAAAATCGTAATGTTTTTACGAAATAATCGTATTTTCCTCAAATAGAACCTTAACCTCTCCTACCACGAACTGTGGGTAGATAGTCTGCCATAGTCCTGTCAGTGTGACCAAGAGATATACAGGTTAAATGGTAATTGGATCTATTCCTTGAAAGGGATTATACTAGAGCTTATTTACAACAAATTCGGACCGGTAAACTTGAGGTCAATACTGAGTGATTTCCGAGTTATTGAACTTTTTGAGTTTTCTTGGACGTTTTCCTTCTCACGACCAAAAACTGGTAATCGTAAGAAATCCACTCCACCACTCAATTGATACTTGTCTGATAGCTGATGAACCTTTGAAAAACAATCCGTCCCATAAATACCCTTAACTTTGGAAAAAAGCTTTTTGTTTCATGTCATGAAAACTAAAAACTATCTCATATTGTGCACTAAATAAGAATGTCATTTGAAAATCTTCATCCTATTTTTAAAACCTCATTGTGCGCGCATTTTATTTTCAGTCCTTAGTTTCAAGTATGGGGCGCCAAGATATTTTTTTTTAAAGAAGAAAAGTTAGTTTATCTGCATTTTATACAGTTTTCAAGCGTGGAGAGTCCCGTGGTTGCCGTCTATGCCCACATGTACTCAATACCGTTGGTCGTCACAACCCGTGCCAGCCGCGGCGCAATCAACGAAATAAACATCAATAAATATAGTTTGATTTACTTCTCCACTGTAGTGCCATTATTTACTAGATTCGGTTATGAAAGAAATATAAATGAATTTTCCATGCGGTGCGTGGTTTGCCAAATCCGAAATTAAGTATAAGAAATACCGAAAAATACTCAAAAGAGTGTTGGTTTTGATGAAAATTAAACGGTATAATTTTTGAAAATTCAGGAGTCGAAACTGTTGTTTTTGGAAAAAAAGAAAAAAAACCCACTGTATTTTTGCACCATTCGATAGTATCGCTAAGGATCTTTTTTTTTGTGCTAATAACATACGGCAAACTAAAGTGTTGATTTTTTATAAACTGATTCTTATTCGGGTTCGTACCTACCCCGGCTAGTAAAATTATTTTTGCAAAAATCTAATGATGCAGTTTTAGTTTTTTATCAAAATCGGTTCTTAGACTCCTTTGAGCATTTCTCGCTCTTTCTTATACTGTGAATACATACAGTCCTTGAATATTTTATACCCCTCGTTTAAGCAGTCGCCTTATAACTGTACGTATGAAAAATGAAACTGAAGTAACCAGAAATGACAGTTCGATCTATCTTCGAAAACCGAAGCCATGTCATATCAAGGATATTCATAAAAGAAATAATAAGGCTCAAGGCACACTGACGCAGTCGAAGCGAGACGTATCTCTCTAAAATTAGCTGTTCCATATACATTTTGCTGAGTGATATTTTTGTATGGAAAGGTTGATTTTTTTCGTGATTTCAAGGTAGGTCCTGTAGTTAATCGAACTAGTACTGAATACTCAATACCCTCCAACAATACACCCCTCGTTTAACCTGGTAACATCCTGTATAACATTTAGAGTAAAAAAATACGTCGCTTCGGCTTATCGTCAGTGTGCCTTGAGCTTAAAATGGCATAAAAGCTATTTATATTTCTTTCACGCAACTTTCCGCGAAGCGTCTGAAATGGCAGATCAGTCTTACTTTGTGCCAATCTTCGACATTTTATAACATTCTGCCAAATATATCTTGATTTTGCAAATGAATATAATTATGGATATTTGTTTTGGGTTCACGTGTAAATAGGGTTGCCAATACTACTGTATAATATAGTATCCTACTATATTACGAGTTCAATTACGATATTTTTCAATAAAAAAATATAGAAGATGAAACTGCAACATTTTAGTTGTACAAAAAATTAAGCAACATATTCGTTTTAGAATAGTGGAGTATCAAACGGAACTAAAAATAAAGACTACATATTTTAAGAAGCAGTAAAAAATATTCCTAAAATAAAATATTTATTTAAGACAAATATTTTTTTTTGCCATCTGCAATAATTTTACAGGTAACATCTTCGAAAGTACTATAAGTTGCCAACCCTACATGTATAATATAAAGAAACCGCAATTTGTCAGGTAAGACTACATATTTTTCTATTTACGTGCTGAGTCATGTATCAAGATCAGATGTACATGTTTTGGAACATAGATATATTACCCACGGGAAGCGAAACGCACGAAAAATGTATGTAAATCAGATCGACTCACTTTTGAAGCGCAAGTAGGTTACCATATGACAGGCATTTGTCGCATTTTAAGGCTTAGACAGGCTGAGGCCAGCGTTGATTTGACAGGTTGAGCGACAGGACAGGTTGAGCGACAGGACAGGTTGAGCGACAGGCATTTTTTTTAATATATTGTAGTGTTTTTAAGACTTTTACACATTTACAAAAAACAGGTGAAAAAAACAGGTTTAAAAAAAACCGACTTCCAAAAACTACACTAAAAACTATGAAATAAAAATGTTAAACTTCCATAAATAAAAATCTAAATGTATATTGAAGTCGGCGGTGCCTCTTCTTCAGGTTTTTACCTCTCAGCCTTTGAACAGGAAGAACGTGCGCAGTGTGTGCACGTGCAGCTTGCTTTGCGCCTCGACAAATTAACATTTCCTTTCAATCCTCCTTAATCTACAATGGTGCTTATTTTCATGCTAGGCCCCGCCGACTTCAATATACATTTAGATTTTTATTTATGGAAGTTTAACATTTTTATTTCATAGTTTTTAGTGTAGTTTTTGGAAGTCGGTTTTTTTTAAACCTGTTTTTATTTTTATCTTTTTAGTGTAGTGTAACCTGTGTAACCATTTTATTGTTGTTAATAATTACAATAAAGTATCATAAAATCATTTATGTATTTGCTACACATTTTATATGTACCTACCTACTTTTACCGAGATCGATTACTTCCACGAATTTAAATAGGTACTTATATCCATAGATGTTGGTGGATACGAGCGTTTCAGTAAACAAAAAAACCTGCCAAGTGTGAGTCGTACTCGCACACCGAGGGTTCCGTATCGGTTTTGGACGTATAAAGTGAAAAAAACCGGACCGTATAACTAAGTTTGTTTGTGAAGGAATTATGATGATTTAAAAAAAACTGCACTAGTTAGGAACATCGTTTTATTTTTGGTGCAATATTTGGGTCAATTCGGCAATTCCTATCAACTCTAATTATTTCAGATTCGCTCTGCAAACTTCGGAGAAAAGGGGGGGGGGAATGGTATTTTTTCAGAAATTTTTCATCATATGTCGAAAACAGTGAGACATAAAATAAAATGAAAATATATTTTGAAATGTGCAGATTAAGCCCTTTCATATGATATGTCATTTGACCTAGTAACCCCACTTTAAAAATTTGAACCCCCACTCCGGCCCCTTTTGCAATGAAAATAAAAATATTTTTTGATTTTTTTCATTTGCAATATAGTTGGACAAGCATTTTTTATAACTGTTCCAAATTTCAAGTCGATAGCATTAGTAGTTGCTGATATAAGCAGGTGTGACAGACAGACAGACAGACAGACAGACAGACAGACAGGCAGTCGCACCATAAGGGTTCCTTTTTTACCATTTTGGTACAGAACCCTAAAAACAGTGTTTGTTTCAGTTTATAATAGCAATAGGCTCGCTCCCTAGCCTTCTATCAAATGCGACTTAAGCATAAAAAAAATGTGTGTACTATACACCTCTGTCTAACCTTGCGGGAAATACCGACGTGATGTTATGTATGTATAATATCGAGATCGATTGCATTCAGGAATTCATGTACTTACACAATATCACTTTTTCATCATTGTCATGATGTCATCGAGATACACCAAAAATACCGTTAATTACACCTGGTTAAAAATCTACTCAACCAAAGTTAATAAAATTTATATGGGACCACCTCGCGAGCTTCTTCTACCATATGAAAAAAGAATCACGTAAATCGGCTCATAAGCCACGGAGTAATCGGTGTACACACATTAAAAAAAAAAAAAAAAAAAAAAAAAAAACCAACCGAATGCAGAACCTCCTCCTTTTTGGAAGTCGGTTAAAAAATTATGTCGTTCGAAAAATACCACTATAAGATGTTCGGTTTCAAGAATTTATTTCTCTAAAAGAACTTAAAAATGTTCACTTACAAGAGAAACAAAAAACTCCTTACTCGGTATATATATAGGTACTGTATTGATTTATTAAATAAAGTAGGTATAAACTAGTTTTTTTTTTTCGTTTTATGAAAAATTCCATTGGCTGTAATAGCATTATTTTAATCATATTTGTTATTAGGTACTTTTCAGTCTAGCCAGATGTAATATGTAATTTAAGTGTAATAACAATGAAACAAATAATTTAAAATATAAGATTCTACGTCTACGTAGTGTAACTGTAAATATTTGGCTCCCGATGTTCGGTGGGTGAGTAGTGAGTACGTAGTGTAGGTACCTCAGATCATAGAAACAAGGGAGATGTGCCAAGGCGCTATTGAGCTTGACGCTTTGATACGGTCACATTGACCGCATAACAAACATACACGCTGGCGACGAGCCGAACACGGTCGATGATATACAATACAGTGTTTTAGTTTAGTGCTAGTGTTGAGTGATGATTAACAGTGTTAGATTGAGGGTGTGCGGAATTTTTATGTGTGGGAGATCTTTTTATTCAGAAGGAGCGCTTATAATTGTGTCGAAAAATGTTCTAAAAGTGGCGACAGATGTTCCCGTACTAATTTGCTATGATGGCATATCTCCTTGTTTCTATGATCTGAGGTAAGGTACCTACAAGTAGTAGTACTAGTAAACGTCATGTTATGTGATTTGATTGGCTTTTGTTATTTCGCACAAGTCCGCTCAACCAATCACAAAGGTTGACATGATGTTAACAGCAAATTAAAATTAAATACGCTTTCAGCAACTGGGGTAAGTCTCTTTGAAAGATACATTACTGTCAAATATAATATTTACTTTATAAATCATGTCTTGATTCGGTAATTACGACAATCAATCAAAGACCTAGTCATATTTCTTGCAAGACTTCTGTTGTGTTAAAATATTATTTTTAACGTTCATTAAAAATCTTTCTTTTGTTCTCGTAGTGAATGGGGTGTATTTTTAGGGTTCCGTTCCTCAAAAGGAAAAAAGGAACGCTTATAGGATCACTCCGTTGTCCGTTGTTGTCAAGACACTATTTCTCGGGAACGCGTGGAGGTATCAAGTTGAAATTAATATCGAATACTTAGGTCCACGGTCCCTTCGAGCTGTAAAAAAAAACCGGCCAAGTGCGAGTCGTACTCGCGCACCAAGGGTTCCGTATCATTTTTGAACGTATAAAGTAAAAAAATCCGGACCACATAACTAAGTTTGTTTGTGAAGGAATTTTGATGATTTTGAAAAAACTGTACTAGTTAGAAACATCGTTTTATTTTTGGTGTCATATTTGGGTCAATTCCTATCAACTCTAATTATTACAGATTTTTCGCCCCGCAAACTTCGGAGATAAGGGGGGGGGGGATGGTATTTTTTTGGACATTTTTCATCATACGTCGAAAAATGTGAGACATAAAATAAAATAAAAATATATTTTGAAATGTGCAGATTAAGCCCTTTCATATGATATGTCACTTGACCTAGTAACCCCACTTTGAAATTTCGGACCCCACTCCGGCCCCTTTTGCAATGAAAATAAAAATATTTTTTGACTTTTTTCATTTGCAATAAAGTTGAACAAGCATTCTTTATAACTGTTCCAAATTTCAAGTCGATAGCTTAAGTAGTTGCTGAAATAAGCAGGTGTGACAGACAGACAGACAGACAGACAAAGTCGCACCATAAGGGTTCCTTTTTTACCATTTTGGTACGGAAACCTAAAAATCCAATCAACGCAATAAAAAAATACGGCCATTTATGCCGCATAATTTTGACACTCGCAAATAAATCAAAACTTATAGGGTACCTCTACCTACCTACCTACTTCTCGTTGACCTAGGGTCTGAAAATCGTTATTTTGTTGATACTTTTATCACACTTTTTTTTGCGAATTCAAACTTACATTTTGTACGAAACCCTCAGGGCGCAAGTCCTACTTGCACTTACTCGGTTTTTTTATAACAGATATTAATCACGGGATGCGGAACACGGTCGCGAAACATGTAGAGAGAAATGGACAAACAAATCCCACACGATACACAGAAAGTATAGAAACCTTTAGATATTCACAATAATATATCCAAAAATGACACAATAGCGTTTGTATACAACAAGTATATAAAAAATCATTCAGTCGAGCTGTGGACCGTAAGAGCCAATCACTTAACGATGCGAATGTCATGCCGCGACGATCAAAACTTGCTGGCCAATGAATTGTACCGCGATTTCACGGTTTTGATACTTTAAATTATTATTTTTTTCGTATCGGCTTGCGAGCCGACCCTTATGCAGTACGCCTATCATAGGGGCGACTTAGGTCTTCTGTTCACGGAGGTGTAGCTTCATAGACGCAAATTCGTCACTATACGTTTGGTGTACGCTTGCTTGCTGCTTACATACAAAACTCTGGTAGTTCCCCAATCGGGCTGCTCCAGATTTCAGTGAGATATCCCGCTGTGTACTGTATACTATTACACCCTCAGGTCATAGAAACAAGGAGATGTGCCAAGGCGCCTTCGAGCTTGATGCCTGACCTTGAGCAAATTGCTTATATTAAAAACGTACGCGCTGGCGACGAACCGAACACGATCGATGGTATAAATACAGTGTTTTAGTTTAGTGCTAGTGTTGAGTGACGACTAACAGTGTTAGATTGAGGGTGTGCGGCTGTGCGGAATGTTCAATGCGTGGGAGATCTTTTTATTCACAAGGAGCGCTTAATTATGCGCGTAATTGTGTCGAAAAATGTACTAAAAGTGGCATCAGTTGTTCCCGTACTAATTTGCTATGATGGCATATCTCCTTGTTTCTATGATCTGAGATTACACCTCTGCCTACCCCTTCGGGGCATACTGGCAGTATGTTATGTATGTACACATTGCGAAAAATCTCATTACATTAATAAAATAGCTTAGGAAAAAAAAATAGTAAATTAAAAATTAAAAAAACCCGACTGCCAAAAAACAACTAAAAAGTTCAAAACAAGAGCACTTTTCAAGCAGTCTGATGCAGTTGGTGGCAATTATTTGTGTTAAATCTTAGATTTTATGCCACCAACTGCATCAGACTGCTTGAAAAGTGCTCTTGTTTTGAACTTTTTAGTTGTTTTTTGGCAGTCGGGTTTTTTTAATTTTTAATTTACTATTTTTATTTTTCACTTTTTAGTTTTTAATGTATGTTTTCGTAATCTTCTTTTCGAGCCCTTCATTTTCATACCCCACATGATAGGTTTTGAGGATAAGTAAGAATTAGCGAGAATGATTGCTTTGTTGAACAACTTTAAATCGTTATATATCCTAAACTATTATTTAAAATGAAAAATGATAAAAGGAACCTAAAGATGATTTTAAAATACCTATTCAACGACACCCCACTTGACATAGTTCATCAACTTTTTTTTTTTTTTCATTTTGACAATATGGCGTCTGGTTGTCGCTGTGGTGAATTTTGATTACTGTTATGTCTTTAGTGACACTCGCAAGGTTAAGACGAATCGATTGACGTAAGAATTATCAAAATCGGCCTACGCATTTGGTCTCTAGAACGCCACATAGAAACAAACATACATACATACATACATACATACATACATACATAGACTGATAAACACATTACCCTCCTTTGCGTCTCGCAGTCGGGTAACAAGGTAGATATAAAAAAAATAATATAATGTATACCTTTAATTTCAGAAACATCATGCAAATTACAAGACAGAAAATATAATCACTACTTAAATGTTTTACATATTCCATTTATTCGTAAATTATTTTCCCTTTACCTACTAGAATCGCTTATCATAATGCCTAGAAATCTGTATATAAGATATTCCATATTTTACGAAACGTAATTTCTATGTTAATGTAGAAATTATAGAAAAACACGGGTGTCTCAAATATAAGTAGAAATTTGTTGCCTCAAATCATGCGTAAGATATTATTTTTGTATACCCCGTGGGAGTTACAAGAAATTATGTTGTAGGGACCTCGTTAAGTTCTAGTTTATCCAGCCGAAATAAGGCGTTTATGAACATGAAATTTATCATAAAAAGCTAACGGACAAAAAAACACGCATTTAGGTCGACCAAATAATTATAAGCGTGTTAATATACCTACCGTCGATCCCTACGTATCAATACCCTAACTACAAATGACAAATTTTACAGGAGAACGCTTCAATCAAAGATTCAAACGCGCGAACATAATGTTCTACAAGATAAATTTTGTGTGTTTTTAATGTTCAATCGGCCAACTTAGAATTATGTACACCGGCACAAATAATCCGAAAAATCCAAAAATTCTTAATTTGCCGTTATATCACACAAAACAATATATTTCTACATACCTACATAAAAATTAAGTACGGAACCCTCACGGCGCGAATTCAACTCACACTTGTCCGTTTTTTTTATGGAAAATAAAGCGAGTATCAAGATGAGTCGCGCGTCCAATAGTCGTATTGACAAATCGCTTTACTGGGCAGCCGAGCTCCTTCAGTAGCGCGAATTCGGTCACATCCGCTTCCCGTTACGCGCTCCCACGTAAATAATATTAGCTGTCGATATTATTTGTGGGGCGTTTGTTTGTGCCGAATTATATTTACGATACAGATAATACAACATTTTTTGTGGTTTCTTATATTATGCGTTGTTGAGCGATTCTTAATTTGACACTAAATAAGTTTTATATTGAAAAACATTTTTTTCAAAACAAGCATTTATGATGACCACTTCCCAGCTCCACCACGATACCCTGGACATCATTTAGGACGTAGATCTATAGTACTTGTCAAGACAAATCAAACAAGACAAATCCAACGAGCCCAAACACGATCGAGTTACGTTCAGAAGTTGAGGAGTTCCCATGGCCACCTCCCGGCCTCATCATGAGACCACCTCCATGGTACCATATTATTGCATTGTCACCGAGGTAACATAATGTGTACCAAATTTCAGCTCAATCGGTTGGAACTGGTCCAAAATTCTGTTGCAAGATTTAGCCCCTAACTACAGGGCAAGTTAAATAAAAGCTTGTACCTACTTGAAAGGAACCGAATGGATCGCTCGAAGCAGTTAAATCTAAAGAATAGTTTACCGTCGTCTATTGCAAGTAATCGGCTCACACCCTATCAGGACATATTGGTATTCAATTAACTTTTACCCCGTATTCATGTCAAACGTAATCACCAGATTGCCACAAATTATAAATTGTTTAGGTCGATTGCAGACGGCTATTGACCATTTCACGTAAGAATTCCTTTCGACGCTATGTTGGCTCCCCTGCTTTTCATTCCTATTTAGGTCATATCGTTTTGTGTTTTTTGTAGATTTATGTTTTATAATAATGTTTAGGACGTTAAAAAGTGATGAAAGTGGATTGGTGGTGAAAGAAAACTTCCAACACCGTAAAAAACGTTGTAATAAATTGAGATTCAGGGCAGCCAAGCCAACATAGCGTCGAAGGGAATTCTTACCTACTTAACTATACTCTTGTCGGTGAGAATCGGTCAAAGACAAAAATCCGTACCTAGTTTGCGTTACCGCGTGTTCACTCATTGTCATGTTCTTCTTTGTTTTGACATGCCACCGACAAAAATCGGATCGGATCTGCGAAAATCGGTCACAATTTGTTCCAATAATTGAAGGACCGAGTAGGGCCTTTACACAGGCATTTACAAAATTGTTTTGCGTTAGGCAAGTTTTGTTGACGTGTGCTAACTCACCAAGCATTTTCAGTGCTCAAAATGGCAACACGGCAACCAAAACTAAAAATAATACCATAACTTTTTCAGACTTCCGTAATCCTATCCTACCCACAAAAAAGCCGACAGTTCAGCAATTTTCCAAAAGCATCCATTCAGCAACACAAAAATATCCATTTACTATTTTCCATATTCTAATTTTACGAAAGCCAACGACGGAACGTTGTCCATTTTTTAGTGCACGCCGTTTTGGCCTCATGGGGCCACAGTACAAGGCCTTTCCATTTATATGGGAGTGGCCTGGACTCAGGGGACAACCCGTTTGCCCACAACCTTGACAGAGCCTGTTTTTACAGTCTGTAGGCCTGAGATTGAGTTAAAAATATTCATATGTGGAGTCATGTTAGCGTTAGTAAGGCCTAATGTATTTGAGTTAGTTTTGTGTTGTTTTTGAAGGTAGTTTTAGTGAAATATGGTTGTTTTAAATGTACCTACATGTTTAAAGAGAGATGGCCTCTTCTCGAACAAAGGAACAAGCATTGATCACTGCTTATGGTCGATTTTAGACCACTAATTCCAGCATTATTTACTAAAATTTTATTCATCATGATTCAGTGGTGTCACATATATATATTTTTTTTACGTAGAAGAATAGCTCATAGCGTTGAAGAATCATCATCTCATGACGAATCGTCTTGTCGCTGTGTGATACCATTCGGTTTTTAAGGGAGGATTCGATGCGTCTTTCGTCGTGTGTAATCAAAAATCGTTTGACGAATTCTATTCTAATATGAAAACATCTTCGTCGGCCGACGTTCTAAAAGCCGGTAACAATAGAAAATCAATTGTGTCTCATTCAAAGGTCATAAAGGACAGTCAAAGGATAAACGAATCATCAATGACCATTTTTCATTCATTTTGACCGCACGGTTGTCACAGTGGCTGAGAGATTGGCTGCTGCGCGACGTGTCGCGGGTTCGATTCCCGCATTGCACAAGGTCTGGCTGTTTGTGTATGTGAAATTTGTGTTTGTAAACGCACCCACGACACAGGAGAAATCCTAGTGTGGGGCAACGTTTTTAAAAAAAAAATAAAAAAATCGAAAGGGCCGTAAGAAAAGATTTTTCGAAACTCAATCGAACGGTTTGAACGAAGTCACATGCAACAAACAGTTAGTAGGTAGGTACCTACATGAGATAAATTATCTGAACCCGGAACTCGAAGATTGCTAAGGAGTACCGTTTACCAATATGGTGGTACAAGTGAATCAGATGTGAAGTGGTCAGCCGACAGATGTCATTTATCATGTTAACCATCGAGGTTAAGTGCAGTTAGCATGGGAGCATACGGACAGTTGGGCCCTGATAACTGTAGGAGACATGTAACAGAATATTTTGTGGACACAACACAAAGAGGTGATGTTTGGCGCCTATATCCAGCTGTCGTCTTTTGGCTGATATACGATGATAAAGATGATGATACAGACATAGAGTTAGGAGAGCCTAGTAGCAGAGAAATGTATAAAGTTAGGGCTCATTCACACGAAAGGTAACTTCCATCCACCCCGGTCGTCCGCCTCGTTAACGGGACAGCTGGGAAATTTTTTTTGTAGTGCCGATCCCGTCGTTTAATGCGGGGTTTTCCAATTTTTAGCAATTAGCCAAGTATTAATAATCTTTGAACGACCGTATCTACGTTTATGTTAGAATATTATGAAATTGGAATCATATCAAAATTTTGCGTTTTAATCTCGTTAATATGTACTTGCAGGCGGTTTTATCTACAAGGACGTTCTTCACACATAATCACAGAAAATCGATATCCCACCGGTGCTTTCATATTTGAACCAATGAGAACCCGCATCCCTGCAGTTAATTGCCAGCCAGTAAACGTGTCTAAATACGTAGGTACCGTACCTATTACACTGTTGCTAATTCTGGTACCATTAGTTGCAATGAGCGAAGTGTGGCAACAGTGCTGTTTGTAACCGACTTCAAATAAGGGTAGTTCTCGTTTAGTCGGATAATCCCTAGTTCGCAAAATGACACCCGAGTCTTAAAAGGGCCAATTCGCAAATGGACTAGTTCTCGAAAGGACTCATTCGCAAAAAGGCTAATTCTCAAAAGGTCTAAATAGTAAAACATAAAAAGTAAAACATAACCTAGAAATTAACTTGGTTTTTTCATGTCATTTAACTCATGGCGTAAGTTGGTAAAAGTTGGCCATTTTGCGAATTAGTCCTTTTACGAATTAGTCCTTTCACGAATGAGTCCTTTCACGAATTAAGCATTTTACTATTTAGTCCTTTTGAGAATTAGCCTTTTTGCGAACGAGTCCTTTCGAGAACTAGTCCATTTGCGAATTGGCCCTTTTAAGACTAGGGTGCCAATTTGCGAATTAGGCATTATCCGACTAAACGGTAGTTCTCTGTTCGACTTTTTTTCCTGTATCTAGCTGGTTCTCCAGTTGTCCGATTAGGCACCCGACAATTATCGGCCCGATGTAAAAATCAATAGTTTAGAACTTTAGACCGATAGATATCGGAGCCAGATCGGACGGGTGGCTTAGATTTTAAGTTGGACCCTAAGCTATCGAACTGTGAAAACCACATCAAAATCCGTTCAGCACTTTTTGCGTGATGCGCGCACAAACAGACAAAAATTCTAATAAAAAACATATTTTTGGGCATGGTTACGTCCCAGTACCCTATCCCGACTGTTTTTTCTGGAATATCTTCAATGTACAGACACGGCTTTTTTACAATTTTATACCTAATACATAGTATAGATGCTACTCCATAGCTTGCCACTGGCTCTATTTATATACCAGCCGTCGGTCTAACTGCTAGTAAAGACTAGCGCTTACTAATTCGGACACAATTAGTTGCAAGCACACATGTGTTACCAAGTGCAAGTGTGGCTAAAATTGAGATAGTTAAATTGCTCGTAAAGTCGTAACACGTTACCGTCAAGACGGGAACAGCCACAGATCATAGAAACAAGGAGATAATTATGTTATCATAGCAAAACCGATGTCGCCACTTTTAAAACAGTGTGCGTCTTTATACAGGCTGTTGCTTAAGTCACCTGCAATTTTTAAGGGGTGATTCTACCCGTTATACTGAATAGCTGAAAATGGCCTATTTTTGGCGCCTTCAAAAAGTTTGATTTCCTCAAAACCTATCGAGTGGGGTATCAAAATGAAGGGCTCGAAAAGCCGATTACGAAAACATATATGTATAAATACATTAAAAACTAATAAGGAAAAAATAAAATATTAAAAATTAAAAAAGCCCGACTGCCAAAAAAAACAACTAAAAAAAGTTCATAACAAGAGCACTTTTCAAGCAGTCTGATGCAGTTGGTGGCATAAAATCTAAGATTTAACACAAATAATTGCCACCAGACTGCTTGAAAAGTGCTCTTGTTTTGAACTTTTTACTTGTTTTATTTGGCAGTCGGGTTTTTTAAATTTTTAATTTATACAATTTTTTTTGATACCTGTATCTTCTTCTAAAGATTGTCTTGGCTGTGACTTACCTGAAAAGAAAAAAACAAAATTAGAAGTTTACTTCAATAGAAGTATGCAAGTGAACTTTACAGAATACGAATAGCATTACTGCACTAAGGTCTAAGTTCACCGACAAGATAACAGTCCGATTACATTAAGAACGGGCGTTTAACATGACTTTTTGTATAGAAAAAGATATTTTTCAAATTAACGGACTGTTATCGGTGATCTTGGCCTTAAATAACAGTCTGATTACATAATACAGAAGGGCATGTGACCAGGTAGGCGTTATGCTCAAAATATTGAAAGGCATGACCATGACGGATGCTCCTGACATCCATAAGGAGCTGATTCGACTCTGCGCACCGAATAATTATCTCCGTAGCAGAAAACATCGGCTGCTAGACGTGCCTTCATGTCGGACTGCAGCCCATGCTGCATCTCCCATACCGCGTGTATTGACCGCACTAAATAAGCTCGTGGAAGCCAACCCGGACTTCGATCTATTCTATAATAAATTCGCCAATTTAATGGTTATATGCCTACTTTTTTTGGAAAATAATAAGATTTGAATAATTTCTATTATCAGTCTATGTTTGTAATTATTATAATTTTAATAATGTCTTAGGTTTTCGCGATTATTACACATTATAATAAAACAAGTTTAAACGGATTAATCGCGTATATTACAGAGTTTTCCTGACGTTTCGAACACTTTGCAGCGTTCGTGGTCGTCCTGCGACCACGAACGCTGCAAAGTGTTCGAAACGTCAGGAAAACTCTGTAATATACGCGATTAATCCGTTTAAACTTGTTTTATTATAATATTATAATTTTGTACTTTGATTTATGTAATTGGTGTGTATATGCCGTGTAAATCAATAAAATAAAATAAATAAATACACCAAAATTGTTTGCCTACCTTCCAAACGACTTAAGTTCAACGAAGGAGGGTATAATATATTTTCGATATTATCTTGGTTAACAGTCATACAAGGTACAACGAAAACCTTTTAAACCTTCTCTTCAGCTTTGACCGAGTTACTGAAACGCAGTTATAATTGTTTTAACTATTTAAAGTTATCAGCCGAGACCGGGTTGATGCAAATACATTTCATAATTCCCTTTGTTTTTAATATTTTGGAATTATTTGTTTGAAAAACACATTATAAGGCCACATACATCCGGAATTCAGAATCTGAATTCAGAATCATAGACAAAGAATTAAAGAATTGAATGATTCCGAAGTGAATGATTGCGACTGGAATCACAGACATTCAGAGACATTGAATGAATGAAAACCGACATTTCAGATTCCAGCCGCAATCCAATTCACATTTGAGACCGCATAGCAAAATTCTTAGACACACAAGACAATACCTAACCCGCGTCTTCGCCCGCGTCCACCAGAGTATACCCGCTCAAAACTTACACCCGACAAGGGTTGCCAGATGGTATCTTAAAAATAACTTAAAAAAAAAGATAAAATCGCCTTCAAAAAGACCAAAATCAAAAAAAATTGTGAAACCCTCAGATCATAGAAAGAAGGAGATGTGCCAAGGCGCTATCGAGCTTGATGCCTGATCTTGAGCAAATTGCTCATATTAAAAACGTACGCGCTGGCGACGAACCGAACACGATCGATGGTATAAATACAGTGTTTTAGTTTAGTGCTAGTGTTGAGTGACGATTAACAGTGTTAGATTGAGGGTGTGCGGAATGTTCAATGCGTGGGAGATCTTTTTATCCACAAGGAGCGCTTAATTGTGTCGAAAAATGTACTAAAAGTGGCATCAGTTGTTCCGGTACTAATTTGCTATGATGGCATATCTCCTTGTTCCTATGATCTGAGGTGAAACCGTTTCGAAAGTCAATGTCTTTGATTTTTGCTTCAGGTTTGATTTGGCACGGACTTCCGTAACGGTTTTACACAACATTAATTTGATATTTTCGAAGGCGTTTTGAAGTTTTTTTATTTTCCTATTTTGAGTGACATAAACACACTCGATAACAGCATCAGCGTGAATACCACAAACCCAACCGTTATACCACTTTTTGCTATGAAAAAATACGCAATTTCGTTTAATGCTTATCTGACCTCGCACACTTTTTTTTTTTAGGAAATAATTTCCACATTATCTAGCAACCCTACAGCCGACATATTCTTAAAGCCAACTTACACTTCGCCGCAAACAATAAGCGACAAGCGACAAAAACGGAACATTCGCATAAACTTGCATTTACTAAGAGGTTTCCACTGTAACTTATCATTTTTAACTTTTCCCGACTTCAGTTGAGTGTTGTCTGAAGTTGTGCGAGTTTCATATTTTATTTCTATATTGACAGTGTCTTGGTGAAGTGGTTGCAAGTGTCATTGCTGACCGTGGGGACCTAGGTTCGATCCATAGACATATAACCATTGGACGCATCGTTCTTGCCTTTAGCCGCGTTTATTTGACAGTACATGAATTACTTCGCGAAATCGCGGGAATAGAACAATATGTTTTAATACTATACCATCCTTTCAAATCACGTGAAAATTACTTAATCTAATTACTAATCAGTAATCAGCAATTTTCCTCACCCGGGAACTGAACCCGGAACGGTCCGTGGCGCTGCCTAAAAGTATGTCTGAGAGATGCTAACCTTCACCCTTACGGCCCACTCGACTTCTTATTACGGGTCAGGTTTGGTTCATGTGAAGAGAATTAGCGGATTTCAGCATTTCGCTTTTCGTGGACGAATCCAGCTTTTCACCCTTCCAAGGGGGGGGGGGGAGGGGGGGTTGACGGCCCCTTTATTCAGTCGATAAGATGTTGTGCTTGATTTTATTTGTTAATTTTTCGTCACCGAAACACTAGCTATCGATAAATTGTTTCAGACTTTGTTGTTCTTGATTATTTGTTTGACACCGAAAACTTTTTTACTTTGGTGTGGCTATTTCGATAAGTTTATTGTGTCTGTTTTTTTCGTATAAAGTTTTGATACAAGGCTTTTAACACATTTTATAGTTATTTTAAGCAATGCGTAAAAAGATCCGCTTCTGTTACCTCACGCCTTGTTTTTACTATTAACACGCTGTTCGCTTACACTTTGTCCAGTGCCCAACTCAGTAAATATATTAGGCCAGCGGCGATCCATATTCTTGTCACAGAGTACAGCATTAGTTCAACATTAGTATGAGCCCAGCGGAGCGAGGACTATTCATTCGTGGACCCACGACACATGCCAGAGATGTGGCCTCGGATCATAGAAACAAGGAGATATGCCATCATAGCAAATTAGTACAGTTCGCGTACTAATTTGCTATGATGGCATAACTGTCGCCACTTTTAGTACATTTCCACACAATTACAAGCGCCCCTCGTGAATATAAAGATCTCTAAATATTTCCACTGTTTAACCTGCCACCCTGTATATCATCGATCGTGTTCGGTTTGTCGCCAGCGTGTACTTTTGTACTACGCCCAATGTGGGCAAATTAAAGCATCAAGCTCAATAGCGCCTCGGCACATCTCCCTTGTTTCTATGATATGAGGATGTGGCATATACTAGGGTGGCCAACCTGTTTTGCCGGAACATGTCTTGGTTTTTGGGGTGTCCTGGGACGTCCTGGATAGTTTTTAAGTAGAACCATGGGGTTTTTAAAGCGTCCTGATAAGGGACTACTGCAGACCTTTATTGGCATTGGAACCTTAAAATCCTGGTTTTCAAAATTTGGTGATGGCAACCCTAGTGTATGGGCTATTTATATTAGAGGTAATAACATCTCAAGTGTATTTCAAGAGGTTGGATTTACGACGGGCTCCTGGCATACCTAGATCGATCTGCAAGGACGGCCAGTCCAAAGATGGGTGACTATTTCATTACACATCGAGACCCCCCCGTGCCTCGGAGAACACGTTAAACAGTTCCTGGTAGTCAGAAGCCTGAAAGTTTGACAACTGGACTGTTCCATACATTTATGTTCATATAACTCAGCAAAATGTATGGAGCAGCTGATATTTTTTTCGCGATTTCAGGGTAGGTCCCATAGTAAAAGTTGTTCATAATGATGAGTACAATGACCCCTTTTCGTATTTCGACTAAACTTACAACCTGTTTAAGAGACTAGCAGGCTGTACCCCGCGGTTTCATCCCCATTGCTCGGCTCCTAAGGGTCAAAGCGTGATGTTAAATAGCCTACACTATTCCTCAAGAATCTGGCTTTCATTATAAAACTAGTAGTTTCAGAGATAAGCGAATTCAAACAAACATTGTAATATGAAATTCCCGAAAACAAACAGACGGATAAATTCGGTAGACTAGTCCGACCAGTTTCGACCTAAAGGGCACCATTTCTCTCGGAAATTTCTAGAACAGAAAATTGGGAATTAGAATTGAAACCTAGACCGTATCGAACTCCAACTAGACTAGTCAGGCGTAATGTTCAACTGAGCACGGTCTTGAATCGAGGCTACTTAGACGCGGACAGGGTTGGCACTTAGCCGGTTTTACTAAGACATCTATTTTTTTTTGTCTTGTGTGGGATAAAATTGAGGATAAATTAAATGTAAATCCTTTTAGCATCGTCATCATATAAGACCGCAAACATGCACAGTACAGACATAACATTTTCTATTAGTCGCAGACGTTTTTCTAAAATTCGAAATAGAAAAATCAAATAAAGAAGAAACCGATAGCAGAAATGATGTAAGTGTGAAGCAATTTCGGTAGAAGAATAAACTAAGGGATTTACACCATGTATGTATACCCGTTTTTTTTTTTTTATATCGGAGTCTCAACAGGTACATGGTGTAAATCCCGACATAGTTTATTCTACTAACTTTAATAACCATGGAAAAAAACAATAAATTTCGGTAGACATTGCCATTAAGTACCTACACTGACCCCCCAAACTGTTTCACACAACGACACAATAAAACATTGTGTTGTCGTACGAAAACAGTACACGTCACGGACACAAATGAATAATAAATAATAACAAATTGTCACCCATCCAGTTACCTGGCAACCCTGACAGTACGTACTAGGAGGACAAATGATCGAGATGGGCGAAAAGGGGGGATGAGTAGGTAACGTTTTTTTAGTGGACGAGGAAAATATATGTGGATGGACTATTTATCAAGGAGAAATGTCAATTGTTGGTTTGTATTACAGTTATATGTCAGTTGTGCCTTAGGTTACATGTTTAGATGTGTTGTCGGGGATGTCGGGGATATAAGAAGTACTTACACGCTACAAGCAAACAAAAATTATACAAAAAATAAGTTACGACATCAAAATATTTGTCCGCATCGCTGTCAACGAATCATAATTTTAAAGCACAGCAAATCATAATTACCTACCTACCTACCTAATTTTATCATATATTTTTGATGCAATTAACAATTATGACAAAAGCTGCTTTTAAAGGTGAACTAAGCGGTATGATTGAGGTTGTTTTTTTATGTATCGAAGTCTTTTCAAATATGAGTTCCGACAATGTCTGCAAAAAGGTCTTGAAATGTCTGCAAAAAGGTCTTGAAAAGATCATATATTTTTTTTAAGTTTAAATAAGTCGCCAGTATGGAGGGAGATAAGCCGCTTCAAAAAAATCTTTTTTAGCGAAATTTAAGAACTGACAGCGTCTTAAGGGGTCAGCAACGCGCATGTTATACTCCTGGTGTTGCCAACGTTTCGTAGACTACGGTAACCGCTTACCAGCAGGTGCTACCCGGTACCATGCCTTTTTGCCACCATCTTGTAGGTATAAAAAAACATTCTCCGCTCGGAAATCAAACTTGTAATCAATCGAATATCCAGTAAATATTATAAATCAAGTGCCTCACTTCGCTAATAGTTGTATTGGACAAGTCCAGAAGGGCGAGGGTCCTTCCCCTTAAGGTTAAGCCTTAACCTTCGACAATTTCCGCTGAGTGGCGCAAGTAACGATAGATTATATACTTAACATGGCGCAAGTCAGTTTAAGAAAAGTGTTTGATGCATGAACCTATTGCTATTAGGCATCCATTACACGGTAGGTTTTGCTGTCAGTTTAACACAGTCCAGGTGTGAATGACGGATAACCTACCATGTAATGTGATGATTGACGTTTGCCTGACGAAAATCTGGATACTTTGATATGTTCATCATGCAACCATCAATTATGATTGATGGTTTTGATTGAGCGTGTAATGGACGCCTTAGATACGGCGGCATGGTTAGCGCAGTGACCTTAGATCATAGAAAAAAGGAGATATACGACATAGCAAATTAGCACGGGAACCGTCACCACTAAGAAATTTCTGAAAAGGGGTAACTTTGAAAAAACTCGCGGTCTCGATTTTGAAGGTAGCTTGGACCCTGAAGACGGACATTTCTTATTACTTTTCATTACAGCGGGCCTAGCACGAACGATTTTGACGTTGCGTATCGTAAACGTAAGCATATTTTGAATTGAAAATACACGTTCGCTACACAATATTTGTAAAAATTAAATACTTTATATCAATCTCTGTATTTATTAAAATGCGCAAATTGTATAAAATTTTATCTAAATGTTCTATGACTGTTGTACTTTAGATTCGAAATTCGCTTACGTTTACGATACGAAACGTCAAAATTGTTCGTGCTAGGCCCACAGTACATAAGGTAATTTACCTAGAATGCGAGTTAAACCGCGGGCTGCAGGTAGTTTTAAAAACACACAAAAACTACGATCTCAAAGTAGTTTTAACATTCAGTGTGCGTGACTGTACCGTCGGTAATTCCTCGTGAGTAGCGCATTGAGTACAGTCGCGTACAAATGGAACTGCTGTGATTGGGTTAGTCGCAAGCCTGTGGCATTACTCGTAAAGGCGAGGACAGACGTGCAATTATTTTGCGATTTTATTGTGTATAATTTTTTTTTTTGTTTTTTTTTTCAGACTACGGAAGTCCACGTAATTTTATTCGTGTATCAGCTATCACAATATTTGTAATATATATAATATATATACAAATATGAATTTAGTGTATAGGGTAAAACAAATTTTCTCACAATTACAGTTAAAACCGTTTACGACGACATCATTTAGAACAACATACCGGTTATAATAACCACAATCATTGGACCTCACTGACTGTTCCCTCAAAAATACCGCCGGTTGTTACGACTATCGGCTTTTTTATAACCAAATATGAGTGGTCCCTTCGATGTCGTTATAACAGATTTTGACTGTATGTAGCAGTTTAGCAGCACATAATTATGAAAAAATAAAAACCCAAATACCTACCTACTTAAAAGGTCCAATAACCAGGCGCGGATAGATTGAGGGTAATGGGGTCTGAAACATATACAAATACAACAAACATTTTTTTTTATAAAAGAACGACGAAGATTTTTCTGTCAGACAGGTGAAATTTATTTATTTAAAGGTGAAACATTGCCGCTGAATGAAATCTGGAATCCGCGCCTGGCAATAACTCCTAAAGTTCTATTGCCAAAACAAAACGACCTAAGATTCAAATTCAGGATTATTTTTTCTTAAATAATTTATTGTTATACCCTTTCGAGTTAAATGGCGTGCAATTGGAGAGGCCTATGTCCAGCAGTGGACTGCTATAGGCTGATGATGATGATGATGATACCCTTTCATAGTACCTATAGGTCGAATTTCCAATCATCCTATATTATTGTAGATAATGTACACATAGTTAAGATAGAAGCATAGTTCAGCCTAAGTACACCATAATAAAATCACCACCACTATCGCAGCGGCAAGTCCGCCAATATGTACGTGACCTAACATTCAATAAGGCATCAATAGAGGACCACTCGGCGCAAACCGCAGCGGCGACGCGCCCGTCGTGTCTAAAAGGGCTTTAACTACATTTGCGGTTTGTCTTACATGTGAGACGGCTTTTTGTATGCTTTTATTAGATGTTGGATGTCTGGCGGATTAGATTGAGCTGGACTAAGTGCCGTGCAGTTCTAGGTAAAGTACAAGCCAGACTCTTCCCTCGTTGATGTAAATGTCGTGTAGTTAAGTTAGTTATTTTAAGAGGATGGATAATATTAAATATTTCGTTTAAAAATCATTTTTTACAAGCAACTTCAAAAAAGCAACATAAAGTAAATAATAATTTTAATTTCGGAAGTCGGTAGCTGTGGCTATGGCTTTTGTTTGCTTTTTTTTTGTCACCGACTACCTAGCTCTACAGGGTGGCAGGTTAAACAGTGGAAATATTTTAAGGGGTCATTGTACTCATCATTATGAACAACTTTTACTATGAGACCAAACCATGAAATCGCGAAAAAAAAATCATCTGTTCCATACATTTTGTTGAGTTTTGTGAACATAAATGTATGGGACAGCTGATTTTTTTTTCGCGATTTCAGGGTTGGTCCCATAGTAAGTTATTCATAATTACGGGTACAATAACCCCTTAAAATATTTCCACTGTCTAACCTGCCACCCTGTATACCACAAAAAATGTAGCGTTCCTACATAAAAAAAAATGCATAGGGGCAAAATTATATGCGGACGAAGTCGCAACTGAGTAGGTACTATTATTGTACAAGTATAATTAACAATGTGTCACCTCGGACCATCTTTGCTAAGGGTTTTGCTCTGCTTTCCCTCGATCCCTAAGCTAAGGGATCCGATGTATGGGCAGCAGTAAAACGGAGCAAACATGGCCTAATATCGGCCGTACTTTGTGTACTTCACTGCCTCATTGATCAGTGGTTACAAGCTCGACTACTAAGCGTGAAATCCTGGGTTTGATTCACGGGACGGAGAAAGTGTTATTCAGTTTTTACCACGTTTTTATTAACTCGCTTTCTTGTCTGTCTGTCTGTTCGGTACAAATTTTGCAATTCATATTTCAAGCACTTGCTGGCATCGGACTAAGCTGAAATTTGGTATACCTATGTAATTTGGATGACAATGTAATACCTATGGACTAAAAAGTATAAAATAATTTCTAATGAAATGAAAAATGTGGGGCGCATCTTCCTATATCTATTGCATGCACTCCACGTTTCATTAGAAACTATTTTATACTTTTTAGTCCGTTTTAAAAAGGTGGATTTTTTTATCTATCTTGAAAAAAATGAGGTACTGTATTCGACCCGTTTGTATGTATGTATGCTTGTACCCTACCTCTCCTATATGCTATCTCTACATGTTATACACTATGCTAAACAAACATTCAATCTACGTGTCTAATCACCTTTAACCCTTTCAAAACAGAGGCAACAAACGAACCAATCATATACATAACAATATTACATAGTATTCATATTCAAAACAAATTACATGTACTTCAGTATCACGTACCAACTTATTAGACTATATTAGCATTCCATAAGCGTACCTCTTATTGTGTTTATACCCTAATAAACAAGCGGGTTGAGCATAACACGCGGGTAGAGTTTAACAAGGGAGTGAATTGCGTTAAATATATGTTTGGGGTTAATTTCTGTGGTTTAGCGAGTCGCATTCGTGGTGAGAGCCATGGTGGCTCGCATTGGCCCAGTAACGGTTTCGACCTCAGGTCATCTATAGAAACAAGGAGATATGTTATTATAGCAAATTAGTACGGGAACCGCTGTCGCCACTTTTAAAGCAATGTGCGTCATAACTACAAATGGTTCTTTGTAAATATTGAGATTTTTTTCAATAACTTCGCATAGTGCTTAACCAAAAAATCATCTATAAAGGCTATTTTTTTCGAGGACGATGTCATAGGGTGGGCTTTTCCTGTGGTAGCAGTAGCACTTTTATGCAGCTAGAAAACGTCCTGAAAAAAGAAAGAGATTTTTTTCTTTGAAAATTGAGTTTTTTTTTTCCTTGAGCAATATGCGAAGTGATTGGCAAAAAAAGTTGTTCATAACTTTTGAACCGTAAAGAATTGCATCGACATTCTCAGGGTTAAAAAGTTTGGAAATGACCTTGCCCACGCCCCGATTCGATTGGGTCCATACCCCCAGGGACGCCCTGTATAAAATAATATAAAAACAACATCCATATTTTTGCAGTATTTGCTTAGATAACGATCGCATGCACAAAGCTATGTCTCCCATGATGGTACGTCAATAAATTTGCCATAAAATGGTCTGTACCTGGCTCATGAGTCAGGACAGGACACATCTGGGTCACGGTACGGTGACGATGTGCACTGATTCATTTGGAAGGAGAAACCTGTTTGTTTATCGAAATCTATTGACCTCGGGAGTCCACTCGGGAGTTGATACTGCTGGAGAAAAATAAAGCTGGGCAAAACAATCTCCGTCCTAATTAAGTAGTAAGTACTATTTAGTAGCGGGCCTGCGGGCGGTGAGTAATGGGTAGCTCACCGTCCGATCAGGACCAGGCCCGTGCCGAACAGCGCGTACGTGTTCCACGCGCGCCTCAATGAGATATCAGCATCAGAGAGGGGGCCCATTAGGGCCCAAGCCTGCCGGGAAAGCGGGATAGTCCGAAAGGGGTACCGCTGACCCGGAACATAAAGGGCTAAGGAAGGAACACGGGTGGGTTTTAGCCAGTAAGAGTCTGACACTCCCTTCCGCTCCGCCCAGAGCGGGAGGGATCATTTGATGATTTCCCTACCTCAAAAAAATAAAAAGTACTATTTAGTAATAAGTTTGCATTTGACCGCCATCTCGCCTGATATTAAGCGATGATGCGGTCTACGATGGAGCACGCTTGCCTAGAAGAAACCGAATCACTCGCGACTTGAAGACACCCAGATTGTAACTATTTTGGAACACCAACTCCGGCAGCGCATTCCACTATTTTGACATTATTGGCTGATCCAATAATGTTGCCCACTGCTGGAATAGGCCTCCTCTCTGTAAGGTGTAGACCGTTATCTACCACGCGGGGCCAAGGCGGTTTGGTTGGCGTCACATGTCTTCGAATTTTTGGTTCTAGGACATGCCGGTTTTATCACGATGTTTTCTATCACCGTTTTGAGCAGTGGTGATGAAACAAATATGGTAGTGGCCTACTATTAAAAAGGTACAAATAAATTATTTTATTTCAAGAAGGAATAGGCACAGCAAAAAAGTAAAAGCAAATTAATAATAATTTATCACAAAATGGAAAACATAGACGCTTTTAAAGTTTTTGGAGGGAGTATCGCTCCGTCTTTGTCGCGCGAAGCGGACGTAGGTGGTGTTACGTCACTAGTAGGTAGTGCCGTCCGTGTCTAGCAAATCATTTTAAAACGCTTATAACTTTGCCAATTTTGTAGATGTTTCATCGGTTTTTTTGGTGTTAATTGTCTTTTTTCAAATAGTTTACAGATTCACAATAACAAAAAAAGTAGTTAACATCCCTATTGCACAAAGTAATGAGAGCACTGCCTAAATTCAAAATTTCGAACTCTCGATCAGCAATTTCGAAAAATCACTTAGAAATTCGGTGTCGAGGTGTAAATCCGCGATGATTTACTAAAAACAAATGAGTTCGCTTTAGAATTGTGTGCGCTCACTTGAGTGAGGTTCCAAGTGAACTTTACAGAATAGCACTACAGTGTGTGACGCGTACATCGCCTTCCCGTTTTAAGTCCAAAGTTTTGCCTCGAACGTCGATTTTTAAATAGATTGGTCGTAAAATTGTCGTGCCTGGCACTTGACGCATCTGGGTCACGTGGTGACCATGTTATGTATGTCGACTGGTTCCTTTAGGAGTTGAGTTGACTGTGTTTACTGTTTGGTATTATAGGTACCCACTGCTGTATACAAGGATCTTCGGATAGGTACCTACTATGCGAAAACTATAATTATGTTAATATCTTTATGTAAGGACGCAATAAACATTCCATTGTTTGTGGATGCCATCGCCCTCTTAGACATTCTTGGGAACCTTAGAACCTCCTCCTTTGTAGGGTTCCGTACCTCAAAAGGAAAAACGGAACCCTTATAGGATCACTTTGTTGTCCGCCGTCAGTCATCGGACCATAAGTGGAGCCATCTGCTCATAGATGACACCACTAGAAGTATGCAGTAGCGCCATCTATGATCATATATCGGAACCCTTAGGTCGTCCCGTTGTCCGGTTTTTTTTTTGTTGATCCAAATTCAATTTACGACATAGCGATAATATACCCAGTTACTAAATAATAATCATTAAAATCATCAATATAGCCCTCGAACTTATATATGAGGAAAATACGATTACTTCGTGAAAACACTACGATTGTCCTCATTTCTAACGTTTTCTTCCGTGCTTCAATAAAAATACTTGCAATCACAGTATCTACCTACTTCATCCCAAGATTAGTAGATACAAACTGCCTTAACGAGCGAAAAGACAAAGCAAAGATAGGAATAAATATGAAACCGATACCACTTTTATATTTCCAGTGGTCGGGGAGTCAGCAATAAAACGCGTAAGGGAAAGTATATATATCTTAGTACCTAAGATCAAAGAAGCAAGGAGATATGCCATCGTAGCAAATTAGTACGGGAACAACTGTCGCCACTTTTAGAACAGTTTGCGACACAATTACAAGCGCTCCGTGTGAATAAAACGATCTCCCACACATAAAAAATTCCGCACAACCTCAATCTAACACTGTTATTCGTCACTCAACATTAGCACTAAACTAAAACACTGTATTTATATCATCGATCGTGTTCGGTTCGTCGCCAGGGTGTACGTTTTAATTACGAACAATGTGGTCAAACTAAAGCATCAAGCTCAATAGCGCCTTGGCACATCTCCCTTGTTTCTCTGATCTGAGGGTAGTACACAGTTAGGCAAGCTCGCCGACCCAGTAGTGTTTAGTGCTACCACGGAGGTTTTATATGCTGGGACACGGGGTCTCATCGGGAACAAAGTAACATTTGTTGAAATAACTCATTGTGGCGTTAAATGTATCGATTTGTTATTGAAGTTTGTGTAAAATTGAGAACATGAAAAAAGACATCATGAAAAATATTTGTTCAAATTTTGAAAAATGCTTTAAGCCCGGAAAAATGTATAGCCCGAAGATAGCCCGCGCTAAATCGGTTACATTTCTTTGTATGAGATGAGGCATCTGTACGTATGGTATTATATTATCTGTGGCTGGGATAAAATCTTTACTAACATTATGAGTGCAAATTTTGTGAGTTGTGTGTATTGTATGTGGAGGGTAATCTCCGGAACAAGTTACTGCACGCATAGCATGACCAATTCTATCTCTATTCTACTAAAGAATAGACAAAGTTCTTTCTATCCAAATCATTATCTCTTCTGCCCGAGCACGCGGCGACCTGTGCTTGGTTTATCAGTAGTCTGCTGAAGGATAGAGACATTTCTTCTCTTCATTGTATTCATGAAACGGTAGAAATCTTTCTACAATCTGTCACTTTGTCTATTCTTCTGTAGACAAAACCCGTTTCTATCGTGGTCATGCTAGGCCGGTTGATTCGATTCGGAAAATTCTTTCACTTACCTACCTATTTAAAACTACATTCTCCCTGAGTGCTATGGGCTACTTTTTAAAATCATGCGAATGCAAAACAATACCAATCTTCACACTATCATGAATTCGAACTTTTTATGCAATTTATTGTGATCAACAAAGACAATGAATTTTCATGTGCTGATTTTAAAGGCAGGGGGCGGGGGTAAAATGAGTTTCTCTAATAGGTCATAGGGGTAACAGGACTGAAAACGTTAGTAACCATTCTTAGCATTGATAAAAACATACATCCAAACATACATACAAAAACATACAACATACATACAAAAACATACATGTACCTATCGCAAAAGTATTTTTCCGTACGATATTTGCAAAGCTACAATATCATTAGGGCGAGCACACAAGGCTGGAGTTTAGCGGCGTCATGGGAGCGATCGTGTGCCCTCCGCCCACGCTGACGTCATTACGTGTTTGCTTTTACTTATATTCACGCTATTTCCGTGTTTAGCGATGAGTGGGGAACTAAGATGTTTGAAAGGTCAGCCTTTATCAGCCATATTGACAAGTTTGCTGTAATTTTAGTGAAAAAAGCGTGAGTTTATATACGTTTTTAGGGTTCTGTACTAAAATGGTAAAAAAGGAACCCTTATGGTGCGACTTCGTCTGTCTGTCTGTCTGTCACACCTGTTTATTTTAGCAACTACTAATGCTATCGACTTGAAATTTGGAACAGTTATAAAGAATGCTTGTCCAACTATATTGCAAATGAAAAAAGTCCAAAAATATTTTTATACCATTCCCCCTCTAAAAGGCTTATTTTATTCACTGAAAACAGTGAATAAAAAGCACATTTACTCACTGTTTTGATGTTTGAAAATGGAACACACCAATGTATTCGACCACAGATTTAAAGAACCTATGCTAGATGCGGCACGTTATTAGATTGTATGAAAACCGAACGTGTCATCTTTTTTATACCTACGATAACTTCACCCCAGCCATTTAGTGATGTGCTCAGAGTAAACAGAATTGTTTCAATCACTAAGCGTCACTGAGCTAACAGACTTTTTTTAGTACGAACAGTCGAACATGCAGGGCACGCTTGGTCGTGGCTTGCCGTATCTAGTGTAAGTGTAATCTGTGTATTCGACCTATATTGATGTGTTCTAAATTCAATTTGATTGGTCGGCATTTTCGACAAGGAGTTTAGCATTAGAATAAAAACTGTTTAGTGTTCTTTGCTGTCCTTAGTAAATTGGCGCTATTTTGAATACTGTAAGTTGTACGAACACAAAGTTTAGTGTTACTTTAATCTTTAATTTTGTGTTTGTTTAGTGTTGTTCTAATCGATTAAAAATGCATTCTAGTGATGAAGATGTGTTAACACCTGAGTTTGTGAAAGAGAGGGCGGCCGATATAGTGGAAAGGTGGAAAGCTTGCTACCCAAAAAATCACGGCTGGTTTACATCAAAGCCAATTTAACTTTACTTTTTCTTCATTATATGTATATTTTCACTTAAATCTTTCTTTTTCTCGTAGTCATGGTATAAAGTATAGTATGCAACTCTTGAATAAAACGGATTTATATCGAGGGCCATGAATCGCTCGCGTCGCTCAGGATTCTAACACTTGAATCACTCGCTACGCTCGTGATTCAATCATCATGAATCACTCCCTACGGTCGTGATTCAATCGTTAGAATCCTTCACTAGCTCGTGATTCATCTATGGCCCTCGCTTTAAATCCGTCCTTTATTCACTAATTGCATAATATACTATTATTTTCATTGCAAAAGGGGCCGGAGTGGGGGTCCAAAAATTCAAAGTGGGGTTACTAGGTCAAGTGACATATCATATGAAAGGGCTTGATCTGCACATTTCAAAATATATTTTCATTTTATTTTATGTCTCACAGTTTTCGACATATGATGAAAAATGTCTGAAAAAATACCATACAAGTGGTAACACGAATCTAAGTAGTAGTAAGTAAAGGCAGTGAGTTTTTAAGCTAATGTGTGCGTTCCAACAACAACTACATTTTTCTCCAACCGATGACCGAACCTGGGACTACGCTGAGCTGCAGAACCACGACCCTATCTAAGTGCAGTAAACGGTAAAGGCAATGAGTTTTGCAGTGTTTTTCAAGTTATTATATCTGCGTTACATCAATAAGTAGGTACACTCGACAATATTGACGGTCGACCACTTTTCACCCTTATGTTCTTAGTAATAAGGGTGAAAAGTGAGCGACCGTCAATGTTGTCGAGCGTACCTACCTACTTCCCTCCACCCGAGGACCGGACTCGGGACCACACTGAGCAAAAGCAGGACCACGATCCTATTCTATTCACAGATCGCCCTTACGACGACTTTGCTGAGTAAAGAAAGCGTTTCGTGCAATTATGAACATTACTCGTATTTAGTTAATGTTCATATTTGTATGAAACGCTCACTTAGCCAAACCAAGTCACTGTGAATATCGTCCTAAGTAGGTACAGCAAAGAGTAAAGGCAATGCTTCATAGCAGCCATCAAAATGAAGTAACCCTTTTATAGTCAGCCAAAAACAATACTTCACCATCAAATTCCTCTTCATCACACACTTTTGACCCTCAAACGCACAAATCTCGATGGTTCACGCCACACCTACCCCCGTTCGCTCAGATAGACGCAATCAATGCTCCAAACCCGGGTTTTTGAACACGGAACCCCGAAAGTGGGGGAAGGGTTCCGTTGTTTGTAACAGTTAATAAAGAGCAGGAGAGGTGCTTCATTCTATGCGTCTGTAATTTGGCGAAATTTTTAGCATGGATCTTTGAATGTAGGGGTGGGTTCCGCATAAAATGTTAAACTTATAATATGACTGAGCTGGCTGAGCGATTGGCAGCGGTGCGACATGTCGCGGGTTGGATTCCGCGACAAACCAAATATTTAGCTGCCTTTGATTTTTGATCTGGTTTGATTCGGCACCGACTTCAGAACTTGATTCACACAACCAGTGGCGTGACTACAGGGCAAGCTCGAGGGTATATCTCTAAATTTTTCATGAATGTAAGTGAGTAGCGTACAATAAAAAACACTTACAATCATGAAAAAATACGCGAAATACCCTCGGGCTTGCCCTGCAGGCACGCCACTGCACACAACATTATTGCGATCTTTTACTTTTTAGGGTTCCGTACCAAAATAGTAAAAAAGGAACCCTTATGGTGCGACTTCGTCTGTCTGTCTGTCTGTCTGTCTGTCACACCTGCTTATTTCAGCAACTACTAATGCTATCGACTTGAAATTTGGAACAGTTATAAAAAATGCTTGCCAAACTTTATTGAAAATGAAAAAAGTCATAAAATGTTTTTATTTTCATTGCAAAAGGGGCCGGAGTGGGGGTCCGAAATTTCATAGTGAGGTTATTAGGTCAAATGACATATATGAAAGGGCTTGATCTGCACATTTCAAAATATATTTTCATTTTATTTTATGTCTCACAGTTTTCGACATATGATGAAAAATGACTGAAAAAATACCATTCCCCCCCCTTTATCTCCGAAGTTTGCGGAGCGAAAAATCTGCCCAAGTCTTCGGCTGCGGTATGACCCCCCCCCCCAAATCGTCGGCTGCGACCGCGCCTGACTACTGTGCGAGCTTCTTCTTTCAAATGAAGAAATAATCAAAAAAAATACAAACGGATTGTAGGTACCTACACCTCCTTATTGAAATCGGTTAAAAATGGCTTTCATTTTAACAGTTCAACAACATCCATTGCGTAGGGCCAGTTATCGTGAACACGGGTTTAGAAACATACAGCGCAATGGATATGTCCGCCAACTGCCAAAATGAAAGCAATTAATTGTGATTGCCAGTTGGTTACGCAGTTAGGGTGCTGATGTGTCCCTGTTAATTTCAACTGAGCTAAATATTGAGCTAAGTGTCATGCCAAACTACCTTGTATTAGGGATGTTACGAATATTCGCATTCGCATTCACTTATGCGAATGATTCGTATCATTTTAAACATTCGCATCGACATTCGCATTCGCAACAATCGATGCGAATGTTTTGCGAATGCGAATGTGTACAAGTCGTGTTGTGTCTCGCCCTGCGGCCGTACGATTAGTCGATCCTTGCACGCGCAGAAGGCGCAGGCAGGCATCACGTGTTTCATTCGACCAATAGAAAGCGTTTCTTTCTCGCTGCTACAAGGCAAACTAAATAAGCAAGTTAGTTTGCCTTGTTAGTGTTGTCACTTTGTCAGTCAGTTTAAATAAATAAAAAAGTAGGTAGTTTGTGAGTTTAGAATTGTGTTGAGCTATTTTGACAGCTTTTCCCATGGCACCAGGAAAGAAAAGTGAAATATGGCGATTTTTTACGATCGATATCAATCGAGACCACGCGAAATGCAATGTTTGTGAGAAAAATTACTTTAAAAAAAACTTTAATGTTTTTTTTTTAATGTTAGTCCCAAACATTCGCATTCGCATTCGCACATTCGCATCCCGAACATTCGCATTCGCATTCGCGAATGTGAAAAATATGACATTCGTACTACCTTGTATATCAGAGTGGGCCGTAGTCCACCACGCGGGCCCAGTGCGGGTTGGTGGACGTCACGTCTTCGAATTTTTTGGTTCTAGGACATGCCGGTTTCCTCACGATGTTTTCCTTCACCGTTAAAGCAAGTGATAATTAATTTCTAATACGCACATGACTTCGAAAAGTCAGCGGTGCGTGCCTCGGGATCGAACTCGAACCATTCGCCGTGGGAGGCACATGGTTAAACCACTAGGCTATCACTGCTGCATCAGAAGGGCAAATCTCTTAATTTAACATTTTAAAATATAGTTCCGATCTAGTCTCATATAATGAGTAGTCCCGAGATAATGGTGGTTTTAACCATTATATGACAAGGACAACATAACCATTGACCTAATTGTAGTATCATAAAGCTGAAGAGCTGGTTTGTTTGAACGCGCTAATCTTTGGAAGTATCAGTCGGATTTGAAAAATTATTTTTGTATTTGATAGCCGAATTCATTAGGAATAGTATCTAATATGTGCCTGCCACACACTCGACGAGTGGCATGGGAAGTAACGAGGAAAGGAGGCAGAGACATAGTGTGGCAACATTACTCGTCATGACACACGTCATGCTCCTCGTCCTCTCTCTCTCTCTGTCTCTCGTCTCGTCCGGCAGAGAGGGCAAATCACGGCAGCGCGAGGAGCATAGCGATGAGCAGCGCAAGGAGCATAGTCTGGCAGGCGCAATAGGCTATAACATCACGCTACGACTCTTAGGAGCCGAGTGAGTGACAGGGGTGAAACTGCGGGGAATACTAGTATACAATCCCATACAACAAACGTGATTTTTTTTCTGGATATTGATAACGGCAACAGGTAGACGCTTGAAATATTCACAGTAGGTATATTTAATTATATATTCACTTTATAAATAAATAATTAAGTATTTTTTGCCGTTTTTATAGATAATGGTACGAAACCCTTCGTGCACGAGTCCGACTCGCACTTGGCCGGTTTTTTTTATACGACGATGGTGGCAAACAGGCATACGGCATAGCTTATGAAATGCTTGCAACACCGAGTATCACATGCACGTTCCTGACCCTTCAAAATAAGTATTCGCGGATTACGGTAGAGTCGTTTCAAGTCCCGCCCGTGTCAGTTTTTTTTAAATCTATGCTAATATTAGGTCTTTACCTATGAAATTGCCGTTCTGCAGTACTGGCCATTTCAAATCAAAATAATTTTTGTTTGGCTAAGAATTCTAATTTCAAATTAATTTTATTTTAAAAACATGGTTTTTTTTTTCCAAAAGTAGTCATTTGTTTATTGATTAGTGTTACATTTTCATCGCATTTCAATCTTTTTCGTCATCATGGATACGTTAAAAATTCGAGTAATTATGGAATACGAGTACCGTCGTGGCAGCAACGCGCACAAGCGGCACGCAACATCAACGACGTTTACGGAGCTAACACTACAAACCAACGCACCACCTGTTATTGGTTTGCTCGCTTCCGTTCTGGAAATTTCGACCTGAAAAATGAACCTCGCGGTCGTCCGAAGACTTTGGTTGACAATGACGAATTAAAGGTGATTGTGGAAGCTGATGATACACAATCTACGGCTGAATTAGCAGCAGCTTTCGACGTTAGCGTCAAAACAATATTGGTCCATTTGCGTCAAATTGGCAAGGTAAAAAAGCTTGACAAATGGGTGCCCCACGAACTCAATGATCGCCAGCGCGAAGTACGCGTCGAGACGTGCCTTGCACTGCTCAACAGACACACAAATGAAGGAATTTTGAACCACATTGTTACCTGCGAAGAGAAATGGATTCTGTTTGATAACCGCAAGCGCTCAGCAAGTTGGTTGGATCCTGCTTCAGCACCTAAACAATGCCCTAAACGAAAACTTACCCCTAGAAAAGTGATGGTCACTGTTTGGTGGTCTAGCGCCGGTGTGATTCATCACAGCTTCTTACCAAACGGGGTGAGCATTACTGCAGATGTGTACTGTGAAGAACTGAACACAATGATGAAGAAGCTGGCACATCTCCAACCAGCATTGGTCAATCGCTCGTCTCCACTGCTCCTGCACGACAACGCGCGACCTGATACTGCACAGCAGACGGTCTCCAAGTTGCAAGAACTGGGGTTGGAAGCTCTCCGTCATCCGCCCTACTCACCAGACCTTGCACCTACAGACTACTACTTTTTCCAGAATTTGGATAACTTCTTGGCGGGAAAAAAATTCAATACCCGAGAGGCAGTACAAAATGCCTTTGAAGCTTTTGTTGCCTCCCGTCCAGCTGATTTCCTTAAGAAGGGCATCAATAAACTGCCACTGCATTGGCAAAGATGCATTGATTGCATGGGTGATTACTTCGATTAATACAAATAAAAAATACATGAAAAAAAATAGTTTAAATTTTTTCATACAAAACGGCAATTTCATAGGTAAAGACCTATTATTATAGGGTTCAGTTGAAAACCAGTGTCAGGCCCATTTGGCACAACCACTACACAGCAATTTTACTATTCTTTTTGTTTATTTTGTATGAATTTTGTCTGTGTATTATTCGTGCCAAATAAACGTTTTTCTTTCTTTTCTTTCTTATAAAGCTTACAAGTTTGTTTGTTTGTTTGAACGCGCTAATCTCTGGAACCACTAGTCGGATTTAAAAAAATATTTTTGAATATGATAGCCAGATTAATGAGGAATAGTATACGCTATTCAACATTACGCTATGACCTTTAGGAGCCGAGCAACGGGGGTGAAACTGTGGGCCACAGCTCATACATAAGATAATAACAATAACATAATTATGTTATACATGTCTTTGACTTGATTAAAATTCCTGCGTCAACGATGTTTTAAATATGTTTAGCGCTAATATAGTGTTTAGTGAGTTGTCGTGCAAACGGGCCTTAATCCACTAATTACTTATCACTAAATAAAACAATCACCACTCGCGCATTAAACACAACCCTTATCATTACATTTTTCGCCTCACGGAACCCTAAAACGGCTGAGTGCCAATAAGGGTGTCCGCAGTAGATGAAACAGTGTTCGGTAACACAATTGCGCGGCGTTCTGAATTACAAACGCTAGGGTTAAGGACACGTAGACACGCTAGGGTTGAGTTGCGTTGTAGCACGGGACGAGTTTAGGGTTAATTGGTAAAGGGGGATGTTTTTTTGTTTGAAGTGTTTTTTTTTTTATTTGCTGGGTGATGTTCGGTATTGAACGTATTATGCGAGTACACGCTTATGAGAAAAACATGGTTTTCATACTGTTAATCTTTTGGGGCTCTGTGCTATGGTATGGGATGTTTTATCAGTTCTATTTTCCATACTTTTAGCATAAAACGTGTATTTGTAAATTAAGCAGCAGAAATAAATCCCATGGCATAAACACATACATTTAAGATGAGGATTCGCTGTGCCGATAGCTTAGGGGACCAGCAGGTCCCCCGCTGTCAACACAGCGCATCCTCAGGAGCTCTGGCTACCTTACTCACCACAGGAACACAACACTACCGAAGAGTAGCGTTATTTGGCTGTGGTATTCCGTAAGGCAGAGATACTTCCCCAACGAGGTTGAACCAAATTTGAGCGAGATATTCCGTTGGCCCTAACTTTCTAAAAAAAAACTTATAACAAAAAAAACTTTTTTAACAAAAAATAGCCGACTTCAAAAATCCACTACAAAGAATATAATAATTTTGGTTTCGGAAGTCGGTGGCTTTGGTTTTTGTTTGCTTTTTTTGCCACCGACTTCCGAAACCAAAATTATTATTTTCTTTGTAGTGGATTTTTGAAGTCGGTTATTTTTTGTTAAAAAAGTTTTTTATTTTTCCGTTTTTAGTTCTTTATCCCGTGTTAGATTACTTTCACGAATTCGTTCAACAGTAAATCTTCTACGGAGTGTGTACATTTATGCCTATAACTTTGTACATAGGAATGATTACATAATGTATTAGGTATATACTAAAACCTTCCTGAAAGTATGTAGATTACGTTAGTGAAAACCCCATCCAAATCGAATCAGTCGTTTTTGAGAACATCGCGCACATACAAACATACATACATACTTACATACATACGGGACGAATACAGAACCTCCTTTTTTGAAGTCGGTTAAAAAGCCGTACCGTATCGTCCAATGGTGACGAGACACACGCGCGGACTGCCATCGATCCGAGGCTCCAAGAAAACAAATTAACTGGCCCGACTCTGTCTGAATAGATAATAACAACGGTTATTGTAACCGTGCTGAGCTAACTGAACTTGAAACTAACTTACTAAAACTTCAGGCACAGGTATCCGTGTTAAGTCAATTATAGCACAGTGGTGCAGAATAATTGTGGCTGTCTGTCGAACTGTGAGACTACTGTGTCTACCTCAGATCATAGAAACAAGGAGATATGCCATCATAGCAAATGAGTACCGGAACAACTGATGCCACTTTTAGTACATTTTTCGACACAATTACGCGCATAATTAAGCGCTCCTTGTGAATAAAAAGATCTCCCACGCATTAAACATTCCGCACACCCTCAATCTAACACTGTTAATCGTCACTCAACACTAGCACTAAACTAAAACACTGTATTTATACCATCGATCGTGTTCGGTTCGTCGCCAGCGCGTACGATTTTAGTACTCGAGCAATTTGCTCAAAATCAGGCATCAAGCTCGATAGCGCCTTGGCACATCTCCCTTGTTTCTATGATCTGAGGTTACACGGCATTTTTTATTAAAGTTATTTGACGTATTGATCTGAAACAGAGAGATGAGTCTCGCAAGATTAAAAAAAAAATTGTGTAAATTAGGAGTTTTCAAGGGCATTATGTAGGCTTTTGTTATGAAGCAAAACTCCTTGCCAGAGTCTGTGTTTTCCGATAGCTATAAGTTCCCGCCTTCAAGACACGAGTGAATAGGTTACTTTCAGGCAAGCGTGCACCATCGTCGACCGTATCATTGCTCACAGTAGACACCTTAGATCATAGAAACAAGGGAGACGTGCCAAGGCGCTATCGAGCTTGATGCCTGAACTTGAGCAAATTGCCCATATTAAAAACGTACGCGCTGACGACGAACCGAACACGATCGATAGTAGGTATAAATACAGTGTTTTAGTTTAGTGCTAGTGTTGAGTGACGATTAACAGTGTTAGATTGAGGGTGTGCGGAATGTTTAATGCGTGCGAGATCTTTTTATTCACAAGGAGCGCTTAATTATGCGCGTAATTGTGTCGAAAAATGTACTAAAAGTGGCATCAGTTGTTCCCGTACTAATTTGCTATGATGGCATACCTCCTTGTTTCTATGATCTGAGCGTGTAACCATTGACGTATATGTCCCTAGACAAGCAGTTCCGAACAAAAATCATGCCCCACACGCGGGTACTTGTCTGTTGCTCACCGCATCAAACGTCAAAGTGAATGTGAGGCTTGTGTTGTGCCCGCACAACACTTAAGTGTGACATGTATAATGTTCGGAACTGCTTGTCTAGACATATAGGTCAATGCGTGTAACAGATAGAGAAAACGTACACCAAAACAATTCCATAAGCATTTAAATAATCGCCTCTCTGGCTTTAAAATAAACGTCATTTTCCACCGAAGCGAACACGACTTCTAATAAAAGAAGAGGGCACAATCTTCTTTCACAATTCAAGCAGCTAGACGTGTCGGTGACCGCGGCGAGTTTTATCGCGTGTGCCAATTTATGCCCTGAAACACTGCCAACGAGAATTCTGACCACTTAGGGTAGCCATCGACTGGTGTGTAACGTTTAAATGGAGCCTTAATTATGTATGACTATGACGTAGAGATTTTGTCAAAATAATGTTGCAATTCAATTCTGAGTAATGGCTCTAGTAAATACAGACGAATGACACTAGTGAGACAAGTGTGATACCTATATTTTTATATTTTCCACTACAATGATCTTAATTGACATAGAATTTCTATGTCAATAACGCGAGTTGTAATAAAAAACCGTTTGTTTCCTACTTTGAAAGAGTTAGGAAAGGGGAAAAACGGTACATTAAAAGAGTAACTCGGGGCAATCAGCCTTGCAGACTGGCTGTTTTTTACCACGGGCGTGATCTATTCTCGTATAGAGCGAGAAAAAAAGAAAGAATGAAGAATTAAGGCTGTGTCCCCAATAGGCAAGCTGTGAGCGGCCGACTGAGTTTGCGCTAACAGTTTGCAGTAGCAAACTAGCAAACTGTGGACACTCCATTTCAAATATATGGAAGGGCGTACTAAGCCGATACGCCACAAACTCAGCCGGCCGCTAACAGTTTGCCTATTGGGGACAGCCTTAGTCGTTACACCGCAGTGGACAGCCAACCTTTACATCAAGACGATCCAAGTCACAAATTCGCTTTCAAGATATTTTATAGTATAACTACATTGCGTTTACTGGATGCGCAGCCTAAAATACGATTAGGGTTAAGTATTATAGCTTTGCATTCAATTTAGACTTTTGTTACATACGCAGTCGGCAGTACAGTCAATAAGAGAGAAGTCTACAGGCAGCTAACTTCGACTTCTTTTTAAGTATTCAAGTCTTTCCCTCTCTTGTCTGAGTGTAATAACTGTAATAAGTATAAAAAGTTGTAATCTATAATTAATCTATACCTACTATAATATTATAAATGACCGCACGGTTGTCGCAGTGGCTGAGAAATTGGCTGCTGCGCAACGTGTCGCGGGTTCGATTCCCGCACTGCACATAGGTCTGGCTGTTTGTGTATGTGAAATTTGTGTTTGTAAACGCACCCCCGATACAGGAGAAATCCTAGTGGGGGGCAACGTTCTTAAAAAAAAAAAAAAATATATTATAAATGCGAAAGTTTGGATGGATGGATGGATGCATGTTTGTTATTTAATCACGCCAGAACGGTTGAACGGATCTGGATGAAATTTAGCACAGAGATGGATTATAGTCTGGAATAGCACATAATAAGCTACTTTTTATTCCGGAAAATTTACGGTTCCCGTGGGATAGATTTGTAATTTCTACGCAAACGAAGTCGCAAGCAACAGCTAGTCATGCAATAACAAAGACTGTCTCGTTGGTGTAGTGGTCGCAAGCACAACTGCTGAGCGTAAGGTCCTAGGTTCGATCCCCGGGTCGGGCAATTCAGATTATATTTTTTAGCTATTAGATTTTCTATGTGGGTGTACTACACACCTCTGCTTAACCTTACGGAAAATACAAGCTTGATGAATGAAATACACATTATCACCATTGATTCTATCAAAGTACTAATTTTAATACCTTTGACTTGAACTCGTATTTTCGTAGCCTGGAACTTACCTGAAAAAGACAAAAAAATATATCAGTAAATTTGCCAAAATATGGTATTTTCTTTAGGGATTTTCAATCCACTGAGAACTCGCAGGTAGGTACGCTTCGAATGTTACCACGAAGTAATTTGACATGAGATAAAAATCTAATATCAGTTCAGTCAACTGTCAATAATAGTGCTAAAACAATTACGAGAATTGACCTTCTTTGAAAAAAAGGTACATATAAAGTTTGGAAGTGACCTTGCCTAAGGGGCCTATTCGATTTGATCCATACTTCCAGGGACACCCTGTAGGTATACGTATAATTTGCGCATTGCCATAAATACAGAGAAATAAATAAAGTAGGTATTTAATTTATATAAATATTGTGTAGCAAAAGTATATTTTTTTCAGTTCAAAATGAACCTATGCTTACATTTGCGATACCTACCATTATACGTTTAAAATTATTCATGCTAGGGCCACAGACCACAAAAAAAACTACATTCAAATCGGTTCACTCGTTTAAGTGCTACGGTAGCACCTCAGATCATAGAAACAAGGAGATATGCCATCATAGCAAATTAGTACGGGAACAACTGTCACCACTTTCAGTACATTTTTCAACACAATTACAAGCGCCCCTCGCACACCCTCAATCTAACACTGTTAATCGTCACTCAACACTAGCACTAAACTAAAACACTGTATTTATATCATCGATCGTGTTCGGTTCACCGCCAGCGTGTACTTTTGTACTACGCCCAATTTGCTCAAATTAAAGCATCAAGCTCAATAGCGCCTTGGCACATCTCCCTTGTTTCTATGATCTGAGGGTACCACAGACACACAGACAGACACACATAGCGGTCAAACTTAACATCCCTCTTTTTGCGTCGGGGGTCTAAAACGATACACAGCTGAAACATTTCCTCTCACAACATAGAAACTATTTCAGCCAATTCATCTTGAATTCAAGTTATTTCCCCGTAACATAGGAACTAGGGACATATTGGCAGACTCAACTACAGATTGCCTGGGTAGGCTGGGTTCACCGGAAGCACTGTGACGTCATCGCGGCGCCATTTCCGCCACCCATTATCCAATAGGAGCGGGAAATTGTTCAATACAGGTGGTTATATTGTGTTTTTGAATTAAATCAGAAATTGCTTGACTGAATTTGGTAATGGTTTTAATATTGTTAGATACGGTATTTGGAGATAGGTTTCATGTTATAACTAGGAAATGCAATCCCGTCAAAAAAATAATTCCCCGTATTTACGGGACTGGACATTCTGAATCCCGCGGGATCCAAATATTTGCTGGATCCCGTACTGTCAGCAAGATTTGGCAAATAAATTATGAACAAACAAAAATATTTATTTTATTGGTAGGTAGTTAGGTACCTATTAGATTTTTTTTTTTTTACTTCGTAACACTAACCTAGAAAATCAACGAACTAATTCCGAAGTGGTTTTCCTTATCAGAGGGTTTTCCTTAGGAGTAAATGAAGGATTTGTGTAGGTATCTGTAAACGAGGGGTCACCCGTCCATCAGTATACATGGTGATAAAGTTGATTTTTATTAATTTGTGCCTTAGAGCAGTGCGGCACACTGGCGTACCGTGGTCATTAGTTGGTGTTCCTCGGAAAAATAAGGTTATCTCTTAAAGTCAAAAAGGAAAAAAATGTTGATACCTAAATATGTTGTAAAAATTGATTTTTTCGTTTATGGTGTAGATACCTCCAAAATTTTCCGTTTTTAGGGTTCCGTACCAAAATGGTAAAAAAGGAACCCTTATGGTGCGACTTCGTCTGTCTGTCTGTCTGTCTGTCTGTCACACCTGCTTATTTCAGCAACTACTAATGCTATCGACTTGAAATTTGGAACAGTTATAAAAAATGCTTGCCCAACTTTATTGCAAATGAAAAAAGTCAATAAATATTTTTATTTTCATTGCAAAAGGGGCCGGAGTGGGGGTCCGAAATTCTTAAGTGGGGTTACTAGGTCAAGTGGCATATCATATGAAAGGGCTTAATCTGCACATTTCAAAATATTTTTTCATTTTATTATGTCTCACAGTTTTCGACATATGATGAAAAATGTCTGAAAAAATTCAATTTTCACTTTATACGTCCAAAAATGATACGGAACCCTCGGTGCACGAGTACGACTCGCACTTGGCCGGTTTTTTTTGTAAATCCTAGATGTAGTTTGAACATAAAATGGCCTTACCACAAAAAAGATAAACATCTGTTAAACGCGAATGCTACCAAAAATAATACACCCTTGTTTTAGACAAGATAGTGCTAGTGCCTATTATTTTTGGTAGCATTCGTGTTGAACACGTGTTTATCTTTTTTGTGGTACGGCCCAAAAACTTTGCGGAACACTGCCTCAGAGCATTGTAACAACATTTCATTGTGTAAGACCACGACAAAGAAAAGGGTCATAATTTTCGAAGATAACATTAATTTTGAGACCTTTCTATAGTTAAGACTGTGGATAACGGAATTTAAATTTGCTTCATCAAACAATAACTACCAAACTCAACCCTTCTTCTACCTAATCGTGTAAAAACACTAAAGCCACTACATGCGTATTAACCCTCCAATGTTCACGTTCATATAAACATTGGCAACACCGCTGCGTTCTGATTAGTTATAAATTAAAATATCTCAACCCTCGGCCCGCTCCTGAGTATTCCCGACACGGCCGGTCGATTCGACCTGGATTGCAAATGAACTTGGAGTTAATGGGAATAAGTTTATTGTAGGGTTAATTAGTAGCTAGATGTTTTGTTTGCTTTTTGTTTCTTGGCTTACTTTTATTTTGTAAAAAACTTTTTGAAAGCATTAACAATTTGTAAAAGTAGTCTTTCTATGGACACCCCGTTCACAAGTCTTGTCGGGTGTCGGATCCGTTTTTAGGGTTCCGTACCTCAAAAGAAAAAACGGAACCCTTTTAGGATCACTTTGTTGTCCGCCGTCAGTCACTGGGCCATAAGTGGAGCCATCTGGTCATAGATGGCGCCATTGGAAGTATGCAGTAACGCCATCTATGATCATATTTCGGAACCCTTACGGCGCGAGGCATACTCGCACTTGCCCGTTTTTTAATCGGATGTCGCTTCTTTTATTACACAAATTAGTCAAAAAACGGTATCGGATAAATGTGAACATAATTATGCCACTATAGTGGCTCCCAAAGTGGAGCGGACCGTGACCCATCTAAAAAATTCATAGTTCGGGACCCATGCCGTAGTTAAAAAGATATTTTTTTCATAAGAAAGCGGTTACCCGAACGATACGGCCCGGCCGACATGTGACGACTGTCGTCATGTCAGTTTCAGAACCCACCCAATATCCGACCCATACTTTAGGAAAGACTGGACTAGAGCATCCGACGCAACATTTTGTCGCGCCCGACATTCGACAAGGTGTGAACGGGGACACGAAACAAAATAGTTTATCGACAGACTTTGTATCGAAAATGGACCCAAACGTGTATCTTGAATTCTTGATAAATGTACAGCCAGCTAGAAATGTTAGTCAACTAAAGGTCATCATCACTCATACCGTCATCCCGTCCTAGCACATCGAATAACTTGTCATTTAAATTAGGGCTTTAAGGCGCTGGAAGCACCAACGGCCTTGAGTGATTTGGGCAGTGTAGCTTGTTTTATGCTGAGCTCACCAAAGTGACATACGTCCACCTAGCAATACGACTAGCCCATCAAGGTGCGCGCTGTGCCGAATTAGACGCATTATTTATTTTTAGTAAACAAAATTTGAATTAAAAATAAAACGTAGATAGAATCATGAAAATATCTTAAATAGATTCAAAGTAATTTCGTTTAGTATTTCATGAATTTATTTCATACAGTATTTTACTACAATACTTAAATATTCGTAGATAGAATTGATGTGTATACGTTCTAGTTTAACATAAAAAAAATGCACAACTTATCTGCATTATTTGAAGGCGTAATTACAGATTTAAAACTCAAGGTTTAACGCCGTTGGTGTTTACCAGCGCCGAATGAGAGTGAGAGTGAGATTCGATGCTGTACAAATAGTGTTGTACAGCATCGAATCTCACCCCCTAAACTAGTGAACGCTCAACCCATTTATTAATTGAGAATTTTTCACTGTCCCCCACCCTGTCTGCTCGCGCGACATAATCGAATGCCAACGGATCCTACCAATCATGAAATATGTTTGTAATTCTGTTACCATAGACGATTGGATCTCGTTTGTTTTTCAAAACTTTTCGTGAGAGTTTTTCAATATTTATTACGATATAGAAAAACACTTTCGCGCTTGATTTGTTCTATCTAATCTAAGAAACGTTTTTTGCGTGATGTGCGCACAAATAGACAAACACAAAAAATCCAAAAAAAAATTTTTTTGGGCATGTGTACATGCCTGTAGTACCTGCGGGTTATTCCGACTGTTTTTAATGGAATATCTTCAATGTAGGTACATACACTGCGTTTTTAGGTTTTTTTTATTAAATAATAGGCTTGCCTTTGACCGCCATCTCGCCTGATGTTAAACGATAATGCGGTCTACGATGGAGCACGTTTGCCTAGAAGAAACTAGTTTTATAATAGTACCTATAGATAGATAATAATATAATATTTCTATGCAGCTCAGTCGGTGTCTTGGCAGCGTATACATACTTAAAATATGATACAATACTAGTAATTTATTTTCGGTCTGCCTGCCAACACTATAATATACCAACGTTAGGTTATAAAACAAATATTATTTTTATTGTAATACGGAAAAGATTAGAATCAAATGGAATTTGTGGTTGAAAGACCTGAGTTTATCTACATTGTATTGTACGATATATAATTTAATAACTATAACTTAAGCATAACATGGCTTTATTATGTTAAAAAAAAAAATATAATCGAATCTTGATAATTCAAACCTTCTATCATTCAAGGTTTTTCCATTAGGAAATTCTTAGTAGCAGCCCGGAGTTTTCAGTTCAAATCAGTTTACTTAGGAATTTTAGGAGGAATTACAGACAGAGAAATAAACAGACTCTACAGACGTGATTTAATATAACATTTTTGTAATTAAAGGCTGCCTTTACTTTTCAGACCAGCAGCATTAACCTACAAACACACAGACAAATAAAAAAGTATTATGATACCATAAACAAGGTCGGTGTTTCAAAGTTCGCTAATGAGAGCGTGTTTTGTTAGATACTCGCGGACCTGGCTTCAGGCTGAAAAAAGTGTAACCTTTTTGCAAATCTACACTAACATTATAAAAGGAAAAGATTAGTTTTTAGGGTTCCGTACCAAAATGGTAAAAAAGGAACCCTTATGGTGCGACTTCGTCTGTCTGTCTGTCTGTCACACCTGCTTATTTCAGTAACTACTAATGCTATCGAATTGAAATTTGGAACAATTATAAAAAATGCTTATCCAACTTTATTGCAAATGAAAAAATTAAAAAAATATTTTTATTTTCATTGCAAAAGAGGCCGGAGTGGGGTTCCAAAATTTTAAAGTGGGGTTACTAGGTCAAGTGACATATCATACGAAAGGGCTTGATCTGCACATTTCAAAATATATTTTTATTTAATTTTATGTCTCACAGTTTTCGACATATGATGAAAAATGTCTGAAAAAATACCATTCCCCCTCCTTATCTCCGAAGTTTGCGGAGTGAAAAATCTGAAATAATTAGAGTTGATAGGAATTGACCCAAATATGGCACCAAAAATAAAACAACGTTTCTAACTAGTAGGTACAGTTTTTTCAAAATCATCAAAATTCTTTCACAAACAAACTTAGTTTTGCGGTCCAGTTTTTTTTCACTTTATACGTCCAAAACTGATACAGAACCCTCGGTGCGCGAGTACGACTCGCACTTGGCCGGTTTTTTTGTTCGTAATTAATAAACTCAAAAATTTCTGGACCAATTTTAAAAATTCTTTCACCAGTAGAAAGCTGATATCACTGAGTAATAATAAGTAATATAGGCTACTTTTTGTCTCGAAAAATTCACAGTTCCTGTAAATGATAAATGATAAATGATAAATGATATTTATTTTGTAAATAGGTTAAAAATAACACTTTTACACGTCAACACATTTTTTAAGCTAGATGAGTTCGGTGTTTCCTATATGACTACCTTTGAGAAGAAACACCGAAACAAACTCAAAGGTTGATGTCTCTTTTAAAGTCCAGACAATTAAGATAAATTGTGTAAGAACCATGCAGGTTAGTCTGAAATGGCCTTTAGAGGAAAGAGCCATACAGATTTGAGTGGACCTGACCTGACTGTGCACGCATGTGCCGGGTATCGTGGTAGCTCAACCCAGACTTAGGGAGCTCAACGACCCGACGAACATTACCATCAGAGAGGACATTTGGGTAGGCCCCCTAAAGTACTCAAACTGTCAGACTGAACTTGAGATCTATAACAGTAACATAATAACCCACATAGTACTCACATTTACAATAATTATAATCAATATATTATCATTATTATCACATTCAATGTCATTTTGTATATAAATTGTTTCAAAAGGAAACATTCAATGTCAAAGTGTATATAGAAAAAATTATAAAATCAAATAAAAGAGCAATAATTTAGTGGTTATGTCAATAGTAGTATTGGCCCATGTATGTATTGGAACAGCTCAATCCCAAGCCTTTTTGTCCTCCATATAATCTTTAACACTATAAAAGGCTTTATGACAAAGTTTTCGCTTTATTAATGATTTGAATTTATTAAGGCTTAATTTTTGAATATGGCTAGGGATTTTATTGTAAAAGCGTATACTTTGGCATTTAAATGTGCCACTTATTTTCTGGAGCCTCGTGGCAGGAACAACAAGTCTATGTTTGTTTCTAGTATTAATATTATGAATATCACTATATTTAGTGAAGAGATTAATATTTTTATGTGCATACAATAGATTTTCATAAATGTACTGAGATGGAACAGTCATTATATTAATATCTTTAAATTTCTCTCTGAGTGAATGTCTGGGACTTAACTTATAAATTGATCGAATAGCTCTTTTCTGCAAAACAAAAACAGTCTGTATGTCGGCGGCATGTCCCCACAACAGAATACCGTACGAAATGACACTATGAAAATAACTGAAGTATACTAAACGGGCAGTCTCAAGATCAGTTAAATCGCGAATTTTTCTAACAGCGTATGCTGCAGAGCTAAGCTTTTTCGACAACTTATCTATGTGTGGTCCCCACTGAAGCTTAGCATCCAATGTTATACCTAAGAACACTGTGGTATCCACAAGATTCAGCTCCTCACCCTTCACTAGTACACTAGTTTTCACCTGTCTAACGTTAGGTGTCGTAAACTTAATACATTTAGTTTTCTTTTCATTCAAAAGTAAGTTATTAACATTGAACCAGTGCACTATTTTTGAGATAGCGCTATTTACATCGTCAGTAACCAGCTGCTGACGTTTAAGTTTAAACAAAAGTGAAGTGTCATCTGCAAACAGTACTATCTCATGATTGTCCCTTATAAGGAAGGGTAAGTCATTTATATAAATAAGAAACAAGAAAGGGCCAAGAATTGAGCCCTGTGGTACTCCCATTGTTACTACAGACCCGGGTGATCTTTTACCATTAACATCCACCTTCTGAATCCTATCACTTAAGTATGAAGTAAGAAGATCCAAAGATGAGTTCCTTATGCCATAGTGGTACAGTTTCCTGATTAATGTTTCATGAAGAACACAATCGAATGCCTTAGACAAGTCACAAAAAATACCCAAAGCATCGTGTGAATTCTCCCACGAATCAAAAATATGTCCTAAAAGTTCAACACCGGCGTCAGTTGTTGAACGACCCCTCGTAAAGCCAAACTGTTTGTTATGTAATAATTTATTTTTATTAAAGAATTTTTGCATCTGCTCTAAAATAAGTTTTTCGAAAATTTTACTAAATGTAGGCAGCACTGAAATTGGTCTATAATTTGTAGGGTCTGATGTGCTACCCGATTTAAATAGAGGTATTATTTTACTACTTTTCATTAGATCAGGAAACTTACCACAATCAATACAACTATTAAAAATAGAGGCTAGAGTAGGTGCTACAATGTCAATAATAGACTTAGCAACGTCCACCGAATTACCCCACAGATCTGCTGTTTTTTTTACATTTAAAGTGTGAAAAGTTTTGATTATGTCTCTACAGCTAACATGTTGAAAATGAAACTCCGAATCGCAATTTTTAACATTTTCTTTAAGCAAAGTCTCTGCAACAGCAGGTGATGAGTTCAAAGATTTAGTAGTTACATCTGGAACCTTTGAAAAGAAATTTTCGAAAGCTGTGGCTACTTGTAAATCCGATTTAATTACATTGTCATCAATATTAAGGCTATATTCACTATCTCGATTACTAGACCTACCCGTTTCACTGTTAATAATATTCCAAGTCGTTTTAATTATATTATTACTAGATTTTATCTTTGAACTTAAGTAATGCGATTTGGCCATGCAACAAACTTTTTTAAATAATTTTGAATAATTTTTGACATATAAATTGAATTCGGGTGTGTTTACATATATCCTTTCATTGTACAGTTCATAAAGCCGTTTTCTACTTTTATGTATACCAATGGTAGCCCATTCACTGAAGGATGCAGTGTTGTTAACTTTAATTGTCTTTGGAATAAAAGTAGAATTAAATTGTGTACAGTACATGTTAAAAAGATCATCATATAATTTATTAGGATCATCATTACTTGATAAATAAGGTAATTTATTAATGAGTTTAGTACGGAATGTTTTCAGGCGGCCTGCAGTTTTAGGGTTAACAGTGATATCCTTTTTAACTACATCTTTGTTTTGATTTTGAATAGTGATCATCTGTCCACAATGATCTGAGTCCAGTAAATTAATAATTTAGTTGTAGATTTATTTGTAGATCATGCGAAGTCGCGGGCAAAGTGCATTTTTTTTTCAGGACGTTTTTTAGCTGCGTAAAAGTATTACCACAGAAAAAGCCCACTTTTCTACAACGTCCTGAAAAAGAATAAAAAAATATAGAACTGACAGTTTTTTCTTTGAGCACTATGCGAACTGCCGGCCTAGCATGACCACGATAGAAACGGGTTTTGCCTACATAGAAATAGACAAAGTGACAGATTGCAGAAAAATTTCTACCGTTTCATTCATAAAACGTAGAAATGTTTCTACAATCTGTCACTTTGTCTATTTCTATGTAGACAAAACCCGTTTCTATCGTGGTCATGCTAGGCCGGCTGATTGAAAAAAAAAAAACAAAAATTGGCCATAACTTTTGGACCGTAAAAAATTGCACCGACATTCTCAGGGTTAAGTAGTTCGGAAATTACCTTGCCCACGCCCCGATTCCCATACTTCCAGGGACACCCTGTACCTACTTATAGAAGAACTTTAATTTTTAACCGACTTAAAAAATAGACTGTCTCTGATCTAGTGGTCGCAAATGACTGAGGAGCGTGAGGTCCTACTGGTCCTAGGTTCGATCCCCGGGCAAAATTTGTTAAGGATTTTTCGTTTTTGTGCCCGGTAATGGCAATTGACTCGCCATAATTATGAAACTTAAACATAGCTGGCGGAATGTGAGTGTACTATTCACTTCTGCCTAACCTTTTGGGAATACAGCGTGATAATAAAAAATGATTTCGCAGTAAAAAAAATCAATTTTAGGGTTCCGTACCTCAAAAGGAAAAAACAGAACTCTAGAACAGAAACATAGTTAAACTATTGTTTTGCTAACAAAGTACCTATCGATTAATCTACAGTAAGTTTGACAAGCCGTTTTACCAACTAGTAGGTAGTAGGGCCCGCCGGTTTGGAGCGCTGACCTAAGTTTATAAATTCTCCGGTACGCACAACATACAACATTAAGCTTGTACGGAACACTTAGGGCTCAAGTTCTACTCGTACTTGTCCGGTTTTTTATTCAAAATCGGTTAATAAAACACGGCTCCCCTACATTTCTATAATAATAAACCTTTAATGAAAACCGCACCAGTGGTCACATATAATTCTGAACAGAACAATACAATGCACTTAGAGGGTGGGCAGAAATAATAAAAAATAAAAATATGAGTGGATAGACAAACGGCATGATTTGAACTTTGTCGCACCAATGAATTTGATTATAGTTTTTTTGCGTGTCTGACCTGGGGGGTGTTTCTCGCGGGTTCGATATTGATATCGCCTTCGATATTTATATTGTAACAACTGTCAAAATCCCTACCATTTTGACATTTGTTGCAATATATATCGAAGGCGATATCAGTATCGAACCCGCGAGAATCACCCCCTTGGTGTAGTGGTCGCATGCACGACTGCTGCATGCTGGGCCCCAAGTCTCCTATTGCAATTGTCATAATCGTGTCAGAATGGTCTCATAATGACATCGTTTTGACCAATGACCAAAGAGATTCTTACTCTAAGTCTACTGTGTCACGGTTATAGGTAACATAATTACAGCAGTGTTATAAAAAAAATAACCGACTTCCAAAAGCCACTACAAGTTAAATAATAATTTTGGTTTTACAAGTCGGTGACTTTTTTGTACAAAGTTGTTTATTTTTTCCTATTTAGTACTTTATCTAATACGTACTTACTGAGTTAGTTTATTTTCACGAATTCATTCATTTCACTTACAAGTCTCTTACAACACTTAAAAACGACGCTGATCTAGGAATTTGTCTCTGTCAGTCAGCCTGGGAATCTAGACTAGAAAATGTACGTCTTAGATTCAAATTAATGATAGATCATACAATATAATGATAAGTACCTACATGTAGAGGGAATGTCATGTAATACTTAATCTTTTTTAATATTCCGTGAAACCACTTTAGCGTTATGTATATTTGTCACTGTCGATTTTCTCTGAAACTTTTATCAGCTCATTAGTTTAGTTTTTTCTATGACCTATTAATGTATTAATAAACATTTTTATAGTAGCTTATTCACTTATTTCTGTTCTGAAATCCCTGGTAGGTTTTCGTAAAAAATATTCCTTCGACACATAAACACAAAAGGTTTTTTAAAAACCGGCCAAGTGCGAGTCGTACTCGCGCACCGAGGGTTCCGTATCATATTTGGACGTATAAAGTGAAAAAATCCGGACCGCATAACAAAGTTTGTTTGTGAAAGAATTTTGATGATTTTGAAAAAAACTGTACTAGTTAGGAACATAAACTTAAAATAAACTTAGAAAAAACACAAATTATGATGTTCCAACAAAGGACAAAAAAACTAAACTTAAATATAAAATACAACGATGAAAAAATACTCGAAACTGATAGTGCCCGTTTTCTGGGACTTCACTTGGATAGTCACCTAAACTGGAAATGTCATATAGAAACCGTATGTAAAAAACTAAACCAGTATTCCTATGCACTTCATAACCTTGCAAAAATATGTAACGAGGCTGTAGTTTTAATAGCATACAAAGCATCCATTCATTCCATCATTGTTGCGCTTTGGAATAATGTATTGGGGAAACTCCACTGATAAAGAACTTGCTTTCAAAGCCCAGAAGAAGTGTATACGTAGTATGTTTAAGCTGAAAACGACTGACAGTTGTACACCATTATTTAATAAATATAAACTATTGACTTTGCCATGTATGTACATATACGAGACAGCAGTATTCGTTAGATTGAACTTGCATTTGTTCCAAACGCTCAGATCAAAGCGACGCAATGATATATGTGCTATTCCACACAGAACTAAGCTCTATTCGAAAAGCTTTTTGGGAATGGGTCCCAAATTGTACAATAAGCTACCCATTACAATAAAAGATGTTGGCAGCATACAGCATTTCAAAAAGGCTCTTCTAAATTTATTAGTCGCAAAAACATACTATACAGTGAATGAGTTCTTAGAAGATGTATTTTAATTTGTTGACATTTCATTATTTTATTGTTATTTTAATCCATTTATTTGTAATTAATTGACATTGTCATAATATTATAATTGAAAATTGACATATTAAGAAATTGACATAGTATACGTAATAATTAGTAATTGAAAATTGACATATTAATATAATTAGAAATTGAAAATTGACATATTAATATAATTAGAAATTGACATGGTAATAATTAGTAATTGAAAATTGACATAGTAATAATTAGTAATTGAAAATTGGCATATTAATTAATTAGAGATTGACATAGTAATAATTCGTAATTGTAATTAGAATATTTTAGAATTAAAAATTAGAATATTTGTACGCCGCTGACGGCAAGACATAGCGATAATTTTAAGAGCACTAACATCTGCATATATGTATTTTTCACCTATGATCTACAAATAAAGTGATTTGAATTTGAATTTGAATTTGAACATCGTTTTATTTTTGGTGCCATATTTGGGTCAATTTCTATCAACCCTAATTATTTCAGATTTTTCGCCCCGCAAACTTCGGAGAAAAGGGGGGGGGGGAAATGGTATTTTTTTGGACATTTTTAATCATATGTCGAAAACTGTGAGACATAAAATAAAATGAAAATATATTTTGAAATGTGCAGATCAAGTCCTTTCATATGATATGTCACTTGACCTAGTAACCCCACTTTAAAATTTTGGACCCCCACTCCGGCCCCTTTTGCAATGAAAATAAAAATATTTTTGGACTTTTTTCATTTGCAATTAAGTTGAACAAGCATTCTTTATAACTGTTCCAAATTTCAAGTCGATAGCATAAGTTGTTGCTGAAATAAGCAGGTGTGACAGACAGACAGACAGACGAAGTCGCACCATAAGGGTTCCTTTTTTACCATTTTGGTACGGAACCCTAAAAAGATGTTTTATACAGAATTAAAAAAAACTGCTATAAAGAGATAAAAAAGTGCTTTATACAGGGTGCGATATTACTTACGTAATTATTTTATCACAAAAAAATGTATTAGCAAAAAATATTATCAGCAATCTAGAGACACGAACCAGTTACCTCGCGTCCTTCGCATCAACATTATTTTACTAATAATTTAGTTTTAGTAAATCTCAATTTTAAACTGACGATAACTTCTAAGATTACAAATTAAAAAAACAGACGAGACACAAAGTTGAAGTAACTCGATCGATCCTCTTAATTTAAAATTATTTCAAAGGTATCCTTTGCTAATGTTTAAATTTATTTTCTGAGGAATATTTTAATTATGAGCTATTTCTATATACTCGTAGAAACGAGACTTAAGCCGTACTCACGATCGGAAAATTAAGTTTATTGAGTCATTCAACTTACACGGTTTTGGAACTCGGTGACAAAAAAAGCAAATTATAACACTTACTTGCAAAAGAAACAATATAATTATTTCTAACTTTGCAGTGGCTTCGATAAGTACATAATTTTTGAAGTCAGTAGTTTTTTTTTTCATATTCGTAAAAATAAAAAGTTTCTTACACTATGCAACAAAAACTGGACGTTATAAAAATGATTATGTCATTATAAAGCTCCCTTTTTTACCCTTAAATATGAGACATACGATAGATACGTTACGGTACCTTTTAATTATGGTCAATGTGTCCAAACTAAAGCGTCAAGGCACATCTCCCTTGTTTCTATGATCTGAGGTTCAGCCGCTAGCCATACGCTCCGTACTAAATCATTCATGCGTGTCTAACTCGTTTGCCGTCTAGACGTAACACGATTTTTATAGTAATTGTCGACGACTGTGTTCTATCGCAAATCACAAGGGACTTCGATAAAAGACCGGTGAAGGTATCGCCATTCATTTCACATTACACACACATTAAACACATTTTTCACAAAATAGCACACAATTCGAAAGTGAATTCATTTGTTTTTAAAGTACCTAAATCATCGCGGATTCGGCGACATCCCATTTGGTTAACTCCCATTTGGAAACCCCTTAAAAACTTCATACCGGAGACCGTTCGAATTTCAAAGTGATGTTTAGAGGAGAATAAACTCTCTTGAGAATCATCATCTGCCTAGCATTTCATATTTTGACGTGAATTCGTTGAACGTCTTACGTTTGGTCATTCCAGAAAAATCGCGACACGAAAAACATGTAGGTACTACGTACTTTTGAACCTTTTGATAGTTTATAAGAATAAAAAAAAATGTAAGTATAGGTAGGTACCTACTACTGATTTTTGTATAGGTAGGATTTGTAACACCATGTATTCACATAGCATGAACATTTGATAGCCACTTTCGTATCGAAATCGACATCAAAATTAAGTAAAATTAACAGTACACACTTACACAGTAGCATGAAATTCTGTTTAATACAATTATCTATACCTAACTAGCTTCCGCCCGCGGTTTCACCCGCGTTTTTGGGATAAAAAGTAGCCTATGTGTTATTCTGATGTTTAAGCTATATTACCTACTGTAAAGTTTCATCAAAATCCGTTCAGTAGTTTTTGCGTGAAAGAGTAACAAACATCCATACATCCTCACATACTTTCGCATTTATAATATTAGTAGGAAGTAGGATATTAGTAGGATTAGTAGGAAGTAGGATAGGATTCTATAGTATCGAGTTTTACGATGGCTGTCGAGAAACACGTTACGATAACATAAAAACGCGTAGTTTTTGCATGTACGTACTACGTAGGTACCTATATCTTTCTCCCATAACCCTATGATTGCTCCGCTACAGTCCCCACAGTAATTCATGCATGTTTAACCCTCCACTCGCCGGTCGTCTAGACTAAAAGACGTTTTTATAGTTATTGGGGACGCCCATCAATTGCGTAAGTGTCTCACATATAAAAATACCTACGTTTAAAAGGCTGGGGTAAGGCGCAAATGTTTTTAGATGCATTTTGAATTTAAATTGAAGGGTCACCTTTAGCGTAAGTTTAATTATAAAATTCGTGGATGTTTAAGCACCAATTTGAAGCTTATAAGCTTGGCAAGTACTAATGTGAAGCTTTTTAAATTTGTTTGTAAGTGGATCTTAGCTTAGGTACACTCGACGCCATTTACGGTCGACCACTTTTCACCCTTATGTTCTTAGTAATAAGGGCGAAAAGTGGTCGACCGTAAATGGCGTCGAGTGTACCTATAACCTCAGATCATAGAAAAAAGGAGATAATGATATGCCATCATAGCAAATTAGGACGGGAACCACTGTCGCCACTTTTAGAACATTTCAAGCGCTCCTTGTGAATACAAAGATCTCCCCAAACATTAAAAATTCCGCACACCCTCAATCTAACACTGTTATACGTCACTCAGCACTAGCACTAAACTAAAACATTGTATTTATATCACCGATCGCGTTCGGTCGCCAGCGCATACGTTTTAATTACGGTAAATGTGACCATGTCAAAGCATCAAGCTCAATAGCACCTTGGCACATCTCCCTTGCAGTTTGAAGTTGTTTCATGACTTTGACTGACATGAGTGGGACTTGCCCACTTTTAACTAAAAGTGGGCAATCAACTTTGTTGTTTCACAAAAAACTAAAAAAAGATACTTTTCTTTATCCATGTAGTAGCGACATTTTAAAATTCCATCCAAAAAAAGTGAAAAAGAGTGGTAATGTTGTGAAGAAAATAACGCTATTATGTTGTTTTCTGACTTCCACGCGGACGAAGCCGCTGGCAAAAGCTAGTTATCTATTTATCTATACTAATATTATAAAGAGGAAAGATTTGATTGTTTGTTTGTTTGCATTGAATGGGCTCCGAAACTACTGGACCGATTTAAAAAAATCTTTCACCAGTAGAAAGCTACATTATCACTCAGCTACTTTTCATCCCGAAAAAATGCGCAGTTCCTATGGGTCACGCCTCAGATCATAGAAACAAGGGAGATGTGCCAAGGTGCTATCGAGCTTGATGCCTGATCTTGAGCCAATTGCTCATATTCAAAAAGTACGCGCTGGCGACGAACCGAACACAATCGATGGTATAAATACAGTGTTTTAGTTTAGTGCTAGTGTTGAGTGACGATTAAGAGTGTTAGATTGAGGGTGTGCGGAATGTTTAATGCGTGGGAGATCTTTTTATTCACAAGGAGCGCTTAATTATGGACGTAATTGTGTCGAAAAATGTAGTAAAAGTGGCATCAGTTGTTCCGGTACTAATTTGCTATGATGGCATATCTCCTTGTTTCTATGATGTGAGGGTCACGCGGACGAAGTCGCGGGCAAAGCGCTAGTACTATTATAAAATTGTAAAAAAGCCGTGTCTGTACATTGAAGATATTCCTGAAAAAACAGTCAGGATAGACTACTGGGACGTAACCATACCCAAAATGATTTTTTTAATTTTTTTGTCTGATTGTCTGTTTGTGCGCGCTTCACGCGAAAAATACTGAACGGATTTTGATGTAATTTTTACAGTTCAATAGCTTAAAATCTAAGCTACGTTTCATCTGATTCTGATGGGAGAAACCAGAGATATAGCTTGACCTCTTGGTAGTATTAGGCACCCTACACTAGGACATTCCAATGTAGTCCACGCGGACGGAGTCGCGGGCAATAGTCTAGTTAATAAATAACAATGCCGTACCTTTACTAAATAAATTATTTTATTCCAAAGAAGGAATAGGAATAACAAAAAAGTAAAAAAAAAAATGGAAAGTTTTTGGAGGGAGTAACGCTCCGTCTTTGTCGCGCGAAGCGGACATAGGTGGTGTTACGTCACTTATCATGCATGCCGTCCGTGTCTAGCAAATCATTTTAAAACGCTTATAACTTTGCCAATTTTGTGGATGCTTCATCGGTTTTTTTGGTGTTAATTATCTTTTTTCAAATAGTTTACAGATTCAGAATAAAAAAAATATATTCAACATCCTATTTATCTCCATCAAGCTGTCTATTTACAAAATGTTCAATACCCAATATTTAGCGGTCGGTCTCCTAGCCTAGGGCACCAGATGCACCTCAGAAAATATTAATCTCTTAGCAACGTAATATTTCACCGTTTATTGATAGTGACACCTTCAATACTGGTTAGATTTTAATTTACTTTCGATAACTTCTATATTTTCTAAGGATTACGGCTTGTGCAAGCGTTAGTCGTGGTAGTCTTGATGTCAACCTAGCAATGTAATTTGTACAGAGTAATGAAAGAAAAGAAACCGAATAAGTGCGAGTAAGACATGAAGGTTCCGTACAAATTTAATTTTGTATGTAGAAAAAATATTAGTTTGTGTGATCCTACTAATATTATAAAATGTGAAAGTTTGTGTGTGTGTTATGTTTGTTACTTCTTCACGCAGAAACGGCTGGACGGATTTGGATGAAATTGGCAAAGAGGTAGCCTGGGACCTGGAAAAACACATAGTCTACTTTTCATCCATTTTCACGCAGACGAAGTCGCGGGGAACAGCTAGTATCACTATAAACTAACGATTTTGGATTTTTGAGTTTTTAATTACTGTGAAACCTTGCTTGACAATTTCCACGATTTTAGTCTAGTTCAGTCTATAGTCTATACCTCAGATCATAGAAACAAGGGCGATATGCCAAGGCGCTATCAAGCTTGATGCTTGAACTTGAGCAAATTGCTCATATTAAAAACGTACGCGCTGGCGACGAACCGAACACGATCGATGGTATAAATACAGTGTTTTAGTTTAGTGTTAGTGTTGAGTGACGATTAACAGTGTTAGATTGAGGGTGTGCGGAATGTTTAATGCGTGGGAGATCTTTTTATTCACAAGGAGCGCTTAATTATGCGCGTAATTGTGTCGAAAAATGTACTAAAAGTGGCATCAGTTGTTCCCGTACTAATTTGCTATGATGGCATATCCCCTTGTTTCTATGATCTGAGGTCTATACCTATCTGTGCTTCCATACCATTGCATCGATTTACTCAGTATACTGTCCACAATAATGTTAAAATCTAGAAAAGTAATTTTGTGTAATAAGACGTCCAAAATCATTTACGACTAGTGAAGTGAAATATTTATCGATATAATCCCGGGATTATACGCGGTCGCACGCATTGCCCCGGGATTAGAATGGGTCGCCGCGGTTACGGGATTCAGCTATCTTTCAAGACAAATTAGTGTTTGTCAGGGGACAGGCGGATTCATGTTTAATTTGCGAATTACTCTGCCATTTGTTTATTTCTGTGGTTCGGAACGGAATTGTGTTGGCGTTTCGATTGTCACGCAATATCTAATTGATCTATGTGATTTACGAAAAGGGATCTACTATTTTTGGTCCGTCTGTGAGTAGTAATTACTTCCAGGATTTTTTTATAGCTGGAATAATTGGTATCTATAAAATTAATTGGTTATCTTATAAATTGCATAACACAAAGTGTGAACAATCGAGACATAGGTAATCCGATTTTTACGTGTTCGCCAGTTTATTCAGTATTTTGGATTTATTATGTGCGATAAAAAGATAACGGTCGTCAAGTAAAAAAGATTGTGAAGTCCTATTGTGTTATTTTCTTCGATAAGTATTCGAGTTCAACTGTCTTCTAAGCTTCCCCGAACAAATAATAAGATTTTCCTCACTCCACTTCCTTATTACCAAAATATATTTTCCCTGTACAAATTCCCAAATCTTTTGGTCACAATTTTATTTATTTAAGCAACGCTTTGTTGTTGATCACAAACGCAGTTGGCGGGCGCCATTGTGGTAGATTGTATCGACACGGTCCCGCGTTTAATCCTTTAATCCCGGGTGCGGGATCCGCATCGACCGCACTACAAGACTGTCGGTTTTTGCTGTGTTGTTAAGGACATTTAAGTAGAGTTGTACCTACACATATTCCGTTTTCCGGTTAAACGAATTAAAAAAAAATACAAAACTTAATATACAACACTACGCCTGTTGTCCCCAAATAGTACACACATTTCGCCGGTCGTAAGTCACATACTCGTACATACAGGGTGTAAAAAGACACATCAGCAAGCCGACACCTACGCATTCTGTACGTGTAACTAAGTAACATCGAGCAAAAAAAATTGCTGGGAAACGACTTTTATTTTTAGGTTTTGTAAACAGCTGTTTTTTGTCAATACGCGCTACTGACTGGGCCTATGGGTGTGATGATTTGTACGGGATGGGGGCGGTGGTGTATAGGCGTACCCCGGCCTCCGAACCCAGTACAATAGTATGGTCCAGTACAATAAAATCATCGTATTGATGGGCAGAATATGTGGTTTCAGTTTTCGTTAAGGGTCTTTTTACACCCGATATAATAGCGAGTCTACTGCCAGTGCCACTTCAACTCCGTGCTGCTAGCTGCTACTGAAAATGTCTTAATAAAAACCCAATCATATTTGCCTCCACTCAGGGATAGAACTGTAGCGAGACCAGCCGGCTTAGCATGGCGAATTCTATCTCTATTCTACCAAAGAATAGATAAAACTCTTTCTATCAAATCGTTATCTCTTCTGCCCGAGCACGCGGCGACCCGTGCTTGGTTTATCAGAATTTTTTCTACTGAAGAATAGAGACATTTCATCTCTCCATTGTATGCATAAAACAGTAGAAATCTTTCTACAATCTGTCACTTTGTCTATTCTTCTGTAGACAAAACCCGTTTCTATCGTGGTCATGCTAAGCGTGCTGGTAACATTGACAACTACCTACCTACAGTACCAACCTAGACAGCCAGCAGTGAAGCAATAGTAGATGCAATTATAAAGCATATAATTATACAGATGTCTGACATCAACCGTTGAGCAGTGGCTCACCAGACAATACCGGTCTGGTCGGAGAATCCTCCCTTTTCAATGGAGGAACATGCCATCTCGTTCCTCCTAAAGAACTCAGGGTTCAACAGTCGCTTGCGGCCACTAATCCAATCAAAAGCAAAATCAACTCAAGAGTCTTCATAGGTATCTATTTATAATAATATTAAGTGAAAAAAAATTGTATATTTTGCTGAAAGCATATAATTATACAGATGCTTGACAACAATGGTCGGGCAGAGGCCCACCAAACAATACTACCTGGTTTGGTCGGAGGATCCTCCCTTTTCAATGGAGAAACATTCCATCTCGTTCCTCCCAGAGAACCCAGGGCTCAGAGACACTTCTAATTAATTAAAAGCAAAATCAACTTAGGAGTCTTCCTTCATATCTATTTATAATAATAACTAGCTATTCCCCGCGGTCTCACCCCCGTTGCTCGGCTCCTAAGGATCGTAACGTAATTTTAAATAGCCTATACTATTCCTCATGAATCTGGCTATCATATACAAGAATATTTTTAGAATCCGACTGGTAGTTCCAGAGATTAGCGCGTTCAAACAAACTCTTCAGCTTTATATTAGTATAAGTGAAGAGAATTTTGTATATTTTGCTGAGCTTCGCACCACCCTTACGGTCAGAGAGATACTAACGTTTTTGCATATAAATGTTTTTTCAAGCGATATGAGGGTTATTGTGCTGCATTTAACGGAATGAGTACAGTCAGGGGTTTTAGATAGTGTCGGTTTACCTTCAGTTATTTTACGGTTGAGCCAGTTTTCATGTACGGTAAGTATTTATCAAAGACATTCAAATATAGAGATAGGCGGGACAAAGCGAACAAATTCGTAAGTCACTGTTTGTTATAAATACCGGCAGCAGTTATGGGCACAAACGTCACCTGCGTATTAGCTGATTATTCGGTCTCTTTGGTGGAATTAAAAAGACGGGGGGCGCCGAGGCTGCACGCGATTGGTTCGTCAGTCGATGCTCGTCGTCTATTGGACTGTACTCTATTACGTATTGTCAACTGTCTATTGTCTATTGGGCCGAAAATGTACATGCGCGATCTGTGATCATGATTAGTGCCGGTACCTATACCTATAAGGGCTATGGGTAACAAGTCGCTTAGTCTAGTGTGATAGGTCCGCATGACTGGTCGCATTCGTGTGCTAAAACAATGGCTAAAAGAACAATATTTACGAAGACACCTTACATGCAATAGCTGAAATATGTTTTAATTATCTGAATACCTACTTGTTTCTACCGTTTTATGCAAACAATGAAGAGAAGAAATGTTTCTATGTTCAGTAGACAAAATTCTGGTAAGCCAAGTACGGGTCGCCGCGTGCTCGGGCAAAAGAGATAACGAGTTGGATAGAAAGAACTTTGCCTATTCTTTGGTAGAATAGAGATAGAATTGGTCATGCTAAGCCGGCTGGGAATTGAATCCAGGACCAGCAGTAAGCCAACGAAGCACAACAACAACTCCAGATTTCGAGACTTATACTATAAAGCCTCACGCAGCCACTTCGCAATATGCTATTGCCAATCTTGAAACGATGTTCCTACAATAAAAAAACCGGCCAAGTGCGAGTCGTACTCGCGCACCGAGGGTTCCGTATCATTTTTGGACGTATAAAGTGAAAAAATCCGAACCGCATAACTAAGTTTGTTTGTGAAGGAATTTTGATGATTTTAAACAAAACTGTACTAGTTAGAAACATCGTTTTATTTTTGGTGCCATATTTGGGTCAATTCCTATCAATTCTAATTATTTCAGATTTTTCACTCCACAAACTTCGGAGATAAGGGGGGGGGGGGGAGGGAATGGTATTTTTTCAGACATTTTTCATCATATGTCGAAAACTGTGAGACATAAAATTAAATAAAAATATATTTTGAAATGTGCAGATCAAGCCCTTTCATATGATATGTCACTTGACCTAGTAACCCCACTTTAAAATTTTGGAGACCACTCCGGCCCCTTTTGCAATGAAAATAAAATTATTTTTGGACTTTTTTCATTTGCAATTAAGTTGAACAAGCATTCTTTATAACTGTTCCGAATTTCAAAGTAGTTGCTGAAATAAGCAGGTGTGAGAGACAGATAGACAGACAGACAGACGAAGTCGCACCATAAGGGTTCCTTTTTTACCATTTTGGTACGGAACCCTAAAAAGCATTATAATTTACTACAGGACGTGTTCGCGTTTGCCCGGTTTACGAGTTTTACCGTAACATGACGTGACGCGAGGTGCATTTTATACCCGTTTGATATATTTTTATATGCGAATATTAATTTATGTGTGACATGTTGGGCCTGTAACGTGTTTTAGGGGTATTGGCTAAGTGCTCAGATCATACGAGTAGAACAAGGGAGATGTGCCAAGGCGCCATTGAGCTTGACGCTTTAGTTTTATCACATTGATCAAAATTAAAGCATACACGCTGGCAACGGACCGAACGCGATCGATGATATAAATAGAGTGTTTTAGTTTAGTGTTAGTGATGAGTGACGAATAAAAGTGAAGATAAAAGAAGAATAAAAGATTGAGGGTGTGCGGAATTTGTAATGTGTGGGAGATCTCTATATTCACAGGAGCACTTGTAATTGTGTCGCAGATCATAGAAACAAGGAGATATGCCATCATAGCAAATTAGTACGGGAACAACTGATGCCACTTTTAGTACATTTTTCGACACAATTACGCGCATAATTAAGCGCTCCTTGTGAATAAAAAGATCTCCCACGCATAAAACATTCCGCACACCCTCAATCTAACACTGTTACTCGTCACTCAACACTAGCACTAAACTAAAACACTCTATTTATACCATCGATCGTGTTCGGTTCGTTGCCAGCGCGTACGTTTTTAATATGAGCAATTTGCTCAAAATCAGGCATCAAGCTCGATAGCGCCTTGGCACACTCCCTTGTTTCTATGATCTGAGTGTCGCACACTATTCTAGTAGGGACAGTGGTTCCCGACACCCCACACTGAAATATGGGAAGGCAGCTGATAAAAACTACTATTACTAAATGGTTACAACAACTAGCCAATTACAGCCATTAGAAAGTAGGTACACTTACGACATTAAAAGGTTGACATTAATGCCCGTTTTCACCAACACAAAACATATCTCCAACCATTAGGCGACAACCATGGATAGTCCATAGTTGTCGCCTAGTGATTGGTGACATGTTTTTTTGCGTCAGGGAACTCCTTTTCATATTTTAACATTTCACTTAGGTGTCTCTTAGTGTTGGTGAAAACGGGCATAAATGCCTATAAAATTACAGGCACAACATTTAAACTTCCTCTAAGGTAGGAAACGAAGATCAAGATTGCATGTGTAACCTTTTTTCATCCGTGTCAGTGTATTTTCAAAACTTTTTTTTTATCCTTTTCTGTCCCACTAGGTCTCCCTAAATTTTTTCACATTTGCCAAACTATGGCACAAAAAAAACAATAACTTTTATAAATGCAAAATCACGACCGCCGTAACTCAAAAACATTTTATTGGCGGTCAAACAACAAAAACATTAATAAACACCATGACTCGACGATACTTGCATCTGGTGCGAGACCGAATGGATTCGTTACGTTCACTCTAAAGTTCAAAGTCATTCAGGATATATCATTTATTGGGACTTCAAAGCGAATTATTTTTAATTAATGAATGGTTGTTAATTTATTATCTTCTTCTTTATGATTGGAATCTTTCGAATTAAACTTTCGAATTAACAACGAGACCACCTCGTGGTCAAGTGGTTGCAAGCGAAACTGTTGGACGTGAGGTCCTGGGTTCAATCCCCGAGTCGGGCATTGTTATTGTATTGTCCATTAAGAAATTTTCAGTAGCAGCCCGGAATCTGGATGTATGCCTGTAAATGAAAATAGGCTCATCCCACAGAACTTAAACATAACTGGCGCTATGTGGGTGTACTATACACCTATGCCTATAACCTTTCGAGGAATACTACCGGCGTGATGATATGTTATGTTTTAGGTTTCGAGACTTTAAAAATTCTTTAGTCAAATCACTGTCAACTTTTAGGTACTGTCATTATTTTGGTCAACTAATCAAAACTACAATTAATTCAAGGTTTGACAGCCTGTGCTATCAGAAACTAGATCTCAACGTCATAACTTATATTCGCTGAAAATATTGCTGTGGTTATATTTTTAGATGATAGCAGTTTCGCTGGCTGGCTTATGGCTTCCAATTAATCTAGGTTCACCCCTAAATTGAATTCGTCGCATCTAACCCATAAAGCGTGCTAGAACCACTAGTAATTAAAACACCCGGCCAATGCAGACAATAGCCATAACTTACCCTGTCACGTCACTAACGTTAAAACGTCAAAAACAGCGCACACCGCCATTTAAGCGACGGACCGGACGTTTGGTATAAAGTCAGATTTATGAGTTGCACTACGACATAAGATAGCTTTTGATGTGCGGATAAATTATATACTTTAACTGTTCATAGTCATGCTCTTTAAAGTTTAATTGCTGGGAAAATAAAAAAATAAAAATGTACCCGTCTGAAGTGTACCTTTATAGGTAGACGGGACATTATGACCATAAATAAAATGCGTTCACTTTTTTTTTAAAAGAAAAATAATATAATGTTATGTTTCCGAGAGAAATGAGTAAAGCGTGTAATTGTACCTACTTATTAGATAAAAAATAAAATGGATTCCATTTTTTTGTTTTGGGAATATAAAAAAGTACTAATAAATAAATTAAAGAAATGTTATGATTAAGTCCCTAGGCCAGCTACTAATACTTCTAGATTAAAAAAAATGCTATAACTCATTTTTTATAACTGCGCACTTAGAGCTGTCAAAAAAAATGTCTCTCTGTAGACATATTATCCTTAGAATGTAATTAATTGTGCTTCCTAATGTGGAATTCGTTTGCTATTTACAGCATTATAGCAACGAAAATGAGAAAATACTGTAACTCTAGGAAAATTCTGCCATCATGATAATATTTTAACATTGACAGTTGTAAAAATCGGGTTATTGTGAACGCTCTATTGTTTTACAAACCACAATAGTTCCAATGATAACCCTCTTCCGCGGTGAAGCAAAGTATTTACGAATAAGCAGCGAGATTTATATCGACACAACTCGCGGGGCGGACGTTTAACGGAAGCACTGATTTACGAGTTTCACCGCAACACGCCTAAGCTTTGATGTGCCGCTTTATGATATAATTATAACTGTTTATTGCTTGGCTGCATTTCTAAAGAAAAATGAATGTGCTGAGTGTCGTTAATTAATATAGGTATATAATATGTATATTAATACCTATTTGAAAATATTTTTTTAGGAAATAAATGAAAAGTGACTGCCTCGTTGGTCTAGTGGTCGCTAGCGTGACTGCTGAGCGTGAGGTCCTGGGTTCGATACCCGGGTCGGGCAATGTGTTTTTGGATTTCCGTTAGGAAATTTTCAGTAACAGCCTATTTACTTTGTACGTAGTGATTTTTTAAGTCTGCTGTTTTTGTTATAAAAACATAACCTTCTTTCTGGCGCGGTCGGGTAAAAAGTATTTTTTTTTTCCCACAAGTGAGGGTGCCTTCCAGTGCCAGTCTAGATGCGGCTAAATGTCATTATTTTACATAGAGCAACTACCTTCTGACCTCCACTACCCAATTATTGGTAATACCGGGACCTGTTGTGAGTAGCTAGCTTGAAGACGTAAGAACTGTAATATTCGTATGACAACCGGGACCGTGCTCTCCTCGCAGATCGAAGCGAGCACGATTGCCATCCTAGTCTAATATAAAGTGTAACCGCCAAACATAGGAATAGTCAATCAATTAGATGACTTGCAAATAGTTAGGAATAAACTGTGGGGACGAGAGGTCACAATGTTGCCATATGTCGCTAACTAGCTCATGTACGCACTGGGTTTAGCAAACGATACTGTTTATGTTATAACCCCTTACGAGTTTTGAGTTTTTTCAACGGAAGAATAGACAAAATGACAAATTATAGAAAGATTCAAGCATAGTGATGTTAAAAATGAAGAGAAGAAATTAATGTTTATATTCTTCTATCGACAAAAGTTTACAACGTCTAGCACGGGTCGCCACGTGTTCGGGCAGAAGAGATAGCGAGTTGGAATAGAAAGAACCTTGTCTATTTTTATGCTACGCGAGCTGCTTCGCGAAGTAGCGCGTACTAACTTACACTATGTCTTAGGAAGCACAGCACTGACGTTCGAGGTTTGTCTCGCTGATGGTTGGTTTCCGTAAGTTATAAGGGCAGTGAGCACTGAAATAAGGGCCGATAGAGATGTATAAAGGAAGACATGCTGCGCCAACCACAATTAGATTGAGATAAGGGCAGAGGGCAGTGATAGCCTAGTGGTTTAACCATGTGCCTCCTACGGCGAATGGTTCGAGTTCAATCCCGAGGCACGCACCGCTGACTTTTCGAAGTCATGTGCGTATTAGAAATTAATTATCACTTGCTTTAACGGAGAAGGAAAACATCGTGAGGAAACCGGCATGTCTTAGAACCAAAAATTCGAAGACATGTGACGTCCACCAACCCGCATTGGCCCGCGTGGTGGGCTACGGCCCACTCCTTCTCACAGAGAGGAGGCCTGTGTCCCAGCAGTGGGAACATTATAGGCCGATTATGCTATGCTTATGCTAAGGGCAGAAGGATGATGGTTGGTTTGTGTAAGCAAACGACGGCGATGGTAGGTAGCGTAAGATGACGGCCCTCTACCGATGTTACGGTGCGGTTAAACGGGCTAGTTTTTTGTCAATTTCTTGCTGCAATTGTATAGCCGTGAGTTGAGATCTATATCGTGTAACTTAGTAGAACAATTGCCGCAATCTTGAAGTAGAACATATGTGACGGTGATCGCGTTGAAGCCGATGGGCGGAGCCGGCTGGCTATATACGTATAGCGGTGCGAGGTGGCCGCGAGCGCTCTTGTTCCAGCGACAGACCGCCAGTTAAGTCACCAGCCACATTACCTGAAGACCTGAAGACCCGTATTGCCAGCGAACTACTCACCCATGATTTACTAGCTATTTCTATCTACCAAAGTGTCGTACTATTGTTAAAGTGAAAAATACAATACATAGTGTTTTTTATAAAGGTGTTTGCGTTATTTTCCTAATCTAGAAATTGTCAAAAAAAATTCCCGTTTAACAGCACCTTTACAGTAAGAGGCCGGCCCGCCTCAGATAATCTTTTACGATTTACGGGTTGTCTGTGATTTTTTACTTGAATCAGTTGTTAAATTACATGTCAATCATCATGCTGCTATCAGAAGCTGTTATCAGAAAAACCGCTTTCGAAACGCGGCGTTCCTACGACCAAGTGCGTACACCAAACAAAATAACAGCGTTTTCTAATAGCGGAAAGGGGTCAAAAACGCTCAGTCACAATAGTTAGGCGGATAATTGATTGAGCTGTTTGGCTTTTATGTAATTTTCGACGGCGAGGGTCGCCGGTTCGATTACCGTGCGATGTACTTTCTATTGTGAGTGCAGCAACTAAAGAGTTTGTTAAGTAGGTACTACGATGATGTATGGTGTTACTTTTTGTCGATGTGCTTTATTTAACTGCGAAGACACGAATTAGATGCATTCGACTCTTGCGATGTCACCACGGTGCTGTGATTACCCCCCGCATAAATAGAAACTCACAAAATTCGCACTTTCTCTTTATATTATTAATATCTATAGATTTGCAAGCGGTCTACTTTTAAGTTAATCGCGTTTATGGTCAATTTAGGTGTCTTCAGTCTTCTTAGATGTACTTACACTGTACAATCCGTTGCACAAGACGTGGAGACGTGCAATGGAATGTGCATGGGAAACAGTGGCAGAAAATCGGCCAGTCTCCACTCTGCCGGCTTAGCATGACCAATTCTATCTCTATTCTACCGAAGAATAGACAAAGTTCTTTCTATCCAACTCGTATCTCTTCTGCCCGAGCATGCGACCCGTGCTTGGCGTACCAGACTTTTGTCTACTGAAGAATAGAAACCTTACTTCTCTTCATTGTATGCATAAAACGATAGAAATCTTTCTACAATCTGTCGCTTTGTCTATTCTTCTGTAGACAAAATCTGTTTCTATCGTGGTCATGCTAAGCCGGCTGGTCGATTTTCTGCCATTATTTCCCACCGAGGGCACATGGAGGTGCACTAAGAAACAATTGTTCGAAGTTCAACCCCCAAGCTAACAGGATTGATGCTAAACAAAATTTCAAACAAAAAAAAAAATTTTTTGTACCGTCATAAAGGGCACTAAAGGAACGTGTCGTGTTTTCAGACTATTTAAAAGAGGTAGTAATTTTTCTTACGGAGGGTTCCGTACCTCAGAGATGTGTCCTTGGGGACGTGGATGTAATGGCATGTCTCACGCATCACCGTGAATAGGGACGCACTATGTTTATAGATCAGGATGCTGGGATAGCACCAAGTATTAATTCTAGTGGGTTCTTTACATCATATAATGGCAAAATGTTCACCGCCTATATTATATAGGTACCTACCCTACAACGTGCGGGAATCCAACCTTTGACCCGTACAATTGTTAACCGGACATGGGTATCATAGAAAGTACCTTCAAAGATTGTGACTTAAAATAAAACCCAAGTCCGTGTGACGAAAGTTACATACAAACTATGGAACACCTAATAAAGGAATGTCCGAAATTCATGAGACAGAGATTCAATCACGAAACAATTTGCAGAGACCTAACAGACCCTTAAAATATTGAGCATGAGCAAACTCATCCAGTCACAATAGACCATAGACTCCCTCGATCAATTTTCTAAAACAATTCAATAAAACTAGACCAAAGGATTTCAGTCACCCGTTATCCCTCGTGGGGAATGAGATCCATCAAAACTAGATTACCAAAAAAAAACTATGACCCGTAGGTAGGTATGTGATGAAATTAATCGTCAAAATATTTTTCTTTGTAAATACATATTTTTTTTTTTTTTGCCTGAATTGGACTCTACACGTAAACCACCGTTCTCTTAACTCCTCACGGTACCCTAAAACGGAGCCGTGTCCAGCGACAATATGTCGCCGCATCAAATTATTGGGACCCCAGTTTTCTGCCAACCCCTCGGAGGTGATTAATGATACTATATCGACCACCACGCGATTAAACATTTATATTATTACTTACTTGTTAACCGACTTCCAAAAAGGAAGTTATACGGGGTGGCAGGTTAGACAGTGGAAATATTTAAAGGGGTCATTGTACTCGCGATCCTTGAAATCGCGAAAAAAAAAATCAGCTGTTCCATACATTTTGATGAGTTGTGTGAACATAAATGTATGGAACAGCAAATTTTTTTTTCGCGATTTCAAGATTGGTCCCATAGTAAAAGTTGTTCATAATGATGAGTACAATGACCCCTTTAAATATTTCCACTGTCTAATCTGCCACCCTGTATATTCAACCCGTTTGTATAACCGCGATTTTCTCAAAAACTGATGAACCAATTTTAATGATTGTTAGTGAAAATCACAAACGTAACCTACATACTTTCAGGTAGGTTTCACCAAACCGTGAAAACCACATCAAAATCCGTTCAGTACTTTTTGCGTGATGCGCGCAACAGACAAAGATTATGAAAAAAAAGTTGTAGGTAGGTAGGTACTTTATTTTTGTCATTAATAAAACTTATTCCTCTCGAAAGTATTTTCGTATATCACATGAATAAGTGACTTTCCCGATTTCCTGTATTGCCCATTCGACTTTTACACATAAAGCCACTTTTAAACTATTGTACCACACTCAGTGCCATAATAAAAGGTCCAGTGTTCGCCACAAATGTATGATTGATTGTTGTATACCTTTTTTGGGCTACAATGTAGTTATTTCATTACACGTCTATACGATATAGGTATGTATTTACCCTTAGCTTCGAATTTTCTGTATGCTTACGTGGTATTAATATATTTTTGTGATTCGGCTAAAACTTAACGTAAATAGGGTATTTGCCTCATTTTGGGAAATGGTTTATATTAATCTTCATTATATTATAAGCACACTACATTGATATTTCAGGGAGATCTACTGTATTTATGAATAAAAATCAGTGATAAAGTATAAATTTCCAAAACCGCTCCAAAAACGCTGTTTCTGACGGAAGTGACGTAACATGCTAGTAAACGAGCTTTGTCTAGGGATGCAGGAAGTGCCAAAAAGTATCGATATATATCGTATCGATATTTTAAAAAAATATCAATATCGGTTTCGATATATCGAAAAAAAAATATCAAGTATCGAAAACGTATCAAAAACGATATATTTTCAGTAGCAAGACCATAGTCACCATTTATTAAAATGTCACAGTTTTTAGATTTAAGTGTTATAGTAATGTCAGGGACACTAATGCGCCTGCCACACACTCGACGAGTGGCATGGGAAGTAGCGAGGAAAGGAGGCAGAGACATAGTGTGGCAACATTACTCGTCATGCCACACGTCATGCTCCTCGTCCTCTCTCTCTCTCTCTCTCGTCTCGTCCGGCAGAGAGGGCAACATCGCGGCAAATCACGGCAGCGCGAGGAGCATAGCGATGAGCAGCGCAAGGAGCACAGTCTGGCAGGCGCATAAAAGTTGAAAATGAAAATAGGTGCTGAAAGAACACTGTCTTCTAACATCGTTAAAAATTCAGATCATAGAAACAAGGAGATATGGCATCATAGCAAATTAGTACGGGAACAACTGTCGCCACTTTTAATACATTTTTCAACACAATTACAAGCGCTACTTGTTAATAAAAAGATCTCCCACACATTAAAAATTCCGCACACCCTCAATCTAACACTGTTAATCGTCACTCAACACTAGCACTAAAGACTAAACTAAAACACTGTATTTATATCATCGATCGTGTTCGGTTCGTCGCCAGCGTGTACTTTTGTACTACGCTCAAAATTACCAAACTTAAGTAAGTACCTATCAAACTCAATAGCGCCTTGGCACATCTCCCTTGTTTCTATGTTGTTTCTATGATCTACGGTTAAAAACGTTGCAACTTAATGAAATTCAGCACCGAAAGGAATACTTAGTGAAACGCACACTACATACTTTTATGAATAGTAATAATACTGACAGATTTATTGAAATAAACTTGTAAAAGCAAACACAATAGAATTTCGTAAAGTACTAATATTTTTTGAAAATTTCACCGATAAATCGATATATCGATATTTTTTTTTTCGATATATCGAAACCGATATTGATATTTTTTTTATATCGATACGATATATATCGATACATTTTGGCACTTCTTGCATCCCTAGCTTATGCTTACTCCAGTGTTGCCAAGCTAGATTTTCATTTTACCCCAATGCCTGATTAATTTTACTCTAAAATCATAACTATTTATACAAAAATACCTGGCTAAAATTTTGGTTTTAGATATACAATAAAACAAGTTCTTTCTTAATCAATGGTCATGTTTCACAATAAAAAATATGCTGAATTTGTTTAACTCAAATTCAATTCAAATACTTAGGTACCTACATGTATTGCTTACCAAAAAGCCCATAAACTTTAGTAATCATAACAACAATACGAAATCTAACCTTAAAATTTTGGAAGTGACTCCGCGACCGCCGCTGTGACCTAAATTTGTAGCCGGCACTGGTTGCTAAATTGGCAGCCGGCGCTGACTTTGGAAAAAAAGCGGGAAAGGGAGTTGGCAATTTGGCATAATTAAAAAAACATTTCATGTTTCATTTGAGTAACATACCTAATTAGGGTCCAAGAGCGAGCGAAGCGAGCTCGGGAACTTGGACACCCCGACACGGACAGGTTAGGTTCGAAGGGGTTGACGAGGGCTTCAGTGAGCGAGCGAACGAAGCCCCCGTCAACCCCTTCGTGTTATGTTACTTTTAACCTTGCAGATAGAAATAGGAGCTCCGCGTACCGGGGCTCCGTCGACCACCTCCATCCCCCTTGTAAGTCCAAAAATGTTGTATTTTGTTTTACATTAACACTGTTATTTAAAAGTCAGTCTAAGGTATTTAATTCAACTTAAAACACGGCAACATTAATCTGCTGCTACGGTAGTTTGCAATTATTTTCGTCTGGTATCACTGCTACTCCAAGGCTACTCCGGTTCCCAACGGCATTATTTTTGGGAGCCTAGTGGGCGCCGGCTGCGGAGGCGCTCCCTAAAATGTTACCCTCAAATTTACCCTAAAGAATTCTTTACCCTAAAAATAAGTTGGCAACACTGGCTTACTAGTGTGTGACGTCAACAGAGTGCAACAGGCCGTTCTTGTGACAGCTACAATAACAAAAAATATTGCATTTTATTTTCGTGTAATTTGCAAAAAATATACATATTTTTGTTAAAAATCAAGTGAAATAAGTTTATTTACGCTATGAACTGATAGGATGACCACAATCTGTAGCATATTTTCAATGTTGGCAAGAACCCTATTGTGGTAATAATGTCTTAGGTTTTCGCGATTATTACACATTATAATAAAACAAGTTTAAACGGATTAAATAAGATTTTTACAGAGTTTTCCTGACGTTTCGAACACTTTGCAGCGTTCGTGGTCGCAGGACGACCACGAACGCTGCAAAGTGTTCGAAACGAAACGTCAGGAAAACTGTAAAAATCTGTAATATACCTACGCGATTTAATCCGTTTAAACTTGTTTTATTACAATGTAAATTGTGGTATTGGCGTTTTAATATCAGTATTGAAGTTAAAGTGGCAGTGATAGCCCATGTGCCTCCCACGGCGAATGGTTCGAGTTCGATCCCGACCCGAGGCACGGACCGCTGACATTTCGAAGCCATGTGCGTATTAGAATATCACTTGCTTAACGGTGAAGGAAAACATCGTGAACCTACTTGCCTGAGAGTTCTCCATAAAGATCTTGAAGGTGTGCGAAGTCTGACAACCCGCACTTGGCCAGCGTGGTGGACTATGGCCTACTCCCTCTCATTCTGAGAGGAGGCCCGTGCCCAGCAGTGGGACAGTTTATAAACAGGGCTGATATTATTATTATTGAAGTTCTAATATTTTATTTATAGGTTTATCTACATTAGTCAGTTTCGTGACCGACTAACAGACAACACACACATCCTAATGGCCGCCGCATACTATCAGATTAACAGTTCAATTTGCATGAAACTTATGCGTTGATCTAGTATGCTCGACCGTCTGTAGGACATCTACAGACGGTTGGCAATTTGCATGATAAGTGTACTTACCTACATATGAACGCATAGCATGCCCATTTCGGTCTCTATTCTATTAAGAATATAGACTAAGTTCTTTCTATCCATCGTTATCTCTTCTGCATGTCCTAAAACTAAAAAATCGAAGACATGTAATGTCCACCAACCCGCACTGGGCCCGCGAGGTGGACTACGGCCCACTCCCTCTCACAGAGAATAGGCCTGTGTCCCAGCAGTGGGAACATTATAGGCTGATTATGCTGAGAAAAATAAATGACATACAACAACATAATGTATAAAAATTAATACAAATAGATACAAACGCGACCCCGTGCGCCCCCGACTTTTCCTGCCATCTTTTAACATTAGTATTTTGATGGTTCGTGTGAATTATTCACAAATTCATAATTTACCCCCTCCCTCCTTATTCTTCTGTCCTCCACGTGCCTCGCCGCCCCTAGCACCCGAGTGCAGTGTTTCTCAATCTTTATTGACCGCTAAGTTTAATTATTTTGTTTTTAGCGGCTACCAAATAGGCTATCCAATCCCACTAATGATCAGTGGTAAGCAGGCATCGCAGATCGACTACCTTAGAGACAAAGATGTTTCTCATATGTACTTGTAATTATACCGAGATCCTTACCTATTCTTCAAATCAACACGGCAAGCTTAGCAATAGAAGTTTCAACTGATTTTTAAGTAGCGGATATGGTCCATAATCAGACTTTAATGTTTCCACTGCTGGGACATACAGGCCTCCTATCAAAATATACGCCTGCTATGATTTGAAACCCACGACCTACGTCTTGTAAGTCGGGGCAGCTACCACTGAGCCACCACCTGGGCCCCAATTCTGCTATTGCAATTGTGTAAGAATCGGTCAAAACCTAAGCGATAATTGGCTTAGAGTAAAACTATCTCTTTCGTCATTGGTCAAAACTATGTCATTGAGAGACCATTCTGACACGATTATGACAATTGCATTAGCAGACTTGAGTCCCCTGTTCTCTCGTTATGACTCATTAAATCATTACGTCTTAAAGATGAGATGAGATGAGATGTCTTAAAGAAGAACTAAACCCCTTAGGCCGAGATTGATAAACGTTATTAAGCACGTGCTTTGGCTTAGATATGTTCCCATTTACTATCTTGCACTTGTAGTTTGACAGTTGTGCGACAGAGATGGGTACTAGGCCAAAGCACGTGCTAAGTAACGTTTATCAATCTCGGCCTTACTGTAATAGCAAAAACAAAATTGAATAATTCAAAGTGGGTCAAATGTTGACAGCCACTGTGCCAAATCATTTCTAAGGTAATTTTATTTGGCAGGGACAGTGAGTTCATGTCGGCCGGACTAAATCTATTCTGTTGTAGGTACATTTCTTTACGTAAAACGAGTGTTTCATAAATTTTTGTAGGAACTGCTGATAAAATATTCAGAGTGTCACACTTAAACTTTGGACATTGGTTGGTTGGTTGGTTATGAACTGTAGATTTTACGAGGGTGTGACAGACGGACAGACAGACAGACAGACAGACAGACGGACAGACGGACATGACGAAACTATAAGGGGTTCCTAGTTTTACTACGAAACCCTAAAAAGGGGTACAAAGTTTTCTCTTTACCTATACATATAGATAGTATTTAAGAAGAAAAAATATAAGATCTAGTAGAGCCACGGAGCAAAGTTGTACATATTATTATTATGATTCCAATCGCCATACACAACTTGTGTTCAATCCATGTGTTGTATGAAATAATGAAGGAAGTTGGTCGGTTTGACCGCGGGGACGCAACTTTTGATTGTTTCATCGTTTCATGCGGTTCACGCATATCGTGTAGTTTGATGTGTTGTTTAGTACATTTGATTGATATAGGGTGTTTAGTTACTGAAAACATAGTAGTATTTTATCATATGACTGTACCTTCATGTTTTCAGTAAGATGTAATAGATTAGAATATTCGATATGGTCCGTGATTTCGTGGTATACTAGGTATTGAATCCTCATTTTTCTGTAAATAAATTTTGTCTTGCAATGTAAGATCTTTTCCGTCAACGTTCTAAGCCTTAGTAGGTATGAATGTTATACTATCATAATAATGTAGCTTAGAATCTAAGCTACACGTGATAGCAGTCAGCCCAGTTCCGTCTTTATCATATTTGAGGGCACGTGGGACACGGTCCAGGGCCCGACTGCTAGGGGCCCCAAAATGACGAAACACATTGGTTTTTTAGTTTCATGCCTCTTTAGCAAAGCACTCAAATAGCCAGCAGTGCTCAGTTTGGCCAGCAGAAGTTTACTTCAATATCAGACAAAAATCACTAAACAATAGTATATTTTGATGTTTTTTAAGCTTTCTACAAGGGCACCAAACTCTGTGTGCCAAGGGCCTCTGTGTGGCCTAAGACGGTCTTGAATCAGCCTCAAAATTATGTAGGAATGTAGAATGTAGGTAGGTATATACTGGAAATTCAAAGAATGGAAATTCAAAAGGGGTTTTCTCCGAAAGAATGTACCTAAAGTGTCGTGCATACCTACATGAGTATTCTATACTCAATAAGAAAATCGTGTATGAATTTTGTTAAGTGTACCTACACATTATTTTGAGGCTGACTTTTTGTTCTATAACTTAGTTATAATTATTAACTTCATGAATAACAAAGTTACAAGCTTACAGTTAATAGCTTACACCATAATAACTGATTCCGTACAATCTGCGAACAGTTTGCGTGACCAATTAAAATGTAATTAACGCTACAACGTTGGAAATTAATTTAGAAAAATATAGTTTAGTTTACAGGGGAAGTCGATTAGATAAAGTTATGCAGGTAATGCTGTTGGCAGGCTTGGAATAGGTGCCATAGGTATATAGGGTTGCCATACGTCCGGAATTTTCCGGACAAGTCCGGAAATATAGGTCTTTGTCCGGAATGCGGGGGGAATCTTAAACCGTCCGGAATTTCTACAAATAAGTGAAGTGCATTATGTGCGCGGGCGAACGCGGGCGACAGAGAGGCGCTTCCCCCTCACCCCTCACCATTTCACCGCGCGCGTGTCAAAATTCGAACGATTTGGCAATCGATTTGGTTTGTTTATTCACTTGCACGATGCGTAACGATTTTAATATAAAATTGACAAGAAAGTCCGGAAATTTCATCAAATGTCAGGAATTTTCTCCGGATTTTTGATGTTTTGATCTGGGAACCCTAGCTGTATAGAACCGGTACTCAAGTAACCTAATGATAAATACCGGTACAAACTGTTATGATACCGGTATATCTACAGGATAAAATTAATTTTGAGGAGATTTTTAGGATATTTTAAGAGGTGAAAGTACTCATGAATATGATCAACTTTTATTATGGGACCGACACAGAAAAACGAAAAAAAAAATCAGGTGTTCCATACATTTTGATCGTGTTGTAGTGCATTTTTGTAGGGAACAGCTGATTTTTTTTTCATATTTCAGTGGCGGTCCCATAATAAAAGTTGATCATATTCATGAGTACTTCCACCTCCTAAAATATCCGCACTGGTTTTAATTTTACCCTGTATACAGGGTTTTGTAAAAAGTCATACAACAAAAGTTGTTGTTTATGATGTTAGTATTATACTTAGTCCTCGAGAGGTTGTTAGTGTTTTACCAATAACCCTGTATAAATAACTTTGTATTTTCATATTATTATCCTGTATCATAACGGTTTGTACCGGTATTTATCGGTTATTATATAGGTATTTTCGCAACCGGTGTCAAGCCCTGGCTGTTGGTGAAATGTCGCGGCATTGTGTAGAATTTTAGATCGATGAAAGTCTCAAGTTCGCGATAGCAATTAATGTTAAGAGGGAGAGGGCACAGCAGAAATCTGGAGCAGCCCGACTGGGGAAGTCGGTACCTCCACCTTACAGAATACCACAGCCAAATAACTACTACTAACTACTCTTCGGTAGAGTTTGTGTTTCTGTGGTGAGTAAAGTCGCCAGAGCTCCTGTAAGTTCCGTACGCTGTCGGCACAGCGAATCCTCATTTTAAAAGATCGGCAACGCGCATGTGATACTCGGTGTTGCTAGCGTTTCATAAGCTACGGTAACCGCTTACCATCAGGCATATAAAAACACTAGACTTTTGCCCGCGACTCCGTCCGCGTGGACTACAGTGAAATGACCATTTTAAATGACCTCCGTAGTGTAGGGTGGCTAGTACTACCAAGAGGTCAAGCTGTATCTCTGGTGTATCCCACCGGAATTAGATGAAACGTAGCTTAGATTTTAAGTTGGACCCCAAGCTATCGAACTGTGAAAACCACATCAAAATCCGTTCAGTATTTTTTGCGTGATGCGCGCACAAACAGACAAAAATTCAAAATAATCTTTTTGGGTATGGTTACGTCCCAGTATCCTATCCCGACTGTTTTTTCTGGAATATCTTCAATGTACAGACACGGCTTTTTTACAATTTTATAATAGTAAAGATAAAAAAAATAAAAATAAGACAATGCACAACAAAAACGCAAACCAATATACATTATAGATTCCATGTATTTGTCCGTATGTGTGTAGATAAAAACCTTGTTTCAATACAAAGTTGGGTTAGGGCCGGCTACGCCAATTTCAAACTCGATTTAACTACCGCACAGAGTAGTGTCGGCACAGAGGCTACGTTTCCATTAAAATGTTGCTGTTTGAAGTTCTATGTGATGGTTTGGCAAACAAACCGACTAAGGACACCAGCACGCATAGCTCATGCTATGCGTGCTGGTGTCCGTCGACAAAATTACAGATTGTAGAAAAAAATCTACCGTTTTATGCATACAATGAAGAGAAGAAATGTTTCTGTTCTTCAGTAGACAGTCGGGCAGCCGGCTTAGCATCACCAATTCTATCTCTATTCTACCAATTAATAGACAAAGTTCTTTCTATCTAACTCGTTATCCTTCTGCCCGAGCACGCGGCGACCCGTGCTTGGCTTATCAGAGCTTTTATCTACTGAAGAATAGAAACATTTCTTCTCTTAATTTTATGCATGAAACGGTAGAAACCTTTCCACAATCTGTCATTTTATCGAAAGAAGAATATGTCTATTTTTGGTAAATGTATTATGTTTTGTAAAAAGTCACAGAACAAAAGTTGTTGGCTATGATGTTAGATGTTAGTAATAGAATCCTGTAAGGTTGTAACACCCTTACCACAAAAAAGATAAACACGTGTTAAACGCGAATGCTACCAAAAATAATACACACTTATTTTAGTTAAAGTTAGTGCTAAAACAAGTGCGTATTATTTTTGGTAGCATTCGTGTTGAACACGTGTTTATCTTTTTTGTGGTACGGCCGTTAGTGTTTTACCAATAACCCTGTATAATCAATCAATGGTGCTTTATAATACCTACTTTATATGCTAATCAATTAATCGGCTTATTTACTATAAATAGATGCATAAACTGCATATAGAACTCATTATCTGTACCTATTTCTGGCCGACGAATCAATGTTACCATTTGTAGCGATTTCAAGTCAATATCGTGACCTCGTAAGTCTAGATAACGCGACCATGAGGATCTTAAAGAACCTTGTCTATGACAGAGCAATAGAGATAACTCAGGAATTGTACAAGAAGACGGTATAATGGCATGGAGCTGACTGTATTTATTATTATCTAGACTTTTGCGACTCCGTCCGCGTGGACTACAATAAGCTGTATCTCTGGTTTGTCCTATCGGAATTAGATGAAACGTGGCTTAGATTTAAGTTGGACCCTAAGCTATCGAACTGTGAAAACCACAACAAAATCCGTTCAGTACTTTTTGCGTGATGGGCGCACAAACAACCAGACAAAAATTAAAAACAAAAAATCGTGCATGGTTACGTGATACATCCCAGTACAGGTTATCCCGACAATATTTTATAATAGTATAGATAATACGGTAATAGCTATGTATGTTCTTAGTTTACGTTAGACATCACTGACTAACGGTGAAGGAAAACATCGGGAGAAAACGGAGACTTTAAAAAGAAAGTCTAAAATCTAAAATCGCCAACACGCAATGATGAAGCTTGGTAAGAGAAAATACATTTTCTTTTCAGTGGCAGAATATTACTAATTAGTAATATTATTTATCACAAAAATGCAAACACTGACCATTCACCTTAAATAAAACCTTTATTACAGCGCCTACAAAATACGACATTCTATAGCCACTAAAAAAAATACATTAAAAAAGAACCCTCTAACCCTTCACTGCTCTGCGAGTCGACCCACAGAATAAAGGAGTTGTTTTAATTTTTCACAAAAAAAAACATGGCGCGCGGTTAATGACCCCTTTGTTTCGGCATGTATTGTTCAGAGACTGGCAGACGGTCAGTATACCTTCATGCAAGTTCATGCAATGCGCAACAGCTGTTTAACTGCATATATGGTATGCAAATGCAGCTGCTTTCTTTTCGTCGAGATTAAATTTCAGTTTTATTACTTGAGGTAAAATAGAGGTGTACTGAGGTGAACCGAGTAATTTTGACGTATGGTATCATAAACGTAAGCGAATTTTGAAATGGATACGTTTGCTACATGATATTTATATAAATTGACTTTATTCGTAAAACTGTATATAGAAAAGTGCGTAAATTGTATTAAGCCAATGCAAAATTTAATAGGACTGTTGCATTTTAGATTCACAATCGCTTACGTTTATGATCCGATACGTCAAAATTATTAAGCCCACTGTAGGCATCACTTTGAAATTTAATTTAAAAATAATAATCGGTGTACCTGTACATACATAAAAAAAACATACATACAGCCGAACATAGAACCTCCTCCTTTTTGGAAGTCGGTTAATAATTTAAATACAAAATGAAGACGATTCTAACGATGACACCTCATAACGTTGAAAATGAAATCCAGTGCCTTATATGAAAGACATGAATGAGTACATACAGTCGAAAAACATTACCCTCCTTCTGAAACAGTCGGGTGAAAATAGCACTTGTGTACTCTATTGATAACAGTGATTTACTCCCGGTTTCTGAAAAACTGTTAATCCGCAAATAAAATAGAATTTTCGATTATTAATTTTGAATCAAAACATTTTTTTTTTTGTAACACCTCCACCAGAGCTTGTTTTCATTTTTGTTTTGGACTTTGAGACTTAATTCGTATATAACTCAATTTGTACAACTGTACACTTGGAGCTGTCAAAAAAGGATATTTCTCTCTTTTTAGACTTATCCCATTAGGGTACACTAGTACATAATTATCCTTAGAATGTAATGTAAAGAAAATGGTGATATCTAGCACGGGTCCCGCCCGCATTCAAAGGGTTAATTGTGCTTTCTAATGTAATGTAGAATCCGTTTGCTGCTTAGCACACAGAAAATTAAAAAAAAATACTGTAATTAACGTTAGAAAATGCTGTCATCTCTTAATATTTTGACATTGACAGGTGCAGAGTTAGTAAGGTCGGATTATGATTATACAGTATTCCCAAATTAATAATGCGCATGCAGATCTTCGTTAATTGTCGTATTCCCGGAAACAAAAAAGTATATAGAGTGGTTAAGTGCACTTTCTTCATGCATAATTTAGGGCTCTTACGATTCAATGATTTGGTGTTTCCGGGAATACGACAATTAGCGAAGATCTGCATGCGCATTATTAATTTGGGAATACTGTACCTACCACAATTTGTTAATGATCGAATATTTTAATAAGATTTTGAATACTATACAATTTTGTGGAGACTATAATAACTTTAAGCACATGCTTAAAGTTATTATAGTCTCCACAAAATTGTTTAAGCTTCCTTCCAAAGTTGAAGCTTCCTCCTACATTTGAGCAATATGTCGCTACAAAATATCGTAACACACTAAAAAACACAACTTACTACGGGGAATAGGTGACGGAAACGCAATTTTGTGTTATCGATTTCTTCTGACGACAGCGCTACGACATAACCCATTTATCTACACCGCAAACTACATTCCAAGAACAACTTTAACACTTGTATTATACAGTTCCTTTTACATTGATTCACAATGTCACTTATTCCCATTTGCATTTAACATCACTCCAAGTTTATTCCCTACTCCTTCAAAGGAAAATCAGCTTTGTAAAAATAAGGTTAAAGTACACTTTGTAAAAATGTTACGGTGTGATTTAAGTCATTGTGTTAGTGAGTTGGGGTCCGGATTCCCCTTCAGTTGGCATTGTAAACAAAACGCCTATTATAATGGACAGCGTAGTGTTGTGCTCTTATCGATAAATTGAGATGGCGCGATAGTGCGGTGACTGATTGATATGTGACGTCACATTGTAATCATACAGTTCTTAAGGGTTGAGTTTTACCATTATGCAGGGAAAACTTTTTATTGTATTTCGGAAAATGGAAATAATGGTCGAATTTTGAAAATAAAAAGAGGTGACTTGAGCAAATTAAAATACAAGTTTTAAATACCGATATTTGTCTTTACAGATTGTTTTATATTTGTATAAAAACCGAAATGTTGTTTTTTGTTAATTTATATCAGCTTTATAAGGTTGTATGGACACACTATACAATGTTATATGTATGTAACTTTGTTCTTTTTGTTTAATGTTCGTATATAGATGAAAAATGACTACCTATCTATTAGCAATATTTTTTAGTACATATTTGCTCATTTTCTAACAATTAACAATATTGGCGTAGCTAGTCCTATTTACCCCTGCATAAGCCCGCATAACCCCGAAAACACCTACCGCCCTCACAATAACAGTAAAACAAAAATAACCTAAAACATGTTTTAACGAATCTTGCAATTCATTCCTATATTTAAACTTCCATATTTGCTTCGAGCCAAGCAAAATAATAAATTCACAAACTTCGAAGAGAAATTTTCGGTATTTTGACACACTTTGCTTAAAACAATAAAAAGTTTCTTACTTAATTATTTCTTAAACGTATATTTGACTTGGAAGAGTTTCTGGGAGCTTGTTTGGCATTTTTTTAACATTAATTTGGTTGCTATGTGACGTATTATAAAAACAATAGGTCGTTTGGTCACGTAGAGACAAAGTTACAAAATTATTAGTAGGAAAACAAACTACTTTAAAACAAACCAAAACTACTTTAGAATTTCCACAATAGAATACTATAATAAAAAATATGCCTATCTATAGTGCAACAAAAACCAATCTAATCAAATTTTATCGACATCAATCCCAACACTAATAAATGGAATTGTGTAATCCGAACCGCTAGGTTAGGCTATCGGCTATGACGTATGAATGTATAATATTTGTCACACGCCCTCCGTAATTGTACCGGGCACGTATATCAACACAATCAATTTGGGCACAGCACTTATTCAAATTCCAATCGAATTTATCACTTTTCATCGTGGTAAAAGCAATAAAAAAATATTGATTTCCCATCACTAGATAGCTAATCGATTTGTGATTAAATTTGTCACGTCACTAGCTTAGGGTTGGAACCACTCTGAATTAATATTTTTCGCATCACTAATTCGTTTTGCTAATTGAATACTGTGCAATATAAATTGCAATCTGTTTTATTTTATATTGAATCACCTGCTAGTGCTAAATAATATCTACTAATAAATAATATTTTACTATTTATTACTTCAGACTATTTTATGCTACGTCATGTCGATGGACATCATTATGTATTTCAAACGAATGATACATCGCACACTATTCAAATTCAATCATTCAAAAAAAAATATCTTGAGTTAGCTCTCTTTAGATCTAGGTGTGCGATATGACAGAGAAACGGTATGACATTATTGTATGGGTCAACTCATATTATGACAGTTTATGTCAAACAAGAATTTAACCTTCCTGTTGCCGTGTTATTTGTATAACGAAAACCGCCCAAGTGCATGTCGGACTTCGCACACTGTAGGGTTTCGTAGCAGTTTTCCGATCGCAACTTTGTATTTATTTCATATTTTAGTAGTAGTAACTCAAAACTGAAAATAGCGGATATTTGAGAAACTTTCTCGCTCCAGTGGTAACTCAATCGTATACCACTTGTACTACACACCCCGTAATTGAAAAAAAGCGTGAATATAAATAAATAATAAGTAGTGGTTTCAACTTTCAATGTTGTCGCATGTCCCCCTAATTTTTTAGTCTTGTAACCCTATCCTCGCATTGTGAACCATTATAAGATTGGAATGGGGTTGCCAGCAATATATCACACGCAATTATGTTTACAATAAACATTATATTTAATTCGTTATGTCGGTTTATTTATGGGGTCGATTTTTGAATAGTAGGTATTTCAGTAATTTACATCCACACCCTTACCACAAAAAAGAAAGACACGCGTTAAGCGCGAATCCTACCAAAAATAATACACACTTGTTTTAGACAAGTTAGTCCTAAAACAAACAAGTGCGTATTATTTTTGGTAGCATTCGCGTTTAACGCGTGTCTATTTTTTTTGTGGTACGACCCCCAGAATTTATTTTGCTTGGAGTTTCCCTTGTATTGTGACGAGAAAAAAAAAGATAAATATTTTTTGTATTGGCCCACTCGAAAAGAAAAAACCGGCCAAGTGCGAGTCGTACTCGCGCACCGAGGGTTCCGTATCAGTTTTGGACGTATAAAGTGAAAAAAACCGGACCGCATAACTAAGTTTGTTTGTGAAGGAATTTTGATGATTTTGAAAAAACTGTACTAGTTAGGAACATCGTTTTATTTTTGGTGCCATATTTGGGTCAATTCCTATCAGCTCTATTTATTTCAGATTTTTCGCTCCGGAAACTTCGGAGATAAGGGGGGGGGAATGGTATTTTTTCAGACATTTTTCATCATATGTCGAAAACTGTGAGACATAAAAAAAAATTAAAATATATTTTGAAATGTGCAGATCAAGCCCTTTCATATGATATGCCATTTGATCTAGAAACCCCACTTTAAAATTTCGGACCCCCACTCCGGCCCCTTTTGCAATAAAATAAAAATATTTTTTGACTTTTTTCATTTGCAATAAAGTTCGGCAAGCATTCTTTATAACTGTTCCAAATTTCAAGTCGATAGTATTAGTAGTTGCTGAAATAAGCAGGTGTGACAGACAGACAGACAGACAGACGAAGTCGCACCATAAGGGTTCCCTTTTTACCATTTTCGTACGGAACCCTATAAAATATGATGAGATTGTGTAAGACTCGACAGTACCTAAAGTATGGCATTACTATAATTTGATTACTTTGTTTTGCTTTAAAAACTAACCTTAAACCACACAAAATTAATAGGCAATACGGTGGTGGACTACTATTAAAAAAGTACAAATTAATTATTTTATTCCAAAGAAGGAATAGGAATAACAAAAAAGTAAAAAATAAATAAAGAATTTATCACAAAATGGAAAACATAGACGCTTTTAAAGTTTTTGGAGGGAGTATCGCTCCGTCTTTGTCGCGCGAAGCGAACATAGGTGGTGTTACGTCACTTATCATGCATGCCGTCCGTGTCTACCAAATCATTTTAAAACGCTTATAACTTTGCCAATTTTGTAGATGTTTCATCGGTTTTTTTTGCGTTAATTATCTTTTTTCAAATAATTTACAGATTCACAATAAAAAAAATTTATTCAACATCTCTATTGGGGATGCGCGCACATGACTCGCGAAATTCAAATTTTCTTATGTTTTTTCAAACTGTAGCTCCGTTTTCGTCATTATGTTGATCAAAACACGATTCGCGTCTGTAGGGATGATATTATTAATTTAAAACTAGTAATAAAATATTCATAAAATCGTGTCAATTGCCTGTAATTATCATAGTTGTCTCAATTGAGAGTAATTAGAACTTAGTTGTATAGATGATATAAGTTTTATTATTATCATTCTATAAATACATATTTGTTACTATCGCGAACCATATTTTAAGGCGATACTAAGTGCCAGCGACCTTGAGTGTTCTGCGCTGAGCTCACGCAACGCGACATACGTCCACCGAGCAATACGACTCGCCTATCAAGGAGCGCGCTGTGCCGAATTAGACGTATTATTACTTTTTAGTAACGAATATTTGATTAAAAAAAAAACCCTCTAACTAAAAGTTAGATAGTTAAATTATCTTTAAAATGGTGAAGGTTTCGTAAAAATACGCTCAGTAGTTTTCGCGCGATCTTCACTTTTATGAACGCGTCAGACCTAACTTTAGAAATTAATTACACTACATAGATAAACGTAATCTAAAATATACTCTAATCAAATCATTAAGAAAATGCTCTAGTTTAGCATATATTTTTTTCAGATCATTAACACTACTCGTTTAGACGTGATCTTCAGTTTAAAATCTTTCAAAGTCGTATATCTGCGCCTTAATCAACAAACAATTTGATATTGAGCTGTAAATTGCAAAAAAACGTAAGAAAATTTGAATTTCGCGGTCTTATCCCCCATTTTCAAATTCAAATATCTCTATAACATTATACATAGCTACACCCGCTACACCATATCGGTCAGAGGCAAACGACAATAAGTGCCAAAATCTAAATTTTGCAGGACGGCAAAAACGTTAAAAAAAGCCGAGGTAGTGCGACTTTCAAGTTAGCAAGTTAGTCATCTATTTACAGTCGTAGAATTTAATGCTTTATACCATCGTGTAGCAGTGGTCCTTGTGAATACAATGGTATAAAAATCTGGATTTCGCAAAAAGTAGAGTTACTATCGTTGCCTCAGAGGCATAAATATATTTCTTCCATAAACCATAGACATAAACACCATTGTTTACTTTTATCACCACACATCCCATACATGGTTGAGCAGCCATCGCTGACCATAAACTCGGTAATTCTTTTACGCGATCACCCGAACTTTAATATTTTCTTATAGTCTCTTTTATGCATCGTTCGCGAATACAAAGACTTTTTATTATAACTCTTAACGTCTTTTTACTCGTAAAATTCGTGTCGTTGGTACCGTGCTTTCATAACAAGGAATTTGAAAATGAGTTTCTTGAATGCTCGTTTAGTAGGCACCTTTATGAGCAAATATCACCGTTGAGTAATATACACTCCTGTCCAGTTGACAATCCCTTGGGAACTCAATAGTATACATTGTACGCAATGTATGATCTGACCTGATCTAGTGATCAGGAAGACAAACTTTCCAAACAGAAGAAACAATGGATCTCGTTGTGTTGTCAAATTGAATCGATTTTCAACGGGAATATTATGTTATGTAATTACACTCCGTCTTAATTGACCGGGCAGAAGTCAGACACGAGTGCCTGCTAATTTCAATTTCTAATTATCCCTTAACCACTACCTAATCAAGAAATAACTGAAAAAGTTTATTTTTGTGAAGAAAGAGATGAAGCTATACAAGACGTAGATTTTAACCCTTCATAGTACGGCCTTACCCTTTGCCTAAATATCTGTAATGAATTCATGATTCATGTTATAAGTAACAACAAACATTACGTCACGTTCGGCGTAAAACAAACGCAGCCCTAACAGCAAATTAAAAGCACTAATAACAGTTTATAAAGCAACGGATAACACTCATTAGCACTCGCATTCTGTGTTATATGTACTTACTTAGGTACTTGTGACGACCACTACATATGTGAGAGGAGTAGGTTTAGTCCGGTGAAGGATATTCCTAGTTGAGTTTCTGACAGGGACAAAACCCGATTTTGGATTTTTCCCGGGTAGAAACCCAACTGATTTTTTCCGGTTAAAAAGCCAACTATAGTGAAATGATATCCCGCGCTCGAGAATCCTATTTAACATCTCTAGTTGAGTAGTGTTATATAGAAATTGTTTTTTTTTCGGAATTTTCAAGGCTAGCTAGGAGTCAGACCTTCCTCTCTGTGAGAGACGTCACATATTATCTTAGAATTTTTGGTTATGTTCTACTTTCTTAACGATGTTTTCCTTCACCGTTTTACCAAGTAAGATGGCTGCCTGGGTTCGAACCTACGACTTGTCAGTTAGGGCCGTTGCCACTAGGCCATCAGTGCCCCCGGGCACGCCGCAATAGCGGCGGTAAGGCCCGTGATGAGGGAGTGGCTCGGGAGACGGCATGGCGCCCTTAGCTTCCGGCTTACACAGGTGCTTTCTGGACACGGGTGCTTCGGAAAGTACCTGTGCCGTATAGGCCGGGAGCCGACGCCCGGTTGCCACCATTGCGGTGACTGCCCCGACGACACGGCGCAGCACACACTGGAGGAGTGCCCAGCTTGGGCAGTGCAGCGCCGTGACCTCGTCGCGGCGGTCGGTGCTGCGGGTGGCCTCTCGCTCCCAGCCGTGGTTGAGGCCATGGTCGGCAGCGAGAGCGCTTGGAACGCCGTCGCCTCCTTCTGCGAGGAGGTGATGGACGCCAAGGAGGCGGCGGAAAGGGAGAGGGAGGCGGTGTCCTCTCTCCCCATCCGCAGCAGACGCACCGGGCGCCGTAGGGCGGCCAACGATCTCCGGCCACCATAGGGTGCGGCCTGCGGGCGGCGGACTTGGGGCGTCCGTCGCCCGAACGGAAACAGGCCCGAGACGGTGGCGCGACGTGTTCCGCGCGCGCCTCTCCAGAGGAATTGCGGCCGTACATGACGGCCGCATAGGGTGACGGGGCCCGCCTTTCATTTGGCGGGCCAATACCTGCCGGGGGTGCGGACGAATGCGCAAGCGACTCCCGTGCCCCCGGCGTAAGGTAGTTGGAGGAACACCGGGGTGGTTTTAGTCAGTAAGAGTCTGACAGACCCCCTCGCCCTCCCTATTGTGGAAGACATCCATGAGGATTACCACCTCGAAAATCAGTGCCCAAAAGAGATTAGACGGAGTTAATCTTCTGCATTTGTTCTCATGACTGCATGCTTTGTATGACTATGCGAAGCTTTATAAAATTGGAGTCGCTAAAATGTACTCAACACATCCGTCTTACTCATGTGTTGAATTAACGGTATTGTGTGTTTTATAGCTTAGCTGCATGTTTGGTTAAAAATAGTCATATTTGCTCGCGTAGGTGTAAGGGCCCTTTCAAACGAACCATCACACTAGGGGCCGTCCATTAATCACGTGAGGCTCGAAAGGGGGGGGGGAGGGGGTTCGGAAAAAATCATGAAATATCACAAGGGGGGAGGGGGGTGTGTAGTAAGAAGTCACGTGTATTAATTTTTTCCGATAAAAAAATTAGCTGTTTTTAAAGATAAAATTCTGAAAAAAAAGATAATTTGTGACACGTGATCTTGGGTAGGGGGGGAGGGGTTAGCTTAAAACCTCACCACGTATCACCAGGAGGGAGGGGGGGGTCAAAAATTTGCTAAAAAAACATCACGTGATTATGGACGACCCCCTACATCGCAGCGACAAAAAGGCGCTGCGCAGGCGACGGAAAATTTGTCCTCGACACGGAAATCTATGGAATAACGCACGCAAACTTCGATCATCACGCAAAAGACAATTAAGACTGCCTAGATTTACAACATTTTTAAGGGTTTTCCGAAGGCGTAAATCTGGCGAAAATGACTCAGATACCAAAGTAGGTATAACGATACTACTATAATATTCATGTCACACAAAATAAAACTATCTACGAAAAACATCTTAAACACACCTAACTTGTGCTCCCTCTAAAACAGCTGTAATCACAGGTCCCCGAGGGCGGTATTAAGTCCTCAATCACTTAGCACAACTCAATGGTATACCGCTTACTGTGATCATCAAAATGTTATTTGCATGTCTAATTTGATACCGAGCTTTAGTCTTGGGATAACTTTGGGATACACGGGACAGTAATTTGGGAGGGACCGCCATTTTTTCTTTAGTTTGTAGCTTTAATTGGCTAACTAAAAAGTATGTTCCAATCAGGGTTTAAAATTCCATGTCTGCTAACTTGCATTCATTTTCAGAAACACAAGCGACCTCCTGCGGGCTCCAAACAATATTATTTTTTGTGTCTCATGTCAGCGATGAGTTTCACCTATTGTAACTCATCGCTGACATGATGTTGACTACTTTTTTTTTATTGTGAATCTGTAAACTATTTGAAAAAAGATAATTAACACCAAAAAAAACCGATGAAACATCTACAAAATTGGAAAAGTTATAAGCGTTTTAAAATGATTTGCTAGACACGGACGGCACTACGTACTAGTGACAGTAGTGACGTAACACCACCTACGTACGCTTCGCGCGACAAAGACGGAGCGATACTCCCTCCAAAAACTTTAAAAGCGTCTATGTTTTCCATTTTGTGATAAATTATTATTTTTGCTTTTACTTTTTTGTTGTGCCTATTCCTTCTTTGAAATAAAATAATTTGTTTGTACTTTTTTAATAGTAGGCCACTACCGTATTGAATAAAATCTTCAGTAAATCTTCAGTAAAACTAACTGCGAAAACATTTTACTATGGCTACGCTTAACATGACCACGATAGAAACGGATTTTGTCTACAGAAGAATAGACAAAGTGACAGGTTGTAGAAAGATTTCGATCGTTATAACTTAAGCATGCAATGAAGAGAAGAAATGTTTCTGTTCTTCAGTAGACAAAAATCTGTACGCCAAGCACGGGTTGCCGTATGCTCTGGCAGTAGAGATAACGAGTTGGATAGAAAGAACTTTGTCTATTCTTTGGTAGAATAGAGATAGAATTGGTCATGCTAAGCCGGCAGGACGCCACGCTGTCAACACAGCGCATCCTCAGGAGCTCTGGCGACCTTACTCACCACAGGAACACAACACTACCAAAGAGCAGCGTTATTTGGCTGTGGTATAGCCCGTTGCCTATTTTCAACCCTATGTTTCCACCTCACAGAGCAAACTTAGAACTTTCCCCAAGTCGGCCAACTTGGACTTTAGTATCTCTACTCTATGACCAAATACAAGGAAATATTGAATCGAGTGAATTATTAATTGACTGTTATTTTATCATACTTTCATTGTTACATATTCAAATGAACTTACTTTTCGGTATATATTTTAATTCTAGATGTCAGATAGTCCTGCTGGCTCACAAATAAATGATTCACCAGCATTGTGATTCTCTAAACATCACTTTGAAATTAGAATGGTGTCGAGGTGTGAATCCGCAATGATTTACTATAAAAACAAATAAGTTCGCTTTCAAATTGTGTGCGCTCACTTGAGTGAGGTTCCAAGTGAACTTTACAGAATAGCATTACTAGTCCAAAAGAAAGCTATCTACAATAATAGTAGGTAAAGCTCTAGTCTTACTCGTCGTAGAAGAAGTACCAATGTATAAGTGGCGATGCTTGGAAGAGGCATAAGCATGGGCCGCAGTGGACATCTTTCAGATATATTATGATGATGGTGAACACACGGAACGTGTTCATAAGGTTTTATTAGAGGGTTTTTCGCCTAACCAGAGTAAGCAACACGCGACGTGTCCGTGCCATTTTGAAGACGTGTGTCTCCGTTTTAAAATTTCAGTAGGTTAACTTAGTGCTTCCCAGCGGTGGTGAGGTTAATTCCATTACCGGCGGGTCAGTGCTTCTGCGCGGAAATATTTACGAGCAGAACTGATTACTGGCAACACTGCTTTCAATATTGCTGACGATAATTTTCTAATCTGGAGACCTAGATTTTTTAATGCACGTAGTCAGCCTACAATGTTCCCACTGCTGGGATTCAGGCCTCCTCTCTGAGATGATTGACTAGCACTTCGCCCGCAACTTCGTCCGCGTGTCCCACAGGAACTGTGCATTTTTTCGGGATAAAAAGTAGCCTATGTTACTCAGTGATAATGTAGCTTTCTATTAGTGAAAGAATTTTTAAAATCGGTCCAGTAGTAGCGGATCCTATTCGGTACAAACAAACAAAAAAATCTTTCCTCTTTATAATATTAGTATAGATTAGAAGAAGACTGGTGGTCTAATGGTTCGTAATTTATAAAACCTATAAATACTTGCAATAATAATGGGTTTGCCGACACGTTTAAGAGAGGTAGGGAACAACCGGATATCTTCGTTAAAATCTGGAGCAGCCCGACTGGGGAAGTACCTCCACTTTTCAGAATACCACACCCAAATAACGCTACTCTTCGATAGTGTTGTGTTCCTGTGGTGAGTAAGGTCGCCAGAGCTCCTGAAGATACACTGTGACAACGGAGGACCTGTTTGTCCCAGCTAAAATAGTACCGTAGTGCTGCCATCTAACATAATACTAACCTGATTACCGTTTTGGCATATCACCTGAAGACTATTTAAGGCGAAGGTAAATGGTAACGGCCAGTTTTAAATCTCTTATTTCGCCGTCAAATAATGCAGGTTAGTTGTGAAATTTTTATGTTAAACTAGAACATATATACATCAATCGTACCTGTGAATATTTAACTATTGTAGTAAAATACTTAATGAAATAAATTCATGAATTCGTGTCTACCCAAAACATAAAAACGTAATTACTTTCAAATCGCTTAAGATATTTTCATGATTTGTTTTGTGTGAAAAGACTATGTTACTACCTATAATATTGCCTGTTACTTTTTTTTTATTTTATATTTTAGATACTAAAAAGTAATAATACGTCTAATTCTGCACAGCGCGCTCCTTGATAGGCGAGTCGTATTGCTCGGGGGATGTATGTCGCGTTGCTTGAGCTCAGCGCAGAACACTCAAGCTATACCGCCCAAATCACTCAAGGCCGTTGGCGTATACCGGGGCCTTAAATGCACCCTGCAATGACAGAATTTTCAAATATCAAGAGATATTTGAAACTTCGAAAATTTTAAAAATGCTCTTGCATCCGTAATTTCACAGAGACCCGTCCCGTAGGTATATCTTCACGTCTTTTTAAAGATATTGGGTTTTTCGCACTCAAACAAAATCAAAATATCAGCATTTTGATAACCTCGACACCTCAACCAAGATGCATCGACCGTGGCCACGAGAAGACTGAAAACTATTAATTTAAAAACTAATATGTTGCCACGTACCCTCAACTTAGGAACGGTATACCTACCCTCCACGTACGTACCCTCCTTTTAAGAATCCGGCGCAACAAAACTACATTATTATTGCGAACTCCCGTACCGTTAGAAGTTAGTTTACGCGAGTTTTTTGTGCGACAGAGATGTATGTGCAAACTTCGCGATAGGCTCCGCGTATGTTTATGGGTACGTATGTTAGGTGTGTACAACATTCTGACTTTATCATTGCAGGGGTGCCAACTGAAAATCAGCGTTTAGCATAAGCATAGCATAATATAGTTGCTGGGACACAGGCCTCCTCTCTGTGAGAGGGAGTGGGCCGTAGTCCACCACGCGGGCCCAGTGCGGGTTGGTGGACGTCACATGTCTTTGAATTTTTGGTTCTAGGACATGCCGGTTTGCCTCACGATGTTTTCCTTCACCGTTAAAGCAAGTGATAATTAATTTCTAATACGCACATGACTTCGAAAAGTCAGCGGTGCGTGCCTCGGGATCGATCTCGAACCATTCAACCGAAAATCAGCGTTTGTTGTCCTCAAATACTTAGCTCATAGCTTAATAACTAGGGATTGCAATCCGGTACCTATTTCGATCCGGCCGGATTGGTCACGTCAAATGATTTTCCCTTTCCGTTCCAAAATCAAGTGAATAAAAAAGATCAAGTGAATCACTACATAGTATAAAACAAAGTCGCTTCCCACTGTCTGTCCCTATGTAGGTACCTACCTGCCTATTTTAAAACTACGCAACGGATTTTGATGCGAGATTTTTAACAGATAGAGTGATTCAAAAGGAAGGTTTATAGCACCCGTGCGTAGCCGGGGCGGGTCGCTAGTGCCATATAAAGTTTACAAAAAAACGGTTAATTTCTTATGAAATCAACTTTTAGACGCTAGTTATAAAATAAAAGGAAATACCTACCACATGTTAAGTCTCAGCAGTATTTTAGGTAGATATAACCTACCTAGTCTATCTAGGGATTCTAGGGAAGTACCTTATGCAGATAATAAAACAGCCGACGTACGTAACGTAGGACATCCATCGTACCGACATACCGTTCACGGATGTTTAGTGATACATCAATACTGACCTACCTAGCATACACGTGCGAGGAATGGAATAAATTATGTAGGTCTAGGTACTATACCCATCTCTTTCATGTTAGGGCTGATAGATACAGCAAAAGAGACAAAAGATATTGAAAAAAAATCTATGTTTCAGATGAGACGCCAACGGTATGGTCCACCTGCCTAGCATGACCACGATAGAGCTTTGTCTACAGAAGAATAGACAAAGTGACAGATTGTAGAAAGATTTCTACCGTTTTATGCATACAATGAACAGAAGAAATGTCTCTATTCTTCAGTAGACAAAATTCTGATAAACCCAGCACGGGTCGATGCGTGCTCGGGCAGAAGAGATAACGATTTGTTAGACAGAACTTTGTCTATTCTTTGGTAGAATAGCGATAGAATTGGTCATGCTAAGCGTGCTGGTGGGATGTGGTTAGTGCCGCCTTAATAATATTAGATAATGACGAGAAAAATCGGTATCATGCTTAATTTTGGACGTGTAACAGCAAATAGTGAAGTATCTAACTTTCTCCGTTTGTATGGAAAGCTAAACGGCTTGGTGGGAATATTGAAACGAAAGATGCTATGAATGGTGATGAAGAATCATTGTGTTGCTTAGCTTAGAGCCTAAGCAGCATCTGCATAATAAAATTTCCATATCTAGAACATACCCTCACATTACTTTCTGTTTACTTATTAATTAAGTTTCTTATCCACTTTGTTACACTGCTTAAATAATCCTAAATTGTTTGTTTTTTCTCTTTGATTTTTCTCTTTATAATTATACCTATGTCATCGCAACTCTGGTCCCCAAGATACAGGCCTCACCTAGTTTGGGGACCACCGTAAAGAACTTAATGATGTACATACCAATGGTTCAATAAATGATTAAATACATTAGCTATCAACCCTGCACGGAGTAGTGCCGTGTTTCAGGAAAGTTTATTTTGACGTGCCGTTAAAAACGTGATGCGTGCCGCCTGAATATATTACTCGAGACGACCGGGAGAGCTGTGTAGGTACTAACCGAACTACCTAATCTACCTAAGTAGACAGGTAGGTTTTAGATCTTACAAATGTTTTAAAGAAACAAGTTTACTAAAGGGTTCTACGGTAGGGCTGCCATAAATGCTGAGACGCCGACCGGGACATTTGGAATCGAAAAAAAAAATGTGGAATTAGACTCTTTTAGACCCAGATTAGGAAGTTTTAAGTTTAATTTTAGTAGGTATTTATTAAAACTTTATAAAATGCGAAAAATCAACGATGTTCTATCGAAAAAACGACATTCTAATTTTCTCAGGCTTACTCTACGTTCTCTGTGCAACTTTTCTTTGCCCATTCATATTTTTTTGAAGTTCTGACTTTTTAAAGTTAAATATTCTTCACCCATTTCGTTTTTAGTCCACTGCTATGAGATCAACAAAAACACCCATTCCATATTGGGGCTGGGATTGCTAAAAGAGATAGGTATATTTTGAGATTTGCTTTTCTTTCGTATATAATGCAATAATATGCATGTTTAACTACCAAACCGGGATAACTGGCTTACTGACCGGGACATCGGGATGCAATGCTTCAAACCGGGACATGTCCCGGTGTACCGGGACGTATGGCAGCCCTATTCTACGGGCGTGATTTGCAGCGAATTCGCCGCAAGTACGCAGCGAACGCATTGAACGGCTCGAGCACGGTGCGTGCACGCGGCGAATACGACACACTATCTTCGAAGCACGCAAGATGGTTTGTTGGTGGTCATGGTCACCCATCCGCGAACCGATCGGTGACAAGCATAGCTTCACCTCGGATCGATTCGAGTGTTGTTTTGTTGCCAGCTTATATTTAGCAGTAAACGTTTACGGGGAAAAACATCATACAATATTTAATTCACTCTCCTAAGAAACAATGTTTACAAACAACGTAAACGACTGAACTAGTCGAGTGTATACGGAGTTCGATTCCCGATGTGAGCACTTAAGCAATGTAAACATAGACTGTTTACTTTCATTTATTATAAACAGTTTTATTTAAACACATCCGTTTTAGTTTGTTTGTAGTTTTCTATAGTGAGAGTTGGTTCAAAGAAATTGATAAGTTAACTTTGAAAAAAAAGTTAATCTATTTCTTATGGAATATGGTTACTCGTGCCAAAAAATGTAGTTAAATGAAATAAAACTTTGAAGTTTTAACTCGGTTTTAGTTAATTACTTTCTACGTTTTGTGGGTCATGCACTAGCACATAAGACACGCGATCGCAGCAACCGCGGATGATTGGTTGTCATCCATTGAAGAGTTTCATTCTCTACCATGCTCATGCACCATGTCTTCAGATGAAGGGCATTCCACCGTACAGAATACTGCAGCCAAATAACGCTACTCTTCGGTAGTGTTGTGTTCCTGTGGTGAGTAAGGTCGCCAGAGCTCCTGAGGATGCGCTGTGTTGACAGCGGGGGACCTGCTGGTCCCCTAAGCTGTCGGCACAACGAAACCGGCATCGCGCTTTGCCAGCATTATACAGGCTACGGAAACCGCTTATAATCAGGCGGGCCGTACGCCTCTTCGCTACAATCTATACTAATATTATAAAGCTGAGGAGTTTGTTTGAACGCGCTAATCTCGGGAACTACCAGTCGGATTCGAAAAATTCTTTATGTATATGATAGCCAGATTCATGAGGAATAGTATAGGCTATTTAACATCACGCTACGACCCTTACGCACCGAGCAATGGGGATGAAACTGCAGGAAACAGCTCGTCGTCAAAAAGAAAACAAATGTCTGTAATTCCATAAGCATCTTTCAAACTGGAACATAGCAATGCTGCTTAGCGGTAGTAATTGTTACTGTAGTAGTACTTCCTTGGACGGACTTCCAAAGCCCAAACTTAGTTTTATTCAATAATAGGCCTGCGCTCGACCGCCATCTCGCCTAATGTTAAGCGATGATGCGGTCTACGATGGAGCACGCTTGCCTAGAAGAAACCGATTCACTCGTGACTTGAAGATACCCAGATTGTAACTGTCGGGAAACCCACTCGGGCAGCGCATTCCACTGTTTGGTGGTTTTCACAATGAAAGTGGAATCAATGAGCTTCGACAAACTATACCGATACTTTACCGTTACGTTATCAAGATAATGAACGAGTATCGCATTGCATTACAAATATTGCTATGCAACTGATTATTATGCGTTACAGTCTAAAAGGCGATGACATCATTTCCTTTCGCTAATACGAATAGCTAATAAGAGCTTTGATAATATTAAAAGACTTTTTAACCGACTTCAAAGAGGAGGTTCTCAATTAGACTGTTACTTTTTCATTTGGTAGAGGAAGCTAATAATAGGGAAAGTTATTTAGTATGCTGAGTAAAATCCAGGTGATTTTAATAAACTTAATTGTTTTGCCAAAATGAAACCGATTGTCACCGAGTGTATCAATTAGCCCAACGTATCAATTTGGACTTCACGCTCATCAGGCACTCTTGTAACCGACAAACGAGGAAGTAAAAAATTATAACTTCACAATTTTCTAATCTAAAGTTGAACATACTAATAACATTATCTAATCTCCCAGAACTCCCGAGCCGTCCGTTCATCATTTAAGCACAGCGACTGCTCATCCCCTCAAGAGGCGCACAAGGCAGCCCCGAGTGTTCATACGCCTTCATTTAGTATTCTACGCGCAAATTTGATGAAAAAAATACAATCCCCCCTCACTCCTGCCTGATCTGCCACTCTTTGTCTTAGGATGTAGCGTGATAACACTTCGTTTAATCAGTGGTTAAGTTAAGAGGCGTATGAGCAAGGGGGCTAATGTCGAGATAATGGTATAATTGTGTCTACAGGAATCTGCACTACCGGTAACCATGACATGTTTTTTTGATCAGTAGTTTGTTAAAAAGTGGTTTTCTTTGATCTGGTATTTCCGCCATTTTCTTTGAACTCAAACCGTACATTCGCGACCTCCACACCGCTCTTGCTTGATAAAGTATGCTCACCATTTCATATTCATCCGGGCGACATCTTCCAACGTCTAAAATCAACATCGTTCTGTCATATTTTACATTTATTCAACCAACATCATTGTCTTTGGTGTTTAATTAGCGTTTCTTTTTTCAAGAAAAGGGGTTCTACAAGTTGTTGATTTTGTTATGATTGGAATTGTCTCACTGGAGCGCAAACGGCTATTCTCAAAAACCTAACCTTACCATTGATCACAACATTCACTACACTTACTTACCTAACGTATAAAATCGTGGTGTATTGGAGATTGTAGAGAAGCTTTGATTTAAATAATATGGAGCTGCTACCTATATTAATTTTAGCACGATTGCATTATGGTTTCGTTGCGGTTAAGCCCTATATGTGGGAATTTCACATCACAATCTCCTTTGGTGTAGGTTCCACTCGCCCCTTAGAATTCACCCCGTGTATTAAAAAGTTCCACTCGCCCCGTTTTGAGGGTCCTATTCGCCCCGTCGTGCGAATGGAACATTAATATTTTTTAATTATTTTAGGCTACCCATTCGCCCCGTGCAAAATTTCCTTTGAAATTTATTGTAAAAACCGGGCAAGAGCGTGTCGAACCACGCACAGTCTAGGGTTCCGTAGGAAGAAGTATTTCAGTCTTCCAACCGCAAACATAAGTTTATATTTCCTAATATTATAATAAAATACAAAGGTAATTTTTGCGGTCAAAACTGAAAATAGTGGATATTTCAAAAAGTTAGTAACGTATCTTGTTCAAACCAATTTTAATCGAGAGTATTTATTGGATTTCATAAACTTGTTTTTTTTTCAGATTTTTTGATAACGCGGTTGGAAAATTACAGGAGGGGGACACATTGTAAACGACTTTCGGAGCTCCTAGTTCGCTAAATATGCACTTAAATAAAAAAGTCATTTTGAAACCTTTATGTTATTTTCAAAGACCTATCCAACGATACCCCACATGAAAGGGTGCGCGAAAATATTTTTCATCATTCCTCAGTTTCATGTTAGGGGCCCCTCCCCCTTATTATTTTATTCTTGTTCAAACTAATTTTAATCGTAATTATTTTTTTGATGCTATTAGCTTGATTTTTTTTCAGGTTTTTGATAACGCGGTTGGAAAATTACAGGGGGGGGGGGACAAATTGTTAACGACTTTCGAAGCTTCTAGTTCACTAAATATGCGCTTAAATAAATAAGTAATTTAGAAACCTTGATCTTATTTGTAATGTATGCATGTATGCGCTCCCCCCCTAATTATTTTATTTTTTGTAATTTCGCTACAGGTCTTTATGGCGGCTTACAGAAGAAATCTACCTGTGAAGTTTCATACCGATTGGTTATGAACTGTAGATTTTACGAGGGTGTGACAGACGGACAGACAGACAGACAGACAGACGGACAGACGGACAGACAGACAGACAGACGGACAGACGGACATGACGAAACTATAAGGGTTCCTAGTTTTACTACGGAACCCTAAAAAGGTACAGTTAGCTAGAAAAATAAAACCCAGTTATAATATTTGATTATTTCAATAAGAGATTCATAATCACATAATGATGAGATTACGAATAAAATGGTAAAAGTAGGTACTAGGAGAACAGAATTATGAAGAAGATAATATAATAGGAGAATGTACTATGAATGCAATAATTACGATAATGTACTAGGAATGTAGACTTGCTATATAATAATAATTTAGTAAATAATTTTAATTTAACAGAATCACTTAACAAGGTATTCAATTATTTTAAGATGCTAACTTTCAGTAAAACATTATTAAACCAAAAACCGAAAATATTCATATAGGTATACGTGGAAAATATAAAAATGTGTAATTTGAAATCTCAACAGGTAGGTACATTCCATTAGCAGTTTTATGTAACTCTTCCCTGTTCTATTATAATATAGACAAACATTCATTGAGGTTCTCAGATCAAAATATTAATCGCAATATTCAAAAAAATTACGTCTGATTGTACTTTTAATCTATTAACAATCGGGGGCGAGTTTAAGTATGTAATTTTCAAGGGGGCGAGCGGGTACACTTAGGCAATCAGGGGCGAATCTTGCGGGGCGAGTGGAACCTACACCCTCCTTTAAGCTCCCATAGTCGGTTAAAAACAAAGTTCACCCCATATAACACCCGACCAAATTAAAATATCCGCTTCGAACCAGCAAAGTATCCAGCTCGAACCGGTTAAAACTAGTTTCAGGAGCGCCATATTCGAAAAATTACCATTTCGCAGGCATCATGCAAGTTTAAAATCAATTATAGTCTGCTACCGGCTCTCAACTTCGGGGGGCCGATCAGCATTACACTTTATAATCCTTTGGGGGTCGGCAGATCGATACCGTGACCTTTGCGACCTAAGTAGCTTTGAGTAGTGATAGCTTTAGTTGGAAGCAATATTATTGCTGACTTTGTAGATGTAGTCGGTTAGCTCAGAAAGAGTCAGACGTCGTATTTTCCGGGACGGACTAACTCTGTCTGATCTACGGTTGACAAGTAGGTAGGTAGGAACTATTTGCCCCTTTTTGTTTCATGCATAATAAATATCTCACTTTGTTTCTGTTTGTCTTTCTCGTTGTTCTTTTTATAATAAAAAAAAAGTGACTAAATAATGTTGTTTCTTAATTGTCCCGGGTAAAAAACTGAAATCCCGTATTTTTTTGCCCATTTAAGCATTTGTCACTTATAGGCTGAAAAAAAATCTGGCAACCCTAGTTAGGTCTTGAGTCTTTGGCTCATCAAGACTTCCCGTAATCCCGTATGCATGAAATCTTGGACGGCGTGGGTGTTCCAATGTGGGTGTCTTCAAGTCGCGAGTGAATCGGTTTATTCTAAGCAAGCGTGCTTCATCGTAGACCGCATCATGGCTTCATCAGGCGAAATGGCTGTCGAACGCAAGCTTGCCATAAGATAAAAAACCGGCCAAGTGCGAGTCGTACTCGCGCTCCGAGGTTTCCGTATCAGTTTTGGACGTATAAAGTGAAAAAAACCGGACCGTATAACTAAGTTTGTTTGTGAAGGAATTTTGATGATTTTGAAAAAACTGTACTAGTTAGGAACATCGTTTTATTTTTGGTGCCATATTTGGGTCAATTCCTATCAACTCTAATTATTTCAGATTTTTCGCCTCGCAAACTTCGGAGATAAGGGGGGGGGAATGGTATTTTTTTGGACATTTTTCATCATATGTCGAAAACTGTGAGACATAAAATAAAATGAAAATATATTTTGAAATGTGCAGATCAAGCCCTTTCATATGATATGTCACTTGACCTAGTAACCCCACTTTAAAATTTTGGACCCTCACTCCGGCCCCTTTTGCAATGAAAATATAAATATTTTTGGATTTTTTTCATTTGCAATAAAGTTGAATAAGCATTCTTTATAACTGTTCCAAATTTCAAGTCGATAGCATAAGTAGTTGCTGAAATAAGCAGGTGTGACAGACTGACAGACAGACGAAGTCGCACCATAAGGGTTCCTTTTTTACCATTTTGGTACGGAACCCTAAAAACCGTATGAAAATTCGTTCAGTAGTTTTTGAGGTAATAGATATTATAAACCGACGCCGCGCGTGCTATTTTGTTGAATAGGTATAAAAGCGAAATGGCAGAAAACGTCATCGCGTAATTTCTCTCAGTTTACTGTAAGCCGCGTTATGGAACTACGTTCCAAAACAAGTTTAACGTCCAATACGATATCTACATTTGACAGCACAAACAAGCCTAATTAGAAAGAAACCTCGTTATTTTCGACAAAAACCGGACAAGTGCGAGTATGCCTCGCGCCCTAAGGGTTCCGATATATGATCATAGATGGCGCTACTGCATACTTCTAGTGGTGTCATCTATGAGCAGATGGCTCCACTTATGGTTCGGTGACTGACGGCAGACAAAAAAGATGATATGATCCTATAAGGGTTCCGTTTTTCCTTTTGAAGTACGGAACCCTAAAAATCACTTCGAAATTGGAACGGTGTCTAAGTGCGAATCTGCGATGATTTTGAGTTCGTTTTCGAATTGTGTGCGCTCACTTGAGTGAGATTCCAAGTGAACCTTACAAGAATAGCACGTATGTTCGGAATTTGGAGGCTGATGCGATGCGACAGAAAATATTTTTTTAACAGAATAACAGCCATTTCGGCTTCGTAGAAAATTACAGTACCTACCAAGATATGCCTAAACTCATGAAAGGTTTATGTTATGAGCCGAATTATCGTAATACAAACATGAGTCACGATTACAGGCAATCTATATTTACCTTGTGAGTGAAGTATGCTGTTTCTGTCGCCCTATCAGTTATTATTTATTATTCATTCATGGTTTAATTCTTAGAACGCCGTCGGCGACAAAGTCAAATTGAGAACCTCCTCCTTTCTTGTAGTCGGTTAAAAATTACAGTTAACCATTATTCATGAAACATCACTCATAAACGTCAGGTCATTAGATCAACACGTCAACAAGACACACATCTAACACACCACTTTTCTCAGTTGGGTAACTGACACGCCTTTGTGCTTTGATGTCTGTGCGTTACCTAGGGGTTGTCTAGTGAAACTGAAGGGGTTAATAACATAGCTTAGGGGTGTTAAATGCTATGATTTTTGGTAACGAAACTACAAACGAAATTTTCCTTCATGTCTGTTTTGGGTAATCTCAGAGAAGACAAGAGAAATACATTTTATTTGTCTAAAGCAGAGGTTGGCAAACCAACCACGGCTCTTTTTAAATGAGGGAAGCTGTAAAGTAGCACGCGAAATTCTAAATTTCTTTCTTTGCATTACCATCTCTGAAAGATTCTTGTACTTAACACACAAAAAATTGATTCACTTATTTAAGCGTGTTCCAATTTAAAATGGATATATTATTTGTTAAAAAAGAGAGCATTACGTTGTTATTGTGTATATTTGGGCATTCGATATTAATTGAAAAAAAAAAACCTATTTTTTTTATTCTTGTAAAAAAATATTGTAAGTACTTACCTGCATAGAATTTTTTACTCAAGGAAAAAAAATACACGATTTTCTTAGTAAAATTACCTAGGCGACTCTCTGACCACGTTTTAAAAAGTTTTAGTAGAGAAATCAGTTTTTTTGTGGATTTAAGAATCACTCAAGTAATATTATAAGGCAGCTATAAATACCAATACACTTTGTACCTACTTAGACATATACTTGTACTACTCCAAACATTAACAAACTTGTGTTGTAGGTACCTACTGTTGTAAGTGTTGTACCTATCAGTTAAGATTATATTATTTAGATATTAATATCAACATAATCTGTTCATTAAATTCACTGTTGGCTTGTTAACACATGAAAGCGTAGGATAACATAGGTACGGTTTTGTTGAACCACAGTACAAATAGTACCCAGTACTGAGGTACTGGGTACTATTTGTACTGTGGTTCAACAAAACCGTACCTATGTACGGTTTTGTCGTTCAACTACTAACAAAATAATGCCTGAATCGACGCACTCACATACAGGGCTTGACACCGGTTGCGAAAATACCTGAATCATAACCGATAAATACCGGTATAAACCGTTACGATACCGGTATTTCAAGCCTTGCCAACCGCAAATAATATTATGAAATACAAACTTATATTTGCGGATATACCGGTATCATAACCGTTTGTTCCGGTATTTATCAGTAGGTTGCTTGAGCACCGGTTCTTGGAAATACCGGTATTACAAGCCCTGCTCACAGACACGCGCCGCTACACGATAAATGCGGATAAACTAAAAAAAATTGTCAGGAGAATGAGACTTCTTGACAGCCGAAGCTAGCCGATTATCTTTTTCTCAAACCCGATGTGTTATAGGTACTTCCTGCCGGGTGTTGTTACCATCTAACGAAGCATCAAAATCTATGACTAATATTATAAACTTGAAGAGTTTGTTTTGTTGAACGCGCTGATCTCTGGAACTACCAGTCGGTTCCGAAAAAAAAAATATATATGATAGCCATAGTCATGAGGAATAATATAGGTAGGCTATATTTTATAACATCACGCTACGACCCTTAGGGGCCAAGCAACAAAGTGAAACTGCCGGAAACGGCTAGTATAATAATACTTGCGATAACAAATGAACCAAACACTTATACAGGGTGGCAGGTTAAACAGTGGAAATATTTTAAGGAGTCATTATACTCATCATTATGAACAACTTTTACTATGGGACCAACCCTGAAATCGCGAAAAAAAATCAGCTGTTCCATACATTTTGTTGAGTTTTGTGAACATAAATGTATGGAACAGCTGATTTTTTTTTCGCGTTTTCAGGGTTGGTCCCATAGTAAAAGTTGTTCATAATGATGAGTACAATGACCCTTTAAAATATTTTCACTGTTTAACCTGCAACCCTGTATACTTGCACTTTAGTTAGGCGCTAAACCTATTTTAAATAGTAAACAAGAGGCAGCGAGGTTCGTGACTCCGGTACCGCCTGCAGGCTTAAAGGCTCCGGGGTAAGGGAAGCTCAAATACACGGGGATCTTGAGACAGTCAAGTGTGCCGTGTTTTGGCACGGACTTTAGAAGACGCAACAGTCGTACTCGCGGAATATCGATCAACGAGCTTTGGAGTAGCTTCGCTATCGAATAAAACAGGCACGTGTGATTATACTGTCTATACTATACTATTTAAGACTAGCTTTTGCCCGCGACTTCGTCCGCGTATCCGTCGTTATTCGTAAAAAAGTTGCGTATGTCCTTCCTCACGGTTCAATGGTTTTGAAGTAACAGACAGATTAACTTTCGTATTTTAGTAGGGAAATATAATATGTCAATCCACAATACTGTTGAAAAATATCGCAATAAGGAACCGCAGAATATTATTAGTGCCCGCGACTCCATCAGCGTGTAACTCCTTGTGTGTAATACAATCAGAAAGCTCCGAACTGCTGAGCTATCGGGAGTTACAGGTGTTATTGTGAGTCAACTATAAAAGATAGACATATGCTGTTGTGGGATATTTTTTAGATAATTTTATGTAGAACATTTCCGTCATACATGATTTCTATGTAGCTTTAACCATTAAGGCTGCACACGCGACGGAAGCTTAAAAAATGGAGTAACTACTCCCGTTTTCCCAACATTTCCCTTCACTGCTCTTCTCCTATTGATTGTAGCGTGATGAAAAGTATACTAAAAACTGCCCAGGAGTATGAAGAATAATTGTACCAAGTTTCGTTAAAATCCGTCGAGTAGTTTTTATTTCTATAAGAAACATACAGACAGACAGACAAAAATTTTACTGATTGCATTTTTGGCATCAGTATCGATCACTAATCACCCCCTGATAGTTATTTTGAAAATATATTTCATGTACAGAATTTACCTCTCTACAGATTTATTATAAGTATAGATGTCCAATTGTCCACCCTATAGACTCTATAGGGTGGACAATTGGACATCTTAAATAGCTTAGGGTCTAAATTATAATCTAACACACGTTTCATCTAATTCCGGTGGGATAAACCAGAGATATAGCTTGACTCTTTACCTCTTGGTAGTACCTACTAGCCTACACCCTACACTACGGAGATCATTTAAACTGGTCATTTCATTGTAGTTCACGCGGAGTCGCAGGCAAAAGTCTAGTTTTGTCTATTCTTCCATCGACAAAACCCGTTTCTATCGTAGTCATGCATGCTGCTATGCCTCAGTTATTTGGATGTCCATAGGCGGTGGTCATCAGTGTGATTACTTACCATCAAGTTGGCTTGTTTGTTTGCCACCCAATCACATGGAAATAAGAAATAATTCTATCAGAGCTAGTGCAAGTCAAACCATCGAGTAAACATCTCGCGAAGTAAATGGAACAACCAATCACTTGCGTTAGTGTCTTCACGTTCGAGTGCGAATTGATGTTTAATTGGTCGTTGATTATGACCTCAGATCATAGAAACAAGGGAGATGTGCCAAGGCGCTACTAAAATTGACGCTTGGATACGGTCACATTGACCGTATATAAAATGTACATGCTGGCGACGAACCGAACACGATCGATGATATAAATACAATGTTTTAGTTTAGTGCTAGTGTTGAGTGACGATTAACAGTGTTAGATTGAGGGTGTGTGGAATTGTATATGCGTGGGAGATCTTTATATTCACGTAGGGCGCTTGTAATTGTGTTGAAAAATGTACTAAAAGTGGCGACAGTTGTTCCCGTACTAATTTGCTATGATGGCATATCTCCTTGTTTCTATGATCTAAGATTATGACCTTCGTTGACGTTCTTACGATTAAATATGCTGGAAAATCTCCCACTAGGCACTCTGTATGCCTTTCTCGCCAATCAGGAGCTAGTTCCATTATGACTATAGCTCATTTTCGATTTCTCATATGGAAAGACATAACATACAAAACATACCTACTGACGGATATAATAAATGCGAAAGTAAGTGTCGGTTTTTTACGTTTTCGCGGTTCAATTCAACCGCTGAACCAATTTTTATGACATTTGGTATGTAGACAGCTTGAATCTTGAGGAAGGACGTGAGATACTTTTTGCATGTGCACATAAAGTAGTTCTTCTAAAGTATATTTCAGAATTCTGTAGACAAGTTTGACAAATAAAATGTTGCCAGGGCCTGCAGTCTCGACATAGATGGCGATCGCTTTACGACCGACATCGGTTGTTCCGCCGTATTTATCCATACATTTTTAGGGTTCCGTACCAAAATGGTAAAAAAGGAACCCTATTAATACAGATTGTAGAAACATTTCTACCGTTTCATTCATAAAACGTAGAAATGTTTCTACAATCTGTCACTTTGTCTATTTCTATGTAGACAAAACCCGTTTCTATCGTGGTCATGCTAGGCCGGCTGAATGAGTCGGATTTTTCAAATGTGACAGATGGAGGGATAATAAATTTTTATTTTTATTAATTCCGCGGACTTTATCAAACCCTCATTGATGTCCAAAGCCATTCAACTTTTTATAATATCGATACTAACAGCACTAGTCGAACTGTGGCAACACTAGCAACATTTGGGCAAAACAAATTGTCAAACTAGTCTATAATCTAATTTAGGATGGATTCTAATTTTCTAGTTAAAACGCGGGTAGTAGCTAGCTACTACAGTTTTTGTAAGAGGTAAGCCGGAGCTACAAATGCTTACTTGGCCACGAAGAGCTAATTAATAAAAGTAGGCAATACTGCCTGTGCTATTTTTCAAAGAGAAGCCGGTAGGAATCGTATTGTAAGGACTCCTCGCCACTGCTACCTACTACAATTTTTGGTACTATACTGATCAAATATTCATCAAAGTATGACTATGAATCACAAACACAGTTAATACAATTTCCCGGAGTAATCAGAAATGAATTCAATGCATTTATTCATCGATGCAGCCGCTCTAAATGGTCTACAAGCAATTTACGATGCGTCAATGGATATGACATACTGGGCGATTTGGTCTGTGGTCCAAGGCACAGGCTAGCGAGTTTTCTAGTTCACTAGCTGCTCCCCGCGGTTTCACCCTCACTGCTCGACTCCTAAGGATCGTGGCGTGATGTTAGCCAATACTATTCCTCATGTATCTGGCTATCACATACAAAAAGAATTTTTCGAATCCGCCTGGTAGTTCCAGAGATTAGCGCGTTCAAACAAACAAACTCTTCAGCCTTATTATATTAGGATAGATAGATAATGAGGGGCTCGTGGCTAAATGACGACCGCGCTGATCGATCCATCTGCGAGGTTAAGCTGCGCTTGCCGCGGTCAGTCCTTAGATGGGTGACCGTTCTTTACACATCGAGAACCCTCCGTGCCTCGGAGAGCACGTTAAGCAGTCGGTCCCGGTTGTCATAGGAATATCTTTGACAATCGTTATATAGTCAGAAGTCCTAAAGTCTGACAGCTGGTCTAATATTCGAATACCGGTATTACCCATTAATTGGGTTGTGGAGGTCAGATGGCAGTCGCTCCATGTAAAATATTGATATTCAGCCAAAACTAGTTAGACTGGATGCCGATCCCAATATAATTTGGGAAAAGGCTAGGCAGATGAGATAGATAATGACGTTGTAATCATCGTCATAGCATTACGTCTTATTATTTTGTGTTATTGGCAGAGGTGTATTACACCCACGTTTGCCAAATAAAGTAGGTTCTACCAACATTAGAACTTAGCATAAGCGTAGCATAATCAGCCTATAATGTTCCCACTACTGGGAAACAGGCCTCCTCTGTCTGTGAGAGGGAGTGGGCCGTAGTCCATTAGCCCTTATCCCAATCTATTTAAAGTCAGCCCAGCATTTATTTTTCTTCCATACATATCTCTATCAGTCGTTATCTTAGTATTCAGTTCCTTTTCGGCCATATCATCTTTCACACAATCCATCCATAGTTTCCTTGTCTCTATTTTTATAGCCATTTACGGCAACATTGAACGTGATTTATGACCGATGGAGTACCACAAAGTAGCTCAATGTTCTGACGAATCAATTACGTGTGAATTTTAAAATGGGTACATGGTACACACGGCTACACATCTAGCTATACATTCCCAGTTTACACTGACCTCTCACTGTAAGGAAATCCTATACAATGCGAGATCAGCTTATACTGGAAATGTACAGCTTGATCTGTAGCCGTGCGTACCTACGTTGGATCAACTGAGACAATAATCTTTTTAACGTTTCGGTGGCAATCTGAATTGTATCTGTCTATACTGTATAGACTCGCCGCGTGATATCACCAATTTGTTAGCGAAAATTCGAGGGACAATGTCACGGTGAGATTCTCCCTCGAACGTGAGCAAACAAATTGGCAGTTTTCGCGTCGATATCACGCGGACTGTCCGCCTGTCGGTACAGATTGTACAGAATAGACTGGCAGAGTGCTGAGTACACTACGAGTTGTAAACCATCGCGTTAATCGAGTAAACTTCTCTAGAAGTGAATGGAACAACCAATCACGTGCGTTAGCGTTAGCACTTTTGGAGCGCGAGCCTATGTTCGATTGGTCGTTGGCTATGACTTTCGTTAACGTTCACGCGATCGAGTATGTTAGAAAAACTCGCACTAGGCACCTAGAACTTAGCTTACGTATTGTATTTTTAGTAGCGTTCATTAGTCCATTCAAATTAGGAGACAATGGTGCTATTCTGTTGTACATCGCACTAATTTTAATCACACTGTATCTCTTTCTTACAAAAAACATTGAAAGAGGACATATATAGTCTACGCCTTTGTTGTTTACGGGAAAATAGTCGTGACATTTTTCGATGACGACTAAATTGGCAATAAAACTATTCAAGTGGACTAATTTGACAGGATTAAATATCTTCTATCTCTTTCTCATGTGTTTTGTTAGAAAGAGACATAATGAGACTAAATTAGTTTAGTTCGTAAACAACAGAATCGGCACCAATAATGTGGCCAATAAACTAAAACGCTGAAAGTTTATGACTTAAATCAGAAATTGTGTTAATAGTGAATGTAACCAGTAAGGTAATTACAGCGATATGTTAGCAACACGGACATAATAGTAATCTGCTTATCAGCTTGTTGGGCTAGCAATGTGATTGAAATTAATTTACTAAGTACGGATTGTATGGTGGGCACTGTGGGCAGCCATCATAGACACCCCACGGTTCTGAAACGCCTACTCAATTAATCTGTCTTTGATTCGACAAATGATATGTCAATGTACCTACTTATAGTATAACTAGCGGCATCAGTTATGATCACAAACGTCACCTGCGCATTACCTGGTTTTTCGGTCTCTTTGGCGGAATGAAGAAGACGGGGGGCGCCGAGGCTGAACGCGATTAGTTCGTCAGTCGATGCTCGTCGTCTATTGGACTATTCTCTATTACGTATTGTCAACTGTCTATTGTCTATTGGGCCAAAAATGTACATGCGCGATCTGTGATCAAGATCCCTGCCGATACAACAGGTCATAACATTTTGTTTTTTGTAGATTTATGTGTTAAAATAATGCCTAGGACACTGAAAAGTGGTGAACGAGAATTGGTACTGAAAAACAACTTCAACACCGTTTAAAATGTAACAAATTGACTTTCAGGGCAGCCAACATAGCGTCGAAAGGACTTTTTATGTGAAAAGCTCTCGAGTTGGATAAGTAATACTCAGAGGCACAATTAACCGGCCACCTATGTTTAGTGTCACCACGTTTGCTTTCGAAAACGTAAAAATGCTTCGGGAACACAAATCAGAAAAGCAGTGAGAGTAATTTAAGTGTTTAATTTATTGCTATAGTAGCTACTTATGAAGTAACATTCATCATGATATGCTTTATTTAACTTAAACAAACGTGGTGACACTAAACATAAGTGGCCGGTTAATTGTGCCTCTGAGTATATAAAGTTCAGTATGCGATGTAGTAGAAATACGCGATGTTTTGACTCTGTGAACTCAGTATGCCTTTACCCTGAATCTTCTCGTGAAACCCATGAAAGTATACAAAACTATCAAATACCACACATCTGATGGTGTTTTTTATCACCGCCCATAAAACATGTCTTAAATTACTTTAACCGCTGATTTACTATCCTGAATTTACGCGACACATAAAAATGGTGGCGCAAAATGACTGTAGCACGGAGTCACACTAATCGATAATGTTGGAAGGATTCCGATGGCAGTAGCTGGTACCATGGTTATCAGCTATATATAATTATAAAACTGTAAAAAAGCCGTGTCTGTACATTGAAAATATCTCAGAAAAACAGTCGGGATAGGGTACTACTGGTACTAGGCGTAAGCATAAGGCATAACTAAGCCCAAACAAATATTTTTTGGACTTTTTGTCTGTTTGTCTGCGCATCACGTAAAAAGTACTGAAAGGATTTTGATGTTGTTTTCACAGTTTTGGTAGTTTGGGGTCCAACTTAAAATCTAAGCCACACTTCATCTGATTCCGATGGAATGAACCAGAGATGTAGCTTGACCTCTTCGTAGTAGGTACTAGCAACCCACCCATTATAGTTAAAGAAAGGTAAGAATAAAATGAAACCTTTGAATTTGTTTCGGTGTTTCTTCTCAAAGGTAGTCATATAGGAAACACCGAACTCATCTAGCTTAAAAAAATGTTTTGACGTGTAAAAGTGTTATTTTTAACCTATTTACAAAATAAATATCATTTCATTCATTTATCATTTATCGAATCATAATACCACCCTAGCTTTCCGCGCTTCCCGTGACCAAAAAGCGCATAGCATGACCAATATCTCTATTCTACCAAAGAATAGACAAAGTTCTTTCTATCCAACTCATTATCTCTTCTGCCCGATTACGCGGCTGCCCATGCTTGGCTTATCAGGATTTTGTCTACTGAAGAATAGAAACATTTCTTCTCCTCGTTGTATTCATAAAACGGTAGAATTTTTTCTACATCTGTCACTTTGTCTCTTCTTCTGTAGACAAAACCCGTTTCTATCGTGGTCATGCTAGGCCGGCTGATCATAAGAATCCAAAGATATCGCAATAGGTGAGTATGACAGCAAAAGTTCACGCATCGGTGAAATTCCTACTCATTACCGTCGACCACTCACTCAATAAGCGGAAAAGGTGTCAAGATAAATCTTTTTACTCGAATAACAATTGATACTTAAGTCCAATTTTATTTACTCGACGAACAACTGGTGTTGCCACCCTCCGGAAATACCACACAAACGCTAACTGCCTTCGGAAACGATAAAAATTCTTACTAATCTTTTTAATTTTGTTACTTATTCCAACGATTTGTGAAGAAAAATGTCTAATTCTTTGGAAATGTATTCGAACGATTTGTTATAAAAAAGGTGATTTGACAGTTCAAGAGCTATGGCCGCTATTTTATTCAGTAATGGCGGCAAGACAAAATGGCGGGAGTTGTTTAAGATATATCGTGGTAATTTAGTTGTTTGATGTTAAAACTTTTAATGAGCGGTTTAAAATGAATCATTTGAATTCTGGTGTGGGATTTGTGGGAATTTTGGGTTTTGGATAGATGTTTATTACTTAATGACGCCATTATGGCTGGCGAGATTCGGAATTTCTGCAGACTTATAATAAAATTTACGGAGATGATATCGTTTTAGTGTGGTGTAGGTACAACGGAATCGGCGCCATTATCAATAACAAACCTTCTGATAATATAATAAGTTCTCATACTTAAAGTTGTTCGCATTAATCTTTACTCTGAAGCATCGTTTCGCTATTCTTTTTCGGTTACCTATCGATATCGGTTAAAAGGAGCCGAATCCAGGTTGATAGGCTTCTATATAACATTTCAACTCACTCTAGACAGGTACCTGTATCTAGTTACAGAATAGCTATTGCCTATGAAAACCTACAAGGACTAGGAAGTTAGCTAAGAGGTTGGTTTTCTATTTAAAAAAAAAAACTATCGATGAAGCTTAAACAGACTCGAAGTAAGCACATAATAATATGGTTTTCTGTTCATCAAGGAAAAATTTTATATATTTTACTTGCAGGTAAACCAAAAAGATAAGACGCCATCTTGAATATTTAGAGCTGTCAAAACTCTAAACTGCCACACAACTTCAGTTCAGACGGGGTCTCAAGAGATGCTTATTAAAATTTAAAGTTTGTGTCAAATATAAAGTTCCTTTTGTCTCTTTCTGATGTTCTCTTCAAGTGAAAGGCATTATAATTTATTTCCATCGGCTTACAGCGGCTTACAGCCAATCGAAAATGATTCTTTTTTCGGCCGAAACGAAACCGAAATTGCGCCCGATTTGCATTTTTGCCCGAAAACCAAAACCTGAATCGAAATGTAAATCTTTATCATTAATTTTAACCATGTAAACTTGAATTACACGAAAATTAATTTTATACTTTTCCTAATACGACGCACCTCCCGCATATCTGCAGAGCAATATCTTTGATTTGATGTAAGTATTTGTAATTTAACGTCATTGAGCTTTTAGTTTTTGTAATCATGGATTTTATCTGAATAAAATTATGAATTGTATTGATTTGCCGAAACTTTTTTTTTCGGCCGAAATATCCATCCATCGAAAAAGAAAAACTTTTTTTTTTCGAAAATGGGTTTTTCCCAAAACGAAACCGGAATTCGATTGGACTCTACTTACATGTTAGATTTTATGAAACAAGAACGTTTTATCACACGAGAAATTACTTGTAATGATTATCATTTTCTGAATTTTGGGTAGGTATTTTATTTTCATTTCGTTTTACTTTTTTATACAAACTAGGCTTCTAACTTTTCATAGAATTACATCAACAATAGTCTAAAGGAGTTGCCTTCTTTCGTCTTCTAGAAATTTTCTTAGAAAGATCAAGGACTTACCAGAAAAAAAGAAAAAAAATTGTTACACGTGTATTAGATAGAATAGGGAAAACTTCGCAGTTATTTAGGGTCAGATTTCCAAGTTTACAAAGATTTTTTATGAAAGATTTGATGTAGGAAATCCATCTGGAGTAACCGTAACCGTATTTTTTTTTTTTTTTTTTTTTTTTCAGGCTAGTATATTTATCTTTATGCTAAAACATAACTTCATGTTTATAAACTATCATAAAGTTGTATGAACAATAAAGTTGCTACAAATTGATGACCATCCGCTGGCTCTCGACACATTTCCGTGTCTGGGACTGCCATTATACCTATGCTCATGCCTCGATAAAATGATGGAGCCCACATTAGACACAAATGTGACGTCACACGCACATGTCCGCGACACACGGGCATAGGATTGCCAATTCAGATCATAGAAACAAGGGAGATGTGCCAAGGCGCTATTGAGCTTGATGCTTTAATTTGAGCAAATTGGGCGTAGTACAAAGTACACGCTGGCGACGAACCGAACACGATCGATGATATAAATACAGTGTTTTAGTTTAGTGCTAGTGTTGAGTGCCGAATAACAGTGTTAGATTGAGGGTGTGCGGAATTTTTAATGTGTGGGAGATCTTTATATTCACAAGGGGCGCTTGTAATTGTGTTGAAAAATGTACTAATACTGGCGACAGTAATCGCACATCCGCAAGAAAGGTGTCACAACACAATAAATGTAGTTTTTGGGAAATCACGATTTCATTTTTTTAGCTCCTAGAATTCCTTTAAAAAATTTCTGTATTAAATGCCATATCTCAGCGAGGAATCGCACTATAATTATGAAATTTTTTTAGCAGATCAAGTTTGTAAATTGCCTTTCAGATGGCATACATAACTCAATTTCGTATTATTATGACGTGTTGTGACACCTTTCTTGCGGATGTGCGAGTTGTTCCCGTACTAATTTGCTATGATGGCATATCTCCTTGTTTCTATGATCTGAGGTTGCCAATGTCCATTCTTTGGTAGAATCGAGATGGAATTGGTCATGCTAAGAATGCTGTAGTTGATTTTGCCACGCACTCTTTTCATCATCCTCATCATCCTCCCCCCGCCTTTAAAAATTGATTTGGGTTCGGCGCGGCATGTCTTTCTTTTTCTTTTATAAATCTCTATCAGCCTGTCTATTCTTTCGAGGGAGAATCTCACGGTGAGATTCTCCCTCGAACGTTCGCAATAAATTGGCAGTTCTCGCGGTGATATCACGCGGCGAGTCGGTACAAAATAGGCAGGCCGGCCACACCACCTTCTACCTCGCAGTCTTTTGTTCAACTAAAATTATATGAGCGTATGATCCAATATCGCTCGGGGTTAAACAAGGCAATAGCGGTTTATTTGTCTTGGTACGCCATGAGTGCGTTGTTAGGGCGTGTACCCAACAAAGGGCGTAAGGCGGCGTGCACACCACGTCGTAATACCGCCTTGGGGCTGTGAGGGATGGGGTGATGCTACATCGATATATCGATGATTTGTTCAAAACAGGGACTATTAAACATACAGGGTGGCAGGTTAAACAGTGGAAATACGAAAAAGGGGTCATTGTACTCATCATTATGAACATCTTTTACTATGGACCAACCCTGAAATCGCGAAAAAAAAATCAGCTGTTCCATACCATGTTGAGTCATAAATGTATGGAGCAGCTGATTTTTTTTTCGCGATTTCAGGCTTGGTCCCATAGTAAAGTTGTTTATAATGATGAGTACAATAACCCCTTTTCGTATTTCCACTGTCGAACCTGCCACCCTGTACAGAAAAATAAAAAAAACCATTGTTTGCGAACACCGGGCTTCTTTCTTTCCTTGTGGTGCTTAATGAAGGTGTTGGCTATTTTATGAGCTTGTGGAAACTCACGAGACTTTTACGTAGTGTAGACATTGAGCGATAATGAATTGAACAACATAATATTATGCAGAAATCTAAATAATAACTATTATAAGTCAATAGAAGTCGCAAAGCGTGCACAGTCAGGTCAGGTCCACTCAAATCTGTATGGCTCTTTCCTCTAAAGGCCATTTCAGACTAACCTGCATGGTTCTTACACAATTGTCTGGACTTTAAAAGAGACATCAACCTTTGAGTTTGTTTCGGTGTTTCTTCTCAAAGGTAGTGTCATATAGGAAACACCGAACTCATCTAGCTTAAAAAAATGTTTTGACGTGTAAAAGTGTTATTTTTAACCTATTTACAAAATAAATATCATTTATCATTTAAAGGCGCGTGATCTTGTCGCCGCTTTCGAGCGGCGCACTAGGAATAAAATGTATTAGATATGACATTTTTATTGACTTATACGAACGAATACGTTATAACAACAGTAAATTTTTAGTACTATTGCTCTTTAATAAATAAAAGGATAAGTGCTTATCTAAATTAATATAATTATTCTACTAAACTAAGCGGTTACGGCCATAAATCATATCAAACAAACAAACACTTAAGCTATCTTCGCATTAAACTATTACGAACAAGTTTAACTGAATAACAAGCCGTTAACATCAAGGTCAGTAGGCCGACTTGACCGCAGAAATATGTACGCTAGTCATAGACATGTCAATCACGGGACGCGAACGCTTGAAAAATGAATGAAATTCCGATCGAGTAAGTTTTGAGGGACGAGAGGGGGTGGTATATGCTTATCTTATTACACTTATATCGCGGTCACTGTCTAACATTTAGTCAAACCGACAAGACTATCGCGAACTATGTCTTCTGACCCTGTGTCCAGTGGCGTGTCTAGAGGGCAAGCCCACCGTATTTTAGAGAGTATTTATGTCTATTTTTCATAAAGGGAATCGCCCATTCTCGGCTAAAACGTGGACAAGCTGATTAGTTAAAAGTATTTTTATCTAAAAATATAATTAATTCTTAAAATAATATTTATGTAACCCTCGTTGCAGGAAATTCTATGTAAAAAGTCGTATTAATAAGTATTTAAGCCATTTACATCCCACAAAGCGCGCCATTGATTGGTTACAGATCCGTGTCATTTATGACGAAAGAGTATTTAATCAACAATGAGGTTTTAGTTGTAATAATAAAAATAATGAATAAAAAGACCGCACGGTTGTCGCAGTGGCTGAGAGATTGGCTGCTGCGCGACGTGTCGCGGGTTCGATTCCCGCATTGCACATAGGTCTGGCTGTTTGTGTATGTGAATTTTGTGTTTGTAAACGCACCCATTACACAGGAGAAATCTTAGTGTGGGGCAACGTTTAAAAAAAAAAAAAACTTGAAAACGATAATATATGACCTTATAATGCACCCTTATTTATTTTATTGGATTCAAAACCAACAAAAACTTTTGTACACTAACATAATGATTATTGAATTATAATTACTATAGACTAAAACCTCATTAGTGATTATGAATCATAAATAACACGGTCTCTAACCCAAAAATGGCGCTGCTTTGTGGGATGTTAACGCTTTAAATACTTATTATTTAGATAATTTTTACATAGAATTTCCTGCCACGAGGGTTGGAAAAATATTGTTTTCAGAATTAATTATATTTTTTTGGTAAAAACACTTTTAACTGAACAAATTGTTCACGTTTTAGCTTGAGCTCCGAACAAACTCAGCATTTCTCTTTGGGTAAGTTGATGTCGTTATTAAACCACAACGTACCAACGTAACGTAGGTACATTAAAATCACTTAAATTCATGATAAATCAACATAACCAATTCACCATACACCAAGCGATCTTTTTTTTTTTTTTTTTGGTCGATGATAGTATTGCGCTTGATCGCCATCTCGCCTGATGTTAAGCGATGATGCGCTCTACGATGGAGCACGCTTGATTCTGATTATTATTATTATTGATTCAAGCGATTCTAGAATCAATAATAAATAACTACCACTCACTCACTACGTGTTTATTATTTCTAGTATCGACTGCGACCAGCTTTCTGCGCTCCTTCTTATGGAGTAGAGCGCAGAAAGCTCATTTTCCAGGGTTCCGTACCAACCGAACCCTTAAAGGTTTACTTCGTTGTCCGTCTGTTGACGTGTCAAGACATTAAAGGGTGGAGCCATCTGCTCATAGATGGCGCTATTGCATATTGCTAGTGGCATATTTTATTTATTAGATATTCTTTAAGTTTGTACGGAACCCCCAGGGTGCGAGTCGTACTCGCACTTGTCCGGTTTTTTTAAAACTTTACGCCAAAACTCACACACTTTTATGCGCGCAATATGCTTAAAAATATAGTTTTATCTTCACGTATGAATATGATAGTCTAAGTGTAAGTATAGATTGTTATTAGCTAAAACATTGATAACCTATTACTAAACAGAAACACATAAGTAAACACGGTTTAACTTGCTATATGTTATATTGTATACTGTTTGGCCAGTGACAATATTAGCTTTCGATAACATAGGGGTGAACTAACATCACATTATAATATCGACACATTAATCTATCGACTACACCTCCACACTGACCACAATCGGTTAACGCTGTTTCGCCAAATAATCCTGGGAAACATAGAGTGCGGTGTCCACACGATCTGTATTAAAAGGACTTGCTTGCTGATGTTCAAGTGTCCAAGATTTTTAATCATGTTGACTTTAATTGCAAAAAAACAGCACATTGCCAACCTTAAATTAACAAAGTCAGTCTCGTTTGCCTATAATTTTACTGATATCCATATGGTACCTACCTACGTACCTACCAAACATGGGGAACATAGCTGCAATTTTTTTTGTCGAAATACCAATTCAAATAAAATATGAATTCTCACTCGACTGATAAAAAAAAACAATAAGAAAAATCAACATAAAAACATCGCGCCTTAAACCCAAAGAAGACAGGAAAGAAAGGAAACTAAATATTTGTGAACTAATTACAATTTCTAAACGTAAAGTTAACATTTCATTAAAGGTACCGTGTCAACAGGACCGATGGTTCAGAACGAAAAAAAAGTAAAATAATTCAAAATGGCTGCCTTTAAGTCATAGAAAAGAAATGTTTAGAAGGTTCATGCGACATAACCAGCGAGGATGGCGCTTTCCTCCGCGCGACGTAATCAGTGAGGATGGCTCTTTATTCTGCCTTTCCTACAATCCCTACGCTTAACCAGCTTCCGTATGCTGAACCACTGAAGGTTGCAGGGATCCACTGGATATGGGCAGCGGCAGGACTGGTCGTTGTGACGATTCTTGGGGGAGGTACAGCAATAAAAGCTGAATACTTCAGGCGGATTTCAGATTTCGATATGCTGGAGCTGGTTTATTTAAGTCTTCCAAACGCGAACGAAAATCTTAGGCATCATATTAACTGTAAGTAGTTCAGTTTGTAAAGAAGACACGCAAAAACGCACGCCACGTCGCGGGGCAGTGTGTACATTACGACCACGCGTGTTTTCTATACAAACTGAGCTACTTGCATACATACAACACTAAAACCCGTGGCCCTACGCCTCGTCACGTGGCGCAGAGCAGTGTGTACCCCGCCTTATAGAAGTGAACCTTTTCATATAAATATTTTGCATGGCGACGGTGCAGTCTTTGTCAATTTATGGAAGTGTGTTTGTCTGTTTGTAAGGCGAAAACCTCGTGAATTTGGCGCTGCTTTGTTACGTTGGAAAGTAAATAATGAATATTATGATTTATGAGCACCCGCTAACTGAGCAAGGACACTTATTCATGAATAATATTATTCAGTTAACATGGTGTTGTACCTACTATATTGCTCTCTCACTTCTTTAACATGTAAATTTTTGGAACAGATTTGTTTTGATAGAATTTGAATGTATATCCAATTCGGAGTCTTTTATTTCGAATTTCCAACAGACCTTCTCATGTATCATATTCATAGCATAGGTACCTATAGTCTAGCTCTTGTACGTATCTTCCATACCTATAAAACAGTAGAGTGACTGAATTACTGACTGGCCGACCGACAACGAATAGTCTGAACTAGTAGACCTGGAGATTTGAAGGGAGCAAATATTCTTTGGGCACCCTAGAGGTGCACTTAGGAGGGATTTTTTGAAATTTCATCCCTCAAGCGGTGAAAAGGGATGTAAAGTTTGTGTGAAGGAAATAAGGAGTGTTGTTTCCGATTTCTACGCGGACGAATTATCATAGGACATTGTGCCATTCATTAGTATAGAGAGATTCTACAGACCAGTAGAATCTCTTAGAATTAAGACATTAAAAACAAGTTTGTAAACTGTGACTCAAAAACCGCTAGCCGGTTCAGTGACACATCAGTTGTTTTTTTTTTTTTTTTTTTTTTTTATTTAATTATAGGCTCGCGTTTGACCGCCATCTCGCCTGATGTTAAGTGATGATGCGGTCTACGATGGATGTTTAGTTGTTGTTTAGTTATCGATGTTTAGTCACTTATTTACCTAATCTGTGACTTTGTAAACACGTTGCATTATTCAAAGCTGATGACACAAAACTGTCACTCCTATTTAGTTTAGCGGTTTTATGAAACATTTATGAAATAAGGAATGTTCGTAATTTGCAACGAGTTGTTCAGACTACGTTTCAAAAGCGCGTTATCCCGCTTGCTATTACTAGGGTTGCCTTCGTATTGTTTAGCTAGCTAGCTAGCTCTTACAACGACACATATTGGTTCCTGATAGTTATCTTACCGCCGGCCTAGCATGACGAGGATAGAATAGAAACGGGTTTTGTCTACAGAATAGACAAAGTGACAGATTGTAGAAAGATTCCTACCGTTTTATGCATGCAATGAAGAGAAGAAATGTTTATATTCTTTAGTATACAAAATTCTGATAAACCAAGCATGTGTTGCCGCGTGCTCGGGCAGAAGAGATAACGATTTGGATAGAAATAATTTTGTCTATTCTTTGGTAGAATAGAGATAGAATTGGTCATGCTAAGCGTGCAGGAACCAATATATGACGTTGTAAACTTGTAACCCTTTAGCACATTCAACGCCGAAACCCTCTAATCTCATCATCAATCACATCAACCCCCTTACTTATCAACGATGATTATATTATACAGCTCTTATGTCAATTGTCATCTCTATTCATTGTCATACAAATGGCAAGGATATTCTTTCATTTTGAGCACCTCTCTAGCTGTTCTATTCTAACATCTGAGGTCGTAAATCGTCTTGTCTGATAACAGTGTGTCGGAATTCAGGTTTTGGAATTACAAATGTTGGAATTTTTCAGTTATCCAAGTGTACAATTAATGTAAAAAAAAATAAAAGCTATATGATACATTTAATCAATAGAAAAGCCACCCGAATAACATTGTCACAAATCACAATAATTTAATACAAAAATATTTTATTCGCCATCGACATTTTTTGACTTGTGAATTCTTATTTTCAATCAAGTAAACGCGATTTGAATGCCAAGTGGCTGTCCCGCCATTTTGTTTTCACTTATAATTCCCGCCAATTTAAAAAAAAGTATGTTAATTTCAAATGGATTCCATCTGTTTTCGTTGAAATAATTTTAGTGCGACGAGCGTTCTCATTTTGAATAATGTCGTCAGGAAGGAGCATATTTTTTGAAATTGAAACTTATTTGCATTATTTTTGATTGCTTAATTAACTTTGGGGATTTTGAATAAATAATCATTGGATCACGTGACCTCATGGCACTTTTGACGAAAAATACGGAGAAAAAAGTCTTGCGGCTCAAATTACACCAAAATCGGACAAAATCGGTCGTGTTGGTGTACGCGCTCTCTACAATTTACAAGTGTTTGATTCAATCGTCCGAGTTCGTCCGTCATCGTACGAACTTTGCTCGTACGATGACGGACGAACTCGGACGGATTGAAACTTATTTGCATTATTATTGATTGCTTAATTAACTTTGGGGATTTTGAATAAATAATCATTGGATCACGTGACCTCATGGCACTTTTGACGAAAAATACGGAGAAAAAAGTCTTGCGGCTCAAATTACACCAAAATCGGACAAAATTGTCATCGTACGAGCAAATTTCGTACGATGACGGACGAACTCGGACGATTGAATCAAACACTTGTATATTGTAGAGAGCGCGTACACCAACACGACCGATTTTGTCCGATTTTGTCGGCCGATGGCGGACGTGTTGGTGTACACGCTCTCTATGATTTACAAGTCTTTGATTCAATCGTCCGAGTTCAGCCATCGCGTCGTCGTACGAGCAAAGTTCGTACGATGACGGATTTGGTGTATTTGAGCCGTTAGTGTTCCTAGGTACTGTTGTCGGATGTCATTAGGTCAAAGGCGAATACCTGAGCTTCGACGAAATCACAGAAGAATTAATTATGATCACGGTCACATGTCACATCACATACCTATCATTTTTCAGCAAAGCTTTTTTTTCGAACATGCCCCGACGACCAGCGTTAAGACAATTTTTCTATATTCATAAATTACGTAAATTGACTCCTATATCGTTGCCATACTGTAACAAATTACTCCCAATTTTCTGTATTTATCCTCCAGTCTATAAGGACTTTAACTAAATCTATCCATCCAGTAAATACATAATAAACAGATTAATCCGCACACATAATCAAAGTATTAAACATATGTATAATATATTAATACTTCTCTACGTAATACCTCAGTGAATTTTCAATGTTCAAATACCCTTGTACACTTCGCCTTATGATTATGACGGCCGTCTTGAGTGGAGACGGGGCTTAAGGTGAATGTGTTTTTAATTATTAAGTAGATGTTGTGTTCATGAAGCTTGCGTTAGCTAATTGTTACGTCGGTTCCGAGATGTTATTTTAAGTCGTTGTAAAATTAAAATAAAAGTTAGTGATAATACTTACACAAGATTACGAAAAATCTTTAAAAAAAATCTGTTAAAAGTAAAAATTAATTTAACTTTTCAGAATGAACGGATGCCTAAGGTTTAGGTGCCTAAAATGCCAGAAAAAAACCAGTCCAAAGTTAAAAGCAAAAAAACGCAAAATTTAAGAAAAAAAAAACCTAGTTTAATTTAATAAAATGCGGCAAATGCTTTTCATATTATGGTAACCCTAACCAGGACACATTTTTAGAAAGAGTAGGTAATACCGAATTTAGATGCCGATTTTATTGGGGCACCAGTTAAGTAGGTATAATGTTAAATAAACTGTTTTAAACAAAAAAAAACCGGACAAGTGTGAGTAGGTATGCCTCGCGCCCTAAGGGTTCCGAATTTCCGATGTATGATCATAGATGGCGCTACTGCATACTTCTAGTGGTGTCATCTATGAGCAGATGGCTCCACTTATGGTCCGGTGACTGACCTGACGGCGGACAACAAAGTGATCCTATAAGGGTTCCGTTTTTCCTTTCGAGGTACGGAACCCATTAGGGTCCCCCATTAGGTCCCTCCCTATATTAATAGGGAGGGACCCCTTTGAAAATTATAAAAACCATTTTACGCTAATACATTATCCCACTTCTTATACCAGGAATCAAACCTGGATACCGTTTTCCTGCCGGATTTTTCCCGAATTAATATTCTAGAGCCATCGCGGGATACAGGCTGAATTTAAAGCGATCGCTGTTCCAATAATGGGGTCGGAGATTACCCTGATGACGTCACACCCCTTGCGACATGGGAGGGCTCCGTAAGGTGAACCAAGAGACGTTAAGATTTATTTGCATTTTATAAATAGGTATAAAATAATTCGTAGCTAAAAAAAATAATGTTTATAAAAATGTACAAGTTAAAAAGATTTACAATGATAATATGTGAAACAGTTTCAAAAGTCGATAGGTACCGAATTAAACCAAATAATAAACACATTACCCTCCTTTGCGTCTCGCAGTCGGGTAAAAAGAAAAAGACATCGACTTCCGAAACACTTTTACACAACATTATTATAATAAATTATGATCTATTTGAAGGCGGCTTTAACTTGTTTTTTAAAGTTTTTTTTTGCTGTGAATGAATAAGTACATATGTATAAGTATAAATCGTCAGCATAGGCAATGTGAGTTAAAGATAAAGATAATTTATTTGTATAAAATATGAGTGTACAGTTGAATATCGTTTATGAATCTGGTTAACATAAAATTTATGCACTACCGTGCGAGCATACTCTATCATATGAAACACATCATAGGTAGGTATATGAAACATATATCATATGAAAATCAATCGTTAAAATAAAAAAAGCGGTCGAATTGATCAAACTCCTCTTTTTTGCAGTCGGTTAAAAAGAAAACAGAATTCCCCATGATCCCCAAACACTATGGTTATGTACTTTGTTTTTTGACATTTTTGAATTGACAAGAACACAACATCACGCCTATTCTTGCGAGTACTTCCGGCAGCTTAGCGCAAGAGCAGTAACTTACACAATTTTTCTTTCATAAACTATTAAGAACTCAAGAAGAGTATAATAACAAACCTATCAATTATACCTCTGTCTGTCCCCGGAGCTGCGGTTAAGATAACACAAATCGTAACAAAACCGCCAAGTCATAACTTTGAACTCGCCGACACAGTTAGAGCGGGATGATCTAGTTAAAACTAACCTATGTCAATTAAATCTGGTAACTATTTTGGAGGGTCGTTAGCACGTGTTTGCTTATAACAGTTATAACTTTATGTTAAACGTATGTATGTATACCTACTTTAAGTTAATAATTATGAACTGCATTATTAAGCCGTTCTTTAATGATTTTTTCCTAAAAGTGATGATCAGTGGTCGGAATAGGTTATAGTTATAGTGCTAATAATTTACTTAAACTTCGAGGAACAGAGACAAAAAGTGGAGACTTCGTACGACAACATTTTTTGTGGGACTAAAATGCAAAATCTGTGCGAATCAAGTCATAATTTATTATCAATCAAGTTGTAAACGCAGAGCCGCGAGACACACAGCAATCACTTTATTATATAAGATCTTTTATTTTCATTTTTTATTTTTATTATTTGCTTTATTTACAAATTTACCTAAACTTCGAGGAACAGAGACAAAAAGTGGAGACTTCGTACGACAACATTTTTTGTGGGACTAAAATGCAAAATCTGTGCGAATCAAGTCGTAATTTATCATCAATCAAGTTGTAAACGCAGAGCCGCAAGACACACAGCAATCACTTTATTATATAATATCTTTTATTTTCATTTTTTATTTTTATTATTTGCTTTGTGTCTACCTGTGCCAAATAAATGTTTTTTCTTTCTTTTCTTTCTTTCTTTCTATTTTTTTTTAATAGACCGCCGACCGACCCAAAACTTTAACGCTAAGGGATTCAGAATAAGGTTCTGATCCTCAGATCGTAGAGGCTACAGTTATAGTTACGCTGTCACTTACACCCCTGTATAATGAGGCATTGCTTGTCTGTTTCCGATGTATGTATAAAAAGTAATGGAATATAAAATACATAGAATACCCACTGACAGTTTAAATCTTAACTACCGTCTGTCGGTTTAAGGCGAAGGTAAATGGTAACGGCCAGTTTTAAATCTCTTATTTCGCCGTCAAATAATGCAGGTTAGTTGTGCAATTTTTTTATGTTAAACTAGAACATATATACATCAATCGTACCTGTGAATATTTAACTATTGTTGTAAAATACTTAATGAAATAAATTCATGAATTCGTGTCTACCCAAAACATAAAAACGTAATTACTTTCAAACCGCTTAAGATATTTTCATGATTTGTTTTGTGTGAAAAGACTATGTTACTACCTATAATAATACCTGTTACTTTTTTTTTATTTTATGTTTTAGATACTAAAAAGTAATAATACGTCTAATTCTGCACAGCGCGCTCCTTGATAGGCGAGTCGTATTGCTCGGTGGATGTATGTCGCGTTGCTTGAGCTCAGCGCAGAACACTCAAGCTATACCGCCCAAATCACTCAAGGCCGTTGGCGTAAACCGGGGCCTTAAGTCCAACCCTTCCGTACCGCTATCACACACCACTACCAAATTCCTGAAGCAATTAGCAAAAGATTACAATAAGATAGGGCGCACATCGACGACATGTTGACAGGAGATATAGATCACTTAATATTTTTCCAAAATGAAATTAAAGTATTGAATTTACATAAGTTTTTACGAAAACCAGAGGCTACCTACTAATAAAAACAATTTATCAATGAGATTTTGCGATTGCATATTTATTTTTCATAGAAAACTGTATGGTTTGAATTATGAAACATCGTAATTATTTTTTGCTAATTTGTATTATCCAGTAGTTGGGATTTGGAGATCAGATGGCAATCTTTTTATGTAAAATACTGATATTCATCCGCATCTAGTTAGACTGGAAACTCACCCCAACCTAGTTGGGATCTAGACAAATGGAGTTATTTTTTGCTACCTATAGAATAAAAGACCCAGCAAAGAATTTTATGGTTACCAACAACTTGCATTAATGTATACTTGTATTTACTTCAACTAAACTAAAATATAAAGGTACAATACGGACACCGGTGTCACAAAACAAATTAATGTACTAGACGTCAGTGTCAGCACTTCATACAATCTCATAAAAAAATTTATGGGAACCACTAAGTAGTGTCACTTGCAGTTGCTTACCTTAAGGATGTGTCTTCTAGATCGGTTTAGAAAAGGCTAAAATACTACTTGATCTCTTTGAATAATGTTTTCTTATGTAATCGAAGGTTCAAGTTAGATTGGTTCTATAAAATGATGTCGTTTAAGTGAGCCGCGCCGGGCAGGCGCTAGTCTTAAAATAAATTCGCAATCACGACATTCCGGATTACCGGCGTTTGCTGACCAAACACTAACTAATGAAACAATGTGTTGTCCCCTCCATAATCAAGGGTGGATGTTCACATTAAACGGTTAAGGGTGGGCACGCAGTTACGACTTGCGACTGCGAAGTAATTAATATTTATTAAGGTTGACTTGACGGTGACTGCCTGTCTACTGGTGTCTATTCTTCTATCGGTCTGTGCAATATAAAAGGAAAATAATGCGAAATAGACCCAAATCTCAAATGTGACGGTTTTCCATGTGTACAAATTGCGAGATTAAAAATAATTTATTTTGACTTTAGTGTCGTCCTAAGGCTAAGATTGGGTTTTTAGAATCGAAGGTATGTAAGGTAACCAACGAATACAAAACAGCTGTCCGTATAATTATTACATAACTAGTCTGTAAAACAATAACTATTTTTTTTTTGTTTTTAGCTTTAAAAAGATCGCACGAGTCACTATAGAAATCCAGAAAAAAAATCGCGTATCCTACACTCGACGCCATTGACGGTCGACCACTTTTCACCCTTATTACTAAGAACATAAGGGTGAAAAGTGGTCGACCGTCAATGGCGTCGAGTGTACTTAACACCACAAATCGCAAGTGCGCGGCCAAACTAACATTTTCCCCTGTAAATGATAGCGTTAGGAATTGGATTCGCTGGGATTAATGTGTGTGTGATTAAAGTCTGTCCCATGTGTACGTACACTCGCGTATGTGTGCGTATGATTAGGGTTGCAGCTTTCAAGATTGCTGAAGAAGGTTCAAATCAAGAATGGACTTAATTTAAGAAACTATTTGTGTTAGATGCTGAAAATATGCACATAGATGGGATTTTTTAAATTATAACTTTCGCGATCAGAACGATGTTTCATAAAATAGATCACATACCTACTTAATTAGTTTCGTTAAAATAATTACACATGGGAATTTGTCACATTTTCAAAATAATTATATTTATGTCAAATGCACGTTATTTGCAGTCTATTAAATTAAAACTTATCCAGAAAACTTTGCCTTTAGTAGTATCGTATTTTAAAATGTTGTGTCATTTATTTTATGACTTTATCATACTTGGCCAAGACCGCTAGGATGTACCACCAAAAAAAGGCGTCAGATTAATTAAAAAACCGGCCAAGTGCGAGTCGTACTCGCGCACGGTTCCGTATCATTTTTGGACGTAGGTATAAAGTTAAAAAATCCGGACCGCATAACTAAGTTTGTTTGTGAAGGAATTTTGATGATATTGAAAAAACTGTACTAGTTAGGAACATCGTTTTATTTTTGGTGCCATATTTGGGACAATTCCTATCAACTCTAATTATTACAGATTTTTCGCCCGGCAAACTTCAGAGATAAGGGGGGGGAATGGTATTTTTTTGGACATTTTTCATCATTATGTCGAAAACTGTGAGACATAAAATAAAATAAAAATATATTTTGAAATGTGCAGATCAAGCCCTTTCATATGATATGTCACTTGACCTAGTAACCCCACTTTAAAATTTCGGACCCCCACTCCGGCCCCTTTTGCAATGAAAATAAAAATATTTTTGGACTTTTTTCATTTGCAGTAAAGTTGAACAAGCATTCTTTATAACTTTTCCAAATTTCAAGTCGATAGCATAAGTAGTTGCTGAAATAAGCAGGTGTGACAGACAGACAGACAGACAGACAGACAAACAGACAGACAGACGAAGTCGCACCATAAGGGTTCCTTTTTTACCATTTTGGTACGGAACCCTAAAAATAGAAGGCTCATATTCATAATCGCTCTTAACCCGTCAAACCCCAGCGAATGAGACACAATATAGATAAACAATAGTTCCTGACTCACTAGTAGCTCACCGGGATTTAAGAGGTTAAATAAACTGCAAGACATTATTCGTCGTTTGACAGCCCTGCGCGTGATTAAAGTCGGGGCACAAGTGGGCCGTGCAAGTAAATGTGTTTCAGCGCGATTTGTCCTTATTAGTGTATTGATTGCTTCGCCCGACACACTGAGACTTATTCGGTTTGACCAACTAGAACTGAGACGTAAACATTGGCTTTTTTAAACTTTCCCTTTTGTACCCAACTTTTTCGACAGTATGTAAAGCCATGGGGTCTCATCAGGAACAAAGGAACATTTGTTGAAATAACTCATAATAGATGGCGTTATATGTATCGATTTGTTATTGAAGTTTGCGTTAAATTGAGAACATAAAAAAATACATCATGAAAAATATTTGTTCAAATTTTGAAAAATCCTTTAAGCACGGAAAAATGTATAGCCCGAAGATAGCCCGCGCTAAATCGGTCACATTTATTTGTATGAGATGAGGCATCTGTACGTAGGTATAGTATTATATTATCTGTGGTAAAGCTGAAGAGTTTGTTTGTTTGAACGCGCTAATCTCGCGAACTACCAGTCGGATTCGAAAAAATCTTTTTCTATATGATAGCCAGATTCATGAGGAATAGGATAGGCTATTTAACATCACGCTACGACCCTTAGGAGCCGAGCAACGGGGGTGAAACCGCGGGGAACAGCTATTCTTGCAACATTCCCCGACGAAGCATTTGCAACAATTTTAAACCATAGACAACTGAATTACAGTGTAGATAGTCCACGCCTCCGCCTGAGTTATCGTCTAAGGCGGAACCCCACTCGATCACGCGGCCACGCCCAGCGCTGGGCGACAAGCCAGCATGCACCCGTAAGTGTTACCGATTTAGTTAAGGACTTCCATGATGAAAAAGGGAAAAATCTAAATTACTGGTTGAGGAAAAGGTAAGGAATTAGGTAAGATTTAGCTAGATGATTCTACTCGTTGAGTCCATGACTGCCTCGTTATGTAGAAGACGCGACTGCTGAGCGTGGGTTCTTAGCAGCGTTGCCAGATTTTTTATCGGATAAAGCGGGATTTTGAAACTTTTTTGAGTAAAAAAAGCGGGATTGTTTTGTCGAAAGCGGGACATTCAGCAGTTTATTTTTATTTTTTTACTACCTAGTAAAAAATAAAATATAAACTGCTAAATGTCCTTATAAGTATCTTTAATAAGTATCTATCTACCTAGGAACTTATCCTTGTATTTGAGTTTCAAATTATGTTTACGATGATGATAGATGGCCACCAAAAATATATTTTAATGAAAATAGGTTACTTTACTTTTTATAATAACCGCCGCGCCGCACCGTCACGTAATCCCCGAAAAGCGGGACTGAGCCTGTCCCCCGCGGGACACTTGATTTTGGGGCTAAAAATCGAGACGTCCCGCCAAAATCGGGACGTCTGGCAACGCTAGTTCTTAGGTTCACTCCAGTCGGGTTGACCAGTATAGAATCTAAATTCTTATCTCATTTGTTAAAATCCATTCGCTCTTTTAGTCTCTACAATAGAAAAACCGAATTACATACTAACGTACAGTACGTGGCAGTAAATAATGCACATCGAGCTTCAGAAAGAGATATTTGCTAGCTTCGACTTTATAGAGCGTCATCTCTGTCGCACGAAGCACTAACAGTCTGGTATCTAATAAAGAAGTCGGCGACAAAACGTCACATAGGTATGAGTGACGGATACGACCTCAGATCATAGAAACAAGGAGATAATTATGCCATCATAGCAAATTAGTACGGGAACAACTGATGCCACTTTTAGTACATTTTTCGACACAATTACGCGCATAATTAAGCGCTCCTTGTGAATAAAAAGATCTCCCACTCATTTCATTGAACATTCCGCACACCCTCAATCTAACACTGTTAGTCGTCACTCAACACTAGCACTAAACTAAAACACTGTATTTATACCATCGATCGTGTTCGGTTCGTCGCCAGCGCGTACGTTTTTAATATGAGCAATTTGCTCAAGATCAGGCATCAAGCTTGATAGCGCCTTGCCACATCTCCTTGTTTCTATGATCTGAGGATACGACGCTCTACAAAGCCGAAGCTAGCCGATTATCTCTTTCTCAAACTCGATGTGCAATATTTATTGCCGGGTACTGTAGTAAAAACATTACCCTGCTTTTAAAAACGACCAAAGCGCAAAAACTACATATTATAATAATTAAAACATCACTCCAATAAGAAAGAAATTAAAACCAAAGAAAATGTTAAACAACCTCAAAGAAAATAATATCCGGAATCTTCTCATAACTATATTTGTCACCAATAACACATCCTAAAGAAATCTAAAAGAACGACGGACCCTTTGAAGCGACATGAAAAAACCCATATCTATGGGAAAAGTCCGCCTTTGATACGTAATTGCCCAATTTTGAGTCTTGTATGTCTAAAAATACGGTCCACATTCGTGGACGAATACGGTAATTTTAGTTTACAAAAAGAAATCTGTCACTTTTTCTTTGAAAGTCGACGACTTCTGATAGAATGAACGTAACTAAGATCGTTGAATTTGGATAAGAATATTATTTCGATGGTGTCAATGGGTTAGTTATGCCATAAATCCCACGTAATAAGGGGCGAGTCTTTTGCGATCTGTTATTAAAAAAATCCTAATGGAAACACCCAGATGCCGGGACCTGGGTATCAAACACAAAACCCCATTAGGTCAACAAGGCAGTCCTGCAAAGAGTTGTCATTAAGCTTTCTAAATAAATTATATTAATGGTAAGTTAAAGAGTATTTATCAAATTCATATCCACCTTTCCCAATTCCAAGTAAATATCCTCAACACATTCGTTATTCGGCTCTTTAAAAACGTCATCGAATTAAGAACATAAATTAAATGGAGTAGTGTATTTCATTCATAAAACTAAAAATTTAAAACTCTTTGTAAATGTGAATAAAGATAGTAAGTAGGTATAACTAGCGGCACTAATGATGATCACAGATCGCGCATATGTATATTCGGCCCAATAGACAATAGACAGTTGACAATACATAATAGAGAATAGTCCAATATGGCGAACCAATCGCTTGCAGCCTCGGCACCCCCTGTCTTCTTTATTCCGCCAAAGAAACCGAAAAATAGCATATGCGCAGGTGTCGTTTGTGATCATAATTCACGCCGCGACCTAATAGACTCTACAAAGACCATTTATTTAGATGTTTATGAATAACTTTCTACCAAATTTTTTAAGTCTTCAATAGTTAGATTTCTTAGGTCTTTGGTAGTAGAGCTCTTTGTGAAAGAGCTTGCCTCTATTTCTGCCGCTAAGCAGCATTGTTACGTTCCATTTTGAAGGGAGGGTGCCGGTGTAATTCTGGCATATGAGACATCTTAACTTTGTCTCTTAGGTGGACAATGCACAGCCAACCTAGCATGACTACGATAGAAACGGGTTTTGTCTACAGAAGAATAGACAAAGTGACAGATGTAGAAAGATTTCTACCGCTTTAGTAGACAAAATTCTGATAAGCCAAGCACGGGTCGCCGCGTGCTCAGGCAGAAGAGATAACGAGTTGGATAGAAAGAACTTTGTCTATTTTTTATAGAATAGAGATAAAATCGGTCATGCTAAGCGAGCTGGTTAGTCTAGTAGTGCAGATGTTCAGGCGATGGTGACCTACATCAGGACTTTGCCACTCAACCACATACAAAAAAACTGTACGCACGTTCCTCGCATTATCTCAATGTAATTTGTTTATCTGCATAAGAATTAACACAGTTCTAAGCACAGCACCTCATTGCTAGCTAATTTCCACGTCAGCATTACCACATTCATTGTACATAATGAGTAGTTATGTTGGGTAAGAACATAAGCTTAGTAATTCCCCGGGACTGGAAAGAAAATTAGCAGCTAATGTGTACTTACATTTGCGGGTAGTTAGGGAAATTAATAACGGGTAACCTATGTGGGTTTGTTGATTAGGAATATGGATCAGCAGATCTATTCGTTTGAGATATAAATTAGCGCTAAATTGATAAATTGGTTTCTAATATTATTTATATTTTTTTAGAAATAAGTATTTGTTATTGTAAATCCGTCTAGATTTTTAAGTCTATTACAATTTTATTAGAGAAATACCTCGTTGGTCTAGTGGTCGCAAATGCGACTGCTGAGCGCGGGTCACTGTTGCCAATTTTGCGACTTCGCGCTAGACATTTATAACTTTTGCATACATTTCTAGCGCAAGTCACAAAATTGCAACAGTGGTGCGGGGTCCTGGGTTCAATCCCCAGGCAGTGTTATTGGGTTTTTTTTATTACGCAATTATAAGTAGCAGCCCGGAGGCTAATGGCAATAGACTCACCCCCTATTACATAGGCCTCAAACATAACTGGCGAAATTATGTGTACCTACTTAACACCACTGCCTAACCCTTCGAGAAATAGAAGCATAATGTTATTTTAAGTTAAATTTAAGAATTATAAAAACACTAGCTGTGCACCGCAGTTGCTCGGCTGCTACGGGTCATAGCGTGATTTTAAAGCCCTAAAAAATTAGCAGTAAAAAGTCAGCAAAATCGAACGAAATTTGCTGGAGAATTTGTTGCTTTTTAGTTGCTAATTAGTTGCCAAAAAATTAATTTTGTTGCTCCAGCCGATTTCTCAAAAACGACGTTACTGCTAACTTTACATTAAGATAGCAAAAACTTTTTCAAAAACGAAAATATCGAATCGTTCTATGCGGAACAATTTGTTGCTAATTAGTTGCTGATAAGTTGCATAAAAATTAATTTTGTTGCTCCAGCCAATTTCTCAAAAATGACGTTACTGCTAAATTTACATTAAGATAGCAAAAACTTTTGCAAAAACGATAATATCGAATCGTTCTATTCGGGACAATTTGTTGCTAATTTGTTGCTGATTAGTTGCCTAAAAATTAATTTTGTTGCTCCAGCCGGTTTCTCAATATCGCCTTTTGCCAGTTTCGCATATGTTTTTGAATACCTTTGAGATCAGTTTGAATTTGTTGCTGACGGTTTTTGCTATAATACAGGCTTACAGAGCCAGCAACAAAATAGAAACAAAAAATCGGCCATGTTTCTTAATGCAAATACCTTCAAATAGTATTCTGCCAGCTTCAAATACATTTCTGAATGCCTTGGAGATCACTTGGAATTTGTTGCTGAAGCATTTTGCCATAATACAGCCACCTACAGAGCCAGCAACAAAATAGAAACAAAAAATCGGCCATGTTTCTTAATGCAAATACCTTGAAATAGTATTCTGCCAGCTTAAAATACATTTCTGAATGCCTTGGAGATCACTTTGAATTTGTTGCTGAAGCATTTTGCCATAATACAGCCACCTACAGAGCCAGCAACAAAATAGAAACAAAAAATCGGCCATGTTTCTTAATGCAAATACCTTGAAATAGTATTCTGCCAGCTTAAAATACATTTCTGAATGCCTTGGAGATCACTTGGAATTTGTTGCTGAAGCATTTTGCCATAATACAGACCTACAGAGCCAGCAACAAAATAGAAACAAAAAATCGGCCATGTTTCTTAATGCAAATACCTTGAAATAGTATTCTGCCAGCTTCAAATACATTTCTGAATGCCTTGGAGATCACTTGGAATTTGTTGCTGAAGCATTTTACCATAATACAGACCTACAGAGTCAGCTACAAAATAGAAACAAAAAATCGGCCATGTTTCTTAATGCAAACACCTTGAAATAGTATTCTGCCAGCTTCAAATACATTTCTGAATGCCTTGGAGATCACTTGGAATTTGTTGCTGAAGCATTTTGCCATAATACAGCCACCTACAGAGCCAGCAACAAAATAGAAACAAAAAATCGGCCATGTTTCTTAATGCAAATACCTTGAAATAGTATTCTGCCAGCTTAAAATACATTTCTGAATGCCTTGGCGATCACTTGGAATTTGTTGCTGAAGCATTTTGCCATAATACAGACCTACAGAGCCAGCAACAAAATAGAAACAAAAAATCGGCCATGTTTCTTAATGCAAATAGCTTGAAATAGTATTCTGCCAGCTTCAAATACATTTCTGAATGCCTTGGAGATCACTTGGAATTTGTTGCTGAAGCATTTTACCATAATACAGACCTACAGAGTCAGCAACAAAATAGAAACAAAAAATCGGCCATGTTTCTTAATGCAAATACCTTCAAATAGTATTCTGCCAGCTTCAAATACATTTCTGAATGCCTTGGAGATCACTTGGAATTTGTTGCTGAAGCATTTTGCCATAATACAGACCTACAGAGCCAGCAACAAAATAGAAACAAAAAATCGGCCATGTTTCTTAATGCAAATACCTTGAAATAGTATTCTGCCAGCTTCAAATACATTTCTGAATGCCTTGGAGATCACTTGGAATTTGTTGCTGAAGCATTTTGCCATAATACAGACCTACAGAGCCAGCAACAAAATAGAAACAAAAAATCGGCCATGTTTCTTTATGTAAATAGCTTGAAATAGTATTCTGCCAGCTTCAAATACATTTCTGAATGCCGGACGGATTCTAGAATAAAGTAGTACCTACCGGTAGGGTTGGTTTCTATTTTGTTGCTGGCTCTGTAGGTCTGTATTATGGCTAAATGCTTCAGCAACACAATTCAAAGGGATCTCAAAGGCATTCAAAAATATCTTTGAAGCTGGCAGAATACTATTTCAAGATATTTGCATTAAGAAACATGGCCGATTTTTTGTTTCTATTTTGTTGCTGACTCTGTAGGTCTGTTTTATGGCAAAATGCTTCAGCAACAAATTCAAAGTGATCTCCAAGGCATTCAGAAATGTCTTTGAAGCTGGCAGAATACTATTTCAAGGTATTTGCATTAAGAAACATGGCCGATTTTTTGTTTCTATTTTGTTGCTGGCTCTGTAGGTCTGTATTATGGCAAAATGCTTCAGCAACAAATTCAAAGTGATCTCCAAGGCATTCAGAAATGTATTTGAAGCTGGCAGAATACTATTTCAAGGTATTTGCATTAAGAAACATGGCCGATTTTTTGTTTCTATTTTGTTGCTGGCTCTGTAGGTGGCTGTATTATGGCAAAATGCTTCAGCAACAAATTCAAAGTGATCTCCAAGGCATTCAAAAATGTATTTGAAGCTGGCAGAATACTATTTCAAGGTATTTGCATTAAGAAATATGGCCGATTTTTTGTTTCTATTTTGTTGCTGACTCTGTAGGTCTGTATTATGGCAAAATGCTTCAGCAACAAATTCAAAGTGATCTCCAAGGCATTCAGAAATGTATTTGAAGCTGGCAGAATACTATTTCAAGGTATTTGCATTAAGAAACATGGCCGATTTTTTGTTTCTATTTTGTTGCTGACTCTGTAGGTCTGTATTATGGCAAAATGCTTCAGCAACAAATTCAAAATGATCTCAAAGGCATTCCAAAATGTCTTTGAAGCTGGCAAAATACTATTTCAAAGTATTTGCATTAAGAAACATGGCCGATTTTTTGTTTCTATTTTGTTGCTGGCTCTGTAGGTCTGTATTATGGCAAAATGCTTCAGCAACAAATTCCAAGTGATCTCCAAGGCATTCAGAAATGTATTTGAAGCTGGCAGAATACTATTTCAAGGTACTTGCATTAAGAAACATGGCTGATTTTTTGTTTCTATTTTGTTGCTGACTCTGTAGGTCTGTATTATGGCAAAATGCTTCAGCAACAAATTCAAAGTGATCTCCAAGGCATTCAGAAATGTATTTGAAGCTGGCAGAATACTATTTCAAGGTATTTGCATTAAGAAACATGGCCGATTTTTTGTTTCTATTTTGTTGCTGACTCTGTAGGTCTGTATTATGGTAAAATGCTTCAGCAACAAATTCAAAATGATCTCAAAGGCATTCTAAAATGTCTTTGAAGCTGGCAGAATACTATTTTAAAGTATTTGCATTAAGAAGAATGGCCGATTTTTTGTTTCTATTTTGTTGCTGGCTCTGTAAGTCTGTATTATGGCTAAATGCTTCAGCAACAAATTCCAAGTGATCTCCAAGGCATTCAAAAATTTATTTGAAGCTGGCAGAATACTATTTCAAGGTATTTGCATTAAGAAACATGGCCGAGTTTTTGTTTCTATTTTGTTGCTGACTCTGTAGGTCTGTTTTATGGCAAAATGCTTCAGCAACAAATTCAAAATGATCTCAAAGGCATTCCAAAATGTCTTTGAAGCTGGCAGAATACTTTTTTAAAGTATTTGCATTAAGAAACATGGCCGATTTTTTGTTTCTATTTTGTTGCTGGCTCTGTAAGTCTGTATTATGGCTAAATGCTTCAGCAACAAATTCCAAATGATCTCAAAGGCATTCCAAAATGTCTTTGAAGCTGGCAGAATACTTTTTTAAAGTATTTGCATTAAGAAACATGGCCGATTTTTTGTTTCTATTTTGTTGCTGGCTCTGTAAGTCTGTATTATGGCAAAATGCTTCAGCAACAAATTCCAAGTGATCTCCAAGGCATTCAAAAATGTATTTGAAGCTGGCAGAATATTATTTCAAGGTATTTGCATTAAGAAACATGGCCGATTTTTTGTTTCTATTTTGTTGCTGATTCTGTAGTTCTGTTTTATGGCAAAATGCTTCAGCAACAAATTCAAAGTGATCTCCAAGGCATTCAGAAATGTATTTGAAGCTGGCAGAATACTATTTAAAGGTATTTGCATTAAGAAACATAGCCGATTTTTTGTTTCTATTTTGTTGCTGACTCTGTAGGTCTGTTTTATGGCAAAATGCTTCAGCAACAAATTCCAAGTGATCTCCAAGGCATTCAGAAATGTATTTGAAGCTGGCAGAATACTATTTCAAGATATTTGCATTAAGAAACATGGCCGATTTTTTGTTTCTATTTTTTTGCTGGCTCTACAAGCCCGTATTATAGCAAAATACGTCAGCAACAAATTCAAAGTGATCTCCAAGGCATTCAAAAATGTATTTGAAGCTGGCAGAATACTATTTCAAGGTATTTGCATTAAGAAATATGGCCGATTTTTTGTTTCTATTTTGTTGCTGACTCTGTAGGTCTGTATTATGGCAAAATGCTTCAGCAACAAATTCAAAGTGATCTCCAAGGCATTCAGAAATGTATTTGAAGCTGGCAGAATACTATTTCAAGGTATTTGCATTAAGAAATATGGCCGATTTTTTGTTTCTATTTTGTTGCTGACTCTGTAGGTCTGTATTATGGCAAAATGCTTCAGCAACAAATTCAAAGTGATCTCCAAGGCATTCAGAAATGTATTTGAAGCTGGCAGAATACTATTTCAAGGTATTTGCATTAAGAAACATGGCCGATTTTTTGTTTCTATTTTGTTGCTGACTCTGTAGGTCTGTTTTATGGCAAAATGCTTCAGCAACAAATTCAAAGTGATCTCCAAGGCATTCAGAAATGTCTTTGAAGCTGGCAGAATACTATTTCAAGGTATTTGCATTAAGAAACATGGCCGATTTTTTGTTTCTATTTTGTTGCTGGCTCTGTAGGTCTGTATTATGGCAAAATGCTTCAGCAACAAATTCAAAGTGATCTCAGAGGCATTCAAAAATGTCTTTGAAGCTGGCAGAATACTATTGCAGTGTCATGCATTAAGAAACATGGCCGATTTTTTGTTTCTATTTTGTTGCTGGCTCTGTAAGTCTGTATTATGGCTAAATGCTTCAGCAACAAATTCCAAATGATCTCAAAGGCATTCCAAAATGTCTTTGAAGCTGGCAGAATACTTTTTTAAAGTATTTGCATTAAGAAACATGGCCGATTTTTTGTTTCTATTTTGTTGCTGGCTCTGTAAGTCTGTATTATGGCAAAATGCTTCAGCAACAAATTCCAAGTGATCTCCAAGGCATTCAAAAATGTATTTGAAGCTGGCAGAATATTATTTCAAGGTATTTGCATTAAGAAACATGGCCGATTTTTTGTTTCTATTTTGTTGCTGATTCTGTAGTTCTGTTTTATGGCAAAATGCTTCAGCAACAAATTCAAAGTGATCTCCAAGGCATTCAGAAATGTATTTGAAGCTGGCAGAATACTATTTCAAGGTATTTGCATTAAGAAACATAGCCGATTTTTTGTTTCTATTTTGTTGCTGACTCTGTAGGTCTGTTTTATGGCAAAATGCTTCAGCAACAAATTCCAAGTGATCTCCAAGGCATTCAGAAATGTATTTGAAGCTGGCAGAATACTATTTCAAGATATTTGCATTAAGAAACATGGCCGATTTTTTGTTTCTATTTTTTTGCTGGCTCTACAAGCCCGTATTATAGCAAAATACGTCAGCAACAAATTCAAAGTGATCTCCAAGGCATTCAAAAATGTATTTGAAGCTGGCAGAATACTATTTCAAGGTATTTGCATTAAGAAATATGGCCGATTTTTTGTTTCTATTTTGTTGCTGACTCTGTAGGTTTGTATTATGGCAAAATGCTTCAGCAACAAATTCAAAGTGATCTCCAAGGCATTCAGAAATGTCTTTGAAGCTGGCAGAATACTATTTCAAGGTATTTGCATTAAGAAACATGGCCGATTTTTTGTTTCTATTTTGTTGCTGACTCTGTAGGTCTGTATTATGGCAAAATGCTTCAGCAACAAATTAAAAATGATCTCAAAGGCATTCTAAAATGTCTTTGAAGCTGGCAGAATACTATTTTAAAGTATGTGCATTAAGAAGAATGGCCGATTTTTTGTTTCTATTTTGTTGCTGGCTCTGTAAGTCTGTATTATGGCTAAATGCTTCAGCAACAAATTCCAAATGATCTCAAAGGCATTCCAAAATGTCTTTGAAGCTGGCAGAATACTTTTTTAAAGTATTTGCATTAAGAAACATGGCCGATTTTTTGTTTCTATTTTGTTGCTGGCTCTGTAAGTCTGTATTATGGCAAAATGCTTCAGCAACAAATTCCAAGTGATCTCCAAGGCATTCAAAAATGTATTTGAAGCTGGCAGAATATTATTTCAAGGTATTTGCATTAAGAAACATGGCCGATTTTTTGTTTCTATTTTGTTGCTGATTCTGTAGTTCTGTTTTATGGCAAAATGCTTCAGCAACAAATTCCAAGTGATCTCCAAGGCATTCAGAAATGTATTTGAAGCTGGCAGAATACTATTTCAAGGTATTTGCATTAAGAAACATAGCCGAGTTTTTGTTTCTATTTTGTTGCTGACTCTGTAGGTCTGTTTTATGGCAAAATGCTTCAGCAACAAATTCCAAGTGATCTCCAAGGCATTCAGAAATGTATTTGAAGCTGGCAGAATACTATTTCAAGATATTTGCATTAAGAAACATGGCCGATTTTTTGTTTCTATTTTTTTGCTGGCTCTACAAGCCCGTATTATAGCAAAATACGTCAGCAACAAATTCAAAGTGATCTCCAAGGCATTCAAAAATGTATTTGAAGCTGGCAGAATACTATTTCAAGGTATTTGCATTAAGAAATATGGCCGATTTTTTGTTTCTATTTTGTTGCTGACTCTGTAGGTCTGTATTATGGCAAAATGCTTTAGCAACAAATTCAAAGTGATCTCCAAGGCATTCAGAAATGTATTTGAAGCTGGCAGAATACTATTTCAAGGTATTTGCATTAAGAAACATGGCCGATTTTTTGTTTCTATTTTGTTGCTGACTCTGTAGGTCTGTATTATGGCAAAATGCTTCAGCAACAAATTCAAAATGATCTCAAAGGCATTCCAAAATGTCTTTGAAGCTGGCAAAATACTATTTCAAAGTATTTGCATTAAGAAACATGGCCGATTTTTTGTTTCTATTTTGTTGCTGGCTCTGTAGGTCTGTATTATGGCAAAATGCTTCAGCAACAAATTCCAAGTGATCTCCAAGGCATTCAGAAATGTATTTGAAGCTGGCAGAATACTATTTCAAGGTACTTGCATTAAGAAACATGGCTGATTTTTTGTTTCTATTTTGTTGCTGACTCTGTAGGTCTGTATTATGGCAAAATGCTTCAGCAACAAATTCCAAGTGATCTCCAAGGCATTCAGAAATGTATTTGAAGCTGGCAGAATACTATTTCAAGATATTTGCATTAAGAAACATGGCCGATTTTTTGTTTCTATTTTTTTGCTGGCTCTACAAGCCCGTATTATAGCAAAATACGTCAGCAACAAATTCAAAGTGATCTCCAAGGCATTCAAAAATGTATTTGAAGCTGGCAGAATACTATTTCAAGGTATTTGCATTAAGAAATATGGCCGATTTTTTGTTTCTATTTTGTTGCTGACTCTGTAGGTCTGTATTATGGCAAAATGCTTTAGCAACAAATTCAAAGTGATCTCCAAGGCATTCAGAAATGTATTTGAAGCTGGCAGAATACTATTTCAAGGTATTTGCATTAAGAAACATGGCCGATTTTTTGTTTCTATTTTGTTGCTGACTCTGTAGGTCTGTATTATGGCAAAATGCTTCAGCAACAAATTCAAAATGATCTCAAAGGCATTCCAAAATGTCTTTGAAGCTGGCAAAATACTATTTCAAAGTATTTGCATTAAGAAACATGGCCGATTTTTTGTTTCTATTTTGTTGCTGGCTCTGTAGGTCTGTATTATGGCAAAATGCTTCAGCAACAAATTCCAAGTGATCTCCAAGGCATTCAGAAATGTATTTGAAGCTGGCAGAATACTATTTCAAGGTACTTGCATTAAGAAACATGGCTGATTTTTTGTTTCTATTTTGTTGCTGACTCTGTAGGTCTGTATTATGGCAAAATGCTTCAGCAACAAATTCAAAGTGATCTCCAAGGCATTCAGAAATGTATTTGAAGCTGGCAGAATACTATTTCAAGGTATTTGCATTAAGAAACATGGCCGATTTTTTGTTTCTATTTTGTTGCTGACTCTGTAGGTCTGTATTATGGTAAAATGCTTCAGCAACAAATTCAAAATGATCTCAAAGGCATTCTAAAATGTCTTTGAAGCTGGCAGAATACTATTTTAAAGTATTTGCATTAAGAAGAATGGCCGATTTTTTGTTTCTATTTTGTTGCTGGCTCTGTAAGTCTGTATTATGGCTAAATGCTTCAGCAACAAATTCCAAGTGATCTCCAAGGCATTCAAAAATTTATTTGAAGCTGGCAGAATACTATTTCAAGGTATTTGCATTAAGAAACATGGCCGAGTTTTTGTTTCTATTTTGTTGCTGACTCTGTAGGTCTGTTTTATGGCAAAATGCTTCAGCAACAAATTCAAAATGATCTCAAAGGCATTCCAAAATGTCTTTGAAGCTGGCAGAATACTTTTTTAAAGTATTTGCATTAAGAAACATGGCCGATTTTTTGTTTCTATTTTGTTGCTGGCTCTGTAAGTCTGTATTATGGCTAAATGCTTCAGCAACAAATTCCAAATGATCTCAAAGGCATTCCAAAATGTCTTTGAAGCTGGCAGAATACTTTTTTAAAGTATTTGCATTAAGAAACATGGCCGATTTTTTGTTTCTATTTTGTTGCTGGCTCTGTAAGTCTGTATTATGGCAAAATGCTTCAGCAACAAATTCCAAGTGATCTCCAAGGCATTCAAAAATGTATTTGAAGCTGGCAGAATATTATTTCAAGGTATTTGCATTAAGAAACATGGCCGATTTTTTGTTTCTATTTTGTTGCTGATTCTGTAGTTCTGTTTTATGGCAAAATGCTTCAGCAACAAATTCCAAGTGATCTCCAAGGCATTCAGAAATGTATTTGAAGCTGGCAGAATACTATTTCAAGGTATTTGCATTAAGAAACATAGCCGATTTTTTGTTTCTATTTTGTTGCTGACTCTGTAGGTCTGTTTTATGGCAAAATGCTTCAGCAACAAATTCCAAGTGATCTCCAAGGCATTCAGAAATGTATTTGAAGCTGGCAGAATACTATTTCAAGATATTTGCATTAAGAAACATGGCCGATTTTTTGTTTCTATTTTTTTGCTGGCTCTACAAGCCCGTATTATAGCAAAATACGTCAGCAACAAATTCAAAGTGATCTCCAAGGCATTCAAAAATGTATTTGAAGCTGGCAGAATACTATTTCAAGGTATTTGCATTAAGAAATATGGCCGATTTTTTGTTTCTATTTTGTTGCTGACTCTGTAGGTCTGTATTATGGCAAAATGCTTCAGCAACAAATTCAAAGTGATCTCCAAGGCATTCAGAAATGTATTTGAAGCTGGCAGAATACTATTTCAAGGTATTTGCATTAAGAAACATGGCCGATTTTTTGTTTCTATTTTGTTGCTGACTCTGTAGGTCTGTATTATGGCAAAATGCTTCAGCAACAAATTCAAAATGATCTCAAAGGCATTCCAAAATGTCTTTGAAGCTGGCAAAATACTATTTCAAAGTATTTGCATTAAGAAACATGGCCGATTTTTTGTTTCTATTTTGTTGCTGGCTCTGTAGGTCTGTATTATAGCAAAATGCTTCAGCAACAAATTCCAAGTGATCTCCAAGGCATTCAGAAATGTATTTGAAGCTGGCAGAATACTATTTCAAGGTACTTGCATTAAGAAACATGGCTGATTTTTTGTTTCTATTTTGTTGCTGACTCTGTAGGTCTGTATTATGGCAAAATGCTTCAGCAACAAATTCAAAGTGATCTCCAAGGCATTCAGAAATGTATTTGAAGCTGGCAGAATACTATTTCAAGGTATTTGCATTAAGAAACATGGCCGATTTTTTGTTTCTATTTTGTTGCTGACTCTGTAGGTCTGTTTATGGCAAAATGCTTCAGCAACAAATTCAAAATGATCTCAAAGGCATTCCAAAATGTCTTTGAAGCTGGCAGAATACTTTTTTAAAGTATTTGCATTAAGAAACATGGCCGATTTTTTGTTTCTATTTTGTTGCTGGCTCTGTAAGTCTGTATTATGGCTAAATGCTTCAGCAACAAATTCCAAATGATCTCAAAGGCATTCCAAAATGTCTTTGAAGCTGGCAGAATACTTTTTTAAAGTATTTGCATTAAGAAACATGGCCGATTTTTTGTTTCTATTTTGTTGCTGGCTCTGTAAGTCTGTATTATGGCAAAATGCTTCAGCAACAAATTCCAAGTGATCTCCAAGGCATTCAAAAATGTATTTGAAGCTGGCAGAATATTATTTCAAGGTATTTGCATTAAGAAACATGGCCGATTTTTTGTTTCTATTTTGTTGCTGATTCTGTAGTTCTGTTTTATGGCAAAATGCTTCAGCAACAAATTCCAAGTGATCTCCAAGGCATTCAGAAATGTATTTGAAGCTGGCAGAATACTATTTCAAGATATTTGCATTAAGAAACATGGCCGATTTTTTGTTTCTATTTTTTTGCTGGCTCTACAAGCCCGTATTATAGCAAAATACGTCAGCAACAAATTCAAAGTGATCTCCAAGGCATTCAAAAATGTATTTGAAGCTGGCAGAATACTATTTCAAGGTATTTGCATTAAGAAATATGGCCGATTTTTTGTTTCTATTTTGTTGCTGACTCTGTAGGTCTGTATTATGGCAAAATGCTTCAGCAACAAATTCAAAGTGATCTCCAAGGCATTCAGAAATGTATTTGAAGCTGGCAGAATACTATTTCAAGGTATTTGCATTAAGAAACATGGCCGATTTTTTGTTTCTATTTTGTTGCTGACTCTGTAGGTCTGTATTATGGCAAAATGCTTCAGCAACAAATTAAAAATGATCTCAAAGGCATTCTAAAATGTCTTTGAAGCTGGCAGAATACTATTTTAAAGTATTTGCATTAAGAAGAATGGCCGATTTTTTGTTTCTATTTTGTTGCTGGCTCTGTAAGTCTGTATTATGGCTAAATGCTTCAGCAACAAATTCCAAATGATCTCAAAGGCATTCCAAAATGTCTTTGAAGCTGGCAGAATACTTTTTTAAAGTATTTGCATTAAGAAACATGGCCGATTTTTTGTTTCTATTTTGTTGCTGGCTCTGTAAGTCTGTATTATGGCAAAATGCTTCAGCAACAAATTCCAAGTGATCTCCAAGGCATTCAAAAATGTATTTGAAGCTGGCAGAATATTATTTCAAGGTATTTGCATTAAGAAACATGGCCGATTTTTTGTTTCTATTTTGTTGCTGATTCTGTAGTTCTGTTTTATGGCAAAATGCTTCAGCAACAAATTCAAAGTGATCTCCAAGGCATTCAGAAATGTATTTGAAGCTGGCAGAATACTATTTCAAGGTATTTGCATTAAGAAACATAGCCGATTCTTTGTTTCTATTTTGTTGCTGACTCTGTAGGTCTGTTTTATGGCAAAATGCTTCAGCAACAAATTCCAAGTGATCTCCAAGGCATTCAGAAATGTATTTGAAGCTGGCAGAATACTATTTCAAGATATTTGCATTAAGAAACATGGCCGATTTTTTGTTTCTATTTTGTTGCTGGCTCTACAAGCCCGTATTATAGCAAAATACGTCAGCAACAAATTCAAAGTGATCTCCAAGGCATTCAAAAATGTATTTGAAGCTGGCAGAATACTATTTCAAGGTATTTGCATTAAGAAATATGGCCGATTTTTTGTTTCTATTTTGTTGCTGACTCTGTAGGTCTGTATTATGGCAAAATGCTTCAGCAACAAATTCCAAGTGATCTCCAAGGCATTCAGAAATGTATTTGAAGCTGGCAGAATACTATTTCAAGGTATTTGCATTAAGAAACATGGCCGATTTTTTGTTTCTATTTTGTTGCTGACTCTGTAGGTCTGTTTTATGGCAAAATGCTTCAGCAACAAATTCAAAGTGATCTCCAAGGCATTCAGAAATGTCTTTGAAGCTGGCAGAATACTATTTCAAGGTATTTGCATTAAGAAACATGGCCGATTTTTTGTTTCTATTTTGTTGCTGGCTCTGTAGGTCTGTATTATGGCAAAATGCTTCAGCAACAAATTCAAAGTGATCTCAGAGGCATTCAAAAATGTCTTTGAAGCTGGCAGAATACTATTTCAAGGTATTTGCATTAAGAAACATAGCCGATTTTTTGTTTCTATTTTGTTGCTGACTCTGTAGGTCTGTATTATGGCAAAATGCTTCAGCAACAAATTCCAAGTGATCTCCAGGGCATTCAGAAATGTATTCGAAGCTGGCAGAATACTATTTCAAGGTATTTGCATTAAGAAACATGGCCGATTTTTTGTTTCTATTTTGTTGCTGACTCTGTAGGTCTGTTTTATGGCAAAATGCTTCAGCAACAAATTCAAAGTGATCTCCAAGGCATTCAAAAATGTATTTGAAGCTGGCAGAATACTATTTCAAAGTATTTGCATTAAGAAACACGGCCGAATTTTTGTTTCTATTTTGTTGCTGGCTCTGTAGGTCTGTATTATGGCAAAATGCTTCAGCAACAAATTCAAAGTGATCTCAGAGGCATTCAAAAATGTCTTTGAAGCTGGCAGAATACTATTGCAAGGTACTTGCATTAAGAAACAGGCCGATTTTTTGTTTCTATTTTGTTGCTGGCTCTGTAGGTCTGTATTATGGCAAAATGCTTCAGCAACAAAATCAAAATGATCTCAAAGGCATTCCAAAATGTCTTTGAAGCTGGTAGAATACTATTTCAAAGTATTTGCATTAAGAAACATGGCCGATTTTTTGTTTCTATTTTGTTGCTGGCTCTGTAAGTCTGTATTATAGCAAAAACCGTCAGCAACAAATTCAAAGTGATCTCAAAGGTATTCAAAAACATATGCGAAACTGGCAAAAGGCGATATTGAGAAACCGGCTGGAGCAACAAAACTAATTTTTAGGCAACTAATCAGCAACAAATTAGCAACAAATTGTTCCGAATAGAACGATTCGATATTATCGTTTTTGCAAAAGTTTTTGCTATCTTAATGTAAAGTTAGCAGTAACGTCATTTTTGAGAAATTGGCTGGAGCAACAAAATTAATTTTTATGCAACTTATCAGCAACTAATTAGCAACAAATTGTCCCGCATAGAACGATTCGATATTATCGTTTTTGAAAAAGTTTTTGCTATATTAATGTAAAGTTAGCAGTAACGTCGTTTTTGAGAAATCGGCTGGAGCAACAAAATTAATTTTTTGGCAACTAATTAGCAACTAAAAAGCAACAAATTCTCCAGCAAATTTCGTTCGATTTTGCTGACTTTTTACTGCTAATTTTTTAGGGCTTATGTCACTTGACCTAGTAACCCCACTTTAAAATTTCGGACCCCCACTCCGGCCCCTTTTGCAATGAAAATAAAAATATTTTTGACTTTTTTCATTTGCAATAAAGTTGAACAAGCATTCTTTATAACTGTTCCAAATTTCAAGTCGATAGCATAAGTAGTTGCTGAAATAAGCAGGTGTGACAGACAGACAGATAGACGAAGTCGCACCATAAGGGTTCCTTTTTTACCATTTTGGTACGGAACCCTAAAAAGAGAACCATTTTTAATTAAATTAATAGTGTTTTCTTAAGAGATATCCGTCGTTATCTTTATCTTTTAAGATTAGACGCATTACCGGTGATAAGGAGATAATATATCACTGATATACCGGTAGATGTAGGCAGTCGAGTGAATACTGATTTTGTGGTGCAATCGAATCTGTTTGTCAGTGCAGGTTGAGTGGGAGATCCAACAGGCTTCGGTTCCTCGGAGGTACACTGCCAATCATATTACGTGGGTGACAAATTGGGATAGAGTAACCCCGAAACCAATAATTCGTTCACTGAACATGACCGATCGATTTATAAAAAAAAACAGTTTGCATATTCACGCGAATAACATTTAATATTTTTTTGAATCCATATTAATTTATTAAAGTATCGACGTAAACTTACGAAATGTCACTTTAATACCTGGCAACACTACCCCCTATAATTAATGGCCGCCTGTCATAATTAATCTGCGGTTACATCAGGCGACATTTTAATAATTTTCACTTTGTGACCTATACGCCGAAAGTGCATTTAATTTCCGCCTGTGGATTTTGGACTTCCAATATTATCTTACTTATTTATTACTGTTTAATGAATCATGAGGCGGAAACTTACGATTATTTATAAAGCGTTTTTTGATAAATAATGTTTTTTTAAGTAATAAACAAATTTATTATGATATACGATATTTTTTTTGTGACAAGAACCATGTCAAAATACACAGTAACACCAAGTTTTCGAAAGTCTGGTCAAGCAACTGATTTATAGAGCTTTTCACATACCTAAGACTTTCTGACTTTCAGACTTAATTCTTATGTGATACGCTCTATAGAAGTAAATCTGCTGTTAAATCTCGTGACAGCTGTCAGTTGTGATTGGTTTACCGAAATAGCATTGGCCAATCATAATCACTTGACATGGATTTGACAACAGATTAAATTGAACAACTGCAGCAACTGGGGGTAAGACTGGAGGTATGGGATGCAGTCAGGACCTCTGGACCTCTGGGGGGTGATTCTCGCGGGTGATATATTGATATCGAATTCGATATATATTGCAACAAATGTCGAAATGGTAGGGATTTTGACAGTTGTTGCAATATATATCGAATTCGATATCAATATCGAACCCGCGAGAATCACCTCCCTGGTCCATCAAAGGCTTCAATCCTTCCAAAGGTGGAAGACGCTAAATTGTCTTTGATTTCAGAATGGGTAAGTGTGATTCTGAAGGCATAACATCAGACTCATTTGATGGCTCTTATGCCTTCAGACAAAACAACATGGACGCAAATGACAACAGTTTAACCAAAAACATTTTAGAAAATTAACTTCCCGAACCGATAATCACTCATCGTTTCGCGCCGTCACGTCCTATCCACCGCTAATTCATGCCAAACCTTCCCGCCATTTATTGACGTCAAAACAAACGCCCGACGTTCGAGGAAATAAAAATTAAAAGTCCCCGCAGCTAAGAATGTCTCCACCAATGAGCGCGGCATAAATAATCAGCGGGAGTACGTCTCGGCAAATTACCCAGAACGGGCGGGTTGGAAATTGATGGCAACACTGAAATAAGTGCGCCATGTCAACTATGTTGGCTGTCGGCGCGCTTGCCTTTGCCTTACTTTTTTTTGTCTGTAATGATTCGAGTGGCGCGGTCTAAATTGGTTCTATTGTAATTATGGCGGGCATTTTATTTATGGTCGCTTGTTTGTCCTTTTTTGAGGTTATGTTTATGTCTCGTTTGCTGGACTAGGGATTGGAGAAATGTGTCGACTGTTTGTACTTTATTCTACTTTCATGTCTATTCTGCCATACATCCATATCCAACATTCACTTTCATACATTAAGCGTAGCCCTAGGGTTGCCAGCTCCGGTTTTATGTTTTAGACTTTAGAGGATTTGATAAGATTAAATCATATTATTTTTAATGAAATGCCATTATGGTATCTTAAGCGACATTTATACTTTCAAATTAGGGGACAAATCAATTTTTAGGTCTGAAAAAGAGGACATCTTTTAAAATAAAGGACGTCTGGCAACCCTAAGCGTAGGCCCTAACTCACTGTTGTGGATAACCAGACGTGTCTTTTTGGACATCGACTGCACAATACAAAAGACAAGTACCTACGAGAGACAATATTTAATAACATAAAAATCTATTTATTTTCTAAAATTAATTCACACGTCACTACACATTTCCACTCCGCAGACTTCTTCCAATGTTGTACAAGGTTTAAGTAAGACAGATTCATTATATTATTTATATACCTAAATGGAAATGTTCATTATACTGGAAAATTGTATTCTTCTTTATTGAAAGTGTCCAAGGTGAGTGGAAGGTCAAACAAAGAAGAAACGAGCATTGATCGACGTTTACGCAATGCGATCATCTGTAATTCTGTATAGGTACTATATGTCTGGAACTAACAGTCGGATCACTAAAAATTCTTTTGTATATGATAGCCAGGTTCATGAGGAATAGTATAGGCTATTTAACATCACGCTACGACCCTTAGGAGCTGAGCAACGGGGGTGAAAACGCTGGGAACAGCTAGTAACATTATAAAGAGGTAAAGTTTACTTTTCCGAAACTACTGGGGCCCAAGTCTGCTAATGCAATTGTCATAATCGTGTCAGAATGGTCTCTCAATGACATCGTTTTGACCAATGACGAAACAGTCTTACTCTAAGCCCTGGGTTCCTAACCTGGGGGTAAAACAGCTATTCTGCGGGGGTAATACCTAAGACTGGCAATAAATAACAAAAGTTATGATCATTAATTAAAAACTAAACTTAATGCAAAAAAATAGTAAATTAAAAATTAAAAAAACCCGACTGCCAAAAAACAACTAAAAAAATAGTAAATTAAAAATTTAAAAAACCCGACTGCCAAAAAACAACTAAAAAGTTCAAAACAAGAGCACTTTTCAAGCAGTCTGATGCAGTTGGTGGCATAAAATCTAAGATTTAACACAAATAATTGCCACCAACTGCATCAGACTGCTTGAAAAGTGCTCTTGTTTTGAACTTTTTAGTTGTTTTTTGGCAGTCGGGTTTTTTAAATTTTTAATTTACTATTTTTTTAGTTGTTTTTTGGCAGTCGGGTTTTTTTAATTTTTAATTTACTATTTTTATTTTTCACTTTTTAGTTTTTAATGTATGTTTTCGTAATCTTCTTTTCGAGCCCTTCATTTTGATACCCCACATGATAGGTTTTGAGGATAAGTAAGAATTAGCGAGAATGATTGCTTTGTTGAACAACTTTAAATCGTTATATATCCTAAACTATTATTTAAAATGAAAAATGATAAAAGGAACCTAAAGATGATTTTAAAATACCTATTCAACGACACCCCACTTGACATAGTTCATCAACTTTTTTTTTTTTCATTTTGACAATATGGCGTCTGGTTGTCGCTGTGGTGAATTTTGATTACTGTTATGTCTTTAGTGACACTCGCAAGGTTAAGACGAATCGATTGACGTAAGAATTATCAAAATCGGCCTACGCATTTGGTCTCTAGAACGCCACATAGAAACAAACATACATACATACATACATACATACATACATAGACTGATAAACACATTACCCTCCTTTGCGTCTCGCAGTCGGGTAAAAAGTACAAACCTTTACACTGAATATCATTAATTCATGAACTTTTTTGCAATTAATTATGATCAATAAAGACCTATATGATAACGTTTGTAGGCGAGGGGGCCGGGGGTAAAATGAGTTTCTCTAAGGTCATTTAGGGGTAACAAGATTAAAAAGGTTAGGAACCACTGCTCTAAGTCAATGAGCGCTTAGGTTTTCACCGTTACGGTGGCGACGTCATATTCGTACACGATAGAGTACATGCTCAGATCATAGAAACAAGGAGATATGCCATCATAGCAAATTAGTACGGGAACAACTGATGCCACTTTTAGTACATTTTTCGACACAATAACGAGCTTATGCTCGTAATTGTGTCGAAAAATAAGATAAATAATAAGCGCTCCTTGTGAATAAAAAGATCTCCCATGCATTAAACATTCCGCACACCCTCAATCTAACACTGTTAATCGTCACTCAACACTAGCACTAAACTAAAACACTGTATTTATACCATCGATCGTGTTCGGTTCGTCGCCAGCGCGTACATTTTTGGCACATCTCCTTGTTTCTATGATCTGAGAGTACATGCATGTAACTCAAATATACGTCAAGTATTTTTATTTGTTATCTTTATTATTATAGAACTACACCTATATCTTTATTTTTCTAATTCAGAGCCTTTTAATATTTTAATTTAATTAATCAAAAGTGGAAAACGTGCGAGGGAAATTTTCAAAATATCAAAACGCAACGCTATTGGTTGACTCGTTTCAACCAATAGCGTTGCGTGACTGCCGTCAGAGTCCACCAGAATTTTACGCCAAAGTGTAGGTGTTAAGTGTTGTTGCTGTGGATACCGACGTCACTGGAAGTCGTCGTCGACGTCATAGGAAGCTACATTATTTCTGAATGTTACAGGCAATTTTTTCAGTAGGTACCTGATGGTGATAGTTATTACTTATTTAAAACAGTGGTAAGGTACATGTTGAATTTTATCAACTTGTATAAATAATAATAAATATGTATAGAGATATCTCGATGTATGAGGTTGTTAAATATTAAAACAAAAAATTGTCCCATTATTAAATTTGTGTATGTTCAAAGAATGCCATGTATGATGTAGGTAAAGTCCATTTCAATAGAACTTGTAAATTATGTAAACAAACTTGCTATACAAATTCATCAAATTTTGACAGTTGGCCATACTGAAATTGTTTATAAAGTTCACAATTTCAATTGACATGGACTTTAGTATAGTATCATTAATTTAATGTGATAACCTCATCATCACTTTGTATGTTGTAAGCGATGAAATACCCCTTGGGTATATTACAGCTTAATCTACAGCATCTCAATCTACAGCGTACCTACCTACTATACTATACAAATTAGATAAAAAACATTTTAGGCACAGCCCCAGGGGTGTAGGTACCTTGTCTAAAAATTTCAGCTGGCTTCAAGTAAACAGGTAAAAAACTCTGTCAAGAACTGACGTCCCTTAAGGCTGTATGGATCTTTCTTTAGACTTCATAAAATACGCGAAAATTAATTTGACTAGTCTTTTACCAGATTCTCCATAATTTCGCGCATGTTCCAAAATACACAGAAACAGGGCCCCCAAGTCTGCTATTGCAATTGTCACAATCGTGTCAGAATGGTCTCGAAATGACATTGTTTTGACCAATGACGAAAGAGACAGTCTTACTCTAAGCCAATGACCGCTTAGGTTTTGACCGTTTATGGTGTCATTACGACACTATTCTAAAACAATTGCAATAGTAGAATTGGGGCCCTCATATTATGATGCCATTTCTTCCGAACTTTACACCAGTCAACTTAGATTGCACATAGGTATTATAAGCCTGTAAATAGCTGAGTCTGAGCACAGAGAACTTTGAGCAAAAGCGGCGTGGTGGAGGTAAGTTTGCGCACGTAGGCATACTTTTATACAAAACTAGCTTCCGCCCGCGGCTTCGCCCGCGTTTTTGTTATAAAAAGTTGCCTATGTGTTTTTCTGATGTATAAGCAATATTACTATTAAATTTCATCAAAATCCGGTCAGTAGTTTTTGTGTTAAAGAGTAACAAACATCCATACATCCATCCTCACAAACTTTCGCATTTATAATACTAGCTTCCACCCGCGGCTTCGCCCGCGATTTTCGGGATAAAAGGTAGCCTATGTGTTATTCCAGACTATAATCTATCTGTGAGCCAAATTTCATCCAAATCCGTCCAGCCGTTTCAGTGTGAAGAAGTAACAAACATACACACACACACCCACACAAACATTCGCATTTATAATATTAGTGTGATTAGTGGGATTAGTAGGATGTAAAAAATCGACTATTGCCAACTACAAGGTCATTTTTCTAGATGTTTGCCGGTCTCTGTAACTCAATTCTGAGACTTCCCAGAAATGGATTTCATTTTCTCATCATCAAACATCATTATTCATATTAAAAATGAAACGTAAGGAAATAATCGACCATGCTATCAATAGAACATTTTTATAAAACACCAGGGGCAAATAAATAGAACGTACCTACTTACATATTTCATGCTAGTAAGTAGGTGCATTAAACTTGCAAGCCAGTAAACCGTATTTCACTTCCTAATTACAGTCGACTTACAAACTTCTAATTTAAGAACCTCTTTATATCCAAACACAGAACCATTCATAAATTCAAATTCACATTGACAACCCTAAACCGGATAGATCCAGTTTGCACCGGAAAAAACCGCCCCTCGCCAGTTTTGACATAAATAAGGGCATGTAAGCCGGTTATTAAGTTAAAGTAAATAAGTTGAACTGTCCCTAGGAAGTCTTAAGGCGAAGATGATAATAAATTCCGGTCCCACCCGTGGTAATGAATCAATTGGACAAAGAGGTAGAGCCGCTTTAGCAGTACTAAAATTTGTAATAGGCAATTTGTGATAGAGATGTTACCGGGAAAAGGGTTCCGGGAGATATTTATTGTGTTCGGTTTTATCGAAGAGAACTAGCTCGAATATTTACCTACTAGCTGTAGTTTTTAAACTTTCGCGAATTGTACACATGTTTTTAATTATATCGGGACTTTTCGCGCACAAACTTAAGGAGCTTCCCTGAGCAAATGACCTTGAGCATTCGCTTCCTCTTTGCCGCACCTCACCTGAACAAATAAGGTTGAAAATGGCTATGCGTTTGATTTTAGTTGAATCTCGTGTCCGCTAATATGAAGGATATTTCGCAGTTTTAATTTATTTTAAAAAAAAATACAACGATAAATGTTAAAATATTTTTAATTGTTTCTTTAGTTGATTAAATTTTCATTTTGATAGTTACAAAAAAAATAATAGTTATCGCTCAAAATATTGAGTATTTCGAGACGAAAAAGTTTTTTCGAGTACTATCTTGCGTTTTTTTTATTCAAGATTCTGGATTATTTTTAGAAAATATTTTTGCTTAGTTCTTTTACTGATACATTTGGCTATGCACTGTATTTTTTTGGGCTTTTAATATAGTAGCAACACGGCTAACTTTGCAACGAAAAAGAGGACGTTTTGACGGTGCCCCTGTATGGGTAGCGCCTTAATCAAAATATAAGAATTTTGACTAACCTCGACGTTTCGATCAAGTTGCATTGACCGTGGTCACGAAAAAACTTGATCGAAACGTCGAGGTTAGTCAAAATTCTTATACCTATTTTGATTAAGTTTGTGCGCGAAAAGTCCCGATATAATTAAAAACATATTTACTAGCTATTTTTGTGATCTACCTAGTTAGTAAAGTTCGCTAATAATCTAGCCGTATCCATTCACGGCATTTAAGGCGTACGGTACTTTATTTTCAGTATTTCATCATTTCAGCCGTAAGACATTCATTGTACAGACAACAGAATCGTAGGCTTTTTAAATGTTGGTTAAAAACACCTTTTTATAACACTCAAAACTCTAAAAAAGATAAACACGTGTTCAACACGAATGCTACCAAAAATGATACGCACTTGTTTTTGCACTAACTTGTCTAAAACAAGTGTGTATTATTTTTGGTAGCATTCGCGTTTAACACGTGTTTATCTTTTTTGTGGTAAGGGTGTAAAACACTATAAGCACGTATCTACGTGCTTATAGCTACCCTTACCACAAACGAAAGGTTTAGTAAGTATCTACTTACTAAACCTTTCGTTTCATTTAGCTACCATTAGAAAGTTAAGTAGGTACCTAAATCAAAACAAATCAACAACAATACCATATTTCCCCCTCCCTGATTGATTATTTCTCAAGTTTGAGCGAAACAAATAACAAAAAAAAAAAACAAAAACAAACCCTCCACTCCATTCGTTTCTGTCCTTTTAAACTGCATTTTAAACTCTACGGATTTATTTTAAAGTTATTTCCATAAACGTTCGCGTCGACAATCCTATTTAGCCCTAAGTATCTTCAATTTTAAACCTTAACGCCTTGTCATACGGACCAAAAATAATATTTTCGTGACATTCAATAAGTTTGCAAAAATTCACGAAGTACGTAAACTATATTTTCATGTATCATTAATATTAAAAGTTCCCTTCTACGTGTGTATTTCATTTTTAAGTTGGCAACACCGTGTGTTAACGGAGAGGTTTAGGTCATTAGGTTCTATTACAGTTTCCATACATTATAAACTTTACTCTCACTTGGGAATAGTCGTGTACAAAACGCCACGTGAATTAGAACATATAATCATTTATAGGTTCCGCAATTCAGTCGTTTACTAAATAATTACATTACATACCAACCGCTCCGTCGCTAAATATCATATTCTCAAAAGAGCACATTCGTAAAACATCAAAATCGCAACACGATATTCGCAAAACATCATATTCTCATAATATCATTTTCTCAAAATATCATAATCTCAAAAGATCACATTCGCAAAATACAACATTCTTGTAAAACCACATTCAAAGTACAGTCTCTGACAATATGTCACATGTTTTTATGTTTTAATTTGGGTTTTTGGTTTTGAAGCCTTCATTTTTAAGCACTGATAATTCACTTATTAGGTGCCGATTCTGTTGTTTACGAACTAAACTAATTTAGTCTTATGATGTCTCTTTCTAATAAAAAACATGAGAGAGGGATAGCAGATATTTAATCCTGTCAAATTAGTCCACTTGAATATTTTTAATGTCAGTTTAGACGTAATCGCAAAAGGTCACGACTATTGTCGTGACCTTTTGCGATGCCGTAAATGACAACGGCGTAGACTGATTTGACAGTTCTAAATATTTTCTCTCCTTTTTCAATGATATCTGTAAGAAAGAGATAAAGTGTGATTAAAATTAGTTTAGTGCGATGTTCAACAGAATCAGCACCATTGTTAATATATTTTGCGGACTGTACACTTATTTATATTCTTGTTCTATCAGCTACACAATAATCATGAATTATGATATGGTATGGTCATAGTTTTACGATAAATTATGATTGTTAAACTGTGGTATGGTCGTGGTAAAAAGATTTGCCAGTCAACAGGTTGGTAGCGAGCTCAGATCATAGAAACAAGCAGGTATGCCATCATAGCAAATTAGTACGGGAATAACTGATGCCACTTTTAGTACATTTTTCGACACAATTACGCGCATAATTAAGCGCTCCTTGTGAATAAAGATCTCCTACGCATTAAACATTCCGCACACCCTCAATCTAACACTGTTAATCGTCACTCAACACTAACACTAAACTAAAACACTGTATTTATACCATCGATCGTGTTCGGTTCGTCGCCAGCGCGTACGTTTTTATTATGAGCAATTTGCTCAAAATCAGGCATCAAGCTCGGTAGCGCCTTGGCACATCTCCCTTGTTTCTATGATCTGAGGTAGCGAGGCTGACAGCCCAGGGTGCGCGTGCGCCGAACAATCATGATAGAGTCGACCATACAGAACCTGTTCTCAATAATATTCTCCACTTTTTCTATGACCATTTTTTCTATCTCACCGAATCTCACGTTTATTTAATCTATATAATAAAAATGAATTGCTGTTCGTTAGTTTTGCTAAAACTCGAGAACCGCTGAACCGATTGACTTGAAACTTTGTACAGTTGTTGTAGGGAAGCCAGGGAAGGTTTAAACGCCAAGCAATCCAACGCATGCCGGGCACAGCTACTTTATAATAAATGTACCTATACCTATCTATTCTATGTATCTAATATAAAAACAAATTCAACAGTTAACAAAAAACAATGACATAGCTGTTCTAGTTATAATTAGCCAAAATGACTGGGCTGTTTACGAGTAACTAACTGGCAGGTGAATCATTTTCCCAACCGATACTAACGGGTATTTCACTATTTATTCTGTTCCTAGAATCAGATCAGAATTTATTTATTATTATTATATTATTATATATATTATTATTTTTTTAAAGCAAGCTTCCTGACAGTGAGTTGTCTACAGACTCTAAAGACAAAGTTGAAATGCAATGATATGTAAACCATAGATACGTTACCCGCGATCTAAAATGGCGACAAAAAAGTAAGGTAATTGCCCACCATTCATTTAATCATGCACGGCATTCGTTTTCTTTCCCTTTTTTTGCACATATGCAGCTATTTCGCTATTTAAAGTATTTGCGCCATTTTTTAGTACAGTGATGTTGGTGTATGACGTGTCTATACATATAATTATAATACGTCATTGTTGAAATGTCATAAATGCCTGTAATTACACCAGGTAATCTGAAACTTGGTCCTGGTATGGCCATTTCTGCGCCCCTCCAGGGTCTGCGCCCTGTGCCTGGGCACCGCTGGCACTGCCCGGCACTGAATAAAGGCACAAATACTTAAGTAGAAAGAGATTTGTTTTGACCATTTTCTTTCATGATTATCGCTGTAAATTCTACACAGATAAACAAAAAAAGTTGAAAACTCATTCACAATGCTCCGTTCGGAGCGTTCTATTTTTAAATCGTTTAACTGTCAACTGTCAAACTCGATGACAGATGACGCTGAGCGGCTGAGCACGATTGGAGTATCGGGGTGTTTACACCGAGCAATGCGGAATTATCATCTTAGATGCTGATTACAGCGGTAAATCGATAATAGTAGATTGTAGCACCGAGCGCAAAGTGCATTATTCACTCACTTCAGCAAGGTGCGTAATCTACTTTTCTTTCAACTACCTACCTACCGTGATGAAATATACCTACTCAAAATAAAAACTCAAGTTAATAAAAACAAAGGTTTTTTTCACCGAGTCGGTTTTATTCAGTCGATTAATTTTAAAGTAAAAATCAAAGTCGAAGTCGAATTCGAAGTCGATAGTCGATAGTCACTAGTCAATAGTTGTCAGTCAGTTTGTCTGTTAGTTGACCGTTCCAAAACCTAGATCTATTCCTAATAACAAAACTAAGCAGAAATGACGTCCTTTGTGATCAGTTTTGTAGTGATAAATGATAACATTACTGCATAGTTGGAAAAAAATTTATTTTCCAACAACATTTACGAGAAAGCAAGGTTAATAAAAATACTAGTTGCAAAGCACCGCGATTCTGCGGAGTAAAATGAAGTCGGTTAATAACGCGGCAACTCACTTGCCGTGTCGCGTCGTCACCAACCCGTGACCCTGGGCAAGCCAGTTTTCTGTAAGTACCTACGTTTCTAAGTCCAGGGATTTGCGGCCGCCAAGCCGAGCGAACATATCCGAGATTAAGCGAACAGGCACGTTTTGCCTATTAAGAATGGTAACCATTTTAAATATGGCGGCTGTAGTTTGACGTTTCTTGTTTTTTTTTTTTATTTATCTGTACGCAATGGAGTTTGGGTTTGCAGTAGATTGTTTTATTTTTAGTTAAAGTTTAATGGACAAGCTGAAGCTGGGTTTAAGAAATATGATGTGTAATTTTAGTTTTAGCGGCAAGCGTTCGACAGTTAACGTTTATGAAAGTTGCTAATGTCCTTTAATGCTATACCATGTCGCGCTTGTATTGCTTTGGCACAACATTTGTAGTTTTAGTTTAGAAGTGAAGATGCAAGGCATTGCCAATTTCAGGTTTTAGCGTTTCTTGATTGAATCGCTGACTATTCTTTAATAAACATCAAGATCCTGCCTTGTCTCTGAGAGTAGCACCAGAACAATCGGTTCCGGTCGTCATTAGAACAGCAGTAACATTCATTACGGTAGTCAGAACTCAGAAGCCCGAAAGTCTGACAACTGGTATACCACTACGAAGAAAAGAAAATGCATTTATTTGCGTTGACATGACGCACAATAAAATTAATAAAACAAAAACAATAACAATTTTGCCGGGACTTATACATGGTTTCGCCCTTGTCTACCAAGACAAGGGCGAAACCATGTATAAGTCCCGGCACCAGTCTTGATCACAAACGTCACCTGCGCATTAGCTGATTTTTCGGCCTCTTTCGCGGAATGAAGAAGACGGGGGCGCTGAGGCAGCAGGCGATTGGTTCGTCAGTCGATGCTCGTCGTCTAATTGGACCATTCTCTATAGTCTATTAGTATTGTCAACTGTCTATTGTCTATTGGGCCGAAAATGTACATGTGCGATCTGTGATCATCTTTAGTGCCGGTACCTATATTGTAGTACTCTTTAGTGTATATATGCCTACAAACTCTTACGACAACCTACATGAGTTTACCGCGTGTTTTGGTGCGATTCGGTCGGTAATTGAAGTGGAGGAGAACAATGGAGTTGAGGCTTTTTATATATTAGGCGACTTTAATGCCCACCCAAATGAGTTGTTTTACAATGAAATGTTAGATTTTTGTGCGGATCTTGATTGGCTTTGTATAGATTTAAATATGTGCCCTCAAACTACCTATACATTTTGTAGTGATGCTCACGGTTGTACTAGATGGTTGGACCACTGCATCGTCACAGAGTCGGCACGAGATTCAGTCGTTGATGTGACTGTGCGCTACGACGTGTATTGGTCGGACCACTATCCACTCGTAGTACAATGTAATCTAAATAAGCTTAAGCCTAAAGTTAATGACTTGACAGCGGAAAGATCTGTAAACCGTGTCGTATGGGGCGAGAGACACATACAACAAATTAATCAATACCATGACATTTGTCAATCTAAGCTGCGGTTAATAGATTTTCCGCAGGGGTTGAGTAAGTGTTGTGATGGTTTTTGTGGTAACAAAGAACATCACTCGGTTCTTGATAAAATGTATGAGAAAATTACTGGTACACTGTCTCGAGCAGCCATTCAAACGTATAGAAAAAAGTGTCGCAGAAAGGGAGGTTATGTCATTGGGTGGAATAAGCACGTAGCGGGCCCACATCGGGAAGCGCGGCTTAAATTTCAACTGTGGAATTTAGCTGGGCGACCAGCTAATGGTCGAATCTTTGATGAGATGTCGGAGGCAAGGAAACATTTTAAAGCTAAATTAAAATGGTGTCAGGTTAGACAAGAGCAATTCAAAATGGACATCCTTGCATCCGACCACTCCTCTAAAGATTTTAAAAGCTTTTGGAAACATACCAACAAAATGAACGTTAGGCCTAGCTTCCCGATGAGTGTCGGTGGTTCTGCTGACCACAAAAACATTGCTGAGGCTTTTAGAGAGCACTTTACTGTGCGGTCGCCCTTAGGTCCCACGTGTGGTGAGGTGAGCGATGGTGAGCCCATTGTGACAAGGCAGAATGTAAAGATACCTGCCAAGAGTGTGGCTAACATTATTAAAAAAATGCAGCGTGGAAAATCTCCTGGTCACGATGGGCTCAGTATCGAGCATTTTAAATATGCGGGCGTTCATTTGCCGCGAGTACTGTCCATGTTTTTCAGTCTGTGCATCGGTCACTCGTATTTGCCGGAACCGCTAATGCGGACAATAGTTGTTCCTATTGTTAAGAATAAGACGGGTGACACGTCTGACATAAGTAACTATCGGCCCATCTCACTCGCTACCACAACAGCTAAGGTGCTTGACAGTCTGCTGAATAGTCGCCTCACTGCACAGGTTGAGTTGCACGACGCCCAGTTCGGGTTCAAAGCAGGAGTCTCAACAGAGAGCGCTATTCTGAGTCTGAAGCGAACTGTCATGTACTACACAGCGAGGAGGACGTCGATATACGCGTGTTTCCTCGACTTGTCAAAAGCTTTTGATCTAGTTGCATATGATATACTGTGGGACAAGTTGAGGGACGCGGGTGTATCGGCGGAGTACACTTCCCTCCTCAAATACTGGTACTCTAATCAAAAGAACCGGGTGAGGTGGGTGGGTACTCTGTCGGACGAGTACAGACTGGAATGCGGAGTTAGACAGGGGGGATTAAGCTCGCCTCTGCTATTTAATTTATATATCAACCGGCTTATCGAGCGACTGAGCAGTACACATGTCGGCTGCCATATTGATGGAACATGTGTCAATAATATAAGCTATGCAGACGATATGGTGCTGCTCAGTCCCTCGGTAGGTGGGTTGAAGAAGTTACTGTCGACCTGCGAGGCCTATGCGGAGGAACATGGCTTGATATACAACTCGAAGAAGAGTGAGCTCCTTGTATTTAAAGCGCCAAAGCAGCAGCCGCGCAGTGTTCCGCCCATAAGTCTCAACGGGGTAGCACTAAATATTGTTAATAGTTTTAGGTACCTCGGCCACATTGTCACAAGTGACTTAAGGGATGACGGAGATATAGAGAGGGAGCGCAGGGCGTTGTCTGTGAGGAGCAATATGCTCGCCCGCAGGTTCGCTCGTTGTACTACTAACGTCAAAGTAACCCTTTTTAAGGCGTTCTGCCAATCGTTTTACACGAGCGGCCTGTGGGTGTCATATACGCGACGAGCCTACAACGTCCTGCGTGTTCAATTTAATAATGCCTTCAGGATGCTGTTGGGACTGCCATGGCGCTGTAGCGCGTCGGGAATGTTCGCGGAGGCTCGCACAGATGGTTTCCACGCCATCATGCGAAAGAAAGCGGCCTCCTTACTGCAGCGCTTGCATGGTAGTGACAACAGCATCTTGAAAATGATTGCCGCCAGACCAGACTGCCCCTTCCAGAGACACTGGGTGGGGACAGTCATAAATCTGAAAAATTAAATTTTATAAATAAATTGTAAAAACTAACAATACTAACCTAGTCACGTAAGCACTATTGTTACTAAAAGTACTAACAAAACTATGGACTGAAGTCTGAAATAAAGAATTATTTAATTAATTTAATTTATATCATTAATTAATTAATGTTTCAAGACAATTGACTGTAGATTTATATCGAATATCAATGATATCTTCATACAATCATGTAAGGGGGGTCGCGGACGTCATGTGTCATCACTGGCGACAGATATACGGACGTTTTGAAATGGTACGGGTTGCGAGAAGGGTGTCCAAGCGATTTATGTCGATGTCATCGATTTTGATATAAAATTTTTGTTTAAAAACCAAATATTTTCTTAAACTTTCACCCGCCGGAACATATTTTATTGTGTCAATCAAAATGGAGGTTTAACTTCGCCGAATTCAATAGTTTTGTGCTATAAATGTGGATGTTCGTGATTCATTTTGACTTGTTAATATCATATTTCAACAAGCCTTTTCTCAACTAGAATGGATATCCAGTCTAACTAGATGCGGCTAAATATCAGCATTATCTACATGGAGGAATTGCCATCTGACCTCCACAAGTCCACAACCCAACTACGAGGTAATACTTGAAGATTAGTATAATATACACATCGGCTGGTTTCACCTACAGTTTATTTTTCTATTTATATTTTTGTTTCTTTATTGGACAGTATAGATTTGAGTTGAGATTAATATAATTTTAATTCTGTTAAGTCGAGATTTGTGGTCACCCTACTCCTGACGTAGACACGAACGCGCTAAACGTTCGAGGACTTAATTTATTGACTGCCGCCGTCACACTAGAGATTTAAATTTAAAACTCCAAATACGGAGAGATGTGTGGAGTTTACTGTTGTATTTTTAAGTTTACGGGGTAAGCAGGGTTGTGAAGGGTCCACATGATTTCTTTTTTGCCATTCCTAGTAGGCATACAAACACGCAGCTAATAATAAAGAAGTATTGAATGGATTACAAAATTATTATCACACCCGCGGTTTCATCGCCGTTGCTCGGCTCCTAAGGGTCGTAGCGTGATGTTAAATAGCCTATACTATTACTCATGAATTTGGCTATCATATACAAAAAATATATATACATATAATCCGACTACCTAGTAGTTCCAGAGATTAGCGCGTTCAAACAAACAAACTCTTCAGCTTTGTAATATTAATATAGATGCCTTTGTCCAACGTGAACGTGCCATAATCGGCGAAAGGACATCATTATTTTATATTGGGCTAATATTGAAAGTTAAAGAAAATGTTTAGAAGTAAAGTAGGGTAGGGCACAGCAGGATATCTCGCTCAAATCTGGAGCAGCCCGACTGGTAAAGAACATCCGCCTTACAGAATACCACCAAACAACGCTACTCTTCGGTAGTGTTGTGTTCCTGTGGTGAGTAAGGTCGCCAGAGCTCGTAAGGATGCGCTGTCCACAGCGGGGGACCTGCTTGTCCCCTTAGCTGTCGGCATAGCTTCACTTTAGAGCAGTGGTTCTTAAACTTTTTGAAGCCACGGACCACTTTCAGAATGAAAAAGAATCCACGGACCCCCGTCAAAGAAAATTTTAGGAACGAAAAACAAAGCATATTACAAAAATCTATTTTATCATGGTTGGTTTGCAGTGATTTTTAATACGAACAAGCGATCAAACAAATGAGTGAACTGAGTGGCTGCGGACCCCTGGCACTCATATCACGGACTCCCAAGGGTTCCATGGACCCCAATTTAAGGCGCTGATAACTGCCAACGGCCTTGAGTGATTTGGGTAGTATAGCTTGAGTGTTCTGCGCTGAGCTCAAGCAACGCGACATACGTCCACCGAGCAATACGACTCGCCTATCAAGGAGCGCGCTGTGCCGAATTAGACGTATTATTACTTTTTAGTATCTAAAATATAAAATTTAAAAAAAGTAACAGGCAATATTATAGGTAGTAACATAGTCTTTTCACACAAAACAAATCATGAAAATATCTTAAGCGATTTGAAAGTAATTAGGTTTTTATGTTTTGGGTAGACAGTAATTCATGAATTTATTTCATTAAGTATTTTACTACAATAGTTAAATATTCACAGGTACGATTGATGTATACAGGGTGTCCCAGAAATCAACGTCAAGCCGAAATCGAGCATTAGGCCAAGTCGTAACAGTTATCAGAAAAATATGAAAAAAAATCTTGGTCATGTACTTTTCAAATTATATGTATTCAAAAATAAATCTTAAAAACTGACACCCTGTGATGATCTTTCAAGTCCTGTGACTGCAAATATTAACTTTTCTTCAGTTTTTTTTCTGTGTTTGACAGAAGGGTTATTCATAGTTATACGGTAGAAAAAAAAACAGTTCCAACATCTCCCGGGCAACTTGTGAACGGTAATGCCCAACCGCGAACGTAATCCGACCGCGTTTCTCAAAGTGTTTTATTACGCCCCTTTATTATACAGTTATGAGGTAAAAAGAAGAGAAAAAAATCGTGTCGTGTCCGGTTGTGAGTGCGTTTAAACTTTATAGACCCCCGCTCAAACACGAAGCAACTGTCTGTAAGCTTTATAAATAACTAGCTTCCGCCCCCGGCTTCGCCCAAGTTTTTCGGGATAAAAAGTCTATGTGCTATTGCAGACTATAATCTATCTCTGTGCCAAGTTTTATACAGATCCGTTCAGCAGTTCTGGCATGATTGAGTAACAAACATCCATCCACAAAAAATAGCAATACTTTGCTTTAACTCAATCTAAAATATTAGATTACCGTTAAATTGTAACTTCAAAGCCCGCATCATAAACCAATCCTCTTGGGTCCTACTTAAGCACGTTTCAAATGACTTACTCATCACAACTGAACTAAATCTGCGCATTTAACCTTAATCACTAACGCCCCCAAACGAAAACTCCTTGGGGAGCTAAACTTTGAAGTTTAAGCATCTTAGGCAACTTATCGTTTCTTATAAATATGTAGGGGTAGGTACACGGAGGAATGAACTAATGGAGTCGTAACGTGGGCAGACGGTGCGCAAGTCTGCTGTGTCGCCCAATGGCCTAATCTAAAGGTTATATTGTAACGACCTGTGAGTTAGGAAAAGCATTTTTAATTACTGCCTATAGAAAAGCAAATGCATATTGCACTGCAGATGCAACGCCCATTTACAAACTCTTTATTGCAGGATTCCTATAATACACATTAAGCCACGCTTCAGCCGTTTTCAAAAAGATCGATAAACTGCAAAATATGTTTCATACATTGCACTGGTTCGGTAAGTTAGGTTCCCAAAAAACTACGCCTTTATTTATATTAATTAGTTTGAAATTGTTTATGTGCAGTTGCCAATTTCGAAATCTGTTTAGGTCGGCTGCTGCAAAACCAATCTGGTCAAATGGAGTATCATCGACCAATTTCAAGCACAGTGTGAGTGCTGAGTTTTTACAGGATATGTCACATCTTTTATCCTACTCATACGCAGAACCGCCTTCTCCCTTCAGGATTTAAAAGATGCAAAGAACAGGGCAGTCCATGCCCCTACATATTATTTATTGGTGGGAAAAAAAATGTGTTAATCTATTCACTCAAAAAGAAGATTAAAATCTCTCTAATACTCATAAATGTACCTAAAGTTTTCATAATGATAAAGGCAATAATGAGCATTCCATTTAGTAATTACTCAGGGGGTCTAAACATCCCTTAACGTTCGGCGGTACAATTCAGACGTGCGCTCTCCGGGTTAATTATCTAGATAATTGTGGCGGCATAAGGGTTAAAGCTGTATATTCTAATTATAGACCACATTTTGGGCTCATTACACATTCCTGGTGCTTGTATTAGTAGGTTTGGTCTGTTTGCGGTACAAGCAGATTCGGTGGTAGTACCGATATTAATCCAACGGTAAAAACGGATTAGGTTAATCTCTTCTGACATACAAATCGAAGACGGTATACAATGTAATAACAAGACAGTCAACATTAAAACGCATTCATAGGTAGGTACTATCCTACTAATGTATTATGAAAGCGAATTTTTGCGAGGATATGAAACTGTGGATGTTTGTTACTCTTTCTCGCAAAAACTATTGAACGGATTTTGATGAAACTTTATAATAATATAGTTTATACATCACAGAATAACATAGCCTATAAAAAAACTATTGTATTTTATAGTTTTTCGTCAAAGGTTTATAATTATACATATATTTTTTTAGGTAGAGCAGTAGAAGAGTTATTTGTGAAAGAACTTTCATCCGAGTGAGTAGGTACCAGTGGCGAAGGGTCCCTACAATACGATTCCTACCGGCTTCCCTTTGAAAAATAGCACAGGCAGTATTGCCTACTATTTAATTGTCGATTATTTATAATTAGCTTTTCCTGGCCAGGTAATCATTTGTAGCTCCGGATTACCTCTTACAAAAATTGATCAATTGATCCTTCGCCACTGGTAGGTACTACTACCATAGCTATCTCTGCCGTTAAGCAGCATTACTGGGTTCCAGTTTGAAGGGTAGGTATAGATGCTGGTGTAATTACAAGCACAGGAAAGTTGAAGACATTTCAACTTTGTCTCTAGGGTTGACAACGCACAAATGCGATTAATAATATTTTTTTACTTAGTTACAGATAAAGCCAAAAAAAGCGGACCAGTAAACTGAGAGCCCCAAAAATCTTTTTTCTCCATTATTAAAGTACATGCATATTATAAATAGACTAAGGCCCGTATTCCAGAACGATACTCGAGCACCGATCTCTGCTTGAGCATAGATTTCAACCAATCAAACGGCTTTAAATCTATGCTCAAGCAGAGATCTGTGCTCGAGCATCGTTCTGTAATACGGGCCTAAGTATAAAAATAACTAGACTAACCTATAAATATTACAGTAGGTACAACATTACCTTACCATCTTAAAATACTAAAGCCGCAAGTTAAAAAGAAAGTGTAGAAACACATCAATTAGAAATTCTTTTTTTTACTATGCACTTCACGTAGGGTCATTTAAAACGCATTATATGGAGGGGAGGGTAGACACTAGACACGGAGCTTTTGTTATAACTATACTTTAATGGTACAGGTTTCAAATTACGAATATATTCAAGAATTTCAAAGCAGGAACTCGAGGAAGATTATACAAAATATAGGTACCTGGGTAATAAATAAGGTCCGTATTTAGTAGACACGGAATCTCCTGCTAAATCGCTTGCATCGACGTGCGATGTTGAAATCACGAAAAATGTAAAAATCATGACGCTTAGGAAATGGATTTGTGATCGGTGTATGTTGTTGCCTCTGATCATAGAAACAAGGGAGATGTGCCAAGGCGCTATCGAGCTTGATGCCTGATTTTGAGCAAATTGCTCATACTAAAAACGTACGCGCTGATGACGAACCGAACACGATCGATGGTATAAATACAGTATTTTAGTTTAGTACTAGTGTTAAGTGACGATTAACAGTGTTAGATTGAGGGTGTGCGGAATGTTTAATGCGTGGGAGATCTTTTTATTCACAAGGAGCGCTTAATTATGCGCGTAATTGTGTCGAAAAATGTACTAAAAGTGGCATCAGTTATTCCCGTACTAATTGCTATGATGGCATATCTCCTTGTTTCTATGATCTGAGGTTGTTACTGTCGCAATGGAGGAACGCTGTTGTTGCTCATTTACGTACCTAACCTTATTTCCCTTTTCTTATCCTTTAGAATTTGCAAAATATGGTGATTATAGCGATATTATTGTGGAGGTCAACGGAATGGCCGCCGTCAGCAGTATACATATACCTATGTATACACAAGCTGATATTATAAGTGCTGTTGGTGTTCATTTCTCAGAAAAACCGGCCGAACCAAAAAAAAACCCGCCTTATTACACCCAATTTTATTCACCAAAAAGAAAAAAATCTCAACTTAAGCGATATGAAATAATATGTAATTGTCCACAAACTGGCTTTCGTGTCGAGATGTCCAATTTATTTTATTACACTACACCGCTTACAAGCGCCCATAGAATTTATTATGTGATGGGTGGGCCGTTTTTTTGGCCTGCATTGTAATGAGAAGTGTTTATTGGGTATTAGACTTTTTGTTTTTAAAAGGCTTCATTGGTTTATTGGTCGAAAACTCGAAAGAAAGGGTGTCCGTAATAGTTAGGGTGCTAAGTTTTTAAAATAGACATAATAATAAATAGATTGCTGTTTTTTTATGAAAGTCTGAAAGTGCCAGAAATATACGTTTGGTTTGGCGTTGTTGGCAAACAAGCCTTGAATACCTTAAAATTATATAAACTAGTGGTCGCCCCACAGATTTAGATTAGGCTAGATGTTCACTAAATACTAAATAGTATGAAAACGAGCGTTAGGCTAGATGTTCACTAAATAGTATGAAAACGAGCGTGCGATTTTTTCCTACCTACACCTAGGTAGTAGGTACTATGCTGACGTGCAAGTCATTTAAAGGCCTTGGGCAACCCTTTTTAAGAGTTTTTAATGTTGACACTATATTTTGTCAAGTTTCACCGGCGCGTTTGAAAATAAACTCAAGTAGAATCGCAAGTAGGCGCATCGCACAAACTCTTCGGGCACGCTGGGACGGACGGTTTGCGGTATCTAGTTTATTCTAAATCTGTGGGTCGCCTAGTGGTAGAAATTCGACCGTGTTTTAATATTTTTTTAAGTTTTTACTTAAGTAGGTATATTATTTTTTTTATCTTTCTGTACACTTTCATAATTATAAACATTAAATATGCCAAATCTCACACTTCTCCGTGCGCGCAATATGCTTACGTATTATAATAGATTTTCATAATAGTTAAGTGCAATTTTAATTAAGAAAGTAATATTAAATTGGTATTAAAATTGGTAAAGAAGCATTACCTTTCGCTCTAATTTTGCCACTTTCTTCTTTCTCGTTTGTACTTGATATATATTAGTATATATTTATAATAAATTTGCGTTTATTGTATAGTATGTATTAGTATTATTATGTCTAAGTAATATGTATGTACACCTAGACTGCCCAATACCTTCTCCTATATGTCAGTCCATCCAAAGGTTGTCTGGAAGAGATCGCCTTGTGCGATAAGACCGCCAATTGTACATTTTAAATTAGTAAGCCTGCTCTGTATTATGATACTTATGGTGTACAATAAAGAGTATATACATAAATATTATTAAAAAAAAACTCACCATAAGAAGAATAGACGGCCAGCATTAGAAGGAGGCAGATCCTCGCGATCACCACGCCCATTTTCATGCGGAACAAATTCAAAATGGCGCCCATAGCAACACAAGATGGCTGACTAGCTACTTAACACTCGATGTTACATAATACTGATATTAATTTTATTATTCTATTCGTATGTCGAGTTCTTGATGTGGATTTCAACGGTGTTGTTTGTGAAATCATTCGCGGAACGATTCGGCTTCTGGAAAGAGAGATAAGAAATAATTAGTTGTTTTGTGTGGACAAAAAATATTTTTGAGAATTTGGTCATTAATTACGGATCCCGACATGCTAGCAAACAGGAAAATCGTACATCTGACACCCAAAATTAGGATTAGTAGTCAGCTTACCCAGAGCGCCCTTCCACAAAACAATGAAAAATCTAATTATGTAGGTATTAGGGGACGTCCATTAATCACGTGATGTTTTTTTAGCAACTTTTTGACCCACTTTTTTTTCAGAATATTATAAAGCAATTTTTTTTCGGCTTAGAAATCGCGCATCCAACGAAAAAATAAATACACGTGATATCTCACTACACCCTCACCCCTTGTGATATTTCGTGATTTTTTCCGACCCCCCCCCCCTTTCAAGCATCACGTGATTAATGGACGGCCCCTTACTAAGAATCGTGCAAAATTATTCTTGATCTTAATTCGGAGCGGCCGACCTCCGGCACCGCATGGTACTCATCATAATCAAAGTCATAACATTATCACTGAGGGGTGTATTATACATTATACCTATTATCCGTAACATGTGGACAGTGCATTAGAGAGCCAGCAATATCGGGTTACTCGCCCAGCGCCGTTAATGACAAGTAGTCAAGAAGATCACGGGAGGGTTGGCGAATTTACCAAGATTTCTAATAATATAAGCAGTGATAGCCTAGTGGTTTAACCATGTGCCTCCCACGGCGAATGGTTCGAGTTCGATCGCGGGGCACGCACCGCTGACTTTTCGAAGTCATGTGCGTATTAGAAATTAATTATCACTTGCTTTAACGGTGAAGGAAAACATCGTGAGGAAACCGGCATGTCCTAGAACCAAAAATTCGAAGACATGTGACGTCCACCAATCCGCACTGGGCCCGCGTGGTGGACTACGGCCCACTCCCTCTCACAGAGGAGGCCTGTGTCCCAGCAGTGGGAACATTATAGGCCGATTATGCTTATGCTAATAATATAATACTTATAAGATCTTAAAAGGGTGCTGGTGTGACAAATATTAATGAAACTATAAATATGTAGGTAGGTATATTCATCAATTAAAAATAATGGAGTTATTGTGTTTCATGCCAGCAGTTATCAAAGTTTTTTTATTAATCGTATAATACCGGAAAAGCAAGGTACCTAATCGATTTTCAAAGTACCTAGATAAGATGTGTCGCAGATGAGTTTTGTCGGTTAAGAGTCCTGTCGGACATAGTATTGTCGCACTTATCTTTCGTGTCCATAGAAATGCAGTGGTAAAAATGTTGTAGGTATGTACCTACAATGGGGTTGAATACCTCATTGTACAAAATTTTTATTAGCATCTCTTTCAACGTACGGAGATCTATGGGAATAACACGTCGCAGTATGGTAGGTATTAGAACAGCAAAGAATGACTTAAATCTCTTTTGTTAACTGTACAAACATAACATCAAAAACCCCATATTTGATACGGGGCTACTCTCCCATCGCCCTCACAAAGCCCTAAGGATGGGCTAATGCAGTAATTATTGCACTTTGTATTTTTGTTCCATCAGAGCAGTGCCGCAGGCAACGAGACAGAACCAACCATTTCGTTACTCCGCTTTCACAAATTAAATGTTAAACAAAGCGAATAATGTAAAATGCACGCCCCTAATTATTATTTTAAATTTTTACCGCTTTAGAAAAGATTTCTAAGTTTCTGAGTTGTTCTTTCATTACTCATTAGTTTAGGTCCTAAGTAGCATATATTTTTGTATGAAATTAAAATACCTAAGTTGTCAAATATCGTAACTGCAAACTTTTATTTTTTTTCATTATGACGTCATGAACTGGACTAAACATGTGCCTTCGTCAAATCACTTAGGTAATTATAGTTTTTTTTACCTATTTAAAAAAATGTTAGGTTCGATTATTCGTATAAGCATGAATTTGAATTATCGCGAATCGCAACACTATGGTAAAGGACCTAACGATATAACATTGAAACAACGTCAAAAACCAATTAAAATCAGGTCAAATTATCGTTTTTTGCTGTGTTTGAAAAGATTTGAATTTAAATTTCGAATTTGAAGTAGACACGCTTTGAGTAGGTACGCTTGTACAAAGTTACAACTGCGGTGTGTGTGACAAAGGTAGGTATTTCTTAAATTTTGTTCACTGTAAATAATTGAAAACATGAAAGTGAAATTTGAACAAATTAGCGAAGAAGTTAAATGCCCTAAAGGTGGATATACGATGCGTAAGTCGAAAAATTAAAAAATATAATAAAAAAGTTAGATAATTAAACCGGGTTCACTAACGCTGAACTAACTTCATTAATGTCTGGCTGGATTCGGCTAAAATAAACTTTTCCTGTGATCGTTCGGGCGTTTATTTTGACGTATAAAAAATATAAATAATTACTTTTTTTCTTCTAAGTTAAAAGTGAGGAGTGCTTATGGCAAAAATGAGTTCATAATGGCTAATCAAAGTTGACTTGAACCCACGACCTTACATTTCAAACTAACATCTTTCAGTAAACACCTATAATCTAATTATATTTTCACTAACGTACCTAAGCACCTAATAACGCAATTATATCTTTATAGTTTACAAATTACTTTTTCAACACACTTGCTCATAAAATGGCTCTTATTTCACCGCAATTAGGCACGTAATGACACCTGTAATCAAACTGTGACTTTTTCATTGCTATTACTCACTAGTGAGTTATGGACTGGGCGCGCGCGCTGTTCCTCCGGCGCGCTAGTATTATTTTATTCACAAGTGTGTTGAAAAACGTCGTATGATACACGTGTATTGATGATAACCGTCTTCGGCTGGCGCCTCAGCGGTAATCACCAACATTACACACTAGTGCCATAATGTACTATGAAATACCTTTCCACTATGTTGTATTTTGACAGAAGCGTAATTATGGTGCTGTTCACGTTTTGTCGTATCGTTTTACTACAAACTGACTGCAACCAACCACATTTCTGACAGTCAAATCCGCCATAGTCAGAACCAGACTAGGAATTGAGTTACTTAAAACTAGTTTCAACTTCAACCAATCAAATGGCTTTAAATCTATGCTCAAGGCGAGACCCGTGTTTAAGTATCTCTCTGTAATCGAGCCTAAGGCATGGATTCAGATTTTGAAGGTCAGTGTTTTAAATCATAGAATAATAATTATAAAGGTAAGTTTTAATGAGGTAGATGTCAATCCCCAATTTTTAGGACAGGTTTCATGTTTTTACTTTAGCTTAAGGCAGATAGCGGTCCCAAATGTTAATTAAGTTAAATAAAATACCCTCAAAGGAACCAAAAATAGTCCTTAAAAAGGCCACTATCAACATTAAAACAGCCATTACATTGTCCAAACTGGAAACATTACCTACAAGGCTACAACATTATCTTGAAATCCACAATGTACCAAGACAAAGCATCCGAAGAAGCATGTAAGAAAATGCCTTCAGGATGAATTGTAACTTTAATAAAGAGAAATAAAATAAATGTCAATACTGGTTCGTTACTACATGAACATGTCCGCGGATTACGCCGCGGGCGAGTCTGGACGTACCTTTAATGTTGTACTAAAATCTACGAGGGTGGGAGAAACAAACTGACTGTGATGTGGAAATAATCCGGGGATATTTTTTTACCCGTAAACCTCTTATTTAACGAAAGATCAAAATTCAATGCTGTTTTCAGTAACTGGGCACAACATCGTACAATAATAGTAAGTTTTTCTTCCCAAATTTGGCCCAAGATTAGGTCAAAGGTACAGGCAGTACCAACGTAACTTTTAAATATTGGAAACCAATACACAGACAGTTAACAAAAGAGGTCACTGGCTCAATTGAGGACACCAGCCGGGCTAACATGCGCGCCGCGACAAAATTTTGTCGACGCTTTTATCGTGCATTTGTCTCGTTTTCGCACGAGTAAGAGCGAGACAAAACAGTCGACAAAATTTGTCGCGGCGCGCATGTTAGCCCGGATGAGCGCCTAACATGCGACGCGAGACAAAATTTTGTCGATGCTTTTATCGTGCATTTGTCTCGTATTCGCACAAGTAAGAGCGAGACAAAACAATCGACAAAATTTTGTCGACGCTTTTATCGTGCATTTGTCTCATATTCGCACGAGTAAGAGCGAGACAAAACAGTCGACAAAATTTGTCGCGGCGCGCATGTTAGCCTGGCAGAACTTATTAGCCCGACATCGCCAACACGTAGTGTGCTAGTGTGGTGATCAGTGTTCGTTGTTTCTCTATGTTGAAAGAGCCATAAAGGTTGTCATTTACTTTTGGGGATTAGGCCTGACGAGATGGAATGTCCCTTTTTTATTTTTTTTTTATTCTATGATAGGCTTGCATTTGACCGCGATCTCGCCTAATGTTAAGCGATCATGCGGTCTACGTACCGTCGGAATTGTACCTTTATTGTTTAGTTTCCTAAAAGAATGTGAGTCTGAAGGTATCCTCAATTCCTCATCATCCTCTTGCCCTTATACCAATTTATTTGGGATCGGCGCTGCAAGTCTTTTTCTTCCATATTTTTTTCTTTTTATTTGATAATTAGGCTTGCGTTTGACCGCCATCTAGCCTGATGATAAGCGGTGATGCGGTCTACGATGGAGCACGCTTGCCTAGAAGAAACCGATTCACTCGTGTTGTGATTTGAAAAGGGAGGATCATTTTACCAGACCGGGAGGTATTGTCTGGCGGGCCGTTGCCCCGATAGTTGATGTCGGGTTTCTGTATATTATATGTTTATCGCTCTGAAAACGGCTGTGAGGAAACCGGCATGTCCTAGGACCAAAAAATTCGAAGACATGTGACGTCAACCAACTCGCACTGGGCCCGCATGGTGGACTACGGCCCACTTCCTCTCACAGAGAGAAGGCCTGTGTCCCAGTAAATGCTGATTTTATGTATGAACTCGTTTGTAGAGTTGAATATCTTCTTTTCAGAGTCAAAGTGAACTGCGAAGCTGAATGTGGAAGATTCACAAGTGCTTAAGTAATTGTTATACCTAAAGTAGTAAATAACAGCCAGACCGCTGCTTACACAACAAAACACAGGAGACATCGTCGCGTCTGCGTTTGTCAAGCGAATGATTAATGCGTTCAGCCATCTTGTTTCTTTTTCCCGCCCTTTGCAGTCGGCGACTTTCATCGCGTCAAGATGTTCAGTTAGTGTCTACTGTCTAATTGCGTGAATTAGCTGGGTACAGGTTATCATTATGTCGGATGTGTTTTAAGTTTCTGCAATCACGTTACGAGGTGTCTAGGGGTCAAAACAGACGCCCGGAATGGCCCTCCGGAATTAAGAGAACGAATGAGTGATTTTAACCCTAAAAAACAACTAAGTTTGTTACCCTACGAATAGGGATTCGAAATGTATCGATACTTGGGTGTATCCTCAGATCAAATCAGGAGAATCAAAAATATATTTTTTATCTAAACAAGTTTAATCGTCAATTTGTTAGACTACTGAATTATTTACGGTTTTTGTGAGTACAACTATTCCCATACCGAATTGAGAATGAGCTAAAAAAGCGTATCGAGGATGTTTTTCATACCGCACAAGTCGAAATGTTAACTGTGAAAAATTGGTTATTTTATTGACCAAATAAAGAATAAAGGAAGGCCAAGGAAACGGTGGATGGACTGTGTGAAAGATGATATGGAAAGAAAGGGGGTGACTAGTGAGATGACGGCTGATAGAGATGTAGGTAGGTACCTACGGAAGAAAAACACATAGTCGAGAGCAAGGCGGCGACTGCAGCCAAAAACATAGTCGAGGGCGAGGCGGCGACTGCAGCCAAACCCATAGTCGAGGGCGAGTCGGCGACTGCGGCCAAACACATTATACTCGAGGGCGAGGCGGCGACTGCGGCCAAACACATTATACTCGAGGGCGAGGCGGCGACTGCGGCCAAACACATTATACTCGAGGGCGAGGCGGCGGCTGCGGCCAAACACATTATACTCGAGGGCGAGGCGGCGACTGCGGCCAAACGCATCATACTCGAGGGAGAGGCGGCGACTGCGGCCAAACACAATAGTCGAGGGCGAGGCGGCGACTGCGGCCAAACACATGGTCGAGGGCGAGGCGGCGACTGCAGCCAAACACATAGTCGAGGGCGAGGCGGCGACTGCGGCAAAACACATTATACTCGAGGGTGAGGCGGCGATTGCAGCAAAATACATTATACTCGAGGGCGAGGCGGCGACTGCGGCAAAACACATTATACTCGAGGGTGAGGCGGCGATTGCAGCAAAACACATTATACTCGAGGGCGAGGCGGCGACTGCGGCCAAACACATTATACTTGGGGGCGAGGCGGCAATTGCAGCAAAACACATTATACTCGCGGGCGAGGCGGCGACTGCAGCCAAACACATTATACTCGGGGCGGAAGGCGACAGTGTCGCCGTGCTTGGAATGTACCTTCATACAAACTCATAAAAAATGTATAAGATCCACTAGTGTCACTTGCAGTCGGCGACAGCAGCTGCAACTGCGGCCAGTCGCTGTCGCCAGTGTCGGAATTGTACCATAATACATACTTAACATCAAAACAAATTGCGCTGCACCAGTGGCGCTAAAACAAATATTTAAGACAAACGGATTACAACAACAAAAACGAGGCGCTACTTCTGACACTTTTTTGTGCCATGTTTTGACACTTTCGGTACCAAAAAAGTTACTGAGCGCAGCTGCTGACGTGTTAAAAATAGGACAGTTTAGCATTTTCTGTTTTCGGTACAAATATTGTTGTGGTAAGAGATTCTACTTTTAGCTAGCACCCACCGCCGTGGTGGAGAAAGGATTGTGATTTTAATGTGTCAGAAGTACAGTACTACCATTTAATTTCATAGCAAAATCGGCAATACTGCAAGATTGCGGCAAATTTTCTACTTGATTGCACGATATAGATCTTAACTCACGGCTATACAATTGCAGCAAGAAATTGACAAAAAACTAGCCCGCACCTAACCGAGTCCGCGACTTCGTCCGCGTGGACTACAATAAATTGACCGTTTTAAATGACCTCCTTAGTGTAGGGTGGCTAGCTACAAAGAAGTCAAGCTTTATCTCTGGTTCATCCCACCGGAATTAGATGAAATGTGGCTTAGATTTTAAGTTGGACCCCAAGCTATCAAACTGTGAAAATTGCGTGATGGGCACACAGACAGAAAAAGATCACAAAAAAAAATTGGGCATGGTTACGTTCCAGTTATCCAGACTGTATTCCTGAAATATCTTCAATATACAGAGACACAGCTTTATTAGAATATTTATTTAAAAAGTAGGTATAGAAGTAAATATTAAATAGTTTATTTTTAATATGGTTCCTTCGCACTATGCCAAGACTGCAATTAGGTACCCACCATGGAATACGCTCAAACGGTACGATATTATACTGTACATTATATCCCTCTTGAAGCCACAATTGGAGTTATTAGACAACCATCAGTCAATCATAATTATGAATTAAAATAACGCATTGATGTCAATTTTGAGTAACAATGATGGCCCAGTGGCTTGATTGAACAACAATCAAATGATTGGGGCGAACACAGCGCTCAACGTAACGTGGCGGCCGGAAAGTAAACTAAATTAAAATGTATGACATGACATTCGACTTACATTCAGTAGCCAGTAAAACCAACATGGTACTCTGCCTACGAAGTCTTCAAAATGGCATCCTAAGAGCGAGAGTAAATGCGCCTTGGTTTGCTAAGAACGACGAAATTCATGACTACCTACCCAAGCCGACAATGGACTCTGAAATCGAACGGTACAAAAGACAGCACAAGGAACGCCTGACCTTGCATCCAAACCCACTAGTTGCCGAACTTTTAAACCCGACAGTGGTAGTAGAAAGGCTGAAAAGGAACCAGCGCAGCACCGCTGCTGCACCACAAAGCAACATAATCACACAGCAAATTCGCTTATGGTCTGATGACCGATTGCAAAAAACTTACATTAACCTTTGCGAGAAGCGTCATCGCAACCTTCTAGAAGTATAATGCTGTTATAGTAATAAAATATGCAATAAGAATATGAGCTTCATAACTGGCGAAATGTGGGTGTACTATGCACCAGGGTTGACAGATTGATTTAATCAATTTTAATCAAAATCGTAAAGGCTAAGAAATTTTAATAAAACACAAATAAATTGAATGGAAATCGACTCTTTTAATGTTACAATATAATTTTAAGAAACAATTAAATTTGAATGACGAAACTGACCGCAAAAATTAAATCGATTGTTTAAAACCGGGACGAGGGGGTGGCAAGCAAAAATTATAAATTCCCACCCCCGGGGTGGTACCGAAACATCGCGACCTCGTGACCTTTCCTTTTTTTTTAAGCGATGTAAGCAGAAAAATCTTGCTACCGCTCAACCCGAGTCAAGAGGCTTAGGGATGGACCTACCTAGTTATCGATAAATATTCTTTCATTCATTAAGTCTGCGAGGTCTCCGGATGACTAGAGATATTTTGGTGTCCAACTGTCATACAGAAAAGAAACGAGCGTTGTCGCTTGCTCACTGCGTGTTGTCGATTTTAAACCTTTAATTCCAGGTTTCGGCACGATGTTTATTAAATGTTCACTATTTATATTTGACTAACGCCTGTCTTTAATTTAGAAAGCACACAGGTATAAAATTGAATAAGCCACAGTACTGGCTAAGTTCGAACCTGTAACCTTGTGCTTAAAAAGCGAATCCTTTAATCTCCGGGTCATCGCGACATTCATTAGGATTAAGTAGTTGCTTACTAATGTTTAATATAATTATTTAATTAAGTTCCGATTTTTCAATCACCAGATAAAAAATCCTAGGAATAAAATATATCGATTTCATTAAAATTAAGGCGTTAGACTGCAACCTAATATGTATATAATGTAGTTTATTTCATAGAAATAAATTTTATCTGGCGATTGAACAATCGACCTTATGTAGTAAAATTCTTATTCTTTCAAGTTTCAGGCGATCGTCACCAAACATTCAAAAAATATTGTTCTAGCAAAAGTATCGATATCGCTAACGTCCCACCCCTACTCGCTCACCTGTATAATTTGAAGGGTCCTAGAGTGCAGCGCTCTCGAGCCGACCCCTTTACATCGTGTCACTTCTCCATTCTTTGCGCACCTCTAGCGAAACGCCGTTTACTTCATACAAGGCTTTAATTTTGCGTGTTTTTGTCGTTTTATCCTTTGGTTCACGGATACGACTAACTGACGTACTATGCACTAAGTTTGTAGAACGTAGATATCTTGACTTATCCCATAGCTATAAACAGACTGGCTTGCCTGCTGCTCAACCTCTTGGCAAACCAAATCCCTTTCACCAGAAGCCCAATTCTCGTAAATAAAAATGAGTTCCGATTAGAATTAATTAGAAATTAATTATCACTTGCTTTACGGTGAAGGAAAACATCGTGAGGAAACCGGCATGTCCCAGAACCAAAAAATTCGAAGACATGTGGCGTCCACCAACCCGCACTGGGCCCGCGTGGTGGACTACGGCCCACTCCCTCTCACAGAGAGGAGGCCTGTGTCCCAGCAGTGGGAACATTATAGGCCGATTATGCTTATGGTAAATCTAAATTACCTAGGTAGGTATATTTTGAACATTCTTATTTACTAGAATTGGGCTTCTGATTCCCAGTCTTTATCTAATTGGTAAATAGCATTCTATATTTATATATTATTCTATATTATTCTATAAATTGTCTAGGGGTAAATAGTTTTCAAAGAACAAGTTACATAGTTATTACATTACAGAAAGTAACAATTGTTAAGGATAATGATCCGTTTTTCGATTTGGAAACGTACAATAGTCTTCTTCATTTAGGACATTTAGTAGAGAGGTACCTACTATACCTATGTATGTAAGTACCTACTTACCTACTTATTTAATTACACATAGGTATACATAGTAGGTATGTTTTTTTTTTCAGAAATTACTTAGATAATATCTCAATATCGCTACAGGTGAAAAGATTAACCTTTATTGATTTCTTTAAATAACAAGAAAAGTGGAACTTTCAATTTAAAATGTCATTCGTACACAAATTGACTTACTTTTAACGGTCACTTTAAAGTTCACATGAAGTAGGTAATGTTCCCTTTAATTACGGATAAAAGAAAGTGTGGTCAATGTGATCATACGATATCAGCAGGCTAATTTCGTAACATACCTACTCCTGCATATTACCGCGAGAACTGCCAATTTGTTGCGAACGTTTGAGGGAGAATGTCCTGGTGAGATTCTCCCTCGAACGTTCGCAAACAAATGGGCACTTCTCACGGTGATATCACGCGGCGTGTCGGCACAGAAACATGCAGTTGATAATAATCGCTTTATTGTGACAATACAGCAAGATTTATTTTGATGTTAAATAGCCTGTAATTATGCCTCATGAATCTGGCTATCATACAAAAAAAATCGAATCCGACTGGTAGTTCCAGAGATTAGCGCGTTTAAACAAACAAACAAATTCTATTATATTTAACTATACCTACTTACTTCTAAGCAAGACAAACGAATATTACATGCTCAAAAAATATCTGAGGGAGTTATTGAAATAGGCTTTATGCTGATACAGATATTCTATTTCACGAAGTCCGTTTAACTTTCGTTGTGTGTGTAATGTGTACCGATAAGCGTTGCGATCGTGTGACTGAGCGCTGGCCGCGCTTACGCACACTAAAGCATTGTATATGTATATGCACGCCACAACATTCATAACCCAACGGACTTCGTGAAATAGAATATCATCTGTACTAACGATAGGTCTAATCTAAACCAAACAGACATACCTATACAGTAGAAAACGCAATTTAGACCTAAAAAAAGTTCTTAGATCAATATGAGCCCGAAAGCGGAAAATCTGTGCGTCTTATAAGCATTTATTAGCTCCTCCCAAGTTTGATATCCGGCCATAAAGGGGTATTAAGATCATAAAATTCTCGTTAAATTCGTACCAATAATGCAGCGTATACGAACTAGGGTTTCGGTACAGTCAGCTTCAAAAAGATGTATGACTTATCAAAATTCAAACGCGATTTTCACATAGAGTATCGAATAAATCGGTGAAATATCATAATATAATTTATAACAGTATGTCTTGTGTTTGAAGATCATATTGCACAGTAACACTTAATAAAATCTATAAATACCTACCTACTTTCGGAGAACCGCTATTAAGTTTCAGTTAGTGTAAAGGTGTAAACATCTTTTTGCGACTGACTGTACGATGTCACCCTCAAGCCGTTCCTTAGAACGGACTAATAATGCAAAAGATTTGATATGTTATGCTGTTTGTAAGACCATATAGACCATACCAGAAAACGATACCAATTACGATATGAGAACATAATTGCTCGATATTGTTTTCAAAGAAACCACGTACAGTTGAACATTGTAAGTGCATAGTTAATCACTTAAATACAATCTCGATTGCGGGTAGTTAGCGGGTACAGTGAGCGGCAAAGGTACACCGGTAATTAGTGGGCGATTGGAGCAAATTGCTGCAATTATGTACTCGACTGTACACGGCTGAGGACCGCTTCCATTAAAAAGGTTGGGTTCAGATGACAATTTTTGATGCACGTCAATCATTGTAAAAAGGCCGTGTCAGTACATACAGTACATATATTCCAGAAAAAACAGTCGTGATAATACTGGGACGTAACCATACCCAATTTTTAGGGTTCCGTACCAAAATGGTAAAAAAGGAACCCTTATGGTGCGACTTCGTCTGTCTGTCTGTCTGTCACACCTGGTTATTTGAGCAACTACTAATGCTATCGACTTGTTAGGAACAATTATAAAGAATGCTTGCCTAACTTTATTGCAAATGAAAAAGTCAAAAGATATTTTTATTTTCATTGCAAAAGGGGCCAGAGTGGGGGTCCGAAATTTTAAAGTGGGGTTACTAGGTCGTGGCATATCATATGAAAGGGCTTGATCTGCATATTTCAAAATATATTTTTATTTAATTTTATGTCTCACAGTTTTCGACATATGATGAAAAATGTCTGAAAAAATACCATTCCCCTCCCCTTATCTCCGAAGATTGCGGAGCGAAAAATCTGAAATAATTAGAGCTGATAGGAATTGACCCAAATATTGCACCAAAAATAAAACGATGTTCCTAACTAATGAAGTTTTTTCAAAATCATCAAAATTCCTTCCCAAACAAACTTAGTTATGCGGTCCGGTTTTTTCACTTTATACGTCCAAAACAGATACGGAACCCTCGGTGCGCGAGTACGACTCGCACTACGCCGGTTTTTTTTTTGTTTGTGCGCGCATCACGCAAAAAGTACTGAAGGGATTTTAATGTGGTTTTCACAGTTCGATAGCTTGGGGTCAACTTAGAATCTAAGCTACGTTTCATTTAATTCCGGTGGGATAAGCCAGAGATATAGCTTGACCTCTTGGTAGTACTAGCGGAGCGGAGGTCATTTAAACAGGGCCCCGAGCAATGATTTCAATATGTCAATGGCCCCAAGTCTGCTAATACATTAGGGATGTTGAATATATTTTTTTTATTGTGAATCTGTAAACTATTTGAAAAAAGATAATTAACACCAAAAAGTGTGGCTTTGGTTTTTGTTTGCTTTTTTTTGCCACCGACTTCCGAAACCAAAATTATTATTTTCTTTGTAGTGGATTTTTGAAGTCGGTTATTTTTCGTTAAAAACGTTTTTTATTTTTCCCTTTTTAGTTCTTTATCCCGTGTTAGATTACTTTCACGAATTCGTTCAACAGTAAATCTTCTACGGAGTGTGTACATTTATGACTATAACTTTTTTTTTTTTTTTTTTACTTAGATCGGTGATAATTATTATTTATTTTGATAAACATTCATTATTACACCAATTTTATTTTGGAGGCGTATGTAATATTGCAAGTACCGTACCGTACTTTGTACATAGGAATGATTACATAATGTATTATATACTAAAACCTTCCTGAAAGTATGTAGATTACGTTAGTGAAAACCCCATCCAAATCGAATCAGTAGTTTTTGAGAAAATCGCGCACATACAAACATACATACGGGACGAATACAGAACCTCCTTTTTTGAAGTCGGTTAAAAACACCGATGAAACATCTACAAAATTGGCAAAGTTATAAGCGTTTTAAAATGATTTGCTAGACACGGACGGCATGCATGATAAGTGACGTAACACCACCTATGTCCACTTCGCGCGACAAAGACGGAGCGATACTCCCTCCAAAAAGCGTCTATGTTTTCCATTTTGTGATAAAATATTATTTTTTTTTTTAATTTTTTTGTTATTCCTATTCCTTCTTTGGAATAAAATAATTTATTTGTACTTTTTTAATAGTAGTCCACTACCGTATTGTCATAATCGTGTCAGAATGGTCTCTCAATGACATCGTTTTGACCAATGACGAAAGAGATAGACTTACTCTAAGCCAATGACTGCTTAGGTTTTGACCGTTATGGTGTCATTACGACATCATTCTTACACAATTGCAATAGCAGAATTGGGGCCCTGGACATTTCATTGTAGTCCAAGCGGTCTAGTAAACTATAACATTTATAATGTAATAGGTTTATACCCTACTAATGATAAATGCATATCAGTTATGCTGCGGCCACACTTGCGTGTATCGGCACGAAGCTTCGTGCAATGGTACGATACACGCAGATGACAATGTAACCAACAATTATCGTCTATCGACGCGAAAGTGACTGCTTCCCAGTTTATGGCGTCCATTAGACGCTCAATCAAAACCATCTATCATGATTAATGGTTGCATGATCAACATCAAAGTATCCAGATTTTCGTCGCGCAAACTTCAATAGCCGGGTCCACACCGGACGATCCACCGCGCTCCGATCGCGCGCGGCAAGCCAAATTCCCTTGAAATGCTCTTGCCGCGCGCGATTGGAGCGCGGTGGATCGTCTGGTGTGGACCCGGCTATTCATCACATTACACGGTAGGTAGGTTATCCGTCAGTCACACCTTGACTGTGGTTTAACTGACAGCAAAACCTACCGTGTAAGGGACGCCTCTCGTTCGGATGGCGGTACATCAGTGTTTTAGCGTGCTAATTATATATCTGCGTGGTCAGATTAGCGTCGTTCGTTTCAACCTGAGGTTTCAACTGTTGTTTCCGAACAGATACTACAAGTACATTATTACATAAAGGACAAAATCATTTATCTGTGGTGTATATTGTCGTTGGGTGTCTAAAATTCTGAATAAATAAAACATACAAAAAAGAATGGGGCGATCAGGCGATGACATGTAGGTACATAATTTTAGAATTTCTAGATAATAATAAAATTTAGAGGCTGAGTTCATTATAAGAGATCCTAAAGATGTGCACCATAAAAAAAATTGTCGCCTATGCATGGATTCGGTCTAGTTTTGATAATAATTTAAGTACGTAGGTATTTACGTTTGGAAATTGTATTGCCATCTTGGATTATAGTGCGATAATTCGTTTACAACATTATGAAGCCTCTAATAATATCTCCACCATGTTAGCGCAATAACTTTTAGCGAGCTAAACACACGAAGCTTCGGCATCGGCACGCATTATTTCGTGCCGATACACGCAAGTGTGGCCCAAGCATTACACAATGTGTAACGTATCACATTATTGGCTCAAACCGTGGGAACCCACATTATCATTACGTACCAAGTAGGTCAGCAGGTTAATTAGATAATGACGCATGTTTATTGCATGATAACGATACACAAGGAAGAATGCTATCGAGAGTTGTTATTAAATATTTAATTTTGACACGGGCGGGATTTGAAGCTGCGACCTCTGCCGCACCGTGGCGTCGCTCTTACCAACTGAGCTACCGTGTCCCGTACGCATCAGTTGAAATTTCAAATCTCTTTGAATATGCCTCATAGGAGCGTTGGTAACTTCTATCGCACGGACTGAATTACCCAAAACCCAAGGTAGGTACCATTAAATTTCGGTTACTTTTCATCACCACAGCTCTAAAACGGTTAAGGAAAACATTGTGAGGTAACCAGCACATCCTTAGTCCAACAATTCCAACACATGTGACGTCTACCAACTACCAACTAGCCTACCTATCATTTTTAGGGTTCCGTACCAAAATGGTAAATAAGGAACCCTTATGGTGCGACTTCGTCTGTCTGTCTGTCTGTCTGTCACACCTGCTTATTTCAGCAACTACTAATGCTATCGACTTGAAATTTGGAACAATTATAAAGAATGCTTGTCCAACTATATTGCAAATGAAAAAAGTCAAAAAATATTTGTATTTTCATTGCAAAAGGGGCCGGAGTGGGGGTCCAAAATTTCAAAGTGGGGTTACTAGGTCAAGTGACATATCATATGAAAAGGCTTGATCTGCACATTTCAAAAAAAAAATCATTTTATTTTATGTCTCACAATTTTCGACATAATTATGATGAAAAATGACTGAAAAAATATCATCCCCCCCCCCTTATCTCCGAAGTTTGCGGAGCGAAAAATCTAAAATAATTAGGGTTGACAGGAATTGACCCAAATATAGTACCAAAAATAAAACGATGTTCCTAACTAGTACAGTTTTTTCCAAATCTTCAAAATTCCTTCACAAACAAACTTAGTTTTGCGGTCCGGTTTTTTTCACTTTATACGTCCAAAAATGATACGGATCCCTCGGTGCGCGGGTACGACTCGCACTGGCCGGTTTTTTTTAAACACGTTACATCCACCAAAAATCTTTTTCGGTAGAAAAATTCAAATCTCGACATTTGGATTTGGAATGCACATAGAGGGAAATCCCGTAACCAGAGACAAGCGCTAATGCGTTCCGAGTACTACGGATTTAGGCGAAACGAAACACAACCCGTGTTTAATGGAAACCCACCGTCAGCGTTTTTTTTTATCTTACATTATGTACTAATTTAGGTATTTCTTTAGGATCTTTGTACGGGGAGAAGATGGGTTTCGGTAAACGCCTCAAGGCTTCAGTAAGTACAATCATGAAATGACAAGCTAATTCGTACCATGACGTCCAGTTAAGAGATTCCTGGATCAGACATTGCCTTTCCCTGAATCATGGATAACTGAAGTTTTATTTTGTTTAGAACGGGGGCCTCCCGGAACCAAAATCTTGTATTATGCCCCCCCCCCTGAGCGAAATCCTGTATCCACGCCTGGACTAATCAAATCAAATCAAGTTAATTAGTAATTAACTTGATTTGATTGGTCCAGGCGTGATACAGGATTTCGCTAGTACAGTGTGGTAACGTTACGTCACTTACGTCCTGGGTTCCGAACCTGGGGGTAAAACAGTCATTCTGCGGGGGTAATAAGGCTGGTAATAGATAATTAATTATAGGTATAATTAATAATTAAAACTTTAAAAAGCTTGAAAATGCAAAACAATACCAACCTTTACACTGCATTATCATTAATTCATCAACTTTTTAAGCAATTTTTTATGATTAAGTATGTAGATATTTCATGACGTGATAACATTTTAAGGGGGGGGGTAAAATTCGTTTTTCTAATTGGTCATACCTAGGCGTAACAAGATTGAAAAGGTTAGGAACCGCTGCGTTACGTCTATCAGCCTGTCCAATGACGTAGCGTGTATTATCGTCTTATTATACCTACCTACTTAGGTATTATCGTCTTATTATACCTACCTACTTAGGTAGGTATAATAAGACGATAATACACGCTAACAATAGCCGCAGAAATAATTGTCTATGTTATAACCCGTTAAAAAAATAGGATGTGCCTCCTTGGCTAATGTAATACTACACTGTAATAAAAACCTGTTTTGGAGAACAGGTCCACAGCTCTCACTATAAGTAGGTAGCTTGGCCGATGCTCTAGGACTCTATGACTCCCAAGTAGGTAGATACCTACCTACATTATTTTATTTGAACGTTACTGAGTAGGTATAATGCAGACGTATAAAACTGTACAAAAATTCCAAAACAGGCCGAAAAAAATTTTTATTTTGAATTTTTGTCTGTTTGTGCTTGTTGGTTCAGTTTGGTAGGTTAGGTAGGTAACCTTAAAAACTATTAGTTACAATATTTTACAATGTAGGTACCTTAGATACTAATGAGGAAGTGATATGGGTGAATATACAAAAAATGGGTAACTCGCTGTCACCTGTCAATAGATACGACATTTTATTACATTTCGTTAATATTATATTTTATTTTAAAACAATTAAAAGCCCTTTAGGCGGTCACCCAATTTCAGCTATTTATTTTAAATACAAGTTTGTAAAACAATCCAAGAAATCCTCGAAACGTCAGTACTCTCATCAGAGAGTATTATATTCCTTGCGTCAGTACTTTGGCGTGTCACAATCCCAAAACCGCGCAATCAAATAGCTGTATAATAAATATTATGATTAATTTAGGAAAACTTATTATTTCACTACAATCTGTAATGTACATAATAATGTATATATATCAACTTTCATCATGTAATAATGTCACTGTTATTTAAAAAATAATAAGAAACTTTGTCATTAGTTTCATTCGTCAGTCCGTTGTGCGTTGTTCAAATTCGAAATTCTCGGAAAATAGCACCGACTCAAAATTAAATCCTTGTTAAATTTTGAATATCGGTAGAGAAGTTAACTGTAAACCGCGCCATTTGACGGCCACCATTGCTGTGCCCGTGTTAGAGTCGTAGTTACCGCGTATGCACGTGCCGGTCCAGTTAAAAATTTCAGTACTGTGGTAAGTCATTATTTCCTTGTATACCTGTGTTTTATTGTGATTCATCCATAGATAAATAACTATGATTTGTTAAAATGTTACTTGTGATTATTCGAAAATACTGAAAGAAACATTTGTTCCAATTATGACCTCAAATTTATGTCCTGTTCATCAATACTTTGGCGTCAGTCCTGTGTCATTGTATGAAATGAATAAGTGGTATTAAAGTTATAAAAATTGTGAACTTGTTTTTTTTAACCTTTGCCTTGTTAGTTATTATATTAATGGTGGTATTGAGTAAGATATTTAATAGCTTTCGTACATTCTATGATAATATTTTTTTTTTGTCAATTTAGTTTTATTTCTTTAATTAAATTCAATTCTTTTACTGTATTAATAACACAAATTTTTAATGTACGTAAGCGATGTCCCAAGTCCCGGGACAATTTTCGTCCAAGAAAAAATGTTGTCTTAAGGAAGTCTCTACTTTTTGTTTCTATTCCTCAAAGTTTAGGTAATTCTGATCACTGCTTACATGATTTAATATTTAAAAGATATGTAGCATTATACGATTTCAAGAAATTTGCTCAAAGTGATAATAAATTTTCTATATTTCTTTTGAAATTGTACATTAATCAGTACTATGTTACCCTCATCAGTCCCCTGGCAGTCAAATTCACAAAAATCGAAATATCTCAAAATCTACTTAAAAAAGTGACTGGCCCGATTTAGAACAAAACATTCATTAGATTACCTATCATAAATACCCCAATTTGTAGACATTTAACTTAAAAAGTGTAGTAAACAAAATATCCCCAAAAGTTACCCAATTTTTGTATATTCATTCACCCATATGTACCTATAAAGATGTTAAAGCAATACATAATATTTACCACAACCAGTTTATTGAGAATACTATTAGAAGTCGCTATGTAAGTGTTGAATATTTAAATTGAGTGTCTTCTCTTTGTATGTGATCTCTATAGTCAAGTGACAGTATCATCTGTGGTTCTCTGTTTGACATATTATATCCGTTGACTGTAAAAGCAAGCATGGTTGTTTTATTATAATAAATATAATTTCAACAGGTTATGGGCCCAGAAAAGCCTAAACAATAAAATGTTGTTAAAAGTTACGTAGGTATGCGTCAGTAAAAGTGATTCACATCAAACTTCTGAAAAGTGAAAAAAACCGTGATTGGCATTTGTTTTAACTGAAGGCAGTTCTTACTCCCAGCGTGAATATATGAGCCCTAAAAAATTAGCAGTAAAAAGTCAGCAAAATCGAACGAAATTTGCTGGAGAATTTGTTGCTTTTTAGTTGCTAATTAGTTGCCAAAAAATTAATTTTGTTGCTCCAGCCGATTTCTCAAAAACGACGTTACTGCTAACTTTACATTAAGATAGCAAAAACTTTTTCAAAAACGATAATATCGAATCGTTCTATGCGGGACAATTTGTTGCTAATTAGTTGCTGATAAGTTGCATAAAAATTAATTTTGTTGCTCCAGCCAATTTCTCAAAAATGACGTTACTGCTAACTTTACATTAAGATAGCAAAAACTTTTGCAAAAACGATAATATCGAATCGTTCTATTCGGGACAATTAGTTGCTAATTTGTTGCTGATTAGTTGCCTAAAAATTAATTTTGTTGCTCCAGCCGGTTTCTCAATATCGCCTTTTGCCAGTTTCGCATATGTTTTTGAATACCTTTGAGATCACTTTGAATTTGTTGCTGACGGTTTTTGCTATAATACAGGCTTACAGAGCCAGCAACAAAATAGAAACAAAAAATCGGCCATGTTTCTTAATGCAAATACTTTGAAATAGTATTCTGCCAGCTTCAAAGACATTTTGGAATGCCTTTGAGATCATTTTGAATTTGTTGCTGAAGCATTTTGCCATAATACAGACCTACAGAGTCAGCAACAAAATAGAAACAAAATATCGGCCATGTTTCTTAATGCAAATACCTTGAAATAGTATTCTGCCAGCTTCAAATACATTTCTGAATGCCTTAGAGATCACTTGGAATTTGTTGCTGAAGCATTTTGCCATAATACAGACCTACAGAGCCAGCAACAAAATAGAAACAAAAAATCGGCCATGTTTCTTAATGCAAATACCTTGAAATAGTATTCTGCCAGCTTCAAATACATTTCTGAATGTCTTGGAGATCACTTGGAATTTGTTGCTGAAGCATTTTGCCATAATACAGACCTACAGAGCCAGCAACAAAATAGAAACAAAAAATCGGCCATGTTTCTTAATGCAAATACTTTGAAATAGTATTCTGCCAGCTTCAAAGACATTTCTGAATGCCTTTGAGATCACTTTGAATTTGTTGCTGAAGCATTTTGCCATAATACAGACCTACAGAGCCAGCAACAAAATAGAAACAAAAAATCGGCCATGTTTCTTAATGCAAATACCTTGTAATAGTATTCTGCCAGCTTCAAATACATTTCTGAATGCCTTGGAGATCACTTTGAATTTGTTGCTGAAGCATTTTGCCATAAAAAAGACCTACAGAGTCAGCAACAAAATAGAAACAAAAAATCGGCCATGTTTCTTAATGCAAATACCTTGAAATAGTATTCTGCCAGCTTCAAATACATTTCTGAATGCCTTGGAGATCACTTTGAATTTGTTGCTGAAGTATTTTGCCATAAAACAGACCTACAGAGTCAGCAACAAAATAGAAACAAAAAATCAGCCATGTTTCTTAATGCAAATACCTTGAAATAGTATTCTGCCAGCTTCAAATACATTTCTGAATGCCTTGGAGATCACTTGGAATTTGTTGCTGAAGCATTTTGCCATAATACAGACCTACAGAGCCAGCAACAAAATAGAAACAAAATATCGGCCATGTTTCTTAATGGAAATACCTTGAAATAGTATTCTGCCAGCTTCAAATACATTTCTGAATGCCTTGGAGATCACTTGGAATTTGTTGCTGAAGCATTTTGCCATAATACAGACCTACAGAACCAGCAACAAAATAGAAACAAAAAATCGGCCATGTTTCTTAATGCAAATACCTTGAAATAGTATTCTGCCAGCTTCAAAGACATTTCTGAATGCCTTGGAGATCACTTTGAATTTGTTGCTGAAGCATTTTGCCATAATACAGACCTACAGAGCCAGCAACAAAAAAGAAACAAAAAATCGGCCATGTTTCTTAATGCAAATACCTTGAAATAGTATTCTGCCAGCTTCAAATACATTTCTGAATGCCTTGGAGATCACTTGGAATTTGTTGCTGAAGCATTTTGCCATAATACAGACCTACAGAGCCAGCAACAAAATAGAAACAAAAAATCGGCTATGTTTCTTAATGCAAATACCTTGAAATAGTATTCTGCCAGCTTCAAATACATTTTTGAATGCCTTGGAGATCACTTTGAATTTGTTGCTGAAGCATTTTGCCATAAAACAGACCTAAAGAATCAGCAACAAAATAGAAACAAAAAATCGGCCATGTTTCTTAATGCAAATACCTTGAAATAGTATTCTGCCAGCTTCAAATACATTTCTGAATGCCTTGGAGATCACTTGGAATTTGTTGCTGAAGCATTTTGCCATAATACAGACCTACAGAGCCAGCAACAAAATAGAAACAAAAAATCGGCCATGTTTCTTAATGCAAATACCTTGAAATAGTATTCTGCCAGCTTCAAATACATTTCTGAATGCCTTGGAGATCACTTGGAATTTGTTGCTGAAGCATTTTGCCATAATACAGACCTACAGAGCCAGCAACAAAATAGAAACAAAAAATCGGCCATGTTTCTTAATGCAAATACCTTGAAATAGTATTCTGCCAGCTTCAAATACATTTCTGAATGCCTTGGAGATCACTTGGAATTTGTTGCTGAAGCATTTTGCCATAATACAGACCTACAGAGCCAGCAACAAAATAGAAACAGAAAATCGGCCATGTTTCTTAATGTAAATACTTTGAAATAGTATTCTGCCAGCTTCAAAGACATTTTGGAATGCCTTTGAGATCATTTTGAATTTGTTGCTGAAGCATTTTGCCATAATACAGACCTACAGAGCCAGCAACAAAATAGAAACAGAAAATCGGCCATGTTTCTTAATGCAAATACTTTGAAATAGTATTCTGCCAGCTTCAAAGACATTTTGGAATGCCTTTGAGATCATTTTGAATTTGTTGCTGAAGCATTTTGCCATAATACAGACCTACAGAGTCAGCAACAAAATAGAAACAAAATATCGGCCATGTTTCTTAATGCAAATACCTTGAAATAGTATTCTGCCAGCTTCAAATACATTTCTGAATGCCTTAGAGATCACTTGGAATTTGTTGCTGAAGCATTTTGCCATAATACAGACCTACAGAGCCAGCAACAAAATAGAAAAAAAAATCGGCCATGTTTCTTAATGCAAATACCTTGAAATAGTATTCTGCCAGCTTCAAATACATTTCTGAATGCCTTGGAGATCACTTGGAATTTGTTGCTGAAGCATTTTGCCATAAAACAGACCTACAGAGTCAGCAACAAAATAGAAACAAAAAATCGGCCATGTTTCTTAATGCAAATACCTTGAAATAGTATTCTGCCAGCTTCAAATACATTTCTGAATGCCTTGGAGATCACTTGGAATTTGTTGCTGAAGCATTTTGCCATAATACAGACCTACAGAGCCAGCAACAAAATAGAAACAAAAAATCGGCTATGTTTCTTAATGCAAATACCTCAAAATAGTATTCTGCCAGCTTCAAATAAATTTTTGAATGCCTTGGAGATGACTTTGAATTTGTTGCTGAAGCATTTTGCCATAAAACAGACCTGAAGAATCAGCAACAAAATAGAAACAACAAATCGGCCATGTTTCTTAATGCAAATACCTTGAAATAGTATTCTGCCAGCTTCAAATACATTTCTGAATGCCTTGGAGATCACTTGGAATTTGTTGCTGAAGCATTTTGCCATAATACAGACCTACAGAGCCAGCAACAAAATAGAAACAAAAAATCGGCTATGTTTCTTAATGCAAATACCTCAAAATAGTATTCTGCCAGCTTCAAATAAATTTTTGAATGCCTTGGAGATGACTTTGAATTTGTTGCTGAAGCATTTTGCCATAAAACAGACCTGAAGAATCAGCAACAAAATAGAAACAACAAATCGGCCATGTTTCTTAATGCAAATACCTTGAAATAGTATTCTGCCAGCTTCAAATACATTTCTGAATGCCTTGGAGATCACTTGGAATTTGTTGCTGAAGCATTTTGCCATAATACAGACCTACAGAGCCAGCAACAAAATAGAAACAAAAAATCGGCTATGTTTCTTAATGCAAATACCTCAAAATAGTATTCTGCCAGCTTCAAATAAATTTTTGAATGCCTTGGAGATGACTTTGAATTTGTTGCTGAAGCATTTTGCCATAAAACAGACCTGAAGAATCAGCAACAAAATAGAAACAACAAATCGGCCATGTTTCTTAATGCAAATACCTTGAAATAGTATTCTGCCAGCTTCAAATACATTTCTGAATGCCTTGGAGATCACTTGGAATTTGTTGCTGAAGCATTTTGCCATAAAACAGACCTACAGAGTCAGCAACAAAATAGAAACAAAAAATCGGCCATGTTTCTTAATGCAAATACCTTGAAATAGTATTCTGCCAGCTTCAAATACATTTCTGAATGCCTTGGAGATCACTTGGAATTTGTTGCTGAAGCATTTTGCCATAATACAGACCTACAGAGCCAGCAACAAAAAGAAACAAAAAATCGGCCATGTTTCTTAATGGAAATACCTTGAAATAGTATTCTGCCAGCTTCAAATACATTTCTGAATGCCTTGGAGATCACTTGGAATTTGTTGCTGAAGCATTTTGCCATAATACAGACCTATATCAAGGTATTTGCATTAAGAAACATGGCCGATTTTTTGTTTCTATTTTGTTGCTGGCTCTGTAGGTCTGTATTATGGCAAAATGCTTCAGCAACAAATTCCAAGTGATCTCCAAGGCATTCAGAAATGTATTTGAAGCTAGCAGAATACTATTTCAAGGTATTTGCATTAAGAAACATGGCCGATTTTCTGTTTCTATTTTGTTGCTGGCTCTGTAGGTCTGTATTATGGCAAAATGCTTCAGCAACAAATTCCAAGTGATCTCCAAGGCATTCAGAAATGTATTTGAAGCTGGCAGAATACAATTTCAAGGTATTTGCATTAAGAAACATGGCCGATTTTTTGTTTCTATTTTGTTGCTGGCTCTGTAGGTCTGTATTATGGCAAAATGCTTCAGCAACAAATTCCAAGTGATCTCCAAGGCATTCAGAAATGTATTTGAAGCTGGCAGAATACAATTTCAAGGTATTTGCATTAAGAAACATGGCCGATTTTTTGTTTCTATTTTGTTGCTGGCTCTGTAGGTCTGTATTATGGCAAAATGCTTCAGCCACAAATTCCAAGTGATCTCCAAGACATTCAGAAATATATTTGAAGCTGGCAGAATACTATTTCAAGGTATTTGCATTAAGAAACATGGCCGATTTTTTGTTTCTATTTTGTTGCTGGCTCTGTAGGTCTGTATTATGGCAAAATGCTTCAGCAACAAATTCCAAGTGATCTCCAAGGCATTCAGAAATGTATTTGAAGCTGGCAGAATACTATTTCAAGGTATTTGCATTAAGAAACATGGCCGATTTTTTGTTTCTATTTTGTTGCTGGCTCTGTAGGTCTGTATTATGGCAAAATGCTTCAGCAACAAATTCCAAGTGATCTCCAAGGCATTCAGAAATGTATTTGAAGCTGGCAGAATACTATTTCAAGGTATTTGCATTAAGAAACATGGCCGATTTTTTGTTTCTATTTTGTTGCTGGCTCTGTAGGTCTGTATTATGGCAAAATGCTTCAGCAACAAATTCCAAGTGATCTCCAAGGCATTCAGAAATGTATTTGAAGCTGGCAGAATACTATTTCAAGGTATTTGCATTAAGAAACATGGCCGATTTTTTGTTTCTATTTTGTTGCTGGCTCTGTAGGTCTGTATTATGGCAAAATGCTTCAGCAACAAATTCCAAGTGATCTCCAAGGCATTCAGAAATGTATTTGAAGCTGGCAGAATACTATTTCAAGGTATTTGCATTAAGAAACATGGCCGATTTTTTTTTCTATTTTGTTGCTGGCTCTGTAGGTCTGTATTATGGCAAAATGCTTCAGCAACAAATTCCAAGTGATCTCCAAGGCATTCAGAAATGTATTTGAAGCTGGCAGAATACTATTTCAAGGTATTTGCATGAAGAAACATGGCCGATTTTTTGTTTCTATTTTGTTGCTGGCTCTGTAGGTCTGTATTATGGCAAAATGCTTCAGCAACAAATTCAAAGTGATCTCAAAGGCATTCAGAAATGTCTTTGAAGCTGGCAGAATACTATTTCAAAGTATTTGCATTAAGAAACATGGCCGATTTTTTGTTTCTATTTTGTTGCTGGCTCTGTAGGTCTGTATTATGGCAAAATGCTTCAGCAACAAATTCCAAGTGATCTCCAAGACATTCAGAAATGTATTTGAAGCTGGCAGAATACTAATTCAAGGTATTTGCATTAAGAAACATGGCCGATTTTTTGTTTCTATTTTGTTGCTGGCTCTGTAGGTCTGTATTATGGCAAAATGCTTCAGCAACAAATTCCAAGTGATCTCTAAGGCATTCAGAAATGTATTTGAAGCTGGCAGAATACTATTTCAAGGTATTTGCATTAAGAAACATGGCCGATATTTTGTTTCTATTTTGTTGCTGACTCTGTAGGTCTGTATTATGGCAAAATGCTTCAGCAACAAATTCAAAATGATCTCAAAGGCATTCCAAAATGTCTTTGAAGCTGGCAGAATACTATTTCAAAGTATTTGCATTAAGAAACATGGCCGATTTTCTGTTTCTATTTTGTTGCTGGCTCTGTAGGTCTGTATTATGGCAAAATGCTTCAGCAACAAATTCAAAATGATCTCAAAGGCATTCCAAAATGTCTTTGAAGCTGGCAGAATACTATTTCAAAGTATTTACATTAAGAAACATGGCCGATTTTCTGTTTCTATTTTGTTGCTGGCTCTGTAGGTCTGTATTATGGCAAAATGCTTCAGCAACAAATTCCAAGTGATCTCCAAGGCATTCAGAAATGTATTTGAAGCTGGCAGAATACTATTTCAAGGTATTTGCATTAAGAAACATGGCCGATTTTTTGTTTCTATTTTGTTGCTGGCTCTGTAGGTCTGTATTATGGCAAAATGCTTCAGCAACAAATTCCAAGTGATCTCCAAGGCATTCAGAAATGTATTTGAAGCTGGCAGAATACTATTTCAAGGTATTTGCATTAAGAAACATGGCCGATTTTTTGTTTCTATTTTGTTGCTGGCTCTGTAGGTCTGTATTATGGCAAAATGCTTCAGCAACAAATTCCAAGTGATCTCCAAGGCATTCAGAAATGTATTTGAAGCTGGCAGAATACTATTTCAAGGTATTTGCATTAAGAAACATGGCCGATTTTTTGTTTCTATTTTGTTGCTGGCTCTGTAGGTCTGTATTATGGCAAAATGCTTCAGCAACAAATTCCAAGTGATCTCCAAGGCATTCAGAAATGTATTTGAAGCTGGCAGAATACTATTTCAAGGTATTTGCATTAAGAAACATGGCCGATTTTTTGTTTCTATTTTGTTGCTGATTCTTTAGGTCTGTTTTATGGCAAAATGCTTCAGCAACAAATTCAAAGTGATCTACAAGGCATTCAAAAATGTATTTGAAGCTGGCAGAATACTATTTCAAGGTATTTGCATTAAGAAACATAGCCGATTTTTTGTTTCTATTTTGTTGCTGGCTCTGTAGGTCTGTATTATGGCAAAATGCTTCAGCAACAAATTCCAAGTGATCTCCAAGGCATTCAGAAATGTATTTGAAGCTGGCAGAATACTATTTCAAGGTATTTGCATTAAGAAACATGGCCGATTTTTTTTTCTATTTTGTTGCTGGCTCTGTAGGTCTGTATTATGGCAAAATGCTTCAGCAACAAATTCCAAGTGATCTCCAAGGCATTCAGAAATGTATTTGAAGCTGGCAGAATACTATTTCAAGGTATTTGCATTAAGAAACATGGCCGATTTTTTGTTTCTATTTTGTTGCTGGCTCTGTAGGTCTGTATTATGGCAAAATGCTTCAGCAACAAATTCAAAGTGATCTCAAAGGCATTCAGAAATGTCTTTGAAGCTGGCAGAATACTATTTCAAAGTATTTGCATTAAGAAACATGGCCGATTTTTTGTTTCTATTTTGTTGCTGGCTCTGTAGGTCTGTATTATGGCAAAATGCTTCAGCAACAAATTCCAAGTGATCTCCAAGACATTCAGAAATGTATTTGAAGCTGGCAGAATACTAATTCAAGGTATTTGCATTAAGAAACATGGCCGATTTTTTGTTTCTATTTTGTTGCTGGCTCTGTAGGTCTGTATTATGGCAAAATGCTTCAGCAACAAATTCCAAGTGATCTCTAAGGCATTCAGAAATGTATTTGAAGCTGGCAGAATACTATTTCAAGGTATTTGCATTAAGAAACATGGCCGATATTTTGTTTCTATTTTGTTGCTGACTCTGTAGGTCTGTATTATGGCAAAATGCTTCAGCAACAAATTCAAAATGATCTCAAAGGCATTCCAAAATGTCTTTGAAGCTGGCAGAATACTATTTCAAAGTATTTGCATTAAGAAACATGGCCGATTTTCTGTTTCTATTTTGTTGCTGGCTCTGTAGGTCTGTATTATGGCAAAATGCTTCAGCAACAAATTCAAAATGATCTCAAAGGCATTCCAAAATGTCTTTGAAGCTGGCAGAATACTATTTCAAAGTATTTACATTAAGAAACATGGCCGATTTTCTGTTTCTATTTTGTTGCTGGCTCTGTAGGTCTGTATTATGGCAAAATGCTTCAGCAACAAATTCCAAGTGATCTCCAAGGCATTCAGAAATGTATTTGAAGCTGGCAGAATACTATTTCAAGGTATTTGCATTAAGAAACATGGCCGATTTTTTGTTTCTATTTTGTTGCTGGCTCTGTAGGTCTGTATTATGGCAAAATGCTTCAGCAACAAATTCCAAGTGATCTCCAAGGCATTCAGAAATGTATTTGAAGCTGGCAGAATACTATTTCAAGGTATTTGCATTAAGAAACATGGCCGATTTTTTGTTTCTATTTTGTTGCTGGCTCTGTAGGTCTGTATTATGGCAAAATGCTTCAGCAACAAATTCCAAGTGATCTCCAAGGCATTCAGAAATGTATTTGAAGCTGGCAGAATACTATTTCAAGGTATTTGCATTAAGAAACATGGCCGATTTTTTGTTTCTATTTTGTTGCTGGCTCTGTAGGTCTGTATTATGGCAAAATACTTCAGCAACAAATTCCAAGTGATCTCCAAGGCATTCAGAAATGTATTTGAAGCTGGCAGAATACTATTTCAAGGTATTTGCATTAAGAAACATGGCCGATTTTTTGTTTCTATTTTGTTGCTGATTCTTTAGGTCTGTTTTATGGCAAAATGCTTCAGCAACAAATTCAAAGTGATCTACAAGGCATTCAAAAATGTATTTGAAGCTGGCAGAATACTATTTCAAGGTATTTGCATTAAGAAACATAGCCGATTTTTTGTTTCTATTTTGTTGCTGGCTCTGTAGGTCTGTATTATGGCAAAATGCTTCAGCAACAAATTCCAAGTGATCTCCAAGGCATTCAGAAATGTATTTGAAGCTGGCAGAATACTATTTCAAGGTATTTGCATTAAGAAACATGGCCGATTTTTTGTTTCTTTTTTGTTGCTGGCTCTGTAGGTCTGTATTATGGCAAAATGCTTCAGCAACAAATTCAAAGTGATCTCCAAGGCATTCAGAAATGTCTTTGAAGCTGGCAGAATACTATTTCAAGGTATTTGCATTAAGAAACATGGCCGATTTTTTGTTTCTATTTTGTTGCTGGTTCTGTAGGTCTGTATTATGGCAAAATGCTTCAGCAACAAATTCCAAGTGATCTCCAAGGCATTCAGAAATGTATTTGAAGCTGGCAGAATACTATTTCAAGGTATTTCCATTAAGAAACACGGCCGATATTTTGTTTCTATTTTGTTGCTGGCTCTGTAGGTCTGTATTATGGCAAAATGCTTCAGCAACAAATTCCAAGTGATCTCCAAGGCATTCAGAAATGTATTTGAAGCTGGCAGAATACTATTTCAAGGTATTTGCATTAAGAAACATGGCTGATTTTTTGTTTCTATTTTGTTGCTGACTCTGTAGGTCTGTTTTATGGCAAAATACTTCAGCAACAAATTCAAAGTGATCTCCAAGGCATTCAGAAATGTATTTGAAGCTGGCAGAATACTATTTCAAGGTATTTGCATTAAGAAACATGGCCGATTTTTTGTTTCTATTTTGTTGCTGACTCTGTAGGTCTTTTTTATGGCAAAATGCTTCAGCAACAAATTCAAAGTGATCTCCAAGGCATTCAGAAATGTATTTGAAGCTGGCAGAATACTATTACAAGGTATTTGCATTAAGAAACATGGCCGATTTTTTGTTTCTATTTTGTTGCTGGATCTGTAGGTCTGTATTATGGCAAAATGCTTCAGCAACAAATTCAAAGTGATCTCAAAGGCATTCAGAAATGTCTTTGAAGCTGGCAGAATACTATTTCAAAGTATTTGCATTAAGAAACATGGCCGATTTTTTGTTTCTATTTTGTTGCTGGCTCTGTAGGTCTGTATTATGGCAAAATGCTTCAGCAACAAATTCCAAGTGATCTCCAAGACATTCAGAAATGTATTTGAAGCTGGCAGAATACTATTTCAAGGTATTTGCATTAAGAAACATGGCCGATTTTTTGTTTCTATTTTGTTGCTGGCTCTGTAGGTCTGTATTATGGCAAAATGCTTCAGCAACAAATTCCAAGTGATCTCTAAGGCATTCAGAAATGTATTTGAAGCTGGCAGAATACTATTTCAAGGTATTTGCATTAAGAAACATGGCCGATATTTTGTTTCTATTTTGTTGCTGACTCTGTAGGTCTGTATTATGGCAAAATGCTTCAGCAACAAATTCAAAATGATCTCAAAGGCATTCCAAAATGTCTTTGAAGCTGGCAGAATACTATTTCAAAGTATTTGCATTAAGAAACATGGCCGATTTTTTGTTTCTATTTTGTTGCTGGCTCTGTAAGCCTGTATTATAGCAAAAACCGTCAGCAACAAATTCAAAGTGATCTCAAAGGTATTCAAAAACATATGCGAAACTGGCAAAAGGCGATATTGAGAAACCGGCTGGAGCAACAAAATTAATTTTTAGGCAACTAATCAGCAACAAATTAGCAACTAATTGTCCCGAATAGAACGATTCGATATTATCGTTTTTGCAAAAGTTTTTGCTATCTTAATGTAAAGTTAGCAGTAACGTCATTTTTGAGAAATTGGCTGGAGCAACAAAATTAATTTTTATGCAACTTATCAGCAACTAATTAGCAACAAATTGTCCCGCATAGAACGATTCGATATTATCGTTTTTGAAAAAGTTTTTGCTATCTTAATGTAAAGTTAGCAGTAACGTCGTTTTTGAGAAATCGGCTGGAGCAACAAAATTAATTTTTTGGCAACTAATTAGCAACTAAAAAGCAACAAATTCTCCAGCAAATTTCGTTCGATTTTGCTGACTTTTTACTGCTAATTTTTTAGGGCTGAATATATGGGAGGCCGAGACGGCAAAGAAAAGGATGTCTGGTGTCTGGGATGATCTGACACGGGCTTTTAACAATTCGGGGCTTACACGCCGTATAGTTCTGCTACGTGATCTCTGTACAACCGCACTTTCCGACAGTCTAAATTATGAAGAATAACCAGTCAATAAGATAAAGTCCGACGCACACCAGTTGAGAAACATCGACTTCGAGGTGACAATGAGTGGCTCCGAACCCAGCTGCTCTCCGGTCTACCAAAAGTAATGAATTCAACAAAGTAGATAGCACACATGCTGCTACTTTTCTCGCTGTTTCCAATAATGATAGTTCCGCCTGAACTTGCGGTGAACTTAATCACTGATCAGATTACTGAGAATGGTGGACAAGTGAAATCTTACTGTGATGACTGTGTTATGCTGAACAATGAAGATTAATAACATGTACCGGCTTAACAGTACAGAAAGTTATGCATACATGTCTGATATTAATCAAGGTGATGACTTTCTATAGCATCAAATAATAGTCCATCTGAATTTCCTAAATTTTAAGAAAATGACTGAGTGCACTGAAGGTAATGAATTTATCAGGCAAAGGCAATAATTTATTATCATGCATGTCATGTCAAGAAGGTAAAAGTCAAGTGTCACATTCAATGATGCTATTCGAACTGGTGCACTCTGACTCTGCGGCCTGAAGGAAACTCGATCGTTGGGTGGAGCTAAAATGTTCTAAATTGTTTTCTGAAGACCATTTAAAGAAGGATTTCGTTGATATTCTGCACAATAAAAGTGAAGAATCAGAAAAATTCGAAGAATTTGAGTGAGAATATTAATTTAGTGTAAGTTAATGTAGTGAAGTTACCTCAGCTATGATGAATAGGTACCTGCTACCTGATCAGATACCGTACTTGCTATTTATGAAGAAGCAATAAATTTAGTAGATGTTATAAAAGTCTTTTAAAGAAAAACATAAAGCCTATGACAAGAATGAAACATGGATATTGGGAAACAAACGTCCAAATGCCAAGATATCGGCTGCAAGTGGATGTTTATAGTCAAGGATGAGGCAATCGATCCAAGCTTTAAATTTCAGGCTATAAGCAAAAGGGTTTACTCAAACAAAAAGTATAGGCTAAAAAGAAACATTAGGGAATAAATTTTAAATGATAGAATTTGTACTCTGTGAATGTTTCTCCTAAGTTTCTGTATACCACAGTGATTTGTTAGTTAATGTAACTACTGTTAAATAGTAAAGAAGTCTTCAATTTAGGGGGAGTGTTGAATATTTAAATTGAGTGTCTTCTCTTTGTATGTGATCTCTATAGTCAAGTGACAGTATCATCTGTGGTTCTCTGTTTGACATATTATATCCGTTGACTGTAAAAGCAAGCATGGTTGTTTTATTATAATAAATATAATTTCAACAGTAAGCATTACCTAGCAAGTGGCATTCTTTAGTTTCTGCTAACCACCATAGGGAAAAGCTGTGAGTTTAAGTAGGTATTTTATAATGTGTATGAATTGATTGATAGTCAACACATATTTTTATGTTGCTCAAGTTATGTTACAATACAATCATCATTTAGTTTTAAATGTAAAATCCACTGGATACCAGTAAGTATGGCATTTGTTACGGGCCAACCGCTCCTGTCCCATACCTTTTTGATGATCCAATTTCCTCTTACTTGAATAGGTTATCATAATGATAACATAACTTCACTTTGGTAAAGTTATTTTACTTACAAAAAAGTAACCAAATGGAGGTACTTAGGTAATTTGACAAATAAAACATTATGGGCCAATTTTACCAAGCTCTGTTAGTTGCTATTAAACATCCCGTTAAGCATTTTAATGGTTGTCACTTTTTCTGCTTTGCATAGTGAGACAGTAGGTATGTCAAAATGCATAGCAGGACATTCGGCAACTAACAGACCTTGGTGACACTAAAGGTACTAATTATCTTATTTACCAGATATCCTAGATTTCATTGTACCTAGGTAAGATTAGAAAAAAATGAGGCAGATTTTCCTACCTGAGTGTAGGTTAATCAAAAAATCGAATCCTATCCTATATCACCTAATTCACCTATATGGGAAGGTTTTCTTTAAAATGTGAATCAGTTGGAAAAGAGTTCTTGTCTAAAGCACTCTTCATACTATGATGAGGCATATTATGCCGCATGACGGTCTTGAGGTGGCTTTCTTGCTCATCACTCAACCGATAGCACAACATAGTTTGCATGCAGGCGCATGCATTGCATATAGGCAAGTAGGCAGTGACTACCTCTTAAGGTTCAATAAAACCATTTTAACTATTACTACATCAATATACATCATTGTTATATCAATAATTAGTCATGATTGATATATTTTATTTGTGTAGTAACAGTTAAAATAGTTTTATTGAATCTTATGAGGTAGACACTGCCTACTTGCCTATATGCAATGCACGCCACTGTTTGCATGTGGCATGGTATGCCACGTGCATGATAGTCTACAGAGCATGATTATGATGCATGATGATGATCGTCATCAACAAAAATATTAAATACTAAAAATTTTTAACAAGCAGGTTTTATGTAATCATAAGGAAAAATAATAACAACTGCTCAAAAAATATCTGGCAGGTAAAAACTATTATGGTAGAAAAAAAAAACAAAAGACTATCAATTTAAAATGATGATTGTCATTTGACTAATAGTTTGCTAACTTAGTATGTACCTATGAAATTAGTATATATAGGAGAAGTTTTCAATAGTAGTAGAATTTATTGGTGCTTTTCAGACATCTAAGTAAGTACCTATTAATTTAATCTTTAGGGAACACATTGTAAAGTTTAATAGGTGCCTACCTTACATACGTAATTTATGGCTATGTTAACAACATACATGTAGATTATTTTAACACTTTAAAAATTGTACCTATTTGGACTTATAACAATAATGGCTTGCAGTGTTTTTTAAAATTTTTATAATAACTTGAATTACTATATAATTACTAATACCTATAGGTACTGTAATCAATTCCTAGTTAGAAATAAAAGGTATAGAAGTAGTAGATACATAGTTGCAAGTTCAATGAAAAATGTGTCTTATTGCAATCGAATTAAGATAACTTCTAAGTAGGTAATTTGTTTGTTTTATCTTTCGATGATAATGCTTTAATTTCTAGCTACAAGCAAACTTACATAGTAATAAAAGGTTAGTGTAGGCAATACCTATGTGAGAAACAATTGAAAAATTAATGTCAATAATTCAAAATGTCGCAGCACATATTATTAGATTTAAAATGCTGATAGGATTTATCACGCGATCCTACACTATTATCTTTTTAATCGTGTTTTGAATGCAGCTATTCTGCCTATAGATTTTCATACTCCACAAGCACGACACGACCTATTTTCTTGTATGTAACGATTGCAGTTATTAAAAATAAATACTGGCCGAATAGAAAGGACATTGTGTAAAAAAAAAATATTTTGCCTTGACCAAAAACTTTTTTTTATTTGTTCCCGCCATAAAAACACGGTTTTTTCACGGGCAGTTTTTTTGAAATTCAATTATTTAATTTCTTTAGAGGTTGGTACCTATTAAGTGTGTATAAAATAGAAAAAAGTGATTTGTTTACTAACCTCTCAATGTGGAAAACTCCGTGGCATAACAAAACAGTATGTTGTCATAATCACCATCACTTTAGGACTAAATAAATCGGTCGCACTGCAGTCATCAATAATACCACATTTTGAACGCGAATCAACAACATTCGTAACGCCGTTCGAGCCGGCACTGTATTGACCCGATCCTTTATGAAACCATGGGGAAAATATGCATTTTTTATTAACTTATATCGATTATAAGCGCTCCACAGCTCGAACAAGACAGAACACCAGCGTAACGGGAGTGTTTTAAAACGGGTTCTTTATGTAACAATATCACTCGCGAGCACCTCCGTAATTTCATTAATAACACCTAAAAATCGATCCCACAACAAGGCTCACGACAATTCAAACAGAAGACTGCGGCGGCGTGTTAAATTCATTATTTTACTATGTAGCGGACCAATAAAATACGGCACGGCACGATTTATTACTTATAAACTTTTTTTTCGTTACAACACGGCAGATAGGTATGAATTATGACTACGCCGAGCAATTTTTCGTGTCATATTTCTTTATACAATGGATGCAAACAATATAGTGCTGATAAAAACACGCACGACCCAAGCTACGCACGCTCGCGATGACACTAAACTCTGCATAGATGTCGCGTTTCTGACGGCCATTGTGGAAAATGGCGGCCGACATCAGCCGTCAAATAACCGCAAAGTAAATTACACTTTATATTTTGCGTGGTAAGTAAAGTAATTGATTAACATTTTTCATAATTTCAACACTATTCGATCGTATAAGACGACTGAATCTGAAAGTCTCAAGTGGTCAGAACATAATGTAGAATGTGGTATACTTTTTGTTTATTCGAATTATTAAAAAATATATTTTTGTCTCTTTTTCTTCAGTGCGATTTCGAACAAATATTTTAATGTGGGTAGGTGTGCTTGCGCGATTGTTTTTGTATCTGTGTATCACTATGTATCATGAATTCATGATTGTGATAAACATATAATATCGCCAAATGTGCTCATTTTATAAAATTGATGATAGATACCACTTAGTAGGAAAACACCAGAAATATTAGTAGCAAATTAATATTACCTATGTATTTGGGTATACTAAAAAAAAGCTTCATTTTATTTTAAAATTAATAAAACCTAAACTAGGTACCTATTAGGTACCTATACCTATTAAGGCGCGTCCATTAATTACGTGAGGCGATTGTGGCGATTTTTCGACCCGCTCTGCCCTCTTGGTGAGATATCGTGAGATAGGGCTCGAACCCGGGATCACCACCCCCAAATGTCACGTGAGATTTTTCAAAATGAGTAAGTATTTTTAGTGTAAATCTGTGCTTGCTTGTGTTGCATTTAAGTATAAAAAAAATAAAGATTTTAGGGTTCTGTGCCTTAAAAGGAAAAATTACCTTACCTTACCCTTTACCTTAGGATCACTTTGTCGTCCGTCTGTCTGAGGCATCTACTCATAGAGAGAGCGCCACTGGAATAAGTACCTATGTAATAAGTACCGACATCTTGTCTATAGATGGCGATATTGCGTACCTATTTCTAGTGGATTCTTTTATTTTATTAAATAAATATCTACATATTAATATATAATTATATTTGTACGGAACCCTCGAGGCAAGAGTCCTACTCGCACTTGTCGGGTTTTTTTTTTTTAATTGCAGCGCTGTTTTGCGCTGTATGTTAATACAAATTCAATACTCGACATTAATGCTAATATGCATTTATGCTCAAATATAATAGAAAAAAAAAAGAAACGGGATATAAAAAAAACGGGATATCTGGCTTTCTCCTTTGTTTTGATAGAAATGTTGGAGACAAACTTCACTCCCATATTCGAATTTCGAACCGAATTCGAATTTGAAATGTGCAAATCAAGCCCTTTCATATCAATATGATATGTCACTTGACCTAGTAACTCCACTTTTAAATTCCGGACCCCGACTCCCACGAAACCCACGAAAAAAAAAAATAGATTTTTGACTTTTTTCATCTATACTTCTATACAATTTTTTTGTTTGTTTGTACCGAATAGGCTCCGAAAATACTGGACCGATTTTAAAAATTCTTTTACTAATATTATACCGAAAAAATGCAACAGTTCCTGTGGGACACGCGGACGAAGTCGCGGGCGAAGTGCTAGTTTTCAATAAAGTTGGGCAAGCATTTCTTATACCTAACTGTTCCACATTTCAAGTTGATAGCATTAATTTAGTAGTTGCTGAAATAAGCAGCACGGTGACAGACAGACAGACGAAGTCGCACCATAAGGGTTCCTTTTTTACCATTTTGGTACGGAACCCTAAACCTAAAAACGGTCAGCGGCTTTATGTCCTTAGGCTCTGTCTATAGATTCTATGCCAAAATCAGTCCAAGTGACGCCATCTGTCTTTAACAAAGAAACATATTTTATTATATGACAAAGTTGTCAACGTTGTCCGTACGATGTCACTGTTGTAGGTTAGCTGTGAAGCGGAGAGGAACCAAAATGATGACGAATGAGATTGATGACATTAATTTTATTAGTTACATAAACGTTATTGTAAATTATTGGTAATCGCTGATGGCCCATCGAGAACATAATATAAAGCATCCTTAAACCGATTGCACGTGGTGATCCTTAAAATGTTGTACAGATGGCACTTTATTCCATCTCCCATCCATTTACATCAATCTTTTCTATCTTCGCTTACCTTTTTTTTTTTTTTTTTTTTTTTTCGAGGTGGAAATCCTCATGGATGTCCCCCGCCCTGGGGAGGGCGGAGGGGTCTGTCAGACTCTTACTGACTAAAACCACCCCGGTGTTCCTCCAAGTACCTTACGCCGGGGGCACGGGAGTCGCTTGCGCATTCGTCCGCACCCCCGGCAGGTATTGGCCCGCCAAATGAAAGGCGGGCCCCGTCACCCTATGCGGCCGTCATGTACGGCCGCAATTCCTCTGGACAGGCGCGCGCGGAACACGTCGCGCCACCGTCTCGGGCCTGTTTCCGTTCGGGCGACGGACGCCCCAAGTCCGCCGCCCGCAGGCCGCACCCTATGGTGGCCGGAGATCGTTGGCCGCCCTACGGCGCCCGGTGCGTCTGCTGCGGATGGGGAGAGAGGACACCGCCTCCCTCTCCCTTTCCGCCGCCTCCTTGGCGTCCCTCACCTCCTCGCAGAAGGAGGCGACGGCGCTCCAAGCGCTCTCGCCGCCGACCATGGCCTCAACCACGGCCGGCAGCGAGAGGCCACCCGCAGCTCCGACCGCCGCGACGAGGTCACGGCGCTGCACTGCCCAAGCTGGGCACTCCTCCAGTGTGTGCTGCGCCGTGTCGTCGGGGCAGTCACCGCAATGGTGGCAACCGGGCGTCGGCTCCCGGCCTATACGGCACAGGTACTTTCCGAAGCACCCGTGTCCAGAAAGCACCTGTGTAAGCCGGAAGCTAAGGGCGCCATGCCGTCTCCCGAGCCACTCCCTCATTACGGGCCTTACCGCCGCTATTGCGGCGTGCCCGATCTTCGCTTACCTAGCCCAGCCCTGCCTACTGCAATATAAGGTGTGAATGTGTCATTGTGATTATACTTACTATGATAATAACACAAAATAAATAATCACAATACTGTTGCAATAAAGTAGCTAGCGCCATCTACATTCAGTTATATTTACATTATTTTTCTATTGTCGCATTTAAATTACTTTTTATTTAATTTAATTACTAGATGGCAGCACACAACACGATAATTTACGCTATAGCACGTCGGCACTAGTTGGTATTTGGTATGATCCCCCAGTTTTTGGCTGCGACCAGGTATGTAGGTAGTTCACTGACTACAAAAATCACGATTTCACAATAGTGACAATAGGTAGGAATAACAGGTATGGAGTTGTGAAATAATTATGAAATACAAACTTATATTTGCGGTCGGTAAAGTTAATATTGTAAACTACAAAAAAATACTCCTTGGTATAAGTCTCGGCACCAGTCTTGATCACGAATGTCGCCTGCGCATTAGCTGATTTTACGGTCTCTGGCGGAATGAAGAAGACGGGGGGCGCCGAGGCTGCACGCGATTGGCTCGTCAGTCGATGCTTGACGTCTATTGGACTATACTCTATTACGTATTGTCAACTGTCTATTGTCTATTGGGTCGAAAATGTACATGCGCGATCTGTGCTCATAACTAATGCCGCCGGTACCTATACCTACGAGTAGGTATATTTCGAAGGAATCATTTTTATTTTTAGTTATTCATTAGATTAGATACCTAATCCATTTGTTTAGCTTACAGGATCGTTATCATTACTTATCAACTTTTTACGGGTTTCCCAATTAGAAAATCACATTTAATTCGTTATATTTTTCATAAAATACAATATTAATATGTAAAGTCTGAGTAAGTATTAATCAATTTCTTCGTACTCTGGTTCTTGGTCTTGGAGCTCCCTTTCATACTGTTGACGAAAGATTTCAAGGTTCAGATAGAAAACACTGTCAGGCTGAAAGTAATTAAAACTCCATTACAAAATAATCCACTATTTCAATAAACTGAGAAACATAGGACTGTGAGATATGGCTGCGAATTCCACAAGCAAAGGCTCTGGGCCCTAAGGGCCGAGTTCACCGACAAGATAACAGTCCGATAAATTGAATCATGTCTTTTTCTATAGGAAGTCATGTTAAACGGCCGTTTTCAATATAACGGACTGTTATCTTGTCGGTGAACTTAGCCCTAAGTCTGCTAATGCAATGCTAATCATAATCGTGTCAGAATGGTCTCTCAATGACATCGTTTTTACCGATGCGGATGACGAAAGAGATAGTCTAAAGCCGCGTATTCATTAGGCAACATTATTTGTTGATAATAAACTGTTTCGCAACAGTGTATACACTGTTGCGAAACAGTTTATTGACAGTGTTTCGCAACGTTGCATAAACAGTCGATAAACAAAATAATGTGATGAAACTTCGTATTCACTAGGCAACATTTGTTGATATACACTGTTTCGCAGCAGTGTATATCAACAAATGTTGCCTAATGAATACGCGGCTTGAAACAGTCTATAAACAATCGTTAAACAAACTTTGTTTCTGATACACGTTTCCGTGCTCCCCGTTACAAGCCAATGACCGCTTAGATTTTGTCAGTTTGGTGTCATTATGACACCATTCTTACACAATTGCAACAGCAGAATTTATTCCCGCCCTGTAACCGTGGCGTTGGTTGCACGGAAGGGAACAAGAAAGTTCTTAACGGCGGCGCTAGTCTTGCCGAACATTCGATTTATAGTTCTACTTCCTAAGAATTCAAAAATACTTACATCGATGGTTAACTTTAATTGTGTATCAGGCGGTTTACAACAACATTTTTTTGTCAAGATTATAGTTGTAGTCAATATTATTATGGTAGCCAGGCCGACTGCAGGTAATATGTAAACTAACTTGTAATCAAAATTAAGACCAAGACCTGAAAAAAAAAAAACAGTTACATCAGCACTGTCTTTTTCCCAACTATCTTTATGATGGATTCTAGTCAAGCAATATGAAATGACTTGTCTCTCCCCTTGGTTTTCTCCTTAGAATTGTATCAAAATCATATCTAGGTATATATCTATAATTATAATAAAGCTGAAGAGTTTGTTTGTGCGCTAATGTCTGGAACTACCAGTCACAGGCAGGTACAGCTAGTGACCAATAAAAACTTACTTGTACTTTTGGCTTGGAGGTTGAATATAAAATTGTGCGCTGTGTAGTTGCGTCCATGATATACGTAAGGCTTTCCAACTTTGTACGGCCGTAGAACTACACACCACCACTTTGTAATCATATCATCCTTCACCTTGGGGACCTACAATCATGAACCTAGAAGAGTTCTCAGATCATAGAAACAAGAAAGATGTGCCAAGGCGCTATTGAGCTTAACACTTTAGTATGGTCACATTGACCATAATTAAAATGTACACGCTGGCGACGAACCGAACACGATCGATGATATAAATACTGCAGTGTTTTAGTTTAGTGCTAGTGATGGTGATGAGTAACGAATAACAGTGTTAGATTGAGGGTGTGCGGAATTTTTAATGTGTGGGAGATCTTTTAATTCACAAGGAGTGCGGAATTTTTAATGTGTGGGGGAGAGCGTTTATAATTCGGTCGCAAACTGTTATAAAAGTGGTGACAGTGTTTCTCGTAATAATTTGTTGTGATGGCATATCTCCTTTTTTCTATGATCTGAGGTATTACCACCAGCCACCCGCACTATACAAGACATTTATCACTGCAAGTTACAATAGCAATGATCAAACTAGGTACCTACCTACGTAAGTTTTATAAAAGTTTGCACTTACATGCATCACAGAGTCACTGCTACCATTAAAAGAAATATCTTTTATGAATTTGTCATTTGAATCGGAGTAATTAAACTTCAAGCACCTGAAAACAAGAAAATACATTAAAGAAGGCAAAATTGGTCTATGAACTAATAGATTAGATGTGGCTAATAATATGTGTAAGACAATACAACATACCTACCTAGGTACTTAAGTATATTTTTAAACTAGATTTTGCCCGCGACTCCGTCCGCGTGGACTACAGTGAAGTGACCAGTTTAAATGACCTCCGCAGTGTAGAGTGGCTAGTACTACCAAGAGGTCAAGCTGTATCTCTGGTTCCTCCCATCAGAATTAGATGAAACGTAGCTTAAATTTTAAGTTGGACCCCAAGCTATGGAACTGTGAAAACCACATCAAAATTCGTTCAGTACTTTTTGCGTGATGCGCGCACAAACAGACAAAAAATCTAAAAAAAAACTTTTTGGGTATAGTTACGTCCCAGTAGGTACCCTATCCCGACTGTTTTTTCTGGAATATCTTCAATGTACAGACACAGCTTGTTTACAATTTTATAATAGTATAGATAAAGAAGGTTTAATCAATTCCGAAAATGTTAATGACATGAAAAAAAAAAAATAAGTAGGTACCTACCTACACAATTACACATGCACGAGTGCAACCGCGTGTAAAAGCATGTTAGATAAATCTTAACATTCACTTACCACGCATGTTTAGCGAAGAAATTGTCTAAAACAATGTCGAGGGGTTGATTTTTTTCAACAGTAAAGTCAGTCCCATATTTTTCTTGAAAACGAAAAAGTATTTCTGGATTATCTGCAATGCAGTAAAAACTAAGAACTTTAGGTGCATTGCCTCGAACCCAAAATCTGCTACTTAACCGTTGACAGCTACGTCTATGCCAGAAGTTCCCAAGCCCGTAGCCCTCGTGCCGATTTTTTATGTTTTGTGTAAGCCCCCTACCCCTACTTTGTAAAAATTCATCAAATTAAAATGTATTTTGAAGTTGACCTAAAGATACTCACTTTGATAGGGTTTACTGTAAAGTGGAAAATTTAGGGGAAACCAAATTAACGTTGTCTCTGACATTTTTATTTATATTCTCTTCTGTATTTCTACCACCCTTCCCGGCCTAACAAGACCACGATAGAAACGGGTTTTGTCGACAGAACAATAGACAGAATGACAGTTTGTAGAAAGATTTCTACCGTTTTATGCACAATGAAGAAATGAAATGTTTATATTATTCAGTAGACAAAATTCTGATAAGCCAAGCACGAGTCGCCGCCTGCTCGGGCAGAAGAGATAACGAGTTGGATAGAAAGAACTTTGTCTATTCTTTGGTAGAATAGAGATAGGTCATGGTAAGCCGGTAGGTAACTCTCTCTACCAACATTTTGCCGAGCTTTGTCCTACAAACTTATAACAATAAACAAAATAATCCCACTAATATTATAAATACGAAAGTTTGTGTGTGTGTATGTGTATGTTTGTTACTTCTTCACGCTGAAACGGCTGGACGGATTTGGATGAAATTTGGCAAAGAGGTAGCCTGGGACCTGGAATAACAAATAGGCTACTTTTTATCCCGGAAAACGCGGGCGAATCCGCGGGCCGAAGCTAGTTTAATTATACATCCCACTAATATTATAAATGCGAATGTATGTGTGTATGTTTGTTACTTCTTCACGCTGAAACGGCTGGACGGATATGGATGAAATTTGGCACACAGATAGATTATAGTCTGGAATAACACATAAGCTACCTGTTACCCCGGAAAACGCGGGCGAATCCGCGGGCGGAAGCTAGTATTGAATACTTATCAAAATTCTTACCAGTATGCTGGAGCTTAACTTCTGAGCAAAATATCACAACAATTAATAAACCCGTAACTGGTTTGGATTTGGACATATTGTTTTCCTTATTATTTTGTAACAGTACTTGCGTATGTAGTCCAGAATATACTAAGGTACTGATGACATTATTATTACTACTAATCACTACGCTGTATGATAAAGTGACCATCATTTTGGTTGTTATATTTTTAAATACCTACATAATTTATGGTTTTTGGTAAATTATGATGGTTCCTAACTACCTTTCCTTTGAGCCGCACACATCGCGTATAATATATTCGTGATAGAAAACTTCCAGTACTAAATTTTTACGCGTAGTGCTGGCCACACACGGCGAATATTCGTATGGGCCCGATGAATGCGGCCACCCAATGAGAAGAAACTCTAAAACAAACTTAAAGATGATCTCTTTTATCGTCCAGACAATTATTTATTGTATTATTTAAAACAACAATGCAGGTTTGACTATTATTATCTATTATCTATTTCCTGGAATATAAAGCTCTTTCTTTGAAGAAAACGGAATTTCTATGCATTATTAATAGTAGGTAGTCAACTAAACCGTTTAGGAGCATAAGGTCAAAAGCGCGAAATGACAAATGGGTGCAAATTGTCAAAAGAGCAGAATGTCAAAAGCGCAGAATAACTAAATTCAAAACTATGAGAAACAGAGATAATTGGTCTATAGTTTTGAATTACACTAATCCTGTATTACGTTTGCGTTTAAATCCCACTAATATTATAAATGTGAATGTTTGTGTGTATGTTTGTTACATCTTCACGCTGAAACGGCTGGACGGATTTGGTGAAATTTGGCAAAGAGGTAGCCTGTGACCTGGAAAAACACATAGGCTACTTTTCATCCATTTACCGCAGACGAAGTTGTGGGCAGCAGCTATAAAAAATATTTGGTAAATTAATTTGTTTATAATAAAATTAAACTATCAATGTCCTGTGAAATGAGTTTTTATGGTTACACAAAGTTTGACAGAGTAGTATCATATTAAAGGAAAACATTCGTTCTTCCTTATATTATTGTTCCATATATTATTTACATTTTTATTATGGACCAAGTGATCAATGCGGGATTCTTTATGATATTATTAGTTACCTACTTGTCTCGGCTTCGAACGGGTAAATTTTAGTTTGCACTATACGTCCAAATAATATACTGTAAAGTGTAAACGGCAAAAATCATCTCCAATAAGACGTTATTCTGCCCAAATAAAAAAAAAGTACCTACACCTACCGTAGGGTAGGTGTCTTAAGTCAATTTGTCATCTCTATTCATTGTCATACAAATGACAAGGATAGTTGTATATTTAATCAGTGGTTAGTGTTAATAAGAGGCGTCTATAAGTAAGGGGGGTAATGTATCGGTATTTTTGAAACGCAGGTCAAGATTGGTTAATGCAAAATGATGGGAAATGGTTACTGATTGGTATTAGAAGACGATTCTATCTGGGCCCCAAGTCTGCTAATGCAATTGTTATAATCGTGTCAGAATAGTGTCTCAATGGCATCGTTTTGACCAATGACGAAAGAGTTAGTCTTACTCTAAGCCAATGACCACTTAGGTTTTGATAGTAAAATGGTGTCGTTATGACACCATTCTTACACTATTCAAATAGCAGAATTGGGGCCCTGTATGTATGCCTAGTGTACTGTGGGATGAGCGTATGAATATTGTGTTATAATGTGGGTAAATCATAATATTATGAATGTCTCTTTATCCAATGCATAAAATTGGTTGATGGCCGTTTTTGTTGAAGTTGTCGCAGAGTGCCTCCCTCCTCTGACCTCTCAGCCTCGGCTAGCTATCGGAGGGAGTCTCCACAGACACAAATCTTGATGAAGCAGCAGGATGGTTGAAGGGGTATATTGCGACGTAGATCGTTTATTGCACTTTACAACACTGATACAAAACTGGTATAGAAATAACTGTTCAAAAGACGTTTGCTTATAGCATTGAGCACTTTATAAATTGGTAATATTATAACAGAACAGCGGTTCAGCGGTCCACAAGTGATGTCGTTGGAGACCAGACAAAGAATGACGAAATAATGAAATAAATGCATAAAAATATGAGATGTTCTAATTTTGAAATCTGGAGTTCAAATCTGGAAGAATGGAGTGGATGAAGTGGCCAGTAATGGAAGATTGCCAGCACTAAATGATGAATGAAGGATGACTCCGTCACAAAGTTAAAACCAAAATGAATAAATAAGTGAGTAAATACCTACTAAAAAGTGAAAACTTACGTCGACTGCAATCGGTAACAATGTTTGCTGTTTTGGTTGCACCTATAGAAGGTATATACTTAACATCTCTTTTTAGCAAGAAATATGATCAGCGCCGCAAGAGTTATGATTCCCACAGCTGACAGAGCGTATGCATAAGTGTAGCAGGTACACTTAACTTCGACTGAAAAAAAAATTACATACTTAGTTTATTTCAACATAATATTTTTATATCAAGAACCACGGCAACAGTAGGTAGTAGGCCTAGACAAAATAACTTTTCTGTTAGCGTTTACGTCAAACAAAAGTATTTACTTACAAAAATATATTACATGCGGAAAAGTCACGTGACCTCACTAGTATCACTGCCATACATTTGTATCTAACGTTTGGCGTCAACGCTAACAGAAAATGTAATTATCTAGAGCTCCCATTGAGGTATAATGTACACTAGAGAGAACACCGCATTAGACGCCGCTGTCCCAATCAAATACGGTGGAAGCCTCACGTCACTCATTCACTCTCTAGACTCTAGACAACCTAGAAGTTTGCTGTCTGTGGTCACACGGTGTTTGGAACGTGACGTTTGTTCGAAGCGTCTCCTCTAGTCATCGATCACTAATAAAAAACTAGATACACAATCTCATGCAAAAGTTCTCTTAAAAATGTCGCCAATTGTATTGTGTGTGTGTGTTACTTAAAATAAATATACATTAATGTAATTTCAACCTTAACTGCAATGTTTAAAGTCGAATTCACAAAGCTGTTACAAAAAGCAATAAAATTTTACGACCGGTACCCACTGCTCAATAAACATCAAAACAACTTCAACCTTATACGCATGCATTAAAGTCAGAATTACTAAGTGCCAAAAGAAGTAATAAAATTTTACGACCACACGCATAACCCAAACAATTTAAGTGGGCATGCGATAGTATGATTAATACGTTTAGTAAGAGTCTTTACAATTGAGCTGCTTTATATCGCCTGCTATTTATTACGACTTAATTTAAAATAATGTTTTTACGATGATTTCTTGACAAAATATCAGTATTTACAATACAGTGTTAACAATTATATAATGATAATAATAATACTTACCAAAAATATGAAATTCCATCCTTTTTAAGCGTCCTAGACGTGTGATTTTTACAATTTTTAAACGAGCACTGAGGCATGTTTACCGTCGGAGCGTTCGAATGCTACTAGACGAAAAGACCACCCAAATGTTCAAGTGGGCGGTCATTCGGTGAGGACATTTTTTGACGCTGATTGTCTATCTAGTTTTTTATTAGTTATCGATGCCTCTAGTGTACATTATACCTCACTGAGGGCCCCAAGTCAAGTAGCTTTTCTGTTAGCGTTTACGTCAAAAGGTGCGTCTAAGCTAGACGAGCCGAGCATGAGCGTAGCCGCTCCGTCGTCAAAGAGTAGACTAGACCCATAGGACTGGCACAGCTAGTAGTAAACAATAACAACTTACCAAATACTGGCTTTTCTGTAACAGGACCGGTAGAAGTAGGAGCGGTAGTAGTGGTCAGATCTTTCTCGCGGAGGATCACTCTGATCTCTCTGACGACTTCATCCATATAGCGTGCTTCCTTTTTCAGGTAACATGCTACAACTGCATTCTCGTGTTGTCTAGTTAAGTTAAATGTTTGCGAAATGGCGCCGTCTTTTTTCTTCATATCTGAAAGCGGAAGAAAACTTTTTGATACGTCTACTTTTAATCGGTTAAGGAAGTGTCCGTCAACCCCTGCGTGTCAGGCTACTTTTACTCTTACTGACAGAAAAAGGACGTTAACCATTGCCATTCCCCCTGCCCCCCTTCCCGTGTCACCTTTAGTCTTACAAGAAACAAACAAACACAATCTCTGAGACTGAAACACCTGCCTTAACAAAGCCATGTTATCTTTAAAAAAATATTTGCACTTGTGTACAAAGGGAAATGCCCATTTGATAAACAAGTTTTGGCCAAGTAATGCCCAAGAAAGAAACCAATGATAGGTATTAGGATTGATATCGTAGATAAAGAAATAACCGCTATTTTTTACCTAGAACTTGGTGGAACATCACAAACTGTAAATAGAAATTAATGGGAAAAAAAATATGCATAATTATAGTTTTCAAGTCTTTATTCATTTTCATTTAAATAAGTTATAAGTACATCATCTAGGAATTGGGCTGGGGGATTTATATTCGATTGATACCTTGCCCAGCCCAAGAACCACACAATCGTCATCACGTGGGCACAACACCCTACTGTCCTGACACTGCAATAATCGACTGAGTTTTGAATAATTCATCTTTTGTTTTCCGAGGTTTTTATAACAGATAAATATTGGTAAAATTTAAGTTGGAAAATTAGTATTTTAATTGTATTTATCTCATAGATGGGCAAGTACATGGCCAAGAATAGGCGATTCCCTTTTAAAGTAAGATTTTCGCACATCAACTTTAATAAAAACATCTTACCGAAATCTTTAAATTTTAGGTATAAAACCGATCCTAACATATCATGAGGAAAAATATGGTTACACTTTAACATCAATGTCTCGCCAACTTCAAACTCATAGAAAATAACTTTGAGGTTGTCATTACTATAGACTTCCATCACGGTACCGTTTGATGGCAATTGCATGTGCAATTGATAAAGATCTGAAAGAAAATGTCAGGTTATCCGTGTTTCGCATATATACGATTTGGAGGGAGCTGTAGGAGATTGTTGCGAGTGTGCACCTACTGCTTCATGTTCGTGCATTATATTGCATTCTATAATGTTATACATAAATAATAGGTGTAAACCAGAATCTACTGGCATAAAAAATATAATGATTTTGACATGGCAATGCATACTAGTCACTTTTTAAACGAGTTGTGTAAAATTCTGGAAATTGCTAGTGCAAGCTAAAACTCTTTTATCCATTCATCCCAGTGCTGGTAGCAACAAATTTTAATCTCTCCGTTTGCCATCAGATTCTGGTTGACCTATAACAGCTTAGTTATATGGTTGTCGGGCATGGCAGAGAGTAGGACAGCGGAAGGTAGGCAGGCCACCTGGGCCCCAATTCTGCTATTGCAATTGTGTATGAATGGTGTCATAATGACACCATAACGGTCAAATCCTAAGTGCTCATTGGCTTAGAGTAAGACTATCTGTTTCGTCATTGGTCAAAACGATGTCATTGAGAGACCATTCTGACACGATTACGACAATTGCATTAGCAGACTTGGGCCCCTGCTCGTTCCGACTCATAACATTTTTAACTTACCGATTAACTTATCGCCTTCAGAAAAACGAATTTCAACTATTTCCGTTTCATTACCGGAAATATCATCAGCTGCACAACTAAATTCATCTGCCGCATCAGGTTTGGTACAAACCGAAATCTTCTCTTTCTCTTTTGGTATTAGTACTACTACTGAAATAAAAAAGAAATCAATAGTGACGATCACAACAATAAGTACCGTATGTCCCGGAGTTCCTCCCTCACGGTCCTCTCAGGCTTCAGCTAGCTCTCTGAGTGTGCCTCCGGGTACAACTTGAGGAAGAAAATAACTTGTAGGAAGAGAAGGTATATTGTATTATATTGTAAATAACAAAGTCGTGCTGTCTACTTCGCGTGTTGGTTCAATCCGCGTCGCTGTGAAATGATGTTTTAGCGCTTTACGTTTCGGGAGCCCGTACAGGCGCCGGGAGTGTCGCGAGTGTCGCCGTATGGATGTCGGGACAGCTGTGACACCACCACCAGCCTAACTGGTGCTTGTCGGGAAACTAGCGCACTGAGTCTATGTATAATAATAATGTCATATTACCAGCCTTGTTGGAACCGAATGCTTTTTCTTCGATGTGTAATTCGTCCAGGTCTGATCGCTCCACTTCACAACTCACGTATGTGAGTTGATTACTTATATATTTGTAGTCAATAACATAAAAATTGTGATTTTTATGCTCGAGTTTTTGTTTTACGATCATTCCATTAATTTTGATTTTTATGTTATCTGTAAAAACAACGTTATTTAAGTATAATTTATTCGCTTCATGAAGCGCTGTAATTGTTATTGCTTGTTTTAGTCGTATGATCTGAGGTGAGATTCATTATTCGTTCGTCTGTTGCACTTGACAGACACAATTGATTTCGACCTGAATGAGGCTGATTTTTCAAATGCGACAGATAGAGGGTTATAGCTCTTCCTCCCTGCCGTAATCGGGTACATAGCGTCGCTCTGCAGTGAAAACCTCGTGATGGCAATAAACGTAAACGTAAACGTCTGGTAAAATAACCTCCTTTTTTTAAGTCGGTTAAAAACGTGTATGAAGTGTACAAAATGTAAGTTCTACTGTTTTCTAATGAGTATTTCAATATTATTATTATCTTTATTCATTTTATTTACATATATTTTTACATTTTTAAATATTTCAATAAAAAATAAATAAAAAACATTTAAAAATATAAAAAATAGTACCCCACCGGCATCGGGAACAGGGTCCAAGCTACCGGCGGTCAGGGGTCCAGAGAGAGGAACCTCCTAACAATGCGAGCCGTGTCCAGGAGTACCGCTCTCTGCATCAAGCCCTTGATCCAACTGCCCAACGAGAGCCTCCTCAGGTGTTGGTCGAGGCTTTTGGCTATTAGGCCATTGGCCGAAACGACTATCGGCACAATGATTGCCGAATCCACCCCCCACATGCTGACAATTTCGTGTGCCAAGTCAAGATACTTGATTTCCTTTCCTTATTATTATTATTTTTTTGTTTCTTTTTGTTGCACGGGACTTTAAAAAAAAAAAAAAAAAAAAAAAAAAAAAGTCCCGGACCTTTCGAAGGCGTGCGTGGGGCCGAAGCCAACACGTAGAGGCCCTTTACAACAAACTTAAAATATATAAAATGTAATGGTGACACAGCTGGCGATTATCCCTGTATGCACTATATAAATGCACACAAGGAGAAACCCCAGCTGTGCAGAACTATTGCAAACATGTGGAGAAAAATTACTTGGGCTATTGTGATGGGATGGTAGTGGATTGGTTTTGGGGAACTATGGGAACCTATGGCCCCTGCCTGTCCAATGGTTGTAAACACGGATAAAATAGGCAGGGGGTGACTTGCACACTCAGTAAATGGGCCCCCGAAAACGGCCGCTAGCACATAGTGACGTAGCGACAAGGGGGCAACATATCTTGAGGTGCTTGAGGAGTGGAGCGGTATTCCACGGCTATCAGGACAATCCCGGAAGTACGGTCAAGATCCCTACCAGCATCTTACTGGAATACTTCCTTCCCCCGAGCACGTTTGCTCTTGCGAATCTCCACTCAAACCAGCCAATAAAGGCAAGAGAGAGGTGGGAGCCTTGTTCCTCGTCAGTGCTCACTCTGACCGGCCAATTAAGGCAAGCCAGAGATGAGGAACAAGAGTTCTCCCGGGAGGGTCAGGTCCGTGGGGTCGCTACTGCCCAACAGCTCGCCACAAGCTGCCCTGCGGGTTTATTATTATTATTATTAATATATGTGTTTTTTATGAGCATTAAGGGATCTTGATCTACGCAACAAATAAATAAGATTTGTGCTTTACGAGGTTTTCACTGCAAGGCGACGATAGATAGAAAACAAAACAAACTTACTGTGGAAAGCTCGCATATTAAATCGGACCATCACTTTGGTGTAGTCAGTTGATTCTACATTGGTACATATCATAGAAGTATTGTTATGTCCAGAATGCAGTTTTGCAATGAAACCAATCCCCCTGTATGATTTTAGATCTGCACTTTGAAACTTATCTGCAAGAATACAAAATTAAATTATGTTTTTATTACCTTAAAACATAACCGATTCAATGCGGTGGTCTTTTTTTAGCAAACTCTTGAGCCTGGAAATGTACAATGAAATGCTTGCAACGTCGAGTATCACATGCATGTTGCCGACCCTTTAAAATGAGGTACCGACAGCTTAGGGGTCAAGTAGGTGCTGTGCAGTCCTAGAGAAACAGCTGTACCAACTTTCAAAAGTACAGGGGTTATTTTTTCGATTTGATTAATTTTCTCAGGGTAAAAATCCGTTCGCGCGTTTATACTCTAGGAGCCCACACAAAAAAAGAAATACATACATACAGGTTAAACACATGCGTGCACAGTCAGGACAGGTCCACTCAAATCTGTATGGCTCTTTTCTCTAAAGGCAATTCCAGACTAACCTGCATGGTTCTTACATAATTTAAAATTGTCTGGACTTTAAAAGAGACTTGGACCTTCGAGTTTGTTTCGGTGTTTCTTCTCAATGGTAGTCGGGTAGGAAACACCGACCTCATCATATCAGAATAAAGAATTTCATGTCATTTCAAACACTATACCCTCCTTTTGGGCTCCACTACAGTCGGGTAAAAATGCGGCAACCCTGATGTAGGTACCTACTCACCGCTAAACTTGTCTGCCATGGCATATTCCATCGTGAGCAGCGCTGTGTTTAAGAAGTTGGCGCAAGTGACGTTGACTAATTCATTCTCTGCGTATTGGTAGTCTGCAACGAAGTCGAAGCTCGGCTCCGACAAGTCTGTGCGAACTGGTTCCAGTACCGCGTTGTTCACGAGGATCGTCTGAGGCGACTCTGTGGGGTTACGAATCAATATAAATATGCAAAGTGAATTAAATACCGTTTATTGAAGATGATAAAACCTCCCAACTAACAATTGGTTGCAGAAAAGGTCATTACGTTTTAAAGGAGACTTAATTCTCCTTTAAAGCTTATTTATTTATTTATATACTCTTTATTGTACACCATTAGTAACAATATAGAACAAGGCTTAAAAATAATAATGTAGGTACAATGGGCGGTCTTATCGCACAAGGCGATCTCTTCCAGACAACCTTTGGATGGACTGAATGATAGAAGATAGTGGGCAGTCTAGCTTAATGACCTTTTCTGCAACTGACTGTAAAGTTAATATTTATATGGGATCTCCGCAAGGTGTCTGGTGGCAGTTGGATGAGAGTTGCCGAGGATCGAGCTAAATGGCGTGCAATTGGAGAGGCCTATGTCCAGCAGTGGACTTCTATAGGCTGATGATGATGATGATGGTATGGGACCGCCGCGGGAACTTTCTTTACAAAATGAAAGACGAAACATGTAAATCAGCTCATAAATCACGGAGAAATCAGTGTAGGTACATACACGAAAAAAGAACTAACCGAATGCATAACCTCCTCCTTTTTTTTTGGAAGTCGGTTAATAAATATTCCACATAATACCTACCTACTTAAGTACCTACAAACTTTTTTTTTTGAGGGTTCGCGGTTAAATGACAGCCGCGCTGACCGATCGATCTGTGAGGTTAAGCTGGGTTTGCCGCGGACAGTCCTTGGATGGGTGACCGTTCTTTATACATCGAGACCCCTCCGTGCCTCGGAGAACACGTTAAACAGCGGTCCCGTTTGTCATAGGAATATCTTTGACAGTCTTTACGAGTAGTCAGGAGCCCAAAAGTCTGACAACTGATCTAACTTTCGAATACCGGTACCTATTCCCCAATAATTGGGTTGTGGAGGTCAGATGGCAGTCGCTCCACGTAAAATATTGATATTCAGTCGCAACCAGTTATCTAGACTGGAAGTTGACCCCAATCTAGTTTGGGAAAAGGCTAGGCGGATGATGAATAGGTACCTACTTTCTTGTCTGACGTGAATTTTCTTAAAACAGTAGGCCGCTGTGTATTTTTCTCCTTTAAACTGGACAACGGGCAATATTGATGCGACGAGACCTTTATTGGTCAACACTGTGCAGTTCCATAAAGTACCCATTGGTTTTCCTACCTGAAACTGATCCACCCATGATCAGTTGTGCCGTCCCATTAAAATCATCATCAACTTTATTATAGCTTTGTTCATCTGACAAATAGGTATAATCATAATTAAAAAACCGGACAAGTGCGAGTTGGACTCGCGCCCTAAGGGTTCCGAAATATACAATAGCGCCATCTATGCCTCTATTACATCATAGTAGATATATCATATCTTGATCATAGATGGCGCTACTGCATAATTCTAGTGTCGCCATTTATGAGCAGATGGCTCCACTTATGGTCCGGTGACAGACGGACAACAAAGTGATCTTATAAGGGTTCCGTTTTTCCTTTTGAGGTACGGAACCCTAAAAATTATTGCTTAACATTTAATAACTACTGTTAGAGGAACTTTGCGAGCTGGTGAACTGGTCATTGATTTTATTTTTCACAATTTGTTATAATGAAAATAATTATACTTAGGTACTCGTAAATAATCTGAATATAATTATGTGAACAACTGAACACTAATAAATTATTGTATTAAGTTACCTACACTTTCTCTAAATAAAGAGTTGTGTTTATTTTTATTGTTAACCTGCTAACTGTCAAATCCATGTCCTGTTTTGAGTTAAAAAAAGAATGGTTAGCATACAGTATGATATTAGGTATGTACTTACAGTGGTTACATTTTTCATAGAGGTACCTTCATACTTAAAAACGATTCCGTAATCACCGTAGTCATGACAGCTGTAAATAATTAAATAGGTACGGTATAATACAGTTGTAGTTACTTGGATAAACTCATCATATCTTAATAACAAAAAAAAACAGTGAAAACCGGCTTCAAAAAGATCACATGTTATACGTCCCGGCACCAGTCTTGATCACAAACGTCACCTGCGCATTAGCTGATTTTTCGGTCAAGAGACCGTAAAAGATGGCAGAATCAAGAAGACGGGGCGTGCCGAGTAGGGTTGCCAACCGTACTCTAAAATAGAGTATTGTACTCTATATCATGTAGCCGTACTCTATAATCTATAACACTAATAGAGTACGCTAAAATACTCTTTTTTTACACAAAGTTTACTATACCTACTGGTGCCAGTCATTCAGTCATGTAATATTATGCAAACCTATATTCCCCAAGCCACAATCGGATGTTTTTAAACGCAGCCACTAATGTTATTATGTCAATGTTATGTCACTAGTTTTGAGAAGTGTTTTGAGGTTACGTTAATTTTGGCGCAAGAAAAATCATCGATTTTCCACTGTGTTGTGACATTAATTTGTGACTCTGTTTTTTGTTTGGAAAACTTTTACTGAGCTACTACAGCATTTACTAAGAGAGTCTTTTCGGTTATGGATGTGAATTGGCAGAAAGAGAGAAACAGAGCTTCATTGAAATTGATTGAAAATGAGCTTTTGATCTTTATAAATTTAAAGTTAGAATGTTTGGAGTCATACAATTATTTTACCATGAAAAATTGTTATTGTGCTGCAAAAAGCACAAAAAAATACCTTTTTAAAAATATAAAATAAATGATACTCTTTTTCGGAAGTCCGTACTCTTTATTTACCTCCTTTGAAATCAGATATACTCTATTTTCTTCTAAAAAAAATAGTGTAAGTAGGTACCTACCTATTTTTTTTTTTTTAATAAATTGAATTAAAATTATTTGACACACATAAAAATACTGGCTCCTTATTATTTTCAACATCCAACGCTAGTTTTTACGGAATTTACTATTATTATTAGAAACGAAATTAATAATAAAATTATTATCACTACCTATTAAAATTATTTAGGCTATGTTATAACTAAATATAAGTTGCTGTAATTTGAAGTAGATAGGTACCTACTTACCCGTTGCCACAAGTTTCACAAAAACTAGTACAACTAAATACAATAAAATATTTATGTAAAACATTTCACGGAAATATATCACGTTGTTATCACCAGAACGCCTAAGCGGTATAACCATGGAATAAAGAAAATGGTTGGAGGATCACTTTGTAAACGAGTGTCGCTCAATTCTCCCACTATCCGTCTCACCACTACATTATGTGCTGTGTCTAGACTAGACATCGAAACGCACACTAGCGCAGCAAATAACATGGACCGCGTCCCTATGACCTTATTATGCGTGAACCCGGCGAGAGAGCTGATATAATATGCCTGTCAGTGATAATAATGTCTTAGGTTTTCGCGATTATTACACATTATAATAAAACAAGTTTAAACGGATTAATCGCGTATATTACAGAGTTTTATGACAGAGGAAAACTCTGTAATATACGCGATTAATCCGTTTAAACCTGTCAGTGATGATAGATAGATCCCAGTACAATGTGACATTGCCATTTTGGAGAACTGGGTTGAGCACTCAGTTCTCCAAAATGGCAGTAGAGTAGGTACGGTACTTTCAATTTCACAAGATTGTGTTTCAAAGCAAGTTGCTGGAACAATCGGAGATAATGTGACAACAGGCCTATTAAGTTTCGACTAAGTCCATTTGAGTATGCCAAAATAATATATCAAGACTGGTATAACCTAACCGTTGAATGCGCGCACCTTGTGTCCGTCTGACAAAAGACGAAAATAACTTTGTATTTCATGATAATATTATGAAATGTAAACTTATATTTGCTGTCGGAAAACTTAAATACTTCTTGCTACGGAACCTAGGCACTGTGCGTGGTCCGACACACTCTTGCCCGGTTTTTAATGGACTCGCCAATATAGCACTTGTGTGTGGGAAGTCTTTAATATTCTTAAGATTATGCTTAAGTACCTAGTTATTTTTAGTTGTGCTGTACCTAATTAAATAAATAAAACAATAAATAACATAATTAAATGACATTTATTACATTATAATCAATAATACTTATTTATGATCACAATTTTTTTTTGTACCCTTAGTCAAAAAAATACCACTTTGTATGGAGATTTTTTAACGGATTGCAAAATCTTCATACAAAGTAGTAAATTTTAAAAGACCGACGAAATATTTTAACGCTTTTGCCATTTGAGAGCAATTTAATTACTTTTGTGTTTCAAATAGAATATTATATTGTGTGTACCAGTGGCGAAGGGTCCCTACCATACGATTCCTATCGGCTGCCCTTTGAAAAATAGCACAGGCAGTATTGCCTACTTTTATTAATTTGCTTTTCATGGCCAGAGCGCCTAACATGCGCGCCGCGACAAAATTTTGTCGACGCTTTTATCGTGCATTTGTCTCGTATTCGCACGAGTAAGAGCGAGACAAAACAGTCGACAAAATTTGTCGCGGCGCGCATGTTAGCCCGGCAGGTAAGCATTTGTAGCTCAGCTTACCTCTTACAAAAACTGACCCTTCACCACTGGTGTGTACCTTTACTTATATTAAAATAAAGCTTAGATTAAAAAAATAAACTTAAGTATATTTAATTTGTAGCTCTCACAAGGACGGTACAAATACTTTTTTCATTTCAAAATGTACAAGATAAATTATATTTAGGTACTTAGTACTTATATCTTTGCAAATGTTAATACTATTAATTATGTGATGTATTTTTACGTATTTTGGCATCAAATTATGTCACACAAATGTGCCATTGTGTAATTCCTAAGTGGATTTAAGCTTGCAAGTAGTTTCCATGAACCTTTCGTTACACTAGCCCCCCTAGCCAAGTTACTTTTCTGTTAGGGTTAACGCCAAACGCTACGGATAAAATGTATGGAATTGACATTTGTGAGTCACGTGACTTGACTTGAATGAACTTGACTTGAATTGACATTACCTGCGGAAAAGGCACGTCACTCACTAATGTCACATCCATACATTATTTGTCCGTAGCGTTTGACGTAAACGCTAACAGTAAAGTAACTTGGCTAGGGGGGCAGGAACGCACGTCACACCGTAAATAGACATACATCTGGGCCCCAAGTCTGCTAATGCAATTGTCACAATCGTGTCAGAATGGTCTCTCAATGACATCGTTTTGACCAATGACGAAAGAGATAGTCTTAGGGCCAAGTTCACCAACAGATAACAGTCCGTTAAATTGAAAACGGCTGTTTATCATATATTTTTCTATACAAAAAGTCACGATAAACGGCCGTTTTCAATTTATCGGACTGTTATCTTGTCGGTGAACTTGGGCCTTAGTCTAAGCCAATGACCGCTTAGGTTTTGACCGTTATGGTGTCATTATGATACCATTCGTACACAATTGCAATAGCAGAATTGGGGCCCTGGTATGCCAGCACCAACTATCTCTATTGCCTTTGTTACATAAGCTCATTGGTTTGCGTACATCACACAAAATATTCGTTTCTTACTAAGGTACTTACGCCATGGAAAGGCGGGTTGAGTGAAAATATTTGCATAAGAACATGCGGGTAACTGCCATAGACAATCATACAAAAGAAAATTACAAAAAATAATCCTTAAATTATCTATTTGTGGGTCATTATTTCATGTATAAAGGAGTGCGATTTCATTTTAATTTAATAGAGAGAAGTTTGGCCAAGGATTTCATTTTCCAATATTTTCTAAAAATCAGTGTAGCTCAAGGAAACAATGACAAAACAATAAATAAAGTGATGCGACTATTAGATTTCCTATCATGATCGGGAATCCGATCTTGAAGAATTCTACGAAGGTGAATCGGTAGCCGTGTTGCTCTGCTACTCCTGCGCAAACCACGTTGGCGCTTGCGCCGATTAGAGTACCGTTACCTGAAATAAAATGAAAATATATTTTGAAATGTGCAGATTAAGCCCTTTCATATGATATGTCACTTGACCTAGTAACAGCACTTTGAAATTTTGGACCCCCACTCCGGCCCCTTTTTCAATGAAAATAAAAATATTTTTTGACTTTTTTCATTTGCAATATAGTTGGACAAGCATTCTTTATAACTGTTCCAAATTTCAAGTCGAGAGCATTAGTAGTTGCTGAAATAAGCAGGTGTGACAGACAGACAGACAGACGAAGTCGCACCAGAAGGGTTCCTTTTTAGCATTTTGGTACGAAACCCTAAAAAGGAATTTAAAAAGTTATAATCATATAAAAATATCCGAAGCTCAGATCATAGAAACAAGGGACATGTGGCAAGGCGCTGAGTTTGATGCTCTAATATGGTCACATTGACCATAATTAAAACGTACACGTTGGCGACGGACCGAACACGATCGATGATATAAATACAGTGTTTTAGTTTAGTGCTAGTGCTGAGCGACGGTTAAGAGTGTTAGATTGAGGGTGTGCGGAATTTTAAATGTGTGGGAGATCTCTATATTCACAAAAGAGCGTTTGTAATTGTGTCGCAAACTGTTCTAAAAGTGGCGACAGTGGTTCCCGTACTAATTTGCTATGATAGCATATTATCTCCTTTTTTCTATGTTCTGAGGTTAGATTATTCTACTTATTCATAATAAATTATTTTAACAATTCTTATAAGGAGAGTTTAGCTAGCTAACTAAAGGTACCTACCGTAGAACCTAGTTTGAACCTAGGGCTTAACTTTGGTCACGCACGCTGTGTCGCGACCACACAGCCGATAGTCGCAGTTCCTTCGGTAACTAATAGTTGGCGAAGGAACAGAGGCCCTAGACAAGTTGCTTTTCTGTTAGCGTTCACGCCAAACGCTACGGACAAAATGTATGGAATTGACATTTTGTGAGTCACGTGATTTTTCCGCAGGTAATGTCACTGCCATACATTTTGTCCGTAGCGTTTGGCGTGAACGCTAACAGAAAAGAAACTTGTTTAGGGCCTCTGAGACGATCGGTTGTGTGGTCTTGACACGGCGGGCAGTTCAAACATTGGGCCAAAGTTATGCTTTAAGGTCAAAGTAACCCGCCTCTACGGTAGGGCTGCCATAAATGCTGAGACGCTGACCGGGACATTTGGAATTGAAAAAAAAAAATTGTGGAATCAGACTCTTTTAGACCCAGGTTAGTGAGGTTAGGAACTTTTTAATTTTAAGTAGATATTTATTAAAATTTAATAAAATGAGAAAAATCAACGATGATCTATCGAAAAAATTACATCCTAATTTTCTCAGGCTTTGTATGCAACTTTTCTTTTCCCATTCATATTTTTTTGAAGTTCACACCCTCTTCACCCATTTCGTTTCTAGTCCACTGCTATGAGATCAACGAAAACACCCGTTCCATATAAATGTAGGCTGGGATTGCAAAGAGAGATTGGCATATTTTTAGATTTGCTTTTCTTTCGTAAGTATATGCTTGTCGAACTACTGAACCGGGACAACTGGCTTACTGACCGGGACACCGGGACGCGAGGCTTCAAACCGGGACATGTCCCGTGTACCGGGACGTATGGCAGCCCTACTCTACGGTAATGTAGGTATTAGTGTGTGTAAGAGTTACCTCCGAGGCAGGCTCCGAAGCTGAGCGCCCAGGCCAGCGGCGCCAGCGGCAGCGCCAGCCCCGCGGGCGCCGCCAGCGCCGCCGTCACGCGCACCATCATCGTGGACAGCGGGATGTTGTCCACGAAGGCCGACGCTATGCCTGACACCTGGAGATTAGGACGAATCTAACGACACCTCTCAAGCTAAAATCCATCAAGGGGTTTAAGCTACAGAGCGTGCCAAAGAATATACATACCTACATACATATTTACCTCAGATCATAGAAACAAGGAGATATGCCATCATGGCAAATTAGTACGGGAACAACTGATGCCACTTTTAGTACATTTTTCGACACAATTACGCGCATAATTAAGCGCTCCTTGTGAATAAAAAGGTCTCCCACGCATTAAACATTCCGCACACCCTCAATCTAACACTGTTAATCGTCACTCAACAATAGCACTAAACTAAAACACCATCGATCGTGTTCGGTTCGTCGCCAGCGCGTACGTTTATAATATGAGCAATTTGCTCAAAGTCAGGCATCAAGCTCGATAGCGCCTTGGCACATCTCCCTTGTTTCTATGATCTGAGATATTTACATACGTACATACCTACACTCAAAAAACATAACCTTCCTTCTGGCGCAGTCGGATAAAAATAGACTTTTAAGTTTTTGTTGTACTACCTATCAGACACGTTTTAGATCTGATAACTGATCTTTTTAGTTCGTTTCTAATAAGTAAGTACTTTTGATTTTGTGTGAAAGTAAAATCTGATGAATTTATTAAAAGTAACAAAACGAAAGTTGTTGTTTATGATACTAATAATATAGTCCTGAGAGATTGTTAGCGTTACTAACAACCCTGTCAACCCTGTAGATATTATTCACGTCTACTTACCCACAATATAAGCATGATGGCGACTGCCAAGCGTGATTCTTGCCCCACTTGTAGGATGAGCGTCTCCGTCATATTGCCGATCCAGGAGATCAAGCCCAGCTTGGATAACGCCTGAAATATAAAAAAAAAATATATATGCCACTTTGATCTAGACTAAGGCCCGTATTTCAGAACGATACTCGAGCACCGATCTCTGCTTGAGCATACATATATTTAAAGCCATTTGATTGGTTGAAACTAGTTGCAATCTATGCTCAAGCAGAGATCAGTGCTCGAGTATCGTTCTGGAATACGGGTCGTAGTGTTGCCAGGCTCTTATCTATGTTGAGACTGCAGAGCCAGGTCCGGTAGATATGCCAATTTCCGGAACGGACGGTAAATAAAATCGGAATTTTAGTTTTCAAATCAGGACTTCTAGGTTTGTAAAACTAAATGATGAATGACTTTCATATTCTATTAAATAATTTGTTATTGTATGCGTAAATAATATTTGATATACCTATACAGGGTGGCAGGTTAGACAGTGGAAATATTTTAAGGGGTCATTGTACTCATCATTATGAACAACTTTTACTATGGCACCAACCCTGAAATCGCGAAAAAAAAATCAGCTGTTCCATACATTTTGTGGAGTTATGTGGACATAAACGTATGGAACAGCAAATTTTTTTTTCGCGATTTCGCGGTTGGTCCCATAGTAAAAGTTGTTCATAATGATGAGTACAATGACCCCTTAAAATATTTCCACTGTCTTACCTGCCACCCTGTATACATTTTATTACAAGCAGTAGATAAACCAGTACACCTATCATGAGTTTTTTTGACGTATAGTTTCGTTAAAGTAAGCATATTTTGAATTGAAAATACAACAGTCCTAGAACATTTTGATAAGATTTTATACCATTTGCACATTTTAAAAAATACAGAGAAATTAATTTATATAAATGTTGTGTAGCAAACGTATATTTTCAATTCTAAATATGCTTACATTAACGAAACTATACGTCGAAAAAACTCATGATAGGGGTACAGTTCTCGTCAAGTTGCCTGATGAGAACTTTTTTTACCATAATAGGCTTGCGTTTGACCGCCATCGCCTTCTCGCCTGATGTTGAGCGATGATGCGGTCTACGATGGAGCACGCTTGCCTTATTACTAGACTAAATAGTTACCTCCATAAGCACGAACAAAGCAGCGAAGAACAGTAAGGTAGACCACTCGACCCTCGCGAGGATCGGCTCCAGGTCATCTCTCTCCGCTAGGAGGAGGAGCAGCAATGCGCCTAGCAATGCAGTCCAACCTAGGGATAGGCGTTCTGGAACCAAAGGTCATGCTGAAGTTATGATTTATTTTTTACTAGCGACCTACCCCGGTTTCGTACGGATGCTATAAGCCTTCCTCTTGAATCACTCTATACAGGGTGGCAGGTTAAACAGTGGAAATATTTTAAGAGGTCATTGTACTCATCATTATGAACAACTTTTACTATGGGTACAACTCCGAAATCGCGAAAAAAAAATCAGCTGTTCCATACATTTTGTTGAGTTATGTGAACATAAATGTATGGAACAGTTGATTTTTTTTTTCGCGATTTCGGGGTTGGTCCCATAGTAAAAGTTGTTCATAATGATGAGTACAATGACCCCTTAAAATATTTCCACTGTCTAACCTGCCACCCTGTATATTAAACAAAACCGCATCAAAATCCGTTGCGTAGTTGTAGGTACATAGGGACAGACAGACAGGGAAGCGACTTTGTTTTATACTAAGTATGTAGTGAATAGACATTGGAAACAGACTAGACTTTTGCCCGCGACTCCGTCCGCGTGGACTATGAAATTACCAGTTTTAATGACCTCCGTAGTGTAGGGTGGCTGGTACTACCAAGAGGTCAAGCTGTATCTCTAGTTTAACTCACCGGAATCAGATGAAACGTGGCTTAGATTTTAAGTTGGACCCCAAGCTTACGAACTGTGAAAACTACATCAAAATCCGTTCAGTAGGTACTTTTTGCGTGAAAAAACTTTGTTCGGCTATGGTTATTGATTACGTCCCAGTACCCTATACTGAGACGTAGGTAAACATAGAAAAAACTTTTTTTTTAAATATTTGTCTGTTTATTTGTGCGCACATCACGCAAAAGTACTGAACTGATTTTGATGTGGTTTTCACAGATTAGTAGCTTCGGATTGGGACTCGACTTAAAATCTAAGCCGCATTTTATCTAATTCCGGTGGGACGAACCAGATACAGCTTGACCTCTTCGTAGTACTAGCCACCCTACGCTAAGGAGGTCATTTAAAAGGGACATTTTATAGTAGAAGAGTCGTGGTCTGGCACAAGGTTTTACTTTATATTTTATTTTTTTATTTTTTACACTGTTTTTTTTTTCCAACCTTTTCATGTCTGTAACTTCCTGTGCGAGTCTATTTTTTTTTTTTTCTTTCTAAGGTCTAGTATTATCTCAGATCATAGAAACAAGGAGATATGCCATCATAGCAAATTAGTACCGGAACAACTGATGCCACTTTTAGTACATTTTTCGACACAATTACGCGCATAATTAAGCGCTCCTTGTGAATAAAAAGATCTCCCATGCATTAAACATTCCGCACACCCTCAATCTAACACTGTTAATCGTCACTCAACACTAGCACTAAACTAAAACACTGTATTTATACCATCGATCGTGTTCGGTTCGTCGCCAGCGCGTACGTTTTTAATATGAGCAATTTGCTCAAGATCAGGCATCAAGCTCGATAGCGCCTTGGCACATCTCCCTTGTTTCTATGATCTGAGAGTATTATAATGGTACTTACGTAATTCCGGTATCGCGTGCAGAAAGAATACAACGATAACGAATGACACGCAGATGGTAGACTTCACCAGCAATTGTTTGTCCCTGATGCGATACTGAAAGGAATTCAAAAGCAACGTTTCATTATAAGTTGAGGAAACTTTACCAGACATCGTATCAGCTTAAAGATGGCCACCGCTGGACATAGGCACAACCCATGTTCCAAATGTCGTCACAACGACCAACTGAACTGATTTTAATGAAATTTTACAGAACTATAGCTTATACATCAGAATAACACATAGGCTTTAATAAAACTATAATAAAAAATTACGCATTTGATCACTAGACCAACGAGGTAGTCCTTTACCCCTACTAGTGCTGTAAAGACGTTAATACATACCTTTTGCTTCATCTGCGCAAGAGTGGAGCAGAACATGGGATCAGTCTTGGACGCCCCGCCCCCCGCCTCCCTGCGACACAGCGCCACGTTCAACTTCTCCACCTGAAACCGGTGGCAAGTGCACTGATTGGTTAGGTTAGGTTATACAGGGTGAATTATTCAAGTGGGCGTGGATGGCTAAATCCAAAACTAAAGGAAATAGCGAAAAACACTCAAAGGAGTCTCGGGGCCGTTTTTGATCAAAACTAAAACTGCATCATTTGATTTTTGAAAAATATAATTTCCTAGGAATCGAACCCGTTACTCGCTACCCAGCCGGCGCACACTTCGTGCAATTTGTTTCATCACCCCTGTTCTAAAAACGGTGTAGGAAAACATGGACGTCGACAGTCGACAATACGTAATAGAGAATAGTCCAATAGGCGATGAGCATCGACTGACGAACCAATCGCGTGCAGCCTCGGCGCTCTCCGCCTTCTTCATTCCGCCAAATAGACCGAAAAATCAAGTAATGCGGAGGTGACGTTTGTGCTCAAGACTCGTGCCATTATACCTTCTTCTCCAGCGCTCTCCGCACGATGTCCTCATCTCTGGAGTATGAGGACAGGGAGGCGGCCGCGCGGCGCCACACCGCTATCTCTTGACGAAGTTCTGTGAATATACAATTACTTATCATTTTAATCTCTTGTCACAACGTCATCTTATTATTATATTCCGTGGTTATCACCATCTGCCTAGGCTGTTTTAAGAAGACTTTTTCGAAGAAGAAACGGTGCAACAAACTCCGCAGCAACACGATTCTGTGTGTCACTGTGTCAGTCACTTTTATGTAAAGAAGGGACTCGTGGCTAAATGACAGTAGCGCTGATCAATCGATCTACGAGGTTAAACAGCGCTTGCCGTGGTCAGTCCTTGCATGGATGATCGTTCCTCATCAAGACTCCGTGCCTCGGAGAGCACGTTAAACAGTCGGTCCGGTTGTCATAGGAATATCTTTGACAGTCATTACGGGTAGTCAGGAGCCCGAAAGTCTGACAACTGGTCTAACTTTCGAATACTGGTATTCCACAATAATTGGGTTGTGGAGGTCAGATGGTAGTATCTCCACGTAAAATATTGATATTCAGCCGCAACCAGAAGCCGACGCCAATATTTTTTGGGAAAAGGCTAGGCGGATGAGTTACCTTCTTCTCGTATTTTTTTTGTAAAAAAAAAATATGACATTTTATAACACTGCCTGACCCAAGAATCGAACCCAGGACCAGCAGCAGATCAAAGAAGCAGTACACAGTAACTTACCTAAAATATCTCTGGGCACACTATGCCTCAATTTGTTGATATCTCTGAACATGTATCGTAGCTGGAAATAAGTCTGCACGCCAACTATAAGAATGCCGACCCCCATGTGCATCGTAAACGTCGTGAAGTTTATATTCTGAAACAATTAACAATGAATTAGGTACTTACTTAGTAAAAAAAAAAAGTAAAAAATCATTTATTCAGTATTTCTATAACTAAAACAATGTTTCCTTTGGTCCCAAACTAGGCTAAGCCTGTATCTTGGGCACCTTAATATGTTGTAACAATTTGGTCATTTACGTGTTGACATTGCGACAGTTAAGTTCTTTTTAAACTGTATGAAATTCTAATAGCTAAAAGTATAGATAAAATTAAATTAAAATTAAAATAAAATTAGGTACCGTACCGTATGTGAAAATGTGCTTTTGTATAGTTATGTTTTGTATGTGTGTTAGGTGTATGTGAGTGAGGTCTATGTGTGTGTTAGGTGTATGTGTAGGTGTGTGAAAGAAAGAAGTTGTGTAATTTTGTGTTTCTATTTGTCTATGTGTAGGAAATATGTTTCGGTGTCAGAGTATGGTTGTATTAGTAGCCACGATTTTAAGATTTTTTTTACTTTAGTATCTGATGAGTTACTGATGCTGAGCAAGGAATTAACTTTGTTATAAATGTGTGTGTGGAGGAATATAGGTAATCGTTGTTATTATTATTTACTGTTACTTATTATTTTATTTTGATAAGTTCAGAAATTAATAAAAGCGTTGAAAAAAAGCCTAGTGGCATCTATCTATCATGACTACAGAAGGATGCATAGTTATGAGGTAGGACAGTGGACAGTGGGTTAACAGTAAATCTTACCGCTTTCACTATAGAAGGGTGCGTGTCTATGATGAGCTTCAAGTGGACTAAGAGTAAATATTACTGCTTTCACTATAGGGTGTATTGTTTATAATGAGCTAGCAGTGGGCAAAGAGTAAATCTTACCGCTTTCACTATAGGGTGCGTGGCTATAATGAGCTAGCAGTGGGCAAAGAGTAAATCTTACCGCCTTCACTATAAAAAGGTGTTTGGCTATGATGAGCTACAAGTGGGCTAAGAGTAAATATTACCGCCTTCACTATAGAAGGGTGCGTGGCTATGATGAGCTAGCAGTGGGCAAAGAGTAAATCTTACCGCCTTCACGATAACAAGGTGTTTGGTTATGATGAGCTACAAGTGGGCTAAGAGTAAATATTACCGTCTTCACTATAAAAGGGTGCGTGGCTATGATTAACTAGCAGTGGGTTAAGAGTAAATCTTATCGCCTTCACTATAGAAGGGTGCATGGTTATGAGGTAGCAGTGGGCTAAGAGTAAATCTTACCGCTTTCACTATAAAACAATAGACTGCTAAAATCATAACCCTTCCTTTTGGATTTGCCGAAGTCAGGTAAAAAAGGGTGTGTGGCTATAATGAGCTAGCAGTGTGCTAAGAGTAAATATTACCGCTTTCACAATAGAAGGGTGCGTGGCTATGATGACGTTGGGCGGGTCGCCCACGGGCGTGGCTGCGCCGCCCACATTGCTGAAGATGACCATCGCCATCAACACTGGGACGGGGTTGAGTTGGGTCACCTCACATAGCCTGAAAAAAAAAACCAAAGTGATTAATATTTATACTAATGTCACAAAGCTGAAGTTTGGTGTGGTACTTTCTGGCCACGCCACAGTCACAATTTGAATCGGAGTTAGTATCAAACAAATGTACGAGAAATGTACGATTTTGTACGCTAAATAAAAAAATATGTACTATAAAGATTCCCGAGAAATTTAACAAAATCGGTGGCGTGGCCAGAAAGTGTGCTTCCTAGCCACGCCACCGCGTACGCTGCAATGTGCATGCAAACGCTGCCGGCCGAGGTCTTACCTGATAGTAACTGGGGTCATCAGCAGGACAGTGGTGACGTTGTCCAGAAACGTGGAGAAGATTGCGGTGAAGAAACATAGGACGTTGATCAACGGCCACGTCCTGCCGCCTGTCACCTGGAACATTGTTAACAATAAATTATAAAACCTAACTGCTAAGTTATTATTAAGTGATATGATTGGCTGTTGTCATTATTAGCGATGGCAAACTTAAAAAAACTGCTGTTAGATTTTATCGATTTATGTGAACACAAAATGTATGGAACAGCAATTATGTTTTCGCTACTTAGGGTTGGTCCCATAGTAAAAAAAAACCGGCCAAGGGCGAGTCGTACTCGCGCACCGAGGGTTCCGTATCATATTTGGATGTATAAAGTGAAAAAATCCGGACCGCATAACTAAGTTTGTTTGTGAAGGAATTTTGATGATTTTGAAAAAACTGTACTAGTTAGGAACATCGTTTTATTTTTGGTGCCATATATGGGTCAATTCCTATCAACCCTAATTATTTCAGATTTTTCGCTCCGCAAACTTCGGAGATAAGGGGGGGGGGGAATGGTATTTTTTCAGACATTTTTCATCTTATGTCGTAAACTGTGAGACATAAAATAAAATAAAAATATATTTTGAAATGTGCAAATCAAGCCCTTTCATATGATATGTCACTTGACCTAGTAACCCCACTTTAAAATTACCCCCCCGGCCCCCACTCCGGCCCCTTTTGCAATGATAATAAAAATATTTTTTGACTTTCTTCATTTGCAATAAAGTTAGGCAAGCATTTTTTATAACTGTTCTTAATTTCAAGTCGATAGCATTACTAGTTGCTGAAATATGCAGGTGTGACAGACAGACAGACAGACAGACAGACGAAGTCGCACCATAAGGGTTCCTTTTTTACCATTGGTACGGAAGCCTAAAAATCATACTTCAAACTAATATTGTAAATTCGAAAGTTGGGGTTTGTAGTCTATGTATTTTTGTTACTCCTTCACGCTGAAACGGCTGCACTGCGGCTGTATGAAACTTTACAGTAATATACCTAGCTAAGTATAACACATAGGATACCTTTTATCCTGAAAAACGTGAGCAAAGCCGCGGGCGGAAGCTAGTTATTCATAATGATGAGCATACGAGTAACTCTCCTCGGGATAAAACGTTTGTTGTTTTTGTTACATGCTATACCTATACTTACTTCAAAGGCCAAGACAGCGAGGTAGTCGAACAGTCCCGTCTCCGCCAGGATGGCTACCAGCAGCATCATGCTGAACAGCAGCAGCAGCGTCTCCACGTCCAGCCAGGAGACCAGCTCCGGCAGCGAGGGGCGGGCGCCGCTCAGGGCGAGGACGGCCACCGCGAGAGAGGAGGATAGGAGGGCTGCTATTGTGCGGTTTACTATCTGGAAATCGGAATAAAAAAAACGTGTGAAGTCGGAGGATCCCGTCAGGAACGAAGTTCCTGACGGGATATATACGGGACATAACGCTTTTGCCTTATGTGACGAACCCAAGTCCCCATTCTCAACAGTCAGGCTTGTGACCACTAAGGCAGTCTGAAAGTCAGAAAGACCAAAAAAATATATAGTTAAAATTGAAACCCGACTATGACAAAAATCGAATTGAAAAGCATGAAACAAAACAAATCTAGTCTGATAGCTATTGTATGGCTGTGGTCGCATGCCACCGTGTTACTGACTAATAAGCTGACCCAACAAGGTGGTCATGCGACCACGGCTAGGAAAAAAACACACATGGATGTTGGTTTTTTTTTGACACTTCATTCATCAATATCGGATGAATAGTTTAGACGCTACGGTGGAACCTGGTGGAACATACGTAAATTGTAGTGTTGTTTATTAGTAATTGTTTATCTTATCTCCATCATCCTGTATACGCAACCCCCAAGAGGTCCTTGATCCAGAGGTTCGATCCCTCTCCGCGAGTCTTTTCGGCAATCTCTTGCGACCCAGGTAGACGGACAAACACCTATCCGTCTACCAACCTATCTATCACCATCGCATCATGTGCCATGCGGTACAGCCTTATGAAATGTGATGCGATGCTGATACAAACTATCAAATTAATTTGTAACGTGTAGAACTTTATCACTACCAATACCAATTTCAAATCATAATTATATTTTTTTGTTATTATTTTTTGCACGTTACAAAATACAAGCACACGTACATACATAGACTGTTAAAATTATAATCCTTCCCTTTGGCTTTGTCGTAGTCGGGTAAAAAGAAGTATAGAACGAACCTCAAAGATGATCAGCGTATACAGCGCTATGAGAAGTATGGAGGCGTAGATGATGCCATCTTCTGGGTCTATGGGGTCCAGTTGGTAGCTCACTGTTAGAGGCACCGTGCTGTTGCTCGATGTACTCATGCGCAGAGTTATTTTTGTACCTGGAAATAATCATATCATATTTAATATTATAAACGTGAATGTTTGTGAGGATGTATGAATGTTTGTTACTCTTTCATGCAAAAACTACTGAACGGATTTTGATGAAACTTTACAGTAATATAATAGCTTATACATCAGTATAACACATTAAGCTACTTTTTATCCCAAAACGCGGGCGAAGCCGCGGATGGAAGCTAGTAATCATATTATGGTGAATGGAGGAACGAGGTGGAATGTTCCTCCATTGTAAAGGGAGGATCCTCCTACCAGACCGGGTGTTATGGTCTGGCGGGCCACTGCCCCCTACAGTAGCTGTCGGGTTTCTGTATATATTCAAATCGCTGTGAAAACTCTGTTTGCGCGATGTAGGATTCACCCAATAGTCGTCATGTAGTGACATTCACTGTTAGCTGTCTAGCTGTGTTGGTAGTCTTCGCTGTTGTCGGCAGATGTCGCTACAATATATTCCTTAAAGAAGTTTTAATATGAACTGCGGGCCTAGCACGAATAATTTTGATATTGCGCAGAGTAAATGTACATTTGTAGTCCTTTTACATTTTGGTTTAATTTTATTAGTTTAGAAAGTATCCGCCTAGCTTTTTCCCAAACTAGATTGGGGTCGGCTTCCAGTCTAACTAGTTGCGGCTGAATACTAATATTTTACATGGAGCGACTGCCATTTGACCTCCACAACCCAATTATTGGGTACCCGGTATTCGAAGGTTAGACCAGTTGTCAAAGTTATTCTTATGTCAAACTGGGACCGACTGCTTAACTTGCTCTCCGAGGCACGGAGGGGTCTCGATGTGTAAAACACGGTCACCCATCCAAGGACTGACCGCGGCAAGCGCAAACCTCGTCGATCGATCGATCAGCGCGGCTATCATTTAGCCACGAGCCTCTTAAGTCTAAAAAGTATTTGAATAAAAATTACCATTAATCCCAATTTGGTCCCATCTAGTAATTTCTTCTTGTGTGATGTCCAGTGTGTTAGTTATGTTCATCCTATGTGTAACGTTGCTGTGTATGGGCGAATTATCCTGCAGTATCAACATCTTGGTTTCTGTGGAACTGGGTGAGAAGTCCAGTAGATCCTCCGGTTGGAGATGGATCTTCCATTTTGTAGAATTCTGGAATTATTTTTTAGATTGTGAATTAAAATTGTTTGATGATTGATACAATGTTATATGCTTAGTTTATGTGAAATCCGAAAATGGGTCATTGTATTCATCTATAAGAACAACTTTTACTATAAGACCAACCGTAAAATCGCGAAAAACATCAGCTGTTCCATACATTCTATCGATTTAAGTGAACACAAATGTATGTTGTTTTTTTTCGCGATTTCAGGGTTGGTCCCATAGTAAAAGTTATTCATAATGAGGTGTACAAAGACCCCTTTTTCAGCTTTCGCATTAACTAAGAATAACGTTGTATTATAAATATTTTTATTAAACTAAACGATAGTTTAGGGTGGCCTGAAGACCACGAAAACAAAAAACCAAATCACGTATCTACGTCTTAGGGGATTATACGTAGGGACCGTCGTTATGTGTGTCTTATGCAGGCAAAAGTGCTGTAGGTAGGTAATTCTAATGTTTCATTGTTCGGATTCTTTCTATTCGTGTTCAGTAATGTTTTAAACCGACTTCTGTCGCTAAATGTAGATAGATTAAACCTCTAGCTCATTTGTACTAAGTACTATATAGAACTAGACATACAAACTCCACATCTGCATCGATTAAAAACATAAGGATTTTATTTACAACTGTTAATTACTGAGTCGTAAATATTTACGATTGATCTGTCGTTACAGTAAGAACCGCAGTTCAAAACATAAGAATGATGTTTGTTTGTTGTAGCTTATGCACGAGTACTGCGCACCTGATCTTTCTAAACGACATCAGGGGGGTGATTCTCGCGGGTTCGATATTGATATCTCCTTCGACATATATTGCCACAAATGTCAAAATGGTAGGGATTTTGACACTTGTTGCAATATAATATATCGAAGGCGATATCAATCTCGAACCCGCGAGAATCACTCCCCAGTACCTACACCACTAATAAGATAGGTATTGTGTGTAAGTACAGAACCTTCCCGAGTGACAATACCTGCGTGTTTTTCACTTATGAATTTCGACATTGGTAGTTTTGGTAGTTTTGGGCTTATTATGGTACAGTAATAAAAAATATATTTTAATTGTTCTTTGCCTAATTTATCTTAGAAATTAAGAATTGGAATCAAAAATCGAAATAAATAAGAAATAAAATGATTATACCGTTGACATTTTGAAAAAACCAGTAAAACAAAAGCGGGTGCATGCTGGCTGGCGCGTGCCTCCACAGAATATCAAGTCGACAGCAACTAAAACCTTTGAATTGAGAACTCATTAGTCGGGCTGTACTTCATTGGATCATTCACACCATACTTAACCTCACTTTCACAAATACGAAGATTTGTCTTTAACCCAATTACGTACAAAAACAAATAAAAAATGAATTTAAATACTCTTGAAATACTCGATCACACCAAACTAATTTCATATCTGTACCGACATACACAATCTGAAGCCCAGCGTTCTATGGGCGTCTGCCAGTGTTCTTTCAATATGTTACATTTTTAACGGTGTTGGAAGTTTTCTTTCAGCACCAATTGTCGTTCACCACTTTCTAGTATCCTAGGCATTACTTTAACACAGAAATCCATCGCCGACCTCCCTGATTTGCCGACCTCCCTGATGGCGTGCCGACCTCCCTGATGGCGTCAGCGTGGTGTGCTACGCTGACGACACGCTGGTCCTGGCGCAGGGGAGGTCGCATCAGGCGGCGGCCGACGCGATGACACGCGGGGTTGCGATAGTCGTGGAGAGGATCCGGCAGTTGGGTCTCGAGGTGGCACTGCATAAGTCCGAGGCCATGTCCTTTCATGGGCCTCGGAACAGGCCCCCATCATAGGAACATCGTTTTATTTTTGGTGCCATATTTGGGTCAATTCCTATATACCCTAATTATTTCTGATTTTTCGCTCCGCAAACTTCGGAATAAGGGGGGGGGGAATGGTATTTTTTCAGACATTTTTCATCATATGTCGAAAACTGTGAGACATAAAATAAAATGAAAATATATTTTCAAGCATTCTTTATAACTGTTCCAAATTTCAAGTCGATAGCATTAGTAGTTGCTGAAATAAGCAGGTGTGACAGACAGACAGACAGACGAAGTCGCACCATAAGGGTTCCTTTTTTACCATTTTGGTACGGAACCCTAAAAACTTAATAATAGGAGTGACAGACTCGCCAAAATAGCTTCGAAAGGAACTCATTAATAAGTGAAACGTTTTCTAGTGAATAAAAACAGTCGCAAAGTCTGACCTGTTGAAACTCTGTCAGCTGATCATCAGCGACATCTCTATGAAGCCACAGTTGCAGTATGTTGACGCTGTCATTAGTGACAGCCTGCGCAAACGGCCCGTTCAGCGTGATCAACACTTTGACACGGTCGTTGCTGGCTGGCAACTCGTATTCTAGAAAGGAAAATGATTATTGCAGCCATTTTGGAAGCTTGTCTAACATTAGAATAATGGTATTACTCAGTATTGGTTTATGAAGCATTTCACCACACGCATAGCATGACCAGATCCATCTCTATTCTACCAAGAATAGACAACGTTCTTTCTATCCAACTCGTTTTCTTTTCTGCCCCAGCACGCGGTGACCCTCAGATCATAGACATAGACATAGACATAGCCATTTAGGGCCGTACCACAAAAAAAATAAACACGTGTTCAACACGAATGCTACCAAAAATAATAGGCACTTGTTTTAACACTAACTTGTCTAAAACAAGTGTGTATTATTTTTGGTAGCATTCGCGTTTAACACGTGTTTATCTTTTTTGTGGTAAGGGTGTTATTGCTCAATCTGTGTACATAGGTGTTAACAGTATCATGGTTAGATATAGTATCAACAGTGTACCCATACGGGTGTTGCAATTGCAATATTGATCTTACAGGCTATACTTTCTAGATTATGATCTGACACAAAATCATTTATTGTCAAAATATTCATGCATACTATAAAATACATTAGCGATCAACCATTTTTTTAGAACTTTTTTAAATAGTGTTCCATCAAGGACAAAGAACGAAGGACGAAGAACAAAGGAGATATGCCACTATAGCAAATTAGTACGAGAACTACTATCGCCACTTTTAGAACAGTTTGCGACACAATAACAAGCGCTCCTTGTGAATACAAAGATCTCCCACACATAAAAAATTCCGCACACCCTCAATCTAACATTGTTAATCGTCACTCATCACTAGCACTAAACTAAAACACTAAGGGCCGTACCACAAAAAAGATAGACACGCGTTAAACGCGAATGCTCCCAAAAATAATACAGTTGTTTTAGACAAGTTAGTGCTAAAACAAGTGCGTATTATTTTTGGTAGCATTCGCGTTTAACGCGTGTCTATCTTTTTTGTGGTAAGGCCGTAATTATATCATCGATCGCGTTCGGTCCGTCGTCGCCAGCGTGTACGTTTTACTTTTAATTATGGTCAATGTGACGAACTAAAGTCAAGCGTCAAGCTCAATAGCGCCTTGGCACATCTTTCTTGTTTTGTATGATCTACCGGCTTAGCATGACATGACCAATTCTCTATTCTTTTGCCCGAGCACGCTGCGACCTGTGCTTGGCGTACCAAGCTTTTGTATACTGAAGAATAGAGACATTTCTTCTCTTCATTGTATGCATAAAACGATAGAAAACTTTCTACAAACTGTCACTTTGTCTATTCTTCTGTAGACAAAACCCGTTTCTGTCGTGATCATGCTAAGCGTGCTGAGGTGTATTCTTCCGTCGACAACCCGTGTCTAGTGTCTATACTGGTCATGTTACGTGTGCTGGTGATGCCATACCTTTGACCTCCCCCCCTTGCACGGCAGTGTGGAGGACGATCTCTGATCGCTCGACGTTCATCAGCAAGGACACGGTGAGGAGTACCCAGCAGGATACTAGACCGCATAACTTCAGGGTACGGAGTGCCTGGTCTAGCTGTGGGCAAACAATATCATTTTAAGTAGGTATAAGAGCCATATCACATTAGGACGCCAGCAGAAACGCCAGCAGCGCTTCCCGGACACCACGATGTTAATTTTGTATTCATACTAATCTCGTCTGGAATCCGCTTTGGCGTCGATGCTGGCGTCCTGATGAGATATGGCGCTAAGACTTTTGCCCGCGACTCCGTCTGCGTGGACTAAAATGAAATGACCAGTTCAAATGACCTCTGTAGTGTAGGGTGGCTAGTACTACGAAGAGGTCAAGCTGTATCTCCGGTTCATCCTACCGGAAGTAGCTGAAAGATAAAAGGTTTTCTTCTACTGACCTTTTTCTTTTTCGCCGATTTCAATTTCTTGTCGTTGTTCACATGCATAGGTTCAATTAATCTGAAAAAAAAACAAATAAAATAATCTCGTAGCTTTTCGCGCGACGAAGACGGCAAAAACTTTAAAAGCGAGTAAGTATCTTTTCCATTTTGTTATTTTTAATACAAGACTTATTCTTTTTATTTTGTTACAGTTCCTATTCCTTCTTTGAAATTAAATGGTACATCTTTAATAGTAGTCAACTATTATAACTACTTATTATACCTGGTGTGCGCACCACTCACCCCGCAAAATTTGACCCTGATTGCCTAAATGTACCCACTCGCCCCCTTGAAAATTACATACTCAAACTCGCCCCCGATTGTTAATAGATTAAAAGTACAGTCAGAAACGTTAACTCACCTATTAGCGGCATCTTTAAGAACATCAACGTCCTCCCTCTTCGGTTCCACGTCATGTTTCTTATCAAATATAGTCTTATCTCCTTCATTTGGTTCATGTAAAGGTTCAATTTTACCTGAAAATAAGGGAGAATATTGACACCATTTAAAAACAAATACCTAAAGATATATTTTATAGATAGTAATACAGGGTGGCAGGTTAGACAGTGGATATATTTGAAGGAGTCATTGTACTCATAATTATGAACAACTTTTGCTATGGGACCAAACCTGAAATCGCGAAAAAAAACAGGTGTTCCATACATTTATGTTCACATGATTCAACAAAATGTATGGAACAGCTGATTTGATAGGTACTACCAGCACCCTAATACGGTAGTGGACTACTATTAAAAAAGTACAAATAAATTATTTTATTCCAAAGAAGGAATAGGAATAACAAAAAAGTAAAAAAAAATAATAATTTATCACAAAATGGAAAACATAGACGCTTTTAAAGTTTTTGGAGGGAGTATCGCTCCGTCTTTGTCACGCGAAGCGGACATAGGTGGTGTGGTGTTACGTCACTTATTATGCATGCCGTCGTCCGTGTCTAGCAAATCATTTTAAAACGCTTATAACTTTGCCAATTTTGTAGATGTTTCATCGGTTTTTTTGGTGTTAATTATCTTTTTCAAATAGTTTACAGATTCACAATAAAAAAAATATCCCTATTGCGTAACTCAATTTCTATCATTTTGACAGTTCAAGAACATCCATTTCGGTGTTGAGCTAGTTAGCGGGAGCACGGACTAAGAAACATACGGTAATGGATGTCAAAATCAATGACATGGTGATATCAACTCGACATTAAATGCATTAGGTCGTATCTACGAAACTTAAGGTTTTCAGGAGAGCACAAATAAAATTTACTTTTGTATGGGAAAGTCTTTAGATCCGACTTTATTAACTTATGTATTTCCTTAGTGGATAAAGATAGGAAAAGCATAGTCAGTGGGTTCGAAAGAGAAATGGAACCTTATAAACTCCGTGCCAAAAAGTGATTTTGGGCGAATGTGTACTTCCAACCTGATGCCTCTGATGTCAAGCTTTATTTAATGAGTTACGCAATTAAGGTGCCGGACAAAGGGCACTGGCAGACGCCCATAGAACGCTAGGCCTCAGATTGTGTAAGTCGGTACAGATATGAAATTAGTTTGGTGTGATCGAGTATTTCAAGAGTATTTAAATTCATTTTTTATTTGTTTTTGTACGTAATTGGGTTAAAGAGAAATATTCTTATTTCTGTCAGTGAGGTTAAGTATGGTGTGAATGATCCAGTGAAGTACAGCCCGACTAATGAGTTCTCAATTCAAAGGTTTTAGTTGCTGTCACCATGATATTCTGTGGAAGCACGCGCCAGCCAGCATGCACCCGTTTTTGTTTTAGTGGTTTTTTCAAAATGTCAACGGCATAATCATTTTATTTCTTATTTATTTCGATTTTTGATTCCAATTCTTAATATCTAAGATAAATTAGGCAAAGAACAATTAAAATATATTTTTATTTTTGGTTAAGCTTTTATTACTGTACCATATCAAGCCTAAAACTGCCGACGTCCTTTAATCATTTAATTTAATCATTTAATCATTTATTGAACCATTGGTATGTACATCATTAAGTTCTTTACGGTGGTCCCCAAACTAGGCGAGGCCTGTATCTTGGGGACCAGAGTTGCGATGACATAGGTATAATTATAAAGAGAAAAATCAAAGAGAAAAAACAAACAAACAATTTAGGATTATTTAAGCAGTTTAACAAAGTGGATAAGAAACTTAATTAATAAGTAAACAGAAAGTAATGTGAGGGTGACAGTGTGCTAGAGTGAAGTGGGGCTGTGTATGTAAGTGAGAGTGAAGTTGATATGTGGGTGTCCGGGTGTATTGTATGAGCTATGGTGTGAGTATTGTTTCAGATTCGTCGTACGAAAGACTTAATAGCCAAGTTTTGAGAATATTTTTATATGTAGAAAGGGAGAGGTCATTGGAGTCACAGGGCATACTGCTGGTGACCTTGTTATACACAAAGGTGTGCAGGAAGGCGGGACAGCGTCTGGCTAGGAGAGTGGTGGTTCGTTGTAGCGGGATGTGGAGGACACGTTTGGAATAGTCTGGTCTATTTTTAATAGGTTTTTGTATATATGAAGGTATGCATTAAGAATAAATAGTAAAGATTGGTTACTTACCATGCTGCTGTTCGTACCGTTGCTTGAAGGGCGCCAGCAGTGGATCATACTTGATCTCATCGGGCAGATCCAGCCAGATCTCCACGCTGCCCGGGGTCAGATCACTGCACGACACCACAGAATATACACTAGTGTTGAAGTTCTTGTCCCTCTTTCTACCTAACCCGCGGAGTCTTTGCAACATTGCCGCCATTTTTGTGTGTCAGGACATTTTTAGACACTGGTTTTTAAGTCTGCTTAGTTTTTGGTTTTTATTTAGGTTAATTCAGGTTAACCTTGACCCCCTTATAAATGATGATTAAATTAAACAGCTCATAAGTCAATTGTCACCTGTATTCATTGGCATACAAATGACAAGGTTAGTTGTATTATTTAATCAGTATAAAAGAAGTTTTTTATTGTTTCGTGATATTCAGTCTACTTTTCCCTCAATTTTTTTCAGTAAGTGATATGAATATGAAAATAGGATAATCCGATAGGGATTGTCTAGAATTCTAGATTATAAAACAAAAGCAATTTAATACTAGTTCCATAGAAAAATATCGCGAAAATTGCAGAAAATTGCGAAAAAAAATCCAAAAAAATCTGCGAAAATAGGATAATGTCGCGAGGGACTCGACGCGAAGTAAATTATTGTATTTTTGTAATGCACCTAAATACTCAAAATGGCTTACACTTTCTCTATGGGTATAGGAAGAGCAATGAGGTTTGCAATGTTATGCCGACGCCTGCGAGGAGGTGATGGACGCCAAGGATAAAAGGGAGAGAGAGGTATCTCTCCCCACCCGCAGTGGACGCACGAGCAGCATAGGGCGGCCAACGATCTTCGATTACCGTTGAGGTGGATCCAAACATTGGAGGCATGCGCCGCGCACGGCGCTCATCGCATGCTTCGCAATGTAGCAAGTGTAGGTAGTAGGTAGGCGTGTGCGGTGCATGTCTCGCAATGCGCGGCGCATGCCTCGCAATGTTTGGATCCACCTTAGGGTGCGGCCTGCGGGCGGCGGACTTGGGGAGTCCATCACCAAAAAAGAAACAGGCCCAAGACGGCGGGACGCCGCCGCCGTGTTCTGCGCGCGCCTCTCAGTAGGAACTGCGGCCTTATGGTGACGGCCGCAGAGGGTGACGGGGCTCGTCTATCAACATCTGGCGGGCCAATAGGTACCTGCGGGGGATGCGGATGAATGTGCGAGCCACTCCCGCGCCCCCGGTCACAGGTAGTTGGGGGAACACCGGGGTGGTTTTAGTCAGTAAGAGTCTGACAGACCTAGGGCTGCCATCACCTAAATTGCCGACGCCGGACAAAATCATCAAAAACCCCGGACATTTTGGTGAAATTGAGTATTTTACCCGGACGCCCCCGATAAATTGACTGACTTACGATTACGAGCTTAGGTTTTAATCAATCAGGATTCCCCTGACACGACACTTTTTGCAAACCCCTACCGGACGCTCCCCGGACGCCCTCTAAACTAGGACAAATCCGGAGAACCCCGGACGGATGGCAGCCCTAGACAGACCCCTCCGTCCTCCACACGGCGGGGGACATCCATGAGGATTTCACCTCTGCCTAAAGCCTTCAGGGTATACAGGAGTGATGTTATGATAATAATATGTTATCAGTCTGTGATAAAAATAATCGATATAAGTACTCAGTGAGTGTTTTATCGATTTTAGCATTTTTTTTATGTTACCTACGTCTGTCCAAGACACAAAACATTACATTACATTCACAACTTTTTTTATGGTAAACCTCAATTATAGTACTTACCTCAGATCATAGAAACAAGGGAGACGTGCCAAGGCGCTATAGAGCTTGATGCCTGATCTTGAGCAAATTGCTCATATTAAAAACGTACGCACTGGCGACGAACCGAACACGATCGATGGTATAAATACAGTGTTTTAGTTTAGTGCTAGTGTTGAGTGACGATTAACAGTGTTAGATTGAGGGTGTTCGGAATGTTTAATGCGTGGGAGATCTTTTTATTCGCAAGGAGCGCTTAATTATGCGCGTAATTGTGTCGAAAAATGTACTAAAAGTGGCATCAGTTGTTCCGGTACTAATTTGCTATGATGGCATATCTCCTTGTTTCTATGATCTGAGGTACTTACCTACTGATTAGTATTTCATGCGGAGCCGATTAGCTACTGCTTGTTAATTGACAAATCTCCAATGAATTAGCATCAATAACGTGCAGCCTGAAATAGAATCTATACTATTATAAAATTGTAAAAAAGCCGTGTCTGTACATTGAAGATATTCCAGAAATAATAGTTGGGACGTAACCATGCCCGTAAATATTTTTTTTTGTATTTTTGTCTGTTTATCTGTTTGTCTGTTTGAGCGCGCATCACGCAAAAAGTACTGATCGGATTTAGATATGGTTTTCACAGTTCGAAAGCTTGGGGACTAACTTAAAATTTAAGCTACGTTTCATCTAATTCCGGTGGGATAAACCGGGGTTACAGCTTGACCTCTTGGTAGTACTAGCCACCCTACATTACGGAGGTCATTTGAACTAGTCATTTCATTGTAGTCCACGCGGACGGAGTCGCGGGCAGAAGTCTAGTTTCTTATATTTTGCAAACATAACATCATGCCCGTATCCCCATAAGTTTAGACAGAGGTGTTATAGTACCTATATCTTTCACATTTTTGTAATAGGTGGTGCTGCTAATTGGGCACAAATCCAGACTCCGGGCTGTTAATAATTCAAAATAAGAGTAGGTACCCAACCCGGGGATCAAACGCAGGATCTCATGCTCAGCGGTCTTGCTTGCGACCACTAGATCAACGATATTAGTTTAATAATAGTGAGAATTTTTCAACAGAATTATACCGGGTACAAAAAGACCCTTAACAAAAACTGAAACCACATATTCTACCCATTAATACAATGATTTTCTTGTACTGGACCATACCTGGGAACCTACTGGTTATGGAGATCGGGGGCCGGGGCACGCCTAGATTCCACCCACCCCGTCCCGTACAAATCAACACACTCATAGGCACAGTCGATAGCGCGTAATTACAAAAAACAGCTGTTTTTTAATAGATATCTAAAAATAAAAGTCGTTTCCCAGCAATTATTTTTGCTCAGTGTTATTTAGTTACACGTACAGAATGCGTAGGTGTCGGCTTGGTCATGTGTTTACGCCCTGTATTATTTTCACCCAATACTCTTTGATGCGTACTAAAATTATATAAAACACTAGCACTTCGCCCGCGACTTCGTCCGCGTGTCCCACAGGAACTGTGCATTTTTCGGGATAAAAAGTAAATATTACTCAGTGATAATGTAGCTTTCTCTTAGTGAAAGAATGGTTAAAATCGGTCCAGTGGTTTCGGAGCCTATTCGGTACAAACAAACAAACAAAAAATCTTTCCTCTTTATAATATTAGTATAGATAAATAAATTGAGTTTTGTCATGGGGTCTCATCAGGAATAAACGAACATTGTTCAAATAAGTCTCAATATATGGCGTTATATCCATCAATTTGTTATTGAAGTTCGTGTAAAATTCAGAACGTGAAAACATAGACCATGAAATATATTTCGTTCTAATTTAAAAAAAAATCTTATAAGCACGAAAAAAAATATAGCCCAAGTTACGGCGGTCACGTTTCTTTGTATGAGATGAGGCATCTGTATGTAGGTATCGTAGGTATTAATAAATTATCTGTGGTTCTGTCAAGCTTAGCAACAAGGAATGAAATAAACAATAGCTCACAGCTTGCCCTGCTAATACCTCAAAGGAATTAGACCGTAAAGATAAGCCAGTTGGTCTTCATAACCGAACAGGTCAGACTAAATACATATACTTACCTACCTAGCTTGTAACACCTATAGTTAATTTAATTGGATGATAGATTGAAACAAATAAGGATGTGCTAGTTCAATTAAAATTGTTTAAATTAAAACGTTGGCGTTTCGGAATTATGTTTAAAAATGGATTATTATATTTTTTTTAATGAAAAATTTATTCGCCTTTTCATGACAACCGAAGAGCAAAATTATTTTGAAATTTAAAATAAACACATGGTAGTATTTTATTAACCAAGAAACTATTTTGATAACTATATTATAAAATCATCACACTTCACTTTCTTCACAAAAACTATAAAAAAAATTATATCAGAAACACTAAAAAATAACAAAATAATAGTGAAAATATATTTACGAAAAACCACACAACAAATAAAACAAGTGGATTGGTTCAACAACCTCGCGATACTGGTGTTAACTAGTAGAAACCGCTTCGAACCGGTTCAGATGTTACATCAACGACGCTATTATTCTTTTTTTGACTTTCGAATTTGCGTGTTTTCTTTTGTTTATTGTGAGTAGGTGCTCAGGCTTATTTTATTTTTATTTTTAGTCATATCTAGCGGATCATAGACAGTCTTCGTTGCCAAAGATAACTGGAATTTTTTTTTTTAACGGCACGAGTTATTCGCGTGGATTCATTTACACACAAGGAAAACCACAGGGATATTTTTCAAGGTTACAGTATAACTATGATTATTATCAGACATGCATAAATAGATGAGGACATATGCACACTCAATGCGAAATACTTTAATTTTGAAGTAAAATTTAACTCCCAGGTGATTTTATCTTGAAGTGTATAAAAATTTGGGTTCGATCCGCCAATCAGTGTTATTGGCATAGATTAATGATTGGTCTCCGCTGTAAATCTATGGTTATTGGATTTTCTGCAACCGACTGTAAGACTAATAGATGACTAACTTTCTAACATGTTTTATATGACATTAATTAAAGTCTCACTTCCCGGGTTTGTGCACGTTTTTTGCACCTCTGTGGTACAGAATATACGCTGCCTATCGTCGGTAACACAGGGTTAACATCCATGCCACTGTAGGTATAGTTAATTAATGTTAATTACAACTAGTTTACATACTATTATGGAAAATTTTCATAACTACTTCAATTGAGTCATACGTTCTAAAAAACTGTTAGGTTTATTGATGCATCAATTTTCACAAGAGATAATTATACTGTAATAGTGTGAGGTAGGTAACTTATAGAATTATTAACCATGGAACGTGAAACCATTGGACATGGAATGGGTTAAAGTTAAGTACATCAGTTCCAATTTCTTTTATTTGTTCAAAATTATGATTTAAAGCACTGAAGTGTTAACCGATTTCTGTCGCTGACTGTACGTTTGTTGCTAAAAATAACCCTTCCTTTTTAGGGTTCCGCAATAAAAAGGTTAAAGGCTTCCCTAAGCCCCGAGCAGACGATGGACCACCATACAATTTGTCCGCGGACCATTTGTACCCGACGACAAAACGTATGGAAATCGAATTTGTCAAAAAAAAAGCATTTCGGAAATAAAAAACTTTTTTAACAAAAAATAACCGACTTCAAAAATCCACTACAAAGAAAATAATAATTTTGGTTTCGGAAGTCGGTGGCTTTGGTTTTTGTTTGCTTTTTTTGCCACCGACTTCCGAAACCAAAATTATTATTTTCTTTGTAGTGGATTTTTGAAGTCGGTTATTTTTTGTTAAAAAAGTTTTTTATTTTTCCCTTTTTAGTTCTTTATCCCGTGTTAGATTAGATTACTTTCACGAATTCGTTCAACAGTAAATCTTCTACGGAGTGTGTACATTTATGCCTATAACTTTGTACATAGGAATGATTACATAAAGTATTATATACTAAAACCTTCCTGAAAGAATGTAGATTACGTTAGTGAAAACCCCATCCAAATCGAATCAGTAGTTTTTGAGAAAATCGCGCACATACAAACATACATACATACATACATACATACATACATACATACATACATACATACTTACATACATACATACATACGGGACGAATACAGAACCTCCTTTTTTGAAGTCGGTTAAAAAATGTCCATCGTTTGTTTTGGTGCGACTCTGTCCGTCCGTCAGTCACAGCGGCCTATTTCAGCAACCAATGGATATGAGGAATAATTTTAAATATTGCTTAGGTACCCAATCTTAATGCAAATGGGACGTTCTATGCAAAAAGGGGTGAAATAGGGGGTCAAAATTTAAAAGTGGGGATTCTTGTTTAAACGTGGTAAAGAGCTTCAATTGCACAAAACAATTTTTTTATTTTAAAAATTGAATAGCGTTTCTAACTAGCATACATATTTTTTAGGAATTATCAAGAAATTCCTTCACAAACAAACTTAGTTTATGTGGTCCGGTTTTCTTTAAGTAATGTTATGCTATTATATTACATCCAAGGAAGGTACGGAACCCTCGGTGCACGAGGCTTAATCCACCGGTTTTTTTACCTCAACAGTGAACCACGAGATACAACATGACATTTTACCCAATCAATCGGAGGAAACGGCCAATTATGACGAGTACAAACAACGCAAACATGTATGTGCCATTGTTATTAGTACATAGATAGATACACGAGGCTATCAGTCATGAACTCATGACACTGAGGGCCTAAGCAGACATCTGATTAACCAGCAGGAAATTGAAAGAAAGTTTAATTAAAAAAAAAACGATTGCGGTCGGGGGACCCCCGTCAGGAACAAAGTTCCTTACACCTCACATAGAATAGAAAGAGACAGAGAGAGAAAGTCGCATGGAGTGGGGGAATAACACTTTTTCCTAGCGTTGAAAAAAGCAGGGAAAGTTCCCGTTTTCTTCCAATTCCGTTCCGTTTCAAGATTCGTCCTGTGAATTTTTTTATGTAACACGCGAAAAAAACGGGAAATAACCACGATTTGTTTTTTTTCGGAATTTTCAATGCTACTTTTTCCTTGTGAGACCTGAGGCCCTAGACAAGTGGCTTTTCCGTTAGCGTTCACGCCAAACGATAAGCAAAAAATGTATGGCAGTGACGTTACCTGCGGAAAAGTCACGTGACTTCGGCCATGTTGTTTCAACTTACAGTTACGTATCTGAGACCCTAGACAAGTTGCTTTTCTGTTAGCGTTCACGCCAAACGCTACGGACAAAATGTATGGAATTGACATTTTGTGAGTCACGTGATATTTCCGCAGGTAATGTCATTGCCATACATTTTGGACGTAGCGTTTGGCGTGAACGTTAACAGAAAAGCAACTTGTCTAGGGCCTCTGTAACCGTCAAATATGGCGGCTTGTACGACAATTTCATACTGACTTAACGATTACGTACTGATTTACGGATACAGATGGTTTGAAGCAACCCGCCCTTACTAATGTCACTGCCATTTTGTCCGTAGTGTTTGGCGTAAACGCTAACAAAAAAGCAACTTGTCTAGGGTCTTATATCTTTAACTCATTATGGAACTTCGTTTCAAAAACCAAAAGTGAACGCATCATAGCGCTCATTATTGCCACTAGTGCCATTTCACCAGTGCCATCTGTGGTCGAAATTCAATTCATGCGGTTTGAAATCATACCCAATAATGATTATAACCTCGCCTCCTTTGAGCTGTAATCTAACACTATTTCTAAATCCTTTATGGGAATCAGCATGACGGCTGTGTATGTAATTACAGCGTGTAGTATCAGAATACTATCTGGTCACATAACTACTAGTTGTTTCACGAGACGTCCACCGCGTACTTTGCCTTATAAAAAATTATAAAGTAAAAACCGGAGAAAATCGTCCAGCACGTAGCATGACCAATTCCATCTCTATTCTACTAAGTATAGACAAAGTTCTTTCTATCCAAAGTTATCTTTTCTGCCCGAGCACGCGTCGACCCGTGCCTGGTTTATCAGAATTTTGTCTACTGAAGAATAGAAACATTTCTACTTATAAAACGGTAGAAATCTTTCTAATCTGTCACTTTGTGAATCTCTCTTTCACTAACTATGAAATTGTTGCTCTAATTTGCAGGGACTAGCTGAAAATCAGTGCTGTGCCCTCCGCACAGTAAATACTGAGCTAGATCCCTTGCCACATATAAGGTGCTATAAAAATATCTGCCACGGCTTTAATGGGAGGTAGTATTGTGTTTATAGATTACAATAGTGAAGAACTTTCGTACCCCGGAACAGTTACTTCAATTTGAGAAAATAAAGAAGTTAAATTAACATGACTCTACTCTGCATAACGTGGTTCACAAATTACGCGCGATGTGTCGCGTCGTCAATGAAAACAACTGCTATCTCTTTCCATCTGTTCTGTGAATGAAAACTGATATCAGCTGACTAGTTCGTCACTACTTAATCTACTAAAATTTATACGTACTTTTTTTGTATGAAAAAAAATATGACAAATAATCAATAATTTATCTTTACTATTGTAATCTATAAACAATACTGTCTCCCATTGCAGCCGTGGCAGATATTTTTATAGCACCTTATATATCGGGTGTAAAAAGACCCTTAACGAAAACTGAAACCACATATTCTACCCATCAATACGATGATTTTTTTGTACTGGACCATACCTGGGAACCGACTGGTTATAGAGATATTGAAGGTTAAAGTTTCAATATTTTTTTTACGTTTTTCACGAAAACGGCGTTGGGGCGGCCGCGGCGGGGTTCAGGTGCCGAGGCAGACCTATACTCCACTTCCCCCGTCCCGTACAAATCAACACTTCCAAAGGCACAGTCGCTATCGTGTAATTACAAAAAAACGTCTGTTTTTACCCGACTGCGAGACGCAAAGGAGGGTAATGTGTTTATCAGTCTATGTATGTATGTATGTATGTATGTATGTATGTATGTTTGTTTCTATGTGGCGTTCTAGAGACCAAATGCGTAGGCCGATTTTGATAATTCTTACGTCAATCGATTCGTCTTAACCTTGCGAGTGTCACTAAAGACATAACAGTAATCAAAATTCACCACAGCGACAACCAGAAGCCATATTGTCAAAATGAAAAAAAAAAAAGTTGATGAACTATGTCAAGTGGGGTGTCGTTGAATAGGTATTTTAAAATCATCTTTAGGTTCCTTTTATCATTTTTCATTTTAAATAATAGTTTAGGATATATAACGATTTAAAGTTGTTTAACAAAGCAATCATTCTCGCTAATTCTTACTTATTGATTTAAGTTTTTATTTCAAGTATTAACGATATACAAACAAAAAAACAGTGAAAAATGGCCGATTTTTGGCGTCTTCAAAAAGTTTGTTTTCCTCAAAACCTATCATGTGGGGTATCAAAATGAAGGGCTCAAAAAGAAGATTACGAAAACATACATTAAAAACTAAAAAGTGAAAAATAAAAATAGTAAATTAAAAATTAAAAAAACCCGACTGCCAAAAAACAACTAAAAAGTTCAAAACAAGAGCACTTTTCAAGCAGTCTGATGCAGTTGGTGGCATAAAATCTAAGATTTAACACAAATAATTGCCACCAACTGCATCAGACTGCTTGAAAAGTGCTCTTGTTTTGAACTTTTTAGTTGTTTTTTGGCAGTCGGGTTTTTTTAATTTTTAATTTACTATTTTTTTAACCTAAAAATAAAAGTCGTTTCCCAGCGATTATTTTTGCATAATGTTACTTAGTTACAGAATGCGTAGGTCTCGGCTTGGTGATGTGTCTTTTTACACCCTGTATGTTGTGAATATTGTGTAATGAGTTATCTTATTTAGTTTGTATTGTGTTGTGTGTGGCTAAATAAATGGTTTAAATGGTTTTTTAAAATGGTTTTTGTCTATTCTTCTGTAGACAGACAAAACCGGTTTCTATCGTGGTCATGCTAGGCCGGCAGATCTGTGTGCGTCAACCTCAAGCTGTATTTACCATGATAAGCTAGTTCTAACGGTGTTTGTACAAAGATAACAAACCTATTGCTATGTAGTCAGTTAGTCATCCTGCTGTGATTATCCCAATTTATGAGTAGGTATTTAGGATCGTCACCTCAGATCAGTCACAATTATGTTTTCTCCATCAGCCGTCATCTCACTATTCACCTTTCTGCCTGTCTGTTCGTACCGACAAACCTCGTGATATCACCGCGAGAACGTTCGGGGACGAATGTCACGGTGAGAAGAATCTCACCGTGATATTCGTCCTCGAACGTTCGCAGTTCGAACGTTCGAAGGAGAACCTTCGAGCGTTGGCAAACAAATTGTTAGATCTTGCGGTGATATCGCGTGGCGTGTCGGTACAGAATAGACACACTGATTACATCAAAAATGCATCTTTTCTAATATAAAATTCTTAAAAAAGTGATTATTAGTGAAGATTATGAAGTGAAAGCAATCGATCTCGGTAAAAGTACATATACAAAATGTGTGTCAAAGGCAGTATATTATTAAAGTCGCTCTATCCATGATTTTATGGTACTTTTATATACGTAAGGTATTATTATAAAAAAAAACATGACATGTTATACACTACACTAAAAAGTTAAAAATAAAAAACAGGTTTTAAAAAAAACCGACTTCCAAAAACTACACTAAAAACTATGAAATAAAAAGTTTAAACTTCCATAATTAAAAATCTAAATGTATATTGAAGTCGGCGGGGCCTAGCATGAAAATAAGCAAAATTGCAGATGAACAAGGAATAAAAGGAAATCTTAATTTCCACGTGCACACACTGCGCACACACATGTGAGGCAAAAACCTGAAAAGGTCCCGCCGGCTTCAATATACATTTAGATTTTTAATTATGGAAGTTTAAACTTTTTATTTCATAGTTTTTAGTGTAGTTTTTGGAAGTCGGTTTTTTTTAAAACCTGTTTTTTTTTACATATGACTCCAAAATTCAAACCACAAAATTCAATTTCCGATACTATCGATATCCAATTAAAAAATCGTTATCACGCACTTCCAATAAAAAAAAATGCAACTGAATTCCAAATTAAAAACAAAAAAAAACAAAACAAATTCTTTTTTCAAATTTTCACTTTTTCTCTTTATCGAATGATTTGAAAATTAAATATGGCGGCGGTTTGGCGCGATCGCGTGCGCTGGACACCGCGCTACAAAATACACTGATACGCCAAGGATTGTAGTTTGTTTTCACAAACTATGAATGATGACATTGATGACAAAAATACTGTTTACTAATATTTAATAGTCGTTTGTCGTGTAACCGTTCGATCGTGCGTAAGTCAGTGATGCGATAAACATAGTCGTAACCAATGACGTATGTCGTAACCAAACGATTTAAGCCGTCCCGTAAAGTTTCCCATAAGAAAAATTCTTAGTAGCAGACCTGAGTCTGCATTTGTGCCCATTCAATGGCAATAAGTAGGCTCGCCTCCTATTATGGTACTTAAACATAGCTTTTTTTTTTTTGAGGATGGGAAATCATCAAATGACCCCTCCCGCTCTGGGCGGAGCGGAAGGGAGTGTCAGACTCTTACTGACTAAAACCCACCCATGTTCCTTCCTTAGCCCTTTTGTCCGGGTCAGCGGTATCCCTTCCGGACAATCCCGCTTTCCCGGCAGGCTTGGGCCCTAATGGGCCCCCTCTCTGATGCTGACATCTCTTTGAGGCGCGCGTGGAACACGAACGCGCCGTTCGGCACGGGCCTGGTCCTGATCGGACGGTGAGCTACCCATTACTCACCGCCCGCAGGCCCGCGCCTACGGTGGCCGGGAGTCGTCACGCGGCTCCCGACGCCCGGAGCGTCTACCGCGGCGGCTTGGACGGGAGAATCTCTCCCTCTCCTGTCCCGCCGCCTCCTTCACTAGCATGACTGCTTCGCAGAAGGAGGCGACTGCCTCCCACTCCCCCTCGCCCCGGACCATGGCTTGAACCAGGGCCGGGCGCGAGAGGTCGCCGCCGCTGCCGATCGCCTCTACGAGGACACGGCGGTGCTCCGCCCATGCAGGGCAGGCCCCCACCGTGTGCTCCACCGTGTCCTCGGGGCGATCAACGCAGTGATGACACCCGGGCGTTTCCTCCCGCCCGATGATGTGCAGGTACCTCCCGAGACTTCCGTGTCCGGTGAGGACCTGCGTCAGGCGGTAGGTGAGGACGCCGTGACGTCTCCCTAGCCACTCCTCAAAGAGGGGTCTTACCGCCGCTATTGCGGCGTGCCCTGCGCTGGGTTGCGAAAGTCGTTCCTTCCATGCCACCATGAGATCGCGCCGGAGGTCCGTCCGCTCCGCCGCAATTTGCCGCGGAAGCGGGGTTTCCCCCCGACGTAGTGCCTCCGCGCGCCACTCATACAGGCGCGCGAGGACTATCGCCTCCAGATCCCACGGTGGCAGTCCGGCAAGGAGGCTTGCCGCCTCGCCCGAGATCGTGCGGTAGCCCCGGATCAGCCTTACGGCTACCACCTTTTGGGGCGCATTCAGATAGTGGGCGGCTCTCCGCCGCAGTGAACGCGCCCACACCGGGGCCCCATATGTGGCCATGGACCGCACGACCCCAGCGTAAAGCCTCCGGCAGGAGGCGTTTGGACCCCTCAGGTTAGGTAGGAGCCGCTTGAGGGCGGCCCCAGTCCGTTCCAGTTTGGGGGCCAAACGTCGGAAGTGCACTTAAACATAGCTGGCGTGATGTTATGTATTGTTTTTATTAAAACAGCACTTTGGCTGCGAATCCGTCCACGTGACATACGCGTAGCGCCATCTAGCGCCCTAAAGGCCTAAAGCAATGTGACCGTCGGAAGTTATTGTCCTTTACCTCGGTAACAGTACTTTTTTTTAGATAAAAGCTACCCTATGTCCTTTTCTGTACCCCTGACAACGTATCGAAAATTTTGTGTTTAAGGATTTGTCACACTGAATGCGTTTTGCGGCCTGCGGTCAGGTCAAAGTGAACGCAGCCCGCATCATGTATGAACAACGCTGTTGGTCGGGACAATCGGTCTGCGGTTAGGGCAGAGCAATCGTACGCGTCCTTCCCTCCCCACCGCCTCGTCGGGCCAACATGCGTTCTTTATTATCCTTTATTGTACACACATAAAGTTACAAATACAAGTTTTTACAAATTAAAAGATATGTACAAAGGCGAGCTTAACCCAGAATTGGGTTCTCTTACAGCAAACCTCAGTGCGATAGAGAGCTCTGTAAATGAGGAGCTCTTTGGTTGTGCTCGCACGGTCAGATCGCATTCTATACAAAATAAATTGATACCGACAACAATGTTGTTCATACATGATGAGGGCTGCGTTCGCTTTGACCTGACCGCAGGCCGCAGAACGCATCCAGTGTGACAAATCCTTAAGGCGTGACAAGGTAACAAACATACTTTCGCATTTATAATTAGTTAGGATGTGAGTGAGTTTCTTTAGTTAGAATCTCACCGTGACATTCTCCCTCGAATGTTCGCAAACTAAATGGCAGTAGGTACTCGCGGTGATGTCACGCAGCGGGTCTGTACAAAATAGAGAGGCTGGGGTATGATGGGTCTGTAACGGAGTTTTTGAACAGATCTCTATGGCAGCTATCTATGCTATCATGAATATTGATATACCTCTCAGATTATAGAAACAAGGAGATATGCCATCATAGCAAATTAGTACGGGAACAACTGATGCCACTTTTAGTACATTTTTAGACACAATTACGCGCATAATTAAGTGCTCCTTGTGAATAAAAAGATCTCCCACGCATTGAACATTCCGCACACCCTCAATCTAACACTGATGATCGTCACTCAACACTAGCACTAAACTAAAACACTGTATTTATACCATCGATCGCGTTCGGTTCGTCGCCAGCGCGAACGTTTTTAATATGAGCAATTTGCTCAAGATCAGGCATCAAGCTCGATAGCGCCTTGGCACATCTCCTTGTTTCTATGATCTGAGATATACCTAGTATAGTACCTACCTTTAGATTGCATGTCAAACGTAATTTGTGTTTAGGCTAGATTAATTTTTGAATTTTCTAGCTCTGTTGTTCTACGGTAGAAGAGGCTGACTTCAGAAGTGTTGCAAAGATCCTTCATACACGAATTGTACGACACATTGTTAAATGTTGTTTCTCAGTAAGTGAATTATTGTTATTATTTATGAGCAAATTATGTTCTTAAACCGGGTGCGAGGCTCTTTTTTGAAAACACATGCCCTATGAACGTTTTTTCGAAAGCAGCAGGCGCAGGCGGCGACAAGGTGACGCGCCTTCGCGACTTCAATTGACTTCATTCTCTCTTTTATCTTCTTCGTTCTAGTTACATTAAATGATCATAAGGGCCATATCTCATTAGGATGCCATGGCAGCGACGCCAGTGGCGCTACCGTGGCTGGTAGCCATGGAAGCGCTTGTGGCGTCGCTGCGTGATGTTCCAGAAATCCAGATATCCGCGGATCTTGACGCCAATTATCCGTATCCGTATCCGCGGATCTACATATTTAATGATCCGACACATCACTAGTGGCTACCCTTGGCATCCGTGAGACGCCAAAACTGGCCGCCAAAGCGGATGCCAGACGAGATTAGTATCGCTTGTTCACGCAAACAAAATGAACGTCGAAGAAATGTGTGCGTGTCGAGCGAGTGAGCGCGTCCGGGCTGGCGGCGACGCTAAACTGGCGTTGACACCAAGCCGTCGCCAGGTGAGGTATGGTAAATTGGTAAGGCGATTCGCACACCGCACCGCATCACGCAGCGTAGCGCAGGAGTGCGTGATCTTCCGTTGTTTGCATAGCATAGCATAATCGGCCTCCTCTGTGAGAGGGAGTGGGCCGTAGTCCACCACGCGGGCCCAGTGCGGGTTGGTGGACGTCACATGTTTTTCGAATTTTTGGTTCTAGGACATGCCGGTTTCCTCACGATGTTTTCCTTCACCGTTAAAGCAAGTGATAATTAATTTCTAATACGCACATGACTTCGAAAAGTCAGCGGTGCGTGCCCCGGGATCGAAATCGAACCATTCGCCGTGGGAGGCACTAGGCTATCACTGCTTACACTTGCAAGTACCTGTATTTGTATAGAAATCACGCGTAGTGCAACACACTGAAAACGCATTCACGCGCGGGGCTTTTGTTCCGTCGCCACGCACCCCGCAGCGTAGCGTTGCAAGGTGTGTGATTCGCCTTAGTTACGTTGTAATTGTAATACAATTTGATATGTTTTAATTGATGGCGATGCTGGCGTCGCTGCCAGGGCATCCTAATGAGATATATGGCTCTAATAGCTTATAATAACTTACCGTTCGTATTCAATAGTAGATATGTCTGCATCACTAGAACTATGGTTCACTTTGAGCAACCCGTTTCTTCTGAAGAAAGATTTCTTACTACCTCTGCCCTTGTCTTCTGTGCTAGATTCTACGAATGATATGGTAGAAGATGATGTGAATTCTTTATGGTCCATGGCTCTGAAAAGAAGGTTCATTTTAATTAGCAGATGAAGAAGCGACCTCCTGCGGTCGCTGATTTATAATTGTGATTGAATTTACCTATGCACATTTTTATTATTTTTTTTTTATAAGGGCCTCTCGCAGTTGGCTTCTAACAGCCGTCACTGCTTAACCGGTCATCTGGTGAGGACTTACAAATGCCTCCAGCCAGGCTTAAAACTAAGCGACCACACGCTAAGGGCACCCCCTACTGGGGTACGGACCTCGGCTTAGGGCGTCGCTGGGGGGAAGACAACTAGAGGGAGGGGCTACTAGCTGGAACGGATTAATATGATTTAGGGACATATTTAAATCTACAGGCTCAGCGCGGGCTGGCTCGAGCAAGGGTCGGTTAGGGGACTGAGTCATACGCGGCGGCGGACTCGGGTCATGATGGGGACGTCGCGACGGGCCTCGTCGGCGAGGTCGGAATGGTTACCTATGCACAGCATTTATTTAGATTTAATTTAAAACGTCGCTCGTGAGGAAACCGGCATGTCCTAGAATCGAAAATTCGAAGAGTTGTGACGTGAACCAACCCACATTGGACCCGCGTGGTGGATTACAGACCGCATCAAGCGCACCAGATTGATTGATTCCGGGATTTAGGTAGACATTACGAAACTAGTGTCGTGAAACTACAGCTCCGAATCTTGAATTATTTTGAGGCGGGGCAAAAACTGAAAAATGCCGCCCCTGCCCGACAATATTTTAAACCTTATCATCACCATCATTTCAGCCATAACACGCCTACTGATGCTGATAGACATATTACATAGGTCTCCCCCAAAGAACGCCACAACGACCGGCCTAGCTTAGCGTATTCGAAGACACTACTCAGTGTACCGCACCGCAAAGTTTTCACCCTGTCCGCGGTATCGGCGGCCGCTCGTGTGCCCTCCGATTGGGTGAAAATTTTGGGGTGCGGCGCAGCACCGCACCGTGTGGTTTGGCTCTAAGCTAGGCTGCTACGACTGCTAGGTACCTACTACCTACTACCTGGGGTCGGCATCCAGTCTAACTACACACATCAAAAGTATCTAGGGATCAACATATATTTTTGCAATAACTTTTCTCCTGATTGATATTAATTAAAATTTTCTTTAAGGATTCATCAAATAAAGTGTTTTCGTTTGTCACAGTAACGATAAACCAAGTCACCTTTGCATTAATAAAGAAATTTGCCATTTTCCTAATAAAGGGATTTTTGACATTTGAACCACTAACATTAAAGTTCGAAAAAAAGACTGAAATAACAGTTTTCTTTAAAATTTTATTGGGTAACTTAAACAATTAATAATCCGTGTTTCTACCGCGAACACTAACAACACAAGAACATCGGTTTGGCATACTCAAAATGAGTTCATCCAAATCACGCTGTGGAATGGCCGCCCATGTTCGTTGCAACAACAAAAAAAGGTCTTCTTGCGACTGGATACCTTCCATATTCGGCAGAGCTCTTCTCTGTAGCATATCCCATGCATGCTCAATCGGGTTCAAGTCTGGCGACTGAGCAGGCCAGGGCAGGACATTGATGTTAGCTGCGGCGAGAGTCTGTCTTACAACTCTTGCGGTGTGCGGTCGTGCATTATCATGCATTAACTGAAATAAGGGACCGATTTGCACTTGTAGAGGAACGATGACGTCTGATACAATCGTCTCAGCATAAATTTGAGCGTTGAGGTTGCCTCTGATCCAAATCAACTCAGTTCTTCCGCCGATCCAAATACCCGCCCATACCATGATGGTTCCACCACTATAAGGATGGACTTCCTGGCAGGATTTTAATCGCTGTTGGCGTCCAGGGGTTCTCCAGTGTCGTATACGTCTTGTATCCGGTCTCATACCAAAACGAGACTCATCAGAAAAGCACACGAAACGCCATTGTTCTTCTGCCCAATTTCTGTGTTCAAGAGCCCATTGATATCGAATCCTACGATTGTGCATTGCTATAGGTGGTACCCGTAGCGGTCTTCGGGAATGAAGGTTCACTTCATGCAAGCGGTTTCTGACTGTTTGGTCGCTAATTAAGTTCCCTGAAGAGTGATGAAGCCTCACGGCTAACATCATGGCGGTTATTGTTGGAGCTCTTCGAGTTAAGATTTGAATGTATCGGTCTTGTCTCCATGTGGTGCAGCGATACCGTCCTCCATGGCGCTCAGCCACGGTACCAGTGCTTCGGTAACGTGTCCAAAGTCGACTGATAACACTCTGACTTGTATTCAGAGCTAAAGCTACAGTACGTTGCCGGGAACCAGCTTCTATCATTCCCACGGCTCTGAGCATTTCTTCCCTGCTTAAATGACGTCGCCGCTCCATAATAACGTTGGTTTTAATCAGTAGTAGGGAAACAGTAGCACTAATGATGTCTTCAATGCGTTGTATGTTTTTATAGGGAAAATATTGACAGCTTATTTTCATCTTTTACTCGAATTTGATTGAGAGTTCCTGATTCAAATTATGAAATGCACCAAAAAGGATCCATATAAATTTATAAAATCATAAATTTATTACAAAGCCACATCTCAATCTCAAGAAATCCGCATAAAAATGCTTGATCCCTAGACACTTTTGATGTGTGTAGTTTTGGCTGAATATCAATATTTTACGTGGAGCGACTGCCATCTGACCTCCACAACCCAATTAATGGGTAATACCGGTATTCTAATGTTAGACCAGCCGTCAGACTTTAGGGCTTCTGACTACCCGTAACGATTGTCAAAGATGACATGACAACCGGGTCCGACTGCTTAACGTGCTCTCCGAGGCACAGATGGGTCTCGATGTGTAAAGAACGGTCACCCATCCAAGGACTGACCGCGGCAAGCGCAGCTTAACCTTGCAGATCGATCGATCAGCGTGGCTGTCATTTAGCCACGAGCCCCTCAATATGTGTATGTACACTACAGTACCCGGCAATAAATATTGCATATCGAGCTTTAAGGGATAGGGTATGGACCTCAGATCATAGAACACAAGGAGATATGTCATCATAACAAATTAGTACCGGAACAACTGATGCCACTTTTAGTAATTTTTCGACACAATTACGCGCATAATTAAGCGCTCCTTGTGAATAAAAAGATCTTCCACGCATTAAACATTCCGCACACCCTCAATCTAACACTGTTAATCGTCACTCAACACTAGCATTAAACTAAAACACTGTATTTATACCATCGATCGTGTTCGGTTCGTCGCCAGCGCGTACGTTTTTAATATGAGCAATTTGCTCAAAATCAGGCATCAAGCTCGATAGCGCCTTGGCACATCTCCCTTGTTTCTATGATCTGAGGTATGGACACTACAAAACATACCCTATCTCTTGAAGCTCGATGTGCAATATTTATTGTCGGGTAGGTACTGTACACATTAGCTTATCGTACTCCAGGCGCGGTCCAAGGGGGGGGGGGGGGGGTTGTGGGGATCATGACCCCCCCAAAATCGTACAAAAACGCGCCAAACACGGTAATTGACGGTATAGCACGTCGGCATTAATCGGTATGACCCCCCCCCAAAATCGTCAGCTGCAACTGCGCCTGTCCCTACGTAACAGCGTAATCACTATACAATTTAACCAAGTACGGTGATAAGACTACTCATGTGCTATCTTATGTTCAGGATCAAAATCACTGCCGGAAATAGGACTGTCAAAATACCGGTGAAAGATACCATAATCACCACTTCTGGCAGAAGAGTTGGCGATCACAGTTTGTGGTTTTTAATAGATAGAAAGATGCTGGTGCCTTATCTCTTGATATAGATTCATAAAATAAAGGAAATTAAAGGTAAAATAATTAATATTTCATTCATGAAATAAGGTTTTATTGATTAAGTAGTCTGGGAACGTTTTGGGAGACTAACCTTGACCTTATTACTTACAAGGATTTTCAGAAGTTCTATGAATCTATAAATACTTACCTAGGTAGCAATCAAATAATGAATTAAAGATAATTAATTATTATCTACGTGCAAATAAATTAAATGTTGTCCCGAAATATTTATTTCTTTTAGCATTATCTGACACGCTTCAAACTTAGAATTAAATAAAAAAAAATAAAAAAAACCTATTCCTTTTTTCGACAAATAAATAATAAACACTGCTTACCTGAGTTAGCCTAATTAAACAGCGATTTTTAAAGTATACCATCTATATTCCGAAGAAAATTATTCACAAAAATATATTTAACATTTTATTTCAACACACACGACACCAAACAATTTAACTTTAGTAAATACCCACATTTTTAACAAAACATTATTGTCTAAATCTTGACGCCTATTTTTAATCTGTGGCGCTGGCGTCGCGCGGTGGAAATTGGTATCAATTGATTGATTATTTACTAAGAAGAAAAACATCATAATTTTTTATTCAGATAGATCTAAGCGTCTAAATAAATTGAAATAAGATTTTTGGATGGACACAATGTGTTATTCAAAAGGCTTTTTTGGTTATAAGTTGTTAAAATAATTTATCTTTTGACGCTGAGATTGTAAGAGACCTTACAGATGTGCAAGTAGGTACATTATTGTGATCAATATTGTGACGTAAAGAGCCTTTGAAGACTTACAAAGCCTTACAAGTTGTAATTGTTGGCGTAGTATTTAATTACGATAGAGATAATGTATGTCGTAAGAAAATGTATGTACCTAGTAACTATTATCATGATACCTACGTAGGTAGGTACCTACTAGATATTTTTTTTATAACAAAATTAAGAAACAGATAATTTTATAAAAAATCCAATAGAAACAATTGGTGATCCCTGAACAGCCTAGTCCTTATAATCTAGGTTTTCTCACACATAATAAATTAAATAAATAGGATGTATTGTATTCAGTGACATCTGTTAGCATAAAGATGAATTACAATGACACTTACATCTTTTAATAGTTCTGCTATTCAACAATAGATGACAGAACTATCAACGTATATTTTTTTTGATGCAAGAGATAGCACAGTGTGTCAAAATTAGCACAACTTAGGGAAATAGGAAATTAATAATAAATTGTAATACAATATAATTTACCAAAAATAATATTATTCCTTTACATTTTTAAGAGCACTTCTAGTAATTTAACCCAACCTTTGCCCGTAACGCTTGCTGTCTCACTATTTTTAATGGGAAAGAATGAGAAATGAGACTTATAGGATTTCTGTGGTAGGTAAAGACATACGTTTTCTTCATAATGTTTTTGTTTTCGCCTACTAGTGCCTTTGCTTTATTGTTCCTTGAAAATATCAATGCGAAAATATTATATTTACACTGTATTGACAAATTTTATGCGTAATGTGTTGATATTGTGTCAAAATAAGGATTTAATTGTGACTTGTGAGTTCTGTAAGGCTGAATCAGTGTTTGTTTGTGCCTGTTATTGATTTTTTTTGAAGTTGGAACAAGTGTTTCGTTATGTGTTCTGATTGAAGAATATTAATTTTCGTTTGAAACTTTAATTTACAGGTAAATAATAAACCGAACTGTTTATTAAATTAGACTTTTGCGTTACAAATAAAAAAGTTTAAACCGTAATTAGTATTTAGTATTTGCTATGGGCCCTATTTTGTTCAATATTACAGATTTATTTAATAAAATGCGATTTCGTAACAGAAATTGAATGCTTTTTTTCTTGTGGATATTGAGAATAATGTCTATGCCTTACCTACTGTTATAACCATTCTTGGTCGTAGGATTGGTAATTCTGGAAAGAAAATCCTTTTGTCTCTTGAAAAGTAATTATATCATAAGGTGATCAACATATAGAATTTCGCAAGTAATTAATTAGGTACCTAATTAAATTACCTACTTTACGAATAATACCTTCTTACATTGTTCAAACGTAAACATTTGGGATTTTATAAATTACTAGCTTCCGCCCGCGGCTTTGCCCGCGTTTTGCGGGATAAAAAGTAGCCTATGCCATCGGGATACAAAGTGGCCAGGCTATAATCTATCTCTGTGCCAAATTTCATCCAGATCCGTTCAGCCTTTCTGGCGAGATTGAGTAACAAATACCTATCCATTCATCCATTCAAACTTTCGCATATACAATATTATAGTTTAGATTGCTATGGTTGTAACATGCTAAAGTTACTTCAAAAAGTCACACTAGTCACGCAATAACGCGCGGTTTTTGGTCGCTCGTACGTGCGTTTTAAAATAATACTATGGTACAGAGACCGCCAAAAATCTTTCATGGAAAATGCACAAAATCAACTAGGTATTGCGAGTCTATGTAATTTTTAAGATGTTTTCCTATCATGTGAACGGTAAATTAAGCTAAAAGTGGGGAATCTAGCCAAACTTACCAAATTCATTGTTGACATAATACTACAATACCTTTAAGGCACTCTGCGGTTCACACCATAGAACATAGAACAATTTTATATAACATGGTTCACACGATCTCAGTCGTGCGTATCGCACTATTGTTCTTAGTTAAAAATGATCGCGACTTCGCGCGTTTTTGCGCGACTGTCTATAGAATCTACTTATTTACTAAAGAAGATAATTTCATTAAGTACAGTTTTTAGCTACTTCTATAAAGTGCCAATAGTCTCTGACAAAACAAAATGACTGTGACATACAGACTGGATGAAATTACAAGGGTTCCGTTTTTGCCATTTGACTACGGAACCCTAAAATAGATGGGTGACCGTTTACATCTCCGAGCCACAGAGAGGATCCGTATTTACTTGCCATTATGTGGACAAGAACGCCTCATTTAAATTTACGTAAACACAGTTGATTGCAATAACATACACAGAAAGAAGCAGTAATTTACTTCGTATTTTAAATAATGAGTGTAGGTACTTATTTATTATTAGCTAAGCCAAGAACTAAAGGAAAACATAATAAAGGCTCACATACATGAGCACGAGTCACGACTGGACGCGATTTTGCAACACTTTTCTTTTACGAAATATTTTTGTCGCTCGTGCATTTATTCGCACTGCTAGATATTGAGTGGCAGGTCTTGTACCATGCTTGTACCTTCTGCGGACGTAGTCTGATGAGCCCTGTACAATTGCTATCCAAATAAGAATAGGAATGACATTGCGCCGTATTAAAAAATACTATAGGTATTACGATAGACTTGGTAAAAAAAAAAAAAATTTGCAAGCCTTACTTTTCTACTTTTCAAGTGATAGTTGACAGTTCGAGGTTATTGACGTTCCTCTTCTTCATTAAATCGCATTGTACGTGTTCTCTTCGTCATCATATACCTAGCAGGCAAATAGGCCATAAATTCGCATAGTGGTCGGTGATTTTTGAGCGCCTAGTGTGTTCCATTTATTTAGAAAGGAGTGATTGCCTCATTTTCCTTATCCATCTCCTTTAAAGATGTCCCTAGAGGTCGCCATCTTTTGTAGGTAGATTACCTAACGTAGAAAAGAGGGCAACTCCACCATCCCACGCGCTTGCACTTCGTAATATGGGTAGGACCATAACGAAAGCCAGAGGTCATCAATTGATAGATTCTATACCTCAGATCATAGAAACAAGGAGATAGGCCATCATAGCAAATTAGTACGGGAACAACTGTCGCCACTTTTAGTACATTTTTCAACACAATTACAAGCGCCCCTCGTGAATATAAAGATCTCCCACGCATTAAACATTCCACACACCCTCAATCTAACACTGTTAATCGTCACTCAACACTAGCACTAAACTAAAACACTGTATTTATATCATCGATCGTGTTCGGTTCCTCGCCAGCGTGTACATTTTGATACGGTTAATGTGACCGTATCAAATAGTTCGTATCAAATAAATCGTAGTTCCAGAGTTTTGCGGGTTTGAACAAACAAATTTTTCAGCTTTATTTTTTGTCAGCAGTTCAAATAATCCATGATGAAGACCAAATTAACATCAGTGACTTACCTGGGCTTCACGGCAATGGACCGTCGCTTCTCGAATGCCATGTTGCCATGGTTACTGCGAGAGATCAGGGCTACAGGCGTTAGAGATAAGGTATGTATTGATATCAATATTATACTAGCAGACCCCGGCAAACTTTGTTAAGTTAGCGGCTACAGTAAAATTTCCTAGAACCCCATGGCAGCTCCACCTACCGGGTAGAATTGTGAAATATAAATCATACGGGGACCCCCCCGTATGATTTAGATTCACAATTGAACCCGGTCTCTCCGGTTTGCTCCTCACAGATTCTTTTATATCAAAATCGGTCCAGCCGGCTAGGGGGAGTTCTGTGAAGAATTACACACATCAAAAGTGTCTAGGGATCAAGCATTTTTATGCGGATTTCTTGAGATTGAGATGTGGCTTTGTAATAAATTTATGATTTTATAAATTTATATGGATCCTTTTTGGTGCATTTCATAATTTGAATCAGGAACTCTCAATCAAATTCGAGTAAAAGATGAAAATAAGCTGTCAATATTTTCCCTATAAAAACATACAACGCATTGAAGACATTATTAGTGCTACTGTTTCCCTACTACTGATTAAAACCAACGTTATTATGGAGCGGCGACGTCATTTAAGCAGGGAAGAAATGCTCAGAGCCGTGGGAATGATAGAAGCTGGTTCCCGGCAACGTACTGTAGCTTTAGCTCTGAATACAAGTCAGAGTGTTATCAGTCGACTTTGGACACGTTACCGAAGCACTGGTACCGTGGCTGAGCGCCATGGAGGACGGTATCGCTGCACCACACGGAGACAAGACCGATACATTCAAATCTTAACTCGAAGAGCTCCAACAATAACCGCCATGATGTTAGCCGTGAGGCTTCATCACTCTTCAGGGAACTTAATTAGCGACCAAACAGTCAGAAACCGCTTGCATGAAGTGAACCTTCATTCCCGAAGACCGCTACGGGTACCACCTATAGCAATGCACAATCGTAGGATTCGATATCAATGGGCTTTTGAACACAGAAATTGGGCAGAAGAACAATGGCGTTTCGTGTGCTTTTCTGATGAGTCTCGTTTTGGTATGAGACCGGATACAAGACGTATACGACACTGGAGAACCCCTGGACGCCAACAGCGATTAAAATCCTGCCAGGAAGTCCATCCTTATAGTGGTGGAACCATCATGGTATGGGCGGGTATTTGGATCGGCGGAAGAACTGAGTTGATTTGGATCAGAGGCAACCTCAACGCTCAAATTTATGCTGAGACGATTGTATCAGACGTCATCGTTCCTCTACAAGTGCAAATCGGTCCCTTATTTCAGTTAATGCATGATAATGCACGACCGCACACCGCAAGAGTTGTAAGACAGACTCTCGCCGCAGCTAACATCAATGTCCTGCCCTGGCCTGCTCAGTCGCCAGACTTGAACCCGATTGAGCATGCATGGGATATGCTACAGAGAAGAGCTCTGCCGAATATGGAGGGTATCCAATCGCAAGAAGACCTTTTTTTGTTGTTGCAACGAACATGGGCGGCCATTCCACAGCGTGATTTGGATGAACTCATTTTGAGTATGCCAAACCGATGTTCTTGTGTTGTTAGTGTTCGCGGTAGAAACACGGATTATTAATTGTTTAAGTTACCCAATAAAATTTTAAAGAAAACTGTTATTTCAGTCTTTTTTTCGAACTTTAATGTTAGTGGTTCAAATGTCAAAAATCCCTTTATTAGGAAAATGGCAAATTTCTTTATTAATGCAAAGGTGACTTGGTTTATCGTTACTGTGACAAACGAAAACACTTTATTTGATGAATCCTTAAAGAAAATTTTAATTAATATCAATCAGGAGAAAAGTTATTGCAAAAATATATGTTGATCCCTAGATACTTTTGATGTGTGTATTTAACTAGAAAGATGATACCTACGTGCAGAAAAAACTTTTATAAGCATATTGCGCCGTGCGCGTACGGAGAAAGGTTGAGTGAGATTTGGCATAGTTAAACTTTACATGGAGAAATAATGCAGAAAGTAAAAAGAATCTCAATAATGTTCAGACTTAAAAATCTGATGAATTTCGATCACTGTGCGATCACTAGTAGGTACCTAACGTTGAATAGCAACGAGCCATATTTTCTGTTTTTCAAAGTCAAATAGTGTGCTTTAACGTAGGTTTCTCTGAAGTTAGTTTATTAAGGCGCTGATAACTGCCAACGGCCTTGAGTGATATGGGTGGTATAGCTTGAGTGTTCTGCGCTGAGCTCAAGCAACGCGACATACGTCCACCGAGCAATACGACTCGCCTATCAAGAAGCGCGCTGTTCCGAATTAGACGTATTATTACTTTTTAGTATCTAAAATATAAAATAAAAAAAAAGTAACAGGCAATATAATAGGTTGTAACATAGTCTTTTCACACAAAACAAATCATGAAAATATCTTAAGCGATTTGAAAGTAATTACGTTTTTATGTTTTGGGTAGACAGTAATTCATGAATTTATTTCATTAAGTATTTTACTACAATAGTTAAATATTCACAGGTACGATTGATGTATATATGTTCTAGTTTAACATAAAAAATTGCACAACTAACCTGCATTATTTGACGGCGAAATAAGAGATTTAAAACTTGAGATTTACGGCCGTTACCATTTACCGTCGCCTTAATATCGTGGTTTTGCGGTGAACCGTCCGCGCCTGCGCAGCTACGTAGGTACCGTGCAGCCAAAGGATTGCGCGGTAAATCTGTCTCTTGTCGATCAACGGATTCACGGCCAGACGCTGATCTGAGAGAATTGGCGGCATGTTTTTTTTGGCTGTCAAAATGCAGGCTTGGAAGTTAATTTGAAGTCAAAAAAATGCCTGACTCCTAAAACGATCCCATAAGGCGACTACAGGAGCTAAACGCAAGTTTTGTAATGCCTGTACACACGGCTACACATCAAGCTATACATTCCCAGTTTACACTGACCTCTCACTGTAAGGAAATCCTATACAATGCGAGATCGGCTTATACTGGAAATGTATAGCTTGATCTGTAGCCGTGTGTACCTCTACGATCTACTGCAGTACACAACATCAGAAAAATATAATAAAGTATTCTTCAGGATTATGTATGTACTCATGCTTGTGGAAAGTATGTTGAAAACACGATTGAAATTCTTTTTCTTTTAATTCCTTTTTTAAGGGCAGGAATTGTGCGAATCGGTAAAATTAGGTCTTGTAACGCTGAGTTGCAGAAAAGGTCATTAAGTTTTAAAGGAGACTTTAACGATAGAAATTGTATGTTTAATGCCTCCTTTAAAATTTAATTATCCTTCTGCAACCGACCGTAAGCCTCTTAAAAAGTAAAAAATTTTTTTTTTTTTAATTATTGTTTTTTAAATGCATCGGGCGAAAATGTAACAAACGTTCGAATATAACGGAAGTTGAGCAACTCATGTTGAGCAGAGTTTACGCTGTATTTACTCGTCTGGCTCCAGCCTAATACTCTCATTTTCTTGCAGCTCAGCATAGCAATAGAAGATAGCTGCTTGAAGGCTTATAATGGAAATTTTGAGCCAGTTATCGTCCATAGGCTGGTGGACATCGTACGGTAAGTTCATTTCATTTACATTCTGTCTATTCTGGGGGTCTACTCTGTAAGTCCGTCAACGAAGATACGGGCCCGTCCGAAAGTACAATAGACATAAGATTCCGTCAAAACAAGTGTCAAATTCAATTTTTCGGACGGATAAAAACACATCGGGAGTAGGGACAGCTGTCAAATCGTGCTATCATTCATTCTTAGTTCGGGCCCCGAACTAATCTTAAGTCCGTAGGTGATACGGTAAGAAACTAAGAAACTAAACGGCCATAACTAAGGTCGAAACTACGGATTTCGTGCTTAGAGAGTAGACCCCCTGTACCGACACGCTGCGTGATATCACGGTGACATTCTCCCTCGAACGTTCGCAAACAAACTGGCAGTTCTCGAGGTGACATCAAGCGGCGTTTTGGTACAGAAAAGATAGGCTGGTATTATAGTAATTTCATTTTTAGGGTTTCTTACCTCAAAAGGAAAAAACGGAACCCTTAAAGATCGCTTTGTTGTCCGTCTGTCTGTCTGTCAAAGACCCTTTTTTTCGGGAATGGTCTTTATCAAATTGAAATTGATTTAAAATACGGTCTACGATCTCTTGGAGCTGTAAAAAATCTTAATAAACGTGTTTACTGAGATTTTTGTAAATTCTGGGAAACAAAAATATGACTAGGTATTAATAACATACATTTTAATGTATTTAAGTAATGTCCCAAAAACCGGAATAATTTTCGTCCCGGAAAAAATATTGTTGTAAGGAAGTCTCCCGTTTTCGGCTGTTCCTCGAAGTTTAGGTGAATTAGCACTGCCAATTCCGACTGGTGATGAGTGACGAATGTTAGATTGAGGGTGTGTGGAATTTTCAATGTGTGGAAGATCTTTATATTCCCAAGGTGCGCTTGTAATTGTGAAGTGGCGACAGTGGTCCCCGTACTAATTTGCTATGATGGTATATCTCTATTTTCAATGATATGAGATACCATCAAAAATAACTCAGAAACATCTAATCCGCAGCTCAATTAAGTTCATAAACTGGTTTTTACCTATTAGAACAGCAACAAATCATAATAAACCAGTAAAATATAATAACTAAGATCCTGTATGACGTTAATGGATGAAAAAACTTAATGAATACTTAGTTACTACGTTCAATATGGTGTTTAATTTTTTTTCCTTTTGTGACGCAAGAATCTGGTAAAAACTTGTATTCAGTAAGTTTAATAATATATTATTATGTCAGTTATACTTTTGTGTGCTAAGAGCTATGGGGGCCTGGTGGTAACGCCCCCCCACCCCTCCTATTTACAAGTCGTAAGTCGTGGCATAAAGCATACGCATAATCAGCTTATAATGTTCCCACTGCTGGGACACAGGCCGCCTCTGTCTGTGAGAGGGAGTGGGCCGTAGTCCACCACGCGGGCCTGTTATGGCTGAAATGATGATGACGATATAAAGCTAAAAATATTACCGGGCAGGTGTGGCATTTATCAGTCCAGTATCAGCCCAGCCTCGAAATAATTCAAGATCCGTCATCATCGGCCTACATCAACTATTGGCTGCACTCAGCTGTGGTCATAAGGTCTCTTTTACCAATCTTCTTTAATCTACCTTCACATCATGCTATTTACAAAATGATCAACTGCTGTTTGCTTGCAGGGCTAGCCAGGTGCCAGGTCGACCTGAGGAGCTGTTCTACATACTCCTGAACGAGAAGGAGGGACTCCTCAACTGTTTCCTGTTCAAAGCCGCCACTGTTCATGAGGTAAGTTCTGATAAATTTTATTCAACTATGGAACTCGAAAAGCTTGAAAGTTGTATACCTATAGCACGGGGTCTCATCAGGAACAAAGGAACATTTGTTGAAATAACTCATAATAGATGGCGTTATATGTATCGATTTCTTATTGAAGTTTGTGTAAAATTGAGAACATGAAAAAATACATCATGAAAAAGATTTGTGCAAATTTTGAAAAATCCTTTATGCACGGAAAAATGTATAGCCCGAAGATAGCCCGCGCTAAATCGGTCACATTTCTTTGTATGAGATGAGGCATCTGTACGTATAGTATTATATTATCTGTGCCTATAGCTAAGTTCTTTCATACAATACTATAAGAATAGGTACTCACAATAAAATTATAATAAGCTTAAAACCAAACAAAATAATTAAACAAGTTTAAACGGATTAAATCGCGTATACTACTGATTTTTCCTATTCGTATTTTTATACGCGATTTAATCGGTTTAAACTTGTTTAATTATAAAGTGTAGTAAATTTTGACTACCAAGACCTATTTATACACATAAAGGTACCTACACGATAAACCAAATGAGATATATAAACTCTGTTTAAAAAAAACTTTGCTAGGTCCTCATATCTTGCTCAACCCTGACGTAAAAATTTTCAACTAGCTTTTGACCGATGCTTCACCTGTGGCCGTCCAAGAGGGGGGTCGTAGAGGTCATGACCCCCCCCAATCTTACAAAAATGTGCGCAACACGTGTTATAGCACGTCGCAATAATCGGTATGACCCCCGCCCTCAAAGACTTCGGCTGCGGTATGACCCCCCCAAAGTCTTCGGCTACGACCCCGCCTGTGCTTCATCCGTGTGGAGGTCGGAAAAAAAAGCCTATGTCTCCGGCCCATAAACTATCTCTATGCCAAAAATCATGGCGATCTGTTGCTCCGTTGGTGAAGAAAGAAAGAAAGAAAATTATTTATTTGACACTCGCACAGTAGGTAAATTACATGGGTAGGTACATACATAAAAAGAGAAAACAAAAGTATGAAATAAAAAAAAATTAAGTACAAAGTAAGGTAAAATAGTAAAACCTGTACGAGGCCAAAAGGCTCCTATCTCAGCATAGTGCCACGACATTTAAAAATAAATACCGCAGCGCTGATATTCTGATATTGCTGCGTGTTATATATGTTAAATATTCCATTGCTGCGTGAAAGGACAGACCAACAAACACACTTTCGCATTTTTTGTACTAGCTGTTGGCTGCGACTTCGTCTTAGTGAACAGGAATGAAGGGTACCTTTTATCTAATTTTATCCAAATCCGTCCAGCGGTTTGAGTGAAGGAGTAACAAAGACACACACAAACTTTTACATTTGTGGCGATCCTTATATTGCTTATGGTCGCCACTATTTATTGATGTTGACAACACTGTTAATATAGAAGTTTGTCTATGTCAGAGAAAACCGTGATTCGAACGGTCGTTAATTTTCTTAAGCTGGTGTAACAAGTTTAGAATTATTAACGACCGTTCGAATCACGGTTTTCTCGGTTTTTTTTTTTTTTTTTTTTACCTGGGTCTCGGTTCTTTCATTTACATAAACTGGGCGCGATCCAGCGCCTTACATTTATAATACTCTATATCTACTTTAGCTGTTGCCCGCGACTTTGTTTTTCCGAGAACCGTACATTTTTCCAGGACCGTACATTATTCCATCTATCTGTGCCAAATTTCATCCAGATCCGTTCAGCCGTTCTGGCGTGATTGAGTAACAAACGTGCAATAGTACCTATCTATAGATTAATGTGAATAGTAGGAAATGGAAGCAGGGATAGTAGGGAAGTAAGAATACATGTGCGGAAGTCTGTACAAACCTTAGAATAATTAGTCGTAATTTAAGCAGTCAAAGGGTCAAAACACGAACCTTGCGCCATAAGGCCGACTGCATATGACCGATTATTATCCAATAACAGTTGGTTTTAGTCGGTGAGTCGGTCACCAACCAAAGCAGCCAACTAATGGTACCGATTCTGTTGTTTACGAACTAAACTAATTTAATCTTATTATGTCCCTTTCTAATAAAAAACATGAGAGAGGGATAGCAGATATTTAATCCTGTCAAATTAGTCCACTTGAATAGTTTTAATGTCAATTTAGTCGTAATCGCAAAAGGTCATGACTATTTTTCGGTAAATTACAAGAGTGTAGACTAATTTGACAGTTCTAAATACTTTCTGTCCTTTTTCAATGATATTTGTAAGAAAGAGATATAGTGTGTAATATTAAAATTAGTTTAGTGCGATGTTCAACAGAATCAGCACCATGTCTTCCTTATTGTCTGTGTTAGTGCGTATTTAATCGTATATCGGATCGGGAAGCTATGAAATAGCTGAATTATTTCCACTTATTAAATTACTAACTGTGCCCCGCGGTATTACCCCCGTTGCTCGGCTCCTAAGGGTCGTAGTGTGATTTTAAATAGCTTGTACTATTCCTCATTAATCTGGCTATTATATCCAAAAAAATTTTTTTGAATCCAACTGGTAGTTCCAAAGATTTGCGCGTTCAAACAAACAAACGCTTTAGCTTTATAATGCCTATTAGTATGGATTATAGAATAAAATTTGCGCGTACGTTTGTGATGCTATAGCTCAATATTTTAGTACTGAGTGATACCAAAACAAAAAAAAACATACTTATTACTAGGTACGTTTTTATTAGGTCGCTTTCGTGTCTGTCTGTTCGGTACAAATTTTGCAATTCATTTTTCAAGCACTTCCTGTCATCCGTATGAGCTGAAATTTGGCAAAACAAAAAAAAAACATACTTATTTTATTATTTTCATCAAAGATCTACGCGGTATGAAATTGCGCTTTAAAAATGCAACCGTGAAGCCCATTAGGTAGGTACATTCTGTTTGTTCTATAGTTTTAATTTGGTCGGCACTGTTGACTTTACGTGTAATACATCAGTGTCATGATAATGTTACGACAAACAAACCTGGGAGGTACGCCGGTAATACGTTGTTAGGGTTCCGTACCTCAAAAGGAAAAACGGAACCCTTATAGGATCACTTTGTTGTCCGCCGTCAGTCACCGGACCATAAGTGGAGCCTCAAGCTCATAGATGGCGCCATTGGAAGTATGCAGTAGCGCCATCTATGATCATTTATGTCGGAACCCTTAGGGCGCGAGGCATACTCGCACTTGTCGGGTTTTTTATACTACATCACGCCCACCCGTCTATTCTGTACCAATATGCGTGATATCACCGCAAGAACTGCCAGTTTGTTTGCGAACGTTCGAGGGAGAATGTCACGGTGAGATTCACCCTCGAACGTTAGGCTAGGCAGGTGTACAGTATCGGTCAGCAATTAGGTTGCTTAAACCTGCACGCTTAGCATGACCAATTCTATCTCTATTCTATCAAAGAATAGACAAAGTTCTTTCTATCCAACTCGTTATCTCTTCTGCCCGAGCATGCGGAGACCCGTGCTTGGGTTATCAAAGTTTTGTCTAATGAAGAATAGAAACATTTCTTCTCTTCATTGAATGCATGAAACGATGGAAAAATCTTTCTACAATCTGTCACTTTGTCTATTCTTCTGTAGACAAAACCCGTTTCTATCGTGGTCATGCTGAACGTACTGAAGAGATAAGCAGAGGTGTATATGATAATGAAAAAAATGAAAAATGGTTTATTGTTTTAACAAGTTTTCCTTAACAACTAGTGATTGGAGCCTCCTGTTGAGCAAGAAATGCCTGTAGTAGGAGACTCCGCTCTTCCATAACATTATAATACTTAACTAACTTGTTAATATTTCATCATCATCACCATCAGCCTATAGCAGTCCACTGCTGGACATAGGCCTCTCCAATTGCACGCCATTTAACTCGATCCTCGGCTACTCTCATCCAGCTGCCACCAGCCACCCTGCGAAGATCATCGCTCCACCTAGCCTGAGGGCGTCCTACGCTTCGTTTGCCGATTCGCGGTCTCCACTCTAGAACACGTCTACTCCAACGGTCATCAGTTCTACGACTGATATGGCCGGCCCATTGCCACTTCAGCTTGCTTATTCTGTAGGCTATGTCGACTACTTTCGTTCTCTGTCGGATCACCTCGTTCCGATAATATTTATTAATACTTATTTATTTATACTAGCTGTGCCCGCGACTCCGTCCGCGTGGAAGTCGGAAAATAACGCCATAAAACGGTGCGGTGGCGCACTGAAAATCACGGTGCCGGCGCCGCAACCTGGTGATGTGACGGAGCCCTAATACATGTTACTATTTCTTGATTGGATTGAACAAATACATTATGTGGACCCGGCATAATACATGTTAGCAAAGTTACTCCTGACTGATAGATTTTTTGTAATAACTTTTGATAGAATGGACCGATTTTAATGAAATAAAGACTAAATGTCACCTCAAGATACTGCCTATACATTTCTTTCTACTTCCTCATAATCAATTCAGTAGTATTGATTTGATGCGTGTTCAAACACACAGACAAACAGACAGACAAACCGACAGACAAACCGACAGACAAACAGACAGACATTAATTCTAAAAATGATAGAAATTTACTTTATTCCTTATTTTTAGTCCCCCATATTATTTTTATGCAAATATATGCAATGTAGGTACAGACACGTGGAATTTACATTCTTATTATAAGTAGGATAGATAGATATAGATATTCTCTTACATTTCTAATCTAGTGAAAAGAAAACAACAATATCAGTCAGTATATCATATTATAATACCTGCCTATACCCACGTTTCGCCAGTTATGTTGCACTAGCATTTTGCCCGCGACTTCGTCCGCATGCGTGACTCACAGAAACTTCTTTTAATAATAGGCTTGCGTTTGACCGCACCTGGCTACCGTACCTATTTCAGACAAAACAGGAAAACTAACAAAAGCCGACCTTTCTATTCCATTTTCGACTTTGCAGACTGTGTGGGTGGATTACAGAACATTGCTACGCAGGTCCACTCCCCAATGATCGGCGAAGAAATTAAAGAAAAGTAGCCCGATAATATTTTGCGATTACTTCCTGCCTTAGTTCTCTGGGTGAAAATAGGTGATTAATGGTGAAATAGTTTTACATAAGTATTGGTGCCAAGTTTCTGAAGCAAAAGAATAAGATTTTTCATCTAAAGGTATCCGGATACTTCTTTCTTTAATAATTGGCATGCGCTTGATCGCCATCTCGCCTGATGTTAAGCGATGATGCGGTCTACGATGGAGCACGATTGCCTAGAAGAAACCGACTCGCGACTTGAAGACACCCAGATTGTTTCTTTTTTCTTTTTATTTTTTTATTCTATGATAGGCTTGCGCTTGACCGCCATCTCGCCTGATGTTAAGCGATAATGCGGTCTACGATGGAGCACGCTTGCCTAAAAGAAACCGATTCACTCGTGACTTGAAGATACACAGATTGTAACTGTTGGGAAACACCCACTCGGGCAGCGCATTCCACTGCTTGGCGGTTTTCACAATGAGAGTGGAATCAAAGCGCTTTGTTCGGGTTCTTGGTATATCTACCATGAACCGATGGCGTTTTGTTGTGCTTCTGGCCGTCCGATAGAAGAAAGGGCAGGAGGGAATTAGATCATGCAGATCTGAAGCACACTCTCCGAAATGTATCCGGTAAAAAACCGATAGACTAGCAACTTTGCGCCGATGCTCAAGACTTTGGAGCTTGGTCTGAACAAGGGAGTCGTTGTTGATACGCTTCTTGGCCCGCTTCTCAATGGACTCTAACGCCTCAAGCTGGTACTTGGCTGAGCCATCCCAAAGGTGCGAGCAGTACTCCATGCACGAGCGAACCTGTGCTTGGTACAATTGAAGCAACTGTTCCTATTGGGGAGGGAGTGCTCCCCAATAGGAACAGTTGCTTCACTCCGGCAGCGCATTCCACTGTTTTGCGGTTTTCACAGTGAAAGTGGAATCAACGGGGGAAACCGCGGAGAACAGCTAGTATCTATTAGAGCGGTGAACTTTTTTCTTCAAATTTGAGGAATTTTGAAGTGTCATAAACTCATAACGTGTGACTTGAAAAAGTCAAGTTAGTGTCCAACGTATTAATTTTAGTCATCATTTAGCCTAGAATCGCGATATTTTAACGTCTAATTCCAATTTAACTATATTTTTTTACCGATTCCAAAACGAGTTTTGATTGACTGTCGTTCACCTTGCAACTAACTACTATTACGATTAAAGTAGGTATCGAATCAAAATTATCGAGCGCGACCGCAACGAATGTATCGATCGATATACCTACATTAATAAGTAGGTACTTACCATGAAAGTCTCAATTAGGGGCGACGCAGACGACAGACTTTTTGTGCGATCCAGTCTGCCGCGCTTTGCAGCACTCGAACAATCTGTTCACTAAGTTTCGCAGATTGTTCGAGCGCTGCAAAGCGCTGCAGACTCGATCGCACAAAATCTGTCGTCTGCGTCGCCCCTTATGATTTATATTTTATACCTATATCTACTTAAGTATATATTTTAAAAAATATATATACCTACTTAGGTATTTATTATATAAAAGTAAGTTAGATGAAAGTCCTCATAAGTAAAAGTTTTGTGCACATAAGTTTTTGAGCATTCTCCTTTTACGAAATGTGTCGTTTACATACCTACAGTACCTATAGGTAATTAATAAATTGTTAATAATGACACACTGAAGTTGATTTTTGTTGCACGAATAAAGATTTATTTATTCATAATAAATTGACAGTTTGAATCAGTGAATGAATATTGATGAAATTAAAATTAAACAATAGCCAAATGTAACGTAACGCGTTAGAACCTTGATCTACAATAAATTTAGATTCACGAGCGATGTTTATATGTCAGTTGTATATTGGTTTCGGGTATAAATACTAGTTGGCACATGCCTTATTGAGTTAATAATTATTCATATTTAAAAATACGTTACATAAAAAGGAATTAATCCTGTGTGTGGTGCAGATTTTAAGTTGTTGAGTGAAATAAAGAGTATAAAATATTTGGATAATTTAAAGTCTATCAATTAATTTTTGATTATACAATTCTGTTAAATTGACTAAATCTTACAATTGAGTGCTGTTTATAATGAGTGATTACCTGATTACTAAATTAAATAAATAAAAAATACAAAGACTGAATAAAGTGAAGTTTGAATTGACAAAAGAAACGAATATCTATTTTTGAAATGTTCGATTATGAAATAGATGAAGAGATTTTTATGGTATTTGAGGATTGGGTTTCAAATATAGAACGCTACGTGATTGAAAACGGATTCCATTCGATATTCAAATATTGAGGACTGATCTCAATAAAGAAATTTGAAAAAAAAGAAACACAAAGGGAAACGATCAACAAACCGATTGTTACAATTATTCGAATACTTGATAATTTGTTAATGACGTCGTCAAACCAGAGGCAAAAGGGTTAAATAAATTATTCACTAACCACCTACAGAAAAAATACCTACCCAAAATTACAAATAAGAACAAATACTTAGAAAACAATGTTAAAAAACTCACCTATAAAATATAAACAAACACTTATTCGGTAGGTATAGGTAAAAGCCAGGTTTCCGCCATTTCAGCAAAAAACCTATTCTCAAATAAACGCAACAATTTTCATACACCCTATACGTCACTACTTTCGCCCTGAATCTAATTGGAAATACATTGGGACAAAGAAAATCAAACAACGAGGAGTTTCCCTCATTTCTTGCAAGCCCAAAATTTAAAAGGAACGAAATACGGATAATATATGGTCAATCTACTTGATAACAAAATAATTAGAAGTTCTACAAACAAGAGCTCACGCAAGAAGATTAATAACCATTTGACAGCTGTGCCAAGAAATTACAAACATGTCTACCTCAGTGTTTATCCCACTAGCGCGCCAAGCGGCCGTGTGCTGCTCCGCTAGTTTTTCCGACGTCCAATTCTGGTTTGGAGCCATACTAATAATCCTCGCGTGTGAGATGGACCTAATATACTTCCATATAATAAACGCAATGGATATAGAACTGAATTAAAAGTGCAAGACGAATGTGAATCGACAGCTGAAAATGAAAATTGTATTAGAAACGGTGAAGGGATAGATTTTGATAAAGAAAACGTGTGGTGTATGAATGTTTTCATACACCACACGTTTTCTTCTCTCTCTCTCTAAAGGAGTCCTTGAAATCTGTAAATCTGTTTTGGGATTTCTCCATTCAGTTGTTGGTATGTTTTGAAAATAGAACGTCAGTTGCGGTTGCGTGCCAACTTTATAAGCGTGGCATCGTTCGCGCCGCCAGTGTAAACAGAAACATATGATTCGCGCGCATTTTAAAATGGACGTGGACAGATGTGCGTAGGCAACTGATTTGACGTTTAATTAAGGAAGTTTATAATAAAATGAATCGACTGATTGAAAATTGAACTGCAATTGAAATATGCTTGGGAAGAATTGAATGTTGCAAAGAGAGTCAAAGTGAAATAAATTGCAGTTGCTAGATTCTCGCGAACATTTGAAAATTGAATCAATAAATGCAATTGAATGAATTCTGAACTGGGATAATTGAATACATTGGAAGTGTTCAAACTTCGAACCAGTATTCATTTTAACACTTACTAATAATTGAATTATTGGCTGAATCAGTTATTGAATCGAAATGTCAAAAGGAATGTGGATGTGCTAGATAACAAAATAAAAAATATCGCTAAATGTTTTTAAATTAAGACTAATGAGTTTATAATTGTTTGTGACGCTATTATTTAAAATGACAATGGTGTTGTGAGGTATTGGAATTTATAGTGAGGAATATTGAATTGTAAGTACCCAGTATTTATTTTTTGTTATGGCTTTTAGCTTTACCCGTGCGTACAGGATAATTTTTATGTTATTGTTGTTGAACTATATTTGAAGTTCCATTTGGCTTTTGAAGTTAAAAATAAATCTATTGTGTATTGGTATCAACGTTGCCATATTGTTTTTAGGGCAAAGCGGGATTTTGAAACATTTTCAGGAAAAAAAGCGGGATTCTTTCGTCGAAAGCGGGACATTCAGCAGATTATTTTGATTTTTTTACTACCTAGATAAAAATGAAAAATAAACTGCTGAATGTCCTTTGTACCTTTAATAAGTACCTACCTAGGTACCTATCCTTGTATTTGACTTTCAAATTATTTACAATGGTGATAGATAGCCACCGAAAATACATTTTAATGAAAATAGGTTACTTTTATAATAATAACCGCCGCGCCGCACCGTCGCGTAATACCCGAAAAGCGAGACTGAGCCTGTCCCGCGCGGGACATTTAATTTTGGGGCTAAAAATCGGGACGTCCCGCCAAAATCGGGACGTCTGGCAACGCTGATTGGTATTATGTAGGTCGAGAGTTTCAATTGATATCGGTTAAGACTAGTAAAATATTTTCAAGAAGATTAGGGCAAATAAGTCTTCCAAGAAGTTTTTTGCATTCGATTTTTTTTGGTCTGTGTGTTTTCCAGTGTTGTGCCAAATATTTTTTTCTTTCTTTCTTTGTCGTGCTATGTGCATTTTTTTGATTAAACTAATGTCACGCAACCAAGGAGATATGCCATCATAGCAAATTAGTACGGGAACAACTAATGCCACTTTTGGTACATTTTTAGACACAATTACGCGCATAATTAAGCGCTCCTTGTGAATAAAAAGATCTCCCACGTATTAAACATTCCGCACACCCTCAATCTAACACTGTTAATCGTCACTCAACACTAGCACTAAACTAAAACACTGTATTTATACCATCGATCGTGTTCGGTTCGTCGCTAGCACGTACGTTTTTAATATGAGCAATTTGCTCAAGATCAGGCATCAAGCTCGATAGCGCCTTTTTTTTTTTTTTTTTTCGAGGTGGAAATCCTCATGGATGTCCCCCGCCCTGGGGAGGGCGAGGGGGTCTGTCAGACTCTTACTGACTAAAACCACCCCGGTGTTCCTCCAACTACCTTACGCCGGGGGCACGGGAGTCGCTTGCGCATTCGTCCGCACCCCCGGCAGGTATTGGCCCGCCAAATGAAAGGCGGGCCCCGTCACCCTATGCGGCCGTCATGTACGGCCGCAATTCCTCTGGAAAGCTCGATAGCGCCTTGGCACATCTCCTTGTTTCTATGATCTGAGCACGCAACTAATTAAATCGTGTTAATATGACGCGAAACTAGTGTCGCGATAACATCAGTCTGTCTATTTTGTACCGTAATACACGCCGCGTGATATCACCGCATAAATTGCCAATTTGTTTGCGAATGTTGGAGGGAGAATGTTATGGTGAAATTCTCCCTCGATCGTTCGCAAACGAATAGGGATGTTAACTACTTTTTTTTATTGTGAATCTGTAAACTATTTGAAAAAAGACAATTAACACCAAAAAAACCGATGAAACATCTACAAAATTGGCAAAGTTATAAGCGTTTTAAAATGATTTGCTAGACACGGACGGCACTACCTACTAGTGACGTAACACCACCTACGTCCGCTTGCGCGACAAAGACGGAGCGATACTCCCTCCAAAAACTTTATAAGCGTCTATGTTTTCCATTTTGTGATAAATTATTATTTTTGCTTTTACTTTTTTGTTGTGCCTATTCCTTCTTTGAAATAAAATAATTTATTTGTACTTTTTTAATAGTAGGACACTACCATATTGGCGTGATATCACGATATCGTGATATCACGTGGCATGTCGGTATAGAATAGGCAAGCTGAACGACAAATGCTGACGGTACCATGATCTCAGCCAGCGATACTGTGGGTTTCACGCACAGAAATTATCCAATGTAATACAAAATTAAACTTAATTCCGTTCTTATACGTCACATTTCCATAGATATAGACAGACATACACATAGACACCACCTGCCTTACATGATTTGCTCGAAAGCGGCGGAAAGGTCACGCGCCTATGACTTAGGGCCGATTTCACCAACGTCAGATAACATTATCCAAGGAATAAAGTTGAGATTTGACGGATGTTCTATACAAAATCTGTTTTTGACGAGTTTTTTTGACGTGTAGTATCGTTAACGTAAGGATATTTTGAATTGAAAATACACGTTTATTACACAATATTTATATAAATTAAATAGGTACTTAATTAATTTCTCTGTATTTTTTAAAATGTGCTAATTGTATAAAATTTTATCAAAATGTTCCAGGACTGCTGTATTTTAAATTCAAAATATGCTTACGTTAACGATACTACACGTCAAAAAAACTCATGATCGGGGTACTGTGGTTTCACGACACAAATTATTTTACGAAACAAATTTCACAGGTATTGAGAGTAGTTTCGTGAAATTTATTTTGCCATGCATGCTGTAGGTATTGTCAATCTGGCTAATATTAACCATTCGGCAAGGTGGTAGCGAGCTGAATCGATGGATGTAGGTACATATAAGTATCGCAACTCGTGTATGCTATTTTAATGCATCGATTGAAGTTTGTATGTATGCCTCGAATGACGTTTCAAACATAGTCTATTCATATTTAGGTACCTCTAGCCTCTAGTTGTATTACATCATCATCATATTCAGCCTTCGCAATCCCACTGCTGGGCATAAGCCTCAATTTTTTTTACGGAGACAAAAAAAAAAGGCTGATTATTCAAATTAGGCTGACAATTAGCACTTTTGAACGAGAATGGCTGCTTTTTTGTAGTTTTTCACGTTCAAAAGTCAGCCCAGCCTTCACCATCTTCGAGTTTAAACCTGGCCTGGGGAAGAATATTGTTTTTTTTTTTATTACTTGAAGCCGCTGGTAACATGTTACTTGTAGTAACACACAAATTATTTGAAGTCGCTGGTAGCTAGTTCCCAATTCTTGTGCTCATGTATTTTTTTACGATTTCTAAAGTTTGTCGATAGCGATACGATAACGATGTCTATAATATTGCTTGACAACAGTTTTCGTATCATCATAAGGATTTTATTACAGTAAACTTGTCAAACGTGTGGATTTGGCGTTGTACATTATTTCTGACGTATAGTATCGAATTTTACGAAGGTTAGCTATCGCAAAACTCGTTACGACTAAGTACGTAGCTTTATGTTTGTGCTCTCGGTACAACTTGCCTGACCTAGCATATCAAAAAGAGGTATATGTGTTAGCTAACGGTAGTCAAAGGGCCCGGCTTGCATTTGGTATTGACTATGCAGTAAGTGTTCCTACGTATGCACGTGCTACGAACGAAATTACTGTTTACGGTTAGAAAGCATACAGAGAATGGCTTATACCTATGCGTCGAATGCTACCAATCAATTCGACTTCTTGCCCTGTTAGTGGGGGAAAAATCTTACAATAGAATTTTAGACCAGTTCCTCCAAACCGATTGAGCTGAAAGGGCACTGGCAGACGCCCATAGAACGCTGGGCTTCAGATTGTGTAAGTCGGTACAGATATGAAATTAGTTTGGTGTGGTAGAGTATTTCAAGAGTATTTAAATTCATTTTTTATTTGTTTTTGTACGTAATTGGGTTAAAGAGAAATCTTCGTATTTCTGACAGTGAGGTTAAGTATGGTGTGAATGATCCAGTGAAGTACAGCCTGACTAATGAGTTCTCAATTTAAAGGTTTTAGTTGCTGGCGACATGATATTCTATGGAGGCACGCGCCAGCCAGCATGCACCCGTTTTTGTTTTAGTGGTTTTTTTCAAAATGTCAATGGCATAATCATTTTATTTCTTATTTATTTCGATTTTTGATTCCTATTCTTAATCTCTAAGATAAATTAGGCAAAGAACAATAAAAATATATTTTTATTTTTGGTTAAGCTTTTATTACTGTACCATATCAAGCCCGAAACTGCCGACGTCCTTTGGAACGCAGTTACCTCGGTGACATAAATAATATGATACCATGGAGGTGGTCTCATGATGAGGCCGGGAGGTGGCCATGGGAACTCCTCAACTTCTGAACGAAACTCGGTCGTGTTTGGGCTCGTTGAATTTGTCTTGACAAGTACTGTAGACCTAGATAATGTTCAAAGTCTCATGATGAAGCTGGGTGCTGGTCAATAAAAGCTTGAATATATTTTTTTTTTTAACATAAAGGACGTCGGCAGTTTTAGGCTTGATATGGTACAGTAATAAAAGCTTAACCAAAAATAAAAATATATTTTAATTGTTCTTTGCCTAATTTATCTTATATATTAAGAATTGGAATCAAAAATCGAAATAAATAAGAAATAAAATGATTATGCCATTGACATTTTGAAAAAACCACTAAAACAAAAACGGGTGCATGCTGGCTGGCGCGTGCTTCCACAGAATATCATGTCGCCAGTAACTAAAACCTTTAAATTGAGAACTCATTAGTCAGGCTGTACTTCACTGGATCATTCACACCATACTTAACCTCACTGTCAGAAATACGAAGATTTCTCTTTAACCCAATTACGTACAAAAACAAATAAAAAATGAATTTAAATACTCTTGAAATACTCGATCACACCAAACTAATTTCATATCTGTACCGACTTACACAATCTGAGGCCCAGCGTTCTATGGGCGTCTGCCAGTGCCCTTTACTTTTAACATCGCCATGCCAATCGATAGAAATCTTTCTATAATCTGTCATTTTGTCTGTTCTAAAAAAATATTTTTAAACATAAAAATTAAACAGAATCGAGTTTAGCGAGATCTTCAATAGAATTGCTTTACCTATTAGTAAAAATCAACATTTGATGAACACAAAACATTAATATTCATCCACAATTCCACACCTAGTTAGACTGAAAGCCGATACCAACCTAATTAGGAAAATTCTAGGCAGAAAACGAAGTTGGAAATCTATCCAATAAAATGGCTAGATTAACACCTCAACTCTCTAACAGCATTCACTACGCAGACAATGTTTACAGTTTGCAAACGCGTACAGTTGTAGTTACATGTTCAGAGAATGCGCTTGCGCCATTTGAATGGTAAACATACGCGGTATTCTGACTGCTAAAGACTAGAGAGATTTATTTTATCATAATAAGTACTTGGAAAGATTAGTTAGTCTTCTGAGTGAGGAAAGATTAGTTAGTCTTCTGACTGATTAGTTAGTCTTCTGAGTGAGGAAATATTAGTTAGTCTTCTGACTGATTAGTTACGCTGATTTGCAGAAAAGGTCATTAAGTTTTAAAGGAGACTTTAACGATAGAAATTGTATGGTTAATGCCTCCATTAAAATTTAACTATTTTTCTGCAACCGACCGTTAGTCTTCTGAGTGAGGAAAGATTAGTTAGTCTTCTGAGTGAGGAAAGATAAGTTAGTCTTCTGACTGTTAGTTAGTCTTCTGACTGTTAGTTAGTCTTCTGACTGATTAGTTAGTCTTCTGAGTGAGGAAAGATTAGTTAGTCTTCTGAGTAAAGTGATGGTTTAGAAAAACACGGCCAACGGCGAGTCGGATTCGCGTACTAAAAGGGTAGCGTATAATAATATCAGCTCTGTTTATAAACTGTCCCACTGCTGGGCACGGGCCTCCTCTCAGAATGAGAGGGGATAGGCCATAGTTCACCACGCTGGCCAAGTGCGGGTTGGCAGACTTCACACACCTTCAAGAACTTTATGAAGAACTATCAGGCATGCAGTTTTCCTTCACCGTTAAAACAAGTGATAATTTCTAATACACACATGACTTCGAAAAGCCAGCGGTGCGAACTTGAACTACTAGGCTATCAATGCATGTCGTACCTTATAGATGATTTAAAAAAACCCGACATTTTTTAAAAATACTTTTTTCCCCGTAACTATTACCTACATTGTCGAAAAAACCTGTAGTTTTCCTGTAATAATTATACGATCAAAATGTTAGCTTTAGAAATCTAGGACACAGGGGGGCAGGAACGGTAACTTTTTGCACATTTTTACCCGACCCGACTGCGCCAAAAGGAGGGTTATGTTTTTCGAGTGTATGTATGTATGTATATTTCTTTGGCACGCTCTGTAGCCTAAACGGCTTGATGGATTTTAGCTTGAGAGGTGTCGTTAGATTCGTCTTGATTGTGAGAGTGACACTGGGTATATCGAAATGAAAAAAAAAATGGCCGATTTTTGGCGCAATACTTATTGCGTCTTCAAAAATTTTTTTTTTCTTAAAACCTATTGAGTGGGGTATCAAAATAAAGGGCTCGAAAAGCCGATTACGTAAACATATATAAATATAAACTAAAAACTGAAAAATAAAAGTTGTTAAGTAATTAAAAATTTAAAACACCCGAGTGCTGCAAAATAATAAGAAACAAGATGACATTGCAGTCGGGACCTGCTCTTTCCGGATAATGGTCCTATTATGGGTCCCGCCTGCAATGTCGTCTTGTTTCTTATTATTTTTCAGCAGTCGGGTTTTTAAAATTTTTAATTATTTATTTTTTTCAGAGCCAACCCTGAAATCGCGAAAAAAAATCAGCTGTTCCATACATGTTCACACAACTCATCAAACTGTATGGAACAGCTGATTTTTTTGTTTTGTTGGTCCCATAGTAACAGTTGTTCATAATAATGAGTACAATGACCCCTTTAAGTATTTCCACTGTCTAACCTGCCACCCTGTATAGAGATCTCCACACATTAAAAATTCTGCATACCCCTGTTATTCGTCACTCGTCACTCACACTCTCAGATCATAGAAACAAGGAGATGTGCCAAGGCGCTATCGAGCTTGATGCCTGATCTTGAGCAAATTGCTCATATTAAAAACGTACCTACGCGCTGGCGACGAACCGAACACGATCGATGGTATAATATACAGTGTTTTGAGAGACGATTAATAGTGTTAGATTAAGGGTGTGTGCGAAATATTGAATGCGTGGGAGATCTTTTTATTCACAAGAAGCGCTTAATTATGCGCGTAATTGTGTCGAAAAATGTACTAAAAGTGGCATCAGTTGTTCCCGTACTAATTTGCTATGATGGCATATCTCCTTGTTTCTATGATCTGAGGTCTCGGCAAAATGGTCACATTGATCATGATAAAGCGTCAAGCTCAATTGCGCTTTGGCACATCTCCCTTGCTTCTACCATCTGAGCTTCTGCCTAACCCAATACAGGTGTCATGTTATTTCTTGCTAATTCTTAGAGCAATATCTATGAATGTAATTTTGGGGACAGTCCAAAATTATGGGCACCGCTGACGTAACGACTGGTGACGGTGACCTCACGGTGATCTCTAATTAGTGTAATTCAAGGTCACCGACAATCAAGTTTTATGACCCCATGTTATGTTGCCATTAATCCCATGCAGTGTTAATTAAATTTATATATTCAGACCCTACTCATAGTCAACTTTATCTGTTGGGTGTTATCAAATCTTGCGCCATTTTTATTTGTTTTTGTCAGGGCTAATTTTCGAGAAATACTTGAGTCATTTTCAAATTTTTTGGGTGTTACCATGGTGCTACCAAACTGTTTTTTGTCCGTTATCAAACTGTCGTAGCAAAACTGTTGTAACAAAACTATTGAAAATTTGACGTAATTGGACCTCTGAAAATTTTATTCGGCTTAGTTATCCTGGTTCATAAGATATAGCCCTGTGACAGACAGTTGGCGTAGACTTAGTAATAGGGTCCCGTTGCCATCCTTCGGGTACGGAACCCTAAAAATTGTTGAATTTAGGGGAAAAATGTGGATAAAGTCGCGGGGAAGTCGTCATAGTATACAAAATACTATGTAACCGCCCTTGAATAAGAACTACATTTTAAACGTACCCGGAAAATTAAAATAAATAGAGTATACTTCGTAGTAAATGCGAATGTATAAATAAACTGTCCACGCGACGACGTCGGCGCGTGCGCAGCTTGAAGCTTCCTCGAACACTTGTAGAAATTGGTTCAGCGGTTTGACTGTGAAAATACAGTGTGTCTGGTCACCGGTGTCCGACACGTTAAGGCGAAGCAATATTATCAATTTTATCGACAAATCTACCATAAGGCATTTTGCCCCCCTACTGTTTTGAAATGACGGCCACGGACAAAACTACTTTTATGCCCGTAGGACCTCTAATGTCGGTATATTAGAGGTCCTACAGGCATAAAAGTGATTTCGTTCGATAGTTACAAAAGTAGGCAATAAGTTCACACTAAACAGTTTATCAAAAACTCCCATTAAAACCTTAAAGAATACTGGAAACTTAAATAGTGTGAAAAAAATTAGTTGTTTTTTTTACTTTTTAATTGTTTTCCAAAATGCCTATTATGGTTGATTTGTCGATAAAATTGATCATATTGCTTCACCTTAGGGGCGTTCTCGGAATTTTGTCTCCTCTCTCGCTCGCACAGAACCATTTTTAAGAATGTTGAATGTAAAGATGCATTTTTGAAAAATGTAATCTGATACAGAACTACAAAATAATATTAATTTTACAGGTAAATAATTAAAACACATTTCTCTCTCTCTCTGATATCTAATAAACAAGGTTAAAAAACGATTACGATGTGTTTTTGAGACATGTTTAACTCATGTGTTTTTAATCATTAAATTGGAGTTTATAATATTATAATGAATATCATTTTGTAGTTCTTTATTAGATTACATTTTTCAAAAATGCATCTTTTCATTTAACTTTCTTAAAATATATGGTTTTGTGCGAGCAAGAGAGGTGCCGAATGCGAGAGCCCTCCATCTGTGACCAGACACTGTATAATAAACAGACGGACAGATACGAGCTAATTCTAATAATAATTTAGTTTAGATTTTTATAAGTTCGCGATGCCTTTGTCTTTGTTTATCGTAAAAATATTTAGTCATTTTGACAAAATAATGACAAAATTACTGACTTGGCCGATTGATTGTTCAGGTAATTACAAAAAATGGGTTTTTCAATTATGTAATGCGTCATTCCAGTTTTGTTATTGTAATGTTATGTAAAGTAGTTTTTTGTTTGTGCTAATACTTGCAAAAACTTATGGAATCATTTTGGTGTCCGTCTGTCACAGGTCACAGTAGATTTTCTCTTAAGGCCAGGATATCCGAAATCAACGTATTTTTGATTCAATGGTAAACAGTCAAATATTCTTTGTTTTGATCAGATAAAAATATATGTTGTAGTTTCATAAACATTCTTGATTATTCTATGGTTCAAAACACGATATGTACAACTTCACTCGATCTTAAAATATTACGAAAACAGGGATTTTTTTATCGTTTTTCAGGTCATACTTAAAGTATATCATACTTATATTCATTAAAATTATGTCAAAAAATAGTCAATAACGTTTAGAAGATTATTCTATGGTTACTTTTTCTCAAAACAGTTTTAATTTTTTTTAATACAATATTATTTAACAAAAGGGAGGACCGCGAGCGCGCGGCTCGCTTTAGTAGCCCGCGAGGCCTCTCCGAGGTAGGACCTGTGTTCCTTTTGCTGGCTCGCTGCGTTCGAATAATAAATCGACCGAAATATCAGTTTATCGTTATTCCGTGATCGCAATAGTTTGAAAAATCTGTCTGTAAATAATATTGTAGTTTCTAGTACCTATTAATAATTAAATTGTAAATATTAGTTTAAGTAGTAAGTAAATAGTTAATATAGTGATCTAGTATTTACCTATTTAAGAATATAAAAATAAAATATGGGGAATAAAAACAGAAAAAAGAAAAAAAAAGAAAATTTGAACTACGGAATAACGGAAGCTTAAAAAAAAACCAGCCAAGTGCGAGTCGTACTCGTGCACTAAGTTTGTTTGTAAAGGAATTTTGATGATATTGAAAAAACTGTACTAGTTAGGATATACAATAAAATTGGACAAGCATTCTTTATAATTGTTCCAAATTTGAAGTCGATAGCATTAGTAGTTTCTGAAATAACCAGCTGTGACAGACAGACGGACAGACAGACGAAGTCGCACCATAAGGGTTCCTTTTTTACCATTTTGGTACGGAACCCTAAAAACATAAGGTAACTTTGATTACTAGTAGGTACCTAACCTATTTATAACTACCTACCTACCTTCAATCAACAATATAATAGGTATTATTGCTGATCGTAACTATCCTTGACACGACAGAGCAATATTGTAGTTGTATTTATATACCTACCTACCTACTTGCTTTCGTCACAGTACTAGCTAAGCCTATCTATAGCTGGGTACCAGTGGCGAAGGGTCAATTTTTGTAAGAGGTAAGCCGGAGCTAGAAATGCTTCTACCTGGCCACGAAAAGCTAATTATAAATATTTGACAATAGTCAATACTGCCTGTGCTACTTTTCAAAGGAAAGTCGGTAGGAATCGTATTGTGGGGACCCTTCGCCACTGCTGGGTACTCACTTAGCAGTGTAGCATGTAATGTATCAGATACGGTATCAAGTGAGTACCTACGTAGGCACGAGCCCGCTGCGAGCCGCACGCGCGTGGCCCGTCGAGTGGCGGTATCACTGCGAACCAGGGACTTGAAAACGAAATGAATTTCGTTCCGTTACATCATTTTTCGTTCCGTCTCATAACATTCCAAAGTTTGTAACGATTAGTATCGTTACAAACCGAAAAATAACAATAACGTTATAAAAAAATAACGTTATAAAATAACATTTTCGTGGCACAATATTATAAGTAATGTTATGCTTATATCCGCTATAATAACGTTATAGGTAAAACGTTACAGATTCACTTGTAACGTTATTCATAAGAAGTTTTCTTTCTCATTGACCACCACGGCGCCGCCGCCGTCGCACCCCGTAGGTATAAGTCACCGTCGTATTCAAGAGAGAGTGCGTAGGGTAGGTGCGCCTGTTTGCCGACCACCGCCTATTTTCGACCATTTGACGGCACGTAGCTACAGAACTCCGAAAAATTGCAAAACTAAGCCGATTCTTTTTTAAAACTGTGTTTCCGTAGAAACTTTAACCCGGCGTCATGGGGGTTGGGTCTGTGAGACCCGGCACATTTTATTTTGCTTGAATTTCGGTTACCTACTACCTTTCCGACGTTGCTGTTGTTCTCAGTAGCTGGAGGTATTGAGTTGTTCTAAGCGTCGCAGGCAACACATTGGTCGTGCGACAGCCGCACTGCGAGTTACACGTGCGCAAAGTTGAAAAAGGTCACTAAGACCCACCCCCGCACTTAGTGTAACAATTTTGCGCCATTTTTCACATATGACTTTTACCATACTATGCTGACTGTATCAATGATAATGATGCGGAGTGTTTTTTTTTTTTAGGTATTCTAGTTTCCTATTAAAATGTGCTATTAAAACATTAAGACTGATTGTTAATTACTATTATACGATATTTTTCTTTTATTTATTTACATGAATACCTAAAAAAATAAACCCGAACAAATTTGATCTTTTTAATTTATGAAGTACTAGATTATTTCACATTTAATAAGCGGGTCTGTATGACCCACCCCCTACGTCCATGTTACACTTTTTCACCCCCATGACGCCGGATTAATATATTAGTAGTTTATACACAAGCACTCAAAGTAATTTGTACGCATCTTACATCGAAAGTAATTAAATCATTGTGTGGCTCCGAACGAACGCGAATAAACGGGTCGTTTTCTAATAAAAAATAGTGCGCGTCGTAACATTAATAGTAAGTTTGTAATGTTTTCTAGCATTTTTTAGTTTGTTTGTTGGTTAAACAACATTGTTTAACATGTATTGAATATGAAAAACGACATTGTTACTTCCAATTTTGATATTATAATCATAAAATAAAGCGGTCGAGAAACAGAACTACGGTTTTAAATTGTCTAGTTTTCGACCGGATGGTCGAAAATAGGCATAATATGGTCTACCTAGGCTGTTTAAGATAGGTAATAAAATAATGTATGGAAAATAATAAAATTAAATTCATGAGTTTGAATCTAATGCACGCAATAAACATTTTGAAGGCCAGAATTTTCGACCGCAGTTTTTTCTTACAAAATTAATAATATTTAATGCTCAAATTAGACTTATTTATTGGTAAATAATAATACCTATCTACTTATGTGTTTATTTAACAGGAAGAAGGAGTTTAACAAGACTGGCAAGTGGCAAGTCCTGCAAAAAGTTCTTGAAGTGGCTCGATTTGACCACATTGGTCGAATAGGCAACAAACATGGTTCCGTACCTTGCGAGTAGTAAAGCGTGTTGGTCCCTAGCTAAATCTGTCGAATCAAACTTCTGCCACCCCTCACTACCTACTGAAACCTGATGGGACGCTGGCTCACACCGCTAAGGAGAAAGCAAACTTGTTTGCGGAGTCTTCACGTCTAGATGCTGGTAGTGCCATACCTCGAACTCCGCCTGGCAGCACGACATTTATGTCGGAAATTAGCATTCGCCAAATGGAGGCTGGCAAAACGCTTCGCAATCTTAACATGAACAAGGCCTGTGGCCCAAATGGTATCCCAGTCATAGTTCTAAGGACATATGCGCTTGAGTTGTCTCCTGTGCTGACTCGCCTCTTTTGTGTCTCACATGAAACTGGTCAAGTGCCGAAATCATGGAAGCTTGCCAACGTGCAACCCGTGCCTAAAACAGGCAGCTGTGCCGACCCTGCTAACTACAGGCCCATCTCGGTGACGTCCATAGTCTGAAAGAGCATGGAACGTGTCTTCAACAGCAGGTTTCTGGCGAAACAAGAAACTAATGACCTTCTCAGTGACCTGTAATATGAATTCTGCAGAAAACAGTCTACTGGATACCTTCTAGCGTACGCCCGCCGTTCTTCTGGACATCTCAAAGGGTTTTGACGGGTTTGGCATGACGACCTTATACACAAGCTTTTGTCCACCGCTTTCATTGCGTGGATACTAGATACCTATCGGATTTCTTGAAGAATCGTTCGATTCGAGTAATCAGTGAGGACTGCTCGCTCGATCGAATGGCTATTAATGCCGTTGTCCCCCAGGGGTCAGTGCTCCCTGCGACGGACTCTTCTTGCTGCATAGCAATGATCTACTAAAGCCTCAAAATATTAACATTGCAGTTTTCGATTAGGGCGATGCCGACGTGGTCAAGTTAAATGCAGCTAAGACTTAGGCCTATCTGTTCTCTGCCAAAAGGAGGCCATTCCAGCCCACTTCTACTTTTCGAGACGTATCATACCGATAGCTAACCATCTTGAGCTTCTGGGCCACCTGGACCTATATTGAGGCCAAGGCTCAATTGGCAGCTAAAAAGCTGGGTATCATCTCAATGGTGCGGCGGTACTTCACGTCTGGACAGTTGCTTTTATTTTACTAAGCACAAGTTCGTTTGTGCATGAAAAACTGCGCGTAACTATGGGATGGCTCAGCCAAGGACCAGCTTGAGGCGTTAGAGTTGGAGTCCTTTGAGAAAGGTGCCAAAAGCTCATCAACAACAAATTCCTTTTTCAGACTAACCTCCAAAGTCTTGAACATCGACGCAAAGTTTCTAGTCTATCGGTTTTTTTATCGCATACGTTTCAGAGAGTGTGCTTCGTATCTACATGATTTAATTCTTTCCTGCCCTTCTTTCTATCGGACGATCAGAAGCACGAAAATGCGACATAACTTCATGGTTGCCATATCAATAACCCGAACCAAGCGCTTTGATTCCACTTTCATTGTGAAAACCACCCAAACAGTGGATTGCGCTGCCGAAGTGGGTGTTCCCCATTAGTTATAATCTGGGTGTCGTCAAATAGCGAGTGAATCGATTTCTTCTAGGCAAGCGTGCTCCATCGTAGACCGCATCATCGCGAATTCTTAGGAAGTTTTATGTCATTTTAATTAAATTCGACGAATTATTAAATTCTAGCTGTGCCCTGCGGTTTCACCCCCGTTGCTTGTTTTCGAAGGATAGTTGGGTTTCTACCCATGAATTTGGCTATCATATACAAAAAGATCGAACTCGACTAGTAGTTCCAGAGATTAGCGAGTTCAAACAAACAAACTCTTCAGCTTTATTATATTAGTATAGATGTTGATACATGAATTTTTAGATGATTTTGTCATTTGAATTATAAAGAGAGGTTGATAATTTACTCGTTCAATTTTGTATGCTTACTTTTCTCCACTGAATGCTTTACTTTCAGTAATTTCAGTAAGTGGTGGAAAACTGGGTACTAGGTGGTCGAAAACTGAATTTTCTGGTTGAAAACTGGGAGAAACGGCATTTTGAGACATTTAATTATTTTAAAAATAACCAGCATTCTAAATTAACTAAGACTTTAACTTAAATGAAAGAGTATATTAAGAATACATTACTTAATATTATTTTTTGTACTTGTTAGCAGAAATATTATTTTTTGAATTTTGATTTGACAACTCCACTAATTGGTCGAGAACAGGCACAATTACCCTATATTATTTGAAGAAAGTTTGCAGAGGTATTCCGGTTTCGCAGTCGCGTTGGTGGTAAAATAACATAGGTACTATTTTTCAATATGCAACTGACATGATGACTTGATCAATAATAATTCGTAGTAATATATAGGATAGTAGGTATTTAGGCACCTGAAGAGTTTTATTACAACCTGGAACTTCACACTTCGACGATTGTTTGTCATCGCTCAATGAAAAATCTCTGAATACAAAATTTTTCTTCTTACGGCTCATGATTTAATAAACTCAAATTATACGATTGAAATCAGATGTAAATAAAAATAAACACGGCGAAATGCTAGGTTGCCGTTGTTGCCAATACTGCGTTCGGGGAATCGCCGCAGATCTCAAGGTCAAGGCTAGCTGGCAACGTTGCGTATCGAAATGAATGATATCGAAATGAATAAACGTTATTATATTATATCGTTATATTAATAACGTTATTATATCGTTATATTAATAATATCGTTATTAAATAGTTGTAGATTTCGTTCCGTTTGTAAGTATCGTTATATACAAAGAATTAATTATGTTACGTTTCTGGTGGAACGGTACAAATTATCGTTACTGGAACGAATCGTAACGTTATTTTAAATAACGTTTCAAGTCCCTGCTGCGAACACAAAGGCGGCTCGCAGTGTGATCCGGCAGCTCGTAGCTAGATACGCGGTGGACCGTGGACGAGCCGTACCCACTTGCAGATTGATACAGTATCTGATACGTTACATGCTACATACGTTTTGCTACACTGCTAAGTGAGTACCCAGCTTATTATTATTAGGTATCTACAGATTTCAAGCAAAGTCCCCATAGTCCCCTTAGTCCTCATTGTCCCCATCGTCCCCATTGCCCCCATAGTCCCCATCGTCCCCGTAGTCCCCTTAGTCCCCATAGTCCCCAAAGTCCCCTCAGTCCCCATAGTCCCCACAGTTCCCTTAATCCCCATAGTCCCCTTGTCCCCATAGTCCCCTTAGTCCCCATTGTCCTATAGTCCCCATAGTCCCCTTAGTCTCTATCGTCCCCATAGTCCCCTTAGTCCCAGTCCCCTTAGTCCCAGTCCCTTTAGTCCCAGTCCTCTTAGTCCCCTTAGCCCCCTTTCCCCCTTAAAAAAACACTACAGTTCATTGGTTATTAGTCAGATTCAATAAGTGCGCCGCACTATTGAATTTGAAACATCTAAAGAGGATTAAAAACTCATTACTGCCCGCTAAAAGTTTCTTATAGAAAACACTACCTTTGGACGCACTTAAAGGCGAACCAAGTCGTCCTTTTCGAATAGATGGGATGAAAAATATTTGACAATAGTAGGCAATACTGCCCATGCTATTTTTTAAAGGGTAGCCGGTAGGAATCGTATTGTAGGGACCCTTCGCCACTGTAAGATAGATATAGATAGTGTAATACACGGAATAGAGTGTTTGTATTATTCCTTGTTTTTATTATTCCGTGGTGTAATATCCACCATAGCCGCATAGCTAGCCATAATCCATAGACCATACTCATAAATAAAAGAAGAGAGATTCGTCGAAAATAATAAAAAAAACAATTATTATTAATAAAATAAATTGTGTAAGGTGCTTTATAAATGTATTTACAACGTTTTACATAAACCTAGCTACAAACGAAACCCCAATTTTTGAGGGCTTCGTTTCTTAACGAACGAAATTAATGTTAATATTTTGAGGCTGGTAGAATTTATACTGTGACGCAAAATTTTTGTTCAGCGGGGTCAGCGAGTTCATTTGAACTGCGCTTCCGCGTAATTCGCCGCGCGGGGAGGAAGGGAGCGCTAAATGCCTATCGCACTCGGATATCGTGGCCTTAAACTATTTGCCGATTACAGATTTAGCATTTAGCAATAGTCATTTAGCATTTTCTCCTTAAGAAGTTTTGGTAGGTAAGTACCTACTAATACTTAAAACAGATATTTTCTTAACTACTTATTTGCCGATTACAGATTTGACATTTAGCATATTACCCCATAAAAAGTTTTAGGACTAATACTTAAAAACAGGGATTTTCTTAAAAACTATTTGCCGATTACAGATTTCACATTGAGCATATCTCCTTTTATAAAAAGTATTGATACTTGTAGAACGTTCAAGTCTATCTTTATTTAGAAAAGTCTAAAAATAAATGCCGTATTTTTTCCCAAATCTTTACGACCATTATTACCAATTTCTAATCATCTCCAGACGAGCCAAATTCTCAAACATAATGAGAATATGATTTTCTGAGAAGCTTGTTGGATTGGGTCCAATATTCTACACAGATTATCCACATAATAAGAAAATGCAGAAGACTTATCCTCTTATTAAATTTATGAACGCTACTCTTCGGTAGTGTTGTGTTCTTGTGGTGTAAGGTCGCCAGAACTCCAGAGCGCCCAACATGCTCGCCGCGACAAAAAATTGTCGACGCTTTTATCGTGCATTTGTCTCATATTCGCACGAGTAAGAGCGAGACAAAACAGTCGACAAAATTTGTCGCGGCGCGCATGTTAGCCCTGCTAGGATGCGCTGTGTTGACAGCGGAGGACGCTTTTCTCCTAAGCTGTCGGCACAGCGAATCATCATTTTAAAGGGTCGCTAACGCGCATGTGATAGGTACTGGATGTTGCGATCAAACGCAAGAGTTTGCGAATACCTTTAAGGGGTGAAAAGGGGGTATCTAATTTATTGGAAAATCTTTTTTATTTTTTTGCTTCATAAACTTGAATCATGGCACGAATACTTATCTATTTTACCACTAATCATCTATTTTCACCCATAGAACTAATACAAAGGTAATCGCAAAATATAATCGGGTTACTTTTCACCGATCGTTTTGGAATGGACCTTCGTAGCTACATATTGTATAAGTCATCTACCCACACAGTCTGCAAAGTCGAAAATGGAATAGAAAGGTCAGCTTTTGTTTGTTTTCCTGTTTTGTCTGAAATAAATAGCTATAAAAGCTTGTGAGGGTCAGCAGCCGTACTGATCGATCGATTTGCGAGGTTGAGCTGCGAATGCTGCGGTTAGACTATGGATGGGTGACCATACTTTACACATCAAGACCCCTGCGTGCCTCGGAGAGCACGTTAAACAGTCGGCCCCGTTGTCATACAAATATTTGTGAAAGTCGTTACGGGTAGTCAGAAGCCTGTGAGTCTTACAACTGGTCTAACCTTAGAATACCGGTATTACCCAGTTACGTTGTGGAGGTCAGGTGGCAGACGCGTCATATAAAATACTAGCTGCTCCCCGCGGTTTCACCCCTTTGCTCGGTTCCTAAGGATCATAGCGTGATGTTAAATAGCCTATACTATTACTCATGAATCTGGCTATTATAAACAAAAATAATTTTTCAAATCCGACTGGTAGTTCCAGAGATTAGGGCGATCAAACAAACTCACTTCAGCTTTATAATATTAATATAGATTGATATTTAGTTACAACTGGTTGACTGGCAGTCGACCCTAACCTGATTGGATTTGTTTTAAACGACGATGATGACAACTAGCCGCGTGGTTTATCGCGAGAATTGGGGCCCAAGTCTGCTAATGCAATTGTCATAATCGTGTCAGAATGGTCTCTCAATCACATCGTTTTGACCAATGACGAAACAGATAGTCTTACTCTAAGCCAATGAGCGCTTAGGTTTTGACCGTTATGGTGTCATTATGACACCATTCATACACAATTGCAATAGCAGAATTGGGGCCCTGCTGTCATATCGATGTAAAATCTAAATATCATGCGTGAGACTACTCCCTCAGTGATAACGACTGAATCCGTTGAGGTCACGGTGATACTCCTTCGAGCATTGCCAAAACAAATTGCAGGAAGCAATGATACGTGCGCGCTTTGCCGACAGCTGAAGTGAGAATGTCACGGTGAGGTTCTCCCTGGTGATATCACGGGGCGTGTCGTTACAGAATAGACTAGTAGGCGTAAGGCCCAGTTGATGGAAAGCAATTACCGTAGCCGAGTACCTACCGAGTAGAGTATTACGTGCGCGCTACCGACCCCTTAAATTGAGGCTTCACTGTGCTGACTGCTTAGGGGACAAGCAGGTCCCCCGCTGTCAACACAGCGCATCCTCAGGAGCTGGCGACCTTACTCACCACAGGAACATAACACTACCGAAGAGTAGCTAGTGGTTTTATTTGTAGAATAGGCTTGCGTTTGACCGCCATCTCGCCTTCATAGGCGATGCGGTCTACGATGGAACACGCTTGCCTAGAAGAAACCGATTCACTCGTGACTTGAAGACTTATTTGGCTCTGGTATTCTGTAAGGTGGAGGTGTATATTATTATTCTATATGGGTATCTACTTTTCTCTTATTTATGAGTGAAGGGCAGCGGAAGACTGGTCGTTGTGGCGATACTTGGGACAGACCTTTGGGCATTTGTGGACGTGGCTAACAGAATCGGCACAATTATCTTTGAAATTTCATGTTTCTGTCTTCAATAGGATTCTGTTATCAGTCGGTCAAGGAAGTAGGTATCTAATATAATGTATCTATATACAAACGTTATATAAACTACAGCTGACCGCAGTTAACCTTGTGATGGTAAACTTTCCATGGTTAATGTTATGGTTGAAACAAGTTTTCCATAAGGCGAGGTCGATAGATTCGTCTTCCTTATAAAGCTGAACACTTATCTATCCGAGCCGAATGCACCAAAAGAGCCGAACGAACCGAATTTCAGATAGAATTCTTTATATCCTATGAAATCTCGCCCACCAATCCGCGCCGAATTGAGCGAATCGCCGGAAAAATTCGGAAGGTAGGTACCCAAAATCTGCTAATACGTAATGGTAATAGGATCGATTCGTATGACAGCTAGGACCTTATAAGATCATACAAGGGAGATGTGCCAAGGCGCAAAGGGCTATGCTTGGAGTTTCTCTGAGGAACCGAATTCGGAACGAGGTGATCCGACAGAGAACGAAAGTAGTCGACATAGCCTACAGAATAAGCAAGCTGAAGTGGCAGTGGGCCGGCCATATCAGTCGTAGAACTGATGACCGTTGGAGTAGACGTGTTCTAGAGTGGAGACCGCGAATCGGCAAACGAAGCGTAGGACGCCCTCAGGCTAGGTGGAGCGATGATCTTCGCAGGGTGGCTGGTGGCAGCTGGATGAGAGTAGCCGAGGATTGAGCTAAATGGCGTGCAATTGGAGAGGCCTATGTCCAGCAGTGGACTGCTATAGGCTGATGATGTGCCAAGGCGCTATTGAGCTTGACGATTTAGTTTGAACACATTGACCATAATTAAAATGTACACGCTGGTGACGAACCGAACGCGATCGATGATATAATAAATACAGTGTTTTAGTTTAGTGTTAGTCATGAGTGAAGAATAACAGTGTTAGATTGAGTGTGTGCGGATTTTTTGATGTGTGGATCTCTATATTCATAAGGAGCGTTTAAAATTGTGTCAAAAACTGTTCTAAAAGTGGTGACAGTGGTTCCCGTACTAATTTTCTATGATAGCATATCTCCTTTTTTAACCGACTTCAAAAAAGGAGGTTCTGTATTCGTCCCGTATGTATGTATGTATGTAAGTATGTATGTATGTATGTATGTATGTATGTATGTATGTATGTATGTATGTATGTATGTATGTATGTATGTATGTATGTATGTATGTATGTTTGTATGTGCGCGATTTTCTCAAAAACTACTGATTCGATTTGGATGGGGTTTTCACTACCGTAATCTACATACTTTCAGGAAGGTTTTAGTATATAATACATTATGTAATCATTCCTATGTACAAAGTTATAGGCATAAATGTACACCCTCCGTAGAAGATTTACTGTTGAACGAATTCGTGAAAGTAATAACACGGGATAAAGAACTAAAAAGGGAAAAATAAAAAACTTTTTTAACAAAAAATAACCGACTTCAAAAATCCACTACAAAGAAAATAATAATTTTGGTTTCGGAAGTCGGTGGCAAAAAAAAGCAAACAAAAACCAAAGCCACCGACTTCCGAAACCAAAATTATTATTTTCTTTGTAGTGGATTTTTGAAGTCGGTTATTTTTTGTTAAAAAAGTTTTTCTATGTGTATCTGTACCCCGATCATGAGTTTTTTGACATATACAAATACATACATACTTAGTTTCGTTAATGTAAGCATATTTTGAATTGAAAATATACGTTTGCTATACAATATTTATATAATTATATATAATATTATATATTAAAATATGAAAATTGTATAAAATTTTATCAAAATGTTCTAGGACTGTTGTATTTTAGATTCAAATTATTATTCTTAAGCCTGCAATACATGTTGGCCGAGCGTTGTCGAGTGAAGGCCAATACCAACATGTAGACGGTATATACTCCTTGTCTTGCTATCGCTCGGTGTCACTTGCCTACTTGCTTGAGTATAGACAAGCGCCAACGTGTATAGACCTCATTTGACGTAGCTTGCTACAACTTGCAGTCGCTCGCGATCACTTGCCTCACTTTGGAGTGGTGTCGGTTTTTCTGCACAAATCAAAGGCGCTCGCGCGCGCTCCGACAATAGTGTTCACATGTTTGTCCACGGGCTATTATGCGCTTGACGTCAAACTTGCCGAACGTCTAGACAGTAGCGCTTGCCTTGTGTCAATTTGTCTAGGCTCGCGTTGGTCTAAGTTCGGCCAACATGTATTGCAGGCTTTACATTAACGAAACTATACTTCAAAAAAACTCATGATCGGGGTACTGAGGTCTGTCGCGTACTTAGGTATCGTCAAACTGAAACCCTGTTGAGAAAAGGTTAGAAGATACCTCCATTTTCCTCATAGGGACTAAACACGTGCACACCTTCATATACGTAGATACCTATAACCCACGCGTGACTAGTTGACAACACATTTAACAGTTTAATATACAACACGTGCTATCAACTCCATGTTCGCGATGCGTTTGACATGACACTTTCCGAGCGACGTGACTTTGTAACGAGGTAAACATTTAATTAATACTTACACATGTTATCGTGTTTTGAATAATTTCTGCGGTGCTGTGTATGAATTTGTAATTATAATGGGGGTGTTTACTTGTTGGTATGTTGATGTTTATGTGAAGAGAAATTTGGTTGGTTTGTTGTTTCACGAAACTGAAAGTCAGCGGAGAGTTTGTTGAACAATATTATTTATGCAAAATAGAGCTACATCTAATGTAGCTACAATAATAAGCTTTGTTATTCATTAATATTTTCTTTGGAATATTTGAAAATGTGTTCCATTTTCTTCTTTCGTATCGGCACGAGCTATTGTGTGTAAGAAATTAAGAATAGCTGTTTTTTTGCTAGTAATTACTTTTATTAATACATTTATTTAGAGCAAAGCGCCAGTAAGCATACATAACATAATTATTATAATTGTTCGGTTCATAACACCACACAATTTAAGGAAAATAGGTACTTTTCCTTGTATTTTATGATTCATCACCTATATTCCCATTTATAGATTTAATTTGTCAGTAAATTAGGTTATTCGATTTTTTGTGGATTTAGGCTGTATTTAAAAACTTGTCTTTCATGCAACTTATGTTGCTGAGATAAGTATTTTCTGAAAATAAATTATATTAGTTAAAAATATATTTTATATTTAAATACTGCTTAAATTGTGTTTTCTTGTTGGCCCCATAGCCACGTTCTATACGTTGGTGGATACACCGGCCACTGAGGCTGAAATGCATCTTACGAGAATTATTTTGTGCAATTTTTAATTTTTTCCCAGAACGGTGGTCAGATTTGTGGGGCCTACGGTAATATACCTTTTAAATAAGCGGCTTAGATATCATATCACGTTGTCACCAAACTTGGAAACATTGATATTAGACAAACATAATTTTAAGCTTTTAATGTTCCCACTGCTTTGCCTTTGACCTCCTCTGTGAGAAGGAGTGGACCAAAATCTACCACGCGAGCCCAGTGCGGGTTGGTAGATGTCACATGTCTTTTAATTATATTGATGCTAGGATATGCCGGTTTCCTCATAATGTTTTTCTTCGCTGTTCTAGAGGAGTAGAGTTAAAACAAATTACACAAAGTATAGCGCGTGCTTGCATGGTTTCGAACCCATGACATACCTCTCGTAATTCGGGGCCGTTACTAATGGACCACCACTATTCTATTCTAAGAACGATGAAAGAAAACATATTAGCAAAATTAATAGACAAAAAATCGTACCAATCAATCGTGATAATAATAGTCGTCTAAATTATGATTGAATTCTAAAAATGGCTTGTCCGGATATGAAACATGTTTACATCACTTTAATTTACACGTTGTAATGCAGGTATTGGGTTATCCTAAAGCTTTTAAAATACCGGTTCTTGTTGACGTAAATACCAAAAAAAACTTAAAACATAACTTTGACCTTAAGCTATGTTTAGTTTTTTTTTCAACAAACTTGTGTGTGAACAATATTTTCACACTTATTGTATAAGGTGTGGTTGCAAAAATTTGTTGTCATAATTTATTAACACATTCATCTTTGTATCTATTTACTTGCCAATAATTATTTTTGATGTCCGCACTAACAAGAAATGTTATTATTCACTTATTTCTGGTTTGCTACAATTAGTTCAATAACACAGAAAATTTATCACATTATCATTATTTGGAGTTTTTAAACTTTTATCCAGAAACTATAAAACTAACTTAAAGACAATATTGCATTGACTACAAGTTCCCTGTTTTTAGGGTTCCGTACCTCAAAAGGAAAAACGGAACCCTTATAGGATCACTTTGTTGTTAGCCGTCAGTCACCGGACCATAAGTGGAGCCATCTGCCCATAGATGGCGCCATTGGAAGTATGCAGTAGCGCCATCTATGATCATATGTCGGAACCCTTAGGGCGCGAGGCATATTCGCACTTGTCCGGTTTTTTTATTTACGTTAACTACTTAGAATAAAATTATTGTTACTGTATGATAATATATTACTTCATCAATAGGGAAGGTATGGAATAGAGCCTAAAGAATGAAATAGCAGTACATGAAGCAATCGTCTTCTACTAGATGTTTATTCCTTTTAAACTTCATCACATTACTTGATATCTCCCGTTTAATACAGGGTGGCAGGTTAGACAGTGGAAATATTTGAAGGGGTCATTGTACTCATCATTATGAACAACTTTTACTATGAGACCAACGCTGAAATCGCGAAAAAAAAATCAGCTGTTCCATTAATTTATGTTCACATAACTCAACAAAATGTATGGAACAGCTGATTTTTTTTTCGCGATTTCAGTCTTGGTCCCATAGTAAAAGGTGTTCATAATGATGAGTACAATGACCCCTTAAAATATTTCCACTGTTTAACCTGCCACCCTGTATAAAAACCGAAAAGTCTCTTCTTATTTTACATCTTTTTTTTTATTTTTAACAGATTCAAAATGCATACGAACCGACCGTTTTTCGGTTCCCACTCGGACACCTCAGCTATTAATATAAAGAATATGGTAAGATGCACGTTGTTGACTGTTGTCCCTTTATGTGCATTTTAACCCCGCTATTACAAAGTTATGTCTTCCAACTTCCTTCATTATGCCTTTGTCGCCTACATTCTAGGTTGTTTTTGGAAAAAGTCTTCAATCTCGGTGCAATCTAACTGAGAATGCGTCAAAATATGCCTCAAGTTGAAGATGTTATCAACAAACAACTAAGGATAGGTAAAATTCCGACATTGGCGACAACCACCCACAGCAGTGGCAGGTGCAGGTCATAGTGTCGCCGCGCTCGGAATATACTATGCGATCAAATTAAGAATAGGACTGATCTTGCGCCTTGCGTTTTGTGTTGAAAATTTAGCTACTTATTTTGTAAAAAAATCGATTACAATAGATTCGGTAAAATAAAGAGTCTCAGTTAAATACATATAAGTAAGATTTACTTTTCAAGTGATAGTTGACAGTTCGAGGTCATTGACGTTCCTATTTTTATCGCGATCGCATAGTACCTTCATACAATCTCATAAAAAAATGTATACCTAGTTTCGCTTGCAGTCGGCGAGAGCCGGTGTTAGAATTGAACCATAAGAATATGGCGTTTAATGATTTTCCAACAATTGGCGTAGTAAAATCTAGGATTCGCTCAAAATCTACCCTGTGAATTTTTTCTACGAAAAAAGGCATTTTTTTTTAATTCTGAAGCATCTGCTGCTTGGATATTAGTTATTTCGATCATTCTCCCGTGTCGGCACGAGACTAGCTCAAGAAGCATAGACCATTAGACACATCAAGTCATCAATAGTCAGTACCAGAGTTCGGAATAGGTAGAGTATATTTACCTATACTCCAAGGAAGTAAGTAACATAGAGTGGATAATACCTCCCTCTGAAATCCCAGAATAATAATTATGACGTTTCATTCCGGGATTTATTGGCTTTAAATACATTGTAACAAATTATTGCTTCGAAGTATCATAATATTTTTACATTTTTTAGGGTTTCGTACTAAAGTCGTGTCAAATTAAAATGTTTTGTTTTACGTACAGGAAAATAAAACTAAGTTCACTGGTTTTTGTGTTTATTTCTTTTAGTGGGTAACCAATTTGTGCAAAGTCTGAACAAATTGGTTGGGATGAAAACGTCATAATTATTATTCTGGGATTTTAGAGAGAGGTATTATCCACTCTATGTTACTTACTTCCTTGGAGTTTAGGTAAATATTATACTCTACCTATTCCGAACTCCAGTAGGTACAGTAGGTATGCTAAGTATATTCTACAGTTACAAAATAGTGTTACAATACTATTATTTTGATATCAAATACTGACAGCGCTTGGTAGAAACATTAGCCAGCCAGTAATTATATTGGTAGCGTAGCTGAATGTCATCAGTGTCCATGGTGTGTCGGACGTAACAGAGCCTCCACGATTGACAGTAATATAACCTGCGCAGATAAAGAATTGGATTGAAAATGGCGTCGCCTCTATTCACCTCTCGCTCGCACACTGTAGCTTTGGTGAATAGAAGAGCCGTTATTTTCAATCCCTTTCTTTATCTGCGTAGGTAGCTATCGTCACGTATGGATTCTTTTCCATGGATACCTACACATCTTCATGTTTATCGTCCAATTTTCATTAGACTTGAAGGTTTAATCGAGTAAAGTTGACCATGTTCTGACTGATAGGGAAACATGACTGCAAACTGGATTACGATTCAAGTCTCAAGTCTCATGAATGTTGGATTGGATGATAAACATGAAAATGATGTGGCGCACATTAATTAAACCCATCTTGAAAAATCTGTTCTAAAATATATTTTTCATTTTGCCTTCCCTTTACTAGTTTACATAAAATCTGTCTTATTAATTAACGAGAATATAAATATAATTAACGAGAGTATATTGCATGTGTGAGATGTTGCCAAATTTTAATTATATAATAAGTTAAAAAAAGTATTATTTAAATACTTTAATAAATATTAATTGTGATTATTGTGATTAAAAAAACAGGTTTAAAAAAAACCGACTTCCAAAAACTACACTAAAAACTATGAAATAAAAATGTTAAACTTCCATAAATAAAAATCTAAATGTATATTGAAGTCGGCGGGGCCTCTTCTTCAGGTTTTTACCTCTCAGCCTTTGAACAGGAAGAACGTGCGCAGTGTGTGCAGCGAACGTGCAGCTTGCTTTGCGCCTCGACAAATTAAATTTTCCTTTCATTTCTATATTTATGCTAGGCCCCGCCGACTTCAATATACATTTAGATTTTTATTTATGGAAGTTTAACATTTTTATTTCATAGTTTTTAGTGTAGTTTTTGGAAGTCGGTTTTTTTTAAACCTGTTTTTATTTTTATCTTTTTAGTGTAGTGTAACCATTTTTGTTGTTGTTAATTTATTACAATAAAGTACCATATGTAACGTCGACCAGGAAAACAGCACAGTTTTAATCAAATTTCATTTATTCTGCTAGAATCACTATCGCCTTTTACATATTATATTACATTATAATCACTATAAAATCGCTGCAATAATAAACTACTTATATCCGTTCCGTTATTCCGAAGTCACGACCACACCGGTCGACTGCTGGTGATAGAATGACCGAGTGTCTGTCCGCTAGCGTTAGCAATAATCGAGAATGCAGTGTTGCCATTCGATTAAAGTAAGAATAATCGATATGATGTTTTATATTCTGTAGGAATCGATAATTAAGTCTTATATTTTGTAACAGCTCGGCCATCCGATCGCCAACGAGTGCCTTCGTTGCTTTCGATAAGAAAATTCTCATACATTAAGAAAAGCATCGGTAAATAATAGTAATTTATGTACATACTTATGTATATACTATACATAACATTAATATTTGTCTAATTATTTATTATGATCTAGGACTAGTACACCAAATATTTTGTTTGAATCATACCTACAATACATCTTGTAATTAAAATGTATGAAATAATATTATAACATTAATTATGTTCAAGTTTAGATAACATAACTATGATTTTACATTTAACAAATAAATTAATTCTTATAACATTTCTCTAATCATAGTACATTTGTTTTCTTAAATGTAAGGCTAAATCAATCACTTATTACATTTATTCTTTCTCTACTAATCGCTTTTATTCTTTCTCTATTAATCGCTTATTCTTAGGGCAATACATCATTGTACTCGTCCCCACAAGAAACCATTTTAAATCATCAATTATTCTCATTTACCTACTGGTCATTGCTTCTCCTTGGGCGACACATCATCGTGCCCGGCATGCCCACAATGAACAGTATGTTTTCATGCTATATGTATACTTTGAGCACGAATCATTTCATGCAAGAAGTATACACAATAGACTTATCACTCAAGTTCACTTTTGCTTCTTTTGGGCAACATCATTGTGCTCAAAACAGCAACATGGTATAATTTATCACTATTCACAGACTACCGATTGATTCTCCTTGGGCGACACTTCATAGTGCCCGGCATGCCCACAATAAATAGTCTGAAATCATGCCATATGCTTACCTTGGGCATGAATCATTTCACACCCAAGATACACACATGGACTTCATCACTAATTAAATACCTAATTATACAGAATCAGTTGCTTTTAAACCCGTACTGAGTGTGAAGTTTTCATTCTATTAAACATAGTTATTGTCGGTAGAGTTGTCATTATTAATTTCCTCACCCGATTCAGAACCGCTGTCTTTATCGCTGTCCGAAATAGATTTAAAAGATAGCCACGGATGCATTTTATCTGCTGCAATAATGGCTTCATATCGTCGCCCTTTTCGTGATAATGGGGTATCCTCAACGACATAACGATCGTTTGGCAATACTTTAATTACTCGGTATGGCCCTTGTAGTTTCGGTTCTAACTTTTTGGACTGCCCGCTGCCTGATGCAATTGCTCTTACTATTCGAACTAGATCGCCTTCTTTGTATTGTTTTGCTTCTTTCTTGTTTCTATTGTATCGTTCTTTGCTGACTTCGCTCTGCTTTTGCATCAAGCAACGGGCGTCTTTCCTAATATCCTCGATATTTCTTCCTATCAAACCTTCACCAGCGTCAGAGATAACCTCATTCAAAATACCTTGCGATGGATTTGTGACTCTACGACCAAATAACAACTCACTGGGAGTTTTTTTTGTGACATCGTGAATTGTTGTGTTGATACCCAATTGTACATCAGGGAGATATTGATCCCATATTCGGGAATCTTTGCCATGAGTCATGGCACCTAATGAAGCTAAGACTGTTCTATTCGATCTTTCAACCTGCCCGTTAGCGCGGGGGGTTGAAACAGCGTTAAGTATGTGTTTAATGCCAAGAGACTGCGTGAATGCCTTAAACTTTTTGCTTGTGAAGCAACTGCCTCTATCGGTAATAAGACGAGTTGGGGTTCCAAAGTTGCCAATTACATTCTTAATAACTTTTATGGTTTCAGACGATTTTGTGCTTTTAACTGCTGCTAGTATTATAAATTTAGTGAATGCATCGATTACAACCAAAATGTACGCATTTTTCTTTTTACTTTTGATAAAGGGTCCTACGTGGTCAGCGTGTATGGTGTGAAATGGGACGTCTACCTTTTCTATAGGATGTAGATGTCCCTGTTGTGCACCAGCTGGCATTTTGTGGTGCGCACATTCCAGACACGCTGAAACATACTTTTTGACAAAAGACCTCATTTTAGGGAACCAATACAGTGCACGAATTCGATCCAAGGTTTTGTCAAATGCAAAGTGTCCAACGTCGTCATGGTTAACCTTCACTATTTGCCAACGAGATCCTCTAGGCACCACCCACCTGAGAGTTTCTCCTGCTAAAACCCTATAAACACGGCCGTTTTTTAATTTGTAATTGTTATGTATATCTACTATGTTTACGGTATCCGGATCCGACAGTACACGTTTTATGTGTCCTATTTCTTCATCGGAAGACTGGACCGTGGTGATCCAGTCTTCTGCCGTAACCGTAAGAATATCAATAACGTGCAAATCATTAAGACCTGTGTCCATTGGTGCCCTACTCAAGGCATCGACATGGGCCATTTTCTCTCCGGGACGATATTCAAATTCGCAGTCAAACTCCTGCAACTGTATCCACCACCTTGCAATTTTTGGGACCAAATCCCTTTTTGTCATGGTTGTTCGCAGCGAGTTGCAGTCGGTTACGATTTTGAATCGTAGTCCCAAGAGGTACACTCTGAACTTACTTAGTGAAGCTATTACAGCCAGCGTCTCGAGTTCAAACGAGTGGAGTTTTTGCTCATCTAATGACGTTTGGCGGCTGTAATACGCTACAGCCCTCCAGAGACCCGTATTATTCTTTTGAAGAAGAATACCTGCTATGCCAAGTTTACACGCATCTGTATGTAACTGCGTTTCTAATGTTTTATCATATAAAGCAAGGATTGGTCTGCTGATCAATCGTTCCTTTACTTCTTTAAATGCCGCATCTTCTACACTACCCCATTTCCAGGTTGCATCTTTTCTTAAGAGAGAAGTCAATGGTCTTATTATAATGGCGAAGTCTTTTACAAATCTTCTGAAAAAGCTAGCCAATCCTACAAATCGTCTAACATCATGTGGATTCTTTGGGGTAGGAAAACGCGAAACTGCTTCCGTTTTTGAGGAGCCCGGCTTAATTCCATGACCACTTATCTCAAAACCCAAGAAGTCTAAAGAATCAAACATGAAGTTACATTTGTTTAATTTAAGAGTTAAGCCTCCCTCCTTCAAAAGATTCATAACCTCATCTAACCTTTGCATGGCTTCCTCAAAAGACCGTGCGGGTATCAACACGTCATCCATATACACTATTACATACCCTACCTTTGCTTTATTGAGAATTTTATGCATAGCCCTCTGAAAAACGGAAGGTGCATTTGCCAAACCGAATGGCATCCTTGTGTATTCAAATTGGCCATCCGGTGTGACAAATGCAGTTTTCTCTTGGGATTTTTCAGAGATGGGTATTTGGTAATATCCCGAAGCCAAATCGAGGGATATAAAGATATTATGCCCAGCTAGTTGATCAAGAAGATCTTCGACTCTGGGGAGCGGGTAATGGTCGCGCTTGGTCCTGTTATTGAGTGCTCTATAGTCAACGCATAAGCGCTTTTCCCCGCTCTTCTTTTTCACTATGACGATGGGACTTGCATAAGGCGATGACGATTCTTTGACTATACCACATTCTAACATTTCGGCTACCATTTTCCGTACGTCTTCTCTTTCGGAATAAGAAAGCCTATATGGTCTGTAAACCACAGGTTCCTCATCCTTTAACTGTATATCCATTTCGATTACATTAGTGAACCCTAGGTCTCTAAGACAAGAAGAAAAACAATCTTTATATTTAAGCAGCAGGCTTTTGACTGCCTGTTTTTGCTCGGCAGTAGTATTTTCCCCGATAATGGGCTCAAATTCGTTATTATCATCACTTGACTTAACATCATACACGTATTTGCAGCTATCAACAACTTTACTACGGGTAAGCAATTGTTCGCTTTTTAATATTAGATCATTATCAGTTAAATTGAGAATTAGAAGTCGGCCCTGGCTTTTATTTATTTCATATTCCCCAGGGAACATATAAAATTCGGAACTATTCTGACCACGAATACCACCGGCGACAAATACACTACCAGAAAATTCAGGCTTCGTTTTTATCTGTACAGGTTTAATTTCATTAGATCTGACACAGGTATCAACGCTGCAGGTCAAATGTACTTTAGTGTTAACAGTTTTACTAATGTCTAACCTATCGATAGTCTTAATTATTTTTATACCAGGACGTTCTGAGAACGTATGACCCAGAAGGATCGGGTAGTTTATAAGGTGGTCATCAACAATTAATACATCAATATCATCTTCAGTAATGCCTTTAACATCAATTTTGACTCTAGAGCTGCCAATAGGTTGATACGGTACGTTGCCAAGTCCTTTTAATAGCGGTAAGTCCTTATTTGGTGTCCAATTAATTCCCAACTTCTGGGAATCGGATAGACGTACCAACGTGCACTCACTACCCAAGTCTAAATGGCATTGAACAACAGTTCCATTGACGCTTATGGGAAACGTGTATATACTGGACGGAACTTGGCTAGTAATATTCAGGACAGTTTTTTCTTTATCAGGCTTTTGCGTCGCTTCGGGTTTTGTACATGCATTGACTAAATGACCTAATAGATTGCAGCGAGTACATTTTAATATAGGTTTACTACATCTATAGCTAGGATGACCTGGTTGGTTACAATTAAAGCAAACTATGCTACCAGTTTCAGGTCTGCTAGTTTTATTTCCCTTGGACTGATTATTAATGAAAGGCCGCTTTTCTTTATCTTTACTATCCTTCCCTATCCTTTCGGAATCTCTAGAAACTCCTGGCTTTACATTTTTAAAGAATTTCAATAACTGTTCCGGCTCAGAGAACTGAGCTGCTTGGGCTCCTAACCTCATACTCCTATCATCAATCCCGAAAACAAGACAATCAACGGCATTTTTATTATAAATTTTGCACCGGTTGAGTAGGTTAATTTTAGCATAATAGTACAACTCAGGGGATTCGCCAAAACGTAATCTTTTATTTAACATCTCCGTAAGTAATTCTCCATAATTTTGGCTAGATGGAAATGTTTCCAATAATTTAGTTTTCCATTCTTCCCACGTGAATCTAAGAGTTGGTAAACTTTGGTACCACGTTTTAGCGACGCCCGTGAGTTTAGGCAAGGCGTAATGTATAACTTGTTTTTCAGTCCACTCATAAATTTGCCTACACTCTTCAATTTTTGTTAGCCATGCATCAATGGTCTGCTCTTTAACCATCGGGTCAAATTCAGGTATGACCTTATGCAGGGATGAAAATTTCTCACTCGTACCAGATTTCATAAACTTAATGGTATCTAAAAATGATTCTATAAGGTATTTACTATTTTGATCACTTACATCATATTTGCTTCGTTTTGTTTCACGCCGCTCGCTATCACGTCCGCTGCTCAAGCTGCGCAAGCTGCGCTCAGCTCTGCTGCGCTTCCTATGTTCGCTGTCAAGTCTGCTATATCGTCGGCTGTGTGACTGGCTTGGGCTTTTACTGCACGACTCGCCTCGTCGTTTGCTGCGACGCTCCATACTGCGTCTGCTACGGCGTTCTCCAGGGTTCGCGTCATGACCTTCAGTAGAGCGGTCACTGGAGTCGCTGTGTGTCCGCCGCTTGGCGTTATGTCTCGACGCACCACTAGAACTGCGTTTGTGGTGACGTCTGCTGCGGTGCTTGCTCCGCCGCCTGCTTCGCCGTTTATCGCTCTTATAACTGCCATCGCGGCTACGCAGGTTTTGCAACTGGTCACATTCCATCGCCAAACTGGTAAAAATAAAAACAAGTCAACGCCCTTTTTGGTGATGGTGTTAAACGATACGTTCTATGGTAAACCTAACAAGTATTCACAATCTTTGGAGAACAACAGGTAATATGCTACTATTGCCAGGGAGTGCCCTGGCCGAATGTCAGCACAACCCTTCAAAGCATTGTGTTTGATTGCTATTTATTGAATAATCTAATTACGTAACCACATTACCGGAGTGTACCCCGGCCAAATGTAGTCGAGATCATAGATTACACGAGTAAATTACCAACATTGCCGAGGAGTAGCCCTGGCCAAATGTTAACAATCCTCCCACGTAACATACTATTCACAGTTAAAACGAACAGAATAAGTTTTGAATTCAATCTATTTTCAAAACTGCATTACTGGGGAGTGCCCCGGCCAAATACAGCAGAGATCATAGACAGTCAAAGGGTAATTTGCTAACATTGTCAAGGAGTAGCCCTGACCAAATGTTAACAATTCTCCTATATAACCTCACACACATAAAGAGAAAGAAGAGAAAAAGAAAAGAGTAGGTCTTGAATTTAATCTATATTCACAACTGCATTACCGGGGAGTACCCCGGCCGAATACAGCAGGGATCATAGAAATTCAATGGGTAATTTGCCAACATTGCCAAGGAGTAGCCCTGACCAAATGTTAACAATTCCCCTTTATTTCTAACCTAATATTCAAAATAAGACAAAACAACAAAAAAAATAGGTTTTAGTTTCAATCTATTTTCACAACTGCATTACCGAGGAGTACCCCGGCCGAATACAGTAGAGATCATAGACGCTTAAAGAGTAATTTGCTTACATTGCCAAGGAGTAGCCTTGGCCAAATGTTAACAATTCTCCAGTTTAAGACTCAATAATGTGAGCAAGAGACAGTAACAAGTAAATTTATACATAATTTTTAGAAAAAAAAAAATAACATTGCACATACATTTACGTACCTTGCTACCGTGATCCCACTTCTGAGATGTAACGTCGACCAGGAAAACAGCACAGTTTTAATCAAATTTCATTTATTCTGCTAGAATCACTATCGCCTTTTACATATTATATTACATTATAATCACTATAAAATCGCTGCAATAATAAACTACTTATATCCGTTCCGTTATTCCGAAGTCACGACCACACCGGTCGACTGCTGGTGATAGAATGACCGAGTGTCTGTCCGCTAGCGTTAGCAATAATCGAGAATGCAGTGTTGCCATTCGATTAAAGTAAGAATAATCGATATGATGTTTTATATTCTGTAGGAATCGATAATTAAGTCTTATATTTTGTAACACATAAAATCATGGACAGAGCGACTTTGATCATTTATGTACTTTTACCGAGATCGATTACTTCCACGAATTTAAATAGGTACTTATATTCATAGATGTTGGTGGATGAGATCATTTCAGTAAACAAAAACCGGGCAAGAGCGTGTCAGACCACGCACAGTGTAGGGTTCCGTAGCAAGAAGTATTTCAGTGTTCCGACCGCAAATACAAGTTTGTATTTCATAATATTATTATGAAATATTATTATTTTTACGGTTGTCATTTCAATCGAAAGTATTTATTAAGTGCTATAAGCTTGATTTTTTTCAGATTTTTCGATAGCGCGGTTGGAAAATTACAGGGGGGTTTTTACAGGCACATTGTTAACGACTTTGGGAGCTCCTAGTTCACTCAATATGCACTTAAATAAAAAAGGTATTTAGAAACCTTCATGTTATTTTCAAAGACCTATCCAACGATACCCCACATGGTGGGGTGCGCGAAAATATTTTTTTTCATCCCTCAGTTTCATGTATGGGAGCCCCCCCTAATAATTTTATTTTTCGTAATTTCACTATAGGCCTTAATGGCGGCTTATAAAAGACATCTACCTACGAAGTTTGATATAAATTGGTTATGAACTGTAGATTTGACGAAGGTATGACAGACGGACAGACGGACAGACAGACGGACAGACAGACGGACATGACGAAACTATAAGGGTTCCTAGTTTTACTACGGAACCCTAAAAACAGTGTTTTTTCAGTTTGTAATAGCAATAGGCTCGCTCCCTAGCCTTCTATCAAATGCGACTTAAGCATGAAAAAATTGTGTGTACTATACACCTCTGTCTAACCTTGCGGGAAATATCGGCGTGATGTTATGTATGCATAATATCGAGATCGATTGCGTTCAGGAATTCATGTACCTACACAATATCACTTTTTCATCATCGTCATGATGTCATCGAGATACACCAAAAATACCGTTTATTACACCTGGTTAAAAATCTACTCAACCAAAGTTAATAAAATTTATATGGGACCACCTCGCGAGGTTTATCTACCATATGAAAAAAGAATCACGTAAATCGGCTCAGAAATCACGGAGTAATCGGTGTACATACATTAAAAAAAAAAAAAAAAAAACCAACCGAATGCAGAACCTCCTCCTTTTTGGAAGTCGGTTAAAAACATTTAAAAAGCATAATTTTATAAATTAAAATAATAAAGTTGTGTTGTACGTCACACCCGGTAGTCAGAGGAGGGGCAGAGTGGGGTTGTTTACTAATGTCTATAAAAAGGCAAGCACCAGCCATTAGAGGGTCCATTCCGACCTCGCCGACGAGGCCCGTCGCGACGTCCCCATCATGACCCGAGTCCGCCGCCGCGTATGACTCAGTCCCCTAACCGACCCTTGCTCGAGCCAGCCCGCGCTGAGCCTGTAGATTTAAATATGTCCCTAAATCATATTAATCCGTTCCAGCTAGTAGCCCCTCCTTCTAGTTGTCCTCCCCCCAGCGACGCCCTAAGCCGAGGTCCGTACCCCAGTAGGGGGTGCGCTTAGCGTGTGGTCGCTTAGTTTGTAGTTTTTATTTAGTTTTAAGCCTGGCTGGAGGCATTTGTAAGTCCTCACTAGATGACCGGTTAAGCAGTGACGGCTGTTAGAAGCCAACTGCGAGAGGACCTTAAAAAAAAAAGACAAAACCATTAGAGGGCACTTGCTTACGAAACTTGAAGGAGAACGTTACTCTGCCCCCTGTCAGTTATATCTGACTCTGAGTACCACATATCTATCTGTTACAGATAAGTATTTAATGGATATATGATATATGGATTATACACACATCAAAAGTATCTAGGGATCAACATATATTTTTGCAATAACTTTTCTCCTGATTGATATTAATTAAAATTTTCTTTAAGGATTCATCAAATAAAGTGTTTTCGTTTGTCACAGTAACGATAAACCAAGTCACCTTTGCATTAATAAAGAAATTTGCCATTTTCCTAATAAAGGGATTTTTGACATTTGAACCACTAACATTAAAGTTCGAAAAAAAGACTGAAATAACAGTTTTCTTTAAAATTTTATTGGGTAACTTAAACAATTAATAATCCGTGTTTCTACCGCGAACACTAACAACACAAGAACATCGGTTTGGCATACTCAAAATGAGTTCATCCAAATCACACTGTGGAATGGCCGCCCATGTTCGTTGCAACAACAAAAAAAGGTCTTCTTGCGACTGGATACCCTCCATATTCGGCAGAGCTCTTCTCTGTAGCATATCCCATGCATGCTCAATCGGGTTCAAGTCTGGCGACTGAGCAGGCCAGGGCAGGACATTGATGTTAGCTGCGGCGAGAGTCTGTCTTACAACTCTTGCGGTGTGCGGTCGTGCATTATCATGCATTAACTGAAATAAGGGACCGATTTGCACTTGTAGAGGAACGATGACGTCTGATACAATCGTCTCAGCATAAATTTGAGCGTTGAGGTTGCCTCTGATCCAAATCAACTCAGTTCTTCCGCCGATCCAAATACCCGCCCATACCATGATGGTTCCACCACTATAAGGATGGACTTCCTGGCAGGATTTTAATCGCTGTTGGCGTCCAGGGGTTCTCCAGTGTCGTATACGTCTTGTATCCGGTCTCATACCAAAACGAGACTCATCAGAAAAGCACACGAAACGCCATTGTTCTTCTGCCCAATTTCTGTGTTCAAGAGCCCATTGATATCGAATCCTACGATTGTGCATTGCTATAGGTGGTACCCGTAGCGGTCTTCGGGAATGAAGGTTCACTTCATGCAAGCGGTTTCTGACTGTTTGGTCGCTAATTAAGTTCCCTGAAGAGTGATGAAGCCTCACGGCTAACATCATGGCGGTTATTGTTGGAGCTCTTCGAGTTAAGATTTGAATGTATCGGTCTTGTCTCCGTGTGGTGCAGCGATACCGTCCTCCATGGCGCTCAGCCACGGTACCAGTGCTTCGGTAACGTGTCCAAAGTCGACTGATAACACTCTGACTTGTATTCAGAGCTAAAGCTACAGTACGTTGCCGGGAACCAGCTTCTATCATTCCCACGGCTCTGAGCATTTCTTCCCTGCTTAAATGACGTCGCCGCTCCATAATAACGTTGGTTTTAATCAGTAGTAGGGAAACAGTAGCACTAATAATGTCTTCAATGCGTTGTATGTTTTTATAGGGAAAATATTGACAGCTTATTTTCATCTTTTACTCGAATTTGATTGAGAGTTCCTGATTCAAATTATGAAATGCACCAAAAAGGATCCATATAAATTTATAAAATCATAAATTTATTACAAAGCCACATCTCAATCTCAAGAAATCCGCATAAAAATGCTTGATCCCTAGACACTTTTGATGTGTGTATTTATGCTAATTGTTTGTATTAGTTATATTCAATACCTACCTACTGTATTAAAATTAAAACTATTTATCCCTTGATGATGTTGGTTTATTGTTAATTGATTTATTTATTTATAATATTGAAATAAATGTCTATTTGGCTACAAAATTATATATATTTTTTAATTTTTTTAAAGACACACTTCTAACACATGCAAGACTGTTTATTAACTTTAGGTGAAATATAACATAACACCTGTATTCCACAAAGACGTAAACAGAAATGTGTAGATACATTCAGATTTCGCCACTTTTGTTAGTAAAGTCCCATATAAAAGGGGAAAAAATTAACCTGTCAAACGCCAGAAAGATTTAATTATGTTTCCACGTCAGACGTCTAACGTTTTTCTAAGTCGACGTCACCAAAAGAGGTACCTAGATAGGTACTGCATTTTCTTTGTTCATCGAAATATAAAATCTGATAGTTACCCCGCCATAACAATGTTATGTCTTTAGATTTATGTCTTGTAGTAGTTATTTATTGTCTATAAATAATCTAAAAATAACACAAAAAGCCGATGTAACAAAGTCACGCCTCTAAATCCTTGAACTGTGATTGGTGAATATTCATGAAAACGTATTAGATTGATATCATTTAGTTTGATTGAAACTATTAGGTGGAATGTTATGGTTGATTTATATCCGACAAACGACTTCGTCGTCGCCATGCATGAGAGCGATCGTTTTGTCATTATGATTATTAATCAAAAGCAGATTTAAGAAATATGATTAGATTTTTGGGCAAAATTAACTGCTAGTCTTATTCTGTAACGACACGCTGCCTGATATCACCGCGCCAGAATTTGTTTGCGAACGTTTGAGGGAGAATGTCACGGTGAGATCCTCCAATACAGAGCCAATACAGAATAGACACACAAATTGGGGGCTCTCTCGGTGATATTATGCGGCGTGAATAGGCAGGTTGATCCGGACGATGTAATAGCAAAACGCAAAACGCTCAGATCAGAGAAACAGGAGATATGCCATCATAGCAAATTAGTACGGGAACAACTGGTGCCACTTTTAGTACATTTTTCGACACAATTACGTCCTTAATTAAATGCTCCTTGTGAATAAAAAGATCTTCCACGCATTGAACATTCCGCACACCCTCAATCTAACACTGTTAATCGTCACTCAACACTAGCACTAAACTAAAACACATGTATTTATACCATCGATCGTGTTCGGTTCGTCGCCAGCGCGTACGTTTTTAATATGAGCAATTTGCTCAAGATCAGGCATCAAGCTCGATAGCGCCTTGACACATCTCCTTGTTTCTATGATCTGAGGCAAAACGTCATCAAACAGAAATACACAAACATCATAATGGCTATCAGATAAACTATGATATTAACCACATGCAAGGCGTTTCCTGTTACAACTGCGACTCAATCTAGACGTTATACATGTGTATATTTTGATGATAGCATAAGCATAATCGGCCTATAATGTTCCCACTGCTGGGACACAGGCCTCCTCTGTGAGAGGGAGTGGGCCGTAGTCCACCACGCGGGCCCAGTTAGTAACTATTCAGTAATCTGTGGCCCAGTGCGGGTTGGTGGACGTCACATGTTTTTGAATTTTTGGTTCTAGGACATGCCGGTTTCCTCACGATGTTTTCCTTCACCGTTAAAGCAAGTGATAATTAATTTTTAATACGCACATGACTTCGAAAAGTCAGCGGTGCGTGCCTCGGGATCGAACTTGAATCATTCGCCATGGGAGGCACATGGTTAATCCACTAGGCTATCACTGGATTTAGATGATAATTTATATGCAGGTTATAGTACAAAATTATGACTGTGTTTGTTTACCGTCACATGAGATCTGGCTGCTGTTGGCAACAGCCTTTAAGGTGCAGATATAAGACTTTTGAAGATTTTAAACTAAAGATCACGTCTAAACGAGTAGTGTTAATGATTTGAAAAAAATATATGCTAAACTAGAGCATTTTTTTAATAATTTGATTAGAGTATATTTCAGATTACGTTTATCTATGTAGTGTAATTACTTTGTAAAGTTAGGTCTAACGCGTTCAAAAAAGTGAAGATCACGCGAAAACTATTGAGCGTATTTTTACGAAACCTTCACCATCTTAAAGATAATTTAACTATCTAATTTTTAGTTAGTGTTTTTTTTTTCAATCAAATATTCGTTACTAAAAAGTAATAATATGTCTAATTCGGCACAGCGCGCTCCTCGATAGGCGAGTCGTATTGCTCGGTGGACGTATGTCGCGTTGCGTGAGCTCAGCGCAGAACACTCAAGCTATTCCGCCCAAATCACTCAAGGTCGCTGGCACTTAGTAGCGCCTTAAGCCTTGTATGCTTGTATGTTAATAATAAATGTTTTTTCTTTCTTTCTTTCTTTCTTGTATGCACTTGAGCATGCTCAGGCGAATGAGCAGCTTATTTGGCCGAGCCGCTCAAGTGCATACACGGCTTTAACCGGCGGTTTCTCTTACCTAGCATAAGCATAAGCATAATCGGCCTATAATGTTCCCACTGCTGGGACACAGGCCTCCTCTCTGTGAGAGGGAGTGGGCCGTAGTCCACCACGCGGGCCCAGTGCGGGTTGGTGGACGTCGCATGTCTTCGAATTTTTGGTTCTAGGACATGCCGGTTTCCTCACGATGTTTTCCTTCACCGTTAAAGCAAGTGATAATTAACTTCTAATACGCACATGTCTTCGAAAAGTCAGCGGTGCGTGCCTCGGGATCGAACTCGGACCATTCGCCGTGGGATGCACATGGTTAAACCAGTAGGCTATCACTGCTATATTCACCTACCCATATAAAAAATATCCTTTGTGTTAATCCAGGCCCTGCAGTCTCGACATAGATAACGATGCCATCGCAAGCTATCAGACATTATAATGACAGACGCCACCCGTTCACGAGCATCCTGTCTGTTCTGTACCACCGTGATGTCACCGCGAGAACTGTTAATTTGTTTGCGAACGTTCGAGGGAGAATGTCACGGTGAGATTCTTCGTTTGAATGTTCGCAAACAAACAGGCATGACAGCGCATCAGTATTACTTGGCGTGGCCTCAACCATATTGGAGGGAACTCAATGACCCGATACAACCGCTCATAGACATATTCCATGGGACGCATGCTGGACCATCAATATCCCTCATTTAACGTATCAACTGGTATAAAAAAACCGAGCAAGAGCGCGTCGGACCACGCACAGTGTAGGGTTCCGTAGCAAGAAGCATTTCAGTCTTCCGACGGCAAATATAAGTTTTTTTGCAGTTGTCGAACTCAAAACTGAAAAAAGTGAATATTTCAAAAAGTTATTGACGTATTTTGTTCAAACCAATTTTAATCAAGAGTATTTATTAAATGCCATATGATTGATTTTTTCCAGATTTTTCGATAGCGCGGTTGGAAAATTACAGACACATTGATAACGACTTTCGGAGCTCCTAGTTCACTTAAATAAAAATGTCATTTAGGAAGCTCTATGTTACTTTCAAAGACCTATCCAATGATACCCCACATGATGGGGTGCAGGAAAAAATTTTTTTTCATTCTTCAGTTTCATATATTGGAGCCCCCCCTAATTATTTTATTATTCATAATTTCAGGCTTTAACACTTTGCTACAGGCCTTTATGGCGGCTTATAAAAGACATCTACCTACGAAGTTTCATTCAAATTGGTTATGAACTGTATATTTTACGAGGGTGTGACAGACGGACAGACAGACGGACATGACGAAACTATAAGGGTTCCTAGTTTTACTACGGAACCCTAAAAAACAATATGCCTATTTAAAAAGGAACAAAGTTCATTTTAAATTTAGCGAAATTCATTCAAAGAGATTATGGCATGCAAACTGGTTTGTTCCCAGTGATTGATACTGGCTGCTTGCCAAAACAACGTACATTTTGATGCCAAATAAACTAGGTGGCTAAATGGAGAGTGATGTTTTACTTTGACTATCTATAGCGCTGTGGTTCGTAGGTTATTTGGCTGGTGGCTAATTAACCCGCGTGGTAAAAAATAAAACCAGACAAGTGCGAGTACAACTCGCGACCTAAGTGTTCCGAAATATGCAATAGCGCCATCTGTGCCGCCATTACATCATAGGGCTGCCATCCGTCCGGGGTTCCCCGGATTTGTCCTAGTTTAGAGGGCATCCGGGGAGCGTCCGGTAGGGGTTTCCAAAATGTGTCCACCACATGTCCACTTTTTGTGTCAGAGGAATCCTGATTGATTAAAAGCTAAGCTCGTTATCGTAAGTCAGTCAATTTATCGGGGGCGTCCGGGAAAAATACTCAATTTCACCAAAATGTCCGGGGTTTTTGATGATTCTGTCCGGCGTCGGCAATTTAGGTGATGGCAGCCCTTATCATAGTAGATATATCATATTTTGATCATAGATGGCACTACTGCAAGCTTCAAGTGGCGCCGTCTATGAACAGATGGCCCCACTTATGGTCCGGTGACAGATGGACAACAAAGTGATCCTATAAGGGTTCCGTTTTTCCTTTTGAGGTACGGAACCCTAAGGAACTCAAAATCAAACTCAAAGTCAAAGTTAAGTACGAGTCGTATTCGTTTATTAAACTTTACGGTGCGATTCTCCTCGAGCGTTGCCAAACAAATTTCAGGAAGCCGTGACGCGCGCGCGTTGCCGGCAACCGAAGTGAGAATGTCACGGTGAGATTCTCCCTCGAGCGTTGCCAAACAAATTTCAGGAAGCCGTGCCGCGCGCGCGTTGCCGGCAACCGAAGTGAGAATGTCACGGTGAGATTCTCCCTCGAGCGTTCGGAAACAAATTGGCAGTTCTCGCGGTGATATCACGTGGCGTGTCAACTCATTACAGAATAGATGTAGATATATAAAATTGCTGGGAAATCCGGTTGTAAGTTAAATGCCCATGAAATGTTTGTAAACAAATAAAAAACATAATAAAACATGTTTATCATGGTACTGACAGTATGACCTTCAATAGTAATGTATGGTAACCTTCATTTTCTTTTAGTATGTTTGTTTAAATTTTCTTAATAGACTCATTAATTGATTATATTTGTATTTTACGGCACGTAGTTAAAATAAATTATGGTAACATACTCTAGGCTAGGGTTGTTGACATTTTTATTGGAGACGATATTCGAACTTGGAACGAATTATTTTGACGTAGGTACAATACCTGGTAAAAAATAATTTATCATTTGACGTTAGTATAATATCCGGCAATAATTTATTTTTGCTCGGCTCCTAAGTGTCATAGCGTGATTTAAAAAATAGCCTATAGGTACTATTTCTCATGAATTTGGCTATCATATATAAAAGATTTTTTCAAATTTGACTGGTAGTTCTAGAGATTAGCACAAACAAATTGTTTTTGAATGCGCAGCCGGGAATCAAGCTCACACACCACTAGATCAACAAAACCGTAATTTGATGATATTCATTCATTTTTATCGCTCCATCCTCGCTCAAAGTAGAAACCACACGTAATGGCCATATGGCGATAAATTGCGCTTATGATAGGAAAACACTGCGTTAGACAAATATTTTGTTACGCATAGATACATTACACATACCTAGATATACACATACGTATAGGTATGAGTATGTTTTGTTTGTATGAACTAGGGTTGTCACTATATGGACGCCAAGGAGGCGGCGGAAAGGGAGAGGGAGGCGGTGTCCTCTCTCCCCATCCGCAGCAGACGCACCGGGCGCCGTAGGGCGGCCAACGATCTCCGGCCACCATAGGGTGCGGCCTGCGGGCGGCGGACTTGGGACGTCCGTCGCCCGACCGGAAACAGGCCCGAGACGGTGGCGCGACGTGTTCCGCGCGCGCCTCTCCAGAGGAATTGCGGCCGTACATAACGGCCGCATAGGGTGACGGGGCCCGCCTTTTTTCTGGCGGGCCAATACCTGCCGGGGGTGCGGGCGAATGCGTGAGTGACTCCCGTGCCCCCGGCGTAAGGTAATTGGAGGAGGAACACCGGGGTGGTTTTAGTCAGTAAGAGTCTGACAGACCCCCTCGCCCTCCCCAGGGCGGACATCCATGAGGATTTCCACCTCGAAAAAAAAAAACACAAAAAAAAAGGGTTGTCACTATACCCAGTGACTTTTTTACCGTTTGGAATAAAATATTGTGTGCTGTTTAAGTAGAATAGAAGCTACACACGAGAGTATTGTTTAGTATCACTGAAATTGTAAAAGTTTCGATTATCCAAAAAAAATCTTACCTACATGAAAAGAATAAATCCTTCGGCACGTGCGGAAAACTGAAAATAGTCAATTGATATTTGCCGCGCATAGGTATAGTACAATATAACAACGCGTTTAGGGTGTTGTTCAGACTGCTGCGCCATTGCAGCGCTTCAGGGGGGTGGTTCTCGCGGGTTCGATATTGATATCGAATTCGATATATATTGCAACAACTGTCAAAATCCCTACCATTTTGACATTTGTTGCGATATATATCGAATTCGATATCAATATATCACCCGCGAGAATCACCCCCCAGCAATGTTTACTGACAAGAGTGTAGACGGATTTCATTCCATCATAGGTACGAAAGCGTTGTGCCTCTTTGCTGAAGCGCTTGCGGGCCGGCTCGAACAGCATCCTGAGCGTGTTGGAAGGACGCTGGGACTCGCCAATTTGGCGGCGCTGGATGCGACTACACACTACGGGTGGTCATGTCCTGGGCCTCATATAGACTTGCGATCCTGTGCGATCAAACACTTAGTATGTTCAACCGCAATGTATTACTAACACTAGTTTGTAAGGTATTTTTTGTATTACTAACCATCTATGGACTATGTCTGAAATAAATTTTATTTATTTATTATTATTATTTATAGGGTACGTATGATTTGAATCTTGATATTTTTTAATTTCTGTTTTTATTGTTTTCAAATTTATTTATTTATTTATTAAAAATTTAAGTCAGTAGTATTTATTGAGACATCAATTTTATAATTACGTTGATGATGTCAAAAATGATCACTGTCACTATACCTATACATAAGCAAAGTCTCCCCCGCCGTGTCTGTTTGAACGCGATAAACTCAAAAACTACTAAACGGATTTTCATTGAGTTTTCATCAATGGACGGAGTGATTCATGAGGAACGCCTATTAGGTTTTGTATAATTTGAAAAAGCGTCATCGGTTTATGGTTGATAATTATACCAAAAACCTAAACGAAGCGCTTTGATTCCACTTTTATTGTGAAAACCGCCAAACATGCGCTGCCTGAGTGGGTGTGTTCCCCGACAGTTACAATCTGGGTGTCTTTAAGTCGCGAGTGAATCGGTTTCTTTTAAGCAAGCGTGCTCCATCGTAGACCGCATCATCGCTTAACATCAGGCGAGATGGCGGGCATAAGCAATAACCCTATTATAAAAATAAAAAAAATATTTATTTGAACTTTTGATGTCAGCTACGGTAGCTTTTAATAAAATGCTTGGTTTGTCTGCGTTTCGGCATTGAATTTGTGAATGCGTTTTGGGCATTCAAATATTAAGAGGTGTGGAAGTTATGACAACCCTAGCTATAGGTGCCTAAGCCATTATCTGCGTAACAATCATGTTGTACAAATCGTGACTACCGACTACACCAGTGTTTATAATTGTATTGTCTCCTACAAATTGATGGGTGGAATAACAGTCGTCGTTTATACAATACAATGGTCATGCGAATCTCCATTTTACCTACATGCAGTAATATTTTGCTTAGGCTGTGTTCCCAATAGGCAAACTGTGAGCGGCTGACTGAGTTTGCGCTTAGCGCAAACTAGTAAACTATGGACACTCCATTTCAAATATATGGAAGGGCGTACTAAACCGATACGCCGCAAACTCAGTCGGCCGCTCACAGTTTGCCTATTTAATTAGGGATACAGCCTTATTCTCATAGTTATAAATGATAAATGATAAATGATATTTATTTTGTAAATAGGTTAAAAATAACACTTTTACACGTCAAAACATTTTTTTAAGCTAGATGAGTTCGGTGTTTCCTATATATATGACTACCTTTGAGAAGAAACACCGAAACAAACTCAAAGGTTGATGTCTCTTTTAAAGTCCAGACAATTAAGATAAATTGTGTAAGAAACCATGCAGGTTAGTCTGAAATGGCCTTTAGAGGAAAGAGCCATACAGATTTGAGTGGACCTGACCTGACTGTGCACGCATGTGCCAGGTATCGTGGTAGCTCAACCCAGACTTAGGGAGCTCAACGACCCGACGAACATTACCATCAGAGAGGACATTTGGGTAGGCCCCCTAAAGTACTCAAACTGTCAGACTGAACTTGAGATATAATAATATATGAATAATGAGATTTAATAATATTCATAACGTACATGACATAGGTATTCCTTGAAGGGTCAGCCAGTCTATTCAATATGCGTGATATCACCGCGAGAGCTGCCAATTAGTTTGCGAACGTTCGAGGGAGAATCTCACCCAGTGGCGTGCCTAGAGGGCAAGTCCGACGCATTTATTTTTGTTTTAGAGAGTATTTATGTTCATTTTTAGGGTTCCGTACCAAAATGGTAAAAAAGGAACCCTTATGGTGCGACTTCGTCTGTCTGTCTGTCTGTCTGTCACACCTGTTTATTTCAGCAACTACTAATGCTATCGACTTGAAATTTGGAACAATTATAAAAAATGCTTGTCCAACTATATTGCAAATGAAAAAAGTCAAAAAATATTTTTATTTTCATTGCAAAAGGGGCCGGAGTGGGGGTCCAAAATTTCAAAGTGGGGTTACTAGGTCAAGTGACATATCATATGAAAGGGCTTGATCTGCACATTTCAAAATATATTTTTATTTTATTGTATGTCTCATAGTTTTCGACATATGATGAAAAATGTCCAAAAAAATACCATTCCCCCCCCCCTTATCTCCGAAGTTTGCGGGGCGAAAAATCTGAAATAATTAGAATTGATAGGAATTGACCCAAATATGGCACAAAAATACAACAATGTTCCTAACTAGTACAGTTTTTTCAAAATCATCAAAATTCCTTCACAAACAAACTTAGTTATGCGGTCCGATTTTTTTCACTTTATACGTCCAAAAATGATACGGAACCCTCGGTGCGCGAGTACAACTCGCACTTGGCCGGTTTTTTCATGAATGTAAGTGATTTTTAACGTACGTAAGACATTATCTTACCTACTATAAAACCAAAAAATGCGTCGGGCTTGCCCTCTAGGCATGCCACTGATCTTACCGTGACATTCTCCCGCGAACGTCCGCAAACAAATTAGGCCGTAAGGCCCGAGTCCAAATCAGGCCTTAGGGCCCGTTCCCTGGCGTCTATAAAAGTGTCCATTAGTGGACTTTTATGAAACAAGAAATCTCGACATCAGAGGCATCAGGTCAGATGTGCACATCCGCCCAAAATCACTTTTTGGGAGCTTATAATGTTCCGTTTCTCTTTCGAACCCACTGACTCTGGTTTTCCTATCTGTATCCTACTTAAGGAAATACATTAAGTTAATAAAGTCGGGTTTGTTTTCCCATACAAAAGTGAATTTTGTTTTTGCTCTCCTGAAAACCTTAAGTTTCGTAGATACGACATAAATAATGACATAATGCATCTTAAAGGTGGAGAAATAATCAGAACGTACCAATTACTTTGATGTCCTTTGTTAGTGGACACAGATCAATTGCGTTGGAAGGTTGCACAGTACAGAATCATTGATTGATAGATTGATGAAGCTTGCTCGCGTTTGAAATATTATTTATACATTTAACATATACAGAACATAGAATATATTATGTGTAATGACTAATGAACTTTGCACATGACGTGTCATTGATTTTGTTGCAGCACGAGTCAAACGAATCATTGCCTATCATTTTTTAAAAACCACGTTTTTAAAACGGACTAAGAAGTGTAAAATAATTTCTAATGAAATGATAAACGTGGGGCGTATACCTACTTAATACTTTAATAATAAGATGCGCTCCACGTTTTTCATTTTATTAGAAATATTTTTTGCACTTTTTTATTCCGTGTTAAAACGTGGTTTAAAAAAAAAATTTTTTTTACTCTGTGGTTCTGAAGCTAGTGCTTAAAAAATTATTGCATTGTACACACTGCTGGCAGGTTAGACATCTTGAATTTTTGCTTATTCTATGAGGAAAACGTGTCAAAAACAAATGCAGTATTGTATGCAAATTGACAAAAACAAACAATAAATATCTCAGAAAGCACATATAAAACGTATTTAATATTTCTTGAACGAGCTTCAACAACATTTCTAAGAATAACAAGTATAATATATTAATATATTTTAGTGGAATAACAATAACATTCAACATTTTACTTAATTAAACTCAATTTTCTTGCAATTTTGGTTTCTTACGAAAAAAAATACATGATATTTGCCACGACCCCCCCTTCCCCCACGTGAGATTGGGTGAGATTCGGCTGGATCCCCTCCCCCCCCCTAAACTAATTAATGGACGCCTCTTATAAATTTTGATACATTTTTGTTTCCCCCGGCTGCCAGGAGGTCGCCGAGCCGTCGCCATCTAATAGAAAAATGCCTGTTATCAGAATCAGCACTACACAAATCATTGTCAGCACATCATCTTTCAATTGCGTACAGCGCCATCTATTGACCTGTTGACATCTGTATAATGGTACAAACAAACGGCTTGATTCAAGGTTGATCAATTATTAACACTGCTTTTGTAAGGTTGTCATACTTGTTATTTTATAAATCTGTTTTTTTACGGTTCCGCAGCCAACTGGCAAAAATACAACCCATAAGGCTTAAAAGGATCACATTGTTGACCATCTGTCAAGACTATTTTTCTCGCGAACGGGTAAATGTGTCAAGTTGAAATTAATGTCAACATGAAATTATGGTCTACGAAGCAGTAAAAAATGCAGTTTCTAAGTGAGCACAATAAAAAAATACGGCTATTTGTGTCGTGACACTCGCAAATAAATTAAAGCCTTACGAATGAACCCGGAAAAAAGTTATGCAACGAATAAGTTTATAGATGGGCAAAACGCAGGTATTAATTTTTAAATACCTAATACGACAACCTGGTATTTACCGGTAACCGGTTTAACAGGAATATGAGATAAAAAAAAATAGTACCTAAACAAAATAATATTGTTTTTAATGGAATTCGATTCAATTATCACATAATACATTATCTTGACAGCCCTGTCCTTTGCCTAATGTAATGGGCAACACATAGGAAGTAATTGGTTGTTTACATTAACTGTTAATGTAACCGATATTAACCTTGACCCGTGTACTTAAGGAAATGGGCTTACGTGCACGCGTTCCAGTTTATTTTGTTGCTATAGTTGGAGTAGTGGCCTAGAGGTAATGACCCCGACTTACAATTCCGTGGGTAGGTCGTAGGTTTAAACTCGGGCAGGTATGCAGTTTACTTTGTACAATTTATAACAAATCATCACTGATGATTAAACTGTAAAGCTGTAAAAGCTTTGAAAGCTTCATAATACCATTGGAAGCTCGATTTCACCTTTGAAAGCTCTATATAACGTATACGTACAAGCTTATTACCTTTGAAAGCTCCATATTACATTTGAGAGCTCCATATTACCTTTAAAAGCTCCATATTATCTGTGAAAGCTCCATTTGTTACCTTAAAAAGGTCCATATTACCTTTGAAAGCTCCATATTACCTTTGAATACTCCATATTACGTTTGAATGCTTCATATTACCTTTGAGTGTTCCATTATTGCCTTTGATAAGTCCTTCAGTAATTTTGTAAACAAAAGTGTTGACGCTTGACCGTCATCATTCATAATTAACGAATTTCCGTCAATTAAGATCTCACAAGACGTGGGATGTTGTTTTTCTTATAATTTATGATCGGTCATCGGTTTACTCATTCATTAAATTTTTCTCGTTGTCTACCGTTGTATTTCGAAGCCTGTGCATTAGTGATAGTGGTAGGTGGTAGGATCACCACCGCTCTAAAAACGATGAAAGAAAATATCGTAAGGAACATTCCACCTTTTAGTTGTTGCGTATTATATACAAGCAGTATTACATATTGATGAATTACCTAATTATCGTTTAACATACAATGATGCATTGTTATAAAATTGTAGTTTGTGTATTTGGTAATTTTAGTTGCGTTTCGAAGGAGAATCCTTCACCTTACCGTTAGTACTCACGTCATGTTAGATAATTTATTTTGGAAGTTTATAATATTTGACTTAGATACAATACACAAATCATGTTTTGACATGTCGCCACATAGATTGCACCTGTGCAAAGCAAGGGCGGGTCGCTAGTTAAGCATAGAAACATCGCAGATTAAACTAGTGTTGCTGAACTAGCGATAGTCCCATTATCAATAATATTCATCTAGAAAAGGCCATCGATAGCTCAAATGTGACAATACTATTGACGAAGTGCAATACTATCGATGGTATTGCTTTATAAACTATCGATTGTATCGATAGTATTGCCTCCATCAATAGTATTGTCACGATTCGAGCTATCGATAGTATCGATAGTACAGTCTGTGCCCCACATTTTCTGACCCCTCTTAGGCTTGTATTACAGAACGCTACTCACACAGATCTCGCCTTGAGCCATTTGATTGGTTGAAACTAGTTTTAAGTAATGCTTGAGTCTTGAGTTCGGTCCTGTAATACAATCCTTAGAATCTATTTCTATTATATCTAAGAGGGGTCAGACAATGTGGGGCACTAACTGAATAATCAATATTCTCGATAGACTAGTATCGAGCCGCAACACTAGATTAAACGAGTCTATCAACTAAGCAAGTCTTCCAATAACCATAAATTGTTTCTTTCAGGTGACAGAGCTATTCACTCAGATGCGAGAGCCGTCGCCGGGGGCTCCAAGCCCCCGAGGGTCCACCACCTCGTTGGCTAACGGCTCAGTCACTAGAAACGTCGGCTTCCAGCAGCAGAACACCTCCGAGCACCTGCCTTGGAGCAGCCCTGCTATATCTCTACCAGGGAATTGCAACTCCAACTTGTAAGTTATTAAGTTCACTTTTGAACAAAGTATTTACAAGCCAAAAGGAAAAAAATAAAACACAAAACTTTTTGAGCAAAGACCTGTGATCAAATATTGAAATATATCATTTCCAAGTAAACATGGACAAGATCTTAATATCGCATAGCAGTCAGGATCATAGGACGCAAGGAGGCGCTCAGTTTTTGCAATTTGTTTCAACATCACTGCTCCAAAAACGGTGAAGGAAAACATCGTGAGGAAATCGGCATGTCCTAGAGCTAAAAATTCGAAGACATTATTGTGACGTTCACCAACCTGCAATGAGGTCTACTGGTCCGTGCATTGGCTATGTAGCTCTCTACAACAGTGCTGTCGTCTGCGTACCCAAAGGTTCCGGGATTTAGCAGGTCGTTGATATGTAGCGGGAAGAGCATCGCAGAGAGCACTGACCCCGGGGGGACACCGGCATTAATAGGCATTAGATCGGACGAACATTCGAGAGTAGCGTTATTTGGCTGTGGTATTCTTTAAGGTGGAGGTTCCCAGTCAGGCTGCTTTAGATTTGAGCCAGATATAGGCCTGTACCAACTCTTTTATATCAACCTTATTTTCAGGACTAGCGAGAATCAGACCCCAATGGCTCGCACGATCAGCAACGCGTCAGCGCTCACTTCCCTATGTGCTGACCTTTCGGCTTCTGACTCTCACTTCTTCGAGGTAATGGATCAGTTTCTATTTTATTTTCACGCCACTTTTAACTGTCTAAAACACTGGACTGCTTCGTTGGTCTAGCAAGCGCGGCTACTGAGTGCAGTGTCCTGGATTCGATTCCCGGGTTGGGCAGTGTTATACATATAGGTATATTTTTCCATAAAAAAATCTTAATAGCAGCCCGGAGGCTGGATTTGCCTGCGGTTAGTGGCAATATGCTCATCCCTATTGGAAGCTACATGAGACCCTACTTGGGATTTTAACTTATCTGACAAAATATCTCGCTTTTCTGAGAGGAACCCTCGATTTTTTGGAACCTTCCCCAGTTATGCCAACGTTTGACTAATAAAAACAGGTTTAAAAAAAACCGACTTCCAAAAACTACACTAAAAACTATGAAATAAAAATGTTAAACTTCCATAAATAAAAATGTAAATGTATATTGAAGTCGGCGGGGCCTCTTCTTCAGGTTTTTACCTCTCAGCCTTTGAACAGGAAGAACGTGCGCAGTGTGTGCAGCGAACGTGCAGCTTGCTTTGCGCCTCGACAAATTAAAATTTCCTTTCATTCCTATATTTATGCTTAGGCCCCGCCGACTTCAATATACATTTAGATTTTTATTTATGGAAGTTTAACATTTTTATTTCATAGTTTTTAGTGTAGTTTTTGGAAGTCGGTTTTTTTTAAACCTGTTTTTATTTTTATCTTTTTAGTGTAGTGTAACCATTTTTGTTGTTGTTAATTTATTACAATAAAGTACCATACAATCATGGACAGAGCGACTTTGATCATTTATGTACTTTTACCGAGATCGATTATATTCATAGATGTTGGTGGATGAGAGCATTTCAGTAAACAAAAACCGGGCAAGAGCGTGTCGGACCACGCACAGTGTAGGGTTCCGTAGCAAGAAGTATTTCAGTGTTCCGACCGCAAATACAAGTTTGTATTTCATAATATTATTATGAAATATTATTATTTTTACGGTTGTCAAACTCAAATATTACAAAAATTTACTGACGTATCTTGTTCAAACTAATTTCAATCGAAAGTATTTATTAAGTGCTATAAGCTCGATTTTTTTCAGATTTTTCGATTGCGCGGTTGGAAAATTACAGGGGGGGGACACATTGTTAACGACTTTGGGAGCTCCTAGTTCACTCAATATGCACTTAAATAAAAAAAGTATTTAGAAACCTTCATGTTATTTTCAAAGACCTATCCAACAATATCCCACATGGTGGGGTGCGCGAAAATATTTTTTTTCATCCCTCAGTTTCATGTATGGGAGCCCCCCCCTAATAATTTTATTTTTCGTAATTTCACTATAGGCCTTAATGGCGGCTTATAAAAGACATCTACCTACGAAGTTTGATACAAATTGGTTATGAACTGTAGATTTGACGAGGGTGTGACAGACGGACAGACGGACAGACGGACAGACAGACGGACATGACGAAACTATAAGAGTTCCTAGTTTTACTACGGAACCCTAAAAACAGTGTTTTTTTCAGTTTGTAATCGAAATAGGCTCGCTCCCTAGCCTTCTATCAAATGCGACTTAAGCATGAAAAAATTGTGTGTACTATACACCTCTGTCTAACCTTGCGGGAAATATCGGCGTGATGTTATGTATGCATAATATCGAGATCGATTGCGTTCAGGAATTCATGTACCTACACAATATAACTTTTTCATCATCGTCATGATGTCATCGAGATACACCAAAAATACCGTTTATTACACTTGGTTAAAAATCTACTCAACCAAAGTTAATAAAATTTATATGGGACCACCGCGCGAGGTTTATCTACCATATGAAAAAAGAATCACGTAAATCGGCTCAGAAATCACGGAGTAATCGGTGTACATACATTAAAAAAAAAAAAAAAAAAAAAAAAAAAAAAACCAACCGAATGCAGAACCTCCTCCTTTTTGGAAGTCGGTTAAAAAAGCCCAAGTTGCGACTGTTTAATCACAAATAACGTTAACTTTCCAGGTGTTATATATCGGGAAGGTCCGGATATCACAGCGCAAGGTCCCTGAGTCCTTGATCGACGACGCTCTGAACAAGTTCGCTCAACATGAGGCCGAGAAAGCGCTGAAACAACGACGACATAGCTTGCTGTCTTCTACGGGGGTAAGATCCTTTGATGAAAATGAGATTTATTTTCGACTGCGACTTCTTATGAAGCCATAAGGAAACTTTGTGATAAAATTCATAGTCTAGTCATATTTTGAAAAGCGTTGGTTTGTCATTTTTCTGGTAATTTTTCATATACCGTATGCATCTTAGTATAGTCTGGAATTGTGCAATTGGTATTTGACTTTTCATTATAATAGGAACTCTTGAAAAAGCCATCGTTCACGGGCCGCGTCTCCGTCTGTGCATCCATAATGTATGTCATAATTTATTTTTATATTTATCTTGCAGACCTCAATATACAGCAGCACCGATTCGAAAGAGAATCTCGAAGAAGAAAACAGTTCACCACCGCACGAGCTTTTTAATAGAAACAATAAGAAAATCCTAATACCCAGCACTACGCCTCTAGAACCTGACAAGGCATGGGCAAGTGCAGAAACCTTGAACTTAAAGCCAGACCCGAAAAAAATCGACGAAGAATTCGACACGTTCACCAAAGAACGGGCCGTAACGATCACAAAAGAAACACACACCATCAGGAAACCAACTCCAACACCTTTAGAACCAAACGTTTTGATCTTAAACGTCCCCAAAAATAATCTAGACACAGTCAAGGAAGAAGATAAATCAGATATATACTCAGTTATATCAGAAACTGCGTCTTCTATAACAGAATTTTGTCAGAAAACCAAAATTGAAAACTCCAAAATTGATTCGAAAAATCAGGATCCGTTTTTGGATAAGTTGGCTAAGGAGCGTGATGATAGTCCCGCTCCGATGAATTTTCAAGAGATTAGTAGAAAGCCGGTGACGGCTGAACGGAGGACTTTGAATGAAAATAAGCCGTTTTTGAGAGACAGGTCGGCTTCCATTGGGACTATTACTCTGAAGACACCTATCACTCAGCTGATTGGGGAACAGAATAGGACTATGCTATTTCAGGTGAAACAATTTTAAATTTAATATTTTTCTATTAAGGTCAACTTCACTATCACTACATAGTATAAACAAAGTCGTTTCCCGCTGTCTGTCTGTCTGTCCCTATGTATGCTTAGATCTTTAAAACTACGCAACGGATTTTAATGCGGTTTTTTTTAATAGATAGAGTGATTCAAGAGAAAGGTTTATAGCACCCGTACGAAGCCGGGACGGGTCGCTAGTTATTGCTAATTCAAAGTCTACGTGAGCTTTGCTTATTCGCCTGTGGTGCAGATAAACCTGAGTATTCACTTGTAATGAGCATGCTCAAAATTGCTACTTCTGAGCGTTTGGTCAAACAGGAGCATTCTAGTGAATCACTCGAAGAAATTAGTTTTCTAGAATGTTCGACGATATGTTTCTCGTACCATAATATATTCGGCAAAATTAAAAGAATTGAAAATGCAAATGTATCAGCAAATCCCTCAGTGTTTGTAGGAGGCCATCGGGTATGACAAAGAGCTGAAAAACTTGATAACTTTCGTAGTCTTAAATTAAATTTGAATTTCATCACCAGGTCGGGCGCGCAGAGCTCCGCCTAATAAGTCCAGACAGGAAACAGATTCTTCTCCACCGAGGGTTCAAGGACGTGGCCTCCTGCGTGTTAGGGAGACTGAATAAGGAGCATTTCGGCTTTGTGTGCCGAGAGACGAACGACACGTATGCGTGCTACGTGTTCAAGTGTGAGAGCGACTCTGTGGCGCTTGAGCTTATTAATGGTATGTACTTAGTTTAATGTTCATATAATTGCCAAAGTTGCCATATTTGTACAAAGAGACATAGTTCCTATTTCTGTCAAATATTTTGCGACAGTAGCGCTATATGCTAAAGTTCCTTTCTCTGCCAAAGTTTGTCTCACAATCAGAGTTTTTTTTTTCTGCTTCAATTTCTCTCCCTGTCAAAATATCTGAACTAAGTTTCTCTATTTGCCAAATTTCTCTACTCCTGCTAAAGATTATCACTCTGTCGAAGAGCCTCTTCCCATCACAGATGTCGTCTTTATGACGAAAACTTGTTTCTCTTCCATTGAACACCTTAGAAACCAGTTTTACAAAATAACGTGACCTATTATCTTTTGTGTGTTACCAACACACTCTGGGCCCTTAAATAGGAGGCCTGAGTTCATTAGCAGTGAGGATATTATAGGCTGTTGTATATCTTGTTCCAGCCATCAGACAAGCATTCGTAGCGCACGCCGATCTTCTGAGGAAAACCCGTGAGAAGTCGCCGAACATGACCTGTGAACATTGTCCAATGCTGTGGTATCATCGGCTGTGTCATGATATTGAAGGTGGGTATAGGTCCCGGCGTGAATTATGAGCACAGATCGCGTATGTACATTTTTGGCCCAACAGACAATAGACAGTTGACATTACGTAATAGAAAATGGTTCAATTAGATTACGAGCATCGACTGACGAACCAATCGCGTGCAGCCTCGTAGAACCCTGTCTTCTTCATTCTACCTGTATAAGCGACCGAGTAGACAACGCCGCCACCACGCTGCTGCTGCAAAATTATTGGTACTAGTTGTTAGTGTTACCTTGCTTCTGTAACCTTCTATTAATCATAAGCAGCAATGTAACACTAACCACTACCAATAATTTAGTAGTTGGTAGACTTGGTAGTTGTTAGTGTTACATTACTCAAATACCTACCTACCTACCCCTAAGGAGTAGCAGTGATAGCCTAGTGGTTTAACCATGTGCCTCCCACGGCGAATGGTTCGAGTTCGATCTCGAGGCACGCACCGTTGACTATTCGAAGTCACGAAGTTAATTATCACTTACTTCAACGGTGAAGAAAACATCGTGAGGAAAGCAGCATGCCTGAGAGTGTTCTCCATAAAGTTCTTGAAGATTTGTGAAGTCTGCCAACCCGCACTTGGACAGCGTGGTGGACTATAGCCTATCCCCTCTCATTATGAGAGTAGGGCCGAGCCCAGCAGTGGGACAGTTCATAAACAGGGCTGATATTATTATTTAATATTCGTCTTACAAACTTGACCACCCCTTTAGGGATACTAAAGGGGTAAAGTTTGTAAGACGAAAGTAAAAATCAAAGCTGGTTGTTAATATACGTTTGCTACTAATATATCTAATATTAATAGGAAAATTAAAGATAAATTACATATTTTCAGGCATGAACGACAAGAAAACTCACGCGTTCATCCTTCGCCGCATAGAACAGCTGCCTGAAGATGAGCAGGACCTCATCATCACTAAGTATCAGGGTGGCACCAATCATATGTATGAGGTAATCGCATTTATATCTTTGTTCATTATTCCCGTAGCCTTTTTCCAAACTAGATTGGGGTCGGCTTCCAGTCTTAACTAGTTGCGACTGAATACTAATATTTTACATGGAGTGACTGCCATCTGACGGGCTACAAAAATTGCATCTTGTCGGCAATTTTATTGACCAATATAGCTCAGTATATTTGCAATACCCTTGCTGCAATTTTATAGTAACAAACATTGCCGAGTGTAGTTCAGCAATATTCTGCAAGTGGTTTGCTGTGTAAGAGCAAAGACGATATACGGCGATATTGCAGTAAAGTCAAAGCGGGATAAAATCATTTGCAATCTAGCCGGCACGACATTGCGACGACTATGAAATATCTTGGCAATATCGCCGGGCTACACAGTATTGCAGCAATGTTGCACTGTTTTGAGCGACATAGTCGGCAACTTGGCGGCTATGTTTCTCCATATTTTCGTTTCGCGTTTGGCTTGGTTTTCAGTAATAATTTTCTATTTGTCACAGACGGGTGAGCACAACGCATTCCTAATGATGCTGTTGAGAGCACACTGTGAGGCGAAGCAGACACGACATGTTCACGACACCGCTGAAAATAGGTAAGCAGAATTACAAAGGCTTCAAAAGCTAGTCAGTTTGATTCGGTATTAGATGTAGGGATATAGAGTTGTAACGGATTTCATTTAGCGGATGTGGATATTGGTGCTGATTCTGTCGAACATCGCACTAAACTAATTTTAATCACACTATATCTCTTTCTTACAAATATCATTGAAAAAGGACAGCAAATATTTAGAACTGTCAAATTAGTCTACGCCCTTGTCATTTACAGGAAAATAGTCATGAAAACTATTCAAGTGGACTAATTTGACAGGATTTTAATATCTGCTATCCCTCTCTCATGTTTTTTATTAGAAAGAGACTTAATAAGACTAAATTAGTTTAGTTCGTAAACAACAGAATCGGCACCAATGGCATTACCTATCGGTTTAGACTTTCAGAGTATGCGGATGAGGATTCGGATGTAAGAAAATGTTGTTTTGAGGATACATTTAAGGATTCGGATATACTTAAGAAAATGTTTTGAGGATGCATATAAGGATTCGAATGTTACAAAATGTTGTTTTGAGGTTGATAAGGATGCGGGTGTAAGAAAATTTTGTTTTGAGGATGTTGATAAAGATTCGGGTGTAAGAAAATACTGTTTTAAGAATGCGAATGAGGGTGCAGATTCTGAGTTGCGACCGATCATTTATCCTTCGACTGTGGTCCTCAGACTACGTCCCCTTAAGTCGACATGAGATTCAAAATTTCAATCTGTGCGTGACACATCCTCATGGAAATTATGAGGATGTGGACGAGGGTTTGAATCTTTTGAAATCTACAATATGAATATCGAATTATACGGATACTTTTATGAACCAATAAAATTCGGTCGATCTACTTGCAGGTCGGAGTTCCTGAACCAATACCTAGGTGGCAGCACTATCTTCTCAAAGGCCAGGCGGTCTATATCCAGCAGTTTTGATCTCCTCAAGCGAAAAGCTAGCCGTGATGATGGGATGGCACCGCCTTTTATAAAGAAGGTATGTCTTCACTTATAATACAGGCTGTTGATTTAGTCACCTACCAGTGGCGAAGGGTCCATTTTTGTAAGAGGTGAGCCAATCAAAAAAATGCTTATACTATATTCAACTGGCTTTGAGACAAAACGTAAACAATATAAGTCTAACCCTACTAAATTCAAAATCACACGATGCACCGTTATTTGTTGATATTTTAGTTCATTTTACCTTGTCAGTATAATAGCAACATAAGCTGCCATTATTATACTGTTAAGTTAAGATGACCCATGAAAATCAATAGTTTACAGTGCAAGGCGCGATTTTGTATTCGGTCGGGTTAGATCTTCATTGTTTATGTTTTGTCTCAAGGGAAGCTGAATACAGTATAGTTACCTTTGACAAGCGTGACGCATCAGTCCACTAACTATATAGCTGTGGCTGGCTAGTATAAACCGTTTCATTAAAGGACAATGCCAGCCAATGTATACTTAGTGCCTCGTACCAAACTCAAAAATCTTTGTCTCACGACAAAACCTATGTATTTGGAGGAAAATTAAATGCTCTTTCTGTTTGTTCTACTTTTTAGATGGAGTTCCGCAATTTTACCTTCTTACTATTTTGAGGAACCCTCAAGGCGCGAGTCCTACTCGCACTTGGCCGGTATTTTATTTTTTAAAGGAGCCTTAAGTGTGTCGGGGGCTTTTGTAAACTTTTAATTTTAGTTTTCATTGTAACAACTACATTTTTCAGGAATCATCCCCGCTACCCACCTCGGTACCAACAGGGGTTGTCGATGTAACACCAGAGCCTTCCAACCAGGAATTGCTGTCTCCTGAAGTGGTGAGGAGCAAGAGTCTGTCTCCAGCTGTATTGGACGGTAAGAACAGTAGCGGGTCCAGGGTTAGGGGGCTAAAATGCCCCGATTCCTACCCCCAAATTTTAAGTTTTGACAGGTTTCAAAATATATTTTTGGGGAATGGAGGGACGAGGTAGAATGTCCCTCCATTAAAAAAGGGAGGGTCCTCCAACCAGACTGGGTGGTATTATCTGGCGGCTACTTCTGTATAAGTATATACTTATTACTCTGAAAACTCTTCTTGCGCGATGTAGAGTGCATGACGTCAGATGTATTGTAGTGACATCCACAACGATTTCTAGGTCGCCATGGGCGTAACCAGGTAAGAACAGGCAGAGGGGAGCAGCTGCCCCCCCTAGCAACCCCCAAACCGAAAAGTAAATAATTTTGGAAAGAAAAAAGGCATTTTAAATCGTTCATAAGTTGATTATTTTGCGTCAAATTGAATATCGTTTAAACTACGAGCATTCTGCCGAAGGGGATCACCACGAACAACTTTCCTTTATGTATGTGTTTCTTGCCTGCCCCCCCTGAACAAAATCCTGGCCACACCCTTGCCTGCCGATGCGATATTGGTCGCTGTCTGTTTGAATTGTACCTTAACACTTCAGTGCTAAGTTGCAGATGTAACCCCATCGCCTCGCTCCAACATGACCCCTACTCCAGAAGAGAGTGAGGACACACAAGACGGTACCGTCAACTCTCCCATCATGGACATGTAAGTACAACCACAGAATACTACAAATGGATAACTCCGCAAAGACAGTTAAATAAGTAGCAACTCTTGGAACAACGATATAAAGTTTAATTCAGCTCGCAGAGCGTTGCGTGCCTAAAATGATTTAATCCTGCAAGGTAGTCTCTTTCTATCGCGTAACTCTATCTCTTCTGACGCGGCGTAAACCCACTGAATTGCCTCCTCGGGAGGCACGTCGATATACTTATAGTGAGCTTTTTATAGTGTTAAAGATTATACGGAGGACAAAAAGGCTTGGGATTGAGCTGTTCCAATACATACATGGGCCAATACTACTATTGACATAACCACTAAATTATTGCTCTTTTATTTGATTTTATATATTTTTTCTATATACACTTTGACATTAAATGTTTCCTTTTGAAACAATTTATATACAAAATGACATTGAATGTGATAATAATGATGTAATATATTGATTATAATTATTGTAAATGTGAGTACTATGTGGGTTATTATGTTACTGTTATAGATCTCAAGCTCAGTCTGACAGTTTGAGTACCTACTTTAGGGGGCCTACCCAAATGTCCTTTCTGATGGTAATGTTCGTCGGGTCGTTGAGCTCCCTAAGTCTGGGTTGAGCTACCACGATACCCGGCACATGCGTGCACAGTCAGGTCAGGTCCACTCAAATCTGTATGGCTCTTTCCTCTAAAGGCCATTTCAGACTAACCTGCATGGTTCTTACACAATTTATCTTAATTGTCTGGACTTTAAAAGAGACATCAACCTTTGAGTTTGTTTCGGTGTTTCTTCTCAAAGGTAGTCATATAGGAAACACCGAACTCATCTAGCTTAAAAAAATGTTTTGACGTGTAAAAGTGTTATTTTTTAACCTATTTACAAAATAAATATCATTTATCATTTATCATTTATAGCTTCTTACCTAAAGTGCGAAGTCCACCAGGCCTGGTACTACTTAGGAGTGGAACTCCTTCCCAGAGTCTGTTTCCTGGAAGCTAGGTCCTTTTTCTGAAGATAAACCCTTAAAAGGCTCCCGATCTTTGGGGATAGGACTGAGGAGTGTGGGATTATTGCCTCATTAAAACCTCACCATCAGCACATGGAGGGGGGCAAGAATCCGTGCCACGCCTGTTAGGGCCTAGGGAGTCTGTAAAAGGGCCTACCCTGGTAGCCTGATCCTTGGAGTCTTGAATTCACGAGTGAATTAGTTACTAGGCAAGCGTGCATCATCATCAAACCATCATCGCTTACCACCAAGTGAGAGAGGTCAAGTGGATAGTGGTTAGTGGATCATGCACAGTGAAGAGTTCCGTAGTATGTAGGTACTAGTTTATGCTAAGTTACAAAGAATATTTTTTATAGTTATGTTATTTTTACCAACCGCAAATATAAGTTTGGACTTCGTAACTTTAATTGTGAAATACAAAGTTATTTCGGCAATTTTCAAGAGAAAATACAAAAATCAAATCACTTTGAAACTTTAGTTTTTTGACATTTCAAAAAAGAAACTAATGAGGACTTTAAACATCACGTCAATGCAATTTTTATCATTTCAGTTTCCTGAAAGTGAGCGACAGTCGTCCTGCTCAAACAGAAGCCGGTAGCGAGAACGAAGCCACTTGGAGGCAAGCCATCTACGAGAAGATCGTGCAACCTGAGGTGCAGGTTGAAGGTACGGAGTTACGAACTCTATATGTATACATAGGCCCGGCCAATTTTTAGTGTGTAGCTAGCTCGCCTTTTAACTTAGGGTACTGTTATATAGGAAGCCTACAGAGGTGTTAAAGGAAAGACGGAATGATTCACACTGCCTGTATTCGCCTTGCGCGCTTAATATGTGACGCAGGCACATCTACAGACCTATGGTTAGGTACACACATACATACATAACACTTTTCCCCCTTCTCAAAACAAGGATTTTGAAGGGTTTAATGAAAAAAAAACAACAAAATTAAAACTTAAAAGAACTTCTTATAATCTATTATTGGTCTATTCCTACGAACGCGGACTGGCATAGGTGTGTGGGAGTTATCAACATCGGCTGGTACCGGCCCGGGGGTACTAAACTCTGGGCTGCTAGTCACTGCAGAGTTTGAGGGCGTCCCTGGTAACGCGGAAGACCTTTCTGTCCTTTGTGGTGACTCCACATTAGTGCTTTTCGTCACCGTGATTATTTATTTATTTATTTATTTATTTATTTATTATAAAGGTACATATTAAGGTCTATAAAATAATATAATGTCCAACAAAACTATATATATAGTGATGATATCAGAACTGGTATCATCATGATTTGAAGTAGCAGTGGCAGTAGATTTTGAAGACAAAGTTGAACTTCCCAGTGCTGGTGACTCGTCATTCGTATCACTCATGCTGCTCTCTGGGTTCACTTCTTCTTGAGGTAACGTTACATCCCAAACATCAGTCGTGCTATCGCCAGTTACACTATTATGACCACCTTTATATAAATGGAGCTGGTTTCTATGTCTCATAATATTTTTACAACTTTTAGACAATTTAATTTTGTACATAACTCTTCCAATTTTAGCAATGATTGTTCCTTTTGACCAACAGAATTTACTTTTGTTATAGAAATGTTTAAACCACACAGTATCGCCAATCGTGAAGTACTTTTGTGGTTTGCCGCCGTAATGTTTAACCTGTGAGCACTGTTTCCGTTCTATTAAAGCCGGTAACTCCGTTGACGGGGAAGGATTAAAAGAGTTTTTTGAAATTATGTCTAATCGTGAACGAAGTTTGCGACCAAAAACTAACTGAGCTGGAGAAGTCTCGGTAGTGCTATTATTAGAGTTGCGGTAGTCAAATAGGTACTTAGACAGACGGTTCTGAAAATCATCCTTACAATTACTAGAGATTAAAATAGAATTTATGCCTTTTTTAATTATCTTTACAAAAGATTCTGCTTGACCGTTGCTCATTGCATGGTAAACAGGCGAAAATAAATGAGATATATCATTCAATTTACAAAAATTTGCAAATTCCTGTGAAGTAAATGAAGTTCCGTTATCAGTCACTATTGTGTTGGGTATGCCAAACCGTGACATGAAATCACTAAGCTTCGTAATAACTGCCTTAGTTGTTATATTATTGTTCATGACATAGCACTCAACCCATTTAGAATATGCATCCACTATTATTAAAAACATTTTGTTGCTAATGGGACCTAAAAAATCCATGTGAATTCTATGAAACACGTGAGGTGGGTGTGGCCAAGGAGCAAGCGGCGCGCGTGGCGGAGAAGGCCGTAACTGTGCGCAAACCTCACATGCGCCAACTAATCTTTCTAAAGCCCCATCTATTCCCGGAAACCAAAATCGAGCCCTAGACTCGGCTTTCATTTTAACTATTCCGAAATGTGAACTGTGGAGCTCGTTTAATATTTTATTACGCAATTTTTCAGGTATAATTACTTTATGACCTCGCAATAAAATACCATTTTCAAACGATATTTGCATACGACACAAAAAATATGGTTTGAGTAAATCATTTGTCACTTTACGCGGCCAACCACTCTGAACAAATTTGCTAACCATCTTTAAAACAGAATCATTTTCAGTCTCATATTCTAATTCCCGCGCAGTGACAGGCAAACACCCATCAATAGCAAAATTGACATATGCAGCTTTCTCCCTCACACATTGCGCCGACGCCTGCCGCTGCTCCGACGTACTGACACAGCTATAGTTAATTGCACGCGATAAGAAATCAGCTGTGTTCGCCGCGCTGCTAATGAACTCAATTTCATAATTATATGCACTTAAAAATATTGCATACCGTTGCAAACGATTTGCGGATACTTCAGGAATACCTCGGCTTGGTCTAAATATAATCGTCAACGGTTTATGGTCCGTACGTAAGGTGAAAGGTTTCGGCCTACCATAAAGATATTGATGGTATTTTCTAACGCCAAAAATTATAGCTGTTGCCTCCTTTTGTATTTGCGAATATTTCTTTTCGGCTGTAGTTAGTGAGCGGGACGCGTACGAAACCGGTTGTTCTATGCCATTACTACCTATTTGCGATAACACTGCACCTAAACCGACTGGGGACGCATCCACTGTTAAAATTATTTTAGCATTGTTATCAAAATGTGCGAGGACCTTATCAGATGACAGAATCTTTTTGATGCCACTAAAAGCAGTTAATTGTTCAGAACCCCAGTGCCTTTTATTGCCCTTTTTTAATAACTCATGTAATGGACTCAATATAGAAGACGCATTTGGAGTAAAATTCCTGTAATAATTAATCAGGCCCAGAAAGGACTGTAATTCACTTACATTTTTAGGTACAGCTGCTTGTAAAATAGCATCAACTTTTAGAGGGTTTTTTCTAATGCCATTTTTGTCAATAATATATCCTAGATATGAAATTTCTGTTTGAAAGAAAACACATTTATCCTTTCTTAAAGTAAATCCGGCTTCTTGCAAACGTCTTAACACTTCTTTCAACCGATTCATATGCTCAATTCTATTGGATCCCGTGACGCAAATGTCATCTTGAAAAACTAAAACCCCCTCCATATTACCCATTATGGTTTCAATTACTCTTTGGAAAATTGAGGGGGCGCTAGCTAAACCAAATATTAAACGAGTGTGATTAAACAAACCCCGGGGTGTATTTATGCAAGTGATGTTTTGCGAGTTTTCATGAATTTTTAGCTGATTGTAGGCCATTGATAAATCAAGTTTACTAAATTCTTCCCCACCGTGCAGCTTAGTGAAGAGTTCTTGCGCAGTTGGAAATGGGTATTTTTCCACAAGTAACTGTTTGTTTATTGTTACCGAGTAATCAGCGCAAATGCGAACACTGCCGTCTCGCTTAAGGACAGGCACAATCGGCGACGCATAGTCTGAATATGAAACTGGTTTTAATATGCCGAGCGCGACTAATCTATCCAATTCTTTGTTTACCTTATCTCTTAACGCAAAAGGCACTGGGCGAGATTTAAAGAACACAGGCTTAGCATCTGATTTAAGCGGTAACGTGATTTCAAATTTAGTAAAACAACCGAGTTTATCTGAAAACACTTTCGGATAAATTTTCGTTAGGTCTTGCAATGCACTATTAGCAACGGTCATATTGTTGCAGTAACCGAAGGTAGAAACAATACGTAATTCAAATGCGCGCATAAAATCACGACCGAGGAGGGGAGGACCGCCATCACGTACAACATACACGGGCAATCTGACGGTACGACCTTTGTATGAAATGTTCACTAACATGCACCCTAAAACTACCATTTTAGTATTAGTGTAAGTCAATAAATTTTTTGTAGGTGCTGATAACGGAACTTTAGAGAAATTACTCTTGAACAGGTTTTCAGAAATAACAGAAACGGGTGAACCGCTGTCTATTTCACATTTTATACTTTGACCCTCCAGTGTCACAGTTTCTGTCATTGGCACTTCATTAAAACTTTTAATATTTAAAAGTAACTCACCATCATCTCCCTCATCATCGGCGTTACCTTGCTCAATGTAATTCACTTTATTACTCGAACACATTTTTCGCAAATGACCTTTACGATTACACAATTTACAAGTATAGTTAGAAAAACGACATTCCGATGATTTATGATTTTTATAACCACAAACCGAGCACTTCTCATTACGCTGAAGCTTGTGTGACGATGACTCTGTCGATGCTTTATTGTTTCCACTTTGATCTATCTTGAACACGGCGTCATTACTACCGTCCGTGATCCCGGATGGTGCCACCGCGGCGCCTGCGCGCGCACACCGAACACTCTCAGCTAGATCCACAGCTTTACTTAGCGTTAAGTCCTTGATGTCCTTTGCAAAGAGTTTGTCTCGTTCATGACCTGGTAACATGCCCATAACGAACTTGTCCAATAGATAATCCTCCAGGTTCTTGAACGCGCAGTAAGTAGCGAGGCCTCGTAACCTTGCGGCCCACTGCGAGTGCGACTCACCAGGTTGCTGCACAGCCGTATAAAACTTGTGCCTTTCCGCAAATCCGCAGCGCTTCTGCAGAAAATGTTCATCCAAAATTTTCAAGATATCGTCATAGTTCTTCTTATCCAAATCTTCGGGCAGTGCAAGATTACACGCTAGTTGGTATGTGTTCTCCGTGAGTGCGCTCAACAATACCGCTTTTCTTTTTACTCCAGCTTTATCACTATCCTCACCAATGCTGTTGGCGATGAACCATTGCTGAAGCCGCCCCTTGTAAAGCTTCCAATCTTGGGTGTGGTGATCAAAATTAGATATAGCTCCCAATAACGAATTTACGCCAAACATTTTTTTTTTTTTGTTTTAGTGGGTACTCGTCGCCAATGTTATATAGGAAGCCTACAGAGGTGTTAAAGGAAAGACGGAATGATTCACACTGCCTGTATTCGCCTTGCGCGCTTAATATGTGACGCAGTCACATCTACAGACCTATGGTTAGGTACACACATACATACATAACTGTATAAATATCCAATAATTTCAGGAGAACTGACGTCGCTACGAAAACCTTCAGGTCCTAAAGGCAAGAGGACAAGAGAAGAGTTGCGTCAACTATGGAAGATGGCTATAGACCAGACCATACTGTTGGTCAGGATGGAGAAGGAGAATGCTAGACTGAAAGGTAAGTCATATTAGGCTGTTAGGATACTGATAAGTGGATAGGAAGGACATGGCGAAGTGTACTGGACTCCTATCTAAATTCTAAAGGCAGTCCTCTAGGGCCAGTGCCCTAGATGGCATCAGACCAGATCATGGAAAGAGGGAAGGGATGCCTTAGCCTTGCAGTGGGCGCTATAAAATAAATAATGATGATAATTTGGAACATAAAATAACAGCAATGAAACAATGAATTAAAATGCAGAAGTAATTTTGTCTGTTTTTTAAGTTTACACGGTTTAACTGAGTACCTGAGGAGGGACCCATGGGCTATATGAACAGTATATTAATTTGTGACATTTTATTTTCAGAAAACGAAGAATCCTCAGCTGTTCGCAGAATAAAGCTGGAGTATACTGAGCTAGGTGTTTGTGATGCTGGAGTGAGTCTAATGTGGGACTCTCTCCTGTCACGAGACTCCTCGCAACCCATGGCGAAGGTTGACCGGCATATGCTGACCCAGGCTGTGATTCAAGGTAACATAAATAAGCTAGAATTTGTTCGACTTAGGATAGTGCCTTGGGGAACTCCTCAGTGAATTTCTAGAAAAAACTTTTTGCTATCGGTCTATGTACCTATATTTTTTTGTTTTTATGTCGTTATTTTAATGATTAGAGAAGATGTGGTAGTTAGTTATATTAGTTATTATTATATATATTATATATTATTAGTTATTTATATTAGCATTCAATATTAAATATTTTCAAGTTATCAGTATCAAAAGCTTTATTCAAGTCTAGTAAGTGTCTAAATTATCTATATTAAGTATTATTTGCTATTAAGGATATAAGTATTATTGCACATACCCTCGAGAATCTGACTGTCACATTTGATTGTATAATATACAATCAAATGTGACAGTCAGATTCTCGAGGGTATGTGCAATAATACTTAGCTCCAGTGATATTATCACTGGAGCTGTCAAAGTAACTCTTCCGTATTTTTTAGAAGTCACTTTAGTCAATTATTAAATAAAAACAGTTTTAAATGCAATCATATCGATTGCTTTTCAATCAATGTTTCATTTAAAGAGTTTGATTTGTAGTTTGATAGCCATGAGTTGAGATCTATATCGTGCAACTCAGTAGAATAATTGCCGAAATCTTGCAGTATAGCCCGGCGATATTGCAATGAAATTAAATGGTGGTACATCACAATAATTGCTGTATGATATAGATATTAACTCACGGCTGTACATTGCAGCATGAAATTGTCAAAAAACTAGCCCGTTTAACAGCACCTTAAGACTACAAACATGCTAACTCTCCTATCTTTGTTATTAAATACCTATATAAGAGATTTTCAAAAACAACTAACATAAGCAAGGATTGAACCCGCGACCTCTGCCTAAGCCGGGGCAGCGCTCTAACCAACTGAGCTACAGTGTCATGTCTGAATCAGTTGAAATTGGAAACGTCTTTTTACGCCTCTTAAGCCGCGTTGACACGGTCCGAGTATGCTCGGACCGAGTGGACTTGGATCCCTACTCGGACGTAACTCGTATTGGCAACCCGTAATCCGCGCTCGGATGATAGGTTGCCACAATACGAGTTACGTCCGAGTAGTCATCCGAGTCCACTCGGTCCGAGCATACTCGGACCGTGTCAACGCGGCTTTGTGGGCGTTGGTGAAATCTATCGGAGACTAATTACAGACTCCAACTCTCCCATCTTCTTCAGGAGTACCGCGCATGTCCCGCGGCGGGGTGTGGTACTTCCTGGCGGAGCAGGCGAGCCTGCGCTCCGCCCCGCCCGACACCCGCGCGTGCCCGCTGTACCACACGCCCTACACGTCCCTGCTGGGAGGACTCACCAAGCACCAACACGCCATACTTATTGATTTAGGTAAGTTTAACGAACCATTCAATACTAATCTTTAACATTTTTGAGTTGTGAATCAATCAAATTATTGACACTAGTGGGTGACTTTATTCTTATTTCTAAGATGTCGGGTTCAAGCTGAAGTTCCTACAGTTCGTGGGAAGAGGGGTAAAGTTGAGAATACTGTTAATGTTAATGTTTTGCGTCCCGTGGATAATAATTCCTCGGCTTACTGCACTTATCTGGCAAAAAGAAAATTGAAAAATCAATTCATTAATTTTGATTATATCGAGCTCCCTATAGATATAGATATAGGGCATTCAATAGAATCAAAACTAATGAATTGATTTCTCAGTTTTGTTGTTGTCAGTAATGAGTAATTTAAAAAAAAAAAAAAACGTTGCCCCACACTAGGATTTCTCCTGTGTCGTGGCCGTCGTGGGTGCGTTTACAAACACAAATTTCACATACACAAACAGCTAGACCAGTGTGCAATGCGGGAATCGAACTCGCGACACGTCGCGCAGCAGCCAATCTCTCAGCCACTGCGACAACCGGGCCGTGCAGTCAAGAGAAGTTCTTGCAGTAAGCCGACGAATTATGGTCTATGTCTGATCCAGATTAGGATTAAGAATTTATCACTATAAATTCTTATCAGGTATCAGTTCTCACTAGAACTGATACCATGCTTGATCCACTCCCGCCTAAACTTCTTCCTTAAAAAAACGCTTTTAATTCTCCGTGAACAATAACGTATAACGTCGACGGAAAATTAAAAGCTTCATAAAATTCCATGCATTTTGCTTTCTTATTATCATGATGATAAAATCGAGTCTTGCTACGCCATGGTAAATAACAAAAGCGCTCAATATTGTCCATTTTGTCCAGGTCGCACATTCCCGAAGCACTCGTACTTCGCATCAGCGCTGGGCCCAGGACAGTTGGCGCTGTACAACCTATTGAAGGCATACTCCCTGTTAGATCCTGAAGTGGGCTACTGCCAAGGCCTCAGCTTCGTGGCTGGAGTTCTATTGCTGCATGTAAGTTCCTAGTACTATTGGCGAGTGCCTTGAGCAATGGTTCGTCCAAATTGGCAGTAGGCTCCCCAATTCCATGGGACTTCCTTTCGATGCTATGTTGGCTACCCTGAATGTCAATATGTTACAACGTTTTTACTACGCTTTTATTAGGTCGCTTTCGTGCCTGTCTGTCTGTCTGTTCGGTACAAATTTTGCAATTCATTTTTCAAGCACTTCCTGTCATCGAATTAAGCTGAAATTTGGTATACCTATGTAATTTGGATGAATATGCAATAATACGGACTAAAAAGTAAAAAAAAAAAAAATTGTAAAAAAAAATTTTATTTTTAAAAACCACGTTTTTAAAACGGACTAAAAAGTATACAATAATTTCTGATGAAATGAAAAACGTGGAGCGCATGAAATAGATAAGTAAGATGCGCCCCACGTATTTCATTTCATCAGAAATTATTGTATACTTTATAGTCCGTTTTAAAAACGTGGTTTTTAAAAAAAAAAAAAATTTTTCCAATTTTAACGGAGTAACCCGAAAAAAATGCGTCGGGCTTGCCCTCTAGGTCTAGGCGCACCATCACTGGTCGAAGGGACTTTTTATGTGAAATGCTCTAAGGCCATGTTGTTTCATCTTACAGTTACGTATCTGTAACCGTCAAATATGGCGGCTTGTACGACAATTTCATACTGACTTAACGATTACGTACTGACTTACGAATACAGATGGTTTGAAGCAACCCGCCCTAAGTCTCTATAGTAAATGCCGTAGCGCTGATATTTTAATAGGGCCCATATTATGTGGGACTATTTGAATAAAAGTTAATTATTCTCATTTTTGACAGATGGAAGAGGCAGAGGCATTCATATTGCTCCGTCATCTCATGTTCAGACGAGGTCTTCGGAAGCAGTACCTTCCAGACATGAGCGCGCTACAAGTTCAGGTAATTGTTCTTTTTATAATGCAGACAACTAGTGAAGGTTAGGAATTAGGTAAATAAATAGTCATAGTCAAAGTATTCGCTTAGGGTAACTTTGGTCCATAGTCAAAATGGCTAGAGTTCGATTTTCAATGGTTATATAATTATTGTCATGGTTAAAACAACCATTTTTCTGTGAGCTAGACAATAGGCGAATTTGAAAAAAAAATAAAATGTTGCTCGCTTAGGGTAACTTTAGACCAATGGTCAAATTATTTCAATTAGACCATTTATAGGTACTTTTGAATTGTCAAGGAGTCTGTCAGCTCATTCCCCATTTCAGAACTTTGGAAATGGAGAATGCAACTCTCCATCGAGTACCTACTTATAACTTGCCTTAGCTATCGAAAACCACTTTCCTAGATCTCATTTTATTACTACGTTTTTATTAACTCGCTTTCGTGTCTGTCTGTCTGTCTGTTCGGTACAAATTTTGCAATTCATTTTTCAAGCACTTCCTGTCATCGGATTAAGCTGAAATCTGGTATACAACGTGAAATTTTAGTGGTTGTTTTCCCGCAGCAGAACGATTTGCCCTCAGTAGTACTATCGAAACATAGAGTTAAATTTTAATAATTACCTGAAATAATATTTTTTTTTTCAAATTCCACGTTTTTAAAACGGTCTAAAAAGTATAAAACAATTTCTAATGAAATAAAAAAACGTGGGGCGCATCTTACAATTATGCGTCCTACATTTTTCATTTCATTAGAAATTATTTTACACTTTTTATACCGTTTTAAAAATGTGGTTATTGAAAAAAAAATTTTTTTTTTCTAATAATTATTAAAATTTAACCCTATGTTTCGATAGTACTACTGAGGGCAAATCGTTCTGCTGCGGGAAAACAACCACTAAAATTACATGTTGTATACCTATCTAATTTGGAGGACAAAAATAATTGTCAAAATTTTTTTTTGAACTACGTTTTTAAAACGGAGTAAAAAGTATAAAATAATTTCTGTTGAAATGAAAAACGTGGAGTGCATGCAATAGATAATAGTAAGATGCGCCCCGCGTATTTCATTTCATCAGAAATTATTTTATACTTCTTAGTCCGTTTTAAAAAGGTGGTTTTTAAAAAAAATATTTATTTTACAATTATTATAGTACTAAATTGAGAACTCATTAGTCAGGCTGTATACTTCATTGAATCATTCACACCATACTTAACCTCACTGTCACAAATACGAAGATTTCTCTTTAACCCAATTACGTACAAACACAAATAAAAAATGAATTGAAATACTCTTGAAATACTCGATCACACCAAACTAATTTCATATCTGTACCGACATACACAATCTGAAGCCCAGCGTTCTATGGGCAACTGCCGTGTCCTTTGATATGTTGCATTCCTAATAAATCATTATCTCTCCCAGCTATACCAGCTGTCCCGTCTCCTTCGCGACCACGAACCAGACCTGCACGCCAAGCTGGAAGCGCTGGACATCTCTCCGGCGCTGTACGCAGCGCCCTGGATGCTCACACTCTTCACCAGCCAGTTCCCGCTCGGATTCGTCGTAAGAGTGTTCGGTGAGTTTTCTGTCTTTTATTTGAGGAAAATCGTATTGTTTTCACGAAATAATCGTATTCCTCAAATATAATTTCAAGGGCTATATTGATGATTTAAATTATTATTATTCAGATAAGTATTATCATTATTATGTTATCATTACTGTCGCGTATTGAATTTGAATCATAAAATGGCTATGTTAAAAATAAGTTTTATGTTAATTTTATTCTTTCAAAAATAGCTTTTATAGTGACCACTTCCCAGCTCCATCATGAGACCTTAACATCATCTAAGTCTACAGTACTTGTCAAGACAAATCCAATGAGCCCAAACACGAGGGAGTAATGTTGAGAAATTGAGGAGTTCCCATGGCCACCTCCTGGCCTCATCATGAGACCACCTCCATGGTACCATAATATTGCATTGTCATGGAAGTTACATATGTGTTCCAAAGGGCACTGGCAGACGCCCATAGAACGCTGGGCCTCAGATTGTGGAAGTCGGTACAGTTATGAAATTAGTTTGGTGTGATCGAGTATTTCAAGAGTATTTAAATTCATTTTTTATTTGTTTTTGTACGTAATTGGGTTAAAGAGAAATATTATTATTTCTGACAGTGAGGTTAAGTATGGTGTGAATGATCCAGTGAAGTACAGCCCGACTAATGAGTTCCCAATTCAAAGGTTTTAGTTGCTGTCACAGTGTCACCATGATATTCTGTGGAGGCACGCGCCAGCCAGCATGCACCCGTTTTTGTTTTAGTGGTTTTTTCAAAATGTCGATGGCATAATCATTTTATTTCTTATTTATTTCGATTTTTGATTCCAATTCTTAATCTCTAAGATAAATTAGGCAAAGAACAATTAAAATATATTTTTATTTTTGGTTAAGCTTTTATTACTGTACCATATCAAGCCTAAAACTGCCGACGTCCTTTCAGCTCAATCGGTTGGGGGAACTGGTCTAAAATTCTGTGGCAGGATTTTGCCCCTCATTACCAAAGCAAGTTAAATAAAAGATTTGTAATAATAACGTAAAGCAGCGCTGTAATTTTCAAAAAAACCTAATGTAGGTATTTTGAATTTTGCACGCTCGAAATTCACGAAGATTTAAAAATCTTGCATGTTACCACCAATATATTTGACCGTTCCTTCCCTTCCAGACCTAATATTCCTGGAGTCACTAGACATCGTGTTCTCCGTGTCCTTGGCACTACTCTCAGCTCACAAAGACGGTTTGATGCTGTGTGAGAGCTGCGAGGAAGCGGCCGAGTACCTCAAACACAAGCTGCCCGATATGAACCGAGGGTTCTACGAGAAGGTTATGAAAAAGGTTAGTTTTTAACTTTTTAATCGACCGCCTGAGAAGGGGGTTAATGTTATTACTTTTATTTTGTTTGTTTGAACGTGCTAATCTCTGGAACTACCAGTCGGATTCGAAAAATTCTCTTTGTATATGATAGCCAGATTCATGAGGAATAGTATAGGCTATTTTACATCACGCTACGACCCTTAGGAGCCGAGCAACGGGGGTGAAACCGCGGGGAACAGCTAGTACCGTTATAAAACTATAAAAAAGCCGTGTCTGTACATTGAAGATATTTCAGAATAATCAATGGGATTTTTTTTCAATAAAACAATATTTTTACGTTTGTCTGTGGTCTAAAGGCAAGATCGATTTTGGGCAACCCTAGTCTACTTATGTATGTATTTCTTATAGACCATAATCTCCATCTCCAGGTCTTATCGCTAGAAATAAGCCGTCAGCTCTGCGACTATGCGGTAGAATATGCCGTCCTTCGTGAAGAGATGCCGCGTTTAGCAGCTCTGACAGAAGACAATAAGCAACTAGTTGAGGACAAGAACAGAATGACTGAGGAACTTGATGTAAGTATACCTCAGATCATAGAAACAAGGAGATATGCTATCATAGCAAATTAGTACGGGAACAACTTTAAAAAATTTTAATAAATTTTTCGACACAATTACAAGCGCTCCTTGTGAATAAAAAGATCTCCCACACATAAAAAAATCCGCACACCCTCAATCTAACACTGCTATTCGTCACTCATCACTAGCACTAAACTAAAACACTGTATTTATATCATCGATCGTGTTCGGTTCGTCGCCAGTGTGTACTTTTGTATGACGATCAATGTGATCAAACTAAAGTATCAAGCTCAATAGCGCCTTGGTACATCTCCCTTGTTTCTATGAACTGAATAGTATGCCTACTAATTATAGGTCCCGGCGTGAATTATGAGCACAGATCGCGCATTTACATTTTCGGCCCAACAGACAATAGACAGTTGACAATACGTAAAAGAGAATGGTCCAATTAGACGACGAGCATCGACTGACGAACCAATCGCGCAGCGTCGGCGCCCCCCGTCTTCTTCATTCCACCAAAAAGATCGAAAAATCAGCTAATGCGCAGGTGACGTTTGTGCTCATAACTGCTGCCGTTAGTTATTACAAGAGTGAGTCCGATATCATGTCACATGTATAAATCATCGATATTTGAAAATCAATTTGCTTAAAATCACCGATGTGACAACGAGCTCGTTGGGCAGTCAAGAAATATTTTCCTAGCGTGCCGTCAAATATTAACTCTAACCTTTCATTACAGGAAGCAATGGATGCGATAACGAACTACCAGAAGAATCAAACGCGACTCGAAACAACGAACAAATCTCTAGAACAGCAGCTGACTTTACTCAGCCGATACATATCCGCCCACCACAAACAAGAAATACCAATGGAAATAAAGAAAATTGTACAGAACCACTGCAAGAAACTATCCTTCAAAATATTCTCCACGAAGTTCTCCAACGAAGAACAAGAGGACCCGAGGAAGAACTTCAAAACAGGCATAAGTTCCCCGAATTTATTCACCAAAATCAGAGAAGACTCCCCGAAGGATATCGAGCACCAACGAAGGCAGTTCGTGATGAAGAAATCTCAATCCGTACATTCTGGTTTGATAGCAAACATAAAAAATGTCCAGTTAAAGGCTTTGGACGAGAAAAACGAAATTATCAAAACGGAAAATATCACAGATACATTGAAAGAGCTTGGGAAGAAAAACTCAGGATTTTTCGCGAGTACGCACGAACAAATCCGTCAAGAGAGACTCTTTGAGCACGAACTAAAAAATAATTTTGACGAAAATCTAAGACGACTAGACGAGAAATTAAATGAAAAACTGGACCCAGCGTCCTATAAAGATGATTTAAATATTTTTCAGAGCAGAAAAAGCATGTCTTTAAATCTAAAGCCGTTGAAAGACGGGAAGGTCAATGATAGTGGATTCGTTACGCCATTGAGTCCAGATGAAAATAAAGATGGTTCGTCCTCAACTATTTCTCATCCACTCAGTGATTGTGATGTCGATATCAAATTTGATGGACAGTCAACGAAGTTAAAACAGATACGACCAATCAAACACGTAAATGAAAAATCGTAGTACCTACTTGCCATAAAGTTTCAAGAATAATGAATTCGTATAGAAATTATGACGTCATTTACTAGTCGTAGATTGTACAATTTGGTAGATATCGTCCTAATAGAACGCGAATGCACGATCATCGTAGGTTCGCGCGAATTTTATTCGTACGAACGCGCGATCAAACATATTAAACTCGAATAGGTGTCCTAACCTAACTGACGACTGCACGACGCGGTCGCGCGACTCAAATGTTTGTTAGGACACCTATTCGAGTCTATTCGAATATGATTATAATTATAATCATATTGGCGAGGATCATATTCGCTTCTATACGAATTCAATATTCTTATGTAGTAGTTAAATGTATGTATTATGGACTACTTATGTATTATGTAGATGCCTCTTTGCCGGTATTATAGCGTTTAGCATTTTAAACATTATGGCACAAGTTGTGAAACATGTTTCAGAAACAAATATTTGTTTCGACACAAAAATTTTAAAATTGGAATAAATGACACAAAACATGTTTCGTTTGTGCCAAGTGCGAACAAGGCTTTAGATAAGCGAATAATTGCCTATAATAGTGATGTTCACAATGTAGTATTAAAGTCTGTCGATAAAATAATTAGGTATGTTGTTTCGATATCAGCAGTAATTTACAAAAAATATATTTATTTGACAGACGACATAATTGTTATAATAAAACACGCTCTTTTAATTTTGAAGGCTCTTAATAGATTTTTTAACACGGTCCAGTGTTTGCAAGATAGTTAGGTAAGCACATTAAGGCCCAAGTTCACCGGCAAAATAACAGCCCGGTTTTAATTTTGATATCCATTGCGCCCTATTTTTCTAAATCGGTGTTCCCGGTGGCTAGCTCTACGACGCAATGAATATTGTAGAATTGTCCAAATGATAGCTATATACAGGGTAAAATTAAAACCAGTGCGGATATTTTAGGAGGTGAAAGTAGGTACCTACTCATGAATATGATCAACTTTTATTATGGGACCGACACTGAATTATGAAAAAAAAAATCAGCTGTTCCCTACAAAAATGCACTACAACACGATCAAAATGTATGGAACAGCTCACGTTTCATCTAATTCTAATGGGAGGAACCAGAGAGATACAGCTTGACCTCTTGGTAGTAGTAGCCACTCTACACTGCGGAGGTCATTTAAACTGGTCATTTCACTGTAGTCCACGCGGATGCAGTCGCGGGCAAAATCTAGTGGAAAATAAGAACGAACAAATTGTTCGAACTTAATTAACTTAAGTAGGTACGTAATGTGCATTGATTTGTCATGATTTATTTATTTCAACTATTTTAACATCAAGATATTGCTAGGAGTTCTGATACGAACCAAAGAATTGACGTCAAAGTGGTTATTCTTTACAAATGTACAGGAATCGGTAAAAGGAACTAATAGTTATCGAGATTTACGATAGCTATCGAAAAACACGTTACGATACGTTCGTGCTAAGTTAGTTTGTAACTAATTCTGTACCCCTATCATGAGTTTTTTTTACGTATAGTTTCGTTAACGTAAGCATATTTTGAATTTAAAATACAGCAGTCCTGGAACATTTTGATAAAATTTTATACAATTTGCACATTTTAAAAAATACAGAGAAATTAATTAATTATTTAATTTATATAAATATAGTGTAACAAACGTGTATTTTCAATTCAAAATATGCTTACGTTAACGATACTACACGTCAAAAAAACTCATGATCGGGGTACTGTAAAGTAAAAAACGTTATATTATAGTGTAGTTAAAATTAAATATACATACATAACATCACGCCTGTAATTCCTGTAGGGTTAGGCAGAGGTGTATAGTATACCTACCCACATTTTGCCAGTTGTGTATAAGTTCCATGTAATATGGGGCTATTGCCATTTATCGAGCACACATTCATTCGCCCGACTCGGGGATCGAACCTAGGACCTTGCGCTCGAATATTGCGCTTGTGACCACACGATGCAGTCAGATTAAATATCAGTAGGCCGATCATGAGTTATTTTGACGTACCTATAATATCGTAAATGTAAGCATAGTAATTTTATTTGAAAATATACGTTTGCTACACAATATTTATATAAATTAAATACCTACCTACTTTATTTAATTTTCTGTATTTTTTTTAAATGTGCAAATTGTACAAAATTTTATCAAAATGTTCTTGGACTGTTGTATTTTAGATCCAAAATTCGCTTACGTTTACGATATAACATACGTCAAAATAACTCGTGATAGACCCACAGTTAGATTAAATAATTATAGTATTGTAGGTATTATAAGACCCACTATTAGCGTTGCTTATAAAAATCACAGCTTCCTTATTTAATAAACACCAATAAGTTGTAAGAAATATATTTATGTAGGTATCTATATAAATTATAATATAAACCTTAAATATAAATATATTTATTTAATTGCACAATATCAGTGTGTCCGGTCACGGGTATCGGAACCTTTAATTGCATACAATTAAAGGTTCCGATACCTTTTTGATGATTGATGGTATTGCATACAATACCATCAATTTTATCGAAAAATAAGCCCCATTTTTCAAAAAAAGCTAGAAAAAATCATTTTTTGACAATTATTTTCGGTCTCCTAATGAAACATTTTGGTAAAATTTTTGACATCGATTTATTGACTACATTTTTAGCTATCAATTTAGACCACTTTTGTATTTATATGGCCTCTATTTAACTAGATATTACTGATTAGACACACGCGCCCGTGCTTCGATAAAATGGCTACAATTTCTATAATGGTTGGAGAAAAATGACATTAGGGGTGATTTCTCGATAAAATTTATCGAACCTATTGCAATAAAGGGTCCGAAATCCGTAATCGGACATACTGTACCTATCTTATTAAAAATAATATTATGTATTTAGTTTTACCGACAGGATACGATAATTTATTACATAATATGCAATAAATAAAAAGGTAATAGGCAATAATATTTTACTTCCAATTTGTATTGCTATTTTCTTGTATTTGTATCATTTTATCTGCGAAGTATTGCTATCAATAACTTCCATCGGATTTAAAAAAATGTGTCCAAGAATCTTGATACAATTAACATTTTTATTATTACGTATCATTTTATTAATATTTGTAGTGCGATGCAGTGTTAATTCTAATAGAATATATTTTAAAAGTTAGTTATTATATTTTATTTATTTTTATAAATTGGTAGGGCATTTTTTTAAAACTTTATTTTGTGCTACATAGAGTACCTACTTATATCTTTTAAGGAATTATTTATATCTCTGCTTCCATAAAAGTTTTAAAACCAAAGAATTGCTGCACATAAATATATATTTTATTAATTTTATGTATGTATATGATATTTTATATCAGTCGAAAGTTTTTTAATACCTAATTATGTAATTTTTAATCGACATAAAATATTTATGTTATGAATATAAATAATTGCTCAAAATTGTTTATTTTTTTATTAATTATAAGTATAAAAAGTTATTGTTTGGCTTAAATATAGTGAAATATTGTGATTTATTATATAAATATTATAATATACTTAAATAAATTAATAGTTGATTAAACTTCATTGTTTTATTTATCTACTCTTAATATTAGTAGCGCCCATTTATCGGCCCATGCGATCAAGTTTAAGTTAACCGTCCTATTTGCATTTATTAAGGTTTTAGTAATTTTGAGCTTAAAACTTTGACATTTCTACCGTTTTAGCATATTAATATTTATTACACATAGGTATAGGTACCGGCAGGAATCATGATCACAGATCACGCATGCACATTTTCGGCCTAATAGACAATAGACAGTTGACAATACGTAATAGACAATGGTCCAATTAGACAAAGACGAGCATCGACTGACGAACCAATCGTGTGCAGCCTCGGCGCCCTCCATCTTCTTCATTCCGCCAAAGAGACTGAAAAATCAGCTAATGCGCAGGTGACGTTTGTGATCAAGACTGGTGCCGTTAGTTATATGTTATATCTATTGGCAAGATAAGTGGGCCAAAGAGTACTAATGCATACTAAAAAACTTTAAAAATGACTACAGTCAGAATCAAAGATTCTAGAAGTCACTGTCAACATGACATCTAAATTACTGTGTGCCAAATAATTTTAAGTCTGTATATAAATTAAATTTCAGTTTATATTAACATTCAAATTCTTGTGTAATTAAAACGAAATCGTAGTATCTATGTAATTAAAACAACATTTTACAGTGACAGACAGACGGACGGAGGCTTAGTAGATAATAGAGTCGCGTTATATCAGATTTCCTTATACCTTCACGAGTTAAGCAAAATCATTATGTCTTTACTGAAACTACCGACAAAGTTGACGAATACAATAGAGGTACAGAACCAATGGCTGGGTTTACTGAAACTGGCGCAAGAGACGATTGACGAGGATGCTGAGCAACAGGTCAGTGATGAGTATTATGATTCGCCCCCCCTGTAACTATCTGATAATACAATGCCCCCGCCGCTGGGAGGTGGGAGGTCTACTCTCTGTAAGGAGCCATACTCCAGATTTCCTTAAGCAAGGATATTGATTATTCCGTATATCCTACTAATCCTACTTCCTACTAATATTATAAATGTGAAAGTTTGTGAGGATGGATGTATGTAGGTATGTATGGATGTATGGATGTTTGTTACTCTTTCACGCAAAAACTACTGAACGGATTTTGATGAAACTTTACAGTAATATAGCTTATACATCAGAATAACACATAGCATATAATTTTCATTTTTAAATATTTCTACAAAAAAAGTAGGTATTTAAAAACACAAAAATAGTACCGGCATCGGGAACAGGGTCCAAGCTATCGGCGGTCAGGGCCCCAGAGACAGGAACCTCCTAACAATACGAGCCGTGTCCAGAAGTACCACTCCCCGAATCAAGCCCTTGATCCAACCAGAGCCTCCTCACGCTTTTGGCTATTAAGCCATTGGACATGACAAACGCGAGACGGTAGACTATTATACGTAACCTAGAACGAGTCTGGCGCGAGGATTTAATTTCTATACTTACTCTAAAATATTTTTAAGGTTTTCTTACTACCTAATGAAGCTATTCTTTTGTTTCAGCGCTTGTCCGCCAAAGGGATGCGTTTGAAGGAACGTGCTATACCCCCAGAGATAGTTGGTAGACTCTACGCAAGATACTGTGACCTAGTCAACAAATTATATGACGCGTACCTGAACAGTGTCCACCTACAGAGAGCGCCGTATATGCAGGAGATAATTACTGTGTTTGTTAAAAGGTTGGTAAACAGGGTTGAAAGTCCGATCAAACCCTGGATATAAGTACCCTTTAATATAAACCTATTGAAGTTGGCAAATAAGGAAATAAAAAAAAAAAACTGGGTAGAATTTGCTGCCAAGCGAGTAAAGCTGCTACTCAATAATGGCGACTAGAATCAGCACTGTTGGTTTTTAGGGTTCCGTACCTCAAAAGGAAAAACGGAACCCTTATAGGATCACTTTGTTGTCCGCCGTCAGTCACCGGACCATAAGTGGAGCCATCTGCTCATAGATGGCGCCATTGGAAGTATGCAGTAGCGCCATCTATGATCATATTTCGTAACCCTTAGGGCGCGAGGCATACTCGCACTTGTCTGGTTTGTTTTTATAATCCAGCCTATTTCACCCGGACCATAATAACGAATCGATTGACACCACATTCTTCAAAATTGGATGAGTAGTTTAGGCGCTAAAGTGGTATACTCGTAACATGTAAACATAGACCTTTCCCTTCCCATTTTAGTATAAACATTCTACACAACCCTTATGTTTTCCAGGATGTATGAGCTACGTACTGAGCTCATGCATATGGTAGTAAATGACTACATCTACGTCGATGCGGCGTTATCACAACTCCGGATGACTCCTTTAGACATACAGGTATTAGGGAATTGACTACTGTTAAAAAAGTTGTTAATTAAAAATTTAAAAAACCCGACTGCTCAAAAATAATACAAAACAAGACGACATTGCAGTCGGGTCCCCCGATGGTAGGACTATTATCCAGAAAAAGCGGGTCCCGACTGCAATGTCGTCTTGTTTTGTATTATTTTTGAGCAGTCGGGTTTTTTAAATGTTTTTTAACAATTTTTATTTTTTAGTTTTTAGTTGTTATTGTAAATTATACTTATATAATTATACTTATTTATAAATGTTTACGTAATCGTCGTTTCAAGCCCTTCATTTTAATACCCCACTCGATAGGTTTTGAGGAAAAACAATTTTTTGAAGGCGTAATATTGCGCCAAAAAAATATTTTTTTATAATTAGGGTTCCGTACCGAAATGGTAAAAAAGGAACCCTTATGGTGCGACTTCGTCTGTCTGTCTGTCTGTCTGTCTGTCTGTCACACCTGCTTATTTCAGCAACTACTTATGCTATCGACTTGAAATTTGGAACAGTTATAAAGAATGCTTATTCAACTTTATTGCAAATGAAAAAAATCCAAAACTATTTTTATTTTCACTGCAAAAGGGGCCGGAGTGGGGGTCCAAAATTTTAAATTGGGGTTACTAGGTCAAGTGACATATCATATGAAAGGGCTTGATCTGCACATTTCAAAATATATTTTCATTTTATTTTATGTTTCATAGTTTTCGACATATGATGAAAAATGTGCAATAAAATACCATTCCCCCCCCCAAGTTTGCAGGGCGAAAAATCTGAAATAATTAGAGTTGATAGGAATTGACCCAAATATGGCACCAAAAATAAAACGATGTTCCCAACTAGAACAGTTTTTTCAAAATCATCAAAATTCCTTCACAAACAAACTTAGTTATGCGGTCCGGATTTTTTCACTTTATACGTCCAAATATGATACGGAACCCTCGGTGCGCGAGTACGACTCGCAATTGGCCGGTTTTTTTTATATATCCAGTGTCACTCTCACGATCAAGACGAATCTATGACATGACACCTCTCAAGCTAAAATCCATCAAGCCGTTTAGGCTACAGAGCGTGCCAAAGAAATATACATACATACATACAAACATACATACATACATACACTCGAAAAACATAACCCTCCTTCTGGCGCAGGCGGGTAAAAACGTACAAATAAATTGTTTCATTTTGAAGAAGGAATAGGATTTTTTATGAAAGTAATAAAAAATATACCTATTATCACTTTGTCTGTCGCGTGAGACAGACACAATTGATTTCGACCTGAATGAGGCGGATTTTTCAAATGAGACAAAAGGAAGGCTATAATTTATCACAAAATGGAAAAGATAGAAGCTTTTAAAGGTTTTGCAGAGGTATTCTTTGTCTTTTTCGCGCGAAACTCTCCTCTTATTTTCAGATAGTGGTTCCGTACCATTTTCCTCTGGAATCTCGGAGTGACAATATAGAACAGGCCTTACAGAAGATGTGGGCAGACGCCGTCAAAAGGAAGAAGAAAAAAGAAAGGTCCAAAAAAGTAAGTTATTATAGTTGTTCGCCGCGACTTAATTCGCGTTCAAACTTCACTTTTCAAACCCGATAAGGGGGGGAAGGAGTTTCAAAAAGCAATTTACTAGAGAAAGTCTACACTAAGGCCATGTTGTTTCATCTTACAGTTACGTATCTGTAACCGTCAAATATGGCGGCTTGTACGACAATTTCATACTGACTTAACGATTACGTACTGACTTACGGATACAGGTGGTTTGAAGAAACCCGCCCTAAGTATATGAAACATAGCCTAGATAGTTGATTAGATTCAGCAGTTTAAATGTTATAAAAACACACAGCTAGTTGATAATATTAAGGAGGTGGTGGGAAGGGAGAGAGAAACCACTTTTGTACTCCTACTCTTGTAGGCAGAAGCTCACAGACGATATCGCTATCACAAAATCTGTAGAGCACCAGAGGCCCTAGACAAGTTACTTTTCTGTTAGCGTTAGCGTCAAATGCTACGGATAAAGGCGTGTCTCCTGCACCAAATTTTGAACAAAACATTGTTTTACGAACATGTTCACGAATTTAAATCATTCATTCACGCGTCTCCTGCGATGTTCGATGTTTTTGTTTTGCTAAACAAGAACATCGAACAATGTATGACTGGTATGCCTAGGGTTGCCAACTATCCTATCCTACTTCCTACTAATCCTACTAATATTATAAATGTGAAAGTTTGTGAGGATGTATGAATGGATATTTGTTACTCTTTCACGCAAAAACTACTGAACGAATTTTGATGAAACTTTACAGTAATATAGCTACATATACATCATAATAGAATCAGAATAGGCTTCTTATTATCCCAAAAATCGCGGGCGAAGCCGCGGGCGGAAGCTAGTACTTTATAATAACGTATCCTACTTTATTTTCTACTAGCTTCCGCCCGCGGCTTCGCCCGCGTTTTCCGGGAGTAAAAAGTAGCCTATGTATTATTCTAGGTCTACACACACACACACAAACTTTCACATTTATAATATTAGTGGGATTAGTTTGAGTGGGATATTTATAATTTTGCATAAAAATAAAGTATGCGAAAATACTTTATTTTCAATTTTACTATACATGTGCAAATACATCTGATAGCTTACCAAATTTTAAAAATATATATTTCTGATTTACTTTCTGTTCCCGCCACTTCAGCTTTTACTAAAAGAGTTTTTTCGGTATCGAATCTGACATGGCGAGAAGAGAGAAACAAATGGTCCATAAAAATAAAAAACGAGTTATTAATTATTTAAATATAAATTTCGGTTGTCAAACTAGCCTTGATACTTTCAAAGACAACATGCAAAATATTACGTGTGCTAAAAGTACCAACACACTTTTTTTTTATGTGAATAAAAACATACTTAAATACGAGAAATCCTTTTTTTTTCTTCCAAATAAGTTATTTTTCTCAAAAAAAGTTGGCAACCCTAGGTATGCCATTTCAAAATGAGTTTCGAAGAATGTGAGGTCATTCATTCATTCTATTCATTCCCCCGCAGGCGAACGCGGTGATGTTTTCCGCTAGGCTCGGCAAACATGTTTGTGAACGATAAACGAACAAAATCGTTTATCGTTCACTCTATCGTTCACTTTATCGTTCGTTCAATGTTCGTCGAACACAAAAACAGGTCGCAAGAGACCCGGCTTAAAATGTATGGAAATGACATTTGTGAGTCACGTGACTTTTCTGTTAGCGTTCACGCCAAACGATGAGCACAAAATGTATGGCAATGACATTACCTGCGGAAAAATCACGTGACTCACAAATGTCATTTCCATACATGTTATCCGTAGCGTTTGACGCTAACGCTAACAGAAAAGTAACTTGTCTAGGGCCTCAGATTTTTTAGGAAATCTAACGAGGAAAAGCGAGCGAACGAGTTGCAAAGCAACGCGTTAATTTAGTAAACATTTCGCGAAGTGAATGAAACAACCAGCGCCTAATTGTGTAACTCAATTTCTTTCGCCATGGCTTGCATTTTGACAGTTCAACAACATGCATTGCAACGCTGAGCTAGTTACGGGAACACGGATTTATAAATCTAAGGGCGGGTTGCGTCAAACCATCTGTATTCGTAAGTCAGTACGTAATCGTTAAGTCAGTATGAAATTGTCGTACAAGCCGCCATATTTGACGGTTACAGATACGTAACTGTAAGATGAAACAACATGGCCTAAATCTGTAATGTGCGCCGTAGGTAATGGATGTCAAAATCAATACAATGGTGATAGCAATTGAGTTACGAAATTAGGGTGCAGTTATGTGCATTAGCGTCTTTAATTTCAAGCGCGAGACGATGTACAATATTGATAATTGATTATGACATTATTTAACGTACACGTAATCAAATATGTTAGAAGAACACCCACTGGGCACTTAAAATATCCTCTTTTGATACGACCCCCATTTAAACAAGTCACCCTATATAGCGTGGCGCTACCATGGTGACATTAATTGAACACACAGATAGGGTTAGTGGCCATAAATCATATTCAATAAGACAGGTAAAATGAAATCGTAAATTGAAAAAATATTTTTTTCGATCAAACTAAATAATACGCCTACCTACTCTTTGCGTTTGTTTCATCTTATTAGTATTGCTTATTCGTTTTATTTCATTGATATGATGCTAGAATCCGTGACCCCGGCAAATGACCGCTGGGCTACAGTTCTTTAAGTACAGGATGCTCCAAGATGCTATTTTCAAAAATTTGAAATAAATTAATAAATAATAACGTTTTATGGAATTAAAATTTATTTATAAAATGAAAATGTAAAACCGTATACATATATATATTTAAATTAATGTCACCATGGTAGCGCCACGCTGTATTTCCCCTCTTTATAAAATATGTTTCTGAACAGCCAAAACTGCCACCACTGGTCGTCCGGGGTAGCAGGATAGCACAACCAGTTCATGAAGAATCTGAAAGAAATGATGAGTCTGAGGAAGAAGTAGAGTCTCCACGTAAGTCATAATCCTTGTAGTCTTAAAACTAGTTGAGGACGACTGCTTGTCTAACCAGCAGCAGCGATTCAGTGCCTCACGATAATATCTCATTGACGTTTGATCATACATAAGGCTGTTTTAAATAGGTAATCTGTCTTTCGGTTCTTTCCTCTTCTAGAGATGGAATTTTGACATATAAGCTACCTAAATAGAAGTAACGCCAGAATTCTAGCAATAGTGAGGAAAACGACAAATAGATATAACTAGCGGCATTATGATCACAAACGTCACCAGCACATTTGCTGGTTTTTCGGTCTCTTTTGCGGAAGAAGAAGACGGGGGGCGCCGAGGCTGCACGCGATTGGTTAGTTAGTCGATGCTCGTTGTCTATTAGACTATTCTCTATTGCGTATTGTCAACTGTCTATTGGGCCAAAAATGTACATGCGCGATCTGTGATCAAGATCCCTGCCGATACGTATACCTACATTATTGATAAGGGCCAGTAGATAGAAGATACCTACGCATCGGGGGCTGTTTCCACTAATTATTTATTTTATCAATATTTTACATGGAGCGTCTGACATTTGGCCTCCAAGTATATCCCAAATAATCCCAATTCTTGTACATTTTGACTAGGTTGTCCATATGGTTGAATCTACGTTTTGCAACTAGCTTCAATTTACGGACAAACAGACTGATTGAAAATTCAAATACGCCTGTAAATGTTCTAATTGAAATAAATGCTACGACTTTTTTCAGCCGCGAGTGTCCATACCTTCATACCTGAAGAGTTTATACAGTCTCTAACAATTCAGAGGCATGAGAGATACAGGTAACTATATTATGATTACACACTTACAGCATATTAGTTTTGGCTGAAACGTTAACAGCGTGGATAAGGATCAAAGCAGACTGGCTAGTTTTAGAATCGGCAATCAACGATTTAGTCGCTCTTAGGCCAGCTTGATGCCGCGTCGGAAGGCTCCTATCCGCATACATACATGCGCCAGACGCGGCGATCGAATCGCACTTTAGAAGCTCGATGCAGCGACTGGATGCAGAACGTCGCCAAAACGCGATGCAGCAGCGGGGACTACAAACCAGTTTGGTTTTATCGCTCGGCGAAACATATTTACAGCAGATCTTCGTCTACAGTTTTTAACCTCTAGACACATACTCGCTACAACAACTCGCAACGCACTGTGTCCACGTAGGCGTTCCTTCAACCACGTCCGCACCTTAGGCCTTATTTTTAGAAATATAATTGATTTTATTTTCAGGCAATGGCGCATGAGGGACATTCGATCTCAAGCCACGAAGCGTAGATTGTATTTCCTTGAAACAAACGAAGAAGCACCAGCAGAAATAAAGAATAAGGCTTCAAATATAATCCACAGGGTATATAGGTAACTATCCCATTTTGACGCTATTGATATACGCAATATTTTCATTTCAATTTTATTCATCAGTGACACATAAATACATATAACTTTCAACATGGTCCTTCGAGCCGGATCTGAACCTATAGATATGAAATTATGAGAAAATATTCTAGACCGATGATGACTTTTTCTAATTAGCCTCTGATTCAGGACTTCGCGATGACTAGGTAATGATTGCATGTCCAAATATCAAAGTTATTAAAAAAACATCTTGTTTTCAGGGAATACATGAAAATAAAGCGAGAAAAAGTGAGAGAAGCTAAGAGAGACATGTTGTTAGGCCTCATACCAGACCCCTTTAGGAGTGGGGCCAGCTACATCGAGGAAAATAATAAGGTGACTACTACCTAAACCACAGAATAGAAAATACTAAGTACAGAAAATGCACTCTTGGAAATCGCTATAATGTTACATCCGTCCATACAATAATTTTATTATTAATGATTGTTTGCCTTAACAAAGGGTGATGTAATGCACAGATCGGAAACAAAGACAACCATTAGCGACCGTGTAGACGACGCCGCCACCAAGCCGCCACCGCCGCACCGGTACGTGGGTGTTGGTAGGTTGGTCGTTGGTAGTTGTTAGTGTTACATTGCTGCTATGACCTTCTATTATTCGTGAGCAGCAATCTAACACTAACAACTACCAATCATTTTACAGCGGCGGCGCGGTGACGGTTCAGTGGGTTTACGCCGCGTTAGATTAGAAGAGATAAGTACTCACTACACTACTCGTGAAGGATGCCGAAGTGACCGAGGACGACAGTTAGAGGGTCACTTCATCTTACTTCGGCTAGCTTTGGCTCGCCTCGCAGAAATTCCACCTTCACCACATACTCGTGCAAAGACTATTGCGTTCTTGCAAGAGTCGTTATTTATTTGTCTTTGTCGGAGCCTGTGGTAAGACCCCACTGGGCAAATTGTCTTCGCCTCATCACCAGCTCTTTATCCAATGCTATTGTCAGGTGTACGAAAGACGTCGCAATACGAGACTGAAGATCAAGCAGACTTATCTTCAAGAGTTGGACAAAGAGAACACACGACTGCTGTTGTTCAGGAAGGGAGATCAGCTCGATGACATTACTGATGAGATCAGGACCTTGTTCAAGGAATGGTGAGAGCACTATTATTTTCTTCACGGCGATATTTCCTGAAGAGGTAAGCAGAGGCGTAACAGTATGTACCCACATTTTGGGCAAAAAAAGTTTGAAATTATTTATTCCAGTGTAATACAGGCACATGAGACTTTTCTACACTGTCGTTAGGGTGGACAAACCACCTGCCAAGTCTGTGATATTACAGATGTCCATAAGCGGCCGTAACCACTTACATTCAGATGGGTCACAAAACAGAAAAAACTTTTGTTCCAGGTTTTATGGTTACAACTTCTTCCCTGAATTCCCTTATGAAGTGGAAGGTGGAACTCTGCTGGTTGTCAGAGGGGACTTTCCAACGGTAGATGAGCAGAAAGAAGAGGATGAGAAAATGCTAACTGAATCTAAAGGAAAAACTAAGGATCAGGTGACGTTTCTAAAGAATCATTCTATCTGTGAGGCTAAACTGCCGCTTTTCGCGGTCAGTCTATGGATGGGTGACCATTCTTTATACATTGAGAACCCTCTGTGTCGCTGAGAGTACGTTAAGCAGTCGTTTCCGATTGGCACTCATTACGGGCAGTCAGAAGCCCGAAAGTCTGACAACTGGTCTAAATTTTAAATACCGGTACCTATTACATTTAGTATAACAGTTGCATTATTCTCATACAGATGAAAGAAGATAAGGCACGAGCTAAGGCTGATGCCAAAATAAAAGCACAGGCTGCGAAAGACGCCAAGAAGAAAGAAGAATTGACTTTGCTGAAGAGCAGATGCAATCCGTTCACTGATCCGGGGTATAAGATACAGGAGTCTAGAGTAATGGGTGATCTGGTCGAGGTACACTCCTCTATTCGTTGGCTAGAAGTAAATTACTAACAAAAAACGAAGTGATTGAAAATACATAAGCCTTAAGGGCCCTTTCATGTATATTAGGTACTGTGATTTTTATCGTTAAAAGAAGTTTTTAGAGGTAGATTCGTGTTTTTTTTTCTAAATAGCAAAAGAATATCATATTTTATATATTTTTCTGAATTTGTTTAGTGCAAAGGATCATAAATACTTTATGGCTATAAAATTAGCGTTTAACTCCTGTAGTCGCCTTAATTTCAGGCTATCAGAAACTACCGCTCAGCATGGTCACTCTTCGACGACCTACCTCCTGACAAGTTTGGGGAAACTATCTACGGCTACATGAAGCCACTCCTCACTGAGGAACTCATGAAGGAGATACACGTAGACTGCAGGAAGTACATCGACGAAATCATGAGGTAGAGTGTTTTTCACTAGAGTGAGTTTACTTCGACGCTATGAATCTCTGACGGCTTTCTTGTCTGTCACTCTGTCGAGGTCTCAACCTCAGATCATAGAAACAAGGGAGAAGTGCCAAGGCGCTATCGAGCTTGATACCTGAACTTGAGCAAATTGCTCATAATAAAAACGTACGCGCTGGCGACGAACCGAACACGATCGATGGTATAAATACAGTGTTTTAGTTTAGTGCTAGTGTTGAGCGACGATTAACAGTGTTAGATTGAGGGTGTGCGGAATGTTTAATGCGTGGGAGATCTTTTTATTCATAAGGAGCGCTTAATTATGCGCGTAATTGTGTCGAAAAATGTACTAAAAGTGGCATCAGTTGTTCCCGTACTAATTTGCTATGATGGCATATCTCCTTGTTTCTATGATCTGAGTTCTCAACGTTCTGTTTTTTTGTTATATTTAAGTGTAAAACCCCGTAGTCATGGTAAACAAATGTTGCGCAACATTGTTGCAGCAACATGTTTCTGTGTTGCTAGAAACATGCTGCTGGCAAGACAACCTGTTCAGTGGGCAGGAAACGATTGTTTTCGGCAACATTTGATGTTGCTCAACATTTGTTTACCATGAACACGGGGCTTTAAAGTACCTAATGCCTGTGATATCAAAAACAAAATAGTTAAAAAACTAAAACCCGACTACGACAAAATCGAACTTAAAAGCATAAAACAAGAAAATATTCCTGTCTGATAGCCTGAAATTTTTCTCTAGACTTAAAGAATTCAATGTTGTGAAAAATGTAATAAACAACCTAAATAACCAGGGTATAGATGTGGTCGCATGCCGCCCTGTTGGGCCAGCTTATTAGTCAGTGATACGGTGGCATGCGACCACGTCTATACCCTGGTAATTAAAACATTGATTTATTAAGTTTTTCGTATTTTATTTCCCTACAGATTAGATCTAAAAATGCTGATTCAAAAACATCAGGCTGAATACAAGAAACTTGGGTGGAAATATCCAAAAATTAAACCTCGGAAGAAACCTAAAATGCCTCCAGTACCAAAGACTTTGATAGTAGACGAGAATCTAATGAAAAGTTCTGAGGTAGGTACAAGTTACTTCTATTTGTATCTTTCATCTTTTATTTTATACTAGCACCATGCCCGCGACTTCGTCCGCGTGACCCACAGGAACCGTGCATTTCTTCGGGATAAAAAGTAGCCTATAGCACTCAGGGATAATGTAGCTTTCTATTAGTGAAATAATTTTTAAGATCAGATCATTAGTTCCGTAGATTACCCCCTACAAACTTACAAATTTTACCTCTTTATAATATTATTATCTATCTGACTACCTATGCTCCAGTATCGATCGTTTTCATCTAAAAAAGGCCAGACTATCGATAGGCCTATCGCTAATTCGCTACGGGCAAATCGATAGGCCTATCGCTACGGACAAAATGTATGGCAGACACATTAGTGAGGTCACGTGACTTTTCCACAGGTAATGTCATTGCCATACATTTTGTGCTTATCGTTTGGCGTGAACGCTAACAGAAAAGCTACTTGGCTTGGGCCCCAGTACAGTTAAAGCTACTATAGAGATGTCGGCGCGGTGCCGCGATTTCGTCGCGTTTTCGGAGCGATATTATTGCGATCAAAGAGTCGCGGCGACATCGCAACGATATCGTTCGGTCAATGCTTACGCTCAAAAATCACTTATGTGTCGGTTATATAATAATATTGTTAATTAAAATGATATTGATCAATTTAAAAATATTGCCACGACATATACAGGGTGGCAGGTTAAACAGTAGAAATATTTTAAGGGGTCATTGTACTGGTCATTATGAACAACTTTTACTATGGGAACAACCCTGAAATCGGGAAAAAAAAATCTACTGTTCCATACATTTTGTTGAGTTTGGTGAACATAAATGTATGGAACAGATTTTTTTTTTTCGCGATTTCACGGTAGGTCCCATAGTAAAAGTTGTTCATAATGATGGGTACAATGACCTCTTTAAATATTTCCACTGTCTAACCTGCCACCCTGTATAGATTCTAGTATTCAAGTTACCATTTCAATGACCTGGAATTATTGTTTTTCTTCCAATTTCAGAAGATTTTCGACCTGGGTATAGTCACAAAGCCTACAACAAAACTCAGTGATGTCTTCGGCGACTCTAATTATGCTGCCTACGACTACAATATCAGGGATCCGGATGCTTCGTAATTATAATTATTACTAGACTTTTGCCCGCGACTTCGTCTGCGTGGACTACAATGAACTTACCAGTTTAAATGACCTCCGTAGTGTAGGTTGGCTAGTACTACCAAGAGGTCAAGCTGTATCTCTGGTCTTTTTCAGCGGAATGAGATGAAACGTAGCTTAGATTTTAAGTTGGACCCTAAGCTATCGAACTGTGAAAACCACATCAAAATCCGTTCAGTACTTTTTGTGAGATGCGCGCACAAACAGACAAACAGATAAACAGACAAATAGACAAACAGACAAACAGACATAATTAAAAAAAAAAATCTTTTTGGGTATTGTTACGTCCCAGTATCCTATCCCGACTGTTTTTTCTGGAATATCTTCAATGTACTGACACGGCTTTTTACAATTTTTTAATAGTGCCTATAGATAATTAACATTATTGTCTAGATTGCCTCGTTGGTCTAATGGTTGCAAGCGCCACACCTGAGCTTGAGGTACTGGGTTCGATCCCTGGGTTAGGACTTAGGACCAAAGTGGGAGGTCCCAGGTTCGATCTCCGGATCAGGCCCCGGGGATCGCAAAGTCCATCGGGGAGCAGTGTTATTGGATTCTCCATTATACAAATTTCGGAGAAGAAAATTAAAAAAAACAGCGAACCCCTAAAGGGTCACTTAGTTGTTCGTCTGTCTGTCAAACTCTTTCTCAGGAATGCGTGAAGGTATCGAGTTGAAATTATTATCAAATAGGTACTTAGGTCTACGGCGAATCACACACCGCCCCGCGCCACGCTGCGGGGTCCGTGCGACAGAACAAAAATCCCGCGCGTGAATGCGTTTTCAGTGTGTTGCACCATGCGTGATTTCTATACAAATACAGGTACTTGCAAACAACGGAACATCACGCACCCCGCGCTACGCTGCGTGATGCGGGGCAGTGTGCGAATCGCCTATGTCGCATATTTTGACACTCGCAAATAAATCAAAACCTATAATAAAGGGTACTTCCCGTTGACCTAGAATCACGAAATATGGCAAAAAACAAGGTCTCACAGCAAAAGTAAAGGAAAAGGTCCGAAAATCGTTCATTTGTAGATAGATCACATAAAAACTATTTTATTACTTTACATTTTGTACGGAACCCTCAGGGCGCGAGTCCTACTCGCACTTGTCCAGCTTTATTTAAGTCTATTTACCTTAAAAATATCACAGAATTTAGTCTGATCATGACAGCTATGATCCTTATCACACATTCCAGGTTTCCTCTACCAGGGTATGGTGACATCAAGAATCGGGTGATGCTGTCATGTATAATGGGTTGTGGCATACAACCTGGAGCCCCCAGGAGGAAGGCGGTCATGCTGCTCGGTCCTGATAGGAATGGAAAGTCGTTCCTGGCTGATGCTGTGGCCGGGGAGCTAAGTGCGTTTGTAATTGAACCTGTTTATTCGAGACTTATTGTGGAACAATGACAATGGTGGCAAACCTCAGATCATAGAAATCATAGAAACAAGCGAGATGTGCCAAGACGCTATTGAGCTTGACGCTTTATTATGGCCACATTGACCATAATAAAAACGTACACGCTGGCGACGGACCGAACGCGATCGATGATATAAATACAGTGTTTTAGTTTAGTGCTAGTAACGACTGAAAAACATCACCCTTAGTCTAACAGTGTTAGATTGAGGGTGTGCGGAACTTCTAATGTGTGGGAGATCCATTCCCGTACTAATTTGCTATGATGGTATTTCTCCTTTTTTCTATGATCTGAGGATGGCTCAATGGTACTTAGCTAGCTAGCTAGCTAGCTACTAATTTATAGCATGCGCCGCACGTTTTTCATTGTATTACTAGTACTACTACTACCTACTACTTTTATCAATGCTCGAATCGGTAATGTACTTCCCACGCCACCACAAAACAACAAAATCAATGATTTTTTTTACAGATGCTGTCAAAATTGATATAACTCCTGAAGTTTTCAGCGCCGTGTTATCAAAACCATTGAAATTGTTGAACCAAGTGTTTGTCACGGCAAGAGCTTTCCAACCGGCTGTGGTTTTCATGAAGAACGTTGAAAGGGTCTTCACTGTGAAGGTGCGTAGGCCACCATAATTATGACCTACTAGCTGTTGCCTGTGACTTCGTTCGCGTGGAAATCACAAATCTATCCCACGGGAACCGTACATTGGCATAAAAAGTTCTATCGCTATTACAGACTATAAGCTATCGCTGTGCCAAATTTGATCTAGATCCGTTCAGCCATTCTGGCGTGATTGAGTAACAGACATCCATCCATCCATTCAAACTTTCGCATTTATAATATTAGTATAGATAGATAGATTAGTACTCCCAAATTAATAATGTGCATGCAGATCTTCGTTAATTGTCGTATTCCCGGAAACAAAAAAGTATATAGAAAAAAAAGTCAAAGTCAAAGTCAAAACATTTATTTCAATTAGACCATTTACAGGCACTTTTGAATAGTCAAGCAATAGTTGTCAGTCAGTTTGTCCGTTAGTTGAAGCTAGTTGTCCGTTCCAAAACGTAGATTCCTATGGAGAAGAACGGACAAGAAACTCCATGGTTACTCTTTTTCAACTAATTCAACTATACAATTTCTTTGTTTACATTTATGCCCTAATATGTGAGAACAATGTGAAATATTTTAAAAATCCCTTAGGATAAAAAATAAAATCAAAGGTAGGTACTAAAATAAAATAAAAATCATTTAAACCTGTAAAATGTCAAAATATTGCTTGAGCAGTCAAGAGATGACCAGTATCGACTGACAGCGCCCGTTCACGGACATGACGCGTGCATCAGCACCGTTTAACTCAACCATTTTGGAGGGAATCGAACGATCCAATACACACGCCACCATCAGCGGTACATTAAAGCCAGCATGACATGCTCTCAACTGTCATACTACAATCAGCTTAAAACATTGTAAATATCTACATGGTACTCACATTCACAAATCTCAAAGAAATTTACACAAAAATAATGTTATTTATAACTATACAAGAGAAACCAGCTTACTTATTAGAAACGAACAATTAATTCATGACAATCTCTGGACTGATTACCTATAAATGTCAGAAGAATAATAAAATTTACAAAGTCATAAAGGGGAACTTTAAGAGCAGTTATTAACTCCGATTATATGAGTCTAAGTGGTTGTGGAGCAGGACCAGCATTAAGCCAAGCATCTTTATCAGCAATATAATCTTCTAGTTTATAATATGCTTGCCTACAAAGTGTGCGTTTTATACAATCTTTGAATTTATTCTCATTTAATTGGAGAACGTTGGGAGGTAGTTTATTATAAAATTTTATACAGTACCCCATAAAAGATGTATGTACTTTCGATAATCTGTAGCGTGGTTGAACTAGTTTGTTCCCATCTCGAGTATTATAATGGTGTCTTTCACATCTTTTACTAAATAGATGTAGATTTTTCCTAACATACATTATGTTTTCGTAAATGTATTGGCAAGGCACCGTCATGATGTTTATTTCTTTGAACAGTTCTCTAAGAGATTCGCGACTGCGGAGCTTATAAATGGCTCTTATAGCTCTCTTTTGCAGAATAAAAATAGATTCAATGTCTGCAGCTCGTCCCCACAGTAAAATACCGTAAGACATGATGCTGTGAAAGTAACTAAAGTAGACCAGTCTAGCGGTATCGACGTCTGTTAGTTGCCGAACTTTCCTTACTGCGTATGCGGCTGAACTAAGCCGTCCTGCAAGGGAAGTTATAGAGTGAAAAAAGTAAATAGTAGTAGTAGTAATAAAAAGTATATAGAGTGGTTAAGTGCATTTTCTTCATGCATAATTTAGGGCTCTTACGATTCAATAATTCGGTGTTTCCGGGAATACGACAATTAGCGAAGATCTGCATGCGCATTATTAATTTGGGAATACTGTAGGTACCTATTTAACGTACTCCGAGGTACGAAGACCTCTCGATGTGTTAAAGTTCACCCGTCCACGAAATGACCGTGACAAGCGTAGCATAACTTTGAAGCCCTATCGAGCCACCAGCATTTATCTGCTCATATGTTATAACATGCATTGTTTTCTTGTTCATTTAAAGGTCCCTCCAGAAGAAAAGCATCTTCAAGCGCAAGGTTTAAAGGGTGCTTTAGTGAAACTAGTGAAACAGATACCAACTGATGATAAAGTTATATTTATAGGTAAGTCATCATTCGCCAGAGCATTTTGGCCCAGTGGTACTCGTAGGTCGTTCAAACCCTGAAAAGTAACCCGGAGTTAGAACCCTGAAAGGTGCACATTTTGTGCAATTTTTACATCATCACTCCTCTAAAAACGGTGAAAGAAATTTTTGAGAGAAAATCGGCATGTCTTAGAACCAAAAATTTGAAGACACGTGACGTACACCAACCCGCACTAGGTCTGCGTGGTTGTTTATGGCCCACTTCGTCTCACAGAGAGGAGGCCTGTGTCCCAGCAGTGGGAAAATTATAGGCTGCTTATGATTAAAGTGGTGAGAACTACATTATAATTATTATTTATGTTTGTTGCACTTTTGCAGGAACGTGCACCAACCCATGGGTTGCTAGGGCGAAACCCATGGTAAACATGTTTGATGAGATACTTCTGGTCCCAAGAACTGACTATGGAAGCGTACAGCAATTCTTCTATGAAAAACTTCAAAGGTAAGGGAGAAAAACAAAAAGGGAGGAAGGAAGGCAGAAAGTGAGGAATGGAAGAAGGTAACAATGAAGAAAAGGAGAAAACGAGTAAGAAGGTAGGGAGGAAGAGGGGAAGGGAAGTAAGAAAGGCAAAAAAAGACGAAGGAATCCCCTTTTTTCTATCGGACGGCCAGAAGCACGAAAAAGCGCCATCGGTTCATGGTTGATATACCAAAAACCCGAACGAAGCGCTTTGATTTCACTTTCATTGTGAAAACCGCCAAACAGTGGAATGCGCTGCCCGTGTGGGTGTTCCCAGACAGTTACAATCTGGGTATCTTCAAGTCGCGAGTGAATCGGTTTCTTCCAGATAAGCGTGCTCTATCGTAGACCGCATTATCCCTTAACATCAAGCGAGATGGCGGCCAAACGCAAGTCTAATAAACAAAAAAAAGTGAAAGACAGGAATGTGAAAAGAAAGGAAGGATGGATGGAAGGGAGGGAGGAAGTAAGGGAGAAAGGGAGGGAAGGAAAGGCACTATACACTTTTGTTGTATATTGGATATTTTTTGCAGCATAAAAAGCATACCCCGGGACTATTGTGTTCAGCCGATGGCACAGTTGATGCAAGGTTACGGTTTTGGAGACATCATCCAAGCATACAACGAAGTGATGACCCCGGAGAGGATAGTCAGGTATAACTCCAGTCTCCAGTAAGTACTCCGCAGTAGCAGAAGGCATCGTTAAATTCGTCTTTATTAAGGGAGTGATATGGGGTATTAAATATTACAAAGTTGGATTATTTTGTTTTTTTTAGAGTTCCTTAAAGAGAAAAACGGAACCCTTATTTTTGGATCACTTTGTTGTCCGTCTGTCATACATGACCGTCATGACCATGAGTGGAGATCTCATAGATGGCGCCGCTAGAAGTATGCAATAACGCCATCTATGATCAAGATATGATACCTATATCAACTATGATGTAATAGCGGCATAGATGGCGTTAATGCATATTTCGGAACCCTCAGGGCGCGAGTCGTACTCGCACTTGTCCGGTTTTTAGGGTTCCGTACCAAAATGGTAAAAAAGGAACCCATATGGTGCGACTTCGTCTGTCTGTCACAGCTGCTTATTTCAGCAACTACTATTGCTATCGACTTGAAATTTGGAACAGTTATAAAAAATGCTTGTTCAATTTTATTGCAAATGCAAAAAGTCAAACAATATTTTTATATACATTGTAAAAGTGGGGTTACTAGGTCTAGTGACATATCATATGAAAGGGCTTGATCTGCACATTTCAAAATATATTTTCATTTTATGTCTCACAGTTTTCGACATATGATAAAAAATGGCTGGAAAAATACCCTTATCTCCGAAGTTTGCGGAGCGAAAAATTTGTAATAATTAGAGTTGATAGGAATTGGCCCAAATATGGCACCAAAAATAAAACGATGCTCCTAACTAGTACAGTTTTTTCAAAATCATCAAAATTCCTTCACAAACAAACTTAGTTATGCGGTCCGGATTTTTTCATTTTATACGTCCAAAACTGATACGGAACCCTCGGTGCGCGAGTACGACTCGCACTTGGCCGGTTTTTTTAATGTTGTTTATCTTTTATTTCGTATATTATCAACCTTATTGTTCACAACGTTCCTAGCCATATACGGACGTACCACAAAAAAATAAACATCTGTTCAACACTCGTTCAACACGAATTCTACCAAAAATAATAGGCAATTGTTTTAGCACTAACTTGTCTAAAACAAGTGTGTATTATTTTTGGTAGCATTCGCGTTTAACGTGTGTCTATCTTTTTTGTGGTAAGGCCGATAGTGTTTATCACAAGTGCTATGCTTTTTTTTTTTTTTTTTTTTTTTTTGGTGATGGGAAATCATCAAATGACCCCTCCCGCTCTGGGCGGAGCGGAAGGGAGTGTCAGACTCTTACTGACTAAAACCCACCCATGTTCCTTCGTTGCCCGTTACATTCCAGGGCTGCGGTGTCTCTTTCGAACAGTCCCGCAGCCCTGGCAGGCTTCGGCCCTTGCGGGCCCCTACGCTGTTGCTGACTCTCTTTGAGGCGCGCGTGGAACACGAACGCGCCGTCGACACGGCCTGTCGTCATGAGACGGACGGACGGTGAGCATACCCAACTCACCGTCCACAGGCCCGCGCCTACGGTGGCCGGGGGCCATCAAATGACCCCCGACGCCCGGGGCGTCCACCGCCGCGGCGGCTGGGACGTGAGGCTCTCTCCCTCTCACGCCCCGCCACCTCCTTCGCTAGCATGACTGCTTCGCAGAAGGAGGTGACGGCTTCCCATTCCCTCTCGCCCCGGACCATGGCTTGAACCAGGGCCGGGCGCGAGAGGTCGCCGCCGCCGATCGCCGTTACGAGGACACGGCGGTGCTCCGCCCAAGCGGGGCACACCTCTACAGTGTGCTCCGCCGTGTCCTCCGGTCGATCCACGCAGTGGTGGCACCCGGGCGTTTCCTCCCGCCCGATTCGATGCAGGAACCTCCCGAAACACCCATGTCCGGTGAGGACCTGCGTCAGGCGGAAGGTGAGGACGCCGTGGCGCCTCTCTAGCCACTCCTCAAAGAGGGGCACTATCGCCACTATTGTGGCGTGCCCTGCACGGGGCTGCGACAGTCGACAAGTGCTATGCTAAGCTATTGATTTATTATTTCGGTACCTATTGAAAAATGTGAAGTCTATAATTTTTTCTATTTTTTCAGATTAAATGTAGAACAACTTTCGCCTGGAGAGATGCTAGAAACATTACTGCAAAGAAACTTGGAACCTCTCACATTAGAGGTAGGTATAACTAGTGGCACCAGTCTTGAGCACAAATATCTCCTGCGCATTGCTGATTTTTCGGTCTCTTTGGCGGAATGAAGAAGACGGGGGGCGCCGAGGCTGCCCGCGATTGGTTCGTCAGTCAGTGCTCGTCGTCTATTTGGACCATTCTCTATTACGTATTGTCAACTGTCTATTGTCTATTGGGCCGAAAATGTACATGCATCATGCCATCTGTGCTTATAATTCACTTCGCGACCTATACTAGCCTATATCTTGTAATGATGGTATGATTTTGTATAAAAAATAAATAAAATAAAATATTTTTTAAGAAGAAATATTTTTAAAGTTTCATATTTTAAAATTTTATTTAAAGGATTACCAGAAATACGTAGATTTCTTTACGGAGAACAGTTGGCTAAAATCTGAAAGGGAAGACTACGTTAGAATCAACTATTTCAGAGATGACATGTACAAGAAAATGGCTAAAAAGGCAAAACAAGATAAAGCTGAAAGTTCATAAATGATACAAATGATTACTATTCAAATGTACGATAGGACTTTCAAAAACCGACGTGCGACCAAGGTGTCTTCATGATAAGCCCAGTATAAGCAATTAGATTGTAAGTATCTGTTTGTAAGAAGCAGTCCATATATGTTTTGAAAGTAATTTTTAATGTTTATTTTATAAATAAAACCTTTTAAAATATTACAATAATGTGAGAAATAATTAAAATATACGTTCTAAGTGTTAATGTTTTTTACCTTATTCTTACTTACATAAAAAACTTTTACCTTTTCAGTAGACAGTATTTTATTCCAAGTTCGATTATTTTCACGAATTCGTTCGTCACTACATTACACGTAGATACATTTATGCATATAACTTCGTAAATAAGAATGCTTAAAGTTAAACCTTCCTAAAAGTACCTGTGATAATTACGTTAGTAAAAAAAAAACCGGACAAGTGCGAGTACGATTCGCGCCATAAGGGCTCCGAAATATGAAATAGCGCCATCTAGCCGCTATTACATCATAGTAAATCCTACTATCCTACTCACTACTAGAGAATACAATCCCGAGCATGTTTTTCAATCCCGGGATTACGGGATTTTTGAAGCGTAATCCCGGGATCCCGGGCCTATCCCGGGATTAGACTATGTGGTTTCTAATTGGGCTCAAATTAAAAAAAAACTTGAGTAATTAAAAAACTTTATAATGTCTTTGCACAACAGTCAACACAAATCACAATAATAATAAGAAAATAAAAAAGACAAAACAAAAAAATTATACTTTTGCAAGAAATTAAAAAGACAACATAATATACTATTTAGTATTTCGAAAATATAATCGCAGAAATATCAAAGCATCCAATGTTTGACTTCCAAGCCTGCTTCGTAGTTTATTGCCAACATAAGCGGCAGCTGAAAACGCTCGCTCAGGTTCAACGCTGGTTGGAGGAATAGACAATAGATACTTGTATGCTGTTTCTAAGTGATATCCACGAACTCCTCCATTTTCGAACAGACTCATTTCACGTCTAATACTATTTGCCAACCCCAATTCATTTTGTACTTGTACATCAGGATCTGGGGATTTCATACTCTTGTTAATTTCCAGCTGTAACTTTTCCTTTAATGTCAATTGGGGTTGGGAGGTTTCTGGCCTTAGCTCATCATCTATTTGTGATCCTGACCTTTCTTCTTCTTCTGTGTCATCTCGACTATTAAGTCTTTTAACAATACTCTTTATTTGCTTTCTCACTATAGCCTGTGTCGGAACTGGAAATAAGTCATGCCATTCCAAATCCGATAACAACTGATTTTCATCATTCATTCGTGGATTTTGTAAATAATTCAATACACCAGTTAAATTATCACTTCGTCGTTGCTTTATACGTTCCACTAAGGATGTTTTCATTTTTTTGGCAAGTGCTGAGTTTTTGCTAGACAGTTGTTTTATAAGAAATTTCAAAGCGGCATCAGCTGTGCATAAATTAGCATCTCGCCTACAGATTGCTTCTACTGTCAATTTAATTGGGGTCAGCACATCAACAATTTTATTTACCAATTCAAAATCAACATCTTCTAAACGAATTGGATGATTGAGATCTATAAGAGCTTTTTGAATGCATGCTTTTAAAAGATAAAATCGCTCCAGCATTGTTAAAAGACTATTCCATCTGGTTTTACAGTCCAAAAGAAGTGACAGCTCTTTTCCATGTTCAATTTTCACATATTTTTGAAGTACTGTTTCATTTTTTAATGGTGATCTTTTGAAATACACTACAACTTTGCGGATTTTCTTTATCAGCTCATTAATATTTTCATATTGTGTTAACTCTGGTACGTGTTCTGGCGCAAGATCATTTTGTGACATTACGATTAAACCTGATTCTGGACAGTCTAAGTCTTCTAAATCGTGTTCATCATCGCTGTCGTCCATATAATCAACAGTAACAGCTGGTTCATTCAGAGTATCATCTGAGGTAGGACTATGTTGCAAATAATTATGTTTTTCATAAAGCACATCACAGACCGCCAAATTGATACCATGTGCGAGACACAGTTGATGTTCGGTGCAAACAAGCCGCCCCACCTTTATCATAACATTCGGTCCATCGGTTACAATAGCCACGATGTCAGTTTCCAGGGAAATATCAAATTCACTGAGACGCTCTTTCAATATACGAAGACAATTTTCAGCTGTCATACTTCCGTAAATAGGAACAAGTCCTAAGTTCCAAAATTTTTTATATGAATGAACGTTGACAGCCATGTATCGTTTATTGGAAGTTGAAGTCCACTCGTCGAAAGAAAGACTAAATCTTTCACCTGCACTTTTCAATTGTTTCAATTCTGCAATTACTTGCTTTTTGATTTTTTCACTGTAATTCATAACACGTTTTCGAACAGTGACGGCTGACTTTGGTAAATCCGGGTATTTTGCTAAGAGCAATTTTCTCAAATCATCTGAAGCTATGAATACACTGAATGGAAATCCATCTAATGCAACCATTCTTGCCAAAACATCATCCAGGCTATCGTCGGCACTTTTAGTAAAATAATCATCTAACTTTCGCTTGGTTGGCGGCGGAGCTGTGTTCATATTTTCAGAATCTTGACTTGTTGAAGCTGATATAACCTTGATGTTATGTTTTGATAACAAATGTGTATGTAATCCCTTAGTCGATCCACCCAAAGTCTTGAGAATGGCTGGGCACCGCTTACATTTAGCACTATTCCCATCCTTCGCGACTAAAAAATAACTCCACACTGACGTCGCATCACTGTCTTTTTTATGTTTAACAAAGTCTGCCGCCATTTGAAATACTTAATTTCAGGTAATTTACTTTAAATTTAAATGACGAAACCTTCGTAACCCGTCACTGACAGAATAATAAATGAAAAAAATAAAATCTGATTAGCATATTTATACTTTCATACAGGGAATCCCCGACGGGAAAATACCCGCAACAATACTATGATATGAGATTATCGGGTGATTTCCCTGTTGGTTCGTTGGGGACTTGGGGAATCACCTTAAAAGTAGCATATTTAATACTTTCGTACAGGGAAACCCCGACGGGAAATACCCGCAAAAATATTATGATAATAAGAGATGATCGGGTGATTCCCCCGTTAGTTCATTCATTGGGGAATTACCTTAAGAGTATTGTATTGAAGTACTCAGAGTGGGGAAGTCCCTTCTAAGTTTACAACAAACATATTAAGACTGTACCTGTGTAGTGAATAGTACGTATCGTATGACGGCATTGACGGCGTATCTAAAAGTGTTTTTTGTCGTTATGTATTAAATGCTATTAAATAACCTAGGCAAGGTTATCGTCAAGGCGCAACGGACTACGGCATATAAACTAAACTTGTATGTGGCAATCCCGAAAATCCCGAGATTAGCCAAGTGCAGTCCCGGGATTTTCGGGGCCAGAAAACGGTCGGGATCCCGGGATCCCGAGATTCGGGATCCCGGGATTGTATTCTCTACTCACTACTAACTATAATATTAAAGACGTGAAAGTTAGTGAGGATAGATGTATGGATGTATGGATGTTTGTTATTCTTTCACGCAAAAACTACTGAACGGATTTTGATGAAACTTTACAGTAATATAGCTCATACATCAGAATAACACATAGGCTACTTTTTATCCTAAAAACGCGGGTGAAGCCGCGGGCGGAAGCTAGTATATAATAATATCTTGATCATAGATGGCGCTAGGTACTGCATATGATGCGCCATCTATGAACAGATGGCTCCACTTATGGTCCGGTGACAGACGGACAACAAAGTGATCCTATTTATTTTCATTTTCTTTTATTTGCTCGTGTTGTGCCAAATAAATGTTTTCTTACTTCACGAGTGACAGCTAATGCTACCGTGCTCCTGTACGTACTACGGATATAATCTCAGATCATAGAAACAAGGAGATGTGCCAAGGCGCTATCGAGCTTGATGCCTGATCTTGAGCAAATTGCTCTTATTAAAAACGTACGCGCTGGCGACGAACCGAACACGATCGATGGTATAAATACAGTGTTTTAGTTTAGTGCTAGTGTTGAGTGACGATTAACAGTGTTAGATTGAGGGTGAGCGGAATGTTCAATGCGTGGGAGATCTTTTTATTCACAAGGAGCGCTTAATTATGCGCGTAATTGTGTCGAAAAATGTACTAAAAGTGGCATCAGTTGTTCCCGTACTAATTTGCTATGATGGCATATCTCCTTGTTTCTATGATCTGAGGATATAATATACCAGTACCAGCTCATCCTACTGTGTTGATAATCCGTTCCAAAACAATATACCTACCCTATATTCGATATGGATGGTCTCAATAATCGATTATCATAATATATCAATTATGTTATTGTATCGACCAGTCATATTTTTATATTCGGCGATTGAGTTTAGTTTGAACGTCAGCGCTAAGACGTGCGTTTGTGCGTGAATTGGAACAGTGACTTTTAAAAGTAGAATAGAGACAATATGAAACTGTTTCTTCTGAAACTCTTTCTAATGTCAAATTCTGTAGAATAAATAACGGTTTTTGTGGAGAACTGGGTGTAATAAGTTTTGTGTAAGTATTCTTGAGTAGGTATACCTTTTTGTAATGTTAGTACTTTTCGAAGGTAAATCGATAGTCCCAAAGTACGTATACTAGGTACTTGGAATTATTAGAACAATAACATTAAGGAAGTGACTCCGCGACCGCCACCGTGACCCTGAATTTGCAGCCACCGCCGGTTGCTAAATTGGCAGCCGGCGCTGACATTAGAAAAAAGCGGGAAATGGGGTTGCAAATTTAGCATTAATTAAAATAAACATTTCATGTTTCATTTGAGTAACATACCTAACTAGGGTCCAAGAGCGAGCAAAGCAAGTTCGGGAACTTGGACACCCCGACACGGACAATTTAGGTTCGTTCGCTCGCTTTGCTCACTCACTGAAGCCCCCGTCAACCCCTTCGTGTTAGGTTACTTTTAACCTTGAAGACAGAAATAGGAGCCCCGCTACAGCGGGGCTCCGTCGACCACCTCCCTCCCCCTTGTAAGTCCAAAAAAGTTGTATTTTGTTTTACATTGACACTGTAATTTAAAAGTCAGTTTAAGGTAGATAATTCAACTTAAAACACGGCAACATTAATCTGCTGCTACGGTAGTTTGCAATTATTTTCGTCTGGTATCACTGCTACTCCAAGGCTACTCCGGTTTCCAACGGCGTTATTTTTGGGAGCCGGCGCCGGCTGCGGAGGCGCTCCCTAACATTAAATATTTTAGTAACGGGTTATTTTTTTCGTTTTAATATTTAACAACATCATGTAGATGCGCAGTGATCACCTGACAAATACAAAGATCAAAGACCCATGGTCGGCAAAGATAGTCTGAACATTTCCATTCTGTTTATTTCAATATTTATTGTATTTTGAATTTTTGTATATTATTATTATGAATTTTATTACTTAATAGTAATACTATTTTATTCTATTAAGTACCTATATATTATATAATATATTTTGTGTCATATGTTTTGTAAAATGACTTCTATTGGCTCGAAATAAATGAATATTTATTTATTATTTTCAAGAGACAGTGGCGGCCTTTGCCATTGCGAGGCCCAGGGTGGCTGATCATTGCGAGGCCCTTGTTCTTTGTGTAATTTATCCAAATTGAAAGTAAGTACCTATTTTTGATGATTGATGATTGACGAGAAATGCAAAGTTATAAACAAATAAATGTAGAGTTTTAAAATGTTTCTATAAAATTACTTTTTATATTGACTCCTCAGTCGTTTCGCACCGCAAGCGGTTAGAACTTAGAACCACGGTGTGAAGAGCTCAAGAACTATTTGTAGGTAATGGGTTGTTGCGCGAGGGCGCGAGGCCCCTGCAAGAGCGAGGCCCCGGGTGGTTGCTTCGTTCGCCACCCCCTAAGGCCGCCATTGACAACAGAAATATATCGACTTGTACTAGCCGCTGTACTATTTAATAATTATGATAACCTCATCAGTACCTTGTATGCTATAGGAAGTAGGTAATGAAGAAGCCATGTTTACAAAAATTGCAGAGCAAAGATACATCTATCAATGTTGTTTTGTCTATCTCATGACCTAGCTTAATATTGGCATGTTAAGCAAAATCAGATTCAGACACCTCTATTCAATCAAAACTCAAAAATGATTGAGTAGGTATTGACCTCAGATCATAGAAACAAGGGAGATGTGCCAAGGCGCTATCGAGCTTGATGCCTGATCTTGAGCAAATTGCTCATAATAAAAACGTACGCGCTGGCGACGAACCGAACACGATCGATGGTATAAATACAGTGTTTTAGTTTAGTGCTAGTGTTGATGTTGAGTGACGATTAACAGTGTTAGATTGAGGGTTTGCGGAATGTTCAATGCGTGGGAGATCTTTTTATTCACAAGGAGCACTTAATTATGCACGTAATTGTGTCGAAAAATGTACTAAAAGTGGCATCAGTTGTTCCCCTACTAATTTGCTATGATGGCATATCTCCTTGTTTCTATGATCTGCGGTACCTACCTACCTATATAAATCATCGATCGTGTTCGGTTCGTCGCCAGCGCAGCGTGTAGGTACTTTTGTATCACGCTCAGTATGACCAAACCAGGGACCGAAAAGGTCACCCGTATAGGGGTTAACCCGGGTTTTGTTTTGGGTTAGGTGAAAAACCTTGCATAAAGGTTAACCCGTATTCTGGGTTAATCAGCCTAATAATAACCGGTAACGGTATCCGTATTAAAGGGTTAACCGGTTACCCTGCATTAAGATTAACCAAACATATGGGTTAGTGATTTAACCGGTAACCTTTTAACCCGATTAATCGATCCCTGGACCAAGCTAAAGTATCAAGCTCAATAGCGTCTCCCATGTTTCTCTATGATCTGAGGAATTGACTCAATGCTCAAACATTTTTGAGTTTTGACAATTCAAAACGTGCTGTCGCTGACTGTCTTTTGTCAATGTGTGCATCGCGTCACGTCTGTGTCGAATCTTAATTTTTAATTACCTAACACGTAGGTAATTAAAAATTAAGATTCGACACAGACGTGACGTTTAGGGTTCCGTTCCGTACCAAAATGGTAAAAAAGGAACCCCTGTGGTGCGACTTCGTCTGTTTGTCTGTCTGTCCGTCTGTCACACCTGCTTATTTCAGCAACTACAAATGCTATCGACTTGAAATTTGGAACAGTTATAAAAAAACCGACTTCCAAAAACTACACTAAAAACTATGAAATAAAAATGTTAAACTTCCATAAATAAAAATCTAAATGTATATTGAAGTCGGCGGGGCCTCTTCTTCAGGTTTTTACCTCTCAGCCTTTGAACAGGAAGAACGTGCGCAGTGTGTGCACGTGCAGCTTGCTTTGCGCCTCGACAAATTAACATTTCCTTTCAATCCTCCTTAATCTACAATGGTGCTTATTTTCATGCTAGGCCCCGCCGACTTCAATATACATTTAGATTTTTATTTATGGAAGTTTAACATTTTTATTTCATAGTTTTTAGTGTAGTTTTTGGAAGTCGTTTTTTTTTAAACCTGTTTTTATTTTTATCTTTTTAGTGTAGTGTAACCTGTGTAACCATTTTATTGTTGTTAATAATTACAATAAAGTATCATAAAATCATTTATGTATTTGCTACACATTTTGTATGTACCTACTTTTACCGAGATCGATTACTTCCACGAATTTAAATAGGTACTTATATTCATAGATGTTGGTGGATAAGAGCGTTTCAGTAAACAAAAAAACCGGCCAAGTGTGAGTCGTACTCGCGCACCGAGGGTTCCGTATCGGTTTTGGACGTATAAAGTGAAAAAAACCGGACCGTATCCGTAACCGGACAGTTTGTTTGTGAAGGAATTATGATGATTTAAAAAAAACTGCACTAGTTAGGAACATCGTTTTATTTTTGGTGCAATATTTGGGTCAATTCGGCAATTCCTATCAACTCTAATTATTTCAGATTTTTCGCTCTGCAAACTTTGGAGATAAGGGGGGGGGGTGAATGGTATTTTTTCAGACATTTTTCATCATATGTCGAAGTGAGACATAAAATAAAATGGAAATATATTTTGAAATGTGCAGATCAAGCCCTTTCATATGATATGTCATTTGACCTAGTAACCCCACTTTGAAATTTCGGACCCCCACTCCGGCCCCTTTTGCAATGAAAATAAAAACATTTTATGACTTTTTTTATTTTCAATAAAGTTTGGCAAGCATTTTTTATAAACGTTCCAAATTTCGAGTCGATAGCATTAGTAGTTGCTGATATAAGCAGCAAGCACTAAAAACAGTTTTTGTTTCAGTTTATAATAGCAATAGGCTCGCTCCCTAGCCTTCTATCAAATGCGACTTAAGCATAAAAAAATTGTGTGTACTATACACCTCTGTCTAACCTTGCGGGAAATACCGGCGTGATGTTATGTATGTATAACATCGAGATCGATTGCATTCAGGAATTCATGTACTTACACAATATCACTTTTTCATCATTGTCATGATGTCATCGAGATACACCAAAAATACGGTTTATTACACCTGGTTAAAAATCTACTCAACCAAAGTTAATAAAATTTATATGGGACCACCTCGCGAGCTTCTTCTACCATATGAAAAAAGAATCACGTAAATCGGCTCATAGACCACGGAGTAATCGGTGTACATACATTAAAAAAAAAAAAAAAAAAAAAACCAACCGAATGCAGAACCTCCTCCTTTTTGGAAGTCGGTTAAAAATGCTTGCCATTTCTGGCAAATAAATGATTTATTATTAAACTTTATTGAAAATGAAAAAGTCAAAAAATGTTTTTATTTTCATTGCAAAAGGGGCCGGAGTGGGGGTCCGAAATTTCAAAGTGGGGTTACTAGGTCAAGTGACATATCATACGAAAGGGCTTGATCTGCACATTTCAAAATATATTTTCATTTTATTTTATATCTCACAGTTTTCGACATATGATGAAAAATGTCTGAAAAAATACCATTCCCCCCCCCTTATCTCCGAAGTTTGCAGAGCGAAAAATCTAAAATAATTAGAGTTGATAGGAATTGACCCAAATATTGCACCAAAAATAAAACGATGTTCCTAAGTGCAGTTCTTTCAAAATCATCAAAATTCCTTCACAAACAAACTTAGTTAAGCGGTCCTGATTTTTCATTTTATACGTCCAAAACCGTTACGGAACCCTCAGTGCGCGATTACGACTCGCACTTGGCCGGTTTTATACATATAAGTAATAAGATTGGTGTAAGTGTAAGCCAATAATAGAAGTCTAAAATTCAATCGGTCAACATAATAAGTGTTATTTTATTAAGTTTAAATATTTACCTAATTTAAATTAACTGTGTAGATTTTAAATTTCTTTGTTTATTGAAATAATGAAAATAAATTACTTGTTTCTTATTATTTTTAAGTTAATAATCATGACTATTTTTTGGTTTTGATAGTCTGGTATTGTTAAGTTTTTAATAGGTAGGTACCTACTACTCAAATTACTTAGGTATTATGTAGATATTTTCATAGATTTGAGATTTGTTAAGTAAACAGTGTTTTCATTGTGAATAAGTGAGTTTAGACCTCACCTCAAACCAGCTTATAAGGTACGTGTCTTGGTCATCTCGCTACATGTTTCTGGGTCAGTCTCGGCGGCCATAATTATGTCCATCATTATGTCAAAGTGTCCATCATATTATGTCTGACGTAAAGGCTGCTAAACACTATGGCGGCGACATAGTGGCGCAGTTTTGCCGCCGGGAGTATCGAAGTTTGCCGCTGACATTATTGTTGGTGATGTCAGCTTATTTGTGCAGCCAACATGCCACCAGAGCATGAGAGTCAAAATGGCGGGTGTATCATTACGAATCCAATCAAAATTATTACCAAATAAATGTACTTAAAATGTACTATTTAGTACCTATACTCATGAAAAATGTACCTCCTTTAGAACAAAATTATAACCAAATTAAGATACACCCGCCATTCTGATGTCAATATGGCGGGTGTATCCTAATTTCTCCCTAATTATCCATTGGTGATTGAATATTATTATTCCAAAAAAATGTACCTAAAAAGTACCTACAGTAAAAAAAAACACTCACTCGATCTGTTCATTCGTTCCTGAGAAATAAAACTACAAATGTTTGGTACTTACCATACCGTGGCGTCGTTCTAACTACTGAGCTACCGAGTCAGTGATTAAAGCGACGCCACGGTACGGCAGGGGTCGCGGGTTCAAGTCCCGCCCGTGTAGTTGTTTTTAAATCTCATATATTATAAGTATATTATAATTATTATGTTGTTAGTTACATTTTTAGGGTTCCGTACCCAAAGGGTAAAACGAGACCCTATTACTAAGACTCCGCTGTCCGTTCGTCCGTCTGTCACCAGGCTGATTAGAGCCTAGTGACAGACGGACGAACGGACAGCGGAAAAAAAATCAGCTGTTCCATACATTTTGATCATGTTGTATTGCATTTTTGTAGGGAACAGCTGATTTTTTTTTACATATTTCAGTGTCGGTCCCATAATAAAAGTTGATCATATTCATGAGTACTTTCACCGCCTAAAATATCCGCACTGGTTTTAATTTTACCCTGTAGATAATGGTACGGAACCCTTCGTGCGCGAGTCCGACTCGCACTTGGCCGGTTTTAATATTTTGACAACACTCTTATTTTATGGTTTCCTAGACAACGTATAAAAATGTCAAGCCCGAGTCGACCGGCGAAGGAGGTCGACACCATAAAACCTTAACTATATGACTTGGAAAGCCAAAATTAAATAGGTATGTACGAACATTGACCTATATGTCCCTAGACAAGCAGTTCCGAACAAAAATCATGTCCCACACGCGGGTACTTGTCTGTTGCTCACTGCATCAAACGTCAAAGTGAATGTGAGGCTTGTGTTGTGGCCGCACAACACTAAACAAAAATATATCTGAAAATCTATTCACGAGTCTTTTGGATGTGCCTTTTGCCAAATTAACGGTTATAAATATGTAGATTACATAGCTTTGTATTTATCGTCAAATAACGAGGCTTAATAAGCGTGAATATCCAAATAACGAAACAGGTATAACCGTTTTTTGTTTAATCTTAACATTTTCGGTTTCGGCTAAAACTAGAGGAGGACATGTGAAAAAATATTCAATAAATAAAAGTTTACGAAGTTGAAAAACGAGTTTGGCTATTTTCCAATAATTTTCTTCATTTAAATCCTTAAAAAATTAAATAAAATACATATTTATGTTATGTTATATTTTTGTTTAGTGTTGTGCGGGCACAATACAAGCCTCGCATTCACTTTGACGCTTGATGCAGTTAGCAACAGATAAGTACCCGCGTGTGGGGCATGATTTGCTTGATGATGATGCTTGTCTAGAGACATATAGGTCAATGTTCGTACATACCTATTTAATTTTGGCTTTCCAAGTCATAGTTAAGGTTTTATGTTGTCGACCTCCTTCGCCGGTCGACTCGGGCTTGACATTTATATACGTTGTCAAGGAAACCATAAAATAACAGTGTTGTCAAAATATTAAAACCGGCCAAGTGCGAGTCGGACTCGCGCACGAAGGGTTCCGTACCATTACCTATACAACATTAGACACACTATATTATTATAACCTTTATTATTAGCAAAAAAAAATCACGTTTATTGTATGGGAACTCCCCTTAAATATTTATTTTATTCTGTTTTTAGTATTTTTTGTTATAGCGGCAACAGAAATACATCGTCTGTGAAAATTTCAACTGTCTAACTATGACGGTTCATGAGTTCATTACAGCCTGGTGACAGACGGACGAACGGACAGCGGAGTCTTAGTAATAGGGTCCCGTTTTACCCTTGGGTACGGAACCCTAAAAATTTAACTAACAACATAATAATTATAATGGGTTCCCTACTTGTTTTCGAAAGTTGATGATTCGATTTTTATTATATCGAACACGGTGTGTCGATAATTCAGTTGTACGATGTTTTATTCCGTCGATGTGTTATTGGTGCGATGTAACGTTTGTGCGAAAAATCCTGTTACGAAAAACCCTACAACGATTGCTCATTTGTTCGGTAATTTATTAGTTCGAAAGTATGTAGGTTTGAAAAGCCTACTGTTGTCCGTGACATTTAATTAATAATCTTATGTTGCATTATAGACGTTAAGGAAATACATTAAATACCATACATATCTTCACGTCAACTTTCCTAAATTGAGGAAGACAGGTAACAAATTCACCACGTTTAGCTGTGGCATGGGCCAAAGATAACGTAGACAATATCAGTGATCGGTTGCTAGCCAATCGCCTGATACCCTCAAAAGCCAAAACTGTCATACCTCAATCGTCTATTTCGATATGCAGCATGGAAAAAAAAGCAACTAGGGCATTCTAAGTTTTTAGGGTTCCGAACCAAAATGGTAAAAAAGGAACCCTTATGGTGCGACTTCGTCTGTCTGTCTGTCTGTCTGTCTGTCTGTCTGTCACACCTGCTTATTTCAGCAACTACATATGCTATCGACTTGAAATTTGGAACAGTTATAAAGAATGCTTGTTCAACTTTATTGCGAATGAAAAATGTTCAAAAATATTTTTATTTTCATTGCAAAAGGGGCCGGAGTGGGGGTCCGAAATTTCAAAGTGGGGTTACTAGGTCAAGTGACATATCATATGAAAGGGCTTGATCTGCACATTTCAAAATATATTTTTATTTTATTTTATGTCTCACAGTTTTCGACATATGATGAAAAATGTCCAAAAACATACCATTCCCCCCCCCTTATCTCCGAAGTTTGCGGGGCGAAAAATCTGAAATAATTAGAGTTGATAGGAATTGACCCAAATATGGCACCAAAAATAAAACGATGTTCCTAACTAGTACAGTTTTTTCAAAATCATCAAAACTCCTTCACAAACAAACTTAGTTATGCGGTCCGGATTTTTTCACTTTATACGTCCAAAAATGATACGGAACCCTCGGTGCGCGAGTACGACTCGCACTTGGCCGGTTTTTTTTAAATCCTCGCCCACTACGGAAGCAAAAACGTCATATTTTTGCTTCTCTCTCTCTCTCTCTCTCTTCTCTCTCAACACTCTCAAACGTAATGACAAAGTACCCATTAAACTTTTAAATAAGTAGATAGATCATATACATACTAATTCATAATAAATATAAATATTTTTACAAAACATGAAACAAAAATATTTAATATCGTAATTTTTATAGCAGACGCGCCTGCCGTAAAAAGTTAAGGAAATGTTCAAATGGATGCAAATTTTTTTTTTCTGAAACATAATAGGATTAAGTACTGTAGGTATGCCAATTTATTTTAGGATTTTGTTTTTTAGAATAAAATTTACAGTAGGTAACATAGATAAAACATTTTAACTTATTTAGGTATAGATAGATTAGGATTATTTTAATATTATTTACTTGATGTAAATAATAAAAAAGAATTATACATTTTTTTCAATAAAAGGAATGTATTTTCTTAACGTCTATAATGCAACATAAGATTATTAATTAAATGTCACGGACAACAGTAGGCTTTTCAAACCTACATACTTTCGAACTAATAAATTACCGAACAAATGAGCAATCGTTGTAGGGTTTTTCGTAACAGGATTTTTCGCACAAACGTTACATCGCACCAATAACACATCGACGGAATAAAACATCGTACAACTGAATTATCGACACACCGTGTTCGATATAATAAAAATCGAATCATCAACTTTCGAAAACAAGTAGGGAACCCATTATAATATACTTATAATATATGAGATTTAAAAACAACTACCTACACGGGCGGGACTTGAACCCGCGACCCCTGCCGTACCGTGGCGTCGCTTTAATCACTGACTCGGTAGCTCAGTAGTTAGAACGACGCCACGGTATGGTACCAAACATTTGTAGTTTTATTTCTCAGGAACGAATGAACAGATCGAGTGAGTGTTTTTTTTTACTGTAGGTACTTTTTAGGTAATTTTTTTTGGAATAATAATATTCAATCACCAATGGATAATTAGGGAGAAATTAGGATACACCCGCCATATTGACATCAGAATGGCGGGTGTATCTTAATTTGGTTATAATTTTGTTCTAAAGGAGGTACATTTTTCATGAGTATAGGTACTAAATAGTACATTTTAAGTACATTTATTTGGTAATAATTTTGATTGGATTCGTAATGATACACCCGCCATTTTGACTCTCATACCAGAGCGCCTAACATGCGCGCCGCGACAAAATTTTGTCGACGCTTTTATCGTGCATTTGTCTCCTATTCGCACGAGTAAGAGCGAGAACAAAACAGTCGACAAAATTTGTCGCGGCGCGCATGTTAGCCCGGCAGCATAGTGTGTAAGAGCCTTTACTTTTTTTTTAATTTTAGTTCCAAAAATGTCGGACACAAACTTTGGGATCGTAAACGAAGCCTTCGATTATTTAGAAACTCAAAATAATACCAAAAATATTGTACTAGAAAATGGTCTCCCTAAACATGAAGAATTTGAGGAACAAAACAAAGAGTGTAATGGAGAACACAGTCATAAAATAAGAGAAGGTGAAGAAATTGAGAAAGAAATGTTAGGATATGATCCTAATACCAAAGAGAAGCGTGTCAAAACAGAAGCTGTACTAGATTTCATCTACAAATTGAGAGGACCACCGTTTAAAAGCATGCGAGAGAAGAAATTGAAGAAGTCTTGGAGAAGAACGTCGCTGAAGGAAGAACAAGAAGACGGAGAAGCAAATCTGTGAGTATTCGTTTTTTTAACTAAATTCAAAAAGGAGGAGGCAGCCCCGGATCTTGAATTATTTCGAGGCGGGGCATAAACCGAAAAATGCCGCCCCGCCCGACAATATTTTCACCTTTATCATCATCATTTCAGCCATAACTCCCCACTGATGCTGATAGACATAGGCCTCCTCCGCCTCCTCCAATGAACCGAACAACGACCGGTCTAGCGCTGGTCTTGCGATTATACGCTTGGTAGACGAATACACTACTCAGCGTATTCATCCACCAAGCTTGAATTTGCCGCCCGGGGCACGGGCCCCGGCTAGCCCCCCCTAGATCCGGGGCTGGGAGGAGGTTCTCAATTCGGATGTTCGGGCATAACTCCGTCATCACTACATAGTATAAAACAAAGTCGCTTCCCGCTGTCTGTCTGTCTGTCCCTATGTATGCGTAGATCTTTAAAACTACGCAATGGATTTTGGTGCGGTTTTTTAATAGATAGATTGATTCAAGAGGAAGGTTTATATTTATAATACATCCCGAAAAACTCGGGCGAAGCCGCGGGCGGAAGCTAGTAATCACTATATTAAAGACTAGCACTTCACCCGCGACTTCGTCCGCGTGTCCCACAGGAACAGTGCATTTTTTCGGGATAAAAAGTAGCCTATGTTACTCAGTGATAACGTAGCTTTCTATTAGTGAAAGAATTTTTAAAATCGGTCCAGTAGTTTCGGAGCCTATTCGGTACAAACAAACAAACAAAAAAATCTTTCCTCTTTGTAATATTAGTATAGACGGGTTTGCAAACTTCTTTTTTGTTCATTTGTGAGGATGGATGTAAGTATGTAGGTATGGATGTTTGTTACTCTTTCACGCAAAAACTACTGAACGAATTTTAATGATTCTTTACAGAAATATAGCTTATTTAAAGTCATACAGTCATCAGAATAACACACAGGCTACCTTTTATCCCGAAAAACACGGGCGAGACCGCGGGCAGAAGCTATTATCACAATAATATTGTGTGAAACAGTTTCGGAAGTCAGTGCCGTAGGTACCATGCTAAAAAAAACCGGCCAAGTGCGAGTCTTACTCGCGCACCGAGGGTTCCGTATCATTTTTGGACGTATAAAGTGCAAAAAAACCGGACCGCATAACTAAGTTTGTTGGTGAAGGAACTTTGATGATTTTGAAAAAACTGTACTAGTTAGGAACATCGTTTTATTTTTGGTGCCATATTTGGGTCAATTCCTATCAACCCTAATTATTTCAGATTTTTCGCTCCGCAAACTTCGGAGATAAGGGGGGGGGAATGGTATTTTTTCAGACATTTTTCACCATATGTCAAAAACTGTGAGACATAAAATAAAATGAAAATATATTTTGAAATGTGCAGATCAAGCCCTTTCATATGATATGTCGCTTGGCCTAGTAACCTCACTTTGAAATTTTGGACCCCCACTCCGGCCCCTTTTGCAATGAAAATAAAAATATTTTTTGACTTTTTTCATTTGCAATATAGTTGGACAAGCATTCTTTATAACTGTTCTAAATTTCAAGTCGATAGCATTAGTAGTTGCTGAAATAAACAGGTGTGACAGACAGACAGACAGACAGACGAAGTCGCACCATAAGGGTTCCTTTTTTACCATTTTGGTACGGAACCCTAAAAACATTTTTAAATTACAATTTTGCCTTGGGCGCTCATGACCTTATACAGGTATCAGGTTAAATAGTGGCAATACGAAAAGGGGTCATTGTACTTACCTACTCATCATTAGAACAACTTTTTCTATGCGACCAACCATGAAATCGCGAAAAAAGATCAGATTTTGTTGAGTTATGTAAACATAAATGTATGAAACAGCTGATTTTTTTTTGATGACCCCTTTTCGTACCCACTGTCTAACCTGACACCCTTTAAACGACACTGTGTACCTACCTAACAAATCTGACAGCTTCCACTACACAAACAGTTATTAGGGTTCCGTAGTAAAACTAGGAACCCTTATAGTTTCGTCATGTCCGTCTGTCTGTCCGTCTGTCCGTCTGTCACACCCTCGTAAAATCTACAGTTCATAACCAATTTGAATGAAACTTCGTAGGTAGATGTCTTTTATAAGCCGCCATAAAGGCCTGTAGTGAAATTATGAAAAATAAAATAATTAGGGGGGGCTCCCATACATGAAACTGAAGGATGAAAAATAATATTTTCCTGCACCTCATCATGTGGGGTATCATTGGACAGGTCTTTATAAATAACATAGAGGTTTCTAAATGACTTTTTTATTTAAGCGCATATTAAGTGAACTAGGAGCTCTGAAAGTCGTTAACAATGTGTCCCCCCCCCTGTAATTTTCCAACCGCGCTATCGAAAAATCTGGAAAAAATCTAGCTTAAGGCACTCAATAAATACTCTCCATTAAAATTAGTTTGAACAAAATACGTCAATAACTTTTTTATTCACTTTTTTCAGTATTGAGTTCGAGAACCGCAAAAAAACTTATATTAGCGGTAGGAAGACTGAAATGCTTCTTGCTACGGAACCCTACACTGTGCGTGGTCCGACACGCTCTTGCCTGGTTTTTATCATTATGATCTTAGTAAACATAATACAATATGTAATTATGTACTTTTAATTTTATCGTTTGCTTATCGCATACATAAACGCCTGATGGAATTGTTATAACTATAAAACTTGAATCAATTGTTTACTGCTATAAAATTGTCAGTGACTGACTCTTGGAGGAAGAATATACTGGAGTTAGTCTAACCGTGTCTGTATACTGTGTGAAGGCTGTCATTTCTCGTTGACAGTGATACAGTGACGTCACTGTAAAGTACACTGCGCATTGGCGCCATGTTTTGATACAGTGACGTCACTGAAGCGTCAACCAGTCAACTCTTCCCCAGTCACGCACACTAATATTCAAATTCAAATTCTTTATTGCATTCATGTGTACATACATGGTTGTTACAAGGAGTGGATATGGTTCCAACATGAAACCCGGTAAGGGCACAGCAAAATTTATAATAATAATAGTAGAGAAGGCTCTGACAATTCTAACGTACATGCAAACGGTCCAACTGAATTAAATGTTTTGACTTATTTAATTATACCTAGTACATAATTATTATCTAATATTATTTTGCTTGAGATTGTCCTAAATATTCCGCATACAATACTGCAATACAAATCCAGAACCGCACACAAACAAGAAACGGCCAGCGGCTTTATCTCTTAGGCTATGTCTATAGTATTCTATGTCTATGGACTATTTGATTTCACTTCAGTCTTCACGCATTAATTTGATTAGGTAGTAAGATATTGCAGTTTTGGATGTAAAAGCAGATATTTTTAATTTTTTTATCGATTTTTTTTTTGAATTTATTTCTTTATGTATATTGTATGTAGTTACAGTCATAATGATGAGTACCTAACTACATTTACCTGCAGTGCCGGATTTCCGCCCCTGAGCAGTGTAAAAAAATCTTTTTTGAAAAACGCAAAACAAATATCTTTAAATTTTTCGAAAAATATAGTTAGGTTGGCTAGTTAAATTTTTTAATTGTTTTTTTCGGGAAATAAAAAAAAGAATTTTCGATATCGCGAGGAATTTTTTTCCCACCCTCCGAATTTTGCCGCCCCTGAAAATTTGCCGCCCTGGGCATTAGCCCCGAGTGTCCATAGTGTTAATCCACCTTTACCTGGCACCCTGTATGTCAGCGTGGGTCTTAATATCGCACGTTGTACCTACAGCCTGTCTAATCTACCTATTTATACATCTAACTGCCAATTTGTTTGCTGACGTTCGAGGGAGAATTTCACGGTGAGATTCTCCCTAGAACGTTCGCAAACAAATTGGCAGTTCTCGCGGTGATATCACGGGTGTCGGTAGAGAATAGATAGGCAGAACCTGCAGGCATAAGCATAGCATAATCGGCCTATAATGTTCCCACTGCTGGGACACAGGCCTCCTCTGTGAGAGGGAGTGGGCCGTAGTCCACCACGCGGGCCCAGTGCGGGTTGGTGGACGTCACATGTCTTCGAATTTTTGGTTCTAGGACATGCCGGTTTCCTCACGATGTTTTCCTTCACCGTTAAAGCAAGTGATAATTAATTTCTAATACGCACATGACTTCAAAAAGTCAGCGATGCGTGCCTCGGGATCGAACTCGAACCATTCGCCGTGGGAGGCACATGTTTAAACCACTAGGCTAGCACTGCTAACCTGCAGGCGTTTGTATCTATTTATTTTGTGTCACTAACTTGTTGCTAATTAGTCACAGAATAGATACCTACGTACGTAAGAAAACAATTAGATAAGGACATTGTATTCAGAATATAATAATAAAAACTACTTACCGGCAAATATAGCTTTTGATGGCGGATTGGCACGTTTTACGATTGTAGCGGGTATTAAAAACCTCAGTTAGTTTTTATATCACTACATAGTATAAAACAAAATCGCTTCCCGCTGTCTGTCTGTCTGTCCCTATGTATGCGTAGATTTTGATGCGGTTTTTTTTAATAGATAGAGCGATACAAGAAGAATGTTTATAGCACCCGTGCGAAGCCGGGGCGGGTTGCTAGTTATATTTATATACCATGACTAATGTAAGAGGGGCTCGCGGCTCAATGACAGCCGCGCTGATCGATCGATCTGCGAGGTTAAGCTGCGCTTGCCGCGGTCAGTCCTTGGATGGGTGACCGTTCTTTACACATCGAGACCCCTCCGTGCCTCGGAGGGCACGTTAAGCAGTCGGTCCTGGTTGTCATAGGAATATCTTTGATCTTACGGGTAGTCAGAAGCCCTATAAAGTCTGACAGCTGGTCTAACATTCGAATACTGGTATTACCCATTAATTGGGTTGTGGAGGTCAGATGGCAGTCGCTCCACGTAAAATATTGATATTCAGCCGAAACTAGTTAGACTGGAAGCCGACCCAAATGTAATTTGGGAAAAGGCTAGGCAGATGGATGATGGTACTAATGTAAGAGTTTATAGGTAGGTAAATAATGAAATAAGTAAGTACATAGATATGCTTCGGGGTTATAGGTATTTTTTCATTTAATTACTCATCATTTTTCATGAGTTTAACACGCGCGAGCTCGTGAGTTAAACCACAAAGTAAGTACGTACCTAAATAAGAACCTACACTGATAAATCTATTTATTTTGTGGTTAAACTTTATTGACAGCATCGATACATACATAATTGTACTTACATTAAAATTAGTTGAAATAGAATATAACATACATCATACAACAAACACCATATCAAGCTCATTAGAATAGGTCCTTAAACTGCATGTAAATGCATTGTGCAATCAATAAAATAAATAAACAACATTAATAGAAAAAAAAAACCTTTTTAAAGTACACAATAGCGTTAGTTCCAGCAAGTTCCCGAGTTATGAGCAAACAGACACACTAACGCGTCATGACCATTCTGATAAAATCAATGTTTAATTACGGAGATAAGATAATAGTACTTAGAACATACACGTGTGCAAACTGAGTACTTATACAATATATGGTTAGATTATTCTTATGTAGAGGGATAATAATTTTCACTTAAAACATAATGCACCTGCCACATTATCTCTCCACCACCCTTGGTTGACTGGTAGAGAATGCCTAAGGCATTAAGTCCGCCTTTGTACATTTTATGTTGCATAAAGTTTAAATATATAAAATAATAATTTAGAACACCATTCTGCAAATCAAATCATTTATTTGTGTGGTTCTTGGTGGTACAAAGATCTTAAACTAATGGCGTGTTGCTCAAAAACCTGCCCAATGGGCCTACACAATTCATCGTTTTGATAGATAATAGGCGTTACAAACATTATCATAATAATCGATCAAATAATAATAAAGCACTCATAAGTCAATAATATCTACATAATTTAAATTACAGAAATTTGCATTAATAAGTATTGTATTAATAAATATCGCATTTTTAATAATATTATTAAATGACAAATTAGGTAGGATTAATATTATAAATGTCAAAATTTGTCAATATGAAAATAATTTATACTCCAGTAAAATTGCACAGGAAGTTGCATTAACAATAAATTATCAATAAGTATCACATTTTGAATAATATTATTAAATATCAAATTAGGTATTATTAATATAAATGTCAAATCAGGAAAATTATAAATGTCAAAATGTGTCAATAAGGAATTCATTTAAGCTGTAATAACATTTGGCAACTAATGTTTTATGAAGTTCTATTTTAAATTGTCTGAAGTTCAAGTCTTTAATTCCGTTTGGCAGTTTATTATATATTTTAGGAGCCATGCAGCGTGAGTTATACATATAATAATATACCTATTAAGATGAGTTGCATACCAGGGATGTTGTGAATTAGAGATGCGGATGCGGATGCGAAAGTCAAGTCAATGTTTTTTTAATGGGTACTTAATTTACATGAATTAATTATAAAGATGGTCGGTACTTTAATTATATTTATTTACAGTAAACAAAAATAGGTAGCTAGTTACGTAATCAAATTTAAACAAGCACAGCAAGAAAATTTGACATTCGTATTTGCAGCAGCCCTATTGTGAATATTCGCGTCCGCATCCGCACCGGAGAACTTCCGACGCCATGTTAAGGCGAAGGTAAATGGTAACGGCCAGTTTTAAATCTCTTATTTCGCCGTCAAATAATGCAGGTTAGTTGTGCAATTTTTTTATGTTAAACTAGAACATATATACATCAATCGTACCTGTGAATATTTAACTATTGTTGTAAAATACTTAATGAAATAAATTCATGAATTCGTGTCTACCCAAAACATAAAAACGTAATTACTTTCAAACCGCTTAAGATATTTTCATGATTTGTTTTGTGTGAAAAGACTATGTTACTACCTATAATAATACCTATTACTTTTTTTTTATTTTATGTTTTAGATACTAAAAAGTAATAATACGTCTAATTCTGCACAGCGCGCTCCTTGATAGGCGAGTCGTATTGGTCGGTGGATGTATGTCGCGTTGCTTGAGCTCAGCGCAGAACACTCAAGCTATACCGCCCAAATCACTCAAGGCCGTTGGCGTATACCGGGGCCTTAAAGCAGAGGTGGTGGGTTCAAATCCCGCCCGTGTTAGCTGTTTTTAAATCTTTTATTTAATTAAATAACATTAAGATAAACTTAACATGGCTTTGACATGTTTGAAACTCACAAAAATATACATTTATAACTTGAGTGTGTTAGTTACCCAATTAGTCCGCTAAGAACGATTAGTAACCACATTTACAATTATTAACGCTATAGGACAAACAAACATAATAATATACTGCCTACATAAATAGTTGTAAATAATTTTAGCTTCATTGCAACAATGTATTGTCATAAATACCAACGTTATCAGACTGACTCACTCTTAAATAGAATCTTCAGAAACAGGTAAAAAGCTTGAAAACTTAAAACTACATAAAAATAGTACAGCTTCTGGTAGGTACAACTACATATTAGTAGTTTTAGATCATAGAAAAACCGGCCAAGTGCGAGTCGTACTCGCGCACCGAGGGTTCCGTATCATTTTGGGACGTATAAAGTGAAAAAAACCGGACCGCATAAGTAAGTTTGTTTGTGAAGGAATTTTGATGATTTTGAAAAAACTGTAATAGGAACATCGTTTTTTTTTGCAATATTTGGGTCAATTCCTATCAGCTATTATTTCAGATTTTTCGCTCCGCAAACTTCGGAGATAAGTTCGGGAATAATTAAATCGGCAATAAGTAAATCGGGAATGGTATTTTTTCAGACATTTTTCATCATAAATGTCGAAAACTGTGAGACATAAAATAAAATGAAAATATATTTTGAAATGTGCAGATTAAGCCCTTAATATGATATGCCACTTGACCTAGTAACACCACTTTAAAATTTCGGACCCCCACTCCAGCCCTTTTTTCAATGAAAATAAAAATATTTATTGACTTTTTTCATTTGCAATAAAATTGGGCAAGCATTCTTTATAACTGTTCCAAATTTCAAGTCGATAGCATAAGTAGTTGCTGAAATAAGCAGGTGTGACAGACAGATAGACAGACAGACGATGTCGCACCATAAGGGTTCCTTGTTTACCATTTTTGTGCGGAACCCTAAAAGGAGCTAATTATGCCATCATAGCAAGTTAGTGCGGGAACCACTGTCGCCAGTTTTAGAATAGTTTGCGACATAATTAAAAGCGATCCTTGTGAATATCCCACACATTAAAAATTCCACACACACTCAATCTCACACTGTTATTCGTCACTCATTACTAACACTAAACTAAAACACCGTATTTATATCATCGATCGCGTTCGGTCCGTCGCTAGCGTGTACGTTTTAATTATGGTCAATGTGATCAAACTAAAGCGTCAAGCTCAATAGCGCCTTGGTACATATCCCTTGTTTCTACGATCTGAGGGATGAACTCTGCCAATGGCGAGGTCTGCTGTGCGATGGTAGAAAGTGGAAGAAAGTGACTGTGGGTATCGTGTTGGACAATTCCTCAGAACACGACCCATTATAGGTAGGCACAAGTGGTAGAACACACAAGGAATGTTACTATAATATTTAACTGTAGTAGGTAATTAGGTATGCAACAAAATATTGACTTTGTAAGCCAACCAGATAATTACCATGGCAACCAATTTAGTACATAATCAAAGGTTGAGTTGATAAGGAAAACAAGACTAATCCTTGTTTCAACTTCCAATAATATTGTTGATTTAAATGCGTAGTTATTATACTCTGCGACAGATTAAATGAGGGACATATTAAACGAGGGTGTTCAGTATTCAATACTAGTTTGATTAACTAAGCAACCAACCCTGAAAACACGAAGAAAAATCAACTGTTTCATAAAAATATATTGAATATACTCGACAACATATCGCACATCGGCAAGAAGAGTGTCACAACACAACAAATGTTGTTTTTGGGAAATCACGATTTTCTTTTTTTTAGATCCTAGAATTCAATTAAAAAAATTCTGTAATAAATGCCATCTCTCAGCGAGGATTCGCACTATAATTATGAAATTTTTTTAGCAGATCAAGTTTGTAATTGCCTTTCAGATGGCATACATAACTCAATTTCGTATTATTATGTGTTGTGACTTTGTGACACCCTTCTTGCCGATGTGCGATATATGTGAACAGCTGTTTTTTTTCGTTAATTCAAGATAATGAGTACATATGTTTTAACACACTGCAGTTCTATTTTATTTACGTCGTATGTTGATCAAAATACGATTCGCGACTGTAAAGATGATTTCATTACTAAAATAATAATCATTAAAATCAGCCATAATTATAGCTTTCGAAATTCAGGAAAATACAACTATTTTACGAGAATATGTCGATTTTCCTCAAATTTTATTTCAACATACCTACCTACAATGGAAAATTGCGCTACAATTTGCAAAAAAATAAGAAGTTTTGAATTTCGTGGGTTACCTTGACGGATTCCATCTTAAAAAAATCTCCTTTCCAACTTGGAGTCTGGATTTGTTCCCAATTCGCCCCCTATTTATTTCTTGGGACAATGTGGGCGAACAAATCTCTGCCGACCCCTTTGTGGAATAAAGGCGTGATGTTGAGAAACAACCTTGCTTTTAACAAGATTGGCTTAGCAACATTCTAATGCTTATCCAAAAAAAATGTGCGAAACGTAATTGTCATAATCCGCATGACAAATAAAAGCAACAAAAATATAAAGATATGGCACTGGAACTGATAATGTTTACAATGCCAGTCGAAAAACGCGCGCGGCTGAATGCGCACGTATCGTTGCGCGAAAAGAACAAACACACCATAGTGCATTCCCGCAATTTCAAGTGAACTGTCAAAATAGTTTTATTTATTTTCGTGATTTTCTTGTTTTATTGACAGTGTTTTTTTAATTGTTGTGTTGTGTTTTGAACAAGTTGGATTTCTGCCAAAATCAATTTGACATTTCAATGTTTGTATACAGTACTATTTTTGTGATTAAATTATTTTTAGTTAAGTGGGACGCATGTATGTTTGCACGTTTGTTTGCGTACTTTTCCTACAGAATTCACGTGTGATAGTAAACCGACGGTTACAGATATAAATAGGTCAACAGATAAAAATATTATGATAGAATCAGCTGATTGTCGTCTCACTTAAATCGATGTATAAATCGATTTAATGATTCATTATTAATGCATTTTAATTGATTTTATGCTAATAGCGATTTATACTAAGCATTCTTATATATATTTATCCTTTTAATTTTTTTTACGTGGTATGTTTTTAGTCATTAATGAGACTTAGAACACCTACACGTGTGATGTTAAGTATTGTTATTTAAATTAGTTATTCATTTCTATAGTATACACAGCTTGTGTTAATAGGTACATTAGCATAAAAAACTATTTAATTGCAAGTATTTACCTACCAATTACCTTGTAGATATTAGGTTACATAGGTTAAGGCATGATGGGACTGACATATCCTAATTTGGACAAAGTTCCTAAATAAAAAATAAATAAAAAAAAGTATTTATCTACCAATAACCTTGTATGTTAAGATATCGTAATAATTTTCATAAGTTATCTTTCATCACTAGTAATCGTAAAATCGCATGCAATAATAGTACCCCTTTTATTCCCAGACGCATGTCGCCGGTTCGCAGTCAATGTCAAAGCATTAGATGCAATTCAAAATTGAACTTAATTCCGTTCTAACACGTTACATTTTTAAACGCGCGCTCTCGATGTAGTGGTGTCGTGTAAGACACCACCTGACTTACCTATTTTAAAGGCGGTGACAAAGTTACGCGCCTTTGCGACTTCTATTGATTTATTACGGTATTTAGATTTCTGTGGTACCTACTGACACTTCTGCTGAATTTTACGTTGCCGAAATTCGGCGACTGAATTGACGTTTCAGCGTAAATGTCAAATAATATATGTAGGTAGTCACACGCACTGCAGCGTGTGCGATTATTACCCTTGAGGAGATAGCATTATGTAGACACGCCCTTTTGTAATCACCTACAGAAACATTCTGTAATTAATATCTATTTATGTAATCGGAAATTCGTAAAATTAACTTCCTTTGTTTACAATATACCTAATAAGGATATGCCCAAATTAATCATCGAAAATGCGTCAATTATTAAGGAAAATTGCAGTCAGACCACAAAAGCCGTGGCAGACCCCGACTAACATGGATGTCAGTTATCAAGAAAGACCTAGCAAATGATAACCTGGACCCGACGACTACTCAGAAACGATGTCTCTGGAGAAGGACCACTAGGAGAGCCGACCCCAAATAGAAATGGGAAAAGGCCGGAAGAAGAAGAAGATTAAAGAAAATTGCAACCGAATTTTCGATCATCAGTTATCACGCCAATAAGGCCATGTTGTTTCATCTTACAGTTACGTATCTGTAACCGTCAAATATGGCGGCATGTACGACAATTTCATACTGATTTAACGATTACGTACTGACTTACGAATACAGATGGTTTGAAGCAACCCGCCCTAAGGCCATGTTGTTTCATCTTACAGTTACGTATCTGTAACCGTCAAATATGGCGGCATGTACGACAATTTCATACTGATTTAACGATTACGTACTGACTTACGAATACAGATGGTTTGAAGCAACCCGCCCTAAGTCTATCAAATATGATGATCACGATATTAAAAAATTATTATCATTATGTGACAGGAGCAAAGGCTTCTTATCATACAAAGAAAAAATGTGCGTTGATAAGATTATTGCTACGCTTGTTCACTATGCGTTGGCGATTTCAGACTGTTATTGGCCGTTTTCAAAAATATTATATTATAAGTTATACAAATATAATTCTGACATAACTTCTAATTTACGTCAAAATTCGATCTCTAGTCTATTCTATAATATTATAAAGCTGAGAGTTTGTTTGTTTGTTTGAACGCGCTTATCTCTGGAACGACGAGTCGGATTCGAAAAAAATCATGCATCATGCTAGGACTCTTAGGAGCCGAGCAACGGGGGTGAAAGAGGCGACGCCATCTATAATCCTATCCTTTATCTGCACTGTGCTGTTTTATTCGAACTCGCAATTTATTATTGAACTATTCTATTCAAGGCTAGCATTATTATAATTATTATATCTATATTACAAATAAATGGAAGCGCCGTCTGTTGGAATTTGAATCCACAACTGTGAATTATCCGCGTTTTAAATATCAAAACGACTTTTTTACATCCGAATCTTCATCCGCATTTTTAACATGACATTTTCTTACATGCGAATCCTCATTCGACTCATTCCAATTCCGACTCATTAGGACAAATTCGTGGAAACCCGCACCCTAATTGTGTAACTCAATTGCTATCACCATGGCATTGATTTTGACGTTCATTACGCTGTATGTTTCATAATCCGTGCTCCCGTAACTAGCTCAACGCCGCAATGAATGTTGTTGAACTGTCAAAATGAAGGCCATGGTGATAGAAATTGAGTTACACAATTAGGCTGCAGGACGGATGGGTAGCCTTTAAATCCAGTTATCTTTGTAATTGATATGGTGGCGTGAACTTGATGCTGTAACCATAATCCAGTATAATATTGCCACCGTTCGTACGCAGTTTGTATTTCTAGGTAGGGATTTATCTGCATTCTACACACATTTAGTGGCGGTTTCGTGTCACGGAATTAATGCGAAGTCTCTAAGAAAATAGAAATAAAAACCCGGCCAAGTGCGAGTCGGACTCACGCATGAAGGGTTCCGTACCATTATCTTTAAAAACGGCAAAAAAATCATGTCTGTTGTATGGGAGCCCCCCTTAAATATTTGTTTTATTTTAATTTAATTATTTATTTTTAACGTGAATATATAATTGGAAGGAGAAGAAGAAGGCTATCCATATTGTTGATTAATTTGATATCCTTAGTTTGTATTTTTATATTTTGTACCTCTTTTCGATGTTGTTCTCTTTGACCCAAAGGTTGATTGGTAGAGAATGCCTATGAATCAGATTTAGTTGCAAAAATTAATTACAAATGTTTACAAGAGGACTTCAATAAAGCAAAAAGCCAAAACGCATTAGGTATAGTAAAAATAAAATAACGCAAGTTACAAAAAAAAACCTTTTTTTCAATTCTATATATTTTTCAACAATCTTGCACCCCGCATTTTTAAATTTTAGGGACCTCACTCAAGTGATATCTCTCAAAAAACGTTATATCAGTATCATGGATTATGCAATACAACATTATGGAAACAAAGTCATGATCGATTATAAATTAATTAGGTACTTAGGTATCATAAAAATGATATAAGAAAGTAATAAAATAATATATATTTTTTTTTTATCATAATTAAGATATATTATTACGGGTACTTATTGAATTTATCATAATTTATAATAATGATGATAACGAAAAAAGTTGAGTATGAACCGGATTTTGAAGTTGGAAGATTAATATTTCAAGCGGCTTATGGTAGATATTATCAAAAAAATATAAATAAGTAATACCAATAAAAATACCTAGAATTTTGGTTTAAAATACCTAGAATTTTGGTTTAAAATACTTAGAATTTTGGTTTAAAATACCTAGAATTTTGGTTAAAAATACCTAGAATTTTGGTGCTGTTGCTGTGCGCTCCGCTCGGATCTATCAATAGAAAATGAAAATGTCATTCGTCTATTGGACTATTTTCTACTGCGTATTGTCTATTGTCTATTGGGTGGTCTATTGTATATTTAAAAAAAAAATGAAACGAATGCTACTTTTATTACTTACTTTTATATGCATGATGTTATGTGAATAATGATTAGTTAATTATAAGAAAATTCAGACACAATGTAAAAATTGTTAATGAATAAATGAATTGAATTGGGCCAAAAGTGTACATGCGCGATCTATGCTCACGACTCATGGTACCTAGTTTAAAACTATGGGCTAATTTTTTCAATTCTCAGGAACCAAAATTATTATAGTAAAATAGAAAAAAAATAAGTACATAATTAATTAATTATGACGATTACCGCAAAAGGCCGTGTTCAGAGGTAATTATGTCGAGGTCAAAATGTCACGGATTATGGTGTTTATTATTATAATAAAATAACGTTAGTCCAGTGTCAGCTGAAAATTCTTTATACAGAAATCTTAACATTGCGACTGTAGTCTCCGAAGGATAGGCAGAAGTGTTAGGACAGTACATCCACACTTCGCAAGTTATGTTAATGCAGCCGTGCCAAAAGTCCAAATTCACGATTAGGTACAGGTACCGGCAGGAATCATGATCACAGATCGCGCATGTACATTTTCGGCCTAATAGACAATAGACAGTTGATATGTAATAGAAAACCACCGACGAACCAATCGCGTGCAGCCTCGGCGCCTCCCGTCTCCTTCATTCCGCCAAAGACACCGAAAAATCAGCTAATGCGCAGGTGACGTTTGTGATCAAGACTGGTGCCGCTAGTTATACCTACCCGTGACTACCCGTGACTTTGTTCGCTTGCTACAGCTAGTTGCAGAATATTATAACATTAATATCTGTGACAGTAGGTATCTGTTGAGACCTCAGATCATAGAAACAAGGAGATATGCCATCATAGCAAATTAGTACGGGAACAACTGATGCCACTTTTAGTACATTTTTCAACACAATTATGCGCATAATTAAGCGCTCCTTGTGAATAAAAAGATCTCCCACGCATTGAACATTCCGCACACCCTCGATCTAACACTGTTAATCGTCACTCAACACTAGCACTAAACTAAAACACTGTATTTATACCATCGATCGTGTTCGGTTCGTCGCCAGCGCGTACGTTTTAAATATGAGCAATTTACTCAAGATCAGGCATCAAGCTCGATAGCGCCTTGGCACATCTCCTTGTTTCTATGATCTGAGGTTGAGACTGTACTTTATTTATGAAACAACACGTGTACAAGGTGCAACGCAATAATGCTTGGCTCATGGCATAATTTATAATAATCTATATGTATCTAGGTATATCCTTAAACTTACTATTATAAAATTGTAATAAAGCCGTGTCTGTACATTGAAGATATTCCAGAAAAAACAGTTGGGATAGGGAACTGGGACGTAACCATATCCAAAAAGATTTTTTGAATTTTTGTCTGTTTGTGCGCGCATCACGTAAAAAGTACTGAACGGATTTTGATGTGGTTCTAACAGTTCGATAGCTTGGGGTCCAACTTCAAATTTTAGCCACGTTTCATCCGGATAAACAGGCAGTTCGTCGATATATTCCGGGGTTCGCGCTACAATTTAGTCGCACTAGCGATATTCGCACTAGCGATATTCGCACTTGATACTGTCACACTTCAGTACCTATTTTATCACGCGTTTCCCGTCGCGTCGCGTCACACTTATCAGTCTTATCGCTACGATGTAAACTAAACAATGAAACTTGCATTTAAATACGCCATATTAACAATAAGTTTGCTTCGTAAAATGACGTAGGTCTGTTTTGTATACAAATAGCTTTACATTAAACAGTTTGGGCCTAGTTGATTGCGACCCGTTTGCGGTAACTCAAGGTCACTTCGAAGTAAGGAACGCAATACCGGGATCCCGGGATCCCGCGTGCAATGTGCGGGACTGGTCCCGGTAGTAATAGATTGAATGGAGTGCAAAACCGGCCAAGTGCGAGTTGTACTCACGCACCGAGGGTTGCTTATCATTTTTGGACGTATAAAGTGAAAAAAACCCAACCGCACCTAAGTGAGTTTGTTTGTGAAGGAATTTTGATGATTTAAAAAAAAACTGTACTATAGTTAGGATAGGAACATCGTTTTATTTTTGATGCAATATTTGGGTCAATTCCTATCAGCTCTAATTATTTCAAATTTTTCGCTCCGCAAACTTCGAAGATAAGGGGGGGGGGGTGTAATGTTATTTTTTCAGACATTTTTCATCATATATGTCGAAAACAGTGAAATTTCAAGTCGATAGCATTAGTAGTTGCTGAAATAAACAGGTGTGACAGACAAACAGACAGACAGACGAAGTCGCATCATAAGGGTTCCTTTTTTACCATTTTGGTACGGAACCCTAAAAAGGTCTGACTAGCTAAAGAGTTTCATTAGTGGCTAATGAAATCGTGTTGACAATAAACCTTATAGATTAATGTAAAAAAAATATTGAAAAAGTGGAAAAAGCACTGCCGTACAACCATAACTTTAGCGTAAATAAGAACAAACACAATGAAATGAACTTAATTATAAGTAGGCTACAAAGAACAGAGTAGTAGCTGATGTTTTTTTTTCTATATCAATACTTCTGTTCTGTGTAAAAAAATCGCAAACTTGCTGAATTATATTTTTTATGGATATTTCGGGAAAAAAAGTAAAAAAAAAATCATTTTTTTTACAATAAACGGAAACATTGTTATGTAAAACAGAAAAAAATTGCGGGTTCTCTGTTCTATAATGTGCCAAGTTCATAAAATTTTCATTTCAAAGCTATGAAAGTATGGCAGTGCTTTTTTGCACGTTTTTAGTGATTTTCAATTTTTTTTTTACATTCAACTGCAAGCAGTTAAACTCTTCAGCTTATCAGACGTTTTTTTCGTGGCTAATTTACGTTTTCTTTATAAACTTATTGAAATCCCATAACACGATTTGGCGTAATGCACCCTTAAGGGTGGTAGGTATTTGATTTCAGTTCGATTTACCACAGTAGCAACAACGAAATTGCAAAAAAAACAAAATGTCCGGCTTCATAAAGCGCCAAGTTCAGCTTTTGTATTTTAGGCATGACCACGTTATATTGATCTATTTATCTAATACTTGTTAACTTGATTCCTGCTACATAAAGTAGTTTCTATAAGATGAGAATGAAACCGTGGGCAACGAGAGTTATGTGATAATTGCATTTAATTACATTATTACTATACATATCCGCATTATGAAATAACCAGTTGTTCCCGCGGTTTTCCCCCATTGCTCGGCTCCTAAGGGTTGTAGCGTAATGTTAAATAACCCTCACTATTCCTCGTGAATTTGGCTATCATATACAAAAAGAATTTTTCGAATCCGACTGGTAGTTCCAGAGATTTGTGCGTTCAAACAAACAAACCAACTCTTCAGTTTTATATTAGTAGGTGTAGATGTAATGTACCTACTTGTGACTCATATATACATATATGGTTATGTTTAAGACCATATAATGAAAGTGTGGTTAATATTAGATAGGTAACTATATTGTTGTTAGTGCCAATCCGAGTGTCGACAGATTAGCACGTGAAACATGCCAATCTGTACCCTTATCATTTTGACGTGTAATATCGTTAACGTAAGCATATTTTGAATTGAAAATACACGTTTGTTACACAATATTTATATAAATTAAATACATAATTAATTTCTCTGTATTTTTTAAAATGTGCAAATAGTATAAAATTTCATCAAAATGTTCCAGAAATGCTGTATTTTAAATTCAAAATATGCTTACGTTAACGAAACTATACGTCAAAAAAACTCATGATAGGGGTACTGTCGAGACTTGCTCGGATTGGCTCTACAGATGGGGTGTCAATTGGTTTGTTCGTAGGGGAAGTACTACCACTATACCTAGTTAAAAAAAATAATAAAATTCGTTGCTGCATATCCAGGGTACAGAATAAAATCATAAAAGAATTTAAACATGAACGATTTTTTTTCAATGACAATTTATTGCACAGGCTTCGCCGTTTCAGGGTTGATTCCATAGTAAAGGTTGCTTAATTTTGATGAGTAATTGCCCTCTTTGAGGAATGTCGCTTAAGGCGACGGTAAATGGTAACGGCCGTAAATCTCAAGTTTTAAATCTCTTATTTCACCGTCAAATAATGCAGGTTAGTTGTGCAATTTTTTATGTTAAACTAGAACATTATATACATCAATCGTACCTGTGAATATTTAACTATTGTAGTAAAATACTTAATGAAATAAATTCATGAATTACTGTCTACCCAAAATATAAAAACCTAATTACTTTCAAATCGCTTAAGATATTTTCATGATTTGTTTTGTGTGAAAAGACTATGTTACTACCTATAATATTGCCTGTTACTTTTTTTTTATTTTATATTTTAGATACTAAAAAGTAATAATACGTCTAATTCGGCACAGCGCGCTCCTTGATAGGCGAGTCGTATTGCTCGGTGGACGTATGTCACGTTGCTTGAGCTCAGCGCAGAACACTCAAGCTATACTACCCAAATCACTCAAGGCCGTTGGCAGTTATCAGCGCCTTAATCGTAGACATGTTGTATAAATATGTTATTGTTATAAATGTAATTTTTTGTGAATTTAAAACATGTCAAAGCCATGTTATGCTTCTCTTTTGTTGTTAAATACCTATTTAAGAGATTTTGTTATAGTTATACCTACTGAACCAGCCGAACGAGGTCAGAGGAAAAGTTTCGTTTGCTTAACTCGTTTACCTCTTGACTATGATTCATCTGGTAAAGTATTTATTACATGAAATGTATCAATTCAGATGTTGTCATGTAGTTAGTAGTGTTAATCGTCTTATATACCTATAGCTGACCGCACAAATGCTTTGCCTCTTTGAATTTACTCATGTGCTCAAAATGTGACATGTAGGATGTAAAAAGACACATCACCAAGCCGACACCTACGCATTCTGTATGTGTAACTAAGTACCTAACATTGAGCAAAAATGATTGCTGGGAAACGACGATTTTTAGGTATAAAAAAAACAGCTGTTTTTTTGTAATTACGCGCTACCGACTGTGCCTATGAGTTGATTTGTACGGGACGGGGGAGGTGGAGTAAAAGGCGTGCCCCGGCCCCCGAAACGCGCCGACGACGCCATAAGGTATCGTTTACGGGAAAAAAAAAATTTACTTTAACGGTGGTGGTCGGTTCCCAGGTATGGTCCAGTACAAGAAAATCATCGTATTGATGGATAAAATTATGTAGTTTTAGTTTTCGTTAAGGATCTTTTTACACCAGATATATTCAATTCGTCGCGTCTATACTTACTTGTATAATGAGTTTGCGATAACTTATGCAAAATGCATGACGCTATACCGCGGTTAAAACAATGGCGCTATTGACTACATAAAGAAAACTATGAGTTACCTCTACGACGCTAATTTTAAAGTATAAGGAAAATACAGAACCAATTCCTATGAAACATCGGTCTGAATCTCAGATCATAGAAACAAGGAGATGTGCCAAGGCGCTATCGAGCTTGATGCCTGATCTTGAGCAAATTGCTCATATTAAAAAAATACGCGCTGGCGACGAACCGAACACGATCGATGGTATAAATACAGTGGTTTAGTTTAGTGCTAGTGTTGAGTGACGATTAACAGTGTTAGATTGAGGGTGTGCGGAATGTTGAATGCGTGGGAGATCTTTTTATTTACAAGGAGCGCTTAATTATGCGCGTAATTGTGTCGAAAAATGTACTAAGTGGCATCAGTTGTTCCCGTACTAATTTGCTATGATGGCATATCTCCTTGTTTCTATGATCTGAGGTCTGAATAATAGATTTAATTGTTATCTAGCTCTTTTTACCCGACTACAGAAAAAAAAAGGTTACCTATGATTACGTGTTTGCTATTTTAATGTGTTTATCGCCATCTATGGACATCTTTCATACCAGACGCATTGCATTAATTGTTCAATCTATATTATGTACTAGCACTTTGCCCGCGTACGACATACACGTAACGCCATCTAGAGTCCTGAAGCAATTGTCACCGTCGAAAGCAGTAGCGAAGGGTAAATTTTTGTAAGAGGTAAGCCGGAGCTACAGATGCTTACCTGGCCACGAAAAGCTAATGAAAAAGATTTGACAATAGCAGCCAATACTGCCTCTGCTATTTTTCAAAGGAAAGCCGGTAGGAATCGTATTGTAGGGATCCTTCGCCACTGGTCGAAAGGTATTGTTCGTTCCCTCGAAAAAAGTACTTTTTTCTGGATGAAAGGTACTCAATGTCCTTTTCGGTACTTGTGACAACGTATATGCAAAATTTCATGATGAGCAGTTCAGTGGTTTAGGCGTGCCTATAATTACACCGACACCCTTCCCCCTCAAACCGAAAACCAGCAAGTCCTAGAACTAAAAAATTCAAGACATGTGATGTCCCTTACCTACATTGGGCCCGCGTGGTGGGATAGACCAAGAGGTAGTCACAAAATAATAATTTTAAAATGATCTGCATAAAAATGTTACATTCATTCATATTTTTATGCCCAATCAGGAATCGAACTGGAAACTTACACAATCACATTCTAACTACTAAACCCATGTTGCATTATGGTCCACAATATAATTAAAAGCATATTTTTATATCGTTAAGGCGTAGTTGAACCCGCGATTATTTTTGTCGTGATATGTGTAATCACCCTTATCTGATCATGTATGACATGGTTAAGGAGAAAATTATGTACAGTCAGGCGGAGAAAGGATGAGAAAAAACTGTAAAAATAACATCATTTTTTTATTGTTTCACATTACGATCCCTGCCATCAAGACTGCTTGGGTGCACCCACGACCTAACCCCCAATTTTTGAAAGCCTATTTATTAAATTTTAATTTTGCTGTTATTATTTTACCGCTTTGACCGCACGGTTGTCGCAGTGGCTGAGAGATTGGCTGCTGTGCGACGTGTCGCGGGTTCGATTCCCGCATTGCACACTGATCTGGCTGTTTGCGTATGTGAAATTTGTGTTTGTAAACGCACCCACACGACACAGGAGAAATTCTAGTGCGGGGCAACGTTTTTTTTTAAATAAATAAATAAATATACTTAATGTCAGTCATTAGTTAACCAAAATAACTACAGCCAAATAGTGACTTGACATGATGTTAACAGCGGATTGGAATTGTAAAGGCTATCTAAAATCTGGGGGTAAGACTCGTAAGTCGGAACATCTCGGGGTCACCTAGGGTTTGGGGCTCCCTATGGTCCGGGGCTCCAAGAGTTCGAGATCCCTTAGGGTCCGGGGCTCCCAAGAATCTGGGGCTTTCTGGTGTCCGGGGCTCCCTAGTGTCCGACGCTCCCTAGGGACCGGGGCTCTCTAAGGACCGGCACTCTAATTGCGTAACTCAATTGCTATCACCATGGCATTGATTTTGACATTCATTACGCCGTATGTTTCATAATCTGTGCTCCCATAACTAGCTCAACGCCGCAATGAATGTTGTTGAGCTGTCAAAATGAAAGCCATGGTGATAGCAATTGAGTTACACAATTAGGCTGCGGGGCTCCTAGGGTCCGGGGACCCTGGCATGCCACTCTGTAGCTACGCTACTGACTCAACCACTAGTATAGCATAGTTCTAACGGTGGATTGTAGTATTGAATGAAGTCGCGGGCGAGTAATAAAGTTGTTTTCATATGTTTTTTTCTCTCGACTGTACGTGTTCACCTTCGACTTTCTACTCACATCGCAGTCATAATTCAGCTCAGTAGCTTTTTCCTTGTTAGCCATAGTGGTATCATAGTTTATTTTTCTTCTAAAATAAGTGTGGTTTCTTCCACGGCGATTTATCTGTAGTACCTACCTATATTTCGATTTTTTTCTATACACTGTGATATTTAAGTCTCTGTTTTTGTAGAACAAACGTTGTTCAAATTAGTCTACTGCAGTTCTATAGAATCTTAATACCTATGTTATTTTTTATAAAATAAAATTAGAATTTTACTAAAAAATCTAAACTTACGTTTACGTTAACGTTAAACGTAAGATTAAAGTTCACTCACTGTACTAGCGATACGGCATTAGTAAATCAAAAGAGAATGAGAATGCTCTCCTCTAATTATGTCCCTTGCTAAAACCAGAAACCATAAATAAATCTTCGAGAGTGTAAAATAGTAAAAACGGTCGTTATTTTTTTGAAAGTCGATTTCACTCGCAATTGCAATTTTTTTCTTCATCTAATTAACATTATCTATCTTAAACAACATTAGTAGGCAGCTCAGATCATAGAAACAAGGGAGATGTGCCAAGGCGCTACTAAAATTGACGCTTTGATACGGTCACATTGACCGTATATAAAATGTACACGCTGGCGACGAACCGAACACGACCGATGATATAAATACAGTGTTTTAGTTTAGTGCTAGTGTTGAGTGACGATTAACAGTGTTAGATTGAGGGTGTGTGGAATGTTTAATGCGTGGGAGATCTTTATATTCACGAGGGGCGCTTGTAATTGTGTTGAAAAATGTACTAAAAGTGGCGACAGTTGTTCCCGTACTAATTTGCTATGATGGCATATCTCCTTGTTTCCATGATCTGAGGTAGGCAGTAAAGTAGACAATAAAATAATCTATTGTTTGCGGACGTTGCTGGTGGTACAGTACTCATTGAAAGACAAGACATTAGAATTCCCCGCACACACAATTTGTTTAAAATTTTGAAACCCAGATTTTTTCCTCATCCTTTGTGTGAATTCGACAAGAGATCATAATATTTTGAAAGCGTTTTTGAACTCGGATTTCACCTAAAGCGATTTTCGGTCGCTCTCAGAAAAAAAAAACAATAGAGTTTGTTATTTGGACATCCCCTAATAACGCTTGATCTTTTTACTAGGAATAGGATGTAATTAGGGAAAACTCGTAGCATAAAATGCCTAAAAACCAGAAAATTTGCCATAAGGAAACCACACTTTAAACTGGGCCCAGACAATCATCACCCATCGTAATTTGCGTTGCGACGAATTTTCTTAAAGTAAATTAAATTATACAGGATGGCAGGTTAGACAGTGGAAATATTTTAAGGGGTCATTGTACTCATCATTATGAACAACTTTTACTATGGGACCAACTCTGAAATCGCGAAAAAGAAATCAGCTGTTCCGTACATTTATGTTCACGTAACTCAACAAAATGTATGGAACAGCTGATTTTTTTTTCGCGATTTCAGGGTTCGTCCCATAGTAAAAGTTGTTCATAATGATGAGTACAATGACCCCTTAAAATATTTCCACTGTTTAACCTGCCACCCTGTAGAGTGATATAGGTATTTTGTAAAAACCTTTGAAATGTTCGAGATGATAGATTTTGAGGCAATCAGTATAATAACAGAGTGAGTTTCATACAGCTATGTTATATTTGTAACTAGCACTTCGTCCGCGACTTCGTCTGCGTGACATACACGTAGCGCCATCTAGCGTCCCAAAGCAATTGTGACCGTCAAAAGTTGTTTCTTTCCCTCGGGAAAAGGACATTTTTCTGGATGAAAGGTATCCTATGTCCTTTTCTGCACTCCTGACAACGTTTTAATGCAAAATTTCATGATGATCGGTTCAGTGGTTTAGGCGTGAAAAGGTAAAAACCTCAGATCATAGAAACAAGGAGATGTGCCAAGGCGCTATCGAGTTTGATGCCTGATCTTGAGCAAATTGCTCATATTAAAAACGTACGCGCTTGCGACGAACCGAACACGATCGATGGTATAAATACAGTGTTTTAGTTTAGTGCTAGTGTTGAGTGACGATTAACAGTGTTAGATTGAGGGTGTGCGGAATGTTCAATGCGTGGGAGATCTTTTTATTCACAAGGAGCGCTTAATTATTGTGTCGAAAAATGTACTAAAAGTGGCATCAGTTGTTCCCGTACTAATTAATGATGGCATATCTCCTTGTTTCTATGATCTGAGGTAAAAACCAACAAACTTAGGTTCGCATTTATAATATTAGTTAGGATTGACACAAACACTGTCTTACCACTGTTATCATTTATCATCATCATCCGGCTAGCCTTTTCCCGTACTGGATTGGGGTCGGCTTCCAGTCTAAACTGGTTGCGGCTGAATATCAATATTTTACGTGGAGCGACTGCCATCTGACCTCCACAATCCGATTACTGGAGAATATCGGTATTTGAAAGTTAGACCAGTTGTCAGACTTTCGGGCTCCTGACTGTCAAAGATATTCCTATGACAACCGGGACCGACTGTTTAACGTGCTCTCCGAGGTACGGAGGAGTCTCGATGTGTTAAGAACAGTCACCCATCCAAGGGCTGACCGCGGCAAGCGTAGCTTAACCTTACAGTTCGATCGATTAGCGCGGCTGACATTTAGCCACGAGCCCCTCTACCACTGATAAAAGTATTTTTATTTTTACATAACATAACATCACGTCTGTATTCCCCAAACGGCTAGGCAGATAATAGAGACCCACATTTCATCAGTTATATTTTTATGTCCTATTACCGTAATATTAGGTTTTATTAGTTCACAATAAAAAAGATTTCGTACCAGGCTGTCAACCAAAATACCATTGCCAAAACGTCATCCTCAATTAAAAATCCAACATGTCAAATACAGCACAACAATTTCTAACCATAACCTTGAAATCCCAGTGTAGTGTTTAACTAAATAAACATTTAATAACAGTCATGCTAAAATAATTAAAAATGGATAAAATTGTGAAGAGTGTAAAGTCTTGGCGTTCTCCCAGGCCGAGTGAGGACTTGTCCCGGAGTCAGTATTCGCTGGTGTCTACTGATCTCACTGATGGTGCTGTTCAGTTGTGGTTGGGACTGCCAGATGAAGTCAAGTACGATCCCGCTTTGGAACAATTCCGGCACTACTATGAGAAGGAGCATGGTGAGTTTTTTTTATTATAATTTGGGTTAGTTCGTTTTGCCCCCGTGTTGTTTGCACCCGATTCAAATTTTAATGTACCTAAACACAATCGGGTGCTAACAACACGGGGGCAAAGAAACCGGGAGCAAAACGAACTAACTGTATAATTTTAACAACCCGACTTTGCATGACCAATAATATCTCTATTTTACCAAAGAATAGACTAAGTTCTTTCTATCCAACTCGTTGTCTCTTCTGCCCGAGCACGCGGCGCGGCGACCCGTGCTTGGCTTATCAGAGGAATAGACATTTCTTATCTTCATTGTATGCATAAAAACTTTTTTAACAAAAAATAACCGACTTCAAAAATCCACTACAAAGAAAATAATAATTTTGGTTTCGGAAGTCGGTGGCAAAAAAAAGCAAACAAAAACCAAAGCCACCGATTTCCGAAACCAAAATTATTATTTTCTTTGTAGTGGATTTTTGAAGTCGGTTATTTTTTGTTAAAAAAGTTTTTTATTTTTCCCTTTTTAGTTCTTTATCCCGTGTTAGATTACTTTCACGAATTCGTTCAACAGTAAATCTTCTACGGAGTGTGTACATTTATGCCTATAACTTTGTACATAGGAATGATTACATAATGTATTATATACTAAAACCTTCCTGAAAGTATGTAGATTACGTTAGTGAAAACCCCATTCAAATCGAATCAGTAGTTTTTGAGAAAATCGCGCACATACAAACATACATACATACTTACATACATACATACATACATACATACGGGACGAATACAGAACCTCTTTTTTTGAAGTCGGTTAATAAAAACGGTAAAAACGGTAGAAATCTTTCTACAATATGTTACTTTATCTATTCTTCTGTATTCTGTAGACAAAACCCGTGTCTATCGTGGTCATGCTAGGCCGGCAGAAGTCTTAGGGCTCTTTCAATTTAGGCGATTGGTGTCGGACTGGAGTGCGGTAGTCACACTGCGCACTGCCGATTGTTTTTCCATACATTTGACACGTCGAGAGAGTCGTGCGACGCGCTCGGCTGACAGTCGGATGGTTCTCGGTATATTGCCAATTTTTAACTGTTTTATTAGCGACTGTACATTCGCGAACTTTAGTCCAACTAGTGCGGACTGTACTTCCCTACATTAAAAATTATAGTGTGTTTGTTGGTGTGTTCTTCTTTGTCGCGGCAACGGAGCAACGGATCACCATGATTTTTTGCATTGAGACAGTTTATGGGCCGGAGAGTGACGTAAGTACTTTTCACACACGTCGGGTGTGATTAAAGACAGCAATAACGTGCGAGTGAGAGGGAATGATTAGTGCCGCCTTTTAGATTTGCTTCTTTATTAGCGCGGGTTATAACTACGTTCCCGTGGGGTAATTCTCAACCTCCACGCGGGCGAGACCTTGGGCAAAAGCTAATTATAAATCAGAAATTGCCTCAGTCTAAGCAGATACAATTCCCGTCTAGATTCTAATTGAATTTGTCACAGTTCCAATTTGAAAGCTATTCTTGGTACATCAAAAGTTCAATCGCATTAAAATTCTTATCTATATTTGGATGGAATGATATTTTCTTGAAGACGTCATGCTTAATTTATACTCATAGGTACCAAATTAATTTTCTTTAATAACCGGGCGCCCGCATGCTATCCACCTGGCGCCCGCGTGCTGTCCAACCCGCGCCCGCGTGCTGTCCACCCCTCGCCCGCGTGCTGTCCACCCCGCACCCACGTGCTGTCCACTCGGCATCCTCTCGTGGTGACGGTTTGCCGAATTATAACTAACCGCTCTTTACACAAAGTTTAGGTGGCGCGTGCGGTGTTCATGAGTAGCTCGCACCAGGGCCGTCTTTGCCCATTCCATTCCGGGGCTCTTGAGCATACCAGTATATGAGGTCCTGTTGGAAAGTAAAAAACTAAATCTAACTCGCGCACTGAGGGTTCAGTACCTACTACAAACTTTTGTGTTATCGACTCAAGATATACTTACCTATAGCAAGAACTAGACTCGCACTTGACCAGTTTTTATTATTTCTTGTTATTCTATAGAGTTCACACCATAACCACCCTGCGTTATGGCCCCGTGTGCCCTTATTTATGGTAAAGACGGTACTGGCTCGCACGCTGTCACTGCGCCTGCATAGTGCGGCATAGTGTCAACAAGAAAAAGCAATATATCTAATATATGGACAACGCGCTGTCCCACGTTATCCACTTTCACTTACAAATCTAAAATGTACTTTATGGCACACAGCTTAAAGTCCGTTTCTCATTAACTGGATTGTGAGGCGTGGCGGTGCTAGTTTGGCACGGACTGACTTGAGGCGTTTAATGGAGACGTAGATCAAACGCAAGCTTTTTTTCGTAGATTAAAAGCAGTGATAGCCTAAGTGGTTTAACCATGTGCCTCCCACGGCGAATGGTTCGAGTTCGATCCCGAGGCACGCACCACTGACTTTTCGAAGTCATGTGCGTATTAGAAGTTAATTATCACTTGCTTTAACGGTGAAGGAAAAACATCGTGAGGAAACCGGAATGTCCTAGAACCAAAAATTCGAAAAACATGTGACGTCCACCAACCCGCACTGGGCCCGCGTGGTGGACTACGGCCCACTCCCTCTCACAGACAGAGGAGGCCTGTGTCCCAGTAGAAGGAACATTATAGGCTGATTATGCTATATCCGCCTACCAAAGAGTTTACCATGTTAATTAATGGAATCTCCATGGAAATATCCCTGAGGGCAATACAATAAGGTTTTCGTATGATAATAGATAACTCCAAAGTTGAATTCATGGACACCTTAAAAAGGTAGATGTTTACTAACACTTGCCATATTTGAAAATGGCATTTTGACGAGTAAATAATATAGTTGGAACCTTGAAATGATGAGATAAATGGGCTTGTTTTGTGCACCGTGGGAGAGCCATGCTTCGGCACGAATGGGCCGGCTCGACCGGAGTAATACCACGGCCTCACAGAAAGCCGGCGTGAAACGACGCTTGCGTCGTGTTTCGCCGAGTGAGTGAGGGTACCGGAGGCCCAACACCCCCCCCCCCCCATGATGGCGCAGTTGATAAATCCATTGTTGTGGGGGGGGTAAAACTGCGCTCAACAATGCCCAAGGCAAGAGCAGTTTTTTAAAGGCCGGCAACGCACTTGTGATTCATCTGGTGTTGCGAGTGTCCATGGGCGGCGGTAATCACTTACCATCACGTGATTCGTCTGCTCGCTTGCCTGCTATAATATGTAAAAAAAAAACCATTAGCATTATGGTACATAGTAGAAAAAATCGTCCAAGTGCGTGTCGGACCACGCGCAATGTATCGTTCCATAATTAGTTAGTCCTGTCAAAATAGACATTTAATTTCGGAATAAATACTACCTACCACACACGTGCGATAATTGGTCGATAATATCGCAAGTGTATTTGCAGTATTTTACACATTGCTCCGATATTAACGACGCGATTAATGACGCATTACTATCAACACATAATATCGGACGATAAAAACGCAGCTTTGTGGACAGGATGGGGACGCATTATCGCAATAACGCATGCGATATTATCGACCGACATTATACATGTACAGGTACTAGCCTTAAAATACACAATTACAAAATGAAATGTTACAATTTTCATTAAAAAGGTTTTTAAAGTCAAAAATATCGGTGATTGGGTCTTCTAAATTTTTAAGCCTCCATCCTAAGAAGTCCTGCTAGACTAACAAAGAAGGCAATCGCTAATTAAAAACAGTCTGTTTACTAAAGATTTTTTTGTCAGCGTGCCAAAACTAGTCGCAGACTATATTTAAACCGGTTCTATCTAGTTTACACCGGTATCTAGCTATATGTTGTACCTCCGTCTCACTCTGTCTGCGAATTTTCGCTCGATTCCATACTCGATTAGCGATTTATTGTGAGAAAACATTTTAAAATCTATACAGGATGTTTCTGATGTTAAGTTAGTGGTCATCGCAAAAACTTATCTTATATTCTTCTGAACGTGTGTTTGTCACTGAATTCCTCCTAAACGGCTGGGCTGATCTTGATGATTATTTTTTGTGTATTTTAGTGAATTCCTGGATAGTTAAGGTTTACAATTGGACCCAGTAGGTGGCGCTGCGATTGGGTTTTAGGAAACTAATGGTGTATCGTTGGTATTGCGAAATTAATTAATTGTATAGCATTTGCTTGACTAGGTTGAGTTCGACTGAATACCAATATTTTACATGAAGCGACTGCCATCAGACCTTCATAAACCCAATTACTGGGTAATACCGGTATTAATCTAAAGTTAGACCAGTCGTCAGATTATTATCCCTTTGACTACTCGTACACACCCGGGATCGATTGTTCGTGCTCTCCTAAGGCAGTGTGTCTCGATGTGTAAAAATGGTCACCCATCTATGTACTGACCGTAACATGTGCAGCTTTACCTTGGCAATCGATTAGCACGGCTGTTATTTAGCCACGAGCCTCCTTTATCTTATCGAATAAGTATCCACTCTTGAAATTATTCAACCAATAACAACAGCCTGTAAACTAACGGGACCAAACTAGTTTGCACCGGTATCCGCCTCCAATACTTCAAAGTTTATTTTGTTTCTGTGGATTGAATGTCCTTCAAACCCAGACAGATTGAAAACAAAAGTTTTTAGACAGTTACATCATACAACATGCGTTTTCTAGCATAAATAATGCTATTTCAAATCAGTCTGGGCTAGACTAGCTAGTATTTATAAACAAAGCTCTAGGCTATATTTAACCGGTTTGAGCCAGTTCGCGGCAGCATCTAATGTAGGGGTAAATAACCTCCTAGAGACTTATCTACGTTTGCAAATAACATTATTAGTGCTACCATTGAAGCCTCCTCGGTCCCAATGCTTGAATCAAATCTACCAAAATCGATTCTCATTTTATCTATGGAAGATCGCATCAAGACCCCAAAAAATTGAGGAATCAGAAGAAATAAAAATTAATAGGTAAGACGAAAAAAAAAATCAGTTTGGTTTTCAATAACTACCAAATTATTAAAAAAAAAATGCTCTTAACGGGCAGAATGAAACAAATAGTTCGTGTTTTGCATTATCTATTAATTTTACATGAGAATAATAATGCTCACAAATAAAAAAAAAATTGCATATGAATGTGAACTTGTTTCTCTCTGATAGAGACAGATTATAGGTACTGTTCTGATCTAAAAAAAATTGAGTTGTGGAAGCTCCTTTCTTGTGGACGCCCCTTTTATGTGGAGGCCCCGGGGGTACTGTCCCTGTTACCCTGCCCTAAATCTGGCACCGTAAATATTGACATTCAGCCGCATCTGGATAGACTGTATTACGACCTTGCCATGCACGGCAATAACTTTAAAGTTTATTTATTCTGTCTGCATCTGTAGTCCACACGCAGGCGGCGCCCGAGGCCGCTGTGCAACACATGTATAGTTTAAAACCGGTACGAACTAGATACAACCAGTTTTACCAAGACTTGAGCTTCACCTTAAGGATAAAAGGAAAGGTAGTGAGTTTTTTGCTGGCTAGGTAATGTATTTTTACCTACGTGTCTGATGTATTTTTTCCTGTTAAAGTCTAAAGTAAGTTAGGAAACGAATCGCAGCTGATATTATCATCCATCAGATCAGCTTAATGTCAAGTCACAAGTACCTACTTGGCTCTGGTTTTCATCTGGAATCTCACTGTGAAACCTTTTTGCAATATTTTATTCACAAAAACCACACTTATCGCTACACGATTAGATCCGCACACGGCCCAGAGCTAAGTATGCGAACCGGTTAGATGCAGTACAAACCGGTATCCTATACATGATGTATGTAGTTGTATACTGGTGACCTGCCTTCGCTTGAGTCTGCATTTTGATGCGCTTTCACCAGTTACTTGAAGTCATCTATCTACATAAACATAAATAATTAACTATCTATGTTTTATGGCCCCTTTTCTTAGAACAATTGGCATCCCTTTCTCTTTGGGTCGTAAGAAAGGGATGGGAGATCACGGAAAGTGGTCCAAAAGGGGAGGGGCCGCGGCGGTAGTCCATATTAGACAGCTGTAAGACAGACTAACAACTTTGGCTTTATTTTATCTTTTACAACGTGCAGACCGCACAAATATGTATAAGAGGCTGTACTTTGCCCAGCTCTGCATTAGATCAAACAATAGAATGATTTATTGGTCATTCCTATTTTTCTGAGTTAATTATTAAATTATCTCATTTTTTTTTCTTTTAAATAGATGAGACACAAACATTTTTTACACATAGCACCTTTTTTAACATAATAATGTAAGTACCGTACCTACTTTAAAAATCGACATAACATTATTCACGAAAATTGGTCAATTTTGTCAATGACACCGGCTCATAATGACAAATAATTTCCATTTAAAAAAATATCCCATTATGTCGATGATCATCATCATGGGTTTTCAAAAAACGAATGACTATACCTACTAAAGATTCAGATTATTATTTGACTGGCAATATTGTCAGTAATCATGATGATGGTAATTATTACGAGTACCTATAATGATTCAGACAAATCTATTCCTATGCAGTGTTACGTATCTTTGCAGAGGGGCTCGTGGCTAAATGATAGCTGAGCTGATCGATCGATATGTGAGGTTAAGTTGCGCTTGCCGCGGTCAGTCCTTAGATGGGTGACCGTTCTTTACACATCGAGACCCCTCCGTGCCTCGGAGAGCACGTTAAACAGTCGGTCCCGGTTGTCATACGAATATCTTAGACAATCGTTACGGGTAGTCAAGAGCCCAAAATTCTGACAACTGGTCTAACTTTCGAATACCGGTACTCCCCAATAATTGGGTTGTAGAGGTCAGATGGCAGTCGCTCCACGTAAAATATTGATATTCAGCTGCAACCAGTTAGACTGGGAGCCGACCCCAATTTAGTTTGGTAAAAGACTAGGCGGATGGTGTTACGTATCTTTGCATATCCCCAGTGAAAAGGGCAACCTTATTAAAAAATACAAAACTACTCAGTTCATGCATGATTCATTGCTGTTTACGTAAACATAGCGACGTTTGACAACATACTTATTACTATGCAACACTGCATTGGTAATAGGAGGTCATTAACCTTTGGTTCAAGGACCGTAGACTGGTGTTTATGTAATTGGAAGGCTGCGGCTTAGAACATAAAAGCAGCGGAGTGACAAGCGGTTAACACCCCGCTAATATTAATATTCATAAACAACTTTTGTGATCAGCGTCGCACGTATGGTAAGGTGAAGCCTAAAGCCTTATTGCAATTCTAAAGCCATATTACAACTCCAAAGCCATTTTGCAATTATGAAGCCATATTGCGATTCCAAAGCCATTTTGCAAATAAAAAGCCATTTTGCAATTCTAAAGCTATATTGCATTTATTCTAAAGCCATATTGCAAGCATATAACCACATTGACCTCTTTACTTATAAACGCCTCTTAATTTAACCACTGATTAAAATATACAACTTTGTCATATGTGTATGACAATATGAATAGAGATGACAATTGACTTCAGAACTGTTTAATTTAATCATCTTTTTTATGCAAGAGGATGAAAGTTCAAGGCCATATTACAAGTTGCGATTCTAAAGCCACATTAAGAACCATGCACACACTGAATTGGGTTGCCGACAAATTGAATTTGTTCTTTTTTTTAACCGACTTCATTATGGTTGTATGTTTTTATTGTGAAGAATTAACATAGATATATATATGTTACAGTCAAAACTCTAAACCAGTCAAAACTAGTTTTGCCTGCAAACAAACAGTCAAAACTAGTTTTGCCTAACGCGCTTAGTCAAAACTAATTTTGACTGTTTTTTGCAGTCTAAACTAGTTTTGCCTAATGCGCTTGGTTAATACTAGTTTAATTTTATGATAAAATACCTAATTAGAGTCCATGAGCGAGCGAAGCGACCTCGGGAACTTGGGCACCCCGACACGGATGGGTTAGGTTCGTTACTTTTAACCTTGCAAGCAGAAATAGAAGCCCCGCGTAGCGGGGCTCCGTCGACCACCTCCCTCCCCCTTATAAGTCCTTATAAGTTCAGCAAATAACAGTCAAAACTAGTTTTGACCAAGCGTGTTGGTCAAAACTGGTTTTGACTGAGTTTTGACTGCAAAAAACAGAGAAAACTAGTTTTGCCTAACGCGCTTGGTCAAAACTAGTTTTGACTGCAAAAAACAATCAAAACTAGTTTTGACTGGTTAAGAGTTTTGACTGTAACATATACCTACATTTAATTTAAGTAACTACGCTGTAGTATAAGTAATTTCCTGTGATGGTAGCTGTATGAGTGTGAAAAAAGTTTAAGGCTTATTATAATAAGTCTAAGGCCACATTAAAAGTTATACCTTCATTTTCTTAGTTGTTTTTAAAAAACGTCCTCGACCTTGGCACAATCTCATTTGAATGAATTCGTTTGAATAAGGAATGCGTAATTTTTTTAAGATACACTGAAGCGTATGGGAGTAAGGCCAAATAGCAAACCTAAGGCCACATCACATTGCAAACCTTATGGGCATAACGCATAATTTTTTGTTTTTTGTATTAAAAAGTTAAAATTAAAAGTAGGTATCACACTAATATTATAAATAGGGTTTGCTGTAAGAAAACTCAATGTTGAGTTAAGCTCGCCTTTGTACATAAAATCTCCATATCCAGCTTCCTCCCGCGGCTTTGCCCGCGTTTTTCGGGATAAAATGGGTAAACGGTAACGGTAACGGTAACAAACATACACACACACACACACATACACACACACACATACACAAACTTTCGCCTCTATAATATTAGTGTGGTGTGATTTGTGTGTACAATAAAGAATATGAATATGAATATTATAAATAGGTACCTACGAAAATTTGTGTGTGGGTGGGTGTGGTTGTTACTCCTTCACTCTGAAATGGCTGGACGAATATGGATGAAATTTGACAAAATGGTAGCTTGAGACCTGGAAAATCGTGGGTAACAGCTAGTAATTCAGAAACCTTTATTTCGCAGGTGGTCTGGGCATATCTCGGAAAGCCAAGATCGACTCGTCAGCCAAACGTCTTCCAACCGTTAATTCGGCGCCACATCTCAATAATAACCTCCAAATCCCGAAAGAGGAGATCGCCTTCCTCAATGGCAAGAAGTCTCCTCCCAATGAGGAGAAAAAAGAGAAAACGTAAGTACCTATTGCTACTTTAGTATAGGTATTGGTAGGAATTATGATCACAGTACAGACAATAGACAGTTGACAATACGTAATAGAGAATGGTCCAATTAGACGACGAGCATCGGCTGACGAACCAATCGCGTGCAGCCTCGGCGCCTCCCGTCTTCTTCATTCCGCCAAAGAGACCGAAAAATCGGCTAATGCGCAGGTGACGTTTGTGATTATAACTGGTGCTGTTAGTTATAAAATAGTTATGTTGGTCGTTGGTCTATGGCCGTTCCCAATAACAGATCTATTGGCACTTTACTCTGCTAGAGATAGATTTTTGACATTGCTTCTATAGAGCTTATGTCAAACTAGACTTTTGCCCGCGACTCCGTCCGCGTGGACTACAATGAAATGATGATCTCCGTTGTGTACGGTGGCTAGTACTACCAAAATGTCAAGTTGTACCTTTGTTTATATCACCGAAATTAGATGAATCGTGACTTAAATTTTAAGTTGGATTCTAACTCAGATCATAGAAACAAGGAGATATGCCATCATAGCAAATTAGTACGGGAACAACTGATGCCACTTTTAGTACATTTTTCGACACAATTACGCGCATAATTAAGCGCTCCTTGTGAATAAAAAGATCTCCCACGCATTGAACATTCCGCACACCCTCAATCTAACACTGTTAATCGTCACTCAACACTAGCACTAAACTAAAACACTGTATTTATACCATCGATCGTGTTCGGTTCGTCGCCAGCGCGTACGTTTATAATATGAGCAATTTGCTCAAGATCAGGCATCAAGCTCGATAGCGCCTTGGCACATCTCCTTGTTTCTATGATCTGAGAATTCTAAGCTATCGAACAGTGAAAACCACGTCAAAATCCGTTCAGAGGGCCTAACACGAACGATTTTGACGTTGCGTATCGTAAACGTAAGCATATTTTGAATTGAAAATACACGTTCGCTACACAATATTTGTAAAAATTAAATACTTTATATCAATCTCTGTATTTATTAAAATGCGCAAATTGTATAAAATTTTATCTAAATGTTCTATGACTGTTGTATTTTAGATTCGAAATTCGCTTACGTTTACGATACGATACGTCAAAATTGTTCGTGCTAGGCCCACAGTAATTTTTGCGTGAAAAGCAAGAGAAAAAAAGGAGCATATAATTATTCAGCTGGTTTTATCTTTTTTAACACGAGCTCCCTCTATGAACCGTGAGATCAATCGTAGCTTAAACCACAGAACAGAGTCTAATCTCCCGTCTTCGATTATTTCGTATTGTTTCCTGTTTAGAAAACAATCTGAGACGGGAGATTAAACTCGCTTCCGTGGTTTAAGCTATGATTGATCTTATGGCCTTAATTAGAACCCTGTGTTAGTATTTTGAATAAATACACAAGTTTTTTAATTTATTACAGACTTGACGATGCACCAGCACCCGAACCCGGAAAAAAGAAAACGAAGGTAAGATTAATTTGTGATTTTTACGAAGTTTGCAGCGCGAAAAATCAGAAATAATTAGAGTAATTGATAGAAATTTACCTACCTATATATTGCACCAAAAATAAAACGATGTTCCTAACCAGTATAGTTTTTTTTCAAAATCATCAAAATTCCTCCCCAAACAAACTTAGTTATGCGATCCGGTTTTTAGGGTTCCGTAGTAAAACTAGGAAACCTTATAGTTTCGTCATGCCTGTCTGTCTGTCTGTCCGTCCGTATGTCACAGCCATTTATTTCCGAAACTATAAGAACTTTACTGTTGAAACTTGGTAAGTAGATGTATTCTGTAAACCGCTTTAAGATTTTCACAAAAAAAAAAAAAACTATAAATTTTTGGGGTTCCCCATATACTTAGGACTGAAACTCAATTTTTTTTTTTCATCTATCCCATGCGTGTGGGGTATCTATGGATAGACCTTCAAAAATTAAATTGAGGTTTGTAATATCACTCTTTTCCAAACTGAATAGTTTGCGCGCGAGACACTTCCATAAGTGGGAAAATGTGTGTCCCCCTCCCTGTAACTTCTAAAATAAGAGAATGATAAAATTAAATTCATTATATGATGTACATGACCATGTAAACTTCCACCGAAAATTGGTTTGAACGAGATCTAGTAATTAGTTTTTCAAAATCATCAAAATTCCTTCAACAACAAAGTTTGTTATGCGGTGGGGTTTTTTTCACTTTATAAGTCCAAAACTGATACGGAACCCTCGGTGCGCGAGTCGACTCGCACTTGGCCGGTTTTTTTTTCACTTTTATACGTCCAAGGATGATACGGGTCCCTCGGTGCGCGAGTACGACTCGCACTTGGTCGGTTTTTATTTTTATTGTGTTCTTTTTGAAAGCGGTTTTTTTTAAAGGTTATTTTATTTTTCAATATTGTTGAGTAAGAAACACGCGATTGCAGCAATAACGTGAATTCATTACACAGAGATATTATTTTTGACGATCCCCTCAAAACTATTATTAGTCAGATATGCCTAAAGTAATAATTTTGTCGACAGATAGCTCAAGCCAGACACATCGTGAAGTTGACGCTTCTAGTCGGATTGTGGATGTTCTTCACGATCGTATTCCTGATGTACAATGAGAAGGAACAGGTCACCAGACATTCTTCAGTAGCTCCTGGAGAAGTCAAGAGTAAGTACCTACTCAATTTAAAGGCCTTGAGTGATTTGGGCGGTGTAGCTTCAGTGTTCTGTGCTGAGCTCACACAACGCGACATACGTCCACCGAGCAATACGACTCACCAATCAACGAGTATAGTATACGTTGTCCCGAATTAAACGAATTACCTACTTATTTTTAGTAGCGAAATGATGAATATTTGAAAAAAATCATACAAATAAAATAGTCTATTCATAAAAAAAAAACATGAAAATATTATAAGCAGCAGTGGCGAAGGGTCAGTTTCGAATACGAAATTGCTTTCAACTGCTTATCAGTGGCGAAGGGTCCCTGCCACTGATAAGCAGTTTGAAAGCAATTTCGTATAATATGTTTTGGGTAGACAGTACTTCATGAATTTATATCTAAATTATTTTACCACAATCGTTAGGTAATCATAACTGAAATTGATGTGTATAGTGTACCTACACGTTCTAATTTAGTTTATTTAAAGGCATCATTGCAGATTTAAAAGTCGCTAAAATCATGTGTCTGAATACTTTGAAAAACAAGGGGTGTTATAAAGTTTGACGCTTATGTCTCTCTGTAGCTCCGTAGCTCCCAAACTGATGGACCGATATCAATGTGGTTTTGTTTTATTAAAAGGTACTTTAACCAGGATGGTTCTTAGCTATATTTATTGTAAATCTGTCCAGCTGTTAAAAAGTTATGAGCTCTTTTCCGCATTGGTGTGTTAATTTCATAGATATAAAAAAAAAATTGTTAATACTTGTCTCCAGGTTATTCCCTACGAACAGATCAAGATCAGCTGTCAGTGCTGCTCAAGCTAACAGGACCTTTTGTATCAGAACAAAACGAGAAGAAACTGAATTCTACTGACAAGTTGACTATGCCTAAAATGGAAGTCTGGCTCGAGGGAGATGGATTTGAAGCCTTGAATAATGATTCTAATGAGGTAATGAAATAAGAAAATGCTTTGACACAAATCGACCAATTTCAAAAACCACTACAAAGTAATTATGTAATATACTCAGAGGCACAATTAACCGGCCACCTATGTTTAGTGTCACCACGTTTGCTTTCGAAATCCTAAAAATGCTTCGGGAACACAAATCAGCAAAGCAGTGAGAGTAATAAGTGTTTAATTTATTGCTATAGTAGCTACTTATGAAGTAACATTCATCATGATATGCTTTATTTAACTTAAACAAACGTGGTGACACTAAACATAGGTGGCCGGTTAATTGTGCCTCTGAGTATAGTTTTAGTTTCGGAAGTCGATGGCAAAAACAAGCAAACAAGTGAAAAAAATCATCAAAATTAATTTAGTAGTTTTTGTTCAAATCGCGGACATTGGGTTGAACGCAAAACCTTTGTTCGAAATACGTTAAAAATTGCCGCATTTTTTATTACAATTTTTTTACAGTTTTCTTGCCCAAATCGATCAAACCCGACTGAGAAAGTACATCCACCTGACAGAACACCACTTCCAAAGAACGCTACTCTTCGGTAGTCTTGTGTTCTTATAAGAGTAAGGTCGTCTGAGCTTCTGGCAGCCTACCATGACCACGATAGAAACGGGTTTTCTATACAGAAGAATAGACAAAGTAACGGATTGTTGAAAGATTTCTACCGTTATAAGCATACAATAAAGAGAAGCAATGTCTCTGTTCTTCAGTAGACAACATTCTGATAAACAAAGCACAGCCGGCCTTAGCATGAACACGATAGAAACAGGTTTTGTCTACATAGAAATAGTCAAAGTGACAGATTGTAGAAACATTTCTACGTTTTATGAATGAAACGGTAGAAATGTAACAATCTGTCACTTTGTCTATTTCTATGTAGACAAAACCAGTTTCTATCGTGGTCATGCTAGGCCGGCAGGTCGCCGCGTACTCGGACAGAAAAGATACCTAACGATTTGATAGAACTTTGTCTATTCTTTGGTAAAATAGAGATATAATTTTATTGGTCATGCTAAGCATGCTGAGGATACGCCGTGTTGACAGCGGGGGACATGCTTGTCCTCTAAGCTGTCGGCACAGCGAATCCTCATTTTATAGTTGTTGCAGGCGGGAAAACGGACAATAACCTTTGGACGCACGATAACCAGCCTTTTTGCAATTATCCGGTTCTATTTTTAGATCTCTGTTTCACCTTCTGTCTAATCATAAGAAAAACAGATTTGTTTTGTCTAAATGACCGTGTCGCTCACCTCATCACGTATGGAGATCGATACTTATTGTTTTTCGTAGACGCTAACATAATACCTAGGGCCGTAAGATCAATCGTAGTTTAAACCACAGAAGAGACTTTAATCCGTCATCGATTGTTTCTTTGGGTTTGATTAGAAAACAATCGAAGACGGGAGATTAAACTCTCTTCCGTGGTTAAGCTACGATTGATCTTACGGCCCTTATTGTTATTGTCAGTTTTTCCGCCTGCCTTTTGGAACTTTAGCATCGTGTATTGATTTAATTTCCTTTATTACCTTATTCATATAACAAGCTTTTATTTAACTTGCCCTGTTAGTGGGGGGCCAAATCTTGCAACGGCATTTTAAACCAGTTCCCCCCAAGTCCCAACCGATCGAGCTGAAATTTGGAACACATACTCGTAGTATGTAACCTCGGTGAAAAAGCAATAATATGGTACCATGAAGAACCATGGTATCATGATGAGGCCGCGAGGTAGCCATGGGAACTCTTCAACTTCTCAACATAACTCGGTGGGCTCGGTGGATTTGTCTTGGCTGTCAAGTCAAGACAAATCCACCGAGCCCAAGTACTGCAGACGTAGATGACATCCAGGTGTCCAGATGTCTTATGATGGAGCTGGGAAGTAATCATTATAAAAGCTTATTTTGAAAAAATGATTTTCAACATAAAACTTATTCTTTTTCTACCCCCCAGACATCCCACTGGCTACTTTACCTGGATCCAGACGATGAGATCGACTTTACAGAAGGTGAAACAAGGTCCAGGGTCCTGAAACTAGACCCGACTACCACTGCACGAAATTCCTCAAGTTCAGGGTCCAATCGTACTGAATACGCAGTGAAGATGTCTACGACTTCAAAGTCCACGACTCCGTTTGCGTTGAACTATACAATGGACCCCTTGGACTTGTCAACAGGGGTTATCTATGCATGTGTTCTCCTGTGTGCACTCTACGTACTTATTATATTTGAGGTGAGTTGTATTTTTATGTGATTTGTGACAAAGAACTATAGGTAAGTACATGGTGAATTTTCGTTGATGTTGAAGCGAAAAGAAGGCCAATAAACTCATCATTATGAACAATTTTTACTGTGGGTCCCTGAAATCGTTAAAATATCCGTATTATTTTATTCCCTACATTTTGTCGAGTCTTTTTTTTTTGAGAAACTGCCAACTTTATTCCACGATTTCAGGGTTGGTTCCATAGTATTTTTTTTTCATAATGATGACTGCTTTCGGCTCCCAAACCAACGATCGTTTAGGTACTACATTAAACGTCTCGCAGATCCATCATTATAGGTAGATATTCGTGTCTAGTTTTTTCCCGCGGTTTTTGTCGTTTATGAAGTATTCTATGTCCTTCTCCAGGGTTCAAGCTAGCGGCAGATCCAGTGGGGGGAGGGGTCAGGGGGTGGAAATCACCCCACATCTTAAATTTTGACAGATTTCAAATAAGATTTGTGCTTAGTGTTTTGATACCTATCCAATTCTTAGCCCCAGCCTATTTTTGGATCCACCACTGGTTCAAGCTATACCTACTTATCCTATATCCATGCCAAATTTCATCGAAATTAGTTCTCTGAACCGCAACGAAATTATTTCCGCATTTACCTATAATTAACTATTATTTTGGATTATGTACGGGAAAAATATTCGAAAAACACGCCAATTAATTCGATTGCTATTAATACCTATTTATTTTATAAATATTAGAATAAATATACAAATATTGTTAATTTAAATAAATAATTACGTATCGTTACAAAATGAATAGGTAGGTAGATGGAAAAGGCCGGACGGCGATTTCAAACAAATGGTAGTCGCGAGTGCGCAAGCACTCACTGTACTTACATGTGAGTATCGTTAGCGGCGTGAATTATGACCACAGATCGCGCATGTACATTTTCGGCCCAATAGACAGTTGACAATACGTAATAGAGAATGGTCTAATTAGATGGCGAGCATCGACTGACAAACCAATCGTGTGCAGCCTCGGCGCCTCCCATCTTCTTCATTCTGCCAAAGAGACCGAAAAATCAGCTAATGCGCAGGTGACGTTTGTGATCTCAGATCATAGAAACAAGGAGATATGCCATCATAGAAAATTAGTACGGGAACAACTGATGCCACTTTTAGTACATTTTTCGACACAATTACGTGCATAATTAAGCTCTCCTTGTGAATAAAAAGATCTCCTACGCATTGAACATTCCGCACACCCTCAATCTAACACTGTTAATCGTCACTCAACACTAGCACTAAACTAAAACACTGTATTTATACCATCGATCGTGGTCGGTTCGTCGCCAGCGCGTACGTTTTTAATATGAGCAATTTGCTCAAGATCAGGCATCAAGCTTGATAGCGCCTTGGCACACCTCCTTGTTTCTATGATCTGAGTTTGTGATCATAACTGGTGCCGCTAGTTATACCCATGTTCATAAAAATTACAATATGAATAAGGTTTTATCCATTTGAGTATGTTACTGGCATACTAGTTACTTATCTAAAAATATTATTTAAATTGAATAGGTAGGTTTAAGAACCATTTGACGGTCCAAGGATCAACCTTTTGCTTGTTGCCGACAGCTGGTCTAGACTAACATATTATGAATGATAAAACTGATTCAGTAAACTTCATTCTAAACTCTACGCGACGATCCTTATCAGCTGATGTTGACACACACACCATTATATTCATGATAAAATAGCGATGTATAAACGTAGCTAAAGGTGCCATACTCAGATCATAGAAACAAGGGAGATGTGCCAAGGCGCTATCGAGCTTGATGCCTGATCTTGAGCAAATTGCTCAAATTAAAAACGTACGCGCTGGCGACGAACCGAACAGGATCGATGGTATAAATACAGTGTTTTAATTTAGTGCTAGTGTTGAGTGACGATTAACAGTGTTAGATTGAGGGTGTGCGGAATGTTTAATGCGTGGGAGATCTTTTTATTCACAAGGAGCGCTTAATTATGCGCGTAATTATGTCGAAAAATGTACCAAAACTGGCATCAGTTGTTCCGGTATGTACTAATTTGCTATGATGGCATATCTCCTTGTTTCTATGATCTGAGGTGCCATACGTGAGGCGATTATCGTTACGACCTCTGTCTATTCTGTACTGACACGCCGCGTGGTATCACCGCGGGAACTGCCAATTTGCGAACGTTCGACGAAGAATGTCACGGTGAGATTCTCCCTCGAACGTTCGCAAACAAATTGGCAGTTCCTGCGGTGATATCACGCTGCAAATTATCGTGATAATCGACTAAACATCTCGAGAAGTGATTGGGATAGGATATAATTATGATAGCCAGATTCATGAGGAATAGTATAGGTTATTTAACATCACGCTACGACCCTTAGGAGCCGAGCAACGGGGGTGAAACCGCGAGGAACAGCTAGTAGGTATTATAATAAAGCTGAAGAGTGTGTTTGTTTGAACGCGCTAATCTCTAGAACTACCAGTCGGATTCCAAAAAAAAAACTTTTTGCATGACAGCCAGATTCATGAGGAATATTATAGGCTATTTGAAATCACGCTACGACCCTTGGGAGCCGAGCAACGGGGGTGAAACCGTTAACTAGTGTTTATTTATAAAAACGCTTCTTCTAGGTTATCAACCGAACGATGGCCGCCGTCCTAGTTTCCACCACTTCGCTCGCAGCGTTGGCCCTGGCTGGCGAGCGACCCTCGCTGCCGGAGCTGATCTCCTGGCTGGACATGGAGACGCTGCTGCTGCTGTTCAGCATGATGCTGCTGGTCTCCATCATGGCGGAGACTGGCCTGTTCGACTTCCTCGCTGTTTTCACTTTTCAGGTACGTGTTTTTCACCACTGCGCCACAGAAAAGATAGAGTAAGGTTTTTTATGTTGTTGGTAGGTGAACTACCAGGTGCAGTGGCGTATTTATCCTAGGGCCATGGGAGCCATGGCCCTGGCTGGCAGACTGTGAGGGGCGGCGTAACCACCTTTCGCGCCGCCCCTAGCGCTCAGCTTTTTGGAGAACCCTAAACTGTGCGAGTGTGCGTCCGACACGCACTTAGCCGATATTTTAATGAATTTTCACACCACCTGCTCGAAAATGTCAAATTATATGTCATGTAACTCTAACCTAAAGTAGGTCATTAAAGCCCATGGGCAATAATATTGTACTGAATTTGATTATAACCCTTGGTCAATAATGTGATTTGAATTTGGAACCTCAACTAAAAATTCGTATTCTGAACACTTTTACCACAGAAGCCTATACCCAGAAAGAACTTGTTCGAAATTCGAACTGGCCATGACCGTCGCGATTATAAAACAAAAGAAAATAAAAAGCGCAAACTGCAAATTGCTGTGGTGAATAAATAAATATCAAACTACAAATTTTCTTAAAAATGTCGACTACCGACTACCGACCAACATTAGTCTATTGCGTGGTCTATAGTGTACACGCTGGTGAGCCAGGCGTAGTCATGCTAGACGCGTACATGTCGGAATGATACGTAAATACGTAAGTCTAGGTAGGAACTTGGTGTTATAGTAAGCCATTGTAACTACCCCAAATAGAAACGAATAGATCCTACACTACTGTAATTAAAACTATTAGAATACCTTTTAAAATACTTTGATTCTAGTACTATTGCTTTTTATTTTCTCGCAGAAGGTGTGAAAAGTAGAGTATTCTCCTCGGGGATAAACGCGTGTCTACGTCTTGGGCGAGCTTGAATCCCTCGTGCATTCAGGATGCTAGTTTTAACTCCCTCGCTTCGCTCGGGAGTGAACCCTCATCCTTCGTTGCGCTCGGGATTCCATATTGCGCCCGTGACATAAGACATTGCTTTATCCTCTTGGTTAATAATCTACTATTATGGGGCGGCAAACCATAAAGGCCCAGGGCGCCTAATTTTAAAATTCGCCACTGCAGGCGGCTCAGCTGATAGTGAGTGGTCACCCCCGCCTATGGATATCTGCAATACCAGCACGCTTAGCATGACCACGATAGAAACGGGGTTTGTCTACAGAAGAATAGACAAAGTGACAGATTGTAGAAAGATTTCTATTATGCATACAATGAATAGAAGAAATGTTTCTATTCTTCGGTAGACAACATTCTGATCAACCAAGCACGGGTCGCCGCGTGCTCAGGCAGAAGAGATAACGGTTTGATAGAAAGAATTTTGTCTATTCTTTGGTAGAATAGAGATAGAATTGGTCATGCTAAGCGTGCTGATGTGCGTCCACCTTTAATATCCAATTACATGTGCCTTAAAAACGTAACTGGCGAAATGTACAGTACCCCTATCATGATTTTTTTTGACGTATAGTTTCGTTAACGTAAGCATATTTTGAATTTAAAATACAGCAGTCCTGGAACATTTAGATAAAAATTTATACAATTTGCACATTTTAAATTAATTAAGTATTTAATTTATATAAATATTGTGGAACAAACGTGTATTTTCAATTCAAAATATGCTTACGTTAACGATACTACACGTCAAAAAAACTCATGATCGGGGTACTGTACTAACACACCTTATGCGTAAACGTACCTATGTTTTTTTTATTTATTAAATAAGTAATAGGCTTGCGTTTGACCGCCATCTCGCCTGATGTTAAGCGATGATGCGGTCTACGATGGAGCACGCTTGCCTAGAAGAAACCGATTCACTCGCGACTTGAAGACACCCAGATTGTAATTATCGGGGAACACCCACTCTGGCTGGCATTCCATTGTTTGGCGGTTTTCACAATGAAAGTGGAATCAAAGCGCTTCTTTCGGGTTTTTTGTATATCAACCATGAACCCGATGGCGCTTTTTCGTGCTTCTGGCCGTCCGATTGCCTAAGTGACATGTCAAAATTTTGCTCTGTATTTTAAAATTAATTAAATTAGTTATTAGGTGTAAATTAGTATGTAGTTTTAGGTTACGAGTGTTACGACATACATAAATAGCATTACAACACAGGATTATTGTTTTCCGTCGTATATATAACGTAATCTCAGTGTTTGGTTTCTCGCCAAAACCGGTAACCTGACAACCAACGGCAGCCGAAGTTCGAACTTTTGGATTTAAACACGGGGAGTATTGTTTATCTTTTATTGTTTATTAGCACACAACACAATCTTTAATAGAACCTGTTAAACTGATAGATAGGTTCTTTCGTTGAACATTACTTTGTTTTCAAATAGTAAAACAAAGGTAGACTTTGTAAATTAAGATTACTTTCATGCAGTTATTCTAGTACCTATAACAATAACAATCTAAGGGCTCATTTTTATCTTGTTTTGTTGTTCTAAGTATCTTATATTAATTAACGATACCTATGTAATATACAGGAAAAAATTGCTATTATTCTGGGTATCCTACCCACATACATTAAACTATAAATTATAAGGCAACATAATTTAGTTATTAGAGAATATTTACTGTCCTTATCAGTTCATTAAGTATATTTAGAAGCCTACCTCATCTTTTGACATCTTTTGATTTCTTTTTATTTAAATTAAAATCACTACTGGTCTTCCTATTCTTCCCCTCATTTCCATCTCTTTTGTCTATTCAATCCATCCTCACTGTTTCTAAACTTTCAGTAACCAGACCCGTCACCATGCCAATGCTGACCCGTAAGGCTACTGCTCAGGAGTTGCAGCTTAAATTGAGTGCGGCCCTCAATGAACTCAAAGCAGCCAACACCCAATGTCAACAACTATTACAAGAGCGAGAAGAAAGCGAAGAGGAAGTGAAGAGGATTGTTGACAAAAACTCAAGTTTAAAGCGGGAGCTAGTAAGCTTACATCAGCAGTACTTGGAGGTTATTGATGAACGCGATAGACTCCAGGAGGTGACGGATGGTTTTCACAATTGTAGTAACATCTATGAGGAGGCTTTATGCAAAGTTAGGGACCTAGAAGAAGAACTAATTCATGCAAATATTCAAATTACAAAATTACAGAGGGAAAAAGAATGCTCTCAAGCTGTTCAAACGGATCACTTATATAATGAATTATTAAATTATAATTGTAACCCACAGTCCATAATTACAATTGACCTTACTGAACAAGACTCCATATTAAAAAACACAGGTGGTCATAAACTCAGTAAAAATAAAATTAAAAAATATATAAAACTAAATAAAATAATCAAAAAATGTAATAAGTTCAGAAAGCAACAAAAACACTATTCCAAAAATATTGAATTGAGGAAAGAACGTGTTGCACTAATAAATAAACTCGATAATTATAAAATAAAATTAGAAGATAGTATAAATATTTATCAAATAGATACTCAGCGCCTACAGTCTGAAATTCAGACATTAGACAGCTCGCTAAATTCCCTGTATAAGAAATATGTTACCTCTCAAAAGCAAATTGATGAGCATATCCTAGCTGCAAATAAGCTAGTAGATATGTGTAACTACAATGCAGACAGGGTGGAATCGCTGACTCTCAGTAATACACAGTGTACTTGTATGAGGGATGTTAATGTTTCCCAACCTCAGGAAATACAGGGCCCATCCCAGGCTGGGAACATTCAATATAACTGTATCCTCAATACAGAAAAATCGGACAGTGTGCTGACATCCAATAGTTCTATCCCTTATAGCTATAGTGAAGTTTGTTGTCATTCAGTAATGTTTTCAGATAGCTTTGGAAAAGGTTTAGGAAAATTGCTTAGTAACAGCTTGAGTCATTCTACACAAAACAATTGCATGCCTGGGTCAACTTACAATCAAATAATAACATCAGTGATGAAACACCAATATAATTCTGACACGAATATTACTATATTTGTAGGTAATAGTAAAAATATTAATAAAGAGGACATCACCGATAGTGTCACAGAAATATTAAAATTAAATTGTAATAAAATAATATTGTGTGCATTCCCATATTTTGAACAATTGTCACATAGGCAAAATAATTACATACATATGCTTAATAAGCATATACATTTCTTAGTTAGTCACCATAGTGACAAACTGACATATTTTGACACCAACATTTTTGTTGATAAATTGAAGTCGACTAGGGATACCGTGTATCTGCCACTTAGTTTTAGACGCCAAATAGCAAGGCTATTAGCTAATATAAACTCAGACATAAGTAGTATGTCGAAGTCATGTCATCGCAACATAGTAGTTAGTAATTGTACTAATGTTCAAATTAACTGTAGCACATATGCTATGAATAATTATACACTCTGTACGAAGGAGGATCCAGGTATAGAACTATTATCTTCAAAGACCACCATCAGTGACTTTCAGCTGAACACAGGGTCCACAAGTAGTGGGAACTCACAGACTTGTGATGGCATTAGGGCCTCGGAATTCACTCCTGATAATAATTTAAACTAGTCAGTAAGACAACGGATGGTACCTGTAACAATAAAATTAAATTCACCAAAAATAAGGTACCTTCTGGCACACAACGACCTCATTGTCATAAAGGGGCTAAGCAGAACACTCTGAAATTATTTCATCAAAATATTCAGGGTCTCTCTTCAAAACTATTAGAAGTTGAGATGTTTTTAGAAAAAACAATGTTTGATATTATTTGTATAACAGAACATTGGTTGAAAGATTACCAAATGCTAATTAATTATGAGAATTATAGTGTGGGCAGTTGTTTTAACCGTAAATCAATGCTACATGGGGGTTCATTAATCTTAATTAAAAATTGTATTAAATCTAAGCCACGTAAAGACATATGTGGACTATCAGTAGAACATAGCATTGAACTGTCATGTGTTGAGCTAGATAAGCATGTTATAGTGTGCGTGTACAGACCCCCAAATAATCAAAACTTTGCTTTATTTGAGTCCATAATGGAGGATGTTTTGTCAAAACTATCTACAGGTAATAAAGCAGTAATTATCTGTGGTGATTTTAATATAAATATCTTGGAAAACACATCTTATAGTAACAGACTGTTGAGCCTTTTAAAATCATATAGCTTGAATAATGTGTTTTTCGAACCCACTCGAGTAACTTCGACTTCTGCGACTTGCATAGATAATGTTTTCTGTAGTGGTGATTATTTAGATAAGGCCATTGTTAATTATCTGCCTTCCGATCACAGTGGACAATCCGTTACATTTGGGCCCAACACACCTATACAAAAAATAGAGATAAAGTTTAGACAAATATCAACCGGTGCTTTAAAAAGATTTGATGATACTTTAGTTAATAAGTTACAATATGTTCAGGGTCACCATATGGACAGTATAAATAAATTATATGATGAGTTCTTCTCAGTAGTACACACCGAATTTAAGAACCATTTTCAAGTTAAGAAGAAAAATATTTACCCTAAATTCATATTTAGCGACTGGGCAACTATAGGCATTAGGAAAAGTAGAGAAAGACTGTTCGAGCTGTATGGTCTTAAACCTTTTATAAATACGGACGCATTTAATCAGCATGTTGCCACATATTCTAGAACTTTTAAAAAAGTGTGTAAAACTGCTAAAGCTCTTTACATTAGTAACAAAATAAAATCTGCTGAAAATAAAATAAAAACCACTTGGAAAATCATTAATAATGAAACCAATAGGAATAAGAAATCTAATCATGATTATGTACTGGAGACACCACAAGGTCCCATAAGCTCCAACTTGGAAGTGGCTCAGGAATTTGTAAATTTCTTTACTGATATACCGTTAAAAACTACGGAATCTTTAAAGTCCTCGCCTACACTTTCTATTTCTTTGCTTAGAGAAAACGTCTCCAGCTGTCCTGTAGAATTTAAGTTTAAACATATAGACCCTATGTCCGTGATTAAAGCTTTTAAAGATATTAAGATAAAATTGACCGAAGATCTGTGGGGCATGTCAATTAAAGTTTGTCAATCTATTATTGTTACAGTAGCGCCCTATCTGGCCCTAATATTTAATTCGTGTGTGGATCAAGGAATCTTTCCGGATCTAATGAAATACAGTAAAGTCATACCGCTCTTCAAATCCGGGGATAGTGAGGACACCAATAATTATAGACCTGTATCTGTGCTACCAGCTTTCAGCAAGGTGTTTGAAAAAATTATGCTAAATCAAATGCTACATCATTTCAATTCTAACAATATCCTACATGATCAGCAATATGGTTTCACCAAAGGACGTTGTACTACTGACGCCGGTGTTACATTATTGAAGCATATTTTTAATGCGTGGGAGGAGGGACAAGATGCCATTGGAATCTTTTGCGACCTCTCGAAGGCATTTGATTGCGTAAATCACGAAACACTGTTGTTGAAGCTTGAGTTTTACGGACTTCATAAATTAGCACTCAGTTTGGTAGATTCTTACTTAAGTAACAGACAACAGCATGTTCAAATAAACGGTGTGAGTTCATTGGGTCTAAAAGTGAAAATGGGGGTACCGCAAGGATCAATATTGGGTCCGTTCCTATTTTTAGTATATATTAACGATTTACCACATTTACTGAAAAATCAGCCAAAGATGGTTTTATTTGCTGATGACACATCATTGATTTTTAAAGTAAATAGACGTGTTCATAACCTTGACGACGTAAATAATGCTATTCTTCAGGTACATGATTGGTTTACCGCAAATAATTTAGTGCTCAATGGAAAAAAAACTAAATGTATAAGGTTCGCCTTACCGAATGTTAAAAGTAGTGAATGTGACGTCGTACTGAATAAGGAAAAACTCGAGTTTATTAATGAGACAGTGTTTCTAGGGATCACGCTTGACTCGAAACTTCAATGGGGTCCTCACATAACATCCCTTGCAGGTCGGCTTAGTTCAGCCGCATATGCAGTTAGGAAAGTTCGGCAACTAACAGACGTCGATACCGCGAGACTGGTCTACTTTAGTTACTTTCATAGCATCATGTCTTACGGTATTTTACTGTGGGGACGAGCTGCAGACATTGAATCTATTTTTATTCTGCAAAAGAGAGCTATCAGAGCCATTTATAAGCTTCGCAGTCGCGAATCTCTTAGGGAACTGTTCAAAGAAATTAACATCATGACGGTGCCTTGTCAGTTCATATATGAAAACATTATGTATGTTAGGAAAAATCTACATCTATTTGGTAAAAGATGCGAAAGACATCATTACAGTACTCGAGATGGAAACAAACTAGTCCAACCACGCTACAGATTATCCAAAGTACATACATCTTTTATGGGGTACAGCGTAAAATTTTATAATAAACTACCTCTCAACGTTCTTCAATTAAATGAGAATAAATTCAAAAACTGTATAAAACGCACACTATGTAGGCAAGCATATTACAAATTAGAAGATTATATTGCTGATAAGAATGCTTGGCTTAATGCTGGTCCTGCTCCACAACCACTTAGACTCATGTAATCGGAGTTATCTGCCCTTGAAGCTCTTCTTTATGACTTTGTAAATTACTTTATTTTTCTGACATTTACAGGTAATATATTCAGAAATTGACATGAATTAATATAATAATTTCCAATAGTAAGTTTGGTTTTTTGTACGCATATGAATAACGTTAGTTTTGTAATTGATTACTTTCTTTGTGTATTGTGAATGTGAGTGCCATGTACCTAGCTATTTAAGTTTTAAGCTTATCTATAGTATGGCAGTTGAGAGCATGTCATGCTCGCTTAAAGGTACCGCTGACGGTGGCGTGTGTATTGGATCGTTCGATTCCCTCCAAAATGGTTGAGTTGAACGGTGCTGATGCGCACGTCATGTCCGTGAACGGGCGCTGTCAGTTGGTGCTGGTCATCTCTTGACTGCCTAAACAATGTTTTTTCACTTGTCTAGTTGATATTATTATTATTTTGTACCTTACTAAACATAGTTCTCACATATTAGGGCATCACTGTAATCAAAGAAATTGTAACTGAATTTATTGAAAAAGAGTAACCATGGAGTTTCTTGTCCGTTCTTCTCCATAGGAATCTACGTTTTGGAACGGACAACTAGCTTCAACTAACGGACAAATCGACTGACAACTATTGTAATATTGTTTGACATTTCAAAAGTGCCTGTAAATGGTCTAATTGAAATAAATGTTTTTGACTTTGACTTTGACTTTGATAGAAAAAAGGGCAGGACGGAATTAGATCCGTAGCACACTGCTATGTTGTATTATGTTATGTTTATGTAATAGGTTATATTTTCTATTTCAGGTGACAAAAGGCAAGATATGGCCGTTGATAACCCTGCTGGGCGCCATAACAGCCTTCGTATCAACCATCTTGGACAATGTTACGACGGTACTGCTAATGACTCCGGTCACTATAAGGTAACTATACATTTAAGAAAAGTGGGGCACACAGGGATAACCCGCTTATATCTGGATACTGGAGTATCTCACTGAAGAAGTACCTCCACTCTAGAGAACACCAGGGGGGTGATTCTCGCGGTTCGATATTGATATCGCCTTCGATATTTATTGCAACAACTGTCAAAATCCCTACCATTTTGACATTTGTTGCGATATATATCGAATTCGATATCAATATATCACCCGCGAGAATCACCCCCCTGGGGGGTGATTCTCGCGGGTTCGATATTGATATCGCCATTTTTTTCGTTTTAGGGAGTATTTATGTTAATTTTTAGGGTTCCGTACCTCAAAAGGAAAAACGGAACACTTATAGGATCACTTTGTTGTCCGTCGACAGATAGATGACACCACTAGAAGTATGCAGTAGCGCCATCTATGATCATATATCGGAACCCTTAGGGCGCGATGCATACTCGCACTTGTCCGGTTTTTCATGAATGTAAGAGATTTAATGTACTGCTTTAATAATGATATTAATTCACTTGAATTCACGAAAGAAACATAAATTACTACATAGTACAAAACAAAGTCGCTTCCCGCTGTCTGTCCCTATACAGGGTAAAATTAAAACCAGTGCGGATATTTTAGGAGGTGAAAGTACTCATGAATATGATCAACTTTTATTATGGGACCGACACAGAAATATGAAAAAAAAAAATCAGCTGTTCCATACATTTTGATCGTGTTGTAGTGCATTTTTGTAGCAAACAGCTGATTTTTTTTTCTCATACAAAGAAACGTGACCGCCGTAACTCGGGCTATCTTCGGGCTATATTTTTTTTTTGTATTTATGATTTGAGATCACCGTTTTCTTTGATCACCAGGTTATGCGAGGTTATGGACCTGGATCCCATCCCGGTGCTGTTGTCTATGGTGCTGTACAGCAACATAGGGGGAACTGCGACCCCCGTCGGTGACCCCCCGAACGTCATCATAGCGTCCAACAAGGCAGTCGTGCAATCTGTAAGTACATATAATATTATTATCTTGTACTACACTTGTATGTATTAAAAACTAGCTTCCGCCCGCGGCTTCACCCGCGTTTTTGGGATAAAAAGTAGCCCATGTGCTATTCTGATGTATGAGCTATATTACTGTAAAGTTTCATCAAAATCCGTTCAGTAGTTTTTACGTGAAAGAGTAACAAACATCCACTCATCCTTCCATACATCCATCCTTACAAACTTTCACATTTATAATATTAGTAGGATTAAGTAGGATAACAGGTAACAATTCATTTACCATCATTCTTCTGGCTGCTTCATCCAACTTCTTCTCACCATATCTTTAATGTTGGACCCTTTTACTTAAACTGTATTTCCTTCCACCAGGGTATCAACTTCACCAACTTTACGCTGCACATGATATTCGGTATTCTTCTGGTGTGTGTGCAAACATATTTCCAGTTTCGATTCATCTTCAGGGACACTGACAAACTGAGGCTCAACGAACCCAGGGATATACAAGGTAACTATTAGAACATTATTGGCCTGTAATTGTCCATCTTTATTTAAAGGTATAAATTCTAACTGCACTTCTAACTTTCCAACCTGCACCTTATCAAAAAATATGAAAAAGAAAACAAGCTTGTAACAGTTGTAACATCTAACAAACACTGTGAAAAAATACGTCGTAGTTATTTGCAATTTTCAATTTTGTGTTTGACAACCGCAAAAATAACTTTGCGCTTCAAAAATACAAACTTTTATTTGCGGTCGGGAAACAGAAATACTTCTTGCTAAGGAACCCTAGACTGTGCGTGGTCCGACACACTCCTGCCCGGTTTTTAGTCGTAGTTTTTTTATTTTTTTTTATTTGTAAATAGGCTTGCGTTTGACCGCCATCTCGCCTGATGTTAAGCGATGATGCGGTCTACGATGGAGCACGCTTGCCTAGAAGAAACTGATTCACTCGTGACTTGAAGACACCCAGATTGTAACTGTCAGGGAACACCCACTCGGGTAGCGCATTCCACTGTTTGGCGGTTTTCACAATGAAAGTGGAATCAAAAAGCTTCCTTCGGGTTTTTGGTGTATCAACCATGAACTAATGGCGCGTTTTCGTGCTACTGGCCGTCCGATAGAAAAATGGGCAGGAGGGAATTAGATCATGCAGACCTGAAGCACACTCTCCGAAATGTATCCGATAAAAAACCGATAGGCTAGCAACTTTGCTACTTTATATTCACTTGGTATTCTCAATTATTTATGCTTGAGAGTTACCCAAATTTCCTTGTCACCAGACCTCCGTCATCAGATATCAATATGGCGTCGAGCTGCGGATTCTCTGCCTCATCTGAGCAGAGATGAGCTGGTGGTCAGAGAGCGGTTGGAGAGAAAGGTTCGAAAGTTAACAGTCAAGCTGGAAGCATTGGTCAAGGAGACGAAGGTCAGAGCTTGCCGGAAAGACTGCTTCGAGACCATGTTAGCTGATCTGAAGGATAAGGTAAAAATAGTTATCATTTTGTCGACTTAAGTGAACTTAAATGTAGGGACCATCTGATTCTTCGCGATTCCAGGGTTGGTCCCATAGTAAAAGTTGTTCATAATGATGTGTAGATTTACCCTCTAAAATATTTGTCATTAATAAAGCAAGACCTTATAGAGACTAGCACTTTGCCCGCGACTTCGCGTGACATACACGTAGCGCCATCTAGCTTCCTAAAGCAATTGTCACCGTCGAAAGTTATTGTTCATTCCCTCGGGAACAGCACTTTTTTCCTGAATAAAAGGTACCCTATGTCCTTTTCTGTAACCCCTGACAACGTACCTATTATATGCAAAATTTTATGATGATCGATTCAGTGGTTTAGGCGTGAAAAGGTAACAAACATACATAATTTCGCATTTATAACAAAAAAACATTTTGTACTTCTCTTTAAATTACTAAGTCATAAACTTAACATCACACTGTGTTTGACTAACTTATCATTTTCTATCTTTTCATTGCAGTACAAGATAAGGGACAAGGTGTTGCTGGTCAAGTGTTCTGTAGCAATCACATTCGTAGTCGTCGTGTTCTTTCTACACTCCATACCTGAGTTCAGTAAGTGATTTATAAAGGCATAAAAGAGGCTCGTATCAAAGTAGGTACCTACCTCATATTTTAAACCTTACTAAAAATAACTTTGAAAACAAAAACAGTTTTTCAAATATTCAGAAAGACGAGTTCTTTCTGCCCACGACACAGGCGCAGTAAATAAAGAAATAATTTAGTTTTTTTTTAAAAACATAATGTTTAGAAAAAAATGCAAGATAAAAAAAACCCTTAAGCACTTAGTAGATACAGGTAGCGGTGCTAATAATAAGCACAGATCGCGCATGTACATTTTCGGCCCAATAGACAATAGACAGTTGACAATACGTAATAGAGAATAGTCCAATTAAACGTCGAACATCGACTGACGAACCAATCGCGTGCAGCCTCGGCGCCCCCCGTATTCTTCATTCCGCTAAAGAGACCAAACAGTTAATGCGCAGGTGACGTTTGTGCTCATAACTGCTGCCGCTAGTTATACCTCATTCACACGAATGAAAGAAATGGGACACGGTACATTTATTCGCAAAAAAAAACTTCGGCGTTGGGCGTTGAATCAAATATGCCTTGACAATCGCCTACGACTCTTATGCTGAAAAAGCGTCGGGGATGAAGGCTAATGAGTTCTTCTAAATAAAACTAGGTTTATGCCTTCATGATACTTAAGTAGATGAAATCATGGCTTATACTGGTCATTGTTAATTTTGTGCTATTATCTAAAGCGTTTGATAACGTTAATCACACAGTTCTTTGAAAAAATAGATTTCTATTTAGTCTGAAAGCTTGTGATGTATCTCATCTAAAGTTACTAACCAAATGAGGCTTAGTATGTATAATTTAGTTATCAAAATAACCATCTTTATATCATAAAATTTCAATAAAACGGGGATACCTCAGGGCATAGTAATTGGACCTATAAAATTCTATTTTTATATTATGTGATTTCTTGTATTCTGTTAGTACCTTCAGACCAGTGGCGTGCCTAGAGGGCAAGCTCGACGCATTTTTTTTTTCGTTTTAGAGACTAATTCGTTTTAGAGAGTAGTAGACTTTTATGTTTTTCATGAATGTAAGTGATTTTTAATGTGCGTATTGCTTTAATAACGACATCAACTCATTTAAATTTATGTAAAATGGTCATAAATACCTTTCTTAATCCAAAAATATACGTTGGGCTTGCCTTCTAGGTACCTACGCTTCTGCTTCAAGCCTAATAGCTTTGCCCAATAAACCCATGGAGAGTAATGAATAAGTGCTAGCTTACTGTATAATCTGACGAAGGTCTGTTCTGCAGACCGCGTGTCGCTGGGCTGGACGGCTTTGCTGGGCGCGCTGCTGCTGCTGACGCTGGCAGACCGCGAGGACCTGGAGCCCGTGCTGCACAGGATCGAGTGGTCTACCTTACTCTTCTTTGCAGCGCTCTTCGTGCTTATGGAGGTAAGCATATGCATTCAGAAAAAAAAAACAGACAAATACGAGTACGACTCGCGCCCTATGGGTTCCGAAATATGCGATAGCGCCATCTATGGCGTTATTACATCATAGTAGATCATATCATATCTTGATCACAGATGGCGCTACTGCATACTCCTAGTGGCGCCATCTGTGAGCAGATGGTCCGGTGACAGACGGACAACAAAGTGATCCTTTAGGGGTTCCGTTTTTCCTTTTGAGGCAGGGAACCCTAAAAATGAATTCCGTAAGATTATATCGGGACTATTTCTTGGGCATTCCGAGCAAGTCCGTTTTATTAGTAATAGAGATCTTTGAGTTAGTCCAAGGAAGTCCGACCACCATACCTATTTCTGCCGCTAAGTAGAGGTACAATACTCGGCACAAATCTTGAGCTCTGATCCTTAATTACTTTAAGCGATTTTGGACCTTACTCCTGAGACAATACGACGCACACACAAACCCCTGTCACTGCGCTGAGAGCTCAAGATAGATAGCGCAACTAGAAAGGTGCGGTTAAACGGGCTAGTTTTTTGACAATTTCTTGCTGCAATTGTATAGTCGTGAGTTGAGATCTATATCATGCAACTCAGTAGAACAATTTCCGCAATCTAGCAGTATGGTGCAATGAAATTAAATGATGGTACGTCACAATAACTGCTGTACGATAATAGATCTTAACTCACGGCTATACAATTGCAGCAAAAACTAGCCCGTTTAACAGCACCCCATGTTTATTATGTCAAATGTGCCCCGTATATTATGTCAATGTCAGAGAAACGTTGAAATATTTAGAAATTATTGTTATAATCTTTTGTGTAATCGTTAGCTGTTGGGTTAAGTGCAAGGAGTGTCGAAGTTATTGTGTTTTAATAGAAATTGTTGTTCTTTTTAATTTCAGGCGCTATCAAAATTAGGCCTGATAGAATTCATTGGAGGAATCACAGAAGGGTTGATTCTAAATGTGGATGAGAGTGCACGGTTGGCTGTGGCTATTGTACTCATGCTATGGGTATGTATTGGAATCACTAGATCTATACTATTATAAAATTGTAAAAAAGCCGTGTCTGTAGCTGTACATTGAAGATATTCCAGAAAAAACAATTGGGATAAGGTTAACCTATAATGTTATTACACCGGCTCCACACGTTGGCCCCAATGCTCGTACCAACGTTGGTCGGTTAATTTCGTGAAGCGGAAAGACGGAAAGGAACTAGTATAACAGCCAACGTGTGTACACGTTGGCTGTTATACTAGTTCCTTTCCGTCAGAGCCAATGTGAAGACGTCCGAAATTGAAATTGCTCTAAGCGCTTTGACCGTACTGAGTGCGTATAATTTATATTTGTAATTGAAAAAAAAAAGGCCGCGTCAAAGAAGATGGTGGAGGACGATTGGCGACGCATCATAAAACAAGGTACCAGTAAGTACAGAGACCATACACTCTGAGCCAACTGAGCAAATCGCCAATATGAGGACGGAACGCTAACGTTGGCGCCCACATTCCTTTGATAAAACCGCCACTCACCAGCCAACTACCAACGCGCGCTCCAACGTTGGGGCCAATGCTATTTTCTAGATCCACACGTTGGGCGAGTGGCGATGGGGCCAACGTGTGGAGCCGGCGTTATAAATTATCACTTGCTTTAACGGTGAAGGAAAACATCGTGAGGAAACCTGCATGCCTGAGAATTCTACATAAAGTTCTTGAAGGTGTGTGAAGTCTGCCAACCCGCACCTGGCCAGCGTGATACTATGGCCAATCTATTTATTTATTTAATATACTTTATGCACAAGTAAAAAAATACTGCACAAAGGCGGACTTAATGCCTTAGGCATTTTCTGCCAGTCTACCTTAGGGTGATGCAGAGACAAAACAACGTAGGTGCAACAAAATTTAAAGTTAACTAGAAAATAATTAAATATAAGATATAGGAATAAATACATAGATAAATACAATATAAAATTTATTACATACAACTAGTATAACAACATAATATATCCCCTCTCATTATTAATATTATTCTTAACAAGAACCCATTTGTAAACTATCTAATAAGTGTACTTCTATAATTATTGTGTCACTAACTACGAGGAAACCAAGGCTCGGATACCGGTTAAATTTTCAAACCGTAATTCTATACTTGACGCAAAACCTTTATATTTGGTTTCGTTCGCATAAACCGGATTTTTTAAACCGATATTTGGAAGAGTATTTATATAAAGGTTTTTTCGGATTAACGGTTTAGAGCAATAAAAACCGGTTAATATGGACGCACTACAAAGAAACGCCGCACGCTGTTCTGATTTTATTCAGTAGTAAGAATTTTTTTGTTTCGGGTCGGACGTTTATGTCATTGCATCAATAAGCTCCGCTGCAAAAATATAAAAAAATGAGTAAGTAGGTATCTAATTTTTTTTTGGTGACATGCCGTTCGTCGAATAAACCGGTTAATTTAGGTTAAAATAAAGTTCTTGAAACGTTCACGTTCTTAAGAAAAGTTCGGAGGAAAACCGAAATAAACCGGTATTAACCGGTATTTTTTAAACCGGTTCCGAGCCTTGGAGGAAACTAGATCCCACGACACAGGGTATCCTAGTGTGGGGTCTAGGGTTACTCCATTGCACAATAAAGTAGTGCTTATTATGACTCTAAACTGGTTTCTAAATAAATAAATAAATTATGAGAGGTGGCCCGTGCCCAGCCATGGGACAACAAACAGGGCTGATGTTATTATAAGTATGTAATTATTACAATCTCAGGTATCCGGAATTACTTCAGCATTCGTTGACAATATCCCCTTGACGACAATGATGGTGCGGGTAGTGACGTCACTGGGCAACAACCCGACCCTGAACCTTCCAATGGCGCCGCTTATATGGGCGCTATCCTTCGGAGCTTGCCTAGGAGGTAAGATGTTATTAGACTATTATAGAATACTCAATTAATTATAAATAATTAAGCAAGGTAAGTTTTTAAAATTTGTCTTAAGTTTTTTAAGCATATTTAATACTAGCTTCCGCCCGCGGCTTCGCCCGCGTTTTTGGGATAAAAAGTAGCCTAGCCTAATTCTGATGTAGGTATAAGCTATATTACTGTAAAGTTTCATCACAATCCGTTCAGTAGTTTCTGCGGGAAAGAGTAACAAACATCCATACTCACAAACATTCGCATTTAAATAATATTAGTAGGATAAATCTTGTTTCTTTGATTATATTAGTGTATTATCCTTTAATCTTAAATAATACATTCTAAAATATTTATACAGGAGGTACATTTCAACAATTTAACAGTTAGGTACCCAAGGTCATAAACGCTAACAATATCCCTTGTTCCAGGTAACGGCACCCTAATCGGCGCAAGCGCAAACGTGGTGTGCGCGGGAGTTGCAGAGCAACATGGCTACCGAATCACCTTCGTACAGTTCTTTAAAATCGGTTTCCCCATCATGATAGGACATCTTATAGTGGCCACCGGGTATCTCATGGTATGCCACTGTCTATTTGAATGGCATTAGAAGAAGATTATCATAATTCAAGAAAGAAATGCGAATACCATGAGTATTTTTAGTTTTTTTTACGTGTTATTTTTGGTTAAACAAACAATTTTGAATTGTTATGTAATATACAGGGTGTAAAAAGACACATCACCAAGCCGACACCTACGCATTCTGTACGTGTAACTTAAACTAAGTAACATTGAGCAAAAATAATTGCTGGGAAACGACTTTTAGTTTTAGGTATAAAAAACCGCTGTTTTTTGTAATTACGCGCTACCGACTATGCCTGTGGGTGTGTTGATTTGTACGGGACGGGGGAGGTGGAGTATAGGCATGCTCCCGACCCCCGAAGCCTGTAGCTGCCGCTCGGTGCCGTTTTCGGGAAAAACGTAAAAAATAGAGACTTTAACCGTCAATATCTTCATAAGATGTGGTTTCAGTTTTCGTTAAGGGTCTTTTACACCCGATATAAGAGATTTCACAAACCAACTGACGCGGATTTGACCCGCAACCTTTGCTGTACCGTGGCACTGCTCTTAACCAACTGAGCGAGATTCATAAGGGATTCATAAGACTAAGAGGCGAGGACGCCTCCTATGAGCGTTAAACGAAAGAACAAAGCAACCAAGCGTGATTGATACGTAATAGGGATCCGTTCGAAAATAGTCGTTTAGTCTCCGATAGATGTCATCAACGCTATCTGATGACATCTCATCAACGCTCATCAACGAGATGTCATCAGATAGCGTTGATGACATCTATCGGAGACTAAACGACTATTTTCGAACGGATCCCTATTACGTATCAATCACGCTTGGTTGCTTTGTTCTTTCGTTTATTATCGAAATGTATACGTTTGATAAAATACATACAAATAGGTATAACTAGCGGCAGCAGTCATGAACACAAGCTTCACTTGCGCATTGGCTGATTTTTCGGTCTCTGGCGGAATGAAGAAAGGGGTGCCGAGGCTGCACGCGATTGGTTCGTCAGTCGATGCTCGTCGTCTATTGGACTATACTCTATTACGTATTGTCAACTGTCTATTATCTAGTGGGCCGAAAATGAACATGCGCGATCTGCGATCATGATTCCTAGCTAGCGATATCTTGCTTAGGTTTGTAATATCCCTTGTATCTGAATAGGCCATAATAAACGAAACTTAACATATAAATCTGCTAAGTACTTTATTCTGTAGCTTAAAAAGAGAATATTTTCGACCATAATCGTTTGTGCACTTGTTAGTATTTTTACGTATTTTTTTCATTCTTTTAAAGCGGATAGGTATCGGAGGCCCTAGACAAGTTGCTTTTCGGTTAGCGTTCACGCAAAACGATAAGCACAAAATGTATGGTAATGACATTACCTGCGGAAAAGTCACGTGACTCACAAATGTCACTTCCATACATTTTATCCGTAGCGTTTGGCGTTAACGCTAACAGAAAAGTAACTTGTCTAGGGCATCGGATGTACCTAGGTATTTAAAATGGTACGTAAAAATACGAATACGAATTGAAAACGGTTAAGTGCACATGCAAACGTCCTATGGCTTTGATTAATGTTGTGGCCAATACGCTTATGTTTTGGAAAAGTACGCGTAAGTTTAAGGCAATACGCCTATGTTTTTGACAAATTATGAGTTTATGGCTATTAGCCGCAGTTCTGGATAGGTATGCTGTTTTAGGCTTGAAATAGCCTCTGTACAAATAATAATTAGGTAGTGTGATATAATATTACAGTATTGTTTAGAACAAATTTTAGCGTAATAATAATAATTTAGTAAATAGTTATATTTAAATTTTATGACTGCAAAGAATTCTGGGATGCTTAATTTTCGCAAAGCAAACATTTTTAAAATCTGTTCGTATCCGAACATAATTTTTATTTTACCTTTTTGTGCTGGCTTCATTTATTATGTATTTTATATATGACTGGCAGCATGAGTTAGGTTTTAGAAGAAGAATGTCTTGACCGTATCAAATAAAAGTGATTATAATATTTATCACTAGATTTTTATTTATGTTTTCGCCACGAACATAAATTTGGTTCCGATACCGGGAATCGAACCCGAGCCTCCTGGATGAGAGTCAGGTATCCTTTATGTTTTCGCCACGAACAAAATCTATATAGGTAGTATGTACACTCGACGCCATTTACGGTCGACCACTTTTCACCCTTATGTTCTTAGTAATTAGGGCGAAAAGTGGTCGACCGTAAATGGCGTCGAGTGTACCTATATAATATACCTACCTGCTTTCATTCTCGTAACTATGTAGGTATTTGGATAATTTGGGTACCTACTTATTATACACATACATTTATTATGTACCTATAGATGGATATTTTTAGTATGATGTACCTACCTACTTTTAAATAAAATTAAATGAAATTTTGACAAGATTCATATATATTTTTTAAAAGTATCTAAAGTTTTACTTTCATCATAATAATAATATAATAATGACTTAGCATCAATCTTGATAAATGTGAGATTTTTGAGAAATTATATAAAATATAATGTTTTTTTTTCGTCAGATATACTTATAATAATGTTATTTTACTGGGCCCCAAGTCTGCTAATGCAATTGTCATAATCGTGTCAGAATGGTCTCTCAATGACATCGTTTTGACTAATGACGAAAGAAATAGTCGTACTGTAAGCCAATGACTGCTTTGGTTTTGACCGTTATGGTGTCATTATTACACCATTCTTACACAATTGTAATAGCATAATTGGGGCCCTGATGTAGGTATTTTTGGCCAGTCAATGTATTGTTTATTAACTTTATCATTATAGGGCCTAATTTATTTACCAGAAATATAAATACTTTCTATTATTATTAAATTTTATTTTTATTGCAATTAAGTATTCTGCAGTGGATATATTTCTGCTAATATTATCATGATAATTTTATTATGATGTCTCACATTATTGTGACACGACGCATGTCGATTATAATTAATATTATTTATTGATAATTTGTATTTTGATCGTGAATCTATTATGTCAGCAATATTATAATTATGTTTAATAATTATATTGATGAGTGTTTATTTGTTGTGCTTTAAAACGATAAACTGTTTCTGATTTTTCCATTATAACGTTAAGTCGGCATACTGTTACGCCGTTGCGGTGAAAAAGTGTTGTGTTGAGTGAGATAGTGATTCTTTCGAGATTTCTTTGTGAGAACGAGAATTGTTTCGCAATGAATCAAAGTAAAACATAGGAAAGTGCGTCAATTGTGGATTTCCAGCTTTTCAAGATGTATTAATTTGTATTATATGCCCACCTTTATGAATAGATATTATTTTATTGTCTTACTGTCAATAAAATAATATCTATTCTAGGTGGGCATATAATTTTTTTCATTGGATTTACTGGGATCCCACTAGATGGCGTGCAAATTCGTCTCACATTTTTACTATGAAGTTGATATTCTTCTCGCTAGAGTAATATTGTTCTGTGCTTTGTATGGAGTACAATGGGTAGGTATACGCTCACTACAACAACTCCGGAGCGCCCCGCCCGCGGGCTGACCACGCGTGGACGGCGAGTGGACCACGCAATGACGGCGAGTGGACCACTCGGTGATAGGGTTGCCAACTTTTTTTGAGAAAAATGACGTATAAAATTATTTGGATACGAAAAAATAAAGTATTTGGAAGAAAAAAAAAAGTATTTTCAATAACTGTTTTAATTCCCATAAAAAACACGCCAACATTTTTTTGTTGTCTTTGAAAGTATCAAGGGTAATTTTACAATCGAAAGCTATTATATTAAAATAATTTATAAAGTCTATTATGAGTCCGTCCGGCCGTTCTATCCAATCGTTTTGCTTATTTTTTTAATGAAAGGTATTGATTGATACACAGATTGGTCATCAAGCATTGGAATGCTGCAGAAAAGCAGGGGTCCTCTAGTTTAGATTTGTATAATTTAACACATAACTCGTTTTTTATAAAATTTTTGGACAATCTGTTTCTTTCTTCTCGGATTCAGATTCACTACCCCAAAAACTCTCAGTGAAAGCTGAAGTAAATCATAAATATTATATTTTTACATTTAGTAAGCTATCAGATGCATTTGTACATGCATGGTTGAGGTTGAAAATAAAGTATTTTCGCATACTTTATTTTTATGCAAAATTATAAAGTATATTTATCGAAAATAAAGTAGGATACGGTATTATAAAGTACTAGCACTTTTTCCGCGACTTCGTCCGCGTGGCCCACGGGAACAGTATTTTTTTTTTATAAAATATAGCCTATGTTACTCAGTGGCAATGTAGCTTTCTATTGGTGAGAAAATTGTTAAAATCAGTCCAGTAGTTTCGGAGCCTATTCAATGCAAACAAACAATCAAATCTTTCCTCTTTATAATATTATAGTATAGATAGTTGGCAACCCTACTCGCTGACCATCCGTTGTTAATGGTAAAATTAAAACCAGTGCGGATATTTTAGGAGGTGAAAGTACTCATGAATATGATCAACTTTTATTATGAGACCGACACTGAAATATGAAAAAAAAATCAGCTGTTCCCTACAAAAATGCACTAGAACACGATCAAAATGTATGGAACAGCAGATTTTTTTTTTCATATTTCAGTGTCGGTCTCATAATAAAAGTTGATCATATTCATGAGTACTTTCACCACCTAAAATATCCGCACTGGTTTAAATTTTACCCTGTATAGTATAGCGTAGGCTGAAGACAGCTTAATGAGCTGACGTTTAGGCAACCTGTACCTAAGCGCAAGTCCTAACGCACCCATGTAACACACGTATGTTTACGTATATGCGACTTTTTGATAAAGAAATCTAGTATTATAATTATTTTGTAAAGCAACATTTTTTTCCAGTTGCTCTTTTATATTTAATAAAATATTTTTTTTATTTATAATAGGTACCTAATGTCACCTTTTCTCAAAAAAAAATGTAATACTATCTTGAACGCTTGATATTGTTTTATTTCTAATTTACCAAAACTTGAATGTACTTAGTTTATTTAACATAAAAACAGTAATATTTTAATCTATTTATTTCGAATCTATACGAATTAAAATAAATAATTATATATTATGTATGTGCGTATACCGTACCACTACCAATATATTCAATATCAATTATTTTATCTTTTAAACGTTTTGTATTACGGCGGCAACCGGCGAGTTACAGATACAGGTAGGCCGCGGCCGCACCGGTACGCGTGACGCGACGCGACGGCTATTTCCTGAACAAATAAATTTCGCTTGTCGTTTCTGCAGTACGGCCACCGACATAATTATGTTTATATGAAGTTGTTTTTATGAAATCGCCGCCGCCGTCGCGTCGCGACGCGTCGCGCGTGCCGGTGCGGCCGCGGCTTAAGACTGCCAGACCGTCGAGCGTCTGATAGTCCCTTACCTATATTCTGAAGACTGCTTATTATTTCTGAGACAGTGTTATTCTTTGAAGAAAATATTGTGATATTAAATAAAACACTTATTAGTTAAAATTATTGTAAGCCTTTGTTGTTTTTTTTAATAATAAATAATTACATATTATGTTTAGAGGCGCAATGGACAAAATGACGTATTAATTGTAAGTTTAAATAAAATATATGAGTGATTTTTTTTTTGTTTTATTTGAGAATACAAAAAATGTTTTGAATATGTGCGCCTCTCTAAAATGCGCACTAAGTATTTTAGCGCGTTCGCTATTAGAATTAAACGCAGACGTGGCACGAGCATAAAACATTTGTAATATTACATACATTTTTTTATTTCTGAATCGTTCAAAATATATGGAATGCTAAATTTCTTTACAAATAGGTAGGTAGATAACAAATTCCGTAATTTACTTTTGTATTTATATACATAAATGTATAACAACAAATAATGTTTTTAGGCGATTCTAGAATTGTCCTTTAGGAAATCGAACAAGATTTATGAGAGTCAAAATGGCGGGTGTATCATTCCAAATCCAATCAAAATTATTACCAAATAAATGTACTTAAAATGTACTATTTAGTACCTATACTCATGAAAAATGTACCTCCTTTAGAACAAAATTATAACCAAATTAAGATACACCCGCCATTCTGATGTCAATATGGCGGGTGTATCCTAATTTCTCCCTAATTATCCATTGGTGATTGAATATTATTATTCCAAAAAAATCTACCTAAAAAGTACCTACAGTAAAAAGAAACACTCACTCGATCTGTTCATTAGTTCCTGAGAAATAAAACTACAAATGTTTGGTACCATATCGTGGCGTCGCTCTAACTACTGAGCTACCGAGTCAGTGATTAAAGCGACGCCACGGTACGGCAGGGGTCGCGGGTTCAAGTCCCGCCCGTGTAGTTGTTTTTAAATCTCATATATTATTATAAGTATATTATAATTATTATGTTGTTAGTTATATTTTTAGGGTTCCGTACCCAAAGGGTAAAACGAGACCCTATTACTAAGACTCCGCTGTCCGTTCGTCCGTCTGTCACCAGGCTGTAATGAACTCATGAGCCGTGATAGTTAGACAGTTGAAATTTTCACAGACGATGTATTTCTTTTGCCGCTATAACAAAAATACTAAAAACAGAATAAAATAAATATTTAACGGGAGTTCCCATACAATAAACGTGTTTTTTTTTGCTAATTTGCTAATAAAGGGTGTCTAATGTTGTATAGATAATGGTACGGAACCCTTCGTGTGCAAGTCCGACTCGCACTTGGCCGGTTTTAATATTTTGACAACACTCTTATTTTATGGTTTCCTAGACAACGTATAAAAATGTCAAGCCCGAGTCGACCGGCGAAGGAGGTCGACACCATAAAACCTTAACTATATGACTTGGAAAGCCAAAATTAATGAGGTATGTACGAACAATGACCTATATGTCCCTAGACAAGCAGTTCCGAACAAAAATCATGCCCCACACGCGGGTACTTGTCTGTTGCTCACTGCATCAAACATCAAAGTGAATGTGAGGCTTGTGTTGTGCCCGCACAACACTAAACAAAAATTATAACTGAAAATCTATTCACGAGTCTTTTGGATGTGCCTTTTGCCATATTAACGGTTATAAATAGATTACATAGCTTTGTATTGATCGTCAAATAACGAGGCTTAATAAGCGCGAATATCCAAATAACGAAACAGGTATAACCGTTTTTTGTTTAAGCTTAAAATTTTCGGTTTCGGCTAAAACTAGAGGAGGACATGTAAAAAAATATTAAATAAATAAAAGTTTACGAAGTTGAAAAACGAGATTGGCTATTTTCCAATAATTTTCTTCATTTAAATCCTTAAAATTTTTAATAAAATACATATTTATTTTATCTTATATTTTTGTTTAGTGTTGTGAGGGCACAATACAAGCCTCGCATTCACTTTGACGCTTGATGCAGTGAGCAACAGACAAGTACCCGCGTGTGGGGCATGATTTTTGTTCGGAACTGCTTGTCTAGAGACATATAGTTAAGGTTTTATGGTGTCGACCTCCTTCGCTGGTCGACTCGGGCTTGACATTTTTATTCGTTGTCTAGGAAACCATATTATAACAAAGTTGTCAAAATATTAAAACCGGCCAAGTGCGAGTCGGACTCGCGCACGAAGGGTTCCGTACCATTATCTATACAACATTAGACACACTATATTATTATAACCTTTATTAGCAAATTAGCAAAAAAATCACGTTAATTGTATGGGAACTCCCCTTAAATATTTATTTTATTCTGTTTTTAGTATTTTTTGTTATAGCGGCAACAGAAATACATCGTTTGTGAAAATTTCAACTGTCTATCACGGTTCATGAGTTCATTACAGCCTGGTGACAGACGAACGAACGGACAGCGGAGTCTTAGTAATAGGGTCCCGTTTTACCCTTGGGTACGGAACCCTAAAAATGTAACTAACAACATAATCATTATAATATACTTATAATATATGAGATTTAAAAACAACTACACGGGCGGGACTTGAACCCGCGACCCCTGCCGTACCGTGGCGTCGCTTTAATCACTGACTCGGTAGCTCAGTAGTTAGAGCGACGCCACGATATGCTACCAAACATTTGTAGTTTTATTTCTCAGGAACTAATGAACAGATCGAGTGAGTGTTTCTTTTTACTGTAGGTACTATTTAGGTAGATTTTTTTGGAATAATAATATTCAATCACCAATGGATAATTAGGGAGAAATTAGGATACACCCGCCATATTGACATCAGAATGGCGGGTGTATCTTAATTTGGTTATAACTTTTTTCTAAAGGAAGTACATTTTTCATGAGTATAGGTACTAAATAGTACATTTTAAGTACATTTATTTGGTAATAATTTTGATTAGATTCGTAATGATACACCCGCCATTTTGACTCTCATCAAGATTTGAATACTAATAACATACCTACCTACTTATTTATTTTTTTACTTTAATTAAATCAATCTAGGACCAGCTCCAATAATTAAAGACAGTTCTAGATAGACATAGACATTTATGAAATTAAAAAAAAATAACGGTTAGTAACAACAACAAAAATTAAAACTAAATTTTATTTAACCGTTTCTTTTAATGTATTATCGTCGAAAAAGTAAATGAAATACTTAAAGTTTTTTCTACATCATTTTATTATTTATTCATGAAATCTATAAATTAAATTAAATCTTACATTAATATTAGTACATTTTTAATAAATACCACAAAAGTTAAAATACATTATTATTAATTATAAGTACTTATAGCATTGCTTTGATTAATATAACTGCAAGATGCTTTTTAAAAAAAAACACGTTATGACGCCTCTAGTTAGCGTGCGTCATGCTTTCTACACTTACTTTGTAGATATTAAGCCGGGGCCGCACTAGTACGGCGATAGCGGCGACGCGACAGCGACGATATGAACTAATTGTCGTTTCTGCAGTGCGGCCACCGACATATTTATGTTTATAGGAGATAGGAGTTTGTCATCGCGTTACTGTCACTATGTCAGTGCGGCCCCGGCCGATATTGATACCTTGCGGTTGGTGCACGAGTGATCCATGTAACATTTTTTGGTCAAAATCTAGATAAGTGCTCTATTTTTTTAAGGATCATGATAGATATTAAAAAATGAATAACTAGCAAATAAAAATTAAAATTAAAGACATAAATTAAGAATTTCGTGGCGTTGCGTTGTTCGGTGTGGAAAACTAACAAATCTACTGGAAAAAAAATGTTGAGTGATGTTCGTTTTTCTTTTTTTTTTTGGTAAAATGTAATGGGGAACTTTTAATCAGCGGTCTGTTTACGTACCTATTTGAGAGTCGTGGCAGGTGGGTCACGAGACCGGGTGCCGACGCTGTGGCAATACAAATTGCACATCGAGTTTGAGCATGAAATAATAGGCTATTTTCGGCTTTGTAGAGCGTCGTAACCGTTACTTACGTTCAACATACCTATGTAACGTTTTGTCGCTGAATTGTATATTAGATACCGGACTGTTGTTGCATCTCAAAAATCTACCAGGCTCTGCAGTCTCGACATAGATAACGATCGCTTCGAAATCGGTCGATAGTCGATAGCTATGACTAAATCTATGGAAAAATACGGCGGAACAACCGATTTTGGTCGTAAAGCGATCGCTATCTATGTCGAGACCTCAGATCATAGAAACAAGGGAGATGTGCCAAGGCGCTATCGAGCTTGATGCCTGAACTTGATCAAATTGCTCATAATAAAAACGTACGCGCTGGCGATGAACCGAACACGATCGATGGTATAAATACAGTGTTTTAGTTTAGTGTTAGTGTTGAGTGACGATTAACAGTGTTAGATTGAGGGTGTGCGGAATGTTTAATGCGTGGGAGATCTTTTTATTCACAAGGAGCGCTTAATTATGCGCGTAATTGTGTCGATAAATGTACTAAAAGTGGCATCAGTTGTTCCCGTACTAATTTGCTATGATGGCATATCTCCTTGTTTCTATGATCTGAGGTCGAGACAGTAGGGTAGGCCCAGCACGCACGACGCATCGCAAGAAACTGCGAATCGATTCGCATCGCGCATTCTTGCGATGTTACCTACGTTTTTTTTATATATTTTTTCAATACAGCAGTACCTATACATATCTCTTTACTATTCATGTCACAGTAGTTCACTACCTAGTTAAAACAAATGTCACTTCCATACATTTTATCCGTAGCGTTTGGCGTTAATAACAGAAAAGTAACTTGTCTAGGGGGGCTGATCCACAGGGCTGAGGCTCTAGACAAGTTGCTTTTCTGTTAGCGTTCACGCCAAACGATAAACACAAAATGTATGGCAATGACATTACCTGCGGAAAAGTCACGTGACTCACAAATGTCATTTCCATACATTTTATCCGTAGCGTTTGACGCTAACGCTAACAGAAAAGTAACTTGTCTAGGGCCTCTGAGCAGCTTCGTGCGACCGAGATGACGCTCTATAAATCCGAACCTAGCCGATATCTCTTTCTAAAGCTCGATGTGTATTTACTGCGACATATTATTGTACATTTTTCGATTTCAATTTATTTGAAATTGAAATTGAATTAATTTCAAAAAATCTTTTATTTCTTCAGTCCTTGAGGCTCACAGTATGTGGGCTCTACATATTCTTGTGTGGGGCTATTCACATAGCGCGCATTATTTAAATTAGCATATTGACCGCCCTGAGTTTTTGACGCAGTGTTAAGTTCACAATACATGGGTTCCGGTTCAACAGTGTTAGCATAAGGTGACTCTTTCGTCACATTAGCGTAAGGACTATTGTCACCTCCATTTTTCCTGCGTATACTCTTCGGTACAACTTTTGCGTAGCATTTCTCATCTCTGTTAGCGTATACTTCTGCATACGTTGGATCATTTGTCTCTTTAAAAGTATTTTTTCTACTTTTATTGTTTTGTACGTCTAATGATGCGTATGTTGGTTCTATTTGCTGGCTTTTCTTTCTCTCACTCTTGGGTATAGGAGCTGCGTACAAATCTGCAGGTGTGGGCTGGAAAGGTACGCTGTACGTTGTGTCCTCAGCTTTTCGGTCTTTAGGAACAGCGTACTCAGAATTCCATTGAGGTGGGGAAGTGGGAATGGAAGCTTCGCTTGGTGAAGATAGATTCTCATAGTTGCGATTAAACGGTCCCTGAAAGGATAAATTAATCAGGGGATTAACCACAGATAGACTTACATTGAAGAATACGGATTCTGTAATGTAAGACTTCAATAGAAACCTAGATATTTGGATTCCGACAAAAGTCTACAATGAATGATGATGAAAAGAACTTGGTGATGAGTCAGTGAGGTGCAAAAAGTGACAACTAACGTTCTAATCAAACTGGTGAACACTGACGAAAGCGCTGTCCTTGTGTTGACAATACTTAGTCTGATATCAAATATACACTATACATTTTGTAATTGATACACAAAATAAAAAATATACCAACTCGATCTGCGAGATTAAGCTGCGCTTGCCGCGGTCATTCCTTGGATGGGTGACCGTTCTTTATACATCGAGACCCCTCCGTGCCTCGGAGAACATGTTAAGCAGTCGGTTCCAAATATCTTTGAAAGTCGTTACGGGTAGTCAAGAGCCAGTATTCCCCAATAATTGGGTTGTGCAGTCGCCACGTAAAATAATGATATTCAGCCGCAACTACTTAGACTGGAAGCCGACCCCAATGTAGTTTAGGAAAAGGCTAGGCGGATGATGATATAGCGTGCGTACCTGCGAGAGGTTCTTTTTCCTCAGCTTCATGATGAGAATAGACATGCAGAGGATGATAATGCAGGCGACGCCACTTATTGCCACGACCATGATAAGCCACCTACTGTCATCGTTGCCTTCATTACCTGCAATAATTTTTAATCGATAGTATAACTACGTAGATATCAGCGCAAACCCGGAACTGCCTAGTGTTGTACTCTCAGATCATGGAAACAAGGGAGATGTGCCATGCCGAGGCGCTATTGAGCTTGACGCTTTGACCATAATAGGATGTTGAATATATTTTTTTTATTGTGAATCTGTAAACTATTTGAAAAAAGATAATTAACACCAAAAAAACCGATGAAACATCTACAAAATTGGCAAAGTTATAAGCGTTTTAAAATGATTTGCTAGACACGGACGGCATGCATGATAAGTGACGTAACACGACCTATGTCCACTTCGCGAGACAAAGACGGAGCGATACTCCCTCCAAAAACTTTAAAAGCGTCTATGTTTTCCATTTTGTGATAATTTTTTTTATTTTTTTATTTCTTTGTTATTCTTATTGCTTCTTTGGAATAAAATAATTTATTTATACTTTTTTAATAGTAGTCCACTACCGTATTTTATTAATGTTGCACTCTCTGATCATGGAAACAAGGGAGATGTGCCAAGGCGCTATTAATTGAGCTTGACGCTTTAGTACGATCACATTGATCCTAATTTAAACTTAACGACCGATGATATAAATACAGTGTTTTAGTTTAGTGCTAGTGATGAGTGACGAATAACAGTGTTAGATTGAGGGTGTGCGGAATTTTTAATGTGTGTGAGATTTTTATATTCACAAGAAGCGCTTGTAGTTGTGTCGCAAACTATTCTAAAAGTGGCAACAGTGGTTCCCGCTAATGAGCGGGAACCACTGTTGCCACTTATATATATATGATGATATATATATAGATAGCAAATGTGCTATCTATATATATATCTCATTTTTTCTATGATCTGAGGCTGTACTCATAAATATAGGCTGTAAATTCGAAGATCCAACGATCAGTGCTTCGATTAAATTTGATGGACTAAGGGCCAAGTTCACCGACAGGATAACAATCCTGTCGGTGAACTTAGTCCATCAAATTTAATCGAAGCACTCTCTATTCTAATCTATTCTAATGTAATGTACAAGATAATAGTCCGTTCAATCAAAAACGGCCGTTTAACATGACTTTTTGTATTGAAAAAGCTATGTTAAACGGACTGTTATCTTGTCAGTGAACTTAGGCCTAAGCCCGGCCGCACACGTCAGCCTGTCTGTTCTGTTCCGACACGTTCCGCGTGATATCACGGCGAGAATTTGTTTGCGAAAGTTCGAGGGAGAATGTCACGGAGAGATTCTATCGGACATCATCTATCACCAATCACCACCACCATGGGTCTAGCCAACCATGGGCTCAGGGTGGGGCAGCAGTCTAAAATAATATATTACTAGCAAATTATACTCGCGGTTTGATCGCATTTTATTAGTGTCGAGTGTGAACTTTCTTACGGAATATAAGTATTGTAGTTAGTACCTACCTAGATAACTTATTTTTTTAGGTTTGGTTAGGTTTGGCACCTTACAGGTCAGAGCCAAGGTGGGGCAAGCACCCCACCCTGCCCCACCGTGGCTACGCCCATGACCACCGCGTAACCTTTATCACCAGTCACCTGTTACCAACTATCTAGTATCTACTACTCAGTAATCAACTATTACCGACCACAATTCATAAAAGAATATTATACTGGATGGCAGGTTAGACAGTGGAAATATTAAAGGGGTTTTGTACTCATTATTATGAACAACTTTTACTATGGGACCAATCCTGAAATCGCGAAAAAAAACAACTGTTCCATATATTTATGTTCACTTAAGGGCCTGTGCACACCACCCTACAGAGGTCTACAGGCTGCGTCTGACTTGCGTGCGTATTGCGTCTGTATCGCTCGAACGCGCGTCGACGGCGCGTTTAAAAAACGTGGAGTGCATGGCCCTAACAGGACTTAACTCAAAAAAATCCATGGAACAGCTGATTTTTTTTTTCGCGATTTCGGGTTTGGTCCCATAGTAAAAATTGTTCATAATGACGAGTACAATGACCCCTTTTTAACCGACTTCCAAAAAGGAGGAGGTTCTGCATTCGGTTGGTTTTTTTTTTTTTTTTTTTTTTTTTTTTTTTTTCATGTATGTACACCGATTACTCCGTGGTCTATGAGCCGATTTACGTGATTCTTTTTTCATATGGTAGAAGAAGCTCGCGAGGTGGTCCCATATAAATTTTATTAACTTTGGTTGAGTAGATTTTTAACCAGGTGTAATAAACGGTATTTTTGGTGTATCTCGATGACATCATGACAATGATGAAAAAGTGATATTGTGTAAGTACATGAATTCCTGAGTGCAATCGATCTCGATGTTATACATACATAACATCACGCCGGTATTTCCCGCAAGGTTAGACAGAGGTGTATAGTACACACAATTTTTTTATGCTTATGTCGCATTTGATAGAAGGCTTGGGAGCGAGCCTATTGCTATTATAAACTGAAACAAACACTGTTTTTAGGGTTCTGTACCAAAATGGTAAAAAAGGAACCCTTATGGTGCGACTGTCTGTCTGTCTGTCTGTCTGTCTGTCTGTCTGTCTGTCTGTCTGTCACACCTGCTTATATCAGCAACTACTAATGCTATCGACTCGAAATTTGGAACATTTATAAAAAATGCTTGCCAAACTTTATTGAAAATAAAAAAAGTCATAAAATGTTTTTATTTTCATTGCAAAAGGGGCCGGAGTGGGGGTCCGAAATTTCAAAGTGGGGTTACTAGGTCAAATGACATATCATATGAAAGGGCTTGATCTGCACATTTCAAAATATATTTTCATTTTATTATATGTCTCACTGTTTTCGACATATGATGAAAAATGTTTGAAAAAATACCATTCCTCCCCCCTTATCTCCGAAGTTTGCAGAGCGAAAAATCTGAAATAATTAGAGTTGATAGGAATTGCCGAATTGACCCAAATATTGCACCAAAAATAAAACGATGTTCCTAACTAGTGCAGTTTTTTTTAAATCATCATAATTCCTTCACAAACAAACTTAGTTATACGGTCCGGTTTTTTCACTTTATACGTCCAAAACCGATACGGAACCCTCGGTGCGCGAGTACGACTCACACTTGGCCGGTTTTTGTTTACTGAAACGCTCTTATCCACCAACATCTATGAATATAAGTACCTATTTAAATTCGTGGAAGTAATCGATCTCGGTAAAAGTAGGTGCATACAAAATGTGTAGCAAATACATAAATGATTTTATGATACTTTATTGTAATTATTAACAACAATAAAATGGTTACACAGGTTACACTACACTAAAAAGATAAAAATAAAAACAGGTTTAAAAAAAACCGACTTCCAAAAACTACACTAAAAACTATGAAATAAAAATGTTAAACTTCCATAAATAAAAATCTAAATGTATATTGAAGTCGGCGGGGCCTAGCATGAAAATAAGCACCATTGTAGATTAAGGAGGATTGAAAGGAAATGTTAATTTGTCGAGGCGCAAAGCAAGCTGCACGTGCACACACTGCGCACGTTCTTCCCGTTCAAAGGCTGAGAGGTAAAAACCTGAAGAAGAGGCCCCGCCGACTTCAATATACATTTAGATTTTTATTTATGGAAGTTTAACATTTTTATTTCATAGTTTTTAGTGTAGTTTTTGGAAGTCGGTTTTTTTTAAACCTGTTTTTTAATATTTCCACTGTCTAACCTGCCACCCTGTATATTGAAACATCCAATTAATCATGACCCCTGTTTTGTACGGAATTGCATTAAATTGGTAAATTAATCAAACTGAAAATCACACCAAAATCGCGAACAAACAGACAAAAATAAAAATAAATGTTTTTTTGGGCATGGTTACGTCCCAGTATCCGACTGTTTTTAGGGTTCCGTACCCAAATGGTAAAACGGGACCCTATTACTAAGGCTCCGCTGTCCGTCTGTCTGTCTGTCACCAGGCTGTATCTCATGAACCGAGATAGTTAGACAGTTGAAATTTTCACAGATGATGTATTTCTGTTGCCGCTATAACAACAAATACTAAAAACAGAATAAAATAAATATTTAAGGGGGGCTCCCATACAACAAACGTGATATTTTTGCTGTTCTTTTCTCGATCTTAATAAAGGTTATGATATAGTTTCTATAGTCCATAAAATATATCTCGATCTATGTGACAGATGTCAAATACGCACCTACATTTTTTAGTTCATTTTGACATTGTTTGTATTTGACATCTGTCACAGAGATCAAGGTATATTTTACGAACTATAATGTTGTATAGGTAATGGTACGGAACTCTTCGTGCGCGAGTCCAACTCACACTTGGCCGTTTTTTTCTGGTATATCTTCAATGTACAGACACCGGTCTTTTTACAGCTCAATAAAGACAGAAGATAGATTTACCTGTACTCTCAGCTGTCGTTGGCGGCGGAGTAGGGGATGTAGGGGACGTAAACACGCGTGCTACAACAATAAAGAAACTATACTCCATTTGAAATAACAGTAGACATTATAAAAAACCTTTTTAAGGTTGTTCAACCGATTTTGTGTTAGTAGGCACCTCTCGTGAAGGTTTTCACGTTCCCACTAACTCAGACTAGTGTCAGAATAGTATTGAGCTGATAAATAAAAGATCACATTGATGTGATGCCTTGACAAGATTTATTTTCCAAGTAAAGAGTTACCAAGTAGACAGTTACCAAGTAAACAATGAGCATTCCAAAAACAAAAATACAAAAGTAGAAAAATAAAACTTGTTGAATAAAAAGATCTTATACCTATAAATAAAATCTCTTTTATTCTAACATTTTGACTATTCCTTAGCGTGAAAACAGGCAGGTGGCTTGCTTAGCGCCTAGCCTAGAGCCTAGATAGATAGAGAAAGCGAACGTTTTAGAATGTTCGCGACTGAATCGTTCGATTCCCTCCAAAATGGTTGAGTTGAACGGTGCTGATGCGCACGTCATGTCCGTGAACGGGCGCTGTCAGTTGGTGCTGGTCATCTCTTGACTACCTAAACAATGTTTTTTCACTTGTCTAGTTGATATTATTATTATTTTGTACCTTACTAAACATAGTTCTCACATATTAGGGCTTCACTGTAATCAAAGAAATTGTAACAGAATTTATTGAAAAAGAGTAACCATGGAGTTTCTTGTCCGTTCTTCTCCATAGGAATCTACGTTTTGGAACGGACAACTAGCTTCAACTAACGGACGAACCGACTGACAACTATTGTAATATTGTTTGACATTTCAAAAGTGCCTGTAAATGGTCTAATTGAAATAAATGTTTTTGACTTTGACTTTGACTTTGGCCGCACTGAGCGCTTGGCGCCTAGCTAGTCGCTCCGCAGCGCACAGTGCGGCCGGTTGCGAGCATTCTAAAACGTTCGGTTTACTAAGCTAGTCGCTAGGTGCCTATCTACGCTCTAGGCCAGTGGTTCCTAACCTTTTCAATCTCATCACCCCTTTTTTTTTTTTTTTTTTGTACGTGTGGGGAATCCTCATAGGATGTCCCCCGCCCTAGGGGGGGCGGGGGGGTCTGTCAGACTTTTACTGACTAAACCCCACACGGTGTTCCTCCATCTACCTTAAGCCGGGGGGGGCCGAGAGATACTCGCACATTTTTCCGCACCCCCCGGCAATCTCATCACCCCTATGACATTATAAAGAAACTCATTTAACCCCCTTTATTCCACGCCTTTAAAATGTTATCACATGAAAATACAGTCTTCACTGATCACAATAAATTGCACAAAAACTTATTATCCATTACCAGTCCTATTACCCCCGCAAAAAAGCTGTTTTAGCCCCGAGGGGGTAGTTACCCCCAGGTTAGGAACCCAGGCTCTAGGCGCTAAGAAAGCCACCTGCCTGTGCGTTTTAAACCGACTTCATAAAAGGTGGTTCTGTATTCGTCCCGTATGTATGTATGTATGTATGTTTGTATGTTCGCGATTTTCTCAAAAACTACTGATTCGATTTAGATGGGGTTTTCACTAACGTAATCTACATACTTTCAGGAAGGTTTTAATATATAAAACATTATGTAATCATTCCTATGTACAAAGTTATATGCATAAATGTACACACTCCGTAGAAAATTTACTGTTGAACGAATTCGTGAAAGTAATCTAACACGGGATAAAGAACTAAAAAGGGAAAAATAAAAAACTTTTTTAACAAAAAATAACCGACTTCAAAAATCCACTACAAAGAAAATAATAACTTTGGTTTCGGAAGTCGGTGGCAAAAAAAAGCAAACAAAAATCAAAGCCACCGACTTCCGAAACCAAAATTATTATTTTCTTTGTAGTGGATTTTTGAAGTCGGTTATTTTTTGTTAAAAAAGTTTTTTTCACGCTTAGGGTGATTCACAGTCACGCTTACCCCGCGGCGCGGTTTGCAAGCAGCGTGGAGCAAATCTACAGTTTTTAACCAACTAGCGACCAATGGCGTGCCTACAGGGCAAGCCCGAGGGTATATCTCTAAATTTTTATGAATGTAAGTGAGTAGCGTACAATAAAAAACACCTACAATCATAAAAAAATACAAGAAATACCCTCGGGCTTGCCCTGTAGGCACGCCACTGCTAGCGACCCGCCCCGGCTTCACACGGGCGCTATATAAACCTTCCTCTTGAATCACTCTATCAATAAAAAAAATCGCATCAAAATCCATTGCGTAGTTTTAAAGATCTAAGCATACATAGGGACAGACAGACAGCGAAAAGCGCACTTTGTTTTATACTATGTAGTGATTTGTATGAAACTTCGCAGTTAGATGTCTTCTGTTAGCCGCCATAAAGGCCTGTAGGGAAATTACGAAAAATAAAATAATTATAGGAGATACATGAAACTGAGAGATGAAAAAACGTAAAGGTTCCTTTTAATCTATTTAACAATCGGGGGCGAGTTCGAGTATGTGATTCTCAAGGGGGCGAATGGGTACACTTAGGCAATCGGGGGCGACGAGTGGTGCGTTTACCAAATTTCACGCACACCCCTTCATGTGGGGTATCGTTGGATAGGTCATTGAATAACATAAAGGTTCCTAAGTGAATTTTTTTTATTTATGTGCATATCTAAATATGCACTTAAATAAAAAAAAAATCACTTAGGACGACGACTTTCGGAACGACTTTCGGAGCTCCTAGTTCGCTAACGAACTAGGAGCTCCGAAAGTCGTTAACAGTGTGTCCGCCCCCCCTGTAATTTCTTAACCGCAATATTAAAAATCTGAAAAAAATCAAGCTTGTAGCATCTAATAAATACTTTCGATTAAAATTTGTTTCAACAAATAATGTCAATCAGTTTTTCAAATATTCAGTTTTGACTTTTGACAACCGCAAAAATAACTTTGTATTTCATATTAATATTACGAAATAGGTACAAACTTATATTTGCGGTCGGAAGACTGGAATACTTCTTGCTACGGAACTCTAGACTGTGCGTGGTCAAACACGCTCTTACCCGTTTTTTTTCTCTTCACGTGACAGTGAAGTGACGGTGGCATGACGGTGGCGTGGCGGTGGCGTGGCGGTGGCGTAGCGGTGGCGTGGCGGTAGCGTGGTGGTGGCGTGACGGTGGCGTGGTGGTGGCGTGACGGTGGCGTGACCGATGTGTATGCATGAATACCTACCTACACATGATAGTCGAAAATAACAACTTACTAGGTTCCGTAGAAGGATCGATTTTAGTAGTAGTCTGAACTTTCTCGCGGAGGATCACTCTGATCTCTCTGATGACTTCATCTATATTGTGACTGTTCTTAGGCGCTTCCTCTTTCAGTTGGCACGCTACGACATCATTCTCGTGTTGTTTAGTCAACTTAAATGTTTTCGAAATGGCGCCGCTTTTCTGCTTTTCTGAAAGCGGGAGAAAATTTTTTCATAGGTACCTACGGTCTACTATTTTTTATTTTTGAATCCCATTTTTAGTATTCCGTACCTCAAAACGAAAAACGGAACCCTTATAGGATCACTTTGTTGTTCGTCTGTCACGGGACCATAAGTGGAACCATCTGCTCATAGATGGCGCCACTAGAATTATGCAGTAGCGCCATCTATGATCAAAATATGATATATCTACTATGATGTACCTAATAGCGGCATAGATGGCGCTGTTGCATATTTCGGAACCCTTAAGGCGCGAGTTGTACTCGCACTTGTCCGATTTTTAACAGGTATTAAGGCCCTACTTCACCAACAAGGTAACAGGCCGATAAATTGAAAACGGCCGTGAAACATATATTTTTCTATACCTCAGATCATAGAAACAAGGAGATATGCCATCATAGCAAATTAGTACCGGAACAACTGATGCCACTTTTAGTACATTTTTCGACACAATTACGCGCATAATTAAGCGCTCCTTGTGAATAAAAAGATCTCCCACGCATTAAACATTGCGCACACCCTCAATCTAACACTGTTAATCGTCACTCAACACTAGCACTAAACTAAGACACTGTATTTTATACCATCGATCGTGTTCGGTTCGTCGCCAGCGCGTACGTTTTTAATATGAGCAATTTGCTCAAAATCAGGCATCAAGCTCGATAACGCCTTGGCACATCTCCCTTGTTTCTATGATCTGAGTTCTATACCTACTTATAAAAAGTCATGTTAAACGGCCCTTTTCAATTTATCGGACTGTTATCTTGTCGATGAACTTGGCCTTAAAAGGTTTAATTAAACAGTGGTGTAACGGAACAACTGTTTTTTTTTATTAATTAAGTTGTGCGCGGAGCTGACCGGATTCTAGAGTGCATAAGTTGTATGTGAATATTTATGAACTTACAAGAAAACACACATGATAATCATAAGAGCCGTAGAAAGAGGTTTCCAATTTTAACTGATTCAGACATGACTGTGGCTCAGTTGGTAGAAGCGCTGCCCGTGTCAGTGTCAGTTTTTGGGAATCTCTTATATATTTGATAACACATGATAATCTTTAAAAAAATATTTTAAGCAGTTCACAAAAGGTTATGATTAGATTTTCGAACATCAAGCATAAAAACATCTTACCGGAATCATTCAATTGTAGGTACACAACTGCTCCTAGCATATCATGAGGAAAAAGACGGTAACAGTTTAACGTCAATGTCTCGTCAACTTCAAACTCATAGAAAATAACCTTGAGTTTGTCACTACTGTAGACTTCCATCACGGTGCCGTTTGATGGCAATTGCATGTGCAATTGATGAGGATCTGAAAGAAAATGTCAGGTTATGTGAAAATGGCGTGGCAGCATTAGAGACGAACAGGTTGCCGAGAGCCTTTTGAAATCATTACTATTTTATACTTTAATAGTAATAATATCGCCGCAGGGCACTTTTAGGTGAGGTGATGGGGAGTAGCGACCCCACGGTACCCGAGTGCTCCAGGGAGAAGCTACTGTTCCTCACCTCCGGCTTGCCTTTATTGGCTGGTTGTAGTGAACACTGACGAGGAACAGGTCTCCCGCCTCTAGCTTGCCTTCATTGGCCGTCTAGAGTGGAGTCGCTAGAGCAGAACCCCTCTGCTTGAAGGGTGGATGCTGAGCGTAAGTGGTGAGTGGGCCAGTGATGCCGGACCCTCAGGGAGCAAGTGATCTGAGTTTAAAGTCCAGCGAAGCCTCTCCACCCTTCAGACGCTCACGTTCCTGTTGCCCCCTTGTTGGGACCTGAGCAACTATTTTCGGGGGGCCCAGTTAGTGAGTTGGCAAGTCTCTATCTGCCATTTTCACGTGTTTATATACATTGTTCCGGCAGGCGCCAAAGGTTCCCATAGTTCTCCTAAACCTAGTCCACTACCATCCCATCACAATAGCCCAAGTAGTTTTTCTCCACATGTATTGCAATAGTTCTACACAAGCTGGTGGTTGTCCTTGGGTGCATTTCTATAGTGCATACAAGGATGATCGCCGGCTATGTCACCATTACACTTTAGAGGCCCTTTACAACAACTTGAATACAAGTTGTTGTAAAGGGCCTCTAGGTGTTGACTTCGGCCCCAAGCACGCCTTCGAAAGGTCCGGGACTTTGTAGTCCCGTGTAACAAAAGCCAAATATCTTCTTCTTAGCGTATCGATGTCAATCTAAATCATGCTAGCTAAAACCTAGCTACGTGTATTGATGTTAGTGTACCATCGTGGTGCTAGGACACTACCTTGAGGTACGCCGTTTTTTGTGTTCTATAACAACTTTTTCCGACAGAAAATGCACTTGAAAATGGCGGTTATGAAGAAATTCTAGGAGTATTTTGACGAAATTCTGATCGTTGATTATGGTTTCCACCTTCCACAATAGCTGTGTTCGATTAACTGTATCGTAAGCTGCTGACAGGTTTAATACAGCACCTATGACCATTCCCGTCTCGAAACCATATTCGATATTATGCGTTTGAGAGCCTGGTTGTAGTCAGGCTTGACGTATCTAACACCAGCTTACTCCGAGATTAACCTGGGGTCTATAACGCTCTTGAGACGGTTTAGCAAGTCTCTCAAATAGCTTTGTGTATTTGTCATAGCCAAGATATTGGGCGTTTCTTTGGATCGTTAACTGCTTTATTGGCTTTGTGTTGCTGTGACCTTAGATTTTCTCCAGAGACGCGGTACTGAAGTCATTTCCAGAAAATTATTGTTATTGTTGATCTAGCTCCAAAAGCTACAAAAACGAATTCATAAGATCCAAATCTCAATATGGATTTTTTTTTATAGTCGGACTTTTTGATTGAAAAGAAGTAATAATCTCCCTGTTATGGATATTGTGGTTGGTACAGTAGAAAGCGATCAGCTTGTCTAGGGTAAAGGTCGGAAACATTGTTTTATAACCCAAATATACCTAGTTATTTTGAGTATGGGTGTAAGATTATAAAAGAAACATAGTGTCTTATTTACAAAAGTTGTGACAAAAATTACCTTCAGCAAATAAATAGGCAGCATAAATATAATTATTGAATTCAGATTATAAAGAGATTAATTTTAAATAAATCAGTCGTAAGGTAGTACAAGTTACCAGTATAAGTGTATCTATGGTACAAATACTGCTAAAAGAAGACAATGGTGAATGCAACTGAAAAGTAATATATATTTTAGATGTTGTAGTAATGATTACAATTATGATGTTTTTCTGGATTGTTTCTAAGTCTCTAGGCAGCAGGACCCATCCATCACCCATCATCATCACCAACATCCAAATTATATGGATATTACCCGGAAACAGTAGGTCCCGACTGCAATGTCTTGTTTTCTTTTTCTTAATGGTTTTATTAACACCAGTAAGACAAGGCAAACCGCGGTCGGGTTTATAATTTTTTTTAGGGTTCCGTACCACAAAAGGAAAAACGGAACCCTTATAGGATCACTTTGTTGTCCGCCGTCAGTCACCGAACCATAAGTGGAGCCATCTGCTCATAGATGGCGCCGTTGGAAGTATGCAGTAGCCCCATCTATGATCATATGTCGGAACCCTTAGGGCGCGAGGCATACTCGCACTTGTCCGGTTTTTTAAACTTACCTTGTATTTTATCTCCTGCAGAAAAACGAATTTCAACTATTTCTGCTACACCACCGGAATTATAATCAGCTGCACACCTAAATTGATCTTCCGTACCAGGTTTGTTATAAAACGAAATCGCATACTTCTCATTAGGTATAAGTTCTGAAATAAATAAACATTGCCTAATTTTATTGTTATTTTTTAAACATTAAAACAGATTTTGTGGCTTAAATATACTTAAAAGTTAGATGCATAGTAACTGGATGGTTTTTTTATAGACCTATTGAACAGGCGCGTGCATTGCATATAGGCAAGTAGGCAGTGACCACCTCTTAAGGTTCAATAAAACCATTTTAACTATTACTACATCAATATACATAATTTAAATATCAATAATTAGTCATGATTGATATATTTATGAATTTTATGAGGTAAGCACTGCCTACTTGCCTATATGCAATGCACGCCACTGCTATTGAAGGCCAACGTTGTTGTAATACATTATTTTCACATTATATCAAACGACTTGGGCAGTACACGCGCAAATAGCCCTTTTTTCCGACTTCCTTAATAAAAACCGTGACAGCTCGGCTACTATATATAACACATTTATAAATTATATACAAAAACCTTCCTCGGAAATGTGTCTTTCCATTGGTGAAAACCTTATGAAAATCCGTTCAGTAGTTTTTAAGGTAATCGATATAGACCGAAGCCGCGCGTGCTATTTATCTCAGTTCACTCGTACCGTGAGCCGCGTTAAAGAACTTCGTTCCAAAAAGAAATCAGTAGTGACAGTAATAAAAACAGTACGATTCGGTTCATTTGAAAATCCACACGAAGGTCTTTTTTAAAATTTTCAGTAGCGGGCTCAAGTAACGTCGCAAAACAAATACTCTGCTTCGTATATAATATACCTATGCAATATATTGATGAATATCTAGTATTTTGTTTCTTATATTTATATTATTACCTACTAGGGGGCCTTGAGGCTACGTACAACTTTATCAATTCTATGATGCGTTCCACTACCATTAGAAAAATACACACAATTTACAGAGTCTTCAAGTAAGTATAATTTTTTTCCTTTTTAAATTATCTTTTCCGTCTCGTGTTAGTACCCATCAACGTTACCAGATTTTTTTTTGGGCGAAGCGGGATTTTGAAACTTTTTGAGTAAAAAAAGCGGGATTCTGTCGTCGAAAGCGGGACATTTTAGTTTATTTTTTACTAGGTAGTAAAAAATAAAAAATAAATTGCTGAATTTCCTTATATGTATCTTTAATAAGTACCTACTTAGGTATTTATCCTTGTATTTGAGTTTCAAATGCTGTTTACAATGATGATAGATATAAGCCACCGAAAATATATTCTAATGAAAATAGGTTACTTTACTATAATAATAACCGCCGCGCCGCACCGTCGCGTAATCTCCGAAAAGCGGGACATTTAATTTTGGGACTAAAAATCGGGACGTCCCGCTAAAATCGGGACGTCTGGCAACGATGGTACCTATGTACCTACTTGACGTTAGTAGAAGCAAATTTTACATAACTTTTTCTTGACCTATCAAGATTCAACTTTGTATACTTGGTCAGTTCTGAAGACACAATCATTTACTTGGTAGAGATGAGCTGATGCTGCAAAATCGAAATCGTCCAAAATCATCTTTGTACGTGGGAACTCTTTAACATTTGCTGGTATCATCTTGAAACTTGGTACCTATGCACGTTGAGATTGGACAGCGAGACGTATTCATACCATCGCTTGACAATAGTAAGCATAGGCACGGGGTCTCATCAGGAACAAAGGAACATTTGTTCAAATAACTCTTAATAGATGGCGTTATACGTATCGATTTGCTATTGAAGTTTGTGTAAAATGTAGAACATGAATAAATAGACAAATATAAATATTTGTTCAAATTTATAAAAAACATTTAGTTACGAAAAAATGTTTAGCCCAATAGCCCGCGGTACGGCGGCGAACACGTTTTTTTGTATGAGATGAGGCATCTGTACGCGTAGTATTGTATTATCTGTGGCATAGGTAATATTTCAACTAACGCTGGCTAAGTTATGGAAGAAATGATCGAATTTGATTAGTATAGATAAGATAGATTACCTGTCTTTGTGTAATTGCATGCTTTTTTTATTATTTTTTCTTCCGCCAATACCTTTAATATCAGGTCTGATCGCTCTACTTCACACAACACATCTAAGTTTTGCTTACTTAAATATTTATAGTCAATAGCATAAAAATTGTTCATTGGTTTTTCGATTTTTTGTTTCACAATCATTCCATTAATTCTGATTTTTATTTTATCTGTGAAAACAAACAGTTATTTTATAATAATATCAGCTGCTTCCTGAAGCGTCGTTGTGGTATTGCAACCTATGTCGCTGGCACAGAATTATATTGTTAAGAATGTTAAATGAAAAGATGCATTTTTGAAAAATGTTATCATAAGGCGAACTACGAAATAATATCCTAGTTAGAGAGAGTTTGACGTAAAAAGTCCCTTCGACACTATTTTGGCTGTCCTGTCCCTAGGACACTGGATCTTGACAAATCCAAGGACACCTCATTAACATTTTTTTCAAACCGGTTCAGTAGTTAAGCTGTGTGAGGTAGCAAACTATCTGGATGTATTTCCTACATACATACAGGGGGATGTGGATCAGTGGGATCCATAACCCTTCCTCCCTGCTGTAGTCGGGTAAACGCAAAACAAAACAAACTTACTGCTGGAAGCTCGCATAATAAATCGGACCAGAACTTTGGTGTAGTCAGTTGATTCCGTGTTGGTACATATCATAGTAGTATTGTTATGTTCAGAATGCAGTTTTGCAATGAAACCAACCCCACTGTATGATGAAAGATCGGCACATTTAAATTTATCTGTAAGAATACAAATTATACAGGGTGGCAGGTTAAACAGTGGAAATATTTTAAGGGGTCAATGTACTCATAATTATGAACAACTTTTACTGTGGGACCAACCCTGAAATCGGGAAAAAAATCAGCTGTTCCATACATTTTGTTGAGTTTTGTGAACATAAATGTATGGAACAGCTGATTTTTTTTTCGCGATTTCAGGTTTGGTCCCATAGTAAAAGTAGTTCATAATGATGGGTACAATGACCCCTTAAAATATTTCCACTGTCTAACCTGCCACCCTGTATATTAATTACATAAAGATATTTAAAGAATTATAGTTGTAACACAGACTTATACAATAAGCTACAAAAAAAAATGTGATGTCGGGGGACCCCCGTCAGCCGGCCTAGCATGACCACGAAAGAATCGTTTTGTCTACTGAAGAATTGACAAAGTGACAGATTGTAGAAAGATTTCTACCTATTTTTTATATAAATAAAAATGGATTTTCTATATAACTATAATTTTATTAAAATCTGAAGGTATATCCTTTCGAAAAAAAGAATCATCTGCCTAGCCTTTTTCCCTAATTATATTGGAGTCTAACTAGTTTCGGCTGAATATCAATATTTTACGTGGAGCGACTGCCACCGCCTCGCGCGTGGAGCGACTGCGACCTCCACAACCCAATTAATGGGTAATACCGGTATTCGAATGTTAGACCAGCTGTCAGACTTTTTTTAGGGCTTCTGACTACCCGTAACGATTGTCAAAGATATTCCTATGACAACCGGGACCGACTGCTTAACGTGCTCTCCGAGGCACGGAGGGGTCTCGATGTGTAAAGAACGGTCACCCATCCAAGGACTGACCGCGGCAAGCGCAGCTTAACCTAGCAGATCGATCGATCAGCGCGGCTGTCATTTAGCCACGAGCTCCTCATCCCCTTTCGAATAAAATAATAATTTTCCTAATTAGTTTATAAATGATGGAGTTTTGAGGTAACAAACATAAAAAAAAATACAACCGAATTGAAAACGTCCTCCTTTTTTAAGTCAAAAATAGACTACTTCCTCTAATAAAAGAAGGTGGCAACTCTATGTAGGTATAATGGATAGGTACTCACCGCTTAACTTGTCTGCCATAGCATATTCCATTGTGAGCGGCTTTGTATTTAAGAAGTTGGCGCAAGTGACGTTGACTAATTCGTTGTCTGCGTATTGGTATTCTGCAACGAAGTCAATGGCTTGCTCCGACAAGTTTGCGCGAACTGGTTCCAGTACCGCGTTGTTCACGAGGATCGTCTGAGGCGACTCTGTGGGGACATTTCTTATAGATCTACAGGTGTCCCGTCTCTAGTGGTCCAAAGGAAAACTCCGATAAAAGGACATGTTTTTCTATCAGTAGGTATGATGAATTAGTTTGGGGAATTTCGATACCGATTATAAATAATAATTAGGGGCAATGCAAATGACAGACTTTTTGTGCGATCGAGTCTGCAGCGCACAGAAATTTACAACACTTTACTGAACTTAACAATTTACGAAACTTACTGCACAGATTGTTTGGGCGCTGCAGACTCGATCGCACAAAAAGTCTGTCATCTGCGTTGCCCCAATTATTTATAATCGATATCGAAATTCCCCAAACTAATGCTGCATACTGATAGATCAACACAATGTCCTTTTATCGGGGTTTTCCCTTGAACCACTAGAAACGGGACAACCTGTATATGTTACGGTTAGTATGATTAATCGAAGATTATTAATAAATTCGATCATTATTAATAATAACTACAACATTTGGTAACTTTGATTAATACTGTATTGGGTCTAGGTCTGACCTTATAAGTCCAAGAGCGAGCGGAGCGAGCTCGGGAACTTGTGGCACCCCGACACGAACAGGTTAGGTTCGAAAGGGTTCAGTGCTTCGGTGATCGAGCAAAGTGAGCGAACGAGGCCAAAACGTAGAGGCCCTTTATAACAACTTTAATAAAATGTAATGGTGACATTACAATGGCGATTATCCCTGTATGCACTATAGAACTGCATCCAAGGACAAACCCCAGCTTGTGCAGGACTATTGCAATACATGTGGAGAAAAACTACTAGGGAACTATGGGAACTTATGGCGCCTGCCGGAACAATGTATATATGGACACGTAAAAATGGCAGACGGAGATTTGTTTGAGTGGGTCTTTGTATAGTTTAAGTTTACAATTGCACCCGGTCTGTGGCGCTGCGATCGGGTTCTAGGAAATTTTGCTGAACCCATTAATAGCAGGCAAGCAATGTCCGGGCAGGACAACGTCTGTCAAGTCCATTGAGATAAAACACTAGAGGAGACATTGAAGAAACATCGTAGTCCAAACGCCGTGACACGTGACAAAAAACAATAGAATGCATCTATTCTATTGATTTTTGTCACGTGTCACGGCGACATTTCACGACATATCACGGCGTATGTATGTATGTATGTTTGTATGTGCGCGATTTTCTCAAAAACTACTGATTCTATTTGGATGAGGTTTTCACTAACGTAATCTACATACTTTCAAGAAGGTTTTAGTATATAATACATTATGTAATCATTCCTATGTACACACAGTTATATGCATAAATGTACACACTCCGTAGAAGATTTACCGTTGAACGAATTCGTGAAAGTAATTTAACACGAGATAAAGAACTAAAAAAAGGGAAAAATAAAAATCTTTTTTAACAAAAAATAACCGACTTCAAAAATAATAATTTAAATAATATTTTTTCTACAAAGAAAATAATAATTTTGGTTTCGGAAGTCGGTGGCAAAAAAAAGCAAACAAAAACCAAAGCCACCGACTTCCGAAACCAAAATTATTATTTTCTTTGTAGTGGATTTTTGAAGTCGGTTATTTTTTGTTAAAAAAGTTTTTTTTCACAAGGAGCGTTTAATTATGCGTGCAATTGTGTCGAAAAATGTACTAAAAGTGGCATCAGTTGTTCCCGTACTAATTTGCTATGATGGCATATCTCCTTGTTTCTATAATCTGAGGGCAGCACCCAGCACCGTCTAATGCGGCGTCTTCTCTAGTGTTTACCTCAATGATCAAAATCCGCTAGTACCTACTTATTTTATAATTAATCCTTACTATCCTTACTTCCTTACTAAATGTGAAAGTAACTCTGTCTGTCTGTGTGTGTGTGTTACACAATCACGCCTAAACTACTGAACCGATTCAAATGAAATTCAGTACAGAGATAGTCTGGAGCCTGAGAAAGAACATAGGCTACTTTTTAATGCGAAAAAAGGGCTGTAAAGGGTTGAAATAGGGCATGAAAGTTTGTATGGAAATTACGTCATTTTTAAAGCTAGAAGCTTGAAACTTATTTTTGAGATTTGGGGTGTAGGGTAGGTGTAGGGTAGACGTAGGGTAGGTGTAGGGTAGGCGTAGGGTAGGAGTAGGGTAGGAGTAGGGTAGGCGTAGGGTAGGCGTAGGGTAGGAGTAGGGTAGGAGTAGGGTAGGCGTAGGGTAGGCGTAGGGTAGGCGTAGGGTAGGCGTAGGGTAGGCGTAGGGTAGGCGTAGGGTAGGCGTAGGGTAGGCGTAGGGTAGGCGTAGGGTAGGCGTAGGGTAGGCGTAGGGTAGGCGTAGGGTAGGCGTAGGGTAGGCGTAGGGTAGGCGTAGGGTAGGCGTAGGGTAGGCGTAGGGTAGGCGTAGGGTAGGCGTAGGGTAGGCGTACGGTAGGCGTAGGGTAGGCGTAGGGTAGGCGTAGGGTAGGCATAGGGTAGGCGTAGGGTAGGCGTAGGGTAGTCGTAGGGTAGGCGTAGGGTAGGCGTAGGGTAGGCGTAGGGTAGGCGTAGGGTAGGTGTAGGGTAGGCGTAGGGTAGGCGTAGGGTAGGCGTAGGGTAGGGGTAGGGTAGGCGTCGGGTAGGCGTAGGGTAGGGATAGGGTAGGTGTAGGGTAAGTGTAGGGTGGGTGTACGGTAGGTGTAGGGTAGGGTAGGTGAAGGGTAGGTGTAGGGTAGCTGTACTGAACTTTACCCGTGCGAAGCCGGGGCGGGTCAGCTAGTATTCTATATATTATATTATAAGTGCTTACTTTTTTGTCTGACGTGAATTTTCATATAGCAATAGGCCGCTGTATAATTTCCATTTATATAGTTGATAATGGGCAATATACCTGGGACACCTTTATTGGTCAACACCGTACAGTTCCATAGAGTACCCATTCTTTTTTCTGCCTGAAACTGATAAGGGCGCCACACATGATTAATATTACTGTACCTACCTATTCAATTTGCATGAGACTTAATATAATTATTATTAGCCTTCGATCATTATATTCTATAGATAAGCAGGCTCGCCGCTCGAAAAGTGGCACCGAATAATATATTAGTCCTAGTTACGAAGAATATAGGTATTAGTACTTATTTTGTTAGTAGTATAGTTTATAAGAACGCTATACATTGCCGTTTTTCTTCTATCTTTTAACAAATCCTTTCTTGTACAACTCAGGTTATATTAGATAGGTATAACACGGGTAACTGTTTGGGCAGAATGGTATCTTAGGTACCTACTTGGAATAAGTATTATTTTCGACTACATACTTTTTCAACGTCAATCTATAGCTATGTGCCATTATTTTGCTTTGAATTTGTACGAGAGCTTGCATCTATAGAATATAATATGATCGAAGTTATTAGCATTTCGTCTAGGTATATTATGTTCACTTGTCATACTATTTGTATGAAGGCCGATTTATATCAGACGAGCGAATGCTCATTCTATCCCCACTCTATCACATGCTCTTAGTGTAAACAGTTGTATTTCATGAAATAGAAAATATCAAAATACCCGCTACCCACATCATGATAACACGGTAGTGGCCTACTATTAAAAAAGTACAAATAAATTATTTTATTTCAAAGAAGGAATAGGTACCTACAACAAAAAAGTAAAAGCAAAAATAATAATTTATCACAAAATGGAAAACATAGACGCTTTTAAAGTTTTTGGAGGGGGTATCGCTCCGTCTTTGTCGCGCGAAGCGGACGTAGGTGGTGTTACGTCACTAGTAGGTAGTGCCGTCCGTGTCTAGCAAATCATTTTAAAACGCTTATAATTTTGCCAATTTTGTAGATGTTTCATCGTTTTTTTTTTGGTGTTAATTGTCTTTTTTCAAATAGTTTACAGATTCACAATAAAAAAAAGCAGTTAACAATCCGGACCGCACGGTTGTCGCAGTGGCTGAGAGATTGGCTGCTGCGCAACGTGTCGCGGGTTCGATTCCCGCATTGCACATAGGTCTGGCTGTTTGTGTATGTGAAATTTGTGTTTGTAAACGCACCCACGATACAGGAGAAATCCTAGTGTGGGGCAACGTTTTATAAAAAAAGAAAAGAAAAAAAAAAAACCTATGGTCTATGGTCAGTTTTAGCTGGTCATTTCATGAAATACAACCATTTCATGAAATGGTCCGCCACATCATATAGTGATCAATTTAAAAATATTGCCACGACATATACAGGGTGGCAGGTTAAACAGTGGATATATTTTAATACATTTTGTTGAGTTATGTGAACCTTAATGAACAGCTGATTTTTTTCGCGATTTCAGGGTTGGTCCCATAATAAAAGTTGTTCATAATGATGACTACAATGACTCCTTTAAATATTTCCACTGTCTAGCCTGCCACACTGTATATTTTATCGATAAAAATTAAACTCAGACTTTTAATTTTATTGTTTGCAGTAACTTGACAACTAAAGGGATACCACTTTTCAACAAAAAAATGTTAGTGATGTGAAAAAAAGAATAAACCAAACTGATTGAACTGAGTTATGTAGGTACTTACCTACTTACTACGTATGTAATGACTTGTTAAGATTAAAATAAATATACGCATATATGTAAGGTAAAATATATATGCATAAGCATGGCTTTGGCATATTTAAAATTCACAAAATATAGAATTGGTAATATTTATTTAATTCAGTAATTTTTATCATTCGTTCTTTTCGCAAATTCGTTCAGTGCCCCAACACTATTCATGTAAACATGGTCTCATTATCTTACTTCGAACTGTCAAGTTACTGCAAACAATTAATAATGCCATAAGGCATTAAGTCCGCCTTATGTACCACCATTGTGCATTGAAGTATTAAATAAATAAATAAATTAAAAGTCCGAATATACATAGTTACCGAATTCTGGAGTCTGCTCTATTCTGTACCGACACTTTGTTTGTGAACGTTGGAGGAAGAATGTCACGGTGAGATTCTCCCTCGAACGTTCGCAAACAAATTGGCAGTTCTCGCGGTGACATCAAGCAGCGTGTTGGTACAGGATAGGCAGGCATAATAGACAGACTGGTATCTAATAGGTCGCCCGTGCGGAGCTGAGGCGGTTTTGTTGATAGGGTCCTACCCTTCATACTCGAAATATTTTAAGAGGCACATCTATAGGTGGTAAAGATGCCATACAAACGAAAAAAAAAATGATCTGAGTATTTTTTTAATAAATAAATAAAATTATTTTATATAAATTATTTGACACATAAAAATACTATTTTCGACATCCATTACGCTTGTTTATAATATTAATAGTAAGGTACGTAAAAACTAGCGTAATGGATGTTGAAAATAATATTTTTTATGTGTGTCAAATAATTTTATATTAATTTATTTTAAAAATATACAAGTACCTACTCAGATCAATTTTTTTTTCATTTGTATGGTATCTTTACCACCTACAGATGTACGCACAGCTACAGATCAAGCTATACATTTCCAGTATAAGCTGATCTCGCATTGTATAGGATTTCCTTACAGTGAGAGGTCAGTGTAAACTGGGAATGTATAGCTTGATGTGTAGCCGTGTGTTGTGTACCTCTTAAAATATTTCGAGTATGAAGGGTAGGACCTTATATATATATATTATTATTACTAAGTACCTACAAAATATTACTTACAGTGGTTAAATACCTTGAAGAGGTCGGTGTATAATTAAAATGTTGTTGGTCATCTTTGTAAGCATCACATCTGTAAAAAATAAATGGGAACTATATTTTCTGTCATCTAAGTTTAGATTGGTCACCAATCTGCGATACCGTAATTAATATATCTGTTACCGGACAAACCCGATTTCAGGCCAAACTAGTTTGTCCTAGGCCAAACTAGTTTATCCTACACGTGTCAGGATAAACTAGTTTATCCTAGGACAAACTAGTTTGTCCTACAAACTTTAGGCTAAACTAGTTTGGCCTAGGCCGAACTGATTCTAAATTAATATTAAGCTTAAGGTCAGTACATAAAATGAAATAGCGACCCTAGTGTCAACGTCAATGACCTTGAGGTCAATGTAAATGTCCAGCAGGGCTAACATGCGCGCCGCGACAAATTTTCTCGACTGTTTTGTCTCGCTCTTACTCGTGCGAATATGAGACAAATGCACGATAAAAGCGTCGACAAAATTTTGTCGCGGCGCGCATTTTAGGCGCTCAGGACAATGACTCAATGAAAGGAACTGAGTCGGGTGCCCTAACTTTGTAATTGAAACCTCTCCGGCGCTGCGGGAAGAGCAGCCTCGTCGCCCTTGCGTTACAAAGCGTATAGGTAGGTACTTATAATATAGATGCGAAAGTTTGGATGGATGGATGTTTGTAACTCAATCACGCCAAAACGGCTGAACGGATCTGGATGTAATTTGGCACAGAGATAGACTATACTTTTTATCCCGAAAAACGCGGGCGAAGCCGCGGGCGGAAGCTAGTTATAAATAACTAGCACTTCGTCCGCGTGACATACACGCAGCGCCATCTAGCGTCCTGAAGCAATTGTGACCGTCGAAAGTTATAGGTCTTTCTCTCAAGAACACTACTTTTTTTCTGGATGAAAGGTTCACATAATGAAATGAAATCTGCCATATTCGATTTTTAGGGTTCCGTACCAAAATGGTAAAAAAGGAACCCTTATGGTGCGACTTCGTCTGTCTGTCTGTCTGTCTGTCTGTCTGTCTGTCTGTCTGTCTGTCTGTCTGTCTGTCTGTCTGTCTGTCTGTCTGTCTGTCTGTCACACCTGGTTATTTCAGCAACTACTAATGCTATCGACTTGAAATTTGGAACAGTTATAAATAATGCTTGTCCAACATTATTGCAAATGAAAAAATCAAAAAAATATTTTTATTTTCATAAAAAAAGGAGCCGGAGTGGGGGTCCAAAATTTCAAAGTGAGGTAACTGGGTCAAGTGACATATCATATGAAAGAGCTTTATCTGCACATTTCAAAATATATTTTTATTTAATTTTATGTCTCACAGTTTTCGACATATGATGGAAAATGTCTAAAAAAAAAACAGGTTTTAAAAAAACCGACTTCCAAAAACTACACTAAAAACTATGAAATAATAAGTTTAAACTTCCATAATTAAAAATCTAAATGTATATTGAAGCCGGCGGGGCCTCTTCAGGTTTTTGCCTCTCAGTCTTTAAACAGGAAGGGTGTGCGCAGTGTGTGCACGTGGAAATTAAGATTTCCTTTTATTCCTTGTTAATCTGCAATTTTGCTTATTTTCATGCTAGGCCCCGCCGACTTCAATATACATTTAGATTTTTAATTATGGAAGTTTAAACTTATTATTTCATAGTTTTTAGTGTAGTTTTTGGAAGTCGGTTTTTTTAAAACCTGTTTTTTATTTTTAACTTTTTAGTGTAGTGTAACATGTCATGTTTTTTTTATAATAATACCTTACGTATATAAAAGTACCATAAAATCATGCATAGAGCGACTAATATACTGCCTTTGACACACATTTTGTATGTACTTTTACCGAGATCGATTACTTCCACGAATTTAAATAGGTACTTATATTCATAGATGTTGGTGGATGAGAGCATTTCAGTAAACAAAAACTGGGCAAGAGCGTGTCGGACCTCGCACAGTGTAGGGTTCCGTAGCAAGAAGTATTTCAGTGTTCCGACCGCAAATACAAGTTTGTATTTCATAATATTATTATGAAATATTATTATTTTTACGGTTGTCAAACTCAAAATGGAAAATAGTGAATATTTCAAAAATTTAGTGACGTATTTTGTTCAAACCAATTCAATCGAAAGTATTTATTAAATGCTATAAGCTTGATTTTTTCCAGATTTTTCGATAGCGCGGTTGGAAAATTACAGGGGGGGGACACATTGTCAACGACTTTGGGAGCTCCTAGTTCACTCAATATGCACTTAAATAAAAAAAGTATTTAGAAACCTTCATGTTATTTTCAAAGACCTATCCAACGATACCCCACATGGTGGGGTGCGCGAAAATATTTTTTTTCATCCCTCAGTTTCATGTATGGGAGCCCCCCCCTAATAATTTTATTTTTCGTAACTTCACTATAGGCCTTAATGGCGGCTTATAAAACACATCTACCTACGAAGTTTCATACAAATTGGTTATGAACTGTAGATTTGACGAGGGTGTGACAGACGGACAGACGGACAGACGGACAGACAGACGGACAGACAGACGGTCATGATGAAACTATAAGGGTTCCTAGTTTTACTACGGAACCCTAAAAACAGTGTTTTTTCAGTTTGTAATAGCAATAGGCTCGCTCCCTAGCCTTCTATCAAATGCGACTTAAGCATGAAAAAATTGTGTGTACTATACACCTCTGTCTAACCTTGCGGGAAATATCGGCGTGATGTTATGTATGCATAATATCGAGATCGATTGCGTTCAGGAATTCATGTACCTACACAATATCACTTTTTCATCATCGTCATGATGTCATCGAGATACACCAAAAATACCGTTTATTACACCTGGTTAAAAATCTACTCAACCAAAGTTAATAAAATTTATATGGGACCACCGCGCGAGGTTTATCTACCATATGAAAAAAGAATCACGTAAATCGGCTCAGAAATCACGGAGTAATCGGTGTACATACATTAAAAAAAAAAAAAAAAAAAACCAACCGAATGCAGAACCTCCTCCTTTTTGGAAGTCGGTTAAAAATACCATTCCCCCCTGTTGTAATTGACAAAATATAGTGGTGGTATGTACTGGTAGCGACATCTACCTAAAACTATGTGTCATAACCTAAAACTGTCACTGTTAATAAATTCAGTTGCTCTGTGTTCGCATACAAACCGGTGTTTTATTTTAGGTTATGGGCCCAGACCCCTAGACCTATCTATTTATCGCGTTGTCAGTATTATCGCTGCTACTACGATAGACAACAGATTGTGTTTTACTATCAGACTATATAGTGTGTGGAGTAAAAACAGCGTAAATAGTAGAAACTTATTTTGCAACGTGTTTGTGTGACTGTCATGGCGTCCAGCGCAAACTATCTTGTAAATGTGCCGCGGTTGAAGGGCCGCGAGAACTATAGCGAGTGGTGTTTCGCAGCAGAGAATTTTCTGGTGTTGGAAGGAATGCTTGCGTGTATAAAACCTGAGCCGAACCAGCCTCCAGTAGCTGCAGATGATGCGAAAACTAAAGCCAAACTAATCTTGACGATAGACCCATCTCTCTACGTACATATCAAAAGCGTCAAAACATCACAAGAGTTATGGAATAAATTGAAGATGTTGTTTGATGACTCAGGATTCACTAGAAGAATCAGCCTGCTGAGGAATCTAATATCTATTCGGTTAGAGAATTGCACGTCGATGACATCTTACGTGACTCAAATTGTCGAAGCGGGTCAGAAACTATCGGGAACAGGATTTGGAATAAATGATGAGTGGATTGGTAGTATCATGTTGGCTGGATTGAGTGAAAAATATATGCCCATGATAATGGCCATCGAACATTCCGGAATGGTGATAACCTCGGACGCCATCAAAGGAAAATTGATGGACATGGAACCGGAAGAGAGTGACTCAAATAATGCGTTTGCATGTTTCCGGAATAAAGGCATGCAACATAAGAAAAATGTGAAGTCTATGGTTCACAAAAATGGCGCGAGTGCGCAGGTATCGACATCTGTCAATAGTGTCAATGTCAAGAACAAAAGTAACGTCAAATGTTATAGATGTAAACAACATGGTCACTATCGTAATCAATGCGATAATTTTGATAAATCTTCGAACAATACACAAGCTTGTTCAGAAAAGAAGACTTCAAAAACAACAAATGCATTTAGTGCCGTATTTTTTAATGGAAAATTTGACAAGAATGACTGGTATGTCGATTCTGGAGCTAGTTCACATTTAACAACTAACAAAAGTTGGATGGTGGATGCGTGTTATTTTGGTTTTCCCAAAGAGATCATGGTTGCGGATCAAAGTAAAGTCCCAGTGTTGTGTTGCGGGAATGTAAACATCACGACATGCACTGAAGAGTGTGATTTTGACGTAACTGTTGAGAAAGTTCTATGTGTTCCCAACTTATCAACGAACTTATTATCAGTCAGTCAGTTGATAAAACAAGGCAACAAGGTGCATTTCACTAGTGAAGGATGTGAGATATTTAACAAACAGGACACTTTAGTAGCTACCGCTCAGCTCATAAATGGAGTATATAAGCTGACTACATCTTCATGTTTGGTGGCTGCAGTAGTGGAGTCTCCAGAAGTTTGGCACCGTAGATTGGGGCATGCCAACAGTTACAACATGAATAAAATGCAGAATGCTGTGGAGGGAGTCATATTCAATGAAAAGGCCAACATTAGCAAGTCAAATTGCATTGTGTGCTGCAAAGGTAAACAAAGTCGATTGCCTTTTGCTCATGAAGGCAACAGGAGGACTGAGTTGTTGGAAGTAGTACACTGTGACATCTGCGGGCCAATGGAAACAGCCTCTCTAGGTGGGTCAAAATACTTTCTTATTTTTGTTGATGATCACAGCCGCATGACACATGTTTATTTCTTAAAGAATAAGAGTGAGGCTCTTCAGCACTTCAAAGAGTATAAAGCAAATGTTGAGAATTTAACATCAAAGAAGATAAAGAACATGAGAAGTGATAACGGCAAAGAATTCTGCAACAGTGATTTTGATAATTATTTAAAGAAATCGGGTATAATTCATCAGAAATCAAATGCCTATACTCCAGAACAAAACGGGCTTTGTGAACGTATGAATAGAACAATCGTTGAAAAAGCCAGGTGTCTTTTGTTTGAAGCTAAACTCGGTAAGGAATTCTGGGCAGAAGCCGTTAACACTGCTGTTTATTTACAGAATCGAATTGTGAAAACTGGTCTGAATAATCGTACACCATACGAGTTATGGACAGGGACCAAGCCAAACCTTAGTCATATTAGAATTTTTGGCAGCACTGTCATGAAGCACATACCCAAGGAGAAAAGACGTAAGTGGGACCAGAAATCTGAACATTGTATTCTTGTTGGCTATCCTGAGAATATTAAAGGATACAGACTATATAATCCTTCAACACGGACTATCACAACTAGTCGAGATGTTATTATTATAGAAGACAGTAATTCTCATCAGAAAAATGTGATTGAAGTGGAAGAGATACATGATAAGCCAAAGGAGAGTCCACAACGTCAGTCTTCAGTGGGAGAGTTGTCAGACAACATCAGCGAGGACTCATTTAATTCTATTGATAGCACTGGTCATCTGGATGAAACTTACGTACCTGATGAGGAGTCCATGATAAATGATGAAGAGCTTCAGAAAGAATTATGTAGGAAAACATTACCAAAAAGGGAGAGAAGAAAGCCTGACAGATTTGGATTAATGTGCACAGAACAGTGTGATGAACCTGTCGGCCATGAACTGACATTTGAAGAAGCCCTAGAGGGACCAGAGAAGGAGCATTGGGAACAGGCTGTAAAAGAAGAATTACAAAGTTTTGAAGATAACAATGCTTGGGAAATTGTTAATGCTCCTGTTGGTGGCAATATTGTAAAGTGCAAGTGGGTTCTGAAAAAGAAGTGCGATAGCGAAAATAATGTACGGTATAGGGCTAGGCTTGTTGCTAAAGGATGTTCACAAAGATTTGGTGTAGATTATGATGAGACATTCTCGCCAGTTGTGCGCCACACAACGCTTAGATTATTGTTTGCTTTGTCAGTACAATTAAATCTAGAAGTGTTTCACCTTGATGTGAAAACAGCCTTTTTGAACGGAGAACTGAATGAGACAATATATATGCAGAAACCAATGGGCTTTGATTGTAAGGATGGTAAAAAAATTCTTAAATTAAAGAAGGCTATATATGGTCTCAAACAGGCATCTCGGATGTGGCATAATAAGGTAGATAATTGTATGTTAGCAGATCGTTACAGCAAATCTAAATTAGAACCATGTTTATATACAAAAATTGTTGGAAGTAGTAAAACCATTGTGACCCTGTATGTCGATGATTTTTTTGTGTTCACAAATGATATGAATGAATTCAATCATCTTAAAGACATGTTATCTAACAATTTTGAGATAAAAGACTTGGGTTCTGTGAAAGAATGTCTTGGTATGTCAGTGAATTTTGATAAACAAAATTGCACTGTTACTTTAAGTCAAGAAAAATATATTGATATGTTACTATCTAAGTTCAATATGAGAAATTGTAAAACAGCTGATACGCCAATGGAGGCAAATTTAAGGAGTAAGAAAGATGACAATTGTAAAAGTCAGAGTCCATATTACCAGCAGCTTATCGGGAGTTTGATGTATTTAGCTGTCCTTACACGCCCCGACATAGCCTATTCAGTGTCGTATTTAAGTCAATTTAATAATTGTAATAATGAAGAGCAGTGGCTGTATGCTAAGAGAATTTTAAGGTATTTGAAAAAGACTAAAAGTTTAGGTTTGAAATATTGTAAAAGTCAAAATATTAATATTGAAGGTTATGTAGATGCAGATTGGTGTAGCGATGTAAATGATAGAAAATCATATTCAGGATTTTGTTATACTTTGTCAGGTTCAGTTATATCTTGGAGTTGCAGTAAACAAAAATGCATAGCACTTTCTAGTACAGAGGCAGAATATGTGTCAATTTCAGAAGCCTGTAAAGAGGCAGTGTATTTGAGAAATTTACAATATGAAGTCACTAAAAAGTTATATAGAATTACTTTACACAATGACAGTCAGAGTGCCCAAAAATTATTAGTAAATCCTGTATTTCATAATAGAACCAAACATATCGACGTAAAATACCACTTTTGTAGAGAAATGATTAATAAGAATATTGTTTGTGTTAATTACTTATGTACATTGGATATGCCCGCGGATTTACTTACAAAAGCTTTAGGGACTATAAAACATTATAAACATTTGCATGCTTTGGGTATTGTCAGTGTGTACAATACATATTAGTCTATGAGTGTGTAGTTATTTATGTTATACTCTTTATTATGTATTCATTGTAGAATGTATGATCTATATTTTGAGTGGGAGTGTTGTAATTGACAAAATATAGTGGTGGTATGTACTGGTAGCGACATCTACCTAAAACTATGTGTCATAACCTAAAACTGTCACTGTTAATAAATTCAGTTGCTCTGTGTTCGCATACAAACCGGTGTTTTATTTTACCCCCCCCTTATCTCCGAAGTTTGCGGAGCGAAAAATCTGAAATAATTAGAGCTGATAGGAATTGACCCAAATATTGCACTAAAAATATAACGATGTTCCTAACTAGTGCAGTTTTTTCAAAATCATCAAAATTCCTTCACAAACAAACTTAGTTATGCGGTCCGGTTTTTTTCACTTTATACGTCCAAAACTGATACGGAACCCTCGTTGCGCGAGTACGACTCGCACTTGGCCGGTTTTTTTTTCATAATCCACTTAGTCCTCCACTATGTCACCCGGACCATAATAATGAATCGGTTGACACCTCATTCACTAAATCGGGATGAGTAGGTAGTTTTGGCGCTACATACGGTCGTTTGCAGAAAGATAATTAAATTTTAAAGGAGACTTTAACCATACAATATCTATCGTTAGTCTCTTTTAAAATTTAATGGCTTTTTCTGCAACTCAGAGACTGCTAAAATCATAAGGCTACGTGCGCACAGACTAGCGAGTCACCTAGCGAGTAGCTTAGTAAAACGAACGTTTTAGAATGTTCGCGACCGGTCGCACTGGTGCACTTTACATAATAAGCAAGCCACCTGTCTGTGCGGACGTAGCCTAAGCGTGAAAACGCACAGGCAGGTGGCTTGCTTAGCGCCTAGAGCAGTGGTTCCTAACCTTTTCAATCTTGTTAACCCTATGACCTACTAGGGAAACTCATTTTACCCCCCCCTTTAAATGTTATCACATGAAAAAAAAATATAATAGCAATAATCATAATAAATTGCGCAAAAAGTTGATGAATTAACGATAATGCAGTGTGAAGGTTGGTATTGTTTTGTCTTTGCAAGCTTTTTAATATCAGGTAAAATTTTTAATTATTGATTATAAAATTTATTAATTATCTATTACCAGCCTTATTACCCCCGCAGAATCACTGTTTTATCCCCAAGGGGGTAATTACCCCAGGTTTGGAACTCAAGGCCTAGAGCCTAGATAGTCATCTACCGACTGGCTAAGTAGGAGGAACGTTGTAGAATGTTATGTTAATGTAGGTGACTATCTAGGCTCTAGGCGCTAAGCAAGCCACCTGTCTGTGCGTTCTTAGCCTAACTCTTTGGCTTTGCCGTAGTTGGATAAAAAGAGCTTTGCGATGAAATACAACTCGTTATTGGTCGTTGAGCCAATTTGTCCATCCTCCTAATCAAAGCGCCTAACATGCGCGCCGCGACAAAATTTTTTCGACGCTTTTATCGTGCATTTTGTCTCATATTCGCACGAGTAAGAGCGAGACAAAACAGTCGAGAAAATTTGTCGCGGCGCGCATGTTAGCCCTGCAACTAGCATATTGCATACTTACATAAAATAGTTCATAAACGTGTTATGAATTGTATGTATTTTGAAGTCTTCTCCTTCGAGGACCGTGTATTTATTTTTGTACTTATTATCATCATTGTGGTCACATTTTAAAAGACTATGGTTATTTCTTTTCTCGTAACTGAGTTTAAATGTAATTTTCATTAGATCTGTAAAGAATAACAAGTTTTTATTTATTTATCTTCTACACTTTTGTCCTCGACTTTGTCCGCTTGGACTACAAATTATAAATTGTCAATTTTAAATGATCTTAGTGTAGGGTGGCTAGCAGTGGTGAAGGGTCCCTACAATACGATTCCTACCGGTTTACCTTTGAAAAATAGCACAGGCAGGATTGCCTACTTTTATTAAGCTTTTCGTGGCCAGGTAAGCATATTTTGTAGCTCCGGCTTACCTCTTACAAAAACTGACCCTTCGCCACTAGGTACTACGAAGAGGTCAAGCTGTATCTCCGGTTCAACACAGAATTAGATGAAACGTGTTTAAATTAAAAAAAAAATAAGTTGTACCCCAAACTACCAAACTGAAAACCACAGCAAAACCCGTTCAGTGCTTTTTGCGTAATGCGCGCACAAATAGACAAACAGACAGAGGGAAATACAAAAAAAAAAATTTTTGGGCATGGTTACGTCCCGATACCCTCCCAACTGTTTTTGCTGGAATATCTCATATATCTCTTCAATGTACAGACACGGTTTTTTACAGTTTTATTATAGTATAGGCAGGTTGATACCTCAGATCATAGAAACAAGGAGATGTGCCAAGGCGCTATCGAGCTTGATGCCTGATCTTGAGCAAATTGCTCATATTAAAAAAGTACGCGCTGGCGACGAACCGAACACGGTCGATGATATAAATACAGTGTTTTAGTTTAGTGCTAGTGTTGAGTGACGAGTAACAGTGTTAGATTGAGGGTGTGCGGAATATTGAATGCGTGGGAGATCTTTTTATTCACAAGGAGCGCTTAATTATGCGCGTAATTGTGTCGAAAAATGTACTAAAAGTGGCATCAGTTGTTCCCGTACTAATTTGCCATGATGGCATATCTCCTTGTTTCTATGATCTGAGGTTGATACTTAGATATACAAATTATTATAATTATTTTGAAGTAGCACTTCGTCCGCATGACATACACGTAGCGCCATCTAGCGTCTTAAACCAATTGTGATCGTTGAAACAATCTAAGACCCTTTCAGGGAATACAGTATTTATTAAAGTCTTTTTTCATGTCTGTCTGTTTGTCCGCTTAGTTTTCATAAACTACACAATGGATTTTAATGCGGTTTTCACTATCATTTAGAGAATTTATTCCGGAAGAGAAATAACAGGACAAATCTTAGCGCGAGGCAACGTTTAAAAAAAAAAGTATAATCCTAATTCCTAATCCTAACTAATATTATACATGCGAAACTAACTCTGTTTGTTACCATTTCACGCCTAAACCACTGAACCAATCATCATAATTACGTTGTCAGGGGTACAGAAATAGACATAGGGTAGCTTTCACCCAGAAAAAAAGTACTGTTCCCGAGGGAAAGAACAATAACTTTAGACGGTCACAATTCCTTTAAGACGCTAGATGGCGCTAGGTGTCTTTTACGCGAGCGAAGTCACGGGCAAAACCGCAAAAGCTAGTACATTAGTATATCCCAAGCGCGGTCCCAGGGGGGGGGGGGTCACGGGGGACATGACCAAAATCGTACAAATATGCGCCAAACACGGTAATTCACGGTATAGCACGTCGGCATGAATCGGTATGACCCCCCTAAAGCCTTCAGCTGCGGTATGACCCCCCCCAAAATCCCTTCACAGTGTAGGGACAAATTGAAATACCATAATGAAATATTGAAAATGGTAATATCGAAAGCTGAAAGTGATTTCAACAAGTTATTTTGACAACCACACCCAACAGGAAAATTAATTAAACGTGTAAATACTACAAATTCTTGATATTTCTACACTTTTTGTGAATAAATAAAAGTTGTAGTTACCCATTTTCACAAGTTTCACTAAAACTAGTCCAGCTAAACACACGAAAATAGTTCTACAAAACATTGTAACGTTAAATAGTCAACTGGTATAGAAACTAAATCACCAATAAATATGATTAAACCATATTATTATTCGGTACATTGTTGTGGTTAGAGTGACTAGGGATGTGCGTTTTTCAGTAACTGTTTTATTCGAATGATTCGATTGTAGGTACAAACATATTATAGGTATTCGATTATTTTCTCAAAAATGCATAATTCCATTTGCTGAATCGATTTTCGTCGCTGAAAATTAGCGCTTTGTTCAGTGCATAGGTATCACAGCATTATGCTGAGTGATGGACGTTTCGCTCGGATATTACTGTATGACGAATATTTTTCTTACAGTTTTTTATTTCTAGTGTTTTTGATTTTAGGGTTCCGTACCTCAAAAGGAAAAACGGAACCCTTATAGGATCACTTTGTTGTCCGCCGTCAGTCACCAGACCATAAGTGGAGCCATCTGCTCATAGATGGCGCCATTGGAAGTATGCAGTAGCGCCATCTATGATCATATGTCGGAATCCTTAGGGCGCGAGGCATACTCGCACTTGTCGGGTTTTTTTTATTAAGTACTGTTCCCCGCGGTTCCACCACCGTTGCTCGGCTCCTAAGGGTCGTAGCGTAATGTTAAATAGCTTATATTATTCCTCATGAATTTGGCTATCAAAAAGTATTTTTCGAATCCGACTGGTATTTCTAGGTAGGTAGATTAGCGCGTTCAAAAAACAAACTCTTCGGCTATATGATATTAGTATAGATTGTTTTTAAAGCCATGATGATAATATTTATAACTAGCTGTGCCCGCGACTCCGTCCGCGTGGAAGTCGGAAACTAACATGAGGTCGTTATTTCATTAAAGAATAGTATTTCATTAAAGAGTAGTAAGCTACTTCATCATCCGCATAAAAATCGACAAACAATATTAATATTATGATGCCACTACACCACACCAAACACCATGCCGCATACAGAATCGATCAGTACCAATCTTACCCCTAATGTTTCACCAATCGTAACGACACACATATCTGATATCATCTATCACCAATCACCACCACACAATTAATTGTATGTATGTTTATGTATGTATGTTTGTATGTGCGCGATTTTCTCAAAAACTACTGATTCGATTTGGATGGGGTTTTCACTAACGTGATCTATAGGTATACTTTGAGGAAGGTTTTAGTATATAATACATTAGGTAATCATTCCTATGTACAAAGTTATATGCATAAATGTACACACTACGTTTACGATTTACTGTTGAACGAAGTCGTCATAGTAATCTAACGCGAGTTAAAGAACTAAAAAGGGAAAAATAAAAAACTTTATTAACAAAAAATAACCGACTTCAAAAATCCACTACAAAGAAAATAATAATTTTGGTTTCGGATGTTTTTGTCGGTGGCAAAAAAAAGCAAACAAAAACCAAAGCCACCGACTTCCGAAACCAAAATTATTATTTTCTTTGTAGTGGATTTTTGAAGTCGGTTATTTTTTATTAAAAAAAGTTTTTTTTTACAAGGAGCGTTTAATTATGCGTGCAATTGTGTCGAAAAATGTACTAAAAGTGGCATCAGTTGTTCCCGTGCTAATTTGCTATGATGGCATATCTCCTTGTTTCTATGATCTGAGGGCTTGGTTTTTGTTTGCTTTTTTTGCCACCGACTTCCGAAACTAAAATTATTATTTTCTTTGTAATGGATTTTTGAAGTCGGTTATTTTATGTTAAAAAAGTTTTTTATTATGTGTTGGGAAGCATTGCTTTATGTACCTAGTTAAAAATAGGTTTTTTATTTAAAATCCAAGCTTGAGAAGGGCATTAGCACTTGCATTTGATAAAACTTATGATGATAGTAGTACCTACCTACCTAAGTTCAGCGTGCAATCGGCAAAATTGGCTCTAAAGTTGTCAATCGATTTATTCGAATAGAACATTTCATTTCATTGTGTTTCATTTAGTTCATCTCTTTGATGTTGACTAATTGTGTTATCCTTATTCCTCGTGTATTTTCCTGTATTCACGGTATCCACAATAGGCTAGGACTATTTTTGATGTAATTATAATATACTCAGAGGCACAATTGACCGGCCACCTATGTTTAGTGTCACCACGTTTGTTTAAGTTAAATAAAGCATATCATGATGAATGTTACTTCATAAGTAGCTACTATAGCAATAAATTAATCACTTATTACTCTCATTGCTTTTCTGATTAGTGTTCCCGAAGCATTTTTACGATTTCGAAAGCAAACGTGGTGACACTAAACATAGGTGGCCGGTTAATTGTGCCTCTGAGTATATTATGTAAGTACGTCATACGTAATATTAAAGGCATCTACGAGGTATCTAAACAATATTATGACCAGCTAGGTACCTATGCTATTCTGTAACGACATGCCTCGAGAGTTAACGGGGAGAACTGCTGTCATGTCATCGCGCTTGTAGCTTAGGGATTGACAAAGGTACACCTACAATCTTAGTCGACGTCGTTAGTCGTTTTTAGGGTTCCGTACCAAAATGGTAAAAAAGGAACCCTTATGGTGCGACTTCGTCTGTCTGTCTGTGTGTCTGTCTGTCACACCTGCTTATTTCAGCAACTACTTATGCTATCGACTTGAAATTTGGAACAGTTATAAAGAATGCTTGTTCAACTTTATTGCAAATGAAAAAAGTCCAAAAATATTTTTATTTTCATTGCAAAAGGGGCCGGAGTGGGGGTCCGAAATTTTATAGTGGGTTTACTAGGTCAAGTGACATATCATATGAAAGGGCTTGATCTGCACATTTCAAAATATATTTTTATTTTATTTTATGTCTCAAGGTTTTCGACATATGATGAAAAATGTCCAAAAAAATACCATTCCCCCCTTATCTCCGAAGTTTGCGGAGCGAAAAATCTGAAATAATTAGAGTTAATAGGAATTGACCCAAATATGGCACCAAAAATAAAACGATGTTCCTAACCAGTACAGTTTTTTCAAAATCATCAAAATTCCTTCACAAACAAAATTAGTTACGGATTTTTTCACTTTATACGTCCAAAAATCACAACCATGGAAAAAGACAAGCGAAAAAGCAACCTTATATTTTTTGGTGTGGAGGAAGAAGGTAAAAGGGAGGCAGAACTGGTTGACCACATAAAAGAAACCATTGAAGAAGCAGGAGTACATCTAGACAGCCACGAAATAAATAACATCTATAGAATAGGAGGGAACACGAACAAAAAACGCCCTGTTGTAATTAGTCTCTCTACCATGTGGAAAAAACACATGATCCTGAAAGCCAAGTCCAAATTACCAACAGGCATCTATGTCAAAGAGGACTTCCCTAAGGATGTCCTAGAAGCTCGGAAACAGCTACAGCCGAAAGTGGAGGAGGAATGGAAAAAAGGGAACATAGTTTTCCTTAAAGGAGACCAAATTATAGTTAAAAAACCAAATGATAATTTACGTGAAAAAAGAAAAAGAGAGAAGACTGAATCCCCTAACTCTTCATCCCAGAAAAAGCCGAACACATCCAACACCCTCGAAAACACAGCAAACAAAGGAAACACTACGGGCCAAAAGGAAATATTGAAACCAAACATACTTAATTATCTCGCAAGAGACAGACCTATTCCAACCTCAGAAATCGCAAAAAACTAATGAAGACACGTACGGAACCGCCAAAACCAACACCAACAAAAACAAATGAAAAGCTAAAAAACAAAAACAATGCAACATTTCCCAAACCGGCTGGTCACCGTGGGAAATTAGACCACCACCCTCCACTGAAAACAAATCATTATCATAATAATAAATTCAACAAATATGTAAAGAAAAAAGAAAAAAATACCGCTATAATAATAGGGACATATAATGTGAGATCCCTTTCATCAACAGAAAGGTACCTACAACTAACCTATGCACTAGAAGAAATTAACTTAGATATATTGGGATTATCTGAAGTAAAGAAAATTGGATGTAACATCGAAGAATATCAAGAATATATCCTATGCTATATTGGGCAAACAAAAGGCCTACATGGGGTAGGATTCTTAGTAAAGAAAAAACATAAAAACAAAATATCTAACTTCACAGGAATTTCTGAAAGAGTTGCCCTTCTCCAACTAGAAATCGAAGAATGTAATATATCCATAATTCAGGCATACGCACCAACAGAGGCGTCGCAAGAAGATGAAATCCAGACATTTTACAATGATTTGGAAAAAGCACATTCTCTAGCTGATGACAAACTAATAGTTATGGGTGACTTCAACGCAAAGATAGGGTGGCCTAAGAAAGAAGAAAGCTTGTGCATGGGCAATTACGGTTATGGAAAACGCAATAAAAGGGGCGAAAGACTAATAGATTATGCTCTTGAACATAAACTGTCAATCATTAACACATTCTTCAAGAAAAAAGCTGAAAGAAGATGGACCTGGATATCACCTAATCAGAAAACCAAAAATGAAATTGACTATATAATGACAAATAAACCCTACATGGTTAACAATATCGAAGTCCTAAACCAGGTCAAATTCGCTTCGGATCACAGATTAATACGCGCAACATTTCACTTACATCAATTAAAGAAAAGCAGGAAAAACTTTAAAATAATACTAAAAAATCCAAGAACAGATGACAAAATTAAAAAGTATACCACTTGCCTGAAATATAACATTGAAAATAACATACCTACAATACCCGAGAACGTTCAAACCTACTATGATTTACTTGAAGAAAACATACTATCCAGCTTAAAAAGTAACAATGAAATTCCAATAAAACAGTCAATACTCAGCGAACATACTAAACACCTAATAAAAAAACGAACAGAACTAATACACATAAAAAATAAAAGTACAGAAACGAAAAACGAACTTGCAAAACTTTTTAAACTAACCAATAAATCAATCAAATCTGACTATAGTAAACACCGAGAACAAATATAATATCAAGAAATTTAAATAGCTTTAGAAGCACAAAACGAGCCTACAAGGAATTGTCACACCACAAGAAATGGATACAAAAACTGGAAAGCAACTCCGAAGAGACGAAGACTAGGAAAGACGTTATAGGCCATGCTACAAAATTTTACAAAGAACTATACAAAAAGAGAGAAGAGGATAACAATATTATTGTACTAGATGAACAAAGAAATGATCAAACAAGAATTTATACAGTCGAACCTATACAAGAAGCTAAAGTATATACACACATGAAGACACTTAAAAATGAAAAAAGCCCTGGGCCAGATGGGTTAACAAACAAAGCCATAAAACTAGGCGCTCCCATCTTAGTCAACTACTTGACACATCTTTTTAATATGGTACTAAACACCGAAATGGTACCAAAGCAGTGGTGTACATCTGACTTAATACTACTTTATAAGAAAGGGAACCCATTAGATATAGGCAACTACCATCTGTCTACTGGCCAGCCTATATAAACTTTTTACATCCATCATACTAAACCGAATTTCTGGTAACATTGACATGTCCCAGCCAGTAGAACAAGCAGGTTTTCGCTCCGGATTCAGCACAACTGACCACATCCACACAGTTGAACAACTAATAGAAAAATATAAGGAATTCAATAAACCTCTATATATTGCCTTTATTGATTACAGCAAGGCATTTGACAGTATCAGCCACAGTTCAATCTGGAAAGCACTGAAAGCTGCAAATGTAGACGATAAATACATAAACATCATAAAATACATTTACTCAAATACTATATGTACCGTTAAACTTGAAAGGAGAGGTGATCCAATCAAAATAGAAAGAGGAGTCAGGCAAGGGGACCCCTTGTCACCGAAACTTTTTATTGCTGTTTTGGAAAATATATTTAAAAATCTAAAATGGACAAATCACGGCATTTATATTGATGGGCACCATTTGAATCATCTCAGATTTGCGGATGATATAGCAATATTTGCTGAAACAGCTAAAGAACTCAAGAATATGCTCTACTCCCTTGACCAAGAAAGCTCAAAAGTAGGCTTGGAAATGAACGCAAGTAAGACCAGAATAATGACCAACCACCACAACATACCCATCAACATAAAAGGAAACAACATAGAATATGTGAGTAAATACATCTACTTAGGTAAACAACTATCCTTTATAAAAACCAACAATGATGATGAAGTAGACAGGAGGAAAAATATTACATGGAAGAAGTTTTGGTCGCTGAAAGAAATTTTAAAAGGAAAATATAGTATGAACTTAAAGAAAACTGTTGTAGATACCTGCCTCTTACCTAGCTTACTATACGGCTGCCAAACATGGACCTACACAAATAGAATTAAACAGAAAATAAATGTCACACAGAGAGCCATGGAAAGGAGCATCTTAAAGATCAATAAAAAACAGAAGATCAGGAATACCTTAATAAGACAAAAGACAAAAATAACAGATGCACTTACGCAAGCTTTAAGGCTGAAGTGGAAATGGGCAGGACACTTGTCACGTTATACAGACAACAGATGGACTAAACTGAGTACTCGTTGGCAAGGACCAATATCTGGTAAAAGGAACGTTGGAAGACCAATTAAACGATGGGCCGATGATATAATAAAGAATGCAGGAAAAGACTGGATGAGTAAAAGCAAAGATAAAGAACTATGGAAGCAGCTGGAGGAGGCCTTTACTCAAAGAGAGATTCATATCACTGAAACTACGAGTACATAACTAACTGTACTAACAAAAACTAGCTTAAGTGAAGTTACTAATAATACTAACAACATTTGAAATGTAAAATACAAAGATATGGAATTAAAGAAGGCTTTATTATTATTATTATTCATTTATAACACATATTGTTTATATTTTTAAATATTTCATTATATTATAAAAATAAAATAAAAAACAAAACATTTAAAAATACAAAAAATAGGGATCCACCGATATGGGGAGCAGGGTCCAAGCTACCGGTGGTTAGGGCTCCAGAGATAGGAACCTCCGCACAATGCGTGCCGTATCGAGGAGAACTGCCTTCTGAATCAGACCCCTGATCCAGCCGCCTAACGAGAGCCTCATGAGATGTTGGTCGAGGCTCTTGGCCATAAGGCCATTGGCCGATACGACAATCGGCACAATGATAGCCGAGTCAACATCCCACATGTCAACAACCTCGTGCGCCAAGTCGAGATATTTGATTTGTTTCTCTTTCTCAGCTTTTACGAGGTTGTCGTCATGCGGGATGGTAACATCGACCATCACCGTGCGGCGCGCTACTCGATCTATTATCACTATATCAGGCTTATTAGCAACAATAGTCCTGTCAGTGATAATAGATCGATCCCAGTACAACGTGACATGGTCATTTTCGAGAACTGGGTCGGGCACATACCTGTAGTAAGGTACCTCTGAATCCACGAGGCGGTATTTCAAAGCAAGTTGCTGGTGGATAATCCTGGCCACTTGGTTATGCCTGTGCAAGTACTCGCCGTTAGCCAGACGAGAACAACCAGAAACAATATGTCTGATGGACTCACCCGGACGGTGGCATGCCCGACATATGTCAACCGTCCCGTCCTTCACAATATATCTCCGGTAGTTGTTCGTCATGATAACTTCGTCCATAATTGCACAGACAAAACCTTCGGTTTCCCCAAAGAGGTCACCGAAGCGTAGCCAAGACACGGACGCTAAGAAGTCTGTATCGGGTCCATGAAGGGCCCGATAAAAGCGCCCGTGTAGCTCCTTACTCTGCCATACCTCCCTGCGATCATTAGTACTGAGCACTACAGGTTTGCGCCAGTTCTCTTTAGCCAAGGACAGCGGTGTGAGCCCCTTGTCCACTGCGACCACATCCCGGTGCATACCCACCTCGGTTTTGAGAAAATATTCTCTGAGACTGCACACCTCACGGTTGTGGAGGGTCTTAGCGTTTAAAAAGCCTCGGCCCCCGCACTTCCGCGGGATGTACAGCCTCATGACCGAGGATCTTGGGTGATGCATCCGGTTTGCGGTCAGCAGTGTCCGGACTCTCCTATCCAGGGCATCTAGTTCTGTCTGAGTCCATTTGAGTATGCCAAAAGAGTACATCAAGACCGGCATGACCCAACCGTTGAATGCGCGCACCTTATTTCCGCCTGACAAAAGACTGTTAAGTACTTTCTTCAGCGCAAAGAAGCGCTCCCCCAACGATTGCTTCATGTCAGCCCCATTGATGCCCAACGCTTCCGACATACCCAAATACTTGTAGGTTTCGGTTGAGGAGAGGGGTCTAAGTTGTATGGAATTCGAAAGTTGGGTTCCCACGGATTCCATAATATCTCCTCTCTTTACATGCATGACTGCACACTTGTCCACACCAAACTCCATCCTGATGGCGTTACTGAAGGTTTCAGTTATCTTCAGTAACTCCATCAGTCGCAAGTTGTTGGTGGCAAAGAGTTTCAGATCATCCATGTAAAGGAGGTGGGATATTACCTGACCACCTCTTCTCAACCGGTAGCCCAGCCCTGAACCCTCCAGCAGTGTGCTAAGAGGGTTCAAGGCTAAACAAAACCATAGTGGGCTCAGACTATCGCCCTGGAATATTCCTCGCTTAATCCTTATGGGTTCATCAGTCCCTCGAATCCGCCGACATCCTGGATAGCGAAGAACCGTACTCCACTGCCCCATACATGACATCAGGAAGGTGCGTAGAGTTGTATCAATTTTATACAACTCCAGCACCCTCATGAGCCATGCATGTGGCACCGAGTCATAGGCCTTCTTATAATCTATCCAACATGTCGACAGATCCTTTCGGGATCGACGAACCTGTTGGCTAATGGCCATATCAATGAGGAGCAGCTCCTTAGTACCGCGGGACCCGTTCCTACATCCATTTTGAGAGGTAGACATAATGGAATTAATTTTGACATACGTGGTAATTTTTGCTCTCAAAATGGATGTAAGAAGTTTATAGACCGTCGGCAAACACGTGATCGGCCTATAATTCTTAGGTTCCGCGGGACTACCTGATTTATGGAGCAGGTGGGTAACTCCTGTTGTAAGGAACTGTGGTAGCGACCCAGACTCCACGGCTGACTGAAATTGCGATGCCAGGCGAGTGTGTGAACTACGCAACCATTTTAACCAAAAATTGTGCAGTCCGTCCGGTCCCGGTGATTTCCAGTTTGGAATCGGGCGGACCGCACAGGCCACGTCTAGTGGAGTAATGATTATGGCCTCCATTTCTAGTATAGGTTCACACACACGCTCTACATCACGCATCCAGCCAGCCTCAGCGTGACTGACGGGCACCGACCAGATGCCGCGCCAGAATGCATTTGTGGCATCGTCATCCGGGCGATGCACATCAACATCACCTTGTTCAGGTCGCTCCCAGGTTCTATATACCCACCTTTGATCGCTCTGGAACATGCGATTCTGGACATATCGCTCTACCCGTCGCTTATACCGACGAATACGGTTCGCCCATGCACAAACCTTCTGCTTCAGGAAGTCGATGCGCTCTGTGACTCGGGACATATATTCTCGAGGGCTGATTCCAGTCCCCGAGAAAGCCCGCCTTACAAAGCGCATCACTCTAGGCCGGTTATTGCCCTCCCTGAAGCAGGATAGCTTGCCGATGAGTACCCTGGCCTCATCGATACGACGCCCAATCCTGCACTGCCAGGCTGGTGCGGCTGATTTTGGTCGTGTAGCTCTGTCACAGTCAGGGAATTTGACATTAGCTACACGACATGCCGCAACTGCCGCGCAATACAAGATTGAATGTGTATCGAGGAGATCTTCGCTGCTTTCAAAGTAATTATCAAGCAGCGAATCCAGGGCACACACCAATGCCCTATTTTTTTTGTGCATGGGCAAGCGTGGTAATCGTGGCCTAAGCTCGACAGGAGCGGTTCGAAATTCCCGCATCGCATCCTCCAGTGCGCTCCCCAGTCGTTCGTTGCACTGGCTACTTACTGTCACAACCCTATCATCCTCCTCCTCATCCACGCAATTGGACCGCGGTGGGATTACGTCCGCAACTGGTGGTTGTACCGCGGTCTGTGACGGGGTGGGGACGACACGGTTGCCCAGCGCCTCTAAGCGCAGCCTATCAAGCGCGGCGTCGTCCAATCTGTGATTGCGTTGGATGATCCGCACCTGATCCGAGAGTCGTTGAGCCGAGACGTTGACGGCCGGTTCCAGTGCCTGGAACAGAGACAGCATCCTACCACGATACGCAGTGAGGTTAGTTCCCCCCTCTGTAGACCCGTAATATGCGCGCATGACGTTCTCGTTTATTTTCGAAGTCCATTTCATGCGCTGCACACAACCACCGGCAGCGGGGACCCGGCTCGGGGCCGGTTGGCCCCTAGATCCCAAGCCGTTCGGTGGCCGGCCTCTTCTCGGCCGACGTGCAGGTGTTGGCGACGTCGGCGGCGAAAAATACTCGTCGCTCGAGCTCGACGCAACTGCAGCCGCCGGTGTGACTGGTGATCCGGGTTCCGGCGGCGGCGAGGCGGAGCTGAGCGGCGAGTCCGGGGGTGGTGGGCGTGCTCGTCGTGCGGCTGCTCTGGTCAACATTAGTTATGCAGATTCATTTTCATAATTTCCATGGATGGTGATTTCTATTGTATAAAATTATGACGCTTTTGACACACGTCATTGGAGAATTATTGTTCATTTTTGGGTATTGTTTCAAAATAGTTCTGATTTATTTTCCTTTAATTTAACTGATTTATGCTTTTCGGAGTTTTCTTGCTATAGAATTGTATATTATGTATTTGATGCCGATTTATTTATGTAAAATAAATTGTACGGAGCTACAAAAAAAAAATGTTGACACATGTTCAGTGTTGCCGTTATTATTATTATTATTACGTCCAAAAATGATACGGAACCCTCGGTGCGCGAGTACGACTCGCACTTGGCCGGTTTTTTTTAGAAGAAAACCACTAGTGTTGCCTTAAGGCGAATCACACATCGCCCCGCGCTACGCTGCGGGGTGCGTGGCGACGGAATAAAATCCTCGCGCGTGAATGCGTTTTCAGTGTGTTGCCTACGCGCGAGATTTCTATACAAATACAGGTACTTGCAAACAACGGAAGATCACGCACTCTCGCACTACGCTGCGTGATGCGGTGCGGTGTGCGAATCGCCTAACTTTTTTAAAGTAGCTTAGGAAATAAGTATACCTCAGATCATAGAAACAAGGAGATATGCTATCATAGCAAATTACTACGGGAACAACTAATGCCACTTTTAGTACATTTTTCGACACAATTACGCGCATAATTAAGCGCTCCTTGTGAATAAAAAGATTTCCCACGCATTGAACATTCCGCACACCCTCAATCTAACACGTCACTCAACACTAGCACTAAACTAAAACACTGTATTTATATACCATCAATCGTGTTCGGTTCGTCGCCAGCGCGTACGTTTTTAGTATGAGCAATTTGCTCAAAATCAGGCATCAAGCTCGATAGCGCCTTGGCACATCTCCCTTGTTTCTATGATCTGAGAAGTATACCAACTTTTTGGTAATCTTTAAAAAAGAAAACACGTTTTTAAAACGGACTAAAATTGAAATAAATAATTTCTAATGAAATGAAAAACAGTCCCAGTACTTTAAATTAGTGAGTCATTTATTAAGAATAATGAGTTTTATTTCTTTCGGTACGTTCGTTATGCATTTTGATGTGCAATTAGTATTTTGATAGGACAGAGGTAAATAATCGAAGAAACAGGGATTTGCTGGTGTGCGGTCCATTTCCGTAAGGAAAATCGGCAGAATACAGAACAAAATATATTTCAGAAATTAGTTAGAGGGACATGCAGGGCCGCATTAGGGCAGGGTAGTCGCCCAAGGGCCACCACATAAAACCGGCCTCCACAAAAAAGGAGCCTACACAACTTGTTTTTTAGGATTCCGTAGTAAAACTAGGAACCCTTATAGTTTCGTCATGTCCGTCTGTCTGTCCTTCTGTCCGTCTGTCACACCCTCGTCAAATCTATAGTTTATAACCGATTTGTTAGAAATTTCGCAAGTAGATGTCTTCTGTGAGCCGCTATAAAGGCCTGTAGTGAAATTACAAAAAGTAAAATAATTAGGGGTGTCCACCATACATAAAACTGAGGGATGAAAAAAAAATACGCTTAACCCTTTGTGTGGGGTATCGTTGAATAGATTTTTGAAAATAACATAGAGGTTTCTGAAAATAACTTAGGTAATGACTTTTTTATTTAAGTGAATATTTAGTGAACTACGAGCTCCGAAAGTCGTTAACAATGTGTGTGTCCCCCCCTGTAGTTTTCCAACCCCTTTAATGCAAAAATCTGAAAAATATCATATCAATATTTAATAAATACTTTCGATTAAAATTAGTTTGAACAAGATACGTCAATAACTTTTTGAAATATTCACTATTTTCAGTTTTGAGTTTGACAACCGCAAAAATAACTTATGCTTGCAGTCGAAAGACTAAAATACTTCTTGCTACGGAACCCTAGACTGGGCGTAGTCCAACACGCTCTTGCCCGGTTTTTTTAGATCAGAACAATAAAATCTGTCTATCAAAGAGAACCAAGTTCCCATTCACATGGTATTTTTTATTGAAATAAATTGTAGTTAGGTACCTATTGAAAAACTATTTTTTTTTCTTGTTTTTTTTTTTTTATTTTTTTTTTATTTAGTAATAGGCTTGCATTTGACCGCCATCTCGCCTGATGTTAAGCGATGATGCGGTCTACGATGGAGCACGCTTGCCTAGAAGAAACCGATTCACTCGTGACTTGAAGACACCCAGATGGTAATTGTCAGGGAACACCCTACTCGGGCACGCATTCCACTGTTTGGCAGTGTTCACAATGAAAGTGGAATTAAAGCGCTTCGTTCGGGTTTTTGGTATATCAACCTAACCGATGGCGCTTTTTCGTGCTTCTGGCTGTCGGATAGAAGAAATGGCAGGAGGGATTAGATCATGTTTCGGTAATGGTAGCGGTTCCGGGTACCGGTTCATTAGGTAGCCCGCGTGGTGGACTACGGCCCACTCCCTCTCACAGAGGAGGTCTTTGTCCCAGTAGTGGGAATATTATAAGCCGATTATGAGGCAGGTCGCTTAATCCAAATTTTTGTAGCTTAGGTACCTACCAGTGGCGAAGGGTCCTTACGATGCGATTCCTACCGGCTTCCATTTGAAAAATAGCAGAGGCAGTATTGCCTACTTTTACTAATTAGCTTTTCGTGGCCAGGTAAGCATTTGTAGTCCCGGCTTACCTCTTACAAAAACTGACCCTTCGCCACTGGTACCTACTTGTATTTAATATATTTATACTTACACCATTTTATTTAAGAACAGTAAACCACTATAGGTATGTACATATAAGATTTTACTATTAATTAATACTTCTGCGGATGCTGTTAATAATAAGGTCTTGTTTCGTCAAAGTCGTTTCGGCCAATGGCCTAATAGCCAAGAGCCTCGACCAACACCTGAGGAGGCTCTCGTTGGGCAGTTGGATCAAGGGCTTGATGCAGAGAGCGGTACTCCTGGACACGGCTCGCATTGTTAGGAGGTTCCTCTCTCTGGACCCCTGACCGCCGGTAGCTTGGACACTGTTCCCGATGCCGGTGGGGTACTATTTTTTATATTTTTAAATGTTATATATTTTTGAGTTGATATATTTTTTATTTAATTTTATTGAAATAAGGTCTTTACCTATGAAATTGCCGTTTTGTATGAAAAAATTTAAACGATTTTTTTCATGTATTTTTTATTTGTATTAATCGAAGTAATCATCCATGCAATCAATGCATCTTTGCCAACGCAGTGGCAGTTTATTGATGCCCTTCTTAAAGAAATCAGCTGGACGGGAGGCAACAAATTCTTCAAAGGCATTTTGTACTGCCTCTCGGGTATTGAATTTTTTTCCCGCCCAGAAGTTATCCAAATTCTGGAAAAAGTAGTAGTCTGTAGGCGCAAGGTCTGGTGAGTAGGGCGGATGACGGAGAGCTTTCAACCCCAGTTCTTGCAACTTGGAGACCATCTGCTGTGCAGTATGAGGTCGCGCGTTGTCGTGCAGGAGCAGTGGAGACGAGCGATTGACCAATGCTGGTTGGAGATGTGCCAGCTTCTTCATCATTGTGTTCAGTTCTTCACAGTACACATCTGCAGTAATGCTCACCCCGTTTGGTAAGAAGCTGTGATGAATCACACCGGCGCTAGACCACCAAACAGTGACCATCCCTTTTCTAGGGGTAAGTTTTCGTTTAGGGCATTGTTTAGGTGCTAAACCAGGATCCAATCAACTTGCTGAGCACTTGCGGTTATTAAACAGAATCCATTTTTCATCGCAGGTAACAATGCGGTTCAAAATTCCTTCATTTGTGTGTCTGTTGAGCAGTGCAAGGCACGTCTCGACGCGTACTTCGCGCTGGCGATCATTGAGTTCGTGGGGCACCCATTTGTCAAGCTTTTTTACCTTGCCAATTTGACGCAAATGGACCAATATTGTTTTGACGCTAACGTCGAAAGCAGCTGCTAATTCAGCCGTAGATTGTGTATCATCAGCTTCCACAATCGCCTTTAATTCGTCATTGTGGATCAAAGTCTTCGGACGACCGCGAGGTTCATTTTTCAGGTCGAAATTTCCAGAACGGAAGCGAGCAAACCAATAACAGGTGGTGCGTTGGTTTGTAGTGTTACCTCCGTAAACGACGTTGATGTTGCGTGCCGCTTGTGCCGCGTTGCTGCCACGACGGTACTCGTATTCCATAATTACTCGAATTTTTAACGTATCCATGATGACGAAAAAGATTGAAATGCGATGAAAATGTAACACTAATCAATAAACAAATGACTACTTTTGGAAAAAAAAAAACATGTTTTTAAAATAAAATTAATTTTAAATCAGAATTCTTAGCCAAACAAAAATTATTTTGATTTGAAATGGCCAGTACTGCAGAACGGCAATTTCATAGGTAAAGACCTAATATTTAAAAATGTAAAATATATGTAAATAAAATGAATAAAGAGGTCTTGTTTTATTAATGGCAAATATTTTAGGAGGTCAATAGGTCATTTTTTTTGTAACCTATAGATTGACCCCCAAAAATGTTTGCCATTAATAAAGTAAGACCTTATTCACTTTTGCGTAAAAATGTTTTAAATTAATAAAATATAATTGTATACTTACATATTTTTTTGATTTTATTAATAAGTTCGAGTATTCGGTGGATGGTTTTAAAGCCATCGGTTCATGGTTTTAAAGCCATCGGTTCATGGTTGATTCAAAGCGCCATCGGTTCATGGTTGATATACCAAAAACTCGAACAAAGGGCTTTGATTCCACTTTCATTGTGAAAACCGCCAAACAGTGGAATGCGCTGCCCGAGTGGGTGTTCCCCGGCAGTTACAATCTGGGTGTCTTCAAGTCACGAGTGAATCGGTTTCTTCTAGGCAAGCGTGCTCCATCGTAGACCACATCATCGCTTAACATCAGGCGAGATGGCGGGCAAACGCACGCCTATTTACAAAAAAAAAAAATGTCGATGATAAAAGTCTTGAACCATAGTTTTTCAATGGCAGACGGAATGCATTGCGAATACATTTGATTTTGGGGCTCATATTCCACTTCATAAGGTTTTGTGAATTTGTTTGATTGCTTGGTCCATCTCGCTATGAAATATCTGTCGGCAGATTTCTTATTTCGATACTTGCCTCCTTCGCTTTCTCTCAAGGTTCGCGACTTGCTGTTCTAGAGAATACGATTAGTTCGATTTATTTTCTTGAAGTTCTAATGTCAATTGGATCCTGTAGCTGTTTTTATGTTCTTCGACTATAATATTCATTGATTTATTTAGTTCGGCATCTGTGATCATCAGGTGTCCATTCTGATTTTTTGAGGCACGGATACCTTCTCTTATTTGATTAAATAAAATTGTTCTTAAATAAGAGGCGTATGCAAAAGGGATTTCCAAACGAGTGGAGCGAGCGAAGTCCGACAGCTCAGTTAGTTTCAGAGTACTCGCCACGGTTCGGCAGAGGTCGCGGGTTCAAATACCGCTCGGGTCATTCGATTCGATTCAAGTCACGAGTGAATCGGTTTCTTCTAGGCAAGCGTGCTCCATCGTACACCGCATCAGCGCAAGATGGCGGTCAAGCGCAAGCCTATCATCAAATAAAAAAAAAGATTTTAGAAAATCTCTTGTAAGTATTTATTTAATAACTTATGAGAAGCATAACATGGCTTTAACATGTTTCAAATTCACAAAAAATATATAATGTATAGATGGTGTGATATCGTATCGATGTCATAACTGCAAAGTTAAAGGCATTGAGTTGGAATCTGTAATATATAGTTCCCGATAGATGTCGCCAAACGCTCATAAGAGGCGTATACAAACGGATTTTCGAATTTCGAGTGAAGCGAGCGGGACCCAATAGCTCAGTTGGTTTCAGAGCACTAGCCACGGTTCGGCAGAAGTCGCGGACCCAAATCCCGCTGGGTCATTCGATTTTTGAAAATCTCAACATAATTGTTCTTGTTGGCGAGGTGAGTGCGAAACAGTTTTGGTTGAGAAACTATGGTTCACTGAGCTGACTCGGTGGTGTGCGCATCATTTTCTTGTCACTCTTAGACCGAGAAGACATTTACAGCCTAGGGTTTTGATTTATCAAGATATTTCTAGGGTTCCTAGAAATACTCTCGATAAATCAAATAAAGTCAATGGTTTTAGGTACCTACACTCAGTAATTCGAAAAAAAAATCCTTGAGTATCAAAACATCGCGGTAATTCGAAATCCTTTCACCCAAACACTCGACAAATCGAAATATACCTACAACAGGTATTAGGCTCAAAGACTGAAAACGTTGAGCGAAAAAATTGCTCACAACGCGTTGTGGTCACTGTTAAATATCCACATTGCGAATTCGCGTTGTGGCTCTTATAAAAACGCTCATGACGCGGTTGTGGCACACAGAAAAAGGCCACAGCGAAATTCGTGTCGTGACTATCATGTCCGTGACTATAATGCTATTCAACCACAACGCGTCGTGGCAATGAAGAAAAGCCATGACTCGTTCTGAGCCCTAGTTGATGCAACCACATAACGACTTAATAAATAGAATTTGTATAAATAAAACAGATATCTAAAATATATGCTATAAAATGAGTCCACAACTGGAGGGGCTAGTGGCTAAATGACAGCCGCACTGATCGATCGATCTGCGAGGTTAAGCTGCGCTTGCCGTGGTCAGTCCTTGGATGGGTGACCGTTCTTTACACATCGAGACCCCTCCGTGCCTCGGAGAGCAGGTTAAACAGTCGGTCCCGATTGTCATAGGAATATCTTTGACAGTCGTTACGGGTAGTCAGGAGCCCAAAAGTCTGACAACTGGTCTAACATTCGAATACCGGTATTCCTCAATAATTGGGTTGTGGTGGTTAGATGGCAGTCGCTCCATGTAATTCAGCCGCAACCAGTTAGACTGGAAGCCGATCCCAATCATGTTTGGGAAAAGGCTAGGCGGATGAAAATAAGTCCACAATTATGTTTTTACTAATAAGTTGTTTAATACACTTCAAATATATACACTTAAATATAATAGTACTTAATACATTTATTAAACAGCATGAACAATACAAAAGGCTAGTTTAAACTTTCACCACGAAGCTCCGAATAAGATTGTCATTAACCGAAAACAGAGACTAGCCATAATGTCTCGATTTTTTAACAATCTTGCAATTTTAACCTTCCTATACTCGCGCCAAATTTTGTAACACCTATACTCGCGCACGGTGTGATAGACCGTAATTTTGGACCCCTATATTAAATTATTTTTCTATGAAACCTTCCATAGATTTTATATTTTATAGCAACTATAGGATGTACCTAATGTAAACAAATTATTTATTTGCATGAGTTATTTATTATTTTATGGACTAATCAGCCTTTGTATAATAGCCTTGAAAAATCTTATTTTTTCCGATAGTCAGGAAAAACGACGACGACGATCATAAAAAATATTTTTTTCTTGAAGCGAACATAGAAATCTATTAAATATTAAAGGTCACGCGTCTTGAGACAATTGTAACATAATTTATTTACGCTTCATGGTTGACAAGGCAATCGTAGTACGTGAAACGCAGTACGTGAAAAGTTGCACATATTATACTCGCGCCGGTCTCACGGACCGATCGGCGCGAAGTTCACCCACATGCGCTACTCGCACGACTGTGTGCTGTGCACCAACACGAAGCAAGCGACAAATTATGCAGCTAGCAAAAAGCGCGAACTCGCAAAGTTTCAGGAAAAAGAAATATTTACGAAAAAGTGTTTCGTCGGTCTCACAGACCAACGCGCGAGTATAGGAAGGTTAACAATCATGCAATGAGCGTAACATAATAATCGACAAGTCAAAATGAATAGTTATAGGTACATCGATTTACTTTTTAAAACGAAAATGTTACCAACTATTAAATACATTGTAAAATAATGAGTTTATGTGAAATGTATTGTAAATTATGTAGCTAGGTTGGTGTGCCTAATAAACAAATTAAAATTGAAATTTAAGAAGGTAACCCTTTCTTTTTAACAAATCAACATAATTCATTATCATAACTAGATCAATATTTTTTCATATTAAGTAATAACCTAATAACACAAGCGCTCTAACAACATGCACTAAAAAAACTACACAAAAAACTGGAAAGCGTTTGTATTTTGTGTTAAAGGTTTATGCTAGAACAGTTTAATAAGAGTTATTTTATGGTTTCATAGCATAAGCATAGCATAATCGGCCTAAAATGTTCCCACTGCTGGGACACAGGCCTCCTCTCTGTGAGAGGGAGTGGGCCGTAGTCCACCACGCGGGCCCAGTGCGGGTTGGTGGACGTCACAATACATGTCTTCGATTTTTTGGTTCTAGGACATGCTGGTTTCCTCACGATGTTTTCCTTCACCGTTAAAGCAAGTGATAATTAATTTCTAATACGCACATGACTTCGAAAACTCAGCGGTGCTTGCCTCGGGATTGAACTCGAACCATTCGCCGTGGGAGGCACATGGTTAGACCACTAGGCTATCACTGCTACATAAAATATAAAAAATATAGCCACCAAAAGAATAGCAGACATCAGGGAATCGAAGTTAGATAATGGTATCATCCTTACATAATTATAATTGTTATTAAGTCCCCGTCTCGTATATCTCCGGTTAACCTCAGAAACGACTGTAAAAAAATAATACGGTTTTCACTAATAGATAGACTGATTCACGAGAAAGATTTGTGTACCTATATAATACGGTAGTGGACTGCTACTATTAAAAAAGTACAAATAAATTATTTTATTCCAAAGAAGGAATAGGAACAACAAAAAAGTAAAAATAAAAATAATAATTTATCACAAAATGGAAAACATAGACGCTTTTAAAGTTTTTGGAGGGAGTATCGCTCCGTCTTTGTCGCGCGAAACGGACATAGGTCGTGTTACGTCACTGCATGGTAGTGCCATCCGTGTCTAGCAAATCATTTTAAAACGCTTATAACTTTGCCAATTTTGTAGATGTTTCATCGGTTTTTTTTGTGTTAATTATCTTTTTTCAAATAGTTTACAGATTCACAATAAAAAAAATAGTCCGGTACCGTATTATATTTTTATATGCTTATAGATATTTCGTTAAAATAACTGAATTAAGATGATGTTTGTCGATCAAGTCGGAAAAAACGCTCTACGGGGTCGATATGTGGTTTCAGTTTTCGATAAGGGTCTTTTTACACCCGATTTATAAAAAATATACACACGAACCTTTCTCGTGTATCAGTCTACCTATTATTGGAAACCGGGGTTATTCCCAATTGGAAGGTTATTCCCAACGGACCACGTGGTCGGTTGGCGAGTTGCAGGGACCACGTGGTCCGTTGGGAATAACCCGGAAACCGTATCAAAATATTTACAGTCGCTTCTGGGATTAGACAGACGGGGGACTTTAATTTATGATGTGTAAGGATGACTCGATCATATAATTTCCTCGTAATGATTATCAGTATCTGCACATTGATAATCAATTTCTTCGTAGTCGTTTTCATCCTGTTCTGCGGCTTCCATTTCATACTGACGTCGAAGGATTTCAAGACGGTTCACGTAGAACACTGAGTCTGGCTGAAAGTAAAAATAGGGATCAATCAACCGATTTCTTTAAATGTACTACTTATGCCAATTCCTCGAATAATTCAAGTCGTCGAAGATAATATCAGCAGTTTCGGGTTGATTCGCGAATGGCGCTAAAAAACTTTTTCCAGACAAAAATTGTCACAAATTGTCACATTAGATAACTAAAAACGAACTGTACGGTATTAAAATTATACAATGTAAATAGACCTGGACAATATTCAGAAAATTGGGAGTCATTTCACTAAACAATTTACTTACGGGATAACTTCCGTGATTTGTTTGGATTGAGTTCCCGATATTTCGACGCTGTTGCAAGTACCTAGTGTTGCCCAAAATCGGTCTTGGTCTTGCAGTCTTGGTCTTGCAAGACCAAAAATGCAAAAATGCAAGAACATGTTCTTGCATTTTTGCAAGACCAAGACCAAGACCAAGACCGACTTATTGTAGCAAGACCAAGACCAAGACAGAACCCTGCAAGACTTGAGCAAGAACAAGACTAAGCCTGCAAGACCCTTGCGTCACGCAGTTAAGTCAAACTGAGATTTGGGCGTTATAGTAGGTATTTGGTTTCAATCCCGATTTTGATAGACGTTCCCCAGTATCAAAACCGTATCGTCATAACACTAAAAGGTATTGTATTGATTATTATGTATTTAGACTATTTATTAAGTAGGTAGCGTCTTACTTACAAATATTTCCCCATGTGATAAAAATGTACCTAAGTACATAGCAGTGGCGAAGGGTCCCTACATTACGATTCCTACCGGCTTCCCTTTGAAAAATAGCACAGTCAGTATTGCCTACTTTTATAAATTAGCTTTTCGTGGCCAGGTAAGCCTTTGTAGTTCCGGCTTACCTCTTAAAAAAACTGACCCTTTGCCACTGGTACATAGCATAACTTTCTAGCAAAGTTCATTTCATACCTTGTAGGTATATACCAACAGTATTATATTATGCTACCTATATAATATATTATGCTTGTGTAAGTCTAATGTGCAGATCTAACGTTAGTAGGTTGGTAAACATAATGTAGGTACTTGTTTCAATGTTTATAATATTCTTCTATTCAGCAAAATTTAACACTAACAGCGAGTCGAGTAGGTCTAGTACTATGTAGTAGCAGTTTTTAAGCCAGCCGATGTTACGCCAGCTGCACATCAAGCTACTACAATCTGCCAAATTTCTTTAACAGATTTTCAACTTTATCGCTAAAGCATTAAGGTTCATGGTTGATTGGGAAAATTTGACGTTCCGTAAATAACCTCTAAGTACGTAAGATCTAAACTAACGTATTTATTATATAGCAATACGCTAATAGGTATTTGAAAGTAGTCTAGTCTAAGTAGTAGAGTCTCGCAAGACTTGCGAGACTCTTGCTGCAAGACCAAGACCAAGACCAAGACTGAGAGCGCAATACCAAGACCAAGACCAAGACCAGGTGTATTGACGCAAGACCAAGACCAAGACTGGCTAAGGTCTCGTCTTGGTCTTGCATTTGGGCAACACTAGTTGCAAGCGCCATGATCGCGGGTAAACTGGAGAATGCGGGTGGATGAACACTTAAAATAAAATCATTGTTAGGAGCAGACAAATCTGTCTACCCTCTTTCTTAGTATTTTGCTACGCTCACTACTGGAACTCACACTCGATTGAAAATCACGGCAAAACACACTCACGGTATCAATAAGTTTTTCGGAGTCTTTGTTACGAGGTTTTATATTGCGTTTTAGTTGACATAACACTGGATTCCATACACTAGACAATTTGAAACCACCTTCCCTATTGAAATTCTTGTGTTTGGCGATTTCAATTGCTATTTCTGACTAAAGAAAGAGGGTAGACAGATTTGTCTGCTCCTAACAATTATTTTATTTTAAGTGTTCATCCACCCGCATTCTCCAGTTTACCCGCGATCATGGCGCTTGCAACAGCGTCGAAGTATCGGGAACTCAATCCAAACAAAAATCACGGAAGTTATCCCGTAAGTAAATTGTTTAGTGAAGTAAAAAACCGTGAAAGTTTAAAACATGGGAGTCATTTGTATTGCAGTTCGGCCGCTCAGAGAATGCGTTCCTGTCAGTTCGTAAATGTATGGACGATGACAGGCGACGAGACTTTGACGTGGGAAATATTTTACGATTAATAATATTTTCATCGTTTACACAATTGATAATAATTTTACTAAAATTCTTATTATAACATAATTATATAAATCTACAATAAACAATTAATGAAGTGTCAGGAACGTATTCTCTCAGGGGCCTGCATACTTGGGCGAACAATTTCTTTCTGCCGAAGGCGACTCAGATGAAGCCAGCCACGCGTTCACAAAATAGATCGCACCACTATATTGACACGGCTCAAACGCACAATTATTATACTTGCAGGAATAATGAGTAAGTAAACTAATTTGCGAGCTGCTGCACAACCGACACAAAGTCCACTCACAACACTCGCATTTTGTTCTGTTCTGCCGATTTTCCTCACGGAAATGGACCACACACCAGCCAATCCCTGTTTCTTCGATTAGATATTTACCTCTGTCCTATCGAAATACTAATTGCACATCAAAATACGTAACGAACGTACCGAAAGAAATAAAACTCATTATTCTTAATAAATGACTCACTAATTTAAAGTACTGGGACTGTTTTTCATTTCATTAGAAATTTTTATAATACATTTTAGTGCGTTTTAAAGATTCTTTTTTAAAGATTACCAAAAAGTTGGTATACTTCTCAGATCATTGAAACAAGGGAGATGTGCCAAGGCGCTATCGAGCTTGATGCCTGATTTTGAGCATATTGCTGATATTAAAAACGTACGCGCTGGCGACGAACCGAACAAGATCGATGGTATAAATACAGTGTTTTAGTTTAGTGCTAGTATTGAGTGACGATTAACAGTGTTAGGTTGAGCGTGTGCGGAATGTTCAATGCGTGGGAGATCTTTGATGCCACTTTTAGTACATTTTTCGACACAATTACGCGCATAACGTAATTGTGTCGAAAAATGTACTAAAAGTGGCATCAGTTGTTTCCGTACTAATTTGCTATATCTCCTTGTTTCTATGATCTGAGGGTCCTACCCTTCATACTCGAAATATTTTAAGAGGCACATCTATAGGTGGTAAAGATGCCATACAAACGAAAAAAAAATTATCTGAGTACTTACCTATATATATTTTTTAAAAATAAGTTTAAAATTATTTGACACACATAAAAAATGTTATTTTCAACATCCATTACGCTAGTTTTTACGTAACTTACTATTAATATTAGTAACTAGCGTAATGGATCTCGAAAATAGTATTTTTATACGTCAAATAATTTATTTAAAATAATTTAATTTGTCAATTAAAAAAAAAATATCTCAGATCAAGTGTTTTTTCATTTGTATGGCATCTTTACCACCTATTAGATGTGCCTCCTAAAATATTTGGAGTATGAAGGGTAGGACCCTATATTAGGTATAAAAAAGTGAACACTTACGTCGATTGGAAGCGGTGCTAATCCTTGTTGTTGTTGCGTACAACGCTTTTTGGCATAAAATACGACCAGTGCCAGGAGTATCACAATTCCTGCAGCTGACACACTGGACACAATATATATTAAGATGTAATCTGAAACAGGTTTGTCTGAAAATAAAACATGATTATGTTTTTGTAATATAATTATATAACTAGTTGTGTATTACCAGGGCCCCAATTCTGCTATTGCAATTGTGTATGAATGGTGTCATAATGACACCATAACGGTCAAAACCTAAGCGCTCATTGGCTTAGAGTAAGACTATCTGTTTCGTCATTGGTCAAAACGATGTAATTGAGAGACCATTCTGACACGATTATGACAATTGCATTAGCAGACTTGGGCCCCAGTATGCGTTGCAATTCCGAGGTTTTTTACCCGACTACGGCAAAGCCAAAAGGAAGAGTGGTTATGATTTTAGCAGTCTATTATGTTATGATGTATGTATGTTCGTATTTAAGTATTTTCCACCGTAGTATCTAAACTACTCATCCGATTTTGATGAACGAGGTGTCAATCAATTTGTTATAATGCTCCGAGTACCTATTAAGCTTAAAGGATTATGAAAAAAACCAACGTGGCGGATTTTAATCGCCATTATCCTCGTCCTGCCCAAGCTATTACAAAGCTAATTGGTGATTCTGCCCGCTGTCCTCTACAAATGACAAAATCTTACAAGTGCTTCCTGCCCAGAACGAGTAGAGGAAAAAAATGATACATATTTTTTATAATTTTTATGGGTTGAGATGGGGCAATAATGAAACGATTCACGCTATTTTTATAATCTATGTCATTTGTTCTTTTTAAAAGGACATGGGGCAGAATTGAATTCAAAACTAAATTAAATATAAAAGGTTTTTATGTTATTTATTAGGTATTTTTAATTTGCCTTGTGCTTTCAGCTCTCTTTAGCTTAATAATTAAATAATCCACTTAAAACGCAGCATTTTTGGCCTTAAAAACTCGTCTAGTTCTGCGAAAAATCCCAATTCACCAAAAAATTCTAACCAATGTGATTTCAAAATCGCATAGTAATTATTTACGTTTCTTAAAATTACAATTATTAACGAAATTTAAAAATAGTTTCATATATCTTTGTAGTGATCATTTAACTTTAATCCTGTTTATTTATAACACAAACAAGCTACTGAGTTTAATGATAGTAATTGATTAAACACACCTCTTCTCCGACACAACTCCACTTTGAACCCGTGAACCGTGACTGACGTTAATATGTTGTCTATTACGCGAATAACTTTATGTTTCACCTATTGGTTATAATCCAACCAATCGCACGAAACTTCAAAAACTGTCAGCTAAGAACAAATAAAAATTCTAGACGTGAAGTTATAATATGTGATTTTTAAAGGTAGGGCAGGAAGGGCAGAATTTTGACATTTTAATTTTTTTAGCTGGGCAGGAACCATGAAGTATATTTTGTGATTTTAAAATCACATTGGGCAGGACGAGGTGTGAGGTCAAATATTTTATTTTTTCATGCTTTTCAGTTCGAGTTTTGTCATAGTTGAGTAAAACTCAACTATGACAAAACTCGAACGTTTTAAACTATTTTTTTTTTGCCATAGACCTTCGCGGGTTCGCGCACAGAACAACTATCATTGCTTTGCTATCATTCATTCTTAGTTCGGGCCCCGAACTAATCTTAAGTCCGTAGGTGATACGGAGTAAGAAACGCCCATAACTAAGGTCGAAACTACGGATTTCGTGCTTAGAGAGTAGACCCCCAGGTTCCACTCTTACGCTTGTTTACAAGAAACCTAAAGGTTATATATAGCTCATTAACACGACCCGCTCCAAAACCGCTTCCGCTCAATAACCGCCATAAAGCAAGACGTCTACGATCGAATGGTACGATGGCGGTAAGCTAGCTTACAGCGAGCTGTCTGCTAATTTGTGTTGTCAATGTAAAGTATGTCTACAGAGGACGTCGAGAAGCTCACATTTCAATGAACATTATTTTTCCGGGTGGGAGCGGTGTTGGATAAGTCGGCTACAACCTTAAAGGTCACCACCTCAGATCATAGAAACAAGGAGATGTGCCAAGGCGCTATCGAGCTTGATGCCTGATTTTGAGCAAATTGCTCGTACTAAAAACGTACGCGCTGGCGACGAACCGAACACGATCGATGGTATAAATACAGTGTTTTAGTTTAGTGCTATTGTTAAGTGACGATTAACAGTGCTAGATCGAGGGTGTGCGGGATGTTCAATGCGTGGGAGATCTTTTTATTCATAAGGAGCGCTTAATTATGCACGTAATTGTGTCGAAAAATGTACTAAAAGGGGCATCAGTTGTTCCCGTACTAATTTGCTATGATGGCATATCTCCTTGTTTCTATGATCTGAGGTCACCACTCATTATAACCGCACCACTCCGGTACAGCAAGTGACTTGTCATTTAAATTAGTGCTTTAAGTCGTGTGTTGAAAATACATAATATTGTAATATTTGTAATGCCATGAAGCGCGCTTACCGCGAGACGTTGGTGAGCTATTGGCGAGCCGCTAGCTAATATCTTGTAATATATATTGGTAAAATGTATTGTAGAACACACGACTTCAAGCCCTAATTTAAAAGATAAGTTATGAAAAGTTATGTGCCGGAGCAGTGCTGTTATAATGTTGACCTTTATTATTTTTGTGACTGTCATTGTATAAGTAGGTATATCCATATTAATCACTCACTTGAGGTTGTTTCATTAGTCTTTATTTCCGGTTTCAAGTGGAGTATGACCTCAACTATCACATCTTTTAAAATATGTTTCATGCATTGTATTCTCGACTTGTCGTGCGTTTCATTCAATTTCTTCGTAAATTGTATATTGTACATTATTATGTCACTCGTAATCGAATAAAAATCTTGGGAACGATTAAATTCTTCGATTTGTTCAGCAGGTTGCCACGGTTCACCTGATGGAAAATGGTAACTGGATTAGAATGTCTCAAGTGCCTGTACTTCTACATACTGTTGGATTGCTCCTTTGCAACTTTGTCCCGGAGTGCCTCCCACCCCTCTTTGTCCTCTTAAGCCTCGACTAGTTAGCTATACACAGAGACTCAGCTGTACCCGGAGACTCCCTCAGTTAGCTGAGGGAGTCTCCGGGTACCTACATCTTGATGATAAAAAAACAACTTCAGGATTGGGAGGGGTATATTTGAGACGTAAATGGTATATAAAACTGTACCCCTATCATGAGTTTTTTTGACGTATAGTTTCATTAACGTAAGCATATTTTGAATTTAAAACACAGCAGTCCTGGAACATTTTGATAAAATTTTATACAATTTATTAAGTATTTAATTTACATAAATATTGTGTAACAAATGTGTATTTTCAATTCAAAATATGCTTACGTTAACGATACTACACGTCAAAAAAACTCATGATCGTGGTACTGTTCACATTAGTTACAACGGCATAAAACAGTAACTGTTATTAAAGACGTTTTACTTATAACATTGCAACCACTTGATGACTATAAGTAGGTAGGTAATTATATTATAATTTGTAATAAATAACAGTACAGCTTGGCAACAAGAGTACCTATGGAAAAAATGAGGGCGCCAATATTACACTAAGGCCACTTTTAATGGGAAATTAGCAAAAGAATTTGAATAAATCGTTAAAATAAATTAAAGCAATAAACAGATGACTCAAACTCATATACTACATTTTAGATCTTCTGGATCGTTCGATTCCCTCCAAAATGGTTGAGTTAAACGGTGCTGATGCATGCGTCATGTCCGTGAACGGGCGCTGTCAGTCGGTACTGGTCATCTCTTGACTGCTCAAGCTATATTTTGACATTTTACTGTTTTAAATGATTTTTATTTTTTATCCTAAGGGATTTTTAAAATATCTCACATTGTTCTCACATATTAGGGCATAAATGTAAACAAAGAAATTGTATATTTGAATTAGTTGAAAAAGAGTAACCATGGAGTTTCTTGTCCGTTCTTCTCCATAGGAATCTACGTTTTGGAACGGACAACTAGCTTCAACTAACGGACAAACTGACTGACAACTATTGCTTGACTATTCAAAAATGGTCTAATTGAAATAAATGTTTTGACTTTGACTTTGACTTAGAATTTGTGGACAAAGTGGTGCCTCCGTTGTAAAATATTTAAATTCCACCTATCACCGCGTCAAACTCTTTTTTGCCAAGCTGTACAGCGGTCACAACCGATGTCTTTGGAGACCAGACCGACAGCGACAATGCCAAAATAATATTAAAATAAATGCACAAAAATATGAGATGTTCTGTTCTAAATTCAAATATAAAGTTCGAATATAAACCAAATTTCGAAGAATGGAGTGGATGGAGTGGCCAGTAATGGAAGATTGCCAGTACTGACTAATGAAAATGCGGCAAAAATAAGTATAGTAATACTATCACTACATTTATTTAAGTAGGTAGGTTTAGTATCCGGCAGGAAAGATGATCACAGAATGTCACAGATCGCGCATGTACATTTTTGGCCCAATAGACAATTGACAGTTGACAATACGTAATAGAGAATAGTCCAATAGACGACGAGCATCGACTGACGAACCAATCGCTTGCAGCCTCGACGCCCCCCGTCTTCTTCATTCCGCAAAAGAGACCGAAAATCAGTTAGTGCGCAGGTGACGTTTGTGATCAAGATCCACGCCGATACTTATACCTATTTTTGCCGCCCCACCGGCCCACCGCTCACTCGCCACCATCACTGTGATAGTAAGCAAATATTATCCCGAATAGACGACGCGTCCAACCGATTGCGTGCAGCCTCGGCGCCCCCCGTCTTCTTCATTCCGCCAAAGAGACCGAAAAACCAGCTAATGCGCATGTGACGTTTGTGATCATAACTGGTGCTAGTTATACCTAGTTTAATAACATTGCACCGCACATGGACATACCTTGAAATGTCCATTGAAGCTCAATATTAAACAAATCTCTTTTGCCGACACATGTTAGGTCGAGGGTTTCGTCCACGGAGTACTGATATTCAATGGTCCATTGGTCACTGCTATATTTATACTTATACAGAACATTCTCTCTATGCAGACCTAGTATTTGAAGACCTGAAAATTACATAACATACAAATACATATCAACACACACACATCGTACCTATATCAGAATACATAGGAACACACAATCTGAAGTTCTGTGCTGTATCCTGTACCCTATGGCAGTGTTTCTCAACGTGTGGGTCGCGACCCCCTGGGGGATCGCAAAGCCTCCATAAGGGGTCGCGGCGAGTCGCGAAGTCTCAGTAAAATAAAAACAAAAAGAACATGAGTCACATTCACATCAATGGCAAAGTGCACCCGTTTTTCATTAATTAAGTTCTCCCATCATGGATCCGTTTTTGCTACATGTAGGTACACTTGACGCCGACGCCGACGACGACGAATCAAATCATTTTATAAATTTAGGCAATTTCTCTGTTTGATTTTTACTTACTAAAACGTCCACTCACACAAGTAGGAGATGGCAAATGGAATCAAACACTTCGGTTTAAAGACATTTATTTCTCAAAAAAAGAACACTAACAGTTCACTTACATAATTGAGAAAAGTATAAAATATAAAAATACAAAAGTGCAATTCTCTGTGATCACAAAAAAAAAGAAAAGCAAAATTTAGCTAAAATGTAACATTCGGTGTTAGTAGGTAATTTATTTAATTTTTTCCTAACGTATTCTTCTAGGCCTTTTTTAAATGAATATAAGCTTACACTGTTAGTTACATCATCTGGTTTCAAAACTTCTGTGGCTAATTATCGTAATGTTGTACGGATTTGATATTTGTACCATAATAAAATTAATAACTAGAGATAGTGGTATTCCACTATATCTAGCTTTTAATTTTATATTACCTAGCTTTTAATTTTATTATTTTTAGGGGGTCGTGCCATGAAAAAGGTTGAAAAAACACTACTCTATGGAATTAACTCGACCTCTATCTTTGTGTTCGTTGCTGCTGCTAGCACGTTGTTTCATATAAATTACCTACTATTATGTTGGTCCTAAAAATATAGGTGCGGACGTAATAATGTTTAACTCAAAATAAAAATAAAAAAACAAACATATTAATTTACATACTATTTTCAGGAAAATCAGACAATAATGGTAGCCTGACGTATGTATTTTGTACATCCGTGTTGCCAATCTGGCAGACTACAGTTTTTCTGTCCACGTTTAATCGGTATGTATTTAATGAAAACATAATTTTTCCCATAGACGGAGTCCGGAGCACTGAAATATTATTATTATTATGAAAGCTAAAAAGGTTACAATTTTATGAAGGTACAACTAGAATTAATTTTACAAAGAACAATGTATAAGAAAAAACATCAATTATTACATATAGGTACCGTAGAGGCGGGTTGCTTTGACCCTAGGGCATAACTTTGGCCCAATGTTTGAACTGCCCGCCGCGACCAGACCACACAACCACAGTAAAAATATGTACACCAGTACGGAAACTACGTACTAACGTTCGAAACGGCACACTCACACAAACACGCGAATCGACGAGACCTCTAAGCGGACATCGCGGTGCTGTCAGTTTTCCTATATACATATTAGTCTATGCTGTCAGTCGTGAGTGCCGCGTCAAGACGAGTGGTTTAGTACGTAGTTTCCGTACTGTACATATTTTTACTGTGACACAACCGATCGTCGCAGTTCCTTCGCCATCTATTAGTTACCGAAGGAACTGCTACGATCAAAGTCAAATCGGCGGGCAGTACAATTTTTTTTTTATTTGGGCCAAAGTTTTGCCCTAGGGTCAAAGTAACCCGCCTTTACGATAATACATTTCACTTACCTTCAGTGTCCCTCATGATTTCGCTGTCATTGATACGTAAAGTTAAAGCGCCTCTCACATTTTCGTTATTTTTCTGACAGATAATATTTAATACTTCTCCATCAATGTACCTGTAGCTCTGATAACAATAATCATTGTAGTCTTTGTAGCCTCTTGCTGTTGCCAATTGTTTGTTTAGTGGCAACATTTGCAAGTCATTCACAAACATCGTCACTGCATGCTGTTCTGCATCTGTCGAAAAAAAGGAAATATTGAATTGCACATCTAATATCATCAATAAAACTATTTGAGCATCAATTATGAATGCGATTAGGTATGAAAGAATTTATAAGATGCTACAAGTCGTTAAAAATCTGAAAAAATCATGTGATCTCGCATCGATGTCCTAACTACAAAGTTAAAGGCATTCATTGAGTTGAAGTTGGGGTCTGTATTAGTTTCCGATAGATGTTAATAACGCTCATAAGAGGCGTATTCAAAGAGATTTCAAATTTCGAGTGAAGCGAGCGACACGCGATAGCTCAGTTGGTTCAGATCAGAGCACTAACCACGGTACGGCAGAGGTCGCGGGTTCAAATCATACTCGCGCCATTCGATTTTTGAGAATGTATAAGAGTTTCTCAAAAATTGTATGACGCGAGTGGGTTTTGAACCCGCGACCTCTGCCGTACCGTGGTTAGTGCTCTGAACCAACTGAGTTATCGCGTGTCGCTCGCTTCACTCGAAATTTGAAATCTCTTTGAATACGCCTCAGAGCGTTGGTAACATCTATCGAAAAAATACAGACTCTACTTCAACTCAATGCCTTTGGATGATTGTGAATTTGGAAGTTTGTTAATCAATGTATGGATTCTCCGATGGCAGGCAGGGGTGACTACATAACAGTATACTTCGCCCGCAAGTACCTACCATGCAATAGTGGGCGGGCCTATCTAGGACAGAAATCTAGACTCCGGGCTGCTATTCCCAGAATTTCCAAGTGGAAAAACCCAGTGCCGCTGCCCAACCTGAGGATCGAACCTAAGGACGCCAGCAGCGATGCCAGCAGCGCTTCTGTGGCGTCTATGAGACGCCAAACGGGCCGCCAAAGCGCACGCCAGACGAGATTAGTATGAAAACAAAACGAACGTCGAAGAAATGTATGCGTGTCGAGCGAGTGAGCTTGGCGTCCTAGCTGGCGTCGCCACCAGCCCGGACGCCACGATGTTCATTTTGTTTTCATACTAATCTCGTCTGCCATCCGCTTTGGCGTCGCTGCTGGCGTCCTTATGAGATATGGCTCTATCTAAGACGTCACTCTCAGCCCGCAGTCAGACCAACGAGGCGGTCCGAACCACTTACTTGCAACTAAATCTTGATTCTTCAGGTTAAAGGTTGTTCTATATAGATATGCCTGCGTAGGCATATCGGTAATGCATGTACAGTCAAGGTAATAATGATTATTTTCAGCCTTCAGGACAGACTGAAATATGAGTCCATCGTATACATCTCTCGTTGTAAACAGTAGAATACCTGAAATGTCATCATAAATTTATTAGTTTGTGAAGGTCAGAGCGATCGATCAGCCCTGGATCTTGAATTTTTTCGAGGCGGGGCAAAAACTGAAAAATGCCCGACCAACAATATTTTTACCTTTATCATCAACTAGCTTCCGCCCGCGTCTTCGCCCGCGTTTTTCGGGATAAAAGGTAGCCTATGTGTTATTCCAGACTATAATCTGTGTGCCAAATTTCATTCAAATCTGTCCAGCCGTTTCAGCGTGAAGAAGTAACAAACATACACACACACACACACACACACACACAAACACGCACAACATAATGCAGAATTTTCTTAGAAGCAACTAAGAAAATACTGCATTTACAATTGCAGTTCTTACGAAAGAATCATGTCGTGATCCATCATGCAGAAGTGGAAGAACTTCCTCATCTTTCAAGTCGATATCATTCGGAGATTCTACCTCATCCACAGTGCTGGTCCTATCAAATTTTTTAGGTGGTGCGAGATCTAAAAGTGGCGCTCCTCTAATTAGTGGCGTATTTTGGAAAAAAAAAAAACCAGCAATTTCATACAAATCTTGTGCTACTTTCTTTTACGTTCTTAATTCACCCCTTTCTGGCATATTTATATATCTAGGCGCTTTGACTCCTCTTTCATTGTGAAAACCGCCAAACAGTGGAATGCGCTGCCCGAGTGGGTGTTCCTCGACAGTTACAATCTGGGTGTGTTCAAGTCGCGAGTGAATCGGTTTCTTCTGGGCAAGCGTGCTCCATCATAGACCGCATCATCGCTTAACATCAGGCGAGATAGCCGTCAAACTCAAGCCTATTTTCAAATAAAATATAAATAAAAAAGTTTCATCCAAGTACGTTCAGCCGTTTCAGCGTGAAGAAGTCACAAACCTAACACACAAACTTTCGCATTTATAATAATTATAAGAATAATAGCACAATTTATTGCAAAAACAAAGATAACTGTATGTTTAATAGATGCTTGGTGACCTATTAAATTTTGACATTCGTTAAGTTATAATAGGTCTTTACCTATGAAATTGCCGTTTTGTATGAAAAAATTTAAACTAATTTTTTTCATGTATTTTTTATTTGTATTCATCGAAGTAATCACCCATGCAATCAATGCATCTTTGCCAATGCAGTGGCAGTTTATTGATGCCCTTCTTAAGGAAATCAGCTGGACGGGAGGCAACAAAAGCTTCAAAGGCATTTTGTACTGCCTCTCGGGTATTGAATTTTTTTCCCGCCAAGAAGTTATCCAAATTCTGGAAAAAGTAGTAGTCTGTAGGCGCAAGGTCTGGTGAGTAGGGTGGATGACGGAGAGCTTCCAACCCCAGTTCTTGCAACTTGGAGACCGTCTGCTGTGCAGTATCAGGTCGCGCGTTGTCGTGCAGGAGCAGTGGAGACGAGCGATTGACCAATGCTGGTTGGAGATGTGCCAGCTTCTTCATCATTGTGTTCAGTTCTTCACAGTACACATCTGCAGTAATGCTCACCCCGTTTGGTAAGAAGCTGTGATGAATCACACCGGCGCTAGACCACCAAACAGTGACCATCACTTTTCTAGGGGTAAGTTTTCGTTTAGGGCATTGTTTAGGTGCTGAAGCAGGATCCAACCAACTTGCTGAGCGCTTGCGGTTATCAAACAGAATCCATTTCTCTTCGCAGGTAACAATGTGGTTCAAAATTCCTTCATTTGTGTGTCTGTTGAGCAGTGCAAGGCACGTCTCGACGCGTACTTCGCGCTGGCGATCATTGAGTTCGTGGGGCACCCATTTGTCAAGCTTTTTTACCTTGCCAATTTGACGCAAATGGACGAAATATTGTTTTGACGCTAACGTCGAAAGCTGCTGCTAATTCAGCCGTAGATTGTGTATCATCAGCTTCCACAATCACCTTTAATTCGTCATTGTCAACCAAAGTCTTCGGACGATCGCGAGGTTCATTTTTCAGGTCGAAATTTCCAGAACGGAAGCGAGCAAACCAATAACAGGTGGTGCGTTGGGTTGTAGTGTTAGCTCCGTAAACGTCGTTGATGTTGCGTGCCGCTTGTGCGCGTTGCTGCCACGACGGTACTCGTATTCCATAATTACTCGAATTTTTAACGTATCCATGATGACGAAAAAGATTGAAATGCGATGAAAATGTAACACTAATCAATAAACAAATGACTACTTTTGGAAAAACAAAACCATGTTTTTAAAATAAAATTAATTTGAAATTAGAATTCTTACAGTCAGTTGCAGAAAAGGTCATTAAATTTTAAAGGAGTCTTTAACTTTAACATTTCTGTTAAGTTGTTCCAGAAAAGAAAGTTAGCTACCTCTTTAACTGGTTATTAATATTTAACTATTCAAACGTCAAAAAGTTACATTAGACACAATTTAGGTTGCCCAAAACGTAGTTAAGGCCAAACAGAATTTAAATATAACTTAACGAATGTCAAAATTTAATAGGTCACCAAGCATCTATTAAACATACAGTTATCTTTGTTTTTGCAATAAATTGTGCTATTATTCTTATAATTATTATAAATGCGAAAGTTTGTGTGTTAGGTTTGTTACTTCTTCACGCTGAAACGGCTGAACGGACTTGGATGAAACTTTTTTATTTATATTTTATTTGAAAATAAGCTTGAGTTTGACGGCTATCTCGCCTGATGTTAAGCGATGATGCGGTCTATGATGGAGCACGCTTGCCTAGAAGAAACCGATTCACTCGCGACTTGAACACACCCAGATTGTAACTGTCGAGGAACACCCACTCGGGCAGCGCATTCCACTGTTTGGCGGTTTTCACAATGAAAGAGGAGTCAAAGCGCCTAGATATATAAATATGCCAGAAAGGGGTGAATTAAGAACAGTAGCACAAGATTTTTATGAAATTGCTGGTTTTTTTTTTCAAAATACGCCACTAATTAGAGGAGCGCCACTTTTAGATCTCGCACCACCTAAAAATTTTGATAGGACCGGCACTGTGGATGAGGTAGAATCTCCGAATGATATCGACTTGAAAGATGAGGAAGTTCTTCCACTTCTGCATGATGGATCACAACATGATTCTTTCGTAAGAACTGCAATTGTAAATGCAGTATTTTCTTAGTTGCTTCTAAGAAAATACTGCATTAACAATTGCAGTTAACTGCAATTTATCATTATTAATAATAAAATAAATAAAACAGCAGAATGTGTGAATTGACTTTATTATTACTTATTAAATATTATATTTTAATAGGGTACATTCATGTGATTCAAATATACATCAAGTATTTTTATTTGTAATCTTTATTACTATAGAATTACTAACACCTATATATTTATTTTTCTAATTAAAAGCGTTATAATATTAAAATTCAATCAATATCAATCAAAACAATCCCAACAATCATTATCAATCAAAACGCAATGCTATTGGTTGTTTGGGCAAGGGTTCAGTCTGCTCCTTTATAATGCTCAAAATTTTGGCATCATCATTTGTTGTTTGTAGCTGGTAGGATCCTCCTCCTGTTTTATGGACTTGAATCTGAAATAATTATAGGCAACTAAATTGTACCACTTTAATCAAAACACTCACTTCTGTCCAGCCAGCCTAGCATGACCACGATAGAAACGGGTTTTTTCTACATAGAAATAGACAAAGTGACAGATTTTAGAAACATTTCTACCGTTTCATTCATAAAACGTAGAAATGTTTCTACAATCTGTCACTTTGTCTATTTCTATGAAGACAAAACCCGTTTCTATCGTGGTCATGCTAGGCCGGCTGGACAGAAGTGGCACTAGAAAAGAAAGCTTGCCCAAAGTCACACAGATGATAAAAAAAAATATCTTATACTTTTACATTATAGGTAGAGCTATTATTTTTATTTTATTCAGGAGATGTATCATTAGTGTTGCATTGTATACGTATACATATTATATAATAAAAGAGTTTGTGAAGGAATACAGGGTTAGACTTAAAGGGTTTGTGGGAGAAAACATCTGCTCTGGCAATCTATATTCAATACCAGTATTGTTGTCTCTTGTTCACTCATTTATTATAATTTTTATGCATCTTGCAACGACCCCTAAGTCCAGTGTTGCACTGCAAAAGGGCGTCCTGGCGGCGTTACAATGAGCCTATGCTAGGCACATACCATCTCAGGCATCATACAAAGTAACAAGGTAGGTACGTGGAAAATACTCACTCGGACACAAGGTCAGCTAATAGCGCCTTTTCTTACGACGTGTAATTAGCACCACGTGCTCGTCGCTTTTTTTATTTGATTCCTCCATTATACGGAATTACACTTATTTAATAAATTTTTCTTGTGATATTTTAATAAAATTAAAATGTCAGTTTGATTTGACAATTTTGTAGTGCTGCCAGGTCTATTTTTCAATTTACCCTAAGCTCCGTTAACTTTTACCCTAGATTTGCAATGACATTGGAAAAAATACACAAATATTAATGTTTTAAAATGAAATAAAGACATTTGCATTGCACGGTTTGATGCTCACCATTCGGCAAACGGCATGCTCATATTGTTACTCAAATAATAAAGAAATCTATCAGTTATTGTAGGTACCTACTCAGTATTCTACCTCTTCAAAAACGGCTGAACCTATTCCTAAAGTCCGTGCCACCAATAAAGTCCTACGGACAAAAACTGGTAGGTACTAAGCTTGTTAGTTCCGCTTTTGCCTTTTGTTTGTTGGTTTTCAGCGATATCAGCGCCGTGATAGACTTCTGTGGTGGCGCGGACTCTAATGCGTTTTTATTTATTTTATAGCATGAAATTTTCTTACGTAGTGTTATGACAAAATACCCTAAACAATATAAAAAAATATCCTAAATAATTTCATGCCCTAAAAATTTCCCTACGAGTATTCACCTTAGGTATTTTTCCCTAAATCTAGGGAAAAATACCCTAAGGTGGCATCACTGCAGTTGACAGTTTGACGTTTGAGGTTTGACGATTTGTTTTTTTTTTAATTGCGTAGGTACGCGTTTAGTTCGCCTGCGTTTTGTCATAATAAATGTAAAAGCACAGAAAACAAAACGTAATCATTCATTCTTTGTTCATTCGATGTTTATTTTATGATGACAACATTTTTAATTTCAATTTTAGTTAACGAACCAATATTAAAAGCTAAAATGCTTTTCTGCAACCTCAATTAAAATAATCATATAATTAGCTCTAATAACGCTTTAAGCAAACGGGAGATAACTGAAAGCTTTCTGCAACCGAGCGTTAGCCAAACAAAAATTATTTTGATTTGAAATGGCCAGTACTGCAGAACGGCAATTTCATAGGTAAAGACCTAATATTTAAATTCTGTTTGGCCTTAACTACGTTTTGGGCAACCTAAATTGTGTCTAATGTAACTTTTTGACGTTCGAATAGTTAAATATTAATAACCAGTTAAAGAGGTAGCTAACTTTCTTTTCTGGAACAACTTAACAGAAATGTTAAGGTTTTATTTATTTTTATTTATTTATTTTTTATTGGTTCACCAACAATTGTTTACACTGGTTTTATGCTAAAGGTAACATGTAATATATATATTATTACTAGTGTAACAATCACTTATAGGTAAACTCCGCATGCATAAAGACGTTGTACAAAAGTAATATTACTATTAAATTAAATTAAGCTAGTTCCACAATGCCATTACATGCATATTATTATTATTATTTTTTTTGAATTTTTAGATTTTATTTATTTAAGTATATCTACTACATACAAATTCAAAAAACTTTCTTAATCCGGGAGATACTTAAAAAGATTGGCTTTCAATTTGCCCAAACTGTCAAAATGCAAGTCGATCTGGTCACTGCAGCTATTTATGACCTTGCATATCCTCGCGTAAGGGGAATTGGCGCCTAGAACAGTTTTTCTAAGTGGTGGGCAAAGTGGTGTAATTGAACTGCGAGGAATTCTCGAGGGGGCACGGAAATTAAAGGTGCGCAATATCTGTGGGCAGTCAATTTTGTGGGCCATTACTTTGCTCCCAAACATTGCGTCACTAATGCGTCGGCGCTTGTCCAGCGAAACCATTTTGAAGTGCTTCAGTCTGTTGCTGTATGAACGCATTTTTTTAGCTATTCCATTAGAAAACGCCAGGTGCCACAGAAAACGCTTTTGAACACGTTCTAAACGCAATGAGTGTGTAGCATAGTGAGGCCGCCAAATTACACTACAATACTCCAATATGCTTCGAATTAGGCTATTGTAAAGCATAATTTTAGTTTTACACTTAAACTGTTTTGAATTTCTTATAACAAATCCCAGCATTTTAGAAGATTTTTTTATTATATTATCGATGTGAGGAATAAAAGTTAACTTCCGATCAAATATTACACCAAGGTCTCTTATTGTATCTAGTTCCGCAATTTTAACTCCATTGATATAATAATCTTGCTCTGTAAGATGATGTTTTCTCGTGAATTTGACATGGTAACATTTGCTTGGGTTTAGGTGCATCTCGTTCATTTGACACCATTGCACGAGCCTTTCTAAATCGCTCTGTAAGTCAGAAGCATCATCTTTAGATTTAACGATTTTGACAATTTTTAAATCATCGGCGTACATAAAGATATCAGAGCAGGGAAAACAGTTGGGTATATCGTTTATGAAGAAATTAAATAAAACTGGCCCCAAATGAGAGCCCTGCGGCACGCCAGACGATATATATCGTGGGTTTGATTGAAAACCATTGACGACTACATAAAAAGATCTATCCATAAGATACGAACTCAACCAAGAAAGTAGTGACCCGGTGATACCGTATACTCGCAATTTATTAATCAGTATTCCATGTGAGACCTTATCGAACGCTTTACTAAAGTCTGTATATATGACATTCGCTTGGTAGCCTGAATCTATTGCCTCCGTTAATAACTCTGTAAACAGTATCAGGTTCGTACTTGTGGATCTAGACTCCACAAAGCCGTGTTGCTCTTCGCTTATGTATAGGTTAAGGTGTTTTTGTATGTGAGGGCAGACCATAGACTCAAAAATCTTAGGGAAGGTTGACAAAATTGATATGGGTCTGTAGTTAGAAACTAAGTCATCATTGTTTGTTTTGTGAATGGGGACAACCTTTGCAACCTTCCATGTTGAGGGGAAAACACCAGACGCTAACGATTTATTGAAAATAAGTGATAGTGGTCTAACCAATTCGGCCGCGCACTTATGGATAAAAATTGGTGGTATTCCATCTGGACCTGCGCCCTTGTTGCAGTCCAGGTTTTGCAACTTCTTGTGTAAGGCTTTACAATCAATGACAGGATTAGACAAGCATAAACTATAATTTTGAAGATTATGTAAATATGTATTATTATGAACGTTACAACTATCTTGAGCAGGGCTATAAACAGAAGAAAAGTAAGATGCAAAAAACTCACATATTTCTGTTCCATCAGATGAGGTAGTAGTACCGTCTGTCATGGACAAAGGATACGTGCTAGACCCACCCCGTTTAGTTTTTACGTAAGTCCAAAACAATTTGGGGTTATTTGCAAGTTCATCTTCTAAGTGCTTTATATAGTTATTATAGCAGACTGTAGCAAGGTCATCACAGCGTTTACTGATTATCTTTAGTTCAATTTTATCTAATGGATTCTTGTAAATATTGTAACGTTTTCTGATTTTATTTTTTGAGTTCAACATTTTAATTAAATTACGGTTAAACCATGATGGGAATTTACTATTCTTGGGCACTTTAGTAGATATAAACCTTTGTATAGCTGCATTAATAATGTCGTAAAATACCTGCACCATCTCGTTCACATCCTGCTGTCCCTCGAGTAATTCCTCCCAGTTGAATTCTTTCAAGTATTTACGAATTAGTATGTAGTTTGTTTTACGAAAGTTAGGCATTCCATTGACAGTTTTATAGGGAAGTTTGGCATCCTTAAACAAAGAAATGACTATATCTAGGGGAGGATGGTGCTGATCAACACTACATAATGAACCTATACTATGGCTTACATTACACATGGGATGATTACATAATGCAAGATCAAGTATGCGGCCTGAGATATTATTAATATTGTTAAACTGATTGAGCCTGTTAACATACGTAAAATCCAACAATGCTTCGCAAGTATTAGGTAGCTTGAGGTTGTTATTTGAATTACTGACCGTTTTCCAGTCGATGTTACCCAAATTGAAATCGCCTATGATACATAAACATGAATCATTAAGTTGTTCAAAGGCCGCATTACAAGAGTCTAAGAAATTTTCCAAGTAAGAAATACGCACTGGTGGTGGCAGGTATACTGCACAGAGAGCTATTCGACGAAAAGATTTAGCTACCGGAAGATCTATAGTAACCCATAGGTCCTCGCAACTACTTTCGAAATGCATAGCGCGTTTACAATTAAATATTTTTTTTACAGCTATCAATACGCCCCCACCCTCTTTGCCACTTTGTTGACGAGAACTTTCTCTATCCCTTCTGTGGACCACGTATCTGTCGTCGAATAGCTCACTACTTTGGACGGTACTATTGAGCCAAGTCTCGGTAATAATTATAATATCGTAGTTATTACAACATACGTTGCGATAAACCCTATGCAATTTAGTTCTCAGACCTCTACAGTTTTGATACAATATTTGCAAACTATTGAATTTTGAAAATATTTTTTTTTACTATAACATTTATTTTTAGTTTTAAGTATTTTTCTTTTTGTCTTTAAAGAATAGAAACACTAGTGCGTATTAACTCACATTAACTTATTTAAAGAGTCCAGGTTCTTAATCAGAATATGGTCGGCTTCCGCGGTCTTCCTGACAAAAATCCTGCCATTTCTTACCCATACAAATTTGTACCCCTTATCTTTTGCTTTTAGTCTTGTGGCAGCATGGAGCGCTTTATTAGAGGGGGATAAATGTTCAAGCACAAATACTGGCTTTTTGTCGCCAGCTATCCCAAAATCTGCACTATTGAGTTTCTCGGTGTTATTCTTTTTTCCTTTATTGTAATCTATTACCGAGGCCAGGAGGCTGTCGCGGATTCTTGGCGAAGCCAGTTGTACAACGATAGAGCGCGGTCGGGTGTTATTAGCCTGGACTTTGGCTACACGGGTGCAGTGAAGGATGTCGTTGTCATTAATCACGCGTCCGACAACTGATCCCAGCTGCTTAACGACAGTATAGAGGTTCTCCTGTTTATTTTCGGGTAGGCATTGAAGTTCGAGGTTGTTTGAACGAGCTTGTTGTTCCAAATAATTTATACGAAGGCTTAGGTCCACCACGGAGTTTTTAAGACTAGCATTTTCTTCCGTTAAGTCTTTGAATGCACTTTTTAACGCCTTATGTTCTGATTGGTAGTCTTCAAACTCCTTAGTGTGAAAATTTAATGATGCTGTGAGTTCTTTAATATCATGCTTTATAGGTTCAAGTTCCTTGTTAACGACGTTGAGTATGGTGGTATTGATTTGCTGAAGCATGGAGGCAAACTCAGTTTTCACTACTTCCTGGACAATAGCACGTACGTCCTCGATTGTAACAGGTGTTGCTTGAGGGGGTGAGTTCAAGGCTGGTCTCTTATTTCCCCTTGTAGTGGAAATGTTCCGATTTGGGGTACTATCATTTTTGGATGCGTTCGGGATAAGGCTCATACAACCCGAACATTTCCACTTACAATAGGCTTCTGAATCAGCAGGAATTCCCGGGGCAGACAGGCACACGAAGTGGTATGATAGATTACATCTAATACAGTTAACACGTTCGCGTAAGCAACCTCATTTCTGAATGTTGGTACTCAGGCGCACCATTTTCCCATACAAAGATAAGCAACGTCTAAAGACGTCGCGCCGTAATACGTACGTCTTAGAAGTATGTTACGTGGCGCAACGTTATTTGACGAACGATTACGACGACATTACCTACTTCCCTTTGCAGAAGAATTGCTGTCACTACTAACTTCATCATTACAAGGATTATAGTCTCCGTCAGATCCATATTCATCATCACCACTAACACTAAATGGATCTGGTATCGTGCTTCTCGTCGATGACGCTTCTTCGAAGTTTCATGATACGTTCTTCTTCCTTATCCATCTATAATAATGCAATATTACACTTTTACCAAAGCAAATAGCAATGTAACTATATGTTACGTTATTATAAAAACCATAACACCATTTATTTTATGATTATTACCATATTCTCACTGTTCAAAATGAGCAAATGCAAAAAAAAACAGAAAAACCGTTACGAACTTCTGACTTGAAATTACATCAAATTCATGTTAGTTATCACATTATTTTTTCCTCAAAAACATGCGGATATTTATACCAAGTAAATGTAATAAAGAAATTTATAATATTTACCAACCTTTTATGATAAAATATTACGTAATCCAGATAAGTTGGATGGCGTTCACAACACACACACGTTAGGTCGTCTCGCTGCGCGCAGGTCAACTGGCAGTGGGGATACCGGTACAAGAGAGGGCGTCATAAGACGTTGCGAGTTTGTGCGTGCTACCTTTGCATGTGTGGGTACAAAACTAGAAAGATGTTTACTTTTTTGGTCATGCGGCGGTTTTGGCTTGGAAAATCGAACGTGTTGCGGCGCTAGGTAGATGCGCCATAGGAATTTGCTTTTAAAATCGACGTTCAAAGACGTTCCGTCAAAATAAATATGACAATCTAGAGGACGTCATATGACGTTGTGCCATTTCAAAATTATATCAACACGACGTTGTAAGACGTTGCTCACGCGAACGTGTTAATAAATTCCTTACTATCTTCGGGATACTTATCGTTGGCACAGCAACCCCATGACTGTGTTGGCGTTGCCATGTTTACCCTTTCTCCCTCCACTTCTTAAGAATACTAAATTCACAGACAGTTCAGGCACCCGCGAAGTTGGATTACCGCAGTTCGTAGTGTTGCACACTAAAAAAGGCCCGCGGCAAACGAGTATTATTTGTATAATCTATGCGTAAGGCGACGGCTGGTCCCGCGCTCGTAAACGCGAGAAGAATGTCGTAAGCGCCGTGCAACACGGGGCGCTTGCGCGTTTAGTCGCGATGCAGTGTTAGTTTGCGACTGACGGTAGAAGATATTTCTTTATGATTCAGTTTAGGTCTAGATTTTTCAAACCACGCACTAAAACACTAAACTTTTGTAGCAAGCCTATGGTGGCAAAGTTCGTCTAAGCGGTTCACACTTTATACGGCACTTCCACACACTTTTTGCACTGATTTTAGATTAATTTTATGGAGCAATAACAAATAGTGGTTACACGTACAACTGACGTTTACGTATGGTAAAACGTAGGTTAAAGACTGCTTTAAAATTTAATGACCTTTTCTGCAACTGACTGTCAGTCTTCTACCTCTTCAAAAACGGCTGAACCTATTCTTATTAGAGTCCGTGCCACCAATAAAGTCCTACGGAAAAAAACTGGTAGGTACTAAGCTTGTAAGTTCCGCTTTTACCTTTTGTTTGTTAGTTTTCAGCGATATCAGCGCCGTGTATAATAGACTTCTGTGGTGGCACGGACTCTAATGCGTTTTTATTTATTTTATAGCATGAAATTTTCTTACGTAGTGTTATGACAAAATACCCTAAACAAGATAAAAAAATACCCTAAATAATTTCATACCCTTAAAATTTCCCTACGAGTTCAGTTTTACCCTAAATCTAGGGAAAAATACCCTAAGGTGGCATCACTGCAATTTTGACAGTTTGACGTTTGAGGTTTGACGATTTGATTTTTTTATATTGCGTAGGTACGCGTTTAGTTCGCCTGCGTTTCGTCCTTAATAAATGTAAAAGCACAGAAAACAAAACGCAATTATTCACTCTTTGTTCATTCAATGTTTATTTTATGATGACAACATTTTTAATTTAAATTTTAGTTAACGAACCAATATTAAAAGCTAAAATGCTTTTATGCAACCTCAAAAAAAATAATCATATAATTAGCTCTAATAATGCTTTAAGCAAACGGGAGATAACTGAAAGCTTTCTGCAACCGAGCGAAGACGTAAAGATTAATAACACTTGTTTATTTTAGAAAAAATAAGGAAAAGCAATTTTGTATTAAATAATTTAATAATTATAGGTAAGTAGGTATAACTTTTTCTTCCATTTATCTCTATCATTTATCATTTCCGGATTCACTTTTTTCACATTCATCTCATGTTTCACACAGTCCATTCATCTTTTCTTCGGTTTACCTCTTACTCTCCTCTTACTTCCACTTATAGCCATCAACATAATATATAAATTAATATGATAAATATCAATTGATATAATCACTATAAAAATCAGTTGATATATATCATGATATACAGGGTAAAATTAAAACCAGTGCGGATATTTTAGGAGGTGAAAGTACTCATGAATATGATCAACTTTTATTATGGGACCGACACTGACATATGAAAAAAAAATTCAGCTGTTCCCTACAAAAATGCACTACAACACAATCAAAATGTATGGAACAGCTGATTTTTAGGGTTCCGTACCAAAATAGTAAAAAAAGGAACCCTTATGGTGCGACTTCGTCTGTCTGTCTGTCTGTCTGTCACACCTGCTTATTTCAGCAACTACTAATATATATATCAAGTGTACCACCTGTATATCAAGATATATATCCATTGATATATATAGCGAACCCTGTTTTTTTCTACCCGCTTTGTTTTATTTTTGTCCTAAGCAGTCTATTTAACCTAAAGGTGCGGTTAAACGGGCTAGTTTTTTGACAATTTCTTGCTGCAATTGTATAGCCGTGAGTTGAGATCTATATCGTTCAACTCAGTAGAACATGTACTTACCATTATTTAATTTCATTGCAATATCACCGGGCTATACTGCAAGATAGCGACAATTGTTCTACCGAGTTTCGCGATGTAGATCTCAACTCACGGCTATACAATTGCAGCAAGAAATTGACAAAAACCTTGCCCGTTTAACCGCACCTGCAGGGCTAACATGCGCGCCGCGACACAATTTGTCGACTGTTTTGTCTCGCTCTTACTCGTGCGAATACGAGACAAATGCACGATAAAAGCGTCGACAAAATTTTGTCGCGGCGCGCATGTTAAGCGCTCAGGTATACATACCGTCTGCATTATAGTATTCTAATCGTAGAGCGCTGACATTATGTACTCTACTGCATGATACGTATATATGCTCGCCATCTTCATAGGTATAGTTAGCCTCTCCATCGTAGATAACTGACAGGTTCGTACTCATAACAGTCGTCAAACTCAAGTCGTTTACAGCCAACAAGACTGGTACTAGTGAAACAAAAAAACACGTTGACGTTATTTTCACAGAAATCGTAAGTCACAAGGCGAATGACCTAGTCGCCGCTTTCGCGTATTTGAAGGTGCGTTTACAAGATCGCACCACTATATTGACAGGGCATTGACAAACGCACAAATACGCAATTATAGATGCGGGAATAATGAGTAAGTAAACTGATTTGCGAGCTGCTGCTTACAAGCGACACAGGGTCCACTCACAACACTCACAATGTAGACTGACATTAGATTTTTTTGTACAATAAATCAAGACAAGTAAAATAAACCTTAATGCCATATTAAGGTCTACTAGCAAAATACGTGAAAAAAAATAGTAAATTAAAAAAACCCGACTGCCAAAAAACAACTAAAAAGTTCCAGTCCAGTCCAGTCCAAAGTATGCCACCAACTGCATCAGACTGCTTGAAAAGTGCTCTTGTTTTGAACTTTTTAGTTGTTTTTTGGCAGTCGGGTTTTTTTGAATTTTTAATTTACTATTTTTATTTTTCACTTTTTAGTTTTTAATGTATGTTTTCGTAATCTTCTTTTCGAGCCCTTCATTTTGATACCCCACATGATAGGTTTTGAGGATAAGTAAGAATTAGCGAGAATGATTGCTTTGTTAAACAACTTTAAATCGTTATATATCCTAAACTATTATTTAAAATGAAAAATGATAAAAGGAACCTAAACATGATTTAATACCTATACCTATTCAACGACACCCCACTTGACATAGTTCATCAACTTTTTTTTTTTTCATTTTGACAATATGGCGTCTGGTTGTCGCTGTGGTGAATTTTGATTACTGTTATGTCTTTAGTGACACTCGCAAGGTTAAGACGAATCGATTGACGTAAGAATGATTAAAATCGGCCTACGCATTTGGTCTCTAGAACGCCACATAGAAACAAACATACATACATAGACTGATAAACACATTACCCTCCTTTGCGTCTCGTTTTATTTTGTATGTATTGGAAATAAAGGAGTAATCTATCTGTGGCAATAGTTAGTTACTTTTGATTTAGTTTCATTCGGTTGCAAAATCTACCGAAAAACAGCCTATTTTTGTTATTAGATTTGTAAATGCGTTCTTAATGTACACGAAACTACTACATCGAGAAAGCGCGTTTAAAAATGTGACGTATAGGAACGGAATTAAGTTTAATTTTGTATTGCATTGTATGCTTTGACATTGACTGCGAACCGGCGATACGCGTCTGGGACTAAAATGTAGTTGGTAGGTGACATTTCTATTGACTTAGGCATTATTTTTTTGGATTGCTGTGGTTATATCCAATGTTACATTAGGTACATTATTGGGTTCAAATATAATCACAGACAATTGCTACACCTCACCATAACAGATAGACGTAACGTAACATCACGCCTGTGTTCCCCGAAGGGTTAGGTAGGGTGTGATGACACACATTTCGCCAGTCCCACAATAGGGGGCGAGCCAGTACTACCTAACAGATATTTTTTAAAAGGCTCAATGCAATCAATCTTTATGGCAACATAAGTTAAAACATTGCCAGAATTTTGCCCAAATAATGTCTTTTAGCATAATAGGATGTTAACTACTTTTTTTTTATTGTGAATCTGTAAACTATTCGAAAAAAGACAATGAACACCAAAAAACCGATGAAACATCTACAAAATTGGCAAAGTTATAAGCGTTTTAAAATGATTTGCTAGACACGGACGGCACTACCTACTAGTGACGTAACACCACCTACGTCCGCTTGCGCGACAAAGACGGAGCGATACTCCCTCCAAAAACTTTAAAAGCGTCTATGTTTTCCATTTTGTGATAAATTATTATTTTTGATTTTACTTTTTTGTTGTGCCTATTCCTTCTTTGAAATAAAATAATTTATTTGTACTTTTTTAATAGTAGGCCAATACCGTATTGAATACAAAATCTGATTTTAGTAGGTACATAATAATTTTATGCGAGCAATATCTTTCATAGTTAGTCTGTAACAAGGAAGTACCAAATCACTTACCTGCTCCTTTGACGTGAAGATTAAAATGGAAATATTTTACGGTATAGTTTATATTTTTATATAGGTACGGTATTGTATCGATGTTGTAATTCCTTAAGACGGTGCACCCCCAATTGGTGCTCATTTGAGTCGTCACGTTTGTGATCTAAAACCAAATGTTTTTTTATTATTAAGTAGGCCACCACGAATAATGTTGACGTTGACTACCTATCGTAAAAGTGTGCATTTTAACCCTAGAAAGATAGCCTGCGTAAAATTGACGCATGCGTGATCGAAATATTGCTCTCTCTCTTCCTAAATAGTGCGAATCCGTTGCTGTGCGTTTAGGACAAAAAGATTCCTAAGTTTTGATAAATTATAGAAGAGGTTCAAAGATTTTGTTATTTTTCTAGGTAGATATATAAATAAATAAATATAAAAACATAACATAGTAGTTATTATACAACGTGAAATTTTTGTGGTTGTTTTCCCGCGGCACAACGATTTGCCCTAAGTAGTACTATCGAAACATAGGGTTAAATTTTAATAATTATTAGAAAAAAAAATATTTTTTTCACTATCCACATTTTTAAAACGGTCTAAAAAGTGTAAAATAATTTCTAATGAAATGAAAAATGTAGGACGCATAAATGCGCCCCACGTTTTTTATTTAATTATAAATTGTTTTATACTTTTTAGACCGTTTTAACAACGTGGAATTTGAAAAAAATACATTGTTTTTCTTGTAATTATTTAAATTTAACTATATGTTTCGATAGTACTACTGAGGGCAAATCATTCTGCTGCGGGAAAACAACCACTAAAATTTCATGTTGTTTAATAGGTATTTTATTATATAATAAGAATAACGATTGGTTTATTAAAATCAAAGAATAGCTCTCGATATTACAGCAAATTAAAACTCATGCGTCAATTTTACGAATGATTATCTTTTACTTTATCTTTTCTAGGGTTAATTCCATTATACAATGAATGACCGACAGGGAACCGCACGTTCGCTGTTGCAGCCTGGCGCTGATAAATGTTGGCACTTGGCAGTTATTTACCAAAGCAACGCAATTGGTGCCTACCTCAGATCATATAAACAAGAGAGATGTGCCAAGGCGCTATTGAGCTTAACGCTTTGACATGGTCACATTGACAGTAGTTTTTTTTATCGACAAATCCACCATAAAGCCCGTCACAGACGTAGCTATAATATATTAATATGAATCATAGCAAGGCATATTACGACATATTTTCTATATAAATTTTCGAGTGACCAGACATGCAGAATATATATTTCTATGACGTCACCGTTTCTATACGTTTCTACTTCTATATCTCGATATATTAATATATATTATAGCTACGTCTGTGACGGGCTTTATACGGCAGTTTGCCTCTACTGTTTTGTAATGGAAGCCATTTTGATTTTTTTTTACGTTTTGCCATATACATAGATCTACCGATATTTAGAGGTCCTACCTGCATAAAAGTGGTTTCGTTTGATAGCTACAAAAGTACCCAATAAGTTCACACTAAAAAGTTTATCAACTTAAAAAAAAACCGGCCAAGTGCGAGTCGTACTCGCGCACCGAGGGTTCCGAATCATTTTTGGACGTATAAAGCGAAAAAATCGGGACCGCATAACTAAGTTTGTTTGTGAACGAATTTTGATGATTTTGAAAAAACTGTACTAGTTAGGAACATCGTTTTATTTTTGGTGCCATATTTGGGTCAATTCCTATCAACTCTTAACTCTCAATTATTTCAGATTTTTTGCCCCGCAAACGTCGGAGATAAGGGGGGAGGAATGGTATTTTTTTGGACATTTTTCATCATTATGTCGAAAACTGTGAGACATAAAATAAAATAAACATATATTTTGAAATGTGCAGATTAAGGCTTTTCATATGATATGTCACTTGACCTAGTCCTTTTGCAATGAAAATAAATATATTTTTGGATTTTTTTCATTTGCAATAAAGTTGGAAAAGCATTCTTTATAACTATTCCAAATTTCAAGTCGATAGCATAAGTAGATACTGAAATAAGCAGGTGTGACAGACAGACAGACAGACAGACGAAGTCGCACCATAAGGGTTCCTTTTTTACCATTTTGGTACGGAACCCTAAAAAGCGGGAAATGGGGTTGGCAATTTGGCATAATTAAAAAAACATTTCATGTTTCATTTGAGTAACATACCTAACTAGGGTCCAAGAGCGAGCGAAGCGAGCTCGGGAACTTGGCCACCCCGACACGGACAATTTAGGTTCGAAGGGGTTGACGGTCAACCCCTTCGTGTTAAGGTTACTTATAACCTTGCACACAGAAATAGGAGCCCCGCGTAGCGGGTCTCCGTCGACCACCTCCCTCCCCCTTGTAAGTCCAAAAAAGTTGTATTTTGTTTTACATTGACACTGTAATTTAAAAGTCAGTCTAAGGCCGTGGTCTAAGGTAGATAATTCAACTTAAAACACGGCAATATTAATCTGCTGCTACGGTAGTTTGCAATTATTTTCGTCTGGTATACTGCTACTCCAAGGCTACTCCGATTCCCAACGGCGTTATTTTTGGGAGCCGCTGGCGGCTGCGGAGGCGCTCCCTATTAAAATACTTACATTAATTTTTATAACCTCGTTTTCGTACTTGAATTCGGTTTCGGGTACAAAATTTTCACCTTGAGAATCAGTATCATCATATCTTGTTTTATTACACCTGAAAACAGGAATAGATTAGGTTTAGTACTGTAACTACTCACTGCAGGACTAAATCTCCTTCTTAAATAGAGAAGGAAGTATTGACAAGCACGCTTGCTTAAAGCGTGTTGGTATTTGACTATTATATTTTTGATGTTGATTTGTGACTATTATATTTCTGACCAGCGTCAGGCACTAGTGGTCTGACATATGCTGAACTGAACCTATTTGGCACAGCCGCTAGACACACAGTGACTTTAGTAACTTTGTTCTTTTTTTTTGTAGGTATCTTTGTAAATGATGTCTGTGTGTCTGACTGTTGTCGTGCCAAATAAATTTCTTTCTTTCTTCTTTCTTTCTTTCTTTCTTTCTTCATGTTCAGGTTGCCTCATAATGTTTTCCATCACCCTATAGTGACATCCATGTCCAACATCGAATACTCACAAACACACACACACACCCGTGCGAAGCCCGAGCGGGTTGCTACTACCTTTATTACATAAACATATAAACAATGAGCAGAATTAAAAATATTGTTTAAAACGAAAACCCGACTACGAAACAAATCGAAATGAAAAGCATGAAACAAGAAAAAAATTCCTGTGTGACAGCCTGAAATTCTTCGCTGGCCGTGGTCGCATGCCCTGTTGGAGTCAGTAATACATTGCGCATTTATCTACGGCACGGTTGTCGTAGTGGCTAAGCGATTGGCTGCTGCGCGACGTGTCGCGGGTTCGATTCCCGCACGGAGTAAATATTTGTTTTGGTTCTGACTAAACGCACGCACGATACAGGAGAAACCTTAGGTTGTTAGGTTTTATATTTTAAAAAAAACTGAAAGTGAGTAAGTACCTATCTAACCGAATCGAAGTTTTGATTCAAAGGTCGAGATTTTCTAACAGAATAGTGTAATTTTTTTTAATAGCTCACCACACATATCTCGGGTATATACCGTGAAGCATTATCTTGAGTGATTTGTCTTTCAGAACTGTATAGTCATACTGAATTAATTCATTGCCAATAGTGAGATAAATTTCAGGATTATCTGTAATTAAAGGAATAATTTATTACGTAGTCTGTCACTGTTTCTTAATCTGTGGTTCGCGGACCCCTGGGGGTCCGCAGTCTCATCTCTAGACTATTAACAATAATAAACATTAAAAAGTAAAATAAAACCGGCCAAGTGCGAGTCGGACTCGCGCCCGAAAGGTTCCGTATCATTATCTATAAAAACGGCAAAAAATCATGTCTGTTGTATGGGAGCCCCCCTTAAATATTTGATTTATTTTAATTTCATTATTTATTTTTAAATTAAATAAATAACTAAATATTCTGTGAATATTTCAATATAATCATGAAATGGCGGCGTTTCATGAAATACCCCGGCATTTCATGATCCGGCCAATTATACGATCGGACTACGACGTATAATCGCCGTCGCGCCGCCCGCCCCGCCATCGCTTGGCCGTGCGTCGCAAGCACAGTGTCGCAAGTTTCGTGCAGCCGCAGCCTTACGCTTTAAGTTCAAGTTTACGAATAATATGTCGCTGGTTGCTCGGATTCTCAATTTAAATTCTGCTACTTGTAATGGCAATAAGCTAGCCCCCAGGCCACAAAGTAATCATTTTTTATTTAATTGTGCTAACCGGCCCTTCAAGCTTCCCCTTTGCTTCTTAAGCTCAAAAAGATTTTCACCTGAAGACTCTGAACAGTCTCATCGAAAGGCATTTTGGCGGTCCACGAATAAAACGGTAAATCCTTTTGGGCTTCACCGCAGTCGGGTAAAAATAGGTATATACTCACGTGAGAGATTCAACGACGCCGACGGTGCAAATGGCTCGTTCCAAGAATTTATCGAAGGAGGTAAGAAGTAGGTAGCTACTGTAACGTACAAAACACAGCTTTAACACACACCGAAATCATATAGGGAAATATACGGAAACAAATACTGTACCTACTGTATCACTGTATACTTGTATAGGTACTGTTGCGTTTCTGGTTTCTTTGAAGATATTCTCTAGTCCTCAACTTCTTTTAGCTTCGGTGCGTGAGTGTTGTTGGCCAATAAATTCTAGAAACTTAGCAAGGAAAATGCCTAATTTGCTGTGATGGCATGCCCATCTCCTTGTTTCTATTGGGCAAGACATTGATACCTATCGTGGGTAACTTACCGGCTGAGCTTACCAGGCTCTAAAGCCTGGTTTCCCATTTATGCGAACGGGCGTTGATTACCAGGGGCTAGTCTTTGTTTTAAATTGTTAAGGTAGAGAGGATCACGGGCAATCACGGCTGACTAAAAGTGAACGCCCATCAGTCCAAGCCAAACGCGCCGAAGGAGCCGACCGAACCGAATTTTAGACTTATTTGTATGGAATCCTATGAAACCTCGCCCACTTATCCGCGCCGAAACGCCGAGTCGCCGAAAAAATTCGGAAGGTTCTCCCTGAAAAATTCTGATGACGTCATCAGAATTTTTACGAATTTTTCTGGCTGCTTATCAAGTTCTTTATTTTATGACGGTAATTTATATCAGAGCGCGCACATGATGCGTTGCGGCGCCGCACCGCAAAGATTTCACCATATCGGCGGGCACACGAGCGGCCGGCCAATACGGTGAAATCTTTAGTGTGAAACAAAACACAAACACAAAACATATAATTATAATTTATCATAGTTTATGTTAGATATCGCAAGCCGTCCGTCCCAGCGTACCCGAATTGTTGGGGCAATGAATCTGGTCACCGGTGTCCGACCCGTTAAGGCGAAGCAACATGATCAATTTGATTGACAAATCCACCTAGGGGACGAGGCCTGCGAGGAATTTGACAAATAGATATTTGAAGAAACTATTGCCGTCGCGCTGCGCCCGAACAACCACCGTAGTGTGTGATAGGGACAGCTGCAACTCAGACCGATTATATCACAAAAAAATTGATTGAGATCGACGTTTCGTATTCCCCCTTTTTCTCCTCGAAAACTGAGCCGATGCAATTATTATTTTTTTTTATTTAAAAAAAGAGTATGCTTAGGTTCCTATCATTTTTTTTTATGTTAAAAACTTTTCTAAATTGTCTGGTAGTCCTCTAATCACGGCGGTAAAAATATGTCATATTTTGTAATTTTTGAAGGGTCATATTTTCTTTACTAATTAGTTGCTGAAAAAAAGAAAATGACAGGGACATGTATACAGCAGACCTTGATTTTATGAAACAAAAAAAAATACTCTAGAGCCATTATTCAGGAAGAAAAAAGGGGAATACGTTTGTATGGAAAATCTCACGCCCTGTTCCCTCATAATAAGGCATTTTGCCCCTACTGTTTTGAAATGCCGGCAATTTTATTTTTATTACTTTTTGCCTTATTTACCAATATTAGAGGTCCTAAAGCCATAAAAGTGGTGTCGTTCGATAGCTACAAAAGTAGGCAATAAGTTCACACTAAAAAAATATCGAAAACTCCCTATAAAACCTTAAAAAAGTACTGGAAACTTAAAAAGTGTGAAAAAATTTGGTTGTTTTTTTTACCTTTTAATTGTTTTCAAAATGCCTTAGATAGATTTGCGAATGAAATTGATCATATTGCTTCGCCTTAACGGGTCGGACACCGGTGACCAGACACACTGTAGTCCAAGAATATTAAAGTATTTTAATCTTCTTGCTGTAGTCCGATTTTTTCCGTTCGGCTGGGTCGGTTCGGTTCCTCCGACTCGGATAGGTATTGTAGCTGCCTATCGACTTACGAGTACAGTACCCCGATCATGAGTTTTTTTGACGTATAGTTACGTTAATGTAAGCATATTTTAAATTAAAAATATAAGTTTGCTACAAAACATTTATATAAATTAAATATTTAATTAATTTCTGTTTTTTTTTTAATGTGCAAATTGTATAAAATTTTATCAAAATACAATTTTCACATTTTAAAAAATACAGATAAATTATTTAAGTATTTAATTTATATAAATATTGTGTAACAAACGTGTATTTTCAATTCAAAATATGCTTACGTTAACGATACTACATGTCAAAAAAACTCATGATCGGGGTACTGTAATAATTGTAATAATATGATTGGGGAGTACCTATAAGGTTTTACTCAAACAATTCTTACGTGTGTCCGTTGCTTCGGCCTTCACTTTAATAGATAAAATTAAAATAACTAAGCTATACATTGCAATATCATTCATTTTAATAGAATCACTAATAAATGTAGTACGGTACTGCAATATTTAATTAATGTAAATGTTTATAGTAACAACACAACTTCACAAGAGTGATTTGTTTCTGTAAAATAGTGACAATGGTTTTGGTATTTATAAGGACATATTAATATAAAATTATTGCAACTTGCAACTAGCTGTGCGCGCGGTTGCGTCAGCGTGGAAGTAGGAAAAGGCAAGCGTGCTCCATTGTAGACCGCATCATCGCTTAAGGCGCTACTAAGTGCCAGCGGCCTTGAGTGATTTGGGCGGTATAGCTTGAGTGTTCTGCGCTGAGCTCACGCAACGCGACATAGTTACGTCCACTGAGCAATACGACTCGCCTATCAAGGAGCGTGCTGTGCCGAATTAGACGTATTATTACTTTTTAGTAACGAATATTCGATTTAAAAAAAAAATCCTCTAAAAGTTAGATAGTTAAATTATCTTTAAAATGGTGAAGGTTTCGTAAAAATACGCTCAATAGTTTTCGCTCGATCTTCACTTTTTTGAACGCGTTAGACCTAACTTTACAAATTAATTACACTACATAGATAAACGTAATCTAAAATATACTCTAATCAAATTATTAAGAAAATGCTCTAGTTTAGCATATATTTTTTTCAAATCATTAACACTACTCGTTTAGACGTGATCTTCAGTTTAAAATTCAGGTGAATTTTTTTTTGTGGTCGGTAAACCCAAACTGAAAATGATTGCAATTATTGTTATTCGGATATTTTTTTTCCTTATTACTACGACGGGGTATAGAAATAATTACATAACATCATTATACCACCACCAACCAGTATAATCTGCCCGGCACGGATGCTACGGCGTAGCACAGCATGAGCTACGCCGTAGCACCGTGTCTGCGAGAGTAAATTATTGTTTTTTGATAAGGAAGTACTTACCTACCTACTATCAACAACAGACTATCTATACTTATAATAAGAATAAATTCCACGTGTCTGTACATTGCATATATTTGCATAAAAATAATATGGGGGACTAAAAATAAGTAATATAGTAAATTTCTATCATTTTTAAAATTAATGTCTGTCTGTTTGTCTGTGTGTTTGAAAACGCATCAAATCAATACTACTGAATTGATTATGAGTAAGTAGAAAGAAATGTATAGGCAGTATCTTGAGGTAACATTTAGTCTTTATTTCATTAAAATCGGTTCATTCTATCAAAAGTTATTACAACAAATCTATCAGTCAGGAGTAACTTTGCTAACATGTAGGTATTATGCCGGGTCCATATAATGTATTTGTTCAATCCGATCACCGTATCTGTATCGCCAACGCGTATCATGCGAGTGGTGATACGTAATCATGACACGCGGCGGTCTTGATACACGGTTCGATACGATAAGCGATATGGTTCATTCCAAAATTGTAAATAAGCCGTGTCTGTACATTGAAGATATTCCAAAAACAAAACACAGTTGGGATATTGTCATAGTATAAACTAGCTGTGCCCGCGACTCCGTCCGCGTGGAAGTCGGAAAATAACATGAGGTCGTTATTTCATTAAAGAACAATGATAATAATATGTAGGTAATAGGTATGCTACTTCATCATCCGCATAAAAATCGACAAACAATAGTAATATTATGCCACCACACCAAACACCATGCAGCACACAGAATCGATCAGTACCAATGTTACTCCTAATGTTTCACCAATCGTAACGACACACATATCTGATATCATCTATCACCAATCACCACCACGCAATTAACCTATCACTAACCTATTACCAATTAACTGCAATGATTACGTATCACCACTCGCATGATACGCGTCGGCGATACAGATACGGTGATTGGATTGAACAAATACATATATTATGTGGACCCGGCATAATACATGTTAGCAAAGTTACTCCTGACTGATAGATTTTTTGTAATAACTTTTGATAGAATGGACCGATTTTAATGAAATAAAGACTAAATGTTACCTCAAGATACTGCCTATACATTTCTTTCTACTTCCTCATAATCAATTCAGTAGTATTGATTTGATGCGTGTTCAAACACACAGACAAACAGACAGACAAACCGACAGACAAACCGACAGACAAACAGACAGACAAACAGACAGACATTAATTCTAAAAATGATAGTTTACTTTATTACTTATTTTTAGTCCCCCATATTATTTTTATGCAAATATATGCAATGTACAGACACGTGGAATTTACATTCTTATTATAAGTATAGATAGGGGAAGTAGGTTATCTTCCTACAAACGCACCGCGCGCGCCTTGTATGTGTGCGCCAAAGTATCTATGCGTTGACGCGTTGTATATTTCCCCTATTTATACTATGATATTTTACTGGGACGGGACGTAACCTTGCAGCCCAAAGATATAATCATTTGGATTTTTTTTTTTGTTCATCTTTTTGTGCGCGCATCACGCAAAAAGTACTAAACCAATTATAATGTGGTTTTCACAGTTTGATAGCTTGGAGTCCAAAATAAAATTAAGGCTAAATTTCATCTAATTAAGGTGGAATAAACAAGAGATACAGCTTGACCTCTTCGTAGTACTAGCCACCCTACAAGAAGGAGGTCAATTAAAATGGAGTTATTTAAAATTAAATTCATCGTTATGTAGTCCACGCAGACGGAGTTGCAGGCGAAAATTTATTTAAAAATATAATACAATATTAATGTTATAAGGATAATTTTTAGTACCTACCTAAGTATGCTATCAATTATGTGCATTTAATCAGTACGAAACTCAAAGTACCTATCAAACATTGTTTTGCTCGCGTTTAGGTGGTTAACCACATAGAATGACGTTTTTCATAACAATGTCGATTGTCCAATTGCGTCTAAATTGAAAAAGCCTTAAAACTCGATGAACACTTGCACATTTGGCGACAGCTAAGTCACAACAAGAGGTCCCTTGGACATAGAACCGTGGGAGAGCCATGTTTCGGGACGAATGGGCCGGCTCGACCGGAGTAATACCACGGCCTCACAGAAAGCCGGTGTGAAACGACGCTTGCGTCGTGTTTCGCCGAGTGAGTGAGGGTACCGGAGGCCCAACCCCCCCCCCATGATGACGCAGTTGATAAATCCATTGTTGTGGGGGGGGCAAAACTGCGCTCAACAATGCCCAAGGCAAGAGCAGTTTTTTAAAGGCCGGCAACGCACTTGTGTCTCATCTGGAGTTGCGAGTGTCCATGGGCGGCGGTAATCACTTACCATCGCGTGATCCGTCTGCTCGTTGTAGAAATCAGAATAAACAGGAAATATCAGAATTAAATAGAAGGAATATAGACGGCCCTTAGAACATAGAAAAGGTAGTCAAATTCAGAATAAACAGGAAAAATACAATTCTAGTACTTGTATAGATGACAATATTAATTTCCATGTATAACAGCTAAAAATTACTTATTATTTATTATGATTATGTGGTCTAAAACACAAGGATAATTGTATAGTTTCCCTATAAAATGAATAAGTACCTAACACTGCGATATCGCTACTGTAGCCATAAAATAGAACTGTCCGGCAGAATAAATATTTGAACATGCATTTCTAAGTATATTTTTTCTTTGTAAGAAAAATGAAGAATGAATTGATTTGAGCATGTCTGATAGAAAAATCAATTTGTATTTAATTTCAAGCCAACAAGGACCACAGCTTTTGTTGTTTTCGCCAACCTTTTAGTAAATATAATATTTGGTGAGTATTATAATATCTATCGAAGCAAAATAAAAATTAACAATCATACCTATTTATTTTGTAACTAAATCAATTATTTTAGAGGGACCTTATTTTGACAAACAAACAATAATAAACTCTCACCCCAAACGCAACACCTTCTCCGTGCCGTCGTGGGTAACAAATCTATAAATCGCTTATTACAAAGATGTTTATTATACAAAACCATTTTTAAAATAAATATGTACCTAGTAGGTACTTACATACAAAAAATCAAAATAATTTTGTTATTTTAGTAATTATTAATTAATTAATTTATTTTATTGATTTACACGGCATATACATACCAATTACATAAATCAAAGTATAAAATTATAATAATTATAAACATAGACTGATAATAGAAATTATTCAAATATTATTATTTTCCCAAAAATTTAGGCACATAACCATTAAATTGGCGAATTTATTATAGAATAGTAATAGTATGGTGTATATGTTAATGACATATTATATACAAAACGCAATACATAAATTAAACGAGACAAAGAAAGCATAAATACGCACAACAATATAAAATAAATAAAATTATTAATTAGCAATGGAATAGCATTGCCAATACAGATAAGTATGAGGAAAATACGGAGTCACGAACACAGCTAGTATTATAATGACACAATTTGTCCACAATATTAATACCAAAATGATGGTCACTGTATTTCAGTAATAAATCACTCGTGAATATTTGTGTTGTTGCAATTGACGTTTACCTAAATTATAACAATTAGTATTAACTGTTAATTAATAACAATGTTTAGTTTACTTATTTATTTGTTAATTGTTTTATCTAAAACTGAAGCAACTAACTACCAAGGTAAGAACTACATACATAATTATTTTGTTTATTTAAATAAATAAATAGGTATATAGCATCGCCTGTTGGCAAAATTTGATCAATCGTCTTTGTTAAAGTGTTTTGTATGGAAAAATCCTGTGTGTTTGTTTACTATAATTTACCTACTTTATCGGTAAGAATTTCTCAAAAGATATTCTTAATTATGACAACATATATGAATAACCGTGGGAATAACTTTGACAGTCGTTACGGGTAGTCAGGAGCCCGAAAGTCTGACAAGTGGTCTAACATTCGAATACCGGTATTACCCAATAATTGGATTGTGAAGGTCAGTGGCAGTCGCTCCATGTAAATGATATTTATTTTGTAAATAGGTTACAAATAATACTTTTACACGTCAAAACATTTTTTTAAGCTAGATGAAGTCGGTGTTTCCTATATGACTACCTTTGAGAAGAAACACCGAAACAAATTCAAAGGTTTCTGTCTCTTTTAATATCCAGACAATTAAGATAAAATGTGTTAAAACCATGCAGGTTAGTCTAAAATGGCCTAGGGCAGCGTTTCTCAATTGCCGGGTCGCGACCCGGTACCGGGTCACAAAAATAAAATACCGGGTCGCAGAATTATCTCCTTGTTTTTTTTATTCATAGGTACTCGTAAATTATCAAGACCCTTACTTTTATATTAGGTTGGGGAAAAAGTCTTTTCGCATTATAGTATGTATGAACTTGTAATAAAATCTCTTTGGCTATACTATTTGTATCTGGCTGGTTTTGGTATCATTGAAAGTTTAAATTTTAAAGAACATAATTCCAAATTCAAATTAGGAAAACGTGTGATTTTCATTTGTTTTTCGTACCGTCAAGACGAGTGAATCTAATGAAGAAATTCGATACATTTTAAAATTTTACTACAAAAAAGGTAAAAATGCAACGCAAGCCGCGAAAAAAAATTACGATATTTATGGACCTAGTGTAGTGTCTGTGAGAGTAGCACAAATTTGGTTTAAGCGTTTTCAATCCGGAAATTTTGATGTCAAAGATGCACGTCGTTCTGGTCGCCCTATTACGGATAAAATGGATGCCATTTTTGAAAAAGTGGAGCAAGATCGGCATACCAGTAGTTACGACGTAGCTGAAGAACTGGAAATTGACCACAAAACAGTTATGGCGCATTTGAAAAAAACTGGGTACACAAAAAAGCTCGACATTTGGGTACCTCACGAGCTCACTGAAAGAAACCTAATGAACCGTGTACTCATTTGTGATTCTTTATTACGACGTAATGAAACCGAACCATTTTTTAAGAAGCTGATAACTGGTGATGAAAAGTGGATCACGTATGACAAGAACATGCGAAAAAGGTCGTGGTCAAAGGCCGGTCAGGCTTCACAGACTGTGGCGAAACCCGGGTTAACTCGCAACAAGGTGATGCTGTGTGTGTGGTGGGATTGGAAGGGCATTATTCATTATGAGCTGTTACCACCAGGCAGGACCATCGATTCTGAAGTCTACTGCGAACAACTGATGAGATTAAAGCAAGAAGTTGAGAGAAAGCGGCCGGAATTAATCAACAGAAGGGGTGTGGTTTTTCATCATGATAACGCTAGACCTCACACATCTTTAGCCACCCAACAAAAATTAAGAGAGTTTGGCTGGGAGGTGTTAATGCATCCGCCGTATAGTCCTGACCTTGCACCTTCAGATTTCCACCTGTTTCGGTCTCTTCAGAATTCTTTAGGCAGTGTCAGGTTAACATCACGAGAGGACTGCCAAAACCACTTGTCGCGGTATTTTGACCAGAAGTCCCAAAATTTCTATAGCAATGGGATCATGTCCCTACCTACGAGATGGCAAAAAGTTATCGAACAAAATGGTACCTACATACTTTAGTTAAATGTAAATAAACTTTATTAAAAAATGTTTTGAATTTTCTTAAAAAATGCGAAGAAACTTTTTCCCCGACCTATTACAATAACAGGGCTAAAAAAAATTTTGTGGTTCGTAAAATATAGCTTGATCTCTGTGACAGATATCAAATCAGTACAATTTTAATGCATTTTGACATTATATTTTGTTCGTAGGTATTTGACATCTGTCACAGAGATCAAGCTATGTTTTACGAACTATTAATAGTGGGTCACGAATGGGAGGTATATAAAAATAACCGGGCCAGGGCAAAGATAAGATTGGGAAACGCTGGCCTAGAGAATATATATGTAAAATATTGATATATTGATATATGATAATATATATGTAAAATATTGATATTCAGCTGCAACATGAGAAAATGCTAGGCGGATAATGACTTAATAATATTTAGTTAACATGTTTTTATTTCCTGTAATATTATCTATACAGGGTAAAATTAAAACCAGTGCGGATATTTTAGGAGGTGAAAATACTCATGAATATGATCAACTTTTATTATTGGACCGACACTGAAATATGAAAAAAAAAATCAGCTGTTCCATACATTTTGATCGTGTTGTAGTGCATTTTTGTAGGGAACAGCTGATTTTTTTTTTTCATATTTCAGTGTCGGTTCCATAATAAAAGTTAGAAAGAAATAAGTTCAAATTCATATATGAGGGATATAGTTTCAAAACCCCCTAAATCATCCTGAAGAAATTTTTCACAAGAAGGTTATTTGTAAAATGTTGTGGTAAATTTAATGCAATTAGCAAATATTTGATATTTATTTGTTTGTCATGTCATAGCAATTAAAAAAAACGTGTAAAATCTAAAATATTTCTTTGCATTTTAGCGGAATTTGCAACTAACATTACTTTTTAAACTAATTTTACTGTGTATTTAAGTGGGTTATGAAAGTTACCGTATAGTCATATTGAAAGTAAAATTTAAAACTTTATGTTGGTGCCAAAATATGTAAATGTGTCCGAAGTCATTTTAGGGGGTTTTGAAATTAGTTCCCTCATATGGTATTTTATTGAAAAAGGACACGGCAGTCGCCCATAGAACGCTGGGCTTCAGATTGTGTATGTCGGTACAGATATGAAATTAAATTGGTGTGATCGAGTATTTCAAGAGTATTTAAATTCATTTTTTATTTGTTTTTGTACGTAATTGGATTAAAGAGAAATTATCGTATTTGTGACAGTGAGGTTAAGTAATATATGTTGTGAATGATCCAATGAAGTACAGCCCGACTAATGAGTTCTCAATTCAAAGGTTTTAGTTGCTGTCGACATGATATTCTGTGGAGGCACACGCCAGCCAGCATGCACTCGTTTTTGTTTTATTGGTTTTTTCAAAATGTCAACGGCATAATCATTTTATTTCTTATTTATTTCGATTTTTTATTTCAATTCTTAATCTCTAAGATAAATTAGGCAAAGAACAATTAAAATATATTGTTATTTTTGGTTAAGCTTTCATTACTGTACCATATCAAGCCCAAAACTGCCAATGTTCTTTATGTATTATGCAAAACAACTTCATTTGTTTCATTCTGCTCGTTAAGAGCATTTTTTTTATTTGAAATAAATTGGCAGGTACCTACTACTGAAAAACTGAGAAATTTTTATTTCGTCTCAAATTTTTTTGTGGCTGATTTTTGGTTGGCCCAGGGGCCTCCACACCTTTGAATGCGGCCCTGAGAATATCCAATATATATATTTTTATTACAGATAACCCTAAAGTTCGTCTCAGTTATACATTTGATAGAAACAAGAGCTTTACAGTTTTCAAGGATAAACCACTTGAGATAGTTATAGAAAATGGCAACGCAAGATATGTGTGGTAAGTTATTTCAAAAAAGCTAGCAAGCTACCGGTCTGTGCGGATGTAGCCTTAGGCCGCGACCACACTGGTACGGCGACAGCGACGACGCGACGGCGATTACGTGAACAAATAAATGTCCTTTGTCGCTTCTGCAGTGCGGCCACCTCACCGCTCTCGGCCCTCGCGTCGCTATCGCCGTACCAGTGCGGCCGCGGCCTTAGTATATCCCTCCCCCCGAACCGAAAGGATATTGCTCGCCACCTATACATTTCTAGGCTGTCGCTGAAAACCAGCGCTGTGGCTCTGCTCCGTGCATGGGTCACAGCATCATGCTGAGCGATGGCCGTTTTGCGCGAATGTGACGCATAGTTTCCCTAGTTTTTTTTTTTCTGTATCATTTTTATTTTTATGCGTCATATAAAAAAAAAATGTTTTTCTTTCTTCTCTTTCTTCTATCCTTTACACTCATGCCGCGACCGCACTGGTACGGTGATAGCGACACAACGGCGATTTCGTGAAAACAAATTCATATAAACATGTCGGTGGCCGCACTGCCGAAACGACAAGCGACATTTATTTGTTCACGAAATCACCATCGCGTCGCTGTCGCCGTACCGGTGCGGCCGCGGCCTTAGGAACTTTATAGGACTTGAGATGCTTCATAAATCAATACTATCCTATTGAAACTCTCTAATCATAATTTGATTTATTTACTTTTCTTATACATTGCTTTGTATTAAATTGATTTATTTGGGCTCGGGTGTAGTTAGTTAAGACGTTAGTTGGTCATTAGCTATTTCAAGGCCGCGTAGATAGGTGTGAATTTTTTCATTGTAACGTACATTCGTTGTTCCGTGATTCGTTGTAATTGTAACGTACATTCACTGTTACGTGATTCGTTGTAACGTACATTCACTGAGGCCCTAGACAAGTTGCTTATCTCTTAGCGTTCACGCCAAACGCTACGGACAAAATATATGGAATTGACATTTGTGAGTCACGTGACTTTTCCGCAGGTAATATCATTGAGATACATTTTGGACGTAGCGTTTGGCGTGAACGTTAACAGGAAAGCAACTTGTCTAGGGCCTCTGTTCCGTGATTCGTTGTAACGTAAAATCGTTGTTCCGTGATTCGTTGTAACGTACATTCGTTGTAACGTACATTCGTTGTTCCGTGATTCATTGTAACGTGCATTCGTTGTTACGTGATTCTAATGGACACAGTGGACAGTTACAAGCCTACATTATACAAAATCTATTACTGTTTTCAGGTGTAACGATTTATACTATGACATCTCACAACAAAGTTTTGTACCTGTAACCGAATTTAAAAACGATATTTACAATGTTATAAAAGTAAGTATTTCATTATTACTTTAATTTCAATATAAAGAGTGTAAAGGACATGGTAACTAAAATTAATACCATGGATTCAGATCATGATTCTGGATTCCCAACGTTCTTATTATGTTATTTGGTGGCAAATAAGCAAGCGGCCCACACGTACTGACACGCCGCATGAACTGCCAATTTGTTTGCGAACATTCCAGGGACAATGTCACGGTGAGATTGTCCCTCGAACTTTCGCAAACAAATTGGCAGTTCTCACGGTAATATCACGCAGCGTGTCGGTACAGCAGTGCGACTCTGTAACCATCTCACCGTGAAAACTTAGGTGAAGTGAGTTTGTTTTTGCTAGGAATTGACACTATTGACAACTCACTCCACGCTCACTTCACCTAAGTTTTCACGGTGAGACGGTTACAGAATCCCACTGCAGGCCGGTCGATTCTGTAAAAATCTCACTGTGAAAACTTAGGTGAAGTGAGTTTGTTTTTGCTAGGAATTGACACTATTGACAGCTCACTCCACGCTCACTTCACCTAAGTTTTCACGGTGAGACGGTTACAGAATCCCACTGCAGGCCGGTCGATTCTGTAAAAACTAAAAATCTCACTGTGAAAACTTAGGTGAAGTGAGTTTGTTTTTGCTAGGAATTGACACTATTGACAGCTCACTCCACGCTCACTACACCTAAGTTTTCACGGTGAGATGGTTACAGAATCGCACTGCTGAACAGACAGGCTGATGGTAAGCGAGGAGTGATTTTTTAAAAGGGCTTAGGTATTTCCATTTAGCTAGAAAAATATTTTAGTTAGATCTCAACTTACGGCTATACAATTGCAGCAAGTTCTCAAAAAAAAACCTAGCCCGTTTAACAATACCTTTAGGTTATGGAGGTCAGATAGTAGAGTCTGACCAACGAAAGTTGTCCACATGAAAGGGAAATTTTGAAAAATCGCATTTGAAAACTCCGAGTAAACTGAATTGATATCTACTGTTTCATTTTCCAATGATATTATATCACCTTTTTCTAGTATAAACTTCATTATTGTGTGCATGGTCTTTGTTATTTAATTTTAGGTATAAGTAGATAATGGTGCTGATTCTGTTGAACATCGGACTAAACTAATTTTAATCACGCTATATCTCTTTCTTACAAATATTATTGAAAAAGGACAGAACATAATTATTTAGAACAAATTAGTTTACGCCCTTGTCATTTACGGGAAAATAGTCGTAACCTTTTGCGATTACGACTGATTTGACATTAAAACTATTCAAGAGGACTAATTTGACAGGATTAAATATCTGCTATCCCTCTCTCATGTTTTTCATTAGAAAGAGATATAATATGACTAAATTAGTTTAGTTCGTAAACAGCAATCGGCGCCAATGGTAGGGATCTTGATCACAGATCGCGCATGTACCTACATTTTCGGTCCAATAGACAATAGACAGTTGACAATACGTAATAGAGAATGGTCCAATTAGACGACGAGCATCGACTGATGAACCAAACGCGTGCAGCCTCGGCGCCTCCCGTCTTCTTCATTCCGCCAGAGACCGAAAAATTTCACTACAGGCCTTTATGGCGGTTCACAGAAGACATCTGCCTGCAAAATTTCATACAAATTGGTTATGAACTGTAGATTTGACGAGGGTGTGACAGACGGACAGACGGACAGACAGACGGACAGAGGGACATGACGAAACTATAAGGGTTCCTAGTTTTACTACGGAACCCTAAAAATGAGCGCATCTAGTTAGACTGAAAGCCAAACTCAGCCTAGTTGAGAAAAGACTAAACACTGTGAGCTTTTAGTACAGAAAATATCTGGTTTTAGGCAATGATAAGTAAACCACAGATACGTTACCTGCGATCTAAAATGGCGACGAAAAAGTAAGGTAATTGCCCACCATTCCTTTAATCATGCACCAACCAGTTTCTTGGCTGAACGTCATTTCTTGCAACATTTTGCGAAAAAAAAACCTACTAAACAAGAGGTAGGTATGCTAAGTAAGGCATTCGTTTTCTTTCCCTTTTTTTACACATATGCAGTGATATGTAGCTATTTTGCTATTTAAAGTATTTGCCCCATTTTTTAGTAGGTACAGTGATGTTGGTGTACGACGTGTCTATATATAATACGTCATTGGTTTTAGGTCCCAAACGTTACGTTTCAAATGAGTACTATGTGGACGTGCACAGTCTTACAAGAATACAGCAGTGGAATACCGTCGCCATTTAGAGGTCGAAATTATACTGCAAAAGATTTACATTTTCATCTTCACGTCAGAGGAGCAGGTAAGTGATTTAGTACCTACTGTCATGGGCACTGGGCCCCAAATCTGCTATTACAATAAAATTGTCATAATCGTGTCAGAATGGTCTCCTAATGACATCGTTTTGACCAATGACCAAAGAGATAGCCTAAAGCTGTCTTCAGACTACGCTATACTGTATAGTATAGCGTATGCTATATAGTATAGCCCGCCATACAAAGCCATACCTACTATATAGTATGGCACAGTGTGAACGTGTCCATAACAATGTATGGTGCGCGATATTGTCGTGCTATGAGCTATAATGCTATATAGTATAGCGTAGTCTGAAGACAGCTTTACTCTAAGCCAGGGTTTTTCAACCTGTGGGTCGCGCAAAGACTTGCTCAGGGGGCGCGGTTGCAAGCTAGGTAAAAGTAAAAAGCACGAGTTGTAGGTCTTACACAATTTCAGTGCTGAGAAGACTGTCAGTTTATTTTTATCACTTGCTTTAACGGTGAAGGAAAACATCGTGAGGAAACCGGCATGTCCTAGAACCAAAAAATCGAAGACATGCGACGTCCACCAACCCGCACTGGGCCCGCGTGGTGGACTACGGCCCACTCCCTCTCACGGAGAGGAGGCCTGTGTCCCAGCAGTGGGAACATTACAGGCCGATTATGCTTATGCTTATGCATGTTAGTGTACAAAAGTTTTTGTTGGTTTTGAATCCAATAAAATAAATAAGGAAGGTCATATAATAACGTTTTTAAAAACAAAACATTTTTATTCATTATTTTTATTATAAAAACTAAAACCTCATTGTTGATTCAATACTCTTTCGTCATAAATGACACGGGTCTGTAACCAATCAATGGCGCGCTTTGTGGGATGTAAATGGCTTAAATACTTATTAATACGACTTTTTTTACATAGAATTTCCTGCTACGAGGGTTACATAAATATTATTTTAAGAATTAATTATATTTTTGGATAAAAATACTTTTAACTAAACAGCTTGTCCACGTTTTAGCCGAGAATGGACGATTCCCTTTTAAAAAAGCAATTATTGGAGCAATATTAATTAATTATTGGAACTTATTATAATGTTATAGTTATTCCATCTCACGAAAGCGGGTTATTGTGGCTACACGAGTAGCATGACCGCGATAGAAACGGGTTTGTCAACGGAAGAATAGACAAAATGACAGATTGGTTGGCTTATAATCATTGCAGATTGTAGAAAGATTTCCACCGTTTTAAGCATACAATGAAGCGAAAAAAAATTTATATTCTTCAGTAGACAAAACTATGATAACCCAAGCACAATTCACCATTCACCGCGTGCTCGAGCAGAAGAGTTAACGATTTGGATAGAAAGAACTTTGTCTATTCTTTGGTAGAATAGAGATAGAACAAAGAGTATACAATCTAAGATAGAATTGTCATGCTACGCGCGCCAGCCGGTTCAGCATGACCAATTCTATCTCTATAGTTATTTGTATGACAATAAATAAAGATGATAATAGACTTAGGCTGAGTTGCATAAAAGGTCATTAAGTTTTAAAGGAGACTTTAACGATAGAAATTGTATGGGTAATGCCTCCTTTAAAATTTAATTATCTTTCTGGAACTGACCGTTAGAGCTGCTTAATTAAATCATCGATAAGAAGTAAGAGGGCTTGTGCTTATAATACAGCGTGTTTGTTTTTCATTAGAACCAGTCGTGTTGGCTGTAAACGACTTGAATTTGACGACTGTTACGACAAATCTGTCAGTTGACTACGATGGAGAGGCTAACTATACTTATGATGACGGCGAGTATATAGACTTAACCTGCAGAAATGTACGATATTATATTAACGGCGCTCTACGATTAGAATACTATAATGCAAAAGGTATTATTATCTATAATAATAAATAATAATTAGAGCTTAAATATCTTGACTTAGCGCACGAGGTTGTCAGCATGTGGGATGTGGACTCGGCAATCATTGTGCCGATAGTCGTCACGGCCAATGGTTTAATAGCCAAGAGCCTCGACCTACACCTAAGGAGGCTCTCGTTAGGCAGCTGGGTCAAGGGCTTGATTCAGAAGGTTGTACTCCTGGACACGGCTCGCATTGTTAGGAGGTTTCTCACTCTGGGGCCCTGACCGCCGGTGGCTTGGACCCTGTTCCCGATGCCGGTGGAGCACTTTTTTTTATATTTTTAAATGTTTTGTTTTTATAATCTTTTTATGAAATATTTAAAAATGTAATAAATGAGTAACTATAATGAATAAACGAAATAATAATTATATCAGCCCTGCTTATGAACGGTCCCACTGCTGGGCACGGGCTCAGAATGAGAAGGGATAGGCCACCACGCTGGCCAGGTGCGAGTTGACGATAAAAATCTAAAAAGAGATCTATGATCTGAGGGGGTTGACAGACTTCACCCACCTTCAAGAACTTTATGGAGAACTCTCAGGCATGCAGGTTTCCTCACGATGTTTTTCTTCTCCTTTACACCGATAATGCAAGTGATAATGAATTTCTAATACGCACATGACTTCGAAAAGTCTGCGGTGCGTGCCTCGGGATCAAACTTGAACCATTCGCCGTAGGAGGCACATGACTAAACCTCTAGGATATCACTGCATTGTTATCTATAGGATAAGTGTTTTTTTGAAAAATTGTGATGTTTTTGTTTTAATAAAGAGAGCTTAAATATCCATAATCTTCACAAATAATTTTGTTATGACATTTCAGGTACACTACTGTTTAAAACGTTAGATATTCAAACAGAACAACATCGATTTCGTTCTGTCCTGAAAGCTGAGAATGATAATTATTATCTCGACTGTATTTACGTTGTCCTAAACCCTCTGCGGGAATATCGTTATAGAACAACCTTCAACCTGAAGAATCAAGATTTAGATGCAAGTAAGTTATTCGGACTCCTCATTGTCAGGCGTGGTCGTAGCCGACGACTTTGGGGGGGTCATACCGCAGCCGAAGAATTTGGGGGTCATACCGATTAATGCCGACGTGCCGTGAAGTACCGTGTTTTGCAATTGTTGTACGATTTGGCGGGGGGGGGGGGGAGTCATGACCCCTACGAAATTCGAAAAGGGGTCAATGTATGTACAAAATATAACATTGCACTAGAAATATGCAATAGCGCCATCTACAGCATGTAACATAAACCCTGTTGGAAAAAAAAACAGCTGTTCCATACATTTATGTTCACTTAACAAAATGTATGGAGTAGCTGATTTTTTTTTCGCGAATTCTGAGTTGATCCCATAGTAAGTTGTTCATGGCAGTGGCGTATTTTAAAATTTGGCGCCCTGGACCTATAAGGTTTACCGCCCCATAAATCAGCCCCGGATCTAAGGGGGGGCTAGCCGGGGCCCATGCCCCGGGCGGCAAATTCAAGCTTGGTAGACGAATACACTGACTGAGTAGTGTATTATTCGTCTACCAAGCATAGTAATCACAAAGAACAGCGCTAGACCGGTCGTTGTGGCGTCAGTGGGCGTGTTATGGCTGAAATTATGATGATGATAAGAAAAATACTATCGGGCGGGGGCGGCATTTTTCAGTTTTTGCCCCGCCTCGAAATAATTCAAGATTCGGGGCTGCCACAAATTAACGAAAATACCGGCGAAGTGCATGTCGGACTACGCACAGTTTAGGGTTCTGCAAAAAGCTGAGCGCAACGGGGGGCGGCGCGAAGGGTGGCTATGCCGCCCCTCACAGCCTGCCGCCCTGGGCCATAGCCCCCATGGCCTTAGGGTAAATACGCCACTGCCTTTTGTGCAAGCTGCCGCTATTACATACTTTTTGTAGCGGCGCCATCTACGAGCAGATGGCCGTACTTACCACGGACAGACGATTTTTTTCGTGAATTCGATGACGGAGCATCTCAAAAACTCATGCTGTATTCTGTATCACAATATATCAGTATTTTTTTTGACAGGTGCAGAACAGCATGCATTTACATTGCTTGTGAATGGTTTGCAAATGTTGCCAGTAAACAAACAATTGGCTAGAGGCAATAAAAACAACAATGATGATTACAAGACCTACAGGTACATCGATGGAGAAGTATTAAATATTACGTGTCAGAAAAAATACGAAAGTATGAGAGGCAATTTAATTTTTTATATCAAACAGTTACCTAATAGTATTACCGGTAAGTACCTAGATAGTTTTATTTCGATTAAGAAAAACCTGGCCAAGTGCGAGTCTTACTCGAGCACCGAGGATTCCGTACTGTTTTTGGACGTATAAAAGCTAAAGAAACCTAACCACATAACTTCTATCAATTCAATTTTCGCTTAGCAAACTTCGGAGATAAGGGAATGCTATTTTTTCAGACATTTTTCATCATAATGTCGTAAACTATAAGGCATAAAACAAAACAATATTTTGAAATGGGCAGACAAGGCCCATTTATAGTATGTTATGCCACTTGACCTAGTAACCCTATTTCAAATGAAAATAAAAATATTTTTATTTTTTTTCCATTTCCAATAAAGGTGGGCAAGGGGCAAGCATTCTTTATAACGGTTCCAAGTTTCAAGTCGCTAGCATTAATAGTTGCTGAAATAATCAGCTGTGACAGACAGAAGACGGACGAAGTCGCACCTTAAGGGTTCCTTTTTAGGGTTTCGTACCCAAAGGGTAAAAACGGAACCCTATTACTGAGACTTCGCTGTCCGTCCGTCTGTCTGTCTGTCTGTCTATCTGTGTGTCTCCAGGCTGTATCTCATGAACCGTGATAGCTAGACAGTTGAAATTTCACACACACAGATGATGTATGTCTGTTGCCGCTATAACAACAAATACTAAAAACAGAATAAAATCAATATTTAAGAGGGGCTCTCGTACAAAAAACGTGATGTTTTTTCTCGTTTTTCTCGATATTGATAACGGCAACAGGTAGACGCTTGAAATATTCACAGAATATTTAATTATATATTTACTTTAAAAATAAATAATTAAAATAAAAATACATATTTAAGGGGGGCTCCCAAACATAACTTTTTTGCCGTTTTTACACGTTTTTGCACGAAACCCTTCGTGCGCGAGTCCGACTTGCACTTGTTTATTTAACACTAGCACTTTTAACACTAGCACTTTTCCCGCGACTTCGTCCGCGTGGCCCGCAGGAACTGTACCCCTATCATGAGTTTTTTTGACGTATAGTATCGTTAACGTGAGGATATTTTGAATTTAAAATACAACAGCCCTAGAACATTTTGATAAAATTTTATACAATTTGCACATTTTAAAAAATACAGAGAAATTAATTAAGTTTTTAATTTATATAAATGTTGTGTAGCAAACGTATATTTTCAATTCAAAATATGCTTACATTAACGTAACTATACGTCAAAAAAACTCATGATCGGGGTACTGTACCTACATTTATGAGCGGACACTTTATGGGGAAACTTTATGAGCGGACTTAAACGTCTAAAACGCCATCATAGCTTGCCGCTGATATAATTGAGCGAACTGACTACACACGCAATGACGTGAACATTGATCAATCACAGTTGATCGTTTCGGGGACCCATAAGAAAATTTTAAAAAATAATAATACTTACTTACTAAATAATGTTTTCAGTGCTCAGGACTCCGTCTATGCATAAAATTATGATTTTATTAAATACATCAAACATAAACATGCATAAAAAAACGGTAGTCTGCCAAATTAACAACACGGATGTACCAAAGTTCTACGCCAGACTACCATTATTGTCTGATATTCCTGAAAGTGGTATGTAAATATGATTTGTATTTTTATATTTATTTTGTTTGACCCGTAGGTACCTTTATTTTTAACCGATTTCAAGAAAGGAGGTTCTGTATTCGTCCCGTATGTATGTTTGTGTGTGCGCGATTTTTTAGAACCATTAGTTTTCGTTATTAATCGAAACATACTTTCCTGGCATCCCTTAGCCTTTGTAATTTTTATGGCAGTCTCCGATTGGGGAGACTGCCATAAAAACTTGACTTGTCAACCTGGTCAAGTTCAATGCAGCTAAGACCCAGGCGTGTCTGTTTTCTGCCAAAAGGAGGCCACTCCAGCTAGCTCCTACTTTTCGAGATGTGTCCATACCGATAACTGACCATCTTGAGCTCTTTGGCGTTGCTCTAACGTCAACCCTCAACTGTGGTTCATATATTGAGTCCAAAGCTCAATTGGCTGCGAAAAAGCTGGGTATCCTCTCGAAAGTGCGGCGGTACTTCATGTCGGAACAGTTGTATTACTGTACCAAGCACAAGTTCGTTCGTGCATGGAGTAGGTAGGTACATGCTCGCACCTTTAAGATGGCTCAGCCCAGTACCAGCTTGGGCCATTGAAGTCCATTGAGAAGTATAGGTACCTACCAAGAAGCTCTTTAGCAACAACTACTTATTCAGACTAAGCTCCAAAGTCTTGAACATCGGCGCAAAGTTGCTAGTCTGTCGTTTTTTTACCGGATACATTTCGGAGAGTGTTCTTCAGGTCTGCATGATCTAATTCCCTCCTGCCCATTTTTCTATCGGACGGCCAGAAGCACGAAAAAGTCCTATCGGTTCATGATATACCAAAAACCCGAACGAAGTGCGCAAAACAGTGGAATTCGCTGCCGGAGTGGGTGATCCCAGATAATTACAATCTGGGTGTCTTCAAGTCTAGAGTGAATCGGTTTCTTCTAAGCAAGCGTACTCCATCGTAGACCGCATCATCGCTTAACATCAGGCGAGATGGCGGCCAAACGCAAGCCTACTATTTAATACTAGCTTCCGCCCGCGGCTTCGCCCGCTTTTTCCGAGATAAAAGTAGCTTATGTGTTATTCCAGGTCCCAGGCTACCTCTTTGCCAAATTTCATCCAAATTCGTCCAGCCGTTTCAGCGTAAAGAAGTAACAAACATACACACACACACACAAACTTTCGTAATTATAATACTAGCATCCGCCCGCGGCTTCGCCCGCGTTTTTCGGGATAAAAGGTAGCCTCTGTGTTATTCCAGACTATAATTAATCTGTGTGCCAAATTTCATCCAAATCCGTCCAGCCGTTTCAGCGTGAAGAAGTAACAAACATACACACACACCCACACACACACACACACACGCACGCACAAACTTTCGCATTTATAATATTAGTGTGATAAGTACCTAGGATAAAAATCACAGACAGACACTACATTTTTTTATTTGTTTATTAAATAATTTTCAGGTGTTCGGATACTAGGCTTGCCTAGGAATAATGTTCTGTACCAGTATTTAAACAGCAAATCTCAATGGACTATTGAATATCAGTACTCCGTAAATGAGACCCTCAACCTAACATGTGTCGCCAAAAGTGGATATAATGAAATTAATCAGCCGTTTCAATGGAAATTTCAAGGTATGTCCATTGTCCATGTGCTGTTCAATGTTACTAAATCATCCGACTAGCTTTTTCCCAAACCAATTGGGGTCGGCTCCCAGTCTAATTGCGGCAAAATACCAATATTTTACGTGGAGCGACTGCCATCTGACCTCCCCCCTCTTGTGCAAAGTTACTAAACTCTATTAGATTCAGTAACAAACATCCATCCATCCATCCATCCAAACTTTCGCATTTATAATATTATTATAGACTAGCTTTTGCCCGCGACTTCGTCCGCGTTTCTGTCGTTTAGGGTAAAAAAGTAGCGTATATCCTTCCTCACGGTTCAATGGTTTTGATGTAACAGACAGATTAACTTTTGTATTTTAGTAGGGAAATATAATATGTCAATCCACAATACTGTTGAAAAATATCGCAATAAGGAACCGCAGAATATTATTATTAATAGCTGTGCCCGCGACTCCATCAGCGTGTAACTCCTATTGATTGTAGCGTGATGAAAAGTATACTATAACCTGCCCAGGAGTATGAAGAACAATAATTGTACCAAGTTTCGTTAAAATCCGTCGAGTAGTTTTTGTTTCTATAAGGAACAGACAGACAGGCAGACAGACAGACAGACAAAAATTTTACTTGCATTTTTGGCATCAGTATCGATCACTAATCACCCCCTGATAGTTATTTTGAAAATATATTTCATGTACAGAATTGACCTCTCTACAGATTTATTATAAGTATAGAAGATAAAATATAAAATTTGACCGTGTCGATTTGCTGGTCAAATCGAAAAATAATGAAATAATTACTTACTAGGTACCGTAAAATTTCAGAACACATTACTGATTCTGCAGAAATTGTTACGAATTCAGCTACGGGCATGTCTAATATAAAATTTACGATGATTTTGGATGAAACGCACAACCAATTGGAAATAAAATGTTTTAACAAGCGATCAAATAAAACGGTTAAGGTAATCCTTCACTTGAAACCGGAATTGATATTAGAAGATGAGAACAGTGAATTTACGTCAGGTCAGTGATAAATCTGATACATATAAAATTACTATAAAAAAAAGTGTGTTTGTATAATAAATTAACAGGAAATTAATCATAACACATTTCTACTGGGTGTTATCTAATAAACTCAGCTCAATAACTATATTGTGATCTGTTTTTGAGATGAATTCAACACTAAGACATTGTGTTTTTATTAATCACTAGCTTCCGCCCGCGGCTTCGCCCGCGTTTTTGGGATAAAAAGTAGCCTATCTGTTATTCTGATGTATAAGCTATATTACTGTAAAGTTTCATCAAAATCCGTTCGGTAGTTTTTGCGTGAAAGAGTAACAAACATCCATCCATACATCCATCCTCACAAACTTTCGCGTTTATAATATTAGTGTGATGTAAGATATGTAAGATAGTAGGATGGTTCTGTGCGAGCGAGAGATGTGACCAAATGCGATAGCTCTGCTCATAAAGTTTCGTAAAAATTGACAACTACTTTTCTTTTGTTTGTTTTTTTTTATTTTTTTATTCTATGATAGGCTTGCGCTTGACCGCCATCTCGCCTGATGTTAAGCGATGATGCGGTCTACGATGGAGCACGCTTGCCTAAAAGAAACCGATTCACTCGTGACTTGAAGATACCCAGATTGTAACTGTTGGTAAACACCCACTCGGGCACCGCGTTCCACTGCTTGGCGGTTTTCACAATGAAAGTGGAATCAAAGCACTTTGTTCGGGTTCTTAGTATATCTACCATGAACCGATGGCGTTTTGTTGTGCTTCTGGCCGTCCGATAGAAGAAAGGGCAGGAGGGAATTAGATGATGCAGATCTGAAGCACACTCTCCGAAATGTATCCGATAAAAAACCGATAGACTAGCAACCTTGCGCCGATGCTCAAGACTTTGGAGCTTGGTCTGAACAAGGGAGTCGTTGTTGACTATTGACTACTATTGACAATAAAGTGCAGCAGCAATTGTTCTTTCAAAAGTAAGTACCTAGTTGTCAATTTTTACGAAACTTTATGATCGGACAAACTTCAAATCGCCATCTTATCGTGCTGCTGATATACTTTATGTTACAAGAAACCCTGATGTACATTTTAGGTGAGAAAGATGTGGAGTTGATTGTTGCCGTTTCTGCTGGCGTCGTATTCTTCATCATAACGATTTTCTGCCTTATCTTCTGGTGCAAAAGAATGAAGCGAGTGAATTTTATTGAGGTAGGTACTCTATTTTAAATAGGGTTGCCATACGTCCGGAATTTTCCGGACAAGTCCGGAAATATAGGTCTTTGTCCGGAATGCGGGGGGAATCTTAAACCGTCCGGAATTTTTACAAGTAAGTGAAGTGCAACATGTGTGCGGGCGACAGAGAGGCGCTTCCCCCTCACCACTAACCATTTCACCGCGCGCATGTCAAAATTCGAACAATTTGGTTTGTTGCACGATGCGGAACGATTTTAATATAAAATTAACAATAAAGTCCGGAAATTTCATCAAATGTCAGGAATTTTCTCCGGATTTTTGATATTTTGATCTGGGAACCCTAATTTTAAACCAGCGGCAAGCTATGATAGCAGGTTTGAAGTTTGTCCGCTCATAAAGTTTCGTACAAATTGACAACTACTTTTACTAAAGTACAGCAATTGTTCTTTCAAAACTAGTTGTCAATTTTTCGAATCTTTATGAGCAGACTTAAACGTCAAACCGGCCATCATAGCGTGCCACATATTATGTAGCCACGCAACATACGGGCTACTCGCGAGTAGGGTTGCCAGAAAGTCTCCAAAAGGAGGACATGTCCTACTTTTGAACCTCCCGTCCTTTACCTACTGTATTTCCTACTCTTTCTCGCTAATGAATGCGCAATAGAGCTAAGAAAGAGACTCAGTGTGGCGTCGGTAACTTCTTCAGATTTTTACACAATATAATTTTTAAAATGCTGATTTTCATGTACTTATTTTTTTACTATTTAGTCCAAATTATTGCATTGTCATCCAAATTACATAGGTATACCAAATTTCAGCTTAGTCCGATGCCAGCAAGTGCTTGAAAAATGAATTGCATTATTTGTACCGAACAGACAGACAGACAGACAAGAAAGTGAGTTAAGCTGTCTTTAGACTACGCTATACTATATAGCATTATAGCATGTAACTCATAGCACAACAATATCGCGCAGCATACATTGTTATGGACACGATCACACTGGGCTTATATTATATAGGTACTAGCACTTTCCCCGCGACTTCGTCCGCGTGACCCACAGGAACTGTGCATTATTTCCGGATAGAAAGTAGATTATAGCACTAAGGAATAATGCAGCTTCCTAATAGTGAAAACATTTTCAAAATCGGATCAACGGTAGGTACTTTCATCCCCCTTTGCACTCCTTTTGGGGGCGAATTTTAAAAAACCCTGAAACACGTATTTCTTTGTTTGTAAAGAAAAGCCTAAATACCAATTTTCATTACTCTAACTTCAAAACTGACATTACTTCCGTACAAACTTTCATCCCCCTTTGTACCCCTTTAGGGGGCGAATTTTCAAAAACTCTGAAACACGTGTTTAAGTATTTAAAAAGAAAAGCCTAAATACCAATTTTCATTGAATTTACTTTAAAAATGACGGACTTGCATACAAACTTTGATCCCCTATTTCCCCCCTTAGGGGTAGAATTTCCAAAAACCCTTAGCGGATGTCTACATCATAAAAGAAACCCACTGTCAACATTTCAAATCTCTATGTTCAGCGGTTTGGGCTCTGCGATGATGAATCAGTCAGTCAGGACAAGCAATTTTATATATAATTATAGATTATTGGTATTGTATGGTGCGCTATGCTGTATGCTGTCTGAAGACAGCTTTAATAATAACGTGGTAAAAAAAAATGTATTTTTTTTCAGACATATGAAAATCTATCCAATCAAAACGATAGTCCAATCCCTGCGTTCCCAAGCCAATGGGAAACTTACCAAGACGACTCACACTACACTAGGATCGATGAAGGAGTTATGCAAGAAAATTTTAATTATTCAAGAAGCGTTGATAAATTCCAGAGAATGCCACATAACAGACAGAGTAACACAAGCGAGAACCATTATACTGAAATAGAAGAATATTTTAAGCCTAGCAGTGGACTAGACACCACTTGGAATACTGCTCACCCCTCAGACAAGTGTAAAGATACACCTAAAGGATCGGTACCTAGCAATTTGAACAACTTCGATGATTCGTGGCAAAATTGTTACGATCAATTAAGACACAGTAATTTATTTATCAACAATGATAAGCAAAATAGTACCAGTGGCTACGGGAATGTGCCACTAAGATCTGCTAATAGCAAAAGTGGTACATGCAGAGAAATAAGCAATAATCTCAGATCAGTCAGAAGCAATCACAGTGAAGGAAATTCTAGGCAACATGATAAAAATACCAATGCTAGTACTACTATTCCGAATACAAATCAAGATCTATATTCGCGTCCAGGAAATGTAAAAAATAAACCTAAAAGAGATGACTATGAAAATAATTTTGTTCCAAAGATGGGAAGTGACAATTCTTTAAAATATGATGTCCCATATAGTGAGGTTGGAATACGTTTGAATAATCACTGCTACGGGGAAATACCAAAATAATTATATAAGATTTAGATTAAGAAAAAGATAGGTACGCTTAAATAAGATGAAGACACACTTATTTGAAATGAAGACACGCTTATTTGGGACGACGACACGCTTATTTATGATGAAGACACACTTAATTAAGATGAAGACCCACTTATTTAAGACGAAAACACACTTATTTAAATTGAAAATACAGTGATTTAAGACGGAGATACTGTTTGCAGAAGCAAACTAGGCCTAATTAAGGCAAGATTAAAACCAGCACGCTTGCTCTATTTGTGAGAAGCAACCCTAATTTATTTCCTCGCTTAACTGACAACTTAAGACGCAATGTGTTCACCCCGTTAAAACAGCACTGCTTCATAAAAGTGTAGTATGTAGAGCTCCTTTAATTTATAACAAGATACCAAATAAAGTTAAACAATTGAATTCAAACTTATTTAAAAAAACATAAAAAAATTATTGACTGAAAAATGCTATTACAACGTTGATGATTTCCTAAATGACAAAACTCTATGAGTATTACGAATTTATTTATTATTATTCAAGTTGCAAGTAATGTGTTAATAAATTAATATTATATTAATTACTTAATTTTGTTATGAATTTGAAATTTTATTATTATTTGACATTCTGTTTATTCATTAGTTGACATTACTTAATTTTGTTATAAATATTATTACTATTAAAGGGCACTGGCAGACGCCCATAGAACGCTGGGCCTCAGATTGTGTAAGTCGGTACAGATATGAAATTAGTTTGGTGTGATCGAGTATTTCAAGAGTATTTAAATTCATTTTTTATTTGTTTTTGTACGTAATTGGGTTAAAGAGAAATATTCTTATTTCTGACAGTGAGGTTAAGTATGGTGTGAATGATCCAGTGAAGTACAGCCCGACTAATGAGTTCTCAATTTAAAGGTTTTAGTTGCTGTCACCATGATATTCTGTGGAAGCACGCGCCAGCCAGCATGCACCCGTTTTTGTTTTAGTGGTTTTTTCAAAATGTCAATGGCATAATCATTTTATTTCTTATTTATTTCGATTTTTGATTCCAATTCTTAATCTCTAAGATAAATTAGGCAAAGAACAATTAAAATATATTTTTATTTTTGGTTAAGCTTTTATTACTGTACCATATCAAGCCTAAAACTGCCGACGTCCTTTGATATTCCGTTTATTTATTAGTTGACATTACTTAATTTTAGTTATGAATATTAATATTTGACATTCCGTTTATTTATCAGTTGACAATACATATTTTTTTTATTTTTTTTATATGAAAGTATTATTATTTGAAATTGCTTTTATACATTAGGTACTTGATATTTTTACTGCTATTTTTATTCAGATTTGTATACCAGCCATTGTCAAACATGTTGATTCGAACTATTAAATAACATCTATTATGCATCTTAACTATGTATTATTATGTAGGTAACACATGTTTTTGCAAATAAATATATCTTTATCTTTATCTTGGTACTAGGATCAACAACACTATTTTTTATATAAGTAAAAGCCGAAACACCCCAAAAACGTAAAATTTAATAATCGAATAAGAAATTATGAAAACTGACAATGGTATACGCTAGTTCCGCCCCCGCACTGTCAATATACAAAATATTCTAATAATTATTTTTTGAAAAAATATAAATTGAATTCTTTTACTTATTCTAAATATACTACTTTCAGGATTCGTTACTAAAAATAATGTTAAGTATACAATCCAGTTGGTTAGCTATAGCTAACCAACCGGATTGTATACACACACTAACACACATTAACATTATTTTTCCACCCTAAAATACTAATATTGTTGCCATACCTAAAGACCTAAGATACATATAAATACATAGAAACATATAAGTACATAAAAATACTTACGAGTTTTTTTGACGTGTAGTAGGTATCGTTAACGTAAGCATATTTTGAATTGAAAATACACGTAAGTAGGTACATGTATTTTTAAAAATGTGCAAATTGTATAAAATTTTATCAAAAGGTTCCAGGACTGCTGTATTTTAAATTCAAAATATGCTTACGTTAACGATACTATCGTCAAAAAAACTCATGATCGGGGTACCGAACACGATCGATGATGTAAATACAGTGTTTTAGCACAGGTTTTCGTTTAGTGCTATTGTTGAGTGACGATTAACAGTGTTAGATTCAGGGACCATACAACCCCGAATATAAGTTAATTCTTTCGGAAGTGTTACAGAACGTACGCCTACAGTAACGGAAAAGTTACCTCTTGGTAGTGTTAGCCCTCTCATAACCCTAACGTTAGGGTAACCCTATCAATAAGTTAACTAGTACAAGATGTTACCGGCCCTTGTATGATTTCCAATTGAAGCGATAACCCTTTGAAAGGGTTAGTCGGGGTAATCAAAGGGTTTTAAATCAAATTATTTTAAATTACGTTGAAGTGGAGGAACAGATTTTGTCCTTGAAAGTTTGGAATCATATAGTATTGTTCATTAGTGTTTCTTACTCTGTTTGATAGGACGGTGCGGTTTTTTAAGTTTTAAATTTATAACGTCTGAATATTGAAGATGAACAAAGGTAAGTAAGAATATTTTAATTAAGTATCACATATATTAAAACTGTAAATAGCCTGTGTCTGTACACTGAAAGTGTTTTAAACTTTTAGTGGGCTTGTAATCAGTATAGATACCAAATAACCAATTCTTGAACATTTTATGTCGCAAAAAGCATGTGATGGATTTTGATTAAAAGTCAATGCCGGATGTAGTAGCGTCTTTTCTTTTTCGGGCGGCCATCGACCATTTTTTTTAAATACAAAATAGGATAATAAACCAAACTTACTATCGCAAGTATATCTCTAAACTCAGTCCGAACTGAGAGTTTGGTAGATACTGTTTTTCTTAAAATATTTTTTTTTTTAAAGAAGAATAAGTAATAATAAAATATTGCATCAAATCACAAAGTAGTATCAATATAATATAAGTTTATTAAAAAAACGTACCTATAGATCTGATATATAAAATCAGCCAACTTCTAGGGGACTGAGTTTAGAGATATACTTGCGATAGTAAGTTTGGATTATTTTCCTATTTTGTATTAAAAAAAACAAGGTTTGGTCGATGGCCGCCCGAAAAAAAAAGACGCCATTTTCCGACATTGGCTTTTGGTATGGTTTTTTTTTATACTGGGTTAAAATCATCAAATGACATCTGTCGCCCTTGGGTGGAGCGAGAGGGTGTGTCAGACTCCTACTGACTAAAAAATCCCACCCCGTTCCTTCTTGCCTATGGTACTGGGGTCAGAGCATGCCCTTTCGGATTCGCCCTCGGTCCCCAGTAGGCTTCGGCCCTGCTGGGCCCCTACAAATTGCCGACAAACTCTTTGAGACGCACGGGAACAGCGCGCGCCATAGACGACTTGGGCTTGGTCCGGATCATTACCGGACGGTCAGGCGGCGAGCTACCCATTGCTCTCCGCCCGCAAGCCCGCGCTATGGAGGCCGGAAATCGGGATCGGGATCCCGGCGACGGCCGCGGCGACGGTCGCGTCTGAGACGCAAGCGCCGTTGTCTCAAGCGGTCGGCCTCCTCCTTTGCTAGCATTACTGCTTCGCAGAAGGAGGCGACCGCCTGCCATCCCTCCTCGCTCCGGACCATGGCCTGGACCAAGGCCCGGCGCGAGAGATCGCCGCTGCCGATCGCTCCCACGAGGACACGACGATGCTCGTCCCAAGCGGGACACACCTCCACGGTGTGCTCCACCGTGTCCTCCGGTGGTCAGCGCAGTGCCGACACCCGGACGTCACCTCCGCCTTCACCCGCAGCAGGAACCTCCCGAACTTGTCATGTCCGGTGAGAACCTGCGTTATGCGGAAGGTAAGGACGCCGTGAGGTCTTTCCAACCACGCCTCAAAGAGGGGACTTACCGCCGAAATTACGGCGTGCCCTACCTATCCGATAGGTAGGCCTCGACCACACGACAGGCTTTTGGTATGGTAATAGCTGAATATCCTAATGAACATTTCAGGTAACTTTTACCTCAGGATAATGTCTAATACGGACGATAAATCGTCGCGAGTACAGCTATTTTTAATAAATAAAGAGACAGAGAGATAAAAATTCTAAACAAAATTTTTGTTTTTATTAAGTACTTATTAACAGTATCTAGTAGTTTTTTTTCCGGTTCCGGTAGTCAAACAGCAAAGACGTTGAAAAGTGCTCTCGGAAAGAAAAATACAAACCTCAGTATAAAGGACATAAAACTAAGTGGAAAGTGAAGAATCGAACATATACGAACTAATTAAGTGTGATCACATCATAAACTCAGTGTTTTGTGCTAAAACTTTAACATCAGTATCAGTGAAAAATCCAGTAAACATAACCTAATTAAACTGTCAAAGTGCCATAGACTATCAACTCCATCCACTACATAGACCATAGACATAGGATCTATAGACGGAGCATTATAGAGAAAGACGACATAGACCAGATACCAACATAATTGTCCAGTGTTGCAAGATATAAAATAATATAAATAAACTGACAGAGTGGCAGCGTGACCAACCTTACAAAAAAATATACGCTCCGTTTCGTTTCTCGCACTCACTAAACGATTAGTTATCACATTGTAAAAAAAAAAAAAAAAAAACTTAAAAAATAAAATCAAAGAAACGATGTCGGAAGAAAATATATCAATCTCAACATTCTATACGATGATGAAACAAGAGATGGAAAAACAAGCAGCTCTAATCACTGCTAATACGGATAAAATTATGTTATCCATAGACGAGAAAATTAAACCACTTGTGGAAGAAAACAAAGTACTAAAATTGGAAATCGAAGTTCTTAACATGAAAATTAATTCATTAGAAAACATAAATAAAAAAAACAATATCATAATACACGGATTAAAAGGAAAAGACACCAACTACGCGGAATTATCCAAAAGCATCACGGAACTATTTCATAAATTGGATGTGAAAATTGAGAACTATGACATCAACAAAATGCACAGAATTGGTAAACAAAGGACAGACAAAATAAGACCTGTACTAATTTCCTTTACAACCTACAACAAAAAAGTAGAGGTACTAAAAAACAAAAAGAAAATGCCTGAGAACACTTACATCACAGAAGATTTCTCCAAAGAAACACTACAGAAACGGAAAGAACTACAACCGCAGCTTGAGCAAGAGCGAGAAAAAGGAAACAAAGCCTACATCAAGAATAATAAAGTGTTCATAAAATCTAAAGATAACGAGAAAAGGAAAAGAGATGTTTCGACATCGCCCACTACAACACCACAACAACAAAAAGACAGTGGGAAAACTCTAATTGCTCCTGCAAAACTACAACGAACGGATCCATTTGCGTATATGAGAACAAGAGCCCACTCTTTATCTAATATAAATACACCCAACGCATAGGATCCACTAGACATCGGTAACAGAAGAAGAGAAACAACAACCACAACTATTATGGAACAAACAACAAATAAAAATCTCCCCAACCCGGTTGGTCACCGTGGGGTCAGAGACCAAAACCCCCCAGATATACTATCAAGGAAAGAAAATTCACATAACAGAAATAATAAAATAAATTACTATATAGCAACATTAAACACAAGGACATTAAAAACACAAGATAGGTTACACGAATTAGACAATGCACTACAAAAGATTAAATGGGATATCATAGGTTTATCGGAGATTAGAAGATCAGGAGAACAAATAGAAGAATACGATGATTATATATTATATTTCAAAAATGAAACTTCGGGACGATACGGTGTGGGATTCCTTGTGAAAAAATACCTCAAAGGGAATATCCTAGAATTCATTGGAATCTCGGACCGGATATCAGTTTTGAATATTGAGTTACCTAAATATAAACAACCCATTTCAATAGTGCAAGTTTATGCTCCAACCGAAAATGCAGAAAAAGAAACAAAAGACCTATTCTATCATAAACTGAGACAAGTCATGGGAAAAACGCACAAAATAATAATTGTAATGGGTGATCTAAATGCCATAGTAGGAAATCGAACAATTAACGAGAACATTTGTTTGGGACCAAATACATCTGGAAAACGAAACAACAACGGACAGAGGTTAATAGACTTTGCTCAAGAGCATAATCTTAAAGTTATGAACAGTTATTTCAACAAAAAGCCGAGTAGAAAATGGACATGGTTATCCCCAAACGGATTCGTCAAAAATGAAATAGATTTTATACTTACGAACAAACCCAAATTGTTCATGGATGTTGATGTCATAAACCAACTCAACTTCAACACCGACCATCGCATGGTTCGTGGAACAATGACTGTGTCTCATATGAAACATTCACGCAAACACCTACGAAATAATAAGCAACCATTTAAATTACCATTACCGGATACTATTGTAAACCCCTTAAAACATGCATTACAAGACAAAATCCACCTAACTCATACTATACACGAAAAATACGACATCTTAGTAAATGAACTAAAACAGATTGAAAACAATACGCAATTAACTAAAGCTTCAAAAGATAAAATCGGAAAAGAAGCGAGAGATTTAATAGAAACGAGACAGATTTTGAGACAACAAAAACCAATTGACAGAAGGGAAATAACTAGGATAAGTAAAAAGATCAATGAATGTATAAGAAATCATATAAAACAAACAAGACAAGATCGAATTATGTTTCACATAAAATCTACTGGAGGAGTCAAGAAAGCTTGGAAGGAGTTAAAGGAATATACAAACTGGATACCAGAAATGAATAAACAGAAAGACCAAAGTAACAAAACGAAAAGATCCGAAATATTAGAAACAGCAACAGATTTTTATCGAAACCTTTACAACGAAGACGAAGAAACCACAGAATCATCAACATGTCTAAACCACATGGAAGAAGAAGACGAGATCCCAGAAATAATGGAAAGTGAAATATTGAAAGCCATCCAGTCACAAAAAAGTGGAAAAACGCCAGGGGAAGATAAAATCTCGAACGAACTCTTGAAAGGGTCCTCCGATGTTTTACTTAATACTTTATACGACATATTTAACAATATCCTCAGACAAGAAAATGTACCAAAACAATGGACTACTTCAACAATTACATTGCTCCACAAAAAAGGAAGAATGGATGACATTAATAACTATAGACCAATAAGTCTCATGCCCAACCTTTACAAAATATTTTCAAAAATTATACTCGCTCGGATTACAAACAGTTTAGACGAAAACCAACCAAAGGAACAAGCAGGATTCCGAAGCGGTTTCTCAACCATAGACCATATTTTTACGATCAAACAAATCACTGAGAAGTACAAAGAATATGGATTACCTTACTATCTAGCATTTGTAGACTATCATAAGGCATTTGACTCTATAAAACACAAAAAGATTTGGGAAGCGCTGGCTAGTCAAGGTGTACCTAGGAAATATATTCGGATTATACAGAACATCTACAAAAATATGACCGCGAAAATTAAAACGGAAAAAATAGGAGAAGTATTCCCCATTAAAAAAGGCGTCAGACAGGGTGATCCCTTATCACCTAAATTATTCTCAGCAACGTTAGAACTTGTGTTTCGAAACCTAGAGTGGTCAACTTACGGCATTAGGGTAAATGGAATAATGCTGAATCACCTTCGATTTGCGGACGACCTTATAATAATTTCTAATAACCCGGATGAACTGCAAACTATGCTCAGACAGCTTGTACAGGAAAGCCAAAAAGTAGGCCTGCAGATGAATCTATCAAAAACGAAATTGATGACAAACCGGTCGAAACTACCCATACGAGTCGAAAATGATCTAATCGAGTTCGTAGATGAATACACTTATCTTGGACAGATCATATCTCCTAGAAACGATACGTCTAAAGAAGTACACAACAGGGTAAATGCAGCGTGGAAGCGATACTGGTCCTTAAAAGAAGTCACAAAAAATCAGACAATACCGCTGAAGTTAAAAAGCAAAGTGTTTGACTTGTGTATACTCCCTACCATGACTTACGGTTGCCAAACATGGGCCCTAACTAAGCATGACACTAAGAAACTAAAAACATGCCAGCATAACATGGAAAGAAGCATGCTCAATGTTAGGAGACAGGACAAAGTAAGCCTCAAACAGATCAGAGGGAAAACAAAAATAGTGGACGTATCATACAAGATAAAAAAGCTAAAATGGAAATGGGCGGGCCACCTAATCAGAGGCAGAAAAGAGAAATGGGCTAAATTAGTAGAAGAATGGTACCCAAGAGAAGGCAAAAGAAAGAGAGGACGTCCGATTCGAAGGTGGGACGACGATCTTAAGGCGACAGCGGGGCCAATGTGGAAGAGGCAAACCCATGACCGGGAACTATGGAAGAATATGGGGGAGGCCTATGCTAAAGCAAAACAATCTTCTGAAATCGATGTCTGAAGAAGAAATTTATTATTACTTAAATAATGTAACTAGATTGTAAGATTGTTAATAAAAGGCTATTATTATTATTATTATTTTTATTTTCTTTTTGTTGCACGGGACTTTAAAAAGTCCCGGACCTTTCGAAGGCGTGCGTGGGGCCGAAGCCAACACGTAGAGGCCCTTTACAACTAACTTAAAATATATAAAATGTAATGGTGACACAGCTGGCGATTATACCTGTATGCACTATATAAATGCACACATATAAATGCACAAGGAGAAACCCCAGCTGTGCAGAACTATTGCAAACATGTGGAGAAAAACTACTTGGGCTATTGTGATGGGATGGTAGTGGATTGGTTTTGGGGAACTATGGGAACCTATGGCCCCTGCCTGTCCAATGGTTGTAAACACGGATAAAATAGGCAGGGGGTGACTTGCACACTCAGTAAATGGGCCCCCGAAAACGGCCGCTAGCACATAGTGACGTAGCGACAAGGGGGCAACATATCTTGAGGTGCTTGAGGAGTGGAGCGGTATTCCACGGCTATCAGGACAATCCCGGAAGTACGGTCAAGATCCCTACCAGCATCTTACTGGAATACTTCCTTCCCCCGAGCACGTTTGCTCTTGCGAATCTCCACTCAAACCAGCCAATAAAGGCAAGAGAGAGGTGGGAGCCTTGTTCCTCGTCAGTGCTCACTCTGACCGGCCAATTAAGGCAAGCCAGAGATGAGGAACAAGAGTTCTCCCGGGAGGGTCAGGTCCGTGGGGTCGCTACTGCCCAACAGCTCGCCACAAGCTGCCCTGCGGGTTTATTATTATTATTATTAACAGTATCTATATAAATACCGACGTGGATTAGTTACGGATTTTGTTAAGTTTTATTAAGTTCTACAATAAAAGGGTTTTTGAATAAAGATCTTTCAAATAAAGCGTCGAAGAGACCTGAAATGTAGGTACCTAAATAGCATATTGAATATGGTAAAAAAAAATAAAAAAAATCCTGTGTTTATATTTTAGGAGCTGTAATACTGAAGCGTCAAGACTGCGCCATTGGAACGGTGAAAAATTTGTTTTTCGTCAATATTTCCCGTCTTACAGCTCCTAAAATATAAATACAGATTTCTTTTTCTATATTTTTGCAATTTCTTTAAAAATTCACTCTGTTATTTACCTAAATTTCAGGTCTCTGCAATGCTTAGTTTTTAAGATCTAAATGACCGCATTTCGGTACGCTAGTATGCCACTAAATTGTTCATTAATAGTTTTATAATAATAATTCTTATTTTTTAGAGCACATATATATTTCAGACAGCGACAGAAGCTCAGACGAAAGTGAATCAATACATTTTGAGGAATTAAGGACAATCGATCTTTCATGTGTGTCAATACCGACATTGCAACCAACATTAGACGATAATACGTCTACTCCCGATTTATCTTTTGAAAATGACTCTAAAGAAATGGAAGATAAGGCTGTAAATACTGATAACTCAGACAATAGCAAGGAAGATGTTATTCATGAGTGTTATTCTTTTTCTTTATTAATTGCAAAATATCTAAGCAAATTAGAAGAAGGACGACGTAATAAATGTATGCATCAAATAGTTCATGTGGTCATGCAAAGTGTTCAAGAACAACAAAACCATAAATAAGAAAAAAAAATGTGTATTTTAATAATAAAATAATACCATGTTTTTTAAGATTTTTATTTAATCAATAACGATATCGTCATTTAAAATTGTTACAAAAAGAAATGGAAATCAACAATTAACGAAATTATGGCCCTATTTCCAAAAAAATAAACAATTGGCTCAAAAAACATTTAAAAAGTAAAAATGATGATGAATGAGCCGATCGAATGACATTTTTATGATTCCGTAAAATAGACAAGATTAAACATGAAACAATCCCGACTATTCCAGAAAAAAATAAATTTAACTTTAAAATCACTGCAATAATGACCATAATCGTATGTGTATGGACTGTGGAGTCGCTAGGCCCTAGACTGCGTGTTGCGACTTGACGCGTACACCTGCCGAATGCATGCAGTTTAGTACTTTATAATAAGGCACGAGAGATAAAATTACAATATTTGTAGTCCGAATGGGTAACTCTGTTATAGTCGTTGAAGGGGTAACCCGTTCAAAATGTCTTACTAGTAAAAAGTATAACCACCAAGAATGGGTTTTTGAATATACAGGTAAACAAATCGAAGGGGTTTGGAAGAGGTTATCCATTGATGAGGGTTTTCGTAAAAGATGGTAATAAATATGAAATTGGTTTTAAAACAACACTTTGTCGAAACCCTATCAAAAACTCTTTCAATGGGTAACCAAAATGGTCCCTTAGATTGAGGTTGTGCGGAATTTTTAATGTGTAGATCTTTATATTCACAAGGAGCGCTTGTCATTGTGTCAAAAAACCGGGCATGAGCGTGTCGGACCACGCACAGTGTAGGGTTCCGTAGCAAGAAGCATTTCAGTCTTCCGACCGCAAATATAAGTTATTTGCGGTTGTCGAACTCAAAATCAAAACTGAAAAAAGTGAATATTTAAAAAAGTTATTGACGTATTTTGTTCAAACCAATTTTAATCGAGAGTATTTATTGAATGCCTTAAGCTTGATTTTTTCCAGATTTTTCGATAGCGCGGTTGGAAAATTACAGGGGGGGGGGACACATTGTGAACGACTTTCGGAGCTCCTAGTTCACTTAATATGTACTTAAATAAAAAAGTCATTTAGAAACCTCTATGTTATTTTCAAAGACCTATCCAATGATATCCCACATGACGGGGTGCAGGAAAATATTTTTTTTCATCCTTCAATTTCATGTATGGGAGCCCCCCTTAATTATTTTATTTTTCACAATTTCACTACAGGCCTTTATGGCGGCTTATAAAAGACATCTACCTACGAAGTTTCATTCAAATTAGTTATGAACTGTAGATTTTACGAGGGTGTGACAGACGGACAGACGGACAGACAGACAGACGGACAGACAGACGGACATGACGAAACTATAAGGGTTCCTAGTTTTACTACGGAACCCTAAAAATGTTCTAAAAGCGGCGACAGTTGTTCCCGTACTAATTTTGCTATGTCGGCTGCATATATCTCCTTGTTTCTATGATCTGAGGTTACCACTTACCACTGGGCCACGACTGCTTCAGCTGCAGCCTGTCGATTCTGTTCCGATTCGCGTGATATCACCGCCAGAACTGCCAATTTGTTTGCGGACGCTCGAGGGAGAATGTCTCGGTGACATTCTCCCTCGAGCGTTCAGACAGGCGGGTAATGATTTGATGAATTATAAAAAAAAACAATTATTTATTTTACAAATAACATGTATTTCATTACTTAATTAACATTATTAACATTTACATTACAACATTTAAAACAAAATATAACGTTATATTAATATTCCCGCTTATGTCTAAAGCAGTGATACTCAACCTGCGCGGCCTGACCACAGAAATCTAAATTATAACGGCTCAAATACACCAAATCCGTCATCGGCCGAACTCGGACGATTGAATCAAACACTTGTAAATTATAGAGAGCGCGTACACCAACACGACCGATTTTGTCGGCCGATGGCGGTCGTGTTGGTGTACGCGCTCTCTATAATTTACAAGTGTTTGATTCAATCGTCCGAGTTCGGCCGTCGTCATACGAGCAAAGTTCGGCCGATGACGGATTAGGTGTATTTGAGCCGTACCTAAGTCAATTCGCAAAGGCGCGTGACCTTGAAAATGACGTGAAATTGGCCCAAGAAAAAAAAAGGTTGAATAAGGCTGGTTTACAACGGCATAAGCACACCACAAAGCATAAAAAAAACTAATAATTAATGTAAATACTTAAGTAGTACAAAAAATATCACTAGTTATTTGAGTATTATACATTAACAACCTACGTATATAATATATCCGCGCCAATAACGAAGCGAATCTAAAATGGCAGCTTTAATCATTCCCTCTCACTCGCACGTTATTGCTGTCTTTACTCATACACGTCGGGTGTGAGTAAAGACAGCAATAACGTGCGAGTGAGAGGGAATGATTAGTGCCGCAATTTTAGATTCGCTTCTTTATTGGCGCGGGCTATAAGTACGTAATAATCATTTAAGGAATTAGTATTTGAGACACTTAGGGCCAAGTTAACCGACAAGTTAAGTCCGATAAATTGAAAACGGCCGTTTAACATGACTTTGGCCTCAAGAAAAGTCTTGTTAAACGGCCATTTTCAACTAACGACCCGTTATCTTGTCGGTGAACTTGGCCCTTAGTAACGGCACGGCTGGTATCCCATCTCTTCATAAGTTCTGTTTGTTCCTATAACTGCAAAGGTGCAAACTTGCAAAGTTATAAACATTAAATTGGTCTGTATTATTATATATGTATTGTATGTATTATTATATATATTGTAATTAGTCTGTATCAGTCTCCGATAGATGTCACCTACGCTTCTAAGAGGCGTATTCAAAGAGATTTAAAATTTCGACTGAGACCGATGGGCAGTGGCAGCGTAGCATGGGTTGCCACCCGGGTCAGTTTTCTATCTATTTGTCACCCGGGGCGGTTTTCTATCTATTTGTCACCCGGAGCGGTTTTCCATCTATTTGCCACCCGGGGCGGTTTTCTATTTATTTGTCACCCGGGCGGTTTTCTATTTGTCACCCGGGGTGGCGGTTTTCCATCTATTTGCCACCCGGGGCGGTTTTCTATTTATTTGTCACCCGGGCGGTTTTCTATTTGTCACCCGGGGTGGATTTCTATCTATTTGTCAACCGAGGCGGTTTTCCATCTATTTGTCACCGGGGGCGGTTTTCTATTTGTCACCCGAGGCGGTTTTCCACCTATTTGTCACCCGGGGCGGTTTTCCACCTATTTGTCACCCGGGGCGGTTTTCCATCTATTTGTCACCCGGGGTGGTTTTCCATCTAATTGCCACGCGTGCTCGTCGCTGAGCAAGTTTTTTTTTTCGGACGATTTTCTAATTTCCTTAGTCAAAATACGTGACAGTGGTTCTCGGCGGGCCCAGACTGTCACCCCTTGGAGCTTGGCACCCGGGGCGGACCGCCCCCCCCCCCCCCCCTCAACCCCATTACGCCGCCACTACGAATGGAACACGGTTGCTCATTGGTTAGAGCGACGCTACGGTTTAGCAGAGGTCGCGATTGTTTAATTATTACTTAATTTTTTTTCTATCCCATTACATTTTTACTTATAGAAAAACAAAATACATAATTATTATTATATAAAATTAATCCTTAACTAAATTATTGAGTATTTCCACGAAATCATCCCATAGACAAAAGCCTGTATAATCTGTTTTACAACCTTCCAATCGCAAAGAGGTGAACTCTGGTGGGTTGTCCAGAGACAATTTTTTACCCTCCCTCATTTGGTCCGTACACTGATATACATAATCAACCTTCATGTAAAACATTCCAGATTTTTCTTCCAACCATTTCTGGAATACAAGTTTTCCACCGGCTGGTGTCATTTCATACTGATCTTTGAGGCTGTATGGCATGAAATCCATGCCTTTGAGTACCGTATAGATGTTTGCGTCATGCCCCATAAGAAGTGTAATATTATATTGTTGATTTAAAATCATATCTCTCATATATTTTAGTAAAGGTCGCGCTAAGTCTTTAGCTATTAAAGTAGTGTTAAAAATCACGCTATGGTAACCTTTACTTAAGTCTAAAATTAAGTTCCATTGTTCAATATTTTTTAGTAGACCCCATGCAACCTCATTACCAGGGAATCCTGCATAGTTCTCCATAATAAATGAATCTATGACTGATTTTGAAATTTTCAATGGCCCTTCCAAATTCGGTTTGGAACCCACATTAACAAAGATTTTATTTTTATCCGTGACAAAATCACATTTATGTTCCGTTAAACAATATTCTGATTGTTTATAGTTGAGTATTTCTTCTAAGTCTTCATAAGAATTGTTTAAATGTAACGATTTTAGTAACATTTGCATTTGTTCCGTTGCTTCTAGTTTAAATATTGCTGATGCATTGTGTATGACAGGATTAAATATTGGATCTTTGTTTTTAGAAGCATGGTGTATTGTTACATTGCATCCTGGGAAGCCTTTAGTAATGAAGGCTTCAGCAGAAGCCATAGTCCGTTGCGCAGTATTTGCATAAACAAAAAAACAATCTTCTTTCGGACACTTATCTTTCAACAAACCTTCTTTACGTAGCCAAGAAGAAAAATATTCACCCATATATCCTTCTAATAATGCTCCTTTAGCTGTCAAATAACCAGGTTTTTCCTTCCAAATCGGCCAACATTTCGGTGTAAAATCTGCTAAGTTTTTAGACAAAGGAGTTCTAACATTATGCCTACTCAGTATCAACACTTGTTGTAGCTTAAAATCTTGTTCACAATGACCTTCAAACACTAATAAAGATATTAATAAGTATTTAAAATACATTTTTCACTGGATAATTACACTTTTGAACGAAATATTCTCATTGCTAGTGAGAATCAATTTTAATTAATGCTATCTAAGTGAATGTGAGTCTGTGAATAATAACACAAAGGGAAAGTAAAATTATATAATCTAACCTATCTGTTTATACAATTTATATACAAACATAAATCAACATAGTGAATTTATGGTTACCTATGCTTGAAAGGCAATGAGAGACCGTCATGAAAAACGCAGGTAGATTTATACTTACCTAATAATGATCACGTTCTATGCAATGATTACTTTTTTTATCAAAATTTAACAGGAAACAAAAAAATAAATGAAGAATTTTGATCAACGCCTAAGATATGCTATTCACTATAAAAAGATATCTAAAGTAAATATGTCAATTTGATTTGACATTGACATTTGTTATGTCATCCAAAAACAAGAGTGCGTTTATGAATGAAGCTTTAGCGAGCGTTGTAAACTTGTGGTGACTCCTGCTTATATGCCACATAATTATAATTATTTGAGATTGGTATTAAGGATATTATTACATGATTAACAATCAGTCATATCATAGTCATAGATTTAGGTCTTAGTCGTAGATCAGTAACGATAAATAACGAACTCAAGTCACGGCATAGCAATACCAGAAACGGTGTTCTATCACATTCATAGCGCAGCTGGGCGAGCTGGACATGGAGAAACAGGTAACCACCTAACTAGGTTGACAGTAAAATAATTAAGTTATCCTGATTATGTACTAATTAAGAGCAGTGCAGAATCTAAGTTACAAATAAGTTTGTCGCTTATCCTATAAACATCATAACAATTACTTCATAATCATACTACTAGATGGCGCTGCAAATATTTTTTGTTTTGCAAATCGAAGCATTTTTCAAACATTTTTTGTCAAGTCTATAAACTCTTAGTACATTTTTTGACACGATTAGGTACAAGCGCTTCTTGTGAATAAAAATAAATTCCACACACCCTTAATCTAGGTTTAAAGAACTTCATTTCTCGAACATAGTTCACTTAAAATGAGATTAAACAACATTTACTTAATACTAAATTAATACAGTTTTAGCTCTAGTCTAGTGCGACGAGTTTAATAGAAATTAATGACATTTTATTTTACAATCTTTTCAAAGTAACATTTAGCAATACCTATAGATTCTGACTTTAAATATGATGTTTAATTTATTAGGTACACTTTTTTATGTCGTTCGGTAAGCTGTTGTAAAGTTGATTACCTCTAATTAATCTAACACTGTTAATCGTCACTCAACACTAGCACTAAACTAAAACACTGTATAAATTAAATATCATCGATCGTGTTCGGTTCGTCGCCAGCGTGTACTTTTGTACCTACTACGCTCAAAATTACCAAACTAAAGTACCTATCAAGCTCACTAGAGCCTTGGCACATCTCCCTTGTTTCTATGATCTGAGGGATTAACCATGAAACAGCGAAGAAATCAGGTTCTATACCTACATTTCGTCGAGTTTTTGTATGGAACGGTTGATTTCTTTTCACGTTTTCAAGGTTGGTCCCGTAATTAACGAGATTCTTTAGCTTCCTTCATTAACTACCTAAATAACTTTTTATGCGCACACGGTTTTGCAACATTGGAGTTAGACACACTTCAGACTGTCTGTGTCTGTACCTCAGATCATAGAAACAAGGAGATGTGCCAAGGCGCTATCGAGCTCGATGCCTGATCTTGAGCAAATTGCTCATATTAAAAACGTACGCGCTGGCGACGAACCGAACACGATCGATGGTATAAATACAGTGTTTTAGTTTAGTGCTACTGTTGAGTGACGATTAACAGTGTTAGATTGAGGGTGTGCGGAATGGAGATCTTTTTATTCACAAGTACCTAGCGCTTAATTATGCGCGTAATTGTGTCGAAAAATGTACTAAAAGTGGCATCAGTTGTTCCCGTACTAATTTGCTATGATGGCAGATCTCCTTGTTTCTATGATCTGAGGTCTGTACCGACCGACACGTCGCATGATACTACCGCGAGAGCTGCCAATTTGTTTGCGAATGTTCGAGGGAGAACGTGAGATTCTCCCTGGAACGTTCGCAAACAAATTCGCAGTACCCGCGGTGATATCACACGGCGAGTCAGTATTACGAAAATGAATTGATGTTCATATTAGTAGGTGCCTATGAGTTTTCTGTACGCTCGAGACCTCATCTGTGCATTCGACACCTCCTAATGGTGCTGATTCTGTTGAACATCGCACTAAACTAATTTTAATCACACTTTATCTCTTTCTTACAAATATAATTGAAAAATATTTAGAACTGTCAAATTAGTCTAAGCCCTTGACATTTACGGGAAAATAATCGTGACCTTTTGCGATTACGACTAAGTTGACATTAAAATTATTCAAGAGGACTAATTTGACAGGATTAAATATCTGCTATCCCTCTCCCATGTTTTTTATTAGAAAGAGACATAATGAGACTAAATTAGTTTAGTTCGTAAACAACAGAATCGGCACCAATGTCTGTTGTTTGTGATTACGGGATGATCTCCTGGGCTATAAGGTGGTCAAAAGTAAAAATAATAGAGGTAACCATTATAGACCTGTGTGTAAATCAGCATTTGATCACAAAATTCACAACTAAATATGTATCTACAAACCCGTTTTCCAAACGAGTTGAATATGAGTTGAATAATGTCAATGGTTGTAAGTTGTCCCGCGACTTGTTAGGAGGCTTTGTTTATATGAGGTTAGATAATATTTATTTATAATCTGTAGGTAATTAATATCTAAATACGATTTGTTTTATTAAACAGACACGATTTCAACATTTACCAAATTTTCTAAAATCGGAGAAACCCACTTAGGTATTGTGTTTGTTTTTAGAGTTCCGTAGCTCAAAAGGAAAAACGGAACCCCTATAAGATCACTCCCGTGTCCGTCCGTGTGTCACTGAGGTTTTTCTCGAAAACCAAGTAACGTGTGATAGTCAAAGTCAAAGCATTTATTTTTGAATTAATCCACTTACAGGAACCTACTTTTGAATTTATTGTCAAGGAGTCTGTCAGTTACTTAGAATGATGAAGCTAGATCCCATATCCAAAGCGTAGATTCCTATGGAGAAGAACGAGCAAGAAACTCCAACAATGGAGTTTCTTGCTCGTTCTTCTCCATAGGAATCTACGTTCTTTCAGATCAAATCAATTATTATGTTATCATGGTTAGGTACATTGTTTTTGTCGGAAATAACACAAATATGAGAGAACAATGTATCTATAAGTCATTGACATATACCTATGTTATAGAGGTCAATGATATAAGTCCTACTAAGATGATATACGTGTAAGTTTGTGAGGATATAAAGATGTATGGATGTTTGTTACTCGTTCACGCAAAAACTACTGAACGGATTTTGATGAAACTTTACAGTAATATAGCTTATACTTACATCAGAATAACATATAGGCTACCTTTTATCCCAAAAACGCGGGCGAAGCAGCGGGCGGAAGCTAGTCTAGAATAATACTAAATACAATTCCAAATATTAGCCATAGCAGTCAGAGATGACCAGTCCCAACAGACGGCGCCCGTTCACGAACATGACGCGTCATTTAGCTGTTTTGTTGTTGCCCCTCCTTGTTCTAGGTTTGTGAAGCTACTGCAATTTTGATTTTAATAAGGTTAGTAATTATTAAGCCTTAGATTATTCAGGAAACTGCAGGTCTTTTTGACAATGTAGGTAAGTAGGTATCTAAGTAATTGTTGCGGGAAAAAAGTATTTTGAATAAAAATAGGTAGAAACATACAAGTTTACACTTACACCCTTAGCACAAAAAAGATAGATACGCGTTAAACGCAAATGCTACCAAAAATAATACACACTTGTTTTAGCACTAGCTTGTCTAAAACAAATGTGTATTATTTTTGGTAGCATTCGCGTTTAACACGTGTTTCTCTTTTTTGTGGTAAGGGTGTTATTATCAATCCTTATATCAACTAGAAAAACGTTTAGTTATTTAGTTAGTACTTAGTACAGTACCCCTATCATGAGTTTTTTTGACGTGTAGTATCGTTAACGTAAGCATATTTTGAATTGAAAATACACGTTTGTTACACAATATTTATATAAATTAAATACTTCATTAATTTCTCTGTATTTTTTAAAATGTGCAAATTGTATAAAATTTTATCAAAAAGTTCCAGGACTGCTGTATTTTAAATTCAAAATATGCTTACGTTAACGAAACTATACGTCAAAAAAACTCATGATAGGGGTATAGAACCAGCGAGCGTTTTACCTACTCGCTCTTAGCCTTTTTTGTTGGGATTAGATTGCCTAAGCTGGTAGGTCAAAGTTTGTCTCACAAAAGCAGTTATAAAATAAAAAGAATGATTAAGAATAGACGTTTAATTTCATAAACTCACTCCACGGACAATATCCAGTTGGGGATATCTTACAATCTTTCAATTCTAATAAAAAAATTTGTGGAGGCTTTTTAAGTGAAAATCTTTCGCCATCCCTTATTTGTTTAGCACTTGGATAAACGTATTCCACTTTTAAATACTGTCCCGCTATATCACTCCATCTTTGAAATATGATTTTCCCGCCAATAGGAAATGACTCAAATTGGTACGGCAAAACAAACGATTTGAAATCTAATGCACTCACAACAGAGTTCAAATTTGAATCGTGTCCCACCAACAAGGTGAATTTAGGGGTTCCATTTTCGAAAATTTCAAACATATATTCTAGGAGTGGTCCAGCAATGTCTTTTGATGCTGTCGTCAAATTGAATCTGATATTCTGGTCTTCTTTACTGATTTTTGCTAAGAGATTCCATTGGTCGTCGCTTGAGATTTCTCCCCATGCAACATCAGACTTTGGCATTCCTTCGTAGTAACTCATAATGAATGAATCAACGATCGAATTTCCGATATTTAAGGGGCCACTCACATTTGGTTCTTCACCATCTTCAGTAACAATTTCAGTTTCAAACGCATTTAAATCGCACAGATTTAATTTCTTGCAAACATCCGATGTTTCTATGTTTAGAATTCTGCTCAATTCTAAAAACGACTGCGTGAGGTTGGCTTCGTTCAATTTACTCAGCATTTCTTCTCTTGCTTGTTTTTTTAAGGTTTCCGATCTATTGTGAAATATGGGGAAGAATTTCGGGTCGAAAACTGCCGAATTCTCATAATGTTTTACTGTGATGTTGCAGAATGGGAATGCGGATTCTGAGAACGCTTTAGCCGTTGCTATTGTACGTGGTTTAGTGTTTGCATAAATAAGTACCTCGTCTTGTCTAGGACATCCTTCAGTAAAATCTTCGCTGTCCAACCATTCAGCTATGTATTCGCCCATATAACCTTCAAGCTGGGAACCTTTTTGTGTCAAATAACCAGCAGAATCGTTCCATTTCGGCCACACTTTCGCCGCGTACGTCTCCAGTTGTCCCGTTAACGGTGTACGAACATTATGCCGACTTAATATTAAAACCTGTTCCAATTTGAGGCTCTTGATGTCGATTCCTTTGCTTGATACAATGAGACACAATAAAAGTAACAATTTTCCCGCCATTTCTTAATGTTTTTTTACGGAGCACTGACCACTTATCTGTTGTTTGATTGTTTATAATTAAAATCACAAATTAATATTTTATCACAATTTTAAGCATGATTGGACTGCACTTCCCGCTTCTGTGAGCAAACTAAGACTGGTTCGATTCGCATAAAGTGCCTCGATAAGCGCGTGTTTCATCATGCGACAAAAATGATAAACAAATAGGATTTCATGACACCGAAGTGTAATCGTTAATCGTTAATAAAGTATTTATTAGTCATTATTTTTAGATTGGCATGATTTCATTATCGAGTGTGTTTTCCGGGCAGAATCGTGCGTATATGCACTGTACTGTACTGTGTGGTATAGAATTGACGCCTTCGGGTGCTGATCCGGTAACCGGATCGGGGAACCTGATGTGTGCGGCCGGCCTAAGGCAATTCTTGTGTATTTTTTTTTAATTTTTATGTCATCTCCAAGAGTGGCAATGGTATGATTTTCGATTACCGCATTTGAATCAATATTTGAACAAATCAAACAGCAGATTATTATTTGTTTTGTCTGCATTTTGTAACAGTTTGCTCGTAAGAGTCTACGATGTGGACTCACAAAAAAAAACCTTTGAATTAAGAATCTCTCCATTTTTGGAAGTCGTTTAAAAGTAATAACAATAACTATGTGATCTTCTGAGATCATAAGGAAGATGTGTCAAGCGTCTATTGAGCTTAATGCTGTGACATGATCAATATGATCATGCTGCCGACGAACCGAACGAGATCCATATTCTTACTACCTACAGTGTTTTAGTTTAGTGTGAATGAAGAGTGACGAATAACAGTGTTAGGTTAGGGTGTGTGACATTTTTAATATGAGGGAGATCTCTATAATTACAGTCAGCGTTTGTAGTCGTGACGCACACTGTTTTAAAAGTGGCAACAGCGGTTTCCGTACCTACTAATTTGTTATAAATACAGGGTGGCAGGTAAGACAGTGGAAATATTTTCCCCCCATAGTAAAAGTTGTTCATAATGATGAGTACAATGACCCCTTAAAATATTTCCACTGTCTAACCTGCCACCCTGTATATTGTGATAACATTATCGTTACCGGAAGTAGGTAGGTACCTATAAAATTTAACAATCATTTTGGTTATAGTGTCAATTTTCATAACATGATTAGATAATTATGTAGGCACATTTATTTCTAAAGATTTGGGTATTTTTGGGACGGATTGTTTTTAAAAGGAGATGAATATCAATTGAGTGCACAGGAATCAGGTTTTACAATTAGCAGATTTTGGTCGAGAGCGGAGAGGAGGAAAATTTTCAAAAATCATCTAAGTTTACAGATCTGAATGTTGACTTGTTTAGCGTTTAAATCAGGTAGCACTAAGGTAACTAACACCTGTAACCTACTAATAATTAAATGTGAAAGTTTGGGTGTGTGTGTACGTTTGTTACGTCTTCGCTGGATCATCGATTTCATCTAGGTAGGTGTAGGTACCTACTTCTATAAAAAAATATTCCTAGGAATATTTTTTATCTGGCGATACGTGATTTTCTAATACAAATATACAACAGCTAGGTCACAATATGGCACAAGGTCATTCCTATTATTATTTGGATAGCATTGTAGGTATGACGCACGGTGGAAACACTGACTTGACAGATGCAAAATTTATTTTTACCTAAGTATTTCCACAATATTCATTTCTCACTTTCTTTGCCAAGAATCCCACAGTTAAATTGTTATCTCTTTCTCGACTCATGTCGTGCGTATGAAAAAAATTGATATAATTAGATACTAGGTACCAACAGATACTAGGTAGGTACCAAGTTGGTACCTAGTATCTATACCTACTTAAAACGCGCTAAGTAGGTAATCCCTGGAACTACCTACCAGTCTAATTCAAAAAATATTTTTGTATATGATAGCCAGATTCATGAGGAATAGTATAGGCTATTTAACATCACGCTATGACCCTTAGGAGCCGAGCGACGGGGGCGAAACCGCGGGGAACAATATTATTACTAGTAATATAATAAAGCTGAAGAGTTTGCTTGTTTATTTGTTTGGACGCGCTAATCTCAAGAACTACTAGTCAGATAAGAAAAAAAGGCCTTAGGAGCCGAGCAACGCCGGGCGAAACAACGGGGCACAACTAAAAATTGTCTTGTCTTCACGACTCAAGACGAAGTAGGTATAGTAGGTACATACCTATTGAAATAAATACTAGGTACCTAGTGTACCTACTTAATACCTACTTAAAATCAGCCGAACGTTACACTATTATATCAGCTCGCAAAGGAGATTTCTCACAAATTGCATCAGTGAATGAATAAACAATGTTTATTGCTCAATCGTGTTTATGTCTAGGTAACCTATTTTCAGAGCTCTTGCAACTTGCAGTTTAATGCTGATTTTATACCCACGCGGTAAACTTAGCATTTGTTTCTAATAGTTACGTAGGTAGGCCTATCTAAGTTATACTTAATGATTAAAAAAATAAATAAATAAAAACACGTAAATCCACCTTCAAAAAGATCACAACATTATTGTGACCTTTTTGAAAGCGGTTTACCTATTATTAAGTTTTATATTTTTCTATTTTGAGTGATTTAAACACGCGATTTCATTGTCTAACCTATCTAACCACTTTTTGCTGTGTGAATTAATACATCGTCATTCGTCACGTTTTGATGCTGATTGCTGACTGTAGGTACAACTTCATTACATTTTCTTTGCCTCATGTCGCGATGAACGTAAACGCATTGCAATTTGATTACAACCAGTTACAAATCTTGCCACAAAACACACCTTTGCTGTAAGACGTTGAGGAGTTCCATTGATCGTCGTCAAGTTTCACTACCACGTTTACTTATCGACATCACGGTAACTCAAATATCCCGATATCCTAGGAGATTTGTCCGAGTATCGTTTACGTGCTCATGAGAATTGAAGAGTTCCGTTATTTTTTCATGGATCCCCTCATCAGATCTTGACCAAATTAATATGAGATGACTCCTAAATTACTTCCTTTCCTACACAAAAAGAAACATTAAAATCGGTGGGCGTGGTATTAAATTATTTGCCCATTTGTCATGAACATGCTTAAACAAACTTGAAGAGATGATTTTTTCATTGATCCCATCATCAGAACTTGACCAAAATATGAGACCACCCTGTATGTCAAAATACGTGATATTTTAGTAGTAGGTATAACAGCCGAAACGGCCTTTATACTCATCATTATGAACAATTTGTCTGCTATGAGATTTACCCTGAAATCGTGCAAAAACAATCAGAAATCCGCTAAATTTTGTCGAGTGAATTTTTTTGTAAGAAACGGCTGACTTTTTTACACAATTTCAGGTTTACGGTCAGTTGCAGAAATATAATTAAATTTTAATGGAGGCATTAACCATACAATTTCCTTCGTTAAAGCCTCCTTTAAAACTTAATGACCTTTTCTGCAACTCAGTTTTAGTCTTACAGAAAAATTGTTCATAAACATGAGTTCAACGCGCTAATCGCTGGAACTTCCAGTCGGAATCGTAATTTTTATAAGTATACCTATAACAGGCCAGACTCATGTGAAATAGTAGATATAGGCTATACCTCAGATCATAGAAACAAGAAGATATGCCATCATAGCAAATTAGTACGGGAACAACTGATGCCACTTTTAGTACATTTTTCGACACAATTACGTGCATAATTAAGCGCTCCTTGTGAATAAAAAGATCATTGAACGCATTGAACATTCGCAAAGCATTCGCATTTGCAAAGACGCATTGAACATTCCGCACACCCTCAATCTAACACTGTTAATCGTCACTCAACACTAGCACTAAACTAAAACACTGTATTTATACCATCGATCGTGTTCGGTTCGTCGCCAGCGCGTACGTTTATAATATGAGCAATTTGCTCAAGATCAGGCATCAAGCTCGATAGCGCCTTGGCACATCTCCTTGTTTCTATGATCTGAGGGCCAGACTCATGTGAAATAGTAGATATAGGCTATACCTATAACATCACGCTACGACAAACGTACGGGGAACAGCTAGTTGATGATACAAGACAATGTGATATGAAGCCGATTTCAACTGTACCTACGCAGACAGTGGTGTCGATTCTGTTGTTTACGAACTAAACTAATTTAGTCTTATTATGTCGCTTTCTAATAAAAAATCATGAGAGAGGGATAGCACATATTTAATCCTGTCAAATTAGTCCACTTGAATACTTTTAACGTCAATTTAGTCGTAATCGCAAAAGGTTATGACTATTTTCCGGTAAATGACAAGGGCGTAAACTAATTTGACAGTTCTAAATATTTTCTGTCCTTTTTCAATTATATTTGCAAGAAAGAGATACAGTGTGATTAAAATTAGTTTAGTGCGATGTTCAACAGAATCAGCACCAGTGTTGTACCTAATTATTCAGTTTTGTTTTTATTATAAAAATGACTGTTCTATCGCTCACAGGCCAATAGAGACTAATTACAGAAGTACTAAGTTCTCACTGTCTTATGTACAATTTACAGTGTGCATCTGGATTGAGGGCCCTTTTTTTAAACCCTTGCAAAACGAAATAAGACTTATAGGGAATTTAGTTAAAAATAGTAAAAACTCAAAGCAAAGGGCCATAAATTTCTTAAATGTGAATTAAAGATGTTATGATTAAAAAACTGTGGCCCTCAGTCCAGACGCTTGCATAAAGTGACATAGCCTAAATCTCAGAAAGTACTATATCTGGGTAAATCATTTTTATTTATGAATTTAGTTAAGAATTTAAATATTTTAAGAAATTCTTAAATATTTTAAGAAATTCCCAAATCTGTAGAATGTTGCATTACAGAGTTATAGCGAAATATCTATGGCCCTCAGTTCAGTAATGTTTGAACTGAGGAATCTGCAAAACATGAATTTATCTGAAGCAATACTGTAAAAATGAACGTAGCCATAAGCTAATAATGTATCACTTGTGTCTAGTAGTAGAGAACGCAACATTTATAGTTCCTGTAGAAACACTGTTGCCAAAGTGACACAGCAGCACTTATCATTGACTTAGCCGTTTGATCAGATAAAATCAAAATTCAATGTGCCGTCCAGTGTCTGAACTATTATTGCAAATTATTCTCTCCGATGCCTGCTCATGCCCCAACTGAATTCCAAAAGTGTACCAACCACACAAATGTACACGAGCTTTCAATAAATACATAAATACGACTTTAATATATTTTACTGAGATACCACTGTGAATTAGTTAAAAAGAAATAAGTAGGTACACAAAAGTTAATAGTTAAAGAGTAAATGAAAGTTGAATTTTACGAAAATGCAGACTGAACTGAGAGCCCTATATTTTCGGCTTATATTATTGTCGGTAAGTATATTATTACAAACAAACAAAGAACAAAATCTTCAGCTTTTTATAATTTAGTAGGTATAAATTTTATTATGTTATAGCCAGGTATAACTATTATATTTACCATCGTGAAAATTCCTTTCGATCAGTCATAGTAAATAAACCTTCTGTTTTCTCCGCGCATTGTGACAGATATAACGGCCTTCTTAAGCATGTATCGATTGATGATTAGAAATAATAATTATGTACAGTATTTCCAAATTAATAATGCGCATGAGATCTTCGCTAATTGCCTCTTTCTGTCTAAATCTTTTAGCACAAAACACATAATTCTACTAAATTATGCATGAAGAAAATGCACTTAACCACTCTATATACATATCGTCTTCCGACGCTCGGGGAATACGACGTTGCCGAACGGTAACGAAGATTTCTATGCGCATTATCACTTTGGGAGACCTGTAGGTAGGTAGGTACTTTTAACAGTGATTTCCTGTAACGGATACTGTTATTTAATTAACTTATCATCACGGCTATAGATATTTTCCGAAGGGTAGGCAGAGATTTATAGTAGGTTTTTTTCAGTGGCGTATTAAAATTTGGCGCCCTGGGCCTATAAGGTTTGCCGCCCCATAAATTAACGAAAATACTGGCTAAGTGCATGTCGGACCACGCATGGTTTAGGGTTCTGCGAAAAGCTAGCAGCTAAGGACGGCGCGAAAGGTGGCTATGCCGCCTCTCACAGTCTGCCGCCCCGGGCCATGGCCCCCATGGCTCTAGAGTAAATACGGCACTGGGTTTCTTTCTTTGGGAGTCCCCTGGTATCTATTTAAAGAAGTGACATTACAATATCTATGCCGGCTCCACACGATCGTCCAACAGTCAAACTGTTCGATCAACCTTCCACGTGTGGAGATAGTTCGTGCATGTTTGACGGTGTTGTAGGTCTTTTTGTATTGATAGTGAGTTGGGACAGATAGGAGTCATGTTGGAGTGTTGGACGATCGTGTGGAGCCGGCGTAATAGTTCGTTTATCGTTTTGGTTTATCAATGCCATTGACCCTGTAGTAGTTTATCAGAGGCTAAAAATAAACAGAGAACTTCATTCATCTTCAACAATGCTTAGAGAGCAGCTATAGGTACTTAAAGTTATCGTTTAAAACTTTTATAAGAGTTCTTTCCTCAAAAGGAAAAACGGAACCCTTAAAGAATCACTTTGTTTTCCGTCCGTCCGAGGCAAGACCCTTAACGGGTGCAGGCATCTGCTGATAGATGGCGCCACTAGAAGAAGTATGCAATAGCGGCATCTTGCTCATAGATGGCGCCAGGCCGCTTCTAAGAATTTTCTAATAAAAAAATCCAATACTTTACCCGACCCTGAGATCGAACTAAAAATTCTACGCTCAATTGCGCTAGCGATCATTAGCTCAAAAGCATTGTTAAAGGACGTCGGCAGTTTTCGGCTTGATATGGTACAGTCATAAAAGCATAACCAAAAATAAAAATATATTTTAATTGTTCTTTGCCTAATTTATCTTAGAGATTAAGAATTGGAATCAAAAATCGAAATAAATAAGAAATAAAATGATTATGCCATTGACATTTTGAAAAAAACACTAAAACAAAAACGGGTGCATGCTGGCTTTTTTTTTTCTTTTTTGAGGATGGGAAATCATCAAATGACCCCTCCCGCTCTGGGCGGAGCGGAAGGGAGTGTCAGACTCTTACTGACTAAAACCCACCCGTGTTCCTTCCTTAGCCCTTTTGTCCGGGTCAGCGGTATCCCTTCCGGACAATCCCGCTTTCCCGGCAGGGGGTGCATGCTGGCTGGCGCGTGCTTCCACAGAATATCATGGTGACAGCAACTAAAACCTTTGAATTGAGAACTCATTTGTCGGGCTGTACTTCATTGGACCTCCACAGAATATCATGGTGACAGCAACTAAAACCTTTGAATTGAGAACTCATTAGTCGGGCTGTACTTCACTGGATCATTCACACCATACTTAACCTCACTGTCAGAAATACGAATATTTCCCTTTAACCCAATTACGTACAAAACAAATAAAAAATGAATTTAAATACTCTTGAAATACTCGATCACACCAAACTAATTTCATATCTGTACCGACTTACACAATCTGAAGCCCAGCGTTCTATGGGCGTCTGCCAGTGCCCTTTAGAATTTTTCAGTACAACTTCTCACCGCCAGATGGCGTTGAAATAAAACAACCAAATCAATGAGAATTATTTTATTAATTTATCACAAAGTTTAAATATGTGTAAACAATTTAACTAGGTACATTATGTAATAAATAGTTGCTTAAATACAATAGTGCAACAACACATACACTTCACGAACATTCCAATTTCCAACAAACAGTACCCCTATCATGAGTTTTTTTGACGTATAGTTTCGTTAACGTAAGCATATTTTGAATTTAAAATACAGCAGTCCTGGAACATTTTGATAAAATTTTATACAATTTACACATTTTAAAAAATACAGAGAAATTAATTAAGTATTTAATTTATATAAATATTGTGTAACAAACGTGTATTTTCAATTCAAAATATGCTTACGTTAACGATACTACACGTCAAAAAAACTCATGATCGGTACCCAGTATGCCCAATATATTTTATAATGTACACTTGACACAATGGTGCCGATTCTGTTGTTTGCGAACTAAATTAATTTTGTTTTATTATGGTGCTGATTCTGTTGAACGTCGCACTAAACTAATTTTAATCACACTACATCTCTTTCTTACAAATAACATTGAAAAAGGACAGAAAATATTTAGAACTGTCAAATTAGTCTACACCCTTGTCATTTACGGGAAAATAGTCGTGACCTTTTGCGATTACGACTAAATTGACAACAACCTATTCAAGTGGACTAATTTGACAGGATTAAATATCTTCTATCCTTTTCTCATGTTTTTTATTAGAAAGAGACGTAATGAGACTAAATTAGTTTAGTTGGTAAACAACAGAATCGGCACCTATGTCTCTAATAAAAAACATGACAGAGGTCAATTTAGTCGTAATCGCAAAAGGTCACGACTATTTTCCCGTGAATGACAAGGGCGTAAACTAATTTGACAGTTCTAAATATTTTCTATCCTTTTTCAAAGATATTTGTAAGAAAGAGATATAGTGTGATTAAAATTAGTTTAGTGCGATGTTCAACAGAATCAGCACCAATGTCAAATTAAGTACATTTTTCGAACGTCTCTTGCGGGTATTATGTGTATTAGATTTATCTATGGAAGTATGGTAATGATTAAGGAATCATATCAATTAAAATAATGGAATCAATAAGTACTGTCGTACAAATGGAATGCTGACAAGTACCCAAAAATCAGACTGCAAATAGAACGTATATGTCTATCCCTATTGCACATATTTATAACACACTCGTTTACACACGATTTATGACACCACTCCGTAATAACACCATTTCTAGGATCATTTTTGATACATCTATTGGTAATGCAAACAAAACTTTATGTATGTGTATATATGTTTCTTTCTTGTAACTTTTTGAAACAGTCACTCTAGCCCAGTTACTTTTCTGTTAGCGTTAACGCCAAACGCTACGGATAAAATGTATGGAAGTGACATTTGTGAGTCACGTGACTTTTCTGCAGGTAATGTCTTTGCCATACATTTGTGCTTATCGTTTGACGTGAACGCTAACAGGAAAGCAACTTGGCTAGGGCCTCAGATGTATTAAACTAGGTATCCTCCTTGCATCTGACTTGATTGATCGTTGACATACAGACTTGTGAGTATTTAGCCACGTACTGTATAGGTTTGAACCGCATTCGTATTTGATTTAAATGTCAGATTCAGTAGGTACATTTAAATTTAGTTCCCTATTCCGCCACGTGTCAAAATATACTGGGCACTAGGTAATACTGTCAAACTATGCTAAAAGAAGAGCTTCATGGGTACGATATGTTCTCGTGTCCACTACGGTAATCTAAAGACACTATTGTTATATTTTCTATGTGCTTTAAAATCAGTGTATAACATCATACATCGTACTAATAAAAAAAATTCAAAAGTCGGTCGAGGGACCCCCTATAATACGCCTCGTATTTAATAGAAAGAGAGAGAGTCTCATGGAGGGGGCATAACGCTTTTTCCTTACGTGACGATTTTTACCAGTCAACTACTATCGCAATCCGCGCTAAGGAACTTCGTTTCAAAATATATTTTTCATCACCACTGCTCTAAAAGCGGTGAAGGAAAACATCGTGAGGAAACCGGCATGGCCTAGAACCAAAAATTCGAAAACATGTGACGTCCACCAACCCGCACTGGGCCCGCGTGGTGGATGTGCTATTTCACTGCTGTCGACTTCGACTCCCAAATTGAAGTCGTTCTACCGACCAGAGGCCCTAGACAAGTTGCTTTTCTGTTAGCGTTCACGCCAAACGCTACGGACAAAATGTATGGAAATGACATTACCTGCGGAAAAGTCACGTGACTCACAAACGTCAATTCCATACATTTTGTCCGTAGCGTTTGGCGTGAACGCTAACAGAAAAGCAACTTGTCTAGGGCCTCAGAGGGCCTATGCACGAATAATTTTGACGTTACTCCCAAAGATTTAAATCGTAGATGTGCCCTAACCGTACTTACATCGCGCGAAAATGTGTCCTTATTGAGACGTATGAGCTCACAAATTAGACAGAGAACGATAGTGTGCAATATTCGGTATGAGTGAGCGAGACAAAACTATATTTGATACTTCAGATATCATTGAAATCGACATTGGAACCGGACCATATTTTGACACGGTAGGATCATCTACATACGATTGAAATCTTTGGTTGAACCTTTTAAATTCTCATAGCCTTCTCCAAAGTTAGAGTGGCTGATTAAAATTTCGCCGTAGTACAACATACGAAATAGTTAAACTCCTAAGCTTCTAAACTGAGATTGCACTATCCCATACAATGTTACATACTCATAAATACTGCCTAACCACGTCACAAATTCAACAACATAGCTTGATACAAAGACGCCATCTTTGCAAAATTGGCGGCAGTTTTGACATTGACAGCTGTCAAATGGAATGTTTTTTTTTCTAACTGTTCTCGGCTCGGTCGAGTTGTGCCAGTTGGTATGCGATCCTTTCCTCCCTGGCCCGCGTGGCTTGGCCAATGCCTCGTTTCTCTGTGAACTTCGCTATGAAGGTTTCTACCGGTATTTTACCTGTAAAATAAAATTATATAAATTATTATAAATTAGAAAAGCAGTCACAAACCAGGAGAAATTCATAGTATTGGCCCAACAAAAATGACACATTTCGCCGACAAATAAAACATACAAAAGACTCCTTTTTGAAGTCAACGAAAAAAGAAGTAAAAACAAACCCGTCAAGAACTGCTCCGCAATAGCCTCAGACTCCTCATCGGCCTTCAACGCAGCCTCCTTCAGACAATCCCTGATCCGATGCGGATCATACAGGTCTGCTAGCTTCGTATGCTTCCTCAGCAAGTCATCGAAGCTCTTCTTCAATTGCAGGATGACTGAGATGCGATCTAGTATTTCAGACTTCATATCGTCCATCTCATTTCGTTTCATGATGTTCTCATGGACTATGTGCTCGATATTGTTCACCAACTCCTCGGCTTCCAGGTCCAGCTCTATGAGTTGGGGGTTCACCTCTAGTATTTTGTCCTGAAAATTATAGTAGAATGATAAAATAAGTTTTATAAAACATTTTTCAAAACAAGGTTTTATTATGACTACTTCCCAGCTCCATTAGAAAACCCTGGACATATCCAGATCTATGGTACTTGTCAAGACAAATCCAATGAGCCCAAACACAATAGTTATGTTGAAAAGTTGAGTTCTCATGGGCACCTCCCAACTTCATCACAAGACCACCTTCATGGTACTTTGGGGGATGGAGGAACGAGGTGCAATGTTCCTCCATTGAAAAGGGATGATCCTCCTACCAGACCGGGTGTTATGGTCTGGTGGGCCACTGCCCCCAACAGTTGATGTCGGGTTTCTGTATATATGCAAATCGCTGTGAAAACTCTGCTAGCACGATGTAGGATTCAGCCAATAGTCATCATGTAATGACATTCACTTGAATTCGCTGTCTAGCTGTGTTGATAGTCTTCGCTGTTGTAGGCAGATGTCGCTACAGTACCATATCATTGCATTGTCACTGAGGTAACATTATGTATTCCAAATTTCAGCTCAATCGGTTAGGAATGGGTCTAAAATTCTTTTGCAAGATTTTGCCCTCCACTAACAGGGCAAGTTAAATAAAAGCTTGTAAAAAAAAGAATAAACATAATCAAAGTTACCTGTAAATCAGTATTCTCCAATATCTCCTGCAACTCCTCAATGCAGCAGGAATTTAACTCCGGAAACATCAACGACTGCCCGCTGTAGTTTGACTGCGGACTTGCATCGTTGCTCTTCGACCCATCATCAGAATTTGAAAACTTTGGCATCGATTTCTGGAACTCTCTTATAATAGCTTGTACTACGCGGCCCAAGTCTGAATGTAGGGTGTAATTCAACAAGCCAGGAGCACCAATCACTTGGTTCGAGTTATCTCCGACCCACGGATGAGGTATTGGCGGGTTAACGAAAATAGAAGGCTTCTCAATAGGAAATTCGGGTCCCAGTATCACTATTAAGCTCATATTTTTACCGTCAGCGACGAATTCCACTCGATATTCCGAGTTTTCATTGACCTCGACGACATGATCGTTGAAGATTTTTAGTGTGTCGATTTGCCGTTTTCTCATGTCTTGTTCGCTGTAATATTGTCGTGGCAGCATCTTTGGACTACGTAGTTACTGAAAAGATAACGCAATTCAAGTGAAAGTTGTTTTAAATGTTTTAATCTTTGTTTTTTGTTTAGTGAAAATGTTTTGTTGACACTGTTGGTTGTTTTACGTGTTATTAGGATTTAGAATGTTTAAAAAAATAAGTTATATAATTAAATAGATTTCGTGTACCTGTAATTAGACGTAACAAATGTTTTTAAAAAGAATTAGAGTTACTGTAGATAGAATTTCCAAAATATTATTTCGTGCGATCTTTGGTGCGATCAATAAGTTACATAAGTACGTTTCCCTCTCACTTTTTGATTTTTGCATAAAGTATTATGAATCTCATTGGCTACAAAATACTCAAAGTAATAACTAACCAATAAGAATTGAGAATGAACAAGACATGTATTTATTGAAAACATACCTTTGGTAAATGTCATATTTACGTCAAAGTCAAATAAAATAGCGTTTTGTTACATCGGCAATTCGGCACCGGCAGTTACTAAAACAAAAAAATAAATACATTAAACCATAATTTGCTACCGTGTTTGTTGCACATTCAATAGAGCTTGACACAAATAATTTTGTTTTATTTATTTCGCAAGCCAAGTATTTTTGCACAGCTTACAAAATTCCGCAATCAACTATATCTGTTTAAATCAGAGGTATTGTAAAACGCAACTCTTTTACCAGATTATACAACTAGATGTCGCTACAAAAGTGCCTGAAAAAATGTGGGTAAGCAGAAGCGAACTCATTTCAAAGGCACGTGTATCATGTACACCTATCCCAATTATATTATTATTTTATATATGCAAAAGTTTGTGAGGATGGAATGGATGAATGTATGTATGTATGGATGATTGTTACTCTTTCACGCAAAATCTACTGAACGTGAACGGATTTTGATGAAACTTTACAGTAGGTACCTAATACCTATAGCCTAAGGGTCTCCCCACATTTATCGACGCGGAAACGGCTAAAGCCGAGTGAGTATCACTACACTGCAATCAGCTAATAGGCAAACGGCTCGTTTCGCCGTCGCCGTCGGCCGGTGTCGCGACGCGTCGTCCGAGCCGAGCCGATGCGAATGGTATTAGTAACACCCTTATTTCGTAGACATAAAGGCTTTTTTGACCTGACTTTTTTAAATGTGGAGAGCCCCTAATACATCAGAATAACACTAGGTACTACTAGTAGGTAGGGTAGGTGCGTCGGTTTCCCGTCCAGCGTCTATAGGCGGACATTTCGAGGATGTGCTGCACAAATATTAAGAAAATAAGAGTTCTATCCTTCAGTTCCACTTGAAATACGGCTCTAGGAAGAAAAGGATAGCTGTTCCATTCTGACCTAGTAAAATTAGTTACGTAGTATTACCCAAATATGCACAAATCCTCGTTCAATTCACCGTTAGCACCGCCGGTGCACATGCGTTGGCAAAACTAGCGAAAAAATAGTGAGCACGTATTGCTTGCAAGGTAAGTATTTCTGGTTTTATTTATCTGTGACATGTTGTTTTTGTTTTAATTGCTAGTAATGCATTATTACAATGCATTTTGATAAGTCTTTTTCAATCATATTCAAAAACTTGTTAGATATTTAGTGTCCGCGAACTAGAATAGTAATTCTTTAAAAATGTTAGTTTACGGCCTGGTGGACGCAAATAGACATAAAAAATAATAACATCTTTAATTTTTTTTAGTATCTTATTAATATGGGTTAGGATCGAAATTCTTTTAAATATATTTCTTTTATATGCTGTTACATCGCTGGTAGTTTACGTCCGCCTAAATATAAATAAATCGTGTTTTTTCCGGCCATACAAAATGTATGGGAATTCAATGGCCGCCAATAGAATATGGCACTATGATGTCTCAGTTTTCGACCACTGAAGTTGATAAGTATTATATTTTTAATGTTTCTTTTATAGATGTCCTCCAAAGTTCCTAATTAACATACCTAAAGGTGAAAAACATTACCCTCCTTTTGGGCTTCACCGCAGTCGGGTAAAAAGAACAAAATTGATCATTATTCACAAGCATATTTTTATTTATTAATATAATATCTTTCAGTTGGCGTTTAAAGGATTAGAGTAGGAGGATACTAGACAACAAGGGAAACATAGAAAATATGGCATTATTGGCATTCCGAGAACAACAATCCAGTGCAACAACACCGAGAACAACAAATTAATGTGCAGTCATCCATGGTTTAAGCGAGCGGAGATGGAATCCCTGGGATCCCAACTCATGGATTCCATATACCTTAGATCTCTCTCCGCAACTGAAACCTAGAAATACTTGGGTACCGTATGTCGGAAGCGTTGAGAATTAATGAGGCTGACTTTGACTTTTGACTTTGAGGGGTTTCGTTCACCGTATTAACAGTCTTTTGTCAGGTGGCAACAAGGTATGTGCCGACACTGGTTGGGTCTTGATGTTTTCTTTCGGCATATTTAGATGGATTCAGCCAGAATTAGACGACCTGAATTGGAAGGTTCGTTTATTTCCGATTGCATATTGGATGAATCCAGCACCACCTAAGTGTGTCGAGAACGAAGACCACGAAGTGTCGAGGTCGAGGCTTTTTAAATACCAAAACTCTTCACAAACCGTGAGGCGTGCGATCTTAGGGAATATTTCCTCAAAGACGAAGTAGGGATGCACCAAGATGTAGTTGCAGTGAACAAAGTGACAAATGGACTCACGCCACTCCCATTAGGTAAAGAGAACTAGCGCAAGCCTATAGTGCTCAAAACCAATCTCATGGAGCTACATGGACACTTTTATTGGGCCCTTTATAGGTCTGATGCAGACTTCTTGGCGTCCATATTCTGGCTGCGTTTCGGCGAACTCTTTGGAGAAACCGATGGTTTTTTTTAAAGCAATTATAGACGAAGTTATGATGACGAGCAACTACCGAAAATACATATCTGTCGGGCTGTCGGGCATGCCACTGTCCCGCTGAATCGATCCGAATATAATTTCTGGTTGTTTTCGTCTTGCTAACGTTGAGTACTTGGTATAGACAAAACTTGGTGGCCAGGATTATCTACCAGCAACTTGCTCTGAAATACAAGTATGTGCCCGACCCAGTCAACGAAAATGGTCATATCACATTGTACTGGGATCGCTGTATCATCAATTCATCACTGATCGGACTATTATTGCTAGTTTTGATAGATTGATGGACATCTCGTAAAGGCCGAAAAAGATAAATAAATCGAGTATCTTAGCACACTAGGTTCTCCGCACGTGGAAAGTGCACTCAGCAATAATTGTGCCTATAGTTGTTTCGGCCAATGATCTAATAGCCAAGAGACTCGACCAACACCTGAGAAGGCTCTCGGATCAAGGTCTTTATCCAGAAAGCTTTCCTAAACACGGCTTACATTGTTAGGAGAATCCTCTCTCTAGATCCCTGACCACTGGTAGCTTGGACCCTGTTCCCTATGCCAATGGAGTACCTACCTACTATTTTTAGGGTTTTGTACCCAAAGGGTAAAAACGGAACTCTATTACTAAAACTCCGCTGTCCGTCTGTCTGTCACCATGAGCTGTATCTCATGAACCGTGATAGCTACACAGTTGAAATTTTTACAGATGATGTATTTCTGTTGCCGCTATGACAACAAATACTAAAAACAGAATAAATAAAAATATCTAAGGGGGGCTACCATACAACAAACGTGATTTTTTTGCCGTTTTTTTCTCGATCTTAATAAAGATTATAATACTTATAATATGGTGTCTAATGTTGTATAGATAATGGTATGGAACACTTCGTGCGCAAATCCGACTCGCACTTGACCGTTTTTTGTATTTTTTTAAGTCTTTTTTACTGTGATTAAGAAATGTACAAAAATATAAAATAAGTTAATAAAATTAATGTAGATGTGATTAAAAACGAAAGACTGACTTAGATTTTGTTTTTATATTAAAGAGCAACGTAATTTACACTGCTATGTTATTTTATTATCTTTTTAAAGGTTATTTACCATAATAAACCATGTGGACGTAAACTAGATACAATGTGGCCGTAAACCAAAAAAATGTCCGTAAACTAGCATTTCACCATGTTTTGCGATTAAACACCTCTAAAATTAATTTACAGCTATGTATGTCATTTTTTTACTTCTTAATTCAATCTTCATAATATCTGGTATCCATACAAATACGTTCAATAAATTTTCTATGAATATTTCATACTAATATATTAACGTAAAGTTGGACACTCCGCTAATCGGCCGCTATCCAGCGCAATGACCCTACTTGTGTGTAGGTACAGTACACACAAGTAGGTACTAGTAGTACGGACCAATATAATATTGGTCCGTACCTACTACTAGTACCTACTTGTGTGTATAGATCAATAATATATCAATAATAGATCAATAAATTGATCTATTCTATTACTATAGTGTGGTCTATATTGTACACGCTGGTGAGCCAGGCGTAGCGTAACTATGCTAGAGGCGTAGGTACATTATGTCGGAGTGATACGTAAATACGTAAGTCTAGGTACTTGGTGTTATAGTGAGACACTGTAACTACCCATAATAGAAATTAAAAGATCCGACACTACTGTAATTAAAACTTTATTAGAATACCCAGGGACCCCACGATACAGGCATGCCTAGTGTGGGGACCACAGTGAATTCGCGTAGGTATTCGTTCATACTGATCTCTTAGAATATGTAATGCTTATGTTAATTGCTATAAATTGATCTCTAAGAATGTGTAATGTTTATGTTAATTGCATAAATTGAAATAAAACTTTTTTCATTTTTCAAAAACTTTGATTCTATCAGATACTATTGACTTTTATTTTCTCGCAGAAGGTGTGATAAGTAGAGTATTCTCCTCGGGGATAAACGTGTCTTGTCTTTGGCGAGCTTGAATCCCTCGCTGCACTCAGGATGCTGAGGAGGCTTTGCTATAAACGTCAAATTTAGATTGAATATTTGAGGAGTAAGAGAGGTCCTATACTAGTAAAATTTATATATATGATAGTTCACCATCAGATCTATTTTTGCATCGGACAGAAACACGATAGCATGAAATTTACTCGATAAAAAAAAATCATGAAGTTGCGAAAAAATATCACATTTATTGGATTTTTCATGGACGTGGTGCAAATAACTACGACAAAGACTATATAAATAACATCGCAATTATTTAATCTATCTTTGCATCGGAAGTTTTTTTTTTAAATTGTTTACTTTAAGAGAAAATCCAGTAAAACTGCTTTGGCGCTTATGACAATTTTATTTGACTAAGTTGATATATTGCATCTCTTTTTGATGTGATCTTTTTGCATAAATCTGTTTCATCGACCAGACGGCGTTCCGCCGTACAGGCGTGAGGTCTATGCCACTTTGACAGCCGATGACAGTTATGCCGTCGCAAACAGAAAAAAATGTAAATTAAAATTACGTAGATATTACTCAATAAACTTAAATGTTATAAGTAAAAGTCGACACATTTAATTGTCAATCATTGAAATAATCGCCACAAGGGAGTATAAATACTGTGTAAATATACGAAACTTGACCAAAATTGTTGTTCGTTGGAAAATTACGTATAAACGCTATTATAATGCAATACAGAACCATAAACACGAGTGAAAAAATAGGAAATTAAAGAAGGTGGCTAAACGGCTAAGGTATGTCTACAGTTTAATTCATTTAATCAATTTAATAAAATAATTATGTTTGGTTCTATGAAATCATATCATGACGTCATTGGGGACTGTGTTGAGTGACCATGGAATATATAAAATAATTAGAAACTTTTTTCAACGACTTGAATGGCGACTCTTTTCCAACACGTTTTTTTTACTCCAACCACGGGGTCTCATCAGGAACAAAGGAGTATTTGTTCAAATAACTCTTAATAGATAGCGTTAATTATATGTATCGATTTGTTATTGAAGTTTGTATAAAATATACTTAGAACATGACAAAATAGACAAAGTAAATATTTGTTCAAATAAAAAAAAAATCATTTAGGCATGAAAAAATGTATAGTCCCTAGATCCGTTTTTAGGGTTCCGTACCAAAAAGGTAAAAAAGGAACCCTTATGGTGCGACTTCGTCTGTCTGTCTGTCTGTCTGTCACACCTATTTATTTCAGCAACTACTAATGCTATCGACTTGAAATTTGGAACAGTTATAAAGAATGCTTGTCCAACTATATTGCAAATGAAAAAAGTCAAAAAATATTTTTATTTTCATTGCAAAAGGGGCCGGAGTGGGGGTCCAAAATTTCAAAGTGGGGTTACTAGGTCAAATGACATATCATATGAAAGGGCTTGATCTGCACATTTCAAAATATATTTTCATTTTATTTTATGTTTCACAGTTTTCGACATATGATGAAAAATACCATTCCCCCCCCTTATCTCCGAAGTTTGCGGAGCGAAAAATCTGAAATAATTATGGTTGATAAGAATTGACCCAAATATGGCACCAAAAATAAAACGATGTTCCTAACTAGTACAGTTTTTTCAAAATCATCAATATTCCTTGACAAACAAACTTAGTTATGCGGTCCGGTTTTTTTCACTTTATACGTCCAAAAATGATACGGAACCCTCGGTGCGTGAGTACGACTCGCACTTGGCAGGTTTTTTTGTATGAGATGAGGCAGCTGTACGTTTAGTATTGTATTATCTGTGTTCCAACTAAATTTTAATCCAGGTCGCACAGTGACGCCACTAATTGCGTGAGTCTGCTGACAAATTCGCAAGTAAAAAGAGTTTTAATACAAGTGTATCATTTTGATCGGACAACGCTCTCGCACGACTATAACGTATTAATATAAGCTTTAGCTTATTATTTTTCTAATCGCTCTTTTATTATTTTTCTCAAATCATTACAAATGTTATAAATACGCGGCTGTAATCGTGGTAATCTGGATTAGTATACAGGGTGGCAGGTTAGACAGTGGAAATATTTTAAGGGGTCATTATGAACAACTTTTACTATGGGACCAACCCTGAAATCGCGTAAAAAAAACAGCTGTTCCATACATGTATGTTCACATAACTCAACAAAATGTATGGAACAGCTGATTTTTTTTTCGCGATTTCCTGGTTGGTCCCATAGTAAAAGTTGTTCATAATGATGAGTACAATGACCCCTAAAATATTTCCACTGTTCAACATGCCACCCTGTATATTATATTATTATCGCGTGCATCCATATGACGTTATAAGAAGTGTATCACTTTGGGAGTATAACATGATGTTCAATAATAAGCTTTGTAATAAAACAAGTTTAAACGGATTAAACCGCGTCAAGAATATGCGCTCCACAAAGTCTGCAGTGTATGAACATGCCCTAGGTCAGGGATGGCGAACCAATGGCACGCGTGCCAAGAGTGGCACGCGTGCCAAGAGTGGCACGCGACAGAAAAAACTGGGCACGGGAACAACATAAGTTGCATTAACATTTTCAGTATCTTTACAATAAAACAGATCTACAGTGCTTATAACATTATTGATTTGTGTTATAACTGTCTTTAATTAGGTAAGGATTTTTATTTTCCTTACTTTTTTATAATATAGCACGGCGTAGCCATAATTTTTTTCTTTTTCTACTTAGTGTGGCACGCAGTTATAAAAAGGTTCGCCATCCCTGCCCTAGGTAACCTCTACCATTTTCTACGCTTTGATCAACCTCAAATTCTCGCAAAGGATAACCGATATGTGCCTAGAATGCTTCGCGAGGCTATTGAAATAAAAAAAAAAATCCTAATTTTAATAGAGAAGATGGTTGGCAAGTACCACCTGTTTGGAACCCTGTTCTTAAAATAATCAGGTCCCAATCGTCACATCTCACTGCGAAACATCAAGACACCGTAAGCGATTATGTGTATCGAAACGAATATGAATCGAATAATATCGATTATAATAAAAAAATCTTGTGCGGGTAGATTTAAAATCATTTTTGTATAAATAATAGCAGTCATAGTCATGACGCCTACCAGCCCAGTCGTCCTGCGACCTTAACGCTGCAAAGTGTTCGAAACGTCAGTAAAATCAATAATACACGTGATTAAATCCGTTTAAACTTGTTTTATTATAATGTGTAGTAATCGCGAAAACCTATGATATTATTAATAAGATTTGTTTTACTCTTCAATTATGTCACGCTTTGATATTAGAGTAGACACGAGAGTTCATGAGACTATTAGTTTAACAATTTATCTACAGTTAGAAAGATATTGCGTATCGGACATGACAAATTTTAATTTAAATAGACTCATACGGTCATACTACTCTTTCAGGAGATGCTTTATATTCAGGTTAAAATGTAGGTACATTACCCACGTATGTACTTACCACTATACTATAAAACTATTTTCTACATATACTATGTTTACGGAAATCGTCACGTACACCTCAAAATCAGGTAACTACCAAATTTCAAATATTTTGGTGTCACGTGATTGCGTATAAAATCTACTATTTGTACTTATCAAACAAAGCTGAATCTGTCTATTTTCTGTTTTTTTCTGAAAATTGGTTATAGTAGAAGAAATCTGTTCAATTGCTTTTCTCTTGCATATAAATACATCATCTATCAGTGACCTACTTTTGTGCCGAATAGTCGGCAGTCTGGTCAGAGACGTTGACTGAGGTGTTGTTGCTGTTTCTCCAGTTCTCCAGTCGTATCGCTGTTCCTAAGGCCCGACAGCCGCCCAACCCAAAATCGACATTTAGGTATTGTGTAATGTGTTATAACAAACTTTGTATTAGTACTCAGTAGTTGACGTATAATTTGAGATTTTATTGTAACTTCACTGGCTTACAGTTCTATTCTTCGTTGGGTCTGTTCGTAAGCTGAATTTAAATAAAATGTACTTTTTATACGGGTTTACACTTAGCTGTAAATAATATAATATGATACTTATAAAAGATAAAAACATTTTTTTATTGTTATAATCAGTTAGTTGGTTCAGAATTTTTCGGTTCGATATTGGTTTCGTTTTTTGTATAATGCAGATTAATTATATTAATATCTTGAAACTACAAAAAATGCATTTACCTGATTTTGAAGTTATGCAACGGTAATAATTGTATTAATGTGTCACGTGTCACTTGGTTGCGTCGGAACATAGAGGGGAAGGTGCGGAAGTGGGGGTGAAATTTGAATCGTGATGATTCTATTGCGCCCTCTTAACTCCCTCGCTTTGCCTCGCTACGCTCGGGAGTTACCACTTGCATCCCTCGTTGCCTCGGAATTCAATATGGCGCACGTGACTTATGACACTCCTTTATCCCTTTGGTGAAAAATCTACTATTTGGAAAATACTGATCTGTCTTAAAGCATGTGGTTGCTGTAGTGATAATTTATTTAGCTATAAAATAGTTAAGGCGATTATAGGTAGGTAACCGATAAATTGAAGAAAATCGTGGTCAAACTACATTATAATAGCAGATATCATGAGGTAAAGTATATTGTTTAAGTCTTAATATGAGACAAAAAGCCATGATCAGCGAATTTTCCCGTCATTACCAAGATTTTGTATATCTTTTAAAATTATAGGTTTGTCTTTAATCTCTTGTCAAATGATAGACAGCGGCCATCTTGTCAAATTGTTTTGCACAATTATTTTAATGCCTATTCACCGTCATTAACTTTTGCAAGAATCATTTACTGTCACGTTTGAGTCATGAAAAGTCGTAATTGTATGAATTACAGGACAAACGCCTCTTCTCAAGGGGAAGAAACGAGCGGTTATCGTCACTCTTGCTCGGGGCATCCCCCCCAGCGTACATTACAAAAACCTTCAAAATACAACCGCGTTGAAGGGCCGCCCATTTTTTTTTTGTGCCAAATTTTCCCCCGTCAAAGATTTTCCTGATATTTTCTATAGAACCAGTATGAAAATGTTTTTTTGGATTACTATCTAGACAATATTTCTTGTCTGTTTTCCTATTTCATTATTCATAATATCATTTGCAATAAACCGGGACTGTAGGTAGCGGCTGAAATTATAAAAAAATATTGAAAAATTGACGCCGCCACAGTTGGCTCAGAAAGAGGTAACGAGATAACCTGTCCCGGTTTGAAGAGTTGCGTCAAGGTGTCTCTTACTCGTGCGAATATGAAACAAATGCACGATAAAAGCTTCGACAAAATTTTGTCACGGTGCGCATGTTAGGCGCTCTGGACTCGTACCGTGAGGGCTGGTTTGAGTTGGCGCGAGATAAGAACACTTGGAAAGGGGTCTTTACCCAGGCAGCAGTGAGACAGTATGGTCTAATTAAAAAAAAACACCGAACAATTGCGAGTACGACTCGCGCCCTGAGGGTTCCAAAATATGTAATAGCGACATCTATGAGCAAATGCCTCCACCCCTTAGGTATGGGTCTTCGGACGGACTAAACATGTCACACTCAAGTGTTGTGCGGGTACAACACAAGCCCGACAAGTACCCGCGTGTGGGGCATGATTTTTGTTCGGAACTGCTTGTCTAGGGACATATAGGTACAGTAAACACTACACATAGTTCCTTACTGAGGTGTTAATTTGTTAATTGGATAGTAATTGTTAAATTCTGTGCCTCCTGTGATAAGTGATACAAGTCAAAAAACGTCATTTTACAGGACAGCAAAAACAAGTTTAAAAAAATCTAGTTCGTTAATTAAGTGGGTATGTTATATATCAGTGCACTCTTTTGTAGAACAAAACATTTTCTTTCTCTATATAATTTAGAGTTTTTGATAGATATTTAATTTTGGAAGTAATTCATGAAAAACCTGCGACTTGTAACTTTTACTTAGTTTTTTATGTGCTAAAATTAAGTTAATTATGATACTTGTACAGTTAAATTACGTTGCACCAAGCTTGCACCAACAAATTGGCTTAGTGTAAACTGATATACATGAAGTTAAAACGTCTAATAACTCATTAGAATAATAATTCTAGCTAAATGTAGCAAAAGAATTTGTTCAAAGGGATATTACTCTAGTCACATCAAAATTCACGATAAATATACTGAAAAATAAAATGTGAAGTTAAATACAATAGCATTTAAATCACGAAGCACGAAAAATAGTGTGTTAAGTGACCGGTTTTGGGGTTACAACTTGACAAATATCGATTGTCACGAATTTTTTGCCAAAATCCCTATAGTTGTATCACTTTGCACAAAATTATCTCCGAAACTATAGCAGATAGAAGAACGTGAGTTAGACCAAAAAACACGTTTTTTTTTTTGATAATGCTCATGTGAAAATCACAAAAAGGGTACAACTCGAGTTATATCACTTAGCACAGGAGGCACAGAATTAAACATTGCACATCCATCAGATAAGTGGCTTTATGACTGACAATAGACGAAATGAAAAACCTTGGGTGCTTAAATTGTATCTATTGCATGCGCCCCACGTTTTTCATTTCATTAGAAATTATTTTATAATTTTTAGTCCGTTTTAAAAACGTGGTTTAATTTTTTTTCTAATATTTTTTTAAATTACATCCATAAAGGGGTGCTAAAGTTTGTATGAAGATAATAACGACATTGTTGTTTTCCGATTTCCACGCGGACAAAGTGCGGCGTGGAAGTCGGAAATTAGAGCACAAAATTAGTGGCGTACGATTCGTAAACAAATGCCAATCTGGTTGAACCCCCGAGACTGGCACTTTATGCAATAAAGGATTTGTCACACTGGATGCGTTCTGCGGCCTGTGGTCAGGTCAAAGTAAACGCAGCCCGCATCATGTATGAACAACGCTTCGGTGTAGTGAGATATCACGTGTATTTATTCTTTCGTTGGGCGCGATTACTAAACCGAAAAACAAATGTTGTTGTATTTCAAAATAATATTCTGAAAAAAATTAAGATAATTTGTACCAAAAAAATACACGTGATCTTGGGTAGGGGGGGAGGGGTTAGTTCAAAACCTCACCACGTATCACCAGGGGGGAGGGGGTGGTCACAAAGTTGCTAAAAAAACATCACGTGATTAATGGACGACCCCTAAGTAGTACCTAGAGATTTACATTTATTTAATTTACCACTGACGTCATTGAAAGGATATGACGTAGAGAAACATTGTTAGCCTTAGCATAACAAACATTATTAAAATAACATTAGCAACATTAGGTAGGAAGATTTCCGCAGCTTTTATGTTGTTTATCATAAATTACTAATATTAAAATGGGTAGGTACTTAGGTTATTTTCTGATTTTTTTGCTAAGTACCTAAGCGTTTACATTCGCTTGCCGGGTGCTTTGATAATAATTAAGTAGGTAATATAGGTACTTTGAGATCAGAAGATTTTCAAGTTTAAATCTTAAAAAAAAAACCCATAAAAAGAAAAAAAATATCAATGCAAGAAAAAGCAATGTCTTGCAGTCGGGAACCCTTATTATGACTATTACCCGGAAACAGTGGTTCCTGACTACAATGTTTTGATTTTGTTTTTGTTTGAGTGATTTTATTAACACCAAACAAGACGTGGTGCAAACCGCAGTCAGGTTTTGTTTACTTCGAGCCCTTCATTTTGATACCTACCCCACATGACCATTATTGACCATTGATCATTTTTAGGGTTCCGTACCAAAATGGTAAAAAAGGAACCCTTATGGTGCGACTTCGTCTGTCTGTCTGTCTGTCTGTCACACCTGCTTATTTCAGCAACTACTGATGCTATCGACTTGAAATTTGGAACAATTATAAAGAATGCTTGCCCAGCTTTATTGCAAATGAAAAAAGTCAAAAAATATTTTTATTTTCATTGCAAAAGGGGCCGGAGTGGGGGTCCGAAATTTTAAAGTGGGGTTACTACGGCAAGTGACATATCATATGAAAGGACTTGATCTGCACATTTCAAAAAATCTTTTTATTTTATTTTACGTCTCACAGTTTTCGACATACGATGAAAAATGTCCGAAAAATTACCATTCCCCCCCCTTTGTCTCCGAAGTTTGCGGGGCGAAAAATCTGAAATAATTAGAGTTGATAGGAATTAACCCAAATATGGCACCAAAAATAAAACGATGTTCCCAACTAGTACAGTTTTTTCAAAATCATCAAAATTCCTTCATAAACAAACTTAGTTATGCGGTCCGGTTTTTTTCACTTTATACGTCCAAAAATGATACGGAACCCTCGGTGCGCGAGTACGACTCGCACTTGGCCGGTTTTTTTTTCTAGATACGACTTTACATAATGGTGACTAAAATCCGCCATGTTGTTTTTTTGCCCGACTGCAGCGAAACTAAAAAGATAAAGATATTAGATATCGTTTAACTTTGTGTCTAGAGATCAAACGAGCGAACGGATATAAATAAATATGAAATATAATTATTATTCGTATCGACTCCGCGAGTGACACTGACTATAAGGCGAATTACACACCGCCCGCGCTACGGCGCTAAAATTATTCGGAATCTCAGTTCGTAGCCTTGTCAAGATTTTATGACAGCAAAATGAGTCTCCGAATCAGATCTTGTCGTACACATAACAAATTTTACGTCTTTTTCTTAAAATCCCTTGTAGGTCAAGTTCATGCAAAAATAATATTTCGACGAAATGTGCGTGGGTAAAGTGAGTTATAGTACAAACAAATGACGTAGACCTCAGATCATAGAAACAAGGAGATATGCCATCATAGCAAATTAGTACAGGAACAACTGTCGCCACTTTTAGTACATTTTTCGACACAATTACAAGCGCTCCTTGTGAATAAAAGATCTCCCACACATTAAAAATTCCGCACACCCTCAATCTAACAGTGTTAATCGTTACTCAACACTAGCACTAAACTAAAACACTGTATTTATATCATCGATCGTGTTCGGTTCGTCGCCAGCGCGTACTTTTTATATACGGTCAATGTGACCGTATGAAAGCGTCAAGATGAATAGCGCCTTGGCACATCTCCCTTGTTTCTATGATCTGAGACGTAGACCTTATAGGCATTTGATAGGATAAATGAAAAGTGCATAACATTAGGGAGGTATGAGTCTGCTAGCTTGCAGACTGAAAAAAACCTTACCGTGTATAAATATTGGATTTCACGGGTTTGATTATTTTGCCTGGAACCCTAATTCTTTTTCTAAAATAAAAGAAGCTTAGATTAGATACCTACTCCTCATAACATCAGCTATCTGCCAGTGAAAGTCCCGTCAAAATCGGTCCAGCCGTTTCAGAGATTAACCGGAACAAACAGACTATACAAAAAATTCTTTCTGTGAATGTATATTTTTTTGTGAATTTGAAACATGATTGTCAAATGGTGATATCGCATCGATGTTCCTATAACTGCAAAGTTATAGGCATTGAGTTGGAATCTGTAATAGTTTTCGATAGATATCGCCAAACACTCATGAGGCGTTACAAAGGGATCTCAAATTTCGAGTTGACCGAGCGGGTCGCGGTAGCTACCGCGACCCGCTCGGTCAACTCGAAATTTGAGCGTACCGTTCTAATGCTCTGCCAACTGAGCTCAGTTGGCAGAGCAAAAGCACGGTACGCTACAGGTCGCGGGTTCAAATCCCGTTCGCGACATTAGATTTTAGAGAATCTCTTAATATTTATTAATTCTTTCTGTACCTAAATGACAGTCAGATTTATGAGGAACAGTATAGGCTATTTAACATCACGCTACGACCCTTAGGAACCTACCAACGGGGGTGAAACCGCGTGGCGCACCTAGTTATTTATATTCTTATGTGGGTATTGAACCTACAATACTTAAGGCTGAAAGCGAACTCTCCACCACTAAGCAACACTTCTGCATCATTATTTTAATACGAGAATCGAACCCGTATCTTAGCTTAACACTGTTGTTACTCGTAGCACTGTACCTATACAGTGGCATATTTTAAAATTTGGCGCCCTGGGCCTATATGGTTTACCACCCCATAAATTAACGAAAAAACCAGCTACGTGCGTGTCGGACTACACACAGCTTAGGGTTCTGTACATAGCTGAGCGCAATGGGCGGCGTGAGAGGCGGCTATGCCGCCCCTTACAGTCTGGCGCCCCGGGCCATGGCCCCCATGGCCCTAGGGTAAATTCGCCATTGGCTATAGATAGAGCAGCTCTTCAGATAATAGAAACAAGGGTACTAAGGAGCTATTGAGTATGACACTTTGATATGATCAATGTGATCATATTTTGCCGACAGACCGAACGCGATCGTATACAGAGTTTTAGTTTAATGTGTGTGGGATATGACGCTTATCAGTGTTAGATTGAGGGTGTGCGGAAATTTTAATGTGTGGGGATCTCTATATGTTTAGGTTGGGGAAAAAGTCTTTTCGCATTATAGTATGTATGAACTTGTAATAAAATCTCTTTGGCTATACTATTTGTATTTGGCTGGTTTTGGTATCACTGAAAGTTTAAATTTTAAACAACATAATTCCAAATTCAAATTAGGAAAATGTGTGATTTTCATTTGTTTTTCGTACCGTCAAGATGAGTGAATCTAATGAAGAAATTCGATACATTTTAAAATTTTACTACAAAAAAGGTAAAAATGCAACGCAAGCCGCGAAAAAAATTTGCGATGTTTATGGACCTAGTGTAGTGTCTGTGAGAGTAGCACAAATTTGGTTTAAGCGTTTTCAATCCGGAAATTTTGATGTCAAAGATGCACGTCGCTCTGGTTGCCCTATTACGGATAAAATGGATGCCATTTTTGAAAAAGTGGAGCAAGATCGGCATACCAGTAGTTACGACGTAGCTGAAGAACTGGAAATTGACCACAAAACAGTTTTGGCGCATTTGAAAAAAACTGGGTACACAAAAAAGCTCGACATTTGGGTACCTCACGAGCTCACTGAAAGAAACCTAATGAACCGTGTACTCATTTGTGATTCTTTATCACGACGTAATGAAACCGAACCATTTTTGAAGAAGCTGATAACTGGTGATGAAAAGTGGATCACGTATGACAAGAACGTGCGAAAAAGGTCGTGGTCAAAGGCCGGTCAGGCTTCACAGACTGTGGCGAAACCCGGGTTAACACGCAACAAGGTGATGCTGTGTGTGTGGTGGGATTGGAAGGGCATTATTCATTATGAGCTGTTACCACCGGGCAGGACCATCGATTCTGAACTCTACTGCGAACAACTGATGACATTAAAGCAAGAAGTTGAGAGAAAGCGGCCGGAATTAATCAACAGAAGGGGTGTGGTTTTTCATCATGATAACGCTAGACCTCACACATCTTTAGCCACCCAACAAAAATTGAGAGAGTTTGGCTGGGAGGTGTTAATGCATCCGCCGTATAGTCCTGACCTTGCACCTTCAGATTTCCACCTGTTTCGGTCTCTTCAGAATTCTTTAGGCAGTGTCAGGTTAACATCACGAGAGGACTGCCAAAACCACTTGTCGCGGTATTTTGACCAGAAGTCCCAAAATTTCTATAGCAATGGGATCATGTCCATACCTACAAGATGGCAAAAAGTTATCGAACAAAATGGTACCTACATACTTTAGTTAAATGTAAATAAACTTTATGAAAAAATGTTTTGAATTTTCTTAAAAAATGCGAAGAAACTTTTTCCCCGACCTATTATTTACAAAGGAGCGTTTGTAGTTGTGACGCACACTACTTTAAAGTGGCGACCGCGGTTCCCGTACTTACTTATTTGTATTCAAGATTTTTTTCATTTTTAATTAGACTAACAAAAAAATATATGTTGGTATTCCAGATAAAAAAAAAATATGCCGTGCAGGAATCGAATCCATAACCCCGTAGTGCTGAACGCAACTCAACCACTGCACCATTAGTACCACCTCCTACCTATTATAAATAAAAGAGGGAATGGAACTCATTATTTATTAAAATAATTATATAGTCGCCGTCGGTTATATCAGCTATCAAAATACTTGACATTTCATTACCTTAACGGTCAAAATGCTGATGCAATAATCTTATTAATTAACATTTGTTACAATCTTAATTTTCTTCAACAACCCATCTATTTCTCAACCTCAGCTTACGCTTAACCGCAAACTACATAACATAGCCAATTGACCTCCTTCGCAAAATTAAACCATCCCATTTTTAACCTTGGCAACAATCGATTTTTTGCATCAACACTCATTTGTTTTTCGCTTCTTTCTTTCCGTTGACGTCGAGGCAATGGTCAGTCAACAATCATCCCCACTTTCGATGTAGAGGGGACGACGAAATGCTGAATTACTACACCTTCGAGCGACGGCATACCCATTCATACTCCATCGCACTTTCAAATGCAATATACCTGTGCCGCATTCGAAATATTAAAAAGTAATTTTAAAAAATAATCTTGCCGCGCTATCCATGTCGGGCTTCGCGGTTTATAAAATTTGAATTTGGAAATTGAAAATTTATTTGACATCTATTTTTTTTATGTATTATGTTTTAAACCCGTAAAGCCCGGTAAGGATTCATCTTATAGCCTTTTAAAGTTACTCTTTGCATAATATAGCAGTTGTGCCGTCGGCAATTTTTATGTAATACAAGTAACAGTATTACATAACTATCATTTCGGCCTCATATTTTGGTAGTTGCGATAGTCGACAGTTTGCCATGGATAAAACTGTCCGCGCTTTCCAACTGAGAACTGTGTCCTAATTTTCAATTAAAAAGTTTGGTGTTCTGTGTTTAAAAAGTGAAGTGTGTCAGGACTTTTTAGCTGTCAAGTAAGTTATTTTTTTTTTGTTTTTTTTTTCTGCCTATGTGGTTTTGTGAAAGTCTTTATGTCCTACGCGGAACTAATAACTGTTTTTCTTATGTCGTGTATGGCCGATCCAACTTTAATGTTGCCCAATTTACGTAGTATTAGATAATTCGTTGCGATAGCTTAACCTACTTTTTTTGAAATATCTTTCTTGATTCTGTTGTATTTGATGTTTGAGTATTATTTTGTAATAATGCTAATTAGTATGATAATTTGGTTTTTATGTCTAATTTATACTGTGTGAATATATTTGATGCAATAAGATTAAGTGTGTGTTACACTGAATGTCAGTGAAGCAGTAGGTCATTAGGTGTAACAGAATAAATTGGGGCAGTACCAGGTGTGATGCTGGCCTATTTTTTTTTTTAACCTAGTGTCAAATGTTTTTGACGTTTATCAAAAGTAGGTCGATCTCCATTCCACATGATTTTGACATACAAACATACAAATTAATCCTTCTATTATAACCTGCATTATATTACAACGCCGCAGCAACATGGGGCTTGGCAGAAAGCCAACATTCTCTTAAGAAACTATTGTTGGAAGTGCAACACATTATTTGTCAATGATGTCTACGCGTTGATGTCTTTAGTATCGAGAAATTTATTGCGTGACACAGATTTTATCCGACCGCATATTTTAAAAAGGGGTTATGAACTTAGGTATATTATACAGCATGTAATAAAAACCCTGTAGGTACGATCCCAAAAGGGGTCTTTATACCTATACTAAAAATTGTTCATAATAATGAGTATAATGACCCCTTTTGGGATCGAACAGTGTTTATATTACATGCTGTGAAGTACATAATTAAGCATTGATAAATTTAGAAAAGGGACGGAATTTGAATAAAATTATCGCGTGGATCGCATGCAAAAGCTAAAAGTGTTTCATGCCATTAAAAGTTATTTTTTTATATTACTGCGAGACCGTGACCCAACTTGTTCACATTGTATTTAATAAACATTTTTTGAAGTTTTCATCAGTGTCTTGAAGTACTTTTGGAAACCTCGTAACTTTGTACATATAAAAACATGAAAACCTGTTGTCATTTAACTGGTATAATCCAGTTATGTAAGGGATTAGTTAATAATATAAATAAATCCATTTTATCATTCAGGACATGAGACAAAAGTACATTTATACTAATATTATAAAGAGGAAAGATTTTTTTGTTTGTACCAAATAAGCTCCGAAACTACTGGATCAATTTTAACCATTTTTTCACCAATAGAAAGCTACATTATTTCTGAGTAACATAGGCTACTTTTTATACCGAAAAAATGTACAGTTCCTGTGGGCCACGCGGACAAAGTCGCGGAAAATGTCCTAGTATTATACACACATACATAACAATATTTTAAACATTGACGGAATTAACCATTTTTTTTGTTTCCTGTAAAGTTTGACCCCTTACTTAAAGATGATGATTAAATTAAACAGTTCTTATGACAAAAAAAATATCTATATTCATTGTCATACAAATGACAAGGATAATTGTATATTTAAGCAGAGGTTAAAGTTAAGAGGCGTCTATAAGTGAAAGGGTGAATCTTTGGACATACGAGGTTGTCATTCTACGCTATCTAGCTTATAATACAGGGTTGGGTGTTTTAAATCATCAAAACCTACTAAAGGTGGATCCAAACATTGCGAGGCATGCGCCGCGCACAGCGCTCATGGCATTCTTCGCAATGTGTGGACGTTCATATTCGTGGTGAGGCATGTGCTTATGTAGCCGTGCGTTACGAGGCGTGCGCGGCGCATGCCTCGCAATGTCTGGATGCACCCTTAGATAGTTTAGCCAGGAGAAACTGATAGCTATAATACTTTCGCATTCTTACATGGGGTTACTTTCAAAAATAGTTTGACATTGAATATTGCCCAATAGATAATTATGATCATCTATCAGTGGCATTGAATTATAACAAGTTTTATTAAATATTTTATACATTTCACAATTTTGATAGTTTAATAGTTTAATTGTAGGTAGTTCTCCTTGATACGGCACGCATTGTGAGGAGGTTCCTATCTCTGAACTTCTGCTTGGACCCGTTCTTGTATCGGTGAATCCTTACCTATATGTATTTTTATTTTTAATGTTCGTTTTCGGTTTGTGAGTTAAAAAAGACTTATGAGTGCCAGTATCTAACATTACATTTTTTTTTTAACAAATTATGCCAAATCTCACACTCCAGCGTGCACACAATATGCATAAGGGTGCGTTTCCACTGACACGGAGCTGGGTGGAGTCGAGAGGAGCGGACCGTGAATCGACCAAACTAGTGAAGTAGGACAAACTAGTTTGGCCTGAAATTGGGTTTGCCCGGTAACATGTATTAGAGAACATTACTTAACTGAAATATTTCAATGTTACAATGCATAATTGTTGTTTTAGTTTGCGCACTAAAAATTATAATGTAATTAATACAGAATTAAGTAGGTATATCAACATGTTATTTCACACGTTCGATGTTGAAGCGTTACATTTAATTAGATAGGTAACTTAGTTTAGTTTCTGTTAATAATGTATAATTTTGTAAATTTTAAACATGTCAAAGCCATGTTATGCAATGTTATTAAATATATAAGAGATTACAAAAACATTATTTCTGTTATTTAGTAGTCAAATAATTGTTGATACGTATTTAAGCAATACCCGATTTTATTATTGTTATACTAGTGACTCGCTTTTAACGGTGCAATCTACTGATGTGGTGACATGTCAAAATATTGAGATTTCGATACAGTATTTATCTACACATAAACCTTCCGGATTAATTCTCTAAATGGTTGTGAAAACCGCATTCAATTCTATTGTGTAGTTTAGAGGAACTAAACGGACAAACAGACAGACTCGAAACGACTTTGTTTTGATACTAAGTATGTATAAATAATTAGCTGTGGCCCTTTGCTCGACTCCTAAGAGTCGTAGCGTGCTGTTAAAGAACCTATACTATTTTTCATTGATCTGGCTATCATATAATTATTATATGTACAAAAACATTTTTTCGAATCCGACTAGTAGTTCTAGAGATTAGCGCCTTCAAACAAACAAACAAACTATAATAGTATAGATTTATAACCGAATTACATTATTCCTTTTTTTAACTGACATTTTTTTCTATTTTTAAATATTTTAGAATACATTGTGTTTGTCATGATTGCAGTGATAGCCTAGTGGATTAACCATGTGCCTCCCACGGCGAATGGTTCGAGTTCGATCCCGAGGGACGCATCGCTGACTTTTCGAAGTCATATGCGTATTAGAAATTAATTATCACTTGCTTTAACGGTGAAGGAAAACATCGTAAGGAAACCGACATGTCCTAGAACCAAAAATTCGAAGACATGTGACGTCCACCAACCCGCACTGGGCCCGCGTGGTGGACTACGGCCCACTCCCTCTCACAGAGGAGGCCTGTGTCCCAGCAGTGGGAACATTATAGGCTGATTATGCTATGCTTATGCTATGTCATAATGGCGTCATATCACACTACTAATTAACTCAAAAATAACTATCGTATAATTTGCTGTAATCTTAAAATCTTTACGCTGATGCGGCCAGGTATGTCTGTAATCTGTAACAATTGTAGGTACATAATTGTTAGTACATGACTTATATAATAATATACAGTAGGTACCTACACACAGTTATCTGTAAAGGAATAGGCAAAAGTTACAAAATGGTTCTTGACAGAAAAAAGCCGATGTTCACCTTAATCTTTCTCATTAACGCCAGATGTATAACATAGTCATAGTCAGGCATAGTCAATCTATAATGGCCCCCCAATGTCCCATTGCTGGAACACAGGCCTCCTCTTTGTGAGAGGTAGGCCGTAGTCCACCACGCGGGCCCAGTGCGGGTTGGTGGACGTCACATGTCTTCGAATTTTCGGTTCTAGGACATGCCGGTTTCCTCACGATGTTTTCCTTCACCGTTTTTAGAGCAGTGATGACACAAATTGCACAGGGTGTGCACCTGCCGGGGTCCGAACTCACGTCCTACGATCAGCCCCGGATCTTGAATTATTTCGAGGCGGGGCAAAAACTGAAAAATGTCGCCCCCGCCCGACAATAAAAATATTGTTGGGCGGGGGCGGCATTTTTCAGTTTCTTCCTTATCATCACCATCATTTCAGCCATAACACACCCACTGATGCTGATAGACATATTACATAGGTCTCCCCCAAAGAACGCCACAACGACCGGCCTCGCTATGCTTTTAGCGATTACTACACTTGGTAGACGAATACACTACTCAGTGTATTCGTCTACCAAGCTTGAATTTGCCGCCCAGGGCACGGGGCTCGGCTAGACCCCCCCCCTAGATCCGGGGCTGCCTATGATTAAGTCAGGGCCGCTACCACTCAGTCATAAGACCAGACGAGTTAAGGGACATTCTTATTAGCTGCCCAAAGTACGGATTTATGCCCATAAATGGCAATAGGTCCCTATTACATGGGAAGTTACATAACTGGCGAATGGACTATAGCTACACCCTCAGATCATAGAAACAAGGGAGATGTGCCAAGGCGCTATTGAGCTTGATGCTTTAATTTGCCCACATTGGGCGTAGTACAAAAGTACACGCTGCTGTGGCGACGAACTGAACACGATCGATGATATAAATACAGTGTTTTAGTTTAGTGCTAGTGTTGAGTGACAATTAACAGTGTTAGATTGAGGCTGTGTGGAATTTTAATGTGTGGGAGATCTTTATATTCACGAGGGGCGCTTGCAATTGTGTTGAAAAATGTACCAAAAGTGGCGACAGTTGTTCCCGTACTAATTTGCTATGATGGCATATCTCCTTGTTTCTATGATCTGAGGCTACACCCCTTTGAGGATTATAATGGTAGGATCATGCCGAAGATGCCTCGCGTCGATCGCGGTCGCTATCTCGATACCTCGATGTCGATACTCGCTATTTCTACATGGATGGCGGTGCGAACACGTCGGTTCAGTTGCACCTAAAAGCTCAGCTGCCTGGTTGGACTATTGGAGGACGATCCATTCCGGCGAACCAATTTGACTAGTCACGAGCCAGATCACATCGATGCTTGCCGTCGGCCGCGATGTATAAATAAAATATTTTGTTTTTTAGTTGCACCTCCTTAAATAGACTTCGCTGTGAGGTATCGTTCGGCAGTGCTTCGGCATATGCGTGCTTGTATAATATTGCTTATATTTGTTTCACATGGAGGTGACATCTAAACCACGACCGCCAGGTATCGCAGATAGGATGTTCGGCATATTCTTACCCATGATGATGTTACATCAATTAACTACAATCGACTTTTAAAAAGTGGCTAACCTCGTAGTATTAATAGTTCTAAATGACCCTGCCAAAAACATAACTGCTCTTTCATCTGCGCCGATTGGGTAATCATTTGAACTTTCTACCCATCTCTCAAGGTAGCCAAGTGTCGAAAGATATGACTAACAAGTACGAAGGAATTACCCAGTCATAATATAACCACTAAATAGATAGGTACAGAAGGCTACATACTCGTAGATACACCGAGCGATGACAGGACTGTCTGTTATTTTACATGATTTGTCATTTTTAATGGTAAAAAGGAACCCTCATAATGCTACTTCCTCCAGGCGCGGTTGCAGCCAAAGACTTTGGGGAGGGGGTCATACCGCAGCCGAAGTCTTTAATGCCAATTAATGCCGACATGCTATACCGTGACGTACCGTATTTCGCACATTTTTGCAAGATTTGGGGGTCTCGGACCGCGCCTAACTTCTTCTGTCTGTCACAGCTGCTTATTTCAAAAACTCACCGTGCATAAGTCACAGCATTATTAGTTCTCTGTCGAGCAACTTGATTCAGGTCTAAATCAATTGTGTCTCTCAATTTGTAACAGTTGAAGATCAATTGTGTTTGTCAATCAATTGTAAATAACAGTTGAAGGGATGCGACACATATTTTCCCCACGGTTTTAGTCTGAATTTTTGAAGTTTAAAATATTTTAGACTATCAGACAGGAATATTTTCTTGTTTCATGCTTTTCACTTCGATTTTTGTCGTATTCGGGTTTTAGTTTTTAACTACCTTTTCATTTATGTTATATTTAACTTCAGTGCTTCATGTCGACACAAATATGATGATTTACATACACATTTAATATTTTTATAGTTCTTTTTCTTTTCTTTCTTTGCGTGTCTATGTGTGTGTGCGTCTATTATCGCTCTTTGTATGGAATTATCCTTCTGTACCTATACTGTGTAAGTATCTGTGTTGTTAAACAAATTGAAAAATGTTCAAATTGATCTAACTAGAAGAATAATGTAGGACGTGTATTTATACCTGTACGCTTACTTGTGTTCGTATTATTTGACTGACAGCTTTCTTTAAACTCGATAAGTATTACTACACAGTAGTTACAGGATTTTCTGGGTTGGTCCCATTAGGGCTCATTCACACGAGGACGATTCGTGTTCTTTTTACAAATCGTATTTTTTCACAATACCTTTTTTTTTTTTCACGGCGGCAATGCTTTTTAAATGTTAGTGTTCACACGCATCACGAATCGTCAAAAATGACAGCTACGTCTCAAATCACGTATCGTCTTTAAAAAATTACGGTCGTCAAGAAACACGAATCGTGATATTTTGTGACGGATTCGCTGATGCGCTCGAACCATCGTGTTCGGTAGTTCATCCAAGACTGAACTATGAATCACGAAACGAATGTGAACATCAATAAATTTGGATATTCTGCCGAATCGTGATAAAACACCATTCCGTATTTATTGTGAACGTTCCTCCGTCATGACGTATCGTGTTTTTGACGAATCGTCAATGACGGAACCCGTGTGAAAGAGCCGCTACATAGTAAAAGTTGTTTGTAACGATGACCCATTTTCGACTTTTGCATAAACAAAATAATGTTGTTTAATCTTTATTGACAAGGTAACATGCGCCATTTGTTTCCTGAACTGCTCTGTATTGCTTTGACATTTACCTTAAAAATTAAATAAAAAAATGCACCGAACAAAAAGACAGACAGACGGACAGACAGACAGACAAGAAAGCGAGTGAATGAAAATGTGGTAACATCGATAAATCAAAGTCACTCGTGTGGGTGTACCATTAGCTCTTTTTTGCCAAAAAAAAATATTTGGTAAGTATATTATTAGTTATTCAAGAACAACGTTATCTCCATAATCTTTGTTCTATTTAACCGACTTCAAAACAAGAAAGCGAGTTATTAAATACGTGGTAAAAAGGAGGTTTTGTATTCGACCCGTTTGGGTGTAGGATGTATGTATTAATGAGAGATTTTCTCCAAAAACTACTGGACCGATTCGGATGATTCTTTTTTCTAACGTAATCTATGTACTTTCAGAAAGGTTTTAGTGTATAATACATAATTAGGTAATCATTCTTAACCTTTAAACTATAGGATTAGCAGAATTGCAGGCGACAGACATTGTCAAAGTCAAATTAAATAAATCTTAACAAATCTATGACAAGTATGTACATTACATACCTACTTAATTTCAATAAATTTTGATGATTTAAAAAAAAATACCTTTTTTTTGTTAAAAATGGCATCCCTCAAGTTGTCAAGCAAACAATTACTATATGGGTCAAAGCAAGATATTCTTTAATATTCTTGGGTCAAAGTATAGACCAAAGTGATAGTCATATTTTGACAGATCGCTTAATTATAGGAAACGGTCATTCAATAAGAAATAACAAAAATAATCAACACACAACACAAATATTAGTGAGTAGCAACTCGGAATCGAACTAGCGACCCATTTCACTAACCTTGTATGGCAGGAACGCAACCTGCATACCTAATGAGCGACAATAAGTATGCGGACTTGCACAAACTGAGCCTGTGAGTGTGAAGTGAAATATTAAGATATAAATAGCTATTTCCCGCGGTTTCACCCCCGTTGGTCGGCTTCTAAGGGTCGTACTCAAAATTCCTGAGAATTTCATTAATTTTGTATCGGTAAATGTGATTTCTATTCAGATTATTTTGTTTCTTATATCTAAGTTCAAGTAAAAAATCATACCGTGGGGCAAGTTGTAACAAAATACTGGGATAAGTTGTAAGTTATAACATCAGTTTGTACTAAGCATAAAATCATACCGTGGGGCAAGTTGTAACATTTTATTACATGTAATATGATTTTACGAGTCTATGTATAAATTGATGTTTCTACCAACTTATTTTGTTTCTAATCCAAAATAAGAGATTACATAAGAAAGTCTGACCGGGCAACTCTTACGACCCTTAATGATAACCAGATTCATAAGGAATAGTGTAGGTCCTACACTATTCCTTATGAAGCTGTCTATCATATGCAAAAATATTTTTTCGAATCCGACTGGTAGTTTTAGAGATTAGTGCGTTCAAACAAACAAACAAACAAACTAGTAGGTAGTCATCGCGAAAACCTAAGACAAAAACGGTTTAAATCTATATACTTACATATATATGATATACCTACCTACTATTATAAAATTGTAAAAAAGCTGTATCTGTATTATATTGAAGATATTCCAGAAAAAACAATTGGGATAGGGTACTGGGACGTAACCATACCTACACAATTTTTTTTTTTTTTTTTATTTTTGTCTGTGTTTCTCTTTGGCTGTTTGTGCGCGCATCACGCAAAAAGTACTGAACGGCTTAGCTTGGGGTCCAACTTACAATCTAAGCCATGTTTCATAATTTCGGTGGGATAAACCAGAGATACATTCATTATAGTGCACGCAGACGGAGTCACTGGCAAAAGTCTATTTAAGGATAAAATTAGTCACAGGAACACCCTCAGATCATAGAAACAAGGAGTTGTGCCAAGGCGCTATCGAGCTTGATGCCTGATCTTGAGCAAATTGCTCATATTAAAAACGTACGCGCTGGCGACGAACCGAACACGATCGATGGTATAAATACAGTGTTTTAGTTTAGTGCTAGTGTTGAGTGACGATTAACAGTGTTAGATTGAGGGTGTGCGGAATGTTCAATGCGTGGGAGATTTTTTTATTCACAAGGAGCGCTTAATTATGCGCGTAATTGTTTCGAAAAATGTACTAAAAGTGGCATCAGTTGTTGCCGTATTTGCTATGATGGCATATCTCCTTGTTTCTATGATCTGAGGGAACACCCAATTACAATAATGGCCGATCTAAGTACAAACAGAAATACGTTTGCAAAATCCACCTCTCTCTTTTCCGTGCCGAAATACCTAACACATAATTACTTATTACATTAACTTTTCAAGTTCAAGTACCTATTCGTTATGCAAGTCACTGGATTTCACCGCGTTTCGTAACTACGGCCGGCAGCTCGCCGGGTGCCGAACATTGGTTTATGGACCGGCTGGCCGATATAGGGGTAATGTTATTATTATGGCTGCATTTTTTGGAGCGATTAATTGTCCAGTGTGGGCCATTGTGTATGGCAGGATGGGCCATGCTGGAGCCATTGTATAGGCTGTTGATTTTGTCACCAGCTTATCAATTCTGTACCGACTCGCCGCATGATATCACCTCGAGTACTGCCAGTGTTTGTGTTGTGCGAACGTTTGAGGGAGAATATCACGGTGAGATTCTCCCTGGCAGTTCACGAGGTGATATCACGCGGCGGCGGCGTGTCGGTACAAAATAGGCAGGCTGCATCCAATAAGACAGAATTATGTCACAATGACTCAATATGTACAAAAATTGCCAGACATTTCATAACCTGCTTAAAAGTTACTATTATAATATAAATTATAATAGTACTAGCCCGCGGCTTCGCCCGCGTTTTGGGATAAAAAGTAGCCTATGTGTTATTCTGATGTATAAGCTATTTTACTGTAAAGTTTTATCAAAATCCGTTCAGTAGTTTTTGCGTGAAAGAATAACAAACATCCATCCATACATCCATCCTCACAAACTTTCGCATTTATAATATTAGTAGGATAACCTAGCAGTGGCGAAGGGTCAATTTTTGTAAGAGGTAAGTCGGAGCTACAAATGCTTACCTGGCCACGAAAAGTGAATTATAAATATTTTTCAATAGTAGGCAATACTGCCTGTGCTATTTTTCAAAATGAAGCCGGTAGGAATCGTATTGTAGGGACCCTTCGCCACTGTAACCTAGGTAATTATGTAAAATAAAACAAACAATTTACTATTATTATAATGTATACGAAATAACTGTATACATACATAAATACGATACATACCATTATGTTTATACCTACTGACTCACTGAGAAGGTCAATGATCCACAAAACAAAACGAAAAGGTTTTAACATAAATTAATAATACTAGTTATTATATGAGGGGCTCGTGGCTAAATGACAGCCGCGCTGATCGATCGATCTGCAAGGTTAAGCTGCGCTTGCCGCGGTCAGTCCTTGGATGGGTGACCGTTCTTAACACATCGAGACCCCTCCGTGCCTCGGAGAGCACGTTAAACAGTCGGTCCCGGTTGTCATAGGTATATCTTTGACATTCGTTGCGGGTAGTCGGGAGCCCAAAAGTCTGACAACTGACCTTTGAATACCGGTAGGTATTCCCCAATAATTGGATTGTTATTGGAGTCGTATAAAAAAATCCTAATTCAAAAGGCATTAAAAGCTTATGACTCAGTTCCTCATCCGCCTACCCATTTCTATATTATTCTTCACGAATCTGGCTATAATATATCAAAAAATATTGTTTCGAATCCGACTGGTAGTTCCAGAGATCGCATTCAAACAAACAAAGAAACTCTTTAGCTTTATTATAAGTATAGATATGGAACTAGCGATTTGCCCCTGCTTCGAACGGGTGCAATCTACTGTGTATTTCTGTACTGTAGGTAGGCCCGCCGCAAGCGGGTGTGCATTCAAGGAATGCACCGCACACGGGCGGCACGTCCAGAGGCTCTAAACAAGTTGCTTTTCTGTTAGCGTTCACGCCAAACGATAAGCACATAAAAAACTTTTTAACAAAAAATAACCGACTTCAAAAATCCACTACAAAGAAAATAATAATTTTGGTTTCGGAAGTCGGTGGCTTTGGTTTTTGTTTGCTTTTTTTTGCCACCGACTTCCGAAACCAAAATTATTATTTTCTTTGTAGTGGATTTTTGAAGTCGGTTATTTTTTGTTAAAAAGTTTTTTATTTTTTCCCTTTTTAGTTCTTTATCCCGTGTTAGATTACTTTCACGAATTCGTTCAACGGTAAATCTTCTACGGAGTGTGTACATTTAAGCATATAACTTTGTACATAGGAATGATTACATAACGTATTATACACTAAAACCTTCCTGAAAGTATGTAGATTACGTTAGTGAAAACCCCATCTAAATCGAATCAGTAGTTTTTGAGAAAATCGCGCACATACAAACATACATACATACATACATACATACATACATACATACATACATACATACATACATACATACATACATACATACATACGGGACGAATACAGAACCTCCTTTTTTGAAGTCGGTTAAAAATGTATGGCAATGACATTACCTGCGGAAAAGTCACGTGACTCACAAATGTCATTTCCATACATTTTACCCGTAGCGTTTGACGCTAACGCTAACATAAAAGTAACTTGTCTAGAGCCTCAGAGCGCCTAACATGCGCACCGCGACAAAATTTTGTCGACGCTTTTATCGTGCATTTGTCTCGTATTCGCACGAGTAAGAGCGAGACAATACAGTCGACAAAATTTGTCGCGGCGCGCATGTTAGCCCGGCCCGGGCAAATCGAGCGATCGATCACGTAAAATTCACTCATTGTCATAAATAATACCCACCCCACATAATAGCCTAAGAGATGTTACATACCGCATATTCTTGGTATGAGAGAACGCCATAAAACCTTTCTGATTACAATGAAAAAAAAAAAGTTATAACAGGGGGCGGCTAATCGCTATTTGCACACGGGCGCTCAAACACCTAGCGGCGGGCCTGGCTGTAGGTATCTAAGTTAAATATTAACTTATTATACTTACCTACATGTAAATCTTCCGAAATAATTCTCTAAATGGTGGTGGAAACTGCATTAAAATCCATTGTGTAGTTTAATCGTTTGTCTGTCGCATTTGACAGACACAATTGATTTCGACCTGAATGAGGCGGATTTTTTAAATGCAACAGATGGAGGGATATATGAAATAAGCAGACAAACAGACTGATACGAAAAGCGTCTTTATTTTATACTACCTACCTATTTATAGATAGCATACTTTTATATGAACGATGTCACATGCCACTAGGTAATTATTGCTTCCGTGATTCCTTCCTGCTGGCTTATAGCGGATTTATCTTATATAACATTAGAGTATTTGTAAGGCAGTGACCAATCGGAGAAATAAAAATAGGTAAAATAAATATATATACGTGTCTCCTGGGTGAATGCTGTATAGGAGATTACGGCCCGTATTCCAGAACGATACTCGAGCACCGATCTCTGCTTGAGCATAGATTGAAACTAGTTTCAACCAATCAAATGGCTTTAAATCTATGCTCAAGCAGAGATCGGTGCTCGAGTATCGTTCTGGAATACGTGCCTTAAACACAAATGTCACTAGCTGAACTCAAACCTTCTACTATGCGATCAAAATAAGAATAGGACTGACTTTGCGCCATATTGGGACCATCTGTATAGAAAATTGAGCTGTTTTGTGTTAAAAAATCTATTACAACAGATTTGGTAAATCAAAAACTCTCAGTCAGTTGCAAAAAAGGTCAGTGTTAAAGGAGACTTTAACCATAGAAATTAAAACCTAATGACCTTTTCTGCAACCAACTGTCAGTTGACTAAAGTGAAAAAAAACCGGACAAGTGCGAGTATGCCTCGTACCCTAAGGGTTCCGACATATGATCATAGATGGCGCTACTGCATACTTCCAATGGCACCATCTATAAGCAGATGGCTCCACGTATGGTCCGGTGACTGACGGCGGACAACAAAGTGATCCTATAAGGGTTCCGTTTATCCTTTTGAGGTACGGAACCCTAAAAAAACAAGGAAATTAATTTTCTTTGTAAGACTTACTTTTCAAGTGTTAATTGACCGTTTAAGGTCATTGACGTTCCTATTCATATCGCGATCGTATAGTACCGTACCGTGATGGTTATAACATGTATGGGTATTTTTTTTTCGTTGTTCACTTCGTTTTTGACGTGTTCGCCAAATAACGTAATTAGGTATGCTAGTAAAAAAAAACAGTTTAGACTTTTGAGAATTTTAATACGGGTAAAAAAAAAATACTATATCCAAGGCCGGACTTGGGAGAGGGCAGGCGGGGCAACTGCCCTGGGGCCCCACAAGAGAGATAAAAAAAGCGGCCAAGTGCGAGTCATACTCACCCACCGAGGGTCCCGTACCATCCTTGGGCGTATAAAAGTTAAAAAAACCGGACCGCATAACTAAGTTTACTTGTGAAGGAATTTTGATGATTTTGAAAAATCTACACTAGTTAGGAACATCGTTTTATTTGTTTAATTTCTATGAACTCTAATTATTTCAGATTTTTCGCTTTGCAAACTGCGGAGATAAGGGGGGGAATGATATATTTTCAGACATTTTTCACCATAATGTCGAAAACTATAAGACATAAAAGAAAATAAAAACGTATTTTGAAATGTGCAGATCAAGCCCTTTCATATAATATGCCACTTAACCTAATGAACCCACTTTTAAATTTCAAACCCCCACTTTAGCCCCCTTTTTCAATGAAACTAAAAATATTTTTTAACTTCATTCACTTGCAACAAAGTTGGGCAAGCATTCTTTATAACCGTTCCAAATTTCAAGTTGAAAGCATTAGTGGTTGCTGAAATAAGCAGCTGTGACAGACAGACGGACTCGTCTGTCCGTCTGTCTGTTTGTACTTTGTCTGTGTTTTTACCATTTTGGTGCGGGACCCTAAAAATATATCCGAATTCGAAGGGTCAGTAACTTCTCTTTTTTCATATGTCCCATCCCATACCATAAATAAAAATAATTTTTTTTTGTTCAATGAAAACCCTAAAAACCCTAAAAATAATGGGTATTTTTAGGGTTCCGTACCCAAAGGGTAAAACGGGACCCTATTACTAAGGCTCCGCTGTCCGTCTGTCTGTCTGTCACCAGGCTGTATCTCATGAACCGTGATAGTTAGACAGTTGAAATTTTCACAGATGATGTAGGTATTTCTGTTGCCGCTGTAACAACAAATAAAAACAGAATAAAATAAATATTTAAGGGGGGCTCCCATACAACAAACGTGAGTTTTTTGGTGTTTTTTTCTCGATCGTGTCTAATTGTATGATGATAATGGTACGGAACCCTTCGTGCGCGAGTCTGACTCGCACTTGGCTAGTTTTTACTGTGTCCGTCGTGTTTCAAGTTTTCAACTTGTAAACAAACTTCGTTATAGTGGTATTAAAATGATAATATGCGGAGTCCGCCAGGCAGGCCTGACATTGCTCGGAAGGCAAACTGATGACCTCGATATATTAAAAACGTGATTAGTTATGGATTTCGCTAAGAATGTGAGACAAGCAGTATTGTGGTATTATTTAATTTGTCACATACTATCATGGTGGAGTGAATTTTGTATTTATTTTGACGTATTTACATAATAATAATTGTTTTAGAAGATAAAATTCCTGTTGAGTGCATTTCACGTTAGAATTTCCTTTGACGCTATGTTGCATGTTTTTTTTAAGATTTAAGTGTTAAGTAATGCCTAGGAAGTGGTGAAAGAGAATTGGTGCTGAAAGAAAACTTCCGACACCGCTAAAAATGTTGTAACATAATTATTGAAATTCAGGGCAGCCAACATAGCGGCGAAGGGAACGGTAATAACTCTGTGCATAGGATTTTTTTTTGTTTTTTTTTTTTTTTTATACGTCAACCAATTTAAAGCAGAAGCAAACATGGGCCATTTTATAATCTTCTATTTGTTAAAAAAATATTATTATGTAGTGTGGTGTTCCCTTAAAAAATGATATCCAGTGGTGAAGTGTTGAATTAAATTTTGATAAAAAGTGTTAATTTAAGGACTTCGATTTGTGATGACTGGTGACATCTTCAATCCAATTACTAGTACTTACGGATACAAGGTTAGATTCTAACAGACACTTTTTTTTGTCCATACTGTCCCACTGCTGGGCAAAGGCTTCCTTCAAGTTAGTGCATAGTTTGACCCTAAACTTACAAACTGTGAAAACCACATCAAAATCCATTCAGTACCTACCTACTTTTTACGTGATGCACGTGTGAGAAAATTATAGTGGTGGTTATATTGTTATAGATATATGTTAGAGATTATTTGTGATTTATCAAGTATTTATGAATATGTGTAGGTAGGTGTCCAACACAAAAGGGATTTTATTATAAAATAACACAATTAGGCAAGACTAGACTTTTATTTTTGTGACTCGAAAAACTAGTTGCTCATTCCAAAAGAAATTACCGATGGAGAAGAATGAGCAAGAAACTCCATGGTTTATTTTATACATATTGTTTTCATCATGATAGAATATTCCTACATAATATAACTAGATCATTTAGACAATCATATTCATTTAAATTAGCAATTATAAAATGAGGATACACAAAGCATAGCAATATAGCAACACAGATATAAAGATATTAAATTAACATAATTTTGGAGAATAATAACACTGTACGTAACTCAAGTGGCACCTCGTAGACACTATTTCACAAAACGATCGGTAAAAAGTCAAAAGATTAGAAAGATTAGAATGAAGGTCCTCAACTAGCCGATCAACTGGCTTTTATACCCTACCCACCTTACTAATGGCGTCAAACATTGTGCCGCCCTTTTGAACCAATCATATATTTTTACCGAAAAACATAATTTTAATATTGATAAACTGAATGAAATCTAATTTGTTAGAACTGTTTTAAAACATTAAAGGATAATTAATGTATTTTTAAATCAATATATCTGTTATCTTTAAGTAAATTCGATAAAACTTAACATCAACTGAGTTTGCTATATTTATCATTTGAAACAAATAATGATACCAAAATAGGATATTAAATCTGAGAAATATTTAACTGCAATTATTAATCAAATTATATAATTAAACTTAATGACACAGTAAAATAAGTTTTTATATTTTATTTTGGCTAAATCACAATATAGGTTTCGTTCGGAAATTAAATCTTTCTTCAAAAAATGCTTTTATTTATAAAATAATTAATGAAATATACAAGATTAAATTTCTCTGAATCCGATACACGCACAAACAAATTAAAAAAAAATTGGTTTCGGCATGTTACGTCCCAGTAGGTACCTACCTACCCTACCCCAACTGTTTTTTACTGGAATATCTTCAATGTACAGACACGGCTTTTTTACAGTTTTATAATATCTAGTAGGTAGATATTGCACTAAAACACAAGTTTGATGAAAAAAAAAAAATTAACATTACAACTAGTTTTTGGACTATAGTATTTCATTCATACACTTCATAAAAACTAGTCAAACATCAAGCAAGGAGCCAAGTGGGCCCGGCAGACTGTAACGACCCGATTAAGTCACAAATCAATAACCACAGTGTAGGAAAGTGTACAAGTGCCACAATCTACACTTATATACCTAAATAAAGCAGCAAGCTTAGTTTGACCAATTCTATCTCTATTCTACCAAAGAATAGTCAAAGTTCTTTCTATCAAATCGTTATCTATTCTGCCCGAGAACTAGACATGGATCGGTACGGGTATTCGTAATACCGAAACTATTTATTGGTATGATTCCCAATACCATGTTTTGAAACTATTTATTTTAATAACCATGTATTGGTGATACCGAGCGACCTTCTCGCTCTAACACTGGCGCCGGTCTTCTAGTGTTCGTATTATTTCGGCAGCGCTCGGGTCGGTCCGCCCGCGAACCACATCCATCGGGTTCGGTTCGGCTATGGTATAAGTATTCAGTTATTGAGGTATTGTGAGGTATTGTGAGGTATTGTAGGTATTGACGGTATTACTCGGTATCGTTATCGACGGTATCTCGTATCGAGCCTGTTTCATGGTTTTAACTAATAAATAGTTTCACGCAATAAATAGTTATTGTGGAACTCAATACCGTATTTATGGTATTATACCAATACATAGTTATTGAAACTATTTACGGTTTATAACGCCCAAGTCTAGAGAACATGGCGATCCGTGCTTGGTGTATCAGAATTTTGTCTACTGAAGAATAGAAACATTTCTTCTCTTCATTATATGCATAAAACTTCTACAAGCGCGATGACATGACAGCAGCCTGTCTGTTCTTTGCCGACACGCCGCGTTAATTCACCGCAAGAACTGCCAATTTGTTAGCGAACGTTCGAGGGAGAATATCACGGTGACATTCTCCCTCGAACGTTTGTTACAAATTGGCAGTTCTCACGGTGATATCACGCAGCGTGTCGGTACTGCAGTGCGATTCTGTAACCATCTCACCGTGAAAACTTAGGTGAAGTGAGTTTGTTTTTGCTAGGAATTGACACTATTGACAGCTCACTCCACGCTCACTTCACCTAAGTTTTCACGGTGAGATGGTTACAGAATCGCACTGCAGAAGAGACTAGCTGTTTCTGTTTGTGCGACGAATTCAAGTCCACCACCGCAAGCCGTACAAATACATACACTAACCCTATTGTCCATAGTTATCCTTCTGCATATAACTTGTATAACATTTTCTGAAGAAATGGCTGAATATGAATAAAACAATGTATGAAATTAACATGTTCTCGATATTGAAACATCAGTTCTACTCATGTTTTAGAAAGTATTTAAATAGGACAATTTTAGTATTGTTTTTGATAATGGTCGCGTTGCTCGATCGAAGGGTGCATTACGCCAAATAGTGTTATGGGATTTCAATAATTTTATATAGAAAACGTAAAGTAGTAGCCACGAAAAAACGTCTGATAAGCTGAAGAGTTTGACTGTTCTTTAAAAAAATCGGTTTAAGGATAAAAGGAACCTTGTAGATGAATGTAAAAAAAAATTGAAAATCACTAAAAACGTGCAAAAAAGTACTGCCATACTTTCAAACTTTGAAATAAAAAAAATATAAATTTGGCACAATAAAGAACAGAGAACCCGCAATTTTTTTCTGTTTTACATAACAATGTTTCCGTTTAGTGTAAAAAAATCGCATTTTTTTTTACTTTTTTTCCCGAAATATCCATAAAAATTATAATTCAGAAAAATTCAGCAAGTTTGCGATTTTTTTACACAAAACAGAAGTATTGATATGGAACAAGAAAATCATCAGCTACTACTCTGTTCTTTGTAGCCTATAATTAAGTTAATTTCATTAAGTGTTTGTTCTTATTTACGCTAAAGTTATGGTTCTACGGCAGTGCTTTTTCCACTTATTCAATATTTTTTTACATTAATCTATAAGGTTTATTCTCAACACGACTTCATTAGCCACTAGTGAAACTCTTTAGCTAGTCAGACCTTTTTTTTCGTAGCTACTACTTTACCTTTTCTATATAAAGTTATGGTTTTCCCGTAAGCCTTTTGCATGGTGCTGACCCTTAAGCTGCTAGTGTTCAAGACAAGTTCTCAGGAACGAGTGGAGATTAATCAAGTTGAAATTAATATCAAATAGGTACTTAAGTTTAGGGTCCTTGGCAGCTACTTATACAAATCGTATCAAGCTTTTAAGTAAACTGACTGAAACTACTGACTAAAAAAAACTGAAAAAAAATTGTTTGCTGTCAACACTCGCAAATAAATCAAAACTCAATAGGGTACTCCCGTTAACCTAGACTGATAATATTTGGCAAGACAAGGTCTCACAGCACAAGTAAAGAAAAATACCGAAAATTGTTAATTTTGTAACAATGCAAAAATAACTTTGTATTTTATGAAATACATTAAACTTATATTTGCAGTCGGAATAATAAGAGGTGATCCGGAATGATAAGGGTTCCTTTTTTCTTTTGGGAACCCTAGAAAGGAACGAGTTTTTTTTATTATCACTTGCTTTAACGGTGACGGAAAACATCGTAAGGAAACCTGCATGCCTGAGAGTTCTCCATAAAGTTCTTGAAGGTGTGTGAAGTCTGCCAACCCGCATTTGGCCAGCGTGGTGGACTATTGCCTATTCCCTCTCATTCTGAGAGGAGGCCCGTGCCCAGCAGTGGGACAGTTTATAAACAGGGCTGATATTATTATATTAGTAATTAAATTCTGTCATGTAAAATTATTTTTTAGGGTTCCGTACTCAAAGGTTAAAACGGAACCCTATTACTGAGACTTCGCTGTCCGTCTGTCTGTCTGTCTGTGTGTCTCCAGGCTGTATCTCATGAAGCGTGATAGCTAGACAGTTGAAATTTTCACAGATGATGTATTTCTGTTGCCGCTATAACAACAAATAAAAACAGAATAAAATAAATATTTAAAGGGGCTCCCATACAACAAACGTGATTTTTTTCTGTTTTTTTCTCGCTCTTAATTATTTATATATTGGTTATAATATAGTGTCTAATGTTGTATAGATAATGGTACGGAACCCTTCGTGCGCGAGTCCGACTCGCACTTCGCCGGTTTTTTTCTTCCTAAAAAGTTAAGAAATGCTATACAAACATATTTTATTTACGATGTAATAAAACGCGAGCCATGTCGCGCGGTCAAGTTAGTTTACTATCAAATATTTGAACTGATTATATAATGGTTACGTCAGTTAACTGTGAGGGTTAGTAGGTTGTTGATGACCATAGATTACGTGTGACGACTGGCAGTGGGCGAAATGTGATAGGAATTCGCAGTTATTGCAAAGGACAGCAAGAGTAAATTCCTATCTTAATAGCTAAATAGTATAAAACAAAGTGACCTATCGTTTCTGTATGTTTGTCCGCATAGTTCTTTTGGGTTAAAGATTCTTTATTTTATTCAAAAGAACAATGTTCACTTACGAATAAGGTCGTTGAGCTCTCTAAGTCTGGGTTGAGCTAGCACGATACCCGGCACATGCGTGCAGTCAGGTCAGGTCCACTCAAATCTGTATGGCTCTTTCCTCTAAAGGCCATTTCAGACTAACCTGCATGGTTCTTACACAATTTATCTTAATTGTCTGGACTTTAAAAGAGACATCAACCTTTGAGTTTGTTTCGGTGTTTCTTCTCAAATATAGGAAACACCGAACTCATCTAGCTTAAAAAATGTTTTGACGTGTAAAAGTGTTATTTTTAACCTATTTACAAAATAAATATCATTTATCATTATCATTGAATAAACATAAGGCCGAATAAGTAACAGTATTATAGCTAAAGTAATCAAAGAAGAAAATCAACAGAGGTTTTTTTTTGTTTGACGCTCTAATTACAATAGTGAGTACAATGTAAACAACAAAAGGTAAAAAGTTAAGTCGACCATGAATATACGCTAAGGAAACTAGACCTAGATTAGACTCTGCAGGGAATTCTTACTTTTCGTGGGGTGCGGCCCCACGAAAAGTAAGAATTCCCTGCAGAGTTGGTATTCTACAAGAATCTCCCACTCCCCGCAAGGTACAATCTAAGTCTAGCTTTAAATATATTTAATAGAAGATGCGTTCCTTTCAAACTACACGCTGGATTATGTAGGATGGATAGTGTAGTTTTCACCAACATCTTAGAGAATCTATTCCGGAACGTCTACCTAGCTGTTGCCCGCGACTTGGTTCGCGTGGAAATTACAAATCTATACCACGAGAACCGTACAATTTTCTGTGATAAAAAGTAGCATAATATGTGCTATTCCAGACTATATAATCTATCTTTGTGCCAAATTTCATCCCGATCCGTTCAGCCGTTTGTACGTGATTGAGTAATAAACATACATCCACCCAAACTTCATTTATAATATTAGGTCTTTACCTATGAAATTGCCGTTCTGCAGTACTGGCCATTTCAAATCAAAATAATTTTTGTTTGGCTAAGAATTCTAATTTCAAATTAATTTTATTTTAAAAACATGGTTTTTTTTTCAAAAGTAGTCATTTGTTTATTGATTAGTGTTACATTTTCATCGCATTTCAATCTTTTTCGTCATCATGGATACGTTAAAAATTCGAGTAATTATGGAATACGAGTACCGTCGTGGCAGCAACGCGCACAAGCGGCACGCAACATCAACGACGTTTACGGAGCTAACACTACAAACCAACGCACCACCTGTTATTGGTTTGCTCGCTTCCGTTCTGGAAATTTCGACCTGAAAAATGAACCTCGCGGTCGTCCGAAGACTTTGGTTGACAATGACGAATTAAAGGTGATTGTGGAAGCTGATGATACACAATCTACGGCTGAATTAGCAGCAGCTTTCGACGTTAGCGTCAAAACAATATTGGTCCATTTGCGTCAAATTGGCAAGGTAAAAAAGCTTGACAAATGGGTGTTCCACGAACTCAATGATCGCCAGCGCGAAGTACGCGTCGAGACGTGCCTTGCACTGCTCAACAGACACACAAATGAAGGAATTTTGAACCACATTGTTACCTGCGAAGAGAAATGGATTCTGTTTGATAACCGCAAGCGCTCAGCAAGTTGGTTGGATCCTGCTTCAGCACCTAAACAATGCCCTAAACGAAAACTTACCCCTAGAAAAGTGATGGTCACTGTTTGGTGGTCTAGCGCCGGTGTGATTCATCACAGCTTCTTACCAAACGGGGTGAGCATTACTGCAGATGTGTACTGTGAAGAACTGAACACAATGATGAAGAAGCTGGCACATCTCCAACCAGCATTGGTCAATCGCTCGTCTCCACTGCTCCTGCACGACAACGCGCGACCTGATACTGCACAGCAGACGGTCTCCAAGTTGCAAGAACTGGGGTTGGAAGCTCTCCGTCAACCGCCCTACTCACCAGACCTTGCGCCTACAGACTACTACTTTTTCCAGAATTTGGATAACTTCTTGGCGGGAAAAAAATTCAATACCCGAGAGGCAGTACAAAATGCCTTTGAAGCTTTTGTTGCCTCCCGTCCAGCTGATTTCCTAAAGAAGGGCATCAATAAACTGCCACTGCATTGGCAAAGATGCATTGATTGCATGGGTGATTACTTCGATTAATACAAATAAAAAATACATGAAAAAAAATAGTTTAAATTTTTTCATACAAAACGGCAATTTCATAGGTAAAGACCTATTATTAGTATTGATTTAACTTGGACTTCACATATCTAAGATTTTTTTGGTTCTAGGCTCGTTTTTATTATTCCGTGGTTCTATGACATTCTTGAGCTCAAACTCAAGACTCGAAACCACCGCTCTCCTTAATTTTTCCGTGAAAAAACTGTTAAAATTAGGGGCAACATTTTACGCAGAGAAAACCACACTTTTAAATAAATTCCTACTACCAATGACGTATGGTTTATACAGGGTGGCAGGTTAGACAGTGGAAATATTTAAAGGGGTCATTGTACTCATCATTATGAACAACTTTTACTATGAGACCACCTTGAAATCGCGGAAAAAATCAGCTGTTCCATACATTTATGTTCACATAACTCAACAAAATGTATGGAACAGCTGATTATTTTTTGCGATTTCAGTGTTGGTCCCATAGTAAAAGTGGTTCGTAATGATGAGTACAATGACCCCTTTAAATATTTCCACTGTCTAACCTGCCACCCTGTACATCATTGCCTACTACCTACTATTACAAATGCGAAAGTATGTTTGTTGGTTAGTTCTTATATCACGCAGCAACGGAGCAAGGAGCAACAGATCGCCATGATTTGTTGCATAAAGATAGTTTATGGGCCGGAGAGTGACATAGGCTATTTTTAATCCGTGTACCTACTAGGTAATTTATTTGCGGCGAAGCCACGGGAAATAGCTCTCATTAATATATTTTTCTATTTGTTACAGAAACATGCAATAAAAAAAGTGCTGAACTAAAACGAATCCAAGATGGCTGCCACTCAGCTGATATCTGTCAGTGACGCCATCAACGAAAATTTAAAAAAAAATGACAAGGAAACTAGCTATTGTGCCCAGTGCATCGATGGCGTTGACGAGAATATGAACAATAAGTATGAGAATATGACAGAGGTGCAGAAGTTTTATAATGGGAAGAATATTCTGATCACTGGAGGGACAGGTGAGACCATTAACCTCTCAGAGTGTCGCATTACAAAAATACATTATTTAATTTCGCGTCGAGCCTCCCGCGACTTTCTTCTATTTCTGCAGATTTTTTTTCGCAGTTTTCCGCGATTTTCGCGATATTTTTCTATGGAACTAGTATTAAATTGCTTTTGTTTCATAATCTAGACAATATTTCATATCAGATTATTTTATTGTCATATACATATCACATACTGAAAATTTTTGAGGAAAAGGTAAATTTCCAAAAACAAAATAACACTTTGGGTATCTTAAATGTTATGATTACTCATCATAGGGAAGATGTGATAAGGTATGCTATTAAAATATAATTATATAAGAGATTTCAAAAACAACTGACGCGGGTGGGATTTAAACCCGTGACCTCTGCTGCACCGTGGCAGAGGTCGCAGGTTCAAGTTACCTACTTATTAATTTAATAACATTATGATAAGCATTATGGCTTTGACATGTTTAAAAAAATTACTACATAAATATACATATTATTTTATAATGCGCTAAGGTAGCCAGCGAAATTTCAATTTTCTTACGTTTTTGCTATTTGCAGCTCAGCATCAATCAAGTTGTATGATGATCAAAATTCAATACGCGACAATAACCATTATAGTTACCTACTAAATAATAAATTATTTATCAATATAATAAGTAGCTATTAAAATTACATTTGGGGAAAATCGTTGTTTTTAGAAACTTTCCCCTCACCTGCGCCAATAAAGAAACGAATTAAAAATGGCGGCACTAAGCATTCCCTCTCACTCGCACGTTATTGACGTCTGTAACGTGCGAGTGAGAGGGAAGAAATAAGCGAATCTGAAATGGCGGCACTAATCATTCACTCGCACGTCATTCGCTTCTTTATTAGCTCGGGTAATAACTAGTTTAAATGCTTTGTTTGGTATTTGATACGAACTATCAAACACAGGTTTCCTCGGCAAGATATTGGTGGAGAAGCTTCTCCGATGCTGTCCAGGTGTGGAGAATTTGTACCTTCTGGTGCGACAGAAGAGGGGAAAAGACATCTACACCAGGATGGAGGAAATCTTTGACGACCCTGTAAGTCTTTTTCTTAAGGCGATTCGCACACTGCCCCGCATCACGCAGCGTAGACACATAAATCTCTGCTTAGCATAAGCATAGCATAATCGGCCTGTAATGTTCCCACTGCTGGGACACTGGCCTCCTCTGTGAGAGGGAGTGGGCCGTAGTCCACCACGCGGGCCCAGTGCGGGTTGGTGGACGTCACATGTCGTCGAATTTTTGGTTCTAGGACATGCCGGTTTCCTCACGATGTTTTCCTTCACCGTTAAAGCAAGTGATAATTAATTTCTAATACGCACATGACTTCGAAAAGTCAGCGGTGCGTGCCTCGGGATCGAACTCGAACCATTCGCCGTGGGAGGCACATGGTTACACCACTAGGCTATCACTGCACGTCTCTGCAATCTCTGCTTATTCCATCGGAATATAAAAGCGTGATGTTATGTTACTGATAATATTTTCTCAAAAATTAATTCAGTAGTTTTTAAGAAAATCGCGGCTATATAACAAACGGGTCGAATAGGTACAGAACCTCCTTTTTTGTAGTCGGTTTAAAATTATGGCGAAGGCTCAAATTCCTCCCATAAATATGGTAGCCGTGACAATTATTGCGGTGACCTTCACTTACGGGGCAGATGACCTAGACAATGAAGATGCGCTTATTTATACCTGAATTTATTGCAGGGTTGCCAAACTTTGCAAAAAATATTAAAATCGTCTCGCTTCCAAAAATATTACATTAATGATGTCATTGTGTGAAACAGTTTTGGAAGTCGATGCCTTTGATTTTTAACCGACTTCAACATCGACTTTTGAAACTGTATTGTGATCTTTTTGAAGGCGGTTTTAACTTTCAATTTTTTTTTCTATTTTGAGTGAAATAAACACGCACAGCCACAGCAATAGCGTGAATACATTACCACTAATCGAACCTAAAAAACTAATAAAATTTATAAATGGGACCACCGATTGAGCTCAAATGAAAGTAGGTCTGTTCAGATTTCAGAATCGGCGGAGATATCACTACAAAAAAAAACTGACCAAGTGCGAGTCGGACTCGCGCACTGATGGTTCCGTACCTTCCTCAGGCGTATAAAAGCATGATGGCACAATAGCGCCATCTATGAGAATATAGTTGAACAGCATCAACCATCAGTAGTAAGCTATACTCTCATAGATGGCGCTTAACATAATATTAAGCTTGTAGGGGTCCGGTGACAGACGGACAACAAAGTGATCTTATAAGGGTTCCGTTTTTCCTTTTGAGGTACGGAACCCTAAAAACACTAATTGTATAATTTGTTCAAAAAGTTGGCAACCCTGGTTTAAACGTTATAAAAGTTATGACAAAGTTCGCCTTCGGTTATACGGAAGTAGTAATTTGAAAGTTCCTTTTTGGAGAAATTATGGGTGTTCAGTAATTTATTTATACCTACCTATATTAAGTAATTATTTTGAAGATAGTCTCTTGTCTTTTTCTTCATTAAAAAAAGATGCGATAATGTCGTATAGGTATGTCGTGATGGTTCGGAGATAAGGCTTGCTTGACATCTACCTACTGTTATAAAATTGTAAAAATGCCGTGTTTGAAGATATTCCAGAAAAAACAGTTGGGATAGGGTACTGGGATGTAACCATACCCAAAAATATTTTTTTTTTAATTTTTGTCTGTTTGTGCGCGCATCACGCAAAAAGTACTGAACGGATTTTGATGTGGTTTTTACAGTTCGATAGCTTAGTGTCCAACTTAAAATCTAAGCCACGTTTTATCTTATTCCGCTGAAAAAATCCAGACATACAGCTTGACCTCTTGGTAGTACTAGCCACCCTACACTACGGAGGTCATTTAAACTGGTCCGTTCATTGTAGTCCACGCGGACGGAGTCGCGGGCAAAAGTCTAGTGTATAATAATTATGCCATCCACGAAGACGTGCCTCACTCTTCTTCCCACAGAAATCTAAATAAGTCAATAGAAATGTCATCTACTACATTTTATTCCCAGACGCGTGTCGCCGGTTCGCAGCCAATGTCAAAGCATCCAATGCAATACAAAATTAAACTTAATCCTGTTCAAATACGTCACATTTTTAAATACGCGCTCCCGATGTAGTGGTGTCCTGTAAATACCACCTGCCTTATATAATTTGCGCCAAACCGGCGACAAGGTCACGCACCTTTGCCACTTCTATTGAGTTATTATTATTTTTCATACATATTATTTATATTTTTAAATATTTCATTAAGTATAAAATTAAATAAAAAAAACAAAACATTTAAAAACATAAAAAATAGAGATCCACCGGTATGGGGAGCAGGGTCCAAGCTACCGGTGGTTAGGACTCCAGAGACAGGAACCTCCTCACAATGCGAGCCGTATCAAGAAGAACTACCTTCTGTATCAGGCCCTTATTATTATTATTTTTTATATATTTTTTTATATACGTTGCAACAAATTTCACATGTAACACAAACAGCCAGACCAGTGTGCAATGCGGGAATCGAACCCGCGACACGTCGCGCAGCAGCCAATCTCTCAGCCACTGCGACAACCGTTAACCGTGCGGTCAAAGATTTCTGTGCTTCCTCCTAATCGCTTACAGTCTACAGTGCCAGTGTGCAACCTTCCGCTAGTGTTTTAGTTCTATAGTTACACACTAATATCTATGAGTTGAAAGGATTAATTATAAGCATTAATTCCTTCTAAGTAACATGGTATCCTAAATTAAGGGAACACCGTAATATTTCGTATTTTTCAAGTTCGCCCACTGACTAGCTCATAGCAAAGATGCATTCAAAATTCAAATAGTATTTCTTTGCATTTATCATGCACTTATAAGAAAAACAGTGTAAAAAAGTACCTACTTATTACTAATTAATCAAAGCTATCTATGAAAATCGACACAAAAAGTAATTCAAATGAATTATTTTCCTAAACTTAAATGTAAAATTTCACCATGTTATTTTAATTTAAGATACTGTCTTAGAAGAAATTACTGCTTACAATTAACCCTTTTAATCGGCATCACAGGATGTTTATTTTTTCATATTTGGTCGGTTCGATTCCCAGATGAAGCAAGCCACTATTTAAAAATCTTTGAATGCAGTACCTAAGTTACTTAATTTTAAAAATAAAGTAAAGTCTCTATGAAACAAAACTTCCTATCTCCAATATTTAAAGTACTTTCCCTCCATGTGGCATAGCCGTGGGACAACCTGTATAGTATAGCGTAGTCTGAAGATAGCTTTACGGTCAACTGGAAAGATCCTCCAAAAATAAGTGAGGTGTCTTCGTGGATGGCACTATCATAGGCGAGGATGCGGGTTCGAAACCTGGGAAGTACAAATATGATTCATATCAAATAAAACATCACGCTTCAATTCCTCGGTATTACTGTAGAGGTACTCAGATCATAGAAACAAGGAGATAAATGTTATCATAGCAAATTAGTACGGGAACCGCTGTCGCCTCTTTTAGAACAGTTTGCGACACATACTACTTTGTAAATACAGGGTAAAATTAAAACCAGTGCGGATATTTTAGGAGGTGAAAGTACTCATGAATATGATCAACTATTATTATGGGACCGACACTCAAATATGAAAAAAAAATCAGCTGTTCCATACATTTTGATCGTGTTGTATAGTGTATTTTTGTAGGGAACAGCTGATTTTTTTTTCATATTTCAGTGTCGGTCCCATAATAAAAGTTGATCATATTCATGAGTACTTTCACCTCCTAAAATATCCGCACTGGTTTTAATTTTACCCTGTATAGAGATCTCCCACAGTTAAAAATGCCGCACACCCTCAATCTCTCACTGTTACATAATCGTCACTCGTCACTCACACTAAACTAAAACATTTTATAATAATCACCGATCGCGTTCGGTTCGTCGGCAATATAATCACATCGATTTATGTTAAAGCTTCAAGCTCAAATATCGCCTTGGCAGCTTGGCACATCTCTTTTGTTTCTATGAGCCGAGTAATGGGACATAAACATAACATAGAGTTATTCCGGTCGGATACCCCGTTTCTGATACCCTGGGGGATCAGTTTTATTTTAGATTATTTTCTATTCCGGTCTGATCCACTCCTTTCCACAGTGCAGGGTATCACAAATAAAATACTATAGTATGGTTAAAATTTAAGTCTTCTTATCTCTCAGGTTACCTACAAACAAATAAACTCGGTCAAGGCGTGTTGGCCAAGGAATTGGCACTGTCAATATTTGCGCTTACCAATGAGACAGGACTTATTTTGACACGCAGTCCTTTGTTTTAACGATTATTCATCTGTTATCTGACTGCTCCAGAAGGAGGGTTATGCTTTTCGAGTGTAGATACATACATTTATGTATGTTTGTATGTGTGTTGTATATTTCTTTGGATAGTGCGACTTTTAGCAATGTGGTCATACATACCGTTCCAGCACAGCACATAGCTTGTCATAATATAAATTAAGGCTTTATGTCATGTATTGTACAATACATTTTAATACTATTGCGGGTTTGACAATATTGGTAAGAAGAAAGAAAGAAAAAACATTTATTTGGCAACACACAAAGACACACAGACCAAACAAAAAAATAATAATAATAAAGGAAAGGCTTAAAATGATAATATGGTTGCTATGTGCCTAGCGGCTTTGCCAAATGGGTCCAGTTCAGCATAAATGCCAGCCCACTAGTGCCTGGCGCTGGTTTTCAACTGGACCCAATTGGAGACGTCACGGATGTAAACCTAAACCAGTTTGAACATAATAATAAATTCATACAATACTAAATCATATCTGTATGGTTTCCAGGTGTTCAGCCGGTTAAAGGAAGAGGTGCCGAAGTTCCGACACAAAGTGGTGGTAGTGCCCGCAGACTGCGAGGCGGCCGGACTTGGGCTCACCCTGACGGATAGACAGATGCTTACTGAAAAGGTAACAAATGGTCCCTTGGTTTTTCTGCCAGTTAGACTGTATGGCAAATACAAGCACTATAGCCCAAGGATGACCGATTTGTTCATGACACAGGCCCAGGCAGGGTTTGAACCCGAGACCTCTGCCAGATGTCACCAACGCTCATAAGAGGCGTAAAAAGAGGTTTCCAATTTCAACTAATTCAGACATGACACTGTTTAAAATTCACAAAAATATACATTCAAAGGCAAAGTCAAAGTCAAAGTCAAAACATTTATTTCAATTAGACCATTTACAGGCACTTTTGAATAGTCAAGCAATAGTTGTCAGTCAGTTTGATTCCTGTGGAGAAGAACGGACAAGAAACTCCATGGTTACTCTTTTTCAACTAATTCAAATATACAATTTCTTTGTTTACATTTATGCCCTAATATGTGAGAACAATGTGAGATATTCACACTTACAGCCATGATGTTATACTACATCTTCGAAAACGTATTTATTACAATTACAGGTGAACATAATCTTCCACTCGGCAGCCACCGTGAAGTTTGACGAGCACCTCCGAGCGGCTCTTGTGACTAACGTCAGAGCGCCCCTACACCTCCTCAGGCTCGCCAGAGACATGAAGAAATTAGACGTAAGTACAAGAGCAGGGGTTCCCAATCTCTTTATAAGCTTTTATTTAAGTTGCTTTATGTGCGAAATCTTGCAACTGAATTTTAGAGTTCCTCCCAACCAATGGAGCGGATGGAACGCATAATAATAGGTCTTTACCTATGAAATTGCCGTTTTGTATGAAAAAATTTAAACGATTTTTTTTCATGTATTTTTTATTTGTATTAATCGAAGTAATCATCCATGCAATCAATGCATCTTTGCCAACGCAGTGGCAGTTTATTGATGCCCTTCTTAAAGAAATCAGCTGGACGGGAGGCAACAAATTCTTCAAAGGCATTTTTTACTGCCTCTCGGGTATTGAATTTTTTTCCCGCCCAGAAGTTATCCAAATTCTGGAAAAAGTAGTAGTCTGTAGGCGCAAGGTCTGGTGAGTAGGGCGGATGACGGTGAGCTTTCAACCCCAGTTCTTGCAACTTGGAGACCATCTGCTGTGCAGTATGAGGTCGCGCGTTGTCGTGCAGGAGCAGCGGAGACGAGCGATTGACCAATGCTGGTTGGAGATGTGCCAGCTTCTTCATCATTGTGTTCAGTTCTTCACAGTACACATCTGCAGTAATGCTCACCCCGTTTGGTAAGAAGCTGTGATGAATCACACCGGCGCTAGACCACCAAACAGTGACCATCCCTTTTCTAGGGGTAAGTTTTCGTTTAGGGCATTGTTTAGGTGCTAAACCAGGATCCAATCAACTTGCTGAGCACTTGCGGTTATTAAACAGAATCCATTTTTCATCGCAGGTAACAATGCGGTTCAAAATTCCTTCATTTGTGTGTCTGTTGAGCAGTGCAAGGCACGTCTCGACGCGTACTTCGCGCTGGCGATCATTGAGTTCGTGGGGCACCCATTTGTCAAGCTTTTTTACCTTGCCAATTTGACGCAAATGGACCAATATTGTTTTGACGCTAACGTCGAAAGCAGCTGCTAATTCAGCCGTAGATTGTGTATCATCAGCTTCCACAATCGCCTTTAATTCGTCATTGTGGATCAAAGTCTTCGGACGACCGCGAGGTTCATTTTTCAGGTCGAAATTTCCAGAACGGAAGCGAGCAAACCAATAACAGGTGGTGCGTTGGTTTGTAGTGTTACCTCCGTAAACGACGTTGATGTTGCGTGCCGCTTGTGCCGCGTTGCTGCCACGACGGTACTCGTATTCCATAATTACTCGAATTTTTAACGTATCCATGATGACGAAAAAGATTGAAATGCGATGAAAATGTAACACTAATCAATAAACAAATGACTACTTTTGGAAAAAAAAAACCATGTTTTTAAAATAAAATTAATTTTAAATCAGAATTCTTAGCCAAACAAAAATTATTTTGATTTGAAATGGCCAGTACTGCAGAACGGCAATTTCATAGGTAAAGACCTAATAATATGTCACTTCGATGACAATGCAATAATAACTTATGGTTCCATGCACCTCTTAACTTTAAACACTGATTAAATATACAACTATCCTTGTCATTTCTATGACAATGCATAGAGATGAAATTGACCTAAGAGCTGTTTAATTTAATCATCGTCTTTATGTAAGGGGGGTAATTGCTAGATATAGGTAAGCAACGAAAAATTTTGCTACAAAGTTAAGTTTCACGTTTTGCGGGAAGAAATGGATCACACATAGGTACCTACTTTAGAAGACGATTGTAAAAAGCCATAAATTACAGAATGTTGACTATAGTCCATATAATGTATTCAAAAATGAACCTTATTCCCAGGTACTAATGCACATATCGACAGCATACTCCAACTCCCATCTCCCAGAAATCGAGGAGCGATTCTACCCTTGCGACGCGGACTGCGAACAGTTACACCAAATGATAGACAAACTGACGGATAATCAGATCAATAATATGTTGCCCAAGTAAGTTACAAAACGCGGCCGTAAATATTACACATCGAGGTTTGAAAAGATATAGGCTAGCTTCAACTTTATAGAGAGTCATCTCTGTCGCACGAAACACTAAGGCCGAGAGAAATAGACGTTAGTTACCACGTACTTTGGCTAAGCAGTATCGTTGTCACTGTCGCACAACTTGCAAGCAAGACAGAGACGGGAACATAGCTTAGCCAAAGCACGTGCTAAGTAATGTTTATTTCATCATCATCATCATCATCATCAGCCTATAGCAGTCCACTGCTGGACATAGGCCTCTCCAATTGCACGCCACTTAACTCGATCCTCGGCTATTCTCATCCAGCTGCCACCAGCCACCCTGCGGAGATCATCTATGTTTATTTATCTCGGCCTAATAGTGCGGTATCTAATAAACAAATCAGCGGCAAAATGTCACTTAGGCCATGTTGTTTCATCTAAAGGTGGATCCACACATTGCGAGCATGCGCTCCGCACGGCGCACAACGCATGCCTCGGCTTGAGGCGTGCGTGTTGACAAATTATACCAACATATGCTCGGGTTGAGCCATCGCGTGCGAAGCAAATGCTCGAGGCAAGTAGGCGCGCAGACTTGGCAAGGCATGCGCTCCGCACGGCGCACAACGCACAGCACGCTCTTCGCTGTGCGCCGTGTGGCGGCCGGCTCATTGCGAGCAGTGCGTTGCGTTTGGATGGTTGTGTCCGCCGGGTTGGATCGGCCCGAGCATGCGCTGCGCGCTGTTTGGCCCGAGCAAACGCAGTTTCATTTTCGCAGTCGAGGCGTGCGTTGATATTGTACGCGGCGCACGCCTCAAACGTGCATGCGCGGCTACGTCCACACCTAACGTAATGCTCGCACTGAGGCACTTTGATCTTGAAGCATTTGCCGACATACGTTGGCTCGCCCTCGCGCGTGCGGAGCGCATGCCTCGCCACGAATATACAGGTCCGCAATGTGTGGATCCACCTTTACAGTTACGTATCTGTAACCGTCAAATATGGCGGCTTGTACGACAATTTCATACTGACATAACGATTACGTACTGACTTACGAATACAGATGGTTTGAAGCAACCCGCCCTTAGGTAGGTAGATATGAGTGACGGATACGACGCTCTACAAAGCCGAAGCTACCCGATTAAACTTGATGTGTATGTGTAATATTTACGGCCGCGTACTTTGTATTGTAGGAGACGTTCAATAAATGTATGGGGCTTGGAACTATACAGGGTGTCCCACGGTTATGCCACATGGAGGGAAAGTACTTTGAATATTTGAGATAGGAAGTTTTGCTTCATGGAAACTTCACTTTATTTTAAAAATCAAATAATACTGCATTCAAAGATTTTTAAAAAGTAGCTTGCTTCATCTGGGAATCAAACCGACGAAATGTGAAAAAAAAGAACGACCTGTATTTTTATGATGCCAATTGAAAGGGTTCATCATAAACATTAAACAATTATAAGCATTAAAAAAAATATAATTATATTAAATATATAATAGGTAAAAAAAAAAAGGTAATAAACTAGTACATAAATCAGGTTTTGCTCAAAACTTGAATTAATGAGTTAGGTATTTAGTTCTCCACAAGCGCCGATGATTAGATTCATCTTAATATACCAAATCAATTGTAACTGGTCTTCATGTATTTTCCAGGATACTGGGACCTTGGCCAAACACGTACACATTCACGAAAGCATTAGCGGAGAAGGAGCTACGGGTGAACGCGGGGAACTTGCCTATAGGTATATTTAGGCCGGCCATAGGTAAGTCCATACATCTACGAATTATAGTTCAGTGTAATCTACCACCGGTCAGATGGACGTAAAGTATTGAGAAAACCATTTCGAACCCGTCTTTAAAAATGCCCTGTCCTATATAAAAGCCTGACTTTAAAAATGCCTTGTCCTATTCAAAAGTCTGACTTCAAAAATATCCTGTCCAATTTAGAAGGCTGACTTTAAAATGTCGTCCGATTAAAAAAGCCGTCTTTAAAAATGCCTTGTCCTATTTAAAGGCCCGCCCCTAAAAATGTTTGTCCTATTTAGAAGCTCACCTTTAAAAAAATAACTGATCCCATTTAAAAGTCCGTTTTTAAAAACGCCTTGTCCTATGTTTTTACACAGGACAAGGCCTTGTCCTATGCCCGTCTTTATAAGGGTTATAGGAAGGTTGTGTCTTGAGGAAATAATTTGAGTCAACAAATAGCAAGGACTATGGAGTGGCTCGTGGCTAAGCCGCGTCAAGCTGCGCTAGTCCATGGATAGGTGAACGGCCTGTACACATCGAGACCTCTCCGGAGAGCACGTTAAACAGTCGGTCCCGGTTGTCATAGGAATATCTTCGACAGTCGTTGCGGGTAGTCAGAACTTCAGAAGCCCAAAAGTCTGATAACTGGTCTAACATTCGAATACCGGTATTACCCAGTAACTGGGTTGTGGAGGTCAGATGCCAGGTGCTCCACGTAAAATATTGATATTCAGCCGCAACTAGTTAGACTAGAAGCCGACCCCAATCTAGTCTGGGAAAAGGCTAGGCGGATGATGAAATAGCAAGGCATATCTACAGGGTGGCAGGTTAGACAGTGGAAATATTTTAAGGGGTCATTGTACCCATCATTATGAACAACTTTTACTATGGGACCAACCGTGAAATCGCGAAAAAAAAATCTGCTGTTCCATACATTTATGTTCACAAAACTCAACAAAATGTCTGGTGTTTTATCATGCACGTGTATTATAAAAACAATCTATTTTACAGTTATATCGACAGCGAAGGAGCCCCTAAAGGGGTGGCTAGATAACATGTATGGACCTACAGGAGTTGCCGTAGGCAGTGGTAAGTTTTCTATGACTCGACCTAACTTTCTTATGTGGGTAAGTATTTTTTTTTTTTGTGTGATTTAACTCATGTTTTTATTTCGAAATTGCCCGACCAGTTTGCGGACTGGATCAGGAAAAGAAATCTCGACGCCTAACACATTTTCTTAGTCAGCGCAAATTATGTTTTTGATGTCAAATATCTATTGGCGTGCCCTCAGATCATAGAAACAAGAAGATGTGCCAAGGCGCTATCGAGCTTGATGCCTGATCTTGAGCAAATTGCTCATATTAAAAACGTACGCACTGGCGACGAACCGAACACGATCGATGGTATAAATAGTGTTTTAGTTTAGTGCTAGTGTTGAGTGACGATTAACAGTGTTAGATGGAGGGTGTGCGGAATGTTCAATGCGTGGGAGATCTTTTTATTCAAAAGGAGCGCTTAATTCTGTACCTTCAGTGAAAAGTGATATAAGTGAAAAATCATAGTTTTGAGTAATTTAAGTTAAAGTTAAAGATTTTAAAAAATCTCGTTATTTTTCTAACGTTCTAAAATAAAAAACGATATGTGGTATGTGTAGATAATATTATAAAGATTATGAAGAGCTTGGTTTGAATATATTATTTTGCACGGAATTTAAGTAATTAGTAAAAATAGCCAGTTATATCACCGTACACTATAGTTTTCTTTGCTTATTTTTGTGTATTTAAATCTATAATGAAATGAATTATTTTACACATTTAGTTACCGTTTTGTGTGAAATGTTATAAGGCTTGTGTTTTGGCATGTTTTGCCTGCAAATAGTTGTTGTGAGAAAAAGTCGTAAAACTAATTATGATCATTTTGTTTATCAGCAACCTTTTTTCATTGTTTTATTTAAAATTCCTACGTAAATATTCACTAGAATGTATTGTTTCAATTTTTTTAAGTTTTGTGATAGGATTTCATTTGTATCACTTTGGATTAATTGGAGTAAAAGCTTTCAGTTCGCGTAAGATGTGGTAACTCGAGTCGTATTAAAATACATTTTAGAAATATAAAGATCGGTTCGGTTCACTTTGGTATGAATCAAAAAGTATTATTTTACACAATAATTTCAATAAAAAATTGCTTACTTATATCAATATACACAAAAAAATCTCATTCATTTTTAATCTTATAACAACGGGGATAAGATAGAAATTAAGTTAATTTTTTTTTAATAAGTTTAATCAGAGAATATAAAAACCGATCTGAGTCGACATGTATCACTTTTCACTGAAGGTACAGAATTATGCGCGCAATTGTGTCGAAAAATGTACTAAAAGTGGCATCAGTTGTTCCCGTACTAATTTGCTATGATGCCATATCTCCTTGTTTCTATGATCTGAGGGCGTGCCTTAGGAGTACAAGCGCGACTCGTGTGCCGTGACGGCAAACGGCATGACGCTATATTATGCCATCACGTCCCCTCTCCGCAGCCGCTCTCTACTCCCTTGGATGTGCGTTTCGATGTTTCACATTTAGCAATGTCCTGTGATGGCCACATCTATAGTAATAATAGTAAAGCTGAAGAGTTTGTTTGTTTGAACGCGCCAATCTCTGGAACTACTAGTTGGATTCGAAAAAAACTTTTTTTATTTAATAGCCAGATTCATGAGGAATAGTATAGACTATTTAACATCACGCTATGACCCTTAGGAGCCGAGCAACGGGGGTGAAACCGCGGGGCGCAGTTTTTCTTATAAAATTGTTATTTCCAGCCACCGGCATCTTAAGGACGGTGCAGTGTGACGAGCTGGTGTCAGCAGACATCGTGCCAGTCGACTCGGTGGTCAACTGCCTAATGGTAGCCGCTTGTAATGTACACAACGCTTATAAGGGAAGGTTCGTATCGTTTCGCTTCTGAGTATCAAATTATCGCGTCAATAACGCCTCTGTCGTACTCCATAAAATATACGAAACAGGCGTAATGGACACGATAATATTTGTTGAATTAATCCGACTCAGGCGGTTAAAGGGTTAATAGAATATTGAGATGAACAAACTGTTCCATATTTACCTAAACAAGTAAAGAAATTAAACTTGAACTCAATGGGATAAAATTCTTGTCAGAATAGCAGTTGTTGTGTGCTGTGTTTATTTTGAAACACCCTCTATGTGTCATTGAGTGATTCAATACTTGATTTTTTTAGTTGTTCAGATGGTCCTCGCAATATTTTTGATGCTGACTGTACTTATTGGAGGCCTGATTCCCAGGAATCTTGCGCGAAAGACATTTACGTGAAAGGCCATTTCCGCGAAAGGTCATTTGCACGACAGGACACTTGCGTAAAAGACACTTGCGCGAAAAGACACTTGTGCGAAAGATACTTGCGCGAAAGATACTTGCGCGAAAGATAATTCCGTTAGGTAGATGATCGGCTGATACTTTCTGGCACTCGCCGGCCGGTGGCACCGCTCACTCCGCTCGCTCGGCTCGTGTGCCGTGCTACTACCGTTCTAACCGGTCTTCTAAACGGCCTTGCAACTAGTTTTTTTTTATTTCCATTCGATAAATGTATACGATAAATGTATACCGATTCCCATCACTAGATACTGACAGAGCATGAAATACCTAGTGAAAATAATTTATTTTGTCTTATTTTTCTGCAGTTCACCACCCCTGGAGCCTCCTATCTTCAACTACGTGAGCTCAGTGGAGAACAGGATAACTTGGGGGGACTTCATGTCACAGAACATGACTTGGATACATCACTATCCGTTCTCTAATGCTGTGTGGTGAGTGATAATGTTGCCACAACAAGAATTAATTTTTCATTTTATTTACATAATTATCTATCTATTCTATTTGTATGCTGCACCGGTCGACGTCATCACGTCAACGTCAGCTGACGATTTTGGGGGTCATACCGATTAATGCCGACATGATATACCGTGAATTAACGTGTTTGGTGCATTTTTCTACGATTTGGGGGGGGGGGGGGGGTCATGGAACTTTTACCACGGCTTTGATTTTACTACGTTTTTTTAACTCACTTTTTTGTTTGCTTGACGGCCCATCATGACCACGATAAAAACGGGTTTTGTCTACAGAAGAATAGACAAAGTGACAGATTGTAGAAAGGTTTCTATCGTTTTATGCATACAATGAAGAGAAGAAATGTTTATATTCTTCAGTAGACAAAAGTCTGATAAGCCAAGGACGGGTCGCCACGTGCTCAGGCAAAGCGATAACGAGTTGGATAGAAAGAACTTTGTCTATTCTTTTGTAGAATAGAGATAGAGTCGGTCGTGCTAAGCCGGCTGGTAACGGATGGATAAAAGGAGCTGAGGATTTTAGTCTTGGAGTGTTTGAAGGGGGGGGGGGTTGTGGGGGTCATGACCCCCCCCAAATCGTACAAAAATGCAAACATGGTATACCTAATTCACGGTAGGTATAGCACGTCGGCATTAATCGTCGGTATGACCCCCCGCCCACCCCTCCCCAAAGTCTTCGGCTGGGAGCAGGGTTTGTTAAAAATCCGATATTTAAAATAAATAATAAAAATATCCGCTATTTGATATATATCGGATATATATATCATGTGCACTAAATGTCGCAAATGTCATTTTATAAGTGGTATTACCGTTTCTATATTGTTTAATAAAGATTATGTTTATTTTAGAAAAAATGACGAAAACCAATTTCGTATTACATAATTTGATCATTATAGGTAAGTAGGTATGTCTTTTTCTTCCATTCATCTCTATCAGACATCATTTCCAGATTCACTTTTTTCACATTCATGTCATGTTTCACAGTCCTTCCATCTTTTCTTTGGTTTACCTCTTTTATAGCCATCAACATATAAATTGATAGGATAAATATCAATTGATATATTATAATCACTATAAATATCAATTGATATACAGGGTGGAATTTTGTAATGCCACCTGAAGGGAAAGTAGGTACTCTTAATACTGTAGATAGAACATTTTACTCAAAGAAAACATTCTTTAATTTTTAAAATTAAGTAATACTGCATTCAAAGATTTTTAAAAAGTTGCTTGTTTCACCTGGGAAGCGAACCGACCAAATGTGAAAAAATTAACATTCTGTATTTTTATGATGCCGATTGAAAGGGTTAACTGTAAGCATTAATTCCTTCTAAGTAACATGGTATCCTAAATTAAAGGAACACCGTAAATTTTTATTTTTTTTCAAAATCGCCTACTGACTAACTCATAGCGAAGATGCATTCAAATAGTATTTTATTGCATTTATCATGCACTTATAAGGAAAACAGTTTAAAAAAGTACTTATTACTAAATAATCAAAGCTATCTATGAAAATCGACACGAAAAGTAATTCTAATTAATTCTTTTGAGAAACTTAAATGTAAAATTTCACCATGTTATTTTAATTTAAGACACTACGTGATTAGAAGAAATTACTGCTTATAATTAACCCTTTCAATCGGCATCATAAAAATACAGGATGTTAATTTTTTCACATTTGGTGGGTTCGATTCCCAAGTGAAGCAAGCAACTTTTAAAAAATCTGTGAATGCAGTTTTGTTTCTATTAAAAAATAAAGGAATGTTTTCTTTGAGTAAAATGCTCTATCTACAGTATTAAGAGTACTTTCCCTTCAGGTGGTATTACAAAATTCCACCCTGTATATCATGATATATATCCATTGATATATATCAGCGAACCCTGGCTGGGAGTAATCACCAAAATCATGGTTTCAGGTTCATATCGCTGAGGCTGACAAAGTCTGCGCTAGTGAACAAGATCAATATGTTCTTCTTGCACCTAATACCGGCCGCGCTGGTCGACGGCTTAGCAGTCTGCTTAGGGAAGAAGCCAAAGTAAGTACCTAGCCAGTGGCGTGCCTACAGGGCAAGCCCGAGGGTACATCTCTAAATTTTTCTCATGAATGTAAGTGAGTAGCGTACAATAAAAAACACTTACCATTATGAAAAATTACGCGAAATACCCTCGGGCTTGCCCTGTAGGCACGCCACTGGTACCTACCTATCTTTATCTGCCTAGATTTTTTGTATACCACGATGGTGGGAAAATGGCGTAGGTAGATACCTATAGCCCAACGCTTTGATTCCACTTTCATTGTGAAAACCGCCAAACAGTGGAATATGTGCTGTCTTCAAGTCACGAGTGAATCGGTTTCTTCTGGGCAAGCGTGCTCCATCGTAGACCGCATCATCACATAACATCTGGCGAGATGGTGGTCAAACGCAAGGCTATTATCAAATAAAAAAAACCGGCCAAGTGCGAGTCGTACTCGCGCACCGAGGGTTCCGTATCATTTTTGGACGTATAAAGTGAAAAAAAACCGGACCGCATAACTAAGTTTGTTTGTGAAGGGATTTGGATGATTTTGAAAAAAAATTACTAGTTACGAACATCATTTTATTTTTGATGCAATATTTGGGTCAATGCCTATCAGCTCTAATTATTTCAGATTTTTCGCTCCGCAAACTTCGGAGATAAGGGGGGGGGGGGAATGGTATTTTTTCAGACATTTTTCATCATAATATGTCGAAAACTGTGTGACATATGAAATGTGCAGATCAAGCCCTTTCATATGATATGCCACTTGACCTAGTAACCCCACTTTAAAATTTCGGACCCCCACTCCTGCCCCTTTTTCAATGAAAATTAAAATATTTTTTGACTTTTTTCATTTGCAATAAAGTTGGGCAAGCATTCTTTATAACTGTTCCAAATTTCAAGTTGATAGCATTAGTAATTGCTGAAATAAGCAGGTGTGACAGACAGACAGACAGACGAAGTCGCACCATAAGGGTTCCTTTTTTACCAGTTTGGTACGGAACCCTAAAAATAGTAAAACAGTTAGTGTAGCCTATTAATCGCTGGTAACACCGAGTATCACATGCGCGTTGCCGACCCTTTGAAATGAGGATTCGTTGTGCCGATAGCTTAGACAAGCAGGTCCCCCGCTGTCAACACAGTGGACATCCTCAGGAGCAGGGACCGAAAAGGTCACCCGTATAGGGGTTAACTCGGGTTATTTTTTTTGGGTTAGGTGAAAAACCTTGCATAAAGGTTAACCCGTATTCTGGGTTAATCAGCCTAATAATAACCGGTTCACGCATAGAGTTCATTTTTGTTCCTTTTTTTTCATTTTTGTTCTATTTCATTCGGGTTAATCAGCAATATTAACCGGTAACGGTACCCGTATTAAAGGGTTAACCGGTTACCCTGCATAAGCATTAACCAAAAATATGGGTTAGAGATTTAACCGGTAACCTTTTAACCCGATTAATCGGTCCCTGCTCAGGAGCTGTTAAATATTGATGGCATTTCAAAAACAACTAAAGGGTTTAAACCCGCGACCTCTGCCGTAACGTGGCAAGCGCTCTAACCAACTGAGCTACTGTGCCAGTTGAAATTTGAAACCCCATAGATACGTCTCTTGAGAGCGTTGTTGACATCTGCTTATCAGGCTAATCATTGTCTTTCTTCAGGATGTTGAAGGTATACCGCAAGATCCACAAATTCTCGTCAGTCCTATCCTACTTCTGCACGAGGGAGATCAAATTCAACAACAGTCGGACGAGGGATCTTTGGGAGAAGACTTCTGAAGCCGATAAGCAGGTATAGAACTTTTGTTAGAACTCCGTGCTATATATTCATTACTAACTATATCTACTAATAGTATAAAGCTGAAGAGTTTGTTTGTTTGTTTGAACGCGCTAATCTCTGGAACTACCAGTCGGATTCGAAAAAATCTTTTTGTAGGGTCCATTTCAATTGAATTTGTTAACTTTGTAAACAATGTTAGTATGGCCAACTGTCAAAATTTGATGAATTTGTATAGAAAGTTTGTTTACATAGTTTACAAGTTCTATTGAAATGGACCATAGGTATATGATAGCCAGATTCATGAGGTGTACCTATAGGCTATTTAACATCACGCTACGACCCTTAGAAGCCGAGCAACGGGGGTGAAACCGCGGGGAATAGCTAGTTATGTGATAAAAATGAATACTCATTAGAAAATACAACAATGAATTTTCGAAGGGGTTGACGGGGGCATCAGTGAGCAAGCAAATAGAAATTAAAACTAAATACCTACTTACCTATAATTAAGTATGTAGTTAACATGTCAAAAGCTGACCTTGACCTTGATTTAGGACTTGAACCTTAACCTTAGATTTAATAATTCATTTAGTGATAGCTCTTCCTTTATTTCAACAACTGGTCTAACATTTAAATACCGATATTCCCCAATAATTGGGTTGTGGAGGTCATATGGCAGTCGCTCCATGTAAAATATTGATATTCAGCCGCAACCAGTTAGACTGGAAGCCGACCCCAATCATGTTGGGGAAAAGGCTAGGTGGATGATGGCTCTTCCTTTTTTGGGTTTTTTTTTATTAAATTAATTAAAGACCATTTTGTTTTAATAAAACTTAACCCCACACTGAGAATTTCTTGTGTCATGGGTGTTTACAATAACAAACACTCACACAAAAAAAAATGTTCGCGCGGGATTCGAATCCGCGACATTTCGCGCATCCAAGCGTGCCATTCAGTCCTTTTCAAATAAATCCATTTTTCAACACACTTGCTCATAAAATGGCTCTAATTTCACTGCAATTAGGCACGTAATGACATCTGTAATCAAACTGTGACTTTTTCATTACTATTATTCACAAGTGAGTATTAGGGTTTTTTATTACTAAATGAAATATTTTTTTAGTATTATTTTATTCACAAGTGTGTTGAAAAACGTCGTAACACGTGTATATTGATGATTACCGTCCTCGGCTCTCTTAAGGCCTCAACGGCGCCTCGGCGGTAATCACCAACATTACACACTTGTACGATAATGTACTATTATTTCAGATATATCCGTTCAGCATGCGCGAAATGGACTGGGAAGAGTATTTCGAGAGTTACCTAGGAGGTATCCGGAGGTTTCTGTTCAAGGAGAGCGATGAGACACTACCGCAAGCCAGGATTAAGTGGAAAAGGTTAATACCCCCCTCAGATCATCGAAACAAGGAGATATGCCATCATAGCAAATTAGTACGGGAACAACTGTCGCCACTTTTAGTACATTTTTCAACACAATTAAGTACAAGCGCCCCTCGTGAATATAAAGATCTCCCACGCATTAAACATTCCACACACCCTCAATCTAACACTGCTATTCGTCACTCAACACTAGCACTAAACTAAAACACTGTATTTATATCATCGATCGTGTTCGGTTCGTCGCCAGCGTGTACCTACATTTTATATACGGTCAATGTGACCGTATCAAAGCGTCAATTTTAGTAGCGCCTTGGCACATCTCCCTTGTTTCTATGATCTGAGGTTAATACCTACCTACATACCGTCTCGAAAGTCCTAATAGATGTTATTATTTTAAGTTTATGACATTTCAAAAACCACTCGACGCGAATGGGATTTGAAACCGGACCATTGCCGAACCGTGGCATTGCTGTTACCTACTTAATAAATTGAGATTCAGGGCAGCCAACATAGCGTCGATGGGAATTCTTACGTGAAACGGTCAATAATACCTATTTTTTTTCTATTCCAGATTATACTATCTGCATCAGATAGCAAGGTTTATTTTCCTCATCCTAGCAGTCTACGCTCTATGGTGGACACTATCCTCATTATGGTGATTTTAATATTAAAACTATTGTACAGTAAATATGTAAGAAAGGTGATTTTAAAATAAATAAAAATATTATTTGAATAACCCCCCTGTATATGAGGCCATGTAAGTACCTAACTAGCTACATTTTTGGTTCTGTTTCTATTGAAAGTGTCAAACTGGCTTTTTGTGGGATTATAAGGTTCGCACAGGTGATGGGTAAAAAATCACTGGTTGCCTAGTGGGGAAAGAAACAATTTTTTTGGTCTATTTTTGGTTTAGGTACAAAACACGCGAGGGAAAAGTTTTCCTGCCGGGCTAACATGCGCACCGCGACAAATTTTGTCGACTGTTTCGTCTCGCTCTTACTCGTGCGAATATGAGACAAATGCACGATAAAAGCGTCGACAAAATTTTGTCGCGGCGCGCATGTTAGGCGCTCTGGTTTAAATTTGGGTCTAAAAAAAATCCAAATTATGCACGAATTATTAAATGTGGTCTTATTAAAAAAATGTAGGTACATAGAGGGGTGATAAATTATGGTTTTCACGACTTATTTTTGTGAACCAAATCCGTTGTAAAATAAATCAAATTATGCTAATAAGTAGGTACCTACTTAAATATGTTATAACGTTAGGTACAGCAAAACGAATTGTTACCAAAACCTAATTATTTATACAGCGTGGCGCTACCATGGTGACATAATATATGTATACGGTTTTACATTTTCATTTTATAAATAAATTTTAATTCCATAAAACGTTATATTATTTATTAATTTATTAAAAAAATTTGAAAATAGCATCTTGGAGCAACCTGTACTTAAAGAACTGTAGCCCAGCGGTCATTTGCCGGGGTCACGGATTCTAGCATCATATCAATGAAATAAAACGAATAAGCAATACTAATAAGATGAAACAAACGCAAAGAGCAGGCGTATTATTTAGTTTGTTCGAAAAAAATATTTTTTCAATCCTACGTTTTTTTTTTTACCTGTCTTATTGAATATGATTTATGGCCACTAAGCCTATCTGTGTGTTCAATTAATGTCACCATTGTAGCGCCACGCTGTATTTTAATTCCTTTGTAAATGATAATTAAGTATAGTTTTAAGTAAAACCTATTTTGGTGCTAAAATGTCGAACTCAACATACCTACCTACCTAGGGCCGAGTTCACCGACGAGATAACAGTCCCACAAATTGAAAACGACCGTTTAACATGTCTTTTTCTCTATAGAAAAAGACATGTTAAACGGTCGTTTTCAATTTTCTATAAAAAGTCAAGTTTTACAGCTGTTTTCAATATAACGGACTGTTATATTGTCGGTGAACTTGGCCCTTAGTTGAGTTAATAAACGAACGATTTTTCTCTGTACCTAGGAACAAAAAATCTTTAATTTGGTCAAAAAAATCTTTATTTTCTTTATCACATCCAATTTTTTTTCCAAAAATTTAAGATAAACATTTCCTTCGACTGACGATCGACGACGACGACGATCGAATCGAATTTTGCATCGATCGTCAGTCAACGGGAATGTTTGGGCAAATTGCATTCATTGCTCCCCTCCCTATCAGTCGAGGCTTCTGACGCACCTATGCTCAAAATTGTACATTCAAATGTGGTAGCTTTCAACGTCTCTCTACCTATCCGTTTAAGGGTGGCATGGCGTGAAGTTTCCATTTTATCGCTAGTTTTAACATCGGGTACCTAAGTCTAATTTGATAGGACTATTGTGCTATCTATTCCGTAGGTACCAACACGCCGCGTGAACTGCCAATTTGTTTGCGAACGTTCGAGGGAGAATCTCACCGTGACATTCTCCTTCGAACGTTCGCAAATTGGTAGTTCTCGCGGTGAACGCGACGTGACGGTACAGAATAGGCAGGCTGAATTTGGCTCACTAGACATTTGCGCATGTAGGTACAGTCGCTAAAAAACAGTTAAAAGTAGGCAATAAACTTTGTTGTTTCAAAAAATACTTTTTCAGTTATTTTTTTATTTAAGTAGTAAGTGATAGTTAGCAATTTCGGGGCCTAGTTGTGCACCGACAAGTTAACGGCCGTTTAACATGACTTTGGCCTTTAGAAGTCTTGTTAAACGGCCGTTTACAATTTAACGGACTGTTTATCTTGTCGGTGAACTTGGCCCTAAATTAGCAGGCACTCGTGACCAGTACCCGGCCAAGTAAGATCTTGTGCTACACGATTTTAAAACTACTGATATTGTAAAAAGGGTAAAAATATTGTAATTATATGTATATGTACATGGTAAGTACCTATAGATTGTAAGTGAAACTTGTAATTATATTATCCAAAAATAAATACTTTAAATAAATACTTGATGTTTCATTATTCTGGCTGTAGGTATAGGTACCGCCACTAATCATGAACACAGATCGCGCATGTACATTTTCGGCCCAATAGACAATAGGTACACAGTGACAATACGTAATAGAGAATGGTCCAATTAGACGACGAACATATCGCGTGCAGCTTCGGCACCCCCCGTCTTCTTCATTCCGCTAGAGACCGAAAAATCAACTAATGCGCAGGTAACGTTTATGATCAAGACTGGTGCCGCTAGTTATACTATTGTGTTAACATGTCATTCCCAAGACGAATCTAAGCGGGCCAAAGATAACACTCAAAAAACATTAAGCTGGGTACTCACTTAGCAGTGTTGCTTGTAACGTATCAGAGGCCCTAGACAAGTTACTTTTCTGTTAGCGTCAAACGCTACGAATAAAATGTATGGAAATGACATTTGTGAGTCACGTGACTTTTCCGCAGGTAATGTCATTGCCATACATTTTGTGATTATCGTTTGGCGTGAACGCTAACAGAAAAGCAACTTGTCTAGAGCCTCAGATACTGTATCAACCTGCAAGTGGGTACAGCTCGTCCACGGTCCACCGCGTATTTAGCTACGAGCCGCCGGATCGCCTTTGTGTTCGCAGTGATACCGCCACTCGGCGGGTCACTGCGAGCTTGCAGCGCACCACGCGCGAGCGGCTCGCAGCGGGCTCGTGCCTACGTACTCACTTGATACCGTATCTGATACATTACATGCTACACTGGAGTACCCAGCTTTACGCTCCTACTGGGATAATCGAATAAAAATTAACACAATACACTATTTTCTAAATTTTCTTTATTCAAACAAAATAGCTGCACTTTACACTGGTTTAACAACTAAACTGAGATTCTATGTATCTTATTCACAAGCGATTCACATATCAATTCATTTACAATACCACTTCGCTATCTGATACCAACTTCAATATAAGGTAAGAATTTACGTAGGGGTTCTGTAGTTTCTATAACCCGCTCCGATGAAGAACTGAATCCAAAATGGCGGCACTAATAATTCCCTCTCACTCGCACGTTATTGCTGTCTTTACTCACACACGTCGGGTGTGAGTAGTGCCGCCATTTCAGATTGGCTTCTTTATTGGCGCGAGTTATACCTACCATAATATCATAATATTATGGTAGGTATAACTAGTAGAGTGGCAGGTTAGACAGTGGAAATATTTTAAGGGGTCATTGTACTCATCATCATGATCAACTTTTACTATAGCTTTTAGCAGATTTTTTTTCGCGATTTCGGGGTTGGTACCATAGTAAAAGTTGTTCATAATGATGAGTACAATGACCCCTTAAAATATTTCCACTGTCTAACCTGCCACCCTGTATATGAAAAAGGCGTAATACAATGCTATATAAATAAGAATAGGAAATACATAGCTGTGTATTTGTATTAAAAAATATATTACAATAGATTTGCTAAAATTAAGACTCAGTTTTAGTGAAAAAAAATCGTTATTCACAATTTTTTTGCAATCCTTACTTTTCAAGTGATATTTGATAGTTTGAGGTCATTGACGTACCTATTCTTACTTGAATCGCATTGTATATTTTAAGTATATCGATAACCTATACCGATATATTTATTAGTGAGGAAATCGACAGTGAAGAATTATCGCAATGAATTGAAATCGAGTTCTTCCAAACGTTACCCGAGTACAAATGATTACATCTATTTAAGTTATTAAAATACATAAATTGGAAAAGCTTGAGACAACACAAAACACAGAAAAGTCAGTGAATTGTATATTGATGACAATTTAAAGGCAAACTTATGCTATATTCGACTGGTTTTAAGAGAAAAAGTAAACAATGGCCGTCTTACTACAAAAAAGATAAACTTCTGTTAAAAAAAATTGATACCAAAAAACCGGACAAGTGCGAGTATGCCTCGCGCTCTAAGGGTTCCGATATATGATCATAGATGGCGCTACTGCATACTTCCAATGGCGCCATCTATGAGCAGATGGCTCCACTTATGGTCCGGTGACTGACGGCGGACAACAAAGTGATCCTATAAGGGTTCCGTTTTTCCTTTTGAGGTACGGAACCCTAAAAATGATACCAATAATAATACACGCTTGTTTGTGCTTGAACGCGCCCGCTGTTTTAGTGCTTGAACACGTTGAGCTCGCGGGCGCGGTCGCGAAATATCAAACATATGGTATCCTAAGCAAGTGTTCACGTACAAAACGCAGGTCGGTGGAAGGAAATCCGGCCGCGGCCGTGCCCGCGAGCTCAACGTGAACAAACATTAACGACAAGTTAGTGCTAAAACAAGCGTGTATTATTAGGGTTCCGTACCAAAATGGTAAAAAAGGAACCCTTATGGTGCGACTTCGTCTGTCTGTCTGTCACACCTGCTTATTTCAACAACTTTTTATGCTATCGACTTGAAATTTGGAACAGTTATAAAGAATGCTTGTTCAACTTTATTCCAAATGAAAAAAGTCCAAAAATATTTTTATTTTCATTGCAAAAGGGGCCGGAGTGGAGGTCCGAAATTTTAAAGTGGGGTTACTAGGTCAAGTGACATATCATATGAAAGGGCTTGATCTGCACATTTCAAAATATATTTTTATTTTATTTTATGTCTCACAGTTTTCAACATAATATGAAAAATGTCCAAAAAATACCATTCCCCCCCCCCCTTATCTCCGAAGTTTGCAGGGCGAAAAATCTTTGGTATCATTTTTGTTCAGCAGATGTTAATCTTTTTTGTAGTAAGACGGTAAAAGTTTAACCCTACTGAATTCAAAAGCATGCGATGCACCGTCATTTGTTGATGATTTGGCTCATCCTAATTTGTCAGTATAATAACAATCTAAGCAGCCATTATCGTACTGATAAATTTAAGAAGACCCACGAACATCAACAATTACAGTGCGAGGCGTGATTTTGAATTTGGTCGGATTATACCTTAGTTGTTTATGTTTTAGCTGAATATAGTATAGGCATCTTATTTCTGTTGGCATCTATAACTAAGCTAGGTTTAATAATTACGCTTATATTTCAAGTGCTGTCGTTAAAATAATTGATGATTATTAAAAAACACGAAATATACAAACACTTTCAAAATCTACCCTTAACTGTCGTCAACAATGCAAATAAGGAAATTTTGAAAAACACAAATTAGATTTAAAGTAAGAATATAAAGACTATAGAATAAATTTTGCAATTCATAGTCTGCCTAAAAAAGCACGGTGTAAAAATTATTAACTAACATTTAAAAAGTCTTACATTTGGATGGAATATTGTAATCAGTCGAAATATTATAAGACTTTACACTTTTAATTATTGTAAGTACAAGTTGGATACGTTCAATCTATTAAAGCCTGTCTATCTATTCTGTACTGACACGCTGCGTGATATCACCGCCAGAACTGTCAATTTGTTCGCGAACGTTCGAGGGAGAATATCACGGTGAGATTCTCCCTCGGACGTCCGCAAACGAATAGACAAACAGTGCGGGTTGCTGGACGTCACATGTCTTCGAATTTTAGGTTCTAGGACATGCCGGTTTCCTCATGTTTTCTCGCCGTTTTTAGAGCATTAAACCAGGGACCGAAAAGGTCACCCGTATAGGGGTTAACCCGGGTTATTTTTTTGGGGTTAGGTGAAAAACCTTGCATAAAGGTTAACCCGTATTCTGGGTTAATCAGCCTAATAATAACCGGTTCACGCACAGAGTTCATTTTTGTTCTATTTCATTCGGGTTAATCTGCAATATTAACCGGTAACGGTATCCGTATTAAAGGGTTAACCGGTTACCCTGCATTAAGATTAACCAAAAATATGGGTTAGAGATTTAACCGGTAACCTTTTAACCCGATGAATCGGTCCCTGCATTAAACAAATTGAACAAATTAAATTGCGCGCCTAAATTCCAAATCAAGGTTCTATGACACTTAAGTCAGTCTTTTTGATTGCTTTCTGATAAATGTTTTAATTTTATATGACAGTCTCATAAGTACAAGCCCCGCAAGTTGATATTGCGACTGGCGGCCATCTTAGTGACGTAGTCGACGTCGCACCGTCAGTACCGTCCGCAAGGTCAGCCCGCGCTTATGTGCTTACGCGCATCGAGTACTTGTTATAGCTTTTTGTTTTTGTTATCCTGTTTTATTGTTGTTGTTGAGTTTTGTTACCTGTTACCCGTTAAAATGAGTAAGAAATTAACAGTCGTGCTAATATTTTAAATAAACAAATATAAAATACAAATAAACCCATTACCCTAGTTTATTTATTTTTTATTACAATTTCTTTTGCTATCTGTACTTTTTTGCGACGGATGACGTCACGTAGCTGTTATAGTGACAAGGTTCCATCGCAATATCAACTTGCGGGGCTTATAAATAGCTAATTCCCAAAAGGGTATGCCTTGTATCCAAATTGTATGCAATAAATGTATAATTCATGTCTCGGAATGTATAGTTCATTTATACTACAAAAAAAACATTATACTTACTAAAAACTATGTTAGTATACACCTAAAAATGCTTGATCGAGATTCCATACAAAAATTATTATTATTTTAGAATTTTCTAGTACATTACACAATTCATTTATCAATTATTACAAAATATAAAAATATACTTAAACAAAGAAAAACACGTACTAACTAAAAAAAATAAGATCTTTAACACACATGCGACTTTTTTGTCGAAAGTTGCCGTCCGACGGTATATCGCAAGTCTGCGCGTATCCTTTATAATTAAAGCAAAATTACACTGAATTCATAGAATCTAATCCATGATTATAAAAAATGAAGTGCAAGTAGGCTTAGAAATAATGCACACTCTTAAGTAAAGTATCTGTCACAGTACTCTATGCGATGATATAGATATGACAAAGATATATAATGATTTTTGTTCTTGCCATAAGCTGCACAGGAAATATCTTACCTATACAATAATGATCAGGATATTATACCAAACCGAACTTACGCGGCGTAATTACGGCTAGAGTTATTAAAATTAGGTACCCAAGACACATTAGGCAGAAAGGAGATGTTCCATTTTGGGTCTAGTCTACATATTATGTACGTTACATAAAAAAATAGGAAAAAATTGGTGATTTTCATAAAAAAATATTATCAAATTCATTTGAAGAAGTGTACAGTTGTAATTAAATAATTATTTATCCTATTTTTAGGACGGCCATGAGTTGTGTTCGACAATCTGACATGAGTTTGACAGTTTTGTTTCGTAACGTGACGTCTTGACATGTCAAAAGTTGTCAAAATGACATTTCACCTGTTTCATTTGTCGATTGTTGATCCACCATATTTGTTTTGTGTTGCTCTCCTTGACAAAGTTAAGTATTATAATAGAATATAAACATTAAAAATCGGTAACTATAATGTAGGTATAGCTATATTACACGTGCGTGGACCAGACCCAGGCTCCATACATTTCTGAAACATCTTACGTCGCGTTATGATTATGACGTAATGCCGAATTTCGATCGGTCGTAATTTCCGCGACTATGCATTCAATTTATTTTGTATAGCAATCAAAACGCGTAATTTTCGGCATAGTGTATCTTAATTTCGGCAGGTGTGTCGGTCATAGAACTGTGGCTACGATATTTACCTTTCTATAGCGTCGCATAGGTCCATCACAATCTTAATTAGGTTTAGTGTAAAAATATATAAAAGTTACACACACGACATATATTTGCAGCTACTAAAACTATCATTATAATTAAATGTAAAGATTGCTTTTATAAATTACTGATAAACTTACCAAAATCTGCTATAAACGTGGTCGGTTGGATTCCTACAAGTTAAATGCCTGCAAAAATCGTATTGTTGGATTTTGATGCAAATTCCCAAGAAATAAGGATTAAAATTGCATCAAAACATAAAACGCAGCGACACAATGATGCGACGACATCGCAACATTATAACTCGTTTTAAAAATTTGGTATATTTTTTATAACTACAATTTTTTTTGTAACTTTATCAGTAATTAACCAAGACTATTACATTCTGAAAACATATTAGTAGTTACGCTATTGATATATTTTTATTTTTACTGCAACTTAACTAAATATGTTATGTGAGTTCACTGTACCGAAAACTGGGTTAGTTCAACAAACTCATAAGAATTTGGCCCAAAAACTATTATAATTCATAATATGTATAGACATTTAAGATTCATGTAGATATTAAAATAATGTTAAGACATTTTTCAGTCCATTTTAAAAATTCATTTGATCATTTTTACTTAAAAAGCGCTGTTTCGCATCGTCACATAGAATTATCATTATAATTATCTATTTGATGTTCTGTTATTGTTTTTTATAAGGCAACTCTAGCGTTAGTTTATCGTACTATTTTCACTGTGCGTCATACTTTATATTAATATTACTTGTATTTGTGAAAATATTTTTTGATTATTGTCGCCCAAAAACTAAATTTTTATGTTATTATTATTTGCCTAATAAAGTTCAAAAGATATAAATTCCTATAAAAAAACAACTCTGAATATTTGCTTAGTAAATCTAAACTAATTTAATTTTGAGACGATATTCACTACCATTTAATTAGAGAATTTCTTAACAAAGGTTTAGTGTTCGCCATATTATTATATTACACCCGAGCGGAGGGGCGGGTCGCTAGTTAAAATATGATTTAAAAAGTATAATATATGCATGTAACAAAAACCCTGTTCGATCCCAAAGGGGGCCATTATACTCATCCTCAGATCATAGAAACAAGGAGATGTGCCAAGGCGCTATCGAACTTGATGCCTGATCTTGAGCAAATTGCTCATATTAAAAACGTACGCGCTGGCGACGAACCGAACACGATCGATGATATAAATACCGTGTTTTAGTTTGGTGCTAGTGTTGAGTGACGATTAACAGTGTTAGATTGAGGGTGTGCGGAATGTTCAATGCGTGGGAGATCTTTTTATTCACAAGGAGCGCTTAATTATGCGCGTAATTGTGTCGAAAAATGTACTAAAAGTGGCATCAGTTGTTCCGGTACTAATTTGCTATCATAGAAACAAGGAGATATGCATCTCCTTGTTTCTATGATCTGAGTACTCATCACTATAAACAATATTTTGTATGACACAACCCCGAAATCGAAAAAAAAAATCTGCTGTTCCATACATTTTATCGATTTATGTGAACACAAATGTATGGAAAATCCGATTTCTTTTTGCGATTTCGGGGTTGTGTCATACAAAATATTGTTCATAGTGATGAGCATAATGGCCCCCTTTGGGATCGAACTGGGTTTTTGTTACATGCTGTAAAGGTACTCCATTTGAAATACAGTGGATTTCATTTATACGACCTTGGTTGTACCGACCATTTAGCTATAGCGACGGTAAATGTAAGTCCCTTGAATTTAAACCATACTTTAGTACAAAATTCATGTGGCTATAGCGACTGTGGATGTAACACCGAGTTCGGGTGTAGCGACTGTTTTTAATGAATCATTTGTAACAAATTCCTAAAAATTCCATGCAGATGCTGCGACCGGAATCGGCCGCCAAAAACACAAAGAACTTTCTCTATCTTTTGTTTACATCCACACAGATGGTCAGCAACTGTGTAGAACTGTAGACCTTGATTTTTTGTTTTTTATGGATATTGGCTAAGTAGGTAGGTAAACGTGTACGTTTCGGAGTTAAAGTTATGGTTCAGTCACAAAGTGATATTCTGAGTAGCAGAATTCGTCCTACAGCGTATACCTACTACCACAAAAAAATAAATTTACGCAAAGAAATATTACACAATTTTTTAAATGTACCAGTAAATAAGTACTTTAGCAAATATTATCAACAATAAATGAATATAAACTTTACCTATGCCTGTAACGACTTGCGGATATAACGGCGAAATTAGAGTGGTCCCTTCATCGTCGTTATACCCGAAATCCACTGTATATTATAAGAAATCTTTTTTTACGTCTAATGGTATTTCAAAATGGAGTTTAGACATGATTTAAATGTCTGCCTGATAGCATAATTATACTTTTGGCACTTCAAAATAGTAGCATGTAAGTATCCGTATTCACTGGTGGTTTTACTAAATTAAGCATTAAATTCGAGCACGCTCGCTTTGAAATTTTGCTATACGATTAGCGACAAAATTAGCTGAACACTTCTGCTTTTATATGGCATCAAAATGATCGCAAAATTATTTTATACACTGCTTTCCAGCATTTTATTAATTAGGGGACATTCATTAATTACGTCAGCGGTTTTTCTATCAATTTGGACCCGTCTTCCTTTCGTGAGATTTAGTGGGACCCCTCCTGAGATTTACGCTATAGTTAAAAGACTAAACTTATTATTATGCCCCCCGTTTGAATAAGATTTTACTGGACTCCTTCCCCCATTTTGAGCTCGCGTAATTAATGGATGTCCCCGTAGTCAAGAGGTTGAATATTTTAACCAAACCAGCAGTAGCTATTTTAGGAAAAGATTAAGTAAATGAAATCTTCCGACGGGTACGACCTAATTTCGACCTTAGATTAAGACAGTTTAACTAATAGATATGTCAGTGTGTATAAGATATGTTGTATGTTCGTATGTGTTGCTGAACCGTATACTAACGGGTCGGGCCGTAGTCCTGGGTAGTTAATGTCCGGCATTGGCGACTCTGGAAATAATGAAATAGATAAATTAATACTTACAACCCACGCAGATAAAAAATAGGATCGAAAATGGCTCCGCCTTTATTCAGCTTTCGCTTGCACACTGTTTTGCCGTGCTTACGATAGTACAGTAAGTCGCATTCCTGTTTTACAGAAATGTAGATCTTTTCTACATTACAAATAGGTATATAATTCAATATCGACAAAAATGGACTTACTGCTATTATAATAAGCACGGCAGTGTTGCTTTCTATACTTAGACCGAGTACGAGCGTGAATAGGGTAGAGGCGCCGCCATTTTCAATCCTATTCTTTAACCGCAGGGATAGCTTGTAACTAAATACTAGATACTAGTCGCGCTGATCCATCGATCTGCGAGGTTAAGATGCACTTTATGGATGGGTGACCGTTTACAAGTCGAGAAGAATTTTAAAAAGTAAAGATTATTTTCTTACTTTTAGGTTCGTAATACAGAACGCTACTCGAGCACAGATCTTGATTTGAGCATAGATTTGAAACTAGTTTCAACCAATCAAATGGCTTTAAATCTATGCTCAAGTCGAGATCTGTGCTCGAATATCGTTCTGTAATACGAGCCCTAGGATTTTATGATCCACTAGTGTTTAAAAAAAAATATTAAAATGAGTGCAGCTTGCATAAATCTACTATATAAAAATAAGTCGGGTTTTCCTTCCTGACGCTATAACTCCAGAACGAACAGATTTCCACGGTTTTGCATTCGTTAGAAAGGTCTCGGGCTCCGTGAGGTTTATAGCAAAGAAAATTCAGGAAAATTTAAAGAGAAAAGCGGGAAAATCTTTTTTCACATACAGCGCCATCTCTGATACATAGCATGTACTACGGTGGCGAAACGGAGTTCGCCGGGTTTGCTAGTATGTGTATAAAATAGAACTTTACTATAAGAAAACATCCACTACAGTCGAGCGCGGATAAAGGATTTCGTTAAGGGGAGGGGGGCAATTTTTATGTGATTTGAAATTTGATGTCCAGATGATTTTGAAGTTTAATTATTATGAAAATAGTCAATATAAACTGCTTCCGTCATGAGTCGGGCGAGAGGGGGCATCGCACCCATTGGCCCCTCCCCTGCACAGAACAATATTACTCTAGCGAGAAGAATATCAACTTCATAGTAAAAATGTGAGACAAATTTGCACGCCATCTAGTGGGATCCCAGTAAATCCAATGAAAAAAATTATATGCCCACCTAGAATAGATATTATTTTATTGACAGTAAGACAATAAAATAATATCTATTCATAAAGGTGGGCATTTAATACAAATTAATACATCTTGAAAAGCTGGAAATCCACAATTGACGCACTTTCCTATGTTTTATTTTGATTAATTGCGAAACAATTCTCGTTCTCACAAAGAAATCTCGAAAGAATCACTATCTCACTCAACACAACACTTTTTCACCGCAACGGCGTAACAGTATGCCGACTCAACGTTATGATGGAAAAATCAGAAACAGTTTATTGTTTTAAAGCACAACAAATAAACAGAAACAAGAAAAAACGACCAACCATAACAGCAGACATTTATCATATGGTGTTGCCAGAGCAAACTACCAGAGTCCATTTTTTAAATTCAAATTTATTTCTAAAGATATAATTATTTTTCCAAATTTCGTTTAGAGTTCATAATTTTAATTATATAACCGTAAAAAAAATAGGTGTTAGTTATTAAGCTACATTTTAAATTAAATTAATCATGTTTAGGTCATAATTTGTTACACGATATTTCATTTTATTTTACTTGGTAACATTTCATTGTAATCAGCCTGTTAGACAGAGTCATCGATATCGCTATTCTTATCATGAACTGGAACCCACCTTGTGTCCAAAGTCACCCATACACAGTTGACCGAGCCTGCTCCCCTGTATCCGCGCCCAATTGAGAACCAATTTGCAAAAACACACGCGTGCACAAAAATATATCAAAAATATGAATATACCAAATAGGTACGTTTTACTTTTTATGCATAAAAATTCAATTTAAAAAAGAAAAGAAACTTACAGAAAATGGCATCAACACAATTTGAACTTTATTTACTATAAAATTAACTACCGAATTCAATAATAAATCGTCCCAAAATAAGCAACTCACCTCCTCACAGCGTAAACGGCGTAAACGGCGAACATTGATATAAGGGTGGCTGCAGACGGTGCGATTGTCGCGGCTCCGGCGTACCGCGCCGTCCCACACGCGGGTGGACACACCGGGATTATAGATTCTACAGAAAAGATTAAATGTAGCATGCGACGGAAATATCATGCAATGCAGATGCTGAGACAAAAATATTGCATTGGTACAGGGTGAGATGTGTTCATGTATGTGTTGATTTTTAGGGGAAATTTATGCCCAGCGGTGGAAATGTTTAAAGTGGATCCGTCAAGGTTGCGCGCGAATTTCAAAATATCTTGGGTTTTTTGCAAATTGCAGTTATTTTACGTTGTATCTTGACAATAATGATAGTATAGTTACTAAATAATCATCATTAAAATCATCAATTTAGCCCTCGAAATTATATTTGACGAAAACACGATTATATCGTGAAAATATTAAAATTTTCCTCAGATATAATTTCGAGGGCTATATTGATGATTTGCATGATTATTAATTAATTATAAGTAACTTTATTATGATTATTGTCGCGACTCGAATTTGAATTTCAACATACAACGTAAAACTGCGCTGGAATTTGCAAAAAACATATAATATATAAGTAGGATAATAATATCCTACTAGAGCAATTAATGCTCTTCTGTTGTGATAAGATATCAAGTGCTCAATTTAAAAAAAAAAGTTTAAATAAAGAATTTTATTTTCTCACCCTGTATTTTATTAGCAACAAATAAGATACATTTATCATAAGTTTTAATTACTATAAATAATTTAAACATTACCGCAAAAGGCAATTGCAGAGCACAATAAAAAAAAACCTCCATTTTCATTATGCAACTCAAAAAACATCAAAGATCTATCTACTTATACCATTTACATAACAGAAACATAATAAGGCTGTAATATTCCCACTGCTGGGATTCAGGTCTCTGTGATTTGGGACCCAGTGATCCACCACCCAGGAATCGAACCCGTTGATTTTGAAAGAGAACCTCAGATCATAGAAACAAGGAGATGTGCCAAGGCGCTATCAAGCTTGATGCCTGATCTTGAGCAAATTGCTCATATTAAAAAAGTACGCGCTGGCGACGAACCGAACACGATCGATGGTATAAATACAGTGTTTTAGTTTAGTGCTAGTGTTGAGTGACGATTAACAGTGTTAGATTGAGGGTGTGCGGAATTTTCAATGCGTGGGAGATCTTTTTATTCACAAGGAGCGCTTAATTATGCGCGTAATTGTGTGTCGAAAAATGTACTAAAAGTGGCATCAGTTATTCCCGTACTAATTTGCTATGATGGCATATCTCCTTGTTTCTATGATCTGAGAAGAGAACACACCCTGTATCATTATGGTAGTACATCAATGTATGAATACTTTAAAATATGAATCAGTTCATTAAAAATAAACACTTTCTTTTAGTTTGCCATGTCACTACTTCCCAGAATTTAATCATTATTAGCGACACTGGTGCTGATTCTGTTGAACATCGCACTAAACTAATTTTAATCACACTATATCTCTTTCATACAAATATCATTGAAAAAAGACATAAAATATAAAGAACTGTCAAATTAGTCTACGCCCTTGTCATTTACGGGAAAATAGTCATGACCTATTGCGAAACCGACTAAATTCATATTGAAATGAAGCAATTGGACTAATTTGACAGGATTAAATATCTTCTATCCCTTTCTCACGTTTCTCGTTAGAAAGACATAATGAGACTAAATTAGTTTGTATTCAACAGACTCGGCACCACTATCGGATGGTGCAATAATACAGTGTTATTTTTTTTTCAGAAATGAACGGGTTTGATTCTTGGCTGGGAAAATTGATTTTTCAAAAATCTAATTATGCAGTTTTATTTTTTACCAAAATCGGAAAAATTCACCCTGTATAATATAAAGCCTGCAATACATGTTGGCCGAGCTTAGACCCACGCGAGCGCCTTTGATTTGTGCAGAAAAACCGACACCGCTCCGAAGTGAGGCAAATGATCGCGAGCGACTGCAAGTTGTGGCAAGCTACGTCAAATGAGGTCTATACACGCTGGCGCTTCTCTATACTCAACCAACTATGCAAGTGACACCGAGCGATAGCAAGACAAGGCAAATATACCGTCTACATGTTGGTATTGGCCTTCACTCGACAACGCTCGGCCAACATGTATTGCAGACTTAAACAATATAACTTACCAACTAATTCGACTTGGCCTTCATCAGTGCCCAGTTTATTCTGCGCCTTGCACTTGAAGATACCGTACTGACGCTTCTCAATCGTGATAACCCTTATAGTTGTGTCTGTGAATTCGTCCGCAGTCGCGAAGTGAGAAATTCTGGAGACAGAATAAAGATAATAATTATGACATAACTTATTGAGGTATGAGATATACACTAGAGAAGTTTTCACATAATATCAAACGGCTTAGGCAGTGCACGCGCAAACAGACCTTTTTCCGACATCCTTGATAAAAACCGTGACAGCTGGGCTAATATATACAGGGTAAAATTAAAACCAGTGCGGATATTTTAGGAGGTGAAAGTACTCATGAATATGAACAACTTTCATTATGGGACCGACACTGAAATATGAAAAAAAAAATCAGCTGTTCCATACATTTTGATCGTGTTGTAGTGCATTTTTGTAGGGAACAGCTGATTTTTTTTTCATATTTCAGTATCGGTCCCATAATAAAAGTTGATCATATTCATGAATACTTTCACCTCCTAAAATATCCGCACTGGTTTTAATTTTACCTTGTATAACACATTTATAAATTATATACAAAATCTTTCCTCGGAAATGTGTCCTTCCATTGGTGAAAACCGTATGAAAATCCGTTCAGTAGTTTTTGAGGTAACAGATATAGAACGACGCTGCGCGTGCTATTTTGTTGAATAGGTATAAAAGCAAAATTATTTGTAAATAGGTTAAAAATAACACTTTTACACGTCAAAACATTTTTTTTAAGCTAGATGAGTTCGGTATTTACTATATGACTACCTTTGAGAAGAAACACCGAAACAAACTCAAAGGTTGGTGTCTCTTTTAATATTAGGTCTTTACCTATGAAATTGCCGTTCTGCAATACTGGCCATTTCAAATCAAAATAATTTTTGTTTGGCTAAGAATTCTAATTTCAAATTAATTTTATTTTAAAAACATGGTTTTTTTTTTCCAAAAGTAGTCATTTGTTTATTGATTAGTGTTACATTTTCATCGCATTTCAATCTTTTTCGTCATCATGGATACGTTAAAAATTCGAGTAATTATGGAATACGAGTACCGTCGTGGCAGCAACGCGCACAAGCGGCACGCAACATCAACGACGTTTACGGAGCTAACACTACAAACCAACGCACCACCTGTTATTGGTTTGCTCGCTTCCGTTCTGGAAATTTCGACCTGAAAAATGAACCTCGCGGTCGTCCGAAGACTTTGGTTGACAATGACGAATTAAAGGTGATTGTGGAAGCTGATGATACACAATCTACGGCTGAATTAGCAGCAGCTTTCGACGTTAGCGTCAAAACAATATTGGTCCATTTGCGTCAAATTGGCAAGGTAAAAAAGCTTGACAAATGGGTGCCCCACGAACTCAATGATCGCCAGCGCGAAGTACGCGTCGAGACGTGCCTTGCACTGCTCAACAGACACACAAATGAAGGAATTTTGAACCACATTGTTACCTGCGAAGAGAAATGGATTCTGTTTGATAACCGCAAGCGCTCAGCAAGTTGGTTGGATCCTGCTTCAGCACCTAAACAATGCCCTAAACGAAAACTTACCCCTAGAAAAGTGATGGTCACTGTTTGGTGGTCTAGCGCCGGTGTGATTCATCACAGCTTCTTACCAAACGGGGTGAGCATTACTGCAGATGTGTACTGTGAAGAACTGAACACAATGATGAAGAAGCTGGCACATCTCCAACCAGCATTGGTCAATCGCTCGTCTCCACTGCTCCTGCACGACAACGCGCGACCTGATACTGCACAGCAGACGGTCTCCAAGTTGCAAGAACTGGGGTTGGAAGCTCTCCGTCATCCGCCCTACTCACCAGACCTTGCGCCAACAGACTACTACTTTTTCCAGAATTTGGATAACTTCTTGGCGGGAAAAAAATTCAATACCCGAGAGGCAGTACAAAATGCCTTTGAAGCTTTTGTTGCCTCCCGTCCAGCTGATTTCCTTAAGAAGGGCATCAATAAACTGCCACTGCATTGGCAAAGATGCATTGATTGCATGGGTGATTACTTCGATTAATACAAATAAAAAATACATGAAAAAAATTAGTTTAAATTTTTTCATACAAAACGGCAATTTCATAGGTAAAGACCTATTATATAATAATATAATACAGACAGATATTAATTCTAAAAATGATAGAAATTTACTTTATTACTTATTCTTATTCCCCCATATTATTTTTATGCAAATATATGCAATGTACAGACACGTGGAATTTACATTCTTATTATAAGTATAGATATGTTAAAAATAACAATTTTACACGTCAAATATTTTTTTTACGCTAGACGAATTCGGTGTTTCCTATATGACTACCTTTGAGAAGAAACACCGAAACAAACTCAAAGGTTGGTGTCTCTTTTAAAGTCCAGACAAGATAAATTGTGTAAGAACCATGCAGGTTAGTCTGAAATGGCCTTTAGAGGAAAGAGCCATACAAATTTGAGTGGACCTGACCTGACTCTGCACGCATGTGCCGGGTATCGTGGTAGCTCAACCCAGACTTAGGGAGCTCAACGACCCGACTAACATTACCATCAGAAAGGACATTTGGGTTATGAAACTAGTCTACCGAATGCTGGGTTCTACTTCACCTGTAATGCTGGTTGTTGGACAGCTGCACTTCATCCTTCAGCCAAGTTATAGCCGGTGGAGGGTAGGCTTCCACATGGCACTCAAGATCCATGTCGTACTGTAACGCCTGGAATATAAAAATACAATAAAATTAGTCTCTAAACATAAGATTTACCATGTGTAACACAAATGCGCGGTAATATATTAAGTGGGTTGTTTGGACTCTTATTATGAACAACATTTGATAGGTCAAATATAAAAAAAATGGACAAGATTTTTTCTCCATAGCTGATGCCATTTGTATGGAGACTGTGGAGTCGAAAAAAAAGCTCGATTTTTTTTGTTTGAGTCCAAGTTCATCAATTCATTGCTACGGGTCACAGTAGATTGAACGGAAAACTCGGAAACTGTCAAAAAGTGTTCAAAAACAGTGTAAAATAACATACAATCTATTGACTGGGCTAAAAAATTAAAACACTAGTATGTTAAAATGTTGCTTGCAGAATACCTAACCTGACAAAAAAAAATTAATGATTGCATATATCGGGTGTAAAAAGACCCATAACGAAAACTGAAACCACATATTCTACCCATCAATACGATGATTTTTTTGTACTGGACCATACCTGAGAACCGACTGGTTATGGAGATATTGAAGGTTAGTTTCAATTATTTTTTTAAGTTTTTCACGAAGACGGCACTGAGGCGGCAGCGGGGGGGGGGTTCGGGGGCTGGGGCAGACCTATACTCCACTTCCCCCGTCCCGTACAAATCAAAACAGTCATAGGCACAGTCGGTAGCGCATAATTACAAAAAACAGCTGTTTTTTATACCTAAAAATAAAAGTCATTTCCCAGCAATTATTGTTGCTCAAAGTTACTTAGTTACACGTATAGAATGCGTAGGTGTCGGCTTGGTGATGTGTCTTTTTACACCCTGTAGGTATATTAGTATGGTTTTTAATTATATTGTAGGCAGGGCCAAACCAGTTCTTCTTGGGCAACTATACTTTTATTTTAAAGTTCCTCACTACCCTTGTGCCCACTCCTTACTTAATCTATGCCCAGCAGTGGGCAACTTAACTGCGCCAACCTCGGCCTGGGTACAGAGACGACGGGCGCGAACTCCCCTTCTAAATTAATATTCCTTCTTGCTCCTTTGCCCACTCCTTACTTAATCTATGCCCAGCAGTGGGCAAGTTGAAACTTCTGATTTAATATTTCTTCTAGTTTTTTGCCCACTCTTTACTTAATCTATGCCCAGCAGTAGGCAAGTAAAACCTAACTTTTAAATGAATATTCCTTATAATTATTTTGCACACTCCTTACTTAGTCTATGCCCAGCAGTGGGCAACTTACCTGCGCCAACCTCAGCCTGGGTATAGAGACAACTGGCGCGAACTCCACTTCTAAATTAATATTCCTTCTTGCTCCTTTGCCCACTCCTTACTTAATCTATGCCCAGCAGTGGGCAAGTAAAACCTAACTTTTAAATGAATATTCCTTATAATTATTTTGCACACTCCTTACTTAGTCTATGCCCAGCAGTGGGCAACTTACCTGCGCCAACCTCAGCCTGGGTATAGAGACAACTGGCGCGAACTCCACTTCTAAATTAATATTCCTTCTTGCTCCTTTGCCCACTCCTTACTTAATCTATGCCCAGCAGTGGGCAAGTAAAACCTAACTTTTAAATGAATATTCCTTATAATTATTTTGCACACTCCTTACTTAGTCTATGCCCAGCAGTGGGCAACTTACCTGCGCCAACCTCGGCCTGGGTACAGAGACAACTGGCGCGAACTCCACTTCTAAATTAATATTCCTTCTTGCTCCTTTGCCCACTCCTTACTTAATCTATGCCCAGCAGTGGGCAAGTAAAACCTAACTTTTAAATGAATATTCCTTATAATTATTTTGCACACTCCTTACTTAGTCTATGCCCAGCAGTGGGCAACTTACCTGCGCCAACCTCAGCCTGGGTATAGAGACAACTGGCGCGAACTCCACTTCTAAATTAATATTCCTTCTTGCTCCTTTGCCCACTCCTTACTTAATCTATGCCCAGCAGTGGGCAAGTAAAACCTAACTTTTAAATGAATATTCCTTATAATTATTTTGCACACTCCTTACTTAGTCTATGCCCAGCAGTGGGCAACTTACCTGCGCCAACCTCGGCCTGGGTACACTGACAACGGGCGCGAACTCCACTTCTAAATTAATATTCCTTCTTGCTCCTTTGCCCACTCCTTACTTAATCTATGCCCAGCAGTGGGCAAGTAAAACCTAACTTTTAAATGAATATTCCTTATAATTATTTTGCACACTCCTTACTTAGTCTATGCCCAGCAGTGGGCAACTTACCTGCGCCAACCTCGGCCTGGGTACACTGACAACGGGCGCGAACTCCACTTCTAAATTAATATTCCTTCTTGCTCCTTTGCCCACGCCATTTTCAGCCACACAGTAGTATGTGCCGCGGTCTTCCTTGTGCACTGCCGCGATTTTTAGGATGTTGCCTCTGAATCAAAGAAAAAAGGTTTATGAGTATTAAAAATTAAAATACAATAAACCCGAAGGAAGCGCTTTGATTCCACTTTCATAGTGAAAACCGCCAAACAGTGGAATGCGCTGCCCGAGTGGGTGTTCCCCGACAGTTACAATCTGGGTGTGTTCAAGTCGCGAGTGAATCGGTTTCTTGTAGGCAAGCGAGCTCCATCGTTGACCGCGTCATCGCGCGACAGCAGGCGAGATGGCGGGCAAACGAAAGCGTATTACCAAATAAAAAAAAACTAGCTGTTCCCCGCGGTTTCACCCCCGTTGCTCGGCTCCTAAGGGTCGCAGCGTGATGTTAAATAGCCTATACTATTTATTCCTCATGAATCTGGCTATCATATAGGTTTACAAAAAGTATTTTTTGAATCCGACTGGTAGTTCCAGAGATTAGCGCGTTCAAACAAACAAACCAACTCTTCAGCTATATGATATCAGTATAGAAATAAAGTAATAGTTGTTTTCCGCGGTTTCGGGTCCTTAGGGTCAAGTTATAATGTTTAAGAGATTTCTCAAAAATCGAATGTCGCGAGCGGGATTTGAAACCCGCGACCTTTGGCGAAACGTGCCATCTGAACCAACTGAGCTACCGTGACCCGCTCGGTTCACTCGAAATTTGAGATCCCTTTCCAACGCGGTTTGGCGACATCTATCGGAAACTATTACAGACTCCAACTCAGTGCCTTTAACTTTGCAGTTAAAGGACATCGATGCGATATCACCATTTAACTTACCTGTAGATAGATCCACCAGTAGGTAGAATGGCGTTGTTCTCACGACGCCACGATATCTTTGGCAGCGGGAATCCACCAGCATAGCATTCCATCTGTACGCCTGAAAAGAAAAACAATTAAATATAACATAAAGAAATAAATAAAAAAGACAAAAATATTTATTAGGAGCATTTTGAAACAGGAATAGAAAATAAACCATTAAACTTACAATGAACAAATATACTGAACACATGAGTTGAACTCAACTCAAAAACATATCATAATCGTTTTTTAACTGAGTTTATTAGATAACACAGTAGAAATGTGTTTTAATTATTTACCTGTTAAACTAATAATTATTATTTTGTAGTTCGCTATCTGATTTCATTTTTCAAAAATGCATCTTTTCATTCAACATTCTTAAAAAATTTGGTTCTGTGCAAGCGAGAGAGGTGACTTAATAAGCATGTTTAACGTCAAATTAATCATTTTTACTTACTCTCTCCCTCGTTAGCAACCAGAGACCGCGTAGAGTTGTCGGAAATGATCGGGGGACGTCTCACTTGTAGTTCTACTTCAGCAGTTATCTTGTTACTGATCGACATCAATACTTGGCACTGGTACCAACCGGCATCGTTCTCTTGTATGTCTTTGATCTGTTGAACATAAATATAACATAATATTAAGCCTGCAATATATGTTAGCCGAGCTTAGACCAACGCGAGCCTAGACAAATTGACACAAGGCAAGCGCTACTGTCTAGACGTTCGGCAAGTTTGACGTCAAGCGCATAATAGCGCGCGGACAAACATGTGAACACTATTGTACGAGCGCGCGCGAGCACCTTTGATTTGTGCAGTAAAACCGACACCGCTCCGAAGTGAGGCAAGCGATCGCGAGCGACTGCAAGTTGTGGCAAGCTACGTCAAATGAGGTCTATACACGTTGGCGCTTGTCTATTCTCAACCAACTAGGCAAGTGAAACCGAGCGATAGATAGCAAGACAAGGCAAATATACCGTCTACATGTTGGTATTGGCCTTCACTCGACAAGGCTCGGCCAACATGTATTGCAGGCTTTACGCTTGTAAACGCACACCTAGACCTAAACAGCTCACTCAATTTTTTTTTAATTATCTCTCTTTAGATCAGTGGTTCTTAAACTTTTTGTAGCCGCGGACCACTTTCAGGATTCCTAGAAATTTCACGGACCCCTGTCGAAGAAAATTTTAGGAAAACAAACGAACGAGCAGTCAAACATGCGTGAATTGCTTCATAATTTTCCTAACTTAAAATACCGTAAGAGTAAACTGAGTGGCCCCCTGGCAATTATGTCACGGGCCCCCAAGGGGTCCGTGGACCGCACTTCAAGAAACCCTGCTTTAGATGTAGGTGGTGCGATATGTAAAATAATAATTGTAAGAAATTAATACCGGTATAACTGTATACCTACCGATAAACCTTTATACCGGTACTCAAGTAACCTAATGATAAATACCGGTACAAACGGTTATGATACCGGTATTTCAAGCGTACCGCAAAAATTAACCCAGTAATGCCCGAATTTGTATTTTTTTAGTTTTTAATGTTTTTTTTATAAATTAGGGTTCATTATAGGGTACGTAAATGAAATATACAATTTTGGTTTGAATAAATATATTGCAAAATAGAAAAAAACTATGTGTCCATGTGGACACGTTAAGCATTATCAGTAGCAAAAAAGTATTTGTAGGTAAATTGTAAAAGTGTGATTTTATATGATAAAAGCAAGAAACACATAAGCCCACATTGCATTTTATGAATTCAATTCTACCTGCTGAAAATTTGTTTTTACACGATGGCCCCACATATTGCTCTTTTTTTTTTTGGACGTAGTGATCAGTCCTTTCATATCTCGATGAACCTGTTAGTGCAGATGTCGCAGTACTAGGTTTTCCTGGACTTTTGACAACCGTCCAATGTTTGTTGAGGTACTGTAAAGCTGTCTTCAGACTACGCTATACTATATAGCATTATAGCATATAGCTCATAGCACAACAATATCGCGCACCATACATTGTTATGGACACGTTCACACTGTGCTATACTATATATTATTGGCTTTGTATACTGCGTTATGCTATAAGGTATATCGTATTAGTATAGCGTAGTCTGAAGACAGCTTTAGACAATCTCTTACGAAAATCGAATAGGAAAACGTTAGCTCCAGTCATTTCTGGAGTCATGCGTTATGAACGCTTGCATTTAACATCCATGTCATCAGGGACCAGTACTATTTCTTTCCTCTTATATGAATTCTCCCACAAAGGTCATCAAAACGTCTATTGGCATTTTTATTCCGAAAACGCATCTCTGTCTCAACAAACAACTGACAATCATTCAAATTTTCTGCCCTTCCACTATTACCTTCGCCAGGAGAGTCCTTATTACTCAAAATAGCTGGCTCCGAGGGTTATAAAAAGAGATTCAGGCATTGGCTGATCTACGCCATCATCTTTTTTATACAAATAGGTAATAAAGAACTTGATTTAGTGTACACGTTTCCTTGAATTTATCGAAATCAAAGCAGCTGAAATATAACAATTGCTTTGATAAAAAGCTACGACAAATGCTTAGTGTGTCCATATGGACACATCGAATTTATTGTGAAAAAAACAAACTAAAATGAAAGCAGAGCTTTGTTTTCCCGTTATGTCATCCAAGTGTATTTATAAAAATATCATATATCATAAAAATAACATAGGTAAATAACAAGACATAGACATAATATTACCTACTCTCATCTAGGATCCATTTTTTCACCTGTTCGCAAGTTTATTGAACATACAATGCAAATATTTCCAAAATAATGGCAAATATCAGCAGCATAATAAAGTTTACAGAAACTATAGGCTTTAGTGAATACGCTATAAGAATTACTTTGCCAAAAAAGAAAGCTAGGTTAGCTTACCAAATATTTAATTTTACCACTAAATACGTGTCCATTTGGACACGCTAGGCATTACTGGGTTAATTTGTATTTCATATTATTATGAAATACAAACTTATATTTGCAGTTTAAATACCGGTATCGTAACGGTTTATACCGGTATTTATCATTAGGTTACTTGAGTACCAGTATAAAGTTATACCGGTATATTGTCAAGGTCACTTGAACCGGTTCTTAAATACCGGTATTCCAAGCCCTGCCGGCACTACAACCGTGCCGTCACAGCACAAACTTACCGAAAGTGTATAAGTAGCAGTAGCATCGTCGAACCTAAGGGAGAACCTGGAATCCTTGATGATCAGCCCAGCATTGGTTGACAGGGGGATGGACTCCACTGTCTTGTAGCGATCGTACTTCACCTGAAATTGAAATGGAATTAGTTTCTGAAGCGAGGGTCCCGTACCATCTTTGGACGTATAAAAGTTAAAAAAACCGGACCGCATAAGTAAGTTTGTTTTTGAATGAATTTAAATTATTTTGAAAAAACTGTGCTAGTTACGAACATCGTTATATTTTTGGTGCAATATATGGGTAAATTCCTATCAACTCTAATTATTTCAGATTTTTCGCTCCGCAATCTTCGGAGATAAGGGGGGGGGGGGATTTTTTCAGACATTTTTCATCATATGTCGAAAACTATAAGACATAAAAGAAAATGAAAATATATTTTGAAATGTGCAGATTAAGCCCTTTCATATGATATGCCACTTAACCTAATAAGCCCACTTTTAAATTTAGAACCCCCACTTCAGCCCCCTTTTTCAATGAAACTAAAAATATTTTTTAACTTCATTTACTTGCAATAAAGGTGGGCAAGCATTCTTTATAATTGTTCCAAATTTGAAGTCGATAGCATTAGTAGTTGCTGAAATAACCAGGTGTGACAGACAGACAGACGAAGTCGCACCATAAGGGTTCCTTTTTTACCATTTTGGTACGGAACCCTAAAAATAAAAAACATTAAAGATAATAAGTGTTTGTCTTTAAAATTGTGTAAACTGTGATAAGTAAACAAAACATTATTATAATCATTGCAACACAATTGCTGAAACGATCCAAGACATTTATAAACATCCTTGAATCAATGAAGAGCAATTTAGACTTGATGTTCTATTTAGTCATACAATTTAGTACTGTACGTGGATTCCGTAGTGTTTTGTATGTGATAGAAAATTGAGTCAAAGATCAAGAATATCGGTTTTTCTCTTTTAAATGGTATGTGTTTTCGTAAAAATAGGATTTCCTAAATAATGTGAAATTGTCTACAAGCAAGGGATGCAGACTTATCACGTCACGTCTAGACAGATTTATGTATTTTAGTAGTTACGAGATTTACGCGTTTAAGCAAAGAAACTCTTCAGCTTTATAATATTGGTATAGCCTAGATGTTTCCCGCGGTTTCGCCCCCGTTGCTCGGCTCCTAAGGGTCGTAGCGTGATGTTAAATATACTAAACTATTCCTCATGAATTTGGTTATCATAAACAAAAAGATTTTTCCGAATCCAACTGGTAGTTCCAGAGATTAGCGCGTTCAAACAAACAAACAAGTATTTAATGGAGCTGGTTTTTACAGTTTACAGTATATTATTTGCATGAATAGTTTTAGATATATAACACGATGTAATCAACGCGCGACGGAGTGATTTAATATAATTTGTGAGATTACTTCATAGGAGTGAATTTCGCGTGACTCGATTCATAAGGATAAACTAAACTTACCCGTGCGAAGCCGAAGCGGGTCAGTTAGTATTTTTACAAGGATCTCTAAAAGATACTAGATTGCTTGTTGCAGTAGCTACATTATACTAAATCAGTGTGAATAAATATGTTAGATACAAGGAAATCATCTTCAAAGTGTGGTCATTTTTTGTGTAGTTCACCAGTAATTTCAGTTTAAGCAGTTGTTTTAAAGGAAATTTTCCTGGGATTGATGTAAGTACGTATTTTATAAATTCTATAAAACTAAAGAGACAGAAGTGTTGCTGAGGAGTTTATTGCGCCATTCTATCCGGCTAAAACGTTAGAAAAAAGGTGAGGGCGTTTTGGGGACTGTCCTTTGTATCTTTTTTTTTTGTCAAAAAAGTGCTCAATTTGAATAAATTCCTTTTGGATTTTTTTTTTGTTGGTTGAACTTCTTTTGTCTCGTGTTGTTGACAAAAACCAAAGCAAGTTTGGCTTGCTGTGTCGACATCACAAAAAAAACATACAGCCGAACATAAAATCTCATCCTTTTTGGAAGTCGGTTAAAAGCTGATAAAATGACAGTTGATTGACCAATAAAAAAACTTAAGATAATTTTGTGGAATATTTGTGTGTACTTAACACAAATATTCAACTTCCACAAAAAAAAACCACAAAATTATCTTCACTTTTTATGTCAAAGGTTGGTTCTTTTTTTAGAGCCAGAGATAATATTGTTATGTGGTATACTATCCCTTTTCTTATATTATCTCATGGGCAGCATGGAATATTTTTATTATCATAATTGGGTTGAAGAGGTCAGGTGGCAGTAGCTCCATGTAAAATACTGATATTACCTGACCTTGACCTCAATAAATACAGCATATAACAGAAACCCTGTTGTTCCCCAAAAGGGGTCATTATATTCAACATTATGAACAACTTTTACTAGGTATGGGTCTGAAATCGCGCAAAAAAATCAGCCGCTCCATACGTTTTGTTGAGTTATGTGAACATAAATGTATGGAACAGCAGATTTTTTTGTTATATGCTGTATACTGATGAATCTGATGATAGTAACTTACCCATATTACGGGGAAGTCCTGGGCATAGTGGACAGAACAGTCCAGGTCTACCTGACCTCCGATGTCCCTGATCTGCTCCTGGGTTATATGCGATATAGTGGGCGTTCTTTGTGCTGATGCTGCAAATAAAAATTACCATGTTAGTAGATTTTTTAAGACGGCTATTATTACATTTTGTCACCTGTCTCGCTCGCACAAAACCGTATTTTTAAGAATGTTAAATGAAAAGATGCATTTTTGAAAAACCGGGCAAGAAGCATTTCCGTCTTCCGACCGCAAATATAAGTTTTTTTGCGGTTATCGAACTCAAAACTGAAAAAAGCGAATATTTCAAAAAGTTATTGACGTATTTTGTTCAAACCAATTTTAATCGAGAGTATTTATTGAATGCCATAAGCTTGATTTTTTCCAGATTGTTCGATAGCGCGGTTGGAAAATTACTGGGGGGGGGGACATTGTTAACGACTGTCGGAGCTCCTAGTTCCCTTAATATGCACTTAAATAAAAAAGTCATTTAGAAACCTCTATGTTATTTTCAAAGACCTATCCAATGATACCCCACATGACGGGGTGCAGGAAAATATTTTTTTTTCATCCTTCAGTTTCATGTATGGGAGCCCCCCCTAATTATTTTATTTTTCATAATTTCACTACAGGCCTTTATGGCGGCTTATAAAAGACATCTGCCTACGAAGTTTCATTCAAATCGGATATGAACTGTAGATTTTACGAGGGTGTGAAGGGCGGACAGACGGACAGACAGACGGACATAACGAAACTATAAAGGTTCCTAGTTTTACTACGGAACCCTAAAAATGTGTTCTTATGTTTTAGATAATTATATTAATTTAACAGGTAAATAATAAAAACACATTTCTATTGTGTCATCTAATCAATTTAGGGGCAGTTACCTATACATGTAGGATAATGGTTTTGCTCCTAAATTGATAAGAGATTAGAGTAGAAATATTTTTTCATTATTTACCTGTTAAATTAATATTTCTTAAATATTATAAGAATTAATTTTTCAAAAATGCATCTTTTCATTTAACATTCTTAAAAATATGGTTCTGTGTGAGTGAGACAGGTGACAAAAATGTAATAACTCTCTTTAATACTCAATATAAAATATAATATACCTATATAATCTGTCAGTCTGTCTGTCTGGTTGTGTTTAACTTGAGAACTAATCCATTTTCCAGTATTTTTGATGTTCATACATAATAATATCAATTTTAATGTTCTCTATTTAGATTTAATTTTAATTTAAAACAAAATCTTTGTGTAAATTAAAACAATTAAATCTATACCTACTAAATATTATACTAAAGCTGAAGATAAAAGTTGCTTAAAAAACATAACCCTCCTTCTGGCGCAGTCGGGTAAATAAAAGCAAAAAAAAACTACAGCCTATGGGCGATTGCGCACTACACGTTTCCAGCACGTTTTTTCACGAACCGTTTTTTTTTTCATACATTTTAAAAAGTGGTGGGGATCATTCTGCACGCCTAGGTATTTGCTAAAAATCCGTTTAAAACCGAATACGAATTGAAAACGTCTGTAGTGCTCAAACGCCCTATGTCTACCTACACTTTTTCTATAACAGTTGGGTAGGTACACACGGCTATACATCAAGCTATACATTCCCAGTTTACACTGACCTCTCACTGTAAGGAAATCCTATACAATGCGAGATCAGCTTATACTGGAAATGTATAGCTTGATCTGTAGCCCACTGTAGCCGTGCGTACTAAGTTGACAATCAACTAAATCATAACGCCGAAATTCGCCGGATCTAATCAAACCAATTAAAAACCTACTTACCTACATAATTAAAAATGTACATATACCTACCTACCTAAATATATATTTTAGGCAAAAACTTTTATAAATTAGGTAGGTAGGTAGGTACCTACCTAAATCATCAGCATCGTAATAACATCATGGTTAAAAAAGTAGTGAATTAAAAACAGTTAAGAAAGATATCCCGTCGAACAATTAAAAATTTGGTTTTTAAAACAATAGAAAAAAACAAGTTTATCTAGAATGCTAGTTAGCGGTAATTTTATGCTTCTGTACATGGTTTACGCAAAACATTCAAACATAGAAATCTTTAAAATTGATCAATCATCATCAGGGTGTGCCAATCAATCGCGAAAACAGTTGAAAAGTACAAAACAAAAAGGCGTGGACTCGCGAAAATACAACAAGCCACGCCATTTTATTCTGCTAAAATACTAATTAGATTCTAAAATCAATGTTTTTACTCACCAATTGTTGTAAAGCACAGTAATAAAGATAAACAAACGTAATTTTTGAATTCCATTGTAGGTACACGCATCATCTCTCGTCACAACAACAGAATAATTTGATTTTTTTTATTCCGTTTGAATGGTTTGTTTGAATGCGAATGAACGAGAGCCGTCAATGATTTTATTTTTTGCCAAGTAAAAAATTGAATTTTTATTATATTGAAATGAATAGAAAACGAACTATGCAAAATATTGCAATTCGTTCATAATTTTGTTAAGTACGACTATTTTAATAATTCCAATCACGTTTTTTTGTATATTCATTGATAAAAAATAGTTTTCATTTAACCAAACTACTCGAAATTGGTCACACTGGGTCACACTCATTCATTCACAATGATCATTCACAAAATGACTGAATGAACGACGTTGTTCATGGTCACGCCTCGCTCTGTCGGTAAAACAGTATATTTATATTTTTTTCTTAGTATCACTATTAGCTGATAGATGTCGTTTATTTTAATATTTAAAGCAGGTTCTTACATTAGTCACTAGATGGCAGTGTTTACAGTATTCTTCTTAGTATCGCTATTCGCTGATAGATGTCGTTAATTTTAATATTTAAAGCAGTTTCTTACATTAGTCACTAGATGGCAGTGTTTACAGCATTTAGGAAGGTAGGAAAATTTAGATAAACAAAATTGTTAGACGTATTTAGCTTAGTTTGTTTTTCCTACTCTTGGCATCATTATTTTCATTCGCACTCCTGAGTTGGTAAGTACGAATATTACATACACATTTTATTACAATGCATAGCTACACTACTTTATTTACCTACCTTGAAGCGTGAATTTCCCCGTAACTGCAGGCAAATAAAATTGTAAAAAGTAAAAAATCATTTATTCGGTAATTAATACACTATTTTAAAGGTAGGTATCTAAAACAATGTAATTCTTTGGTTCCAAACTAAACTAAGCATGACTGTATCTTGGGCACCTTCACGGGGCACCATAATTTATGTCGTAACAATTTGGTAATTTACGTGTTGACATTAGTTATGCTTCGCGAAAGTTAAGTTCTTTTTAATTATTTATGGTGATTTAAAACTGATTTAAATTAGCAGTCCGCGTTGTTTACAGATATAAGGCGTTCAGACTTTACAGTAGGTAGGTATTATTTATTTTGTTTGTTGACAAATACTACTTACACGGCTGACGGGCGTGGAGGTACCTATGTTCCGAATGCTACCAGCCGGTATCATCGTGATCACGTATGTAGGTACCACGTTAATAATATCTATTACCGTGCCTACATTTTGTCGAATGACAATAGTTATTTGTTACAGGTACAAGAGTGCAAAGTTGCTTTTTAACCGCGTGCTCAATTTCGATGACCGAGCAAGCGAAGGATTCTAAAATTGAATCACGAGCGCAGCGAGTGATTCAAAAATTAGAATCCTGAGCGAGGGAATCAAAAGAGCACGAGGTGAAAAATCTTTGCACTCGAGTGCAACACGTAACTTTTCATCCCACCTCAGCGAGGAAAAAAGGTTGTATAGGTACCTATAAATTCGGCACCATGGAGGTAGAAGTACCTAGTAAATAGGTTTGATGATGTTTTGTATTCACAAACTTAGTGCACACGATGTTCTAAATTCAATTTACTTTATCCTATAATGAATAAAAACGGCTTTTGCACTCAGATATCGAAGAGAATTACTTTAACCTCTAGCGAATAAAAACGGCTTTTGCACTCAGATAAAATCAAATCAGCGCAAAAATACACTTCCCGAGATGGTGGGATGAAAATATATTTTTGTATGAACAGTTGTTTTTAGGGGTAGGTACCTCAAAAAGAAAAACGGAACCCTGCTATAAGGGGACCCCCAAGGGGTCCGTGACGTGAGTGCCAGGGGTCCACCAGCCACTTAGTTCACTCACACATTTATTTGGAAAATAATGCAGTATCTAAGTCATACATTGGTTGGTTAGCTAACCAATAAAAGTGGTTCTTAATAAAGAATCACTTTTACTGGTTAGCTTACCAATAAAAGTGATTTTTAATAATTATTAGGTACCTATGCTGTTTTTTTTCCGTGGAATTTTTCAAATTCTAAAGTGGTCCGTGGCTACAAGAAGTTTAAGAACCACTGCCTTATAGGATCACCTTGTTGTCCGTTTGTCACCGGACCATAAGTGGAGCCATCTACTTATAGATGGCGCCACTAGAAGTATGCAGTAGTACCATCTATGATCAAGATATGATATAATTATCTACTATGATGTAATAGCGGTATAGATAGCGTTATTGCATATTTCGGAACCCTTTAGGGCAGGGGTCGGCAACCTTTTAGCAGGAAAGGGCCATATAGTGGCAAAATGTACTACAGGCGGCCGCACTTGTTCATAAAATATTTTGGCGCATAAATTATTTTATTTTCATGTGGGGTATCGTTGGATAGGTTTTAAACTGTCGTTATTTGCTCCTTGAATGTTATTTAACAATATGGTTCTTAAACGACTTTTTTTAAAGTGCATATTAAGTAAACTAGGAGCTCCGAAAGTCGTTAACAATGTGTGTCCAGGGAAAATGGAAAAACTATGGAAAATTACAGGGGGGCGCGTTATCAAAACTTCTGAAAAAAAAAAACGTAAGAAATCTAGTTTGTAACATCTAATAAATACTTTGGATTAAAATTGGTTCGAACAAGATGCGTCAATAACTGAAATATTCACTATTTTCAGTTTTGAGTTTCACAACCACAAAAATAACTTTGTATTTCATAATAATATGAAATACATACAATATGAAATACTAACTTATATTTGCTGTCGGAAGACTAAGCGTGTTCCGACACGCTCTTGCCCGTTTTTATTTTTATCATTTTTGGCGCGTAGGTAATTATAGTAATTCAGAAAGATACGACCTTGATTTACAAACAATCGCGGGCCGCAAGAAGGAGCCATGCGGGCCGCATGCGGCCCGCGGGCCGCGGGTTGCCAACCCCTGCTTTAGGGCTTGAGTCGTACTCGCACTTGTCCAGTTTTTTTTTTCGTAATTTCAAAGTTGGTCCCGATCCCGACTTAATCGAACACTATCGAATACTGAATAATTATTTCTTCGTTAGTGAAAAAAACGTTATTGATCCGCAAATTAATTTACTTTGTGAGACTTACTTTTCAAGTACCTTCTTACCTAATAGTTGACAGTTTGAGGTCATTGACGTTCCTATTCTTATCGCTATCGCCTTAATATGTAACTTTACATGACTTACTTAGTACCCACACCTTTATCTCACCTCAGGTTTAAAGATCATGTAATAATTTATTATTAAACCAATTACTACGATCATACGAGTAAAATAGGTACAATAATTAAGTATGTAAGAGATAAGCTGTTTTTTATCGTACACTCTCCCCGGTCATGGTCAAATCAAAACCTTTGAGTGTCACGCACGCGGCGACAGTCGCCACAAACTGTCACCCATTTTATTTTTCACCAATATTCCGCGTTTCTATAAAATCGTGTTTTTTTGCAACCCTGGTGGTGACCTCTGTATAATACGCGGCATTATAATCTGATACATGTTTGCTTCCCCGGCTGCCTGGCGATCGCTTTGCCATTGCCGTGCCGTGCCGTTACCGTGCCGTGCCATTGCCGTGCCGTGCCATTGCCGTCGTTGCCATAATCGAAAAACGCCCATTGGCTCAGCTATTCTGCTAAGTACCTAATACGCGCTGCTATCTTAAGAGCTGACACAATTTAAATTGCAATAGGCACGCTAAGAAAAATTCAATGGAATAATTTAATTTGTTCTATCAGCAGGACGTCGGCAGTTTTGGGCTTGATCTGGTACAGTAATAAAAGCTTAACCAAAAATAAAATAATATTTTAATTGTTCTTTGCCTAATTTATCTTAAAGATTAAGAATTGAAATAATAAATCGAAATAATTAAGAAATAAAATGATTATGGCATTGACATTTTGAAAAAAACAATAAAACAAAAACGGGTGCACGGGCCCTGGCTCGTGCCTCCATAGAGTATCATGTCGACAGCAACTAAAACCTTTGAATTGATAACTCATTAGTCGGGCTGTACTTCATTGGATCATTCACACCATACTTAACCACATTGTCACAAATACGAAGATTTCTCTTTAACCCAATTACTTACAAAAACAAATAAAAAATGAATTTAAATACTCTTGAAATACTCGATCACACCAAACTAATTTCATATTTGTACCGACATACACAATCTGATCTGAATCTGAATGTTTGAGAAACTCAAAATTCTTCCGCTACCATGTCTGTATATTTTTGAAATATGTATCTTTGTAAAAAAACATTATAATCTATTTGACATTATTGATGACAAGCCAAATAGCCGGACACGGCATAAAAAGAGACTTCGGTTACCAACCATAAAACTAAAACTATTCCAGAGAAACGTTTACTGCATGTCGATAATCATATTCAATCATTTACCAAAATACTCTTCAAGACTTACCATTGACATTGTTTAAAAAAATATTATTCAAATTATTATTAACTAAAAAGTATTATACTGTTAAGGATTATTTAGAAGATAAGACAATAATAATTTAATAAATTATATAAATTGATTGCTCCAGATATTAAACTAAATATTTGCACGCCATATTATGGCAGGATATGCTGACATAACATTAATGTAACACCTATTGTACCATATTCTGGCAAATAAATATTTTTGATTTGATTTTGATTTTGAAGCCCAGCGTTCTATGGGCGTCTGCCAGTGCCCTTTCACTCCAATACATTCTATACAGGGTGGCAGGTTAGACAGTGGAAATATTTTAAGGGGTCATTGTACTCACCATTGTGAACAACTTTTACTATGAGACCAACCCTGAAATCGCGAAAAAAAAATCAGCTGTCCCATACATTTTGTTGAGTTACGTGAACATAAATGTATGGAACAGCTGATTTTTTTTTCGCGATTTCAAGGTTGGTCCCATAGTAAAAGTTGTTCATAATGATGAGTACAATGACCCCTTAAAATATTTCCACTGTTTAACCTGCCATCCTGTATACCTACACAATATAATTAGTACCCACATCTTTATCTCACCTTAGGTTTAAAGATCATATATTATACCAATTACTACGATCATAAAATACAATTAAGAATATAAGAGATACGCTATGTTTTATCTTATATTGTGTAGGTAGGTATTTAGAATGTAATGGAGTGAAAGCTGATAGAACAAATAAAATTATTCCATTGAATCTTACCTAACGTGTCGATTGAAGTTTAAATTGTGTCACCTCACTTAGCTACGCGTAATTAGTACCTACTTAGCACAATAGCTGAGTCTATGGGCGTTTTTCGATTAGATGGCAACGTCGGCAATGACACGGCACGGCATGGAAAGCGATCGCCCAGCAGCCGGGGAAAGCAAATAATTATCAAAATACAGGGTTATTGGTAAAACACCAACACCCTTGCAGGAGTGTATTACTAACATCATAAACAAAAACTTTTGTTCTATGACTTTTTACAAAACATAATACATTTACCAAAAATTGACTTTCAAGTTTTTGTTGTACTACCTATCGGACATGTTTTAGATCTGTATTTTGAAGTAAATAAACACGTACGGCCTCTGTGCGCTGGTATTCATAATAATAATTTGAATTACCTAGTACCAACACTACGAGTTTCCGAGTTTCTACGCAAATGCCAGATAATATGTTTAATTTTTTATGAAAAAAAAAGATGAATTATCAAAAGTCATAGAACAAAAGTTATTGTTTCTGATGTTAGTAATACATTCCTGCAAGGGTGTTGGTGTTTTACCAATAACCCTGTATAATGAGGGCTCTCGTATTTGCTTGCCACCTCTCTCGCTCGCACAGAACCATGTATGTATTTTAAGAAAGGAGGTCACCAATCTTCCAAACAATTTTGGCTAAACTTGTACCGCAAGGTACACATGCACCAAAAAGTAGAGAAAAAATAGAGGAATTAGAATATCACTGTACTTTATTCAATAATTCACTATATACCATTTAATAAGTAATTAAAAGTTTAAAAAACTTGTAACACAATTAAATCATATGGCAACATTGCATAAGCACGTGCAAGCATGGTGAAGTGCATCTCGATTATTTACTGTGTTACTATTTTTAGTAATTATTTAATCTAATGTTTACTGATCGCAATTGTATTAGGTACTATTTATTACTAAAAATCATATTTTTTTAAGTAATGATTAAATAACTACAAACACAACTATTTTTCTGTTAATCTGCAGTTGAAAATGTTGACATTAGTAACAAATGTTACCTAATCGATTAAGTTACTAAAAAGTCCTTTCCACTCAGTGTCATCTTTGCACATCACTTATAATGACAAAACAACATAACCATAGATAATCTATTAACATTATTGTTTGTTTTAAAATTGTGTTAAGCCGGTTTCACACACTTGACATTTGCCGTAAACTACAAATCTCGACAAATGGACTGAACGTGTGGATCATTGCAAGCGTTTATTGCAAGCTTCTTTTGATTTGTGTACAAAACCATAAACGGCAAACCCACGCAAGCCAAGCCAGGCAGTTGTTTTGTCTAGTAATATTAGATGTCTGTGGGTTTGTCAAGGTTTGACCCTTGGAGGAAGAATATACTGGAGTTAGTCTAACCATGTCTGTATACTGTGTGAAGCCTGTCATTTCTCGTTGACAGTGATACAGTGACGTCACTGTAAAGTTCACCGCGCATTGGCGCAATGGTTTGATACAGTGACGTCACTGAAGCGTCAACCAGTCAACTCGTCACGCACAGTAATACAAATTCAGAACCGCACACAAAACGGCCAGCGGCTTTATCTCTTAGGCTATGTCTAAAGTATTCTATGTCTATGGTTTGACCTAAGTGTGGATACGGCATTAGGTAATTGACTGATAGAGCGCTTGAGCGCCATATTGGTTGGAGTGCTTTTTATTGAAATAAAAAGTATTTTTTTCTCGTCTCCAGGTGAAGATAAAAAAAAAAAAAAACAACATTATTCAGTATAATTTAGGGTATTTTATTCAACTGAGTGTACCTCGGTACTTCATTTAGCCAAATATTGTTGACCTCCTTTAAATGAAAGAGTGCAGTGATAGCCTAGTGGATTAACCATGTGCCTCCCACGGCTAATCGTTCGAGTTCGATCCCGAGGCACGCACCGCTGACTTTTCGAAGTCATGTGCGTATTAGAAAATAATTATCACTTGCTTTAACGGCGAAGGAAAACATCGTGAGGAAACCGGCATGTCCTAGAACCAAAAATTCGAAGACATGTGACGTCCACCAACCCGCACTGGGCCCGCGTGGTGGACTACGGCCCACTCCCTCTCACAGAGAGGAGGCCTGTGTCCCAGCAGTGGGAACATTATAGGCCGATTATGCTTATGCTTATGCTAAATGAAAAGATGCATTTTTGAAAAATGTATAGGTAATCTGATAGCGGACTACAAAATAAAATAATTTCGATTTGGTAAAAAAAAATATTAGAAAAAACAAAAAACCCGACTGCGTAATATTTTTATTAAATATTATAACCATATGACTTAGGTAGGTATATTAATAACCTATGTCACTCGCTTAATTAATAAAGACGAATCTAAGGACACATGTTGAAATCCATTATGTCGTTTATGCCAAGTGTGCCAAAGAAATAGACATACGAGTACCTAGGTACCTAAGTATATTACCTACATAGGTACTTTCGAAAAACATTAGGTACCTACCTCAGATCATAGAAACAAGGAGATATGCCATCATAGCAAATTAGTACGGGAATAACTGATGCCACTTTTAGTACATAGTTCGACACAATTACGCGCATATTTAAGCGCTCCTTGTGAATAAAAAGATCTCCCACGCATTGAACATTCCGCACACCCTCAATCTAACACTGTTAATCGTCACTCAACACTAGCACTAAACTAAAACACTGTATTTATACCATCGATCGTGTTCGGTTCGTCGCCAGCGCGTACGTTTTTAATATGAGCAATTTGCTCAAGATCAGGCATCAAGCTCGAAAGCGCCTTGGCACATCTCCTTGTTTCTATGATCTGAGGTACCTACCCTCCTTCTAGGTAGTCGGGTAAAAAAATAGTAGTTAATCGCATAAGTATTACTCGTAAATAAATTAAAAACATCTTGATTGTATGTTATCACTTATCAGTTAATCGTCATTACGGAATAATTAAGTCGTAAATGATTAATTAGATACATATCTCGGTACCTAAATGATGTATTAGTGATCTCCACTTGTTATCTATGAGTAAAGTGATTTAATTAATGTCCTTCACAATCCATAATCCCTTTCCAACCGAGTTAAAGTGATCATGAGTTTAACTCGGTTAGGTAGATACAAGATGTAATTTTAATTACTCAAAATCTGAAAACAGTTATAGTTTTTAAACTTTCGCGAATTGTACACATGTTTTTTAATCATATCGGGACTTTTCGCGCACAAACATAATCAAAATATTAGTATTTTGACTAACCTTAACATCAGGCGAGATGGCGGTCAAACGTAAGCCTATTTACAATAAAAAAAAAAAAAACCTCGACGACTCTCATATAGATGACAGTCGGACAACAAAGTGATCCTATAAAAGTTCCATTTTTCCTTTTGAGGTACGGAACCCTAAAAAGTAAATCTCCTTGGAGTTAATATTCCATAAAGGTGCACTAAGGCGGGATTTTTTAAAGAAAATATCGAGATTGTGTTGTTCCCGTATTTCTACGTAGACGGTATCACAGGCATAATAAGTATCTGATATTATACAGGGTGGCAGGTTAAACAGTGGAAATATTTTAAAGGGTCATTGTACTCATCATTATGAACAACTTTTACTTTGGGACCAACCCTGAAATCGCGAAAGAGAATCAGCTGTTCCATACATTTTGTTGAGTTATGTGAACATAAATGTATGGAACATCTGGTTTTTTTTTCGCGATTTCAGAGTTGGTCCCATAGTAAAAGTTGTTCATAATGATGAGTGCAATGACCCTTTAAAATATTTCCACTGTCTAACCTGCCACCCTGTATATTATATAACGTAGGTATAGCATGGTAAACATGGTAATTATAGTGATAAACGATATCTGTGTATTAGATAATAGAGTCACCGTGAATTGCAAAATATATTATACAGGATAGCTTCCGCCCGCGGCTTCGCTCACGTTTTCCGAGATAAAAGGTAGCCTATGTGTTGTTCTGATGTAAGCTATGTACATGTACTACTGTAAAGTTTCATCAAAATCTGTTTGGTAGTTTTTGCGTGAAACAGTAACAAACATCTATAGGTACATACCTCAGATCATAGAAACAAGGGAGATGTGCCGAGGCGCTACTAAAATTGACGCTTTGATACGGTCACATTGACCGTATATAAAATGTACACCCTGGCGACGAACCGAACACGATCGATGGTATAAATACAGTGTTTTAGTTTAGTGCTAGTGTTGAGTGACGATTAACAGTGTTAGATTGAGGGTGTGTGGAATGTTTAATGCGTGGGAGATCTTTATGTTCACGAGGGGCGCTTGTAATTGTATTGAAAAATGTACTAAAAGTGGCGACAGTTGTTCCCGTACTCATTTGCTTTGATGGCATATCTCCATAATTCTATGATCTGAGGTACATACATTACATCCTCACAAACTTTCGCATTAATAATATTAGTAGGATAGTAGGATTCAGTGGTGAGGGTCAGTTTTTGTTAGAGGGAAGCCGAAGATATAAATGCTTACCTGCCGGGCTAACATGCGCGCCGCGACAAATTTTGTCGACTGTTTTGTCTCGCTCTTACTCGTGCGAATATGAGATAAATGCACGATAAAAGCGTCGACAAAATTTTGTCGCGGCGCCCATGTTAGGAGCGCCTTGGCACATCTCCTTGTTTCTATGATCTGAGGTAATATATAAGTATTTATTTTAGCAATATTATATTTACACCAGAGACAGCCCCATATCGTGTCCAGCTGACTTGGTGTCCATCCTACCTAATGATTGCCTGGAAGAAATCGCAGATAGCGATAAGGCCGCCCATTGTATGTTTTTGTTATAAATGTTCTGTACCTATATGATATTTGGTGTATAATAAAGTATATAATCAATAAATAAATAAGTAGGTATAGGTAGTCAAAGGTTAAAAAGACAGTAGACCTGACACAAATTTTACTTTGTGTGTGCGACTGTGCAACCTGCCAACATTAATACCTACCAACGACAATATTATGCCAGATAATGCATGTACACTCGACAACATTGACGGTCGACCACTTTTCACCCTTATGTTCTTAGTAATAAGGGTGAAAGTAGTTACTTGCAAGTAATTAGGTACTAGCAGGGTTGAGTGTAGGCGTGCCTAGAGGGCAAGCCTAAAGCATTTGTTTCGTTTTAGAGAGTATTTATGTTCATTTTTCATTAATGTAAGTGATTTAAAATGTACATAATGCTACATTAACTCACTTAAATTCATGAAAACACAGTTTTTAATTCAATTTCTTTCTCTATTTTTACCTGACTGCGGCGAAGCCCAAAAGGAGGGTAGAGTGTTTTTTTCACATTCATTTACTATCACAATCAAAAGGAATTCAGAATCAAATTTCAGTTTCACTCATTTTCGTCAAAAACTTTTTCAAGCATTTCAGTGTTACCACTATCATCATTCACATTATGTTGTACAATAAATCCTTGCTAGCTCGCTCTATGCATTAAACTAATAAAATTCGAAAAAAAACAATAAAATGAAAAAAAACACTAAAAAAAAACAATCTGATTTGATTATAATATAATATAAAAAATAACTTTTTTTTTTCATCCCTGGTTACTCGCGGAATTCTTAGAAATGTAGGTAAACAATAAAGAGTAGGTAAATAGGTACTTTTACTACCTACGTCGCGTGGCGCCGGGTCATCGTACTAAGCGATAAGTATGTTAACATTCCGATACCTACGCGCCGCGTAGAATGTCCCCGTCCCCGTGCGTCATGCAGCACACATCTAATTTTCCATAAAGAATGTACTAGATAATATAGAATGATGATTTAAATAATATTCCACACATCTGGAATGATCTTTTACAATTTATTAGTCATTATTATTATCTATATAGAACGTGCACGCTGTCGGATTGCGTCGTACACAGTAGGCATCAAACGTGGCTCGAGAGCAGTCGAAGTGCAAGTGTCGGTTCTTTAAGATAATTTTATCATTTTATCATATCGCGTTATTTGTACTTAAATAATATTGTTATTATCATAACTTGTATACTGCGTAAGTATTGTGGTATCAGCTGTCGGCCGGGCAATATACATGTAAGTTGGATTAATTCCTTTTATTTGTTTAATATATCTCAATTAAACAGTGATAGCCTAGTGGTATAACCAAGTGATTCTCACGGTGAAAGGTTCGAATTCGATCCCGAGGCACGCACCGCAGACTTCGAAGTCATGTGCGTATTAGAAATTAATTATCACTTGCTTTAACGGTGAAGGAAAACATTGTGAGGAAACCTGCATGCCTATTTCTCTAAAAGTTCTTAAAGGTGTGTGAAGTCTGCCACCCCGCACTTGGCCAGCATTCTGAGAGGAGGTCCGTGCCCAGCAATGGGACAGTTTATAGGTTAGGTTAGGTGTTGGTTTTTTCGCCTCATTTAAGTATTATTAAAAATAATAGAATTGAATTATTCTTTATAAAATTTTGCATTATTTTAAAGAGGCTTATTTTAGTTTTTATGCATAATTATTATTTAGTACAAATTCAATTTAAAATTATATAGTGAGTTTCGTCTGTTTTTCGTAGTAAACGCATGTTTATAAACTTAAGCCAGATCTTCCTTTGAAACATAAATAGTTTTTAAGGGGATAATAATTATGAAACAAATCTAAAATAGATGATTAATCCAAAAAAATACCGCTTATGTCGTCTTGTGCTAATGTAATTTATCTCTTTAAAGTGAATTTATTAAAAAAAATCTTCAAATACACATTGCTATTCCAAACAATACAATAATGATGTGAGAATACCTATTAATAAAATTATGGAAAAAAAAATTGCTCACACCTGAAAAAAGAAACATCAAAATCGGAGCCGTTTCTGAGATGTAAAAGGTTTGTCAATTTTTGAGCTTCATTGACTCAACTATAATATTGAACTGTATTGCTTCGTAATATATTATTTATTATATCTGCAACTGAAATACGATTCTCGGCTATCGCGACTGATATCGCGAGCTATCGCTGGCTAGTAATAGCCATCGTGCGTCAGTGCGTGCCTCAGATCATAGAAACAAGGAGATATGCCAGCAGCCATCATAGCAAATTAGTACGGGAACAATTAGTGTCCCCACTTTTAGTACATTTTTCGACACAATTACAAGCGCCCCTCGTGAATAAAAAGATCTCCCACACATTAAAAATTCCGCACACCCTCAATCTAACACTGTTAATCGTCACTCAACACTAGCACTAAACTAAAACACTGTATTTATATCATCGATTGTGTTCGTCGGTTCGTCGCCAGCGTGTATTATGGTATCATGCACAATATGACCAAATTAAAGTATCAAGCTCAATAGCGCTGTCGCGGAGTGCCTGCCTCCCTCTCTATCCTCTCAGGCCACGGCTAGCTATGAGGGAGTCTCCGAACACAATCTTGATGATGATGTAGTTGTATATTTTTTTTTAGTTTAGTTTATACTATTGTTTTTATGTTTGTATTATATTTATGGGTCTTAGATACCTGAAAATAAAGTTATAAATAAATAAAATAAAAAATAAATTTCACTTTAAAACTGTTCACAATGGTGTTATAACGGTATAAAACAGTAGCTGTTATGTAAAAGATGTTTTTACTTATAACATTGCACACTTGATAAGTAGGTAGTAGGTACAGCGGTTCAGCGGTCCACGACCGATGTCTTCGGAGACCAGACAAAGAATGACAAAACAATGAAATGAATGCATAAAAATATGAGATGTTCTAATTTTGAAATTGACAGTTAAAATCTAAACCGAATTTAGAAGGATGGAATGAATGAAGTGGCCAGTAATGGAAGATTGCCAGCACTAAATGATGAAAGAAGGATGACTTCGTCACAGCGCCTTGGCACATCTCCCTGTTTCTATGATCTAAGGCGCGTGCTGTCACGGCCAAGGGCACTTCACTTTATCTCCTCACACGATACGTACCTCACAAACGTCGCGATTGATATTTATTGACGATTTTTGATGGACGTGGGTCGACGAAATTTCGGTTCCCTCCCATTCAATCCGCTCCTCGCCTCGCGGTAGAAAAGTAGGCTGTACCTACATTTTGGCCTACCTACCTACATTTTGGCGTGCTAATCCATGACATAAGACGGCACAACTACTTATTACCCGACTTCGGCAAAGCTAAAAGGAAGGGTTATGATTTTAGCAGTCTAATATGTACCTATGTAGGTAATTGTAATTTGTATTTAAGTAGGTATGTTCCACCATAGCACCTAAACTACTCATCCGATTTTGATGAATGAGGTGTCAATCGATTCGTTATACAGGGTAAAATTAAAACCAGTGCGGATATTTTAGGAGGTGAAAGTACCTACTCGTGAATATGATAATGATAATGAAATATGAAAAAAAATATCAGCTGTTTCCTACAAAAATGCACCACAACACGATCAAAATGTATGGAACAGCTGTTTTTTTTTTCATATTTCAGTGTCGGTCCCATAACAAAAGTTGATCATATTCACGAGTACCTTCACCTCCTAAAATATCCGCACTGGTTTTATTTTTTACCCTATATATGGTCCATTATATGACGTCGTATTTTTTTTTTACTTGGTCTTGTGGGGTATCAAAGGCTTGAACAGGCGATTTCGAATTTATATAGGTATCTTATATCCTACTTCCTACTAATATTATAAACGTGAAAGTGTGAGGATGTAAAGATGTATGGATGTATAGATGGATGTATGGATGTTTGTTACCTACTCTTTCACGCAAAAACTACTGAACGGATTTTGATGAAACTTTACAGTAATATAGCTTATACATCAGAATAACACATAGGCTACTTTTTATCCCAAAAACGCGGGCGAAGCCGCGGGCGGAAGCTAGTCTTTTTATATAAAAAGTGAAAAATTAAACTCTTAAATTTAAAAATTTTGAAAACCTGTTTGCAGTTTGCACTTCGTCTTGTTCGATGTTAATAAAACCATAAAATCCAAAAAAACTCCTTCCTGACTCTCAGGCCGAGATAAATAGACGTTACTTAGCACGTACTTTGGCTAAGCCGTATCGTTGTCACTATCGCGCAACTTGCAAGCAAGACAGAGACGGGAACGTAGCTTAGCCAAAGCACGTGCTTAGTAATGTTTATTTATCTCGGCCTTAGATTGGACTGTTAGTTCTAGAGATGAGCGCCTTCAAACAAACACTCTTCAGCTGTATTATATTACTGCTTTCTGAAATTATTAACTTTTCGGTTCCGGAGTTGCTGGGGGGGGTAGCTGCCCCCCCTGCCTGTACTTGGCGACGTCCATATTCTTGTTGCCGTCCAACAACGATGAGCAACATATAGCGCAGCATGTCGCGCGTCAAATGTTGCCCAGTGGATACATGGATTAACTTAAGTACCATTACTAATTACGTTTATCATAATTTTCTAAGCATTTCAAGATAAAGTTGTAAACATGTTATCTATTATAATACCTAAGCAAAGATTATCAGAGAGGTTATGTTATCAGTTCAAAATAACACTTACGTATGAACTAAACTATCATTATTATTGTAAAATTGTGATCTTTGATGAACCGCATTAGATAAATCTAGTTAAAGTTAGTCTAAAAACTGGATTCTAATGCTGTTATTTGATAAGTTTATTTTTAACTACCAAAAAATACAGTTAAAAGTTGATTAAATTAAATGTATGTAGGTACTTACATTATAATAAATTTATCTTTAGTTGGTGACTTGATTGATAATATAATTACTAGGCTGTCATCGTTGCTAAACATTATTCTACTGAATTAAATTTGTTTTGAACTACACCCACATTCATGGGATAATTCAATTTTGATTCGAAACTTCTAAAGCGCTTGACACAGCTAGGATTATAGAATAGAATACTAGGTGTAGGAGGATGACTCCGCAACAAGAGAACTGCCAATTTGTTTGCGAACGTTCGAGGGAGAATCTCACCGTGAAATTGGGAGTTCTCGTGGTGATATCACGGCGTGTCGGTACAGAATAGATAGACTGGCCTCCTCCTATTACACTTTGCCCAACTCGGGAATCGAACCCAAAACCGCGCGCTCAGCAGTCGCGATTCCGTCCACTAGACCATCAACTAAGCAAGGTTTAAGAGTGTAATGGTTGTTTGTTACTTATTATGTAAGTACTTATATGTAGGTATAATAAATAATGCAGTATTTGTATTTCCTTCAAGGTAGAGAAGGATAAGGATTTTATGACTATGTTTAAAGACTTTGTACATATACAATCGTGTGCATATCCGAACGTGTATTTTGTCATTTTGTGTTACTTTTAGGGTTCCGTACCAAAATGGTAAAAAAGGAATGGTGCGACTTCGTCTGTCTGTCTGTCACACCTGATTATTTCAGCAACTACTTATGCTATCGACTTGAAATTTGGAACAGTTATAAAGAATGCTTGTTCAACTTTATTGCAAATGAAAAAAGTCCAAAAATATTTTTATTTTCATTGCAAAAGGGGCCGGAGTGGGGGTCCGAAATTTTAAAGTGGAGTTACTAGGTCAAATGACATATCATATATTATGAAAGGGCTTCATCTGCACATTTCAAAATATATTTTTATTTTATTTTATGTCTCACAGTTTTCGACATATGATGAAAAATGTCCAAAAAAATACCATTCCCCCCCCCCTTATCTCCGAAGTTTGCGGGGCGAAAAATCTGAAATAATTAGAGTTGATAGGAATTGACCCAAATATGGCACCAAAAATAAAACGATGTTCCTAACAAGTACAGTTTTTTCAAAATCATCAAAATTCCTTCACAAACAAACTTAGTTATGCGGTCCGGTTTTTTTCACTTTATACGTCCAAAACTGATACGGAACCCTCGGTGCGCGAGTACGACTCGCACTTGGCCGGTTTTTTTAATACAAAATAAACTTATTTAGTAGAGATTGTAGAGAAACAATTATTTTAAGACTTTAATTTATTTTCAAACGGTTAGATAGGTACCTATCGTCTTCGAAAAACATTTCATTACATATTTAATATTATTTTAAAATGTGTTATTTTTATTATTCGCGCCAAATAGGTACATACTACAAACTTATTGTGTCAATTTCATTTAGATAGATAATGTTATAAAATTGGTAACGATTATTTTAAAAACACCAATTAATTACTGCGATCGAATGCATAACGATACTTAACAAAGGGCACTGGCAGACGGCCATAGAACGCTGGGCTTCAGATTGTGTATGTCGGTACAGATATGAAATTAGTTTGGTGTGATCGAGTATTTCAAGAGTATTTAAATTCATTTTTTATTTGTTTTTGTACGTAATTGGGTTAAAGAGAAATCTTCGTATTTGTGACAGTGAGGTTAAGTATAGTGTGAATGATCCAATGAAGTACAGCCCGACTAATGAGTTCTCAATTCAAAGGTTTTAGTTGCTGTCGACATGATATTCTGTGGAGGCACGCGCCAGCCAGCATGCACCCGTTTTTGTTTTATTGGTTTTTTCAAAATGTCAACGGCATTATCATTTTATTTCTTATTTATTTCGATTTTTGATTACAATTCTTAATCTCTAAGATAAATTAGGCAAAGAACAATTAAAATATATTTTTAATTTTGGTTAAGCTTTTATTACTGTACCATATCAAGCCCAAAACTGCCGACGTCCTTTAATACTTTGCGATATTCGCCAACATTTCGAGAAATCGTAAAGTGAGCGAGAAAGTTCACTATGCACTAAACAATCGATAGCTTTGACAGTAGAGACTACCAACTATCGTTTTACGGATCGTTAGGACCTAGTGACCGAAATCGGTTGTTCCGCCGTATTTTTAACCGACTTCAAAAAAGGAGGTTCTGTATTCGTCCCGTATGTATGTATGTATGTATATATGTATGTATGTATGTATGTATGTATGTATGTATGTATGTAAGTAGGATATTATTGGGCATTCTACCCCACCTGTCGCTACCTTCGGCTCACTTCGTTCGCCTTCGTCGCTTTCGGTGTGGTAGAAAGCCCAATAATATCCTACGGAGTAGGAGACTGGTAGGATGTTCAATTATATTTTACAGTGTGTGGCTTGGGCGCTACTCCACTTTTATGAATCTCATTGGTTGCGAATGTAACGGAAGTGGTCTAGAATGCCCAATAACATGAATGGATTTCATAAAGCAGTACGATTTTTACGAGGTTTGTGGTTTGGGCCCTATTCCAGTTTTAATATCTCGTATGGTTACGATTGGGTCGATCCCTGCAAACCTACCGTTTCCAGTTATGTAACTAAAGGTGAAACTCTTTTGACAGGGAAGGTGAATAACTTATAAATAGTTGTTCACACTAATTCAACGCTACATTCGATTTTTACCATTGCCGTGAAAAGGTTGAATTTTGTATCACGAAACTAAATACATACTTAGGTATAACTAAATTAACTGCGAACAATGCATGACTCAGTGGAATGTGATTTAAAAGACATTTGTAAACGTATTATTATCAAGAATTCTAGTGGCGAGATTATATTTATTCGAGATTTGCAAACTGGTCAGAAACATACAGATAACGGTTCATCAAAACACCAGGACAGCTGTACAGCCCAAACAGATTCGGTGAAATCTAATTTTCTAGAGAACACTCACTATCTCATATTGAAGGACAGCCATGGTGTTGCTCGTACATTTGTTCGAGTTAGCGACAATGAGTTATAATGTTATAAATGTCAACGTAATACATTAATTGACTCATTATTAACATAACCGTTTCATGCAGTCATCATGAAATTTGTAAAACAACCACAATCGTTACATGTAAACAAACTTTGTGTTCATTCTCAGGAGACTGGTTTTCGCCATGGAGAATTATTACCTAAATCGGTACGATGCATCATTTGCGGGCCGTCAAATTGTGGAAAAACCAATTTATTAGTTGGTCTTCTTATACACGAGAATGGTTTAAGATTTCAAAATGTTTATATTTATTCGAAAACCTTACAACAACCTAAGTACGTTTTTTTAGAAAAAGTCTTGCAACGAGTACCAGGCATTTCATTTCAGAAATATCATGAAAATGAGCAAGTACTGAGTGTTCAAACCGCAAAACCGAATTCTGTAATTGTATTTGATGATGTTGCATGTGAAAATCAAAGTAGTATTCGTGATTATTTTGCTATGGGGAGACACAAGTTCATCGATTGTTTTTATCTAAATCAAACGTATAGTAAAATCCCTAAGCAGTTAGTAAGAGACAACGCGAACCTAATCGTACTTTTTAAACAGGATGAAAGAAATATGAGACACGTTTATGATGAGCACGTCAATACTGATATGACATGGATTGAATTTCGTGAAATGTGCTCAAAAATATGGAGTGTACCTTTCAATTATGTTGTGATTAATAAAGATTGTTCCAAAAACAAAGGATGTTATAGAAGTAAATTTGACACGTTTGTAGTCTTTGAGTAAGAACACGAATACATATATAAGGCTATTTTCTGCCTGACATTATTATTCACCTTACGACGCTAAATCAATTACAACCTATTTTACCAACATGGAAAAATCATTGAAACGACAAATTGTCGATGCGGCAGAAGCTGTAAAGATAAAAGTACGAAAAATGAGAGATGCTGAGATTAACAATAAACAAGCATTGGAATCTGTTTTCAAACCTGTAACAGAACCTCTCAACCTAATTGCTAATGCTAGTAAGCAAACTCCTCTCCTGCGTGCTAGTGATTATTTTGCTGATGTTCCGTTTATTAACGGAGCTTTGCAGAAAGAAGAAACTGGTAGCGCAGGAAGTGATGATAATAATGGTGATGAAGACAAATATGAATCAGATATTAACAGTGACTCTTCTTATGAATCAGTAGTTGAAAAGAATCAAGATTGTGATACGTCATCCTGGTCAGTATCTTCAGAAGCGTTGGTAGATATTCCATTTGGGGTTAGAGCAAACCATGGGAAACTGATGTTAGGTTCTGCTTGCATAACGATCAACGATCAATACATCATCGTGGCTGGACATAAATACCAAAATACACCTGGTTTAAAACAGTTGTTACTTAAGAAAGTTGTAGACTTAAGCTTGGTTACAGTTAGTGATATGGAAAATTATAAGTCGATGCTACTTGATACAAATGCACATCGTCGAGACTATGATCCAAGTAAGCCAATAAAAAGTAATAAAGGGCAAAAATATTTGCAAGTTATTAAACCTCTTTTTAAAGTGAAGAATGCAGTTCAAGGAAAGGGTCTACCGTTAACAAAAAAGTGGAGAAAAAACGTAGATTTAGTGTACTGGGATAATCCTAATGAATTAGTGGAAAGGTTGAAATTATTAATTGCGTCTAGAGATGCTGGCAACACAGGATTAGATAATGAAATTATATCTATCATTGAAGAATTGCGTGAAAGTAATATTATAAATAAATAAATATTTTAAAATGTGTTTATTTTACTATCAGCCTCTCGATACAATACACCTTAAACATGAACGTAGACAAATTCGGACACTACATTCACAAAAGAATGCGTTTATCAGAGTTATTTGAGTTTAATGAGAATGCATTATTAAAATCAGAAAACGGAGATTTTGATTTAAAAACATCAAGACTGAGAGGAATTAGATCTCCAGTAGAAGCAGACGATGCTGTGAACAAGGATTATGTAGATCGATTGAATGCTAACATGTTAAAAGAATTAAATAATCGGACTGTGGACAAGAATTATGTAGATCGATTGAATGACAGTATGATAAAAGAATTTGATAATATGATTGGTTCATTGCGTTCTCAAATCATAAAAGACGCAAAGGGTACAGTTCAGGCTACTTTAAAAGCAAAGATACCCGAGGTTTCAACTCATTTGCAAGATAAGTTTTATACTAAAGCCGAGGTAGATAAATTACTTCAAAAAACCCCGTAATGGCAAAACCGCAAATTGTTAATGAAATACACAAAGCAGCACGAAGAAATTTCCCTAGGCGGCGTGTCATTCTAAAGGGGGTGGATGACTTATGGCAAGCTGATCTGATGGACATGCAAAACCTGAAAAAATATAATAAAGGTCACAGTTACATTTTAGTGGTGATTGACTGCTTCTCAAAATATGCTTGGACAGAGCCTTTAAAATCAAAAAATAAACTTGATGTTACTCATGCATTTCAACGAATACTGATTAACAGCCATCGTAAACCTGTTAATTTACAAACTGATATGGGAACAGAATTTTATAACAACGCTTTTCAAACGCTCATGAAGAAACACAGCATTAACCATTACTCATCGTTCTCTACTAAAAAAGCATCAATTGTAGAGAGACTGATTAGGACTGTAAAAAATAAATTATATAAACAATTTAGTCTCAATGGAAATTATAAGTGGTTAGGTATACCATTAAAAGATATATTGAAGACATATAACAACACAAAACATCGCACCATTGAATGTAAACCGGTTGATGTGAATAAATCTAATGAACCAATGATAAAGGAAAATATAAATAAAATAAACAAGTGTGATTTAGCTCAGTGGAAGCCTAAATTCAAAGTTGGTGATTTTGTTCGTATAAGTAAATACAAACATAATTTTGAGAAAGGTTACACTTCTAATTGGTCAACTGAATTATTTAATATAAAAAAGATTAATAGAACTTTACCAGTAACATATCACATTGAAGATCAACGAAAGCAAAATATATTAGGGGCTTTTTATGAACATGAACTCCAAAAATCTAACCATCCCGATGTTTATTTGATAGAAAAGGTTTTGAAAAAACAAGGAAATAAGTTGTATGTCAAATGGTTAGGTCTAAACAGTACAGAAAATAGTTGGATTGAAAAAGCTGCATTAATGGGTTAAGATTTTATTATATATTCATTTTTTTTAAATTTCCTATCATTATAATTTGAGTAATGCAAGGAGGTGGACTAGTTAATAGCTTAATTAATAATCTACCATTCGAAGTTCATTTGCCCGGCTACAATTATTGCGGACCAGGAACAAAACTTCGCAAACGTTTGGCTCGAGGTGACCGAGGAGTAAATAAGCTAGACGAAGCTTGTATGCAACACGACATTGCGTATGCAAACCATACAGACTTATCAAATCGTCACAAAGCTGATTTACAACTACTTAACATGACCAAACAAAGACTAAGATCAAAAGATGCAGGAAAAGGTGAAAAACTAAGCTCATGGCTAGTAAACAAAGTCATGAAAGCCAAACTGAAGTCTGGAGCTGGCGTAAAAACATTTAAAAGTTTTGTTTCAAAAATAAAATCAAAAATTAAGAAACTCAAACCCAAAGATAGTAAGACTTTGATAAAAGCAGCTTACTTGGCCGCAAAAAAGTTATTTCCAAACATACGTCATCAAATTCGGATACCACGAGTAATACCCATACCAAAGACTGGAAGAATTCTGCCTTTAATCCCAATTTTTGCTGGTTTATCGGCTTTAGGAACTTTAGCTGGTGGTGCAGCTGGTATTGCAAAAACGGTTAATGATTACAAAGCAAGCAAGCAAAATTTGCAAGAAACAGAACGACACAACAAAGCTATGGAGGCTTTAGTGTTGGGTAAGGGTTTATACATTAAGCCGTATAAAAATGGCAAAGGATTATTTATAACATCTTCAAAAAACTAAAAAGTATGCTACCTAATCGCGCTCTAACTAATGTAGACATCCAAAAGTATTCAAGAGACATCCCATATTTCCGAGGAGTCTACATGAAGGACCGGTTACCAAGAAAGCCAAATCGGATTGAATGTGCAATCGTTAACTTAGATGATTCTAAGAACGAAGGAACGCATTGGGTAGCTTATGTTAAAGTATACAACTATTGTGAATATTTTGATAGTTATGGAGATTTAAAACCTCCAATGGAATTGATGCGATATTTCAAAAATTGTAATGTGTTTTATAACTACACAAGATATCAAAAATTCAATTCAGTTAATTGTGGTCACTTATGTTTAGAATATTTGTGGACTTTTTGGAATAAAAATGTATTATAAATATATGCTTTTCTTTCATTTCAATCATTTGCAAGATGTCACTCACTTTGTCGATAACTGGAAACTCGTCAGTGTTATCTACGTACTATCCTAATACTTTGCAACTAGATGGAGAGTATGAGTGTGCTTTAATGCACTTTTCAACGTTTAATTCTATTCCAAACATTGACAAAAGTAATAATAAGTTTTATTATGGCTTTAACGAAGTTATTGAAATACCGGAAGGCACTTATGAATTGCAAGATATCAGTGATTATTTACAATCTAAAATAAAAGATGCAACAATCAAACTACAGTGCAATAATAATACTTTAAAAACTACAATGTTCTGTACAAAAGATGTTTATTTTGACAAGGAAGACTCCTTCAGAAGACTGTTAGGATTTAATAAACAAATTTTGAAAGCAAATAAATGGCATGTGTCGCAGTTTCCAGTCAACATTTTACCGACGACCGTGGTCAGGATTGAATGTGATATTGTGAGCGGTTCCTACATAAACGGTGAACCAAGTCACATCATTCACGAATTTGCACTCAACGTGCCACCTGGATACAGGATCATAGAAATCCCGAAGAACGCAATATACTTTCCAATTAATCAAAACAACATAAGCTGCATACATATAAGGCTATTAGATATAAATAATCGCTTAATTAATTTGCGCGGTGAAGAAGTGCAGATATATTTGCATCTTAAGAGAAAAAGATGATTGACTACAATAAAAATGAGTTTCAACAAATAAAAAATATCAGTTCTACTCGAGCTACCAACCCAATAAGACCGGGCTCTAAGAAGAAAATAAAATTAACTAAAGACAATAAAGCATTCCTCAGAGCGATCGGATTACTAAAATGAATATCTTAGACGTTTTATCCACTCCGACTTTCGATAACACTATAGAAGGAATCGAATTTCATTCCTACAAGCCGTACGTAACAAGTTTCAACAGGAACGATGAAATCCGCATACCTATCAACCAACAGGATTTATACATACTACCTTCAGCTAGCACCCTATACTTGGAAGGCACTGTTATCGTCAGCAAAAAAGATACGAAAGACAAAGCTACTAGTGTCAATTTCACAAACAATGCTCTACTGTACTTGTTCCAAGATATTAGGTATGAGCTAAATGGAGTGGAGATTGATAAAATAAAAAATGCAGGTATAACTACAACCATGAAATCATTAATATCAATGAATGAGAATGAATCAAAAATAGCTAGAGCTTGGGGATGGAGTATCGATGGTATAAAAAATATTAATGGAGGAAGTTTTTCTGCGTCTATACCACTTCGGAATATTCTCGGTTTCGCAGAAGATTTTAAAAAAGTTGTGATAAATAGTAGACATGAACTAATATTGTTACGAAGTAACACTAATTTGAACGCTGTAAAATTGAACACCGGTGAAATAGTGGAAGACGTTCAAATCAATAAAATCATATGGCGTGTACCACATGTTAAAGTATCAGACAAAGAAAAAATAAGTTTATTAAAACTGTTGGAAAAAGATCGACCGCTTCAGATGATATTTAGAAACTGGGATCTGTATGAATATCCCTCTTTACCTAAAACTACAAAACATACTTGGTCTATCAAAACTTCATCTCAAATAGAAAAACCAAGATATGTTATAATTGGACTACAAACAAGTAGAAAAAATAATGCAAGTTCTGACATGTCTCAGTTTGATCACTGCTATGTTCGTGATGTTCGAGTGTACCTTAATTCAACATATTTCCCGTATGAAAGCATCAATGTGAACTTCGCTAATAACAGAATTGCTTTATTATATGAGCAATACGTTAGATTTCAGCAGTCGTATTATGGACGTTGTTCGGAGTCTTTACTAAGCGAGAAACAATTTAAAGAGTTAGCGCCGTTGTTTGTTGTTGATTGCTCTAGACAGACCGATAATCTGAAGACTGGACCCGTTGTGGATGTAAGAGTAGAAATTGAGAGTGATTCAGAAATACCAGATCAAACTTCAGCATACTGCCTCATTCTCAACGATTGCATTGTTGAATACAAACCATTAAGCAACACAGTAAAGAAGATATCATGAACTCAGATATTATCATCGTCGAAATCCAAGGATTTAAATATTTAGACAGTAATTTTATCGTCAAAGAAGTGGCCATCGTAAGTAATGAGCACACACAGACGTTCGTAGTTAAACCACCGCATTCGTTTCATTATTTGGCTCAAGAAGAAAAGAAGCAGGTGCGATGGTTGGAACGAAATCGTGGAATTTTCTGGAGTGAGGGCTTTATAGACTACAGAGAGTTTCAACATGTCATCATACCGTATTTAGAAAATAAAAAAATTATTACAAAGGGTTTGGAAAAAATTAAGTGGATTAAAGAATTATGTGCAAACTGTGAAGTGATTGATATAGGTGAAAAAGGATGTCCTAATTTTGCAACATTAAAAAAAAAGTTCTGTAAAAATAAAACTGATTTTAATTGTGTGAACCATAAACTGAATTGTGCACTGAATAATGCTGTGTGTATAAAAAAATGGTATTTTGATAATAATATGTCTGTATTCAATTTATTTGTATAGTGTTGTTGACCTACATTTAATAAAAATATCGAAATAACTACTTATGGTTTTTTATTTGAACCTATAAAATTTTAAATAAGCTGTAGTTATGTTAAATTTGAGGTAAGCCTACAATACATAATTGTAAATGAATATGTACTGAAAATCTAGTATTATTGTACAGCTAATTTAAAATTTTAATTGATTAAGTCATATACAATAAAACAAACTTTAATATTAAATTATAGTATTTATTATTTTATCATTCATCATTTACATTTACTAACTAATTATTGCTACTAGGTACATAAAAATAATCTATTTATTTTACCATATTATCTTATTGCGATTATTTTAATTAAAATGGAACCTATGTACAACTTACATATACACAATATCGCTATGCAATTTTTTATATATTACAATTTATATATTTATTTTTAAGTTAATATTTATAATCAATACGATAAAACTTATATTACATTTAAAATACATTAACAAGTTATACCTACCTACGTTATTTATACTTACAAAAGAGAAAGCAAATATTTTTTTATACACCTACTACATCTATTCATTACGTTTAAGTATTTTTACATTTAATTATATATTATTGTAATGTGTACATATCTTATAAATTAAATTTTACTTAAATATATATATTTATTTAAATTATTACAAGAAACTTTTACGCACTACATGACTTACAGTTAACAATTGTTCTCACAAAGTTTTTTAGAAATTTTATTTATTAATATTTGAGTCTCTTCCATTACATAGTCCACTGGTTCACTCACTAAGTACTGCGCACTCATAACTACCGGATCATCACTGTCAGATTCTTGTTGATCACTAATGTTTAACACTTGTATCTGGATCAATCTCAGTCCTTTTTTCTTCTCATTATTAATAACATATGATTGACAATTGAGCTGCCTCCGCTTTTGACCTGTCCGTTTCGCTCTTGGTTTTTTACAAGTAGCCTCTGGTTGGTCAGGTACATGCCAGCTTAAACTTGGAGTGGGAAAACCTTGACCGTATTGGGAGAAGATAAAATCGGGAGAGTCGCACATTATTGATGGTCTGAAACAAACAAAGTTATAATTTATTAATGATTATGTCTAACAGCATAGGGAAATAGTTTAATAAGTAGGTAGGTACTTATACTTACAATTTGTTTCGTTTTTATTCGACGTAAGGATGAAGGTGTAATATACACCTCTGCCGAACCCGTCGAGGAATATTAAGCGTAATGTGATGTTATGTTGTGATGTGACCGTTCCGGCTGACTGCCTCGTGATGTATGTACGAAGTGTACTTACTAATCATAATACGAAATGAAATGCAAACTCCATAAAACCTTGCGATGTGAATCAATTTCATGTTTCAACAAGTTCAATCTGATGAGCACCTGATCGGTGTTAAATTCTACACCGCGCGTGTGAACCTCGACTCATGAGTGCTTTGTCATCAAAACTGGACATTAGGTACATATTTTATCAAGTTGGAACCTGTATCGACACGCGGCGAGCGCTGTGTGCTTTGTCATCAGGAACAGAAATGAAACAGATGTATGTAATGAATATACACAATTTAATTTATTTAACTTTATACTTTGTAGGCACATAATAGACATATACCTACACTGTTTAGCTCTAACTAGTAAAAGGGACACCAAGAATACACACAATTTAGAATTGTATACATAATAAAACCAGGTTCAAAAGAAACTTCTATCGATACTATTTGAATTAAATTACACAGCAATACTACTTATTTCACATTTTAAAAGAGTAACAAACATCCATCCACCCACCCTTACAGACTTTTTATAATAGTAAGTAAGACAGTAGGTAGGTTGAAAAATTATTTAACTTTCCATTTAGGACGTCATAAGTTTTACCATTCACAATCAATAAAAAACATGTTAAAAATATGTATTACTTAAATATACTTGCGTTACCCCAGGCTAAAGTAGAAACTTTATCAAACGATAGCAATCGTTTATCATCATTGCTTGAAAGTGCTACTTTATTTAAGTCCTGAGTAAATATTTCGTGTTTTATTGATTTAAACAATACATTTTTTTTACGAATAACATTGCAATCATATAAAACATTTTTATAATCTAACATATTAAAATTTTTGGTAATACATTTTTTTGTACCTTTTGCCTTTTTAATTGTTTTGTTTAACGTTTTAATACAATAAAGCTTTGAGCGCAGTCCTACGAATTCTTTGATAATGTCACCACCCATTTCATCCTTAAACAGTCCTGGAACCTTCTTATTAATAATTGGTAAGTTATAGTCATTGTTACAGTCATAATTGCTGGTATCAAAATATTTTAGAAAATGGAGCTTAAAGTCTTTATAAACATCATTACTCTGTACATCATATACTAGACTATCTGTGTCAGTATAGCATAATTCTATTCGGTTACCATAAAAAGGTTTAATGATGGAGTAGTGAAAGTTGTACATGTGAGCCTTAGATAATTCTAATACTGCAAACCCTATGTAAATTGGTTTATCAAGTATAATACGCACAGGTTTCATTTGGATTGCTACTAGATCATCAGAAAATACAGAGACGCTATGAAAATATGGGCTGGCTATCAATTTTTCAGCACAAGTAGTCTTTTTTGTTTTATTGTTCGAGTCACACCACTTGTTTACTAACTTAACGTCTATTCGGTGTTCATTATTTTCTAGGGTCTTTCCAAAAATACTATTATTCAATAATTTGAAAAAGTCTTGTTCAAACGTTGACTCTGCTTTTTGACGTAACTGGGTGTTAATATCAATATATTGCTTTAAAAAACTACTTTGTTTAAATATAATAGCGCGATGGATTCTTCTCAATACTAAACCGTGCTGTAAACAT